>CM060930.1:57581610-62581610 GCA_030765085.1 Allium cepa
TCATTTCTATATTTATGATTTAAAATCTTATTTTAAACTGAAATACCCACTTCATACTTCATTCAAAATTTTCCCTTTTTTATTTCTTTCCAATCATTTTAAATCTTTAAAAAATAAAAATAAAATCCTTTAATTTTTAGACAATATCACTAAATCTATAAAACTCTTTTATTCCCATTTATTTAAAATTTCTATTTTCGTTTCCATACTCAGAATTTATTTAATAGGATTTAAAAATCAAACTTTTGTACTTTTCCAAATTTAATATTTAATTTACCCAAATTTACTATAATTATTTTACTTAAAAATTTCCCTTTAAATTCCTTTAAAAATCCAAATTATACATTTTTATTTTCTCAAAATACCAATATATATTCAACCAAGCCATAGCATTTAATAATTCATTTCCCAATATAATCCATCGTAGATTATCACATAAATCACATTACTGAATATAAAATAAACTCAACATTTTAAGGAATCCAGTTGTATCCTTCCAATCTGTTTCCCTACATCCACAAATGTTAGAACAACATTTTAAAATACCAATCCCACTTCAAGGCGGGATATCACGGTATAAAGCGTCATCCGCTATTATGCAGGGCGCATAGGGTCTCATCCGCTATATAGTGCGAGAAATCAATCACTTCAATATATATATATATATATATATATATATATATATATATAATGTCACATCCAATCAATTCAATCAATCAACCAATAATTTAAATTTAACTATATAAATTTAATGATAATCCAAATGAGTGAGATTAACTCACCTTTATTTTGTTTGCAATCCCATTTCCATCTTGACTTGTTTTCTTCACGATTTTAACTTTGTATAAACAATTCACGATTTTTTTTACTATTTGAATTTATCAAACAATTAATCATCATTTACTTAATTAATTTTAACTAATTTCCTTTGAATTTTTTTAGCAACTTATAATAACTAAATTTATCTTATTGTAAATTTCTGATAATTCACATAATATACACAAATTAAATTAAAGTTTTCACTAACATTAAATCGGAGCTGCAAATCCTTTACCGTTAATCCTTTTTTCTCAGTTATTGATTTTTACTAAAAATAAATTTAAACAAATTTTGTAACATATAATTAAGTCGACATATAATATTAATCACCTTACTGCAATTATTGTATATATACATTCTTTCCTGTTTTAAACAGATTATAATTTAATACAAAATTCGAACATCAGTATTGTTCTCTGTAATCCTTGAATTCCAGTATTCAATGCCGATGCCATGCATTCGGCATCCCAATGTGGATGTCGCTTCCTTTGACATTCCAATATCGACATTGTGAATCTCGGCATGAGTCACTTCTATCACCAGCCTAGCGTCAATAATACCTTTGATGAATGATACTATGAGTCATAAGATGATGTGGGGAGCCATGTGATGATTGTCGTGAACCACGAGATGGGAGTCGAAGTGGTCTAGAGGTGATTTACGTTGCTACAGTCTATTCCTCTTCGACACTCACGGCCTCGTCCATTGATGGATCTCGATGTTGCTAATTTCTCTATTGAATCTAGGTCCAACAACTTTGATAATCATCAATCACTTTGAGAATCGGTGAACAATTCCGAGAACCGCTTCAAGACTCACTTAGTGTTGAAAACTTCAAAAATCACCGAACGCAATTAGCTTCGAGGCTACACAAATTGACGTCGAATTCTTTCATTTCTAGATTTCTTTTTTATTTGACTTAGTTATCAGTTTTAGAATAGAACCGAAAGAGAAAAAGAAAGAGACGCTTGCGAATTGAGTTGAAAGGCGAGGAGCTTATGTGATCTTCTCTACGATTTCTTTTTTTTAGAGAAATAGGAATTGTTTTCTTTTATTTACTCAATGAGGAAGAAAAGGAATAACACGGTTTTAAAAGGAGAAATTTCGTAAAAGAAAAGAGGACATGTTTTGATTTTGAAATGAAAGAAAAGAAAGCATGAAAAGCTCGGTTGAAATAAGAAAAGAACGAGTAAGTCGGCTGATTGAAGGATTCTGATTTGATTTATATTTATAATTATTTGATTTTAAAATATCTCGAATAACATAAGTCAAAATCCAGAACCCTTATTGAGGCATGCCGCCTGGCATTTATAATGTAATACCCCTATTCCGAAAAGAATAGAAAAAGTTTTGTGTCCTAATTCGATCGTATAGGGAAGATAGCTTTTTGGACCCAATTATTATGTTGAATTTAAATATATATTTCAGCGCATTTATATATCGTATGGCCACATGATAACTCCAAATGTAACGAAAATTGAAAACCTATAATAATATGCTATTACGGATTCAATGGAACTGGTTTCGTCCAAATCCGAGACTATGCCTCGAAAGGCTATTTTTTAAATATCGTTTTAAGCAATATATTTTTAGAACCGAACAAATCACCTTAAAATTTAATTTCAAAAGTACTATTACCTTTAGTATTATCAAAATAAATTCCATATGCCTTTAAATTATTTTTAACCAGTCTAGAATTCATGATTCAGCAATTTACCCAATTCCCAATTATTAAATTCAATAATTTAATTGCCAAATAAATAGTAATATTTGAAATTCATGTTAAACTAAATTTCAAATATTTAAAATTAATTAAATATTCCAATTTCAAATATCTAAAATTTCTGGGTCGTCAAACTATTGTTGGGTAATAATAGTTAAACTATAGAAAATATAATTAGAGAGGCTAAGTAAGGGAACATAAACGTTTTCCCTTGTTGTGCCCAATTAATTGCGTATCTTTAGAAAACTCACCTTGAACGAAGAGTATGAGCTATTATGAAGATAATAGAGGAATAGTTGTTCTTATCTATTGTAGTTTTTATGATTTGAAATTATGAAAGAAAAGTTGTTTTGAAATAATGAAGTGGCCAATAAAATAAGAAAATAAAAGAAGAGAGTGTAACTAAAAGGAAAACAACAAATTTAAAGAAAGCAACCAAAGATGATAACTAAAAGAAATGAGAGCTATAAATGAAAAAATATTGTAAAGGAATTTTTTTTATGTAAACTGTGCTTGGGAAAGAAAATAAGGAGTTTTGTAGAATAGTGGCATAAGTCCCAAGTACAGAGAAAAACATGCACAAAAGTAAAATGGGAAATGTGAGATTTTCCATTTTTCCACCTTTTTTATAACATAAGAAATCGAATTTGAAAGATTAGAATTTTCGAAAAATTCGAAAATTAAAAATTGTGTGGTAGGTTTGGATGTAAAATTTGTTTAACTATGCACCTATTCAGTTGGAGTGTGAGAAAAATTTAATGAAAAATATTTTGAGTTTTCAAAAAATTGCATTCAAATATAAATTGCAAGTATATTTAGTATGTGTGCATCATGTTTTAAAAGGATTTCTAAAAGAAAAGGCATTCATATAGGAGGTACCGCTTTGAAATTCTTATGCGTGCATATATTTTATGATGTATTGCACTTTGCACTACGCACGGATTGTTGCAAAACTGGATGTACGCAAAATGGATGTGATTAGTGTGAGAAATTACATAATTTTACCCTTGTTGAATTTCGAGGACAAAATTTTCTAAAAGGTGGAAAAAAGTAAAACCCCACATTTTTATATAATTAAATAATCAGATAACAATGAATAGTGAAAAAAAATATTTTTGTAATTGTCATAATATTGCCTTGAAATTTATATCATTGTGTTCTTGGTGATTTTCTGATCAATTTACATATATAATATGTCTCGAATGGAGTTACTATGGAAAAAGTTATTGAAGTTCAAAGTTTTGCATTGAGAAATAATTATACGTATAAATGTACGCAAATATATTTGTTAGAAATAAATATATATGTGTTTGAAATTCTACAAATAACACACATTTGAATTTTAAAATATATATGCATCATAAAGGTAGTTAATTAACATTGCCATCATAAAGAAAATTAATTTATATCAATTGGTCACATGTGAAATTCAAAATAGATAAGTTTTATACTAGGAAATTAATAAACCAATAGATGGTGACTAATTAGAATAAACAAGTAACATTAGAAAAAGTTAAAATTTTATGATTTATAACGGTTAAAATTAACGTTTGTAACTATGTGCATTTAAAAGTTAAGAGGTTACATAGATATATGCAACCAATGAGTGTGTAACTAATTGACGCATCAATCAATTAAAAAAGGAATTTATTAAGAGACATAAATGCGTTAGTTAGTCAGAGAACATGTCACTTTTATAACGTTAATTAACTAAGGGATCTTCTAATAAAGGGAATTGTACGTGGGGAATAAATTAAATAATAACATACATATATTAATTTATAATTGACACAATTAATTAATTAAGAAATTAGTTAAAGTCATCAAGTAAGCGTCAATTAATAAAAAGGAAAACTTATATGTTAATTAACTGGGTAATGAATTGACGGTTTAAATGTATACAAACATCAAACAGAATAATTAGGTTTATGACGGAGGTAAGTTAATAAGAATAAATTAAAAAATATAACGTTTATATGCATTCAATTAATAGAGGTATTAATTGACGTGTTTAAATAGGTAAGAAATTATAACGTATAAGAATGAATTAATATTAGATATACATATATGTATGATCTAATTAATTGGATAATTAATGGGAGAATATTATTTAGAAGGAAACTGAATTAATAGGGGTGTATAACAATGGAATAAATGAATAACATTGGAGAACAATATGTTATAGGCTAAAATGAACAATCAATAAATGATGGTAAGGATTGTTTTTTGGGTTAATCGGATGGTTCATAGTTGTTCACTCCACCTATAAATTGAACGTAACTTAACCCAAGCCCACACTATTTTCTCCGAATCATCTTTTGTCGTTTACCGCAAACTCCTCTTCTCTTCTCCCTTTTCCTTTCTCCTCCGTCAATCAAATCTTTTCCCAAAATTAAAATTAAATTAAGCAAGGAAATACATTCAATCAAATTAGAGAATTGCGCAAGCAAATCTGAGAATTCACAGCGAAATAAAAAGAGGAAAAAGCTAAGAAAAGAGTAGCAAATTAAAAAGTATTAAGATTAAAGCTAAGGACGACATGTGAGTGGTTTTTTTTTTAAGTTTATGATATATTATCGTTAGATTCCTGTTTAGATAGTTTATGATTTATTTACATCTTTTTCTACGTTTTGAATTTTCATGCAAGCGTTAGTTTTGTTTTATTTTATCCTTTTCTTCGCGTATAGATTAAAATAGATTAAATGCAAATATGAATTAAATAATGAAGATTACTGTAATGAAGGAAATTAGATGTAAAATAATAAAAGACAGGAATGAAATTATTGCAATAAATTATGCTAAAACCGGAAAAGTTAGTTAATCTGATAACTTGTTTTGGGAGTAATTAATAGATTAATTTGTTGGTTTAGAAAACATGATACATTTCTATAGTTTAATATTTGAAAAGACTACCATAAATTTAACTGCGAGAATAAAAGAAAGAAAAAGAGAATTAGTGTAAAATAGACAAACCACTATATTTTGCACTATTCCAAAATAATAAACGGTATATCTTATAGTTACGGATTATTGCTTCTAGTATTATTTGAAATTAAAATATGAAAATAGATTTTTAATATTGTTTTCATAACCAACCAAATAAAATTGAATTACTTACTAGAATAGAAGATAACAAAGAAAGTATGATATGAATCAAGTAAATTATTAAATAAGAATTAGAAACAGTAAACGATAATGAACCTAGGTCTGCATTTACTGCGTGGAGTATTTAATAAGACAATTATTATGATAAGTGAATTATATGAGAATTAAAGAAAATTCTATATCATAATAAAAGAAGGTAGACTAGAACAGAAAAGAAACGCTTGTAATTATGTACGGAGTATAAAAGAAGAGAATGTGACAATTACAAGTAGAATTATAACATAGGTTACAATTAAGTAATAAAAACAAAAAAGCTTATTTCGAGACTTTGAATAAATTAATGAGAAATAATAATAGCAGAAGCTTATTTAAATAATTTATATTAAGTCAATAAGCAAATAAAACATGAATGATAAAAGAGGCTTATTTTAACGAACTTAAGATTTACATATTAAGTTAAATAAGCAAGATACTAAATTTGGCTCATACCAACAACTCCCCTTATTTGGGAAATGTAATCTCACAATAGTTAGAGGTGAGACGAGGACAAGAATATTCTAATTAGGGTAAATAAGTAGCCAATATAATAAGAAAAGTAAACTACATGTAAATTATAAGTTTAGACTTAGGGTCTAATAAAAGAATTGAGATACATTTGGAGCAACCCAAAGAATGAAGCCCCTAACGAAGTAGTTCATCATGGATTTCAGAAATGAAGAAGAACGTCCAACTTAGTAGTTTTGCGCTTTAAGGAAGTATGAGACTTCAACGGGACATATGGATACTCTATGATGGCCCTTTGGGTAGGCCTAATGAAGCTGCACCTCTGAGGGTTGGTCTATAGGTGTTCCATCAAGAGAGTATGCCTTGACTGCATTTGCATTGTAGGCCTAACGAAGCGGACCTTTATAGGCAGTCAGAAGGGCTTGGTGCTCAGATAATAGTATTCGTATGTCCAGTACTTGTAAGTTAGGTTAAGGATAGTCGCATGCGGATATCGGCCAGTATCAAGTCCAAGAGCTATTTCGAGAAAGACTAGAGTTAAACCAATAGGCCAATGATTCTTCAACTAATGAGACAATGGATGGAGGGGCATCGCCAGTAGGATGTTAGATTTTTTTGCAGTAGGGCACGACCACTTAATTCTTAGAAGTCTTTCGATTAGTTGAGGGGTGGTTGTGCGGGGCCATAGACACAATGAGAAAAGAGGTAGACCAAGTAGAATATTTTTATTGTAGGCCTAGTGAAACTGTCCTTTACAGATATAGAAAATTCCCGAATGAGTTCCATACAAGGTAGTCCCTGTTGGCGGGATTCAAAAAGTAGACAGAACGATTACGTACAGTCCTCAATGTATGCACTGGGTGGTACATTGCAGATGTCCAAGCATTAGCATAGACTATTGCGGACATATTTTTACGTTTTCATGATAGACGACGAAACATCTGTATTGTTGGCCTCACGAACAGAGGCAAGAGTATTGTAACCCAATGAATCTAATATAATAATAAGTGGAAATAAAATGATATATGTCGAATTAAGCCTAGAAATATATAATTTATTCATTCACAAGAACTTTCTTTCTCACGCCTCCTCATAATATACTACAGGTTAGGTAGATGGCAGAGACTTCTCAGATTTACGACACTTGCTTAGAAAGTGTTGTTATTTGGATGAGTATTTACTTACTATTATATTTTAGTCAATTTCGCTGTGAGATAATTAATTATGCTCTGATATAACTATCTTTGCCTATTTGCAGGATACTAGATACCCAACTCGGGCTTCAATGGACTTGGTTTTTAGCATTTTTGCGAAAAATACAAACCACTGGAATTCGGGTTATTGCAAGTGGAGTGGCTTCGGGTCGGCAAAGACTTCACTTCCGGTCGGCAAGGACTTTTCTTTGGGTCGGCATGACATCAAGCTCGGGGCGGTAGAGAAGGAGCTTGTAACAACCCGCATATTTATCGATTGTGTATTTAAATATTTTATTTAAATATTTCATCGTTCTTCAGATTTTAGTACGAAAACCTACGTTTTGCAAACAGTCGAATTAGGACTCGAGACCCCTTCCACTGAGTTCAAAATGTCGTTTGCAACCTTTTTGAGTATAAGCTTCGATATGTTTGGAGTTAGTAAAGTTTTGCTACTTTTTCACTTTGGGTTTGAGTTTGGGTTTCAGCCCAATGTTCCATCTTAAGACTCTAGCTCCACTCCAACTCTTCATTACTTCATTTCATATTCCTAACACTTCAACCTAAAGCAAAAATGGGGGAAAGAAGAGGAAATTAAAACTCCAAGCCGTAGTCATCATTAGCAAATCCAACTTCTAGCTCCAAATTAAAGAGAACCCATTGGTAAGCATCTCCTTCTTCTTTTCCAACTCATTCTCCTTCCAATTTCTGAAATTTCCTAAACCTAATTTGGGAAATATTTCTCTTTTAAGCTTAGAATCAAGCTTCTTGAGTTGGGATTGAAGGTGGTTGATCTTCCTTTGCTTTCGAGCTTCTTCTTCAATTGTTTGGGTTCAAAGGTGAGATTTTTATCTCACATCTTTGTCAATAATTATCTTCGATTGTTAGGTATGAAATCCTAACATTTATTCTTGTGCAATTGATTTTGGTTTGGATTGATTTGGTGTATAGTCCAATTTTTGATGTTTTGAAATCAAAATCTATGAAAATCCTTTTATGCATATTTGGACATTGATATTTGAGGCGTATCGAAGAGCCATTAAGGCTGGGTTGTCGCTTGGCGTAAATCCTTAGTCGTTGTCGCTCGATCGATCGCTTCCGGTATTCGTTTGGCCATTTTTGGTCTAGGTTCAGGGAATGCCCTGAACCCCAGTTTCAGACGTCTGAAACGTAGTATTCAGACGTCTGAATATTATACTGGGAAGATTTGTATTCCCAGATTCAGACGTCTGAATCTATATTTCCGACGTCTGAATTAGTTTGTTTTGGACCAGAAAAGAAATCGGCTAAAAATTGCCTATTTCAGACGTCTGAAATATAGGATTCAAACGTCTGAAATATACTCTGGAAAACTTTTGGTTTTCCAGATTCAGACGTCTGAATCCTTGATTTCAGACGTCTGAATCTGCACTCTTTTGCCTATTTGCCTATTTGCTTGAGAATTCCAACTTTAATCGATTCGTGTTGATTCCCTTTTGTTATTATCACTTATTATCGACTTTGATGGCATTTTCTTCGTGATTTTTGGGAATATCCATTTTGATGGATTTGGTATCGATTTCTTTGGATTTTATTCACGTCTTCGATTGTGAATTTTGATGATTGATTGTTTCTACAATCCTTTCTATGATTTGTTACTTTAAAAATATAAAGATTTCAATACTAGTAGTAAATATCAAAACTCTTTCTTCAAATGATTTCAACACTATTTTATAACAAAGCTCGTTTTCTCAAACCGATTTCCAATCTATTAGTATATACAAACCTTTACCTCACTCGTATGAGAAATCTAATTAAACGACTTAGTAAAACAAGTGGTATGAAACGCTTGCGTTTACTTCGTTGGTTAATTCTTGGACTTCTTCGATTGAATCTCTTGTGACAATTTTCTAGTGGAGATCTACAATTTGTTCGTAAATATTTAAGTTAAGCCAGTGGTTATGGGACATGAAGCTAAGCTCATATATTTACTAGCTTACTGTAATTGACACTTCTTGATGATCATGACGATCATTTTTGTGATTTAGACTAGCAATTGTGCGGTGTCTCTTTGTCCACGTGGAGGACTGTACCTCATTCTATTGAGCTTCGTCTCATTTCTTTGTGGGCTAGCGACCCATGTACTTTTAATGCTTTTTGATTCATTGGATGTACCGTTTGTACTACATCAATGTCTTTGCTTTTGATTCATTGGATGTACCGTTTGTACTACATCAATGTCTTTGCTTTTTGATTCATTGGATGTACCGTTTGTACGCATCAATATCATTGCTTTTTGATTCATTGGGTGTACTGTTTGTACTACATCAATGTCTTTGCTTTTTGATTCATTGGATGTACCGTTTGTACTACATCAATGTCTTTGCTATTTGATTCATTGGATGTACCATTTGTACTACATCAATGTCTTTGCTTTTTGATTCATTGGATGTACCGTTTGTACTACATCAAAGTCTTTGCTTTTTGATTCATTGGATGTACCGTTTGTACTACATCAATGTCTTTGCTTTTTGATTCATTGGATGTACCGTTTGTACTACATCAATGTCTTTGCCTTTTGATTCATTGGATGTACCGTTTGTACTACATCAATGTCCTTGCTTTTTGGATTCATTGGATGTACCGTTTGCACTACATCAATGTCTTGGCTAACCTTTTCTTGTGATTTCTGGATTTCTATATGATGATTTCTGGAATTTATGTTTCACCACCTTTTTCAGTTGGCATTGATATGGATGTCATTTATTGTGGTTTAGTGAATTAAATAAAGAATATGACATTCTTTTGATGCTATGAGATTCTTGAGATATTTGTATGATTTTCCTCTGTTGATTTTTCTATGTATACTTGTCGCAGTATGACATTTTTGGTTATCATACGTTTTTACTACATCTCTTCTTATATCTTATTTTATCTGATAATTATAGCTAGACTGATCCGTTTATTATTTTTCTTATAAATAATACTCGGGTCAGACTGAGATTTTACAGGTGCTTCTGCTTGCCACCTTATTGGACCATCATATGATCTTTTGGCTAACTACTTTAGTTTGGTAGTTCTTGTTGTATACATCTAAGTTATTGACTTCTTGATATACACATATTCGTTTGGCTTGCACTTGTATCTATTCTTTTGTGACATTGTTGATCTTGTTAGACCACTACTCTGATGCACATTTCCATGTGTTATATTCATATCTATTTCCGCCTTTGTGTTATGAATTATCTGTGACTGATTTATGTTATGTTTATTTCTATTTGTTTCCGAAGATTATTATAGCCACTGTGTAGTAGCTTTGAGTTTGTATCGGTGTTTCGGATTTCCTCTTGAGATGAAATGCATGTTATATTTTATCTGGCATATCGGTGCTCGCACAAAGCCATTGCATGGATGGTCCCTCCTTAACAGCCTTATTCTCCACGCTAGTTGACGGCATTATTCCGTAGTGTTCTTGGCTAGCGTGGGTATAGAGGTGGGGCGTCACAGAGCTACTTCAGCTCAGCTACAAGCTTACATTAGGTCGGCATGAAGTTTACTTTGGGTCGGCATAAGATGGACGATTCGAGCTCGATGATTGTCATGGTGGGCCTATGTAGGTGAGGAGGCCCTGTAGCCGAAGTTTCACCTATAAATACAGCAAGCATGGCTTCGGAAAAGGGGATCTGTTGGACACTCATTCTGTTTCTCTTCATCTTCTACCTAGAGGCTACTCCGCATTTTTATTCTAGAATTCTGGATTGTAACTGTAATCAAATTTCAAGATAATAAAAAGGATTGTTCTGAAGTGGATGTAAGCTGGAGTTAGCCAAACTACTATAAATCTTGTCTCTCTTTTACTTGCTTTCATTTAATTTTGGTTATTTCTCGTATTATATTATCTACATATACTCTATCTGTGATCTGTGACTGGATTTTGGTGTTCTCACTTATAATGGTGGCCAATTTTGACGCCCACAACATTTAATAAATTTCTTATTTATTTGATTTCAAATTTTATTTCAATTTGGAAACAAAACCAAATAAAATTCCCAATATTTCGTCTTAAAATTAGTTAAGATAAATTAAATCATATTTTATGGTCAATTTTAAGTAATTTCGACCATGATTTTTACATTAAATCACAATTGATTACACCGGTGGTATTTCATTTAATACTAAGACCATTTATTAACCATTAAAAAAATCTTCTAAAGTTTATAAAATTCTTACAAAAAATACTTTATGTTTATCAATCTCTTTTCAAAACTTAAGTTATATATGTATGAAACTATTCTACACTTCAAGAGTAGATACAGACTATCAAACTGGTTTTACTTAACCAGTATATTTAACAAATTTAAAATTTATCATAATTTATAATCTTCTCAATATTTATAAGTTACAAAAAATTATTTTCTTTTAATTTCATAAAAACACTTAGCTTTAAGTTCTCAATTAACTCGGAAGTTTCCAAATGTCCAAAACTGTCAAAATTTCCATTTAATTTCAACAAATGAAAATTTATCAAAACAAAAAATCATAACAAGAGGCACACACCAACTACCCTAATGCATATGATACATGAGTCTATATAGAAAACTTTAGAATTAAATATCGTGTTTGTTTTTCAACTCTATTTTGAAATAATAATAGTAATAGTAATAGTAATAATAGTATACTTATCTTTGTTTGTACATCAAATCATACCATTGGAATTCAATACAAAACTTATTTTACCCTAACAACTCTGAAGCAAAATTGCTATTGTTGTGGCAAGCCCTCGCTTAGAATTCGAAATTGAACCCCGATAATGATATAGTCATTACCAAAATTATTTTCCAGCGATAAAAGTAAGTTCGCTGCTTTATATCTCTTTTTAAAAAAAAATTGTTTCAAAATATTTCAATACACAAATACTTTCAAATAATGCTATCATTATTTCACCTAAAACTTCGAAAAATAATTTTCGAAACATTGGGACTTATGTCCTCAAATTCTCAGCTTAAATCCATTTTATTTATAAAATCTATTTATTAACCATTCTTATAAAATTTCGCTTTCTTATATAAACTCATTTCACAAATATTTATCTTTATTTGAGTTATAATAAACAACTTTTACTAAAATTAAATTTTACCCCAACATAATCACTGAATGTCATATAGTCAAATCACGAAAATGAATTCATAAGGTGTTCGTATTTAATTCAACTTAAACAGCAAATGCTCATAAACTATCTGAGCACAAACAATTAATCGAGAAAACGATAGTCAATGCTCCAAAACTAGACGAGCATGTGTAATCAAACAATAAATGATAATAATTAAATATTTCCATTTCCTAACAAATAAATGCATCAAAAATTACTATTTCAATTACTAAAAATTATTCCTTTATATATATAGCATAAAATCTAGATAAAATTATTTTCATTTACTAATTTCAAAATAATATTGTGTCGTTTGCCTTATTCAAGAGTTTAGAAATCCTTATTAATACAGTTGTTCCTTCTATATCAACCAGAATTCAAAACCACTCAGTAGATAAATCAACACAATATAAAGCATTTTTATAGCACTAAAAAATGCACACTCGTATATATACACTCAAACTCATTCTGGGGTGTTACTAACCCCATCTATTATGAGTCTACCCTACCAAACTGAGGCAGCCAAACTCGACCCCAAATGTTGCGTTCTCCACCTCTACATGGCTCCACCCTAAATTCAAGCTAAAGATGCTCTACGACATGAGAAGACTAATGAATCAAGCGCCAAGGTTTGTCATCGCCTCAACCTAACCCTAGTTTTCTTTGCTCACGATTTAAAACTGTCGATCCCATTGAAACTCCATCAAACCCATCCAAACTCATATAGGAATGCGGATCTCTTCAAAAAAACACAAAGGATCTAGTTTTAGAAATTTTAGATGAGTAAATCTTTGTATATGAATTTTTGAAAGTGAAATTTGCTTTTTTTTCTGTATTTTTTGCTCACCAGAACATTCAAACTAAAAGAGGGAGGGAAAAGAATGAAAATTTGTTGATTAGCCTAAGGGTTGAATTTGTATTTATTCACATATTTACGCAACTTCGCCATATATAAATTCATTCGTGTATGAATCGCGAATGACACTGCAAAAATACGATCGCGCACAAAGATGCGAGACGATCTCAAAATAATAATAATATACACCGGTTACTTATTCTATTAAACCACAAAAATACCATCGTTTGCTGAAAAATCATCACGTTTAAATGTTTTCCAAGTTAAAATTTATGGAAATCTAATAAATTAGAAAAAAGCTAATAAAAATCGAGTTGTTTTATTAAAAAAATTGTTTTCTCATTATTTATTATATTTAAATCTAGTTTGGATATTTCTGTAAATTAAATATTCCTATTTGAAATCTTAAAAATTTCGGTCATCACATTCTCCATTCTAAATAGAATTTCGTTCCCGAAATTCCTAAAGGAAGAAAAGTGTCACCAAACCCTTAATTATCACAATGAATTTACTAAAATGAGGATTTAACCTTTAATATCTCGTATGTTACAGAAAAAAGTTTAGTAACATCTCCTTTTGTGCGGCTTGATTGAAAAAACTACAACTTGCCACAACGGGCCCGAACAAAAAAAAAGAAAATAAAAGCCCAAAATTGGCCTTGCATATCTAGGGCATAAAACCATCAACAATAAGGTAAACGTGTAACTATTAGTTAAGCAATCCAACTTTACTCATGAAATAAAAATTATCAAACTAGCACATGCTTTCATGTACTTGTATCTCACTTACAAATGATATCCAACCATATGTAACTTGCATTTTCTGATGTCAAAAGCATACAATCTATTAAAGTCAGTACGTTGTACATATGTCATGCTCATGCAATATGGATCTGATCACTTGCTTAATCACATAATTTTCACTTTCGATCTAGTATCGTTCACTCGACCCCCTAGTGCAAACTCTTATTAGACTCCTTGAACAGAACCCTCTATTCCCTAGGCATAGCCATAAATAATGATAGGAAAATTAATAATCTTATCAAGCATCTATATCTAGTGTTCATCATGAAGAATCAAGTGCAAAATCCTAACTCGGATGGGTGTAATCACCTCAGAATCGTGTACTCGAATCCGAATCATAAACATTTATGCGAATAAAATGATCTATATATAAATTACTTATTTATTCCATCGGTTTCTTGACTACACCAAATATTCACATTTATTTTAAATCATAGTTAATTACACCAATATTATTACATTTAATACTAAAACCATTTACAAAACATTACATAAAACACTACTTACGTTTATAGACTTCTTATAAAACGTAATTTATGTTTATTAATAACCTTTTAAAACTTAAGTTAGTGTTTGTATAACAGTGGACTACACTCCAAGAGCAGATACACAATTTCAAATTGATTTTACTTAACCAGGATATTCAAAAACTTTAAAATTTGTTTTAACTCATAATTCTTCTCAATATTTATAAGTTACAAAAAGTTATTTTTCTTATACTTTCACAAAAACACTAAGCTTTAATTTCTAAGTTAACTTGGAAGTTTCCGACTATCCAAAACTACAAAAAAATCCACTCCACTTCAAAAATGAAAATTTACCAAAACAACAAATCATAATGAGATGTGCAAACAAACTACCCTAATGCATAGGATCCATGAGTCTATACATAAAATATCAGAATTAAACATTGGGTTAATTTCAACTATATTTTATGATAATAGTAATAATAATATACATGTTATTTTTTGTATATCAAATCATACCTTTGGAATTCACAACAATGTTTTACCCAAACAACTTTAAAGCAAAACTGCTGTTATGGTAGTTATCCCTAACTTAGAAACTCAAAAATAAACCTTGATGATGTTATGGTCATTACCAGAATTATTTTCCAACGATAGAAGTGAGTTTGGTGCTTTTTAACACTTTTTAAAAAAATCCTTTTAAAAATATTTTTATACACAAATACTTTCAAATAATGCTATCATTATTTTCTTTAGAACTTTGAAAAACAATTTTCAAAACACCGGGATTTAAATCCTCAAATTCTCAGTTTAAAACCATTTTATTTATCAAATCTATTTATAAACCATACTTATAAAATTTCACTTTCTTATATAAACTCATTTCACAAATATTTATATTTGTTTGAGTTATAATAAACAACTTTTATTAAAATTAAATTTTACCCAACATTATCACCGAACATCTTATAGTCAGGGTGTGAAACTGAATTCACAAGGTATTCATATTTAATTCAAATTAAACAACAAAAGTTGATAAATAATCTAAGCACAAACAATTAATCAATAAAACAATAGTCAATGCTCCTAAACTAGACGAGCATGACTAATCAAATAGTAAATGATAATAACCGAATATTATCATTTCCTAATAGATAAAAACATCAAAATTAATATTTCAATTACTGAAAATTATTCTTTTATATGTATAGTATAAAATATTGGTAAAATTATTTCATTTACCAATTTCAAAACAATATTATGCGTGTGCCTTATTCAAAAGTTTAGAAACCCCTATCTATACAATAATTCCTTCAGTATCGACTAGAATTCACAAACCACTCGATAGATAAATCAAAACAATATAAAAAAAGTACTCACAAATACACACTCATATATATACACTCAAACTTATTCTAGGTTGTTACTAACCCTATCTATAATGAGTCAACCCTACCAAAGCCTAGGTGTTTGTTCAACCTAAGCTCTGATAACACTTGAAACAATTTGCTTTTTAAACCCTCAAAAGTCAATATTAATAATCCACGGGATTCACGTGCCCAACAACCAAGTGCTAGAAAATTGGATTGTTAGGGAAAAAGAAAGAAGACATATTATAAAATGTCAAATCATGTAATATATAATGTACTATAGATCTTTATAAAGGAAAAACAGTAATATAAAGACGTTAATCAGAGTACGCAATTCTATCATCAGTCCGGACAGTTATAACAACTTATCCTTACAATTGCTAATAAATAAAACCCACAAATGTAGAAAAAAATAAAATATGTGTGAATACATCTTTGAGGCATCTAACTCACCTACTGTAGCTCCAAAGCATCAATAACTAGATCTGAGATTAATGCATTGTTTGACCTGAGCAATACAATAATATGACACCCGGATCAGTCTGCAAAACCAACGCGAGAAACACACCTCAAATGGATTTTAATAGTATAAAACCATGCAAAAATAAATTTATCTCCTAAGACCTTGTCACATACCTTACGATAACCAAACCATTTCATAGGAAATCTTCTAATAGTACAATAATTTCGAGAGTTTAAAATAAATATTGAGTCATAGCTGAAATTGTTACATTAATTAAATTCTATCATAATAGGTATGCAACTAAATTCGACACGCAATTGTTGGAGAATGGATTCCACATAATGACATGGCACTAGGGTACCACCTTCCACAGTACACCTCTAGATAAAATGTACCGAGGTCGAAACTATCGACTATTGCAAATCAGCACCGGACTATCCATTATTGGATAGCAACCGAATATTTCATCACCTCGGTTGTGTTGCAACTTTTCCCAAGAGCTCTCCTGCATAACCAAATCCGTAAATAATAATCTGGAGGGGTGATGACAATAGCCTAATGGGTGCGACACACGTAGCCCTACTGCATATCCTATGTTTTATTCATTTCCCTTTAGTGAGGCTTGAGGCTATGTTTTACCTTTTGTACAACAATCCCACTTGGAATGCTAACATTGCCCTCCAGGAAACAATGCAATGTTAACATTCATCCATAGAAGTTGTTTAGAATATAAACAAACTGAAGGCACTACTTCTACCACATCTATTTTGGAATCACCCTCAGGATTAGTAGCAAGTAGTCCTTGCACTTCACAGTGCTCTATATTTGATTTTATTATCTTCAAGATGTCTTCAATTCGAATGCTTATGCCAGGTCGAAGTGATGTTCGAATAATATATCTGATCCTGGTCACTTCGAACTAATAATGATAGTTTTAAAACTGGCTAATATTTGATAGTCGGTATTTAACTATCAAATAAACAAACAATTCAACCAGAGACTTAACGAAGTGTGCTTAAGCGCAAAGCAACTGCTAAGCCTCTTTATTTTATCATCTCGTTTATTAAAGCCACTTTGTAAATACTCGTGTCAAAATACTTTTGCAAAAATGTATCCATAAATCCTCTCTATTATTATCAATACTTGAAAAATATCATTATACTTATCTTATCATATAAGTACACTGAAGTATTTCACTTTTTAAATTTAGAAAACTTTTCCATGTAATTATATTAACAATATAGGTATATTCTTGAAGCACTACATTTCCAATACTTAGGAAATGTACCCATATACTATCTCACTGATAAGTATATTTACAAATATTAAGAGAGATTTCATTTTCATAATTACACTTAATTATGATAAAAAAAAATTAGTTAAAGCATTAACACCAATAATCGAAACACTATCCCTTTGGTGAAAGTAAATAGATCACAAGAAATTTAGACCAAATATACTTACCACCTCTTTTTGATTTCAAACAGTACTATCCCTCGATTAACAATGAAATCAAACAAGTTATAAAAACTATCCTTGCCATGATATATATTCTTCAATCTCAACATAGATATGGGTTTTCATACCTTGAAATTTAGTGTTATGTATGAAAATAACATATTCCATAGCACCAAAAGTTGAAATGATTGATTATGGATGTAACGACCCGGAATTTCGGACACTTCGTATTTAAATATCTAAATCATTTAAATATTTAAATCTTGGGTTAAATTTTATTAAAAAGATTTAATAAGCTTTTCAACCTCCTTTTAAATCATAAATAATGATGGTAAACTTATTTTGGAAAAATGTTTACATAAATTAATACTTTGAAAAAATACCTATAATGTGACCGAAAATCGTTTTGTCGATAAACCGCTATTTGACCGTCGAAAGTTGTTGAGATTCTTTTTTACATACACTTATTTGTTTACGAACTAAAGGAAATAAAATAAAAATACTTTTTCATTTATAGAGATACACTTTATGGATGATGTCATGCTTGAGGTAAAGGAAGATACTTTGGAAATTAGCATAAATGGACAATCTTAAAAGTTAAGTAAATGATAAAGGAGAAGTGATATTTGTAATTAATGACTTAAAGGTTTTAAAGGGTTATTGTTCTTTTCCCATCACATTCCTACACCTATATACAGAGAGACATACCCTTAGGAAATTATTAAGAAATTTATAAGCTTGAGATGAAGTATGAGTGTTGAACATGGTGGAAGTGCCCAAGCACCGATCCGCTTATTACTCTCTAACTTTTTCAAAAGTTAACCAAATCTTCTTAAATGTCTTCTAAATTTTGGGTTTAGGACTAAGATATCATGGGAGGCATGATTAGAAATATGAAGTAGGAGGAGGTGAGAGGAAGACGGGGAGCTTAGATGGGCCATGAGCATGGAAGGCGAAGAGGTATGGCTTGGATTTAAATGTTCTGAAGGTTGGACCTTTAGGCTTATGTTGATGGGAAAAGGTGGCTCTTTGGTGTTGTGGTTTTGTGCTTAGGATTTTAATGGATATTAGTGAGTTACCTCGCTATCTTTTAAGTATATATCGTGTATGTATGTGTTATGTTCGAATTATAAAGTTAAAGTGATATTAACTAAGTAATGTCATTAACTTTGGACCCCTCTTGCCTTTGAAAGTAAATGACAACTTATACTATATAATGCAGATTATGGATCTTAAGGCTATGATGAATACTAGGGGGGTGAATAGTGTTTTAAGAAATTACTAAATCCTTTTGAATTTATGTTAATTTTAACACAAATGTATGCAATATTTAGACACAGATATGATGACAGAATTAAACACAGATGCAGAAATAAAGTAAAAGCAGTAAAGGAAAGAACACAAATAAAGTAAAAGCAGTAAAGGAAAGAACACACCGAAGCTTGTACTGGTTCGGAGTTACCCTACTTCCAGTCCCGCACACAAGTATGGATTTCCTTTCAAAAGCAATTTTTACAATTACACCCTCGATTTCAAGGCCACGAGTTACACCTCTCTAGATTCACAATCTTCAGGGTA
This sequence comes from Allium cepa, assembly GCA_030765085.1. Taxonomy (NCBI): domain Eukaryota; kingdom Viridiplantae; phylum Streptophyta; class Magnoliopsida; order Asparagales; family Amaryllidaceae; genus Allium; species Allium cepa. The sequence goes on from CM060930.1 coordinate 57,601,078, forward strand.
GACATACTTGATTTCACGGGCAACAAGTTCACCCAATTGATTTCTAAGGCTACAATCACACCTTATCTCGCTTGATTGATTTCCAAGGCAATAATAACACCTTTTCTTGCTAAATTGATTACAAAGAAGTCTATAACTCTGAATAGCACTGAGGATCTTGTTGTGATAGTGATAGAGAATCAAACTAGAAATGATCTAGTTAGATTCAATGTTGATTTCGGCAGAGTAAGGGTAAGAACGTTTATAAAGAAATGTGGAAGAAGAAGAGGAGAGATAACCAGAAAAATATGATTGAAAATTCGTTGAAAACTGCCCCTATTTATAGAAGAACAACAACCATATCCATTCGTGGAAGGTTATGGCGAATAGACACTTCTTTTGAAATTCAAAATTTTGAACCCAACTGCACTATGCCGACATGGGTATCTTGGGTATGTCGACATCCCAAAGAATTTTTTTGGTGATTGTTTTTCTTTGAAAATTACTTTTATCTTATATTAAAACTATTTTAAACTTTATAAATATACCTGACAATAGTTAAAATACATAAGTAAATATGAAAAATAATATGTATAAGATTTTACTATAATTTTATATTTAAATCTAAGTATAAATATTAAAAATTAAATATATTATTATTAAAGATAGTTTAAAACTAAGGATAATTTGATTTTGAAAATAAAGATTATTTTGAGGCTAAAAGTATTTAAAATCAGAATAGATGTTTTTGATTCTTTTAAAAGGAATGTTTGGAAATCATTTTGAAAGCAAGATAATTTTGTAAAATCATTTGAATAAAAGTTAGCGAATACAAAATAATGTTCCACTAGATTTTTCATAGGTTCCATCCAACTTAGGATTCCATCCCTCTGACGGGCTCGAAGTGTGATGCAGCTAAGGCCAAAGAAGAAAATACGCGACTAGTAAATAGCCAAGGGATGAGTCGTACACGACTCGTGGAAAAGTTAAGTCGTCCACGACTTAAGTTGGAGGCTATAGGTCGTCCACGACCTAAGGAGTTACATGAAGAGGAGCCGCGAGTTAATGAAGTGACTTTAAGTCGTTGGGAGAAGGCTACGTTTTTGAGTCGTTCGAGAAGTATAAGTCGCTCACGACTTAACAAAGGGTGTTCACGAGCTAATGAAGAGGCCTTAAGTCGTTCGCGACTTAACAGGGTGAAGGGTAACGAGTTACGACTTAGTTAGGTCGCATGAAGAGATGCAAAAGCCTTTCTCTTGAGTCGTTGAGTGTTTGAGTCGTATGTCGTGATGTCTTGAGTCACTGTGCTGTAAAGATGTGTTAAGTCGTGGTCTGTTGAGTCGTAAGTCGCTGAGTCTGTTAGGTCGTATATCGTGATAAAGTGTTGTAATATGTTTGTACTTTCTTTAAGTCGTAGGTCGTTTGTGTATTTAGGTCGCGTGACTGTGTTGTAATGTTGAACCGTGTAATGATAGGTCGCGACATATTGTTAAGTCGCATAACTGTGTTATGTGAAACTGTTAAGTCGCGCACGACCTAAGTTAGGTCGTGAGTAATGCTGAGTCGTGAGTCGTGGGGGATGAGTCGTGTACGACTTAAGGACCGATTATCAAACACTATAAATACGCGTGAGTTGTACATTTTTGGGAGTTGATTTTTAAATAAAATTTCTTGTTGATTGCTGTGTGCTTTCTTCTAAAATTGGTAGTTGAGTGTAATCTCCTATCTCCTCTTTCGGTTAATCGATTGCGCTCGATTCAACGATCGTAGAAGCCGATTCACGATATCTAGTGCGCTAGATCAACATACGAAGAATCGTAGATCTTTGAACACGGTATAGTGCGCTATCAACGTGTTTGAGATAGCTAGAATTCGGTATCTTCGGATCAACGAATTTGGGCATTTGGTATTCATCAATCCACTGATTGCTACTTTCACCGATTGAAGTTTATTTTTGATTAATCCGCTGCATCAGTTTTGGTATCAGAGCTAGACTTAGCCAATCATAGCTAAGCCGAGACTTGGAGCCAATTTTTGAAGTTGAAGTTTGAAGTTGTTGTTCATCGTGTTCATCTTGAAGTTGCAACGAGTTTGAAGATTTTGATCCATTTCATTTTGGATCAAACTTGGAGAAGTGTTTGAATTGGAAGTTGCTTGGAGACCTTGAGCCGAGCTAAGTTGAGGCCGAGCTAAGTGTTAGGTCGTGACATGTTTGACTTATATTGAAGTATTTGTTGAAGTATTTGAGAAGTATTTGAAGTTTTTGAGAAGTTTTCAATCATGCCGCCAAGGAGAGCTAATCGTCATCAAAATGTTGAAGCGTTGTATAGAAGAGAATAAGCCGAGCTTATGGAACAATGTATTAATGAGAAATTTGATGAAGGCATTGGAAAGTTAGAGAAGTTGATGAATGATTTGAATCAAACTCAAAGGAGGAGATCACCAAACTCGAACCATGGAGGAAACCAAGTTTCGCCATCGGTTACGGAAGCGAGAAGGGTATCACCGCATTCTTTTAGAGATAGAAGAGAAACATCAATTTCATCACGAAGAGATCATCCTGACTATGGACACGAAGAGAGAAGAAGTCAACGTGAATTTGACAATGAGGCGTATAGAGATGAAGAGAGACATAGTCAAAGAAGCATGCATGAACGAAGGGATGATAATGGTCGAGATCGATATAGATGCACATTTGATTTTGATGAAGAGGGTGATTGAACTAGCATTCATTATCGAGATCGAGACCAAGTTCGAAATTCATATCGAGATGTGGATGAAGATCGTCGATGGGAGTCGGGTATGAAGATGGAAATTCCGGAGTTTAAAGGTGGAATGGTAGCAGAAGAATTTCTTGATTGGTTGTCTAATGTTGAAGAGATCTTTGATTTCAAGGAGGTTCCGGAGAATAGAAGAGTGAAGTTGGTTGCTACTAGGTTGAGGGGAAGAGCTTTAGCGTGGTGGCAGCAAACTAAACTTACAAGGGAGAGAATGGGAAAGTCAAAGATTGAATCATGGGAGAAGATGAAGAAGTTGATGAGTGCTACTTTCTTACCATACAACTATCAATCACTTATGTACCAGAGGTTGCAGAATCTGAGGCAAGGGACGAAGTCTGTTAGTGATTATGCTGATGAATTTTACCAACTCATTGCCAGGAATGATATTATGGAGACGGAAGAACAACTAACTGCTAGATTCATTGGGGGATTGAGAATGCAAATCCAGGATATGGTTAATATGTTTGATCCTAGGTCAGTGGCAGAAGCACATCAGAAAGCGTTGGCTTGGGAGAAGCAAGGAAGGCATGGAGGTGGTGTGTTTACTAATTCCAATAATCAAGCGAAGGGTGTTAATTGAAGTTCTAATGTTATTAAACCTTCTACAAAACCAGTGGTGAAGGAGGCTGAGAAAGCGAAGGTTAGCAGTGGTTTCAATTGTTATAATTGTCAGGAGTTGGGTCACAAAAGCAATGAATGTCCGAAGCCGAAGAAGAGAGCAATGGTTGCTGAGATTGAGGATGATGGTGAGGAGGCAGAATGTTCAAATGCACCTTATGTTGAGGAGGAAGACTTATTGTCCGGGGATGAAGGTTGCAATCTTATGATGAGGAGGTCATGTCTTACACCAAAGCAAGAAGAGGAATCTAGTTGGTTGAGGAGCAATATTTTTCCGTCGACATGCACTATTTTGGGAAAGGTTTGCAAGTTCGTTATTGATGCTGGGAGTTGTGACAATATTATTTCTACAGAAGCAGTAAGGAAGTTGAACTTGAAAACTGAGAAGCATCCTAAACCGTACAAGTTAGCATGGTTAAGGAAGGGTGGAGAAGTGAAGGTGTGTCGAAGGGCTTGTGTTAATTTTTCTAGTGGGAAGAAGCACAAAGACGAAATTTGGTGTGACGTTGTAGACATGGATGTGTGTCATCTGTTGTTGGGCAGACCATGGCAGTTTGATAGAGCAGTGCAACATGATGGTCGTGCTAATAGCTATAGTTTCATGTTTGAAGGTACTAAAATCACTTTAGTTCCCAAGAAGCAGCAACAGAAGGACAGCAAGCTGGAGGAGATTGAGGAATTGAAAACTCTGTTGACTTTGAAGGAGTTTGTTAAGGAAGTTGAAGAGGAGCCTGAAGTCTTTTTGTTGATTGGGCGAGAGTGTAGTGAAGAGGTTGAAATTCCAGAAGAAGCGAAGCCAGTTTTGAAAGAATTTGAGGATGTATTTCCAGAAGAGTTGCCCAAGGAGTTACCGCCACTGAGAGACATTCAACATCAAATTGATCTTGTTCCGGGAGCAGTTTTACCACATCGATCACATTATCGAATGAGTCCGAAGGAACATGAGGAGTTACGAAGGCAAGTAGAGGAATTGTTAGAACAGGGACGTGTTCAGGAAAGCTTGAGTCCTTGTGCAGTACCAGCATTGTTGGTGCCAAAGAAGGATGGAACATGGAGAATGTGTACCGATAGTAGAGCTTTGAACAAGATTACTGTTCGTTACAGGTTTCCTATGCTAAGGTTGGATGACTTGCTAGATCAGTTGAGTGGGGCTACTATCTTTTCGAAGATTGATTTGAAGAGTAGTTATCATCAGATTCGAATTAGACCAGGAGACGAATGGAAGACAGCTTTCAAGACGAGAGAGGGGTTATATGAATGGTTGGTTATGCCGTTTGGTCTATCGAATGCACCAAGTACATTTATGAGGGTGATGAATCAAATTTTCAGACCGTACATTGGGAAGTTTGTTGTAGTTTACTTTGATGATATTCTGATTTATAGTGCGAGTACAGAGGAGCATGCAGAGCATTTGAGAAAGGTGTTAATTATTCTTCGTGAGGAACAATTTTATGCAGCTACGAAGAAATGTGCATTCATGACTCGAAGTGTTTTATTTTTGGGATATGTTCTATCTGAGAAGGGAATCCAGGTGGACCAGAGTAAAGTTGAACCTATTAGAAATTGGCCACAGCAGAGAACTATCACTGAAGTTAGAATTTTTCATGGATTGGCATCATTCTACCGAAGGTTTATTCCACACTTCAGCAGCGTGATGACACCAGTTATTGATTGTATGAAAGGGAAGCAGTTTTCTTGGTCGGAGGAAGCGGGGGTTGCTTTCGAACGAATCAAAGAACTTTTGACGGCAGCACCAATTCTTGTATTACCAGATTTTCAGTTGTTGTTTGAGCTACACACTAATGAATCAAAGGTTGGGATTGGAGGAGTGTTTAGTCAGAGTGGGAGGCCCGTTGCTTATTTCAGTGAGAAGCTATCAGGGGCAAAAGATGAGATACAGTACCTACGATGTTGAGTTTTATGCTGTTGTGCAAGCTGTTAAACATTGGAGGCATTATCTATTTCAGAAAGAGTTTCTTCTTTACACAGACCATGAAGCTTTGAAGCATTTACAGGGGCAGGATAAGATTTCAGCGAGACATGCATCATGGATTGCATATTTACAGCAATTTACCTTTGTTGTTAAGCACAAATCTGGGGTGACGAATCGTGTGGTTGATGCTTTGAGTAGGAGAAGTCATTTGTTGACAACATTGAAGATTGAAGTAACGGTATTTGAATTATTTCCAGAGTTTAATGACGAAGATCCTTACTTTGCAAAGTTCGTTGAGAAAGTTAAGGATGGAGATACTGATGAATTTATGTTGGTTAATGGATTCTTGTTTAAAGGAAATCGATTATGTATTCCAGAGAGCAGTTTGAGATTGAAGATTATCAAAGAATTACATGAAGAAGGCCATGTGGGTAGAGATCGTACTTTGCAGTTAATTTCTCAATCTTACTTTTGGCCGTCAATGAGGAGAGAGGTTGAAAGGTTTGTGGAGAGATGTCATATATGTCAGGTTTCGAAAGGAACAGCGACAAATGCAGGATTATATATGCCGTTACCTATACCATCTAAACCGTGGGTTGATATCAGCATGGATTTTGTTTTGGGTTTGCCTAGAACTCAAAGGGGAAATGATTCTATATTTGTTGTGGTGGATAGATTTTCTAAAATGGCACATTTTATTGCTTGTAAGAAGACGGCGGATGCTGTTCGTGTTGCTCAGTTGTTCTTTAAAGAAATCTATCGTTTACATGGGTTGCCAGAGTCTATTGTTTCGGATCGGCATACCAGATTTTTGAGTCACTTTTGGCTAAGTTTGTGGAAGATGGTGGTAACGAAGTTAAACTTTAGCAGCGCTTATCATCCGCAAACAGATGGACAGACAGAAGTTGTTAACAGATCGTTGGGGAATTTGTTACGATGTCTTGTGAAGGATAATCTGAAAAGTTGGGACATGAAGTTATGCCAAGCAGAGTTTGCTCATAATCATGCAGTGAATCGTAGTACGGGATTCAGCCCATTTCAGATTGTATATTCAAATTTACCCAGGGGACCATTGGATTTAGCAGTAGTGCCACAACCGAAGGGGACGGTTAAACGAGCTATAAACTTTGTTGATGGGTTGACTGAATGTCATAAGATCGTTCAGGAACGATTGGAGAAGTCGAATGAGAAGTATAAGCGAACTGCAGATTTGAAGAGATGAAATGTTGAATTTAATGAAGGTGATTTGGTGTATGCTGTGTTAACAAAGGATCGTTTTCCAGTAGGCGCTTATAACAAGTTGAAAGCCAGAAAAATTGGTCCAGTAGAAGTTGTGAAACGGATCAATGAGAATGCTTATAAGTTGAAGCTGCCGGAGAATGTGTACACTTCTGACGTGTTCAACGTTAAGCATCTTGTACCATATTATGGAGTTGAACAATCTGATGTAGGAGAATTTACAAATTCGAGGACGTATTTTTCTCAACCAGGGGAGGAAGATGCAGCTAAGGCCAAAGAAGAAAATACGCGACCAGTAAATGGCCAAGGGATGAGTCGTACACGACTCATGGAAAAGTTAAGTCGTCCACGACTTAAGTTGGAGGCTATAGGTCGTCCACGACCTAAGGAGTTACATGAAGAGGAGCTGCGAGTTAATGAAGTGACTTTAAGTCGTTGGGAGAAGGCTACGTTTTTGAGTTGTTCGAGAAGTATAAGTTGCTCACGACTTAACAAAGGGTGTTCACGAGCTAATGAAGAGGCCTTAAGTCGTTCGCGACTTAACAGGGTGAAGGGTTACGAGTTACGACTTAGTTAGGTCGTATGAAGAGATGCAGAAGCCTTTCTCTTGAGTCGTTGAGTGTTTGAGTCGTATGTCGTGATGTCTTGAGTCGCTGTGCTGTAAAGATGTGTTAAGTCGTGGTCTGTTGAGTCGTAAGTCGCTGAGTTTGTTAGGTCGTATATCGTGACAAAGTGTTGTAATATGTTTGTACTTTCTTTAAGTCGTAGGTCGTTTGTGTATTTAGGTCGTGTGACTGTGTTGTAATGTTGAACCGTGTAATGATAGGTCGCGACATATTGTTAAGTCGCATACCTGTGTTATGTGAATCTGTTAAGTCGCGTACGACCTAAGTTAGGTCGTGAGTAATGCTGAGTCGTGAGTCGTGGGGGATGAGTCGTGTACGACTTAAGGACCGGTTGTCAAACACTATAAATACGCGTGAGTTGTACATTTTTGGGAGTTGATTTTTAAATAAAATTTCTTGTTGATTGTTGTGTGCTTTCTTCTAAAATTGGTAGTTGAGTGTAATCTCCTATCTCCTCTTTCGGTTAATCGAGTGCGCTCGATTCAACGATCGTAGAAGCCGATTCACGGTATCTAGTGCGCTAGATCAACGTACGAAGAATCGTAGATCTTTGAACACGGTATAGTGCGCTATCAACGTGTTTGAGATAGCTAGAATTCGGTATCTTCGGATCAACGAATTTGGGCATTTGGTATTCATCAATCCATCGATTGCTACTTTCACCGATTAAAGTTTATTTTTGATTAATCCGCTACGTCAAAGTGGATTCCATTCCACGAATAAATTGGATTTTAAAATGCCAATGCTTTTTTAGGAGTTTTAACAAATTCCTAATTAAATTACTTGTTCTTGAAATCTTGAACTCTTGATAATCTTGATATTCTTGATACCCATGAGTCTTCAATCTTGATATCTTGAATCTCTATACTGTACAGTCTTCATTCTTGATACCTGCATGGTTAAATCCTGCATATACATATATATCTAAACTATAATGTTAGTATTTATATTTTATAATCTTATTCTAAGGTTGTTGTCATCAAAACCATCATCTCAAGGACTAACAATCACCTTCTTTTTGTAACGACCCACAAAATTCGATGTTTAAAACGAATTAAATTAATAAGATTTTTAACTTAAATTTAGAAAGGAGTAAAAATCTTATGACTTATATGGGAGCGAATGTAGAAATTAGATGTATCAATTGTAATTAAAATCAACAATTTAAAATTTATATTGCAATTAATTGAAAGAGTGTAAATTGTCATACTTGGTTATAAGTTTAATATAAGAAACAAAAGGGAATGTTGAATTTGTGAATTACCAATAAAAATATTAACTAGAATGGAATTCAAATTTATATAATAATGGAAAATGTAAATTTTTTGCATTTGGATATAAAATTTAAAATATAAGTAAATAAAAGTAGGCATTTAATTTACCGACGAAATAATACGTTGATTAGTAGTAACCGTATATAAATTAAGGTTGTAATGTTAATGGCAGTTGATGAATAACCAATTTAATGCAATTCAAATTGATTGAAACGACTGTTTAGGTTAAAATTGATTGTAAACAGGACAATTTGGAAATAAACTGAATATATGAAAACAAAATGTAAGCATTGAATTAAATTAATGAATTCAAATTTGATGCATCACACCATGCTTTCAGTCGTAGGTCGCTCACGAGTTATATGAAGTCGCCAATGACTCAACTACTTAAGCTTCGACCTACCGCGATACGACTTAAAGAGTTAAGTCTTGGTTCACACAACTCACTTATGCCGCCTGCCTATGAGTCGCAGATCTATAAGTCGCTCAATCCACAAGTCATTCCTGAAACAGAGATTCCTTAAGTCGCTCCATGGTTAGGTCGCTGAGATTTCTTAGGTTGCTCCAGTGTTATGTCGCTCAAGTTCCAGAAGCTGTGCTATGTTGATTTAAGCCGTAAGTCGCGTGGATGTTGTAAGTCGTAAGTCGTTGGATGTGTAACTCATATGTTGTATGTGTTGTAACTTGTACGATTGTTATGTTGTTCAGTCGTTTGTTCTTAGATCGTATGTCGAAAGGTCATATACTGTTGTAACTTGTACATGTTAAGTCGTATGTCGTGTAACTCGTGAATGTTAGGTCGTGAGTCGTTATTCTTATGTCGCCTATGTTGAGTCATGTATGTTGTGTTGTATAATCTCTATAATTAGGGATGCGATGTCATTGTAAAGGAGTTGATTTTTGAATAAAATTTATTTGTGTGCTTTTGCCACTTTTGTTGAAGTTAAGTGTGATCTCCTTCTTCTACCATCTTCGGATATTCGAGTGCGCTCGAATCAACGAATTTGAAGCCGATTCACGGAATCTCATGCGCAAGATCAACGTCGAAGAATCGTAGATCTTCTAACGCGGAATCGTGCGCGATCAACGTGTTGAAGATAGCTATAATCCGGTATCTCGAGAGATCAACGAATTTGGGCATTTATCGTTCCACCAGGTTACTTGACACGAATTCATTTCATGAGGAAGAAAGTTTGCGTCAATTTGTATCAAACATTATTGGCACGTCAAGTGTGTTGTTTCCGCTGCGTCAGTTTGGTATCAGTGCTAAGTTCAAAGCTGAGAGCCAAGTTAGAGCCGAGCTAAGTCAAAGCCGAGTTAAAAGAAGTTAGATCAGAGCTAAGTCAAGGAACCGAGATTGTTTGAAGATCATGCCTCCGAGACGTGCTAATCGTTTTCAGAATGTTGAAGATTTGTATCGAAGACAAGAAGATGAGCAGAGGGAGCAGCGTATCAATGAAAATTTCAATGAAGGTATTGCAAAGTTAGAAAAGATGATGAATGAAATGAATTGAAGTCAAAGGAGAATGTCACCAGTTTCGAACCATAGTAGAAACAGGGTTTCGCCATCGGTTTCGGAACAAAGGAGAATGTCACCCTAATCTTATCGAGATAGAAGAGAATCTTTAGTTTCAATGAGAAGAGAACACCATGATTATAGAAATGAAGAAAGAAGAACCCCACGTGGATTAGAAGATGGTCCATATCGTGATGCTGAAAGACACGATAAAAGGGACATCTATAGTCGTAGAGATGTAGATGGACGAGATCGATATCGACATACATACGATTTTGAAGAATATGGTGATGGAGGAAGTATTCATTATCGAGATCGAGGACAAGTGCGAAATCAATATCTTGATTCAGAAAATGATCGTAAAGGGGAGTCAGTTATGAGGATGGAAATTCCAGAATTCAAGGGTATATGCAAGCTGAAGAATTTCTTGATTGGTTGTCAAATGTTGAAGAAATTTTGGAATTCAAGGAGGTACCCGAGAATCGCCGAGTCCAGTTAGTTGCTACAAGACTAAGGGGAAGAGCTATGGCATGGTGGCAGCAAACTAAACTAACTCGAGAGAGAATGGGAAAATCGAAAGTTGTCATTTGGGAGAAGATGAGAAAGATGATGAAAGCAACTTTCTTGCCGTACAATTATCAATCTCTTATGTATCAACGTTTGCAGAACTTGAGACAAGGGACGAGGACAGTGAATGATTATGCAGATGAATTCTATCAATTTATTACGAGGAATGATATTATGGAGACCGAGGAATAGCTAACAGCTAGATATATTGGTGGGTTACGAAAGCAGATTCAAGACATGGTGAATATGTTTAATCCAATGTCTGTTGCTGAAGCACATCAGAAAGCCTTAGCTTGGGAGAAACAAGCACTACAACAAAAAGTGTCTTTTATAGCGGCATATAGCCGTTGTTAGTCACATCCATAGCAGTTTGATAAGCGTTGTATATCGACATATTATAAAAAATTGTTGAATATTTATAACACAAAATATGCCGCTATGGTTGAGCTTAGTTTTATAACGCAAATTCGTCGCTATGGTACGTTAATTCAATAGCTCATTATAGCCACTATAATACGGCTAAATCTCAACGGAACTGGAAATCTTTATAACACCATTTTGCCGCTATAAAATATTTATTCAATAGCTTATTGTAGCCATTATAATACAGCTAAATCTCAACGGAATTGGAAATCTTTATAACACTATTTTGTCGCTATAAAATATTTATTCAATAGCGGTCATTTCACGCTATTAAATCAACATGTTATAGTATTGATAAATCCTTTACAGCTCATATATGTCGCTATTAAAATCGTAGATACACTTTTCAAGAGCTATGCCTATATATTACATTTTAATTATAGCAATAAGTCTAAATTTTCATAAACGAATAAAGATTATAATCAACAAATATAACACAAGAGCATGCTCAGAAAGAAATGTGATATATTTTTCATTACAATGTACAAACATTAAAGCAAATGTCTAACCATTGAATAAAACATAAGCCTGCAGCCAAGTTATCATAGAGAAACAGAAAATAATGTCAATTTAATAAGTGTACAAACATTACAGAGTACAAACATTAAAGCAATCCTTCCAAATATTACAGAGTACAAACATTACAGAGTTCCAACATGCAAGATTTGATCTAGTTGCGTACTAAGGACCTTGCTTCCTTCCAAACAAGCCTGTGAAGTTAGCACAAGGAAATAGAAAATGTTAAAACAAGTGCATGCTCAGATAGAAATGTGATATATATTTTTCATTACAGTGTACAAACATTAAAGCAAGTGCATGAACTGCATGAACGAGAAACTACAATTGATTATTTCTACTGATCTATTTTTCCAATATGGAAAATAGATTAAAGCAATGTTAACCTCACTTTTCTCAGTTGCAGCAACCAGTTGCACAGATTCTTCTCCACACCAAAAGATGGATCTTACAATATGCTGACAATATTTGTATACAAAAATATATTTAGCGCCACCGTAACAACTTATTGGAACATTATATAGCATTTTAGAGGTTCCTCTAGCGTAATAGCTACTTATGCACTTTCATACATCCTAACAACATTCTTCGTCACTATCATAAATAACCTCTATGACAGCCAATTTCAAATCATTTACAGAAATACTAGAAATTATCATAAAGCTAATCCATACACAGAGTTCCAACATTTTACAAATTCAAGTGCATGATTACTAATAAACTTAAATGCTGAAATACAGTCAAAACATTAGGAAACTAATGAGGTTTTTTTATTTGGAACAAGCTAAGATCAAATTAATTCAAGCAATTAGGTGATGCCTATGTCAGGCGATGCATATATATTAAGTTGGTGAATGCTAAACAAGTAAACATTAATCACACAAGTATTTATATATGTACCATAAGTATTTGAAAAGTATGAACTTACTATAACATCTGCAACAATCAAATTCAGTTATTTGTACCGTATTGGATCTTTCAGTGATGCTTGTTTCTTCCTATTTACAAGTACTATGAATATTAACTATTTAGGCGTGTTATGACGTACAATAATTGGATTGCATAGGTATAAACTTATCATTACCAACGCTATTAAATTTCTCCACTTTTCAACTCTACCTTCCTTACCTTCACTACATTCTTCTTCACACAAATATCATGTTAATCATTATAAAACTCATTATTTCTAGATCTTTGGAGTCCATCTTCACTAAAGATTTGAGGTTGAGCAGTATAGTAACATTGCATGATTCAGAAAGTACTGTAACATATCTCAACTGTTGAGGCCATTATGATACACTGATAATAAGAAGTTTATACTTTATAGCCTCTGAACATGCTATGAGTTGAAAGGTAATTAGCAAATGTTAATTAAACATAAATAATTTTTACAAATAATTTGCCTAAAAATAAATGTTAGTAATCAATGGACTAACCTTTTCAGTAGAAGTATCTTCTCCGTTGCTATACTCATCACTACTCTTGTAAAAATCACTCTAAAACATAAACAAACCATCTTACTAAACAAAATTTTCAAGCGAGAAATGTGTGTTCAGAATGAAATTCCATCAAACTAGAGGGAATAAAAATCTCGCTGATGAATCTTCTTTGTACTTTATTAGTCATAATGCAATGTCAACATTTAATATAAACTAGAGAAACAAAAGAAAAAGTTAAATGTGTGGGAGTATTACCTCCTCACCATCAGAACCAACATAACTATGCCTCTCCTTTGATGCTAGAACTTTAGTTCCTTCTCTATCTCTCGGCTCTTTGTTCTTAATGATCTCAGTTTTAGTGATTTGTTTCACACCATATTTTTTTGTACTACTTGTTCTTTCCTGTTTGTAAGCAATAAGGCCTTTAGTACAACTTTTATTAGGTGTTCTGGTGTATTGTGCAGTATAGTGGTTAGATTGCATTGGTACGAACTATACCTTACAAAAGCCATAAATACAGGGAAAAAACAATTTTATTCACAATAATAATAATACAGATATAGCTTCTACACTAGTAACATTATCATTGATTTCGTTACTCTCATCAATAAGATTTGCATTCAAATTCGAACTTATTATTTGAGTTTTTTTTATGAAAATTTATTTAGATCATCTTTCTATGAATTAATGAGTTCATCTAGCTTTTTTAAACCATTTTCATAATTAACAAAAACTCCCCATAGTGCATGGGTAAAATGTTGTCAATCTAATTAGGAAAATGTTGATGGCGTAAAGAAAACATTATTAAGGCATCTCCAAGTTCATTGAATGATTAATTCCTACTAAACTACATACCCAAAGGGTAGTTATAATTTAACAAATACCAAAACAAATCAAGTATACAACAAAACTCAAGGTAAATTCAGTATTTATCTTACCTGCGGGTCCTTTTTAAACCTTTTCAACCTCTCTAACAATCTAATTTACCATTTGAAATGCATCATATTCGACCTCGAAAGTCTTGACTACCTTTGTATTTGGATATAAGAGATACCTGCATATACAAGTCACAATTAACACATACAAAAAAAAAAAAAAACAAAAAAAATACAAAAATACAAGTTTTCAAACTTTGAAAACAAGGACTCACGTGTTGTTTGAAGATTCGATCGGATAATCATGGCCCTCTCATTAACTTTCCTGAAGTAGGCATGATATTTATGTGCAATTTGTCTTACTGCATTGATTGGACCAGTAAGTCACATTATATTTGAATCAAGTTCTACTAGCTACATTGAATAATGTTATGCATCCATTATATTTTGATAATATAGAATGAAGCGACAAAGTCTAAGGCAAAAGAAAACCGTTAAGATATGTCCGAAGCTGATCAGGGTTGTCACGTTATGGATCAATAGTGACAAATATAGGTTTAATCTTTATGTTGTATTCAGACTCTGTAAATGAAAATATTAAAAAAAATGTTCGTATTGATGAAATAAAATTGTAAATCAAGAAAACACTGATTACCTAATATCTTATTAGCCTTAGTCATTTTCTGAATTTCTTCTGGGCAAACATCAGGAGATGAAGTGTATCCAAAGTACATTAGTGTTCAATTTCCAAGAAGATCACAACTAGTAACTGGTTTGTTTTCAGTGTCATATAGCTGAATGCGTCCTCCAATTGTTGGTTTTTCTATGTATTTTATTTGCAAGCCATTGCTAGGGCTGATCTATTTAATCGGCCATTGTACAAGTGCCCATGGCCTATGTAGTACCATATAACCTAAGCGACATTCATAAAATTGCTGAATAAAAAGAACAGTTGACGTAATCAACAAATCAATGGCTACAGACCAAACGAAGACGTTTGTATTTAAACCATAGGCGTTATTTACTAAGTAATGTTTATATACCACTAACATCTTCGGGACAAAAAATATAATGAAAAGTGATGAGTTTGATTTCAAAGATACGTGCCTTTCTTTTTGGAGAATAGACTGAAAATTTATTACTAGCTCAAGGACCAAAGTAATAGATAGAAATAGAACCTCTATTATATGGTATGAAACATTGTTGTTACCTATCTCTTCTAAAATTGTAAATACAAAAATGAATATGGGATTTCTAATAATTTGAAAATAACTAATTTACAATGGAAAGGGGTGCGCAAACTTCAATCAGATGCTCTAGACCCTCTAACTCCTATCTTGATCCAACTTCTATCTCCTCGCGTGCATTGCCTCCTCCATTTAAAGGGAAAATAACTTTTGTGGAATGGTGAAATTTTCCTATCTTCTTAAATTCCAAAGGTTCATTTTTTACTCGCTGTTAGTTTATCAGTTTTGATATTCAATTTTATCAGTGACCAGTAGTGTAGATTCTGTTGGTTACTAACCAGACATTGTTAATTTTATTATTCAATTTTATATTTCAGACATCAATACATCCATGAAAACAATATATTTATTTCAATCTTTTTCCATCACCATGTAATTAAGGAGAAACATGGGAAGAAATCGTACTCAAGCTCCAAAACTAAGGAGAAAAAGTTTACTAAAGCATTAAACCTTATACTAAATTTGTATCCACTCTGTTAACAAAAGACAAATTTGTCAGCATATATTATCTAACAAAAAGGTATCAAATAAGAAAATGAAATATATAATGGGTGATTCATGGATAGAGTATTACTAAGTATTACCATAGGATGATTGCAAACAAAATAGAAAAAAATTAGAATATACTATACAATTTTCTAGAAATTTAACAAAATTCATAAGTAAGTCTATTAACGTTGATGAGAATTAGTATTGAGTTTTTACTATCTACACAAAGCAAGACAAGTCGACTGACAATTGTACATTATAAACCAATGCTTCCAACTAACTTCACTCGAAGCCGTTTGTAAAATATGTGACAAATCTCTAGATAACTTAACCCCTATTCCTGAATTGAAGAAATCTACATTGCTAGTGGAGAACAATTATGAACATTTAAAAATGGTTTTTATAATATGTTATAGATCAATAGCTTGTTGCATGGCTTATTCTTCTTAGTGTTCCAATATAGAAACAAACAAAAAGAAAGAGTTGAAGAAAACCTCATCAATGATATTTAAAATAATTATGTACAGTTCAACAAATTGCAGCAGGCATACATTTCACATCTTCTTCAGCTACTCTGTAACAACCCTAGATTTTGCTTATATTTTTAAATTGACTTTATTTTTATTTTAATTTATTTTAAATTTGTTTATTTCAAACATTTCATTTTTAAATATAAATGTTGATTATTAAGTGATTTATAGTTCAAATTAGTATAATTTGAATATTTTACTATAAAGAGAATTTCTACTCAAACTGTTTAAACTTTGACTTTTCAAATTAAAATTAAAATTATTTTAAATCTTAAATTTTATCTTTTATTATGAAAATAGATGTAATAACTTGAACACTGCTTTTCGTTACGTTGAAAACGGAGTTAAACTGTGAAAGTTATGTACATTTCAATTTTGAGTGCAATTTCTTTATTTTGCAAATTTGTTATTTTTAAACTGTATAAATTATATTTTTATTTTCATATTTCATTTTAATCTGGGTCAATATGTTATTGTATGTATATTTTTGTATTATAATAATTTTAAAATGAAGTAGACAATTTTCCAAAGTCAATGGTGATTTATTTGTAATTTCTGGACACCGTTTTGGATTTTTAAGCAATTTCTTTAAATCTTTTTCTATTTTCTTTAAATTTAGTTTTTATTTTTATGTGTTAATATGTTATTTTATGTATGTTTTTGTATTTTAATATTTTTGAAGTGAGGTAGGAATTTTTTCTAGAGCTAGTAGTATTTTTCTTGTAATTTTCATGCCCTGTTTTCAGTTTTTAAACATTTTCTTTAGTTCTTTTCTATTTTTCTCCAATTTAATTATTTATTTTATTTTAGAAATGGTAAATAAATTATTTTATTTCAAAATTTTTCTTTAGAATATTTTTAAAATGAAGTAGATATTTTTCCAAAGCCATTGATGTTTTAATTGTAATTTTTGAACCCTGTTATCAATTTTTAAGCATTTTCCTTAATTCTTTTTATATTTTCTTTAAATTTAATTGTATAATTTTGTTTTATTTCACTTTGTTTCGGTTTTAGATGTACTTGCTGAAGTTTATTTTCGTTTACTTGACTTAAAAGAAAAGGAAGTATGGAAGGTTTTAAAAGCTAAGAAACGTAAAGTCGTTTCACCGTTTCTTTTACCGTTTCTTTTTCAATCAATACATCAATTATTTTGGCCGTTCCTTATACTATCTTCAGTTGACTTCTTTTATTCATTTTTATGAATTACCAAAGCTTCTCAACCGTAAAAAAAAATTCATGGCCTCCATCTTGCAAAAATTTGGTAAAATCTTCTTCTCTTCTCTTGTTTTCTAGTTTTCTATGTGATTTTTGCAACTTGTTCTCTACTTCATGGCTCCACTCCTCCTCAAACAGATCTAGGCCAACCTCCATCATATTATTCTTTGATCATAATCCACCCTAGATCACCACCATGGTAGGCTAAGCAACCCCAAGGCAAACACCAGCACCAAAATCCACAAATCCATCATCTATGCACTCAAGCTGACCTAGTTTTGGTACCATCACCTTCATCCACCTTTTTCCGCCACTTCCACCACCACCACCACCTCTGACCTGACCTCCACCCTCTACACATCACCCACCACCACCTGAACCCACTGTCCATGCCCCTAGAGCCTATGGCCGAACCCATTTATAGCATAGAAGTGATGAATTTGCCTTGTAGTTGTTGTTTTGTTGCACCTATGTTCATCCACCTTTGCACCATTACTTCCAAGCTATGGCTGAACCTTATGAGCCCAAGACCTGATCCTAACCCACTCTTTAGACATGTATTTCAGATCTATAGCTGAAGCATAGGCGGTAGAAAGCAAGTGCAAAAACTTTGGCTTTGTTTTATGCATTTAATTCTAACATTGTTTTATTGAATTTGGGTTTGAAAACTTATGTTATTTGTTTGTTTTGTTTGAATGTTTGCAAGGATATTAGACCTGTCTCTCCCACACTCATATCATCATCATGGCTGAGAAAACGAACCCCTTAGTCGAGCTTTTGAATGGTTGTAGCAAGGTCAAGTTATCCTGTCTTTGTTGCCTTTCAATTTCAATTTATTTCAATATATTTTGGTTGAATATTCATAAGTTATATTGTCTTGTTTTGGGGTTGTTTACCAGATGATATCTTGGCTATTTCTCTCCACTCAAATCAAAGGTCGTGCCTTCTGGATTCGTTGTGTCGTTCTAATTGGTATCTCCAGCAAACAAAAAAGTGAGTATTTCTCACCAGACATTATGTACTTATATAAGTAGTAAATTGACACCCTGCGAATCTGTAGAACTATATTAACATGTTATAACTGCGTATATTATTATCATATGATGTTCACACCTGTTAAACACCTGTTATAGCATATGTTACTGTTATTTCATTCTATTCTGTATATTTTATCAGTTTATCACACTGCAAGTTCCTTGTAAATTAGAATCACTATGGGTTGAAACGATACATACCCGAACGGACTTTAGAATAGGGAAAAATCGTTATGGGCTGAAATGATAGGATTGAACGGTTTTTATTAAATTTATTTTGACTTGGAATTGCGGGTTTGAAATCATAAAACCCGGATTTTCTTTGTAAATTACGGGTTGAAATGGTATATTACCTGTATCACTTTACCTAGCGTAGAAAATTATATACAGGCCCGTAGTTAAAAAATGTGTTTCTAAAAAATTTAAAATATTTTAGAAATTTAATTATTATATTATTTGATTTGAAATTTTGATAAAAATATAACTTTTGTAAAGTATTATTTATTTTATGGAAATCTATAAGTTAAATAAATTATGGAAAAGTTAGAAAATATGAATGTAAGTTATTTTGGAAATTTTGATTTAATTTTTAATGGAATTTAAATTAACTTTGAAAATACGATAAATTTATGATATTTTGAATTTAAATTAATTTAAAGTGATTTTTATATCATATTAATTATTTTTAAAAAAGTTGAAATGTGAAATGAATGAATACTTTAAGTTGAAATTTTGAAATATAACTAAATTGAAAATTTATGAAATTGACTTAAAAGTGAACTTTTAGTTAAGTAAATAAAAATAAAACTAAGTTATATTTGAGAATTTAACTTAAGTGTTAAGTTGAAATTTTAATGCAATGAATTTAAAATTGAACATTGCAATTTAATAAGTGAATTATTATTAAATCTTGATTTTTGAATGGAAATTTAACTTTATAAAATCATGAACTTGAGGAAAATTAAATGATGTTTATAAATGTGAAAATGTATGATTTTATGAGTTAAAAATGTTTTAAATAAAAAAATGTAATTGGTTGAGAAATTATATTGAATATTTGGAGTTAATTGACTGCATTTTTGAAACGCTATTAATTACAATGTAAACGATATTACAGTATTGTAAATGCTGTAGTTGATGATAATGAACTAAAAAGCTAAATTGAATTAAAAGCTATTATAGCAATTTTTTTAAGTGCAATAATTTTTGAATTTAACTAAGTTTATTTGAAATTTAAGTAAACCCTGTTACAACATTTTAAAATATTGTCTTTTGTTAAATTGAACTGTCTGAATGTATCTTTCCGTAGCGTTTCCTAAATGCCACGAAAAGTGAATTTTTACTGTTTTGATAAACTTAAGTGAACAAATGAACTTTGAAAGTTGAAAATTTTGGAAATTTAATAATTTAATTATTGAACATAATAACTTCATTTTAATGATTAAAAATGATTTTTTTTTGAATATAAACTATTTTGAAATGTGAATTGAAATGGTAATTTAAATCGAATAAAATGAATAATGATTTGAAATGAATGTGGTTTTGAAAAGAGATGATATATTGATATATTAAACGATTGAAATGTGGTTTTGAAAAGATATGATATTTTGATATATTAAAATAATTTGAAACGAAGTTTTGAAAGATATGATATTTTGATATTAAATGATTTGAAAAATAAAGCTTTGAAAGGTTATGATATTTTGATGTATTAAAATGATTTGAAATGAAGTTTTTAAAGGATATGATAATTTAAAATATTGAAATGGTTAGAAATGACTTGATATTTATTTTGATAAATATTTGAATTGAAAGATATGGTATGATGATATATTGAAATGGTTTGGAAATGATTTATTCTTTATTTTGATAAAGGTTTGGGTTGAAATGACATTTTATTTTTGAAGTATAAAATGTTGTTTTAAAGTTATAACTACGGGTTATAATAACGATTGGTTGTTAAAGAGACCGGGATCGAATATTGTCTTATAGCCAGACAATACCGAAAACCACTTTAACAACTGTGTACGTGGTGGAGATTCCAGAATGAAGTAGGATGGTGGCGATGTTCTCGAGGTATATTACGTGGACCCAACTCCCGTGAGTTGGCATAAATGACTAAAACAGGAGCTATACCGGGCTACACAAAGGGTCGCACCCTTTCATCGAGCATGCTCCATCGGAAACCATTCTATTACGTTTGCGATTCGATATGTGGCGCCACATTGATTCGGGGGTATTGTTCGAGGTGGGCGGAAGCCGCTGGCTTGCCGTCACCACCGGTCCGGGAGTGCAAACGGTGTATCCACCCTGGCATTGCCTCGCGTGCCGTGTCATCTCCTTATATCGAGCCCACTAGAATTTTGGTTTTAAAGATCCGACCGCGTTATGGTTCACCATCCCCTTAACGCTATTTTCTATATGATTATACTTTACTGATTAGACACTACTGTATATAGCGTATATTACTACATAGTAAATAGTTTAACGGATCCTTAGAGGATGGGCGGTCCCAAGCATCTTCTAAGTTACCTGTACTTTTACTACAGTTCACTTAAGTTGGTTTACATTGTATAAGTATGTATGTCCTGACTCGAGTGTTTGTATTTTTATTTACGCTCGGGTCAGCATGAGTTATTCACAGATTTGGATTCCACTTCTGGAGATTTGAATCGCTGGAGATTATCTGCTTATGTAGCCTTATCTATTTCAGTTCGGTTGTTCTATTCATCTTGTACTTGGTTATCATATTGAAACTTCTGTCGTACTTTATTTCTTCTGTTGTATCTTATGTAACTCTGATATATTTATATAGTAGCTTCATGAACTACTATCTCTTTTACTTCCGCTGCATTATTATTACTCTGTGTCCGTAATCTGTGATTTTTATTTACTGTATATTCTGAGATTTGCCAAATTTTTATTTACAAAGCGGTATTTTGAGCAATTCATTTCCGGCATGAGTGTCTATCTATACATTTATAATGGATGCAAATGGTTGAAAATACCTGGTTGTTAAAGTTGGTATCAGAGCTTTGGTAGCTTTAGGCAAAACTCAGCATATGGAGTGAATGTATTTACAGAACCACTTTCATTCGAGTTTGAATCTCTTCCTTTTGACTCGATTCCTTTGAATTTTGGAACATTCCCTACGGTTCCAAGATCCATTCGTATCCCTCACTATTCATCTTCTTTTGACCCTGGAGTATTCCATAACTCCGCTTTGAATGATCTTTTTAGTGAGTTAGCAGTCCCGCCAATCTCAAAAAAAATTGAATTGTAAAAGGGTGAAACTCCTCTACAATTAGCATCGATTCACCAGAGATTTATATCTATCCTTGGTTTAGATGCTAATATTTTTTGTTATTCCAAACTTTAACTCTTGAGATCGAATGTAGATTTACCCTAAAAATCCACATCGATCTTATTCTTTAAGTCGCGATTGACCCGGTTAAGATTGCCCGCGATTTATTTAAGCTTATTCACCTCCCTACTCTGTTATTTAATCATCTTGTCTTTTGTTTCCAATCTATTCTTCCAAACATTTTGAATTGTACTTGTAAATCTATGTTTTGTTTATATATTGTGTTGTTTGAGTTGTTGATGTTGAGTTGGGTTTCTGATCGATTCGTCTGATCAACGCTATCGATAGGATTTCTAAAACACTCTGACAGAACAAACTGACACAATATTATTTTAAAATTTGGTTAATGAAATAAATTTTGATATATAAGTAAATTTATGGAACTTAATAAATTGATTTAAAATTGATTATTTGAAATGATAATACTTAATTTATCATTTATTGTTCTATAAATGAATTTATAGATAGTTGTTTATAAATTTATTTGGGAACTGAAATGAATTAAAAACAAGAAATCTGAGAATTTAATTTCCGATGGTTTCAAACCTTGTGTTTAAGTTTTAAAGTATATTATTTAAAGTATTTTCGAATAAGAATATGTTTCCAAAGAATTTTAAGTTTAAAATTAGTGCTCTTCTCTTTGTCGCTGGAAAATAACTTCAGTGATGACTACAGCATCATCGACGTTCATTTTCGAGTTTTGAAGTGAAGAGACTGTTCTGTAGTCTTGCTACAGCTTTGTTTTGGGAATTTAATTTGGTTTGAATTTTCTAAAATATGACTTGATTTATAATATATAATATAGATGTATGATTTAAAAATTTGATTCAATAAGTTATGTACATACATTTATTTATCTCTAAATGGTTTGAAGAAATCGGAAATTTAATTCTTAAATTCAATTATAAAAAGAAAATCAAAATTTTGGATGAATATTCAAGGATGAATTGATTTAATTGGAAAGTTTTCTTTGTATAATACTCAATTGTATTCAAATATAACTTACCTTAATTTCAGAAGTTAAAAATGTAATTGGATAATATACAATATAAAAAGATTTTTTTATAAAATTTGAGTGATTATAATAAATATTATACACTTAAATTTTAATTATAAAATGATTAACATAGGTAATATAATAAACGGTAAGTGAATAACTTACAATAAAATAATGTTAAAAGGAACTAAAATAAAAGAAAGCAGTTATAATAAGTGTAAGTATGTTTAACATAAGTGATAAATATATTGAGCGGAATAATTTTAATTTTAATTAGGAATAAAGAAGAATAAAATTTATTAAGTACGTTGTGAGTGTAATAAATGATTATTTTTCTAACCAATGGTTTTAAAATTGTTAATTTAAGATGATTAGATAATAAGATAATGAAATTTGAGATAGTTAATGATTTATTTAACTTATTAAAAAATAAGAAAAAAAATTAAGTTGAAATTTCCAAGGTTTCAAATTTATTTCCTTATTTTGTTTTGCAAACTATCTTTTGTCGTCCTTATTATTCTTATCTTCCTATAGACTAGTATAGGCATCTTTCAATAATCTTTCTGTTTAAAAATCTTTCTATAATCTTTGATAATTTGCACCTTGCGAAACTTACCTATAACAATAGTTATCAGGTATAATTTCAATCTTCTCGTCATCTTATCTTAATCCTATTTCACTCTATCTTTTTCTATGCTTTTCCGTACTTCATTCCTTTTCGAGGACGAAAAGTTTTGAGTGGGGGAGAGCGTAACAACCCTAGATTTTGCTTATATTATTAAATTGAATTTATTTTTATTTAAGTTATTTTAAAATTTTTTATTTCAAACATTTCATTATAAATATAAATGTTGATTATTAAGTGATTTATAGTTCAAATTAGTATGATTTGAATATTTTACTGTAAAGTGAATTTCTACTCAAACTGTTTAAACTTTGACTTTTCAAAATTAAATTAAAATTATGTTAAATCTTAAATTTTATCTTTTATTCTGAAAATAGATGTAATAACTTGAACACTGCTTTTCGTTTCGTTGAAAACGGAGTTAAACTGTGAAAGTTATGTACATTTCAATTTTGAGTGCAATTTCTTTATTTTGCAAATTTGTTATTTTTAAACTGTATAAATTATATTTTTATTGTCATATTTCATTTAAATCTGGGTCAATATGTTACTGTATGTATAATTTTGTATTATAATTATTTTAAAATGAAGTAGACAATTTTCCAAAGTCAATGGTGATTTATTTGTAATTTCTGGACACCGTTTTGGATTTTTAAGCAATTTCTTTAAATCTTTTTCTATTTTCTATAAATTTAATTTTTATTTTTATGTGCTAATATGTTATTTTATGTATGTTTTTTCTTTTAATATTTTTGAGGTGATTTAGGAATTTTTTCTAGAGCTAGTAGTATTTTTCTTGTAATTTTCATGCCCTGTTTCAATTTTTAAACATTTTCTTTAGTTCTTTTCTATTTTTCTCCAATTTAATTATTTATTTTATTTTAGAAATGATAAATAAATTATTTTATTTCTAAATTTTGCTTTAGAATATTTTAAAATGAAGTAGATATTTTTCCAATGCCATTGATGTTTTAATTGTAATTTTTGAACCATGTTTTCAATTTTTAAGCATTTTCCTTAATTCTTTTTATATTTTCTTTAAATTTAATTATATATTTTTATTTTTTTTCACTTTTTTTCGGTTTTAGATGTACTTGCTGAAGTTTATTTTGTTTTACTTGACTTAAAAGAAAAGGAAGTATGGAAGTTTTTAAAAGCTAAGAAATGTAAAGTCGTTTCACCGTTTCTTTTACCGTTTCTTTTTCAATCAATACATCAATTATTTTGGCCGTTCCTTATACTATCTTCAGCTGACTTCTTTTCTTCACTTTCACGAATTACCAAAGCTTCTCAACCCTAAAAAAAATTCATGGCCTCCATCTTGCAAAAATTTGGTAAAATCTTCTTCTCTTCTCTTGTTTTCTAGTTTTTCTATGTGATTTTTGCAACTTGTTCTCTACTTCATGGCTCCACTCCTCCTCAACCAGATCTAGGCCAACCTTTACCACTTTATTCTCTGATCATAATCCACCCTAGATCACCACCATGGCAGGCCAAGAAACCCCAAGGCAAACACCACCACCAAAATCCACAAATCCATCACCTATGCACTCAAGCTGACCTAGTTTTGGTACCATCACCTTCATCCACCTTTTGCCGCCACTTCCACCACCACCGCCACCTCTGACCTGACCTCCACCTTCTTCCACATCACCCACCACCACTTGGACC
The DNA here is from genome assembly GCA_030765085.1 of Allium cepa. Lineage (NCBI taxonomy): Eukaryota > Viridiplantae > Streptophyta > Magnoliopsida > Asparagales > Amaryllidaceae > Allium > Allium cepa. The sequence goes on from CM060930.1 coordinate 57,626,035, forward strand.
CACTGGCCATGCCCCTAGAGCATATGGCCGAACCCATTTATAGCATAGAAGTGATGAATTTACCTTGTAGTTGTTGTTTTGTTGCACCTATATCCATCCACCTTTACACCATTACTTCCAAGCTATGGCTGAACCTTATGAGCCCAAGACCTGATCCTAACCCGCTCCTTAGACATGTATTTCAGATCTATAGCTGAAGCATAGGCGGTAGAAAGCAAGTGCAAAAACTTTGGCTTTGTTTTATGCATTTAATTCTAACATTGTTTTATTGAATTTGGGTTTGAAAACTTATGTTGTTTGTTTGTTTTGTTTGAATGTTTGCAAGGCTATTAGCCTTGTCTCTCCCACACTCATATCATCATCATGGCTGAGAAAACGAACCCCTTAGTCGAGCTTTTGAATGGTTGTAGCAAGGTCAAGTTATCTTGTCTTTGTTGCCTTTCAATTTCAATTTATTTCAATATATTTTGGTTGAATATTCATAAGTTATATTGTCTTGTTTTGGGGTTGTTTACAAGATGATATCTTGGTTATTTCTCTCCACTCAAATCAAAGGTCGTGCCTTCTAGATCAGTTGTGTCATTCTAATTGATATCTCCAGCAAAAAAAAAGTGAGTACTTCTCACCAGACATTATGTACTTATATAAGTAGTAAATTGATACCCTGCGAATCTGTAGGACTATATTAACATGTTATAACTGCTTATATTATTATCATATGATGTTCACACCTGTTAAACACCTGTTATATCATATGTTACTGTTATTTCATGTTATTCTGTATATTCGATCAGTTTATCACACTGCAAGTTCCTTGTAAATTAGAATCACTATGGGTTGAAATGATACATACCCGAACGGACTTTAGAATAGGGAAAAATGGTTATGGGCTGAAATGATAGGCTTGAACGGTTTTTATTTAATTTATTTTAACTTGGGATTGCGGGTTTGAAATGATAAAACCCGGATTTTCTTTGTAAATTACGGGTTGAAATGATATATTACCCGTATCACTTTACCTAGCGTACAAAATTATATACAGGCTCGTAGTTAAAATATGTTTTTCTAAAAAATTTAAAATATTTTAGAAATTTAATTATTATAATATTTGATTTGAAATTTAATAAAAATATAACTTTTGTAAAGTATTATTTATTTTCTGGAAATCTAGAAGTTAAATATATTATGGAAAAGTTAGAAAATATGAATGTAAGTTATTTTAGAAATTTTGATTTAATTTTTAATGGAATTTAAATTAACTTTGAAAATATGATAAATTTATGATATTTTGAATTTAAATTAATTTAAAGTGATTTTTATATCATATTAATGATTTTTAAAAAAGTTGAAATGTGAAATGAATGAATACTTTAAGTTGAAATTATGAAATATAACTAAATTGAAAATTTATGAAATTGACTTAAAAGTGAACTTTTAGTTAAGTAAATAAAAATAAAACTAAGTTATATTTGAGAATTTGAACTTAAGTGTTAAGTTTAAATTTAATGTAATGAATTTAAAATTGAACATTGCAATTTAATAAGTGAATTATTATTAAATCTTGATTTTTGAATGGAAATTTAACTTTATAAAATCATGAACTTGAGGAAAATTAAATGACGTTTATAAATCTGAAAATGTATGATTTTATGAGTTAAAAATGTTTTAAATAAAAAAATATAATTGGTTGAAAAATTATATTGAATATTTGGAGTTAATTGACAGCATTTTTGAAATGCTATTAATTACAATGTAAATGATATTACAGTATTTGTAAATGTTGTAGTTGATGATAATGAACTAAAAAGCTAAATTGAATTAAAAGCTATTATAGAAATTTTTGTAAGTGATATAATTTTTGAATTTAACTAAGTTTATTTGAAATTTAAGTAAACCCTACTACAACTGTAACAGCCCAAATTTTTAACAAGTATTTTTCACTTGTATTTTAAAAACTTTGGGGTTTATTTAAAGTGATTAAAATAAAAAAATAAAAAAAACAATTGACCAAATTTTTAATTAAATAATAAGATCTCTGAAATATTGACATGGTTAAGAATTAACTTTAATTTGGAAATTTGGGTTTTTGTCGAAGATGGTAAATAACTTAATTTCTAGCAAAATCAAGTTTTAATTAAGAAAACATTAATAGCTTAGGTGGTTAAGATATCTGGGCTATTCACGACAGGTCACGAGTTCGAGTCTTAGCACGGTCAAAATTTTGAATTTTTTTTTAGTGTATAAATGAACTGGGTAATTACGCGTTAAAAAGAGCGCGTAAATTTAGGGAATAAATACCGTGTATATATATATATAAGATTATATATAAGAAAACGTATAGAATTTTAATCCGTTATTTCGGTATATTTTGGGCATAAAATATTATGGCTATGGTACACATTCTTAAAAATATGACTTTAGTGTAAATGAGTAAATTTATCAGTGGCATGTGTTTTAAAGGGAAGGAATATTCTAGCATTCAAATCAAATATGTTGCCTCTAAATTCAACGCATTACTTTAAAAATTTGATTTCCATAGATTTTTTTTCCATTCAACAAAATTTATTTCTTGCATTTTTCAAAACACAATTTTCTCCTAAATCTCAGTCATGCGCAGTATCCATTCTCCTATCTGCTTGCCTATTTCATATGCGTTTTTCTCTTTACTCATATCTCTTACGTTATTTTTCTCTTTCCAGTAAAATTTACTTCCCAATTCCTATATATATTAATTTGATTAAATCATTTCCTAAAAGTCTAAACATAAACTGAATGTTTTGAAGTTTTTAAATTTTGTTAAAAGACAACTCAAATTCGCAATGTTAATAAAAAATTAATTTTGTATATTTAAAATACAAAAATTGTAAGCGAATTTAATTTAAGTAATAACTTTGTAAAATTCAGTGTTTTACAGACTGTTAAATTTCGCATTTAAAGAGGGCATGCATTGTAATGATATAAGTAACGTAAAAATGTATAAATTAAAAATGTTACTTTTGCATAAATTTTTGGGTGTATTGTAATGCGTCAGTTTGGCGTATTTAAAAAAAATTATATTTCAATATCTATATGGATTAATAAATCAGTTAGGAGATTTCCAACCAAAACGTATTGATTTCGTGCCTATCCGTTTCTCTAAAATCATGCACTGATTAAGGAGATTCCCACTACCAATATTGTTTTCCAAATCGTGCTTCCCTTTCACGCAAATATCATCTGGAAAGAAATCAAACTTGTTTTCCTTGCGCGTGACATATCAGTGAAATTTATTTCCTTTAACATCTTTGTCATTTGCCTCTTTACAGAGATTTGATTTAAAAACTTTCACAAATAAATTTTATTTCACTTGCCATTCATTCCTCTCAATCAAATATAATTACGTGCCTTCTAAAATTCAATCAATCAGAAAATTTAATTTCTTACCAATTTCTCCCCGTGACATAAATCAACGCATGCATTCAAATCTGTCCTTGAAGTAGCATCCAAAGCAAATTAATACTTGCTGATTCTTTGTATATAAATCTCTTAGACTATAAAAATAGCACGTAACTTTTAATTGGAAAAACATATATAACGTTACAATCAATTTTCGTATAACTAGCAATAATAAATCCCGCAACTTTCTGGTCTGCCTAAATGTTTATTATCACTTGTCATTCTTGCCTGCTTGTTTGGTCCCCTATATTTCGCAAGCCTTATCCATGAATACATAAGAAAGAATTTTATAAATTAAGAACCAATCTCTTGCCTAAATTCACGCATTATTCTAGGAATTCATTAAATCAAAATTTTGTATAGCTGGGAGAATTTAAAATTTCATTCGAATTTGCCTATTCAGTTCAAAGCAAATTATATTTGATTACTGTTTTCCTATAATCACGCAAGCCTCCCATATATATTGTTGTGCAACTCGCATCTCAAAAGATCTCACGTGCCTTCATAACTCTCAACTTGTTTTCTTATATATATATAAAGCCTCACACAAAAACTTTATATTGCATCTAAAATTTGCCTTCGTTCTTCTTGGGAAATTGCATAGGTATGGCCACACCTTGCTTTTATTTATTTTGTTCTTCTTCTTGTTTCATTTGGTCCAATGTCCACACTACTCGGCTCCTCCACCACCTGTCCTTGCCACATCTCCTTTTTCCCTCTCTGATCTATTTTGACATACATGTCAGATTGTTGTAGGAAGACAAGCTTAGTATCCTTCTTTTGAATTCTATAGAAAATGCATGCATTCCTGTAGTTGTGGCCACTTGAACTTCTTGCATGAGTCTTTTTTTATATGAATTGCTAAAGTGTGTCATCTTTGAAAAAAAATGGTAACAAACAAAACTAATATCCTTCATTTGCATACACTTACACGTGCAAAATCACGTTTGTTTCAGCAGATAGGTAGAACTTTTTATTACCTAAATTATTTCCAAAATATGCAGTGACTTGTATATTTTGAGTGCATGCTTACGGGGTTTAAAATAGGCAAGCAGACCGTGACATTTATTTAGTTTCTATCACCTTGTTTTGTGAATTCATGCATGAGTCATTTTAATAAAATGTTAAAAAAAAAGTATATTTTCATTTGCATCTCCGGAAAAAAAAAATACATGTTTTAAAAGATGAGGTAGGAGTGGCTATGCTATGTTGCATGTTCAAGTTTTGGGAACCAACATGCTTCACTTTTATTTAACGTGATTTTTTATACAGAGAAAGAAAAAAAGAAAAAAAAAGAAGAAAAAAAGAAAAAAAAATATATATATTAGTTGTAAATTTCACTGTTTTCAATTTCTGAAGAATTTTAGTGTATGCCACCTGTTTGTAGAAAGGGAATAACGTATTGTGTCCACCTTTTTCTTTCCATCTTTTGCCTAAAACTTTCCACTATAATTTTCATGGGTACGTAAATAGTTAAGATTTCACTGCCTGGCCTTGAGAACGTGGGCAAGTCGAGTAGTGGGAGTGGTCGAGTCAAGTCAAATTCTATCCGTTCCAGTTGTTTCGAAAATTTTGCTTTGACCGTAATTTTAAAAGTCGCGTATTTGGTATTTGGATCTTATTATAGATTTGAATCAAGGCGTGGCATCCGTGGAAATCTAATCGTGCCATTTGTACGTTCCTTTATCAAGTGGTACAATCGTTTGAATCTAAATTTCTGCAGCTTTAAGGTGAGTATTTCTCACCAGACAAACATACCTATATTTCTGTGAATTATCACAAGTGTATTTGTAAAATATTTATTAAATTTTATCTGCCTGTGGTATAACGTATGATGTTAAACCCCATTTTAAATTGACACCTCATCAGTTGTTTATCTATTGTAATATGTTTTGCAGTTATACTATGTAATTCTTATTTACTGATTAAATCATCATTGCAAGTTCCTTGTAAATTTGAGATCATTATAGGCTGAAATGATAGGCCTGAACGATAATCATTTGTTCATTTATTTAATTGTTTTATTATTTGTTTTTTAACTTGGGATTGTGGGTTTGAAATGATAGAACCGGGGGTTTTGTAAATTGCGGATTGAAATGATATAAATCCGTATCACTTGACCTAGGCTAGAAAACTATTTACAGACCCGTGGTTTATATAATGTTTTTCTGAAATATTTTAAATTTATTTTAAAATGGAAGTTTATAATATTCTGGTTTAAATATATTTAAAGGATTTTTATAAGATTTATAATGATTTTGAATGAGTTAAAAATGTTAAATAAATAAATAAATGTTTAAATAAATTTTGGAATATAACTTATTTTGGGAATTTCTGAATTTTGTTAAAAATAAGGTTTCAGTTAAGTAAATAACTGATAAAATTTTATATTTGGGAATTTAAAACTTGATGGTTAAGTTAATAGTCTATTACAGCACTTAAATGTTGTCTTTTATAAACGAACTATTTTAACCTATAGACTTTAGGTAGCATTTCATAAGTGCTACAGAAACTGGGATTTTGATTATTTAAAAATAAATTTATGGAAATAATCTTTGGGGAAATGGGTTTAAATTTTGGAAGTTAATATGTAATTAATAAAAATAAGGAATTGACTTTGAATGGTTTTAAATGGAAGAATTTAATTTTAAAAAAAAAGGGTGAGAAAAAGGCAATCAATTCCTAAAATAAATTTAATAGATTTAAATGGACCATTTTATAAAATGACTAATGTTTAAAAACAATATTTTGATATTGAAGGTATTTGAAATTTATTTTGATTTCAAATTATAAATACCATTTTTAAAAATTTGTAACCACGGGTTATAATAATGTTTGGTTGTTAAAGAGACCGGGATCGGATATCTCGCATACTCTCTGTCGATACCGAAAACCACTTTGACAACCGTGTACGCAGTGGAGATTCCATAATGAAGTAGGATGGTGGTGACGTTTTCTTTAAGGTAAATACGTGGACCCGACTCCCGTGAGTTGGCATAAGGTGGCTAAAACAGGAGCGATTGACGGATTAATGAGGTAGCACCTCTGATCGGACGCACTTCTTCGTATGCCATTCTATTACTTTTGTGATTGTTTTGGTGCGCACCTTTGATTTGGGAGTGTTGTTCGAGGTGGGCGGTAGCTGCGGCTACGCGTTTCCATCGGTCCGGAAGCGTAATTGGTATATCTACCCTGGCATTGCCTAGTTGTGCCGTGTCACCTACCATAGCGAGACTTGTACGAGTTTGGTTTTCTCCCGTAGCCCGTGTGGTATCCTCTGGTGGCTTCCCGATCAGGAGGGACTATGATATTGGATTGACTACTGGGACTATTACGTGTTAAGGTGGAAAATGTAAAGCCTTAATGCTATTTAAAAGTAAGTTTATTTTACTAATAGACATTATTATAATAGCGAAATATTACTACATAGTAAATAGTTTAACGGATCCTTAGAGAATGGGCGGTCCCAAGCATTCTTTAAGTTACTTCACTTGAATTAGCTTACACTATATAAGTATGTATGTCCTGACTCGAGTGTTTATGTTTTATTTTACGCTCGGGTCAGCCTGAGTTGTAGTTCAGTCATCATCCCGGAGCTTGGACTTCTGTAGATCCTTTCAAGTTGCTGGCTTCTTTCTGTCCGTTATCTTATTTATGAAATCAAGACTTTGGGATTTTTGTATTTTCTATTTGATGATTTAAACTATATTTGGGATGGAAGACTTTGTAATTTGTATTTGTATTTGTCGAGACTATTTATAGTGGCTTCATGAACCACTAAGTATTTTTAAATTCCGCTGCGAGTATTCTGATTCTGTGTCTGTGATTCTGTGATTAATTATTTACTGTATATTTTGAGATTTGCCAAATTTTAATTACAACGCGGTATTTTGAACAATTCAAGTCCGACATGAGCGGATGCGAATGGTTGAAAATACTGGGTCGTTACATTTGGTATCAGATCTTTGGCTCTAGGCAAAACTTAGAATGTATGGTAAATTTGATTTACAGAATCACTTTCATTCGAGCTTGAATCTCTTCCTTTTGATTCGATTTCCTTTGAATTTTGGAACGTTCCCTGCGGTTCCGATGTTCATTCGTGTCCCTCACTATTCATTTTCTTTCGATTCTGGAGTATCCCATAACTCCACTTCAGATGATCTTTATAGTGAATTGGCGGTCTCGCCAATATTCTAATAAAGGGGTGAAACTCCTTTACAATTAGCATTGATTCACCAAATATTTATATTTAACCTCGGTTTAGATGCTAGTATCTTTGGTTATTCCGAACTCTATCTCTTCGGATCGAATGGTAAATCTACATTCGATCTGACTCTTTAAGTCACGGTTGACCCGGTTAAGGTTGCCCGCGATTTATATAAACTTATCTGGTTCCTTGTTCTGTTATGTAATCATCGGATCTTCTGATTCCAACTTATCTTTAAATCAAAATTCTCTTTGATTTGAATCCATCAAATTTGAATCTCTATCCTTGTTTTGAAAATTTATTCCTATATTTGGGAAAAATCTAATATTATATATATATAAGTATAATTTTCGGAATTTAACTAGCTGTTTAGAGATAATAGTGTTTGATTTTATTTATGGTTTTGTAAACCATTGGTTTTGTCTTATATAAATAATTGAACTATAAAACATGGTTATAAATTTATTTGGAAACAAAAATGAATTTAAAACAAGAATTTAAGAATTTAATTTCTGATAGTTTCAAACCTTGTGTTTAAAGTCTTAAAAGGATATATTATTATTTAAATTATTTTCGAACATAAATTTGTTTCCAAAGAATTTTAAAGTTTTAAAAATTAGTGCTCTTCTCTTTGTCGCTGGAAAATAATTTCAGTGATGACTACAACATCATCGACATTCATTTTCGAGTATCGAAGTAAAGAGACCACGTTGTAGTTTTGCTTCAAAAATTTAATTGATTTGAATTTCTAAATATGACTTAATTTATAATATATATAGATATATGATTTAAATTTGATTTGACATATGCTATATGTATGTATTTATTTATCTCTAAAGGGTTTGAAGTTAATTGGAAATTTAATTCATAAATTTATGTTAAAAGGTGATTCTAATGATAAAATAAAGTAAAATTTTGAATGAATATTTAAACTTGAATAATAGAATTGGAATTTTTTTTTTACTTGTATAATTGCGTGCCAATATAACTTACCTAAATCATTTAGAAATTAACTATGTAATTGGATAATATACAATATAAAAAGATTTATAAATAAAATTTGAGTGGTTATAATAAATGTTATACACTTAAACTCTAGTTATAAAAAGATTAACAGAGGAAAGTAAAATTAAAGGGTAATGGAATAATTTTTAATATAAAATGATGTTAAGGAACTAAGAATAAATTTAAACAATTGTAATAAGTGTAAACATATTTGACATAGATGAGAAAAATATTGAGAGAAATAAATTTAATTATAGTTTGGAATAAAGAAGAAACTAAATGGGGAATTTAGTTTATTTTGGGAAATGGTAAATTTACTTTAAAAATTAAGTTAAATTACCATTTCAAATTTGGACTAAAATTAAACATTTTAAATTAGAATGTTATAATACCTTGTGAAAAATTTGGATAAAAAAAATGAATGATTTTTTTAGTGTAGGGATATTATACAAGTAAAAATGTAAATAAATAAATGTTAAAATTTTAAGTATAAATAGATGAAATCAATGATTAATTTAAAATTGAATTTTTATTGTTTAGATTAATGATTCTAATTTAAGTTTCAATTTAGTTTTCTTTCAGGTTGTTTCTATTCCCCTACCTTCTTCCTTTTCGAGGACGAAAAGTTCTGAGTGGGGGAGAGTGTAACAGCCCAAATTTTTAACAAGTATTTTTCACTTGTATTTTAAAAACTTTGGGTTTTATTTAAAGTGATTAAAAAAAATTAAAAAAAAACAATTGACCAAATTTTTAATTAAATAATAAGATCCCTGAAATTTTGACATGGTTAAGAATTAACTTTAATTTGGAAATTTGGGTTTTTGTCGAAGATGGTAAATAACTTAATTTCGAGCAAAATCAATTTTTATTTAAGAAAACATTAATAGCTTAGGTGGTTAAGACATCTGGGCTATTCACGACAGGTCACGAGTTTGAGTCTCAGCACGGTCAGAATTTCGATTTTTTTTTAGTGTATAAATGAACTAGGTAATTACTCGTTAAAAAGGACACGTAAATTTAGGGAATAAATACCGTATATATATATATATACAAGATTATATATAAGAAAACGTATAGAATTTTAATCCGTTATTTCGGTATATTTTGGGCATAAAATATTATGGCTATGGTACACATTCTTAAAAATATGACCTTAGTGTAAATGGGTAAATTTATCAGTGGCATGTGTTTTAAAGGGAAGGAATATTCTAGCATTCAAATCAAATATGTTGCCTCTAAATTCAACGCATTACTTTAAATATTTGATTTTCATAGATTTTTTTTTCCATTCAACAAAATTGATTTCTTGCATTTTTCAAAACACAATTTTCTCCTAAATCTCAGTCATGCGCAGTATCCATTCTCCTATCTGCTTGCCTATTTCATATGCGTTTTTCTCTTTACTCATATCTCTTACGTTATTTTTCTCTTTCGAGTAAAATTTACTTCCCAATATATATATATATATATATATATTAATTTGATTAAATCATTTCCTAAAAGTCTAAACATAAACTGAAAGTTTTGAAGTTTTTAAATTTTGTTAAAAGACAACTCAAATTCGCAATGTTAATAAAAAATGAATTTTGTATATTTAAAATACAAAAATTGTAAGCGAATTTAATTTAAGTAATAACTTTGTAAAATTCAGTGTTTTACAGACTGTTAAATTTCGCATTTAAAAAGGGCATGCATTGTAATGATATAAGTAACGTAAAAGTGTATAAATTAAAAATGTTACTTTTGCATAAATTTTTGGGTGTATTGTAATGCGTCAGTTTGGCGTATTTTAAAAAAATTATATTTCAATATCTATATGGATTAATAAATCAGTTAGGAGATTTCCAACCAAAACGTATTGATTTCGTGCCTATCCGTTTCTCTAAAATCATGCACTGATTAAGGAGATTCCCACTACCAATATTGTTTTCAAAATCGTGCTTCCCTTTCACGCAAATATCATCTGGAAAGAAATCAAACCTGTTTTCCTTGCGCGTGACATATCAGTGAAATTTATTTCCTTTAACATCTTTGTCATTTGCCTCTTTACAGAGATTTGATTTAAAAACTTTCACAAATAAATTTTATTCCACTTTCCATTCATTCCTCTCAGTCAAATATAATTGCGTGCCTTCTAAAATTCAATCAATCAGAAAATTTAATTTCTTACCAATTTCTCCCCGTGACATAAATCAACGCATGCATTCAAATCTGTCCTTGAAGTAGCATCCAAAGCAAATTAATACTTGCTGATTCTTTGTATATAAATCTCTCAGACTATAAAAATAGCACGCAACTTTTAATTGGAAAAATATATATAACGTTACAATCAATTTTCGTATAACTGGCAATAATAAATCACGCAACTTTCTGGTCTGCCTAAACGTTTATTATCACTTGCCATTCTTGCCTGCTTGTTTGGTCCCCTATATTTCGCAAGCCTTATCCATGAATACATAAGAAAGAATTTTATAAATTAAGAATCAATCCCTTGCCTAAATTCACGCATCATTCTAGGAATTCATTAAATCAAAATTTTGTATAGCTAGGAGAATTTCAAATTTCATTCGAATTTGCCTATTCAGTTCAAAGCAAATTATATTTGATTACTGTTTTTCTATAATCACGCAAGCCTCCCATATATATTATTGTGCAACTCGCATCTCAGAAGATCTCACGTGCCTTCATAACTCTCAACTTGTTTTCTTATATATATATATAACGCCTCACACAAAAACTTTATATTGCATCTAAAATTTGCCTTCGTTCTTCTTGAGAAATTGCACTGGTATGGCCACACCTTGCTTTTATTTATTTTGCTCTTCTTCTTGTTTCATTTGGTCCAATGTCCACACTACTCGGCTGCTCCACCACCTGTCCTTGCCACATCTCCTTTTTCCCTCTCTGATCTATTTTGACATACATGTCAGATTGTTGTAGGAAGACAAGCCTAGTATCCTTCTTTTGAATTCTATAGAAAATGCATGCATTCCTGTAGTTGTGGCCACTTGAACTTCTTGCGTGAGTCTTTTTTTATATGAATTGCTAAAGTGTGTCATCTTTGAAAAAAAAAATGGTAACAAACAAAACTAATATCCTTCATTTGCATACACTTACACGTGCAAAATCACGTTTGTTTCAGCAGATAGGTAGAACTTTTTATTACCTAAATTATTTCCAAAATATGCAGTGACTTGTATATTTTGAGTGCATGCTTACGGGGTTTAAAACAGGCAAGCAGACCGTGACATTTATTTAGTTTGTATCACCTTGTTTTGTGAATTCATGCATGAGTCATTTTAATGAAATGTTAAAAAAAAAAGTATATTTTCATTTGCATCTCCGGAAAAAAGAAAAAAAATGCATGCTTTAAAAGATGAAGTAGGAGTGACTGTGCTATGTTGCGTGTTCAAGTTTTGGGAACCAACATGCTTCACTTTTATTTAACGTGATTTTTTATACAGAGAAAGAAAAAAAGAAAAAAAAAAGAAGAAAAAAAGAAAAAAAAATATATATATATTAGTTGCAAATTTCACTGTTTTCAATTTCTGAAGAACTTTAGTGTACGCCACCTGTTTGTAGAAAGGGAATAACGTATTGTGTCCACCTTTTTCTTTCCAGCTTTAGCCTAAACTTTCCACTATAATTTTCATGGGTACGTAAATAGTTAAGATTTCACTGCCTGGCCTTGAGAACGTGGGCAAGTCGAGTAGTGGGAGTGGTCGAGTCAAGTCAAATTGTATTCGTTGCAGTTGTTTCGAAAATTTTGCTTTGACCGTAATTTTAAAAGTCGCGTATTTGGTATTTGGATCTTAATATCTTATTATAGATTTGAATCAAGGCGTGGCATCCGCGGAAATCTAATCCTGCCATTTGTACATTCCTTTATCAAGTGGTACAATCGTTTGAATCTAAATTTCTGCAGCTTTAAGGTGAGTATTTCTCACCAGACAAACATACCTATATTTCTGTGAATTATCACAAGTGTATTTGTAAATTATTTATTAAATTTCATCTGCTTGTGATATAACGTATGATGTTAAACCCCATTTTAAATTGACACCTCATCAGTTGTTTATCTATTGTAATATTTTTTGCAGTTATACTATGTAATTCTTATTTACTGATTAAATCATCACTGCAAGTTCCCTGTAAATTTGAGATCGTTTTAGGCTGAAATGATTGGCCTGAACGATAATCATTTGTTCATTTATTTAATTGTTTAATTATTTATTTTTTAACTTGGGATTGCGGGTTTGAAATGATAGAACCCGGGGTTTTGTAAATTGCGGATTGAAATGATATAAATCCGTATCAGTTGACCTAGGCTAGAAAACTATATACAGACCCGTGGTTTATATAATGTTTTTCATAAATATTTTAAATTTATTTTCAAATGGAAGTTTATAATATTCTGGTTTAAATATATTTAAAGGATTTTTATAAGATTTATAATGATTTTGAATGAGTTAAAAATGTTAAATAAATAAATAAATGTTTAAATAAATTTTGGAATATAACTTATTTTGGGAATTTCTGAATTTTGTTAAAAATAAGGTTTCAGTTAAGTAAATAATTGATAAAAAGTTATATTTGGGAATTTAAAACTTGATGGTTAAGTTAATAGTCTACTACAACACTTAAATGTTGTCTTTTATAAACGAACTATTTTAACCTATAGACTTTAGGTAGCATTTCATAAGTGCTACAGAAACTAGGATTTTGATTATTTAAAAATAAATTTATGGAAATAATCTTTGGGGAAATGGGTTTAAATTTTGGAAGTTAATATGTAATTAATAAAAATAAGGAATTGACTTTGAATGGTTTTAAATGGAAGAATTTAATTTAAAAAAAAAGGGTGAGAAAAAGGCAATCAATTCCTAAAATAAATTGAATAGATTTAAATGGACCATTTTATAAAATGACTAATGTTTAAAAACAATATTTTGATATTGAAGGTATTTGAAATTTATTTTGATTTCAAATTATAAATACCATTTTTAAAAAGTTGTAACCACGGGTTATAATAACGTTTGGTTGTTAAAGAGACCGGGATCGGATATCTGGCATACTCTCTGTCGATACCGAAAACCACTTTGACAACAGTGTACGCGGTGGAGATTCCAGAATGAAGTAGGATGGTGGTGACATTTTCTTTAAGGTAAATACGTGGACCCGACTCCCGTGAGTTGGCATAAGGTGGCTAAAACAGGAGCGATTGACGGATTAATGAGGTAGCACATCTGATCGGACGCACTTCTTCGTATGCCATTCTATTACTTTTGTGATTGTTTTGGTGCGCACCTTTGATTTGGGAGTGTTGTTCGAGGTAGGCAGTAGCTGCGGCTACGCGTTTCCATCGGTCCGGAAGCATAATTGGTATATCTACCCTGGCATTGCCTAGTTGTGTCGTGTCACCTACCATAGCGAGCCTTGTACGAGTTTGGTTTTCTCCCGTAGCCCGTGTGGTATCCTCTGGTGGCTTCCCGATCAGGAGGGACTATGATATTTGATGGACTACTGGGACTATTACGTGTTAAGGTGGAAAATGTAAAGCCTTAACGCTATTTAAAAGTAAGTTTATTTTACTAATAGACATTATTATAATAGCGAAATATTACTACATAGTAAATAGTTTAACGGATCCTTAGAGAATGGGCGGTCCCGAGCATTCTTTAAGTTACTTGCTTTATATTACAGTACACTTGAATTAGCTTACACTATATAAGTATGTATGTCCTGACTCGAGTGTTTATGTTTTATTTTATGCTCGGGTCAGCCTGAGTTGCAGTTCAGTCATCATCCCGGAGCTAGGACTTATGTAGATCCTTTCAAGTTGCTGGCTTCTTTCTGTCCGTTATCTTATTTATGAAATCAAGACTTTGGAATTTTTGGATTTTCTATTTGATGATTTAAACTATACTTGGGATGGAAGACTTTGTAATTTGTATTTGTTGAGACTATTTATAGTGGCTTCATGAACCACTAAGTATTTTTAAATTCCGCTGCGAGTATTCTGATTCTGTGTCTGTGATTCTGTGATTAATTATTTACTGTATATTTTGAGATTTGCCAAATTTTAATTACAACGCGGTATTTTGAACAATTCAAGTCCGACATGAGCGGATGCGAATGGTTGAAAATACTGGGTCGTTACAACAACATTTTAAAATGTTGTCTTTTGTTAAATTGAATTGTTTGAATGTATCTTTCCGTAGCGTTTCCTAAATGCCACAAAAAGTGAATTTTCACTGTTTTCATAAACTTAAGTGAATAAATGAACTTTGGAAGTTGAAAATTTTGGAAATTTAATAATTTAATTATTGAACATAATAACTTCATTTTAATGATTAAAAATGACTTTTTTTGAATATAAACCGTTTTGAAATGTGAATTGAAATGGTTTTTTAAATTGAATAAAATGAATAATGATTTGAAATGAATGTGGTTTTGAAAAGAGATGATATTTTGATATATTAAATGATTGAAATGTGGTTTTGAAAAGATATGATATTTTGATATATTAAAATAATTTGAAACGAAGTTTTGAAAGATATGATATTTTGATATTAAATGATTTGAAAAATGAAGCTTTGAAAGGTTATGATATTTCGATGTATTAAAATGATTTGAAAGGAAGTTTTTAAAGGATATGATAATTTAAAATATTGAAATGGTTAGAAATGACTTGATATTTATTTTGATAAATATTTGAATTGAAAGATATAGTATGATGATATATTGAAATGGTTTGGAAATGATTTAATCATTATTTTGATAAAGGTTTGGGTTGAAATGACATTTTATTTTTGAAGTATAAAATATTGTTTAAAAGTTATAACTACGGGTTATAATAACGATTGGTTGTTAAAGAGACCGGGATCGGATATTGTCTTATAGCCGGCCAATACCGAAACCACTTTAAAAACTGTGTACGCGGTGGAGATTCCAGAATGAAGTAGGATGGTGGCGACGTTCTTGAGGTATATTACGTGGACCCAAATCCCGTGAGTTGGCATAAATGACTAAAACAGGAGCTATACCGGGCTACACAAAGGGTCGCACCCTTTCATCGAGGATGATCCATCAGAAACCATTCTATTACTTTTGCGATTCGATATGTGGCGCCACTTTGATTCGGGTGTATTGTTCGAGCCGGGCGGAAGCTGCTGGCTTGCCGTCACCACCGGTCCGGGAGTGCAAACGGTGTATCCACCCTGGCGTTGCCTCGCGTGCCGTGTCATCTCCTTATATCGAGCCCACTAGAATTTTGGTTTTAAAGATCCGACCGCGTTAAGGTTCGCTATCCCCTTAATGCTATTTTCTATATGGTTATACTTTACTGATTAGACACTACTGTATATAGCGTATATTACTACATAGTAAATAGTTTAACGGATCCTTAGAGGATGGGCGGTTCCAAGCATCTTCTAAGTTACCTGTACTTTTACTACAATTCACTTGAATTGGTTTACATTGTATAAGTATGTATGTCCTGACTCGAGTGTTTGTATTTTTATTTACGCTCGGGTCAGCCTGAGTTATTCACAGATTTGGATTCCACTTCTGGAGATTTGAATCGCTGGAGATTATCTGCTTATGTAGTCTTATCTATTTCAGTTCGGTTGTTCTATTCATCTTGTACTTGGTTATCATATTGAAACTTCTGTTGTACTTTATTTCTTCTGTTGTATCTTATGTAACTTTGATATATTTATATAGTAGCTTCATGAACTACTATCTCTTTTACTTCCGTTGCATTATTATTACTCTGTGTCTGTGATCTGTGATTTTTAATTACTGTATATTTTGAGATTTGCCAAATTTTTATTTACGACACGGTATTTTGAGCAATTCAATTCCAGCATGAGTGTCTACCTATACACTTATAATGGATGCGAATGGTTGAAAATACCTGGTTGTTACATACTCTACTAGCACAAAAGATATCTCGATCTGCAAAATACTGAAGCAAATAAAAAATCATTCAGGCGAGTCTAACTTAAATTAAATATGTGTATAAACAATGGATATTTGCAAATAAGATTGATACAGAAAAAACTAGAATCACGTCACTTACAAGCTATTTAACTTATTTATGAAGTAAATTAGTCTCATTTGAGTATAGATAAAGTTGTTATAACCTTATCGTTATACACATTCATGCATACTCAAACACAAAAATTACAACATCATATAGTGTTACCATGCCAACATACAAACATAAATTCCAACATATATACTTATAATATGCATTTATTGCAAAAGATGCGAAATTCTTGGTACTGCCTAAGCCTAATCAGAAAAATGTCTGGTATGTAGCATCCGTTACTCTGCCCCGGTTTCGACTTAGCAACTCAAAGGGATGCCGACCTACGGCTTAAAAGGGTTACCGACCTAACAGGTTTGAGAGGCATACCGTCCTAACCTCCTTAAGAGGAATGCCGACCTAAGATTTGAGGGGGTACCGACTTAAGGCTAAGGTGAGTTACCAATCTAATATGGAAGCCGACCTAAGGCCTAAGAGGGATACTGACTTAAGGCTAAACAGCTGTCGACCTAATGCTTTAGCAAGGTTGCCGACCCAACTGTCTAAAATAAGGTAGCTACCGACCTAACGTGGGTACTGGCCTAAGACTCAGAGGATGCCGACTTAACAGAAAGGCCGACCTAAGGCCTAAAAGAGATTCCGACTCAATGACTTGACCAAGTTACCGATCTAATGCTTTACCAAGCTGCCGACCTAAAATAGTTGCCGACCTAAGTCACAGCCGACCTAGGACCAATGTTAACTCGTTCACGACTCAAGTAAAGGAAGACAAGTTCAATGCAGATACTCGGCACAGCAGCCTCTTAACTCGTACACGATCCAGTTCCCAGTTAACTCGTTCACGACTCATGACCTAATTTGAGTCGTCGACGACCTAAAGCTACCAAATGCAAGCCCGATGCCGTGTTACTGAGATAAGGCTATGTTGACTCGGGGGCGACCTAGGACTTGTACAAATGAGCCTAGGTGAAACAATGGAGGGGCCAGATGAGTCAGTTGCGACTTGCCTTAGACTGGCCACAACTTACCTTAGACCGGTCACGGCTTACGACCTAAGGGGTGGGATTTTCCCTATAAATACCAACCTACCTCAAGCATAAAGAGGACTTTTTGGCCAATCTCTTCAAGCGCCAATACTCTGCTGAATTCTCGACTCACTCGACACTTCAAGTTCGAAAGGCATCTCAACTAACTTCGAGGGAAAAATCTAACACAATCTACATGGATTCGAAGAATTCTTCCTCATCAAAGTTCTAGTTGTTTGTCTCATCAGAATTGTAATTGAAGATCGTTGTAAAGTCTTAATTGATTCTGCAATAAAGAGAATTAAAGTGGACGTAGGCTTACCTTAAGACGAACACTATAAAAATTGTTGTCTTTTCTGTTTTCTCTGTGATTTTTCTACCTGTTTTAGTTCCCGTGTTCACGGGTGGTGCTTTCGCTCGACTCCAATCTACACCGGGGTGTTAGCGTCTGATTTTTACGTTAACATTTTTGGTGCGCACTGAGAACCCAACTCAGGAAACTTCCACTATTGCTCCACGAAGGACTGTTGAAAGGATTTCTTTTAAAACCAGAAGTTTATTGGAAATAATGGCTCCTGGGAGAAAACGAAGTTCTGTAAGATCCGACAATGTTCAAGAGAATACTGCTACCTCTCCTCCTTCAAGTCAAGCAGCTCCAACTGCTGGAGTAACTCGACCAAAGTTGGCGCCGTAGTTTTGGGGCTGAATCAACAATTGAATGCTCAGAATGCGAAGTTGGAAGCCCAGAATGCCCAGAATGCACTGATCTTGAGTAAATTGAATAATCTACTTGGGGCAAACCGTCAACCGGGAAATCATGATGGGAACCCTACTGTGGGAGTTCAGGATGTTGAAGGAAACATTTCTCAAAGAGCCACAGACCCTGTAGAAAGGACTCCTCTTCAAGCTGGAGGATCAGGGCCGCAGCCGACCCTCCGTGAACGATTGTCAAGACAGAATTCAGAGAGAGTGGCTGATGTGTGCCCTCCAGAGCCTGTAAATGATGAAGAGTATTTTTCGGGAATGGTCCGTCAAATCATGAAGGAAAGTATGCGAAGAGATGAAGATGAGAAAGAGTGGGGTTTTGCTCCAAGCAAAACTCCATTTACTGAAAAGATATTGAAGGCGGAGTTCCCAAGGAAATTCGTTCCCCCTACTATTCCGGCTTACAAGGGGACGAGTGATCCTAACGAGTTTCTGTATAAATACGACTGGCATATGACAGGTGCCAGGGCGTCTGGTGAAATTAAATGCCGATATTTCCCGGTTTATTTTGAAGGTGTAGCTCTATTGTGGTTTACAAAGCTGCCGGTCAGGACCATCGATCAGTTCTCCGATTTGACCAGGAAGTTCAAGGAGCAATTTCGATTGTATGCTTCTAAAGCAAAGGACATAATGTCGTTGTCAAGTCTAGAGAAAAATTCAGGAGAATCTATCAGGTCGTTTTTGAATCGCTTTAACATAGCATTGGCTGAGGTAGATAATGCTGAGCCACGCATGGTCCTGACATACTTGATGAGGGCGATTGACAAATCGAGTGAATTTGGAAAATGGTTGAAAATGAAAGAACCAAACTCACTTGACAAATTCTACAAGAAAGCGGATGAGTTCATGCGCTTGGAGAGCCTCCAAACACCGGCTAAGGTGGTATCAGCGCAAGCCGGGAACGATGGTGCTACTTCGAATAAGAAAGAACCAAACATTCAGAAAAGGGGAAACGATGGTGGAAAGAAACAGGGAGATGCTAAGAAAGGCCGTTCTTTTAATTTCACTCCCTTGACCGATACCCCTGAAAACATCTACTTTGTAACCAAAGATGATGTCAATTATCCGACACCACCTAAAATGAGATTTGCAATTAAGATGGAAAAAAGTGGAAGGTTCTGCCGGTTCCACAACCAGCCCGGCCATGACACCAACGAATGCCGTCAGTTGAAAGAGGTAATTGAACAACTCTTGAAGGAAAACAAACTCCAACGGTATGTGAAAAGGAACAGAAATGCCCCAGCTTCGTCAAATCAAGGACAGCAAGCTCCCGCTCACTGTCCTGGCTCAAGTGAGAAGGCCGTGGAACATGAATCGGAAAGGCCTGTCATCAATATAATAACTGGAGGACCTCACCCAGCAGGTAGAAGCTGGGGCAAGATGGAAAGGTATGCCCGGGCCTTAAGGCATGTACCAGCTGAAGAGAATGTTTTTGTTTTAGAGAATGATGCGCCTTTAAAACAACAAAAGACTTCCACAGATGATATTGTGTTCAGCGCCAGGGATTCTTTGGTTATTGAGGCCCCGACCATAGATCCTTTGGTCATATCCGCTGGTATTGGGACAGCAACTGTGAGAAGAGTTCTAGTTGATTGTGGAGCTTCATGTAACATCCTCTTCAAGAAGACCTTCGATCAAATGAAAATTCCAATGGTTGACGTTCAAGCTTCATCACTTAAGATCGCTGGGTTTGCTAGAGAACCCAAACAGCCAATTGGGACTATAGATTTGTTTGTAGAACTTGGAAAGGGACTGAGGAAGGTGGCTCGAAAGCAAACCTTTATAATTGTTGAAGAATTCTCTGCCTACAATGCCTTTTTAGGCCGACCAACTCTTGCTGCATTCAAAGCTGTTCTTGCTCCATGGTGTCTGACTCTAAAATTCCCCACAGATAAAGGAGTTGGTGTGATTAAGGGAGACCAGGACGCGGGGCGAGAATGTTATCTTACAGAGCAGCGTGAATCAAGGAAAAGAGAAATGGGAAAAGATGCAGCGGCTCCAGTCCGCATCAAAGAACCAACCTTGTAGCAATTACAGGGTGGACCCTGCACTGGTGAATGTAGTGCGGCCCGAAGAGAGGTGGATCCAAGGAAAGCCAGTGCAGGGGAGAATAGAGTGGTACCAGTAGAGGTAACAGTACCGGTGCCTGTTGACCCAAAAGACCCAAACAAAGTGCTTAATGTGGGTTTACAACTCAATCCGACAGTTCAGAATGTTCTGATTTCATTTTTGAAGGCTAATTTGGATGTATTCGCTTGGACTCATGCTGACATGTGTGGAATATCCCCAGAGATTGCAGTACACACTCTAAATATTGATCCAAAGTGTACACCTGTGAAACAGAAAAGGAGAACTCAGGGTCCTGAGAGGACGGCAGCATTGAAAGAAGAAGTTGATCGGCTCATGGAGAACGATTTTATCAGAGAATCTACTTATCCAAATTGGGTATCAAATCCAGTGATGGTAAAAAAGGCTAACGGAATTTGGAGAGTATGCATTGACTTTTCGGATTTGAACAAAGCCTTTCACAAAGACTGTTTCCCGTTGCCCAGGATCGATCAGTTGGTGGATGGGACGGCAGGGCATGAATTGTTATCTTTTATGGATGCATATTCCGGATATAACCAGATTATGATGCATGAGTCGGATCAAGAGGGTACAAGCTTCATCACAGATGTTGGACTCTACTGCTACAAGGTCATGCCTTTCGGACTCAAGAATGCAGGGGCAACTTACCAAAGGCTTGTTAATGCCATGTTTAAACCACAGATTGGCTAGACAATGGAAGTTTATGTTGATGATATGCTAGTAAAGTCTAAGAAAGCAGTGGACCACATGGATCACTTGGCAGAGATGTTTGCAGTACTCCTAAAGTATAGAATGAAGCTTAATCCCTTGAAATGTTCGTTTGGAGTGGAGTCCGGAAAGGTTTTGGATTTCATTGTGAGCGCTAGGAGCATTGAAGCCAATCCAGCTCAGATCACTGCCCTGAGAGAGGTCAAGGCTCCTAGAACGAAGAAGTAATTACAAAGTCTCAATGGAAAGGTTGCTGCTTTGAGTCGGTTCATTTCCAAAGCTACTGAAAAATGCATCCCACTCTTTGATGCTCTGAAGAAAGGAAGGAAAAACTTCGAGTGGACTCCTGAATGCCAGAAAGCATTTGATGAGTTGGTTCGTCATATGGAAGTGCCTCCGATACTTTCGAAGCCTGACAATGGTGAAGATCTCTTCGTATATTTGGCAATTTCATCTCATGCTCTCAGTGTAGTGTTAGTACGGGAAGACGCAAGGATTCAACGCCCAGTCTGTTACATCAGCAAAAGATTCACTGGGGCAGAGATGAACTATTCAAGATTAGAAAAGCTCGCCTATTGTTTGTTGATCGCATCAAGAAAATTGAGCCCGTATTTCCAAGCTCATCCCATCAGAGTCCTCACTGATCAACCTCTAAAGAAAGTCCTATTCCGTCCTAAGACTTCAGGCCGTCTGTTGAAATGGAATATTGAACTCAGCCAATATGACATCACATACCATCCCCGAAAAGCAATCAATGGACAAGCTTTGGCAGATTTCATCGCAGAATGTACGGATAAGGGTGATAGTGAGGAAGAAGTCACTAATAGCGTCCCAATCTAATGGAAATTGTATGTCGATGGCGCAAGGAATGATTACTGTTCCGGAGCAGGGGTTGTCCTTGAAACCCCAGAAGGGTGATCGCTATGTTATGCACTGAGACTAGAATTCCCTTCGACAAATAATGAAGCTGAATACGAAGCTCTCATCGCTGGTTTAAGGATCGCTAAAGAACTAAACATCAAGGCATTGCATATCTTCAGTGATTCTCAACTTATTGTTTGTCAAGTCAAGAAGGAATTTCAAGCTGAAGGAGGGAATTTACCAGCCTATTTATCAAAAGCCTGGGAGCTCCTTCAAGATTTTGACCGTTATTCAATAAACCATATACCCCGAGAGGAGAACATGAAGGCGGATGCTCTCGCAAAGTATTCCAGTACTGGTGAAGCTCAACTATTGGGGTTAATTCCCGTCGAAGTCTTGTCAGCTCCAAGCATAGATGAAATGGATGTTGATTGGATTATGAATGTATCCCAAGAACAAGAATCATGGATGAATCCGATACTTGAATATTTGCTCAGTGGTTCTTTGCCAGAAAGTTCAAAAGAACGACAGAAGCTAATGAGAAAAGCCTCCAGATATATAGTTCAAGATGGTCGTTTGTACAGACGAGGATTTTCAATGCCATTACTCCGATGTGTGACAAAGGAAGAAGCTAAGACAATTCTAACTGAAGTACACGGAGGGGAATGTGGGGATCATACAGGTGGTCAAACTTTAGCAAAGAAAATCCTCTGTTATGGATACTTTTGGCCAGAAATTAATCAAGATGCTGCTGACTATTCTCGAAAGTGTGATAAATGCCAGAGATTCGCTAAAATTCCTAGAGCACCTTCCACTGAGCTAACACAAATGGTCAGTCCATGGCCGTTTGCCATCTGGGGAATAGATCTCATTGGGCCTTTGCCGACTGCCAAATCGGGGGTTAAATATGCTATCGTTGCTGTTGATTACTTCACTAAATGGGCTGAAGCCGAACCATTGGCTACTATTACCTCTAAGAAAATGATAAGTTTTGTGACTAAAAATATCATTTGCAGGTATGGTGTGCCTTAGAAGATAATCACAGACAATGGTACTCAGTTTGAAAGTGAGGAGTTCCAAGATTTATGCAAACGATTCAGGATCCGAAAAAGCTTCTCAGCAGTGGCTCATCCACAGGCAAACGGGCAAGTGGAAGCAGTAAACAAAATCATCAAATCAACCATCAAAAAGCAGCTGGAAAAAGCAAAAGGTGGTTGGGTCGATAAGTTACCGCTTGCACTATGGGCATACAGAACCACCCACAAAACTGCGACTGGGCATACTCCATTTTCATTGGCATACGGATCGGAAGCGATGATTCCAGTGGAAACTGAAGTCCCGTCACACAGAAGGATCCATTTTGATCAAGATGAGAATGATAGACTGCAACTGGAAGCACTTGACCTCCTTGACGAAAGAAGAGAAGAGGCGAGGATTAGAATTGCAGCTCATCAACAAAGAATAGCCAGACACTTCTATTCCAAAGTTTGTCAGCGCAGCTTTGAGGTTGGGGACCTGGTCCTGAAGAGAATCATGACAGCCACAGGTGTGTTTGGGCCAAACTGGGAAGGGCCATATGTTATAAGCACGAAGCTACTTGACGGAACATTCAAACTTACAACTGTCGAAGGGGAACCAATCCCAAGAGCTTGGAACAACAATCATTTGCGTCCTTATTTTACTTGAAAGCTTTGCTGAAATGTTGTAAAAGAATTGCAAATATATGATTCTTGTATTGAAAGCAATTGTAAAGCAAGTGAATAATGAAAAGATATAAAGTGGATGTAGGCCCAGCTTTTGGCCGAACCACTATAAATCTTGTGTTCTCTACTATTATAAACTGCTTTGTTTTATTTCGACATATAAAATACGTTAATTGTGTCACTAAAATGTCGATTTAATAATGCAGGCCATAAAGGCAAAGCTTACCCATCACAAGACCAAGCGATCCCCGACATCACTTAGCAAGCAAACACTAAACCATTCAAAATTTCCATACTCAAATCCTACAAAAAAAGTGCTTCGAACAAAAGTTAGCAATGCGGATGGAAGTGGACCATTTCTAACTAACTGCAAATGTTTGAACAAACAAACAACCAGTTAAATAGCCTGTGTCTACCACCACCAACTCGCTTAACTATGAAGTATATTTCTTTGGATAAGGGAAATTATTGGCAACTAAAAAGTGATAACACTTGCAAAAGACAAAGGGGATCGCCAACATGAACAGATGGCAAAGAGACATGGGCGAGCAAGCATCAATCAGCAAAAGACCTCTTCGGAGGCACAAGCCTCTTCGGAGGCACAACTCTTCGGAGGATAAAGACCTCGAGCGGGCCTAGCCAGAAAAAGAGAGATCTTTCTCGATACAAAGTTGCGGAATGATCGGTCGATACACTCCCGTGAATCCGTCCAACCGAGAGAAAGAAACTCCAAACTTCCAGGAAAAAGCCCTACTCAGAGGGACACGTTTCACCGGGATTGAAATAAAACTTCCAAGTGTTGAAACGTGAAAAGCCCTCTTCGGAGGCCCATTTCACCACAGTTGAAATGCTAAAAGATCTCGAGCGGGCCAAACCAGAAAAAGAGAGATCTTTCTCGATACAAAGTTGCGGACTGATCGGTCGATACACTCCCGTGAATCCGTCCAACCGAGAGGAAGAAACTCCAAACTTCCAGGCAGTAACCCTACTCAAAGGCACACATTTCACCATGATCGGTGATACACTCCCGTGAGAAGAAATGTGAAAAGCCCTCTTCGGAGGTCCGCTTCCCAACGATCAGGGAAAAATAAAAGCCTCTCCCAAGGGGCAGAAACAAAAAGACCTCTTCCCAGAGGCACAATCAAACAAAAAAGACCTCTTTCCAGAGGCAGAAACAAAAAGACCTCCTCCCAGAGGCGCAATCGAACAGAAAGACCTCTTCGGAGGCACACGTTTCACCGAGATTGAAATAAAACTTCCAGGTGTTGAAACGTGAAAAGCCCTCCTCGGAGGCACAACTCTTTGGAGGCACACGTTTCACCGAAATTGAAATAAAACTTCCAAGTGTTGAAACGTGAAAAAGCCCTCCTCAGAGGTACAACTTTTCAAAGAAGCATTTCGTCAGAAACGCAAAGCAAAGATCAGAAAGCCCTTTACTGAGGCGTAATAAAAAAAAAGGGAAAGAGAAGCCCTCTTTGAAGGCACACTTTAACTTTCAAAGGAAGAATGATTCACCTATTCTGAAAAATACTCTTCCTCAAAAAGAAGTTAAAGTGCCCTTCAGAGGCCCGTTTTGCTACATAGAAGAATTCACTTGGTAAAATGTGTGTATGCACAAAAGAAAAGTGATATCTTCGAAGGATAAAGCGTAAAAAACTCATATGGAGGAAGCTGTACTCTATTTTTAACAAGATAATATTCCTCCAAGTATGGAATAACTATTCTCCAGAAAATAAGAGTACAAGTCCCCCTCAAAGTATAAAATATTGCAACGAGCTTATGGTATGAGGGCAACATGGTATAGCCACATACAACATGGTATAACTACATTGGTAAAATTACGCTCGAACAACATACCACAAGCTCACTGCAATATCATATAAAGAAACTTGTACAAAAATGAATAGTAAATGCATTCTTAAATACAGACAGAAGTTTGTACAAACAAAAAGAATCATTTTATTCAACACTATCAAAATTTTGTACAGGTACAAGTTTCAAAATAAAGAAAAGCGGGGGCTGGTACCCGCACAATCTCCGGCCAGTACATGCAAAAGGCAAAAAGTAAAAATAAGTCGAAGCAGGACCCCTTACTTCTTCTTGCCACCACCCTTAGAGCCTTCACCTGACCTAATAGGCAGCTTTTCAGGACGGCTTGGGAGAGTCGGGGATGAAGGAGAAAGGATTACTACCGGATCAACTTTCGCTTCCTGAATATCTTTCCCTCTCTTCTTGAAAGTGGCACGCTTCCTCCTCCTCCTTGAAGAAGACTCACTCCCCGGGGTAACAAGAGCAGATAATTTTATGTTATCAGAAGTAGTTCTCTCTGGAGACTCATTGCCTTCTCCAAGCCCTTCTCCCCCATGTTCTTGAGAAGCAATAGGATCATCTAAGCCATGAAGAGCTTCTATTTGCTCCTCTTGCGACCCGGGTTGAGAAGCGGACGGAGGAGTGACCTGGAGAACCAAAGGGGGAATAATTAGGGGAGGGGAAGTTTGAACAATGCTCGATGCTTTCTCTACAGAAGAAAAGAGGTTAAAGTCAGTAAAAAGAGGAGATAAAGGCTCGTTGAGATTCAGGAAATAGTCAAGAAGCTCATCGAACCCATAAGAAGCAAATGAGCAGTCTACTTGAGCAAGATTGACAGTAGAGTTACCTGGAGAAGTCAGCTTCCTGATATCAACCTCGTAAGCTTATGCTTCAGCACTCTCGTTGCCTTCATCTCCACCCTGTATGCTTGTGATCTTTGTGGTAACTTTAGTAGGGGGTGGAGAATGAGAACTGGAGCCGATAATGTCGATTTCGGCCGAAGGTGAAGGCTGGACTAGAATAGTTGAAGTAGTTTTTCCTAACCGTTCCCCTTCTGCCATTTCAGCTCTTAATTTTGCAAGTTGTTCCTTTCCCTTGGCGAGAGCAGCGCGAGCATCATCATCCAAGTAATGCTCCTCAAGAGCTGATTCGGCATAGCCAGCACCTTTACTGCCAACCATGTCAAGTGCAGCCTCCCACACTTCAGCCAGTGTAACTTCATATTTGGGGCCTAGAAAGGCGAGACTACCGTGCCCCAAGATGCTGTGCAGGCAAAAGTCAAACAGTGTCGAGCTGATGTTGGTCTTCGTTGCCTCATGAGATTCTTCAGCTGCAATTTTACCGGCAACGGCATCATCACGCTCTCTTTCAGTCTTGGAAAGTTGAAGCTTTAGCATTTGAATTTCCGCCTCCTAAGAGTTGACTTTCTCCCGTAACTCTATAACCTCAGCACGATACCTTCCTGCTGTTTTCTGCTCAGCTTCAAGTTGTGCCTCGGCATGTCGCTGAGCTGCGTGAGCATCGCGAACTTGCTTCTGAAATACTTCTTCTTTATGAGTATATGTGGTAGAAGAAGTAGCAAGCTCTTGTTTAAGTTCCTCAACTTTCGCTTCAAGCTCTTCATTGTAAGTAGCGATGCTCCTCATTTCGGTATCATGCTTCTCAAGAAGCTTCTGCCATTCGGCCTTATCATTCTCCATAGTAAGCTGTTCGTCGACGGAAAATATATCGGTTTAGAAAACCGTCGAACGAATTTTTAAATAAAATTTGCCGCAAGCACACGGTGTACGAATGTAGCACGCGGCGAATACGGTTCGATCCGCAGGGAATTGATGATTTTAAAATTCTATTCAATCAAATTATACCAAAGTTGTAGAGGATTTGTTAACTAGAAATTATGAGGCTAACACTAGATAATGTGATTCAAAAATTATTAGACTAAAGAACAATTTAGAGGCAAATCCACTCTCAAATTTTTGTAAATCAACAAACACATAATTTATGATCTCTAACTTTGATGTTAAGTGAAATAATCATTGCATTTATCATAAGTATGGTTTGTTTATGTTATTAGTTAACATAACTCAA
The DNA here is from genome assembly GCA_030765085.1 of Allium cepa. Taxonomy (NCBI): domain Eukaryota; kingdom Viridiplantae; phylum Streptophyta; class Magnoliopsida; order Asparagales; family Amaryllidaceae; genus Allium; species Allium cepa. The sequence continues at coordinate 57,653,782 of CM060930.1, forward strand.
ACCATCAAACTATAATACAACAATTATACCACTTACAATTCTCATGAAAAAGAAGCCAAAGCAAAAACTATTTTAAGTATGATCTATTTACTATTGTAACTAGTAACATAGATCATCAAATTTCATTTTTACTTTCATTTCGTAATCAAAAATTAATTAGCAAATGTTGATGTAATTTGTGTTTATGTTGAATAAGAATAGCTCATTTGCATAAGCAATATAAGCTATCAAACCCACTTGTATAAACTTACATCAAAATTCACATTCATGAAGCATAAACAAAGAGATCATAAATCATAAAAAATGTTGAAATTACATAAAGTTAGAGAGCTTTATCACCCCTAAATTGAAGGGGTTTAGCTACTCATTTGTGGCATTGAAGCAACACAAATAAATTTCAACATTGAAAAGAAAAGAGAATAGAAAATAAGCAAAGAAAGCAAAAGAGATTAGCTACTAACTACTTGCATAAATGTAAATCTAAGCTATGAACATAAAGAAGAAGAGAGCATAGAAATAAACATTAACAATAAAACAAAGAAAAACATGTAGAAAAGAGAGAAGAAAGAGGCTTGGAAGCCATTTTTATTTCATAGAACAATGAGCTTACACTTTATTTCTTAATTTCCTAAGTAAGATGAAAGAGTAGAAGATAGTTTCATATACATAAGAGGGCTATATATACATGCATAAAACCCTAATTCTATTTTTAGGGGGCTACCTAAAATACCCTTTAGGAAGTGTGGCCAACAAGTAACCATTAACCACTAATTAATCCATCATTTGTTTTGCATGAAGCTTTAACCTCCACTTAGTAGTCCATTAGCTCCAAATTGTACTTTTAGGTAAGTGGGTGGGGTCCTCCATGTTCATGGCTTGAATTATTTCCCTCTTCTTTCCTTTGTATTCATTTGTGCATGCATATATCTTCATATAAGCCTCTTTCATATGCATCCAAATTCCTATAAAAATTATCAAAAAATGTCCAAGTAAAAATTCTTATATTGACACATGCACAAAATGACCATTTTGCCCCTGAATCAAGATGAAAATACGATGGTTGGAAATAACTAAATTTTGGTTTTAAACACGTTAAAATGCCCAAATATGATGATTATTTAAATAAAATGAGATAAAATATGGATGTAAATATATGCACAATTACGTGCATATCATAAGCATGGCCTCTATATTCGCACGGTTGACCCTTTGAAGCTCGTCAACGAGCTTTTGCCAGTTCGACATCCTTTCAATATCAAGCCTGACGGCATCGAGATTTCGCAGCATGGCAGGCTTGTCGATAGGGAGCAAGTCAAGATCGAACTGCACTCCCTTCAGGCACCAGTGCGGGAACCGACTTTGCAGAGTAGCCGGGCCTGATCCAACTTGGAATTTAGGCCTGCTGATTATTGTTTGAATGTGTGTATTCCCAAGAGCAGGAGAGCTAGAAGGAATGTCAAGTGGGACGGGGGCAGTGACCTTTTCAGGAGTTGTAGAAGTATGCTTCTCACCGTGTCGTGCACGCTTGCTTGGGTCCTCAACCATATGGCTTTTTCCCCGGTCATCATGGGATTTTCTCTTGTGGGAATCGTCACCTTTATGGGAAGAATCATGGTGCTCCTCCCTTTCTTTTCTCTCATAACGCTCTTCTTGAGCCCTTCTCTCCTGAGCCTTTCGAGCGGCTCTCTCTTCATCGGTTTCTCTGTGAGCGGGAAGGTAGCGCCTATAATCATATTGACTACGCCTCCCGTAGCGCTGAAAGTCATCATAGTAGGAGCTGCTGCGTCCCATCGGAGAATCTGAAATAAAAAAGAAGGGACAAGTCTTAAAAGTTTTCAGAGAAAAGAAGTGTAACTTTAGAATCTTCAAAGTACAAAGAGTTATAAGTATAAAAGTGCCGAAAGATTATAAGTGTGTGTGATGTGCAAGCTACGCGCATCAAACTACAAACCACTCTTTGATTGCGAAGTAATTGTGGGGGTAGTAGTTAACGTCAGCTCTTGGGTCAACGGAGCTTGTTGCAAAGAAGAAGTCGCTTCTACTACTGAAGAAGAAACCCTGGTAGTGACAGGATCATCTTTAAAGATCTCTTGTGAGGTGGCAAAGAGGTCGCTCAACCCTTCGAAAGTGTCGTCCCCGCTCTGCCTGACAGTGCTCATTTTCCCGCCTTCTTCGCCGGACTTCTGTGAACGTTGGGGAGATCCCTGAGGCTCTACTTCCTCAATGACTGGGGCAAGTGCGGGTTTGCTAGATGACCTCGCAATATCGACAGTAGTAGAGCACTTCACCAGAGAAGCTTCGGAAGCAGGATCTTTTGTTACAGGTGTGTCAGAAGAAACCGGAGCATCTGATGCTCTAGCCGGGGAGGGTGGGATCTCATGAGGATGTGTAGAAGGAGAGATGTGTAAAAGCCCGTACTGATGCAAAAATTCATCCCTCAACAAAAACTTTGCACTTCTCTCTTCTGCGGCCACGACACTCAGTCTTTCAAAACCTGCTTATGGATTGGATCTCTAGATGGGAGAGGAAGTGGTGAAAAGTGCAAAGAATGAGATTAGCAATTGATAATTCGGATCTCTGGAAAGTTTGGAAATGGAGAAAATAGAAACAGGTAATCTTACTTCCTACTCTCCAGATGGCATAAAACCCTGGGGGGCAGCGAGCAAAGAAAAACTGGTTCAAAAATCCATGAACACTTTCAGTAAGATCAGAAATAAGCTTGCGGTTTCTAGCACTTCTCATAATAATAAGGGAAGGATGGTCTTTACTCTTTGCAAACGAGCATAGGTAGTGAATTTCTTCAAAACTCGGCAAGCGATCACGAGTTCTCCTAAACAAAACACACAACCCCATCAAGATGGCATAGCCGTTAGGATGAAGTTGGAACGGAGAGATTGTCAACCGGAGGAGAAGGGTCCGAAGGAAGTCGTTAAAGGAAGGGATCGCCCCGCTTAAGCACATTTGACGATTGACAGCAACAAAACCGTAGGGAGGATTGTCGGCAGTATCATTTGGTCTGGGAAGTAGAGCATCATTTTCAGCAAAACCAAATTGAGTACGTAGCTGAATAAATGCTCTCGGAGTTAGGATAGTCGAAGTTCTCTCTGGAGGATTCTCTACGGGAATAGCTATCGGAAAAGTCTCTTCAGCTTGAGCAACCTCTTCTTCTTCTTGATGGGAAGTCATTCTACACAAACAACTGGATATTCAAACATGAAGGTGCATGTTTCCTAAAGTGTGTGAAGTGTTGTGTAAAATCAATCAAGCAACAAGCAAATGTAACTGGAATAAAAAATAATAAATAGCAAATATTTATCAGTTGTAAAGTCCAAGGTACGTTGTTTTAATATGCAAGTGTAATGTTAATGCAAATAAATCAGTTCAAGTTAACGATGCTTTGCATTAATGCTTCACTTTAGTTGATTGGTTCACAGCATTTCATACAATGTGTTTAAGTTGATTACTTTATGTCGACTAATCTGTCATTTGATGTGGGCAGTCAATGGTAGTGTATTCGCCTTGGTTGTTTGTGAATGTTGTTTTCAGCAGGTTGTTAGCCTATGAGTTAATGTGGTCTGCAAAATAAGACAGCAAAGTTGAAACATTCCAGGATTTAAGCAGTTCAGTCCAGTAAATCGAGTTAAGATTTCAAATTGAAGTTATGCATTTAAGTGAGGATTCGAGTTGGGCATCCAAGTGTTAACTCGGTTGCGGCCCAAGGAATCTCTCGCGAGTTAAGATTATGTTCCTGGTTCCTTAAATCGGCAGTTCTTTAGGTCATGAAGAGTAGTAAGAAGGAAAGCTCTGGTTCAAAAAGTGGTGTGAAATTCCCTAAGGGTTAACTCGGCCACGGTTTGAAGGTTTACTCGGCCATTGTTTAAGGGTTAACTCGGCGACGGTTTGAAGGTTTACTCAGCCACTGTTTAAGGTTTAACTCGGCTACGATTGAAGGGTTAACTTGACCACGGCTTAAGGATTAACTCGGCTACGGTTTAAGGATTAGATCAGCAGAAGAATAGGTCGGCAGATTTCCCCCAAGTGCTAACACGGCCACGATTTAAGGATTGGGTCAGCCAAAAGCTAAATCACCTAAAATCACCGGGTCGCATCTAAATTAATACCTCGCCCCACTCAACCCGTTAACCCGTTAGCCATTCCCTTAATCAAAAAACCCTCATTTCATTTATGCTACTTCATGCTATCGGATCATCCAATACACCAATTCGAAACCACTGCAAATTCAACACCTTGCAATCCTAGCGCGAATCAAAATCAACTAGCCTGAATCAGTAAACCATCTTCATCGTCTCATCGGTCAGTTAAAGCTAAACCGAGCAATCTAAGCTCCATCAGCCATGAGTGTAATAGGGTTCGTGATGGAGGATCAATCAAGGAAGCGGTTTAAGTGACGAAATTCATGAGCCAACAGTGATCGAAGAAGGGGGTTTACTTACGCAATGAATAGAAGAGGTTGTCAGTAGTTGATTGGAGTTAAATCGCCTTTTGGAGCTCGGGAAATTTTTTAATGGCGGAATAAAAGGAGTAGGTAATGAGAAGGAAGAAGGAGATGTGACTTATACCTTGCAGTGGAGGGATATGAAGCGGTATGTTACGACTCAACTGTTAGGTCGCGTACGACCTACCGACTTAAAGAGTGGACGAGTTAGAGGATACTGAAGCACACGACCTAACCAGTAGGCGTACACTTCGAGGGGCAATTGTTAACTCTGCCTCGGTTTCGACTTAGCAACTCAAAGGGATGCCGACCTACGGCTTAAAAGGGTTACCGACCTAACAGGTTTGAGAGGCATACCGACCTAACCTCCTTAAGAGGAATGCCGACCTAAGATTTGAGGGGGTACCGACTTAAGGCTAAGGTGAGTTACCAATCTAATATGGAAGCCGACCTAAGGCCTAAGAGGTATACTGACTTAAGGCTAAACAGCTGCCGACCTAACGCTTTAGCAAGGTTGCCGACCCAACTTTCTAAAATAAGGTAGCTACCGACCTAACGTGGGTACTGGCCTAAGACTCTGAGGTTGCCGACTTAACAGGAAGGCCGACCTAAGGCCTAAAAGAGATGCCGACTCAATGACTTGACCAAGTTATCGATCTAATGCTTTACCAAGATGCCGACCTAAAATAGTTGCCGACCTAAGTCACAGCCGACCTAGGACCAATGTTAACTCGTTCACGACTCATGTAAAGGAAGACAAGTTCAATGCAGCTACTCGGCACAGCAGCCTCTTAACTCGTACACGATCCAGTTCCCAGTTAACTCGTTCACGACTCATGACCTAATTTGAGTCGTCGACGACCTAAAGCTACTAAATGCAAGCTCGATGCCGTGTTACTGAGATAAGGCTATGTTGACTCGGGGGCGACCTAGGACTTGTACAAATGAGCCTAGATGAAACCATGGAGGGGCCAAATGAGTCAGCCGCGAACTGCCTTAGACCGGCCACAACTTACCTTAGACCGGTCACGGCTTACGACCTAAGGGGTGGGATTTGCCCTATAAATACCAACCTACCTCAAGCATAAAGAGGACTTTTTGGCCAATCTCTTCAAGCGCCAATACTCTGCTGAATTCTCGACTCACTCAACACTTCAAGTTCAAAAGCCATCCAACTAACTTCGAGGGAAAAATCTAACACTATCTACATGGATTCGAAGAATTCTTCCTCAACAAAGTTCTAGTTGTTTGTCTCATCAGAATTGTAATTGAAGATCATTGTAAAGTCTTAACTGATTCAACAATAAAGAGAATTAAAGTGGACGTAGGCTTACCTTAAGCCGAACCACTATAAAAATTGTTGTCTTTTCTATTTTCTCTGTGATTTTTCTACCTGTTTTAGCTCCCGTGTTCACGGGTGGTGCTTTCGCTCAACTCCAATCTACACCGAGGTGTTAGCGTCTGATTTTTACGTTAACAGCATCCATATATGAATGTACTCTAAAGTTATCAAAAGACAAATTTCGAACCCGAGTTGCAAGGTCCCCGATTGCTAATCTTGAGAGAACAATCTTTGCTCCACCCTAGACACACTTATCTAGTTTATCATAAATGATATTCCACTCAATATCAACCATTGACTGGTATTGCAATAAAAATATTAAGGACGTACATGCATTCATTTGTTTCAGTTGCTATCCATCCATAACTCAACACGAATCTCTAAGTCATATTGTTAAACATAACAGTGATTGCACTTGCAACTGGACATAACGATCTGAATTCTTATGTTACTATAATCAATCTACACTAATATATATATATATATATATATATATATATAAATTCAACATAAAGCTTTTACAGCTCTGTAAACAACCTTGCAACTTTAACGAAAATCTACTTGAATACAAGTGGAGAAAGAAAACAAAGGAAAAATATGAGTCTGTGTCATAATATGGAGAGTTTCCTTGCTATGACACAATCAATTACATTTATGCCCATAAACTGCAATTTGAATAAAATATAGTGCAGAGGTAAATAAGGGATTAACTATGCCATAACACGGAGGGTTACACAATCATTTTTCTTACAATTTATGCATGCAAACAACAATAATCACGTGAGATATTTACAGAAAGAACAAACAGATGCCTACAGTGGGCCAAATGATGATGCAATATGAAATAGTAAGTGCTCAATAGATGAATCTTCATCATGCAATTGTTGTTTGGTCCTTCCTTTCTGCTGCATTTTGTTCTAAATTCTAATTTCATTGTGGCATAGCCTGACATAAGAGTGCACAGCATTATTGTCGTGTATCAACGAATAAAAAGTAAACAATAAAACAAAAGAAAAATATTACCTACAAAGGTAGAGAATAGTTATATTATGAAAAATCCTACTTACCGAACAAAAGGCTTAACATTTTAAATTATTACATTTTAACATTGATGAATTTGTATGTCTTAACTTAAATTAGCCAAAATTTGGTTTAGTCTGATAACTAATCTGTAACAAGTAGGAAAACATAGGTATTTGGAAAGGTATAAAAGTATAAACATTTTGTTCTTTCACTGTGATAACTGTTGAATATGCGCTTACATGATTTTTGTTTGATGATAATACACATATATACATTCGTTTAAATGTATTTGTTAATATACTATTTATTTTCACAGATTAAATAAATATTTGCTGAATAAAATAAATAACACAGATTTTGAATTCAAACGAATATTTTATTCAAACAAATATTTATTACAATTTTAAATAGTACAATTCCAAGCTCTCACTATATATTTAATTTCATTTACAGTACAACTTTGATTACATCACATTTTTCACATTTACATCAGCACCTCACTACATATCACTCACACTCGTATTTATCTTCAACTGCATTCCAGTTAGAATCCAGCATCTGAGCAATCTGCAAAAATATTCACTAACGCAGTAAAATTGAAAAAGAAATGTTTTTCGCAATAATAAAATAAAATATGGATTTTTGAAAATAATATTTGCCTCAGTTATTTGGGTTGTTCGTCATCATTTAAATTTGAATTCATCATACACGAACAGCTTGTGACATACACAGTGTATCACTGTATATGCCACAAGGCCGTGCACACCGATATACACTTGATAATGCTACAGGGACAGGTGAGCACAGGTCAAACCCAAATGCAAAGCCGGCTTCAACTCACGTGCAATATATTTAAAATCACGACACAAGCACAAGGTCAAACCCGAGCTGTAAAACTGGGTTCAACACAAGGCTACATCAAGTATGCAAGCTTGACTAACAGGTTCAACCTCTTCATTAAACAACTCCAGACCAACAGCAACAGGGCCAAATGCAAACAAAACAAGTCACAATGTCGAGCATGCATGAAACAGTGGAATGAACCAGTGATACAAGGCAACAAGTACAACACTGCACAAATTCAACACAGCACCAAAGCACAAAGGCTTGAATGATCAAGTGCCCAAAGATACAACAAACACAGAGGCAACATGAATGTAAACTGCACATAAACTGACATGAACAATGTCACAGTAAACAAGGTGCACCAGACCAGACCAGGTTACAAGGTGATCAAGGCAGACTCCAAGTTCAAGTGGACAGTGAAGGCAATACACAAGTGAAACAACAAAATGAATGTTATGTTCAAACATAAGATGAATGATATAACAGCATCTACAGGAACAGCAAGGTGATCAAACAAACGAGACCAGGCAATAGCGAAGTACAACATCACTAACAAATGCAAGCTCAAACACAAGTGTACATGACAGTGTAGACACAGCAGTAAAAAATCAAGATAGCATCCACCAGACTCCAACAAGTAATCAAGATCAAATGACTTCATGCATGCAACAGAGACCAAGGGTCAATATGCACAAATATGCATATGAAACCAACATGACCAAGATGAAATACCAGTAAGCATTACAGTGAAATATTACAGGAACAAATGACCGAGGCTACAATTTCAGATGACTCAGATGAGCACAAGGCCGCAACAAACATACATATGAAGCAATTCAAATACCAACTGCAAATTCGACAAGCAACTGAAGGCAACAGGACCAGAGCAACAAAGACCAAAGCTACAACCTCAAATGAAGTACAAAGCATGCACATGAACGACATGACATGAACAATGCAACTGATCAAAACAACATCACAGTAAACATGCAGGTGAATAGAAGATAGTGAGCATATACTTATGTATAAAATGCAAGGTTCAGGTCTACAGAATGGGAATGAACTCGACCGAGTACAGCATGCACAGAAGCAAAATCCAGTTCAAAAGATCATAAACAAAGTCAAGCCGTGGTCATCACAAAAAATTAATCAAACCGTGATGACCAAGGCAACTAGTTCGAACCAAAAATGCCAGCAAAAATCAATGTTGAACAAGTCAACAAAGTAAAAATTCATGAAATCGGTATTGTCAAAGTCAATCAAGCGTTCACCGTGATAACCAAGCAAATTGACCAAGTCACAAATCAAAACCGTGTGTGCCAAGCATCAAAAATACGAAATTGACAAAGTCAGATCAATCCCAAGCATCAATACAAGATCAAGCGGCCAGAGAAAATAAATTGACGAATTCAAACAACTGTAGACAAACGAAACTCAAGGGTTACAAACCCTATATAAACAATCATCATTGGCAGTTTAAAGAGCATCGAGTTCAAGCATCAACCAGTAAAGCAAAAGGGATAAATTACGTACCGAAATCGCAAAACGAACTCGATCCAAATTGAAGAGCCGTGAGCAAATCAAAGAACATCAAAGCCTACTATTGAACGAGATCGAGCGGCACTTTAATTTGCACAACCCTAGTTTGAATCGCAAGGAGCAAAAGCAAATTTGCAGAAGCCCTAATTCGCAAAGAGGAACGAAAGAGGATCAGCCATATTTTCACAAGTCAAAAGAAAAAGGAACGGGTTGAAGAAGAGAATAGGGTCGGCCTTGTTATTATTATTAAGAGCTTTATTATATTTTTAATTAGGGTTTAGGGTTATTCTCTTTTGTCTTTTAATTGTTGTTTTTATTTTTCGAATCGAAGAATTTGAAAATCACCACCTAGGGATTAGGTCGTGTCGGATTGTCTAGTTAGAATTAGTTCAGTGAGAAGGGAGTGCGAGTTTGCAAAGCTCTATAGGCGGGAGCAGAGTTTGCGAGTAAGCAAAGTTCTATTGTAGGCGGGAGCAGAGTTTGCGAGTAAACGAAACTCTATAGGCGGGAGCAGGGTGTGCGAGTCTAGTAGAGTGTTTGTGAGCGGGAGCAAATGTTTGCGAGTCTAGTAGAATGTTTGTGAGCGGGAGAAAATGTTTGCGAGTCTAGTAGAGTGTTTGTAAGCGTGATACTGTTTAATTCTAATAGAAATCTGGGAATGCAGCAGTAGGCAGGGGTTGCCGAAGCTGGGTAAATTTTGTGTGTGATTTACTTTTTTCAGCATATTTATTTCTGCGTTTTGTTTCTGTGTTTATATCGAGAAAATTTGCTATAACCCTATTCACCCCCCCCTCTAGGGTTAATCTAGATCCTACAAGTGGTATCAAAGCCCGGTATTTTATTTTTTAACTCTAGAGTTATGAATCCTCCAAATAATATTTTTGTTGTGGGTCGTTTCAATATTATTCCTTCTATTTTCGATGGAACAGATTTTTTGAATTGGAAATTGAAAATGGAATTTTATTTAAAATCTGTTAATATTAAATGTTGGGATATTATTGAAAATGGGTGTGATATAACAAATAAGGAAATTATCTCGATTAATTTTCTTGCTATGCATATATTATATTCTCATATTAATCGTGATAATTTTTATTTCGTCTCTCATTGTGAAAATGCACAGAAAATTTGGAAAACTCTCGATGCAATATATGGTGCAAAAGTCAACAGCAATGAGAAGTCCTCCACAACCGAATCAGTTAAAGAAATATGCTTTACAGGATTGGTAAATAGCAGTTGTGATGAGGATGATGATGATGGAGCAGCCGAGATGGCATTACCAATGAAGAATTCAAAAAGGAAATTTGCAGCCATGTGGAATAAAAGCGATGGCAGTGAAAGTGAGAAAGCAGATATATGCCTTCATGGGAATATAACCGATAGCGACGACGACGAGCCAAGTGAGGTATCAAAACTTACTCACTCTGAATTACTTATTTATTTCCACAAAGTAAATGGCTGTTTTGAACGACTTAGGGAAAAATACGCTAAACTTGAATCACAAAAAGTCACTTTGATAGAATGAAATGAACAACTTGACCAATTAGTTAAAACCTATCAAAATAGGATCCCTAAGTGTGATAAGTGTCCAACATTTGAAGAAGAAATTAAAAAATCAGAAATTAAAATGAAATCACTTGAAAATGAAATTCTGATTTCAAAAATTGAAAATACTAGGAGAGAAAATTCTATTAAAAGGTGCACTCAATTGTTGAAAGAAAATGAATCTTTAAAAACAAAAGTCCAACAATTGTCAACGACTTTAGAAAAATTTTCCAAAAGTGAAAAATCGTTGAATATGTTAATAGGAAAACAAACTGTCAATATTGATAGACAAGGACTTGGATATACTCATTCTGAATATGTTAGAAATGAGATTAATCAAGAAAATTCAATGTGCACAATTTGTAGAAAATTTGGACACAATCAAAATAATTGTTGGTATAGACCCAAACACGTGAAAACTATACCAATTTGGGTTCCAAAAGGCACAAATATAAAATCTTTGAAAGTCAAACAAATTTGGGTGCCAAAAGGAACATATATAAATAGTTTTGGGTCTCCACAAACATATTTTTCATATTCTGCCACTAACAACCATGGACCTATAAAAACAAATAGGTCACATAAATCTTTTATCGTATAGGTGTGGTGGCAGGCTAAGGAACAACAACAGTGTTCTCTGGATTTTGGCTGTTCCAGAAACACAACGGGCGACAAAGCAAAGTTCCTTAGCCTAGTATAAAGGTGACAGAATCACAATAGACAACATCGAAAAATATCGTAAAGGTAAAACAGGTAATGTTATGTTTTGAATGATATATTAAATGTGATAATCTGCATCGAAATCTGAATTAAATCAGCCAGTAATGTGATGATTTTTTAATTCTGACTTATTCTTAATTGATATGATTTCTTTTGACTTGTTCTTACTTTGATTTGTGTTTAAAAAGTAGACCAACCATCTTTTCGTCATCTGTTTGGTCAAATTTATGATGTTGATTGATTACTGTTTACTCATGCTATAAAAAGGATTTTAAGAAATTTTTGAAATTATTGAAACTTTATGAAATTGTTGAAAGTTCAAGAAATTGTTTGGAAATAATAATGAAGTTTTAATGACTGTTGATAGTTGTTCATCCTATGGTTTCTAAGTTTAACACTATGATATTTGTTTGAGTGTTAACATGGCTTCATTTCAAATTTCATTTTGAGATAGCTTGTTAAAACTTCACAATTTGGTCTTTGACATCCAACGAGTGAATATTGAGTGAAATTTAAATTCAGATGTAGATTACACTGGTAATAAAGTTGATAGAAAAATTACTAGTGGAACGTGATTAATTTTTTAAACATTCATATGCTGCATCGTTTTTCAAAGAAAATATCTGCATATTTTTCACTTGAAATAATTTTTCAAATAACAGAAAATTTTCTTATAAAACCCCCTCGAGAAAATCATGTTGACCATATTTTCAGATTAGTCATTTTTATTTGATTTTAAATGACAAATTTTGACTAATCTAACTCCCTAATGATTATCAAAAAGATCAATAGTGACTGAAAATGTGATGAGTGTCGATATTTGTCATACGTTACTCAAGACAATATATTTAGAAAAATTTCTTTAGAATTTCATAACAAGAGTTATAAAAACTTTTTTGTTTGGTAAAAAGTGCATGATCATTTCTATTTCTATCATCTTTCTATCGACCATCACTCATCAAAATCATATATAGTATGAAAATTTGTGGTAGTTTACAAAGGGAAGTATTCGTTCTTCAATTTATTATTTTAAATGGGAAATCATTTGTGCTTCAATTTATTATATTTAGCAATAAAAATAAATATCCAAAGTATTCACTCTCATTTAAAAGTCCTCACGGTTATGCATGGGTGAATTACTTGGATTTTTGATTATGTGCTTCCATGCTCATTTAAAAGTCCTCACGGTTATGCATGTATGGAACGCATACCAAATTTAATTGATTTAATAGACGAGTTGATTCTAATCCTATTTAAAAGTCCTCACGGTCACGCGTGGTTAGAAGATACTTGATTTCATTTTTAAATTAAATTGGAATACTACTAATCTCATTTAAAAGTCCTAACGGTTATGCATGGTTAGTAGATATTCAAATTTCCTGAAATAAATATACCACAAATAGACAGAACTATATGAATTTTGGATGATTTTATCCCCATCACTTCTGAAAGTGGAATATGCGCCTGACAAGGGTAATTATGATTTTTGTTTGAGTTTTATTGAAATTTGATATTTATATTCAATTGAGTTAAATGTTTGGTTCATGTCTGTCACTTCATCCCTATTTTTATAGCACTGTTTTCTTTTGCTGATAACAAAATAGGGAGAGAAAAGTTAAGATTTTGTCAAATAGAATCAAGCAAAGGTCAAATAATTTTCCATTTGCATATAGGCTCATTTATATATTTCTATTTGTATGCATATATATAGGGGGAGTATTGAGTAGAGAGGGAGCATTCAAATAGGGGGAGCAAATTGAACGATCAAATACATTTAATACATTCAAAATCTTAAATATATGTTTGTTATCATCAAAAGGGGGAGATTGTTGAATATGCGCTTATATGATTTTTGTTTGATGATAATAAACATATATACATTCGTTTAAATATATTTGATAATATACTATTTATTTTCACAGATTAAATAAATATTTGCTGAATAAAATAAATAACACAGATTTTGAATTCAAACGAATATTTTGTTCAAACAAATATTTATTACAATTTTAAATAGTACAATTCCAAGCTCTCACTATATATTCAATTTCATTTACAGTACAAATTTGATTACATCACATTTTTCACATTTACATCAGCACCTCACTACATATCACTCACACTTGTATTTATCTTCAACTGCATTCCAGTTAGAATCCAGCATTTGAGCAATCTGCAAAAATATTCACTAACGCAGTAAAATTGAAAAAGAAATGTTTTTTGCAATAATAAAATAAAATATGGATTTTTGAAAATAATATTTGCCTCGGTTATTTGGGTTGTTCGTCATCATTTAAATTTGAATTCATCATACACGAACAGCTTGTGGCATACACAGTGTATCACTGTATATGCCACAAGGCCGTGCACACCGATATACACTTGATAATGCTACAGGGACAGGTGAGCACAGGTCAAACCCAAATGCAAAGCCGGGTTCAAATCACGTGCAATATATTTAAAATCACGACACAAGCACAAGGTCAAACCCGAGCTGTAAAACTGGGTTCAACACAAGGCTACATGAAGTATGCAAGCTCGACTAACAGGTTCAACCTCTTTATTAAACAACTCCAGACCAACAGCAACAGGGCCTAATGCAAACAAAACAAGTCACAATGTCGAGCATGCATGAAACAGTGGAATGAACCAGTGATACAAGGCAACAAGTACAACACTGCACAAATTCAACACAGCACCAAAGCACAAAGGCTTGAATGATCAAGTGCTCAAAGGTACAACAAACACAGAGGCAACATGAATGTAAACTGCACATAAACAGACATGAACAATGTCACAGTAAACAAGGTGCACCAGACCAGACTAGGTTACAAGATGATCAAGGCAGACTCCAAGTTCAAGTGGACAGTGAAGGCAATACACAAGTGAAACAACAAAATGAATGTTATGTTCAAACATAAGATGAATGATATAACAACAACTACAGGAATAGCAAGGTGATCAAACAAACAAGACCAGGCAATAGTGAAGTACAACATCACTAACTAATGCAAGCTCAAACACAAGTGTACATGACAGTGTAGAAACAGCAGTAACAAATCAAGACAGCATCCACCAGACTCCAACAAGTAATCAAGATCAAATGACTTCATGCATGCAACAGAGACCAAGGGTCAATATGCACAAATATGCATATGAAACCAGCATGACCAAGATGAAATACCAGTAAGAATTACGGTGACATATTACAGGAACAAATGACCGAGGCTACAATTTCAGATGACTCAGATGAGCACAAGGCCGCAACAAACATACATATGAAGCAATTCAAATAACAACTGCAAATTCGACAAGCAACTGAAGGCAACAGGACCAGAGCAACAAAGACCAAAGCTACAACCTCTAATGAAGTACAAAGCATGCACATGAACAACATGACATGAACAATGCAACTGATCAAAAGAACGTCACAGTAAACATGCAGGTGAACAGAAGATAGTGAGCATATACTTATGTATAAAATGCAAGGTTCAGGTCTACAGAATGGGAATGAACTCGACCGAGTACAACATGCACAGAAGCAAAATCCAGTTCAAAAGATCATAAACAAAGTCAAGCCGTGGTCATCACAAAAAATTAATCAAACCGTGATGACCAAGGCAACTAGTTCGAACCAAAAATGCCAGCAAAAATCAACGTTGAACAAGTCAACAAAGTAAAAATTCACAAAATCGGTATTGTCAAAGTCAATCAAGCGTTCACCGTGATAACCAAGCAAATTGACCAAGTCGCAAATCAAAACCGTGTGTGCCAAGCATCAAAAATACGAAATTGACAAAGTCAGATCAATTCCAAGCATCAATACAAGATCAAGCGGCCAGAGAAAATAAATTGACGAATTCAAACAACTGTAGACGAACGAAACTCAAGGGTTACAACCCTATATAAACAATCATCATCGGCAGTTTAAAGAGCATCAAGTTCAAGCATCAACCAGTAAAGCAAAAGGGATAAATTATGTACCGAAATCGCAAAACGAACTCGATCCAAATTGAAGAGCCGTGAGCAAATCAAAGAACATCAAAGCCTACTATCGAACGAGATCGAGCGGCACTTCAATTTGTACAACCCTAGTTTGAATCACAAGGAGCAAAAGCAAATTTGCGGAAGCCCTAATTCGCAAAGAGGAACAAAAGAGGATCGGCCATATTTTCACAAGTCAAAAGAAAAAGGAACGGGTTGAAGAAGAGAATAGGGCCGGCCTTGTTATCATTATTAAGGGCTTTATTATATTTTTAATTAGGGTTTAGGGTTATTCTCTTTTGTCTTTTAATTGTTGTTTTTATTTTTCGAATCGAAGAATTTGAAAATCACTACCTAGGGATTAGGTCATGTCGGATTGTCTAGTTAGAATTAGTTCAGTGAGCAGGGAGTGCGAGTTTGCATAGCTCTATATGCGGGAGCAGAGTTTGCGAGTAAGAAAAGTTCTATTGTAGGCGGGAGCAGAGTTTGCGAGTAAACGAAACTATAGGCGGGAGTAGGGTGTGCGAGTCTAGTAGAGTGTTTGTGAGCGGGAGCAAATGTTTGCGAGTCTAGTAGAATGTTTGTGAGCGGGAGCAAATGTTTGCGAGTCTAGTAGAGTGTTTATAAGCGTGATACTGTTTAATTCTAATAGAAATCTGGGAATGCAGCAGTAGGCAGGGGTTGCCGAAGCTGGGTAAATTTTGTGTGTGATTTACTTTTTCAGCATATTTATTTCTGCGTTTTGTTTCTGTGTTTATATCGAGAAAATTTGCTATAACCCTATTCACCCCCCTCTAGGGTTAATCTAGATCCTACAATAACAAGAAGAGGAAGATTTTGATGCAACTTATTATTGTAGTATTTTCCAAATATTACCAGTCCGAAATAATATTCATTAACAAATATTATCAGAGACATATATATCAACACGTCCAGTCCATGTTGCATATACAAAGCAATATAAAACGGTTTACTAAATATTTTATACTTCAATTAATTGATTATACTGTTCTTCAATAAACAACTCTAAATCTTCTTTTCATGGTACGGGTTGAGATAATAACTTTACAATACAAGACTTATATAATTCAAATTAGAATACATATGTAAGCTGCTGCTAAAACGGGACCGAAAACGCTGCAATAATCAAACTTTTGAAGCGGCTAACAATAAAAAAAGTGCCATCTTCATTCTATAAAATAGTAATCAAATGTCTGTCTCAAAACCATAGTCCTTGTTTCCGTTGATTACTCACACTATAATCAATCAGATAACCACTCACTATTTATGCAACTACCCATTTAAAAAATATTGAAATACAATTATTATTTTAATCACTTTTCCCACTAAACCATTTAAGAAAGTAAAAAAATATCAATTCTAGTTATCTATTCACATATAAGCCATCTAAAATAAATTGCCAAACATTCTTTAGAAAACCGAACATCTAATTCATAAACAAAAATTTAAAACAAATTTTTCTAGACAATGGTCATAGATTGATAGGGAGTGAAATCAATTATAAGTTATCGTGTTTGTTAATATACCTTCGAATATATGTTCCTAGATTTTGATTCTGGGAAATATTGATGAAGAGCGAAATTGAAGATCGAAGTTAGTGTTCCAAACAGTGGCATATCTACGATTTTTGGTTGGCATGGTCACAAATATAAATACTTATAGAATCATGGGTAGTGGCTCTGTATATTTTTGTCAACTATTCAAATAGTCACAAGCATTCACAGCCATTTATGTAATAATTATAACAAAATAGTTAATATGATAATAACTCTAATGAAACAATGAATGACTCAAATGAATTGTCCTTAAATAATTCCACTCATGGAATGAAAATTACTAATTTTATTACGTAGTTTCAACCAATAAACTATGCTAAAACCAATTTTGTTTTAAAATGATGGTAAAGTCACTTTCAGTTTCGAAATAAAAATCATGTTAATATGTAACAAAAATTCATTTTACCGTCAGTATTTTCAGTTAAAATTAGTTTCAACTGTGTTTTCAGATCATGTTAAAAGTTTCTAACCTCGTTAAAGTCGCCAAAAGTAAAAACTAGTTTCAAACACGTTCTGAAAAATCAAAAATTAAAATTCAAACTTAAAACTTAAACAAACTCAGAATTTCATTATTTTGTATTTAACAACGCTACACAAAAGTAAATCACCTCAAATCCATACAACAATTTGAAACAACAAACCAATTCTATTAAACTGAAACAAAGCCTATTCCATCAAGCTTTAAACAAATGAAACAAATAGCCCATACTCATCGAACAGTGTATCAAACTACCCAATTTAACCAAAAAATTGAATTACATATTTTGTTGCTTAGATAGATGAAGGCATCCACAAAGATAGAGGCGATGAACTTCACTGGAATTTTGAGACGATTGGACTTGACGATGAAGTTGGAGGTTGAAAGCGATTTTGACAGTTTTTTGAGCTAGGGTTTATTTCCACGAAATGCGTTATGATTTAAGAATTTCTGGCGGGGTCACGTGACCTCCCCAGGTTGTATGTGCCACCGCCTATGGTTCTAGATGACATCGAGTTGCCTACTAAGGAACGAAATGTTGGAGTGAAGGAGAATGACCGTGGAGACTGGAGATAGAGCAAACAGTTTCAATTAGATTATTTGATTGGAGATGAAAATTGTTAGTGTTATTTTGGAAAGGATATGAAAATCGTTCAGTCTTTTTTGGGGAAACGAAACCGGTGAAGTGGGTTTATGGAGGGAAGAAGAATTTTGAAGGCAAGAGCGTTACACGACATGGTACAAAATAAATTGAGTTAAAAAACAAATAACCAAGTGTAAACAATAACGCTTTAGAATAACACATTATTAAATGGCGTTATTAATAACATATTTTGTTGTAGTGAAGGGAGATGAGGAGGTGGTGTGTTTACAAATTCTAACAACCAGAATAAGGGTGCTAGTAGTAGCGCTAATATTTCCAAGGCAGTCAGTATACCAATTGTCAAAGAAGCCTCTAAAGCAAAGGTCAATGACAGTATCAAGTGCTATAATTGTCAGGAGTTTGGCCATAAAAGTAATGAATGTACAAAGCCAATGAAGAGAGCACTGGTTGTAGAGGAATGTGAAAATGAAGATGTGGAAGCTGAGATTGATTATTCTCAACCATCGAAGTTTGATGAAGATGAAGAAATTGTGTCAGGAGATGAAGGATGTGACTTGGTGATGAGGAGGTCTTGTTTAACGCCAAAGCAAGAGAATGATTCTAGTTGGCCGAGGAGCAATATTTTTCAGTCTACATGTACTATATTGGGAAAGGTTTTTCGGTTTGTTATTGATGCGGGAAGCTGTGATAACATTATTTCTGAAGAAGCCGTTACGAAGTTAAGCTTGAAGACTGAAAAAACACCCTAGACCTTACAAACTGACATGGTTGAAGAATGGTGGAGAAGCGAAAGTGGGAAGGTGAACTTTTGTTACATTTTCTATTGGGAAGAAATACAAAGATGATATATGGTGGGATGTAGTTGACATGGATGTTTTTCATTTACTATTGGGAAGACCATGGCAATATGATAGAGATGTACAACATAATGATCGCACCAACAGCTACAGTTTCATGTTCGAAGGTACTCAAATTACTTTGGTTCCTAAGATGCGTGAACAAAGTGAAAGCAAGCCAGAGAAGAATGTGGAATCAAATAGCCTATTAACTTCGAAAGAATTTGTTGAAGAGGTGAAAGATAGTGCTGAAATGTTTATGGTTATTGGGTATGAAGCAAGTTAAGATGTTGAAATTCCTGAGGAGGTTAGACCGGTGTTGGATGAATTTGAAGATGTTTTTCCTGCGGAATTACCCAAGGAATTACCGCCGCTGAGGGATATACAACATCAGATTGATCTAATGCCAGGTGCTTTTTTACCACATAGGCCACATTATCGGATGAGTCCAAAGGAGCATGAAGAGTTGAGGAGACAGGTTGAGGAATTGCTTGAGCAAGGGCTTGTTCGAGAAAGTCTCAGTCCTTGTGCTGTACCAGCTTTGTTAGTGCCGAAGAAAGATGGTTCATGGAGGATGTATACGGATAGCAGGGAACTCAACAAAATAACTGTCAGATACAGATTTCCCATGCCAAGACTTGATGATCTATTGGACCAACTTAGCGGGTCTGTAATCTTTTCAAAGATTGATCTTAAGAGTGGTTATCATCAGATTCGCATTAGACAAGGTGATGAATGGAAGACAGCATTTAAGACTCGGGAACGATTATATGAATGGCTGGTCATGCCGTTTGGTCTTTCGAATGCACCAAGTAAATTTATGAGGGTGATGAATCAAATTTTCAGACCTTACATTGGGAAGTTTGTTGTTGTTTATTTTGATGATATCTTGATCTATAGTGCAAGCACAGAGGAACATATTCAACACTTGCGGAAGGTGTTAATTATTCTTCGTCAGGAATAGTTCTATGCAGCAACGAAGAAATGCGTGTTCATGACGCCAAGTGTTTTATTTCTGGGTTATGTCGTGTCCAAGGAGGGGATACATGTGGATCAGAGTAAAGTAGCCGCAATAAGAGATTGGCCACAGCCCAACACTATAACAGAAGTCTGAAGTTTTCATGGGTTAGCTTCATTTTATTGAAGATTTATACCACACTTTGGTAGTGTGATGGCTCATGTTACTGATTGTATGAAAGGAAAGAAATTTTTATGGACGGAAGAGGCAGGATTTGTTTTTGAGCGAATCAAGGAACTTTTAACCTCAGCACCAATTCTAGTGTTGCTAGATTTTCAGTTACTATTTGAGTTACATACGGATGCATCGAAAGTTGAAATTGGAGGAGTGTTAAGTCAGAAGGGTCGTCCAATTGCTTATTTCAGTGAAAAACTTTCTGGAGCAAAGATGAGATGCAATACTTGTGATGTGGAGTTTTATGCTATTGTGCAGGCTGTGAAGCATTGGAGACATTATTTGTTCCACAAAGAATTTGTTTTGTATACGGACCATGAAGCATTGAAACATTTGCGAGGGCAGGATAAAATTACAGCTAGGCACGCATCGTGGATAGCTTATTTGCAGCAATTTACATTCGTCATGAAGCACAAGTCTGGAGTAACTAATCGCGTCGCAGATGCATTGAGTCAGAGGAATACTTTACTAACAACCATGCGAGTAGAGGTGATGGGTTTTGATTTACTTCCAGATTTGCTTACATCAGATTCTTATTTTTCCAGGATCCTAGAAAAAGTCAAAAAGGGAAACATGGATGGATATGTGTTGGTTGATAGTTTTCTATTCAAAGGAAATCAGTTTTGTATTCCAGATTGCAGTTTACGAATGAAGATTATCAAAGAATTGCATGAGGAAGGACATGTGGGCTGCGACCGTACTATACAGTTGATCGCAAAATCTTATTTTTGGCCGTTAATGAGAAAAGAAGTTTAAAAGTTTGTTCAGAGGTGCCATATTTGTCAAGTTTCAAAGGGGACCGCGACAAATGCAGGTTTATATTTGCCGTTGCCGATACCTACTAAGCCATGGGTGGATGTTAGTACGGACTTTGTATTGGGATTGCCGAGAACACAATGTGGCAATGATTCTATCTATGTGGTGGTTGATCGGTTTTCAAAAATGGTACATTTTATCGCATGCAAGAAGACAGCTGATGCAGTTAATGTCGCATACTTCAAAGAAATCTATCGTCTTCAAGGATTGCCAGAATCTATTGTATCAGATAGAGACACTCGTTTTCTAAGTCATTTTTGGATGAGTCTATGGAGAATGGTCGGGACAAAGCTGAAATTTAGAAGTGCTTATCATCCATAGACGGATGGACAGGCAGAAGTTATGAAAAGATCTTGGGTAATCTATTGAGATGCCTCGTGAATGATAATTTGAAGAGTTGGGATTCCAAGCTGTGTCAAGCTGAGTTTACATACAATCATGCAGTTAATCATAGCACTGGGTTCAGTCCATTCCAGGTTGTTTATTCAATAATTCCGAAGGGACCATTAGATTTATCTGTAGTACCATAGCAAAAGGAGTAATCAAACGAGCTAGTGATTTTGTGAATGAATTGCAAGAATGTCACAAGGTGGTGCAAGAACGATTGCTTAAGACGAATGCGAAATATAAGCAATCCGTAGATATTAAGCGACGAAATGTTGAATTCAAGGAAGGGGATTTTGTATATGCAGTATTGACTAAGGATCGATTTTCTATTGGTGCTTACAACAAACTAGGTGCTTGAAAGATTGGTCCTTTAGAAGTCGTGAAGAAGATTAATGAGAATGCGTATCATTTGAGATTGCCGGATCATATCCATACTGCAGTGTTTTCAACGTCAAACACTTGATTCCATATCATGAGAATAAGCGTGTCAAAGAAGAGGAAAGTGTGAATTCGGGGTCGAATTCTTTTCAACCAGGGGAGGATGATGCAGTGCACCATGCTTTCAGTCGTAGGTCACTCACGAGTTATATGGAGTCGCCAGCGACTCAACTACTTACGCTGCCTTTCCTTAGGTCGCTACGACCTACAGAGCTTCGACCTACCGAGATACGACTTAACGAGTTAAGTCTTGGTTCACACAACTCACTTATGCCGCCTGCCTATGAGCCGTAGATCTATAAGTCACGCAATCCATAAGTTGTTCCTGAAACAGAGATTCCTTAAGTTGCTCCATGGTTAGGTCGCTGAGATTTCTTAGGTCGCTCTAGTGTTATGTCGCTCAAGTTCCAGAAGCTGTGCTATGTTGAGTTAAGCCGTAAGTCACACGGATGTTGTAAGTCGTAAGTCGTAGGACGTGTAACTCATATGTTGTATGTGTTGTAATTTGTACGATTGTTATGTTGTTAAGTCGTTTGTTCTTAGGTCGTATGTCGAAAGGTCATATACTGTTGTAACTTGTATATGTTAAGTTGTATGTCACGTAACTCGTGAATGTTAGGTCGTGAGTTCGTGAATGTTAGGTCGTGAGTCGTTATTCTTATGTCGCCTATGTTGAGTCGTGTATGCTATGTTGTATAATCTCTATAAATAGGGATGCGATGTCATTGTAAAGGAGTTGATTGTTGAATAAAATTTGTATGTGTGCTTTTGCCACTTTTGTTGAAGTTGAGTGTGAACTTCTTCTCCTACCATCTTCGGATATTCGAGTGCGCTCGAATCGACGAATTTGAACCGATTCACGGAATCTCGTGCGCGAGATCAACGTCGAAGAATCGTAGATCTTCTAACGTGGAATCATGTGCGATCAACGTGTTGAAGATAGCTAGAATCCGGTATCTCGAGAGATCAACGGATTTGGGCGTTTATCGTTCAACCAGGTTACTTGACACGAATTCATTTCGTGAGGAAGAAAGTTTGCGTCAATTTGTATCAAACACTATTAGCACGTCAAGTTTGTTATTTCCACCGCGTCAAAATTATAATAAACGGTCATTGAAAAATCAGTGTTCTGCAAGTAATTATAATGTTGTTATTGATAATAAACGTTACTTCAATGATTATTAATATAGTAACGGAAGTGTGAATGAAAACTTAATAGAAACATAAATTTATTTTAAGGAAAAAAGAGATATATTGTACAAATTGATGAAATAGTATAAATTTAATGCTAATTGGATAAATCAATATCATATGAGTCATTGCAACATTTGTTGTAAGCTATAAACCTATATATGTGATTTAGGGCAAATAGTGACCGTTATAATTTGTTACCAGTTTACTTAGGCTATTAAGATGTGAGTGGGAATCAATTGAAATTTAAAATGAAACTTGGTATTACAATTATGAGTTTAAGAAAATAATTACAAGATAAATGCAATAAGATGCATATAAATGTTGGGTATTTTATAAAGTAATAAATGATGTAATTCGTGGTAATATGTGGTAATAATGTAAATTTAGGTAATAAGTGGTAATAATGTAAATTTAAATTTAGGTATTACGTTAATGTAAATTTAGGTAATATGCGGTAAGAATGTAAATTTTATTCATAGAGTGCTAATGGATTTAATAAAAAGAATGAAATAAAGATGATAAATAAATTAGGAGTATAAATTTTAATAAATGTGTGCAATGATTTATAGTAGGATTTAAATAGTAATTAATAATTTAAAGGTTGATTTGTTAAGAAAACAATGTGTGATGGATGGAAATGGAATAAGTGTAGTGTAATGAGAGTTGTTGTAATAATTATTTGTAAAGAATTAACTTACAAATATTACAAAATTTATAATGGTGACAATTGATGTTGTTACCAATTTAACTGATCAATTTCAAATAAATGTCAACAAAATGTTACATTAATGTGGAATAAAACCATAATTGTAGTGTGAATGTAATAAAAAGAAATAGAAATGTTAATTGCATTCATAATGTAATGACTGCTTTAATAGTAAGGAGTGAAAATAAAAATAAAAGAAAATAAATGAATAAGTTTTGTAAAAGAGTAAAAATATGTTTATTTATTTGAAATGTTTGTTAGCTGAAAGATTGATTGTAGAGATGAGTAACTATTATTTAGTGAGAAATGTGTAATTACTATTTGTATCCAATAATGTAAATATGTTTAAATTACTATTAGATAGGAAAAATTGTTTTGCTTCTCATTACATTCATTTAGTCCATTTTGAAACTTAATCAACTGAAATGAATGTAATTGAAAATTTCTAATTAATAGGAGAGAGAGTACTAATTGTAAACTAATAGGTGTAATTAAAAGCAACTTATGTTTTATGAAAATATAAGGAAAGTTTTGATTCAATGAAAAAAAAATTTTACATCAAATAAAATGAAGGTTTCATCTGTGAATGTAGGTTTAATTTCATTAAAATAAGGAATAGAAAGATTGATTTTAAAGAAAGAAATATATGCTTATTTGAACTGTGTTTTAGCTTACAGACTATTTACAAGAACAGGAAAATAATCTATTTATTACTCTTGTGTATAAATAATAAATTTATAAACATGTTTAAATAAACATCTGTTCTATTTTTTTTATCCATTTTAGTTCTCTGTTTTAAAATTTAAGTTTGTAAGTAATTGCAATTATTGTAATTCAAATGTTTCAATTAAAAGGAAAGGAAACGTTGATTTCAATTAGTATATTTAATAAAAGAAACGCACGTTTTGTGTTAACCAAAAAGGGTGTTTTAAATGGTAATAAGAGATCATTTTGGGAAAAACAAATCAAATGTTTTTATTTTTAAGGTAAGTAAACAAATTAATATGCGTAGACAAAAAACCTAAATGCGTAGAAATTCGAATATTACTTGAGTTAATGAAGTTAATTTGGTTACGTTTCAAAAAAAAAAAATTGAATTTCAAAATCTTTTATTATTAATTGTTTCACGAACGTTTTAAAATAATTACCTTACCATTAATACTTGATCCGTTTATTTCTCCAGCTGTTTAATACCTGAGCATTTTTAGGTTGTATTTAATTCTTGCCACCTCATTTTCACGTATACAAAATTCTACTTTCGTTCGAAAACGTTTCCATTCCTACGTACATTTCCTTATGTATTATTTATACCTGAAGCTTTAATAATAAAACGTGACATTTATTTTTGTCCCTCCACATTCATTTCCTAATTATAAATAACCTACGTCTTATTTCTTCTTTCTCCTAACACCTCATATTCAAAAGCTCTTATTCTTGCAAATCCAAAAGCATTCTTTTATATAAATGATTTTTTTTTCATTTTCGTACATTTCCCGTCCTCATCTTAGTTGTTCTTCACTCTTTTTCTGAAGCCTCATCTTGAGAAAACGTAAGTATTAAAATTTGTTTATTTATATATATTTTTGACGCGTACCAATTTTTATTTTAATATATTTCTTGTAACATGAATATCTTTTGCATATAAACTTTGATTCACGCGCAATTTCTTCTGTTGGATTCAAATTTATATTCCAGACAACATGAAATTAATTTAGTTGAATTTGGGGATTGTTGAGTTTTGCGCTTATGTTTGGATTTTTATGGGCTAACATCAAAGGTGAATGTTTTAAACCACTCATAACTTTTAAGATTTCTTATGTTTGTTAAATTCATTTACGATGTGATTTGAAATTTATTTATAGCTGTTTGGCATATATTTCATCATTATCTCAGTTAAATTGCATTTATTTAATTAACTTGTTATTTAATTTATTATTGCATATAAACTACCAGTTAAATTATTTTTTAATTTATTTTGCATAATAAATTGACAGTAAATGCCTGTTATTTATTGCCTGTTATATATTGATGTATTGTTTGAATTGGATGATGATTGTGATAAATGGATGTATGATTTTATGATGGATGAATGGATGTTGTATTTTATATTGTACAAACTGCAAGTTACTAAGCATTTTCATTTCATTCGGGATTGCGGTTTGAAATTATATACAATAGTAATTTTTATTTTAAATTACGGATTGAAATGATAAATATCCGTATCACTTGACCATAGGATAGAAAATTTTATACATACACCGTGATATATAGATATAAAAATATTTTGAAATGATTTTCTATGGTTTCGTAAAGAAATATATATATGGTTTTATGAGATATTGATTTCGGATATTTGATAAAGGTTATTTTATATATAGTTAAATTCTTGGTTTCAAGCTATGTATAAAATTGTTTAAAGTATGAAGTAAGTTTAATAATAAAGTTGATTTTATTAAAATATATTATGGATAAGTGTTTACTTACACTCTAACATAGAGTTTATACTGATTTTTATAAATCAAAGTTGAGAAGATAGTTTTGAAATTGATTTTAGATTTTATTTAATTAAGATCTTATTGAAATTTAGATTTAAAAAGAACATGGTGTTTGTAACGACCCAACTTCCAAACTCCAGGAAGTCACATCGCTAAGAAGAAAGAAAGGGATAGAAAAGAGAAAGGAAAGGAAAGAAAGAAACAGACCACATCAGAATCTCACAGCGGAATCGAATAACTTATAATATAGCTGTGACGCCCCACCTCTATACCTACGCTAGCCAAGAACATTACGGTGAATGCTGTCAACTAGCACGGAGAATAAGGCTGTTGAGGAGCGACCATCCGTGTAATTGCTTTGTGCAAGCATCGATATGTCAGATAGTATAACATGCAATACTTTATCAAGAGGAAATCCGACATACCGACACAAACTCAACGCTACTACACAGTGGCTCTAATATCTTCGGAAACAAATACAGAAATAAACATAACATAAATCAGTCACAGATAATTCATATCACAAAGGCGGAAGAAGATATGAATATATAATTAACACATGGAAGTGTATATCAGAGTAGTGATCAAAAAGATTCACAATAATACAAAAGGATAGCAACACGTGCTATACAAAAGAATACAACTATGAGTGTATATCTCAAGTGTATACAACAATATAAGCTACTAATCTAAGTAGTTTGCCAAAAGTCAGAGTAATGAATCCCTGGAGAGAAGTCAAGCAGAAGCACCTGTAACATCTCGGTCTAACCCGAGTATTATTTAATTAGAAAATAATAAACGGATCAGTCTAACTATAAATATCAGATTAAACGATATAGAATAAGAGATATGACTAAACACATAATAATCACAATGCCAAGCTGTGATTTATATAATTAGTTGAAAATCCCCAAGAGATTAATCAATGTCACCAAATCTACACAAGAATCCAAGAATCGTCATACTCCTTATTTCGTTCACCAAACCATAAATATTGACGATAATATCAATGTCAATCACAAAAGTCAATGACACACAAATTCCAGAATTCAATACACGAAATCCAGAAATCACAAAAGTCAATGACGCACAAATTCACCAATGCACAAATATCGATAAGGCTTATCAATAGAAATCACGAAAATTGGTGAAGCACAAATTCTAGAAATCATCTCAAGAAATCCAGAAATCACAAAGGGGGGAGGCCTATCACAAACGGGAGCATAAAGCTCACCAACACGTGTATCACAAACGGAATGCTAATTCCATGGTTGCTAACTATCACAAATTGAGCCGAAGCTCCACAAACGGCCCGAAGACCATGGGTTGCTACCCCACCAATTTGAGTCGAAACTCCACAAAACGGGGTTTCGTCTCCCTCGTAGACAAAGAGACATCGCACATTGCTAGTCTAAATCACAAAGGTGATCGTCATGATCAACGAGAAGTGTCAATTACACTAAGCTAGTAAATATATGAGTTTAGCTTCATGTCCCATAACCACTTGCTTAACTTAAATATTTACGAACAAACTGTAGATTTCCACTAGAAAATTGTCACAAGAGATTCAATCGAACAAGTCCAAGAATTAACCGACGAAGTAAACGTAAGTGTTTCATACCACTCATTTTACTAAGCCGTTTAATTAGATTTCTCGTGCGAGTGAGGTAAAGGTTTGTATATACTAATAGATTAGAAATCGGTTTAAAAAGACGAGCTTTGTAATAAAATAGTGTTGAAATCATTTGAAGAAAGAGTTTTGATATTTACTACTAGTATAGAAAACCTTTATATTTTTAAAGTGACAAATCACAAAGAAGATTGTAGGAACAATCATTCACTAAAATTCACATACGAAGATGTGAATAAAATCTAAAGAAAGCGATAAAGAATCCATCGAAATGGATATTCAAAAATCCCTAAAAGGAGTCATCATAGGCATAATAAATGATAACAACAAATAGGACCATCACGAATCGATTTAAATTGGAACTCTGAAGCGAATAGGCAAATAGGCAAAACACTGCCATTTCAGACGTCTGAAACAAGTGGTTCAGACGTCTGAATCTGGAAATATAAAGATTTCCAGAACACAATTCAGACATCTGAATCAAATGTTTCAGACGTCTGAAATAGGCACTTTTAGCCTATTTCCTTTCTGGTTCCAAATGAACCAATTCAGACGTCTGAAACCATATATTCAGACGTCTGAATCTAGGAATAGAAATCTTCCCAGAACAATATTCAGACGTCTGAATATTACGTTTCAGACGTCTGAATGAAGGGTTCAGGGAATTCCCTGAACCTAGGCCAAAAATGGGCAAACGAATATCGGAAACGATCGAACGAGCAAATGACGATGACTTAGGAATTACGTCGAACGACAACCCAGCCTAAACGGCTCTTCGATACGCCTCAAATATCAATGTCCAAATATCCATAATAGGATTTTCATAAATTGGACCAAAACACCAAAAATTGGAATATACACCAAATCAATCCAAACCAAAATCAATTGCACACGAATAAGTGTTAGGAATTCATACCTAACAATCGAAGATAATTATAGACAAAGATGTGAGATAAAAATCTCACCTTTTTACAAAATCAAACAAGAAGAAGCTTGAAAGCAAATGGAGAATCAACCTCTCTTCAACACAACCCAAATGAGCTTGAATCTATGCTCAAAACTAGAACATTCCCAAAATTAGGTTTAGGAATTTCTCAAATTGGTAAGAGAATAAGTTGGATAAGAAGAAGAGAATGCTTACCATTGGGTTCTCTTGAATTTGGAGCTAGGAAATTGAGGTTGCAAGAGGAACTAGGGTTTTGGAATTTTAATTTCCAATCTCTCTCACCATTATTGCCTTAGAACTGAAAAGGGGAAGAAGTGAGGGTGAATGGGGAAGAGTGGTTCAGTTTTGAGTTTAAGTTGGCTAGTGGGCTGAACCCAAACTCAAACCCAAAGTGAAAAAGGTCAAATTTTTGACAAACTCCAAATATATCAAAGTTTTACTCAAAAAGGTTGCAAACGGCATTTTAAACTCAATGGGAGTGGTCCTGAGTCCTAATTCGACCGTATGCAAAAAGTAGCTTTTCGGACTAAAATCCGACTAACGATAAAATATTTAAATAAAATATTTAAATATAAAATCGATAAATATGCGGGTTGTTACAGACTCCCCTCCTTAAAGAAATTGCGTCCTCGCAATATTTAAGAAGAAGATATGTAGTAACAACCATAAAAGCATATTCAACACAAAAGAAATTTGAAATAAAAGGTTCACCTCAAAGAGCACGAAAAAGTAAGTCCGGATGTGTTCGCTCGATGTACTCTCTAGATTCCCAAGAACAATCCTTAGGATTTGAAGACCATTGAACTTTAACAAGAGGAACATCTTTATTTCGAAGGCGTTTGACCTCCGAAGCAACAATTCGAATAGGATGCTGCTCATAAGTTAAATTAGGCGAAACTTCAATCTCTTCCACAACACCGGGCTCAAGAATAGAATCGGAATCTCGAAGACATTTCCGAAGCTGAGAAACGTGAAACACGTCATGGATAGCAGAAAATTGAGCCGGTAATAAAAGGCGATAAGCCATGGAACCAATACGTTCAGTGATAGGAAATGGCCCAATATTTCGAGGCGCCAATTTTCCCGATCGACTTAAACGTACAACAGCCTTCATTGGTGAAACACGAACAAAAACAGAATCTCCAACGGAAAATTCTAATTTTCTTCTTCAGTTATCGGCAAAGGATTTTTGTCTACTCTGGGCTTCTTTCATCCTATGACGAATAAGATCAATCTTTTCTGTGGAATCACGAATAAAATCTGGACCTAAAACCAGTTTCTCACCGGTCTCAAGCCAACAAGAAGGAGATCGGCATGGCCTTCCGTAGAGTGCCTCAAAAGGTGCCATACCAATACTAGATTGGAAGCTATTATTATAGGAGAATTCAACAAAGGAAATATGATCTTCCCAACTTCCACCAAAATCAAGCACACAAGCACGAAGAAGATCTTCAAGAGTTTGATTCACACGCTCGGTTTGTCCATCGGACTGAGGATGATAAGCGGTGCCAAAATTAAGCTTCGTTCCCAAAGCTTTTTGAAGACTCTTCCAAAATACACTAGTAAACAATGGATCACGATCACTAACAATAGAAGTAGGAACACCATGTAATTTAACAATCTCTTTAACAAAGAGTTTGGCCAAAAGAGGAACGGTTCGGTTAGACCGAACGGGAATAAAATGGGCGGATTTAGTAAGTCTATCAACAATCACCCATAAGCTATCATGACCCGATCGAGAACGGGGAAGGCCATCTATAAAATCCATGGAAATTTGGTCCCACTTCCAAATTGGAATTTCTAAAGGTTGCAATAACCCACCGGGCCTTTGATGTTCGGCCTTAACGAGTTGGCAAGTCATGCAACGCTTAACGAAGTTAGCAATGTCAAGTTTCATTCCCTCCCAATAATAAAGTCGCTTCATATCTGCGTACATTTTACTACTACCGGGATGAATGGTGAATTTAGAACGATGAGAATCTTCTAAAATATCCTTACGAAGGTCAATAATATTTGGTACGATAAGTCTACCAAATTTCCGAATGCCGCCACGAGAATCGATATCAAAGTCTTTCAAACCTTCAATATCAATTTTATCTTTAATATTTTGGCCAAGAAGAGCCAATTCAGGATCCAACCCTTGAGCTTCAAGAATGCGGTCTAAAAGAGAAGGATGAGCCTCAAGGCTACACAACACAAGTGATGAACATAAATCGGAGACACGGTCTCGAATCTCACAAGAGGATAAAATCTCGAGATCGTTCCGTTCTGATATCATCATAGAAACAATCGCTTGTTGCTTTCGACTAAGTGCATCAGCAACGCGATTTCCCTTTCCG
The DNA here is from genome assembly GCA_030765085.1 of Allium cepa. Taxonomy (NCBI): domain Eukaryota; kingdom Viridiplantae; phylum Streptophyta; class Magnoliopsida; order Asparagales; family Amaryllidaceae; genus Allium; species Allium cepa. The sequence continues at coordinate 57,684,875 of CM060930.1, forward strand.
GGAGTATAAAGGATATCAAGATCATATGGTGCAAGAAATTCGAGCCAACGCTGTTGACACAAATTAAGTTCCTTTTGGGAGAATAAATACTTCAAGGACTTATGATCGGTACAAAGAACAAATTTCTCTCCTAAAAGATAATGACGCCAAATACGAAGGGAGAAAACAATAGCCGCGAGCTCTAAATCATGAGTGGCATATCTAGTCTCAGCAGGCTTCAATTGCCAAGAAGCATAAGCAATAACACGTTCTCTTTGCATAAGAACGGCACTCAAACCAACGCGACTAGCATCCGTATAAACAACGAAATCTTGATTCCCATCGGGAATAACGAGAATAGGAGCATCAGAAAGAAGTTCTTTTAATTTCTGAAATGAAGCTTCGCATTTGTTCGACAAAATGTATTTAACACCTTTCTTCGTCAAGCTAATGAGAGGCACGGCAATCTTAGAAAAGTCTTTGATAAAACGACGGTAATAGCCCGCCAATCCGAGAAAGCTACGAATCTCTGTCACACTCTCCGGTCTCTTCCAATCTTGAATCGCTTCAATCTTTGAAGGATCCACGGAAATTCCGGATTCGGAAATAATATGACCGAGAAACTTCACACGAGATTGCCAAAAGTGGAATTTAGAAAATTTTGCCTTTAATTGATTACTCCTAAGAGTTTCCAACACAATCCGAAGATGTCTTTCATGCTCCTCCTCGGTTTTAGAATACACAAGAATATCATCGATAAAGATGAGAACAAATCGGTCGAGAAAATCTTTTAAAACCTGATTCATAAGGTCAGCGAAATACGCCGGAGCATTCGTCAAACCAAATGGCATGACAAGCCATTCATAAGATCCATAACGAGTACGGAATGAGGTCAATGGAATACTATCCTCTGCAATACAAAGCTGATGAAATCCAGTAGCTAAGTCTAATTGTGAAAAGACTTTGGCACCACTAAGTTGATCGAATAGATCATCAATCCGAGGCAAAGGATATTTATTTTTGATAGTAAGATCATTAAGCTTGCGGTAGTCAACACAAAGCCTAAGTGTTCCATCGGATTTCTTCACAAAAATAACTGAAGCTCCCCAAGGCGAGGAACTAGAGCGAATAAATTGCTTCGTCTCCAATTCAGATAATTGTTTACGCATCTCCTCGTTTTCTTTATTGGACATACGATACGGAGGACGAGTGAAAGGTTGAGCTCCAAGAATAAGATTAATTCTGAACTCAATTGCTCGCTTAGGTGGTAATCCTAAAACGGGCTCGAATATGTCGGAAAATTCACAAACGACGTGAATAAGAGAAATAATATCACCCTCATCGTCATCATCGTCATCACGAGGATTTAAAGAATATAAAGATGCAACCAAGCTGGAATCTGAATCTTTAAGATTAATAGAAATCTGCTTAATAGATTGAGGATGTCGAAGATGAATAGTCTGCTCAGGACATAGGATATGAGCTTCATAACAGTTAAGCCAATCCATTCCCAAAATCATTCCAAAGCCTAAATAACGCATGACATGCAAATCGGCTCGGAAAGAAAAATCACACAAAATAATCTCGACATCTTTACACAATAAACTGATTGTCGCGGATCCACCAACCGGATTCGCAATTCTCAAAGAAGTCATTAAACACAAAACATCCAAAGAAAAAGTATCAACAAGTTCTTTTGATATAAAAGAATGGGACGCACCCGTATCAAAAAGAACTCAAATAGGATGATCACGAAATAAAATAATTCCATCCAGAATAGAATGAGAAATACCTTGGCCACGAGATGTGTTGCCAGGGGCTTGAGCAACATTAAGCTTTCCCTCTTTCCTGCCCTGAAGCTTGGGGCATGAGGATATAACATGACCGGGACCTTTGCAGTAGCGTCAAGAGAGAGACTTTGGACACTTGTTCGCGTAATGGTCCTTCGAACCACAATTATAGCATTCCCCACGACCAAAGGAAGAAGTCTTTGCCACGGAGGTTGCTTGCTTCCCTTTCTTATTAGGATAGGGGCCTTTGAATTTGTTTGGCCTCTTCTTGTTGTTGTTGAAGCTTGGTTTGGAACCCACCAGTTCAACATCATTCTCCCTATCCGCCTCTTTAAGACGAAGAGCGATATCAACTAGTTGGTCGAAAGAAACTTCTAATTTTAGAAGTAATGGCTTCTTGAGATTTTTGTTTAAGCCATAGACGAACCTCTGGTTCTTCTTTAAAGGGGTGTTGATGTATTCAACCCCATATTTGGAAAGCGACTCGAAGGAGGCGACGTAATCAGTCACGGAGGACTCACCTTGAACAAGGTCTATAAATCGTCGAACCAATGTCACTTTCTCTGCTTCTGGTACAAATTTCAACTCGAAGCATTCTCGGAATTGCCCCCAGGTGAGATCCGCTTCATTAATCTCAGAGATAAGAAGTTCGTACCAGTCCAATGCTCTTTCTCGGAGCATACTAGAGGCCACCTGAACTCGGTGGAGGTCAATAAGATTCATGCGAGAAAAGATTTGATCGCATGACCTTAGCCAAGCCTGTACTTCAATAACAGTTTCGGAACCTTTGAATGGCTCCCCACCCAAATTAGTGTAATCGCTGCACAAGCGTGCAAATCCCGACTTTGGGTGAGTAGGTTCCGGTTTAGCTCCAGCTGCTTGAGCAATAGTTACCAAATCAAGAAGCTGTTGAGCAGTCATAAAAACTCCATCCTGAGGTAGGGTACTAGATGGTACGGATCTGGGGCGGCCTGGTCTAGACATTTCTCTTCCTTTGAAAGAAAGAAGAAGAAGAAAAAGGTTATTCACCAAATTCAATATCAAGCAATTCTTGATAGATAAAACAAGGAATCATAAAAGAAAATAGGATAGGACGGTACGTAGACCCGAATAAAATCCTAAAGCACGACTCCTAAGGTAGACTTAGGACGATGATCCTTGTTATAACATTCCATATTGTTTCGAAGTTTGGCTCTGATACCAAGCTGTGACGCCCCACCTCTATACACACGCTAGCCAAGAACATTACGGTGAATGCGGTCAACTAGCAAGGAGAATAAGGCTGTTGAGGAGCGACCATTCGTGTAATTGCTTTGTGCGAGCATCGATATGTCAGATAGTATAACATGCAATACTTTATCAAGAGGAAATCCGACATACCGACACAAACTCAAAGCTACTACACAGTGGCTCTAATATCTTCGGAAACAAATACAGAAATAAACAGAACATAAATCAGTCACAGATAATTCATATCACAAAGGCGGAAGAAGATATGAATATATAATTAACACATGGAAGTGTATATCAGAGTAGTGGTCAAAAAGATCCACAATAATACAAAAGGATAGCAACACGTGCTATACAAAAGAATACAACTATGAGTCTATATCTCAAATGTATACAACAAAATAAACTACTAATCTAAGTAGTTTGCCAAAAGTCAGAGTAATGAATCCCTGGAGAGAAGTCAAGCAGAAGCACCTGTAACATCTCGGTCTGACCCGAGTATTATTTAATAAGAAAATAATAAACGGATCAGTCTAACTATAAATATCAGATGAAACGATATAGAATAAGAGATATGACAAAACACATAATAATCACAATGCCAAGCTGTGATTTATATAATTAGTTGAAAATCCCCAAGAGATTAATCTATGTCACCAAATCTACACAAGAATCCAAGAATCATCATACTCCTTATTTCGTTCACCAAACCATAAATATTGACGATAATATCAATGTCAATCACAAAAGTCAATGACGCACAAATTCCAGAATTCAATACACGAAATCCAGAAATCACAAAAGTCAATGACGCACAAATTCACTAATGCACAAATATCGATAAGGCTTATCAATAGAAATCACGAAAATTGGTGAAGCACAAATTCTAGAAATCATCTCAAGAAATCCAGAAATCACAAAGGGGGGGAGGCCTATCACAAACGGGAGCATAAAGCTCACCAACACGTGTATCACAAACGGAATGCTAATTCCATGGTTGCTAACCTTCACAAATTGAGCCAAAGCTCCATAAATGGCCCAAAGACCATGGGTTGCTACCCCACCAATTTGAGTCGAAACTCCACAAAACGGGGTTTAGTATCCCTCGCAGACAAAGAGACATCGCATATTGCTAGTCAAAATCACAAAGATGATCGTCATGATCAACGAGAAGTGTCAATTACACTAAGCTAGTAAATATATGAGTTTAGCTTCATGTCCCATAACCACTTACTTAAATATTTATGAACAAACTGTAGATTTCCACTAGAAAATTGTTACAAGAGATTCAATCGAACAAGTCCAACAATTAACCGACGAAGTAAACGTAAGCGTTTCATACCACTCATTTTACTAAGCCGTTTAATTAGATTTCTCGTGCGAGTGAGGTAAAGGTTTGTATATACTAATAGATTAGAAATCGGTTTAAAAAGACGAGCTTTGTAATAAAATAGTGTTGAAATCATTTGAAGAAAGAGTTTTGATATTTACTACTAGTATAGAAAACCTTTATATTTTTAAAGTGGCAAATCACAAAGAAGATTGTAGGAACAATCATTCACTAAAATTCACATACGAAGATGTGAATAAAATCCAAGGAAACCGATAAAGAATCCATCGAAATGGATATTCAAAAATCCCTAAAAGGAGTCATCAAAGGCATAATAAATGATAACAACAAATAGGATCATCACGAATCGATTTAAATTGGAATTCTCAAGCGAATAGGCAAATAAGCAAAACACTGCAATTTCAGACGTCTGAAACAAGTGGTTCAGACGTCTGAATCTGGAAATATAAAGATTTCCAGAACAAAATTCAGACGTCTGAATCAAGTGTTTCAGACGTCTGAAATAGGCACTTTTTAGCCTATTTCCTTTCTGGTTCCAAATGAACCAATTCAGACGTCTGAAACCATATATTCAGACATCTGAATCTGGGAATAGAAATATTCCCAGAACAATATTCAGACGTCTGAATATTACGTTTCAGACGTCTGAATGAAGGGTTCAGGGCATTCCCTGAACCTAGGCCAAAAATGGCCAAACGAATATCGGAAACGATCGAACGAGCAAATGACGATTACGTCAAACGACAACCCAGCCTAAATGGCTCTTCGATACGCCTCAAATATCAATGTCCAAATATCCATAATAGGATTTTCATAAATTGGACCAAAACACCAAAAATTGGATTATACACCAAATCAATCCAAACCAAAATCAATTGCACACGAATAAGTGTTAGGAATTCATACCTAATAATCGAAGATAATTATTGACAAAGGTGTGAGATAAAAATCTCACCTTTTTACAAAATCAAACAAGAAGAAGCTTGAAAGCAAATGGAGAATCAACCTCTCTTCAACACTACCCAAATGAGCTTGAATCTATGCTCAAAACAAGAACATTCCCAAAATTAGGTTTAGGAATTTCTGAAATTGGTAGGAGAATAAGTTGGAGAAGAAGAAGAGAATGCTTACCAATGGGTTCTCTTGAATTTGGAGCTAGGAATTTGAGGTTGCAAGAGGAACTAGGGTTTTGGAGTTTTAATTTCCAATCTCTCCCACCATTATTGCCTTAGAACTGAAAAGGGGAAGAAGTGAGGGTGAATGGGGAAGAGTGGTTCAGTTTTGAGTATAATTTGGCTAGTGGGTTGAACCCAAACTCAAACCCAAAGTGAAAAAGGTCAAATTTTTGACTAACTCCAAATATATCAAAGTTTATACTCAAAAAGGTCACAAACGGCATTTTAAACTCAATGGGAGTGGTCCCGAGTCCTAATTCGACCGTATGCAAAAAGTAGCTTTTCAGACTAAAATCCGACTAACGATAAAATATTTAAATAAAATATTTAAATATAAAATCGATAAATATGCGGGTTGTTACAATATCACATAATACTTTACATAGTATCATATACATTAGAGTTAAACAGCTAATACAACACAAACTAGACAGTTATAAACGTCTGTCTAGCAATTACAATTCAAGTACATCAGAGAGAACAGACACAACACAAACACAGCGGAACAACTAAAAATATCTACACGCTGAAGTCTCCTGCTCCATTATCTCCTCCAGAACTTGTCAAAGCAATCCTGAATCACTTGACTACTCATACATAATATGAGTACCCAAGAGTTTAATAAAACAGAAAATAAACACTCAGGTCAGACAGGGGTCTGGTGTGAGTAAACGGGGATAAAAGTTTCTTAACTTTAGAAAATCCTTTGAAAAACAAAAGGTATCACGTAAGACTTCCCACACATAAACATGGAAAAGTTTTTACCTTACGCTAACCAAAACATTTGATAGGAAATCCAGTGATATTATAATAGTGTCTAGGGTTTTCAAATAAAAAACAAATAGCCGAAATTGTTAGATCTATTAAATTCCAGCTACCAGCCACAAAAGTGGGTAACACAATCAAAACCGTAGGGTCTCGTAGGAAGAATGGGTTTCCATCAATGGCAGGGCTACTGGGTACCGCCCGTCACAGTACGTGGCCTAGATCACCGTACCGAGGAGTTCTCCCACTCCCCTGCAACACAAAGCCGGAACCATTCCTTACTGAACAGTTCCGAGCAAGACTACCCCGCAGATTGGTCGTCACCAACTGTCACACAGCCGAATATAAAGGGACCTCTAGACAGGGATAAATCTTGCTCTCCAGTGAGGGCTACACACGAAGCTTTGCTGCACCTCCCCTGTTTTAGCTATTCCCGGTTGATGAGGCTTGAGGTTACAATTACCTTTATAGGACACATAAATCTTAGAATGCTTATCGTCCACCTGACAATGTGATGAAAGCATTCAATCCATACAAGTTCGTTCCGGGTTCGAACGAAACCGAAGGCATTATCTCGTTATACTCGTTTTGCAATCACCCTCAGAGTTAACGACGACAATCCTTGCACTCTAAATCACCATCTCGAACCTATAAGTACTATTCCGTCAACTCATTACGGAATCACCCACAGAGTTATACCGACGTATAGCCCTTACACCTCGAGTCTTCACTTGCTCCACTTGGATTAACGACCTAACGTTTAATTAGAATCGATGTAGTTTTCGGAATTCCAAATATGGAAACCCGATCCCGGTCTCATCGAAACCAAACGCCATCTTAATGTCCAAGTTGTACTTAAGGGTTTTAAACAATTAACTTATTTTATTATTATCTAATTCACATAGATAGATAAACTACATCTCACAATAGCTAATTACATTCATATCATAAATAGATAATCTGTATCATCCATAAACAGATAACCATCATAACCAAATAATCCATCACAAACTATCATACTTAAACCAAGCAATCATATCATATAGATACAACTAATCTCATTACTGAGATCACAGCCATTCAACCAATAACATCCATAAGCAATGACTTAACCATCAATTATATTTAATTTAAAATGAATTAAATTAATTACAACCATCTCTAATTAATTTAAATTAAATTAAATTAATTACCATATTTAAATCCTGCTTAACATCCATTAATTAATTAACCCAGTTAATTAATTATCCACTAAGTATTTAACTTGATTAAGCACTTTAGATTAATCATTCACTAATTACAATAGGTAATTAGTCTTTAATTAATCTTATAAATTAATTAACCTTAATGATAAGTAATTAACATTTAATTACTCATTTATTAATTAATTATAATTAATTATATTTATCCCAAATTAATTACAATTAATTAATCACTTATTTTAATTTAAACTTAATCAAACAATCCTTAATTACATCATTAATTATAATAATTAATGATCTCTAATATTTAAATAAATTACTTAATTAAAATTAATTACATTTAGTAATTAATCTAATTATTAATCAGCTTGATTAATATTAAATTTAATAATTAACTACCTTTAATTACTCATTAATCAAATTAATTATCCAATATTTAATCATTAATTATTTCCTTAATTAATTACAAAAGTAATTATCCAAATTACTAATTGCATTCTAGTAATTATCAATATTACTTCTCTAAGTAATCCTGCTCCACTAATTACATTAAGTAATTTCACTTCTTAAAATCATCAAATGATTTATTAAAATTAATTCAACTAAATTAATTAACTTAAATAAATCACATATCAAAATTAATTACAATAAGTAATTAATTCCTTAATTACTTTAACAATTAATTATACTTAACAAATTACAATTAATTATATTCGATTAATCAATATAGTAAATTATCAAAATTAGTTACATTAATTAATTACTAAATTATCCCTGGATAATTATCACTAATTATTAATTAACAACAATAATTACATACTTAAGGAAATTTTGAATTAGATTAATTATCAATAAATCATCTATCATTAGTATTAATCTAAATCATTATTTAAAATCAAATAATTAAGTAAATTCTTAATTACCTTAACTATTTTTATTTACTTATCAAATGACATCATTTATATTCAAAATATATTTAGACAATACATTTCTAAATTTAAATTCAAATTCCAATTCATTTAAAAATTTAAAGATTCAAAATTTTTAAATCATTTAAACATTAATCCGAATTAAAATAATTATAAACTTTAAAATGAAATAATGTTAAAGAACATTCATTACCTAAATATAAAAGAAAAGATTTAAAATAAATTTACTTGATTAAAATAAATTAATCTTTGAAAATAAATTGATTTTTTTTTCAACTTTCAAAATTTTAAATTAAACACTTCATATTTTAATTCAAATACTAAAGGAACTAAATTATTTCAAGTTTTAAAACTTATTTGAAATCAAATTCTTTTAAACATTTAAATAAGTAAATATTACAAACTATTTTGAATCAAAACTGGTTTCCAAAGAAAATTTGAAAACTGTTTTTAACTTAATTTCAAAACTAATTTAAATCTTGTTTTAAAACATTTAAATTTGTTCAAAAATTAAAACTTACAAAAACTGTGTTTAAAAAAAATCTTATTTTTAATACAAACCTGAAACTATTTTTAAACTTGATTTAAAACTGGATTTAAATCTTGTTTAAATTTAATATTTTCATTTTTAAAACTTTGAATTCAAAACTACATTTGAATTCAGATTCAAGTTACAATTGAATCAAGTTTTCAACTTAAAATATGAATTTATTCAAAAATTTAAAACTGCAAAATCTCTCAGGCTTAAACCTGAAACTGTTTTTTTTAATCTTGATTTAAAACAGAATTAAAAACTTGTTTAAATCTAAAAATTTCATTTTTAAAAACTTTGAATTTCAAACTTTATTTGAATCCAGTTTCTACTACCACTTGAATCAAATTTTCAATTAAAAAAAAGAATTCATTCAAAACTGCAAAATCTCATGTTTTTAAAACCTGCAACAATTCTAACCCGAGTTGTAACAACCCGCATATTTATTGAGTTTGTATTTAAATATTTTATTTAAATATTAACTCGTTAATCGGATTTTGGTCCGAAAAGCTACTTTTTGCAAACGGTCAAATTAGGACCCGAGACCACTTCCATTGAGTTCGAAATGTCGTTTACAACTTTTTAAGTATAAACATCGATAGGTTTGGAGTTAGTGAAATTTCACTAACTTTTCCCGCTTTGGACTTTGGGTTAGTTTAGCCTATTAAGCCCAAGTTCCAACCCTCTTCTCCTCACTCTTCATAAATTTCCTAACTAATCAAGCTTTGGCATTAATGGTGGAGGGAATGGGAAATTAAAACTCCAAGCACAAATTCAATTGCAAATCCAACATTCAACTCCAAATTCAAGTAGAAGATATTGGATTCAAGCTTTGGATTGCTTCTCCTTGCTTTCAAGCTTCATCTTCATAAACTTTAGTGCAAAGGTGAGATTTTTATCTCACAAATCTAGTCTATATCAATATTGGACTGTTGGGAATGAATCCCTATCGTGTTTGCATGTATATTTGCATTTGGTTTGGATTGGGTTGGCGAAAAACTCCGATTTTTAGCGTTTTGGTGGATTTTCTGCTCCTAGGTCGTTCTGACCTTATTAGCTCATATCGGAGTTAGGTCGTAGGTCGCATGGGCCTTAGGTCGTAGGTCGCATGTGAGTTAACCCCTAGGTCGTTCTGGCCACTTTTCGTGTGTTTGGGTTTAGGTCGTTGGACCTTTACGTCGTTGGACCTTTAGGTCGTTGACCCCCTTGAGTCGTTAACTAGTTAAGTCGCTCTCTACTTGACTCCATTAGGTCGCTCGTCACTGGATGCAGTTAGGTCGCTCGACTCCCTTACCCACTAGGTCGCGAACTTAGTTAGGTCGCGTGACCCCATAACTGTTAGGTCGTTAGACCGTTAACCCTATAGGTCGCTTGGCCTATTTGTTTAGGTCGTAGGTCGTTGGACCTTACCTCGATAGGTCGTTCCCACTTTTGGACGTGTGCACTCTAGGTCGCTAGGCCGCCTCTCTTTAGGTCGCGTGACCCAATACAGTTAGGTCGTTTGACCTTATGTTCTTTTAGGTCGCGTCTCCTTTAGGTCGCGCCTCTTTTAGGTCGCGTCTCCTTTAGGCCATGCCTCTTTTAGGTCGTTCGAATGCTAGGTCGCTCGGCCCTTATTCCCTTAGGTCGCTCGGTCTCGTTTATGACCATAGGTCGCTCACACCCTCTTCGTTAAGTCGCGAGTCATCGTTAGGTCGCGAACACCTTTAGGTCGCTCGACCCTATCCCTTTAGGTCGTTAGACCTCATTTTGTCTTCACTAGGTCGTACCGTTTTGGTCGGGGCGCTGCCCAGCACCCCGCCGGGGGCGCTGCCCCCCGGACCCCCGCGACCTGACTGGGCAGGTCGAACCCCGTAAGCGGTGGCGTTGCCCCCGCACCCCCACCTTGGGGGGTTGCCACCCCCCTGGACCCCCCTCCATAGGGGATCTTATCCGAAAAACATTGAGCTGATTTCCTTGGATTTTATTCGCATCTCCGTATGCGATCTTTGTGACTGATTGTTTCTACACTTGCTTATGTGTTTTGTCACTTTATAATATAAAGGTTTCAATACTAGTAGTAAATATCAAAACTCTTTTAACAAACAATTTCAACTCTATTTTTAATAACAAAGCTCTTTTCTTAAACCGTTTTCCAATCTATTAGTATATATAAGCCTTTACCTCACTCGGATGAGAAATCTAATTAAACGACTTAGTAAAACAAGTGGTATGAAACGCTTGCGTTCACTTCGTCGGTTAATTCTTGGACTTGTTCGATTGAACCTCTTGTGACAATTTTATTAGTGAAGATTTACAGTTTGTTCGTAAATATTTAAGTTAAGCAAGTGGTTATGGGACATGAAGCTAAACTTCTATATTTACTAGCTTAGTGTAATTGACACTTCTCGTTGATCTTGATGATCGCTTTATGAATTAGACTAGCAATTGCGCGATGTCTCTTTCATTGCAAGGTTAGACTAGACACCACTTGTGTGATTCCATTCACACATACCTTTCTGCTTTTTGGTTAGTCTTGACCTCAATCTGAGTGATTCCATTCACACATGCGGGGTAGCTCCCCTTGGTCTTCGGACCGTCATGTGATAGGCCTCTTTCTCTTTTTATGATTTCTGGATTTCTCGTGTTGATTTCTGGAATTTATGTCATTGACTTGTTATGAGTACAAGTTTAGGGTATGATGCCCTCTTCGAATCTTTGAGAAGATTCTTGTGATATTGATTATCTCTTATTGATTGATCTTCTGTTGATCATTATTTACATACTTATAGTGGTATGTCGTTATGGATGTTTATGTTTATGCCATATCTTTTATGTTATATCATGTCATCTGATATTTATAGCTAGACTGATCCGTTTATTATTTTCTTAAATAATACTCGGGTCAGACCGAGATGTTACAGGTGCTTCTGCTTGACTTCTTCCCAGGGATTCATCACTCTGACTTTTGGCTAACTGTTTAGATTAGCAGTTTTTGTTGTATACACTTGAGATATAGACTCATAGTTGTATTCTTTTGTATAGCACGTGTTGCTATTCTTTTGTATTATCGTGGATCTTACTGACCACTACTCTGATGTACACTTTCATGTGTTAGTTATATATTCATATCTTCTTCCGCCTTTGTGATATGGATATCTGTGACTGATTTGTGATATGATTATTTCTATGTTTGTTTCCGAAGATTATTTGTAGCCACCGTGTGATAAGCAATTACATGGATGGTCGCTCCTCAACAGCCTTATTCTCCGTGCTAGTTGACAGCACTACTCCGGAGTGTTCTTGGCTAGCGTGGGTATAGAGGTGGGGCGTCACAGCTTGGTATCGGAGCCAAACTTTGGAACAATGTAGAATAACTTAACAAGGATCATCGTCCTAAGTCTATCTTAGGTGTCATACCATAGGACTAATTCGAGTCTTCGTACCGATTTATCCTATTTCCTTTATGATTCCTTGTTTTATCTATCAAGATTGCTTGGTGTTCATTGGTGAATAACCTTCTTCCTTCTCTTCTTTCTTTCTTTAAGGAAGAGAATGTCTAGACCAGGCCGTCCCAGAACTGGATCATCTGGTGCTGCTCCTCCGGATGGAGTTTTTATGACTGCTCAACAGCTTCTTGATTTAGTAACTAATGCTCGAGCAGCTGGAGCTAACCCAGAACCCACTCACCCAAAGTCGGGATTTGCACGCTTGTGCAGCGATTACACCAACTTGGGTGGGAAGCCCTTCAAAGGTTCGGAAAATATCATCGAGGTCCAGGCTTGGTTAAAATCATGTGATCGAATCTTCTCTCGCATGAACCTTATCGATCTCCACCGCGTTCAGGTGGCTTCCAGCATGCTCCAGGAGAGAGCATTGGACTGGTACGAACTCCTTATTTCAGAAATTAATGAAGCGGATCTCACCTGGGAGCAATTTCAGGGACGCTTCGAGTTAAAGTTTGTACCGGAAGCTGGTAAAGTAACCTTGGCTCGACGTTTTATAGACCTTGTTCAAGGTCAATCCTCTGTGACTGATTACGTCGCAGCCTTCGAGTCGCTTTCCAAATATGGGGTTGAATATATCAACACCCCATTGAAGAAGAACCAGAGGTTCGTTTATGGCTTAAATAAGAATCTTAAGAAGCCACTGCTCCTGAAACTAGAAGTCGCATTTGATCAACTCGTCGATATCGCTCTTCGTCTTGAAGAGGCTGATAGAGAGAGTGATGTTGAAGTGGAAGGCGCTAAACCAAACTTCAACAACAAGAAGAGGCCAAACAAATTCAAGGGTCCTTATCCCAACAAAAAGGGTAAGCAGGCAACCCCTGCGGCAAAGTCTCCTTCTCCTAGTGGTGCGAGTTGCTTCAACTGTGGGTCTGGGGATCATTACGCGAATAAGTGCTCTAAGCCCAAATCTTTTCGCTATTGTAAGAGCCCAGATCACTTTATACATCAATGCCTCAAACATAAAAGCAGGAATGAGGGAAAGTTAAATGTGGCTCAAGCCCCTGGCAACACATCTCGTGGCCAAGGTATTTCTCATTCCATTCTTGATGGTATTATTTTATTTCATGATCAACCTATTAGAGTTCTCTTTGATACGGGTGCATCCCATTCTTTTATATCAAAGGAACTGGTAGACACTTTTTCCTTAAGTGTTACTGCATTGATGACTTCTTTAAAAATTGCGAATCCTGTTGGTGGATCCGCAACTCTTAGTTTGCTTTGTAAAGATGTGGAGATTATTTTTTGCGATCTTTCTTTCCTAGCCGATTTGCATGTCATGCGTTACTTAGGCTTTGGAATAATTTTGGGAATGGATTGGCTTAACTGTTATCAAGCCCATATCCTATGTCCTGAACGGGCTATTCATCTCCGTCATCCACTATCTGTTAATCAGATTTCTGTTAATCTTAAAGATTCAGAATCCTGTTTGGTGGCATCTTTATATTCTTTAAATCCTCGTGATAACGATGATGATGATGAAGATGATATTATTTCTCGTATTCATGTTGTTCGTGAATTTTCCGACATATTCGAGCCCGTTTTAGGTTTGCCACCTAATCGAGCAATTGAGTTCAGAATTAATCTTGTTTCTGGAGCTCAACCTATTACTCGTCCTCCTTATCGCATGTCCAATAAGGAAAATGAGGAGATGCGTAAACAATTATCTGAGTTGGAGACGAGGCAATTTATTCGCTCTAGTTCCTCGCCTTGGGGAGCTTCGGCTATTTTCGTAAAGAAATCCGATGGTACTCTGAGGCTCTGCGTTGATTATCGCAAGCTTAACGATCTTACTATTAAAGATAAATATCCTTTACCTCGGATTGATGATCTATTCGATCAGCTTAGTGGTGCTAAGGTCTTTTCACAATTGGACTTGGCTACCGGTTTCCATCAGCTTCGTATCGCTGAGGATAGCATTCCTTTGACATCATTCCGTACTCGATATGGATCTTATGAATGGCTTGTTATGCCATTTGGGTTAACGAATGCTCCAGCTTATTTCGTTGACCTCATGAATCGAGTTTTCAAAGATTTCCTCGATCGGTTTGTTCTCATATTCATTGATGATATTCTAGTGTATTCAAAAACCGAGGAGGAACATGAGAAACATCTTAGGATTGTATTGGAAACACTTAGGAGTAATCAATTAAAGGCGAAATTTTCTAAATGCCACTTTTGGCAATCTCGTGTGAAGTTTCTCGGTCATATTATTTCTGAATGCGGGATATCCGTGGATCCTTCAAAGATCGAAGTGATTCAAGATTGGAAGAGACCGGAGAGTGTGACAGAGATTCGTAGTTTTCTCGGATTGGCGGGCTATTACCGCCGTTTTATTAAAGACTTTTCTAAGATTGCCGTGCCTCTTACTGGCTTGACTAAGAAGGGAGTTAAATACATTTGGTCGGACAAATGTGAAGCCTCTTTTCAGAAATTGAAAGAACTCCTTTCCGATGCCCCTATTCTTGTGATTCCCGAGGGGAATCAAGATTTTGTTGTTTATACCGATGCTAGTCACGTTGGTTTGGGTGCCGTTCTTATGCAAAAAGAACGTGTTGTTGCTTATGCTTCTAGGCAATTGAAGCCGGCCGAGACTAGATATGCCACACATGATCTAGAGCTCGCGGCTATTGTTTTCGCCCTTCGAATGTGGCGTCATTATCTATTGGGAGAGAAATTTATTCTTTACACGGATCATAAGTCTTTGAAATATTTATTTTCTCAAAAAGAACTTAATTTACGTCAACAGCGTTGGCTCGAGTTCCTTGCACCTTATGATCTTGATATTCTTTATACCCCCGGTAAGGGTAATCGTGTCGCCGATGCTCTTAGCCGTAAGCCACAAGCAGTTGTTTCTATGATGATATCCGAATGGAAAGATCTCGAGATCTTATCCACTTGTGAGATTCGAGAGCGCGTATCCGATTTATGCTCATCGCTTGTTTTATGTAGCCTTGAGGCTCATCCTTCTCTTTTAGACCGCATTCTTGAAGCTCAAGGGCTAGATTCTGAATTGGCTCTTCTTGGCAAAAATGTTAAGGATAAAATTGATATTGAAGGTTTGAAAGACTTTGATATTGATTCTCGTGGCGGCATTCGAAAATTTGGTAGACTTATCGTACCAAATATTGGAGATCTTCGTAAAGATATTTTAGAAGATTCCCATCGTTCTAAATTCACCATTCATCCTGGTAGTAGTAAAATGTACGCTGATATGAAGCGACTTTATTATTGGGAGGGAATGAAATCTGATATTGCTAACTTTGTTAAGTGTTGCATGACTTACCAACTTGTCAAGGCCGAACATCCAAGGCCTGGTGGGTTATTGCAACCTTTAGAAATTCCAATTTGGAAGTGGGATCAAATTTCCATGGACTTTATAGATGGCCTTCCCCGTTCTCGTTCGGGTCATGATAGCTTATGGGTGATTGTTGATAGACTTACTAAATCCGCCCATTTTATTCCGGTTCGGTCTAACCGAACCGTTCCTCTTTTGGCCAAACTATTTGTCAAGGAAATTGTAAAATTGCATGGAGTTCCTACTTCTATTGTTAGCGATCGTGATCCATTGTTTACTAGTGGATTTTGGAAGAGTCTTCAAAAAGATTTAGGAACGAAGCTTAATTTTAGCACCGCTTATCACCCCCAGTCCGATGGACAAACCGAGCGTGTGAATCAAACTCTTGAAGATCTTCTTCGTGCTTGTGTGCTTGATTTTGGTGGAAGTTGGGAAGATCATATTTCACTTGTTGAATTTTCCTATAATAATAGATTCCAATCTAGTATTGGTATGGCACCTTTCGAGGCACTCTACGGAAGGCCATGCCGATCTCCTTCTTGTTGGCTTGAGGCCGGTGAGAAGCTGGTTTTAGGTCCAGACTTTATTCGTGATTCCACGGAAAAGATTGAACTTATTCGACATAGGATGAAAGAAGCCCAGAGTAGACAAAAATCCTATGCCGATAATCGAAGAAGGAAATTAGACTTTTCTGTTGGGGATCCTGTTTTTATTCGTGTTTCACCTATGAAGGGTGTTGTACGTTTCAGTCGATCGGGGAAGTTAGCGCCTCGATATATTGGACCATTTCCTATCACTGAACGTATTGGTTCCATGGCTTATCGCCTTGCATCGCCGGCTCAGTTTTCTGCTATGCATGATGTATTTCACGTTTCTCAATTACGGAAATGCCTTCGGGATTCCGATTCTATTCTTGAGCCTGCTGTTGTGGAAGAAATTGAAGTTTCGCCGAATTTAACTTATGAGCAGCATCCTATTCGAGTTATAGCTTCTGAGGTTAAACGACTTCAAAATAAAGATGTTCCGCTTGTGAAGGTTCAATGGTCCTCAAATCCTAAGGATTGTTCTTGGGAATCCAGAGAATTCATCGAGCGTACACATCTGGACTTGCTTACTCCTTCTCCTAGAGGTGAACTTCTTATTTCAAAATTCCTCTTGTGTTAATATGCTTTTATGGTTGTTACTTTTTATTTCCATCTTATATATATTGCGAGGACGCAATTTCTTTAAGGAGGGGAGTCTATAACAACCCGCATATTTATCGAGTTTGTATTTAAATATTTTATTTAAATATTAACTCGTTAATCGGATTTTGGTCCGAAAAGCTACTTTTTGCAAACGGTCAAATTAGGACTCGAGACCACTTCCATTGAGTTCGAAATGTCGTTTATAACTTTTTAAGTATAAACATCGATAGGTTTGGAGTTAGTGAAATTTCACTAACTTTTCCCGCTTTGGACTTTGGGTTAGTTTAGCCTATTAAGCCCAAGTTCCAACCCTCTTCTCCTCAATCTTCATAAATTTCCTAACTAATCAAGCTTTGGCATTAATGGTGGAGGGAATGGGAAATTAAAACTCCAAGCACAAATTCAATTGCAAATCCAACATTCAACTCCAAATTCAAGTAGAAGATATTGGATTCAAGCTTTGGATTGCTTCTCCTTGCTTTCAAGCTTCATCTTCATAAACTTTAGTGCAAAGGTGAGATTTTTATCTCACAAATCTAGTCTATATCAATATTGGACTGTTGGGAATGAATCCCTATCGTGTTTGCATGTATATTTGCATTTGGTTTGGATTGGGTTGGCGAAAAACTCCGATTTTTAGCGTTTTGGTGGATTTTCTGCTCCTAGGTCGTTCTGGCCATATTAGCTCGTATCGGAGTTAGGTCGTAGGTCGCATAGGCCTTAGGTCGTAGGTCGCATGTAAGTTAACCCCTAGGTCGTTCTGGCCACTTTTCGTGTGTTTGGGTTTAGGTCGTTGGACCTTTAGGTCGTTGAACCCCTTGAGTCGTTTACTAGTTAAGTCGCTCGCTACTTGACTCCATTAGGTCGCTCGTCACTGGATGCAGTTAGGTCGCTCGACTCCCTTACCCACTAGGTCGCGAACTTAGTTAGGTCGCGTGACCCCATAACTGTTAGGTCGTTAGACCATTAACCCTATAGGTCGCTTGGCCTATTTGTTTAGGTCGTAGGTCGTTGGACCTTACCTCGATAGGTCGTTCCCACTTTTGGACGCGTGCACTCTAGGTCGCTAGGCCGCCTCTCTTTAGGTCGCGTGACCCAATACAGTTAGGTCGTTTGACCTTATGTTCTTTTAGATCGCGTCTCCTTTAGGTCGCGCCTCTTTTAGGTCGCGTCTCCTTTAGGCCACGCCTCTTTTAGGTCGTTCGAATGCAGGTCGCTCGGCCCTTATTCCCTTAGGTCGCTCGGTCTCGTTTATGACCATAGGTCGCTCACCCCCTCTTCCTTAAGTCGCGAGTCATCGTTAGGTCGCGAACACATTTAGGTCGCTCGACCCTATCCCTTTAGGTCGTTAGACCTCATTTTGTCTTCACTAAGTCGTACCGTTTTGGTCGGGGCGCTGCCCAGCACCCCGCCGGGGGCGCTGCCCCTTGGACCCCCGCGACCTGACCGGGCAGGTCGAACCCCATAAGCGGTGGCGTTGCCCCCGCACCCCCACCTTGGGGTGTTGCCACCCCCCTGGACCCCCCCTCCGTAGGGGATCTTATTTGAAAAACATTGAGCTGATTTCCTTGGATTTTATTCGCATCTCCGTATGCGATCTTTGTGACTGATTGTTTCTACACTTGCTTATGTGTTTTGTCACTTTATAATATAAAGGTTTCAATACTAGTAGTAAATATCAAAACTCTTTTAACAAACAATTTCAACTCTATTTTTAATAACAAAGCTCTTTTCTTAAACCGTTTTCCAATCTATTAGTATATACATGCCTTTACCTCACTCGGATGAGAAATCTAATTAAACGACTTAGTAAAACAAGTGGTATGAAACGCTTGTGTTCACTTCGTCGGTTAATTCTTGGACTTGTTCGATTGAACCTCTTGTGACAATTTTATTAGTGAAGATTTACAGTTTGTTCGTAAATATTTAAGTTAAGCAAGTGGTTATGGGACATGAAGCTAAACTTCTATATTTACTAGCTTAGTGTAATTGACACTTCTTGTTGATCTTGATGATCGCTTTATGAATTAGACTAGCAATTGCGCGATGTCTCTTTCATTGCAAGGTTAGACTAGACACCACTTGTGTGATTCCATTCACACATACCTTTCTGCTTTTTGGTTAGTCTTGACCTCAATCTGTGTGATTCCATTCACACATGCGGGGTAGCTCCCCTTGGTCTTCGGACCGTCATGTGATAGGCCTCTTTCCCTTTTTATGATTTCTGGATTTCTCGTGTTGATTTCTGGAATTTATGTCATTGACTTGTTATGAGTACTAGTTTAGGGTATGATGCCCTCTTCGAATCTTTGAGAAGATTCTTGTGATATTGATTATCTCTTATTGATTGATCTTCTGTTGATCATTATTTACATACTTATAGTGGTATGTCGTTATGGATGTTTATGTTTATGCCATATCTTTTATGTTATATCATGTCATCTGATATTTATAGCTAGACTGATCCGTTTATTATTTTCTTAAATAATACTCGGGTCAGACCGAGATGTTACAGGTGCTTCTGCTTGACTTCTTCCCAGGGATTCATCACTCTGACTTTTGGCTAACTGTTTAGATTAGCAGTTTTTGTTGTATACACTTGAGATATAGACTCATAGTTGTATTCTTTTGTATAGCACGTGTTGCTATTCTTTTGTATTATCGTGGATCTTACTGACCACTACTCTGATGTACACTTTCATGTGTTAGTTATATTTTCATATCTTCTTCCGCCTTTGTGATATGGATATCTGTGACTGATTTGTGATATGATTATTTCTATGTTTGTTTCCGAAGATTATTTATAGCCACCGTGTGATAAGCAATTACATGGATGGTCGCTCCTCAACAGCCTTATTCTCCGTGCTAGTTGACAGCACTACTCCGAAGTGTTCTTGGCTAGCGTGGGTATAGAGGTGGGGCGTCACACGAGTAACCCCTAATTTTACTTCGAGATCCCATTCCAACTGCTTCGAGTCAGAAGCACAAAATCCTGAGGATTACTTCGAGTAAATAAACCCTGCACAAATCTAAAGACCACCTGACTCCAACATGAATGGTGCACATGCACCGTCGCTCCGGCAGCTTCCAATCACTTCAACCAACTGCTACGAGTCACCGAACACCTCCTCATAAGCTTACAACCATCAGAAACATACTGTAACTCGAATTCAAGTTTTTGAGAAACCACTTGAAAACCTGGAAATACTGCAGCAGTTAAACTACCCAAACCTATCATCATCCAATTAGCTCGCCTCCGACCATCATCTTTGCTGCAATTCCGGCAGACCCTCCCTCTAAGTCCCCTCTACAACCACTAAAATCCCTAACCCACTCGATGCAACAGAGCGAATGTGCAGACCCTCAAAACTTCAACACCGCAACATTTAAAACCAGGGTTTTGAATACCTGGAAATCCCAATTTCATCACCTCCCCTTCTGATCATCGCCTCGACCATCGTGAACCACCTTAGGCATTTTTCCCGAATGCTTCGCAACTCCTACACCCTCAACAGAAACCCTGAGCCTCCTCAACCTCTTGATTGACAGAGATTGCCTCAAACTCAAATCCCAGATAAACCCAAAATACCACCCCAAAGCATTATTAAAAAAATGTGATTTTAGTTTTTAAAATCATAATTTCCTGAATAGGTTCAAGTTATAACCCTGAATCAATATATTAAGAGATTTGATTTAACAAGATTTTAACATCATTACTGTATTTTACATATCCTAACATAGTTCAAAACTTTAAAATACAGGAATCTATTTTTGGTACTTAGGTTATGATTTAACAAAACTATTTTGTTTTAAATTCAGGTCCTAACAAAGATTAGATAAAAAGATTTTGAATTTTTTTTTGTTATTGTCACTACACTCTGTAATAATGAACAGAGAAGCAATGATATAAACAATGAATCACATATGTTCTTAGGTTAATAATCATTCATTTGATCAAAATAAAATAACATGCATAAAAAAATTTCCAACATACACCATGAATTTACTATAACATTTTGTATATGAATCAAATTTTAAATTGATTCATGCTCACAGTATTCAGCACAGAGGCATAACAAACCACAGAGATGATAAAATCAACTGAAAACACAGGCTCACAAATGTACATAAAGCAAGGCAATCATCAAAAAGTATTCACTGCAACTCATTTATTTGTTACTTATGTTTTTAAAGATAATTTGTGTTTAAATATGATAGTGAGGTTACTCACTAAAAGTCAGAGCCATTTTCTTCCTTTGTCCTACAGCAGTTTTGATTTTTTTTTTTAAAAACAAGTTTGAATTAGAACTTGTGCTTTTCTGAAACAATTGTTTAGCTTTGATTATATATAAAAAAAATAAGAACTGTTTTTAAAATTAGAAGCTTACTCACTTGATTTATGAAGATGTAGAGCACAATAAATTAGCTGCAGATTCATTTTCCAGAAACTGCATATTGAAGTTGCCTTTGAAATCTGGGTTTCCATTAGCTAGTTGAATTTGCTTTAACTTGATGATGTAATTTGTTGAACATGCATGTAGACTCCATTCTTCATTGCTCAGATTTGCAGAGATTGATTGCAGATTTAAAGTTGTTTTTATCTTGTATTTTGATTTGCAGATTTGTAGTTTGTATTGGGGTTTTTGATTTACTGAAATATGATTTCAGATTTCAAATGAGAAAATGTGTTTTTAACAAAATGCTTTAGCTAAGTTTTATTGTCAATATAATTAAAAATCAAAAATAAATTAGCTTGCCACTTGTTTTATTATTATGTTAAATGTTTTACAAGTGTCCATTTAATAGTTTAAGAATTTAACACATATGCAATTCCATTATTAAAAGCAATTTCTAAATTTATAAATGTATTTGAATTTATCTTAACCCATTTCTAATTTGTTTTTAGCAAGTTTCAAATGATTTATTAACATTAGCCTATAAATAAATACATATAAACTTCTTTATAAAACTATACATTAACATTTAAATGCTTGTTTAATTATTTTTAAAATAATATTCTTCATGAAACTAAATTTCAAAAGAAAAGATTTTTAAAAGAAGAAAGATGTTGAGTTTATCTTATTCAAGAGATTTAAATCAAATGTTATACTTAAACAAGAATGAATTAAATCTTATTTCAAAGAGAAAAACAATTTTAAAATAAAACAAAACAAAATAACTTTTATTATAAAATCTAAACTATATTTATTCTTATAAACGAATAAATACTTACTTACATTTCTATGAAAATATAAGAAAGATTTTTAAAACAAACTTTTGAAAAGTTTACAATACTAATTTAAATCAATTTACAAATTATACATTTATATAGTAATTAGAAAATATCCTTTATTAATATTTAAATTTTGAATTAAAATTAAATCCCCTATTTACAATGTATACACATATATACATTATAAATAAAATATTTTTAAATCAGTTTAGAAAGATAATTTATTACTTAAATATTTTTAAATTTGAAAAGAATATCATTGGACAAACTAAATAATTATACATTTTCAAAAGAGAATTTCTATTTGAATTAAATCATTAAATCAATATTTCACATTTTAAAATAATTATTAAATAAATTATTAAATAATTATTGCCTAAATTTCCGGGACATCACGTTCCTCCCCCCTTAAAAGAATTTCGTCCCCGAAATTTAAAAGCAAAGGTAATTTAATAATCCCTTACAGATTTTAAATTTAAAATAGAAAACATATGCTATCAACCAAATACTAGCAACCATAGCAATCAATTCAAACAAACAATTCTAGTTGTCCAGATAAAATTCTGGATAGAATTCCCCAGAGTTTCCCAGGTACAAACACCGGGACACTCGCCCTATAAAATCTAAACTAGCTACACCACTCAGATCTAGAGCTCCTATATATCTAGATCTATAAATCTAAACAGAATACAGGACCACAGACAAGTCCTAATCAACTTCCAAATCTCTCAAAACTACTGATTCTAAAACCAGTGATAAACCATACACGTACTCCCTCAGAGATACGTGGGAAAACAAAACAAATTCCAGCCATCCGAACTGGAAATTCAATCCCGTAGATCAAACACTCAACTCTCAAGAGAAAACAGAAAGATCCAATACTCATATTCACAAGTCTCTCCTGTCGATCATGGGTCGTCTTCAACTTCTGGATCAATCAAATTCCACCACACAAACTCTACTACAGATATCAGAAGTCTTCAGACAAACTACTCTTATTCTGAAAACAGAACAAATGCACAAGACAATCAACCCTCCAGATTCAAATGAGTTTCTTGTATAAATCCTCTGTTCCAAGACAAAACTCAAATTCCCAAAGAATCGGGTGTTGCTCCTATTCTGGAATAGCTGCCACCATGCTTCCACTGCGCAACTCTGATTCGAGAATGCTGTTGATGAACACAAGTATAAACTTGATCAACTTTTTCCGAAAAGATTTGTTCATTAAATTCCATAAATCTCAGTGACCTATCCGATTCGGTCACAACACAACAAAAATTCAACCAGAAAACTGGACCCAATAAATCCTGCCAACTTAAACAGATCACATTCAAAGAATCTCCCACAATGCTGAACCACCGGTAAAACTCCAAGAATCAAGTCGAAAAAGAACTCAAACTCTTGATGCGGATGCAAATCTTAACTCCTTCGAAGATATCCAGAAAATACAAACCACTTCGATAACTCAAACATCCTCTAAAGATGCTTTAATCCAAACAAAGATCACTCAGAGAACTTCCGAACCGTCGCAAGTCACTTTTGCGATTCCACTTAGTTCAGATCCCAAGAAATCGTTCTCACTACAATATCAGAACCGCTAAAGCCTTCAAAAAGAAGAAACTAGTGGTCCATCTCTTAAACACTAACATCACACCCAGCTGAGCTCCAGAAGAAATGGACAAGCTACAGCATATGCCCGGACTACTGACAGAAGAATCACAGAGTTTTCTGAAGCATCGAAGAACAGGCCAATCACTGCTTCTACTGCTGCCAAAACTTCCTTATCCAAAAGCTCATCGAACTTTAAAGCTACACCAACCTCTTCACAATAGAGCCTTCCAGATGTACAGATAACCCTTAGGAAACTCGCTCCCAAACCAAGCTCAAAACACTCTGCCAAACTGAGTCTCAAACTCAAATATAAACAGAACTCCTTCCCTAAGGTTGCCAAAATACCATTGCTGCTTCAGAACTTCCTACTAATCCAAACTTAAGAAAATCCACACACACGAGTGAAATCCAGCTTACAATCTAAAGTAAATTCCGAATCTTGAAAAGATTTCCTTCAGAGATCGGTGAAATCCTTCACCAACTGCAGAACTACTCAAGATGCCCGATACTGCCCTAGCAGATCACTCCAACCTCAAATACTTGAACTTCAACCATTGATTGTTGTGTTACACACACCACTACCCTATCTACCTTTATTACTTATATTGGAAAACCTGAACAGGTAACCCAAACAATAGGAAGAAATAAATATATATATATATATATATATATATTCAAAATTACAAATACGCTCTCTCAAGATAGACACCACTCCAGAGTCTAGACATTCGCTCAACCTAGAGCTCTGATACAACAATGTAACGACCCAACTTCCAAACTCCAGGAAGTCGCATCGCTAAGAAGAAAGAAAGGGATAGAAAAGAGAAAAGAAAGGAAAGAAACAGACAACATCATAATCTCACAGCGGAATCGAATAAATTATAATATATCACATAGTACTTTACATAGTATCATATACATCAGAGTTAAACAGCTAATACAACACAAACTAGACAGTTATAAACGTCTGTCTCGCAATTACAATTCAAGTACATCAGAGAGAACAGACACAAACACAGCGAAACAACTAAAAATATCTACACGCTGAAGCCTCCTGCTCCATTATCTCCTCCAGAACTTGTCAAAGCAATCCTGAATCACTTGACTACTCATACATAATATGAGTACCCAAGAGTTTAATAAAACAGAAAATAAACACTCAGGTCAAACAGGGGTCTGGTGTGAGTAAACGGGGATAAAAGTTGCTTAACTTTAGAAAATCCTTTGAAAAACAAAAGGTATCATGTAAGACTTCCCACACATAAACATGGAAAAGTTTTTACCTTACGCTAACCAAAACATTTGATAGGAAATCCAGTGATATTATAATAGTGTCTAGGGTTTTCAAATAAATAAGAAATAGTCGAAATTGTTACATCTATTAAATTCAAGCTACTAGCCACGAAAGTGGGTAATACGATCAAAACCGTAGGGTCTCGTAGGAAAAATGAGTTTCCATCAATGGCAGGGCTACTGGGGTACCGCCCGTCACAGTACGTGTCCTAGATCACCGTACCGAGGAGTACTCCCACTCCCCTGCAACAAAAAGCTGGAACCATTCCTTACTGAACAGTTCCGAACAAGACTACCATGCAGATTGGTCGTCACCAACTGCCACACAGCCGAATATAAAGGGACCACTAGATAGATATAAATCTTGCTCTACAGTGGGGGCTAACAACGAAGCTTTGCTGCACCTCCCCTGTTTTAGCCATTCGCGGTTGATGAGGCTTGAGGTTACGATTACCTTTATAGGACACATAAATCTTAGAGTGCTCATCGTCCACCTGACAATGTGCTGAAAGCATTCAATCCATACAAGTTCGTTCCGGGTTCAAACGAAACCGAAGGCATTATCTTTTTACACTCGTTTTGGAATCACCCTCAGAGTTAACGACGATAACCCTTGCACTCTAAATAACCATCTCGAACCTATAAGTACTATTCCGTCAACTCATTACGGAATCACCCATAGAGTTATACCGACGTATAGCCCTTACACCTCGAGTCTTCACTTGCTCCACTTGGATTAACGACCTAACGTTTAATTGGAATCGATGTGGTTTTCGGAATTCCAAATATGGAAACCCGATCCCGGTCTCATCGAAACCAAACGCCATCTTAATGTCCAAGTTGTGCTTAAGGGTTTTAAACAATTAACTTATTTTATTATTATCTAATTCACATAGATAGATAAACTACATCTCATAATAGCTAATTACATTCATATCATAAACATATAATCTGTATCATCCATAAACAGATAATCATCATAACCAAATAATCCATCACAAACCATTATACTTAAACCAAGCATTCATATCATATAGATACAACTAATCTCATTACTGAGTTCACAGCCATTCAACCAATAACATCCATAAGCAATGATTTAATCATCAATTATATTTAATTTAAAATGAATTAAATTAATTACAACCATATCTAATTAATTTAATTTAAATTAAATTAATTACCATATTTAAATCCTGCTTAACATCCATTAATTAAATAACCCAGTTAATTAATTATCCACTAAGTATTTAACTTGATTAAGCACTTTAGATTAATCATTCACTAATTACAATAGGTAATTAGTCTTTAATTAGTCTTATAAATTAATTAACCTTAATCGTAAGTAATTAACATTTAATTACTCATTTATTAATTAATTATAATTAATTATATTTATCCCAAATTAATTACAATTAATTAATCACTTATTTTAATTTAAACTTAATCAAACAATCCTTAATTACATCATTAATTATAATAATTAATGATCTCTAATATTTAAATAAATTACTTAATTAAAATTAATTACATTTAGTAATTAATCTATTTATTAATCACCTTGATTAATATTAAATTTAATAATTAACTATC
This sequence comes from Allium cepa, assembly GCA_030765085.1. Taxonomy (NCBI): domain Eukaryota; kingdom Viridiplantae; phylum Streptophyta; class Magnoliopsida; order Asparagales; family Amaryllidaceae; genus Allium; species Allium cepa. The sequence continues at coordinate 57,711,528 of CM060930.1, forward strand.
TTTAATTACTCATTAATCAAATTAATTATGCAATAATTAATCATTAATTATTTCCTTAATTAATTACAAAAGTAATTATCCAAATTACTAATTGCATTCTAGTAATTATCAATATTACTTCTCTAAGTAATCTTGCTCCACTAATTACATTAAGTAATTTCACTTCTTAAAATCATCAAATGATTTATTAAAATTAATTAAACTAAATTAATTAACTTAAATAAATCACATATCAAAATTAATTACAATAAGTAATTAATTCCTTAATTACTTTAACAATTAATTATACTTAACAAATTACAATTAATTATATTCGATTAATCAATCTAGTTAATTATCAAAATTAGTTACATTAATTAATTACTAAATTATCCCTAGATAATTATCACCAATTATTAATTAACAACATTTCAATAATTACATACTTAAGGAAATTTTGAATTAGATTAATTATCAATAAATCATTTATAATTAATATTAATCTAAATCATTATTTAAAATCAAATAATTAAGTAAATTCTTAATTATCTTAAATATTTTTATTTACTTATCAAATGACATCATTTATATTCAAAATATATTTAAACAATACATTTCTAAATTTAAATTCAAATTCCAAATCATTTAAAAATTTAAAGATTCAAAATGTTTAAATCATTTAAACATTAATCCGAATTAAAATAATTATAAACTTTAAAATAAAATGAAAGTTAAAGAACATACATTACCTTAAAAGAAAAGATTTAAAATAAATTTAGTTGATTAAAATAAATTAATCTTTGAAAATAAATTGATTTTTTTTCAACTTTCAAAATTTTAAATTAAACACTTCATATTTTAATTCAAATACTAAAGGAACTAAATTATTTCAAGTTTTAAAACTTATTTGAAATCAAATTCTTTTAAACATTAAAATAAGTAAATATTACAAACTGTTTTGAATCAAAACTGGTTTCCAAAGAAAATTTGAAAACTGTTTTTCACTTAATTTCAAAACAAATTTAAATCTTGTTTTAAAACATTTAAATTTTTTCGAAAATTAAAACTTACAAAAACTGTTTTAAAACAAAAATCTGATTTTTAAAACAAACCTGAAACTATTTTTAAACTTGATTTAAAACTGGATTTAAACTTGTTTAAATTTAAGATTTTCATTTTTAAAACTTTGAATTCAAAACTATATTTGAATTCAGATTCAAGTTACACTTGAATCAAGTTTTCAACTAAAAATATGAATCTATTCAAAAATTTAAAACTGCAAAATCTCTCAGGTTTAAGCCTGAAACTGTTTTTTTAAATCTTGATTTAAAACAGAATTAAAAACTTGTTTAAATGTAAAAATTTAATTTTTAAAAACTTTGAATTTCAAACTTTATTTGAATTCAGTTTCTACTTCCAATTGAATCAAATTTTCAATTTAAAAAAAAAGAATTCATTCAAAACTGCAAAATCTCATGTTTCTAAAACCTGCAACAATTCTAACCCAAGTAACCCCTAATTTTACTTCGAGATCCCATCCCAACTGCTTCGAGTCAGAAGCACAAAAACCTGAGGATTACTTCGAGTAAATAAACCCTACACAAATCAAAAGACCACCAGACTCCAACATGAATGGTGCACATGCACCGTCGCTTCGGCAACTTCCAGTCACTTCAACCAACTGCTACGAGTCACCGAACACCTCCTCACAAGGTTACAACCATCAGAAACATACTGTAACTCTAATTCAAGTTTTTGAGAGTCCACTTGAAAACCTGGAAATACTGCAGCACTTAAACTACCCAAACCTGTCATCATCCAATTAGCTCGCCTCCGACCATCATCTTTGCTGCAATTCCGGCAGACCCTCCCTCTAAGTCCCCTCTGCAACCACTAAAATCCCTAACCCACTCGATGCAACAGAGTGAATGTGCAGACCCTCAAAACTTCAACACCGCAACATTTAAAACCAGGGTTTTGAATACCTAGAAATCCCACTTTCATCTCCTCCCCTTCTGATCATCGCCTCGACCATCGTGAACCACCTTAGGCATTTTTCCCGAACGCTTCGCAACTCCATACACCCTCAACAGTAACCCTGAGCCTCCTTAACCTCTTGATTGACAGAGATTGCCTCAAACTCAAATCCCAGATAAACCCGAAATACCACCCCAAAGCATTATTAAAAAAATGTGATTTTAGTTTTTAAAATCATAATTTCCTGAATAGGTTCAGGTTATAACCCTGAATCAATATATTAAGAGATTTGATTTAACAAGATTTTAACATCATTACTGTATTTTACATATCCTAACATAGTTCAAAACATTAAAATACATGAATCTATTTTTGGTACTTAGGTTATGAATTAACAAAACTATTTTGTTTTAAATTCAGGTCCTAACAAAGATTAGATAAAAAGATTTTGAATTTTTTTTGTTATTGTCGCTACACTCTGTAATAATGAACAGAGAAGCAATGATATAAACAATGAATCACAGATATTCTAGGTTAATAATCATTCATTTATTCAAAATAAAATAACATGCATAAAATTTTTTTCCAACATACTCCATGAATTTACTATAAAATTTTGTAAATGAATCAAATTTTAAATTGATTCATGCTCACAGTATTCAGTACAGAGGCATAACAAACCACAGAGATGATAAAATCAACTGAAAACACACAGGCTCACAAATGTACATAAAGCAAGGCAATCATCAAACAGTATTCACTGCAACTCATATATTTGTTACTTATGTTTTTAAAGAGAATTTGTGTTTAAATATGATAGTGAGGTTACTCACTAAAAGTCATAGCCATTTTCTTCCTTTTTCCTACAGCAGTTTTGATTTTTTTTTTTTAAACAAGTTTGAATTAGAACTTGTGTTTTTCTGAAAAACTTGTTTAGCTTTGATTATATAAAAAATAAATTAAGAACTGTTTTTAAAATTAGAAGCTTATTCACTTGATTTATGAAGATGCAGAGCACAATAAATTAGCTGCAGATTCATTTTCCACAAACTGCAAATTGATGTTGCCTTTGAAATCTGGCTTTCCATTAGCTAGTTGAATTTTCTTTAACTTGATGATGTAATTTGTGGAACATGCATGCAGACTCCATTCTTCATTGCTCAGATTTGCGGAGATTGATTGCAGATTTAAAGTAGTTTTTATCTTGTATTTTGATTTGCAGATTTGTAGTTTGTATTGCGGTTTTTGATTTATTGAAATATGATTTCAGATTTTCAAATGAGAAAATGTGTTTTTAACAAAATGCTTTAGCTAAGTTTTATTGTCAATATAATTAAAAATCAAAAATAAATTAGCTTGCCACTTGTTGTATTATTATGTTAAATGTTTTACAAGTGTCCATTTAATAGTTTAAGAATTTAACACATATGCAATTCCATTATTTAAAGCAATTTCTAAATGAATTTATCTTAACCCATTTCTAATTTGTTTTTAGCAAGTTTCAAATGATTTATTAACATTAGCCTATAAATAAATACATATAAACTTCTTTATAAAACTATACATTTACATTTAAATGCTTGTTTAATTATTTTTAAAATAATATTCCTTATGAAACTAAATTTCAAAAGAAAATATTTTTAAAAGAAGAAAGATGTCGAGTTTATCTTATTCAAGAGATTTAAATCAAATGTTATACTTAAACAAGAATGAATTAAATCTTATTTCAAAGAGAAAAACAATTTTAAAATAAAACAAAACAAAATAACTTTTATTATAAAATCTAAACTATATTTATTCTTATAAACAAATAAATACTTACTTACATTTCTATGAAAATATAAGAAAGATTTTTAAAACAAACTTTTGAAAAGTTTACAATACTAATTTAAATCAATTTACAAATTATACATTTATATAGTAATTATAAAATATCCTTTATTAATATTTAAATTTTGAATTAAAATTAAATCCCCTATTTACAATGTATAAACATATATACATTATAAATAAAATATTTTTAAATCACTTTAGAAAGATAAATTTATTACTTAAATATTTTTAAATTTGAAAAGAATACCATTGGACAAACTAAATAATTATAAATTTTCAAAAGAGAATTTCTATTTGAATTAAATCATTAAATCAATATTTCACATTTTAAAATAATTATTAAAGAAATTATTAAATAATTATTGCCTAAATTTCCGGGACATCACAGTGTTATAACTAAATTCGGATGTAAGACGATTTAAGTGAATATATGTAGTCTAAATAAATTGAGGAATGTTCGATTATTGAATTTGAAAGTTTTATTTAAAGGATTTTGGATTATTAAGTAAGTATTTCAAAACTAAATAATAGTAAAGTGAATTTGGCACATATGTACGAATTAAAAATTTAGTTTTGAAATGGTGGAATGATTAAAACTTTGAAATATATGGAAATTTAATCGGTTTACTTGGGAATTCAAATCTGTATTTGGAATTGATTTGAGAAATTAAAAAGAAAATTTACTTTATAAAGTAATTTATTATTAAACCATTTAAGTATTAAAAAATTTGTTTTGAAGCTATGGGTTTAAGGTATATATATTTGAAAGTACTATGATTTTTGAAAAAAGATATATTTGAAATAAAAATGATATCATATTGATTCGGGTTTTAAAATAGAAATGATATCATAAGTATATGGTTTTGAAATGGATATTTTATTCTAGTTTTAAAGTATAAACTATTTTGAAGAGACCGCGGTGTTATAATAACGATTGGTTGTTAAAGAGAGCGGGATCAGAAGTTGTCATACTCTCTGCCAACTTCGAAAACCACTTTAATAAACATGTACGCGGTGGTGGTGTTTCCTTTGAGGTAAATACGTGGAACCGACTCCCATGAGTTGGCATAAGGTGGATAAACCAGGAGCGATCGACAGGTTAAGAAGGTAGCACCTTTTATCGAACACATCCCTTCGCTATTCTACTCTGACTTTGGATTTTTTGGTGGCCACTTTTGATTTTTGATTTTGAGAGTGTTGTTCGAGGTGGGCGGTAGTAGCTGCTACGCGTTACCACCGACCCGGAAGCGTAATTGGTATATCTACACTGGCATTGCCTAGTTGCACCGTGTCACCTAACCTACGTGCCTTAAACGATTTTGGTTTTGTACCATACCTACGGAGTGCCCTCTGACGACGACCAGTACGGGGGAGATTACTGTACTGTATAGACTATGGGAATATATAAATGTGTTAAGCTGGAAAATGTAAAGCCTTAACGTATTCAAAATAAGTTTATTTTATAATTAGACATTATTATAATAGCGAAATATACTACATAGTAAATAGTCTAATGGATCCTTAAGAGATGTAAATCTCGAGCATCTCTTGAGTTACTGCACTCATATTTATTTCTGCTGATTTAACTCACATAAGATCTTTTAGTTCTGACTCGAGTGTTTTGTCTTTTCAATTCGCTAGGGTCATCCTTAGCATTTCAGGATTTGAAGACCTTACTTCTGGATGACGAAGCGAGGATTTTATTTCTATTACCTATTATTTTATTCCACTACACTATTGTATTCCGCTGCATTATTGATATTCTATAGTATGTATAACTCTGATATATATTGTAAGTAAGATTAAATATTTTGAAAAACAGCTTCATGAACTGTTTATATTTGATTATTATATGTTATCCTTCCACTGTGAGATTCTGTTTGTTTTATTTCTTTCTTGTTTTTTCCCATAACAATCTACCCTTCCGTATGGTTTGAATTGGCACGTAGGTCAATTTAAAGCGTGCAAAAAGGCGGGATGTTACAATGTGGTATCAGAGCCAGGTTTAGCGATAAACCTTAGCTTTGTGGGGTCTGACTCTTTATTAATAAGGTAGTAATACCCTATGGGAGTCACTGAGTGTATATATATGAGAGAGCGTATTTGTTAGTGTAATAAAAAGATTTTAATATTGTGTTAATCTGTTTCGCTTTGTATTTATAAATTCTGGTTGATGCATGGGATGCTATGACATCAATAGGGTTTTCTACACACTTAATAGGACAGACCGACATAATATTTGGTTTTAATATAGGTAAATGAAATAATTTTGCCTATTATATTTTCTATATATATATATATATATATATATATATATATATATAAAGTAAATTTTTATAAAGGTTACATTTGGTTGTATTATATTGGTTGTTAGGTAATGAAATTTATAAATAATAGTTGAAATAAGATTGAAAATAAAATAAATCAAATTGGAAAGTCCTGGGGTTTTGAAAATTTCTTTTGAATGATTTTGAAATATAGTAATAATATTATTATAAGTATTTTGATATAAATATTTAAAAGAATTGTTTAAGACGATTTTGGAAGAAATAAGTTTGTATTTCCTTCTTTGTCGCTGGAAAATAATTTCGGTGATGGCGGCCGCATCATCGACATTCATTTTCGAGTTTCGAAGGGGGAAGGCCACTGTAGTAGTTTTACTGCAGATTTATTTTGATAAACAAATATGAATTTTAATTATTTTAAATGTAATTGGGTATATATATTGTAAGTATATGCATTTATCTATTATTTTAAACGATTCTTGGATAAAAACCCGGTATTTAATTCTCAAGTTTCCGTTAATTAATAGTTTCAATTAGTGTAGTGAAATGGTATTTAATTAATAATTGAAACCTTTAATTAAAATAAGTGATTTAATGCCAAGCTATAAATGGGATTAAAAGAAAGTAGAAATTGTAAACATATAAAACAAAGCTGTAATTATTGAACATTAAATTAAATTAAAAGATGAGGTAAAACTTGTATAAGTTTCATTTGCATTTTTTTTAACATATGTATAACTCACCAAAAGATGTAAAAAGTTGAAATGTTAATAAGAAAATAAAATGGAAGTCGTACAAGTAAACTTATGAATGAAAGTGGTCAATGAATTTCCTTAATAAATAAGAATTTGATGTTGAAATGGTTATAAACTTAAGTATAATTGAAACACTACTAATTAAATATAATGGAAGGCAGGTATTGTAAGTAAGAAATTTTAACTTAAGTAAATAAGTTGAAGTTATTTCTAAATAAAATGGTAAGAAATAAATGTAAAATAAAAAGATAAATCATTATATGAAAGAAAAGAAATCAAACAACTAATGTATAAAATGAAATTAATAATAAGTAAATTTGATTTGTTGTTTGGAATTGTTGTTTGTTTCGGTTTATGGTTATTTGGGTAAGGATACTTTAAAATTGTTTGGATGAATGAATAGTCTATTTAGTTTCACCTAAGACTGTTGAGTGAAGGTTACAATTAGTAGTTATTTTTCATCCTGTACAATTTGAAGTTTTGAACCCGAACAACTATTTGTTTTGTTGATATGAATGAATGATTGATCTATGGTGATTTCAAGTAATGGTTGTATATTGATTTATTTGTTGATTGGTAAAAAAACTTTAAATATTTCATTTTATATAATTTTTAACCTTTTTAGATTATATAAGTGAAATACAGGTTATGGAAGCAATTGTGTAACAACCCGATTTTGTGCCCAATTTGTAATCGTCATTAAACGATTATTGTCCTAGCTAATTGCTAATCGAAGCTTTCAGTCGAGTTGAAAATTCTTTGAAAAAAATTGGTTAAGTGTTGTTTTGGTCCTTAAGAAATATCTTGACCCATGGTTGTTGTGGGTGGGTGATAATATTCAATACCGTTCCACTCTCTCTCTCTCCATCATTTTCATTTTCAAACCCAAAGCAATAAACACAGAAGCGAAAAAAATGGCGGCCTCAAATTCATTCGTTCTTTCTCGTTCGAATCAAAATTAGGGCTTTATAAAAATCGAAAAGGGTCAACTTCAACTGCTCGAGTTAACTCGATTCATTGCTCTATCGGTTGCTCGTCTTTGAGATGTTTTGACACTGGGTTCGAGTTCGTCTTCGTTGCGATTTGGGGTTCTTCGAATAAGGTGAGTGATCTACTCACATCTAGTTCGAATTCGTATATTCTTGATTTCGTGATTTTCATGGCTTTGAATTCCTTGTTACTTTGGCTTGTTTTTGATAATGTTGATTTTGTTCCTGTGTGCTTCGTCTCCAGCGAATTTTGTGTCTATCTCTGTAGCAATTTCGACCTTGTTCATTTAGTTGACTTGAAACTTCTGCAAACTGAACTGTTGTGGCTTTGTCCACCGTTGGTTCGCTCTGATTTTGCTGTATTTTTGATATTGGCATTGTACTCGAGTTATTTGATTCATGTGTATTGTTATCTACTTGGAGCTTTGTTTTGTTCATCTGACTTCGGTCTTGATTCTTTTTGCTTGAAATTGATTTGTGAATCCATGTGCTTTCTCAATAGCTCACGGTTTTGCACTGCAGTTGTCTTCAACTGTAAACTTGATTTTTGATGTTGTGCTCATTCTAGTTGTTTCTGTTCCACTACTTTAGTTGGCATTGTGTATATACAAGATGCCTTGATTTTCAATTAGCTTCACTTGAATTTTCTCTGTGCCTTAGTCAACACTGAGCATGTTTGTTTGTATATTAACTTGAAATTACTTTACATTATCTATTTGCACTTTGTCTTTTAGAGTTGTAGCTTGCATTGTGCATTCATGTGCTTGCTGTGTTGCCATATTGATCCCTCTGTTTGATTTGGCTTCACTGCATAGCATATTGGTACATCTTAAAAATGTTGCATCATTGAGTTGCACTGTACGTTTGTTGTTTGCATTAAGCATGTGTTCATCTGGCATCAGGAATTGACTTGATAGCTTTGATTTTGTGATGTTGCATCACTTGATGTTGTTGTTTCATTACTGAGCCTTATTCATGTGTGTTTCATTTAGAATCTGTTGGTCATGTCACTCCTTTGGGTTGTGATTCACTTCATGTTGTTTGAGAGGTTGGTTCGGTCTTGTACCTGTAGTTAAATTCATGTGCACTCTGTCGGGTAACTGTTGCATTCAAGTTGCTTAATTACTGTCCACAGCTTGACTGTGTGGTCTGGTTCCTTCATTTTGTCACTTGGCCATCTTACTCTCATGTTGTATTGAGTCTGATCATGTTGCATATAGGCTTGCTGCCTGTTCATCATAGTATGAGGTCACTGCCCTTGTACTTAGTTACTTGCTGCTGCACTTGTGCTTGTTCCATTATGTAGTAGTGAAATTGTATGGTGTAGCTTGCTGCACTTTTTAACCTAATGCTTGGATACATATTTGCATATCAACTTGGGTGAGTCATGTGTAGTGCGAACCGTGCTGCTGTCCGGTTCTCCTGTGTATCAGTGTCACCTCTATCTGTTAGTCTTCTCGGTGCATTATTTTTGTACTGTTGAAGCATTGCATATGTTGTTGCCGTTCATTTGAATTCAGTTGCTTGCATTGGGTTTGTTCATCCTGTAGCATATTTTTGAAACAACCATTGCATTCCTGTATATGCACTTGAATTAGATGCTTATCGAAGTTTGTTTTGTCCAGTTCAATTGAGCTTTGTTGAATTTGCACATTAGATTTTTGTAGAGACTGATGCAACTGACTTGAGTTGCTGCAGTGTGCATATATGGTTATTTATAACCATTTCATTTTTGAGGCTCTGTCACTGATGTTGGTTTGCATTATCCATTTCTCAGTTGCAATTAAATTCGACAATTTTGTTGAGTTCACTGGAGATCCATGTATGCATGTTCCTATGGGTTTGCTTTGTGGTACTCTGTGCTGCATCTCTGAGTTCGTTACTGTCATTTTTTGCATATTTATATATGTGGACTTGTACCACTTGATGGCATTTGGATTTGTATTTCGAATTCACTTGAGTTGAATCCAGCTTGTAGCTTGGATTTGACCTTGTATTTCATTTTGATGCACTGAGTTCTTATGTATTTCATCACTATAGTGGCGAGGCAGCGCACGCGTGCGTGTACTGCAGCCACAGAGTATTGATTTTAATTGATATTTCTTTTGCTTTTGATCCATTAATCTTTTTCGTATTTCATATGCCGTATTGGCGAGGCACTACACGTTAGCGTGCACTGCAGCCAATTAGAATTGATGTTTTAAGTGATATTTCAATTGTTTAAAATGATTTAGTTTCATTTGATCATTTTGTTGTTATCTAATTATCTATTTGATAATTAGATATTGAGTTTCTAGTTATTTATTAATAATTAGATTTTGATGTTAATTGCCGATTAGGCAATTCTGATGTTCTTCTAAATTATCTTCATTGATATTCTTTTCATTTATCTTTGTTGATGATTTGAATCTGAATATTTGTTGTTTAATGCTATTATGCATTATATTTACCGTTATCCGATTACTTTATTAAAGGATTGGATAGGTGAATTTATTTTGACTGTCGTCTAATTGCTATTTAATTATTATTACTTCTATGCATTAATAACTGAGTTTGAATTAGACTGACCCGTGTATTATTTTCTTTTGAATGTAATACTCGGGTCAGACCGAGTATTTACATGTTGTTGATATCTTACTTTGGGTTGCTGCTAGAGTTATGAAGTCTTTTCATATTTTTTGAGTAGATGGTGTCATTGTATAGGATGTTGTATATTCATGTATATTATTCACGATAATGTACTTGTATATGTAAGATCTGGAGTCGACAGTTGTAGTTGTATCATATGTATTGTATCACATGTATATTAACTGACTTCAATTATATATATATGAGACTTTTGATTATCTGTGTTCCGCATTTAGATTATCTGCGTTAGTATTATATATATTGTCCTAAACTATTATGAACCATCGTAGTTCGTTTTATACTGGAATTGGGTATGTCGATGGGAGTAAATAAATAAGAGATGAAAAAATTAAAAATATATACCACTCCTATCGAGGTAACCAATACTAGTGTAAGGCCTAACTACGGATGGCCGCTCCTATCCAGCCTTATTCTTCGTGATAACAAACAAGATTCTTTTAATACTCTTTGCTATTGCGAGCATAGAGGTGGGGCGTCACAGTTGGTATCAAAGCTTGGGTTTTATGGACATAATATAAAACATAACTTAGATAGAACATGTGTTACAACTATTAGTTGATGTTTTAGTTGTGCTTTGAGTCAAAACTAAAGTTTTGAAATTTTGATGAAATTTTTAAATATCTTTGTTTAAAAATAAAATTGAATTCGTGTTTGGTTGATTCGGTTGATTCGTGTTTTGTTTATCAGAGTGCGCAGCGAAAACAGTGAGACTGTCTTCGTTGAGTACGGCTGATAACCTTTTTGATTTGAAAATCAAAATAAGGAATTTAAATAAATTTCATTTGTTGTTTACATAGCTGTGTTTAAATTTTTTTCTTTAAAATTTCGAATCCGATTAAGGATCCGAAGCGATTGCAGTTATGTGAATTTGTTGAGATTTTGTTGTTTTGAATTATCTTCGTTGAAGATATACTTGAATGATTTCTTTGTTCATTTTGTGGTGTATGTGCAAATTTAAGTTGCATGTTACTACATAAATTTTACGTTAAACCGATGTTTGGTTTTTAACGTACTTTGTTGCCGTTATTCTTATAACGGAATTTTTACATCGATGCTAAATTTTTGAAGCCCGGTGTTATGAGAAGTACAATTTTCGTATCGAAATTGTCATTAATGCTGCTGTTTTTTTCTTCACGGATTTGCAAATTGTTTTAAAAATAAAATTGTTTTCCAAAATTTTTATAGTTTACGCTTTCATAAGAATGAGGAAGCGATTTAAACATTTCAGCAAAATCGAGGACTATGACACCTTTCTTTTACTGATTCGCTTAATTCCGGACTTGTTCGTTTGAGAATGTAAATTATTACTTTTGTAAAATAAATGAAATTGTTTTCAGAAGATTTGCAGTTTGCGCATTCAAAAGAATGAGGAAGCGATATAAACGTTACAGCAAAATCGAGGACTATGACCCCTTTCTTTTACTGATTCGCTTAATTCCTTACTTGTCCATTTGATAATGTGAAACGTTATTTTTGAATACACAATTTTGCACTTTCAAGAAAACGATGAAGAAAATTAAACGATTTAGTAAAACTCGTGGTTATGGGACATGTGCTTTTGTTATTTTGGTTTATTCCGGACTCGTTAATTGAAATATTTGCTGTTTGATGATTCTGATGATTTTATTTGGCTTTCGAGCCACTCTGATGGACCTTCGGGTCATTTGCTGGACCTTCGGGTCATATGATGGACCTTCAGGTCATTTGTTGGGCTTTCGGGCCACTCTGCTGGACCTTCGAGTCATTTGTTGGGCTTTCGGGCTACTCTGCGGACCTTCGTGTCAAATACCAGTACTAGACCTTTGGGTCACTCTGCGGACCTTCGGGTCAATCCGATGGGCGCCAAAAATTATGTTGAGTACTTGGTTGGCTTCGGCCACTCTGAGATGCACGTGCGGCTTAGCTTAAAAAACTCGCCATCTGATGGGATCAATCCAACCTTTTATGTTGAATGTCTAGAGTATCTTAATTGATTTCTAGATATTTGTTGAATCTAATTATCTGCAGGTAATTAGATAATTGATGTTTCTGATTATCGCTTGTGAGAATTAGATATTTGAGGTTTGATTATTGTTTTTGATAATCGAATATTTGTTGATTTGATTATCGTTTTTGATAATCGAATATTTGTTGATTTGATTATCGTTTTTGATAATCGAATATTTGTTGGTTTGACTATCGTTTTTGATAATCGAATATTTGTAATTGGATTATCGCTTGTGATAATTAGATATTTGAGGTTTGATTATCGTTTTTGATAATCGAATATTTGTTGATTTGATTATCGTTTTTGATAATCGAATATTTGTTGATTTGATTATCGTTTTTTATAATCGAATATTTGTTGATTTGATTATCATTTTTGATAATCGAATATTTGTTGGTTTGATTATCGTTTTTGATAATCGAATATTTGTTGATTTGATTATCGTTTTTGATAATCGAATATTTGTTGGTTTGGTTATCGTTTTTGATAATCGAATATTTGTTGGTTTGGTTATCGTTTTTGATAATCGAATATTTGTATTGATTATCGCTTGTGATAATTAGATATTTGAGGTTTGGTTATCATTTTTGATAATCGAATATTTGTTGATTTGATTATCGTTTTTGATAATCGAATATTTGTTGATTTGATTAACGTTTTTTGATAATCGAATATTTGTTGATTTGATTATCTTTTTTGATAATCGAATATTTGTTGGTTTGATTATCGTTTTTGATAATCGAATATTTGTAATTTGATTATCGTTTGTGATAATTAAATATTTGTTGATTTGTAATTTGATTATCGTTTTTGATAATCGAATATTTGTTGTTTTTGATTATCGCTTGAGATAATCAGATATTTGTTGATTTGATTATCGTTTTGATAATCGAATATTTGTTGATTTGATTATCGTTTTTTATAATCGAATATGTGTTGATGTGATTATCGTTTTTGATAATCGAATATTTGTTGATTTGATTATCGTTTTTGATAATCGAATATTTGTTGGTTTGATTATCGTTTTTGATAATCGAATATTTTTAATTTGATTATCGCTTGTGATAATTAGATATTTGAGGTTTGATTATTGTTTTTGATAATCGAATATTTATTGATTTGATTATCGTTTTTGATAATCGAATATTTGTTGATTTGATTATCGTTTTTGATAATCGAATATTTGTTGGTTTGATTATCGTTTTTGATAATCAAATATTTGTAATTTGATTATCTCTTGTGATAATTAGATATTTGAGGTTTGATTATCGTTTTTGATAATTGAATATTTGTTGATTTGTAATTTGATTATCGTTTTTGATAATCAAATATTTGTTGTTTTTGATTATCGCTTGAGATTATCAGATATTTGTTGATTTGATTATCGTTTTGATAATCGAATATTTGTTGATTTGATTATCGGTTTTGATAATCGAATATTTGTTGATTTAATTATCGTTTTTGATAATCGAATATTTGTTGGTTTGATTATCGCTTTTGATAATCGAATATTTGTAATTTGATTATCGTCTGTGATAACTAAATATTTGTTGAATTTGATTATCGTTTTTGATAATCGAATATTTGTTGTTTTTGATTTTCGCTTGAGATAATCAGATATTTGTTGATTTGATTATCGTTTGTGATAATTAAATAATTGTTGATTTGAAATTTGATTATCGTTTGTGATAATTAAATATTTGTGATTTGAGATTTATGATTATCGCTTGTGATAATTAGATATTTGAGATTTGATTATCGTTTTTGATAATCGAATATTTGTTGATTTGAGATTTGATTATTGTTTATGATAATCGAATATTTGTTGATTTGAGATTTGATTATCGTTTTTGATAATCGAATATTTGTTGGTTTGAGATTTGATTATCGTTTTCGATAATCGAATATTTGTTGATTTGAGAGTTGATTATCGTTTTTTGATAATTAGATATTGTTGTTTTGTGATTCTGTATTCTAATTATTTAATTGATAATTGAATAGTGCTGATAATTGCATTTATTCAGTTTTGCTGTTTTCTGATTGTCTATTGATAGTTAGATTTTGTTGAGAATTTGTGAATTTCTTTTATGAAATTAAAAGAGTTCTTTAGCATTTGTGTTCTTGACCTTTATTTTTCTAGCTTAACCAGTTTATGTTAGAAAAATGATTGTTATTGACGACCTTAATTATGAAAATTGCGGGGACGCAATTTTTATAAGGAGGGGAGTCTGTAACAACCCGATGTTTTGCCCAATTTGTAATCGTCATTAAACGATTATTGTCCTAGCTAATTGCTAATCGAAGCTTTCAATCGAGTTCAAAATTCTTTGAAAAAAATTGCTTAAGTGTTGTTTCGGTCCTTAAGAAATATCTTGACCCATGGTTGTTGTGGGTGGGTGATAATATTCAATACCGTTCCACCCTCCCTCTCTCTCCATCATTTTCACTTTCAAACCCTAAGCAATAAACACAGAAGCGAAAAAAATGGCGGCCTCAAATTCATTCGTTCGTTCTCGTTCGAATTAAAATTAGGGCTTTATAAAAATCGAAAAGGGTCGACTTCAACTGCTCGAGTTAACTCGATTCATTGCTCTATCGGTTGCTCGTCTATGAGATGTTTTGACACTGGGATCGAGTTCCTCTTCGTTGCGATTTGGGGTTCTTCTAATAAGGTGAGTGATCTACTCACATCTAGTTCGAATTCGTATATTCTTGATTTCGTGATTTTCACGGCTTTGAATTCCTTGTTACTTTGGCTTATTTTTGGTAATGTTGATTTTGTTCCTGTGTGCTTCGTCTCCAGCCAATTTTGTGTCTATATCTGTAGTAATTTCGACCTTGTACATTTAGTTGACTAGAAACCTTTGCAAACTGAACTGTTGTGGCTTTGCCCACTGTTGGTTCGCTCTGAATTTGCTGTATTTTTGATATTGGCATTGTACTCGAGTTATTTGATTCATGTGTATTGTTATCTACTTGGAGCTTTGTTTTGTTCATCTGACTTCGGTCTTAATTCTTTTTTCTTGAAATTGATTTTTGAATCTGTGTGCTTTATCAATAGCTCAGGTTTTGCACTGTAGTTGTCTTCAACTGTAAACTTGATTTTTGATGTTGTGCTCATTCCAGTTGTTTATGTTCCACTACTTTAGTTGGCATTGTGTATATACAAGATGCTTGATTTTCAATTAGCTTCACTTGAATTTTCTCTGTGCCTTAGTTGACAATGAGCATGTTTGTTTGTGTATTGACTTGAAATTACTTTGCATTATCTATTTGCACTTGGTCTTTTGGAGTTGTAGCTTGCATTGTGCATTCATGTGCTTGCTGTGTTGCCATATTGATCCCTCTGTTTGATTTGGCTTTACTGCATAGCATATTGGTACATATTAAAAATGTTGCATCATTGAGTTGCACTGTACGTTTATTGTTTGCATTAAGCATGTGTTCATCTGGTATCAGGAATTGACTTGATAGCTTTGATTTTGTGATGTTGCATCACTTGATGTTGTTGTTTCATTACTGAGCCTTATTCATGTGTGTTTCATCTAGAATCTGTTGGCCATGTCACTCCTTTGGGTTGTGATTCACTTCATGTTGTTTGAGAGGTTGGTTCGGTCTTGTACCTGTAGTTAAATTCATGTACACTATGTCGGGTAACTGTTGCATTCAAGTTGCTTAATTCCTGTCCACAGCTTGACTGTGTGGTCTTGTTCCTTCGTGTTGTCACTTGGCCATCTTAATGTCATGTTGTATTGAGTTTGATCATGTTGCATATAGTCTTGCTGCCTGTTCATCATAGTATGAGGTCACTGCCCTTGTATTTAGTTACTTGCTGCTACACTTGTGCTTGTTCCAATATGTAGTAGTGAAATTGTATGGTGTAGCTTGCTGCACTTTTTGTCCTGATCCTTTGGTACATATTTGCATATCAACTTGGGTGAGTCATGTGTAGTACGAACTGTGCTGCTGTCCGGTTCTCCTGTGTATTAGTGTCACCTCTATCTGTTAGTCTTCTCGGTGCATTATTTTTGTACTGTTGAAGCATTGCATATGTTGTTGCCTTTCATTTGAATTCAGTTGCTTGCATTGGGTTTGTTCATCCTGTAGCATATTTTTGAAACAACCATTGCATTCCTGTATAAGCACTTGAATCAGATACTTATCGAAGTTTGTTTTTTCCAGTTCAATTAAGCTTTGTTGTATTTGCACATTAGATTTTTGTAGAGACTGATGCAACTGACTTGAGTTGCTGTAGTGTGCATATATGGTTATTTATAACCATTTCATTTTTGAGGCTCTATCACTGATGTTGGTTTGCATTATTCATTTCTTAGATTTCTGTTTGTTTTATTTCTTTCTTGTTTTTTTCCCATAACAATCTACCCTTCCGTATGGTTTGAATTGGCACGTGGGTCAATTTAAAGCGTGCGAAAAGGCGGGATGTTACAATGTGGTATCAGAGCCAGGTTTAGCGATAAACCTTAGCTTTGTGGGGTCTGACTCTTTATTAATAAGGTAGTAATACCCTATGGGAGTCACTGAGTGTATATATATGAGAGAGCGTATTTGTTAGTGTTATAAAAAGATTTTAATATTGTGTTAATCTGTTTCGCTTTGTATTTATAAATTCTGGTTGATGCATGGGATGCTATGACATCAATAGGGGTTTCTACACACATAATAGGACAGACCGACATAATATTTGGTTTTAATATAGGTAAATGAAATAATTTTGCCTATTATATTTTCTATATATATATATATATAAAGTAAATTTTTATAAAGGTTACATTTGGTTGTATTATATTGGTTGTTAGGTAATGAAATTTATAAATAATAGTTGAAATAAGATTGAAAATAAAATAAATCAAATTGGAAAGTCCTGGGGTTTTGAAAATTTCTTTTGAATGATTTTGAAATATAGTAATAATATTATTATAAGTATTTTGATATAAATATTTAAAAGAATTGTTTAAGACGATTTTGGAAGAAATAAGTTTGTATTTCCCTCTCTGTCGCTGGAAAATAATTTCGGTGATGGCGGCCGCATCATCGACATTCATTTTCGAGTTTCGAAGGGGGAAGGCCACTGTAGTAGTTTTACTGCAGATTTATTTTGATAAACAAATATGAATTTTAATTATTTTAAATGTAATTGGGTATATATATTGTAAGTATATGCATTTATCTATTATTTTAAACGATTCTTGGATAAAAACCCGGTATTTAATTCTCAAGTTTTCGTTAATTAATAGTTTCAATTAGTGTAGTGAAATGGTATTTAATTAATAATTGAAACCTTTAATTAAAATAAGTGATTTAATGCCAAGTTATAAATGGGATTAAAAGAAAGTAGAAATTGTAAACATATAAAACAAAGCTGTAATTATTGAACATTAAATTAAATTAAAAGATGAGGTAAAACTTGTATAAGTTTCATTTGCATTTTTTTTAACATATGTATAACTTACCAAAAGATGTAAAAAGTTGAAATGTTAATAAGAAAATATAATGGAAGTCGTACAAGTAAACTTATGAATGAAAGTAGTCAATGAATTTCCTTAATAAATAAGAATTTGATGTTGAAATGGTTATAAACTTAAGTATAATTGAAACACTACTAATTAAATATAATGGAAGGCAGGTATTATAAGTAAGAAATTTTAACTTAAGTAAATAAGTTGAAGTTATTTCTAAATAAAATGGTAAGAAATAAATGTAAAATAAAAATATAAATCATTATATGAAAGAAAAGAAATCAAACAACTAATGTATAAAATGAAATTAATAATAAGTAAATTTGATTTGTTGTTTGGAATTGTTGTTTGTTTCGGTTTATGGTTATTTGGGTAAGGATACTTTAAAATTGTTTGGATGAATGAATAATCTATTTAGTTTCACCTAAGACTGTTGAGTGAAGGTTACATTTAGTAGTTATTTTTCATCCTGTACAATTTGAAGCTTTGAACCCGAACAACTATTTGTTTTGTTGATATGAATGAATGATTGATCTATGCTGATTTCAAGTAATGGTTGTATATTGATTTATTTGTTGATTGGTAAAACAACTTTAAATATTTCATTTTATATAATTTTTAACCTTTTTAGATTATATAAGTGAAATACAGGTTATGGAAGCAATTGTGTAACAACCCGATTTTTTGCCCAATTTGTAATCGTCATTAAACGATTATTGTCCTAGCTAATTGCTAATCGAAGCTTTCAGTCGAGTTGAAAATTCTTTGAAAAAAATTGGTTAAGTGTTGTTTTGGTCCTTAAGAAATATCTTGACCCATGGTTGTTGTGGGTGGGTGATAATATTCAATACCGTTCCACTCTCTCTCTCTCCATCATTTTCATTTTCAAACCCAAAGCAATAAACACAGAAGTGAAAAAAATGGCGGCCTCAAATTCATTCGTTCTTTCTCGTTCGAATCAAAATTAGGGCTTTATAAAAATCGAAAAGGGTCGACTTCAACTGCTCGAGTTAACTCGATTCATTGCTCTATCGGTTGCTCGTCTTTGAGATGTTTTGACACTGGGTTCGAGTTCGTCTTCGTTGCGATTTGGGGTTCTTCGAATAAGGTGAGTGATCTACTCACATCTAGTTCGAATTCGTATATTCTTGATTTCGTGATTTTCATGGCTTTGAATTCCTTGTTACTTTGGCTTGTTTTTGATAATGTTGATTTTGTTCCTGTGTGCTTCGTCTCGAGCGAATTTTGTGTCTATCTCTGTAGCAATTTCGACCTTGTTCATTTAGTTGACTTGAAACTTCTGCAAACTGAACTGTTGTGGCTTTGTCCACCGTTGGTTCGCTATGATTTTGCTGTATTTTTGATATTGGCATTGTACTCGAATTATTTGATTCATGTTTATTGTTATCTACTTGGAGCTTTGTTTTGTTCATCTGACTTCGGTCTTGATTCTTTTTGCTTGAAATTGATTTGTGAATCCATGTGCTTTCTCAATAGCTCACGGTTTTGCACTGCAGTTGTCTTCAACTGTAAACTTGATTTTTGATGTTGTGCTCATTCCAGTTGTTTCTGTTCCACTACTTTAGTTGGCATTGTGTATATACAAGATGCCTTGATTTTCAATTAGCTTCACTTGAATTTTCTCTGTGCCTTAGTCAACACCGAGCATGTTTGTTTGTATATTGACTTGAAATTACTTTGCATTATCTATTTGCACTTTGTCTTTTAGAGTTGTAGCTTGCATTGTGCATTCATGTGCTTGCTGTGTTGCCATATTGATCCCTCTGTTTGATTTGGCTTCACTGCATAGCATATTGGTACATCTTAAAAATGTTGCATCATTGAGTTGCACTGTACGTTTGTTGTTTGCATTAAGCATGTGTTCATCTGGTATCAGGAATTGACTTGATAGCTTTGATTTTGTGATGTTGCATCACTTGATGTTGTTGTTTCATTACTGAGCCTTATTCATGTGTGTTTGATTTCGAATCTGTTGGTCATGTCACTCCTTTGGGTTGTGATTCACTTCATGTTGTTTGAGAGGTTGGTTCGGTCTTGTACCTGTAGTTAAATTCATGTGCACTCTGTCGGGTAACTGTTGCATTCAAGTTGCTTAATTCCTGTCCACAGCTTGACTGTGTGGTCTGGTTCCTTCATTTTGTCACTTGGCCATCTTACTCTCATGTTGTATTGAGTCTGATCATGTTGCATATAGGCTTGCTGCCTGTTCATCATAGTATGAGGTCACTGCCCTTGTACTTAGTTACTTGCTGCTGCACTTGTGCTTGTTCCATTATGTAGTAGGGAAATTGTATGGTGTAGCTTGCTGCACTTTTTAACCTAATGCTTGGATACATATTTGCATATCAACTTGGGTGAGTCATGTGTAGTGCGAACCGTGCTGCTGTCCGGTTCTCCTGTGTATCAGTGTCACCTCTATCTGTTAGTCTTCTCGGTGCATTATTTTTGTACTGTTGAAGCATTGCATATGTTGTTGCCGTTCATTTGAATTCAGTTGCTTGCATTGGGTTTGTTCATCCTGTAGCATATTTTTGAAACAACCATTGCATTCCTGTATATGCACTTGAATTAGATGCTTATCGAAGTTTGTTTTGTCCAGTTCAATTGAGCTTTGTTGAATTTGCACATTAGATTTTTGTAGAGACTAATGCAACTGACTTGAGTTGCTGCAGTGTGCATATATGGTTATTTATAACCATTTCATTTTTGAGGCTCTGTCACTGATGTTGGTTTGCATTATCCATTTCTCAGTTGCAATTAAATTCGACAATTTTGTTGAGTTCACTGGAGATCCCTGTATGCATGTTCCTATGGGTTTGCTTTGTGGTACTCTGTGCTGCATCTCTGAGTTCGTTACTGTCATTTTTTGCATATTTATATATGTGGACTTGTACCACTTGATGGCATTTGGATTTGTATTTCGAATTCACTTGAGTTGAATCCAGCTTGTAGCTTGGATTTGACCTTGTATTTCATTTTGATGCACTGAGCTCTTATGTATTTCATCACTATAGTGGCGAGGCAGCGCACGCGTGCGTGTACTGCAGCCACAGAGTATTGATTTTAATTGATATTTCTTTTGCTTTTGATCCATTAATCTTTTTCGTATTTCATATGCCGTATTGGCGAGGCACTACACGTTAGCGTGCACTGCAGCCAATTAGAATTGATGTTTTAAGTGATATTTCAATTGTTTAAAATGATTTAGTTTCATTTGATCATTTTGTTGTTATCTAATTATCTATTTGATAATTAGATATTGAGTTTCTAGTTATTTATTAATAATTAGATTTTGATGTTAATTGCCGATTAAGCAATTCTGATGTTCTTCTAAATTATCTTCATTGATATTCTTTTCATTTATCTTTGTTGATGATTTGAATCTGAATATTTGTTGTTTAATGCTATTATGCATTATATTTACCATTATCTGATTACTTTATTAAAGGATTGGATAGGTGAATTTATTTTGACTGTCGTCTAATTGCTATTTAATTATTATTACTTCTATGCATTAATAACTGAGTTTGAATTAGACTGACCCGTGTATTATTTTCTTTTGAATGTAATACTCGGGTCAGACCGAGTATTTACAGGTTGTTGATATCTTACTTTGGGTTGCTGCTAGAGTTATGAATTCTTTTCATATTTTTGGAGTAAACGGTGTCATTGTATAGGATGTTGTATATTCATGTATATTATTCACGATAATGTACTTGTATATGTAACTTCCAGAGTCGACAGTTGTAGTTGTATCATATGTATTCTATCACATGTATATGAGACTTTTGATTATCTGTGTTCTGCATTTAGATTATCTGCGTTTGTATTATATATATTGTCCTAAACTATTTTGAACCATCGTAGTTTGTTTTATACTGGAATTGGGTATGTCGATGGGAGTAAATAAGTAAGAGATGAAAAAATTAAAAATATATACCACTCCTATCGAGGTAACCAATACTAGTGTAAGGCCTAACTACGGATGGCCACTCCTATCCAACCATATTCTTCGTGATAACAGACAGTATTTGTGACGCCCCACTCCGAGAGCCTCGTTAACAAAGAGTATTACATAGATAATACTGTCGGCTAACGCGGACAATAGAGTATAATGGAAGCGACCATGTGCAATCTTACCTTAACTATTCACTAAATATGTCGAAAAGTAGAAACACATTAAAATTCGACCTATTCAATAAATATTTAAAGCAAAACTACAATGGCTATAGGATCTATCAGAAGAAAATATAACAACTCAAATGTAATATACATCACAGAACAGTCGATCATAATATACACATACACAGATACACCACAGAGTATACAAAATAATACATGTCAAGTGGTACAAGAGACCACCATATACAGACGAGACGAAAGAGTATAAATCAAAGTTATAACAGATAAGGACTACAAAAGACGCTATAACAAAATGAATCTAGCGAATAGTCCATGCGGAAGCAAAATAGGCTAAGTCCCCAAAAGCACCTAACCTGAAATATCTCGGTCTGACCCGAGTATAAAATACACGGGTCAGTCTAGATAACAAATCAATTAGATAAACTGAACACCAATAAACCTGCAAGGTCATACAGTATAATAAATATCTCTAGGGGAGATAACACAATCATCAACAAGAGATGAATCATATAGAACAAGCCTCATATCATCGGCAACATATAGAAACAAAGGATACAATATCCCAAAACAAGCCAATAGGCAAACAACAAATACCAATAAGGTATACAAGTTCCACAAGGTATACGCTATACTCCATGCGGCTCAAAAAGACCAATACCGAAGGGCGATACCAAGGGAATATACATATCAATGAAACATCATAAAATTTGCTCGAGCTCAGTACTGTACAAACAAGGATCCATGAGCCCGAAGACTCCAAACCCAAGTATCACCCATGCGGCACATAAGGCCAACATCAGAGTGAAACTATATAGGGCAACAAACCCGAAGGCACACACCCGAAGGCAACATACCCGAAGGCAACAAGCCTAGGGAGACAGTCCGAAGACACTATCCCAGAGGCAACAAACCGTAGTGGTGAAGGTCGAAGACCCAGTACTGGACACCACTAACTGGCGGAATGTGTCACAACTCTAGAAAAGGAATCCGAAAAGTGTTAACGTATGTCCCATAACCACTCGTTCGCACTAAACGATTTACTATCCGTCAGTCCCTTTCACACTTAAAGCAGTACAAAGTTTACCTCATATCATCGATAACCCAAACCCGAAGGTCAAAACAATCAATCGAATAGGTCGAGGATTAATCGGAAAGATAAACGCACAGATTCATGGTCCGTGTTTTGCCCAACCATTTAATCACCCTTCCACTTCGTTCGAAGTGCGAAAGTGTGTGTGTTTTAAATAGAATTTATAAATTAGAGAAACGAACTTTTAAATGCGATTCGAGAGATTATTTTATAAAAACCCGTGGATTAAAATTAAAAGGAACCATCAAAGTCAAAACAATTGATAATCATACATAGGATCATCATGAATCAATTCAAATTGAAAATTCAATCCAAAAAGACAAAGTGGGCTGAAACAGCAGGTTCAGTCGACTGAACAGAGTTTTCAGTCGACTGAACCTATACCTGGAAAATTTTCCAGGTTCAGGAAACTTTCTGTTTCCAGGTTCAGTCGGCTGTGCAGAGTTTTTCAGTCGACTGAATCATGCCTGGAAACTCTTGGGTTTCAGGTTCAGTCGACTGAACAGAGTTTTCAGTCGACTGAATCATGCCTGGGCTGTTTTTCAGCCTTATTCAAATGAAGAGAAAACTCTCCCAAAATGCAATCGGACGAACATTGGCTCTAAGGGCTTATGCCAATCGACAACCCGGCCCTATATGTTCCTCGATGCATCACCAAAACATGATTAAAACATCAAAGTTAGGATTTCAAAGATTTGAACCCAAAACACTAAAAATTGGAATATTCCCCAATTCAACCCAAACCAATTGCAAGTGCATATGAACAAGGTGTTAGTAATTCATACCTAACATCAATGAAATCAAGAGGAGTAGATGTGAGTTCAAAACTCACCTTTTTACACAAAACAAAGAAGATGAAGAAGCTCAATTGCAAGGGATCAACCAACTACACTCCACTTCAACACTACAAGCTTCAATCTAGAGTCAAAAGCAAGTATTTCCTAAGTTAGGGTTAGGAAATTACTGAAATTGAACAGGAGAAAAGATGGAGAAGGTGGAGATGAACTTACCAATGGATTCTCTTTGATTTTGGAGCAAGAATCAAGTTACAAAGGAGAAACTAGGGCTTGCTAATTTCTATTTCTTTTTCCTTTCCCCCATTTCAGTTTTTAGTTTGAGAAATAAAATGAAATGAAGATGAAATGAAGAGAAGGGTTGAGCTAGGGGTTAAGTGAGCTAGTGGGCTGAACCCAACCCCAAACCCAATAGGAAAAGTAGCCAAAATTTCACAAACTCCAAACATATCAAAGATTATACTCAAAAAGATCGCAAACGCCATTTTGGACTCAATGGAAATGGTTTCGAGCTCCAATTCGGCCATTTGCAGAAAGTAACATTTCGGACCCCAAAATCTGAATAACGACGCTATATTTAAATCAAACATTTAAATATAAAATCGTTAAATATGTGGGTTGTTACAGTATTCTTTTAGTACTCTTTGTTATTGCGAGCATAGAGGTGGGGCGTCACAAATTGCTACTGCATTTGGTTTCATAATATAAGCGTAAATTGCCCGACAAATAGGTACGTTATTTGATAAATAAATTGGTTAGTTTAATTTAATTTTTGCAATTAAATTTAGGAGGACATAAAAATTTAAAATTTATAATGAAACGAATGTTGAAAATGGAATGAAACCATGGAAATTAAAGATAAGTATTAACAGTTGAAATGAAATTACGAATAATTGAAGTAATGTAAATTGTTATACCAGGCTAAGATTTGAATATAAGAAAACAAAGGTAAATAGTGAATTAATTTAATGAATTAACAATATTAAATAGCAAATTTAATTAAATCAATTTCCTGTAGTAATTGAAATATTGTTTGGGAATGAAAACTTACATATGTGAACAAATGTAAGTATTGAATTAATATATGTTACTTATTTAGGGTATTGAATAAATTTGGTATTCCAATTGCAATTAATGGTAATAATGCTGATATAAGCTAATAAAATTAATTTCAATGCAATACCTATTAATGGATGGAATGAAATGGGATTAATGTAAATGTTTTAAGTAAGATATTTGGATTTCATTATTCTTCTTTTTCCTTTTTTCCTTTTCGGGGACGAAAAGTTTTGAGTGGGGGAGAGTGTAACGACCCGTAAAATTCGATGTTTAAAATGAATTAAATTAATAAGATTTTTAATTTAAATTTAGAAAGAAATAAAAATCTTATAACTTATACGGGAGTGAATGTAGAAATTAGATGTATCAATTGTAATTAAAACCAACAATTTAAAATTTATATTGCAATTAATTGAAATAGTGTAAATTGTCATACTTTGTTATAAGTTTAAAATAAGAAACAAAAGGGAATGTTGAATTTGTGAATTACCAATAAAATATTAACTAGAATGGAATTCCAATTTATATAATAGTGGAAAGTGTAAATTTGTTGCATTTGGATATAAAATTTAAAATATAAGTAAATAAAGTAGGCATTTAATTTACCAATGGAATGATACGTTGATTAATAGTAACTATATATAAATTAAGGTAGTAATGTTAATGGCAGTTGATGAATAACCAACTTAAAGCAATTCAAATTGATTGAAACGACTGTTTATGTTAAAATTGATTGTAAATAGGAATATTTGGAAATAAAATGAATATATGAAAACAAAATGTAAGCATTGAATTAAATTAATGAATTCAAATTATAATAAATGGTCATTGAAAAATCAGTGTTATGCAAGTAATTATAATGTTGTTATTGATAATAAACGTTACTTCAATGATTATGAATATAGTAATGGAAGTGTGAATGAAAACTTAATAGAAACATAAATTTATTTTAAGGAAACAAGAGATATATTGTACAAATTGATGAATTAGTATAAATTTAATGCTAATTAGATAAATCAATATCATATGAGTCATTGCAACATTTGTTGTAAACTACAAACCTGTAAATGTGATTTAAGGCAAATAGTGACCGTTATTATTTGTTACCAGTTTACTTAGGCTATTAAGCTGTGAGTGGGAATCAATTTAAATTTAAAATGATACTTGGTATTACAATTATCAGTTTAAGAAAATAATTTCAAGACAAATGTAATAAGATGCATACAAATGTTGGGTATTTTGTAAAGTAATAAATGATGTAATTTGTGGTAATATGTGGTAATAATGTAAATTTAGGTAATAAGTGGTAATAATGTAAACTTAAATTTAGGTATTACGTTAATGTAAGTTTAGGTAATATGCGATAAGAATGTAAATTTTATTCATAGAGTGCTAATGGATTTAATAAAAAAATGAAGTTAAGATGAATAAATAAAATAGGAGTATAAATTTTAGTAAATGTGTGCATTGATTTATAATAGGATTTAAAAGGCAATTAATAATTTAAAGGTTGATTTATAAAGAAAACAATGTGTAATGGATGTAAATGGAACAAGTGTAGTGTAATGAGAGTTGTTGTAATAATTATTTGTAAAGAATTAAGTTACAAATATTACAAAATGTATAATGGTGACAATTGGTGTTGTTACCAATTTAACTGATCAATTTCAAATAAATGTCAACAAAATGTTACATTAATGCGGAATAAAACCATAATTTTAGTGTGAGCGTAATAAAAAGAAATAGAAATGTTAATTGTATTCATAATGTAATTATTGCTTTAATAATAAGAAGTGAAAATCAAAATAAAAGAATATAAATGAATAAGTTTTGTAAAAGAGTAAAAATATGTTTATTTATTTGAAATGTTTGTTAGCTGAAAGATAGATTGTAGAGATGAGTAACTATTATTTAGTGAGAAATGTGTAATTACTAGTTGTATCCAATAATGTAAATGTGTTTAAATTACTATTAGATAGGAAAAGTTGTTTTACTTCCCATTACATTCATTTAGTCCATTTTGAAACTTAATCAACTGAAATGAATGTAACTGAAAATTTCTAATTAATAGGAGAGAGAATACTAATTGTAAATTAATAGGTGCAATTAAAAGCAGCTTATGTTTTGTGAAAATATAAGGAAAGTTTTGACTCAATGAAAAAAACATTTACATCAAATAAATTGAAGGTTTCATCTGTGAATG
The DNA here is from genome assembly GCA_030765085.1 of Allium cepa. Classification (NCBI taxonomy): domain Eukaryota; kingdom Viridiplantae; phylum Streptophyta; class Magnoliopsida; order Asparagales; family Amaryllidaceae; genus Allium; species Allium cepa. Next base: position 57,738,769 of record CM060930.1, read on the forward strand.
TAGGTTTAATTTCATTAAAATAAAGAATAGAAAGGTTGATTTTAAAGAAAGAAATATATGCTTATTTGAACTGTGTTTTAGCTTACAGACTAATTACAAGAATAAGAAAATAATCAATATATTACTCTTGTGTATAAACAATAAATTCATAAACGTGTTTAAATAAACAATTGTTCTATTTTTTTATCCATTTTAGTTGTCTGTTTTAAAATTTAACTTTGTAAGTAACTGCAATTAATGTAATTCAAATGTTTCAATTAAAAGGAAAGTAAACGTTGATTGCAATTAATAGATTTAATAAAAGAAACGCACATTTTTTTTAAACAAAAAGGGTGTTTTAAATGGTAATATGAGATCAATTTGGGAAAAACAAATCAAATGTTTTCATTTTTAAGGTAAGTATAAAAATTTATTATGCGTAGACAAAAAACCTAAATGCGTAGAAATTCAAATTTTACTTGAGTTAATGAAGTTAATTTGGTTACATTTCAAAAAAAATTGAATTTCAAAATCTTTTATTATTAATTGTTTCACGAACGTTTTAAATTAGTTACCTTATTATTAATACTTGATCCGTTTATTTCACCGTTTGTTTAATACCATAGCATTTTTAGGTTGTATTTAATTCTTGCCACCTCATTTTCACGTATACAAAATTCAACGTTCGTTTGCAAACTTTTCCATTCCTACGTACATTTCCTTATGTATTATTAATACCTGAAGCTTTAATAATAAAACGTGACATTTATTTTTGTCCCCCCACATTCATTTCCTAATTATAAATTACCTACATCTTATTTCTTCTTTCTCCTAACACCTCATATTCAAAAGCTCTTATTCTTACAAATCCAAAAGCATTCTTTTATAAAAATGATTTTTTTTTTTCATTTTCGTGCACTTCCTGTCCTCATCTTAGTTGTTCTTCAATCTTTTCCTGAAGCCTCATCTTGAGAAAAGGTAAGTATTAAAATTTGTTTATTTACATATATTTTTAACGCGTACTAATTTTTATTTTAATAATATTTCTTGTACCACGAATATCTTTTGTATATAAACTTTGATTCACGCGCGATTTTTTCTGTTGGATTCAAATTTATATTCCGGACAACATGAAATTGATTTAGTTGAATTTGGAGATTGTTGAGTTTTGCGCTTCTGTTTGGATTTTTATGGGCTAAAATCAAAGGTGAGTGTTTTAACCCACTCACAACTTCTAAGATTTCTTATGTTTGTTAAATTCATTTATGATGTGATTTGAAATTTATTTATAGTTGTTTGGCATATATTTCATCATTATCTCAGTTAATTTGCATTTATTTTAGTTAACTTGTTATTTAATTTATTATTGCACATAAATTGCCAGTTAAATTATTATTCAATTTATTTTGCATAATAAACTGCCAGTAAATGGTTGTTATTTATTACCTGTTATATATTGATGTATTGTTTGAATTGGATAATGATTGTGATAAATGGATATATGATTTTATGATGGATGAATGGATGTTATATTTTATATTGTATAAACTGCAAGTTACTATACATTTTCATTTCATTCGGGATTGCGGTTTGAAATATAACCGTAATTTTTATTTTAAATTACGGATTGAAATGATAAATATCCGTATAACTTGACCATATGATAGAAAATTTTATATAGACACCGCGGTATATGGATATAAAAATGTAGGATCTAGATTAACCCTAGAGGGGGGGTGAATAGGGTTATAGAAAATTTTCTCGATTTAAACACAGAAATAAACTGTAGAAATAAATATGCTGAAAAGTAAATCACACACAAAATTTACCCAGCTTCGGCAAACCCTGCCTACTGCTGCATTCACAGATTTCTATTAGAATTAAACAGTATCACGCTTACAAACACTCTACTAGACTCGCAGACCCTTTTGCTCCCGCTCACAAACACTCTACTAGACTCGCACACCCTGCTTCCGCCTATAGAGTTTCGCTCACTCGCAAACACTGCTCCCGCCTATAGAGCTTTGCAAACTCGCACACCCTACTCACTGAACTAATTCTAACTAGACAATCTGACACTACCTAAACCCTAGGTGGTGATTTACAAATTCTTTGATTCGTAAAACAAAAACAATAATTAAAAAAATAATAGAAAATAGCCCTAAAACTAATTATAATAAAGCCTTAAAATTAAAAAAAAACAAAACCCTTTTTTTTTAATAAGACCGGCCCACTAATTAGAAATTTGCGTCCCCTTTCTCCTTTTTATTTTATCGGCCTGGTTCCCTTTTTTTTCTTGAGAATAATGCCGGCCGTTGTTTTCTTCTTTCTGAGATTAGGGCTTGTAAAATTGGGGCTTTCGATCTCTCTGCTCTGGAAATTAGGGCTTGAAGTCGCCGTCTTTAATTCGATCGATCCATTGATATTTTGCGTGTCGCCTTGATCGATTTATTCCTTGTTGCTTATGCGGCTGCTTCGATGGAGTTCGTGTTCGAATTGGTATGTTCTTTTTATTGCTTGCAATTGCTTGATTTCTGTATTGCGAACTCCTTCTTATGCCGATGATGATAATTTGGTTTTTATAGGGTTCGATCCCCTGAGTTTTCGTTCGTATATTCGTGTTTGAATTTGTCAATGAATTACTTCGGCCACTTGATGATGCTTGAATGTTTGAGATTGATTCTGACTTCTTCAAATTACTTGAACAACACGGTTTCGAATTCATGTGTTGACCACGGCTTTAATTTGCGACATTTTACTTTGTCACACGTATATTTTTGACTTGTTTAATCATCTTGATTGACACAGCTTCAGTCATCTTTGCATTCCTCCACTGTAGCATTGATTTCGTGATTTTTCACTTTGTTGACTTGTTCATCACTGAATTTGCGATTCACTGTCACTTCGGCCTTGATACTGAGTATTTAATTCGGCCATTTGATTTTCTAAACTTCTGGATATTGTGGGATGCCATCTCCATTTTGTTGTTGCAGTATTCATTGTTGGTGTGTTCCTCACTGATGCATTGTTGTAACTCCATCTTGACTTGGGTTTTTTTCACTGTAACAGATGCTACACTTGTTCGTGTATATATTACTTTGTTTCACTGGTGGCCTATGTGCATGCTTCACTGTTCTTTGCATTTGTTCATATGAGTGTGCTCACTGTTGTTTGTACCTGTGCATATATGTAACTGAGTTTGCATTTGATCTTGATCGTACTTCGGCCATGGTTTTATTGCTACAGCATGCTATTCACTTTCTCTGGTATCATTTTTTGGTTTGCATTGTTTATGTTACTTTGACTTGTTGTATCTGCATTCACCATAGTTTGTACCTGCATTTGCCATACTGTACATATATTCTTGGCTCTGGTTCATTGTTGTTGTTTAAGTTAGTATGTTGCCCTTTTACTTGAACTTGGTCTGGTGCAACTTGTTTCATTATCTGTTGCATACATGAGAGTGACACTGTACTCTATTCATGCTTGTTACATTCAGTTTGCACTTGTTCATCATGTAGCTTGTTGGTCTTCATTTGAAGTCGTGGCATTCATGTTTGACATATATGCACTGTGTGGTCTTGATTCATGCAGTCTTCATTAGCTCTTGATAAATGCACTTCTGGAGCTTGTATAATTTGAGTTGTAGCTTGATGGTTTCATGCTTCATGCAGCCTTTTGGTCTGACTGTTGCTTCATGTAGTTGACATATTTGTGGTCTTCATTTGGTGATTTGCACTGCTACACTGTTGCATTATAGTAGTTGCTTCTGCAGTTGCACATTGCTGCTTGTAGCACTTGTATACTTGGTCTTGTGCTGTCCACTGCCCTGTAATCTTGAGTTGCAGTGAGCTCGACATTGTTGTTTACTTCACCACTGACTTGATGCTGCATACATGTTTGTTGCAGTCCCTTTTTGCTGTTGCTATCCACATTGAACTGCTTTTGATGCACTTTTGAACTTTGTTGCATTCATGTCCTTGCAGTCTTCATGACTGTACTGTTGCAGTCGAGTTGTATTCATGTACACTTGTGGCTTGAACTGGAACTGTTTGTAGTCAATTGCTTTGTCTATTTGCCTTGAGTTGAACCTATCTTGGGTTTGACCTTGTTTTTGATTTCGGTGCTTTTGTTTGATTTTTTGCACACGAGTTGGCGAGGCAGTGCACACGTATACGAATGTACACGTGTGTACTGCAGCCACTCATAGTTACCTGTCCCTGATAAAAATACTGATATGCACAGATATTGCACAGTCAAAAATGATGACGAACAACCCAAATAACTGAGGCAAACAATGTTTTCAAAATCATCGTTTCTTTCAAATTTCAAAAATATTTCTCTTTCAATTTTACTGCGTTTGAAAATATTTTTGCAGATTACTCAGATGCTGGATTCAAATTGGATTATAGTTGAAGACAAAAATATGAGTGTGAGTGATATGTAGTAAGGTTGTGATGTAAATGTGAAATGTCATGTATTGTAGTCAAAATTGTATATGTATAGTGAGAGTTTGAAATTGTACTATCAAAGTTGTAATAAATATTTGTTTGAATAAAAATTTCTGTTTGAATTCAAAATCTGTTTAACTTGTTCTGTTTGAATTCAAATTCGAATTCTGTGTAATTTAATTTTATTCAACAAATATTTATTTAATCTATGAAAAAACAAAATAGTACATTACCAAATACATACTATTCAAAATTGTAATAAATATTTGTTTGAATAAAATTTCTGTTTGAATTCAAAATCTATTTAACTTGTTTTGTTTGAATTCAAATTCAAATTCTGTGAAATTTATTTTATTCAACAAATATTTATTTATTCTATAAAAAATAGTACATTAACAAATACATTTAAATGAATGTATATATGTTTATTATCATCAAACAAAAATCATATAGCGCAAAGCGCATATTCAACAATCTCCCCCTTTTGATGATAACAAACATATATTTAAGATTTTGAATATATTAAATGTATTTGATAATTTCATTTGCTCCCCCTATTTGAATGCTCCCTTTTTATGTGATACTCCCCCTACATATATGGCTCCCCCTACATATATGCATACAAATAAAAATATGTAAATGAGCCTATATGCAAAGTGAAAATTATTTGACCTTTGCTTGATTCTATTTGACAAAATCTTAACTTTTCTCTCCCCCTTTTGTTATCAGCAAAAGAATAATAGTGTTATAAAATAGGGATGAAGTGATAGACATGAATCAAACAATTAACTCAATTAAATATAAATATCAAATCTCAATAAAACTCAAACAAAAATCATAATTACCCTTGTCAAGCGCATATTCCACTTTCAGAAGTGATGGAGATAGAATCATCAAAAATTCATATAGATATGTCTATTTGTGGTATATTTTTTTTGGAAATTTGAATATCTACTAACCATGCATAACCTTTAGGACTTTTAAATGAGATTAGTAGTATTCCAATTTAATTTAAAAAATGAAATCAAGTATCTTCTAACCACGCATGACCGTGAGGACTTTTAAATGGGATTAGAATCAACTTGTCTATTAAATCAATTATTTTTAATATGCGTTCCATACATGCATAACCGTGAGGACTTTTAAATGAGCATGGAAGCACATAATCAAAAATCCAAGTAATTCACCCATGCATAACCGTGAGGACTTTTAAATGAGAGTGAATACTTTGGATATTTATTTTTATTGCTAAATATAATAAGTTGAAGCACAAATAATTTCCTTCACAGATTTAAGATATTGAAGAACAAATGATTTCCTTTGTAAACTACCACAAATTTACATACTAAATACGATCTTGATGAGTGATGGTCGATAGAAAGATGACAGAAATAGAAATGGTCATGGAATTATTACCCAACAAAAAGTTTTTATAACTCTTGTTATGAAATTCTAAAGAAATTTTCTAATTATACTTTCTCGAGTTATAATATATGATAAATATCAACACTCATCTCTTTTTCAATCACTATTTATCTTTTCGATAATCAAAGGGAGTCAGATTAGTCAAATTTGTCATTTAAAATCAAATTAAAAATTATAAAATCAATTTTTCAAAAATGATTAAGCTGTAAATATGGTCAAACATGATTTTCTTGAGGGGAGTTTTATAAGAAAATTTTCTGCTATTTGAAAATTATTTCAAGTGAAAAATATGCAGATATTTTCTTTGAAAAAAAAAACGATGCAGCAAATGAATGTTTCAAAAATTAATCACGTTACACTAATAATTTTTCTATCAACTATATTACCAGTGTAATCCGCATCTGAATTTAAATTTCACTCAATATTCACTTGTTGAATCAAACCATGAGATGTGCACCAAAAATTTCAAAACATCATTCTTTTGAATTTGAATTTAAGCCGTGTTAACACTCAAACAAATATCATGATGTTAATTTCAGAAACCAGAGGATAAACAATTATTTTCATGAGTAATCAACAGTCAATCAACATCATAATTATTTCAAAAACAATTTCTTAAAATCCTTTTTCTCATGAATTTGAAATCGTGCAAATTTACAAGCAGTGATCAAAATGTCAGAACCAATATATCTACGTGTAGCATGAGTAACCAGCATTTGACCGAACAAATTTATATAAATTAGTTCAAAACTGAAAATCTGATTGGTCATCAATTAAGCACAAATTAATGTCATAAATAAGAACAAGTCAAAAAATCATATCAATTAAGTCTGAATCAGTCAACCATCATAATTACTCCAAGTAATTCTATTTAAAGATGGTTAGTCAATATTTTAAAAATCATAGCATCAAAATCATCATCTTTTGTTCATCTCAATATTGGCTGATTTTAATTTAGAGTATGGTGCAGATAATCACATTTAAAAACAATTACCTGTTTTACCTTTACGATAATTTTTTGTGATTGCCCATTGTGATTCTGTCACCTTTATACTAGGCTAAGGAACTTTGCTTTGTCGCCCGTTGTGTTTCTGGAACAGCCGAAATCCAGAGAACACTGTTGTTGTTCCTTAGCCTGCCACCACACCTACACGATAAAAGATTTGTGCGACCTATTTGTTTTTATAGGTCCATTGTTGTTAGTGGCAGAATATGAAAAATATGTTTTTGGAGACTCAAAACTGTTTATATATGTTCCTTTTGGCACCCAAATTTGTTTGACTTTCAAAGATTTTATATTTGTGCCTTTTGGAACCCAAATTGGTATAGTTTTCACGTGTTTGGGTCTATACCAACAATTATTTCGATTATGTCCAAATTCTCTACAAAACGTGCACATTAAATTGACTTGATTAAATTTTGTGTTTCTATGACTACAATTTTCAACATGATTTCCAATTATTTCAGATCGAGCAAAAACACTTTTACTTTTTGCATTATCATTATTTTGTGATTTCCCAAAGCCTAGTCCTTTTCTATTGTTAGCAAAAATTTGATTTCCAAATAACACTTTGAAAGATTTTTCGCCTCTTGAAAAGTTATTCAAAGATTTCTCAAGATTTTGGACTTTGGTTTTTAATGTTGAATTTTCAGTGACAAGTGAGGTGCATCGATTAATAAAATCCTTTCTCCTAGTGTCGATGGTTACCTTAAGATTCAAGTTTTCATTTTCAAGACTTTCAAAGTTATTCCTCAGTTTTGATAATTCTGAATCTAAAATCTTACATTTTTTACATTCTAGGTTTTGAATATTTTCAATTTCAGTTTTTAACCTAAAATTTTCACGAGCAAATTCTCTCCTATCAGATTTCAGTTTTTCAATTTTAGATTCAAGAGTATCCACTACCTTAGTAAGATCAGAACACATAAAAACAAGTTCTTTATAAGAAAACTCACCTGCCTCACTAGATTCGTCGGAGGTTGCTTCTGATTCTGATTTTGCCATGCAACACAAGTTAGCCTCCTCTGGGCTGCTATCCGAAGCTTCCTCTCCTTCTTCATCACCCCAAGTCGCTGCAAATACCTTCTTCGCCTTTTTCTTTTCTTTGTTGTTTTTGAGAAGTGGGCATTTTGGTTTGATGTGGCCAGGCTTGTTGCAGTTATAACATGTCAGTTCATTATCGGAATTTTCGGAATCTTTTGACCTATTGACCTTTGTTTTCTTCTTGCGTGGCTTGAATCTAGACCATCTTCTAAGATTATTGACAGCCATTGCAAGCTCTTCAATTGGATCTTCTTCATCGCTTTCTTCTTTACTTTTTAAGGCAATCGTCTTCTTCTTTGGTTCGGAGTTGTTGCGTTCTTCCTTTGCTTTTAACTCAAGCTCATATGTCATCAAGTTGCCAATCAACTCCTCCATGCTTAGTTTGCTCAGATCTTTCGATTCTTGGATTGCTGTGACTTTTGCCTCAAAGTTCATTGGTAAAACTCGTAGTATCTTCCGCACAAGCTCTACCTCAATGAATACCTTCCCAAGCGCTCTAGCATTGTATACCAAGGTTGAAAAGCGTCCAAACATATCCTTTATGCTCTCGCCTTTGTCCATCACAAAGTTTTCGTATTCATTGCTGAATAGGGCTAGCCGAGACTCCTTGACTTGAGAAGTTCCTTCGTGTGTCACCTCCAAAGTATGCCATATTTCCTGTGCTGTTGTACAATGAGAAATTCTATTAAATTCGTTTTTATCAAGAGCACATATCAAAGCATTCATGGCTTTAGCATTTGTCGTTTTCAATTTCTTATCGTTTGCATCCCACCTATCCTTAGGTTTAGGAATCTCAGTACCACCAACGATTATAGTGGGAGGTTTATAGCCAGTTTCAATAATATCCCAAACATCATAATCAACGGAACTAAGATAAATACTCACCCTAACTTTCCAATAAGCATAATCGTTCCCGTTAAACATGGGTGGCCTAGCAATAGATTGCCCCTCAAAAAAAGCATTATTTTGTAGACTCATGACTCTAGAGTTAAATAAAAAATATACCGGGCTCTGATACCACTTGTAGGATCTAGATTAACCCTAGAGGGGGGGGGGGGGTGAATAGGGTTATAGCAAATTTTCTCGATTTAAACACAGAAATAAACTGCAGAAATAAATATGCTGAAAAGTAAATCACACACAAAATTTACCCAGCTTCGGCAAACCCTGCCTACTGCTGCATTCACAGATTTCTATTAGAATTAAACAGTATCACGCTTACAAACACTCTACTAGACTCGCAGACCCTTTTGCTCCCGCTCACAAACACTCTACTAGACTCGCACACCCTGCTCCCGCCTATAGAGTTTCGCTCACTCGCAAACACTGCTCCCGCCTATAGAGCTTTGCAAACTCGCACACCCTGCTCACTGAACTAATTCTAACTAGTCAATCTGACACTACCTAAACCCTAGGTGGTGATTTACAAATTCTTTGATTCGTAAAACAAAAACAATAATTAGAAAAACAATAGAAAATAGCCCTAAAACTAATTATAATAAAGCCTTAAAATTAAAAAAAACAAAACCCTTTTTTTTTAATAAGACCGGCCCACTAATTAGAAATTTGCGTCCCCTTTCTCCTTTTTATTTTATCGGCCTGGTTCCCTTTTTTTTCTTGAGAATAATGCCGGCCGTTGTTTTCTTCTTTCTGAGATTAGGGCTTGTAAAATTGGGGCTTTCGATCTCTCTGCTCTGGAAATTAGGGCTTGAAGTCGCCGGCTTTAATTCGATCGATCCATTGATATTTTGCGTGTCGCCTTGATCGATTTATTCCTTGTTGCTTATGCGGCTGCTTCGATGGAGTTCGTGTTCGAATTGGTATGTTCTTTTTATTGCTTGCAATTGCTTGATTTCTGTATTGCGAACTCCTTCTTATGCCGATGATGATAATTTGGTTTTTATAGGGTTCGATCCCCTGAGTTTTCGTTCGTATATTCGTGTTTGAATTTGTCAATGAATTACCTCGGCCACTTGTTGATGCTTGAATGTTTGAGATTGATTCTGACTTCTTCAAATTACTTGAACAACACGGTTTCGAATTCATGTGTTGACCACGGCTTTAATTTGTGACATTTGACTTTGTCACATGTATATTTTTGACTTGTTTAATCATCTTGATTGACACAGCTTCAGTCATCTTTGCATTCCTCCACTGTAGCATTGATTTCGTGATTTTTCACTTTGTTGACTTGTTCATCATTGAATTTGCGATTCACTGTCACTTCGGCCTTGATACTGAGTATTTACTTCGGCCATTTGATTTTCTAAACTTCTGGATATTGTGGGATACCGTCTCCATTTTGTTGTTGCAGTATTCATTGTTGTTGTGTTCCTCACTGATGCATTGTTGTAACTCCATCTTGACTTGGGTTTTTTTCACTGTAAAAGATGCTACACTTGTTCATGTATATATTACTTTGTTTCACTGGTGGCCTATGTGCATGCTTCACTGTTCTTTGCATTTGTTCATATGAGTGTGCTCACTGTTGTTTGTACCTGTGCATATATGTACACTGAGTTTGCATTTGATCTTGATCATACTTCGGCCTTGGTTTTATTGCTACAGCATGCTATTCACTTTCTCTGGTATCATTTTTTGGTTTGCATTGTTTATGTTACTTTGACTTGTTGTATCTGCATTCACCATAGTTTGTACCTGCATTTGCCATACTGTACATATATTCTTGGCTCTGGTTCATTGTTGTTGTTTAAGTTAGTATGTTGCCCTTTTACTTGAACTTGGTCTGGTGCAACTTGTTTCATTATCTGTTGCATACATGAGAGTGACACTGTACTCTATTCATGCTTGTTACATTCAGTTTGCACTTGTTCATCATGTAGCTTGTTGGTCTTCATTTGAAGTCGTGGCATTCATGTTTGACATATATGCACTGTGTGGTCTTGATTCATGCAGTCTTCATTAGCTCTTGATAAATGCACTTCTGGAGCTTGTATAATTTGAGTTGTAGCTTGATGGTTTCATGCTTCATGCAGCCTTTTGGTCTGACTGTTGCTTCATGTAGTTGACATATTTGTGGTCTTCATTTGGTGATTTGCACTGCTACACTGTTGCATTATAGTAGTTGCACATTGCTGCTTGTAGCACTTGTATACTTGGTCTTGTGCTGTCCACTGCCCTGTAATCTTGAGTTGCAGTGAGCTCGACATTGTTGTTTACTTCACCACTGACTTGATGCTGCATACATGTTTGTTGCAGTCCCTTTTTGCTGTTGCTATCCACATTGAACTGCTTTTGATGCACTTTTGAACTTTGTTGCATTCATGTCCTTGCAGTCTTCATGACTATACTGTTGCAGTCGAGTTGTATTCATGTACACTTGTGGCTTGAACTGGAACTGTTTGTAGTCAATTGCTTTGTCTATTTGCCTTGAGTTGAACCTATCTTGGGTTTGACCTTGTTTTTGATTTCTGTGCTTTTGTTTGATTTTTTGCACACGAGTTGGCGAGGCAGTGCACACGTATACGAATGTACACGTGTGTACTGCAGCCACTCATAGTTACCTGTCCCTGATAAAAATACTGATATGCACAGATATTGCACAGTCAAAAATGATGACGAACAACCCAAATAACTGAGGCAAACAATGTTTTCAAAATCATCGTTTCTTTCAAATTTCAAAAATATTTCTCTTTCAATTTTACTGCGTTTGAAAATATTTTTGCAGATTACTCAGATGCTGGATTCAAATTGGATTATAGTTGAAGACAAAAATATGAGTGTGAGTGATATGTAGTAAGGTTGTGATGTAAATGTGAAATGTCATGTATTGTAGTCAAAATTGTATATGTATAGTGAGAGCTTGAAATTGTACTATCAAAGTTGTAATAAATATTTGTTTGAATAAAAATTTCTGTTTGAATTCAAAATTTGTTTAACTTGTTCTATTTGAATTCAAATTCAAATTCTGTGTAATTTAATTTTATTCAACAAATATTTATTTAATCTATGAAAAAACAAAATAGTACATTACCAAATACATACTATTCAAAATTGTAATAAATATTTGTTTGAATAAAATTTCTGTTTGAATTCAAATTCAAATTCTGTGAAATTTATTTTATTCAACAAATATTTATTTATTCTATAAAAAATAGTACATTAACAAATACATTTAAATGAATGTATATATGTTTATTATCATCAAACAAAAATCATATAGCGCGAAGCGCATATTCATCAAAAAATATTTTGAAATGATTTCTATGGTTTCATAAAGAAATATATATATGGTTTTATGCGATATTGATTTCAGATATTTGATAAAGGTTATTTTATATATAGTTAAATTCTTGGTTTTAAGCTATGTATAAAAAAATTTAAAGTATGAAGTAAGTTTAATAACAAAGTTGATTTTATTAAAATATATTATGGATAATTGTTTACTTACATTCTAACATAGAGTTTATATTGATTTTTATAAATCAAAGTTGAGAAGATAGTTTTGAAATTGATTTGAGATTTTATCTAAATTAAGATCTTATTGAAATTTAGATTTAAAACGAACATGGTGTTATAATTAAATTCGGGTTTAAGATGATTTAAGTGAATATATCTAGTCTAAATAAATTGAGGAATATTTAATTATTGAATTTGAAAGTTTTATTTAAAGGATTCTGGATTATTAAGTAAGTATTTGAAAACTAAATAATAGTAAAGTGAATTTGGCATGTATATATAAATTAAAAATTTAGTTTTGAAATGGTGTTATATTTAAAACTTTGAAATATATGGAAATTTAAATGGTTTACTTAGGAATTCAAATCTCTATTTGGAATTGATTTGAGAAATTAAAAAGCAAATTTACTTTATAACGTAATTTATTATTAAACCATTTAAGTACTAAAAATTTTGTTTCGAAGCTATCGGTTTAAGGTATATATTTGAAAGTGCTATGATCACCAATATAAATTACTTAAATGGTTTAAGGTATAAATTTAAGCAAATTTACCAACACAAACATCAACTCCTCATACCCAAGCTATCATCACCTCTACACCAAAGAGTGGTTTGTAGCTTAATGCGTGTAGCTTGCACATCACACAACACTTAGGATTTTCCAGTACATTTATGCACTTATCTTCTTATACTTTAAAGATTTCTAAAGCTTATCTTTTCTTATTTCAGATTCTTCAATGACACGCGGCGGATCATATTATCAGGATTTCCAACGCTACGGGGGGCGTGGTCAATATGATTATCGGCGTTACTTTCCCTCCTATAGAGAGTCTGACGAAGAGAGGGCTGCTCGAAAGGCTCGCGAAAGGAGGGATGCAGAAGAGCGTTATGACAGAAGGGATAGGGATGAGCACCATGATTCCCTGCAGAGAAGTGACGACTCTTACAAAAGGAAATCTCACGATGACCGAGGAAAGGGTCATGCAGCTGAAGATTCAGGCAAACGAGCCCGATATGGTGAGAGACATGCTTCCACTATTCCCGAAAAGCCTACTGCCCCTGCCCCTCTCGACATTACATCCGACTCTCCTGCTCTCGGGAAGGAGGACATCCAGACAATAATAAGCAGGCCTAAATTTCAAGTGGGACCTGGCCCAGCCACTTTACAAAGTCGTTTTCCACAATGGTGCTTAAAGGGTGTGAGATTCGACCTAGACTTGGTCCCCATCGACAAGTCTGCTATGTTGCGCAATCTTGATGCAGTCAAGCTCGATATCGAGAGGATGTCAAACTGGCAGAAGCTTGTTGATGAGCTTCAAAGAGTTAACCGTGCCAACTTAGAGGCCATGATCACCATGGAAAATGATAAGGCTGAGTGGCAAAAGGTCCTTGAGCAGCACGACACCGAAATGAGGAGCATTACTTCCTACAACGAGGAGCTCGAAGCAAAGGTTGAGAAGTTGAAAGATGAGCTTGCTGCTTCCTCTACTTCATACTCTCAAAAAGAAGAAGTGCTTCTCAAACAAGTTAGAGATGCTCATGCCAGTCAGAGGGACGCTGAGGACAGGCTTGAAGCACAAAAAAGAATCAGTGACGGCTATGTCTCTGATATTGCTGAGCTTCAAAAGAAAAACAACTCCCAGGAGGCGGAGATACAGATGCTTAAGCTTCAGCTTGCCAAAACTGAAAGGGAGCGCGATGAGGCTGTCGCCGGCAAAATCGCAGCCGAAGAATCTCATGAGGCGACCAAAAACAGCTTCGGCTCAACATTATTCGACTTCTACTTGCATAGCGTCTTGGGGCGTGGAAGCCTCGCCTTTCTTGGTCCCAAGTATGAGATCACTTTAGCTGAAGTGTGGGAGGCCGCCCTCGATATGCTTGGTGCTGAAGGTGCTGGTTATGACGAGTCAGCCCTGGAAAGGCATTATTTTGATGAAGACGCTCGCGCTGCTCTCGCCAGGGGAAAGGAACAACTTGCCAAACTAAGAACCGAAATGAAGGAAGGGGACCAGCTGGGGAAAACCACTTCAACTACTCTAGTCCAGCCACCTTCTTCGTCTGAAGTCGACATTATTGGTTCCAGTTCCCATCTCGCATCTCCCACCAAAGTTACCGCTGATATTACAAGCACACAAGGCGGAGACGAGGGTGAAGAGAGCGCTGATGCGCAAGCTTATGAAGTCGATATCAGGAAACCAGCTTCTCCAGGTAACTTCACTGTTAATCTCGCCATTGTCAATTCTGCTCAAGCGGGTTACTCGTTTATTTCGCATGAGTTTCACGAGCTCCTTGGCTATTTTCTCAACCTTGACGAGCCTTCATCTCCTCTCTTTACTGACTTCATTGGTGAACCTTCATCTCCTCTTTTTGCTGACTTTAACCTTTTTTCTTCTGTAGAGAAAGTACCAAGCACTGCTCAAACTTCTACTCCTCCGGTCATCCTTCCTTCATCTCTTCAGGCGGTGCCTCCTTCTGCCTCGCAACCTGGATCACAGGAGGAACAAATAGAGGCTCTTCACGGCTTGGATGATCCCATCGCTTCGCAAGAGCAGAAAGATGAGAGACCTGAGGAAGGTGACATATCCCCGGAACGAACTCCTTCTGACGACATTGTTCTATCAAAACTTGTCACTCCGGGGAGTGAGTCTTCCTCACAAAGGAGAGAGAAGCGTGGGACATCAAAGAGGAGGGGGAAGAAAATCACCGCCACTGAAGAGGAGCCGGAAGTTGAACCGGTTACACCTACCTCTCCTACTTCCCTTATACCCACTGGCCGACCTGGAAAGCTGGTCATTCGACCGGGTAAAGGGTCCAAAGGAGGGAAGAAGAAGTGAAGATTTTAGCTTTTTGTCTTTTATATGAACTGGCCGAGAGCTGTGCGGGTATCGGCCCCCGCTTTTATTTTGAAAACCTGTATCTGCATTATAGTTGAATAAAATGATTCTTCGTTTGTACAAACTTCTGTTTGAATTTGAGAATGCATTTACTATTTATTTTTGCACAAGTTTATTTATATGATATTGCAGCGGGCTTATGGTATGTTGTTTGAGTATTACTTTACTGATGCAGCTATACTACTATACCATGTTGCCCCCATACCTTAAGCTTGTTGCAATATTTTATACTTCGAGGGGACTTGCACTCTTATTTGTTAAAGAATAATTATTTTATTCTTTAAAGAAATTTTTTATAGAGTACAACTCCCATCGTATAAGTTTTTACGCTTTGTCGTTCGAAGAAATCACTTTTTTCTTTTGCTTATGTGCATATTTTACCAAGTGAATTCCTCTATGTGGTAAAGCGGACCTCTGAAGGGTACTTTAACTTCTTTTCTTTTTACGATCATTTTCCATTCGAAAGTTAAAGTACGCTTTTGATGAGGATTTTTTTTATATACAAAATTGTACCTCTGAGGAGGGATTTTTCACGTTTCAACACTTGGAAGTTTTATTTCAATCTCGGTGAAACATGTACCCCCAAAGAGTTGTGCCTTCGAAGAAAGCCTTTTCACGTTTCAACACTTGGAAGTTTTATTTCAATCTCGGTGAAACGTGTGCTTCCAAAGAGGTCTTTTTTCTTGATTGTGTCCCCGGGAGGGGGTCGTACCTCTAAGGAGGGATTTTTTACGTTTCAACACTTGGAAGTTTTATTTCAATCTCGGTGAAACGTGTACCCCCAAAGAGTTGTGCCTTCGAAGAAAGCCTTTTCATGTTTCAACACTTGGAAGTTTTATTTCAATCTTGGTGAAACGTGGGCCTTCAAGAAGGTCTTTGTTTTTGCATTTCAACTTTGGTGAAGTGAAATTCCGAAGAGCGGTTGCTACACTTCAACTCCTGGAGAAATGTGCCTCCGAAGAGGGCTTTTATTTTGTTTACATTTCAACTCTGGTGAAGTGAAATCCCGAAGAGCGGTTATAACACTTCAACTCCTGGTGAAATGGGCCTCCGAAGAGGGCTTTTATTTTGTTTGCATTTCAACTCTGGTGAAGTGAAATTCCGAAGAGCGGTTATAACACTTCAACTCCTGGTGAAATGTGCCTCAGAGAGGGTTTTCATCGCCTGGAAGTTACTCTCTCATGGTTGGAGGGTCATGACTCCTCCAATCTTTTTTGTTGAGTAGAGAACTTTCTTTTTTGTGGCATATGACCCATTAGAGGTCTTTTATTCTCCGAAGAGTTGCGCCTCCGAAGAGGACTTGTGCCGCTGATGGTAGCTTTGGTTGTTCCTCTGTTCACTTGCTTATGCCTTTTCAGCGATCCTCTTTTTTTTTCTTTTCAAGTTTTCATTCCCCTTTTTCTCACAAGTGGCTTGTTTAATCCAAGGAAGTGTACTTCATTGCCAGGCAAGTTCGTGAGAACGGGCACTAGCTTCCTAATTGGATGTTTGTTTGTTCAAACAATCTCAATTTATCAGCAAGGGCTCGTTCCTATCGAAATCATTAGCCGTTCAATTGAAGTATTTCCTATCTAGGATTTGAATTCGGGGTCTTTGTGACTTGAAATTTGTTTGTTGAATGATGGTGAGAATCGCTCGGTCTTATTATGCGCAAGTTTTATTTCCATTGTCTGCAAAAATTTAAATCGATATTTCAGCAATACATTTTATGTACTTTTATATCGAAAATAAAGCAAACATGTAATAAAAATAAGGAACACATGATTTATAGTGGTTCGGCCAAGAATTTGGGCCTACATCCACTTTATATTCTTCCATTAATCACTTGCATCGGTTTTACAATTGCTTTCAATTACAAGAATCATACGTTCACAATCCTTTTTTACAATATTTCAACAAAATTTTCAAGTAAAGTATGGACGCAAGTGATTGCTGTTCCATGCCCTTGGAATTTGATCTCCTTCAACAGTAGTGAGTTTGAATGTGCCGTCAAGAAGCTTCTGACCTATCACATATGGTCCTTCCCAATTAGGCCCAAACACACCTGTCGCGGTCATAATTCTTTTCAGGACTAGATCTCCAATTTCAAAGCTGCGTTGTCGAACTTTGGAATTGAAATGTCTGGCTATCCTTTGCTGATGAGCTGCAACTTTGAGATTAGCTTCATCTCTTTTTTCATCAAGGAGATCCAGCGCTTCAAGTTGTAGCTTTTCATTTTCTGCTTGATTGAAATGGATTCTTCTGTGTGAAGGGACCTCTGTTTCAACCGGGATCATTGCTTCCGATCCGTATGCTAACGAAAAAGGAGTATGCCCAGTCGCAGTTTTGTGAGTAGTTCTGTATGCCCATAGTGCAAGTGGTAGTTTATCGACCCAACCACCTTTTGCTCTTTCGAGTTGCTTTTTGATGGTTGATTTGATGATCTTGTTCACTGCTTCCACTTGCCCGTTTGCCTGCGGATGAGCTACTGCCGAAAAGCTTTTCTGGATTTTGAATCGCTTGCAAAAATCCTGGAATTCCTCGCTTTCAAACTGAGTACCATTGTCTGTGATTATTTTCTGAGGCACACCGTATCTGCAAATGATATTCTTGGTCACAAAGCTTATCATTTTCTTTGAAGTGATCGTAGCTAATGGTTCAGCTTCAGCCCACTTAGTAAAATAATCAACTGCAACAATAGCATATTTAATCCCTGATTTAGCAGTTGGTAGCGGCCCAATGAGATCCATTCCCCAAATTGCAAATGGCCATGGACTGATCATCTGTGTGAGTTCGGTAGAAGGTGCTCTAGGAATTTTGGCATATCTTTGGCATTTGTCACATTTTCGGGAGTAATCTGCAGCATCCCGAGTAATTTCTGGCCAAAAATATCCGTATCGGAGAATTTTCTTTGCTAATGTTTGACCACCTGAATGATCACCGCATTCTCCTCCATGCACTTCTGCTAGGATTGTTTTGGACTCTTCCCGGGATACACATCGAAGCAATGGCATTGAGAATCCCCGTCTGTACAATCGGCCATCCTGAATCACATAGCGAGAGGCCTTCCTTAGTAGCTTTCATCTTTCTATCGAGTTTTCTGGCAGAGAACCTCTGAGTAGGTAATCCAGTATTGGAGTCATCCATGACTCTTGTTCTTGAGATACATTCATAATCCAGTCTATATCCATCTCGTCTATACTTGGCGCTGAAAGGACTTCTACAGGGACCAATCCCAATAGTTGAGCTTCACCAGAACTTGAATATTTTGCGAGGGAATCTGCCTTCATATTCTCTTCCCGAGGAATGTGGCTTATTGAATAGTGATCGAGTTCACATAGGAGTTCCCAAGCCTTTGACAAGTAGGAAGGCAGGTTTCCACCTTTTGCTTGAAATTCCTTCTTGACTTGGCATACAATAAGCTGGGAATCACTGAAAATTTGTAGTGCTCGAATGTTTAGCTCTTTAGCGATTTTCAGACCTGCAATAAGAGCTTCATATTCTGCTTCATTGTTTGTTGAAGGAAATTCCAGTCTTAGTGCATAACATAATGATCGACCTTCAGGAGTTTCAAGTACCACTCCGGCTCCAGAACAGTAGTCATTTCTTGCGCCATCAACATACATCTTCCACTGGATTGGAGAATCACTGATCGCTTTTTCCTCACCATTATCTTTCTCTGTGAATTCTGCAATGAAATCAGCTAAAGCTTGTCCGTTGATTGCTTTTCGGGGATGATAAGTGATGTCATATTGACTGAGTTCAATGTTCCATTTTAGAAGGCGACCCGAAGTTTCTGGGCGAAATAGGACTTGCTTTAGAGGTTGATCAGTGAGCACTTTGATAGGATGAGCTTGGAAATATTGCCTCAGTTTCCTCGATGCAACTAGTAGGCAATAGGCGAGTTTTTCCAACTTGGAGTAATTCAGCTCTGCCCCAGTGAGTCTTTTGCTGATATAGTAAACTGGATGTTGAATCCTTTTGTCTTCTCGTATCAGCGCTGCACTTAGAGCATGAGATGATACTGCCAAGTATATAAGAAGATCCTCACCATTACCTGGTCTAGAAAGTATCGGAGGCGTTTCCATATGACGGATCAACTCTTCAAAAGCTTTTTGGCATTCGGGCGTCCATTCAAAGTTCTTCTTTCCTTTTTTCAGGGCATCGAAGAATGGGATGCATTTATCAGTAGCTTTGGAAATGAACCGACTCAGGGCGGCGATCTTTCCGTTGAGACTCTGCAGTTCCTTCTTTGTTCTAGGAGCTTTAACTTCTTTCAAGGCAGTAATTTGAGCTGGACTAGCCTCAATGCCCCTAGCACTGACGATAAAACCTAAGAACTTTCCGGATTCGACCCCAAATGTACATTTCAGGGGGTTAAGCTTCATTCTGTATTTCCGGAGGACTGCGAACATTTCTGCCAAGTGTTCAATGTGATCCGCTGCTTTCCTGGACTTCACTAACATGTCGTCGACATAGACTTCCATAGTTTTGCCCAATTGCGGTTTGAACATAGCATTAACAAGTCTTTGGTAGGTTGCCCCTGCATTTTTCAATCCGAAGGGCATAACTCTGTAGCAATAAAGTCCAAGATCTGTGATAAAACTTGTATCCTCCTGATCTGGCTCGTGCATCATGATTTGGTTATAACCGGAGTAGGCATCCATGAAAGATAACAATTCATGTCCCGCAGTTCCGTCTACCAGTTGATCGATCCTGGGTAATGGGAAGCAATCTTTGGGGAAAGCCTTGTTTAGATCAGAAAAATCGATGCACACTCTCCATTTTCCATTAGCTTTCTTGACCAACACAGGATTTGAAACCCAATTCGGATATGTAGATTCTTTGATGAAGTTATTTTCCATGAGTCGATCAACTTCTTCTTTTAATGCTGCTGACCTTTCTGGACCTTGGGTTCTTCTTTTCTGTTTAACTGGCGTAAACTTTGGGTCAATATTCAGAGCGTGTACTGCAACTTCTGGGGATATTCCACACATATCGGCATGAGTCCAAGCAAAGACATCCAAATTCGCCTTCAGGAAAGATATCAAGATATTCTGAATTGAAATATTAAGCTGCGAACCCACATTCAACACCTTATTTGGGTCCTTTGGTTTAACAGGTACCAGAACTGTTGTTTCCACCGGTACTACTCTATTCTCCCCTGTACTGGCTTTTCTGGGATCCATTTCTTTCTGTGCCCCGCTGTGCTCGCCAGTGCAGGGTCCGCCCTGTAATTGCTACAAGGCTGGTTCCCTGATGCGGACTGGGGTTGCCGCACCCTTTCCCATTTCTCTTTTTCTTGACTCTCGCAGCTCTGTCAAATAGCACTCTCGCGCAGCATTCTGGTCCCCTTTTATAACTCCTACTCCATTGTCAGTAGGGAATTTAATAGTGAGGCACCACGGGGCTAGGATAGCTTTGAATGCTGCGAGTGTTGGACGGCCAAGAAAAGCATTATAAGCAGAATATTCATCGACGATCACAAAGGTTTGCTTTCGGACCACTTTCCTTTCTCCTTCCCCAAGTTCTACAAACAGATCGATGGTTCCTACTGGTTGCTTTGGCTCCCCAGTGAAGCCAACGATTTTCTGTGATGAGGCTTGCACATCGATCATGGGGATTTTCATCTGGTCAAATGTCTTCTTGAAGAGAATATTACATAATGCTCCGCAGTCAATGAGGACTCTTCTGACAATGGCTGGTCCAATACCAGCCGAGATGACCAAGGGATCTAAAGTAGGAGCTTCAATACCTGTAGAATCTCTGGCTCTGAAAATAATATCATCGCTGAAAGTTTTCTGTTGTTTAAGGGGCGTAGTGTCTTCTAGAACAAAGACGTCTTCTTCGGCTGGAGCATATTTCAAAGCCCTGAAATATCTCTCCATCTCACCCCAACTCTTGCCAGCTGGGTGAGGTCCTCCGGAAATGACATTGATAACGGGCCTTCCAGATTCATGCCCCGTAGCTTTCTCACCTGCCCCAGGCTGATGAACAGGAGCCCGCTGCCCCTGACTCGACGATGCAGGATTGTTGCTATTCTTTTTCACGAATTGCTGCAACTTGTTTTCTCTTAGCAACTCTTCAATCAGATTTTTCAGCTGGCGGCATTCATCAGTTTCATGACCTGGTTGATTGTGGAAGCGGCAGAATTTCCCACTTTGTATGGCTTTTCTCCCGGTTCTCAAAGGGATAGGTTTAGGGAAATCGACGGAATCTTTAGTGGCCAGGTAGATGTGCTCCGATGTATGTGATAATGGAGTATATTCTGATGGCTTGAAGGATCGGGGCTTCTTCAGATTACCCTGTTTCTTCCCATTACTATTCTCCCTTTTTTGCCCCACCGATTCATTCTTGCGTGGAGCGACAGTGTTGTCTTCTGCTTTTTCCAACACTGTCTTTACTGGTAAAGGACGGCTTTCCAAGCGAATGAATTCATCTGCTTTTTTGTAGAACTTTTCGAGAGAGGTTGGCTCCTTCATATTTAACCATTTCCCAAATTCGCTTGACTTATCGATAGCCCTCATTAGATAAGTCAAGATCATTCGTGGTTCAGCATTGTCCACTTCTGCCAGCGCTATATTAAAGCGGTTCAAGAAAGATCTGATAGACTCACCAGGATTCTGCTCTAAACTGGACAATGACATGATATCCTTGGCCTTGGAAGCATAAAGTCTAAACTGCTCCTTGAATTTTCTGGTCAAGTCTGAAAACTGATCTATAGATCGGACTGGCAGCTTGGTAAACCATAGTAGAGCCACCCCTTCAAGGTATACGGGGAAATATCGGCACTTTATTTCGTCAGAAGCTCTGGCACCTGTCATGTGCCAATCATATTTATACAAAAATTCGTTTGGATCACTTGTCCCTTTGTAAGCTGGAATAGTCGGAGGGACAAACTTCCTTGGAAATTCCGCCTTCAAGATTTTTTCAGTAAACGGAGTTTTACTTGGAGCGAAACCCCATTCCTTCTCATCTTCAACCCTTTGCATACTTTCTTTCATGATCTGCCGGACCATTCCAGAAAGATATTCTTCATCATGTCGAGTTCTAGATCCACCGGCCTCAGGTACTGCCTGCTCAAAGGGACTAGTAGGCCTTTCAGGAGCATTTCTTTCATTAACATCATGAACGTTGCCAGCATGGTTCCTCTCATTACCAGCCGGTTGATTGTTTTCCCCAAGTAAGTCGTTCAACTTATTCAGAATCAGGGCATTCTGGGCACTTTGAGCCTCTAGTTGTGCATTTTGGGCGTTTATCTGCTGGTTTAACCCTAGAATCACAGCATCCAACTCCGCTTTCGTAACTCCAACAGACGGAGTAGGTAGATTAGGTACAGGGGAAGCGGAGGTTCCCTCTTAAATGTTCCCAGATCTGATAGATCTACTTTTCCTTCCAGGAGCCATAATCTCAGATATACTCCTGGTTTTTAAGGAAATTCTTTCTTCAAATCTTTGCGAAGCAATGATGACAGCTGTCCTGAGTTCAATTCTCAGTGAAAGCACCAAAAATGTTAACGCTTAAATTTGAACGCTAACACCCCGGTGTGTGAAGTGTAGTTGTGAAAGCACCACCCGATAGATCGGGAAAGAATTATAAGCAAGTAATAGCGGAAAAGCAGTAAACAACAGCAATTTTATAGTGGTTCGGCTTATGGGTATAGCCTACGTCCACTTTAAGTACTTTTATTGATGATCACGTTACAAGTTGATACAAATCTTCTCAAGTACAATACACTTTGAATTACTAAAGACTTAGAACAAGTAGCTCAAACTTCGATGTTGACAAAAATCTTCAAATCCATGGTGGATGTAGATGATTTCTTTATGAAGTTCTTTTAGACGTTCTTTGAATCTCAAAAGCTTTAAGTGTTGAAGTAGTCTGGAATTCGGCAGAGTAATGGCGCTTGAAATTGATCGACCAAAAGTCCCCTTAATGTTGGAGGTAGGTTGGTATTTATAGGCAAAGATCTTGGACCTAAGCTAAGTCGTAACCGGTTCTGAATCACCCCCGACCCAGCTAAGTCGTGGCCGACTTATGGGAGCATCACTATGATCTAGCTGAGTTGATCTTTCTTCGCTGAATTTGCACAAGTCCAAATTCGTCACCGGGTCAAGCCAGGTCGTAGGTCGTTCCCTCTCTCTGATGCATGGCCTCCGACTTAAATGGGAAGTGCATGCTCAAATAGGTCGTTGCCGATTTAATGAATTGACGAGCTAAACGTGAACTAACTCCCTTGCCCAGGTCGCGCACATCCTAGCACAGACCATGAGTCGGTCACGACACAAGTGTAAGTCGTGAACTTGTTCCACTCAGTTAGGTCGGTAAACATGTTAAGTCCTTAAGTCGGATCGAATTAGGTCGGCAACTTCATTAGGCAGTTAGGTCGGCACCATGTTAAGTCGGATCCTTTGTTATTTCTTGAGTCGTTAGGCCAGTTCCTTCTGAAGCACTAGGTCGGCATCTATGTGAAGGCATTGGGTCGGCATGCTCCTTAACCAGTTAAGTCGGTATCGATTTAAGTCGGCCACCTTGTTAATCAGTTAGGTCGGCTATCCCTTTAAGTCCTGAGTCGGAGCCATCTCCACATACTGGGCCACTAAGTCGTAACCGAGGCAGGGTTAACATTTGCCCCTCGAAGTATACGCCTTGGGATTAAGTCGTGTGCTTCGATACCTTTTAACTCGGTCACTCTTAGGTCGGTAAGTCGTGAACGACTTATCAGCTAACTCGTGTATGATGACCCGTATCATTTCACTTCAGAATATAAGCCAGCCTCCTTCAACCTTCTTCGTCACTTATTCATTCACTCAATTTCGATTCTGCCATTAAAATTCTCCTGAGTTCTTTAAGGCGATTCCATCCTACCTGATCACCAGTAATTCCTACTATTCATTGCGTAAGTGATTCTACTCCTCCCTTGATTGTAGATTACCTTCGGTTCTCAAACTTTATCGCTTGAATTCGAACAGCCTCCTTGCATGATGCTTCATCACGAATTCTATCATATTTGCCGTTGATGAAACTCAGGTTGCTCGATTAAAAGTTCGATGAAATAATGAAAGTGGCTCGTCGTCTTAGGCTAATCGTTTGAGATTACCATGCGACAAATTTATGATAACTTCGAACTGATTTAGTGGACGGTCCGGCAGCAGGTAATGGTATGAATGGAATAGGGGTTTTTGGCTGGTGGAGGAGCGGTTAGCGGGCTAATGGGTTGAGTGGAGTGAGGTATTGGTTTAGACGCGACCCAGTGATTTTAGGTGACTCATCTTTTGGCCGATTCAAATCATAAATCATGACCGTGTTAGTGCTTGAGTGAGACCCACCGACCTACCATTCTGCCGATCTAAGCTTTAGACCGTGGCCGAGATAATGCCAGAAAGAAGCTTACCGATCTAAACTTTAAAGCTTGAATCGTGACCGAGCTAACACTTGAGAAATTCCTGCCTTTTGAACCAGAGCTTGCGACCTAGGGGAACAAGTTGCCAAGTTAAACTATTTAGACCTTGACCTGCTACCGACTTAGCTTTATCTTGCAAAAGAATTTTAAACCATAGCCGAGTTAGTACTTGAGCTTCAGACATGTTATCATTTAGGAGCATGGGCCTACTTTGAGCATTTGCCTTGAGCTAAAGAACTAAATTGTCTGAATTTTTGAACTTTAAACTTGCCTGAATCTCCTTGTATTATGCCGCATTAACTTATAAGCTGCTAACCTGCTAAAAATAACAAACAAAGAGAACCAAGGCGAAAATACTGCCATTGACTGCCCACGTCAGATGTCAGATTAGTCAAGACAAAACAAACAACTTAATTATATTGCATGAAATGTTTGCGAATCAATCAATTAGGGTTAAGCATTAGTGCAAAGTATCAACAATCTGAACTGATTTGTCTGCACCAACATCTTACTTGCATATTTAGGCTTAAAACAATAATCCCTGAATTTCATAACTAACAAATGTTTGCTAGTTTTTATTCCAGTTATATTTGTTTACCGCTTGATTGATTCTACACAACACTTCACACACTTTAGGAAACGTGCACCTTCATGTTTGAATACCCAGTTGTTTATGTAGAATGACTTCCCATCGAGAAGAAGAAGTGGTAACTCAAGAAGAAGAAACTTTCCCGACAACAGTTCCGATAGAGAATCCTCCGGAAAGAACTTCGACTATTCTATCTTTGAGAACATTTATTCAGCTGCGCACTCAATTTGGCTTTGCTGAAAATGATGTCCTATTCCCTGGGTCAAATGATACTGCTGATAATCCTCCCTATGGTTTCGTTGCAGTCAACCGCCACATGTGCTTAAGTGGGGCGATTCCTCCTTTTAATGACTTCCTTCGAACTCTTCTTCTCCGGTTGACAATCTCTCCATTTCAACTTCATCCTAATGGTTATGCCATCTTGATGGGGTTGTGTGTTTTGTTTAGAAGAACTCTTGATCGCCTACCGAGTTTCGAAGAAATTCGTTATCTGTGCTCGTTTACAAAGAGTAAAGATCATCCTTCACTCATTATTGTGAGAAGTGCTAGAAACCGCAAGCTCCTTTCCGATCTTACTGAAAGTGTTCATGGATTTTTGAACCAGTTTTTCTTTGCTCGCTGTCCTCCAGGGTTTTATGCCATCTGGAGAATAGGAAGTAAGACTAGTGTTTCCATTTTTTCGTTTTTGAAACTTTTTTTCGAGATCCGAACTTTCAGTTGCTAACTTCATTCTTTGCTCTTTTCAGCACTTCCTCTCCCTTCTAGAGATCCGATTCATAAACAAGTTTTTGAGAGGTTGAGTGCCGTGGCTGCGGAAGAAAGGAGCATAAAATTTCTGCTGAAGGATGAATTTTTACACCAATACGGGCTTCTACACGCTTCTCGTTCTACGCATGCTCATGAAGTTCCAACAGAAGTTCCCGATTCTCCGATGAAAACTCCTGACGCCCCGGTTACTGTCGAACAACTCACATCAAAAGAGTCTAATATTGAAGCTTCATTGGTGAAGTGTTCCACTCCTACCGACATTATGGGGTCATCTAGTAAGACGGTGCTTGCCCCGATCGAGGAAGAAGAAGAACCTTCACGGCCTCTCGGGGGATTAGCTGATGTAGGAATTGAGAAAACAAGTCCCACCAAGCATGATGGCGACGATGTTTATGAGGGGTTGAGCGACATAATAGTGACTTCGCAGGAGCTTTTTAGAGATGACGTATCTAAAACTATCTCTCCTGTAATTGAGGCGACGTCTCTTCTTCGACAAACACCAACACAAACATCAACTCCTCATACCCAAGCTATCATCACCTCTGCACCAAAGAGTGGTTTGTAGCTTAATGCGTGTAGCTTGCACATCACACAACACTTAGGATTTTCCAGTACATTTATGCACTTATCTTCTTATACTTTAAAGATTTCTAAAGCTTATCTTTTCTTATTTCAGATTCTTCAATGACACGCGGCGGATCATATTATCAGGATTTCCAACGCTACGGGGGGCGTGGTCAATATGATTATCGGCGTTACTTTCCCTCCTATAGAGAGTCTGACGAAGAGAGGGCTGCTCGAAAGGCTCGCGAAAGGAGGGATGCAGAAGAGCGTTATGACAGAAGGGATAGGGATGAGCACCATGATTCCCTGCAGAGAAGTGACGACTCTTACAAAAGGAAATCTCACGATGACCGAGGAAAGGGTCATGCAGCTGAAGATTCAGGCAAACGAGCCCGATATGGTGAGAGACATGCTTCCACTATTCCCGAAAAGCCTACTGCCCCTGCCCCTCTCGACATTACTTCCGACTCTCCTGCTCTCGGGAAGGAGGACATCCAGACAATAATAAGCAGGCCTAAATTTCAAGTGGGACCTGGCCCAGCCACTTTACAAAGTCGTTTTCCACAATGGTGCTTAAAGGGTGTAAGATTCGACCTAGACTTGGTCCCCATCGACAAGTCTGCTATGTTGCGCAATCTTGATGCAGTCAAGCTCGATATCGAGAGGATGTCAAACTGGCAGAAGCTTGTTGATGAGCTTCAAAGAGTTAACCGTGCCAACTTAGAGGCCATGCTCACCATGGAAAATGATAAGGCTGAGTGGCAAAAGGTCCTTGAGCAGCACGACACCGAAATGAGGAGCATTACTTCCTACAACGAGGAGCTCGAAGCAAAGGTTGAGAAGTTGAAAGATGAGCTTGCTGCTTCCTCTACTTCATACTCTCAAAAAGAAGAAGTGCTTCTCAAACAAGTTAGAGATGCTCATGCCAGTCAGAGGGACGCTGAGGACAGGCTTGAAGCACAAAAAAGAATCAGTGACGGCTATGTCTCTGATATTGTTGAGCTTCAAAAGAAAAACAACTCCCAGGAGGCGGAGATACAGATGCTTAAGCTTCAGCTTGCCAAAACTGAAAGGAAGCGCGATGAGGCTGTCGCCGGCAAAATCGCAGCCGAAGAATCTCATGAGGCGACCAAAAACAGCTTCGCCTCAACATTATTCGACTTCTACTTGCATAGCGTCTTGGGGCGTGGAAGCCTCGCCTTTCTTGGTCCCAAGTATGAGATCACTTTAGCTGAAGTGTGGGAGGCCGCCCTCGATATGCTTGGTGCTGAAGGTGCTGGTTATGACAAGTCAGCCCTGGAAAGGCATTATTTTGATGAAGACGCTCGCGCTGCTCTCGCCAGGGGAAAGGAACAACTTGCCAAACTAAGAACCGAAATGACGGAAGGGGACCAGCTGGGGAAAACCACTTCAACTACTCTAGTCCAGCCACCTTCTTCGTCTGAAGTCGACATTATTGGTTCCAGTTCCCATCTCGCATCTCCCACCAAAGTTACCGCTGATATTACAAACACAAAAGCGGAGACGAGGGTGAAGAGAGCGCTGATGCGCAAGCTTATGAAGTCGATATCAGGAAACCAGCTTCTCCAGGTAACTTCACTGTTAATCTCGCTATTGTCAATTCTGCTCAAGCGGGTTACTCGTTTATTTCGCATGAGTTTCACGAGCTCCTTGGCTATTTTCTCAACCTTGACGAGCCTTCATCTCCTCTCTTTACTGACTTCATTGGTGAACCTTCATCTCCTCTTTTTGCTGACTTTAACCTTTTTTCTTCTGTAGAGAAAGTACCAAGCACTGCTCAAACTTCTACTCCTCCGGTCATCCTTCCTTCATCTCTTCAGGCGGTGCCTCCTTCTGCCTCGCAACCTGGATCACAGGAGGAACAAATAGAGGCTCTTCACGGCTTGGATGATCCCATCGCTTCGCAAGAGCAGAAAGATGAGAGACCTGAGGAAGGTGACATATCCCCGGAACGGACTCCTTCTGACGACATTGTTCTATCAAAACTTGTCACTCCGGGGAGTGAGTCTTCCTCACAAAGGAGAGAGAAGCGTGGGACATCAAAGAGGAGGGGGAAGAAAATCACCGCCACTGAAGAGGAGCCGGAAGTTGAACCGGTTACACCTACCTCTCCTACTTCCCTTATACCCACTGGCCGACCTGGAAAGCTGGTCATTCGACCGGGTAAAGGGTCCAAAGGAGGGAAGAAGAAGTGAAGATTTTAGCTTTTTGTCTTTTATATGAACTGGCCGAGAGTTGTGCGGGTATCGACCCCCGCTTTTATTTTGAAAACCTGTATCTGCATTATAGTTGAATAAAATGATTCTTCGTTTGTACAAACTTCTGTTTGAATTTGAGAATGCATTTACTATTTATTTTTGCACAAGTTTATTTATATGATATTGCAGCGGGCTTATGGTATGTTGTTTGAGTATTACTTTACTGATGCAGCTATACTACTATACCATGTTGCCCCCATACCTTAAGCTTGTTGCAATATTTTATACTTCGAGGGGACTTGCACTCTTATTTGTTAAAGAATAATTATTTTATTCTTTAAAGAAAATTTTTATAGAGTACAACTCCCTTCGTATAAGTTTTTACGCTTTGTCGTTCGAAGAAATCACTTTTTTCTTTTGCTTATGTGCATATTTTACCAAGTGAATTCCTCTATGTGGTAAAGCGGACCTCTGAAGGGTACTTTAACTTCTTTTCTTTTTACGATCATTTTCCATTCGAAAGTTAAAGTACGCTTTTGATGAGGATTTTTTTTTTATACAAAATTGTACCTCTGAGGAGGGATTTTTCACGTTTCAACACTTGGAAGTTTTATTTCAATCTCGGTGAAACGTGTACCCCCAAAGAGTTGTGCCTTCGAAGAAAGCCTTTTCACGTTTCAACACTTGGAAGTTTTATTTCAATCTTGGTGAAACGTGTGCTTCCAAAGAGGTCTTTTTTCTTGATTGTGTCCCCGGGAGGGGGTCGTACCTCTAAGGAGGGATTTTTTACGTTTCAACACTTGGAAGTTTTATTTCAATCTCGGTGAAACGTGTACCCCCAAAGAGTTGTGCCTTCGAAGAAAGCCTTTTCACGTTTCAACACTTGGAAGTTTTATTTCAATCTTGGTGAAACGTGGGCCTTCAAGAAGGTCTTTGTTTTTGCATTTCAACTTTGGTGAAGTGAAATTCCGAAGAGCGGTTGCTACACTTCAACTCCTGGCGAAATGTGCCTCCGAAGAGGGCTTTTATTTTGTTTACATTTCAACTCTGGTGAAGTGAAATCCCGAAGAGCGGTTATAACACTTCAACTCCTGGTGAAATGGGCCTCCGAAGAGGGCTTTTATTTTGTTTGCATTTCAACTCTGGTGAAGTGAAATTCCGAAGAGCGGTTATAACACTTCAACTCCTGGTGAAATGTGCCTCAGAGAGGGTTTTCATCGCCTGGAAGTTACTCTCTCATGGTTGGAGGGTCATGACTCCTCCAATCTTTTTTGTTGAGTAGAGAACTTTCTTTTTTGTGGCGTATGACCCATTAGAGGTCTTTTATTCTCCGAAGAGTTGCGCCTCCGAAGAGGACTTGTGCCGCTGATGGTAGCTTTGGTTGTTCCTCTGTTCACTTGCTTATGCCTTTTCAGCGATCCTCTTTTTTTTTCTTTTCAAGTTTTCATTCCCCTTTTTCTCACAAGTGGCTTGTTTAATCCAAGGAAGTGTACTTCATTGCCAGGCAAGTTCGTGAGAACGGGCACTAGCTTCCTAATTGGATGTTTGTTTGTTCAAACAATCTCAATTTATCAGCAAGGGCTCGTTCCTATCGAAATCATTAGCCGTTCAATTGAAGTATTTCCTATCTAGGATTTGAATTCGGGGTCTTTGTGACTTGAAATTTGTTTGTTGAATGATGGTGAGAATCGCTCGGTCTTATTATGCGCAAGTTTTATTTCCATTGTCTGCAAAAATTTAAATCGATATTTCAGCAATAC
This sequence comes from Allium cepa, assembly GCA_030765085.1. NCBI lineage: Eukaryota > Viridiplantae > Streptophyta > Magnoliopsida > Asparagales > Amaryllidaceae > Allium > Allium cepa. The sequence goes on from CM060930.1 coordinate 57,769,263, forward strand.
ATTTTATGTACTTTTATATCGAAAATAAAGCAAACATGTAATAAAAATAAGGAACACAAGATTTATAGTGGTTCGGCCAAGAATTTGGGCCTACATCCACTTTATATTCTTCCATTAATCACTTGCATCGGTTTTACAATTGCTTTCAATTACAAGAATCATACGTTCACAATCCTTTTTTACAATATTTCAACAAAATTTTCAAGTAAAGTATGGACGCAAGTGATTGCTGTTCCATGCCCTTGGAATTTGATCTCCTTCAACAGTAGTGAGTTTGAATGTGCCGTCAAGAAGCTTCTGACCTATCACATATGGTCCTTCCCAATTGGGCCCAAACACACCTGTCGCGGTCATAATTCTTTTCAGGACTAGATCTCCAATTTCAAAGCTGCGTTGTCGAACTTTGGAATTGAAATGTCTGGCTATCCTTTGCTGATGAGCTGCAACTCTGAGATTAGCTTCATCTCTTTTTTCATCAAGGAGATCCAACGCTTCAAGTTGTAGCTTTTCATTTTCTGCTTGATTGAAATGGATTCTTCTGTGTGAAGGGACCTCTGTTTCAACCGGGATCATTGCTTCCGATCCGTATGCTAACGAAAAAGGAGTATGCCCAGTCGCAGTTTTGTGAGTAGTTCTGTATGCCCATAGTGCAAGTGGTAGTTTATCGACCCAACCACCTTTTGCTCTTTCGAGTTGCTTTTTGATGGTTGATTTGATGATCTTGTTCACTGCTTCCACTTGCCCGTTTGCCTGCGGATGAGCTACTGCCGAAAAGCTTTTCTGGATTTTGAATCGCTTGCAAAAATCCTGGAATTCCTCACTTTCAAACTGAGTACCATTGTCTGTGATTATTTTCTGAGGCACACCGTATCTGCAAATGATATTCTTGGTCACAAAGCTTATCATTTTCTTTGAAGTGATCGTAGCTAATGGTTCAGCTTCAGCCCACTTAGTAAAATAATCAACTGCAACAATAGCATATTTAATCCCTGATTTAGCAGTTGGTAGCGGCCCAATGAGATCCATTCCCCAAATTGCAAATGGCCATGGACTGATCATCTGTGTGAGTTCGGTAGAAGGTGCTCTAGGAATTTTGGCATATCTTTGGCATTTGTCACATTTTCGGGAGTAATCTGCAGCATCCCGAGTAATTTCTGGCCAAAAATATCCGTATCGGAGAATTTTCTTTGCTAATGTTTGACCACCTGAATGATCACCGCATTCTCCTCCATGCACTTCTGCTAGGATTGTTTTGGACTCTTCCCGGGATACACATCGAAGCAATGGCATTGAGAATCCCCGTCTGTACAATCGGCCATCCTGAATCACATAGCGAGAGGCCTTCCTTAGTAGCTTTCGTCTTTCTATCGAGTTTTCTGGCAGAGAACCTCTGAGTAGGTAATCCAGTATTGGAGTCATCCATGACTCTTGTTCTTGAGATACATTCATAATCCAGTCTATATCCATCTCGTCTATACTTGGCGCTGAAAGGACTTCTACAGGGACCAATCCCAATAGTTGAGCTTCACCAGAACTTGAATATTTTGCGAGGGAATCTGCCTTCATATTCTCTTCCCGAGGAATGTGGCTTATTGAATAGTGATCGAGTTCACATAGGAGTTCCCAAGCCTTTGACAAGTAGGAAGGCAGGTTTCCACCTTTTGCTTGAAATTCCTTCTTGACTTGGCATACAATAAGCTGGGAATCACTGAAAATTTGTAGTGCTCGAATGTTTAGCTCTTTAGCGATTTTCAGACCTGCAATAAGAGCTTCATATTCTGCTTCATTGTTTGTTGAAGGAAATTCCAGTCTTAGTGCATAACATAATGATCGACCTTCAGGAGTTTCAAGTACCACTCCGGCTCCAGAACAGTAGTCATTTCTTGCGCCATCAACATACATCTTCCACTGGATTAGAGAATCACTGATCGCTTTTTCCTCACCATTATCTTTCTCTGTGAATTCTGCAATGAAATCAGCTAAAGCTTGTCCGTTGATTGCTTTTCGGGGATGATAAGTGATGTCATATTGACTGAGTTCAATGTTCCATTTTAGAAGGCGACCCGAAGTTTCTGGGCGAAATAGGACTTGCTTTAGAGGTTGATCAGTGAGCACTTTGATAGGATGAGCTTGGAAATATTGCCTCAGTTTCCTCGATGCAACTAGTAGGCAATAGGCGAGTTTTTCCAACTTGGAGTAATTCAGCTCTGCCCCAGTGAGTCTTTTGCTGATATAGTAAACTGGATGTTGAATCCTTTTGTCTTCTCGTATCAGCGCTGCACTTAGAGCATGAGATGATACTGCCAAGTATATAAGAAGATCCTCACCATTACCTGGTCTAGAAAGTATCGGAGGCGTTTCTATATGACGGATCAACTCTTCAAAAGCTTTTTGGCATTTGGGCGTCCATTCAAAGTTCTTCTTTCCTTTTTTCAGGGCATCGAAGAATGGGATGCATTTATCAGTAGCTTTGGAAATGAACCGACTCAGGGCGGCGATCTTTCCGTTGAGACTCTGCAGTTCCTTCTTTGTTCTAGGAGCTTTAACTTCTTTCAAGGCAGTAATTTGAGCTGGACTAGCCTCAATGCCCCTAGCACTGACGATAAAACCTAAGAACTTTCCGGATTCGACCCCAAATGTACATTTCAGGGGGTTAAGCTTCATTCTGTATTTCCGGAGGACTGCGAACATTTCTGCCAAGTGTTCAATGTGATCCGCTGCTTTCCTGGACTTCACTAACATGTCGTCGACATAGACTTCCATAGTTTTGCCCAATTGCGGTTTGAACATAGCATTAACAAGTCTTTGGTAGGTTGCCCCTGCATTTTTCAATCCGAAGGGCATAACCCTGTAGCAATAAAGTCCAAGATCTGTGATAAAACTTGTATCCTCCTGATCTGGCTCGTGCATCATGATTTGGTTATAACCGGAGTAGGCATCCATGAAAGATAACAATTCATGTCCCGCAGTTCCGTCTACCAGTTGATCGATCCTGGGTAATGGGAAGCAATCTTTGGGGCAAGCCTTGTTTAGATCAGAAAAATCGATGCACACTCTCCATTTTCCATTAGCTTTCTTGACCAACACAGGATTTGAAACCCAATTCGGATATGTAGATTCTTTGATGAAGTTATTTTCCATGAGTCGATCAACTTCTTCTTTTAATGCTGCTGACCTTTCTGGACCTTGGGTTCTTCTTTTCTGTTTAACTGGCGTAAACTTTGGGTCAATATTCAGAGCGTGTACTGCAACTTCTGGGGATATTCCACACATATCGGCATGAGTCCAAGCAAAGACATCCAAATTCGCCTTCAGGAAAGATATCAAGATATTCTGAATTGAAATATTAAGCTGCGAGCCCACATTCAACACCTTATTTGGGTCCTTTGGGTTAACAGGTACCGGAACTGTTGTTTCCACCGGTACTACTCTATTCTCCCCTGTACTGGCTTTTCTGGGATCCATTTCTTTCCGTGCCCCGCTGTGCTTGCCAGTGCAGGGTCCGCCCTGTAATTGCTACAAGGCTGGTTCCCTGATGCGGACTGGGGTTGCCGCACCCTTTCCCATTTCTCTTTTTCTTGACTCTCGCAGCTCTGTCAAATAGCACTCTCGCGCAGCATTCTGGTCCCCTTTTATAACTCCTACTCCATTGTCAGTAGGGAATTTAATAGTGAGGCACCACGGGGCTAGGATAGCTTTGAATGCTGCGAGTGTTGGACGGCCAAGAAAAGCATTATAAGCAGAATATTCATCGACGATCACAAAGGTTTGCTTTCGGACCACTTTCCTTTCTCCTTCCCCAAGTTCTACAAACAGATCGATGGTTCCTACTGGTTGCTTTGGCTCCCCAGTGAAGCCAACGATTTTCTGTGATGAGGCTTGCACATCGATCATAGGGATTTTCATCTGGTCAAATGTCTTCTTGAAGAGAATATTACATGATGCTCCGCAGTCAATGAGGACTCTTCTGACAATGGCTGGTCCAATACCAGCCGAGATGACCAAGGGATCTAAAGTAGGAGCTTCAATACCTGTAGAATCTCTGGCTCTGAAAATAATATCATCGCTGAAAGTTTTCTGTTGTTTAAGGGGCGTAGTGTCTTCTAGAACAAAGACGTCTTCTTCGGCTGGAGCATATTTCAAAGCCCTGGAATATCTCTCCATCTCACCCCAACTCTTGCCAGCTGGGTGAGGTCCTCCGGAAATGACATTGATAACGGGCCTTCCAGATTCATGCCCCGTAGCTTTCTCACCTGCCCCAGGCTGATGAACAAGAGCCCGCTGCCCCTGACTCGACGATGCAGGATTGTTGCTATTCTTTTTCACGAATTGCTGCAACTTGTTTTCTCTTAGCAACTCTTCAATCAGATTTTTCAGCTGGCGGCATTCATCAGTTTCATGACCTGGTTGATTGTGGAAGCGGCAGAATTTCCCACTTTGTATGGCTTTTCTCCCGGTTCTCAAAGGGATAGGTTTAGGGAAATCGACGGAATCTTTAGTGGCCAGGTAGATGTGCTCCGGTGTATGTGATAATGGAGTATATTCTGATGGCTTGAAGGATCGGGGCTTCTTCAGATTACCCTGTTTCTTCCCATTACTATTCTCCCTTTTTTGCCCCACCGATTCATTCTTGCGTGGAGCGACAGTGTTGTCTTCTGCTTTTTCCAACACTGTCTTTACTGGTAAAGGACGGCTTTCCAAGCGAATGAATTCATCTGCTTTTTTGTATAACTTTTCGAGAGAGGTTGGCTCCTTCATATTTAACCATTTCCCAAATTCGCTTGACTTATCGATAGCCCTCATTAGATAAGTCAAGATCATTCGTGGTTCAGCATTGTCCACTTCTGCCAGCGCTATATTAAAGCGGTTCAAGAAAGATCTGATAGACTCACCAGGATTCTGCTCTAAACTGGACAATGACATGATATCCTTGGCCTTGGAAGCATAAAGTCTAAACTGCTCCTTGAATTTTCTGGTCAAGTCTGAAAACTGATCTATAGATCGGACTGGCAGCTTGGTAAACCATAGTAGAGCCACCCCTTCAAGGTATACGGGGAAATATCGGCACTTTATTTCGTCAGAAGCTCTGGCACCTGTCATGTGCCAATCATATTTATACAAAAATTCGTTTGGATCACTTGTCCCTTTGTAAGCTGGAATAGTCGGAGGGACAAACTTCCTTGGAAATTCCGCCTTCAAGATTTTTTCAGTAAACGGAGTTTTACTTGGAGCGAAACCCCATTCCTTCTCATCTTCAACCCTTTGCATACTTTCTTTCATGATCTGCCGGACCATTCCAGAAAGATATTCTTCATCATGTCGAGTTCTAGATCCACCGGCCTCAGGTACTGCCTGCTCAAAGGGACTAGTAGGCCTTTCAGGAGCATTTCTTTCATTAACATCATGAACGTTGCCAGCATGGTTCCTCTCATTACCAGCCGGTTGATTGTTTGCCCCAAGTAAGTCGTTCAACTTATTCAGAATCAGGGCATTCTGGGCACTTTGAGCCTCTAGTTGTGCATTTTGGGCGTTTATCTGCTGGTTTAACCCTAGAATCACAGCATCCAACTCCGCTTTCGTAACTCCAACAAACGGAGTAGGTAGATTAGGTACAGGGGAAGCGGAGGTTCCCTCTTGAATGTTCCCAGATCTGATAGATCTACTTTTCCTTCCAGGAGCCATAATCTCAGATATACTCCTGGTTTTTAAGGAAATTCTTTCTTCAAATCTTTGCGAAGCAATGATGACAGCTGTCCTGAGTTCAATTCTCAGTGAAAGCACCAAAAATGTTAACGCTTAAATTTGAACGCTAACACCCCGGTGTGTGAAGTGTAGTTGTGAAAGCACCACCCGATAGATCGGGAAAGAATTATAAGCAAGTAATAGCGGAAAAGCAGTAAACAACAGCAATTTTATAGTGGTTCGGCTTATGGGTATAGCCTACGTCCACTTTAAGTACTTTTATTGATGATCACGTTACAAGTTGATACAAATCTTCTCAAGTACAATACACTTTGAATTACTAAAGACTTAGAACAAGTAGCTCAAACTTCGATGTTGACAAAAATCTTCAAATCCATGGTGGATGTAGGTGATTTCTTTATGAAGTTCTTTTAGACGTTCTTTGAATCTCAAAAGCTTTAAGTGTTGAAGTAGTCTGGAATTCGGCAGAGTAATGGCGCTTGAAATTGATCGACCAAAAGTCCCCTTAATGTTGGAGGTAGGTTGGTATTTATAGGCAAAGATCTTGGACCTAAGCTAAGTCGTAACCGGTTCTGAATCGCCCCCGACCCAGCTAAGTCGTGGCCAACTTATGGGAGCATCACTATGATCTAGCTGAGTTGATCTTTCTTCGCTGAATTTGCACAAGTCCAAAGTCGTCACCGGGTCAAGCCAGGTCGTAGGTCGTTCCCTCTCTCTGATGCATGGCCTCCGACTTAAATGGGAAGTGCATGCTCAAATAGGTCGTTGCCGATTTAATGAATTGACGAGCTAAACGTGAACTAACTCCCTTGCCCAGGTCGCGCACATCCTAGCACAGACCATGAGTCGGTCACGACACAAGTGTAAGTCGTGAACTTGTTCCACTCAGTTAGGTCGGTAAACATGTTAAGTCCTTAAGTCGGATCGAATTAGGTCGGCAACTTCATTAGGCAGTTAGGTCGGCACCATGTTAAGTCGGATCCTTTGTTATTTCTTGAGTCGTTAGGCCAGTTCCTTCTGAAGCACTAGGTCGGCATCTATGTGAAGGCATTGGGTCGGCATGCTCCTTAACCAGTTAAGTCGGTATCGATTTAAGTCGGCCACCTTGTTAATCAGTTAGGTCGGCTATCCCTTTAAGTCCTGAGTCGGCGCCATCTCCACATACTGGGCCACTAAGTCGTAACCGAGGCAGGGTTAACAATATCATATTGATTTGGTTTTTAAAATAGAAATAATATCGCAAGTATATGGTTTTGAAATGGATATTTTATTCTGCTTTTAAAGTTTAAACTATTTTGAAGAGACCGCGGTGTTATAATAACGATTGGTTGTTAAAGAGACCGGGATCGGAAGTTGTCATACTCTCTGCCAACTCCGAAAACCACTTTAATAACCGTGTACGCGGTGGAGATTTCAGAATGAAGTAGGATGGTGGTGGCGTTTCCTTTGAGGTTAATACGTGGACCCAACTCCCATGAGTTGGCACAGGGTGGCTAAAACAGGAGCGATCGATGGGTTAAGAAGGTAGCACCTTTTGTCGGACACATCCCTTTTCTATTCTACTCTGACTTTGGATTTTTCGGTGGCCACTTTTGATTTTTGATTTTGGGTGTCACGATCCAAATTCCAGCGTTCGAAAATCGACATCCGTACTCCACTGTACTTGAATGCCGCAGATTCAAACGTCGAAATTCGAGTCGTGCCGGAGCTTATAACACATTAAGTAAATAACACAGCGGAAGAATGAATAACAGATATCGATATACAACATTTGATACAATAACAGATACAACATGAATGGTACAATGAAAATCATTATACATCAGAGTAATGATACAAGATAATAGCAGCGGAAATAAAAGATAACACCACAACGGAACAAAATCTCCAATATAGTCTTCAAGGAAGAACTCCAGTATCGGCAATCTCCATCTCCAAAGCACCAATCCAGCAATAGCTCGAACTCCAAATCACGATGCACAAAGGTAAGCAAGTGCAGTTCAGATCCAAAGACTGAACTAGCTCCAGATAATCTACTAAACCTGACTATCTGAAAAACCCAACTCTAGACTGCCTGTGTGGGAAAATAGTGGGCACCCAGAGTTTAGGAAAGGAACAATAAACTCCAGGCCAGTCATGGGACTGGTATGAGCAAACAAAAGCAATTGGTCTTTAAAACAAACAACAAGAGAATTTAAATTTAAAATTCGCAATGCTTTTTGGAAAATGAAACTACCATAAGGCCTCCCGCCACACACACAATGCAAACGCAGAATTGGAGGAGATTTCTCCTTATGATAGTCAAATATGCTTGATACGAGAAAATTCTTTGATATTATTATAATAAGTGCAAAGTGTAGAAAATCATTTCAAAAGTAGAATATAAATCCTAGCCAGCATAGACATTCCGAACTATGCCTACTATAGCTACCATCTAAACAGTGGTGACCACCATAAATAAATGGCAGGTTCTACAACTAAAACCGTACAAGGCACGTATTGGATGAATGGATTTCCAACAAATGGTCATGCTAAGGAACTTCCTACTGTCAATGGGATCGCCTCTGGCGGGACTTCCCGAGAGCCTAACGTTACGGTTAGATCTCTGCCAACACAAGGCCGGGTTACCGCTGTAACTAGGTAACTACTACACGAATATGCCATCCCCCGGTCCTTTGGGACCTTTATCCGAGCGCTCGTACCAACAACCACAAAGTATCACAAAGTAATAGATCTGCAGTATCCACATGAGTAAGTATCTGGGCTCCATACCATGATACCACCCTTTACCAAAAGGGAATGACACACCCTAAAGGGCGCGACCCTCATAACCTTGCCGCATCTTTCCTGTTTCGACCATTTCCGGGGAGTGAGGTCCTGATGCAGTCTCGTCCACAAAGCTACGCTTTGGCACAAAGCCATGCTTTGGGTCAAAAGATGACCAAAGAAATGATCACAAAGATAAATGATGAAACAAATGATCATATCACAAATGATCAACCAATGATCATCACACAGCAGCACTCAGCATGCCACATTACCAAATTGGGAATATATCACTGATAAATATCAACTACATAACCTCTGAGCTCGTACGTCTCAGAGAAGGGTGTTAAACTAAGAGAATAAATTCTCCGCCACCAAGCAGAAATGTATTTGATAGAGATCAGTTAAATATCTCAAAGTGTAATGTCGGACATACAACCATACAAGTCTGTTCCGGGTTCGAACAGAACCGAAGGCACTTCCGAAGAAACCCTTGCAAATCCGGGTATCTACAATCCCGATCGGACTTCCCGTCACTTAGGGAAACTCTATACCGGAGAAACTCAGTGCAGAGTCAATCGACAGGTTATCCTATCGTTTTCACAAATACCCGGTCTTCAACACCGGTCTTCAAAAGCAATCCATATCGTCGTATCACTATTCGGAATGGGCTATGTGACACAAGGTCCTCTCCCGGCTAAACCGAATAATGAGCGCAATATTTAAAAACATATGGATATGGGATTTCAGTTAAGTCACAACTTAAAAATCCAAAGCTTTCTTTCAAATGGTTAAACAAAATACCATTTTAAATCTTTGAAACAAAAAGATTAATTTCACAAATTTTTACCCAGTTTCACAAAGATCTACTCATAGATTTCAAAACAATTCCCATTCAATTTGGATTAACCCAATTAGATCTTTGAATTAAAGATTTATAGCTTTCAAAACACGTTTCCAAAGATTTATCTAAAACTTGGAAAACTATTTTCATTTTTAGAGTTGAAATCCTCTAACACAAATTGGAAATTCATTCTTATGTGAAAGCTTTTATATTTGAAACAAATTGTTTTTGTTTCAGAAAAATCCAATTTATACAAGTTGAAATCTTGGGTTGAATTTAAATTCCTAAACATCACCTTTAAAATGATTTTAAAAACACATATAAACCCATTTATAAGTTGAATAACCTTTTAAACCATAGTTTCCAAATTATAGAATTCAATTTTCAAATATTGAATTCAAATTTAAATCAATTCATTTAAATTTCAAGATTCAATCAAGTTATTTAAATAACTTTTATTTTTGAAATTCATTTTTCAAAAGCTTCAATTCTAATTCCAAAACTATTTTGGATTTAAAAATTAAATTTTAAAACAATTTCAAAATCTGTGACTTAACCAAATTTCCACGTGAAATCCATATTTGTGTGTGTATAAGTGTGGTCCAGGGGTTTTACACAATAGAAGTGCAACATCATCAATCAGCACAGATTAAATCATTACAATTCGATGTGGGTTTCGGATAAACAAATGGAATCCGACTCCCTGTCGCATCGAAACTCAAATGTCGTTTTACGGGTCAAAGGGTTTGCATAACAATATATATATATATATATATATATATATATATATATATATCACAGATATGACAGCTTAGCACAAAACATCACATAGCATCACATCACATATCAAATATATCAATCCATCACAGAACATCCAATAACAATCAAACATCTTTAATTAAGATGAATAAACCGTGTGGTTATAAATTTATTATTCATATAATTACCTTCATTAGTGATCTTAAATCAATGATTAATTATCATTAATTACATTTGATTAAGTCTTAACCACCTTCATTAATCATTTCTTTAATTAATTATCTTAATTAATTAACCCTTAATTGTAATTAATTAACCCTTAATTACTTTTATTAATCAACCTCTAATTAATTACTTTAATTAATAAATCCTTAATTATTAAATTAAATCTTAATTATAATTAATTATTCTTAATTCATTTATCTTAATTAATTAATCACATTAATTAATTTTCCTTTAAAGTAATTAACCCTTATTATTAGATTAATCGATCTTCAATCATTAATTATCTACCCTTAATTACTTTCACTAAGTAATTACTATTTTTACTTAATCCCTTAATTACATCCTTTTAGATAAAACAAATTATTATTAATAAATAGTTCAATTTAAAAAAAATATTTTAAAACTTAATGGAAACTAATCAAGAAAAATTTAATCAAGAAAGTATTTTTAAAACTTAAATTAAACTGAAATTCGAATAACTTTACATTTAAGAAATTTAAAAACTGATTTCAGCCCAAACTCCAGATTTTAAAATCTCGGATTTTAACTTATTTTAAATTTCTATTTTACAAATTTTACTTTCAGTTCAAATTCAAAACCCAATATACCTTTATACTTGAAAGTTTCTAAACCAAAATTTAAATTTCAAAACTCAGATTCAAGCACTTTGAAATCAGATTCAAACTCATTTATTTAAAATTTCCAGTATGTATTTTAAACTTTACCTTAAATTTTAAAAACAAAGAACAGGTTTCTGTTTGATACTAAAACCTAAATCAAAGCGATATACCCGAGCAAATCTTAACCTGACTTCGAGCCAGATCCCACCATGCTTCGAGTCGCCACGCGTTTTGCTTCGAGAACGAACCCTAACTACTGTTATCTTCCCCAACTACCATACTTCCAGATGCGCAGATTATGGCGTGTGCATATGCACGATCGACGCGAGCACTTCCATTTGATGCTCTGATCATCAAAAGATCACCCATCATTCCCTGAGTCACCACGACAACCCAGATCGTCGAAATCGACCACGAATTGAAATCGAGTAGTTAAACACCCAGATTGAAACAGTACCGAACCACCATAATCACATCGTCCCCTCGCCTCTGGCCATCGGAGGCCATGGAAACTTCACTGCAGCCTCGTCTTGACCACATGCTGCAACCCCACTGGACCGATCGCCTATAGTTCACCCATTACGACGAAATCCCTTCCCAAACTTCGTCGACAATATCAGAGTGCAGAACCCTAAAATCACGTCAATCCATCACCCCAGCAATTTATAGAACTCACTAGTATTTTTCCATGATTCTCCCGCATCCAAGCTATCTTCACCATGAATCTTGACTACTAACTCCATGCCGATCATGAGATTGTTATAAAAATGTCAAATTTGTTAAACTTGTGATTTCTCTTCAAATAAAAACTTTAAAATCTTGATTTTATCATTAAAAATCATTTTTTCCTATTAAAAATCATATTATGAAATCCAAATTCGAAAACTCGAATGTTAATTTTCAACTTGCATATGATTTCCACTGTAATCACTTGTTCTCTGAATAGTTCCCAAATATTTTCATTTGAGACAATTTTTTAAAAATAACATTGTAACGACGTAGTCAATTTCCTTTTAAGGATCAAAGCTAAACAAGGTTTGAAAAAAAGAATTTTGATGATTTGAATTGAAGACAGAGAAGAAGCAATTTGGTTTTGAACAGTTTTTGAAAAACCTGGAACTAGAAAACAAAAGCATATGTCTGTATTCTGGTATGCACAAGCATATTCATATCAACATCCAAACACATATCATAGCATATGTAAACTTATTTACAGACAAACATCAATCCTACTTGTATGCAGGATGTAGGTAAAGTTAAGGATTTGCTCACATTGATGGAACAGAGGCCTGTATATAGATATATACAGACATGCAACTTCAACGCACACTTATTTATAAACATATACACACCAATTTGCATCCATTCAAACATTTCCCATCACACAATCAAACATTCACCACAACATCACAACTGATCAAGTAAATTAGGCTTAAAGAAACAGTTTGCTCACCTGTTGAAGTCTGGACAGAGACATGCTTTGCATTCTTGTTTAGATTGTTAACTTGCTCCAGATCTGAGGCTTGATCTTGTTATTTTGGATGATGAGACTTTATCTTGTTTTGGTTATCATTTCCTCAAATTGAAAACAATAAAGTTAATTATTGTTTTAATTGCTTCAGATTTTAAAAATTCAAATTATGGTTGCTTGAATTACCTGAGAACTTTAAATTGCTTCAGATTATTTTCCAGAGACCTCTTTTTTTTTTCAACTTGAAAACAGAATTCACTTTAGCATATAACCTGACTGGGTCCTGCAGCATAAATTGATAAAATTGTTTAAATCTTTTTGCTTAAATACTGATTAACAATATTTAGTTCAAATCAAAAAAAGATGTTACTTGCCATTAAACTATTTTCCAGAAAACCCTGCACTGTTTTGTTGGACAAAGCCTGATGATGTTTTCCCCTCCAAGCTTTGCTTGATACAGACTTTAGTTTTCCAGATTTCTACCCTCTCTTCTTTGTTTTGAAATTTTGTTTTCAGGTTGCTTTGATCTTTATTTATTTTTGAGGTTAAAAACAGATTTTGTTGAAGATGCTTTCTGATCTGAATATTGTTTTTCTCTTGATTCCGTTGCTTGTTGAAATTTTGAACTTTTGACAAGAGGATGGAATTTTCTTTTTTTGGATTTTTTTTTTGAACAGTTTTGTTTTCATTTCAGATTTAACTTTGTTTTAGATCTCTGAGAAGAGAAGGTGATGGTGGTTTGGATTTGTGATACTCAAATCTTTTTTTTTTACTGTATATTTTCAGATTTTGTGAAGAGTTATATGATTGCATATGGGGAACTCAAAAGTTTCTTTGTAATTTTAAATTTCATTATTTTATTTAATTAAATATGGTGAATGCCATGTGTAAGAAGAAATGATTATGAGATCTATGCATGTTGATTTGCTTTACTTTTGTGATTATACAAAGATAAAAGAAACTTTTGTATACATATACACAATGTTAAAAAATCATTTTCTAGCCAACATTTACATTTTATAAATTTCACCTCAATGATTTTAAAAGCCAAATGTTTATCTTAAAAAAAAACATTTATTTCAAATGTAGATTCAAATTCCCAATTCATTTGAATTAAAATTCTATTTATACCAATTTACATATATTCAAACATTATTTCTATTATTTATTCTTGTAAACTTTATAAAAAGAAAAGAATGATAAAAAAAAATTGATTTCATATTAACAATAGCCACTTTTATACATATATGAAAATTTAACTTAAAAATAATATTTTAAAAATGAGTACACAAATTTTTTCTTTATATTGTAACTTCCAAATAAAAACTTAGAAAACACTATTATTAGCTTTTTTAAGCTTTTAATTTCTACTTTATTTTTAATGCATTTTATTTTGAAATTCAATATTGTTTTCCAATTCACTTATTCTTAAATTTCAAATTTAAATCTCTATTTAAAATCAAAATTATTCATCTGTTCTAAGAATTTTCTAATTAATTCACAATTTATTTTCAAAAATAAATTTAATTGCCAAATTAAACTTAATGAATTTTCAAGAATGTTACATTGGGGGTGTTGTTCGAGGTGGGCGGTAGTTGCTGCTACGCGTTACCACCGACCTGGAAGCGTAATTAGTATATCTACCTTGACATTGCCTAGTTGTGCCGTGTCACCTACCCTAGCGCTCCTTATACGATTTTGGCTTTGTACCATACCTATGGAGTTCCCTCTGACGACGCCTAGTACGTGGAAGATTATGGTACTGTACAGACTATGGGAATATATAAATGTGTTAAGGTGGAAAATGTAAAGCCTTAACGCTATTTAAAAGTAAGTTTATTTTACAATTAGACACTATTATAGTAGCGAAATATACTACATAGTAAATAGTTTAACGGATCCTTAAGAGATGTAAATCCCGAGCACCTCTTGAGTTACTGCACTTATATTTTTTTCTGTTGATTTAACTTACATAAGATCTTTTAGTTCTGACTCGAGTGTTTTGTCTTTTCTATTCGATCGGGTCAGCCTGAGCATTTCAGGATTTGAAGACCTTACTTCTGGAGGATGAAGACGAAGATTTTATTTCTATTACCTATTATTTTATTCCACTGAACTATTGTATTCCATTGCATTATTGATATTCTATGGTATGTATAACTCTGATATATATGTAAGTAAAATTAAATATTTCGAAAAACAGCTTCATGAACTGTTTATATTTGATTATTATATTTTATCCTTCCACTGTGAGATTCTGTTTGTCTTATTTCTTTCTTGTTTTTTTTCCCATAACAATACGCCCTTCCGTATGGTTTGAATTGGCACGTGTGTCAATTTAAAGCATGCGAAAAGGTGGGATGTTACGCTTTTTGATGATGTCAACCTTTGTTTATAAAATATTACTTCTATCCTAATAACTCCCCTTAAAACTAATAACTCCCCCTAAATCTATGCCTAACTATCCTATTTTATATTTCTCCCCCTTTGTCATCAATAAAAACCATCCTAAAACCAAAGATTTATAAAACTCCCCCTTAAACTAATACTAGAACAAAGTATAGCAAATGAAATGTGGAAGACATTAACATGATTATATTTTAATTATTCAATACATAAATATGTATAAGTATATTTCGGAGAACACACATCAAAACCAATCATGTCAGATAAGTCATACAAATCAATCAAGTCAAAAATTCAATCAAGTCAAACAAGTCAATCAACTCAAACAAGTTAATCAACTCAAATAAGTCAATCAAATCAAACAAGTCGAAAAATAATAATCCTATACTATAAGACAATACTACAAACTCCCCCTAAATAAAATACACTCATTATATATACATGTATGCAATATGTAGTTTATAATAAAGTATGAAATGTATGACATATGCAATGTAGCATGAGATAATATGCAAAATGTAGTACAACCTGTGATGCAGATGATTATGATATTTCACGCATTGTAATTTATGATGCAAAATGCAATGAAATGTAATATGAAATAGGATGTATAATGATATGTAATATGAAATAAAATGGTAACGAAGTAAAAAAAAATTATAATATGTAGAATGATATGATGATATATATACTACAGTAAGAGATATTCAGATTATAAGATAAACATAAGTGATAAGTAATATCTAATTGACAAGCATATATGTATATGTATGTATGTATACATATGTTAAACTACTTATCTCTTCAACCAAACAAAGGTAATTCATACCAATTACTAGACTTAGGTTAAGGAAACTAATGAATAGGACAGAAAGAGTAGTAAAGACAAGAGTTTAAAGGTAATAAATGGTATTAAAACTATAACATATTCATGAAAGGTAGTAATCAAACTCAATATCAAAATCAAATTGGTAAGAAATATGGAAACTATATATATGATCAAATTTAGCCTGCTTATTTAATTTATTTAAAATAAGTTTTTTTAACTTAGTTGTTTTTGTAAGAATCCAAACTTCCATGTTTATAAAATACTTAAATTAACTAATTAAAACCTTTATATTAAATTATTATTGGTTTAAATATTTAGAAACATGTTTAAACATCTTTTAAATTTAAAAAATATCATAATGAAATATTAAATAAAATAATAAAGATTGAAAAACTAAAATAAACATGTGTTATATTAAGGCCTCTTACTTTAAATTTTTTAATTAATTATTAAAAAACATTTAAACATGAAATTAATTTTAAAATATTGTAATATAAGTTAGAAACTAACTCTAAAAAGAATAGAGATAAATACTTAATTTAAATATTATTTTTACATAGTTTAAAGTTTCATAAAGAAAAACAGCATTTAAAGAATGCTATAAAAAGCTTTTGTAGTAAAATATATTTGAAACTTTATAAAATTAAAAATGTAGCTTTTACAAAGCACAGAAATGCTATAAAACTAATTTGCAGTACTTACAAAACATTACAGAAGAAAAGAAGCATTTTAGAAATGCTATATAAAATTTCGGTCATGTGATGTGGTGCAATCTTATTAATTGAATAAATATATAAATAGAGCCTTATTCTAACATTCTAAATTCATTCTATTAATTTCTTAAAGATATAAAATTAGTAAAAGAAATAGAGCATGAGAAGTAAAAATAACATTAGAAAAGTTGAAATCATGAATGAAGGTATGCTTTTCTACTTTGTATAGTTGTAATAAATTAGTTGTAAAATTTTATTTGAAAGGAACACATTTAAAAAAACCCTTTTTTAAAAAAAGATTTGGACTGGTATATCGATACGTATACTACGGTGTGCCGGTATATGGACCAAAATATCAAAACTTATAAAAGAGATAAATTTCTATACCTGACCAAATGCATAAATATATATTCCTAAATGCAAAAATAAGGATGAAATAATAGTAAAGTGTACCAATTTTTCCACTCCATCTTTCTAACTTTGTTGTTCCTCCATTGTCGTGAACCACACATTTTTATCTTTCCGAATTTGACGACGAGATCTGTTCTATTGCGACGGGCTCGTTTTTCTGATCAACGTAGTATATTTATTTGCTGAATTTGAAGACCCTATGAGAAAGATACAGATAATTTAGTAGATCGACCAACTTGGCGCCAAAAAATTGAATTTGAATTTTGAATGAATGAACACTTCAACCACTATAAATAGGCCCAACACTCACTACTTTTCATAAAAATTCCTCTTCTTCTTCTTTCCGTTTTTCTATATACTATCAAACTTCTAGAAGGCATATCTCCTTCGTTTCTTAACGGAATTGGATGAATCCAGCGGCAAATCGAAGAGGAAGGCAAGGGCTATGATCCAGTAATAGTTCGGTGATGAATTTCGACGGTATTGTGATGCAACAGGCCAAACAGTAGGAGAAATGTAGAAAATCCCGTACACAGTTTTTAGTTTTGGATAACCAACTTCAAACTGTCATATCTCACTCAATTTTGATCAGAATTTGATGATCCACCAATCAAAAAGACCGTGGGAGCAAGGAATACAATCTGGAAAAGGAGTTGGGACAAAATACTCAAATCTCTGGATGATTTCCGAAGAATTCAATTGATAGTTTTGCTTTCTTTTTCTCTTTATTCACCAAAACTTAATTTGACCATAACTTTGTCATTTCTTGACGGATTCGCACGAATCCAGTGATATTGAGAAGTACATGGAGAGAAGTACAGTATCAAGTCAAGTTGTGGATGAGAACCAAATTTTTTGTATTGATATGGGTATCCATTTCATTGTCGATTGCCATTATATATCAATTTGCTTTTCTTGATCGATGAATGATTATCTAGTATCTTTTAACCAATAGACATTAGACATAACTCTTCTACTACAAAACAGCATAACTTTTTAAAGAATCAAGTGATTTTTCCAAATAGCTAAATATAATTTTAAACAAAAATATCATTATGATTCTGTGACATATTTATATGAAAACAGTGTTAATAATTTTATAAAACAAATTTCCATTTTAAAAAATTTCAAAATTCAGATTATGAAAACTTTGAAAACCTTACTCCGATACCAAATGTGAGAAATGCGGATTTTGGATCTTAAGGCTAGGATAAACACCAGAATGGGGGTGAATAACGTTTTAAGAAATTACTAAATCCTTTTGAATTTATGTTAATTTGAACACAAATGTATGCAATATTCAGACACGGATATGATCATAGAATTAAACACAGATGCAGAAATAAAGTAAAAGCAGTAAAGGAAAGAACACACCGGATTTTATACTGGTTTGGAGTTACTCTACATCCAGTCCCGCACACAAGTACGGATTTCCTTTCAAAAGCAATTTTTACAATTACACCCTCGATTTCAAGGCCACGAGGTACACCTCTCCAGATTCACAATCCAATAGGTAGAGATACTTGATTCCCAAGGTTACAATCACACCTTTTCTTGCTTGATTGATTTCCAAGGCTATAATCACGCCTTTTCTCGCTAAATTAATTACAAAGAAGTCTATAACTCTAAATAGCACTGAGGATCTTGTTGAGATAGTGATAGAGAATCAAACCAGAAATGATCTAGTTAGATTCAATGTTGATTTCGGCAGAGTAATGGTAAGAATGTGCATAAAGAAATGTGGAAGAAGAAGAGGAGTGAAAACCAGAAATATGATTGAAAATTCGTTGAAAACAGCCCTATTTATAGAAGAGCAATAGCAATGTCCATTCGTCAAAGGTTATGGCGAATAGACACTTCTTTTGAAATTCAAAATTTTGAAACCAAGTGCCACTATGTCGACATGAGTATCTTGGGCATGTCGACATCCCAAAGGAAATTTTTGGTGATTTGTTTTTCTTTGAAAATTACTTCGATCTTATATTAAAACTATTTTAAACCTTATAAATATACTTGACTATAGTTAAAATACACAAGTAAATATAGAGAATAATATATATAAGATTTTACTATAATTTTATATTTAAATCTAAGTATAAATACTAAAAATTAAATATATTATTATTAAAGATAGTTTAAAACTAAGGATAATTTGATTTTGAAAATAAAAATTATTTTGAGGCTAAAAGTATTTAAAATCAGGATAGATGTTTTTGATTCTTTTAAAAGGAAGGTTTTGAAATCATTTTGAAAATAAGATAATTTTGTAAAATCATTTGAATAAAAGTTAGCGGATACAAAATAATGTTCCACTAGATTTTTCGTAGGTTCCATCCTACTTAGGGTTTCATCCCTTTAACGGGCTCGAAGTGGATTCTATTCCACGAATAAATTGGATTTTAAGATGTCAGTGCTTTTTTAGGAGTTTTAACAAAATTCCTAATTAAATTACTTATTCTTGAAATCTTGAACTCTTGATAATCTTGATATTCTTGATACTCATGAGTCTTCAATCCTGATGTCTTGAATCTTTATACCGTACAGTCTTCATTCTTGATACCTGCATGGTTAAATCCTGCATATACATATATATCTAAACTATAATGTTAGTATTTATATTTTATAATCTTATTCTAAGGTTGTTGTCGTCAAAACCATCGTATCAAGGACTAACAAACCTCACTTCTATTACCCTATTAAACATGTGGCATGACCTTTACTTGATGTTTAAATGGTTGTTTAACTTGTGCGTTTAATTGAAGTAAGTTTAAAAGTGTTTGAAGCGAGAATGGTCGCTATAAATGCACTTTGGAAACCCTTGTTTTCGGGAATTTTTATAAACAAATGAAAGATATTCTTCGGTATTTCATTCCATAGATTTTTAGTATCCTAATGGTAGTACTTATTACAAAAATTTCAAGTCTTAAGACATTTTTTTAAGTGGTTAAAACTAGTCACAAAAATTGTGCTATTTAATGTTGTTTTAACAAGGACTTTTAACAGCATTTATAAATGTTGTAGTAAGTCGTTTATTGTTTTAAGTGTTTGAAATGCAATGTTTTGGCTAGTTTTTCTTGATTTAAATATTTTCTAAATTCTTTTATTTATAAAATATTTTTATGGTAGTTCTTATGAAATGTATTTGAGTGTGAAAAAAAATAAAGGTTTAAACCTAGTTTTATTAATTATTTAGGAATTTTTAGCGTAAAGCACTACAAAATGTAAAACATGTTTTTAATCAAACTTCAAAATTACTTATTTTCAAGTAAAATTTTACATAGATATTTAAAACTATTTATAAGTATTTCTAAAGTATTATTTTAAAGAAATAAGTTTTGGCAAAGGAGATTGATTAAGATTACCACTAAAAGTCAACGAGTAAACTTATCTGTTTGTGAGATGTAAGAATGAGGTGTCTAGGCAAGGCTTGGAGTAACCAGTGACCAAATTAACATGCATTCACTCTTGAATGAGAAAAAATATAAGTTGGAATGTTGGAAATGTGTTAGTCTTGTTGTTTACTTACTTGTTTAAAAAGGTATTTAGCTTTAGTTAACACAAAAAGCCGACGAAGTAGGTTGATCTATTTCTGAAAGTTAAAGATTGATGTCAATTAGGGATGAAGCAATAGAGCTCTAACCTTCTAGGCTTCCCTATTGAATGATGAATAGTGTAACGGCCAAAAATTTTAGTGATATTTATTAAATCAATTGAAATTTTGTGAAATTTTAAACAAGAAAGTTTGAAAATAAAATTTATTATTTGGAATACGTCAAATTAAACATGGCAAATGGTAAATTTCCAATTAATTATATGGAAGTTTAATTTATTGCGTAATTATATTTCAATTTAAATCAGTTAATATTTGATGATAATAAAATGTTTTCCAAAGCTAAATATTTTTACACAATAAATTTCTAAGCCATCTTCTAAGTGATTCGTCATCTTTCGTTTTTCTAAATTTTGTCTGTTGTTGCTTCGTTTATTTTAATTTGTCAAATTAGCTGCATTTTCAGTATCCGTTTTGAACCGTTGATTTCCCCTTCCCTTCATTTTTCTACCATTTAATCAAAAATAGAATTCTATGATAGAAATATGATATTTTCTATGCATCCATCTAGACATAGAAAATGGCAAATTTTCGTCGAATAATATAAAATTTCTATCAGTCGCTAGAAATTCAGTTTAAATCAGTTAATAACAATTGAATTTATAAGTTTTTCGTAACCTAAATTTGTCAACACGAGAAAATTTATTAAAAACACTCTGAATCAGACTTCGAAATTCGTGTTTGCAAAATTCGGACATTTCTAGCTCCATTTGGATTTTTCCGTACGAAATAGCAATGTATATCGGTACTGATTATCAACTTTTGATAGAATGATCGTGCAACTAATATCTGCATACCGTTTTGATCGTCTCGTCGCTCTGATCACCATGATATATTTATTTCTATATTTTGAGGTCCGGTACGCGAGGGGAAAAAAACTATGTCATATCAGTACCCTAAATTGTGACCGTTAGCTTTCATTTGCTTTTCAGACCGAAACGTGCAGCCCAAGCAATATAATAAATTGCTTTAATAGCTTTTGCTGAATCAATGACCATTTCAACTTATTATTTGTCTATACATTTTGGGTCTGTTCATTTCTCCGCTGTTCATTGTTTTTGAAATTGGTATATCGGTTCGAAATTGCTTTAATTAATTGTTTAAGCCTTTTTTATTCTAGCTATCACCTATCCATCACCTATTCAATTTATTATACTGATGAGACATTTTCCTTAATATTTTTTCTTTCAGCTCAAGAATATATAAATTATAAGTCACATCTTTTCATTTTAGTTGAGTCATCTTCTTCCTCCAGAGTGACTTCTCCTTTCCTTTTCTTTTGCGTTCTTTTGTTCTGGAGGCATGCACGTCCTTCTCACCCATTCGCCCTCCGCCAGTCCAAATTGTCCGTCGTCCCACTATGCCGTTAACCCGAGCACGTGATCTCAGCCACAAACACCTCCAGGCCCACAGCCGACTGTGCTTCCACCTTCCACCATAGCTCCACCGTCACAACCCCGTCGAGCAGCCTTTCTTTTCGACTATCCCCTTAACCGTGCTTCAAACGCCATAGCCTACCTCTACCACAAACACCCGCTGCCCCTCTCCAGCCGTCCCCTCCATTGCCTACTTCCTTCACCCTCTCCTCGACGCACAAAGCCGACATCCAGCAACCGACCTCGCATTCGCCTTTTCACTTCTCGGCCCTCCTTTCCCCGATGCAACCGCACCACCTCATTTCCACCAGATGAACTCTCCCTCACTAGCCTTGTGCGCAGCTCCTCTGTGCCCCGCCTCCTCCCCTAGTTCGGCCGCCTATAGCCAAAACTCCTTCTCTGCTTTGAACTACCGTGCTAACCTCACCATCTTTTCCGTCTTCAGTCGAGCATATCCACTGCCTCGATCTCCATGGTAACAACCACAAGCTTTGTCACCTCTTATATGCGTATTATATGTGTAAGCCATATATAGGATATATAATTGATTAAATTATTTAGTTTAGCTACGTTAGACTTTGAAACTGTTTTATTTAATATATATAGTGTGGTACATTTGTTTATGAAACAGCAACCCTATGTCTCTAGTGTTGGTTTAATTTAAATTATACATAAAGTTTTAAATTTATATTATATATAATATAAAGTTCTAATTCTGCTACTCTATACGAGTTATAAAGGGTAGTCTTTATGCTGGTTCACCGTATGATGTATATAATAGTTGTTTTCTATGTAAGTTTTACAAATTTTTATATATGGGTATATGTTAATGATACGCTTATCATAAGGAAATAAAGTTTATATAGTTTGTATATTTTTAAGTATATTAAGTTATACGTATATAGTACATATTAAACTGCACATTTTAAGTATTGATATTTAAAAGGAAGGTTAAGTATTAATGTATAATAATGTGATTGTTATATATTTGTTTCGCTTCTGTTGAATATATATTAATATAAGATATTGTTATATTAAAGTATATCTTAACTTTTTCGAAAAGAGTATATAGTTTATATAGACTTTTTTCCAAAATCTTTGTCTGTGTTCTAATTTATTATAATATGTTGGCTTACAATCGTTATATAATATATAAGTATATATGTGTATTTTATTTAAAATTATAATATACAAATTGTAACATCCCGCCATTTCACACGCTTTAAATCGACACACGTGCCAATTCAAACCATACGGAAAGGCGGATGTTATGGGGTAAATAAGAAAAATAGGAAAGAAATAAAACAAAACAGAGGATACTCCATAGGTACGACACAAATAGAAACTCGTAGAAGGCGCGCTAGGGTAGGTGACATGGCACAACTAGGCAATGCCAGGGTAGATATACCAATTACGCTTCCGGGCTGATGGAAACGCGCAACGCGCAGCTGCCGCCCACCTCGAACAACACCCCCAAAATCAAAAGTAAAGTGGCCACCGAATCAATCCAAAGTCATAGTATAATATCGAAGGAGTGCGTTCGACCAGAGGAATGACCTCATTGGCCCGGCGATCGCTCCTGTTTTAGCCACCTTATGCCAACTCACGGGAGTCGGGTCCACGTATTTACCTTATAGGAAACGCCGCCACCAACCTACTTCATTCTGGAATCTCCGCCGCGTACACGGTTGTTAAAGTGGTTTTCGGAGTTGGCAGAGAGTATGACAACTTCCGATCCCGGTCTTTTTAACAACCAAACGTTATTATAACACCGCGGTCATTTAAAATAATTTAAACTTTAAAACCAGAATAAAATATCCATTTTAAACCCATATAAATACGATATCATTTATATTTTTAAAACCCCAAATCAATACGATATCATTTAGACCCAAATCATATAATTTCATTTTTATTTTCCAATATATATTCCTTTCCAAAATCATAGGGTTTTCAAAGTAAAATATTTAGAAATCAAAACTCTTGAATATAATATTCTCAAATAATACTACCTTGAAAATTATAACTTCGAAACAAAATTTCCATCTCTTAAATGGTTAAATATTAAATTACTTTATAAAACACAATAGCTTCTCTAGATTTTACAAATAAATTTTCAAGTATCGATTTAAACTTCCAAATACCATTTCAATTCTTATGTTTCAAAGCTTTAAATATTCCACCATTTCAAAACAAACTCATTTGACAATCCCATATATATTAAATTCAATTACTTATTATTTAGACTTGAAATATTTACTTAATGAATTCAATATAATTTAAGAAAACCCTTTAACTTCACATAACTGGAAAATCTTTCCATTTATTATATATTCATTTAAATCAACCTGATATTCATTTAGATCACTCTACACAAAATCAAGTTATAAAATCATATCCTTTAAAAATTCTAACTTTTTATTTAATTCCAGTTTAACTTAATATTCATCTTCCAACCTTATTCTCTTTTTAAGTCAATGAAACTCCAGAAATTAAATTTTAAATAAATGCTTAATCGTATTTGATCTTAAAATCAAACTTAATTTTAAACTTCAAATCAAATTTATACAAAGCATAAAAACCAGAAATTTACTATATATATAATAACCTTTATCAATAAACAAATCAATATCCCATAAACCATACATATATAACTTTACAAAATCATAGAAAAACATTTCAAAATATTTTTATATATATATACCGCGGTGCCTGTATAAAATTTTCTACCCTATGGTCAAGTGATATGGATGTTTATCATTTCAATCCACAATTTAAAATAAAAATGCGGTTGTATATCATTTCAAACCGCAATCCCGAATGAATGAAATGTATGATAACTTGCAGTTTATACAATATAAAATATAGCATCCATTCATCAAAATATCAATCATCAACCATTATTTGCAATCATCATCCAATTTAAACAATCATCGATATAGAGCATATAAATTATACAGGTAATAAATAACAGGTATTAACTAACAGTTTATATTCAATAATAAATTTAATAACTGTTACTAGCAGTTTATATGCAAAAATAAATTCAAATTTAACTGTCAGTTGATATGAAATAAAAATTTAACATAACTATGACTGGTAGTTTATATGCAAATAAATAAATTCTAACTATCAAATTTATATGCAATAAATAAAATAAATTAACAGTTAAATTAAATAAATGCAATTTAACAGAGATAATGAATAATACTTGCCAAACAGTCATAAATAAATTTCTACTCATATCTAAAATTAACTTAACAGACATAAGAAGTTTTAGAAGTTGTGAGTGGGTTAAAACACTCACCTTTTGAATATAAATCCGATTTAAACCCAAAATTCCAACGGTCTCCAAATCTGTCCATACCACCCTCATCAGATTTGGAATTTAATTACGATCCTAACAAAAGAAATTTCGCGCGAAACGGGTAACGTATGAAAAAGTTGTGTCGAAAATTCGATTGGAAACACAATTTAAAATAAATGAAAAAGAACACAAATCTTACTTCACTCCATCCACATCAGCGTTGAACCCCTCCTTCACGCGAGCTGACTGTCCTCAAAACAAACCCATACAGACGCACGCGGCCACACCTTTGACCACCGCAACCATTAGCTATCGGCCACCATTCGCCACGCCGTCGATGTCGTTAGCCTGCCCTTGCCGAGCCGCCTCCATCCCCCCTAGTGTGCGCCCTCCTAGTGGCCTGAAGTGGCCGCCGCTGCCACGAGAAATTAGGGTTCTCGAAATCCTAATCAACTTTCTACAACGATCCAACCGTCGATCCACCAAACTAACCACATAGATCGCCTCCCCTTGGTCCCCTCTGCAAAACCCAGAAAGGGTTTTGCGATCCGACAAGTTTTTGTGACGACGTGATGAACGGCCCATACAAAATCATTAATTTCTGGACAAACGAAGAACCTAATCGAGAAACGAATCACTACAGCAGATAACGTTCATCGAGAACTATGAGATATATTTTTTCGAAAATTTTCTGAGGTGGTTGAAATTTTAGCTTTGATTTGTAATTGAAATTGGATCTAGAATGCATCCATTGAGGAAGAGAAGGAGTTGAAGAAAAGAACGTATAGCAACTGATAGAAGATGGAGGCTAGGGTTTATAATCGTCTATTTATAGATAGATCGCAAAAGAATAGGTGTGCACGAATTTTAACCTGCAAACGGAAGTGGTCCCAAAAGACAAATAATATTAATTACACACGTTACGGATTTAGGAAATAAATAAATTCCTTATCATTTACATTTTATTTTAAACATATTTACAAATGTAAATCTAGACGTTTCATTTACGTTTCAAAATATATCCACAATTTTATTAATTTCCAAATTGATCTAAACAAATTTAGATGTAAATTAAAAGCTGATAAGTCTATCCATTGCAGTGTTAATTTCTCCACTTCCTTATATGTAGAAATTATAAATTAAGTTTTCAAAAACCTATTTTTTTGATTTTCAAACTTTTATATTCTCATCTTTTACCAGAAATAAGGATGCACTAACATTTGTTCATGGTTTCACCTTATTATCCTCAAATTCCATTTTTAATTTTCAAAAATTACAATTGTTGAATTTTGATACTTTAATTAAATTATAAATCTTGCTTTCTATAATCTATATCAACAAATGGTCCAATTATAAATAGAATTAGCATTAACTTCATCTTATAGAATTAACTACTCCAATTACAAAACAAATCTACGCTGACTGCACGATTTAAGTCAATTAATTGTAATTGAGTCTACATTAAATGTTATAAATTATAAATTGGAACCTCAATAAATTCGCTTATTGATTTAAAATCTTTCTATTCAGTAAATAGACATTTTATGGGTATAAATAACATTTGAATTATAATACATTTCATTAGTGCATGCTTCAATTCATATAAATTCCCCTCCATTAACTAGAACACATTAGCCAAAACAAAATAATTAATTTAGATTTATTTCAATCGATTGCCATTCTTAACTTAACATACTCAAAATGGTTAACCTAAATAATTGTTACCCTTTTACATTCAAATTCACTTACAACCATCATTACAACAATGTTGCCATAGATGTAGATTTAATTAAATAAATTAGATAAATGGGTAAAGTTTTGTAATTATCACTAATACCAAATATATATGCATTAATTACTACATATTATTTTGAATTCATTTGTTAATTTACTTGTTGCCTTTGTCTTCTTATATCCTATTTACTACCAAACTTTCTATTTAGTTATAGTTTATCAATATATATATACCTAGGCAAATCAAGTTCTTGTCTTTTCTGTTATTTCAATTAAATCGGGTATGCACAAATAAATTGTTCATTAACTTATTCTTACAAAATTATTTACATGCATTCAGTTACACCTAATTTAATGCATTGATTTTCATTTATAAATTAAAGGTTTTTCCTTTAAAAGCTTTTATTACTAACCATACTCCAACCTCTACAGGACATTGATTTAATTCAATGTACTATCTAATATTATTAATCCATTAAATAAATTCACAACTTACCCTTTGTTTTCCTATATTCTCTTCTTAGCCTAGTATAATTTCAATTTATTCGTCATTTTATATCAACCGATAATACTTAGCTTAAATTCCTATGGTTTCATTTCCTTTTCAACATGTGCTTCATTGTAAATTATAAATCTTTACTTCTTTCTAAAGTTAAATTGTCTAATCTTATTAAAAATGACGAAATTTAACCGACGGAAATTTTCGGGTCGTTACACTCTCCCCCACTCAAAACTTTTTGTCCCGGAAAAGGAAATAGAAAAGGGAAGGAAGAATTTAATAAACAGTACATCTTATTTTAACTATTAACTTATAAACAATAATTTACTAAATTTATTACCTTAAATAAATATACCCGTTTTATAATCATTATATCCTTTTAAACTTAAATAATTAAAGTTTGGAAAACATTTTCAACATAATTCTAAGTCCAAAATTTACGGAAAATTTTGGCAGAGTCTCCTTTGTACGGAGAGGTTCGGAAGAAAATATAATATTAAAATATCAAAAAATATATCATATAGAATATTCAAAATAGTATATCCCAACACGGGAAAAATATACAAAATAGCGCTATAAACCAAAATCCGAAACGTACCCATTTGTCGGGCAATTTACGCTTATTATTATGGAACTAAAAGCAGTAGCAGTTACTTCCATAACCTGCATTTCTCTTATAAAAATCCAAAAGATTAACTATTTATGTATAGTGAAATATTTAAGTGGTTTCAATCGCTAACAACAAATCAATACAACAACCATTAATTTTAACAAACAAAACAAACAATCATTCAATCAAACAAACAAATAGTAGTTCGGGTTCAAAACTTGGAATGGTACGGAATGAAAAATAACTATCCAGTGCATCATTTACTCAACAGTCTTAGATGGGACATAAATAGATTATTTATTCATCCAACAACTTCAAATCTCCTTACCAAGCCAACTACAAAGCAAACAATATCGATTTAAACCAACAAATCAATTCAACTTATATAAATTCATTACATCCTTTAATTGTTTGATTTCCTTTCTTTTATTCAAACCACATAAATTTTCCTTTTTTTATAATTTACATTTATTTCTAACAAACTTCAAATTTTATTTCTCATTAAATGGTTGTTTCCTTATTTCTACTTATTACTTACCATTATTCATTTTTATTTTATTTAGGTTATGTAAGTCTCTTTTATTTTATTACATTTAATGCACTTCTCACTTCCAATCATTTATTTAATGCTTACATTTCTATTATATTTAATTATAGTAATCATTTTTAATTACACTTAAATTCTTAACCTTATGACATTCATTCTTATAAGTAAAGGATTTTATTTATTCATTAACTATGGTTTGCAGTCATTTATGTATATTACCTACTTTCCATTATACTCAGCTAGTAGCATTTAAATCATACTTGAGTTTATAACCATACACATCAATCCTTATTTATTAAATAATTTCATTTTATTTACTTAAGTTTAAAATCACCTATTTATAATACTTACCTTTAATTTTAGTAAAATTTCAATTATAACTTAAGTTTATACCATTAAATTCTTATTTATAGTAGCAATTCATTGAATACTTCATTATTTTCAAAATTTCTACTTGTATGATATTCTATTCCAATCTTCTTATTTAACATTTCAACTTTTCATATTTGGTAAGTTATATATGTTAAAGAAAATGCAATTGAACTTATACAAGTTATGTCAATTCTTTAATTCATTCATTGTTCAATAGATCTTTACCATTTTCTTATAAGTTAAAATTTTAACTTCCTTTATAACTTAGCATTTAAGTCTCTTATTTTATTTAGGGTTTCAATTATTAATTAAATTCGGTTTCACTGCCATAATTGAAATAATTAATTAATGGAAATTAAGAATTAAATACCGGGTTAAATTTTAATGGATAAATATATTCTTATAACTTATATACCTCTAGTTTTATTTAAAACAATTAAAAATTTAGATATTTTCAAAATAAAGCTGCAGTATAATTACTACAGTGGCCTTTCCCCTTCGAAACTCGAAAATAGAAGTCGATGATGCGGCCGCCATCACCGAAATTATTTTCCAGCGACAGAGAGGAAAGTACATAACTTGTTTTCTCCAAAATCTTCTTTAAAACAATTCTTCCGAATTAAAACGAAATATTTATATCGAAAAATATTTATAAACAATATTATTATATTTCAAAATCCTTTGAAAGAAAATTTTCAAAATCCCGGACTTAATCCTAAAATTTCCAAATTTCATTGATTTTAATTTCAATCTCATTTTACCTATTATTTAAAATTTTATTCCTAACAACCAATCTATTGCAACCAACAATATATATACATATATATATAATACCTTAATAAAATAATTTATATATAGAAAATATAATAGGCGAAGTTATTTCATTCACCTATATTAAAAACAAATATTATGTCGGTCTGTCCTATTAAGTGTTTAGAAATCCCTATTGATGTCACAGCGTCACATGCACCAACCAAAATTTTTAAATCCAAAACGGAACAAACTAACACAATATTAAAACCTTTTTATAGCACTAACAAATACGCTCTCTCATATATACACTCAGTGACTCCATTAGGGTATTACTACCCTATTAATAAAGAGTCAAACCCCACAAAGCTAAGGTTTATCGCTAAACCAAAGCTCTGATACCAACTGTAACATCCCGCCTTTTCACACGCTTTAAATCGACACACGTGCCAATTCAAACCATACGGAAGGGCAGATGTTATGGGGTAAATAAGAAAAATAGGAAAGAAATAAAACAAAACAGAGCCTCACAGCGGAAGGATAAAATATAATAATAAATATACAGTTCATAAAACCGTTTACAAAAAATTTGATTCTTCTTTATGACAATAAATATCAGAGTCAACATACCAATAAATACCAATGTAGCGAAATACAGTGTAGTGAAGTAAAATAGTAGATAGTAAAAAATCTTCGTCTTCGTCCTCCAGAGCTAAACTTCGAATCCTGAAACGCTCGGACTGACCAGAGCGAATTTGAAAAGACAAAAACACTCGAGTTAGAACTAAAAGATCTTATGTGAGTTAAATTAACAGAAATAAATATGAGTGCAGTAACTCAAGAGATGCTCGGGATTTACATCTCCTAAGGATGCGTTAAACTATTTACTATGTAGTATATTGCGCTATTATAATAGTGTCTAATTGTAAAATAAACTTACTTTTTAATAGCGTTAAGGGGTTACCCATATAGCCCTTAACACAAATAATGCCAATAGTCTATACAGTACCGTAATACCTCCTGATCGGGAAGCTACCAGAGGATACTCCATAGGTACGACACAAATAGAAACTCGTAGAAGGCACGCTAGGGTAGGTGACACGGCACAACTAGGCAATGCTAGGATAGATATACCAATTACGCTTTCGGGATGATGGAAACGCGCAGCGCGCAGCTGCCGCCCACCTCGAACAACACCCCCAAAATCAAAAGTAAAGTGGCCACCGAATCAATCCAAAAGTCATAGTATAATATCGAAGGAGTGTGTTCGATCAGAGGAATGACCTCATTGGCCCGGCGATCGCTCCTGTTTTAGCCACCTTATGCCAACTCACGGGAGTCGGGTCCACGTATTTACCTTACAGGAAACGCTGCCACCAACCTACTTCATTCTGGAATCTCCGCCGCGTACACAGTTGTTAAAGTGGTTTTTGGAGTTGGCAGAGAGTATGACAACTTCCGATCCCGGTCTTTTTAACAACCAAACGTTATTATAACACCGAGGTCATTTAAAATAATTTAAACTTTAAAACTAGAATAAAATATCCATTTTAAACCCATATAAATACGATATCATTTATATTTTTAAAACCCCAAATCAATACGATATCATTTAGACCCAAATCATATAATGTCATTTTTATTTTCCAATATATATTCCTTTCCAAAATCATAGGGTTTTCAAAGTAAAATATTTAGAAATCAAAAATCTTGAATATAATATTCTCAAATCATACTACCTTGAAAATGATAACTTCGAAACAAAATTTCCATTTCTTAAATGGTTAAATATTAAATTACTTTATAAAACACATTAGCTTCTTTAGATTTTACAAATAAATTTTCAAGTATCGATTTAAACTTCCAAATACCATTTCAATTCTTATGTTTCAAAGCTTTAAATATTCCACCATTTCAAAACAAACTCATTTGACAATCCCATATATATTAAATTCAATTACTTATTATTTAGACTTGAAATATTTACTTAATGAATTCAATATAATTTAAGAAAACCCTTTAACTTCACATAAATGGAAAATATTTCCATTTATTATATATTCATTTAAATCAACCTGATATTCATTTAGATCACTCTACACAAAATCAAGTTATAAAATCATATCCTTTAAAAATTCTAACTTTTTATTTAATTCCAGTTTAACTTAATATTCATCTTCCAACCTTATTCTCTTTTAAGTCAATGAAACTCCAGAAATTAAATTTTAAATAAATGCTTAATCGTATTTGATCTTAAAATCAAACTTAATTTTAAACTTCAAATCAAATTTATACAAAGCATAAAAGCCGGAAATTTACTATATATATAATAACCTTTATCAATAACCAAATCAATATCCCATAAACCATACATATATAACTTTACAAAATCATAGAAAAACATTTCAAAATATTTTTATATATATATATACCGCGGTGCCTGTATAAAATTTTCTACCCTATGGTCAAGTGATACGGATGTTTATCATTTTAATCCGCAATTTAAAATAAAAATGCGGTTGTATATCATTTCAAACCGCAATCCCGAATGAATGAAATGTATGATAACTTGCAGTTTATACAATATAAAATATAGCATCCATTCATCAAAATATCAATCATCAACCATATTTGCAATCATCATCCAATTTAAACAATCATCGATATAGAGCATATAAATTATACAGGTAATAAATAACAAGTATTAACTAACAGTTTATATTCATTAATAAATTTAATAACTGTTACTAGCAGTTTATATGCAAAAATAAATTCAAATTTAACTGTCAGTTGATATGAAATAAAAATTTAACATAACTATGACTGGCAGTTAATATGCAAATAAATAAATTCTAACTGTCAAATTTATATGCAATAAATAAAATAAATTAACAGTTAAATTAAATAAATGCAATTTAACAGAGATAATGAATAAAACATGCCAAACAGTCATAAATAAATTTCTACTCATATCTAAAATTAACTTAACAGACATAAGAAGTTTTAGAAGTTGTGAGTGGGTTAAAAC
Organism: Allium cepa; assembly: GCA_030765085.1. Taxonomy (NCBI): domain Eukaryota; kingdom Viridiplantae; phylum Streptophyta; class Magnoliopsida; order Asparagales; family Amaryllidaceae; genus Allium; species Allium cepa. Next base: position 57,801,843 of record CM060930.1, read on the forward strand.
ACTCACCTTTTGAATTTAAATCGAATTTAAATCCGATTTAAACCCAAAATTCCAACGGTCTCCAAATCTGTCCAATCCAACGTCATCTGATCCGGAATTTAATTACGATCCTAACAAAAGAAATTTCGCGCGAAACGGGTAACGTATGAAAACGTTATGTCAAAAATTCGATTGGAAACACAATTTAAAATAAATGAAAAAGAACACAAATCTTACTTCACTCCATCCATGTCAGCGTTGACCCCCTCCTTCACGCGAGTTGACTAATCTCCTCAAAACAAACCCATACAGACGCACGCGGCCACACCTTTGACCACCGCAACCATTAGCTATCGGCCACCATTCGCCACGCCGTCGATGCCGTTAGCCTGCCCTTGCCGAGCCGCCTCCATCCCCCCTAGTGCGCGCCCTCCTAGTGGCCTGAAGTGGCCGCCGCTGCCACGAGAAATTAGGGTTTTCGAAACCCTAATCAACTTTCTACAACGATCCAACCGTCGATCCACCAAACTAACCACATAGATCGCCTCCCCTTGGTCCCCTCTGCAAAACCCAGAAAGGGTTTTGCGATCCGACAAGTTTTTGTGACGACGTGATGAATGGCCCATACAAAATCATTAATTTCTGGACAAACGAAGAACCGAATCGAGAAACGAATCACTCCAGCAGATAACGTTCATCGAGAACTATGACATATATTTTTTCGAAAATTTTCTGAGGTGGTTGAAATTTTAGCTTTGATTTGTAATTGAAATTGGATCTAGAATGCATCCATTAAGGAAGAGAAGGAGTTGAAGAAAAGAACGTACAGACAAATGATAGAAGATGGAGGCTAGGGTTTATAATCGTCTATTTATAGATAGATCGAAAAAGAATAGGTGTGCACGAATTTTAACGTGCAAACGGAAGTGGTCCTAAAAGATAAATAATATTAATTACACACGTTACGGATTTAGGAAATAAATAAATTCCTTATCATTTACATTTTATTTTAAACATATTTACAAATGTAAATCTAGACGTTTCGTTTACGTTTCAAAATATATCCACAATTTTATTAATTTCCAAATTGATCTAAACAAATTTAGATGTAAATTAAAAGCTGATAAGTCTATCCATTGCAGTGTTAATTTCTCCACTTCCTTATATTTAGAAATTATAAATTAAGTTTTCAAAAACCTATTTTTTTGATTTTCAAACTTTTATATTCTCATCTTTTACCAGAAATAAGGATGCACTAACATTTGTTCATGGTTTCACCCTATTATCCTCAAATTCCATTTTTAATTTTCAAAAATTACAATTGTTGAATTTTGATACTTTAATTAAATTATAAATCTTGCTTTCTATAATCTATATCAACAAATGGTCCAATTATAAATAGAATTAGCATTAACTTCATCTTATAGAATTAACTACTCCAATTACAAAACAAATCTATGCTAACTGCACGATTTAAGTCAATTAATTGTAATTGAGTCTACATTAAATGTTATAAATTATAAATTGGAACCTCAATAAATTTGCTTATTGATTTAAAATCTTTCTATTCAGTAAATAGACATTTTATGGGTATAAATAACATTTGAATTATAATACATTTCATTAGTGCATGCTTCAATTCATATAAATTCCCCTTTATTAACTAGAACACATTAGCCAAAACAAAATAATTAATTTAGATTTATTTCAATCGATTGCCATTCTTAAATTAACATACTCAAAATGGTTAACCTAAATAATTGTTACCCTTTTACATTCAAATTCACTTACAACCATCATTACAACAATGTTGCCATATATTTAGATTTAATTAAATAAATTAGATAAATGGGTAAAGTTTTGTAATTATCACTAATGCCAAATATATATGCATTAATTACTACTTATTATTATGAATTCATTTATTAATTTACCAGTTGCCTTTGTCTTCTTATATCCTATTTACTACCAAACTTTCTATTTAGTTATAGTTTATCAATATATATATACCTAGGCAAATCAAGTTCTTGTCTTTTCTGTTATTTCAATTAAATCGGGTATGCACAAATAAATTGTTCATTAACTTGTTCTTACAAAATTATTTGCATGCATTCAGTTACACCTAATTTAATGCATTGATTTTCATTTATAAATTAAAGGTTTTTCCTTTAAAAGCTTTTATTACTAACCATACTCCAACCTCTACAGGACATTGATTTAATTCAATGTACTATCTAATATTATTAATCCATTAAATAAATTCACAACTTACCCTTTGTTTTCCTATATTATCTTCTTAGCCTAGTATAACCATTTACATCATTTCAATTTATTTGTCATTTTATATCAACCGATAATACTTAGCTTAAATTCCTATGGTTTCATTTCCTTTTCAACACATGCTTCATTATAAATTATAAATCTTTACTTCTTTCTAAAGTTAAATTATCTAATCTTATTAAAAATGACGAAATTTAACTGACGGAAATTTTCGGGTCGTTACACAAATATGTTTTTTTTGTTTGTTTTACTTAAAACACTTGTAACGACCCGCTATTTTGGACCATTCGCATCCGCACATGTCGGACTTGAATAATTCAAAACATCGAATTGTTAATTTAAATTTGGCAAAACTGAACATATACAGTAAATAAATAACCACAGAACATAGAAACAGAGTAATTATTGCAGCGGAAACAAAAATATAGCAGTTCATGAAGCTACTATATACATATTAGAGTTTAATAAGGTACAACAGATGTCTCAAATACAATTAGTCAAATACAAGAATCAGAATACGTCACTGGAATCAACCGAATATCTAAAGGCTGGATAGATAGCCGAATCTCTAAGTGAAGCTCCAACTCCAAGGTGAGTCCCGAATACTGGTACACTCAGTCTGACCCAAGCGTAAAGCAAAATACAAAACACTCAAGTCAGGATTAACATTCTTATATCAATAAATCCAACTCAAGTGAAACAGCAACTGAAATACAAGTAAATCAATGGATGTTTGGGATAATCATCCTCTAAGGATCCGTCAAACTATCCACTATGTAGTAGTGTACGCTAAGTATATAATGCGTATCAGTAATATAAAGTATCAAAATAGTCTTAAGGAGTTACGATTATGCTCCTTAACACATTTTATATAAGCATCATAGACTATACAGCATTGTAAACTCCACCGTAAAATAGTGTGCTATCAGGGAGTACTCCATAGGTATGAAACAAAACAAATTCTTAGTGGTTGCGTATATAGGGATACAAGTATGACAAGCATATGAGGCAATACCCAAGGTAGTGAAACTACCGTTTGCCTGACACGGACTGGTGAGAACGTATCGCCGCAACGATCGCAACACCGCGAAACAACACTCCCAAAATTTCGAGGGTGCACACCAATCAATAACAAGTAATGAGTAGTTTACGAAGAAGTGTGTTCGCTCGAGGTGGCTAACCCCATTTGGCCCAGCACGGCTCCTGTCTTAGTCATTTCCAATTTGACACAAGTGTCAAAGCTATCCATTATCGTTCTCTTTCTTCAATCATCACGTTCATCATTCCAACCACTTCATTCCAGATCACACTCCGCGTATAGTTATTAAAGTGGTTTTCGGTTTAGACAGAGAGTATGTCCATAACCGATCCCGGTTTCTTTAATAACTTTCGTAATTATTACACCGATTGGTCATTTAATAAATTTCAAAAAACCAAATCAATTTCAAATTCAATCAGAAATTGTAAACCAACATTCCATTTGTCTTTCTATGTCAATTTCCATAATTCATGTTCCAAAACTTCCAAATTACTATTTCAAAATCTTATAATTTAACTCCAAATTTTTATTTAAAACAATTCAAATATTGATTCAAGTTCGTATATAAATTTCATTCCGTAAACATTACAATTAATTTAATTCAACCTTCAAATCAATTTAAATTCATTGATCGATTTCATTCAATATTCGTGAAGTTAATTTATCATTCAAAACAATTTCTATTTAATTTCCAATTCATTAAATCAATTTAAGTTTTCATATATCATATCAAACTTCCAAATTTAATTAAATTAAATTCGTCAAATCAAATTCTTTAAATTTCAAGTCTTATATTAATTTCAATAAATCACATTTTATTTCTTGTTAGAGAAAAATCAATTTCGCTTATTTACCCTTTTATTTTAAACAATTTCCCCAAACTTAATTTTTACATAACTCAATTTCACTTATTAAAGAAGTTTAATTTTCACTTATCAAAGAATTCAATTCTATTCAATTATTAAATAATTCAATCTCATTAAATTATTAAATAATTTCAAAACTTAATTATTAAATAATTTCAAAACTTAATTCAATGAATAATTCCAAATTTAATTGTTAAATAATTAATTTCAAATTAACGTTCATTCAACAACTACTATATTTGTTTCAAATTTTTAAATATTAACATTTTCCTTTCATAAAATTCAAATCCTATTATTTATTCAAATAAAATCTTTATTTTATTTTTAAATCCATTTTGACCAATCGGGTTTATTTAATTCTCTATCCTAAGTCAAGTTTATTTGGGTATTTATCATTTCCACCCGATTCCATTTCAATTCAAAAATCAAAACATAGCAAAGAGAACTTGCAGTGTGATAACTGGGATGGTGTCAAAGTAAATAAACAACCAATAGCAAACATCAATAACAATCTAGTAATTAATTCAAATAATCTCGAAATAATTATATTAGTTTACATTGTTGTTTGTGCAAATTAATATAATTATTTCTGGAATCTATACTATAACTTCATGTAGATTAAAGATTATTACAGTAATATTTATATGGTTCTTCAATTGATATCTATTATTCAATTTCATACTTCATCGATTTAAACAACATACATTTAAATTGTTCAAGGTGTAATTGACCATATTTCTATATGTCAATTTATTTAAACATTTAAAGGGGTCATATTATACAAATTTTATCTAATCAAATTCAACACATATATCAATTTCAAATCGTTAACTCCTACGTCACTTTCAATTGTAAATTATTTATCACTTCATACATTAACAATTTAACGTCTAATATCAACATCAACAATCAATCATTTATCAACCAAACTCGATTATCGTCGTATAAATAACAGAAAATGGTGTCAGATGTCACAAATGAACTGATACATGTAATAGCATATATAACTGTGTAAATAACTAACAGCCGCATATTTCAATTGTCATTTCAATTGAAATCAAATTTAATAAATAAAAGAGCATTAATCGTGAGTGACTGCTCACCTTTCAAGGCTAGAGAGTTTGACATTGAATTTGAGTTACGAAATGCAAGCATGACTTCCAAAGCAAAGCTAGATGGCACGATTTTGGTGAAGAAAATAGGTACGACGGACAAAACTAATAATTGGAAAAACGATGAGAACTAATCAGAATCAGTTTGATATATACAAAATATTGGTTAATTTATAAAATCAATATTGTATCCCTAAAATGCATATATTTTAAAATTGAAATGGATATAAAATTTACATTTTAAACCCAATACATAAGCCAATAGTTTTGACGCATAAAATAAAACATATTTATTTGTTTCAAGTTATGTGAATATGTAAGCGAAAGTATAAACAAAATAAGAGTAAAAGAAGATATAGCTACTACATATATCAAAACTATGTGCACCTTTATATGATCACACTGTAGACAAACAAGATATAGCAACTGTATATAGAACTGTAACTAGTACATATAAAATAGACTTATAAAAGATAAAGTAAAACACATATATTAAAATATATATACACATGCAACACACATATAACTGATATATATACGCGTACACAACACACACATCACTGATATATGTAAGCAAATATATTTAGTTTCATATTACTAAACAACTTACGTATATATCTAAACCTGTTGATATGCACTATATATATACACACAGTTTAAAAATCAGTATTAAATAAACAAGTATATTATATATATTTTTCAAAAATCTCGTACAATATATGCAGACAGTATACATATTCTAGACAAATATATGCGGCCTTGATGTGTAAATGGTGTACACAGGTATATGCAGGCATCAGGTAGTGCACACGCGGTAGGGACAAGGAAAAAATCAAATGTGGAAAGGGGTTTGCAAAACTGAACGGGGAATAAGATCTTATTCAAAACTTCTTACATATAACATATATTCAAATAACAAAATATATAACTCAGTATATATGCAAAATTTATATCCACTAATAGATATTATATACATATACATATATTATTACTAAAATCAGATGAACAAATGTGCTTTATAGAAATATAGATAAGGGAAGAGCTTGACAGATAAGAGCAGCTAATATACAATATATAAAGGAAAGGAGGAGTGACATGTTAGGCAAACCTTGATGAGTAAGCACGAAGAGAGGAGGTGGATCAGCGGGGACGTGGAAGATCGACACGAGATCGGTTGCCGATGTGGAGTAGCGGGCGCGGCAGCTGGGGGTTGCTCGGCCAAGGTGGGCTGGTGGTTGTGGCACATGCATGGACGGGTGGGAGATCGACGAAGCAGGGGCGATTGTGGTGGAAGCTCGGCCATAGGATTCGGCCATGGGTGAGATAAAAGGGGCTCGGCTGAGGCAGACGTGTGGAGGTGATGTGAAGGAGCAGGCATGGTTTATGGATAGTGAGAAGGAGGAGAGGAGAGGGGATTTCGGCCATTATCTTTGGAGGAGGAAGACTACAAAAGAAAAGATAGGAGGAGAATGTAAAGCTACAGAAGAAGTAATATAAATACATGTATAGTTGTGAAATTTTTGTAAGGGAAGATGAATGAAGAGACCAAAATAATGCACGGTAATGAATAAATGAATTGAAGTGATGGGAAAGGTAACTGCTGCACAAATAATAAATCTTCGTTGGAAATTTGAATGGACACACAAATGAAAAGTTAAAACGGATAACGGTGCATTGGACCGTTACAACGAACAGTTTATTATTTTCGTCGCGCAACAGACTTCAAAATTGACAATTTGAATATACCGTGGAGATCAACACGACGAGACGATCAAAACGGTATACAAATATTAGTTTTACGATTGAATTATAAAAATTCGAATTTTCTACTAGCGAAAAATGCAGTAAAAACATAGAAAAATAAGATCGATGGAGCTAAAGAAGCCCGAATTTGAAAAATGAAAAAATGACGTCTTGCTCAGAAGATGATTTACAATTTTTCTATATAAAAATATTTAGGTTTGCAAAACATTTTATTTTCATCAATTCCTAACCGATTAAATGAAATAAAATTACACACGAAATAAACTTTCAAATTTTCGGATGAAAATTTACCATCTTCTATATTTAAATATACGTATTTCAAATATTAAATTTTTATTTCAAATTTTTTTAAAATTCCACAAAATTTAATTAATAAATAAATAAAACGACTAAAATTTATGGGTCATTACACTCTCCCCCACTCAAAACTTTTCATCCCCGAAAAGGGAGGTAGGAGAATAGAAACAACCAGAAAGAAAATAGGTTGAAAACAAAATAAACAATTAGTTCAAACTATATAAATTTCAATTTAAATAAATTTGTAATCAACAATTGGTTTTTAAATTCAAGGTTTCCATTAAATTTATTTAATTTTTCATTTATTAATGTTAGATACAAAAAGGTTTCCTTCAAAACAAAATTCAATTTAAATTCAATTTAAATTCAACTTATTTCATTGAGTTGATTTTAATTCAATTCATCAATTCCTTCAAATAGAATTTATTTCATTTATCTCATTTATTATTCTATTAACGTATCATTCTATTCATTTCTATTATCATATAATTAAATTAAGTGTATAAAATTTATTATAACGCTCAAATTTATTTATAAAATAATTTTATATTGTACATTATCCAATTACATATTCAACTTCTGAATAATTTAGGTAAGTTATATTAGAATGGAATCGGGTATTATACAAATAAAATTCTTCAATTCAATTAGCTTAAGTTTAAATGTTTATTCAAAATTTTTGGCTGCATTTAAAAATCACCCTTTAACATAATTTCAAGGATTAAATTTCTGATTAACTTCAAACCATTTTATAGATAAGTATACATATACTATATACATCAAAACAAATCTATAATCATATACTTATATATATATAATATATTATAAATCAAGTCATTCTTAAGAAGTTCAAATCAATTTCATTTTCCAAACAAAAGAGTAGCAAAGCTACTGAATGGTCTCTCCACTTCGAAACTCGAAAATGAATGTCGATGATGCGGCCTCCATCACCGAAATTATTTTCCAGCGACAAAGAGAAGAGCACTGATTTTAAACATTTAAAATTCTTTGAAACGGTTTCTATTTGAAAATATTTTAAGTAATATACATTTTAAACTTAAAAACCATAGGTGGAAACTACCAGAAATTAAATTCTAAAATTCTAATTTAAATTCACTTCAAATTCTAATCAAATTATACCCAAATTTTATAAATCCCTTTATTTATATTGCAATAGTCAATGGTTTACAAAACAATAAATGGAAATCAAATATTATCATTTCTGACAAAAAATTCATTAACAATTTAATTTCAGAGAACTTATATTTATATATAATATACTCATACAAAATTTATTTCTTTTACGAAATTCGAAAATAATTTTGTGTCAGTTTTCTCTGCTCACGTGCTTTGGAAATCCTATCGATAGCATTGATCAGACGAATCGATCGAAAACCCAAATCAACATCAACAATTCAAACAACACAATATATATAAAACATTTTTAATATTAATTCACAAATACACTTCCATGCTCGACGATACAAGAATGGATTTCAAAGCAAAGAGAGAGATTCAAATTTGATGGACTCAAATCATAGAGGATTCTTATTCGAAGATAGCTTCGAAACAATGATAAGGTGATTAAATAACGAAATAGAAAGATGGATAAGTTTATATAAATCGAGGGCATCCTTAACCGGGTCGACCGTGACTTCAAGAATAAGATCGATGTAAAATGCTGGGAAAATCTACATCCGATCTCAAGAGATAGAATTTGGGATATCTAGAGATATTAGCATCTAAACCGAGGACATAGAAATCTCCGGTGAATCGATGCCAATTTGTAAAAAAGTTTCACCCATTTACAAATCGTTTGAAGATTGACAAGACCGCCGACTCATTATAAAGATCATTTGAAGTCGAGTTATGGGATACTCCAAAATTAAAAAAAAGACGAATAGTGAGGGACAAGAATGAATTTCGAAACCGAGGGAACGTTCCAAAATTAAAAGGAATGGAGTCAAAAAGGAAGAGATTCAAACTCGAATGAAAGTGTTTCTGTAAATAAATTTACCCTATATGTAAAGTTTTGCCTAGAGCTACCAAAGCTCTGATACCAACTGTAATGACCTGCTATTTTGGACCATTCGCATCCGCACATGTTAGACTTGAATAATTCAAAATACCGAATTGTTAATTTAAATTTGGCAAAACTGAACATATACAGTAAATAAATAATCACAGATCACAGACACGGAGTAATAATTACAGCGGAAACAAAAAGATAGTAGTTCATGAAGCTACTATATACATATCAGAGATTAATAAGGTACAACAGATGTATCGTATACAATAAGTCAAATACGAGAATCAGAACATATCACTGGAATCAACTGAATATCAAAAGGCTGGATAGATAGTCGGATCTTCAAGTGAAGGTCCAACTCCAAAGGTGAGTCCCAAACACTGGTATCTCAGTCTGACCCGAGCGTAAAGCAAAATACAAAACACTCTAGTCAGGATTAACATTCTTATATCAATAAATCCAACTTAAGTGAAATAGCAACTGAAATACAAGTAACTCAAAGGATGTTTGGTATAATCATCCTCTAAGGATCCGTTAAACTATATGCTATGTAGTAGTGTATGCTAAGTAGATAATGCCTATCAGTAATATAAAGTATCAAAATAGTGTTAAGGCGTTACCATTATCCCCCTTAACACATTTTATATAAGCGTCATAGACTATACAACACCGTAAACTCCACCGTAAACTAGTGGGCTATGAGGGAGTACTCCATAGGTATGACACAAAACAAATTCGTAGTGGTCGCGTACATAGGTATACATGTATGACAAGGCACATGAGACAATACCCAAGGTAGTGAACTGCCGTTTGCCTGATCCGGACTGGTGAGAACCGCATCGCCGCAACGATCGCAACACCGCGAAACAACACTCCCAAAATTTCGAGGGTGCACACCAATCATTAAAAAGTAATGAGTAGTTTACGAAGAAGTGTGTTCGCTAGAGGTGGCTAACCCCATTTGGCCCGGCACGGCTCCTGTTTTAGCCATTTCCAATTTGACACAAGTGTCAAGGCTATCCATTATCGTTCTCTTTCTTCAGTCGTCACGTACATCATTCCAACCACTTCATTCTGGATCATACTCCGCGTATAGTTATTAAAGTGGTTTTCGGTTTAGATAGAGAGTATGTCCATAACCGATCCCGGTTTCTTTAATAATCGGTGTAATTATTACACCGATTGGTCGTTTAATAAATTTCAAAAAACCAAATCAATTTCAAATTCAATTAGAATTTGTAAACCAACATTCCTTTTGTCTTTCTATATCAATTTCCATAATTCACGTTCCAAAACATCCAAATTACTATTTCAAAATCTTATAATTCAATTACAAATTTTTATTTAAAACAATTCAAATACTGATTCATGTTCGTATATAAATTTCATTCCGTAATCATTTCAATTAATTTAATTTAACCTTCAAATCAATTTAAATTCATTGATCGATTTCATTATATATTCGTTAAGTGAATTTATCATTCAAAACAATTTCTATTTAATTTCCAATTCATTAAATCAATTTAAGTTTTCCTATATCATATCAAACTTCCAAATTTAATTAAATTAAATTCGTCAAATTAAATTCTTTAAATTTCAAGTCTTATATTAATTTCAATAAATCACATTTTATTTCTTGTTAAAGAAAAATCAATTTCACTTGTTTACCATTTTATTTTAAACAATTTCTGAAAACTTAATTTTTACATAAATCAATTTCACTTATTAAAGAAGTTCAATTTTCACTTATCAAAGAATTCAATTTTATTTAATTATTAAATAATTCAATCTTATTAAATTATTAAATAATTTCAAAACTTAAATATTAAATAATTTCAAAACATAATTCAATGAATAATTCCAAATTTAATTGTTAAATAATTAATTTCAAAACAACGTTCTTTCAACAACTACTATGTTAATATTTTGTTTCACATTTTTAAATATTAACATTTTCCTTTCATTTAATTCAAATCTTATTATTTATTCAAATACTTTATTTTATTTTTAAATCCATGTTGACCAATAAGGTTTATTAATTCTCTATCCTAAGTCAAGTTCATTTGGGTACTTGTCATTTCAACTCGGTTCCATTTCAATTCAAAAATCAAAGCATAGCAAAGGAAACTTGTTGTGTGATAACTGGGATGGTGTCAAAGTAAATAAACAAGCAATAGCAAACATCAATAACAATCCAACAACTAATTCAAATAATCCCGAAATAATCGTATTAATTTACATTGTTGTTTGTGCAAATTAATATAATTATTTCTACAATCTATACTATCATTTCATGTAGATTAAAGATTATTACACTAATATTTATACGGTTCTTCAATTGATATCTATTATTCAATTTCATACTTCATCGATTTAAACAACATACATTTAAATGGTTTAAGGTGCAATTAACCATATTTCTACATGTCAATTTATTTAAACATTTAAAATGGTCATATTATACAAATTTTATCTAATCAAATTCAATACATATATCAATTTCAAATTGTTAACTCCTACGTCACTTTAAATTGTAAATTATTTATCATTTCATACATTAACAATTTAACGTCCAATATCAACATCAACCATCAATCATTTATCAACCAAACTGGATTATCATCGTAGAAATAGCAGATAACGGTGTCAGATGTCACAAATGAACTGATACAGGTAATAACGTATATAACTGTGTAAATAACTAACAGCCGCATATTTCAATTGTCGTTTCAGTTGAAATCAAATTTAATAAATAAAAGAACATTAATCGTGAGTGATTGCTCACCTTTCGAGGCTAGAGAGTTTGACACTGAATTTGAGTTACGAAATGCAAGCATGACTTCCAAAGCAAATCTAGATGGCACGATTTTGCTGAAGAAAATAGGTACGACGGACAAAGATGATAATTGGAAAAACGATGAGAACTAAAATAAATCAGTTTGTTATATACAAAATATTGGTTAATTTGTAAAATCAATATTGTATCCCTAAAACGCATATATTTTAAAATTGAAATGGATATAAAATTTACATTTTAAACCCAATACATAAGCCAATAGTTTTGACGCATAAAATAAAACATATGTATTTTTTTCAAGTTCTATGAATATGTAAGCGAAAGTATAAACAAAATAAGAGTAAAAGAAGATATAGCTACTGCATATATCAAAACTATATGCACCTTTATATGATCACACTATAGACAAACAAGATATAGCTACTGTGTATAGATCTGTAACTAGTAGATATAAAATAGACTTTTAAAAGATAAAGTAAAACACATATATTCAAATATATATACACACGCAACGCACATGTTACTGATATATATATATACGCGTACGCAACACACACATCACTGATATATGTAAGCAAATATATTTAGATTCATATTAGTACAAAACTTACGTATATATCTAAACCTGGTGATATGCACTATATATATATATACAGTTTAAAAATCAATATTAAATAAACAAGTATATTTTATATTTTTTTTTCAAAAATCTCGTAAAATATTTGCAGAAGTATACATATTCTAGGCAAATATACGCGGCCTTGATGTGTAAATGGTGTACAGAGGTATATGCGGGCATCAGGTAGTGCAACGCGGTAGGGACAAGGCAAAAATAAAATTCGGAAAGGGGTTTGCAAAACTGAATGAGGAATAAGATCTTATTCAAAACTTCTTATATATAACATATATTCAAATAACAAAATATATAACTCATTAGATATGCAAAATTTATATCCACTAATAGATAATGTATACAATATACATATATTATTACAAAAATCAATATGAGCGGACCGAATTTGATCTAAACTAATATATATGCTAGACTCATGTATCAATCCTTTTGGTGCTATACATATATGTAACCAGAGCGAATACATTCTATATCATACAACAAAATACATTTTATTATATACTTTAGAAATGCACGTTATTAAAATATATCTTAGACTAACAGGTTACATTACGTTGTATAGCATATTTACAGATGTAGACTATTATACTTATACAGTAAAACCCAATAGCTTATACTATATTACATATATAGACTTTGATCACAAATATGCTCGCTAAAGGCAAACTAAAACGAATGAAACAAATCAGATGAACAAATGTGCTTTATATAAATTCCGATGAGGGAAGAGATTGACAGATAAGAGCAGCTAATATACAATATATAGAGGAAAAGAAGAGTGACTTGTTAGGCAAACCTAGACGAGCAAGCACGAAGGGAGATGGTGGATCAGCGCGGATGTGGAAGATCGGCACGAGGTCGGTGGCCGATGTGGAGCAGTGGGCACGACGGCTGGAGGGTTGCTCGGCCAAGGCGGGCTGGTGGCTGTGGCACAAGCATGGTCGCGTGGGAGATCGGCGAAGCAGGGGTGATTGTGGTGGAAGCTCGGCCATAGGATTCGGCCATAGGTGAGATAAAAGGGGCTCGGCTGAGGCAGACATGTGGAGGTGATGTGAAGGAGCACGCATGGTTTATGGATAGTGAGAAGGAGGAGAGGAGACGGGATTTCGACCATTATCTTTAGCGGAGGAAGGCTGCAAAAGAAAAGATAGGAGGAGAACTTAAAGCTACAGAAGAAGTAATATAAATATATGTAACGTTATGAAATTTTTGTAAGGGAAGATGAATGAAGAGACCAAAATAATAAATGAATTGAAGTGATTGGAAAGGTAACTACTGCGCAAATAATAAATGCTTCGTTGGAAATTTGAATGGACACACAAATGAAAAGTTAAAATGGATACCGATGCATTGGACCGTTACAACGAACAGTTTATTATTTTTGTCGCGCAAGGACTTCAAAATTGACAGTTTGAATATACCGTAGAGATCAACACGATGAGACAATCAAAACAGTATACAGATATTAGTTGTACGATTGAATTATAAAAATTCGAATTTTCTACTAGCGGAAAATCCAGTAAAAACGCAGAAAAATAAGATCGACGGAGCAAAATAAGCCCGAATTTGAGAAACGAAAAATGACGTCCTGCTTAGAAGATGATTTACAATTTTTCTATATAAATATATTTAGGTTTGGAAAACATTTTATTTTCATCAATTCATAACTGATTAAATTGAAATAAAATTACACATGAAATAAACTTTCATATTTTCGGATGAAAATTTACCATCTTCTATATTTAAATATACGTATTCCAAATATTAGATTTTTATTTCAATTTTTTTTAAAATTCCACAAAATTCAATTAATGAAATAAATAAAACGACTAAAATTTACGGGTCATTACAACACTGATTTTGAATTTACATATATATTTAGTTTAATACATGTTTTAATTTAGAATTTAATTATATATATAGTTAGGTATAGTTATATATATAAGTCCATTTATATCAAACATCTTCATCGATCAAGTTCTAAATTTGAACTCGTCTATTCCTATTTATTAACTTTGATCATTGATTCGTGCCAATCTAGCTTTGATTTGGGAGTCGTGCTTGCATTTCATAACTAAGTTTCATCGTCCAATCTCCTCTAGCCTCGAAAGGTAAGCAATCACACACGATTAGTGTCCTTATATTTATTAAATTTGATTTCAATTGAAACGACGATTGAAATATGCTATTATTAATTATTTAAATTGTTATATATATATATATGCTATTATCTGTTACTATACACCTGTGGGATATAACACTATATCATATTGTTTATATTGTACTGTTATTGATGATATATGCCTGTTATATTATTATTTTATCTGTTGTCACTCTGCAAATTCCCTGTAGTTTAGAATTCACTGTGGGTTGAAATGATACATACCCGAATGGACTTTAGAATAAGAGAAAATCGTTATGGGTTGAAATGATAGACGCAAACGATTTTCATTTGAATTGAATTTAGGATCGCGGGTCGAAATGATATTTACCCGTATATATTTAAATTACGGGTTGAAATGATAAATATCTGTATCACTTGACCATAGGATAGGAAATTATATACATATACCGTTGGTCTATATATAAATATTTTAAAACGATTTCTATGGTTTTGAAAGGGAATATACACACATATATATATATGGTTTTATTTAATATTGGAAATGTTTTATATAGAAATAAATTTTGAAATAAAGTTGATTTAATTAATATAATATGTTTAAGTATTGTATTTTAAATAGATTTTCATGGATTTATATAAGTTAAGGAAGATAAAGTTGAATTAATTAAAATTGTATCATTAGGAATCCTACCTAATTAAATCGATTTGAACTATTGAATTAGAAATTTAAGGTTTGATTTTATAACTTGATTTTTGATTTAAAGTGATTAAATGGATATTGCAAGTTTTAAATACATAGAAGGGAAATTTAGTTCAAATGTAATTTAAGGTTATTTAAATAATACTGAATTTATTAAGTGAATATTTCAAGATTAAATAACAATAAGGTTAAATCAAGACTATAACGACCCAGAATTTCTGTCAATTAAAATTTATATATTTAATTGATTTTAAATATTAATAAGTAAAATTAAACAGTCGAATAATTTATTTTTCGAATATCTGGATTTAATTGAATAATTAAATCGATAATTTAATATTTGAAATTACAGAAATAATTGGAAATTGGTTTTAATACGATTAAAATCGATTTTTAAAATTTTAATAAATCATATTGGAGTTATAACAATGTTATAGAACTTTGAAAATTTAATCTAAAGTTGATTTGTGAAAATTGAATATTTTAATATTTAATTGACGAGTTAAAATAGCCAATTTTCAAACAGTCTCGGATTTCAACGAAACTAGTTTCATTGGATCCATAATGTGATATTATTGTATGGTTTCAAATTTCGTGTCAATCGGATTTACGGTTTATCCCGGGCAAGCCAAAAAGAATAGAAATTAGTTTAAAACGATTTAATTTGAAATCGATCGTTTATTGCCGTAACTCGCACAGATGATCGAATTAGCCTCCGAAACCTATTCCATTGTGTCCGGAACATGGGGTAAACCCTAGGAACGCCAGTCACCGCACGAGATTTGGAGTTCGGAAAATTTCGGATGAATAGTGTTTCACCAATTTTCTATAAAAGGACCTCAATATTTCATTTTTACACAAACTCTAGTTTCTTCAGCCTAGCCGCCATTAAGATTTCAATGGCCGAAAATATTCCTTCTTCTCCCTCATTTATCTTCCAATTCGTAAACTTTTGCAAGAAACTCTCAACTACAATATTGTAGACAACGTCAAGAACTATAAATCCAACGGTGATGATCAGAATCAATGCAACGGATTGATGGAAATTTGCGTTCGAACGTGGGACGTTTAGGCTCGAATTCCAAAGCAAAGACAGGGCCGAGTTCATCGGCGTTCGTGCCGAAGGTAGAGAACGACATGGGCTTCTATGTGGAAGGCTCTGATCAACTTCCAGATGCTCGAAGGTGGTCGCGTTTTTGAAGAATGAGGGCGGCCGAGTTGGGTTGTTCGATCATGAACACCTGATGATGGGGAAGAAAGAAATAAGCGGCCAGATCACGTTCAAACCAAATCAACGGCCCTGATGTGTATTAGGTTTAAAATTAAAAAAAAAATAGTAAATTTGTTTATATTATATCGTGCAAACTTCAAAAATTCATAACTTTGTCATACGAGGTCGGATTTTTACGAAACGAATTGCGTTGGCTTCGTTTCGTCGATGACTACGCTATGGAACAGGATTAGAGTCGTTTGGAGCTAGTTTGAATTTCGGGTAAAATTAAACGTGTGTTTAATTTTATTCGAAATAAAATGCTGAAACTGAATTGAAAGCAAGGTGAGAACTTCTCACTCAATCGAATCTGTTTCGATTTATATTTTAAATAGTTAGATTTAAAATTTCATGATTGTATGCCTGAATGATAAATTATTATCTGTTGTTGACTGAAATAGACATTATACGCCGTATATTAAGCGGATGTTATCCTCGGATATAGATCAGTTACGATCGGGGAATGACATATTCGTGTCAGTAGTTACCCAGTTTGAAGGTTAACCCGGCCTTGTGTTAGCAGAGATCTAACAGTAACGTTAGGTTCTCGGGTCGTCTTTCCAGAGGCGTACCCATATGGCAATGGGAAGTTCCTTGGCCTGACCATTTGTTGGAAATCCAAAGAAACAATACGAACCTTGTACGGTTTTCGTCGTATAACCAGCCATGGAATGTGGCGGTAACCTGCTATTGAACATGGTAGCTATAGTAGGCATAAGTGCAAAATGCCTATGCTGGCTAAGGTTTATATCTTTACTTTCGAAATGATTTTTTTCTACACTATGCACTAGTAATAATATCAAATGTTTCTTTTTAATGCGTATCAAGCATCTTTGACTATCATAAGGAGAAATCTCCTCCGATTCTGCGTTTGCATTGTGTGTGTGTGTGTGTGGGGGAGGCCTTATGGTAGTCTCATTTTCTAAAAAGCATTGCGAATCTATTTTAAAATTATCCTGTTCTTTGTTTTAAAGATAAACTGTTTTAAATTCTCACACCAGTCCCATGACTGACTCGGAGTTTATTGTTTTCCTTCCTAAACTCAGGGTGCCCACCAATTTCCACACGGGCAGTCTAGAGTCAGGTTATCAGGATATTTTGGAATTCAGAAGTTGCTAGAGGCAAGCTGGATGGCATGGCATATTCACTAGTATATAGTATTTCTTTTCCGCTGTTTGTTGTTATACACTCTGATGATGTATTGTAATGTGATGTGATGAAATGTAATAACTGATATAGATCTTTTGTTTAAAAAAAATTATTCATTTATCTATTATATGTTGTTCCGCTACGATTGTGAGATTCTGATATTGTTCGTTTGTTTCTTTCTGTTCTGTTCTATCTTTTTCTCTCTTCTTCCATCTTTCTATTCTTCTTTAACCCTAATGGTACGATTTTTCGGCATTCGATTGCTCGGCAGTCGATACAGTGGACGTATTGATGTCGGTTTTCGAGCGTCGAAAAGTCGCAACGTTACATTTGGTATCAAAGCTTATGGTTAAGCGACAACCATGGCTCTGTTGGGAATTACTCATTAGAGATGGAGTCAGTAGTACTCTAGAATGAGTGTGAGTGTAATAATAGATATGTGCGTGTATTTGTTAGCGAATATAAATTGTTTTATATTGTGTTTGCTTATCCGTTGGGCTGTTTGTGAATTCTGGTCGGTAGGTGGGACGCCATATTATCGATAGCGATTTCTAAACACTTAAACGAGGCAAGCCGACATAGTATCATTTTGAACTGGGTAAATGAAATAATTTTACCTTGATTATATTTTATATATAAAGGAATAATTTTTCAGAATTATTAAAGTGTATATGAATTGATTGTTTGATTGTTGAATAAAAACAACAGCTGTAAAAGTATAAATTGTATGAGCAAATGAATTATAAGTATTAAGATATAATTAAAATGATTTACAATTATGGAATAATCTTACATGTAAGAAGTGAAATTATATAAGTAAAAGATTTATAAATGTGATTTATAATCTAAAAACAAAAAATTTACAGAGAAGTGTTTTGAAAGGATTTGATATTTTGGAAAATTGTTTTGGAGAAATTAAAGCTCTAAACTCTTTTCGGTCGCTGGAAAATAATTCTGATGATGATTGCAACATCATCGGTGTTCATTTTTGGGTTTCCAAAAGAGGGATTGCTCCCAAATTGTTTTAAATGAATGTTGTTTAGAAAATTTGGTTTCGGGTTTTGAAATTCAAAGGATAATTTTAATTGATTTTCAAAAAAAATTGGTTTTGAAAGATTGAAAAGACTCTGGAATCCTATTTAAAATATTATGGGAATGATAAATGAGTTGATAACTTATACAATTTGAATTTTGATAGAATAAATTTAACTTAAAGGATGGAGTTAAATTAAAGGAAGTATAAGTAAATCAATAAAAAAAAAGTCCAAGTGGTAATTGTTGAATATAAGTTGTATAACTTATGAAATGAGAAAATGTAAGTTAAACCAATTATTAAAATGGTTAAACAATTTGTTAAGCAAAATAAATCTGAATTTGAATAAGTGATGAAAATTTGGCTTTGGTAAAAAGTTAAATAGAATTTACCTTAGAATTGGAATCTGAATTGAATTTATAAGTGGAAACTTAAGTTAAGTTAAACAAATGATGTTTGAAAGAGAATATAACTTAAGTGAAATTGAATAAAGTTGATTTTGGTATCGAAGTAAATTAATCAAGAGAAGTGATGAATATGAACTTGAGTTATATTAATGAAATTCAACCTTATATTGTTAAAGGAATTAGCAATTGAATTGATAAATGAATGGAATATTAATCAATCGATTGTAAAAGAATTGATATGGGATAATGAATGTAAGTGCTAATTCATTAGAAGCTAATGAAGTTGAGAAGTTGAAAAATTGAATGAAAATCAATTTAATATAAACCAATTGAAAATAAAAATGTTAGACCAAATTGAATGTAAATTAAATAATTTGGTTATGTTGAATATACATTGGTAGTTATATGATTGTTAGTTGATTATATATTTTTCATTAAGTGTTAATGAAGTTGAAGTGATAAAATTGAAAGCTATGTAATTAAATTCAAATTGAAAGTGAAGTAAGTGAACCTTAAATAGGATTGGATTTGATTTGTGAGTGAACCAACTTGAATATGAATGAATGTTAGTAAATCCAATGTTAATGAATCAAATTTGATTTAAATTGGAAAACCAATTTATTGAATATTAATGAGAAATGAAAGAATATTGATTTGGTTATGAATTGATTTGGATAAACATTGATTGTTGGATGTTTATTGGTTGGATAGTTGTTTGGTGGTTACATTTGTTGTTTTGTTGCAATTGCTATGTGGCACATGTAGTTGTTATGTTACTATATGTTGTATATTGATTTTCATATATACATGTTCTCATTTGTTTGATTGAGTGTATAGTAGGTGCGGATGGCTTATGCTTCGCTTTTGGAGCTCCCTTTCGTGCTATATTAGCCGTATATGCTCGCTAATGAAATATAAGGTACATATCTCGGATTAAATACCGTACTTTTACACTTTTCTCCCTATGGGATGCCTCATCACTTGAAGAGATGTATATTTGTGATATATATACTGTCATTTTTTTCGGATCGAGCCGCGCAAAGGAGACTGGCGAATTTTTTCGAAAATTGAAGGCGTTGGAATATTTTTGAGAGAATTGAAATTTTTGAAAACTAAGTTTGGATTTGGAACTTAGTAAAGATTTTGTAAGAAGTTTAACTATGAATTTTGGGAAAGTTAAACACTTAAGAGATTTGAAAAAAATCCAATTTGAATGGTTTGTTTTGGAAAGTTAATGCATTCTGTAACTTCTTCTTACTTGGTAATTTCGAGGACGAAATTCTTTTAAGGGGGGAAGTTTGTAACGACCCAGAATTTCAGTCAATTAAAATTTGTATATTTATTGATTTTAAATATTAATAAGTGAAATTAAACCGTTGAATAATTTATTTTTCGAATATCTGGATTTAATTGGATAATTAAATCGATAATTTAATATTTTAAATTACAGAAATAATTGGAAATTGGGTTTAATAAGATTAAAAATGATTTGTAAAATTTTAATAAATCATATCGGAGTTAGAACAATGTTATAGAACTTTTAAAATTTAATTTAAAGTTGATTTGTGAAAATTGAATATTTTAATATTTAATTGACGAGTTAAAATAGCCATTTTTCAAATAGTCTTGGATTTCGACGAAACTAGTTTCATCGGATCTGTAATGTGATATTATTGTATGGTTTCAAATTTCGTGTCAATCAGATTTACGGTTTGCTCGGGGCAAACCAAAACGCATAGAAATTAGTTTAAATCGATTTAATTTGAAATCGATCGTTTATCGCCATAACTCGCACAGATGATCGAACTAGCCTCCGAAACCTATTCCATTGTGTCCGAAACGCGGGGTAAACCCTAGTAATGCCAGTCACCGCGCGAGATTTGGAGTTCGAAAAATTCCGGATGAATAGTGTTTCGTCTATTTTCTATAAAAGGACCTCAATATTTCATTTTTACACAAACCCTAGTTTCTTCAGCCGAGCCGCCATTAATATTTCAATGGCCGAAAATATTCCTTCTTCTCCCTCATTTATCTTCCAATCTGTAAACTTTTGCAAGAAACTCTCAACTACAATATTGTAGACAACGTCAAGAACTATAAATCCAACGGTGATGATCAGAATCAACGCAACGGATTGATGGAAATTTGCGTTCGAACATGGGACTTTTGGGCTCGAATTCCAAAGCAAAGACAGGGCCGAGTTCATCGACGTTCGTGCCGAAGGTAGAGCACGACATGGGCTTCGATGTGGAAGGCTCTGATCAACTTCCAGATGCTCGAAGGTAGTCGCGTTTTTGAAGAATGAGGGCGGCCGAGTTAGGTTGTTCGATCGTGAACACCTGATGATGGGGAAGAAAGAAATAAGCAGGCAGATCACGTTCAAACCAAATCAATGGCTGTGATGTGTATTCGGTTTAAAATTTAAAAAAACTAGTAAATTTATTTATATTATATCGTGCAAACTTTAAAAATTCATAACTTTGTCATACGAGACCGGATTTTTACGAAACGAATTGCGTTGGCTTCGTCTGCGCTATGCAACTAGATTGGAGTCGTTTGGAGCTAGTTTGAATTTCGGGTAAAATTAAACGCGTGTTTAATTTTATTCGAAATAAAATGCTGAAACTGAATTGAAAGCAAGGTGAGAACTTCTCACTCAATCGAATCTGTTCCGATTTATATTTTAAATAGTTAGATTTAAAATTTCTTTATTGTATGCATGAATAATAAATTATTATCTGTTGTTGACTGAAATAGACATTATACGCCGTATATTAAGCGGATGTTATTTATTAAAAACATATAACGCGAATATTTCACTGCAAAGTGGAATTGGTATTATTTATGTACTTAGAGTTGATTTCCCTCATTATATAGAGGATGAGACCCTATTGCACCGTATAATAGCAGGTAATATTTTATAAATCCTATATACCGCGATATTCTGTGTTGGAACGAAATTGGTGTTGTACTAACATCTGTGGATGCAGGGAAACAGGTTGGAGGGATCCAACTGGATTCCTCACTAGTATTTATTTGATTACGGATATTTTGATATATGTTGATTATAATATACTGACATATGATGTCTTTGTTGTCGTGACTTACTATTTGGTGTGTTGCATCATTAGGCCAATTTTGGAATTATAAAAGGATTTTAAAGTGATGATTTTCAAATTTAAAATGATTTTAAAGTGATTTCTGAAAGTATACGTTTTATTAAATTTTTGGAATTGATTCATTTTTAAATAAATAAAACGTTTTAAATTTTAATGTTATAAAAATTATGATTTTGTGAGAAAATAAGTTGAAAATTTGATTTTTGAAATATGGAGATAATGACTTTATAAAAAAGTTTAAATTGTGATTTTTGAATTTATTATAAACGGTTTATAAATAAGATTTAAAGAAATTGAATTTTTATAAATCAGAATAATGGAATTTTAAAGGAGTTTTTATAAATGTAAAAAGGGAGTTATTAATGAATCTTATAAGTAATAAGATCTATAATTTGTAAAGTTTTAAAGAGCGATTTTGGTGAATAAATGAATTATAAGCATTTAACTTATAATATGGATTTTTGGTATATAACTGAGTTATAAATAGAATTGGTATATAACTGAGTTATAAATAGAATTGGAATTTATAAACGTTGTTTTATGAATCTGAAATCAATTGAATCTGATAAATTAAACATAGAA
Source organism: Allium cepa (assembly GCA_030765085.1). Taxonomy (NCBI): domain Eukaryota; kingdom Viridiplantae; phylum Streptophyta; class Magnoliopsida; order Asparagales; family Amaryllidaceae; genus Allium; species Allium cepa. The sequence continues at coordinate 57,825,025 of CM060930.1, forward strand.
GTTTATTAAAGGAGATATATTCGTGATTTTGGACAGCGAATTATCCTTTAAGTCAAATGTTGTAAAAATAAGAGTTTGGTTGGGAATTTTATCCACGATTTTGGATAGTGGATAATCTTTTAATAAATGTGTTGAAACATCGAATTGGGTAAATAATGTATATTCACGATTTTGGAAAGTGAATATATTATTAAACAAAATGGATATGTTTGGGGAAGTGATATTATTAAAAAGAAGTAACTGTTTTAAAAGATGTTTTAAAACGTGTTAAATATCGAATACATAGATTTCTACATTCAGTGTTGAAATAGACGTTTTCGAGAAATAAGGGTGAACTATAACACTGTTGTTATAGTAAATGATTTCCGAAAGGATATGTTTTATATAGTATTGGGATTTATATATCTATCCAAATTTCGAATCCCTATACTAGTGATTTTGTGTCGTCGTAACGATGTTTTACGTAACATTTGTTTTGACCCAAATAAATGTGTCTGAAAGAATGTTTTCTTTAAAGAATGAAATATATACTTAATTTCGATTTAAGTATATTGAATATTTTCCAAGTGTTGAAAATAAATGGATTTGTGAATTACTTATTATTATTAAATAAGTATGGAAATGTTTTCCAATATGAAGTGAATGTTTTGAGATTTTATCTTTTAAAGATAAATTGAAAATAAATATTAGAAATCGATTTGGAAATCGTATATTCATAGATATTTTGGAATTGTAAATTCTCTATGGAATTTATAAAAGGAAGGAAAATTTGTTGAAAATAAATGTTGATTTATTCTTGAAGTGTGGAATAAATTTACGGATTTGGAACGTAAGTTTAAAATAAATCGGTAAGGATTTGTTTAATTGGTTTAAATGAACCATTTTGAAATGAAAATGAATAAAGATTTGTAAATATATCCCGTGTAGGGAAACGATTTGAAAATTGTTTTCAAAAGTTGTAAAGGTGAAAAGTGATTTGAAATTTGTTTTCAAATGGTTGAAGTGTGGAAATTATATATCTAGTAAAGATATTTTTGGAAAATAAATAATTTGGGAAATTATTTGGAATACGGTGATGTTGTGCACTCCTATTGATAGTTAAATAACCGACTATCAATATTTACCTTTAAATAAGTATTTGTTGTGATTTGCTTGAATTTGAATGCTACACTTATTTTCAAAATAAGCGCTCACTATTCGGGCTAGCCGGGAGAGGACCTTGGGGTCATATAACCCATTCCGAATATGTGATACATCGTTATGGATTGCATTAGATGACCGGTGTTGAAGATCGTATATTTGTGAAAACGGAAGGATTATCGTCGAATGACTCTGCATCGCTGATCTCCGACATAGAGGTTTTATCACCCTTAGTGATGGGAAGTCCGGACGTGATTAGTGAATATCCGGATTGCAAGGGCTTCTTTGGAAGTGCCTTCGGTTCCGTTCGATCCCGGAACGGACTTGTATGGATTGTATGTCTGACATTACAAATTGAGATATAAAGCTGATTTCTTTCAAATATATTTCTGTTGGTGGCGGAGAGTTTATTCTCTTAGCTTAATACCCTTCTCTGAGACGTACGAGCTCAGAGGTTATGTAGTTGAAAGTTATTAGTAATATACTCCCAATTTGGTAGTGTGATATGCTAAGTACTGTTGAGCATTTGTTGAACAAAGCACAGCTTAGCGTGGCTTTGTGGACGAAACTTCGTCGGACCTCACACCCCGGAAATGGTCAAAACAGGAAGGATGCGGCAAGGTTATTAGGGGGTAGCGCCCCTTTAGTGTATATCAATCCTTCTGGATAGAGGTGGTATCATGGTATGGATCCCAGATACTTAACCTATGTTGTTGCTGCAAATTTATTACTTTGTGGTTGTTGGAATCGAGGATCCTTGGATTTAGATCGGTTACGATCGGGGAATGACATATTCGTGTCAGTAGTTACCCAGTTTGAAGGGTAACCCGGCCTTGTGTTGGCAGAGATCTAACTGTAACGTTAGGTTCTCTGGTCGTCTTTCCTGAGGCGTACCCATGTGGCAATGGGAAGTTCCTTGGCCTGACCATTTGTTGGAAATCCAAAGAAACAGTACGAACCTTGTACGGTTTTAGTTGTATATCCTGGCATGGAATGTGGCGGTAACATGCTATTGAACATGGTAGCTATAGTAGGCATAAGTGCGGAATGCCTATGCTGGCTAATATTTATATCTTTACTTTGGAAATGATTTTTTTCTACACTATGCACTAGTAATAATATCAAATGTTTCTTTTTAATGCGTAGCAAGCATCTTTGACTATCATAAGGAGAAATCTTCTCCGATTCTGTGTTTGCATTGTGTGTGTGCGCGGGAGGCCTTACGGTAGTCTCATTTTCTACAAAGCATTGCGAATCTATTTTAAAATTATCCTATTAATTGTTTTAAAGATAAACTGTTTTAAATTCTCACACCAGTCCCATGACTGACTCGGAGTTTATTGTTTTCCTTCCTAAACTCTGGGTGCCCACCAATTTCCACACGGGCAGTCTAGAGTCAGGTTATCAGGATATTCTGGAATTCAGGAGTTGCTGGAGGCAAGATGGATGGCATGGCGTATTCACTAGTATATAGTATTTCTTTTCCATTGTTTGTTGTTATACACTCTGATGATGTAATGTAATGTGATGTGATGAAATGTAATAACTGATATAGTTCTTTTGTTTTAAAAAAATTATTCATTTATCTATTATATGTTGTTCCACTGCGATTGTGAGATTCTGATATTGTTCTGTTGTTTCTTTCTGTTCTGTTCTATCCTTTTCTCTCTTCTTCTATCTTTCTCTTCTTCTTTAACCCTAACGGTACGGTTTTCCAGCATTCGATTGTTCGGCAGTCGATATAGTGGACGTATTGATGTCGGTTTTTGAGCGTCGAAAAGTCGCAACGTTACAAAGATCCATATGAAACTGTAAAAATTGAACCCTGAAAATATTGAATATTTAAAGCTTCGAAATATATTGACTTTGAATTACATTGAAATTTAAATGGTTTATTTGTGGTTCAAAGCTGTATTTGAAATCGATAAAATTTGATTTTGTTAAGTCAGAAACTGAATAAAATGGAAATGTATAAATTGAGATTGAATTAAATTTGAATAGGATAGCCGAGTTGATTTTGAAACGATTTGTGAAGTTGAGGAAATTACAAATACTTTACTTCATAAATTATTTAAAAATGTACTATTTTGGGAAATAGATATATTTGAAATGAAATGGTATTTTGATTTTGAAGTATGAATTAATTTGAAATAACCACGGTGTTATATTGTATATTTCTACATTGTAGATAGTTTCATTGATCCTTAGAGGATGGTTATCCCAAACATCATTTAAGTTAATTTTATTTCAGTTGATATTTCACTTGATTTGGATTTATTGATATAAGAATGTAAATCCTGATTCGAGTGTTTTGTGTTTTGCTTTACGCTCGGGTCAGACTGAGTGATACAGCAATTGAGACTCACCCTTGGAGTTTGGAGCTTCTCTTGGAGACCGAACTATTGATTTAGTTTTCATCTTGCCAGTTGATTTTTCAGAGAATTCATCAGTTTGTATTGAAGACTTCACTATATTTGAGATATTCTGCTGTATTTTAATTCTAACTCTGATGTTTATATAGTAGCTTCATGAACTATTATTTATCTATTCCACGGCATTATTTTATGTTACCCTGTGTCTGTGATTTTGTGATTGATTTATTTACTGTATATGTTGAGTTTTGCTTAATTTTAATTAACATTCTAATATTTTGAGCAATTCAAGTCCGACGTGCGTGGATGCGAATGGTTGAAACTATCGGGTCATTACAGTTGGTATCAGAGCTTTGGTTCAAGGCAAACTTAGCACATATAGTAAATTTATTTGTAGAATCACTTTATTCGAGCTTGAATTTCTTCCTCTGTGATTTTGGATTTCCTTTGAACTTTGGAACGTTCCCTTCGGTTCCAAAATCCATTATCTTCTCTCTCCATTCGTATTTCTCGATTCTAGACTATCCCATAACTCTACTTCGAATGATCTCTACAAGAGTAGGCGATCCCACCGATCATTGAATGATTTTTAAAGGGGCGAAACTCCTTTGTTAGTCCCTGAGAAGATGGTTTTGATTATAACAACCTTAAAATAAGATTATAAATATAAATACTAACATTATTGTTTAGATATATATATGTATATGCAGGATATATATACAGGTACCAAAGAATGAAGACTATACAGTATAGAGATTCAAGAACTGATAAACTCAATATTGAAGATATCAAGATTCAAGACTCATGAGTATCAAGATTATCAAGAGTTTAAGATTTCAATAATAAGTACTTTAATTAGTATTTTTGTTAAAACTCCTAGAAAAGCACTGATATCTTAAAATCCATTTTATTCATGGAATGGAATCCACTTCAAGCCCATTAAAGGGATGGAACCCTAAGTAGGATGAAACTTACGAAAACCCTAGTGGAACATTGTTTTGTATCCACTAACTTTTATTCAAATGTTTTAAAAAATTATATCTTGTTTTCAAAATGATTTCAAAATCTTCCTTTTAAAAGAATCAAAAACATCTATCCTGTTTTTAAAATACTTTTAGCCTCAAAATAATCTTTATTTTCAAAATCAAATTATCCTTGGTTTTAAACTATCTTTTAATTATAATATATTTAACTTTTAAAATTTATACTTAAATTTAAATATAAAATTATAGTAAAATTTAATGTATACCAAAATATTATTCTCTATACTTATTTCTGTATTTTAACTATAGCTAAGTATATTTATAAAGTTTAAAAATATTTTAATACAAGATAGAAGTTATTTTCAAAGAAAAACAAATTATCAAAAATAACTTAGGCTGTCGACAACACTAAGATACCCCTGTCGACAAGGTGATAGTATATTTGAAAATTTTGAATTTCAAAGGAAGTGTCTATTCGTCATATCCTTTCACGAATGTACATGATTTTTGTTCTACTGTAAATAGGGACTGTTTTAAATGAACTTGTATTCATATATTCTCTGATTTCATTCCTCTTCTTCTTCACACATTTCTTTATATATATTTTTACTATTACTCTGCCAAAATCACCAGTGTATCTAACTAGATCACTCTGGTTTGATTCTCTATCACTATCTCAACAAGATCCTAGTGCTATTCAGAGTTATAGACTTCATTGTAATTAATTGAGTGACAAAAGTTGTGATTGTAGCCTGTAAAATCAATCAAGCGAGAAAAGGTGTGAGTCTAGCCTAGAAAATCAATTGGGTGAACTTGCTGCTCGTAAAATCAAGTATCTCTACCTAGAGGATTGTGAATTTGGAGCGGTGTACCTCGTGACCTTGAAATCGAGGGTGTATTTGTGAAAATTGATTTTGAAAGGAAATCCTTACTTGTGTTACGGGACTGGATATAGGGTAAACCCGAACCAGTATAAAATTCAGTATGTTCTTTCCTATATTGCTTTTACTTTATATCTGCATCTATGTTTGATTCTGTGATCATATCTGTGTCTGAATATTGCATACATCCGTGTTCAAATTAATATAAACTAAAAAAGAATTAGTAACTTCTTAAAACACTATTCACCCCCCTCTAGTGTTAATTATAGCCTTAAGATCTGTAATCCGCATTTCTCACATTTGGTATCAGAGCAAGGTTTTCAAAATTTCATAATATGTTTTTTGAAAAAGCTTTTAAAATTGCTATTATATCAACCCGATATTTTCAGCCATTCGTATCCATTGTAAGTGCATAGGTAGACACACACGCTGGACTTGAATTGCTCAAAATACCGCATTGTAAATAAATTTGGAGCAAATGAAATACAATCACAGAATCACAGACATAGAAATATCAGAATAACTCGCAACGGAAATTAAAATACCATAGTAGTTCATGAAGCTACTATAACAAACTATCAAACACAATACATAATATCAGTCTGAAAACATATACAATAGAATCACAAATACATAGAAGTTATAAATACCAGAGCTGAAATAGAACAACTGAAACTGAAAGGAAATAGACAACTAGACAAGCAGAATCTCCAGCGATTCCTAGCTCCAGAAATGAAATCCAAAGCTAAGCTGTAAATACTCAGGCTGACCCGAGCGTAAAGTAAAACACAAAACACTCGAGTCGGGACAATATATACATATATAATGTAAACCAACTCAAGTAAACTGTAGTAGAAATGCGCAATAACTTAAGGATGCTTGGGATCGCCTATCCTTTAAGAATCAGTTACGCTATAAATTAAATACATCCGGTGGTTAAAATTTCAAAATGGTATTTTATACTTCAAAATCTAATATCATTTCAAAATTCAACATCATTCAAAAATCCATTTCAAAATATCAAAATTAGTATCTTCCAAACCACATTCATTTATTTAAAATACCATTTCAACACACATTTCAAATAGTTTATATTTCAAAACACATTACTTCATTCTAAACCAAAAAAAAGAAGTTATTATATTTAATAATTAAATTATTAAATTTCCAAAATTTGAAACTTTTCAAAGTTCACTCATTCACTTAATTTTATCAAACCAGTGAAAATTCACCTTTCATATCATTTAGAAAATGCTACGGAAAGTCACATTGAAAATAGTTCAATTTAACAAAAGACAGCATTTTAAAATGCTGCAATAGGGTTACATTAGTTTCAAATAACTTTGTTAAATTCAACAATTATAACATTTACGAAATGCTATAATAGCTTTTAATTAAATTTAGCCATTTAGTTCATTATTATCAACTACAGCATTTACAAATGCTCTATTATCATTTACATTAGAATTAATAGCATTTCAGAAATGCAGTTAATTAACTTCAAATATTCAGTAAAATTTCGCAACAATTATATTTTTATTTAAATCATTTTTAACTTATAAAATCATAAAATTTCACTTTTATAATCATCATTTAAATACCCTTATATTCATGATTTTATAAAGTTTAATTTCCATTCAAAAATCAAGATTTAATAATAATTCACTTATTAAATTCCAACCTTAAATTTTAAATTCATTAAATTAAATTTAACGTAATACTTAAGTTTAAAATTTTCAAATATAACCTAATTTCATTTTTATTTACTTAACTTAAAATTCACTTTCAAGCCAAATTCACAAATTTTCAATTTTAGTTATATTTCAAAATTTCAACTTAAATGGTCATTCATTTCACACTTTAACTTTATTCAAAATCATTAATATATTATAAAATCATTTTAAATTCATTTTATTCAAAATATCATAAATTTATCGTATTTTAATATTTAATTTAAACTCCATTTATCACTAAATTATAATTTCTAAAATAACTTACATTTCAGATTTCCTAACTTTACCATTTATTTATTTCACTTATAAATTTCCAGAAAATCAATAATGCTTTAGAAAAATAATTTTTAATCAAATTTAAATCAAAATATTATAATATTTACATTTCTAAAATATTTTAAATTTTTTAGAAAAAGAATATTTTAACAATGGGTCTGTATTTCATTTTCTAGCCAAAGTAAAGTGATACGGGTAATATATCATTTCAACCTGTAATTTACAAAGTAAACCCGGGTTTGATCATTTCAGAAACGCAATCCCAAGTAAAATGAAAATAATTGAAAACCATTCAGGCCTATCATTTCAGCCCATAACGATTTTCTCCTATTCTAAAGTCCGTTTGGGTATGTATCATTTCAACCCATAGTGATTCTAATCTAAAGGGAACTTGCAGTGTGATAAACTGATAAAAATAACCGAACAACATAACATAACAGTAACAGATGTTATAATAGGTGTTTAAGCATGGGTGAACATCCTATAATCATTATATAGCAGGTGTAAAATGATAATACATTTACAGATTCGAAAGGAGTCAATTTACTAGTTATATATGTACATATTGTCTGGTGAGAATAACTCACCTTTTACGCTGGAGATTTCAAAAGAGGCACAACAAAAAAAAGCAAGATGACACGATTATGGACTTGAGTGGAGATCGAATCCAAGCTACAACTCTTGTGTAAAACTCAAAACAAACAATCAAAACAACACAATTCAATACACTTTAAAATTTAATAACTTTGAAATAAAAAGAGATACGAATACACAGTCTTTTGCCTTGCCTTCTGTGCTATTTGGCATGACCTAGGGGTGTTATTTGGCTCTGGTTTGAACAAATTTGGCTTAGGTTTTGGTCGTGTGTATGCATGGCCTAGGTAGTGGAATATGGTGGAGAAGTTTATGTATGAAGATGTGAAGAGTTTTAAGGCAAATAGTGAGATTTTTGGTCAAAACAAAGGATCGACCTTGGGGTTATGGCTTGGCCTGGGTGTAACATAACTAGTCAATGGTGGAAAGGTGTGGTTAGAGGTCAGGTCAGATTAGTGGTGGCGGCTACGGTGATGGTTAGGGTGGTGGTTGATGGATATGAACAAGTAGTGGTCAAATAACATTGTTTTTAGGCAATTGGTCGCATTTTTTAGGGGTTTGGTCACCATGGATGGCTCGGCCTTGGTCATGGTCTGGAGTATATGTGGTGGTGATGGCTGGAAGAAAGTGTAGAGAGTGGTGGCCATGGCTATGTAGGGGAGACCTATCAAAAAGCAAGGGAAAGCAAGGCAAAATTCATAGAAAATAAGAAGAAAAGGTAGAAAAAAGGAAGTGAAGCCATTACCAAATTTCTCAATCCATGAAAAATGAGGAGCTAAGGTATTTTTCATGTGAAAGATAATGAAAATACACAGCTAAGAAAAATACTGTACGGCCAAAAATGCACATAAATGAGGAGTTGAGAAAATGAAGAGTTTTGATGGTGAAAGCCTTAAGTTTTGTAACTTTTTAAACCTTTGGCATTTCCTTTTCTTTGATTCACGTAAAACCAAATTAAAAATCATAAATTTACCCTATAAACCGAAACTAAGGAAAAACATAAGAAAATAAATAATTAATTTTAAAGAAAATATAAAAAAGAATGAAAGAAATTACTTAAAAATACAAACAGTGTCCAGAAATTACAAATAAATCAATACTATTCTTGGAAAAATATCCACTTCGTTTTAAAAATTTATGAAGTGAAGATTTGAAATAAAATAATTTATTTATCTTTTCAAAAATAAAATAAATAATTAATTTGGAGAAAAATAGAAAAAGGAATAAACAAATTGTTTAAAAATAGCAAAAAGGACATAAAAATTTCAAGAAAATTGCCAATGGCTTTGGAAAATTATTTACTCCATTTTAAAATATTATAAGACAAAATTTGAAATAAAATGATTTTTATAACTTTTTCGAAGTGAAATAAATAATTAAATTCATAGGAAATATCAAAATAATTGAAGAAATTGTTTAAAATAGGAAACAGAACCTGAAAATTTCAAATAAATTACCATTAATTCTTGAAAAATTTCTACTTCACTACAAAATAAATTTAAAAAAAATAAAATAAATTTCAAAAATATTGGGTTGTTACACTCTCCCCGACTCAAATCTTTTCGTCATCGAAAAGGAAGGAAGCGGAGAAACAACTAGAAAGAACAATAGGTTGGAAGACATCCCGAAAGAAGGTAGGAAGAAAGTAGCTAGGAGGGAAAGTAGGTTGAAAGACAAGGATGAACCATATTTTAAAACATCTGATAGTTCGATGTAAACAATATTTAAAACATTTTAAATTTTTAGAGGGGAAAATAATTGATCAAAATATTTTTATAAAAATACTTTATCAAAATACTTTTATAACTCGATGTCTTAACAAGTTTATTCTCGTTCGTATAGATTCTGGCAGTGTGTTGATCAGGCGCAAAGCTAGACTTCTCTAGGTACTTAGTAGACTTGTTTCAACACCCAGTGAAAATATTGGAAAACTCTTTTAAAAACAGATATGGAAAGTACAATCCAATCAAATCAACCAAACCGAATAGTTGTCTAACCATGGATCGCACATACACAATGGTTACGCCTGGATCCTCCAGGAAACAATCTGTATCCGTTAGCTTTCTCAGCTCTGCGAGTAACGCCATGGTGACTAGTACAGTGCAGGATACACAATGGTTACGCCTGGATCCCCCAGGAAACAATCCGTACCCCTAGGCCGTCTCAGCCAGGCAGTTTCGCTACTAATGTGACCTACATAGTGTGCAGGATACACAATGGTTACGCCTGGATCCTCCTAGAAACAATCCGTACCCCTAGGCCAGCTAAGCCAGGCAGTTTCGCTATGCAGTCGTGCTCATAAGACGATGGAGATCGCCATGGAATTCGATGGACACTCGGGTATCATATCCGGAAAACCCAAATCAAAGAGAGAATAATATCGATAGAATGAATCCACAATGTGGCCACAAAGCGGATATCAAGCAGAAGGCACTTCCCATATCTTTACTTCGAAAATATGTATCATATAGTACCTTTCGAAATCACTTTCAAATATCATACTTATATAAAGTCCATTACATATAAGATTTCATTTCAAATCAAATACTTTCCAAAACAATTGTATATCAAATCACACTTATATAGATTTCGATTATATAAGATTTCAATTTTCAAAATTGAGTACCTTTTCAAGTCAACAGTTTTCAAATCAATAGTTTTCAAATCAATAGTTTTCGAATCAATAGTTTTCAAATCAACTATAAACTTACACAAATCAATTTTACATAAGTTCGACAACACCCAAATCAAAGTATTTAAATAAACAAGGTTCTCAATTTCAAACCATTTCAATATCAATTAAGCTTCAAAATCATATATGATTTCACCAAATCATTTCTTCCAAATTACATAAATTTAGTTTCAAAGTTTCTTAAACAATAGATTTAGAAAATAATCCAAATTTCCAAATCAACAAAATTTAGGTCAAACAAATTCATTTCCATTTCAAACATATATTCATTTCAAAAATCATAATACTTTCAAAGTTATAAATCTTTCAAAACCAAATACTTGAAATCTTTTCACTTTGAAAATCATAAAATTTTGAAATCATACATTTGAAATCATAAAACATTACTTCATTTCTTTACATTTCACCAATTTATTCAATTAAACTCTAATCTAAATTTTCAAATTTTAATTCAATTCAAACCATCGGTTTCAATTTAATTTAGTTTTCCAACAAAACCATTTCAAATATTATCAAATTTCAAATAAATATTTGATCCATAAAATAAACTATTCATTCTTTAATATATTTCAGAGCTTAAATGTACCATATTCCAAAACTAAATTTCATGATTTCATATATCTCAAATTTTACATCGTTATTACTTAGATTTGACATTTTCATTTATTTCATAAGTCCATCATTTTTAAATAAACTCAAATTACAAGTAAACCAAATATCCTTTCATACTAATATAAGCTTCAATTATTCATTTATCAAAATCAATGGTTTTCAAAATCATCTTATACTTACATAAAGTTTACCCTATATAAGTATCAAAATTTTCAGAAAAAATAAATTTCGCTGCATGAAAGCCATATAGGATTTAACATCTTTGCTTACTAAAAGATTTTTAATTAAGAATAGTTTTGTATATAAAGTAGTTTGTATGAAAAATAGAATAAAACAGTTAGTTTAAGAAGAATAAAAGAAAAATGGTTTGTGAAAAATGGTTTTAAATTTGATAGTAGTTTTTCGTGAAAAAAAAATTCCAATTAAATTACAACGATATCCAACCCAACAACTTTCAATTTCAGCGTCAAGTATACCAATGATATTAGGATATAAGATGTACATATGTCATCATTTCACAACATTACATTCAATCGCTCGCTCGATCACACAAGTTCGCTTTCGAACTAGTACTGTCCATTCGACTTCCCTAATGCAGACTTCGATATGGTTTCTCCACTAGAAGCCATCAGTCTCCTTACATAGCCATATACTATGATAGAGAATTCTAGAACCACGCCCAAAATCCATATCAAATATTCGCCATCAAGAATCAAATGAGAAATCCTAACACGAAATGGTGTAATTCACCTCGAACTTGTGTACTCAAACTTGGATCAAATTAATTATGCGAATAAAAGAGCATACGTACAACTTATGTATCTATTCCAACTTGTTAAATAAATAGTTTCATAAAGATGTCACTAAGTTAAAACATTTAAAACCAAATTTTTCTCAAACATTTGAAGACTAATTTCGTATTAGTATAATTCAAAATAGTCTTATTTATTTACTTAACAAAACAGTTTACACTTATACAAATCATATTATTTCGTACTTGTAACATACAACTAAACTTATATTCTTTACTTATACCTTTCAAAATTTCTTAGCTTTGAAAAGTTAACCTTGATTTGGAGGTGCTCGAACCTTCAAAAATAGTCGAAGAAAATCATATTTTCAAATCAAGGGTTGGAACTCACCAACGAATCAGTTAATAATTCCAATAGATAAGTTTATACCAAAACAAATCTGAATCTCGAGGACTGAACACCGACTTACTTTAAACCATTTCAAATATACATACGTACATATATCTTTCGAATATCAAATCATACTTCGAAATCTGAAATCAAAATTTGGTTTCACAAAATCACTCGTATAGCAAAGCTACTAGAGTGGCCTCTCCCCCACTAAGAAACTCGAAAATCAATGTCGATGATGCATGCATTCATCACCGAAATTATTTTCCAATGACATAAGTGGCTTCTGGACTTTCATTTTCTTTAAACATCTTTGAAATCTCTTCGAAATCATTGGGATTAGTTCTAATACATTCGAAACATTTCTTATTCAGAAAATATCTTTAAATCATATTATTATTATATATTTTCCAAAATCTTAAAACCGATTTCAAAACACCGGCATTCGATTCCTCGAAATTCAAATTTAAAACCTTTCAGTTATAAATCATTTTATATAAATTTAAATTTCTCATAAACTTTCAAAATTTCAAATCCTTTTGGAACTTTAAATTTTTATTTTTAAAGGATATATATTTTTATCGAAAACATTTCACTTTTAAATACAAAATAGGTCATCCTTATCAAGATAATAATTTCGATGTATGCACAATTCCAAAATACAACCAAACACAAATTTTCAAGGGATTCAAGGATGAATTTCCAACAAATAGATATTCAATTTTTGAGGAACCTTAATCAATAGAATTCTGGTTCGAAGATAAGCTCGAATGAAGATGAGATAATTTAATTACCAAGTAAAAGATGGATAAGCCTTTATGAATCGCGGGCGACCTTAGCTGGGTCAACCATGACTTCAGGAATATAACAAATGCGGAAATCTAAGGCAAATCGACATTCGATCGCCAGAGATAGAATCCGAGTAGAGCAGGAGATTGACAACATCGTAAACCGAGGATACAGAAATCTCTGGTGAATCAATGCTAATTGTAAAGGAGTTTCACCCCTTTACAAATCATTCGAAGATTTACGTAATCGCCTATCTTGAGAGAGGCCATTCCAAAGTGGAGTTATAGAATGCTCCAAAATCAAAATGCATAAAATAGGAAAGACAACACTGGATTTCAGAACAAGTGGAAGCGTTCCACGGTTCAAGGGATCCAAACCGATAAGAATCCTAACCAAAAGATTTCTAACAAGGTGGATACAGAAGGAATGAAGTTTAGAAAAATCTTGGTTTCAAAAATAAGAAAAAATTTATACCAAAATAATCTTTGAAAATCATTAAAAAAATCATTTGGAAATAATTTTATACTTTGAAAATACGTTCTCTCACAAAGAAAGGATTTTGAGATTGATTTCACTCATTCAAGTGTATTTCTACCCTATCTCTAATGAGTTTTTGCTCCGCAAGCTAAGGTTTGCCTAAAACCAAAGCTCTGATACCAACTATAACAACCCGATATTTTCAGCCATTCGTATCCATTGTAAGTGCATAGGTAGACACACATGCCGGACTTGAACTGCTCAAAATACCGCACTGTTAATAAATTTGGAGCAAATTAAATACAATCACAGAATCACAGACATAGAAATATCAGAATAACTCGCAGCGGAAATTAAAATACCATAGTAGTTCATGAAGCTACTATAACAAATTCTCAAATACAATACATAATATTAGTCTGAAAACATATACAATAGAATCACAAATACATAGAAGTTATAAATACCAGAGCTGAAATAGAACAACTGAAAGGAAATAGATAACTAGATAAGCAGAATCTCCAGCGAATCCTAGCTCCAAAAAAGAAATCCAAAGCTAAGCTGTAAATACTAAAGCTGACCCGAGCGTAAAGTAAAACACAAAACACTCGAGTCAGGACAATATATACTTATATAATGTAAACCAACTCAGGTGAACTGCAGTAGAAATGCACAATAACTTAAAGGATGCTTGGGATCGCCCATCCTTTAAGAATCAGTTAAACTATAAATTAAATACATCCCATGATTAAAATTTCAAAATGGTATTTTATACTTCAAAATCTAATATCGTTTCAAAATTCAATATCATTCAAAAATCCATTTCAAAATATAGTATCTTCCAAACCACATTCATTTATTTAAAATACCATTTCAGCACACATTTCAAATAGTTTATATTTCAAAACACATTACTTCATTCTAAATAAAAAAAAAGAGTATTTAATAATTAAATTGTTAAATTTCCAAAATTTTAAACTTTTCAAAGTTCGCTCATTCACCTAATTTTATCAAAACAGTGAAAATTCACCTTTCATATCATTTAGTAAATGCTACGGAAAGTGACATTCTAAATAGTTCAATTTAACAAAATACAACATTTTAAAATGCTGCAATAGGGTTACATTAGTTTCAAATAACTTAGTTAAATTCAAAAATTATAAAATTTACAAAATGCTATAATAGCCTTCAATTAAATTTAGCCATTTAGTTCATTATTATCAACTACAGCATTTACAAATGCTGTATTATCTTTTACATTAGAATTAATAGCATTTCAGAAATGCAGTTAATTAACTTCAAATATTCAGTAGAATTTCACAACAATTATATTTTTATTTAAATCATTTTTAACTTATAAAATCATAAAATTTCACTTTTATAATCATCATTTAAATACCCTTATATTCATGATTTTATAAAGTTAAATTTCCATTCAAAAATCAAGATTTAATAATAATTCACTTATTAAATTCCAACCTCAAATTTTAAATTCATTAAATTAAATTTAACTTAAAACTTAAGTTTAAAATTTTCAAATATAACTTAATTTCATTTTTATTTACTTAATTTAAAATTTACTTTCAAGCCAAATTCATAAATTTCTAATTTTAGTTATATTTCGAAATTCAACTTAAATATTCATTCATTTCACACTTTAACTTTATTCAAAATCATTAATATATTATAAATTCATTTAATTCAAAATATCATAAATTTATCATATTTTAATATTTAATTTAAATTCCATTTATCACTAAATTATAATTTCCCAAATAACTTACTGTAACGATCCTGAATATTGAACAATTTAAGTTGTGAATATTTAATTTATTTTAAATATTTAAATGATGATTTGACGTGAATTTCAAATTATCAGTATAAATTGGCGATTAAATTTTAGAATTTAATCTATTCAAAGTTGAATAAAATTTGAATTTGACTTTGGAGTTGAAATTGAATATTGAAGTTGTATCTAAAATTCGAACTAACGGCTTAGAAGAAAAATAAATTTGGATAAGAATTGTTGCTTATGAAAATTTATAAATTTGTGGTTAGTCTCAATAACATTTTTCTTTTCTTTAAAATAAAAAAAATAAAGTTTTAAACAACAAAATAAACAAAACAAAAACAAAGTAAAGAAAATCTATACAAAACAAATTGGGTTTAAAATAAAGAAATAAGAAAAAAAAAATATGTATAATAAAAATAAAATAATATAATAAAAAAAAATAAAAAAAAATAGATAAAAAGTATAAACGACCTTACCATATTCAGCTAAAAACACGCCCAAATTCGTGCCTTAATATCTGCCTTAACCTACGCCTTCAACCACGCTAAAAATCACGATCTCAACCCTTCTTATTTTCGCCATCCCTCTTCTCTTCACTTCAGAAAAATAAAAATAAATAAAACACACGAAAGAAAAAAAATGGCGGCCTCGTCTCCACTTTGTCATTCAACAATTAGGGTTTTCGCACGAGTTCTTCTACGTCCTTCGATTCGAATTGGGGCTTCGATCGCGTGCTTCTCAGTGGGTCGAGTTCGTCTCCTTGCTTCGGTGAAAGGTGAGTTCTTTGCTTACGATTGGTTTTAATTCAAGTTTTTATATTTGTTTGAATTGAATGCTTGGTTGCATGCTATGTTTTGGGTGATATTTGTTATCAATTGCTCGGATTTATTTGAATTTGATTTAAATTGATGAAAACAGATGCTATTTGAGTTGCGTTTAAACTGTTGAAAACAGATACTATAATTTTGTTTTTAAATTGATGAGAACAGATGCTAATTGAATTTGTTTTTTTACTGATAAGAACAATTGCTATTTGTAAATTTGTTTTTAAACTAATAAGAACAGAGGCTATTTGTGATTGTTTTTTTTTACTGATGAGAACTGATACTATAAATTTTGTTTTTAAAACTGTTAAGAGCAGATGCTATTAATTTTGATTTAAACTGATGAAAACAGATGCTATATGATATTGTTTTTTTAACTGACGAAAACAGATGCTATAAATTTTGTTTTTTAACTGAGGAGAATAGATGCTATTTGTAATTTGTTTTTAAATTGTTAAGAACAGATGCTATTAATTTTGATTTAAACTAATGAGAACAGATGCTATTAAGATTTACTTTTTAACTGATGAGGAAAGATGCTTGTTTTTGTTGTTGCTGCATGTGATGGATGTGAATTTATTTATATTGTGATGGATGCATGCTCGTGTATATGTATATATATATATGCCACCTCTGTTATGAGTAAAGTCTAACTTTTTTTCGCTAGAAAAAAAATTATAATACTGTGAGTAAAGTCTAACTTGTTTTCACTAGAATCTGGTTGCATGACTTGAAGCTCGATGATAAATATGTTTGCATGTTGTTGAACTAAGTACACTTGTTTAAAAATCTGCTTGCATGTGAATGAAATATCAAAATGTTTCTCTGTTTTGAAAATGTGCAGAGTACAGGTAGAGAAGGAAAATTCATTTTCTTTTGGTTTGATCCTTGTTTGGCTATGATTCTTAAACAAAATATGTTTGTTAAGTTTAAACCAAAATTTGAAAATATTTCTAAGTTTAAAAGAAAAAAAAATCAAAGCCTGTTTAACTAAAAAGCTCTGTCCATTGCAAATCACTGTGAGTAACACTACTTTAAAATAATTTGAAAAGTATAAAATCTGTTGTATACATGTCTATGAATAAGTATGTAAGCATCTCTGTTCATCAAGTTTTGCAAGTGAGCAAACCCACTTTCATGTGCCTACACTCTTTGATTTGATATATATGCTTAAAGGATGTTCTGGAATGTTGTTAAATATGCCTGAATGTTGAATGTATCAGTGCATACATGTTTTTGAATGTTTGTATATCTGTGTATATGCCTCTGTTTAAACAGTATAGGCTAAACCTATTTTTCTTTGAAATTTAAATCCTCCTTATAAAATTGATGTTATGCTTTAATCTTTAAAGAAAATCTGTTCATATTAAATTTGATGCTACCTTAAAAAAAAAAAAAAAAATTCAAATCTGTCTTGAGTTTCACTGTCATACTTCTATGTACTCAGTGAGTTGACTGTTGCATTTGGTTTATTTTGTTACAATCAATTGTAGTCTGCACCACCATATGCTCCTGTTGCCTGATTTTTGTTGCCTCTAATTCACTGAGTTGCACATGTTGCACTGACCCATATGTTTTCATTTGAAGTTACATCGTCTTCTTGATTTCTGGCATGTATATATATATATATATGTATTCTTGTATGTATATATATGGGTTATCATCTTGCCTGGTGGAGCTCTGCATTGTTGTCACTTTGTCTGTTTCACTATGGATTCGTGCCTTGAAGTTGCATTTCTCTGGTTCATTTCATTTTGGAACCATTTCTTTGTGACCCTTTTTACTGTGTTGTTCACTGTTGCATTGTTGGGTGTTGGTTGTACATATGAAATTGATTCATATGTATGATGGACAATGTTCACATTGCATTGCCTTATTTTTGTGCTTTCACCTCCTTTTTGCTGGCATTATGTAGTAACAGTGCCTGTGTGCATTTGTGTGACTGGTCAGTAGCTTGACCTTTGCCATTTTGTTAAAAATTTGGCTTTGCAACCTCATTTATTGCTGTCTCATCTTGTTCCTATGGTGTTGGGTTCAGTTTGGTGCCAAATTGATTCCGCACTTGCATTTGTGATCTTCATTTGCATGTACTCTGTCTTTGAGTTGCTGTGTTGATTGCATTGTTGTACCTGGGTTATATCACTACTTCATTTTGTTGCACTGTAGTTTGGTCTGCATCCCTTTGTTTGATCATCAGTTGTAACTTGTTATATTGTATCTTGTAGTTGTTGCCGTAAGCTCTGTTGCACTTTGATGTGATATGGTCTTTGACCTTATATCTGCAGTGGCATGGTACTGTTTACCCATGACATGCTTCACTGTATATTGTAGTTGCACTTCATTTAAAAATATTGTGCAGTGATTTGTCCGATTTGCGCTTGCACACGTGTTGGCGAGGCAGTGCACATGTGTATTAATATACGTGTGTACTGCAGCCACACAGGATTGATAGTTTTTAAAAATTGAAGTTGTTAATATGAAAATCCATAATAGATTAAATTGATTCATGTGATTCGTCATCTCTGTTACCATTTTATTCAGTTCATTACAAATTTATTTACTTGAATAAAGATTAATCCTGACTCGAGTGTTTTTGTGTTTGCAATAAATGCTCGGGTCAGACCGAGTATTTTTACAGCTTGAAGATTTTCAGGCAGCGAAGTTAGAGAGAGAGGGGAAAGCACTTCACTAAAGTTTTTTTTTTGAAAATTTTTCTTGCACTTAATAAAATAAATTGTTTCCGCTGTACAAAAATTTAAATGCATTGTACAAACTCTGATATATGTATGTAAGAAAAATTCATTTATGAATAATATTATGATTATTCTGTGATTCTGTGGCTGATTCTGTTTAAAATCTATAAACTGACTAACAATCCGTCATTTTGAACGTTTCTAGCTAGTTTAATTATCGACTAGAGGCGGTCAGAGCGGCGGGTCGTTAGACTTACATTTCAGATTTCCTAACTTTACCATTTATTTATTTCACTTATAAATTTCCAGAAAATCAATAATGCTTTACAAAAATCATTTTTAATCAAATTTAAATAAAAATATTACAATATTTACATTTCTAAATATTTTTAATTTTTTTTAAAAAATATTTTAACAACGGGTCTGTATTTCATTTTCTAGCCTAGGTAAAGTGATACGGGTAATATATCATTTCAACCCATAATTTACGAAGAAAACCAGGGTTTGATCAATCCAAACCCGCAATCCCAAGTAAAATGAAAATAATTGAAAACCATTTAGGCCTATCATTTCAGCCCATAATGATTTTCTCCTACTCTAAAGTCCATTCGGGTATGTATCATTTCAACCCATAGTGATTCTAATCTAAAGGGAACTTGCAGTGTGATAAACATATAAAAATAACTGAACAACATAATATAATAGGAACAGATGTTATAACAGGGGTTTAAGCATGGGTCAACATCCTATAATCATAATATAGCGGGTGTAACATGATAACACATTTTACAGATTCAAAAGGGGTTAATTTACTAGTTATATATGTACATATTATCTAATAAGAATAACTCACCTTTTACGCTGGAGATTTCAAAACCAAAGGCACAACAGAAAACAAAGCACGATGACACGATTACGAACTTGAGTGGAGAGCGAATCCAAGCTACAACTCTTGTGTACAACCCAAAATAAACAATCAAAACAACACAATTCAATACACTTTAAAATTTAATAACTTTGAAATAAAAAGATATACGAATACACAGTCTTTTGCCTTGCCTTCTGTGCTATTTGGCACGACTTAGGGGTGTCATTTGGCTCTGGTGTTAACAAGTTTGGCTCAGGTTTTGGTCATGTGTATGCATGGCCTAGGTAGTGGAATATGGTGGAGATGTTTATATATGAAGATGTGAAGAGTTTTAAGGCAAATAGTGAGATTTTTGGTCAAAACAAAGGATCGACCTTGGGGTTATGGCTCGGCCTGGGTGTAACATGACTAGTCAGTGGTGGGAAGGGGTGGTTAGAGGTCAGGTCAGATTAGTGGTGGAGGCTATGGTGATGGTTAGGGTGGTGGTTGATGGATATGAACAAGTAGTGGTCAAATAGCATTATTTTTAGGCAATAGGTTGCATTTTTAAGGGGTTTGGTCACCATGGATGGCTCGGCCTTGGTCATGGTCTGGAGTATAGGTGGTGGTGATGGCTAGAAGGAAGTGTAGAGAGTGGTGGCCGTGGCTATGTACGGGAGACCTATCAAAAGCCAAGGGAAAGCAAGGCAAAATTCATAGAAAATAAGAAGAAAAGGTAGAAAGAAGGAAGTGAAGCCATTACCAGATCTCTCAACCATGAAAAATGAAGAGCGAAGGTATTTTTCACGTGAATATAATGAAAATACACAGCTAAGAAAAATATTGTACAGCCAAAAATCACATAAATGAGGAGTTCAGAAAATGAAGAGTTTTGAAGGTGAAAAGCCTTAAGTTTTGTAACTTTTTAAACCTTTGGCATTTCCTTTTCTTTGATTCAGTAAAACCAAATTAAAAATCATAAATTTACTCTATAAACTGAAACTAAGGAAAAATATAAGAAAATAAATAATTAATTTTAAGGAAATATAAAAAAGAATGAAAGAAATTACTTAAAAATACAAACAGTGTCCAGAAATTACAAATAAATCAATACTAGTCTTGGAAAAATATCCACTTCATTTTAAAAATATTATGAAGTGAAGATTTGAAATAAAATAATTTATTTAAGTTTTCCAAAATAAAATAAATAATTAAATTGGAAAAAAATAGAAAAAGGAATAAAGAAATTGTTTAAAAATAGCAAACAGGACATAAAAATTTCAATAAAATTACCAATGGCTTTGGAAAATTATTTGCCCCATTTTAAAATATTATAAGACAAAATTTGAAATAAAATGATTTTTAAAACATTTTCGAAGTGAAATAAATAATTAAATTCATAGGAAATATCAAAATAATTGAAGAAATTATTTAAAATAGGAAACAGAACCTGAAAATTTCAAATAAATTCCATTAATTCTTGAAAATTTTCTACTTCACTATAAAATAAATTTAAAACAAATAAAATAAATTTCAAGAATATTGGGTTGTTCGGCTATGTTTAAAAAACTTGTTAATACTAGTTTAGAAATATTCAGATCATCATTGTCTCTTGAGTCTGCATATAATCAATACTCAAATCCAAGTTGTCTACCAAAATTGTATGATGTGCAGGAAACATGTTTTATGGGTATTGAGGAATCAATCCACAATGGACAAATTGTGCAGATCAAAAAGAATAAATGAATGATCGATAGTGGATGCTCTAGACATATGACTGGTATTCCAGATATGCTGAATGATATAATATACAAAGACAGAGGACTGGTTGACTTTGGAGACAACTCAAAAGGATATGTGATTGGCATCGGCAAACTCGATAACTATGAAACTCCTATTATTACTAATGTTTTGCTAGTTAAGAATCAGAAACATAATTTGCTAAGTATTAGTCAGCTTTGCAATAAAGGATATAAAATTAAATTTGAAAAAGATAAGTGTCACATTGAAGATAATAATTCAACCATAATATTTGAGGGAATTAGTAAAAAGAATATTTATATTCTTAGTATGAAAGTTTCAAATGATAACCTGTGTCTTTTGGCAAATGCAAGTGACTCTTTGATTTGGCATAATAGATTTGGGCATTTGAATTTCAAACTCTTATCTAGATTGTCAAAACATGATCTAGTAAGAGGTCTCCCTAAAAAGAATTTTAAAGTAGACAGTTTATGTGATGCATGTCAATTAGGAAAACTTAGAAAACGTTCCTTTAAATTAAAAGATATGATTTCAACTTCAAAACCTCTTGAATTACATATATCATGATTTATTTGATCCATCTCAAATTCAGTCAATAAATCATAGTAAATATGTTTTTGTAATTGTAGATGATTATTCTAGATTTACATGGACAATATTTTTGAAACATAAAAGTGATACTTTTGAATGTTTTAAGAACTTCACAAAAAGGATTCAAAATCAACTTTCTACAAAAATTATAACCATCTTTAGTGATCACGGTGGTGATTTTGAAAATGAAAAGTTTGAGGAATTCTGCAATAAAAAGGGAATAACTCAAAAAATTTCATTTCCAAGAACTCCACAACAAAACAGAGTAATAGAACGTAAAAAAAGGACAATTCAAGAGTGTGTTTTGACTAGGACGGAAATCTAGTCGAACAACGTGGAAATTTCTGTTTCCACAACCCAAATTGCCCGGTTCGTGGATCTCCCATTTTCAAGGACACACATTAGTTTCTTTTCTCTCTTTCTTATCGTTATATGATCTTACTTATGTTTTCTACGCAAATCTAAATATAACAATATATAATTAATAAATGATTTGTGTTCTTATATTTGAATTTTCACATTATCACTATTATAAGTATTATCATATATGGATTCTTAGTTAGGATAGTGTAACAAACTTGGTTTTGGTGATTATCTATAAATATTAAATTATAACGGTAGTTATAATTTAATATTGTGAATTAAAAATAAATTGAAGAATCAAATTGTTTATTGGAATAAATAATGGATTTTGGAAATAAAACATGAAAACAAAGTTTTGAAAACTTTATCTGGGGTATTTGTGAGAATAGTGAGTGCAATATGATTTTTATTTAGTGAAAATGCAATAATTCTTGTAATTATTGCCAAATACTTCTTTTAATAATTTTTTTAAAAAAGGTATTTGATTTTTAAATGTGTTCATCATAAATAAAAAGGTAAAATTTGATTTAAGAATAAGTTTTGAACGTAAAATCGATGGAAAATGGTTTGTTGCATTTTATTACACAAGAAAGTTATTTTTGCGTAATTTTTGGTATTAAAAATGGAGTTTTATGTATATATTGGTAAAAATTGGTTATTTAATTAAAAATAAGGGTTTTTAATAAAAAATGTTTTTGTAACTTAATTTATCTTTTTATTAGTGGTCAAAATGTTTGTAAAGCATGAAAATGTGGTTATTTAATTATATTAAGTTAAAACTTGGCGAAAACATGATGGTTTGGTTAATTAAATAAGTATAATTGAGAATTATGTGATAAATTAATTAACTTAGACTATTTTCTTTTCTTTTAGGCTAAGGCCCATTATCACATAACCTGAACAAAAGAAAAAAAAATGAGAAACTCTTTTTCATTCTCACTATACTTCATTTACTATAAGCAGTAAAAAGAAAAAAGAGAAAGAAACTTTACCTTCTCAAACCTAAGCCAAATTCCCATTTTTCCTTCAATTTAATTGCGGTTTATATCAAATCAAAGAGAATTCAGCAGGTAATCAACTCCAAATATATGTATTTCATCAAAATCTAGTTTTTAGAAATTGGGATTGTATGTAATCTCATTTTTTGGTTTGCATGTTTCCATTTTGAGATCTTACAGGTTGTTGAAGCTTCTTCTTGCTTAATGCCATCTACTTTCTTGAATTAGTACAATTTAATCTTTAATAATTGCAAGGTGAGTTGAAATGCTCGCATAATCTAGCTGATGCAAGCTCAAAAAATTAGAAAAGAAATCAAAAATCTAGCTTTTGTTGATAAATTTGTGTAGTTTTCTGTCTGAAATCTATTTCAACGGCCAACTTTGGTTGTCTATAACTTTCATCTCCGGCATCGAAATACTGCCTAATCTTTTAATGAGTTAAGTTAATGTGTTGAACTTTGTTTCTGAAAAATTTGATCGAAAAATAAGGTAATTTTAGTGTTCAAACCGTTGCTGCAAAATCAAGGCACAACCTGAAAATTCTATGCATATTTTGTTGAGTTGCTGCAAACATGGCCTGAGTCAATGTTTGAGACAGCATAAATCTTTTGTCCCTTACTCGAATTGAATGATTCTTCTTTTTTTTGAAAGATAATGTTATCTATTATAAGCATGCCAAATTTCAGGTCATTTTGACGTAGGTAGCTTATATAAATATGCTGCCAAACTTAGATCTGGACCATGTTTTTATCCACGGTTTTACAGTGAAAACACTGCCTTAGTTCAACTTTCAGATATTATAACTTTCTCATATTTTATTCAAATTGCATCATTCCTTTTTTGTTTGGAAGATAAAGTTTTATGTCACATTCTTGCCAATTTTGAGCTCAATTTGTCGCCATTTGTTTCTTTGTTTTATGCCTGAAATTTGAACCCAGGATGGTTTCAGGCTTGTACATTTTCGGCTTTTGAACTGTTGCAAACATGGCCTGAATACATGTTTTAGACATCATAACTCATTCGTTTCGAATCGGATTTGATTGACTCTTTTTGTAGATTGAATTAGGAGTGTTGAGTTACACTCCTGTAAAATTTCATTACAATCTGGATTGGATTGCTATTTCGAAACTACTGTCAAATTTGCACTCGCAGCTTGCTGTAATTCAGTATTTAAAGCCTTGTTTTGGTTCGACTTTGAAACGACGAAGATTCTTCGTTTCAAATTGGATTTGAATGATTTATTTTGCAGATTGAAATAGGAATGTTGAACTACATTCTTGCTAAATTTCAAGTCATTTTGACATAGTTAACTTATTCAAACCGACCGTCAAATATCGAGTCACGGCTTGTTTTAAACGGATAATACTTGGTGAAAATTTTGTTATTTTGATGTTCTTTTGATATTTCTTGCTGGATTTCATACACGGGTTTTTATAGTATGTTTTAAAAATGTTTTTCAAATAAATAGGCTTTTGAAATTATTATTATATATTATTTTTAGTATAAAAATTTTATACTATAATAAGAGAATTTCAAAAGAAATTTCTAACATGATTTCGAAGTGTTCCTAAAACTCATTTTCTTCAACTTAATTTATATATAAAACACACAATTTTGCACTTCGAGCGAAGAGGGAGGAGGATTAAATGATTAGATAAAACGCGTGCTATGAACACGTGCGTTTATCTTTTCAGTTAATTCCTAATCTATTTGTTTGATTGTTTTGACCTTCGGGTCCGGTTTACCGATGAGATGAGGTAAACTTTGTACTGCTTTGAGTGTGGAATTGACTAACGGTTAGTAAACTATTTACTTCGAACGTGTGGTATGGGACACACGTTAACACTTTGCGGGTTCCTATCAGAGGATTTGTGACACATATTGCCAGTTAGTGGTTTCCAGTACTGGGACTCCGAACCTTCGCCACTATGGTTTGTTGCCTTCAGGTTTGTGCCTTCGGGTTTGTGCCTTCGGGTTTGTTGCCTTCAGGTTTGTTGCCCTATAGTATCGCTTTTTGAGTTTGTCCTTCGTCACCGCTCGAGCGATACTTGGGTTTGTGGCCTTCGAGCTTGTTGACCCTCGTTTATACAGTACTGAGCACGTGCATCTTTTGTATCATTGATATTTATATTTCCCTAGAGTATCGCCTTTCGGAGTAGGTCTTTTGAACCACTCGATACATAGCGATAACCTTGTGGAAACTTGTGTTACCTTCGTTGCTATTGGTTATTGGCCTTTTTGGCTTGATTTGGGGTATTCATATCCTTTGTTTATTGAGTTGCCGATGATATGAGGCTTGTTCTGATTTATCTTTCGTTAGATGATCGAGTTATCTCTTTTAGAGATATTTGTGGTACTTTATGACCTTGTATGTTCATTATCATTTAGCATATCTATTTGATTTGTTTAGCTAGACTGACACGTGTATTTTATACTCGGGTCAGACCGAGGTGTTTCAGGATTAGGTACTTTTGGACTTAGCCTATTCTGCTTCCGCATGGATTATTCTGCTAGCTCCTTTTTGTTATAGCTTTTTGTGTAGTCCTTTTTGGTTGTAATTCTGATATGTATATTCTTTTGACTTGCCTGTATATTGTGGTTGCTACACCACTTGACATGTATCATTTTTTATACTCTGTGATGTATCGTATATGTGTATATGTATGTGATGATCTACTGTTCTGTGATGTGTTTTACATTTGAGTTGTTATATTTTGTTCTGTTAGATCTTATAGCCATTATAGTTTTGTATTAAATATCTATTGGATATGTTGATCCGCTAAAAAGAAAATATACTGCATTTATCGATATATTCAGTAGATAGTTAAGACAAGGCTATAGATGGTCGCACCTATCCAGCTCTATTCTCCGAATTAGCTAACGGTATTACCTTGTAATACCCTTTGCTAATGTGGGTCTCAAAGTGGGGCGTTACAACTTGGTATCAGAGGTGAATTCAGAACAAAATATGATAAACACAGAACATAAACACATATTATGGTACATTTGAGTGTTATACAAGTGTTACGAATACCTTATCATCGTGCTCTATACCTTATCGTGTCCTTTGATATAGAAGTTTGGGATATGTCTAGGAATATATTTTATTCCGTAGTTTTCCATAATAGAATTTACAATATCTTATCTTAGGATTAATCCTAATTGTGATTGTTTTATTCGAGTCTTCTTCGACACGGGTGCTTGACACTCATCTGTATCGGAAGAATTTGTTGATGCTTTTTGATGTTTTTATCTTGGGATTTCCTTGAGGATTGCAAATCCTATTGAGGGGATCAATAGTATTTGGTATGATGTTTGAGGATTTTGGGATTGTTCCTTGTATCTTACCTTTTCATGCGAATTAGCGCGCTATTTCTCCCATCTAGAATTTGGAATGATTTGAGATGGAGTGGCTTGTGTATTATCTAGCCGCATTCTGTGATTTGAAGGATCCTACATTTAGGTATCCTAATTTTGGCTGATTTTTTGTTTCTTGTTCTTTGAAATGTTAATGATGATTCTGAAGTATCTGTATTCAGTCTTGAGTTTCGAGATGTTGATGATGTATCTTGAATTCCAGTCAGTGTGACTCTATTGATTTTTGTGAGTCCATTTTGGATATAACACCCAATCGTGCAATTGAATATTGTATTGACTTCATTCCCGGTTCTTAGACTTTCAGTCATCCTTCGACGAGGATGTCCACTAGGGAAATGAGGTGATTCATTGAATTTATTTGATATTTTCATTCTTTCTTCCTTTGAAATATTCTCTTTGGATACTCAATTGTGGATATACTTTGTAAAAATTACTTCACTCGAAGGATGATATGTTGTTAATGTTCTTCTTTTCATTCGAGAAGATATCTTAACCTTAGTCTTATATCTCATTTCTTTCTTTTTAATCTATTGTGTGGTGTGAGGGTCATTCCTCCTCTTGACCTTACATCGATTTTTCATGAGCTATGGGTCATGGAGGGTAGCGTTACTCTTACCGCATTTCGCACTCGTTACGAGTCTTGTGAGTGGTTCGTTATACACTACAAGAAAACTGATTTTTTATAGCGCCCAAAAACCGCCACAAAGTATTTTTAGTGGCATTTCGATAATCGTTACGAAAAAATATTCCACTAAAAATCCTCGAGTATTAGTTGCACTTTTTTAAACGCTACCAATTTTTTTTTTGATAGCATTTTTATAACGCCAAAGAATTCCTTTTTTGTAGCGCCAATTTGCCACCACCGAAAAGGTTTTCTCCTCCATGATACTTTTTTATGGCATTATCTAAATTTTTTGTAGCGCCTGTTTAACGCCACCGAAAGGGTTTTCTCCTCCACGTTACCTTTTCATGGTGTTATATACATTTTTTGTAGCGCTTAATAAACGCCATCATAAGTGTGTTTGAGTTTTTAATCACTATTTTGTAGCGCTTAATAAACGCCAGCATAAGTGTACTTGAGTTTTTAATCGCTCTTTTGTAGCGACATTTTAACGCTACCAAAATAAATAATATCCAGTAGCATTTGTTTCCCTCCACCTGCTCCTCCCGATTTACCATTGATCTAGCATGCAATTATATAATAACAGAATACGCAAGCACATACACTTTTGAACACAATATATTAAACAACTACAAAATACATATACACATTGAAGATCCACAAGATACATAGACATTCATACATCCACATACATAGGTGTCGACAAAAAGCTACCCGTACACATACACAACCAAACTACCACAAGTGTTATAACCAAACTACCATAAGTGTCATAATTGTACATATACATCTGAAATAAACGTCTGAAATAACCAAAGTACCGAGCAAAACCTGAACCACCATAAAAACCTGAACTACCTGTGATTGCTGATGTCTTCAAAACCTGAACTACCTGTAAACAAAGAACAGAACAAAAGAGTGAGAAAACAAAACCTAAACTTAAAACTGCATCACTAACGTTCCACCACAATCCATACATAACTCCTCACCATCAATTATACTAAAGTAATATCTGAATAAATATACAGAAATATGTACTTTAAAAATATAAATTACTAAAACTTGCATAGATAAATAGGGATGTACCTACGCATAAAAGAAATGAAATCAATTCTACAAAATGGACAAGATATGATATAGTAAGAGTATTGTAACAGTGTAACGGTCAATTAAACAAGTCTAAAACACCAAAAAGCACAACAATACACCCCATGCACGTGAGATACACAACAACAAAACTGAAACTCAAATATATGAAGACAACACACAAACACACACAACATCCATTCAATATAAACACAACAGTTCTTACAATACATAACACTATATATATAGACACACAGACACAAATGCACTCACGCATAAACATATAGCATTTGAATGCACACACACAACACAATGCAGAATACACATTGCTTAATCATGGTTACATGGCCTTAAATGATAGTTAACCGCTTAAGACAAGGTTTATATATATAAAAAATTAATTAGTGAATAATATGGCACATCCAACATTTCTAGTTATAACTAGGAATTTACTTGCTATAAGTTTCTCGCTACTTTATGCTAATGTACCGTAATAAAATTATTCGTGCTAGATACTGTGTTAAAATTATCATCTGTTTACTCAGTAGTATGATATTGAGTAAACAGATGATAATTTTAACACAATCACACTCACACACACAGTTGGGTAAGCACACATCCTCATAAACACACTAGCGCATATATACAAAATCGCGCACGCACCTACAGGTTACACACATACAAATTAATCAACACACACGCTCATCTGTACACACAAAAACACAGATCGTACGTAAGAACACATATACTTCAGGCAACACACACCTATATGCACACCAATACAAAACACTAAAACACACATACACTCTCTTCATGCAATAGAAATTCAAGGCAGCAGCAATACATATACCTAGCAGGCTAGCATGCACACACTCTCAAACACCATAGTACTTGGGAAAACACAAAACAAACGCATCTTGCTCGAATATGCTCGAATATCAGAATTTATAATAATTTCTTGGATTTTATTTTTAATTTAGAAAATGACAATAATAGGTTTTAATTAATTCCAGAAGAAGAATGAGTGAATCCTGTTAAAGTGAATATGCGTGAGATATTTTATATGATAGAGAAAGTTCTTAAGTAGATATGATATTGCATCACTAACATTCCACCACAATCCATACATAACTCCTCACCAATCACAATCATTCAATCACAATTCGAATATAACACCCCTACTTATGTACTTTTATCAGTTTACCAAAAATCTATCTGCACTTTAGCTGCTAGCATTCCTAATGTATATATCAAAAAAAATTATATACCTTTCATTTTGACTTAATAATGATTTTTTCCATTGGCCAAGCTATGGGAACGCCAAAGCAATCATCCATGCACGTCAGACCCGATGTTGGTCTCCATATCTCTACATCTGGAACTATCACCAGTTCAATCCAAACTTTTACAGCATTACGTCCCAGTGGACGACAATGGACCATCGTTATCGGATCAGTTGATGCAATACTTCCTTCCGCCACTACGTCTGCTCCACCCAAATCGATCAACTAGCATTTGGCATCCTTTTGCATGGTTGCAATTGGCTGAAAGAAAAGAGATTATTATGCACAATGTATACATGCACATTAAATAAACTTTCATACACAGTTAACTTCTTCAAATTTGAAAATTAATAATTACATTTTGCGATTTATTCATGACCATATGTGCGGATTTCATGGGAGAATTCACAACATTTTCAGTATCGTCGCGACTCTCATCTAGTTTTTCTTGATCAGCTTCTACTTTTGATCTTGGCCATGCTATTTTCATACCAACTGCATCTCCAATGCACGACATATCAGATGTGGGTCGCCACAAATAAGCATTTTTATTTACTACTTTGTCCACCCAAATCACAACAGCAGACGGACCGAGTGGAATACCATTAACAGTATATTTTGGATCAGTGGCATGGATTCTTCCTTCGGCAATTACATCTTCACCCTCAGTCCAACCGTAAATCTTGCAAGTATCTTCGATGATGCTGGTACTCTAAAAATGAGAAGTGAAATTCATGACTTTAGTATGCTATACAAAAACAACGAATATGTGTTAAATTTTTATTCAGATGGGGGGTGTGCTCGCTGCATTTTAGACATCAATAAGCTCGCAGCATAATACAGTAATATACTTAACGTGAAAAAATTACCGTACTGGCTGCACTACAGTTCAACCGTGTTCGCAGCGGGACCTTGATGCAAACTGATGGCCAAGCAACTACCTTATTCCTAGCGTCTGCTAAGACTGCCATTTCAGGTGTAGGCCTCCATAAATAAGTATCTGCTTTATCCACTGAATCTGTAACAACGCTCCCGGCATTTGTTCCCAGACGAATGCCATTGACAACGTCATCTGGGTCCATGGACAACAGCCTCCCATGGGCAACAACTCCAGAGGTTCCATCCCAATTCAACAGCAAACATACTTCATCGTCGCTCGACAATTAATCAACCGAAAATTAAATCAATTAATGGAAAAATTAAAATATAAATTTCATTTATTGAGAAATATAAATATTATTTTTACCGAATCAGGTTAGTACCTTCTCGAACTTTCTTTACCCTGTAGCAAAGCATGAATATAAATTAATATTTTACGAATATAAATTAATTTCCAAAAGTTTACCTTCTGGTCCATCAGAGTCTGTATCATTCCCTTCAATTCTGCTATTTCCTCTCGACACCGAGACACTTGTTTATCTTTGGACTGGGCCAAAGCTAGCTTGGTTAAAGTGCAACCCCTACCCAATGCCCTTAACCGTCCCGGTTTATCTTGTCCCAGTACATGTACAAGAGCATCTTTTCCAATATCAGTCTGTGACGAGCCGGATTGGGATAGGCTACCATATTTTTTGATCTCCTCCTATATAAATAAATACACATAGATAATGTACAATGGTAAAAATATCATAGTTTCAAAAAAAATATACCAATAAAATTAAAAACAATTTTACAATAGTATTCCTAGCTTCCATGTTCACTGGTTCACTAGTTTTTTTAATGTGAGATCTAATCCACACATCAGCTCTACTTATGGACGATGGATCTACACTTTCTTTTTTCTAAAAATAGAATAACATTAAATTAATAACTGACAGGTATAAAATAATGTTAAATAGTGATATAGTTAATTAACTTACCATGTCTTCGGTCTTTCTAGCCATTCTCCTACGACCGGTTGTATGCGGAATTTGTGTGTACCTAAGGGCTGAATATTTCTCACTTTTTTGTTGAAAATGTTGAAAGATGCTAGAATTTAACAACCAAAATCCTAAAAAAAGAACTATTAATATTTATAATGCAGGGTAAATATGTATGGTGAGGATTGCAATTTATTTGAAAATCAATTCATCATGGTCATATACTTATTTGGTATTATTAATGCTGGATAACTCAGTGACATATACAACATTCCATATCTACTAATAATATTTATAGATTGAACTAACTTGCAAAGTGTTTTTTTTTGCTTCATTTAAAATGTTCCTGTGCTTGTCATAACGCATTTGTATTTTGTACTGTCATAGGTTCCTGGAGCTAATACCTAAACAGGAACCCTCAGCATCCACCAACACTTGGACTTCACTTCTAAAGAAATTTATCGGTTTCTAACTATGTAGATGGATTTGCAGAAACATGCCAGACGAGTTCAGTAGGAATGATTTACCTTAAACTCTGGACTTGTTTTCGCCATCACAAACTTCCTCCAATCGGTTATGCTTTTTATGTTCGTAGGTTTCATTTTAAGTCTTTCCTCATCGTTCTCCGCTTTTTGCAAATTTCGAACCAATTTGCTTTTTGACGATCTCCAAAGTACTCCCATTTGTTGAAATATAGCTTTTCTTTGCCATTTCTCTTCCAATTTAAATCTAATCTGCAACAATACATCAAAACATGATATTAGTAAAATTTATTTAATTTAAATACGACAGATTTAATTAAATCTGAAAGGTTTTCTGAAGTTATTAGAGGGCAATTTCAATTTATAATTGGCAAGAACTATTTTTCAATTTATCCATAAGTTATTAGATGGCGATTTCAATTTATAATTGGCAAGACCATGCAATATTAGAAGTCATTTTCAAAACATATTAGAGTCAGAATGTTAAATAATAGATGCCTGCTTCATACCAGAACCGACTGCCACAAAACTTCTTTTAAGTCATCATTAATATTCCTCCAATCATCAATGGTGTATGGAAGCTGCTCCCGCACAAGCGGTCCAAGAAAAGAGGATAAATATACCGACCCTTGCCCTACTGGTATACCTAGATCATTGAACTCAACTTCAATTCGATCCTGACTGCATGACGGGAGTCTTTTTGCTTTTGCTGGACCTCTACCGCCTCTTTTTCGAGATGTACTTCCGATTTCAGCTTCACTTTGTTTCCCAATTTCCAGCTCGGCATTAGCAGTTTGTTCAGGACGGGTTTCATTTTCTGAGCGGAGTCCTTCATTTGGGTCAGAGGGGATATCATCTAGTGGTTGTTCGTCTTCTTCATTGTGAACAGTGGCTTGCTTCTTAGCATTGTCTGGTTGTTCTTCTATTTCATTTATACTAGCTGGAACTTTACGTTTTCGCTTTGACTGTTTGTTCTTACCTTTGACTGCTTGTTCTTCAGCCTTTCTCTGCAAGCGGGTACGTACAAATGTTGTAGACATATTTTTCTGCAAGTGACAGAAAACACAGTATAAACCAATAAGCACATGTAAATAATAAGCAGCGATAAATATTAACAAACAACACTTAAATATCATCAACATGTAGCTGAAAAGAGATGCGGCAGTTTGCAAACCAAATAAGCAGGCCTAAAAGCCTTGAGATGATGAACAGATTTGTAATTTTATGAGAAAATGTACATGTAATGCAAACAGAATTGATAAGAACACTACTCATTATCAAGCAATATATGCAAACATAATTAATAAGAACATATAATGCTTTGTCTCTGGAAGTATACAAAGATCAAAACACAAAGAACAAAAATTGAATGGTACATGCATTTGCAATGGATTAGAAAATTAAATGGTACAATCACTAAAGAAAATCAATACAAGTTCAATGAAATTTCCAAATACCCCGGATTTAATATATAAGTTCAACCATCACTAAAGCAAATGAACAACTATGCTCAAGTAGAACATATAATCTACTCAATTATGCCCTCGCAATCCTCTCTAACATAGCAAACATCTTCATCATCCGCTTCAGTTATTTCATCTTCCACCACTTGAATATCTTCCTCGATGCAAACGTGCTCCTTTATATCATTAAAACTTCTTGATGGTGCTTTCATTACAATGTACCAATTATCAACATCGTTCTCTCTTGAATAAAATACTTGTTTTGCTTGAGATGCAAGTATGTATGGGTCTCGTGAAAGTGATGCTTGATGTAAATTAACAAGAGTGAACCCATCATCATCAACTTTTACTCCATTTCCTTTATACGTCCAACGACACTTGAAAACTGGAATATAAAACAAATGATAATCTAATAAAATTATATCTGTCAATATTCCATAATAAGTGACCACATCAACCACTTGGGACATATCTTTAGCACTTGCTCTACACATAGTAGTTGCATCAAAAGTCACCCCACAATTCTGAGTTTCTCTACCTAAATCTTTTACATGAAAACGTTGCTCGTTGATGATATATCCTTTGAAAGACATGGCATCATCCTTCGGACCATAAGCAATCCATTTTAACATGTCATTATGATTCTTGGAGGTAATAGGTATCTACAACAAATTTCATTTAGCATGTAAATTTATATAGTAATATTGATAATTGAATGAGAATATATTTGAAATCTAACTAACCTTCCTTTTAATCCAATCGACAAAACTTTTTGTATGTGTTTCCCAAAGTAAGGTCGCATTTTTTGTCATGCGTTGGTCTAAATTTTCTAATTCCTCCAAATGCAAACTAGTATTGAACAATTGATTATAAGTTATGTATATCATTGCGAACACATCAAAATATTTAAAATAATATAAAATAAACTTACTCTATAAACGGTTCCACCACGGCCATATTCATTAACACAGCTAAATGAGCACTTTCTTTCTCATTAACTGGCAATTTAGTTGTCTTCGATACTGAAATTGGACGTCCCTCTAATATTCTACTACTTTCATAATCTTCATTTCGAGCTCCTTTCTCCTCTATATGTCCTGATTTCTTCAAAAATTAATTGAAAAACAACATGCATTCTGTTGCAAGATACGATTCTGCAATACATCCCTCTGGTCGTGCATAGTTTCTGACATAATCTTTGAGTGTCTTCATATATCTTTCGAATGGGTACATCCATCGAAAATTAATAGGTCCACACATTTGTGCTTCTTTTCCAAGATGAATGGATAAGTGTATCATTATTCAAAGAAAGATGGTGGAAAAAAAATTTCAAGCTCACATAAAACGTCAATAATTTCAACATTGATTTGTTCTACCTTCTCTCTATCAAGAACACGTTGACATAATTTGTTGAAAAAAGAACATAAGCGAATTATCGCTTTTCTTGCCTTCTTTGCCATGAACCCTCTCGATGCTACTGGCAATATATGTTGCATTAATACATTGTAATCCTGTGACTTCAATCCACTAATTTTGCAATCCGACAACGAAATCCCATTTTTTAAATTTGAACAGTAGCCATCCGGTCCTTTGAAATCATACAGTCTTTTGCAAAATATTTTTCTCTTGGATTTTGACAACATATATGGATCCGGTGGAAGATATGTTTTATTCCCACGAGGTTGTGTATGAAGCTAACTTCGAATTACCCAATCCTTTAAATCCTTTCTACAGTTGGTTCCATCTTTGGATTTATTTCCATGCAACATTGTGCCCAATAGGCTTTCACCAATGTTCTTCTCCACATGCATCACATCTAAATTGTGACGTAATGGAAGTTCCTATAAAAACCAATACAATAATGCATTATTGGGTTTTTATTGTATTAAAACAATGAAAAATAAATAAACTAACCACTAATCTCCCAATAAGGCAAATTAAAGAAAATTGATCGTTTTTTCCACCTTGATAGCTCTACTTCTGTAGAACTGTTAGTAGCATCATATTCATCTTCTTTATCATAGACATGCTTTCTCTTCTTACTTTTCTCTCTATTCCTTTTCCAAAATCATTTGGATAATCCTTCAATAATGCATAGATGTTTCTCCCAGAAAGCATTCTAGGAGCACCATCTGTCTCTACGGTATTATCAAACAATGCCTTTTGTTTCCTCCGTGAATCTGCGGGAGGTAGAAATCTTCTATGACCCATGTAGGCGAACTTTCGACTATGTTTCAACCAACGAGAATGGGTATTGACACCACATAATGGGCAAGCTTTTTTCCCTTTCACACGACATCCAGCAAGATTTCCATAAGCCGGAAAATCATTAATCGTCCATAACAAAATTGCATTCAGTTTAAATAAAGTTTTACTAAATGCATCATAAGCAATAACTCCATTAGACCACAAGTGATGCAAGTCTTCTACCAAAGGAGCCAAATATACATCAATGTCATTCCCGGGTTGCTTCGGGCCTGGAATAAGTAAAGTTAACATAATATTTTCTTTCTTCATACACAACATAGGCGAGAGATTGTATATCACAAGCATTACCGGCCAACAACTATATTTCGAACTCAACATGGAAAATGGATTGAATCCATCTGTAGCAAGACCAAGCCTAAGATTGCGTGGATCAGATGAAAAAGATTTATACTTTTCATCCACCATTTTCCATGCCATAGAATCCATGGGATGACACATTTTTCCATCGTTACTTTTATTATTAAAATGCCATCTTAATTCTTCAGCCATCTTTTGAGATCTATACATTCGTCTAAACCTCGGAATAATTGGGAAATATCTCAATACTTTAACTGGAACACCTTGTATAACCTCTTCAATATCTTGATTTTTCTTCCATCTCGAGGAACCACATTTTGGACAACTTTCTAAATTTTTGTACTCTTTTCTGAAAAGGCAACAATCATTCTCACAAGCATGTATCTTTTCAAAACCCATGTCGAATGCTTTAAGAAATTTCTTGACTTCATATAAGGTTTTGGGAAGCACGTTATCCTTTGGCAGAAATAGATGTTGCACAGCTTAAAGCATATCAAAACCACTATCGGACAAGCCAGTCTCGCATTTAAGATTATACAAGACAGTGATGGTAGATAATTTTGTGTGATCTGTGCAACCAGGATATAATGGAGCTTCTGCATCTTCCAAGTTCTTGACTAACTCATCTTCTTTTCTTCGAGAATCAACATCGTTTTTATCATCATCAAAAAAATCTTGATTCAAAAAATCTTCATCTTCATAGTGAATCATCTTGAATAGTTCATATACGTCAAACGTATTTGTTTTATTCTCTACATTTATCTCTTCACCATGGTTAAACCATACACCGTCAATGTATTTAGGATCCATTCCTTTTATAATTAAATGTTCAACGATGATTTGGTCATCATGACGACTAAGATTCCGATAATCCTTGCAAGGGCATAAAATTTCTTCTACACTTCTTACATTCCTCTTTGCAGCATGCACGAAATTCATTGCTCCTTGTCGGTATTCTATACTAGTTTTATGAAAAAAGTAAAAAAAAAGTGAGCTTTAGTATTAGATTATATGTTCTAGTTCTCAAAATACATATTAAGTTAATCATGGTTTTATCACCTGTTTAAAAAAACCCAGCCTTTTTCCATTATCGACATTTGAAGGCAAATAAGTTTCTAATCTTTGACGTATAAATTGGTTATCTGTTGTAATCAAAAAAATAACTAGACGTTGAAGTACAAATACTTGTAGCTCTACTGCACATAACCATGGTGGTTTAGTAGACAAAGGTAAAGAATACTTTTCCAAAAATATAAATTTTACACTTATATTTTGCATTTAACCTCAGATTTACATGTATTTATAATTAATCCATGCATAACACCACACTCCTACCCACACATAACTGACCAAATCACAACCCTCCAAACTGCTGCATAACAGTTACAGCTATCTGCCCCTCCTTTGTCAATCCATCCACAAACGCTCCACTTCAACCAACAACATTCCAGTCACTCCACTTCAACAAAACTTTTGCAAATCTCTGCACTTCACCATTACAAACAGACCACTGACCAAACTTCCTCCCACCTATCACCAACAAACGCCAGTGCATTTCCGCTGCCACACATTGCTGCAACTTTCAAAAAACGCAGCAACCTCTCATCACCATACTACTCAATCCTCCTATTTTACCACTTCTCACAACATTGTTTAATTCAACCACTTCCATAAATATACTTCAACACTGCAATCACTCCCCCACTCCACTGTTAAACAATTCATTCACTTCTCACAACAACACAGTTTCATAACAGCCTATAACAATATCCACTTTCATCTCATACACACCACATTCATTCATATCACCAAAGACAATATCCACTTGCCTACATTCCAGTAGCCTGCTTCAATAACCATTCTACAACCTACTGACTACTGCACTGATACAACCTCAACCTCCTCTCTGCAAGCAACCATTGATTCACTGAACCACTTCAACAGAACATTCATATACTCATTGAAATCAAAGCAGATATCCCAACAGATAATTGCAATTAGGGTTAAATCAACCATTTCAGTAATAGTTTAGGAAAAAATATGAAAATAAGATGCATTCAAATTCATATAAACGCCAAATAGAATCACAAAGTCGATTTAACAGATTCATACCTAAATATACCTAATCGATTTAAAAGATTCATACCTAATTATACCTAGATCTACTGGCTGTCGCGACTCGATGTTGAGTAAGGGGGAAACGACGGTGTTGACGATGATACTTGAGTGCGATGAAAATTTAACAAGGGGAAATTTTTTTTCTGAAGAAGAAAGCAAATTAGGGACGAGAATTTTGTTAAGTACGAAAGTAAAATGATAGGTTACGTTTATTTAGTTCGCGCGAACTCTTTTTTTTAGAAGCGGGAAACGTGAATTATTTTTTGCCACGTTTATATTATTTGGTAATCTATTTTTTGTTGCATTTACAATAAAATACCACCGATTTTTGCAACTATAAATGGTTTTTCTTGTAGTGATACCATTCGGAATAATGAACACTCCAGTCTATTCCATCAATCTTGAGGATCCAGTATTCTAGGAATATCTCGATGAGCTCTATTCATGTTCCTTGATTTTGAGAATAAGTAATAAATTGTGTTTTCAAATTTTTCAAAAAAAAAATTTGATTGAAGATATGTTTCTAAGAGAAGATGGATTTTTTTTTGGGAAAAAGAAAAGAATATTTGAGTATTCTATATGAGGTACTTCTTTTTAAAGAAAACGAATTATTGTGTTGGGTTGTCCGTCTAGTGCTTTAAGAATTCTGGTCGATGCGTTTGGCAAATGTTATCGATAGGAATTTCCTAAACGCTGTGATGAGACAGTCAGACATAGTAAATTGAGTTTTAATAAGTAAATTTTGAAAATAATTAATATGGTGGAGTATTAATTTTTATTTTAAATGTTTAACGAAAGCATTGAACCACAGTGAGTGTTGGATGAGTGGCGAGGCAGTTTTGATCATTTGATCAACTCTACAGCCAATCGACGGGGATATTCACTATAACTCAATGGTGAGGCAATACCCTTATATTATTTGAAAATTTTGAAATTGAGAATGCTAATTTAAGAATTTAGCATTTTGTGAGCAAGTTTTTTTTTTTAAATTTTGGTTGTATTAAAAATTTATTGGTGTAAATTTGTGAAATCCATTTGGAAACAAGTTCTATGTTGATAATTAAATGGAATTTTAGTTTTGATGAGAAAGTGGAGATGTGAATTCGTATTGTCTTGATAAGTGAACCATCCAAGTAGTATGATTATTCTAATTGTGAGAATGATCTTGAACTTTATATATATATTTATCCTAAAATTTATTTTATGGATAATCAATAATCATTTCTTGATAATGAAAGAGATCAGCTATCTCCTTCAAAATGATTTTTCTTAGTTAATTATTTTAATTTTAGATTTTGGAAAGTAATGAAGATTTTTCCAACTAATGAATTATTTCTTTCTATGATAATTATATGAGTTGATCATAATTTTAGTACGTCTTAGCTTTTTGGAGAAAAAGTTGATTTAATAAGTGATTTAGCAAAAGCCTGTTCGAAAATACAGTTTGAAATTAAATGGTTTGGAAAATTTTCAAAAGTTAAATTGATTTGAAAGATTAAATTTGGTTTGAAAAAGTGCTTTGCTAAAACAACAATAACTTGAGATTTATAATTCCAAACGGGTTCAAACTTTTTGCTAACAAAAGAGCTTTTAGAAAGCTATAAATTATCTTTACCACTTTAGAAGATCTTACTTTTTTTATTCTATCTAAAATAAGTTTCAAAGTGAATAAACATTTCTGTCCTTTAAGACTTCAGAATTTAGGGTGAAAGTAAATTTGGCATAACTTTCAAATCGGTAATCCGATTTTTTTGATCTTTATATTTATAGAAAGCTTAGACTTAGTGAAATAACTTTTATTTTATAAGTAATTTCATATTTTGAGTTTAGCTAGGTTAAAATTAAAGCTTATTACAGCAGGTTTGAAATTTAAATAACTTGTTTTTTAATAGCTAAGTGCATTCTACCTATTTTGTGTTTATAATTTAGTGGATGTTTAGTATTAAAATATATACTTCAAATAGAAATATTTTTTTGGTAGAATTTAAGAGTGAAACTTTTTAATCACTTTAAATGAAGAGTTTGTAAATTAAATTAGATTTGTGTAAGAGGTTTTGAAAATTTTATAAATTTTGAGATTTGAGAATTTAATTATGAAGAAAATGGATTTGGTAACCTTGAAAAAAATTGTTTAGTTATATAGGAGTATAAAGAATTCATTCTTTGAGGTTGTCTTGCCTTTGTGCAATTATTTAGTGACTTGCATTTATGCGGTTGTTTGAGTTGGTGGTATTGAGGAAACCACCTACCTCTTTTTGAGTCTTCTTACCTTAATTTTGTCAATCTAATGTTGGTATGGTCCTTTCCGCAGTGACAAACGGAAAGTCATGTCGACAATTATCTAATTGGTTGGAACCGGGATAAAATTTTCTTAAATCCCGACTCTATTGGTGAAGTTTTTGAGGAATCGATCTCACACGATTTATCTACTGCAGCCTTCAATTCGTGTTCTTGCTTCATAGATGCAATGCCTTCAAAATAAGAATATTCTACTCCTAAAATGTTTGCACAAAAAATGGGCAAACACCTCCAAGTCGTATGATTTAGTTGATTATATGTTGTTCTTAGTGATTTGGGTGATTTATGCAAATATATAAAATAGATGGACTAAACTGTAAAAGACACACAGATTTACAGTGGTTCGGCCAGAATGTGCCTACGTCCACTTTATATGTTATTCTCCTTTTCTGTTCAGATTACAAGTACAAAGCTTTGATTACAAGTATCTGAAAGTTGTTTGAAAGTTCTATCCGTGCTTGAGCTCTCAAAATTATCTGCCATTGTTGTACCCCTGCCCCTCTATTTATAGAGTGAGGCTGGGGGCAGGGGTCTTGGATGTATTTAGCTGCTGGTGGGCTCGGGCTGATGCAATCTGGCCTGGTAACGTTGGTTCAGTAGTATGCTGGTTCGGTAGTAAGTGGTCCGGTAGTGATTGATTCGGTGGAGGTTGGTCCAGTAGTAAGTGGTCCGGTGGTGGCCTCCCTTGCTTCTGGTTCGGTGGTGGATGGAGGTGGGCGATTCGGTAGTGTCTATCTAGCTTTGATTTGATAGTGTTGGAAGTGGGTTGGTTCGGTGGACTGGTTGGTTCGGTGGTCTTGGTCCGGTGAAGGGTGGAAACGCACCCAACATTTGCCCCCCAAAGTTGGGCACATACCATCATATGTCGCGCTTTGTTTTAGCTTGGGGGATTCTCATCCGGTCTTGAGTGCCGAACCAGTTGGTCCGGTTATTTATATTTTGCCTATAAGTATGGGCTTTAAGCTTTCATTATTCCCTACCAAGTGAGATAGCCGAACCAGATTTTCTTGCCGAATCAATCGTATTGCCGAATCAACTTGACTACCGAATCAGGTTATTGCCGAATGTCTTTTTTATTTTGAACTGCTGAATGAATCATGGAGTGTGAGTGCCGAATGAACCTTCAAGCCTTGAGCTACCAGATGAATTTGAGAAGCACGAGTGCCGAATGGCTTTCGAGCCTTGAACTACCGAATGGGCTTAAGTGCCGAATGAACCTTATGCCTTTTATTTAACTTATAAATGAAATTCTAGACTTCATGCACTTGCTTGTTTACTTCCCTCATTCTAATGAAGCACTTTTTGTGTTTGCAGATAAATATCTCGTAAAGTAGAAACTCGATCGGATAAAAAGAAATCCATGGACAGAGAAGAGTCCTCCACAGTGCCCCTAGCTTAGTCAGGATCGGGACGTCATGGACCTCCCCTGAGATCACTAGTAGATGGGTACGGCCCCCAGGAGCTCCTGAACTCGCCACCTGACTGCTTTCCTAGCTCCCTTAAATAGGAGCAGCTTGATGTTATATCTCGTTCTTTCGGGATTGACAGAGCACACATGGTGCTGCCAGGGAATGGAGTTATGCCGTATGACCCTCCTGAAGGATATTTCGCTTATAATAGGTACCATTGCATGTGCGGGGCCATTCCCCCGATCAATGCTTGGGTAGTCAGCTTCATTACCTATTTGAAGGTGGCCCCTTTCCAGCTTCATCCCAATTCTTATGCTATCTTGATGAGTCCATTCATCATTTTCCAGAGAAAATACGGGCGTCCCCCTTCCAACCGAGAGATCCGGTATTTGTACAACTTGAGGGGCTATAAGAAGGGTTCTCCATACATCAGCTTGGAATCGGCCGTGTCCTTCAAGCCGGTCCTGGACTTATATTCGAAGTTCAGCATGTTCAAGAAAGAATGGTTTTTCGTCAAGGATGACTCTGTTTCTATCTGTCGCTTCACCTCCGGCTGTAAGTTGAAGCTTATTTATGATTTCCGTTCTGACTACAATGCTTCTCCTTATGTGTTTTTATTTCTTGCTAGCGACAGGTGGCTTTGCGGTCGTGGAGAACGATCACCTGGTTCAG
This sequence comes from Allium cepa, assembly GCA_030765085.1. Classification (NCBI taxonomy): domain Eukaryota; kingdom Viridiplantae; phylum Streptophyta; class Magnoliopsida; order Asparagales; family Amaryllidaceae; genus Allium; species Allium cepa. The sequence goes on from CM060930.1 coordinate 57,867,820, forward strand.
ATGGCTGCGGAGATAGAAGCCATTTCGGGAAGAGAGAGGTCAGCTTCTTAGCTGATCAGGAATGCTAATCTTCTGCAGCACAACTTGATTCTACCACATCAGTCTGTGGTCAAGTAGAGAGACACAACTGAGGAGAGGGCTGTCAAAGCTAAAGGAGGGGCCACGACGAAGAGCAGCAAGAGGAAACCCTTCTCGATACCTCTAGTCTCCGGAGGGAAGAAGCTCAAGAAATCCGATGGACCCTCCCCTAGCACATGTCCAGATGTTCCGGAGGAGGAAAATGTAGAGGAGGAAAGAGGCGAGGAGGAGAGCGGAGGTGATGGAGAAGGTGATGGTGGCGAAGGACAGAGCGGTGATGGCGCCGGGGCTTTGTCTTCTGGGCAAGCAGGGGAGATCCAAGAGTGGACAGATGATGCTTTCCGCCAGGCTTTTGAGGGGTTGGAGGAAGGATCGACCTTGGTGGAGAAGCTAAAAAAACTGATAAGGCCGGGACTGGTGGTGATCCATCTTCCAAGATCATTTCAGCTAGGGCAAATCCGGCGATTCATGGTGAATTATTGACTCCTCTTTTAACTCCACATGTTTCTTGGATTATAGTTCCGTGCATGCTTGTAACACATGGTTTTTATTCCAGGAACGGGCAAGGTGGCCAAGACATCAGACATTCGACACCGTCTCGAATAATTCAAACTCCTCAAAGCTTTTGCTAAACCAAAGCCTCCGACTAACCGTTCCGGGGACGTAGTCGGCTATCGTCCTCTTCTCGGAGTTATTGAAGAGGATATTCAAAAGAAAAAGAGGAGTCCCTCCTTATTCGAACCTTCACCTGGCCCTCAGCCCCCAACCCAGCCTATTCATGATATCACGGAGGAGGATACTGAGTTCATACCCTCCCCGCATTCGTTTGAGAATCCTACCATTACTCAGATTGATCGTCCCGGCTTGGCTTGTAATCCATTTGTGGGTCTTCCAGATCTGGATCCGGGTTCTCATGATATTTCCTTTGACGAGGTTACCGGTGAGAACCTTCTCCCTCGCAATCCTATGGTAAGGGTGCTTGATGAGGCCAAGTCTCTGGACCTTGATTTGCTTACTACTAGGATTGTAACTATGGGGGATGAAGCTAAGGCAAATATCGACCGGGTTGCTGACGAGACTAGGAAGTTGATGGGGCATCATGCCCAACTGGTCAAGGTCGGGGAGGAAATTGGGAGTGCCAACATAAGATTGCGGTTAGTGGTTACCGACCAAGCCAAGCAACTCGCCGATCAGGCCATCCAGATCTCGCAGCATGAGGTTGCCTCTAGACGGCTAAAGAAAACCATGGAAGAGGCTAGCAGAGCCGAGCTGCGGAAAATGGAGGCCATCTTCAAGGAACGGATCAATATGGCCATTGCAACGGTGGATGAGGTTCGGAAAGCAGATCTCGAGCGGGTAGAGGAGTTATCTAGGAAGCTTGAAGCCGCGGAGCTTGCTCAAACCAAGCTGAAGGAGGAGATGGAGGCGATGAGGAAATCCCTTCAGGCTGACCGCTCGCGATACCGATCGGAGAGGGATGTCGCCGTTGCAAAGCTTTTGGCTTCTGAGGTTCGAATGAGGGAGTTTGAGGAGAACGAGGGGATGATGGATGAGATTCTCCAGGATATGTATTTCCGTACTTGGAAGCAGGGCAACTTATCCTGGATGGATGATTATCCCCACTACATGGCCAGGATTTATCTCTGGGCTCTAGAGGAGGCCAAGGCTGATGCGGATAAGAAGGGTGGCATGGCCTTCAGAATGGATGTGGTTACGGCCCAATACACTAAGGAGGAGAAAGTGGCGGTGAAGGAGGGCATGCGGCTGCTCGCTGCTGAGGAGGTAGGTGTGCAGTTGGGGGATGATGATCAGGGAACAGTTGGTAAGTCTTCCCTTTTAGCCTTTTCATAGCTTAGTTGCTTATTGTTTATTCAATGAATTCTTCTCCTGAATTGGACAGGAGGGACCTCCGAAGCGCCAACTACCTCTGGTCAGCATGCTGGGAGCTCTGATCCGGCGGTTAAGTAGATCTCGAAGGGCCAGCAGGATAGAGGCGAAACCCCGATGCAGTAGGTTCCTTGCCTTGATCTAGACATTTTTCAGCTTACTTGACATTGCTGTCTATGTTAGTCTTAAAACATTAATGTAATTTTCAGGCTGTAATTATGTAACGAACAACTTGATTTTTGGCATGTAACTTTATAACATAAGCCGAGTTTGTCATGTTTGAATGTTGTCGTTATTTTGATGTGTTGCATAAAATATAGCTATGCATGTGTTAGTGATTCAATTGTGTTTGACACTAAGTTCTTGCTTAAAATATAATTTCATGTCTTGCAATGTTAGTGTGGTGTGCGAATAAATTATAGTTACATATTTATGTACAAGAGAAGAAAATACCGCCCTTCAAGTTTTAGCTGTAGACGGTAGCTTTGAATGCCTTGTGTAATCGAATATGGAATGTAGCTGAATGACCTGCCATCCAGCTGTTAGTTCTTATTCCCATTAGCGAGTGTCTCCTATTTTGTGTCATGTACTTTAGTGATCGTTATAGAGGATAGGAGGAAAGTTTTTATAAATAAAATGTAAATATAAGAAATAGTAAAACTTCCAATCACGGAAGGCCTTAGATGCGTTTAAGTTCGTGGCAAACGGGCTTTGTAGTCACTTTCCCTAGTTGTGGGTCTTAGAGACATTTGTCACCCATCTTACGCCTCCGCGGGGAGTTTTCTTTTTTACCACAGTCGTACTTAAGACACATCGGAGTCGAGATCGCTCACGGTAACTACCCGGGCCATTATGGCCCGTAATCGTGGGTATTATTCGATTTACCGTGGTCGGCTAGCGAGGGTGCCGATCGTCAACTGTGAACTGCCCCTGCCTGGCCACACCTTATGTTAGGGCTTATAATCGGTTCACGGTTGCCGGCAAGCCGAACGCCATAATGAACTGCCTAGGCCATGACTGGCCTTCTCGGCGGCTTATAATCGGCTCATTACAGTTGGCTTTAAGGGCCGTCACGAGCAATGAGTTAACTCACAGCAGAGGGATACTGGAGCAAATGTGTCTCATTGGCGAGGGCATAGATTCGTAAAATACCTGTTAGGTTTTATCCAGGTGAAGTTGTGCTATGATGCCCTGAATGGAGACGCCGTCTACACAAGATTTTGTTCAACAGAAAAGTATAAAGCTCAGCAAGTAGCCAAGATATAAAGGAACAAGTTAAAAAAGGGACAAGTTTTTAAAGTGGTTCGGCACGAAAATGCCTACGCCCACTGATTCTCTTTGTTAATTCACTTTATATGGGCAGTACAAGTTAAGAAAAGTATCTACGAAGGTGTTGGATGTTCCATGCCCTCTATAACACCTCTCCATCCACTATTGACAAAATATAAGCTCCGTTGTGGAGATCTTTATGAATTACATATGGTCCGTCACAGATTGGATCTAGCGCTCCGGGTCGCGGGAAGATTCGCTTGAGGACAAGATCTCCTTCTTGTAAGCTGCGATGCTTCTTGGAGTTGTATTGTGATGCCACTTTTTGCTTGTGAGCTGCTGCTTTGAGTGCTGCATCATTTCTTCTTTCTTCGATTAGATCCAAAGACATGTGGAGGAGTTCTTCGTTCTCTTCTGGGTTATAGTGGATCCTACGGTAGGATGGCACTACATTCAACTGGGAGCATTGCCTTCGATCCGTATGCCAAAGAGAAAGGAGTATGCCCTGTTGATGTTCTAAAAGACGTGCAGTAGGCCCAAAGTGCCATAGGAAGTTCATCCACCCAAGCGCCTTTTGACTTTTCAAGCTTCTTCTTGATTAGAGTTTTAAGAATTTTGTTGACAGCTTCGACTTGCCCATTTGCTTGGGGATAAGCCACAGATGAGAAGCTTTTGTGGATTTCGTGCTCTTGGCACCAGTCGACGAACTCCTCGCTATCAAACTGAAATCCATTGTCCGATATGATTTTTAGTGGAACCCCGTACCTGTGTAGAACATTTTTGATCAAGAAGTTAATAGCTTTTGCCGAAGATATTTTATTTAGAGGTTCCTCTTCCACCCATTTGGTGAAATAGTCGACTGCCACTATAGCATATTTGGCTCCGCCTCGGCCCATCGGCAGTTCGCCAATCAAGTCAATTCCCCATACTACAAAGGGCCAAGGGCTGCTCATTTGAGTAATCTCATTTGTTGGTAGTCGAGGAATCTTAGCAAATTTCTGACATCTGTCACATCTTTTGACGAAGTCTAAGGCGTCTTTGTTTAAAGTGGGCCAGTAATATCCATATTGGAGTGTCTTCTTTGCCAGTGTCTGCCCACCAGTGTGATCTCCGCAGCTCCCTTGATGGTTGTTGGATAAGATTTTCTTGGCTTGTCTTCCAGCAACACACCTTAATAAGGGGCTAGAGAAGCCGCGTCGATAGAGGATGGCTTCTTGTATTGTATAGTGGGAAGCTCTCCTCAGGATTTTCCCGACTTCATTACGCTCGTTGAGTAGTGTGCCATCTTGTAAGTATTTCTGGATAGGAGTCATCCAAGTTTCTTCTTCGACCGCAGCTATCAGATCCTCTTGTTCAAAACTTGGGGCTAGTTGTTTTGAGATGGCTACTGTTCCGTAAATGGTGCTGTTCTTCATGCTAGCTTGCTTTGCCGGTTCGTCAGCCTCTCGGTTCTCCTCTCGAGGAATGTGTTTGATTAAATAGTGGTCCAACTGATCGAGTAGCAGCTTGGTCTTCTTTAGATATGCCGTGAGTCGTTCTCCTCGAGTCTGAAACTCTCCTAGTACTTAGTTTACGATAAGTTGAGAATCACTAGGAAGACATAAAGAACTGACTCCAATTCTAAGGCAAGTTCTAATCCTGCTATTACTGCTTCATATTCTGCATCGTTGTTGGTGGCAGCGAATTTCAACCTTAGGGCATAGTGCAGCTTACTTCCCCTGGGGCTGATTATCACAATACCTGCCCCCGAGCCTTGTTCGTTTGATGCTCCATCTACAAGAGATTCCACTTGAGATCTTCTGCTATTTCAGATTGCTCCTTACCTTTGTTGGTAGTGAATTCGGCAATGAAATCGGCCATGGCTTGTCCCTTGATGGCGGTGCGAGGATGGTAGGTGATATCATATTGACTCAGTTCAATGCACCATTTGAGTAGCCGCCCAGAAGTGTCGGTGCGATGGAGTACCTGCCTTAGCGGTTGATCGGTTATAACTCTGATGGAATGAGATTGGAAATAGTGTCGCATTTTTCGTGATGTGATTAGCAAACAGTATGCTAGCTTCTCAAGTTTAGGGTATCTGGCTTCTGCCCCCGTAAATCTCTTGCTTACAAAGTATACGGGCCGCTGCGCGCGGTTGTCTTCTCTTACCAAAGCGGCACTTAGAGCTTAGGACGATACAACAAGGTATATGTATAGTTCTTCGCCTTTATTTGGAGTTGAGAGTACTGGTGGTCTCTGGAGGTGTTCGATTAGGTTAAGGAAGGCTTTTGAGCATTCGTCAGCCCATTCGAACTTTCCTATGTCTTTCTTTAGGGCTTCGAAGAAAGGGATGCATTTGTCGGTTGCTTTAGAGATGAATCTTCTTAGGGCGACCACCTTCCCATTCAGGCTTTGCATTTCTTTTCGAGTGGAAGGTATCATGATATCTTTCAGGGCTCGGACTTGTTCGGGGTTTGCTTCAATCCCCCTGGCATGGACGATGAATCCCAAGAACTTTCCTGATGACAGTCCGAACGAGCACTTTAGAGGATTCAGCTTCATTCCATATTGGCGAAGTACTTGAAACATCTCGTCCAGGTGCCTTATATGATCATTGGCTTTCCTTGACTTTTCTAGCATATCATCCACATAAACTTCCATAGTTCGTCCTATTAGTTCCGCAAACATCTTGTTGACGAGGCGCTGATAAGTAGCTCCGGCGTTTTTAAGTCCAAAAGGCATTACTCTATAGCAGTACAATCCCTGGTCAGTGATGAAACTAGTGTGGTCTTGATCGGGGGCGTTCATAGGGATCTGGTTATATCCTGAGTAAATAGATAAGAGTTCGTGTCCATTTGTGATGTCCACGAGTTGATCGATTCGGGGGAGTGGGAAGCAATCCTTCGGTCAAGCGTCATTTAAGTTGGAGAAGCCGATGCATGTTCGCCACTTCCCATTAGTCTTATTTACCTGTACCGGGTTGGCGATCCATTCTGGGTAGATGGCTTCTCGTATGAAGTTATTGACAAGTAGGTTCTTTACTTCTTCCTCGAGGGCTACTGATCGTTCTGCCCCCATGCTTCTCTTTTTCTTCTTTACTGGCACCTTGGTGGGATCGATGTTCAGTACGTGGCATGCTACGTCTGGGGAGATTCCAGTCATGTCAGCGTGCGTCCATTCAAATATATCCAAGTTATGGTGAAGAAAATCGAGGAGTTGATCCTTCAACTCTACTCTTAACTGATACCCGACTGTCAGCAGTCTACTTGGGTCGTTTTTGTCTACAGATACAAATCCCATAGCCTCTGCAGGCTCGGCGGTGGCCTCCTTCTCTTTGTCCCTGGGGTCTAATTCATTGAAATGATCACTGGTATATCGAAGAGGAGGGGCTTTTTTTAGTTGCTATGCTTTCAAGTTTTTCTTGCAGAGAGAAGACTCTGCATCCTTCCCTTTATCCTTCCTACGGTTATTGCGAAGTTCAGTTACATAGCAATCTCGAGCCGCGTCTTGATTTCCTTCTACTTCCCCTATCCCATTATATGATGGAAATTTCATCTTTAGGCACCAAGGGGCCAGGACAATCTGGAAGTCACACAAGGCCGGTCTTTCTAAAAAGGCGTTGTAGGCCGAGTGGTTATCTATCAGCACAAATGTTAGTTACCGCACAACAGAGCGGGGATGACTTGTTATTTCAAAAAGAGGTCCAATTGCCTGAGGGGCATCTTCGCATCTCCAGTGAAACCGTGTAGTGGTTTGTTGCAGGGAGACACATCCTTCATTGAAAGTTTCATTTTGTCGAAAGCATGCTTGAATAAAATGTTTACGGAGCTTCCAGTATCCACCAGAATTCGAAAAACTTCGGCTGGGCCAAACCAGGCAGAGATGACCATAGGATCCATGTGAGGGTACTGCCTTCCTTCTAGGTCTTGCCTACTGAATGTGATGTCATTATCCTCTTTCTGCTTTGGGCGGCGTTCTTCCATGACGGAATTGATGCAGTCTTCGTTGTTTCTAAGTGACTTTCCATATCTTTCCAATTCCGCCCAACTTCTGTCGGCGATGTGTGGTCCTGCCGATATTGTATGGACCACTATCTTCTCTTGACTAGAACCGCCGGTGTTGCGATTTCTTCCGCCTGTCTCTGGGTGGAGTTGCCGTGGGTTCTCCTTAGCAGGAGCTGGAGCCCTATCCTGACCCTTTACATAGTGTTCCAATCTCTTCCTTCTTATGTGATCTTCAATCAGGTCCCGGAGATGACGACATTCATTGGTATCATGCCCATGGGATTCGTGGAAACGACAGAACTTTCTAGAATTGATTGCGTGATCTGATTCCTTCTTGTACGGGGGGCGTTTGTATTTAAGCTCGTCTTGGGTGGCCAAGAAGATGTTTTCGACTGTTTCATTCAAAGGGTTGTAAGCGTCAAATGTTGGTCCTGGCCGATATAGGCGTTTTTCTCCCTTCATGCCCCCAGCATTGTCTCGAGAGTCGTTTCTTCTGACGTCCTTTGCTGCAGCGGGTGCGTTTCCCTGAGCTGCCTTGGCTTGTTGCCCTGTCTGCCTTTCGGTGGCAGCGTCTTCTAGTCTCATATACTTTCCGGCTTCATGGAAGAAATCGGGTAAGGTAGCTGGTTTTTCTTTCGTTAATCTTCTAGCAAACTTGGTATCCGGATGTACGCCACTACAAAGAGCCATTAGGGCAAGTTTCTCATCGGCAACTTGGACTGCGGCCGCCGCGGCGTTGAATTGGGTTAGATATTGTTGCACTGTCTCTGCGGGCTTCTGTTTGATATTAGATAGGGAATAAGCATCCATGGGTTGTTCCACATGAATGCGGAACTGGCTGATGAACTTTTCTTTCAGCATTTCCCATGAGCTGATGGATCCTTGGGGTAGATGGCAGAACCAGGAGGTAGCTAGATCTGCCAAGAATAGTGGGAAGCATTTACACAACACTCCCTCTGTTGCTCCTCTCATGAGCATATGCTGTGTGTATCTCTGCAAGTGTACAACGGGGTCAGAGGTTCCCTTGTAAGGTTCCATTGTTGGCATTTTCCATTCTCGGGGGTGATGGCAGTTTCGATATTGCGGGTGAAGGGGCTGGTTACCCTAGCGCCTATCCCCCGATCCCTTTGGTCCCGTTGGATGCACTTTCTAAACAATCGCGCCATCCTTTCATCAGAACTTGGAGCGGATAGAAATGAGTTTGGTTCTTCTCTGCGGGATTGATTCCGTCCAGATGACCTGTAAGGATGGTATCGTTTATTACTCCTAACATTTTTAGGTGGCGGTCTTCGGTCTTCTGGGAGCATGGTGGGGTCAGCCATAGTTGGCCCTTGCCTCGATCTTCCCCTACTGGGCTCTGCTCTAAGCATTCCCTCGGGTCCAACTTCGGGTTGGACTCTAGCTCGTCCCCGTCCATTGGTGTTCCCATGGTTAGGTAGCATGACAGGCTCAGCCATATCCGACCCCTGCCTGGTACCTCCCCCGTGGGGTTCGATTCCAAGTGTTTCCTCGGGTCGAAGTTCGGGCTGAGTCTGGGCTCGGCTCCTACCATTGCTATTTCTGTTGTTAGCCTCTTCGAAGAAGAAAGATCTTTGTCGCCTCCCAGATCCTCCAGACTGGAACTCACCCATGATTCGGTGTTGCGGTTGGATTCTTCAGCATCCCTTAAGCTTGACATGAGTTGGTCCACCAAGGCTTCTTATTGAGATGCGAAGCGGTTAGTTACTTCAGCCACAACCCTGTCCAGATCTGCCTTAGTAATTGGTTGTTCCGTAGCTGGGGCTGTCGGATTTTCCTAATTTCCATTTGCTGTTGGAACAGGACGATTCTCTTGATCTCTGATCACTGGATCTGGGATACTACTAGTTGTGAAGTTCTTTCCATTGCTAGCATCTTTCCTCTGCCTGGGAGGCATGTTTTCCAAGCAATGAGCGATGCTGTTGGGAAGAAGGTTTAGTGGAAGAAGCTGAAGCTTCTAGCTCGAATTCTCAGTGAAAGCACCAAAAATGTTTGCACAAAAAATGGGCAAACACCTCCAAGTCGTATGATTTAGTTGATTATATGTTGTTCTTAGTGATTTGGGTGATTTACGCAAATATATAAAATAGATGGACTAAATTGTAAAAGACACACAGATTTACAGTGGTTCGGCCAGAATGTGCCCACGTCCACTTTATATGTTATTCTCCTTTTCTGTTTAGATTACAAGTATAAAGCTTTGATTACAAGTATCTGAAAGTTATTTGAAAGTTCTATTCGAGCTTGAGCTCTCAAACTTGTCTGCCATTGTTGTACCCCTGTCCCTCTCTTTATAGAGTGAGGCTGGGGGCAGGGGTCTTGCATGTATATAGCTGCTGGTGGGCCCGGTCTGATGCAATCTGGCCTGGTAAAGTTGGTTCGGTAGTATGCTGGTTCAGTAGTAAGTGGTCCGGTGGTGGTTGATTAGATGGAGGTTGGTCCGGTAGTAAGTGGTCCGGTGGTGGCCTCCCTTGCTTCTGGTTCAGTGGTGGATGGAGGTGGCCGATTCGGTAGTGTCTATCTAGCTTTGATTCAGTAGTGTTGGAAGTGGGTTGGTTCGGTAGGTTGGTTGGTTCGGTGGACTGGTTGGTTCGGTGGTCTTGGACTGGTGAAGGGTGGAAACGCACACAACATAAAAAATTCAATGGTCCGCTAATCCCAATAACTGCACTTGGGAAACCATAATATCTACTGAGCTATCTTATCTTAGTTTTTTTGTTATCTTGTGTTGAGGGTGAGAAATTTAAACTCTAACTTATCTATCTTCCTTTGCTTGATGAAATAATTTTTGTTGAATATAGCTCTTCTCTAAATTGCGTAGATGCAATTTTTATAAGTGGGGGAGTCAGTAACAACCCTGGTTTTGGTGATTACCTACAAATATTAAATTATAACGGTAGTTATAATTTAATATTGTGAATTAAAAATAAATTGAAGAATCAAATTGTTTATTGGAATAAACAAGGATTTTGGAAATAAAATATGAAAATAAAGTTTTGAAATCTTTATTTGGGGTATTTGTGAGAATAATGAGTGGAATATGATTTTTATTTAGTGAAAATGCAATGATTCTTGTAATTATTGCCAAATACTTCTTTTAATAATTTTTTTAAAGAAGGTATTTGATTTTTAAATGTGTTCATCATAAATAAAAAGGTAAAATTTGATTTAAAAATAAGTTTTGATCGTAAAATCGATGGAAAATGGTTTGTTGCATTTTATTACACAAAAAAGTTATTTTTGTGTAAGTTTTGGTATTAAAAATGGAGTTTTATGTATATATTGGTAAAAATTGGTTATTTAATTAAAAATAAGGGTTTTAAATAATAAAAATGTTTTTATAACTTAATTTATCTTTTTACTAGTGGTCAAAATGCTTGTAAAGCATGAAAATGTGGTTATGTCATTATATTAAGTTAAAACTTGGCGAAAACATGATGGTTTGGTTAATTAAGTATAATTGAGAATTAAGTGATAAATTAATTAACTTAGACTATTTTCTATTCTTTTAGGCTAAGGCCCGTTATCACATAACCTGAACAAAAGAAAAAAAAGAGAAACACTTCTTTCTTCTCACTATACTTCATTTACTGCAAGCAGTAAAAAGAAAAAAGAGAAAGAAACTTTAGCTTCTCAAACCTAAGCCAAATTACCATTTTTCCTTCAATATAATTGTGGTTTATATCAAATCAAAGAGAATTCAGCAGGTAATCAACTCCAAAATATATGTATTTCATCAAAATCTAGTTTTTAGAAATTGGGATTGTATGTAATCTCATTTTTGGGTTTGCATGTTTCCATTTTGAGATGTTACAGGTTGTTGAAGCTTCTTCTTGCCTAAAGCCATCTACTTTCTTGAGTTAGCACAATTTAATCTTCAATGATTGCAAGATGAGTTGAAATACTCACATAATCTAGCTGAGCCAAGCTCAAAAAATTATGGAAGAAATCAAAAATCTAGCTTTTGTTGATAAATGTGTAGTTTTCTGTCTGAAATCTATTTCAACTGCCTACTTTCGTTGTCCATAACTTTCATCTCCGACAACGAAATGCTGCCGGATCTTCTTATAAGTTAAGTTAATGTGTTGAACATCGTTTTTGAAAAATTTTATCAAAAAATAAGATAATTTGAATGTTCAAACCGTTGCTGAAAAATCAATACACAGCCTGAAAATTCTATGCATGTTTTGTTTTGAGTTACTGCAAACATGGCCTGAGTCCATGTTTGAGACAGCATGTCTCTTTCGTCTCTTACTCGAATTGAATGATTCTTCTTTTGTTTGAAAGACCAAGTTCTCTATTATAAGTATACAAAACTTTAGGTCATTTTGACATGGGTATCTTATATAAATATGCTGCCAAACTTAGACCTGGACCATGTTTTTGTCCAGAGCTTTACAGTGAAAACACTGTCTGAGTTCAACTTTGAGACGTCATAACTTTCTCATATTTTATCCAAATTGCATCATTATTCTTTTGTTTGAAAGATAAAGTTTTCTGCTACATTCTTACCAATTTTAAGCTCAATCAGATGCCATTTATTCCTCTTTTTTAGGCCTGGAATTTGAACCCAGGATGGTTTCAGGCTTGTACATTTTTTGTTTTTGTACTGTTGCAAACATTGCCTGAGTTCATGTTTGAGACAGTATAACTCATTCGTTTCAAATCGGATTTGAGTGACTCTTTTTGTAGATTGAATTAGGAGTGTTGAGTTACACTAATGTAAAATTGCATCACAATCTGGGTTGGATTTCTATTTCGAAACTACTGTCAAACTTGTACTCGCAGCTTGCTAAAATTCAGTGTTTAAAGCCAAGTTTTGGTCCGACTTTGAAACGACGCAGATTCTTCGTTTCAAATCGGATTTGAATGGTTCTTTTTGCAGATAGAAGTAGGAATGCTGAACTACATTCTTGCCCAATTTCAAGTCATTTTGACATAATTAACTTGTTCGAACCTGTTGTCGAATTTCGAGTCACAGCTTGTTTTAAACTGATAATACTTTGTAATTTCCATTATTTTGATGTTCTTTTGATATTTCTTGCTGGATTTCATACACGATTTTTTATAATGTGTTTTAAAAATGTTTTTCAAATAAATGGGCTTTTGAAATTATTATTATATATTATTTTTAGTACAAAAATTTTATACTATAATAAGAGAATTTCAAAGGCAATTTCTAAACTGATTTCGAAGCGTTCCTAAAACTCGTTTTCTTCAACTTAACTTCTATATAAAACACACAATTTTGCACTTCGAGCGAAGAGGGAGGAGAATTAAATGATTAGATAAAACGCATGTTATGAACACGTGCATTTATCTTTTCAGTTAATTCCTAATCTATTCGTTTGATCTTTTTGACCTTCGGATCTAGTTTACTGATGAGATGAGGTAAACTTTATACCGCTTTGAGTGTGGAATTGACTAACAGTTAGTAAACCATTTAGTGCAAACGTGTGGTATGAGACATATGTTAACACTTTACAGGTTCCTATCCGAGGAGTTTGTAGCACATATTGCCAGTTAGTGGTGTCCATTACTGGGCCTCCGGGCCTTCGCCACTGCGGTTTGTTGCCTTCAGGTTCGTGCCTTCGATTTTGTTGCCTTTGGTTTTGTTGCCCTATAGTATCACTTTTGGAGTTGGTCCTTCGTCACCGCTCGAGAGATACTTGGGCTTGTCGCCTTCGGGCTTGTGGATCCTTGTTTATACAGTACTTAGCACGTGCATCTTTTGTTTCATTGATATTTATATTTTCCTAGAGTATCGCCTTTCGGAGTAGGTCTTTTGAACCGCTCGATACATAGCGATTACCTTGTGAAAACTTGTGTTACCTTCATTGGTATTGATTATTTTCCTTTTTGGCTTGATTTGTGATGTTCATATCCTTTGTTTATTGAGTTGCCGATGATATGAGGCTTGTTATGATTCATTTTTCATTAGATGATCGAGTTATCTCTTTAAGAGACATTTGTGGTACTTTATGACCTTGCATGTTCATTATCATTTAGCTTATCTAACTGATTTATTTAGCTAGACTGACATGTGTATTTATACTCGGGTCAGACCGAGGTGTTTCAGGTTAGGTACTTTTGGACTTAGCCTATTCTGATTTCGCATGGACTATTCTGCTAGCTCCTTTTTGTTATAGCTTTTTGTATAGTCCTTTTTGGTTGTAACTCTGATATGTATATTCTTTTGACTCGCCTGTATATTGTGGTTGCTACACCACTTGACATGTATCATTTTGTATAATTTGTGATGTATCGTATATGTGTATATGTATGTGATGATCTACTGTCCTGTGATGTGTTTTACATTTGAGTTGTTATATTTTGTTCTGTTAGATCTTATAGCCATTATAGTTTTGTATTAAATATCTATTGGATATGTCGATCCATAAAAAAAATATACTGCATTTATCGACATATTCAGTAGATAGTTAAGACAAGGCTATAGATGGTTGCTCCTATCCAGCTCTATTCTCCGTATTAGTAGACGGTATTACCTTATAATACCCTTTGCTAATATGGGTCTCGGAGTGGGATGTTAAAGATAGTTAGTAATTAAGGACTAAGTTTAGTTTTTGGATTAAGTGTTGATTATTTACGATAACACTATCATTATGTCTTATAGTATTAGATTAAGGAGGAGTTATATAGTTTGGAGTTAGTTTTTGCTGATGACAAAGGGAGAGAGGTATAAAATAGGATAGTTAGGCATAGATTAAGGGGGAGTTGTTAGTTTTAGGGGGAGTTATTAGGATAGAAGTAATATTTTACAAACAAAGTTGTCATCATAAAAAATGGGGAGATTGTTAGTCCCCGAGAAGATGGTTTTGATGACAAAAACCTTAGAATAAAATTATAAAATATAAATACTAACATTATTGTTTAGATATATATATATATATATATGTATATGTATATGTATATGTAGGATATATATATATATATATAGGTACAAAAGAATGAAGACTGTATAGTATAGAGATTCAAAAACTGATAAACTCAAGATCGAAGATATCAAGATTGATGAATCATGAGTATCAAGATTATCAAGAATTCAAGATTTCAATAATAAGTAATTTAATTAGGAATTTTGCTAAAACTCCTAGAAAAGCACTGATATCTTACAATCCATTTTATTCGTGGAATGGAATCCACTTTGAACTCGTTAAAGGGATGGAACCTATGAAAAATCTAGTGGAACATTGTTTTGTATCCATTAACATTTATTCAAATGTTTTACAAAATTATATCTTGTTTTCAAAATGATTTCAAAATCTTCCTTTTAAAAGAATCAAAAACATCTATTCTCTTTTTAAAATACTTTTAGCCCCAAAATAATCATTATTTTCAAAATCAAATTATCCCTTGTTTTAAACTATCTTTTAATTATAATATATTTAACTTTTAATATTTATACTTAAATTTAAATCAAAATTATAGTAAAATTTTATGTATACTAAAATATTATTCTCTATACTTATTTATGTATTTTAACTATAGTTAAATATATTTATAAAGTTTAAAAATAGTTTTAATACAAGATAGAAGTTATTTTCAAAGAAAAACAAATTACCAAAAATAACTCAGGCCTGTAGACAACCCCAAGATACCCCTGTCGACAAGGTGATAGTTTATTTCAAAATTTTGAATTTCAAAGGTAGTGTTTATTCGTCATATCGTTTCATGAATGGACATTGTCATTGTTCTACTATAAATAGGGACTGTTTTAAAAGAATTTGTATTCATATATTATCTGATTTCATTCCTCTTTTTCTTCCACATTTCTTTATATACATTTTTACCATTACTCTGCCAAAATCACTAGTGAATCTAACTAGATAATCTCTGCTTTGATTCTCTATCACTATCTCAATAAGATCCCAGTGCTATTCGGAGTTATAGACTTCTTTGTAAATAATTTGAGTGAGAAAAGGTGTGGTTGTAGCCTGTAAAATCAATCAAGCGAGGAAAGGTGTGATTGTAGCCTGGAAAATCAATTGGGTGAACTTATTGCCCGTAAAATCAAGTATACCCAGAGGAATGTGAATCTAGAGCGGTGTACCTTGTGGCCTTGAAATTGAGGGTGTAAGTGTAAAAATTGATTTTGAAAGGAAATCTGTACTAGTGTTGCGGGACTGGATGTAGGGTAACTCCGAACCAGTATAAAATTCGGTGTGTTCTTTCCTTTATTGCTTTTACTTTATATCTGCATCTGTATTTGATTCTGTGATCATATATGTGTTTGAATATTGCATACATTTGTATTCAAATTAATATAAACTCAAAAAGAATTAATAACTTCTTAAAACACTATTCACCCCCCTGTAGTGTTAATTCTAGCCTTAAGATTCGTAATCCGCATTTCTCACATCCTTTACAATTAGCATTGATTCACCGGAGATTTATATATCCCTCGGTTTAGATGTTATTATCTCTGATTATGTCATATTCTATTTCTGGCGATCCAATGTCGATTTTCCTTAGAATTCCGCATTGATTCTTGTTCTTGAAGTCGGTTGAACCGGCTAAAGTCGCCCGCGATTTATATAAGTATATCCATCTTCTATTTTGAAATTTAATTATCTCATCTTCGTTCGAGCCTATCCTCGAATCAGAAATTCTTTTTGATTAGAATCCCTCTAATTTGAGTCTATATCTTTGTTTTGGAGATCCATTCTTGAATCATCGTTGGAAAAGTTGGGTTTTGTTTGTTTTTTGGGAATTGTTTTATATACGAAAATAATTATTTTGATAAGTATGAATATATTCTATATATAAAAGTTTTGAAAGGATTTGAAATTTTGAAAATTATACAAGAAATTGATTTATATAAAAATGATTTACAATTGAAGGATTTTAAATGAGAAATTCGAGGAGTTGAATTCCCGTGTTTTGAAATTGGTTTTTAAATTTTGAAATTATATAATAATAAGATTTGAAAGTATTTTCCAAATTAGAAACATTTTAAATGGCTTCAAATGAATTCCAATGATTTCGAAGAAATTTCAAAGAAGTTTTTAGGAAAATGGAAGTCTAGAACTCACTTATGTCGTTGGAGAATAATTTCGATGATGAACGCACACATCATCAACATTGATTTTTGAGTTTCAGAGTGGGGGAGAGGCCACTTTAGTAGCTTTGCTATGCGAGTAATTTTTTGAAACCAATTTTTGATTTCAAATTACGAAGTATGATTTGATATTCGAAAGATATATGTATAAATATTTGAAACGACTTGAAGCGAGCCTGGTGTTCAGTCCTTGAGTTTCAGATTTGATATAATCCTATCTAACTAAATTTATTTACTGATTTGTTGATGATTTCTAACTCTTGGATTTGAAATTTGATTTCACCGAC
Source organism: Allium cepa (assembly GCA_030765085.1). NCBI lineage: Eukaryota > Viridiplantae > Streptophyta > Magnoliopsida > Asparagales > Amaryllidaceae > Allium > Allium cepa. The sequence goes on from CM060930.1 coordinate 57,884,421, forward strand.
AATTTTGAATGTTCGAACACTTCCAAATAGATGTTTAATATTCAAAGGAAAGTAATTTCGAAAGGTATAAATTATTAAACAAAACATATAAGGTTAGTTTATTATGTTTAAAGTATGAAGTAATATGATTTAAATAAATTTGAAAATATTTTGTTAAATAGATGAATAAGACTATTTTTGATTATAACAATACGAAATTTGGTTTTGAAATATTTTGAATAAAACTTGGTTTTAAATGTTTAGCTTAGCAACACCTTTATAAAACCATATATATATATATATATATATATAATTTCTAGAGGTAAATTGGATCTTTCAAATAGAAATAATAGTGTAAAGGTTTTAAAGGGATGGTTATAAACTTGGTATTCATTTTAGGTATAATTGATTTGAGAAAAATATTTTATTGCGAAAATAGATTGGAATTTAAAACCCAGTATTTAGATGATGAATTTGGAAATGAATTTGTGTGATCAAAATTATGTTTATTTGGAAGCTTTGAAACTGAAGAAATAATTTGGTTAAATTGTATATGATTTTGAAACCGAACTGATATTGAAACGAATTGAAATAGAGAACCTTGTTTTACAAAATAATTAATTTGGGAGTTATCAAACATATATAAAAATTGAGTTGTATAAGTATGAAGTTGATTCGAAAACTATTGATTCAGAAATGTACTCAATTTGAAAGGTTAATTCTTATATAATCAAAGTCTATGTAAGTGTAATTTGATATACTATTGATTTTGCAAAGTATTTGATTTGAAAATGAAATCTTATACATAATGGACTTAAATAAGTATGATATTTGAAATTGATTTGAATAGGTACTGTATGATACATATTTTCGAAGTAAAGATTTGGAAAGTTCCTTCTTCTTGATATCCGCTTTGTGGCCACATTGTGGATTCATTCTATCGATATTATTCTCTCTAATTTTGGTTTTTTGGATGTGATACTCGAGTCTCCTTCCATGGCGTAACATGTGGTCTTTTTTCTTATTAGGTAGCATAATCCACAAGGCAGAGATTGCTTAAAGGATACGGATGTTGCCTAAGGGATCTAGGCGTAACCATTATGTATCTTGCGGTCTACCGGTTTTGTTGTCTGGCGTAATCCGCAAGGCAGAGATTGATTAAAGGGTACGATGTTTCCTAAGGGATCCAGGCGTAACCATTGTGTATCCGGCGGTCCACAGTTTTGGTTATCATGGCGAAATTCATAAAGAAGTGATTGTTTAAAAGTACGGATGTTTCCAGGGGGATCCTGGCGTAACCATTGTGTATCTGTGATCCATGTGATTTGTTTGGATTGTACTTTCCATATCGGTTTTGAAGGTTTTTCAAGTATTTTCACTGGATGTTGAAACAGGTCTACTAAGTACTTAAAGAATTTTAACTTTGCGCCTAATCAACGCATGGCCAGAGTGTGCAAGAATGAGGATAAACTAGTTGAAATATTGTAACATCCTGCCTTTTTGTACTTTCAAGCTGACACACACGCCAACTCAAACTATACAAAAGAGAGGATTGTTACTGGGGTAAATAAGAAAAATGGAGAAAGAAATTAAAAAATAGAATCTTGCAGCGGAATGACAAAATATAAAAATTAAATAAACAGTCCTTGAAGCCGTTTCACAATTTATTTGATTATACTTATAAAACACAGAATCAGAGTTACACATACCAAAGAATAATAAATATAATGCAGTGGAACAACGTGATACAGTGGAACAATAGTAAATAATAGCAATAAAATCTTCGTCTTCGTCCTCCAAAAGTAAGGCCTTCAAACCCTAAAATGCTCAGGCTGACCCGAGCGAATTTAAAAGACAAAACACTCGAGTCAAAAATAAAAGATCTTATGTGAGTTAAATCAATAGAAATAAATATGAGTGGAATGGTGTCAGAGATGTTTACGGGATTTGACATCTCCTATCCAGTGTCAAACGTGAGTGCAGTAACTTAAGAGATGCTTGGGATTCACATACCCTAAGGATCCATTAAACTATCTACTATGTAGTAAATACGCTATTATAATAAAGTCTAAAAGTAAAATAAACTTGCTTTAAAATAGTGTTAAAGGGTTACCCATATAGCCCTTAACACATAATAGTGCCAATAGTCTATACAGTACCGTAATACCTCCTGATCCGGAGGCTACCAGAGGATACTCCATAGGTACGACACAAATCAAACTCATACAAGGTTCCCCACGGTAGGTGACACAGCACAATTTGGCAATGCCAGGGTAGATATACCAATTACGCTTCCGGAGCGGTGGTAATGGGTTGCAGCTACTACCGTCCACCTCGAGCCACACCCCAAAAATCAAAAGGCCCCCAATCAATCATAAAGTAATAGAATGGTATCGAAGGAGTGTGTCCGATAAAAGGTGCAACCTTCTTGGCCCATCGATCGCTCCTGTTTTAGCAACCTTATGCCAACTCATGGGAGTCAGGTCCACGTATATGCCTCAAAGAAACGCCGCCACCATCCTACTTCATTCTGGAATCTCCAACGCGTACATGGTTGTTAAAGTGGTTTTCAGAGTTAGCAGAGAGTATTACAACTTCCGATCCCGGTCTCTTTAACAACCAAACGTTATTATAACACCGCGGTCATTTCCAAAATAGTTTATACTTTAAAACCAAATATCATTGCCTTTCAAAACCAAATCAATACGATATCATTTTCCTTTCAAATATATCCTTTTTCTAAAATCATAACACTTTCAATGTTGTACATTTCGAAATCAAGACACTTGAAATATACACTTTCAAATCATAATACTTTGAAACTCATTACTCTGAAACATGACTTCTACCACTTAAATGGTTTAAATATTAAATATTTTATATAATAAAATAGCTTATTCAATTTCACAAATCAATTCCAAAACAACTAGAATTTCTAAATTTTACATTTAACCAAATCCCAAATCATAAACTTCAATTCAATTTAGTTTCCATATAAATTATTCCAAATTATATCGATTTCAAAGCAGATTTGATCCACAAAATAAACCATTTCAAATTCAATATATTTCAAACTTTAAGTATTCAACAATTTCAAAACTATGTTTGATAATTTCATATATATATATATATATATATATATATATATATATATATATATATATACCAAATTCAATTTCCTATTATTTAGATTCGAAATATTTACTTAATAAATCCATTATTATTTAAATAAAACGCAGATTACAAATAACTAAATGTTTCCTTCAATTTATTTATACTTGAAATATTTATTTAATTCCCCTAAACAAGATCAATTTATAAATCATATCCTTTACAAATCTCAAATTGCATAAGTTCCAAATCGGTTTCATTTACTAAATTTCTACATTTAATACAATTTCAAATCAATTTCAAATCTATCATCTCAGCCTTAATTTTATTAAAAATCATCATAAACTCTATATAAAATATAATTAGTACAAATACTTAACCATATTACATTTTTAATAAAATCAGTATTTATTTTTTTAAACTTGTTTTATACCAAACAAATATATACATTGCTAAAAATCAAGAATTTAACTATATATATAAAGTAACATTTATATAATATCTGAAATCAATATTTATATAAACCCATATATTTCTTTACAAAACCATAGAAATCATTTTAAAATATTTTTATATATAAACCGCAGTGTCTGTATATAATTTTCTATCCTATGGTCAAGTGATACAGATGTTTATCATTTTAATCCGCAATTTAAAATGTAAATACGGTTATATATCATTTCAAATCGCAATCCCGAATGAAATAAAAATCCATAACAACTTGCGGTTTATAATAATATAAAATACAACATCCATTCATCCAATATCAATCATCAAACATTTAACACAATCATCATCCAATTCAATCAATAACATCAATATAGAACAGATAATAAATAACAGGTATTTACTGGCAGTTTATATTCAATAATAAATTAAATAACTATTTTATACAAATAAATTAAATAACTGAGATGATGATTCAAAATATGCCAAAAGGTCATAAATAAATTTCTAATCACATCATAAATCAATTTAATAAACATAAGAAATTTTAGAAGTTGTGAGCGGGTTAATACGCTCACCTTTTGAATTTAAACAGAATTTAAATCAAATTTAAACCCAAAATTCAAACAGACTCAGAATTCATCCAAACAAGCGCCAGAGTGTCCGAAATTTTAATATGATCCTCGCGCAAGAAACCATGCGCTGAGTGGACCTCGTATGTGAAAATTATGACAATTAGAAGAATTGAAAACCAAATTTAAATAAATGGAAATAATATAAAACGAACCAATATATGCAGGCCACGTTATCGCCTCAGAAACGCGCATAACCCAAATTCGCACACCTACAGTGCTTCGCGTTCGAGCACTCTCAGCGCCATGCCCTTATCACCAAAGGCCAGCTGCGCCACGCCGCCTACGCACTCCGTCACTCTCTTGTTTGACTTCGACCAGAGGTCGCGACCCACGCGTGGCCAATGCCACCTGATCACACAGGAAACCGAGCCGCCACCGCCATAAATAACTTGAACTACTTGAATTTTCAACCCTATCCACCCATCAAATCGACGAACAAACTATGCCGATGGACTCCCCTTCGTCCTATCCACACAACACTACCCTCGAATCGACGATCGGCCACAGATCACAAAGCGACAAATGAACGACCGAGGATTGCTCTTCAATTTCTGGGTAGACAGAGATTAAATCTAGAAAAAGAATTACAGATCTTAGATGCGCTCGTTGAGAGCTTCAGATCGTTATAATTTTTTTTATTGTTTGAGGAGTTTGATTTTTGAAGTTGTATTTTGAGTTGAAATTGGATTGGGAAGATTAGGGTTTTCAGCAATTGAGGAAGAGGAGCAAGAAAAGTTTCTGTCCGTATAGAAATTGAGAAATAGAAATCCTGCTATGGTTTATAACTGGATATATATAGGTAGAGCTGAAAATAGAGGAACAGATATGATTGGTTCACACGTTGAACGATAAATGGCCTGAAATGTCCGTTCTGACTTCGGAATGAAAATGGATCAACCCATATATCAAAATAGATATTTTAAAATCAATGAAATAGGTTTCAAGTCCAAATTCCATTGTATGAAGAAGTCATGCTAAAATCAAGTTATTTCAAATTGATCCCAATTGATTTTAATTAAATTGATTTCTAGGCATTTCGAGTCCGTACGATCAAACGAAAAGTCCGATCTCTACGAACTTGAAATCCTACAATAATTCACTATTACTGATTCGATGAAACTGGCTTCATTGAAATCCGAGTCGATAGCCAAAATGGCTATTTTTACATTAATTGAATAAATTAATAATGAACTAATTAAATCAAATTTTCAATTTCAATTCTATAATTGACAATTTTTACCATTTTTAAATTTCTTAATCATTTACACTAATTTAAAAAAAATTAGATGTCAATTTACAGTTGATTAATTTATCAATTTCAGTTTTAACCTCAATTTCATTAAATAAAGAAATTATAAATTTAATTTACCCTTCATTCTATTATTCAATTCATTGTGGTCAATTGAATGAAATTAACATTGGGTTCATGATCTATTACATTAATATTCTCAAATTCCATATTAATTTCAATTAACGTAATATTTAGATATTTAATTTCATTCAATTGCAATTAATCCAATTATTATAGTTTAAATCCCAATAATTTGATAAATCTTTATTTCCATTCTTTCAATTCAACAAATTATCCTATTACGAATAACATTAACCTTATTTCTAAATATTATGTTAATTAACATTAACGTAATATTTTATCTAGATTATTATAATTGAATGTAATTCAATTCACTGGATTAAAATATATCGGTAGCTTATAATAATTGTTTCCACTAACTCTTTATCATACTTTTATAAGTTATCATTTCCAAACAATATTATAATTACCTATAGAACATTGATTTTATCTATAATTTCTTATTAAATTAACATCTTAATTATCAAAAATTACGGGTCGTTAGACTCTCCCCCACTCAAAACTTTTCGTCCTCGAAAAGGAAAAGAAGGATTTTAGAAATGAATATATCTTATTTAAAATATTAAATTTATAAACAGATAAATTTACAAAATTAATTAATTTTAAATAAAAATACCAATTTATAACCATTAGTCTTTTTTATAATCAAATTAATTAAGTTTGGAAAACATTTTAAAAAAATTTCTAGGCCCAAAATTTACGGAAAATTTTGGCAGTCTCCTTTGTACGGAGTGGCCCGGGAGAAAATATAATATCAAATATAACAATATATAACATATATTTTCCAAAATAATATATCCCAACATGGGAAAACAATATAATAACCCTAGAAAACTGTAATCCGAGTACGTACCTATTTGTCGAGCAAACAAACGCTTAATTATGAAACCAAAAGCAGTAGCAATTGCTTTCGTAACCTGCATTTCACTTATACAATCGCCAAAAGGTTAACAATTATATAAAATGAAATATTAATTTTGTTTCATCCACTAACAAACAAATCTGTGTCAAACAACAACAATCACGTGCAATCACAACATACAACCATTATCTGAAGTCAATAAAATCAACCATCCATATATCCATAGCAAACAAAATAAATAGTTGTTCGGGTTTAAAACTTTAAATTGTACAGAATGAAAAATAAACTACTAAGTGCACCATTTACTCAATAGTCTTAGATGAAATCAAATAGATTTATTCATATATCCAAACAATTTTAAAGTATCCTTACCCAAACAACCATAAGTCAAACAAACAATGGCTCTAAGCATAAATTAAGTTCATTCTTATTAATTTCATTACACAACATTTATTGTTTCATTTCCTTTTCGTTCATATAATGATTCATCTTTTAAATATACATTTATTTCTTGCAAATTTTCATTTTCCATTCATTCATTCAGTGTTCATTTCATTTATTTATAATACTTACCTTTCTACTATATTAAATTAGTAGCCTTTCGTCTACACAACAAATTCTTATTTATTAAAGAATTTCATTGAATACTTTCATTACTTCAAGTTTTACTTGTATAATATCCATTACATTTTCTTATTAAACATTACAACTTTTAATATTTTGTGAGTTATATATGCTTTTTAAGAGTGCAATTGAAATTTATACAAGTTTATCTTATTTCTTTTGATTAATCTAATGTTCAATAATCATATCCTTTGTTTTTTTGTTTTTTTATAGATTATAAATTTAAACTTTCTTACTATTTCATTTATATCTAGCATTTAATCTCTTATCTTAATTAGAGGTTCCAATTATTAATAAGTTACGTTCCATTTCACTACAATAATCGAAACTATTGATTAACGGAAATTTAAGAACTAAAATTCCAGGTTAAATTTCAAAACATTTTAAAATAATAGATAGATGTATACGCTTACAATTTATATATCCAATTATTTTTAAAATTAATTTGAGATTTATATTTGTTTATCAAAATAAATCTACAGTAGAACTATTACAGTGGCCTTTCCACTTCGAAACTCGAAAAGGAATGTCAATAATGCGTGCACTCATCATCGAAATTATTTTCAAGCGACAAAGAGGGGAGTACAAAACTTATTTCTTTCCAAAATTTTCTTTAAAACAATTCTTTCAATTTATATTGAAATATTTATATCAGAAAACACTTCTAACCAATATTATTATTCCAAAATCATTTGAAAGAAATTTTCAAAACCTCGTAACCTAGGTTCTAAATTTCCAATTTATTCTCATTTATTTTACTTTTCAAATCTTATTTCCAACCTATATTCATAAATTTCACTACCTAACAACCATTATATTACAACCTAATATAACCTTTATAGAATTTATTACTTTGTAAAAAGAAAATATAATACGCAAAATTATTTCATTTTCCTATATTCGAAACAATATTGTGTCGGTCTGTCCTATTAAGTGTTTAGAAATCCCTATTCATGCCATAGTGTCCTATGCACCAACCAGAATTTATAAATACAAAACGGAACAAATTAACCCAATATCAAAACCTTTTTATAACACTAACAAATACGCTCTCTCGTATATATACTGTCAGCAACTCATCATAGGGTATTACTACCCTATTACTAAAGATCAGACCCCACAAAGCTAAGGTTTATCGCCAAAACAAAGCTCTGATACCTAATGTAACATGCTGCCTTTTTGTACGTTCAAGCAGACGCACGTGCCAACTCAAACCATACAAAATAGCGGATTGTTATCGGGGAAAATAAAAAAAACAAAGAAAGAAATAAAACAAAATAGAATCATGCAGCAGAATGACAAAAAATAAAAATCAAATAAACAGTTCATGAAGCTGTTTTACAAAACATTTGATTATACTTATACAACACAGAATCAGAGTTATTCATGCCAAAGAATAATAAATACAATGCAGCGGAACAATGTGATGTAGTGGAACAATATATTAAATAATAGTAATAAAATCTTCGTCTTCATCCTCCAAAAGTAAGGCCTTCAAACCCTGAAATGCTTAGGCTGACCCGAGCGAATTGAAGAGACAAAACACTCGAGTCAATACTAAAAATCTTATGTGGGTTAAATCAACAAAAATAAATATGAGCGGAATAGTGTCAAAGATGTTGACTGGATTTGACATCTCATATCAAATGTCAAATATGAGTGCCGTAACTTAAGAGATGCTTGGGATTCACATCTTTTAAGGATCCGTTAAACTATCTACTATGTAGTAATATACGCTATTATAATAATGTCTAAAAGTACAATAAAGTTACTTTAAAATAGCATTAAGGGGCTACCCATATAGCCCTTAACACGTAGTAGTGCCAATAGTCTATACAGTACCGTAATACCTCGTGATCGGGAGGCAACCAAAGGATACTCCATAGGTACGACACAAATCAAACTCGTACAAGGCACGCTAGGGTAGGTGACACGGCACAACTAGGCAATGCCAGAGTAGATATACCAATTACGCTTCCAAACCGGTGTAACTCGTAGCAGCTACTACCACCCACCTCGAGCCACACCCCAAAAATCAAAAGGGCCCCAAGCAATCAAAAAGTAATAGAATGGTATCGAAGGAGTGTGTCCGAAAAAAGATGCTACCTTTTTAGCCCATCGATCGCTCCTGTTTTAGCCATCTTATGCTAACTCACAGGAGTCGGGTCCACGTATATACCTCAAAGGAACCGCCGCCCCCATCCTACTTCATTTTGGAATCTCCACCACAAGCACGGTTGTTAAGGTGGTTTTCGGAGTTGGCAGAGACTATGACAACTTCCAATCCCGATCTCTTTAACAACCAAACATTATTATAACACCGCGGTCATTTTCAAAATAGTTTATACTTTAAAACCAAATATCATTGCCTTTCAAAACCAAATCAATACGATATCATTTTCATTTCAAATATATCCTTTTTCTAAAATAATAACACTTTCAAAGTTATACTTTCGAAATCAAGACACGTGAAATATACACTTTCAAATCATAATACTTTGAAACTCATAACTTCGAAACATGACTTCCACCATTTAAATGGTTTAAATATTAAATACTTCATATAATAAAATAACATACTCAATTTCGCAATCAATTCCAAAATAACTCGAATTTCTATATTTTATATTTAACCAAATCACAAACTTCAATTCAACTTAGTTTCAAAATAAACTATTTCAAATTATAACGATTTCAAAGCAGATTTGATCCACAAAATAAACCATTTCAAATTCAATATATTTCAAACTTTAAGTATTCAATAATTTCAAAACCAAATTTCATAATTTCATATATATATATATATATATATATATATATCAAATTCATTAATCTACTAGTTAGTTTCGAAATATTTACTTGTTAAATCCATTATCATTTAAATAAAACCCAGATTACAAATAACTAAATGTTTCCTTCAATTTATTTATACTTGAAATATTTATTTAACTCACCTTAAACAAGTTTAGTTATAAATCATATCCTTTACAAATCTCAAATTCCATAAGTTCCAAATCGGTTTCATTTAACAATTTCAAATCAATTTCAAATCTATCTTCTCAGCCTTAATGTAACAACCCGCATATTTATCGATTTTTATATTTAAATATTTTATTTAAATATTTTATCGTTAATCGGATTTTGGTCCGAAGCGACTTTTTGCAAACGGTCAAATTAGGACTCGAGACCACTTCCATTGAGTTCGAAACGTCGTTTGCAATCTTCTAAGTATAAACATTGATATGTTTGGGGTTAGTGGAATTTCACCACTTTTTCACTCGAGCCTTTGGTTTAGACTTTTAGCCCATTAGGCCCAAGTTCCACCCCCTTCTTCTTCATTGCTTCATTTCATTTCCTAACACTAAAGCTTCAACAAAAATGGTGAATGGAATGAGAAATTAAAACTCCAAAGTCTTTGTTTTATTGCAACTCCAACATTCAACTCCAAATTCAAGAAGAAGACATCGGATTCAAGCTTGTGGTTGCTTCTCCATTTGCCTTCAAGCTTTTTCTTCATTTTCATTGAGTTTTGGAGCAAAGGTGAGATTTTTATCTCACAATTCTAGTCTATAACTATATTGGACTGTTGGGAATGATTCCCTATCACTTTAGCATGCATATTTGCTTTTGGTTTGGATTGGATTGGCGAAAAACTCCGATTTTTGGTGTTTGGGAGAAATTTCTGCATTTAGGTCGTTCTGGCCGTTTTTAGCTCGCTCGGAGTTAGGTCGTGTGGACCTTAGGTCGTAGGTCGCGTACGAGTTAACCCCTAGGTCGTTCTGGCCGTTTTTAGGTCGTTCGGAGTTAAGTCGTTCGTCCATGGGTCGTGAGTCGTTCACGAGTTAACTTTAGGTCGTTCTGGGAGAATTGGCACTTCGGAATTAGGTCGCTCACGAGTTAAGTCGTTAGGTCGCTCGCGAGTTAAGCCTTAAGTCGTAGGTCGCTCACGAGTTAGGCCTTAAGCCGTAGGTCGCTCGCGAGTAAAGCTTTAAGTCTTAGGTCGTTTCCGACCTATAATCTCCAGGCAAACGTTAAGTCGGCCTGCTTTATCTCGTAGGTCGTCTCCGACCTAAGCTCCTGATAAGTCGTTCGAGTTAGGCCGTTGGACCATTTACCTTAGGTCGCTCGTCCACTAAGTCGGCCTGGTTTATCTCGAAGGTCGTCTCCGACCTAAGCTCCAGATAAGTCGTTCGAGTTAGGTCGTTGGACCATTTACCTTAGGTCGCTCGACTCTGTTAAGTCGTAGGTCGTTAGACCTTAGGTCGCTCGACTCTGTTAAGTCGTAGGTCGTTAGACCATAGGTCGTTCGCCTTCCTTAAGTCGCTCGACCCCTCCACACTAGGTCGCTCGGCTTGCTTGAGTCGTAGGTCGTTGGACCTTAAGTCGCTTGCCTCCCTTAACTCCAGTTAGGTCGCTCGGCCATTGTGTTAGGCCGCGTGAACCCTTAGGTCGTTAGACCTCATTTTGCTTTAGGTCGTAGGCCGCTTGTCTTCACTTAGGTCGAACCCCGTAAGCGGTGGCGTTGCCCCCGCACCCCCACCTTGGGGGGTTGCCACCCCCCTGGACCCCCCCTCCGTAGGGGATCTTATCTGAAAAACATTGAGCTGATTTCCTTGGATTTTATTCGCATCTCCGTATGCGATATTTGAGACTGATTGTTTCTACACTTGCTTATGTGTTTTGTCACTTTATAATATAAAGGTTTCAATACTAGTAGTAAATATCAAAACTCTTTTAACAAACAATTTCAACTCTATTTTTAATAACAAAGCTCTTTTCTGAAACCGTTTTCCAATCTATTAGTATATACAAGCCTTTACCTCACTCGGATGAGAAATCTAATTAAACGACTTAGTAAAACAAGTGGTATGAAACGCTTGCGATCACTTCGTCGGTTAATTCTTGGACTTGTTCGATTGAACCTCTTGTGACAATTTTATTAGTGAAGATTTACAGTTTGTTCGTAAATATTTAAGTTAAGCAAGTGGTTATGGGACATGAAGCTAAACTTCTATATTTACTAGCTTAGTGTAATTGACACTTCTCGTTGATCTTGATGATCGCTTTATGAATTAGACTAGCAATTGCGCGATGTCTCTTTCATTGCAAGGTTAGACTAGACACCACTTGTGTGATTCCATTCACACATACCTTTCTACTTTTTGGTTAGTCTTGACCTCAATCTGTGTGATTCCACTCACACATGTGGGGTAGCTCCCCATGGTCTTCGGACCGCCATGTGATAGGCCTCTTTCCCTTTTTATGATTTCTGGATTTCTTGTGTTGATTTCTGGAATTTATCTCTTTGACTTGTCATGAGTACAAGTTTAGGGTATGATGCCCTCTTTGGATCTTTGAGAAGATTCTTGTGATATTGATTTATCTCTTATCGGTTGATCTCCTGTTGATCATTATTTGCATACTTATAGTAGTATGTCAGTATGGATATTTTATGCTTATGCCATATCTTTTATTTTATATCATGTCATCTGATATTTATAGCTAGACTGATCCGTTTATTATTTTCTTATAAATAATACTCGGGTCAGACCGAGATGTTACAGGTGCTACTGCTTGACTCCTCCCCCAGTGATTCACTACTCAGACTTTTGGCTACTTGTTTAGATTAGCAGCTTTTGTTGTTTACACTTGAGATACAGACTCATAGTTGTATTCTTTTGTATAGCACGCGTTGCTATTCTTTTGTATTATCATGGATCTTCTTAGACCACTACTCTGATGTACACTTTTATGTGATATATATTCATATCTCTTTCCGCCTTTGCGATATGGATATCTGTGATTGATTCGCATGTTATGCTTACTTCTATATTTGTTTCCGAAGATTATTTTATAGCCACCGTGTGATAAGAATTACATGGATGGTCGCTCCTCAACAGCCTTATTCTCCGCGCTAGTTGACAGCACTACACCGTAGTGTTCTTGGCTAGCGTGGGTATAGAGGTGGGGCGTCACACTTAATTTTATTAAAAATCATTATAAACTCTATATAGAATATAATTTATGCAAATACTTAACCATATTGCATTTTTAATAAAATCAATCTTTATTTTTTTTAAACTTGTTTTATATCAAACAAATTTATACATAGCTAAAAATCAAGAATTTAGCTATATACATAATGTAACATTTATATAACATCTGAAATCAATATTTATATAAACCCATACATTTCTTTACAAAACTATAGAAATCATTTCAAAATACTTTTATATATAGACCGCGGTGTCTGTATATAATTTTCTATCTTACGGTCTAGTGATACAGATATTTATCATTTCAATCTGCAATTTAAAATATAAATAGGGTTATATATCATTTTGAACCACAATCCCGACTGAAATAAAAATCCATAGCAACTTGCAGTTTATAACAATATAAAATACAACATCCATTCATCCAATATCAATCATCAAACATTTATCACAATCATCATACAATCCAATCAATATCGTCAATGTAGAACAAATAATGAATAACAGGTATTTACTGGTAGTTTATATTCAATAATAAATTAAATAGCTATTTTATCCAAATAAATTCAAATAACTGAGATGATGATTCAAAATATGCCAAACAGTCATAAATAAAGTTATAATCGCATCATAAATCAATTTAACAAACATAAGAAATTTCATAAGTTGTGAGTGGGTTAAAACACTCACGTTTTGAATTTAAATTGAATTTAAATCCAATTTAAACCCAAAACTAAAAGACTCAGAATCCATCCAAACCAGCATGTCCAGAATTTTGATACGATCTTAATGCAAGAAAATGTGCATGAATTGGACCTCGTATGTCAAAATTATGACGATTAGAAGAATTGAAAACCAAATTTAAATAAACGGAAATAATATAAAACGAACCAATAAATGCAGGCCAGGTCAACGCCTCAGAAACGTGCATAACCCAAAGTCGCATGCCTACAGTGCTTCGCGTTCGAGCACTCTCAACCGCCACGCCCTTATTACTGTAATAACCCGGATTTCTCGATCCCGAATATTCTAGATAGTTAGGAAAAGAAGAAGAGATAAAAGAAGAAGAAACAGAAAACCAAACCCAAAGTCTCACATTCGCAGCGGATAAAATATAATATCAAGTAATATTCTTTACACAAAGAAAGACGTATCAGTTAATTACGTTTAAATACATCAGAGTTACAACCATTGCACAAACACTGGACCGTTAAATCAACTTGTTCCTGAATTACAAACCATAATATACCAGCGGAATACATTATACGTTCCTGCCATCCTGCTCGCCTCCTGAGCTCCAGAACGTCCTTACTTGAAAATCTATAATACTCGGTCAGATTCACTTAAATCATCCATTCCAGCCTATTGATTCAAAACTATAAAGAATTATTGTAGACTACAAATCAAAGTGGTCTCGGGCATTTACTAATACTCGACCCCGGTCTCTTCGAATCCAATATCATCTCTAATCCACATTGTTAAGTTTTAAAACAATGCAATTCATATTCAGGATATCACACAATAAATTTAACTCAGATATATATAACCTACATTATTCACAGTCCAATCCATCCATATCACAGCTCATTCCAATTGCCCATCAAAGACAACAACAAACCAAATCATCCATAATCATTCCACTATCCATACTCAAGATTTATTAGATATATAATTTCAAATTAATTTAATAAATCTTCAATTAATCACCAAATTTAATCACTTGGATTATCTTAATCATGCTTACTTAACATTAATTAATTACAACCACAATTAATTAATGATCTACCTTAATTAATCATCCTTGATTAATTATTGACGCAGCGGATTAATCAAACAAAACTTCAATCGATGAAATGTAGCAATCGGTGAGTTGAAGATACCAAAAATGCCCAAGTTCGTTGATCCGAAGATACCGAACTCTAGCTATCTCAAACACGTTGATAGCGCACTATACCGTGTTCAAAGATCTACGATTCTTCGCACGTTGATCTAGCGCACTAGATTCCGTGAATCGGCTTCAACAAACGTGGATTCGAGCGCACTCGAATGACGTAAGTGGAGATAGGAGATTACACTCAACTACCAATTGGAGAAGAAAGCACAAAGCAATCAACAAGAAATTTTATTTCAAAATCAACTACTCAAAAATTACAACACACACGCTATTTATAGAGTTTTCTGACCCAGCACCTTAAGCCGTTGCCGACTCATAGGTTCCGACTCATCATAAGTCGTTGCCGACTCATTACAACAGCGACTCAACTCCTTTCACACAGCGCAGTACAAACGACTTAACAAACACACAAGGTACACGACTCAAGACCAACAACTACATCTGCTCATACTACTCATTACATACCGATTTAACACATGGCGACTTAGAGAGAAAACGACTCAAGACTTCACCGACTCATAGCCTCCCTTCGGCATATCTTCTTCAAGCGAGTTAACTCCTGCCGACTCAATTAAGTCGTGACTCGTTGACTCGGCACAGTCTCCTTCTGATAGTTGGTTATCTCGGAAACGACTCATCTCCTTAGGTTGCTGCCATCTTTCCTTAGCTCGTAACCGACTCATGCCATCATTGACTCGAGACCGACTCAAATCCGATACCTTCTTTATGCGACTTATGTTATCTCCCCCTTGTAACCCCTTAAGTCGGAAACGACTCATCCCTTTGAGTCGTGGACGACTCATCAAGTTACACCATAGACTCGTGTACGACTTAATATGGTTTAACTTTTGAATTTCCATATGCCCTGTTGCATCATCCTCCCCTGGTTGAGAAAAATTCGACCTCGAATTTGCAAATTCTTTCTCATCAAAATGTTCATCCCCATAATATGGCATCAGATGCTTAACATTGAATACGTCAGAAGTGTAAATATCCTCCGGCAGCTTCAACTTATAAGCATTGTCATTAATTCGCTTCACAATTTCGACAGGACCAACTTTTCTGGCTTTCAACTTATTGTAAGCACCCACTGGAAAACGATCTTTGGTTAACACGGCATAAACCAAATCACCTTCTTTAAATTCAACATTTCGACGTTTCAAATCTGCCGACTTCTTATACTTCTCATTCGATTTCTCCAATCGTTCCTGAACGATTTTATGACATTCGGTCAGCTCATCAACAAAATCAACAGCTCGTTTAACTGTTCCCTTCGACTGTGGTACTACTGCCAAATCCAACGGCCCCCTGGGTAAATTTGAATAAACAATCTGAAATGGACTGAATCCCGTGCTACGATTCACTGCATGATTATGAGCAAATTCTGCCTGGCATAGCTTCATGTCCCAACTTCTCAAATTATCCTGTACAAGACATCGCAACAAATTTCCCAATGACCTGTTAACAACTTCTGTCTGTCCATCAGTTTGTGGTTGATAAGCACTACTAAATTTCAGTTTCGTTCCCACCATCTTCCACAAACTCAACCAAAAGTGACTCAGAAAACGAGTATCTCGATCAGAAACAATAGATTCTGGTAAACCATGAAGTCGATAGATTTTACCTGAAAACTTGTTGAGTAGTTAGCGTAAAACTCGTTATCCAAAATTACTTCAAAACCCAAATCAAGTTTTCTTCTATAACTTTATTCCTGTTTCCTTTATTTTAAAAACTTGTCTAAACAATATAAAGTAAATAGGATTACATAAATACTACCCGAGACCATACATCGACTCTCTCGTGCAAATGCTTATTTTCCCAAAGCAACCCACGCGAACAACACGAGCCAACCTTCT
Organism: Allium cepa; assembly: GCA_030765085.1. NCBI lineage: Eukaryota > Viridiplantae > Streptophyta > Magnoliopsida > Asparagales > Amaryllidaceae > Allium > Allium cepa. The sequence continues at coordinate 57,901,197 of CM060930.1, forward strand.
TCCCAAACTCAAGAACAACAGCAGAAAATAAATGTGCACCGTGCACGTGTACGATCGGCCAGGCCACTTCTGTCCATCGGCATCTCCTCCGGCGAGTCATATTAGACCCCCTCACACGATTACGACCACCAGTGTAACAACCCGATTTTTAGGGATACTAAATTGGGAATAAACTAATAAGTTGATAAGTAATCTGTTAATAATAACAAACAATTAAATGTTTCTAGAAAAAATGATGAAATGACAAATAAATGAAAAAAAAATTAATATGGTTGAGAGCAAAGTACATTGTAACAAACTCATTTGCTTTTATTTGGCGATATAAATTATGCATTTTTAGTGGTAATGAAATTTATAAATGAACAATTTTAGTAAACCAAATTATTTGGAAAGTAAAAAAAATTAAAAAAAAATAAAGAAAAGTTGTTTTTACTTAAAAAGTTTTTTTTATTCCCATGTTTTGCGTTAAAGAAAAAAAAGGAGAGAAAATGAAATTTTCATACTAATTTACAAATCGTACATAAATAATGACAATAATAATATCATTTTCATGATGCCATGTAGGAAAGTTCTAGAATTGAATAAAATAATGTTGAGAAAAGAAAAATCTAGAACAAAAACATAATAAAATGATTACCCTTTATTAAAAAAAAAAGAAATGATAAAATAAGGGTTAATTGGAAGAAGATTCTAGAGGAGGGGCTTTGCAATAACAATACCATTCCCTCTCCTCAACCCTCTCTTTACAGTACGCACAGGAAAGAAAAAAAAAGAAAGAAAAAAGGAAAAAAAAAAAAAAAAAAGAGAAACCTAAAACCTAATTGCTAACCCTCTCATCCAAATCAAAAAAAAGAGAAGAAGAGCAACAATCAAATCTAAGATTCCCAATTCTAAAAGTAAGTATCTCTAAATGAATCATTTTCTATTTCATTCTTTTGTTTTATGAGTAGCTATTTAGGTTTTTTTTCCTCTTTTGTTAGCAATTGGAAGGAGAACTTCAGCAATCAAAGGCTAGCTGATTTAGGGCTTGAAGATTGCTAATTGGTGTTTATGTGAGTGAAGTTATAGTTAAATTTTATTTTCATGTATGCATGCGAATATGATGAAAATTTTTGGAAAAAAAAGGGTTGCTTGCTTATTACCTTTAGCATGTTTGTTGATTGAATCATTGAATTGAAAATATACGAGAATCAATGCATACGATTGCAATGCATGTATGGTGTTTGCTTAATTGTCATAATAAGTTTTAGGTTCCTTAATTTTGAAAATGAAAAAAAAACAATTTTTTTTTGCTGATTTGCAGTACAGCCTAGAATGGAGCTGCACCGAGCACGGTGCAGCCCAGCCAGGGGCTGCACTGTGCAGCACAGCCTGGGGCTGCACTGTGCAGCACAGGGGCTGCACAGTGCAGCCCATGTTGGCTGCACAGGCAGCCCGGGCGCGGGCTGCAGGAGCAGCCCGGGCAAAGGCAGCACAGCAGCCCGGGCGCGCGCTGCAAGTGCAGGCCGGGTAGCCAGCCCGGGCGCGGGCTGCACTGCAGCTCGTCCAGATCGGGCTGCACAGGCAGCCCGGCCATGGGCTGCATGTGCAGCCCAGACGGGCCGGGCTGCAGCCCAGACGGCCTGGGCTGCACAGGCTGCCTAGGGTGGGCTGCACAGGCTGCCCAGAGCAGAATAGGGCTGCAGTGCAGCCCAGCCCAGGGCTGTACATGTAGCCCAGATGGGCAGCATTGGCCAGGCCGCGCTGTACACCCCGGGAGGGTAGAGGAAAAAAAAATTAAAAAATATTAATAAATATGTGAATAAAATAATTGACTAATAAATGTTTTAAGAAAAAGAAAATTTATTTTAAAACTTTTGATAGTATTTCGCATACCAATGCGTGTTTTGTTTCAAAGTTAAATAAATTGTTATAAATGTTTTTTTTAACGAACTTTAATTCAATAAATTAAGTTTTTATGTTTCGCCTTGATACATAAGTATTATGGGGTACTTGTGTACTAATGCGAAACGGAGATGTAATCATTTTCTTTTATACGCATAATTGTTTTGCTAAAATTTGATTCGCTTTTTGAATATTATACTGGGTTATTAATGGAATTTTTGGAAGACGATTGTCATTGTTGGCTTTTATTTTTAAGAAGTGTTTTAAAATTATAAACACTTTGATTTTTGGGTCGGGATATATTGGACTCTATTGTAACAATGGGCCGAAACTCCACCTTGGCCGACCTGATTCGGGATCGCTACCTGAATCGGTGGTATATCATATGCCCTTTTACCACCAAAGGTCAACGGTCTGCTACATAGGGCTAATCTAATTTTTGATCGGGATCTCCGATCGGCGGGTCACGGACTATGATGGATGGAGGCGTGGGGGTCCCACGTGCAGATCCGTGAATGGGTAGCATACGGCCTTTGCCTTAGACCGTCTTGGTTATCCTGGGTTGATCGCCAGGTGTATTATGGCGTTATGAGTAGGTTAAGGTGTTGATGTCTCCGCGCGCTCTCGAGCTCTACCACTGTGATTTTACAATACTAGCGTCTGTTTATTCGGTATATTTTATGAGTCATGTTATATTTATCCCATAATTCCCATAATGAAATTTTCTTTGCTTTATGATTTTTGGGAAGCATTAAAGTTGATTTTGAAAACCCAGTATCTTTGGAGAATGTGTGTATGAACTTATTCTTTGTCTTACAAATGATAATTGGGTTGGTATCGTATTGGATTACATAGGATATGTTTGGCCTAAAATCATTATTTGATTAAGGGAATTGTTTATGAAACCAAATTTGCATGTTGGTTCTCACACATATATGCCTCATGTTGGTTTATACATGCGGCGCTTTCTTTTCCTTTTTGTTGATTGAGACAAGTATTGATCATAGATCTTACTTCACTCACACTAGAAATAGTCTGACCCGTGTGATTTGTTTTATAATCTTTGGGTCAGTCTGAGGATTATGGTTGCAGGTTAGGTTGCGTAGTCTACAGCAGCACTCATATTATTTTCCACGTTTTGGGGTTTTGGACTTCTCAGCTTGGAGTAGTTAATATGTATTATGGTATGTATGTTATTATGTATTTTGGAAGTGATATGCACTATGAACTATGTATCGTGGACATTATTATTATGATATGTATTATGCATTATGCTGTTGTGGTGTTGAATTGTACATTCTATTATATTCTATACTATGTAACCTGGAAAAAATTTATCTTGTACCATTTCTTTGAACCAACACTGCGCACGAATGGTAAGTAGAAGAAAAAAAACTGAAAAATTTCTTGTGCCGGTGTTAGTTCAAGGGAATGAGTACAACATTTAGCCCTATCGAGTCCTATTCTCCGTGCTTTCCGACAGTAATACTTAGTATTGCTCTTGGTTGGCATGGGTATAGGGGCCGGGCATTACATTGTTTTGGTATCGGAGCGCAGGTTAACAATAGTATGGGATATATTTAGAATATAAGTTAGCACAAAGCAGTAGAAGCATTGTACATGTGTATATACCATAAGTATCACTTTCATAATATAATAATAGTCATATGTGCCTAAACCAAAACCCCAAATCTTTGATCTTTTTAGTATGAGAAATATTTTGGTTCCAGCTTAACAGCATTTCTCACTATGCAGAGTAGTGAGAAAGATGGCTGGAAGAACTCCCCGTCTGACTACGGAGCAGTGGTTAGAGTTGATGCGGAACATGCCACAGGCTGCACCCGCTCCTAATGCTGATATCGCCCTTACGTAGAAATTGCGAGGACGCAATTTTTGTAAGGGGGGAAGTCTGTAACAACCCGATTTTTAGGGATACTAAATTGGGAATAAACTAATAAGTTGATAAGTAATCTGTTAATAATAACAAACAATCAAATATTTATGGAAAAAAATGATGAAATGACAAATAAATGAAAAAAAATTAATATGGTTGAGAGCAAAGTATATTGTAACGAACTCATTTGCTTTTATTTGGCATTATAAATTATGCATTTTTAGTGGTAATGAAATTTATAAATGAACAATTTTATTAAACCAAATTATTTGGAAAGTTAAAAATAAATAAATAAAATAAAATAAAGAAAAGTTGTTTTTACTTAAAAAGTTTTTTTTATTCCCATGTTTTGCATTAAAGAAAAAAAAGGAGAGAAAATGAAATTTTCATACTAATTTACAAATTATACATAAATAACGAGAATAATAATATCATTTTCATAATGCCATGTAGGAAAGTTTTAGAATTGAATAAAATAATGTTGAGGAATGAAAAATCTAGAACAAAAACATAATAAAATGATTACACTTTATTAAAAAAAATAAAAAAAATAAGGGTTAATTGGAAGAAGATTCTAGAGGAGGGGCTTTGCAATAAAAATACCATTCCCTCTCCTCAACCCTCTCTTTACAGTACGTACAAGAAAGAAAAAAGCAGAAAGAAGAATGGAAAAAAAAAAAGAGAAACCTAAAACCTAATTGCTAACCCTCTCATCCAAATCAAAAAAAGAAAAGAAGAAGAGTTGCAATCAAATCTAAGATTCTCAATTCTAAAAGTAAGTATCTATAAATCAATCATTTTCTATTTCATTCTTTTGTTTTATGAGTAGATATTTAGGGATTTTTTCCTCTTTTGTTAGCAATTGAAAGGAGAACTTCAGCAATCAAAGGTCAGCTGATTTAGGGCTTGAAGATTGCTAATTGGTGTTTAGGTGAGTGAAGTTATAGTTAAATTTTATTTCCATGTGTGCATGCGAATATGATGAAAATTTTTTAAAAAAAAAGGATTGCTTGCTTATTCCCTTTAGCATGTTTGTTGATTGAATCATTGAATTGAAAAGAAATGAGAATCAATGCATACGATTGCAATGCATCTATGGTGTTTGCTTAATTGTCACAATAAGTTTTAGGTTCCTTAATTTTGAAAATGGAAAAAAAATTGCTGATTTGCAGTACAGCCTAGACAGGAGCTGCACCGAGCACGGTGCAGCCCAGCCAGGGGCTGCACTGTGCAGCCCATGTTGGCTGCACAGGCAGCCCGGGCAAAGGCTGCACAGGCAACCTGAGCGCGGCCCAGCAGTGGGCTGCATGTGCAGCCCAAGCGGGCTGCGCTGCAGCCCGGCCATGGGCTGCATGTGCAGCCCAGACGGGCTGGACTACAGCCCAGACAGCCTGGGCTGCAGCACAGACGGCCTCGGCTGCACAGGCAGCCCATGGTGGGCTGTACAGGCTGTCCAGAACAGATCAGAGCTGCAGTGCAGCCCAGCCCAGGGCTGTGCATGCAGCCCAAATGGGCAGCTTTGGCCAGGGCGCGCTGTACAGCCCGGGAGTGGAGAGGAAAAAAAAATTTTAAAAAAAATAATAAATAAAAATATGTGAATAAAATAATTGATTAATAAATGTTTTAAGAAAAAGAAAATTTATTTTAAAACTTTTGAAAGTATTTCGCATACCAATGCATGTTATTTTGTTTCAAAGTTAAATAAATTGTTATAAATGTTTTTTTTAATGAACTGTAAATAAATTTAATTCAATAAATTAAGTTTTAATGTTTCACCTTGATACATAAGTATTATGGGGTACTTGTGTACTAATGCGAAACGGAGGTGTAATCATTTTCTTTTATACGCATAATTGTTTTGCTAAAATTTTATTCGCTTTTTGAATATTATACTGGGTTATTAATGGAATTTTTGGAAGACGATTGTCATTGTTGACTTTTATTTTTAAGAAGTGTTTTAAAATTATAAACATTTTGATTTTTGGGTCGGTATAGATTGGACTCTGTTGTACCAATGGGCCGAAACTCCACCTTGGCCGACCTGATTCACGATCGCTACCTAAATCGGTGGTATATCACATGCCCTTTGACCACCAAAGATCAACGGTCTGCTACATAGGGCTAATCTTATTTTTGATCGGGATCTCCGATCGGTGGGTCACGGACTATGATGGATGAAGGCATGGGGGTCCTACGTGTAGATCCGTGAACGGGTAGCATACGGCCTTTGCCTTAGACCGTCTTGGTTATCCTGGGTTGATCGCCATGTGTATTATGGCGTTATGAGTAGGTTACGGGGTTGATGTCTCCGCGCGCGCTCGAGCTCTACCACTGTGATTTTACAATAGTAACGTCTGTTTATATGGTATATTTTATGAGTCATGTTATATTTATCCCATAATTCCCATAATGCAATTTTCTTTACTTTATGATTTTTGGAAAGTATTAAAGTTGATTTTGAAAGCCCAGTATCTTTGGAGAATGTGTGTATGAACTTATTCTTTGTGTTACAAATGATAATTGGGTTGGTATCGTATTGGATTACATACGATATGTTTGGCCTAAAATCATTATTTGATTAAGGGAATTGTTTATGAAACCAAATTTGCATGTTGGTTCTCACACACATATATGCCTCATGTTGGTTTATACATGCGGCGCTTTCTTTTCTTTTTTGTTGGTTGAGACATGTATTGATCATAGATCTTACTTCACTCACACTAGAAATAGTCTGACCCGTGTGATTTGTTTTATAATCCTCGGGTCAGTCTGAGGATTATGGTTGCAGGTTAGGTTGCGTGGTCTGTAGCAGCACTCGTATTATTTTCCACGTTTTGGGGTTTTGGACATCTCAGCTTGGACTTAGGAGTAGTTAATATGTATTATGGTATGTATGTTATTATGTATTTTGGAAGTGATATGTACTATGAACTATGTATCTTGGACATTATTATTATGATATGTATTATGCATTATGCTGTTGTGGTGCTGAATTGTACATTCTATTATATTCTATACTATGTAACCTGGAAATTTGTTATCTTGTACCATTGCTTTGAACCAACACTGTTCACGAATGGTAAGTAGAAGAAAAAAAAAATTGAAAATTTCCTCGTGCCGGTGTTAGTTCAAGGGAATGAGTACAACATTTAGCCCTATCGAGTCCCATTCTCCGTGCTTTCGGACAGTAATACTTAGTATTGCTCTTGGTTGGCATGGGTATAGGGGCCGGCGTTACAACCAGATCACCCTAACTTGCCCAAAATCAAAATCGAACATTCCAGCTTAAAACTGGAACCAACATGATCATCAAATTACGCCTCGATATGCCGCCACTGACCGCCAACGAACCTGCAACTCCGACCAAAACTTTCCCGACCAATCACGCATCGAATCCCCTTGGACTGGTCATGTCCGGTTCTAAATCGACGGCAAAATCCATTCTTAAACTTCGACCACCAAGCTGGGCCACTAAACCCCTAAATGTCGCCGACCAACCGCTTCGTCGAACAGTAAAATACTTGGCTATTTTTCCCATGATCTCTGCCCCTCAACCCTACTTCAGCAACGAACATGACCACTGTCCATCGCCGGTCGTCGGAATTTGGCCGAAACTCCTTGCGTGTTCAAACCAAAATTTCTCGATATTAAATTACTTAAAAATCTCGAATTCTATATTAAAAATCATGCTTTTATATCACGAATTCATTTATACAATCAGGACTTGAAAATTTAATAATCAAGTTTTAACTTGAATTGATTTTTCCCCTGTAAATTTCTATTTCCTCGTTAATCACTTACAATTTGTACTTATAAATGTTTAAAAAAACAAGATTTAGTTAATACAATCAGTTTCTATTTAATGATCATGATCTTTAAGACATTGAACCCAAGGAAATTGATTTTTGAATTGGATTTTTGAGACTGGAAACCAATAACAGAGGCTATGTACATATTTATACAGACATGCAATTGATCATCAACAATTATATTGTGATTTCCAGGCAAAATACTTTTATAAATCTATACGAACCATATTTCTATCTTCATTTATCATTTACAATTAATCATGTTGAATTAAATCTTAATAGTTTAAGGTTTCACTCACATCTTTCTGAAAATAACAGAGGAGCCTAAAATCTTCATTTATGTAAATCTGGAATAAAAGCTTGAGACTAGAAGTTTGATCTGGAAATTACTTGCATGCTTGCAACTGGAAATCCTTTGTTTATGAAAACTGAATGCATGATTCCTTTGAAAACTTGTAGATGGTACAAGTTGAAGAAGATTACAGGCTATAACTACAGGTTTGATTAACAATGAAATCTTATTGATGATTGACTTAGCTACAGATTGTAAAATGCTTTAGAAACTTTGATTTCTGGTTGTATATTTGTTTCCGGGCTATTGTTTCATTGTTTAGAATATGAAAAAATGGGAAAGAAATAACAGAGGATATAGATATGTTTAATATAGATTTAATTAGGATTTTATTAAAAGTAAAAGAAAATAAAAATGCCATGATGACACTTGTTAACAATTCTCATTTGCACTTGTTTATCATCATACATTTGTTACAACATTGTTTCATAAATTAACACTTGTATTTTTTTGCATGTGTTTATATTTTTCAATGTCATAAACCATATTTCTTAAATTAACATATGTATTATATTTCATAAATTAAATATTAGGTTTTTAAATGTTTATTTATATATATATATATTATGTTTTTATTAAATGATGTTTTTTTAAATATACAACTATTTGTTACAAGAAAAATTTAAAAAAAACATTTCCAACCTCTTTATTAATCTTATTTAAATTTAAACTAAAGCTAAGATATACTTAAACAATTAAACATTTACCTTAAATATTTTAAAACTATATAATTAACTTTTTAAATAGCATCGAAAAGTTTTTATTTAAAATTTAGTCATATTTCAAATTGAAGCTATTCTATTTACAATATATACAAATATACACACATTATAAATAGAAAATACTTTATTAACTTTAAAAGATAAAATTTATCAATTAAATATTTATTTACTTTTAAAATTCAAGATTCATTTACATATCCAGATATCTTTTATTATCATAATTTTATCTGTTCAATTGATTAAAACAATTAATTATCCAATCATCAGATGTCCCAAAATCCTGGTTATCACAATTACCAACGGCCAGCTGTGCCACGCCGCCTACGCACTCCTTCACTCTCGTGTTTGACTCCGACTACAGCTCACGGCCCACGCGTGGCCAATGCCACCTCGTCACACAGGAAACCGAGCCGCTGTCGCCATAAACAACTTGAGCTACTTGAATTTTTCACCCCGATCCACCCATCAAATCGACGAACAAACTATGCCGATGAACTCCCCTTCGTCCTCTCTACACAACCATACCCTCGTATCGACGATCGACCACAAATCATAAAGTGTCAAACGAACGGCCAAGGATTGCTCTTCAGTTTTTGGCTAGACAGAGATTAAATTAGGAAACGAATTACAGATCTGAGATGCGCTCGTCGAGAGCTCCAGATCGATATAAAATTTGTTATTGTTTGAGGAGTTTGATTTCTGCAGTTGTATTTTAAATTGAAATTGGAATGGGAAGATTAGGGTTTTCAGCCATTGAGGAAGAGGAGCAACAGAAGTTTCTGTATGCACAGAAAATGAGAAATAGAAAGGCTGCTACAGTTCATGTGACGACCCGCCCTTCTACTACCAGAAAGACGTATCATCATTAAGAAAGAAAGGTATAGAAATAGAAAAGAAAGAGAAAGGAAGAACAACAACATCAGAATCTCACAGCGGAACAGATCAAAATATAATATATCATATAACTGTTACATAGTTTTACATATTTCAGAGTTATACCATATCAATACACATGACAACCATACATACATCTATCACTATATATAACAGAGATACATCATACATCAACTACCGACACAGCGAAACTAGATAAATAACTACATAAGTCTGGAAACTCCTGCTCCTTGCTCCTCCAGTTATCAAAGTCCGAAACCTATCACTTGGCTACTCATAAAAATTTGAGTACCCAAGAGTTTATGAAAACATAAAATATAAACTCCGGGTCAGACATGGGTCTGGTATGAGTAAACGGTTTAAAGTTGTTTAACTTTGAAAAAACATTGGAAAATAAAGGTATCACGTAAGACTCCCCACAAATAAATACGGGTAAGTTTTTACCTTACGCTAACCAAAACATTTCATAGGAAATCCAGTGATATTATAATAGTGTCTAGGGTTTTCAAGTAAATAGAAAATAGCCGAAATTGTTACATTCATTAAATTCCTGCTACTAGCCACAAAAGTGGGTAATACAAATCAAAACCGTAGGGTCTCGTAGGGAAAATGGGTTTCCAACAATGGCAGGGCTACTGGGGTACCGCCCGTCACAGTACGGGGCCTAGATCACCGTACCAAGGATCACTTCCGACCCCCTACAACACAAGGCCGGAACCATTCCTTACCGAATAGTTCCGAACATGATAAACCCCGCAGTTGGCGCGACCAACCGCTCACTAAGCCGAAATATAAAAGGGACATCTAGACAAGGGAAATATCTTGTCCCGCTTGGGCATGACCCACCTAACCTTGCTGCATCTCCCCTGCTTTAGCCATTCCCGGTTGATGAGGCTTGAGGTTGCGATTACCTTTAAAGAACATATCACTTAGAATGCTCATCGTCCGCTTGACGATGTGCTGAAAGCATTCAATCCATACAAGTTCGTTCCGGGTTCGAACGAAACCGAAGGCATTATCTCGTCACACTCATTTTGGAATCACCCTCAGAGTCAACGACGATAACCCTTGCATTCTGAATACCCATCTCGATCTTCATTTCAGGGTAAGACCTAACGTTTAAATTGGATCGATGTGGTTTTCGTAGAATCAAATTTGATTCTTCCGATCCCGGTCTCATCGAATCCAATCGCCATTTTAAGGGCCAAATTGTCTAATTAACTTAAACAGTTTAAATAATTTAAATTCAACAATTGAATTAACATAGCATTTATCACAGATAAAACATATACAAGCATCACAGCTATAACATATCACAGAGCATCATAGCATATCATCACAGAAATATCACAACCGGATAGTCAACATAACAATCCATAAGCAGTCATCTTGAAGTCTTATCTGTAATTAATTCAGTTTAGAATTAATTACTTGAGAGTTAATCACTAAACTTTATTTAATTAATCATTAATTAACAATTAATTACCTATTTCATTTCAAATTATCTACATAATGATTTCTTAATCAACTATTAAATCTTAATTTCATTTTATTTCAAACTATTAATTAATTACTTCCTTATTCAAGTGATTTAACTTAACTAAATAAATTACTTAAGAACATTTTAATTTATTCTGCTTAATTTATTTAATTAACTTATTAATGATCAATTAATTATTTAGTTAGTCATAAATTATCAATTTATTAATCATCTAATCTTAGATTAATCATTTAATTAGCTATCTTTTATTTATTAATTGTTACTTAATTACTCAGCTAATTAATTGATTCTTAATGGTTAATTAATAACTTACTTATTAATTAGTGAAGTTTAATTACTTATTTAATTATCACAAATTACTTTAATTTATCATTTATTTTCGATCTTCAATCATTTATTTTTTTATTAACCACCCGAGTTAATTATCTTTTATTAATTAACCTCAAAAAAAAACTAACTAATGTTCTTAAGATGTAAATTGATTTTATCACAAGATTAATCTCTAATTACAATTTAATTTAAATTTATTAATTTAATTACAAGTATTTATCTTCTTAATTACCTTATGCTTTACAATTAACCATCTTCTTTACAATCCTTTCTTTAAATAAACTTTAATCAAATATTAGCTTGAAACAACTAATGTTGTTTTCTTAATTAAATGTAAATCTCTCCTAATCCCATACTCAAGGTAGTTAGGCAAAACATCAGGGAGTGGACCCGAGGCTACCCACGAATTTGCACGAGTAAAACCGAGTCCTTCTTCTCAGTTCCCTCTCCCATACATTCTGTTTCCACTCTTACTTCTTCTCTAATTTTTTTAAGACAACACTAAGCATTAATACAAAAATCCCCGTCCAGAAATCCCAGGAACCCCGAAGCAAACTCCCTCCTATTCGAGTAATATGCGAGTCGAAGCAACCAACGACCTCACTGACACGTTCATGCCACCGTGCACGTGCACAGTGGCTCGCCGACCCTCCGGCGACCCCAAATGATCCCTGCAAACCACGATTCGGCCATACACTCGAAATCAAAGGCCAACTCAAAGTGAAAATCTCGAAGTCGAAAAACACCCATTTGGACGAACTGTATCTCGAACCTCTCAAGAAAAAACGCCTCTTCCTCCTCACGCCGGCCACCAATAGGGTTGCGATTTATCTCACACATTGCCGACATCTTCCCCTACCATCCCTTAAAAACATACCCAGCTCGATCGCGTGAAGTGGTCAAAACCCACTGTGTTACAGACACGAAAAAGAACTGTACGCAATCCCTATTATGCATTCGCTCGATTTATTCATGAATTAGAAAATTTATTCAACATTTTTCCCAATATCCCGGGTATGCAAACTTGCTCCACGTCAAATTTCGCTGATTTTATTGATTCGATTTTCAGAAATTGAGAAATATGCAAATTTCATTCACCTGAAAACTGCTCTCTACATATTGATCTAAAAATCCTTATTTTTGTTTTAAAAATCTTCAATCTCATTAAGTATGAGACATAAGTGCACGGCCACTTTAAAACCGGCTTAACCAAAGGTCAGGGCGACATAGTCTCCCTGTCCCCAAAGTTTTCATTTACGGATTCCATTAATTATTTTAATTTTCATGAAATGGCGAACTGTAAATGGCGATTGACGATTTTTTTCGCGTCTCCTCTGTAACTTCAGACCCCTCCCTTCCTTCTTTTCTGATCCCCTCCCCTTCCACCCATCTTTCTCTTCTCATACGTCCTCCCTTCATTCCATGCCGAAGTCCAAGTCTTCGCGTCCTTCGTCTTTGTCTTCAGATCTGGCTCGTATTTCTGGCGAGCTTTTGGTTTCTGCTCGTACGATTTGTGCACCGGATTTGCCTACTGCTGAGCTTGTTTCGCCGTTGCCGCTGTCAGGTTTGCTGTCTGAAATCGCGTCTTCTGTCTCGTCCTTGCCTTCGGTGCTTGGACCGATGCCTAATTCTGGTAAGTCCTCCTTGTCAACGTTTTTAGCTGCCTCGCCTTCGAATGCTTGGTCGACATTGGCCGTGAGTCTTCCTGTTGACTCTGGTTTGGAAGTTGTTAATGATTTACCTGATAGGCCTGGCTGTAATTTGGATAAGGGGGTGGTTACGGCCGCTGTTATTGAGAATGATACTTGTTATACTTCGGTATCTACGGATTCTGTTGTTAATACGGATATCAGTATTGATACTAGATTGGGAAGCAAGACAATTTCTGAAGCTATTTTGGGTGGCACATCATCTGTTCGATGTATTGACAATGCAAAAAAACCTATGACAGTTGTATCTCAAGACCCGCTTGTCCCTGCTCTGGCACGGCCTGCATCTAGTTGGTCTTCATTGTTTACCAAGCTCCCTAGTAATGCGGGTATTCACTCTCCTCGTCGTTTTGAATTAGTTGAGAACGATGGAGCTATGGTTCCACCCGTTGAGGTAATTGAGGCCGGCGTGGACTATTGGAAAGACCATTTGGTTGGTTTCTTTCTTGATTCTAATCCTCCCTATCACGTAGTTAAATCTAGGTGTAATATGGTGTGGAAGCCTAAAGGTGGTTTGTCTGTACACTATGACAATGAAATGTTCTTTTTTAAGTTTGCGCGTAATGATGAAAGGCAACGTATTCTGGAAGCTAACCCTCTCCTTATTGATGGTAAACCGTTCATTATCACTACGTGGAGTCCCACGGTGGATCGTGCGAAGGAACAAGTGTTATCTATTCCCGTCTGGGCCCATTTTTCTCATATTCCTTCTGTTCTCCAGCCTCTAATTGGGATTGACTGGCTTGCCGGTCTGGTAGGTAAGGTGATATGTTATGATTCTAATACTGTGGCCAGAAAGAAGCTTGTATATGCCAAAGCTCTAATTGAGATCACTCCTGACAAACCCTTGCCTTTGGTTTTAAAGGTCAAACTTGATGAGAGACATATAGCTGAAGTTAGAGTACGCTATAGTTGGAAACCTGAGATTTGTGATTCTTGTCAGTCTTTTGGTCATTGTGCTGTTGCCTGTCCTGGACTGGTTGTCCCCTTCGTTCACCGGACGCCTCTTCCTCGTCCTCCTTGCCGTACTTGGGTTAGGAAGGTTGCTGATCCTGCTCCTTCTGTTCCTTTAGCTGATGTGCCTCTTGCTCCAGTTTTAGACCCCCCTATTGTGAATCCTTTTGCTGTCCCATTGGCTGAGGTTGCTCCTTCTGGGTCTGTGCCTGCTCTTTCCCCTAGCTCTGGCTCGCCTCCTTCTTCTCTTGAGGTGGAACCTTCTGCTACCGCTTCTGATATGATTTCTTGGTTTTCGGATGAGCGTGCTTGGGTCCACTCTCCTTCTGACATGAGATATTCACCTGAGAAGGACATTTTTTATGCCTTTATTTCTGAGACTGGTGGCGAGAGTCGTTATCTTATGTATCATATTGTGGGTGAAGGATTGTGCCTCATTACTGATGGTGAGTTAGGGGAGGAGAACAAAAGTAAGTTTTACGATGTCACATGGGATAGGAAATATCTATACTCGCCTGGTTCGGTTGGTTATGACCCTCGATTGGCTGCTCTCTTCGCTGGGTTTTCGCATGTTATTGGTCCGTCAGTGATTGATGGACAACGTCATTCTTCCTCTTCTCTGGAAGAATGATTCTGTTGTATTAGTAGTTTAGGCTTTTCTGTCTAACTCCTGTACTTTAATTTTTTTTCTTCTTCTTTCTTTTTTCCATCATAGCTGCTCTGCGCATGTGTAGAGCACCTGTTCTCCCCTATTTATATACAGTGGCACGGCCCACTTTAAAGCCGGCTAGCTTTGCTAAAAAAAAAAAAAAAAAAAAAAAAAAAAAAAAAAAAAAAAAAAAAAAAAATAAAAAAAAAAAAAAAAATTCAATCTTGAATTAGCTGCTTGTACCACTTGGAATTATCAATAGATTTACTTGGTTTCCTGTAAACTATATCACAGTATCATTCCCTTACAAACATGTTTGTGACAGTTTACAAATCTGGATTTTAGCTTCAATACCTTATTTGATTGGAAAATTTACAGCTTAACACGATTTAGAAGCAAATACCCTTAAGTTTGATTTAGATATTCACTCTGGTATTTACTTAACAGAGAGGTATTTACAAATCACAGAATCATATGCGAAGGTAATACATATACCACTAAATCACACAATCATCGTAAATGTTTGATTTAACTTAAAGTTTTAAGGATTTAGTTTACTCACAGTAAATCCCCCTTGAACAGAAAGAAGCACTGATGGTTTGAAATCTGGTTGTTACTTTGAGACTGAAGTTTGAAAAAGTCTTTAGCTCTTCTCTGTTTTGAACTTACAATTAAACTATTTTTAGCATGCATATAATTGTTGTTTGCCTCTTTGTTTTTTTTCCTTTAGTTTTCTCAAGGTTTGTTATGTGTTTGTTGAATGAACTAGAATTAACAAGCAACTGCATATATATATATATATATATATATATATATATATATATATAAGATAATAGTAGTATGAAAGGCAATATCTGGACAAGCCTTATTTGTTTTTAACCAAATATGGCTTTGAATTAACTTACCGTAACATGAACAAAATACTGAGATTTCGGCTGGAATATTATTTGTTACCTGAAATGACAAATTGTGTACTTAGCTTTAATAAATATGTCTTCAATTATGTTAACATACTTATTATGTTCGTTTGTACATAAATATTGTATGCAGTCATAAATTTTCAGGCAATTACTTGGCTTGCAAATGAAGCCTTATTTTGTATGTAAGCACTTCTGCCAGGTATTGATTTATGTTATGTTTTATAAATATATATATTTTTTCCTTTGGTCATTAGAATAGAGGCAAGTTTATTAGTTTATATTTTCACTGGACAAAGATGTCTTATATATGTATAAAGATATGAACTTTTTAGGTAAGCTTGTGAATGAAGTCATGTTCATACGTATATTCAACTTGTAATTGTCAGTTTAAACTATGGTCAGATAGATGCAGATATTTTGTATGAAAGCGTTTTGTTCTTTTCTTCTAGTAGAAATAGTGTATATGCATATGTTTGTGTTTGGGTCTTACAGTACATTTTGTTTTTATTTTACGGATATACATTATTCTTGCTTTATTTTTATACTTGTGTTTTTACTTTATTTTATTTTTAGCTTTATACACTTAACAGATTGACAATAGTTTTGTATATAAAGATATTTGTTCTAGCTTAAAAAGTTCATGTGGTTAGTTACTTATATTGGTTTATATTCGTATTTTAGCTATCAATATTTAAATAGTGTTCATCAGCTTGCTTTCGTATTTATATTTATATTCTATGTTTTGATTATCAACGCTTACATTATATTCTTAAGTTTTACTTATATTTAATATTTATATTTTATATTGACAACCTTAATTTTATTTAAACATTATCATTCACATCAATATATTTATTAATCACATGTTAATAAGACAAAGTATTGTAATTCAATCATATAAGATAAATTTTTATTTTAAATTGAATTATATAAGAATGATTTTATTGTAAACATTATTGGGATTTATTTTAAATTTCCAAATCAATCTCCTATTTAAAGTGCAAATTTATATAGGTAAATGGCAATATTTCCAAAATCATTTGAATTTTAACATGATCAGTCTACACTTCATTTAATCAGATTAAATATTTATTTTAAATGAACGGGACCAAAATCCAGGGTCGTTTCATTCCTCCCACCTTAAAAGAATTTCGTCCCCGAAATTTAAAACAAAGATAATTTTAAAAGCTGTTATTCCAACCATCCAAATATACATATCATTCATATATTAATAAACAACCAAACAATCTATCCTAACTAACAACAATAGTTATCCGAACCCTAATTCGGATAAACTTCCCTAAAATTACCGTGAGTTTGTTTCTCGATGATCAACAATCCAAACTGGATTCCTGACCTTAGTTAAATTTGATTCAACTTCCAAATTCCTGAATTACTAGTTTAACAACTAATGATGAATCATGAACAAATTTCCTAAGATATATGGAATACACAATGAATTCCAGATATCCACTCTGGCAATTCAATACTGAAATTTACAGTATTAACTCTGTCCAAATTTATTAACTTCTTTACAGAATTTCAATATCAATTCAATCAAGCCCGTACGATGTACATATACCATTCGTACGCAATATCAAATCTGATCGCTCGATTACACAATTTCATTTCCGAATTAGTATCGTCCACCCGACTTCCTAGTACGGACTCAGAACCGGTTTCTTGATTAGAAACTGTCATTCTCCTTGCATAGTCACAACTATGATAGAGAATTCCCAGAATCAATCAAACTCCAAATCCATGGTTCGTTGTCGAAAATCGAGTGAAAAATCCTAACTCGAATCGATATATAACTATCTCAAAGTTCTGTGCTCGAATCTGGATCAAAATGTCGTGTGAATAAAATAATATACGTTCATCCTACGTATTTATATTCATTGATTATCATCTATATCGATTTTCCTTTATTCATATATTTCAGATTTCTATCTACTAGGAATAATTTTCTCCATATCAAATTTTACTTAAGAATTTCACCATTCATTTCTTAAGTTTTTAATATAAGCATTATATATTCCCACTTAAGCCTTTACATCCTCTTATTATTATTATTTTCCATTTTAAATCTGAATTTCCAATTCCCTGTGGATTTTCAATTCTAAATATTTAATTTTATTTACTATCTTTCATTTATAACTGATTTCTATCATTATTTTAAATTAATTTCATTCACTAATTTATTTTCAGTTTCCAATTTAAGAAAAAATTGTTGCTAATTTTTTTTTATATAGTTTTCAAATTCTGAAAAGCTTTGACATATTCTCCATTTGTTTAGCATTACATATTTCCATTAGCACATATGTAAGGCTCCAATCCTCAACATAATTAATTTTAATCAATTCTCAAACCATTCCCTTTTAATTAAAAGGAATTTACAACTTACTTGCTTATATAATCCATTTAAGCAATACAAACTCATATTCAAAATCATCCTATTTTGCTTCCAATAATTCATAGAATTTTATTTAATCTTGTTTATTTTAAACAGCTCATTTCTATATGCAGATTGACCATATTATTGTGAATAAATAATCACTTAAGCTTTATGACCATTTTAAATTGATTCCATCTCAATTTTACACTTGACTCCACCACATTTAATTTATTCACAATCTTTTCACTACATTTTCTTTCGTTTCAATCAGGTTTGATTCCAAACCATTTTATTAAATTCGACAACCAATGCGTTAAATAATCATCTCACACTTTACTCAGGTCATTTATTTTCCTCAAACTGTCTCACCCAATGACTTAAGGTTACTCTATTTCACCAATTTTTCATTTAAATCTTTGATTTGATTTCCCTTTAATCAAATCACAATTATTTACTGGTTAGTTTATTCTTTTATCTACTCTTAAATTTACACGAACAATTTATTATTGAGTTTATAATAAAGTCATTTAATTGATGCTTGAATTAGATTTGTTTACAACTCACACCAATTCTATTCTAATTCAATTCAATATTTACTCCGGTTTACATTTACTTATTTACATAAAAATTTATTTTATTCAATATATTTATAAATCGATTGAATTCATTTAAATTCAATTTTATTTCCACTCAACTTTAATTAAATTTAGCTACTTGCCATTCTTTTAAATTTATTACTCAAAATATGAGCTCAAAACTTGTTTGTTTACTTTAAAGTTTATATTACTCATTTGGTCATTTCATCTTATAATCACAATTCCATATTATATTACATATATAACACTTACTGTCTTAAGGTATAATTTTCATTTTACAATTACAACCATTTTACCTTCAAATTTTATATCCAATTAAGTTCATTTTGAACTTCAATTTAACTTATCCCAGGTTAACCACCAATATGTTTCCTTATTCTCATTTACTTAAGTTAAATTTTAATTCCCGGACTAAAATTCCAATTTCTTCTTATCAACTTTACCTTATAAGTTAAATAATTGATTCATTACCTTTTACATTATTTAAATAGAATTCCCTAGAATTCAATTGCCCGGTTTTCATTTCCAAAACCATTTGAAAGGATAACTACACTTATCCACTTGATATATCAAATCAAATTTCCAAATTTCAAGCACTTATTTTCACCAAAACAAATTTTCCTCTTTTGAAAATTTCTAAAACAACCTGTATACCCAACAAGCCCAACAATATCATGACCAACTGTCCTGGTAGCAATCCATCACTTTAGAAACTCGAAAATGAATACTGATGATGTGGCCATCACCATCAGGATTATTTTCCAGCGACTGAAGTGACTTCAGTGCTTCCTTACTTCCACAATTTCCTCTCAAACAATTTCCATTCAACAATATTTTCCAAAACAAAATTCCATTATTTCCTTCAACTCTTTGGACAAACATTTCAAACATACCAAGATTTTTAAATTCCCAAATCCTTTTTGTTCATTTAAACACCTTTCAAATTCCCGGGACTTAAATTCTAGTTTAAATCAGATTTCAGTTATATTCCTTTTTATTTAAAATCATTCTTAAATAATTTTATTTTGTTATAAACCACTTACATTTAAAATTTTATTTGATTGTACTATTAACAATCAAATATCCAAGTATATATAGTTATTTCAGAAAATTATTTCTTTTATATCAAAATATAATTGTGGGTAAAATTATTTCATTTACCCTACCTTTAAAACAATATTATGTCGGTCTATCTTGTTTAAGAGTTTAGAAATCCCTATCGATGAAATGGCGTCCCACACACTGACCAGAATCCATAAACACTCAACAGATAAATCAACATAATATAAAAACAATTTTATATTCACTAACAAGTACGCGCTCTTATCTATTAATACACTCAAACTCATTTTAGAGTTCTACAAACTCTATTCTATGACTACTTCCTACCAGAGCCAAGGTT
This sequence comes from Allium cepa, assembly GCA_030765085.1. Lineage (NCBI taxonomy): Eukaryota > Viridiplantae > Streptophyta > Magnoliopsida > Asparagales > Amaryllidaceae > Allium > Allium cepa. Next base: position 57,921,208 of record CM060930.1, read on the forward strand.
ATCACCAACCTCGCTCTGATACCAACTGTGACGACCCGCCCTTCTACTACCAGAAAGACGTATCATCATTAAGAAAGAAAGGGATAGAAATAGAAAAGAAAGAGAAAGGAAGAACAACAACATCAGAATCTCACAGCGGAACGGATCAAAATATAATATATCATATAACTGTTACATAGTTTTACATATTTCAGAGTTATACCATATCAATACACATGACAACCATACATACATCTATCACTATATATATCAGAGATACATCATACATCAACTACCGACATAGCGGTACTAGATAGATAACTACAAACATCTGGAAACTCCTGCTCCAAGCACCTCCAGTAATCAAAGTCCGAAACCTATCACTTGGCTACTCATAAAAATTTGAGTACCCAAGAGTTTATGAAAACACAAAATATAAACTCCGGGTCAGACATGGGTCTGGTATGAGTAAATGGTTTAAAGTTGTTTAACTTTTAAAAAACATTGGAAAATAAAGGTATCACGTAAGACTCCCCACAAATAAATACGGGTAAGTTTTTACCTTACGCTAACAAAAACATTTCATAGGAAATCCAGTGATATTATAATAGTGTCTAGGGTTTTCAAGTAAATAGAAAATAGCCGAAATTGTTACATTCATTAAATTCCAGCTACTAGCCACAGAAGTGGGTAATACAAATCAAAACCGTAGGGTCTCATTGGGAAAATGGGTTTCCAACAATGGCAGGGCTACTGGGGTACCGCCCGTCACAGTACGGGGCCTAGATCACCGTACCGAGGATCACTCCCGACACCCTACACCACAAGGCCGGAACCATTCCTTACTGAAGAGTTCCGAACAAGATAAACCCCGTAGTTGGCGCGACAAACCGCTCACTAAGCCGAAATATAAAAGGGACATCTAGACAGGGGAAATATCTTATCCTTCTTGGGCATGACCCACCTAACCTTGCTGCATCTCCCCTGTTTTAGCCATTCCCGGTTGATGAGGCTTGAGGTTGCGATTACCTTTAAAGAACACATCACTTAGAATGCTCATCGTCCGCCTGACGATGTGCTGAAAGCATTCAATCCATACAAGTTCGTTCCAGGTTCGAACGAAACCGAAGGCATTATCTCGTCACACTCATTTTGGAATCACCCTCAGAGTCAACGACGATAACCCTTGCATTCTGAATACCCATCTCGATCTTCATTTCAGGGTACGACCTAACGTTTAAATTGGATCGATGTGGTTTTCGGAGAATCAAATTTGATTCTTCCGATCCCGATTCATCGAATCCAATCGCCATTTTAAGGGCCAAGTTGTCTAATTAACTTAAACAGTTTAAATAATTTAAATTCAACAATTGAATTAACATAGCATTTATCACAGATAAAACATATACAAGCACCACAGATATAACATATCACAGAGCAACACAGAATATCATCACAGAAATATCACAACCGGATAGTCAACATAACAATCCATAAGCAGTCATCTTGAAGTCTTATCTGTAATTAATTCAATTTAGAATTAATTACATGAGAGTTAATCACTAAACTATATTTAATTAATCATTAATTAACAATTAATTACCTATTCCATTTCAAATTATCTACTTAATGATTTCTTAATCAACTATTAAATCTTAATTTCATTTTATTTCACACTATTAATTAATTACGACCTTATTCAAGTGATTTAACTTAACTAAATAAATTACTTAAGAACATTTTAATTTATTCTGCTTAATTTATTTAATTAACTTATTAATGATCAATTAATTATTTATTTAGTCATTAATTATCAATTTATTAATCATCTAATCTTAAATTAATCATTTAATTAGCTATCTTTTATTTATTAATTGTACTTAATTACTCAGCTAATTAATTGATTCTTATTGGTTAATTAATAACTTACTTATTAATTAATGAAGTTTAATTACTTATTTAATTATCACAAATTACTTTAATTTACCATTTATCTTCTATCTATTAATCATTTTTTTTATTACCCACCCGAGTTAATTATCTTTTATTAATTAACCTAAAAAAAAAACTAACTAATGTTCTTAAGATGTAAATTGATTTTATCACAAGATTAATCTCTAATTACAATTTAATTTAAAATTATTAATTTAATTACAAGTATTTACCTTCTTAATTACCTTATGCTTTACCATTAACCATCTTCTTTACAATCCTTTCTATAAATAAATTTTAATCAAATATTAGCTTAAAACAACTAATGTTGTTTTCTTAATTAAATGTAAATCTCTGCTAATCCCATACTCAAGGTAGTTAGGCAAAACATCAGGGAGTGGACCCAAGGCTACCCACGAATTTGCACGAGTAAAACCGAGTCCTTCTTCTCTGTTCCCTCTCGCGTACATTCTGTTTCCACTCTTACTTCTTCTCTCTCTCTCTTTTTTTAAGACAACACTCAGCATTAATAAAAAAATCCCCGCGCAGAAATCCCAGGAACCCCGAAGAAAACTCCCTCCTATTCGAGTAATACGCGAGTCGAAGCAACCAACGACCTCACTGACACGTTCATGCCACCATGCACGTGCACGGTGGCTCGCTGACCCTCCGGCGACCCCAGATGATCCCTGCAAACCACGATTCGGCCATACACTCGAAATCAAAGGCCAACTCAAAGTGAAAATCTCGAAGTCGAAAAACACCCATTTGGACGAACTGTATCTCGAACCTCTCAAGAAAAAACGCCTCTTCCTCCTCACGCCAGCCACCAGTAGGGTTGCGATTTCTCTCACACATTGCCGACATCTTCCTCTACCATCCCTTAAAAACATACCCAGCTCGATCGCGTGAAGTGGTCAAAACTGTGACGCCCCACCTCTATACCCACGCTAGCCAAGAACACTCCGGAGTAGTGCTGTCAACTAGCACGGAGAATAAGGCTGTTGAGGAGCGACCATCCATGTAATTTCTTATCACACGGTGGCTATAAATAATCTTCGGAAACAAACATAGAAATAATCATATCACAAATCAGTCACAGATATCCATATCACAAAAGCGGAAGAAGATATGAATATATAACTAACACATGAAAGTGTACATCAGAGTAGTGGTCAGTAAGATCCACGATAATACAAAAGAATAGCAACACGTGCTATACAAAAGAATACAACTATGAGTCTATATCTCAAGTGTATACAACAAAAACTGCTAATCTAAACAGTTAGTCAAAAGTCAGAGTGATGAATCCCTGGGAAGAAGTCAAGCAGAAGCACCTGTAACATCTCGGTCTGACCCGAGTATTATTTAAGAAAATAATAAACGGATCAGTCTAGCTATAAATATCAGATGACATGATATAACATAAAAGATATGGCATAAACATAAACATCCATAACGACATACCACTATAAGTATGTAAATAATGATCAACAGAAGATCAATCAATAAGAGATAATCAATATCACAAGAATCTTCTCAAAGATTCGAAGAGGGCATCATACCCTAAACTTGTACTCATAACAAGTCAATGACATAAATTCCAGAAATCAACACGAGAAATCCAGAAATCATAAAAAGGGAAAGAGGCCTATCACATGACGGTCCGAAGACCAAGGGGAGCTACCCAGCATGTGTGAATGGAGTCACACAGATTGAGGTCTAGATTAACCAAAAAGCAGAAAGGTATGTGTGAATGGAATCACACAAGTGGTGTCTAGTCTAACCTTGCAATGAAAGAGACATCGCGCAATTGCTAGTCTAATTCATAAAGCGATCATCAAGATCAACGAGAAGTGTCAATTACACTAAGCTAGTAAATATAGAAGTTTAGCTTCATGTCCCATAACCACTTGCTTAACTTAAATATTTACGAACAAACTGTAAATCTTCACTAATAAAATTGTCACAAGAGGTTCAATCGAACAAGTCCAAGAATTAACCGACGAAGTGAACGCAAGCGTTTCATACCACTTGTTTTACTAAGTCGTTTAATTAGATTTCTCATCCGAGTGAGGTAAATGCTTGTATATACTAATAGATTGGAAAACGGTTTAAGAAAAGAGCTTTGTTATTAAAAATAGAGTTGAAATTGTTTGTTAAAAGAGTTTTGATATTTACTACTAGTATTGAAACCTTTATATTTTTAAAATGACAAATCACAGAAGAGATTGTAGAAACAATCATCACAAAGATCACATTCGGAGATGTGAATAAAATCCAAGGAAATCAGCTCAAAAGCATCAAAGTGGAAGTTCCCCAACGACCAAACGTGGCCGAGATAACCAGAGATGGTTTGTCTCGAAGAATGGTCAACTCAGCATCTCAACAAAGCAAGTTCTGTTGAATGTTTTTCAGATAAGATCGCCTACGGAGGGGGGGTCCAGGGGGGTGGCAACCCCCCAAGGTGAGGTTTAACGACCTAAGGACTCAAGGGTCTAACGACCTAACGACTCAAGGGTCATACGACCTAACGACTCAAGGGTCTAACGACCTAACGACTCAAGGGTCATACGACCTAACGACTCAAGGGTCATACGACCTAACGACTCAAGGGTCCAATGACCCAATGACTCAAAGGTCCAACGACCCAACGACTCAAGGGTCCAACGACCCAACGACTCAAGGGTCCAACGACTTAAGGGTTTCACGACTTAAGGGTTAGGCCAGGAACGACCTAACGAGATAAGGTCCAACGACCTACGAGTTAAGGGTCCAGCGACCTATCGGGATAACTCGTAACCGACTTAAGGGTTGCGTGACTGAAGGGCTGCACGACTTAAGGGTTGACTCGTAAACGACTCACGACCTATGGATGAACGACTCAACTCCAAACGAGCTAAAAATGGCCAGAACGACCTAACGTTAACTCGTGAACGACTCACGACTTATGGACGAACGACTGAACTCCGAACGACCTAAAAACGGCCAGAACGACCTAAGGTTAACTCGTGAACGACTCACGACTTATGGACGAACGACTTAACTCCGAACGACCTAAAAACGGCCAGAACGACCTAAGGTTAACTCGTGAACGACTCACGACTTATGGACGAACGACTTAACTCCGAACGACCTAAAAACGGCCAGAACGACCTAAGTGCAGAAAATTCACCAAAACGCTAAAAATTGGAGTTTTTCGCCAATCCAATCCAAACCAAATGCTAACATGCATGCAAAAATGATAGGGGATCATTCCCAACAGTCCAATATAGTTATAGGCTAGAATTGTGAGATAAAAATCTCACCTTTGCACTAAAGTTTATGAAGATGAAGCTTGAAAGCAAGGAGAAGCAATCCAAAGCTTGAATCCAATATCTTCTACTTGAATTTGGAGTTGAATGTTGGATTTGCAATTGAATTTGTGCTTGGAGTTTTAATTTCCCATTCCCTCCACCATTAATGCCAAAGCTTGATTAGTTAGGAAATTTATGAAGAGTGAGGAGAAGAGGGTTGGAACTTGGGCTTAATAGGCTAAACTAACCCAAAGTCCAAAGCGGGGAAAGTTAGTGAAATTTCACTAACTCCAAACCTATCGATGTTTATACTCAAAAAGTTGTAAACGACATTTCGAACTCAATGGAAGTGGTCACGAGTCCTAATTTGACCGTTTGCAAAAAGTAGCTTTTCGGATCAAAATCCGATTAACGAGTTAATATTTAAATAAAATATTTAAATACAAACTCGATAAATATGCGGGTTGTTACAAAAACCCACTGCTTTACAGACACGAAAAAGAACTATACGCAAACCCTATTTGCATTCGCTTGATTTATTCATGAATTAGAAAATTAATTCAACATTTTTCCCAATATCCCGGGTATGCTAACTTGCTCCACGTCAAATTTCACTGATTTTTATTGATTCGATTTTCAGAAATTGAGAAATATGCAAATTTCATTCGCCTGAAAACTTCTCTCTACGTATTGATCTAAAAATCCTTATTTTTGTTTTAAAAATCTTCAATCTCATTAAGGATTCAAAATACAATCTTGAATTAGCTGCTTGTACCACTTGGAATTATCAATAGATTTACTTGGTTTCCTGTAAACTATATCGCAGTATCATTCCCTTACAAACATGTTTATGACAGTTTACAAATCTGGATTTTAGCTTCAATACCTTATTTGATTGTAAAATTTACAGCTTAACACGATTCAGAAAAAAATACCCTTAAGTTTGATTTAGATATTCACTATGGTATTCACTTAACAGAGAGGTATTTAGAAATCACAGAATCATATGCAAAGGTAATACATGTACCACTAAATCACGCAATCATCGTAAATGTTTGATTTAACTTAAAGTTTTAAGGATTTAGTTTACTCACAGTAAATCCCCCTTGAACAGAAAGAAGCACTAATGGTTTGAAATCTGGTTGTTACTTTGAGACTGGAGTTTGAAAAAGTCTTTAGCACTTCTCTGTTTTGAACTTACAATTAAACTGTTTTTAGCATGCATATAATTGTTGTTTGCCTCTTTGTTTTTTTTTTCTTTAGTTTTCTCAAGCTTTGTTATGTGTTTGTTGAATGAACTAGAATTAACAAGCAACTGCATATATATATATATATATATATATATATAAGATAACAGTAGTATGAAAGGCATTATCTAGACAAGCCTTATTTGTTTTTGACCAAATATGGCTTTGAATTAACTTACTGCAATATGAACGAAATACTGAGATTTCGGCTGGAACATTATTTGTTACCTGAAATGACAAATTGTGTACTTAGCTTTAAAAAATATGTCTTCAATTATGTTAACATACATATTATGTTCGTTTGTACATAAATATTGTATGCAGTCATAAATTTTCAGGCAATTACTTGGCTTGCAAATGAAGCCTTATTTTGTATGTAAGCACTTCTGTCAGTTATTGATTTGTGTTATGTTTTATAAAAATATTTTTTTCCTTTGACTTTGGTCTTTAGAATAGAGGCAAGTTTATTAGTTTATATTTTCACTGGACAAAGATGTCTTATATATGTATAAAGATATGAACTTTTTAGGTAAGCTTGTGAATGAAGGCATGTTCATACATATATTCAACTTGTTATTGTCAGTTTAAACTATGGTCAGATAGATGCAGATATTTTGTATGAAAACGTTTTGTTCTTTTCTTCTAGTAGAAATAGTGTATATGCATATGTTTGTGTTTGGGTCTTACAGTACATTTGGTTTTTATTTTACGGATATACATTATTCTTGCTTTATTTTTATACTTGTGTTTTTACTTTATTTTATTTTTAGCTTTATACACTTAACAGATTGACAATAGTTTTGTATATAAAGATATTTGTTCTAGCTTAAAAAGTTCATGTGGTTAGTTACTTATATTGGTTTATATTCGTATTTTAGCTATCAATATTTAAATAGTATTCATCAGCTTGCTTTCGTATTTATATTTGTATTCTATGTTTTGATTATCAATGCTTACATTATATTCTTAAGTTCTACTTATATTTAATATTTATATTTTATATTGACAACTTTAATTTTATTTAAACATTATCATTCACATCAATATATTTATTAATCACATGTTAATAAGACAAAGTATTGTAATTCAATCATATGAGATAAATTTTTATTTTAAATTGAATTATATAAGAATGATTTTATTGTAAACCTTATTGGGATTTATTTTGAATTTCCAAATCAATCTCCTATTTAAAGTCCAAATTTATATAGGTAAATGGCAATATTTCCAAAATCATTTTAATTTTAACATGATCAGTCTACATTTCATTTAATCAGATTAAATATTTATTTTAAATGAACGGGACCAAAATCCAGGGTTGTTACAGTTTATAACTGGATATATATAGGTAGAGCTGAAAATAGAGGAACGGATACGATTGGTTCTCACGTTGATCGATAAGTGGGCCGAAAAGCCCAATTTGACTCCGGAACGAAAATGGGTCAACCAATATATCAAATTAGAAATTTTAAAATATTTTAAAATCAGTGGAACAGGATTCAAGTCCAAATTCCATTGTATGAAGAAGTTATGCTAAAATCAAGTTATTCCAAATTGATCTCAATTGATTTTAATTAAATTGATTTCTAGGCGTTTCGAGTCCGTACGATCAAACGACAAGTCCGATCGCTATGCAACTTGAAATCCTATAATAATTCACAGTTATGGATCCGATGTAACTTGTTTCGTCGATAATCGAGCCAGTGGCCAAAATGGCTATTTTTACATTAATTAATTAAATTAATAATTAATTAATTAAATCAAATTTTCAATTTCAATTCTATAATTGACAATTTTTATCATTTTTATATTTCTTAATAATTTACACCGATTTAAAAAAAATTTAGGTGTCAATTTAGAGTCGATAAATTTATCAATTTCAGTGTTAACCTCAATTTCATTAAATTCAAAAATTATTAATTTAATTTACCCTTCATTCTATTATTCAATTCATTGTTGCCAAATGGATGAAATTAACATTGGATTCATGATATATTACATTAATATTCTCAAATTTCATCTTAATTTCAATTAACGTAATATTTAGATATTTAATTTCATTTAATTGCAATTAATCCAATTATAATAGTCTAAATCCCAATAAATTGATAAATTTTATTCCATTCTTTCAATTCAACAAATTGTCCTATTATGAATAACATTAACATTCTTTCTAAATATTACCTTAATTAACATTAACGTAATATTTTATCTAGATTTATTGCAATTGATTCCAATTCAATTCAATGGATTAAAATATATCGGTGACTTATAATAATTGTTGCCACTAACTCTTTGCCATACTTTTATAAGTTATCATTTCCAAATAATATTATAATTACCTATAGAACATTGATTTTATTCACAGTTTGTTATTAAGTTAACATCTTAATTATCGAAAATTATGGGTCGTTACAAATATCGAGTTATAAAAGTATTTTCGAAAGTAAAATTGGTTTCGATATAAAAGTATTTTATTATAAAAGTATCTTATTATAAAGGTATTTACTATAAAAGTATTTCCAATAAAGAAATTTTGTATTAATATTTAAAATTGAAATTCTTATGGTTTGAATTGACTATTTGTGCCCAATACTATTCTTTTGAATCTACCTTATCTGCTCAGCTTTATTTATTCTGTTTTCCGAATCTACCTTCCTTCCTTTTTGAATATATCCTTTTAAAATATTGTTTATCTTTATACTACATGGTTTAATTGTAATTATTAGTGGTATAAATACTTTAGAAGTTATTAATGAAATAAAATATATTTAAAGAAAATGATTATTGATTTATTTATAATATTTGAAAGGTATCTTGAGATAAAATTAATAAATTTATGAATTATAGATTTAATGTTTTCAATAGCTTCTTTTTAAACATAACTAATGATGTAAATAATTGTTTTCAAATAGTTTTCATATATTATAAAGGTGTTTTTTAAACATATAAATGGTACTTGTAAAGGAAGCATGAAATTTTACAAGTGGGTTTGAAAAATATTGTAGTATTAAAGAAAATTGAATGTCAAATGAAGTTACCAAATGAATATTTCAAGTAAAATTTATATAGTTTCAATTAATTTTCAGGATGTTTTTGTTCTCCTATCTCCTTCCGGTTCGGGGACGAAAAGTTTTGAGTGTGGGAGAGTGTAATAAACAAAAATTTAAGTGATTTTATTTATAGAATTAATAGAAATTTTGTGAAATTTTAAAAAAGAAACTTTGAAAATATAAATTTATTATTTGGAATACGTCTAATTAAACATAGCAAATGGTAAATTTTCAATTAATTATATGGAAGTTTATTTTGTTGTGTGATTCTATTTCAATTTAAATCATTTAATATTTGATGAAAATAAAATGTTGTTCGAAGCTAAATATTTTTACGCAATAAATTTCTAAGCCGTCTTCTAAGTGAGTCGTCATCTTTCGTTTTTCCAAATTTGGTCTGTTATTGCTTCGTTTTTCTTAAATCTGGCAAATTAACTGCATTTTCGATATCCGTTTTGAACCATTGATTTCCCCTTCCCTTCATTTTTCTACCATTTAATCAAAAATAGAATTTTATGACGGAAATCTGATATTTGCTATGCGTCCATCTAGACATAGCAAATGGCAAATTTTCGTCGAATAATATAGATGTTCTATCTATCTGTGATGCCCCACCTCTATGCTCACAATAACAAAAGTTATTATAAGGAATAACGTCTGCTATTGCGAAGAATAAGGCTTGTTAGAAGCAACCATCCATATGTTATGCCTTAGACAAGTATTGATTACATCAATAGGAGTTGTGTAAATTACTCCCAAAGATATATATTCAATCCAAATCTAAAACAAAACTACAGTGGCTTAAGAAAAATTAAGAATAACTCATAATAACAACAATACTGATAAATATAATCATATCAGAATAGAAATATAAGATATATAGCGGAAGACAAGTCTGGAATAGATGCTACAACAATCAATGGTTCACATGAACCAAATATGCATATACAAAGATATCAACGTACATGAGACGATTGTCAATATACCAAAAGTACACCTCGAAGACTAGGCAAAAATGGAGTGAAATCCCAAAAGCTTAAGCTGCAACTGAATTAGAGATAGCGATTACCCTGAAATAACTCGGTCTGACCCGAGTATTTTTTGAAAGAAAATAATAAACGATCAGTCTAATTTAAACCTAGCGGTGAATGCATCATAACAACATCAATAATAATAATAATAATAATAGTCTCGAATGAGACTATTCAACATAAGAAATCAACATAGTTTAAATGAAGAAATCGCATCAAACTCCATCAAATTCAAGTCATTAAACTCCATCAAAATCACTTTCAAATTCAAAATTGAATTCAAAACTGCAATTCACAAAATCTAGAAATCAAAAATAGATACCTAGAAAATCAACACGAAAGTGGATCGATCCCAACAGATGGCGAGTTTAATCTACGCCGCAAGTGCATCTTATATGGCCGAAGCCTACCAAGTACTATAAATTTTTGGCATCCAACAAATGACCCAAAGGCCCAACAAATGACCCGAATGTCCAATAAATGACCCGAAGGTCTAGTACTGGTAATTGACCCGAAGGTCCAACAAATGACCCGAAGGTGCCACAAAGTGGCTAGGAAGCCTAACAAAATCATCTAAATCAACAAACAACCGCAAATATTTCAATTAATGAGTCCGGAATTAACCGAATTAGTAAAAGTGTGGTTCCGTACTCCGCACTTTTGCTAAATCGTTTAAATCTCTTCATCGTTTCCTTGAAAGTGCAAAATTATGTATTTTATATAAATAAAATTTACATTTTCAAATGGACAAGTCTGGAATTAAGAGAATCTGTAAAAGTAAGGGTTCATAGTCGTCAATTTTGCTGAAGCGTTTAAATCGCTTCCTCATTCTTTTGAAAGTGTAAACTGTAAAATAAATTTTTTTGAGACAATTTTATTTTTAAAACAATTTTTAAAACACGTGATTAAAAAAAGCAACAACTATAGCAATTTCGACGAGGAAATTGCGCTTCATATAAACACCGTAAAAAAGGATACCAAATCAGTGTTGTAAGATAGCCGCTTGAAAATCTACTTTAAAATTGACGGTTACTGAATTCAAAACAACAGTAAGTTTCGTCAGAAATGTCATCAAAACAACACGCTTCACAATATAATACTAGAGTACAAATCCCGTTATAAAAATAACGGTAGTAAAACACGTTTCAAACAAAATGTCAGTTCAAAATAAATTTAACTATAGACTGCAAACAAACGTTCAATAAAGTGCACGGCCTGCGAAAGATATAAGCACGTAACAACACACGAGAACTAAGTTTAAAATGTTTTTCGTGCAATACTAGTGTACACGCTATATTTTAAAGATCTGGCACTAACTATATTTGCACGCGAATAAAAATAGCAACAAAACCTGCACATTTTTACATGCCCCAAGTTTTCAAGGCTTCAGGCAAAGCACCATCTCTATACATACATGCATACTAAATATATTTGGACTTGGTTCCAAATATAATACATATTCACGCTAATGAAGAAGCAAAGTAAATAATCTGTGCACAAAGTAAAAAAAGAATTGGAATCATTTTCTTGTTCCACGCATGCACAAAAAGAATTGTATTCATTTAACATGGACACTACGTTTTCACGCACCCAAGTAATATGAACCATATGCATGCAAGTCATAATTTTGGAGTTGAAAATATACCAACCTGGACACGTTGCCACAAGCATGCACGGAACAAAAATACAAAAATAAAGTGTCCAAAATTATTAACTACCCAGGGCCAATGCATGCAAAAATGAAAGTGCAAAACTTGCACAACGTGCATTCACATGCAGGGACTTCTTTCTACACAAATGAATAGGCGATTGACCAGTGCTAAATAATTTCTTTTTTTTTCCTTTTGTAAATAATACAATATTCACATATTGACTAGAATAGATAAAGTAAAATAAAAATGATGCCTACAAGACAAGCAACACCTGGAACTATTGTCATGCAATACTGGCCCAAGCTCTAATGTTTTTCACGAATGCACGTGAATGTAAATGTAAGCTATAATGTTTTTCATGAATGCACTTCACTTTGCTTTACAACTTCTTAGAAGAATAAAACAATATATGACCTGTGAACAAAACAAATATGACCTCTGTTCAAACAAATATGGCCAATGTATGCTTACTCCCTGCTTTACAAATTACATGCACACAACACTTACATCAGAGCATGAAGGCATGCCGCATGGGGTTACACTGGACTAGGAACAGAAGATTAAAGAAAACAAAATTTCATAGTCAGGGCTTGACACAAATGCATGCACACTTTGATTTTTGGCATGCACATGTGTAAAGTTTTCATACACACAAAATAAATTGAAATTGTCTGTTAAATGCATGCACAAAACAAAGTAGTGAATAAATTAGTATTTGTGAGTTTAGCACTCACTTTTAACTTGTTTCAAAGCAACCAGCAAGTAGGAATCCAAAGGAATCAAGACTGAGCTGCCATTAAAATTTCTATCAAGCTATTTAAGAAAATGGAATAAAATGCTTCGGTTACTTTTCTTTTCTACATTTTGCACTAGTCAAAGAAAATGAGTGTGCTGGCTTGCATTGTACATATGCATTAAATGAAACGTGTATAAAGTAAATAAAAAAGGACTCACTGCAATTAATAATGATGGCACAAAATGTTCAAGCTTTGCTTCACAAAATAAGTGGTAGCCAAGGCAAAGTGTTCACTATTTTTGGTTTTAAAAATGTGACAGTACTGAATGTTTATATTTTGCTTTATTACTTTGGTGATACTTGGCCTTACACGTGAAGGCTAAGGATATTTGCTCACTGACTTAGCAAATGAAGTGTATTTCTATGCCTAAAAATGAATTTGCTTAGCAAAAGTGTAGTGACATCAAAAAGGCAGAAATGTTGCACTTTGTTTACACGTGAAGGCAAAATAAAAATATAACACAACTTAGTTATATTCAATGCAACAAGCAATTTGCAATACATTTCCAACGTGCACCACTTATAAATATCAACCAACTTTTTAACAAAATTTGCTTTGCAAATTTATTTTTCAAACTTCAATTTAAAATTTCTATTTTTAATTTTTATTTCATCAGTAATCCAAAAATCACGGTTGTTACAAACTCCCCCTTATAAAAATTGCGTCCCCGCAATTTTCATACCAGAAGTTGTTTATAACACAAAATATTCATCACAACAAAGACTAAAATAAAAAAGATGGATAAGAATGTTCAACCCTTCCCGAAGAGGAGAGAAAACCGGGATAAGAACGCTCGATAAATCCTCTAGTTTCACAAGTGCAATCATTGGGGTTTGCGGACCATTGAATTTTCACAAGCGAGACTTCTTTATTCCGAAGGAGTTTAACCTCCGAAGCTAGCACACGAATAGGATTTTGCATTGTAGATAAGTCGGGTGAGATCTCAAGATCTTGTAACACATGAGGATCAATAATAGAATCTGAATCTCGAAGGCATCGACGAAGCTGGGATACATGAAATACGTCATGAATTCTTGAAAAATGGACAGGTAGCGACACACGATAAGCAACAGGGCCAATGCGTTCTGTAATAGGAAATGGTCTAATATATCGAGGAGCCAATTTCCCCGAACAACTAAAACGTACCACACCCTTCATCGGGGAAACACGAAAGAACACGTGATCGCCAACGGAAAATTCCAAAGGCTTCCTACGATAATCGGCATAAGATTTCTGCCTATTCTGAGCCTCTTTCATCCTCTGTTTAATAATATTAATCCTCTTAGAAGATTCATGAATATAATCGGGGCTGAGAACAAGCTTTTCCTCCAATTCCAACCAACAAGATGGTGATCGACAGGGCCTACCATAAAGGGCTTCGAAAGGAGCCATACCGATACTGGATTGAAAACTATTGTTATAAGAGACTTCAACAACAGATAAGTGGTCTTCCCAATTACTACCAAAATCAAGAATGCAAGCTCAAAGGAGATCCTCCAAAACTTGATTCACCCTTTCAGTCTGGCCATTAGACTGTGGATGATAAGCTGTACTGAGATTAAGCTTAGTGCCCAAAGCTTTCTGAAGGCTCTTCCAGAAACCACTAGTAAAAAGCAGATCTCTGTCACTAACAATAGAACTAGGCCCACCGTGAAGTCGAACGACTTCTTTAATAAACAGTTTAGCAAATAAAGGAGCAGTCCGATTGGACTTGATAGGAATAAAATGGGCCGATTTAGTCAATCTGTCAACAATCACCCAAATACTAGTATGGCCCGACCTCGAACGAGGTAGACCATCAATGAAGTCCATAGAAATCTGATCCCGTTTCCATAATGGAATCTCAAGAGGCTGCAAAAGACCACTAGGACGCTGGTGTTCTGCTTTAACAAGTTGACAAGTCATGCAATGACTTACATAACTTGCAATATCACGCTTCATACCCTCTCAATAGTATAAGCGTTTCATATCAGCATACATCTTACTACTACCCGGATGGATAGTATACTTAGAACGATGACAGTCCTCAAGAATGTAATTTCTAAGATTAGAAACATTAGGCACGATCAACCTTCCCTTCTTCCGAATACAACCATGAACATCAATATCGAAATCCTTTAGATCATCACTTCGGGATTCCGATTTACAACTCTGAATAAGGTAAGCAATAAGTGGACCTTGTTTCTGGGCATCGACAATCCAACTAACTAGGACGAGCTTCCATGCTAAATAAAAGCACGGGAGAATCAGAAACTGAAGGTTAGTCTCTAATATCACAATGAGATAAAGCTTCCAATATATTCCACTCTACTAGCATCATGGAAACAACAACTTGCTGCTTGCGACTAAGCGCATCAGCAACTCGATTACACTTACCAAGGGTATTGTAACGACCCAGAATTTTATTTAATTAAAATTTGGATATTTAATTAATTTTAAATATTAATGAGTGAAATTTATAAGTCGAATAAATTTTATTTTGACTAATTGGATTTAATTGGATAATTAAATCGATAATTTAATATGTTAAATTATGGAAATAATTGAAAATTGGATTAAATATGATTGAAAATGATTTGTAAAATTTTATTTTATCATATTGAAGTTAGAATGATATTTTAGAACTTTTAAAATCGAATTAAAAGTTAATTTGTGAAAATTGAATATTTTAATATTTAATCGACTAGTGAAAATAGTCAATTTATGAACAGTCTCAGAATTGAACGAGATCAGTTCCATTGGATCCGTAATAGTTAGTTATTACCGGATTTTAATTTTCGTGTCAATCGGAGCTATCGTTTGAGCGTGGCAGCTCGAAACGCATCGAATTATTTTTAATTTTAATTTGGCGAGTTAAAATAGCCATTTTTCAAAAAGTCTCGGATTTCGACGAAACCAGTTTCATCGGATCCGTAATGTGATATTATTGTAAGGTTTCAAATTTTGTGTCAATCGGATTTACCGTTTGTTCGGTACAAATTAAAACGCCTATAAAATCGTTTAAATCGGTTTAATTTAAATCGAACGTTTATTGCCATAACTCGCACAGATGTCCGAATTAGCTTTCGAAACCTATTCCATTGTGTCCGGAACGCGGGGTAAACCCTAGAAATGCTGGTTACGGCGCGTAAATCGGAGTTCGGAATTCCCGGATGAATAGTGATTGAAAATTCTCTATAAATACCCCCCATAAATCTAAAAAAAAGAAGGGCTAGGGTTTCAAAGTAAACTGCAGCCGCCTCCTATGGTGTGAACGGCCAGAAAATCATCTTCTTCTCCTCCTCTTTTCTCTTCATCCATTAACAATTAGACGAAACCTCCAACTAGAAGTTGTAGAGAGTAACACGATCGTGATATCCAATGGTTATGATCGTCAATGGCATGACGAATTGGCGGCAAATCGAGGTGGAAGGGGCCGGTTGCGCACGCGTTTTCTGATGATAGGGTCGACCGAGCTCGAAACTCTTCAGGCCGTGAGTAGCTTGTGGGGAGGCGAGTTGAATGGAGCTACCTGATCGTGTTCAAATCGCTTGAAATGGTAGTAAAAATTAACCCTAAATTCCTATGTGATGGGTTCGGTTCCTGGAACCATACGCGTTCGAATGGGGGAAGGGGAGAAGCGTACGTGCGGCCGAGATTGCAGATGTTGGGTTGAACGGTGATGATTAGTTTAGGTTTAAATTTTTTAATTAAAGTTGTAAATTTATTAAGTATAAATCGTGTAAACTTCATAAATTGATAACTTTTTCATACGAGGTCGAAAACGCGCGAAACCAGTTGCGTTGGAATCGTATGGACAAGCACTACGCGATGCAATTGGATTGGAGTCGTTTGGAGTTAGTGAGAATTTTGGGTAAAATTAAACGTCCGTTTAATTTTATTCGAAATAAATCGCTAAAACGAAATTGAAATCAAGGTGAGAACTTCTCACTCAATCGAATCAGTTTCGATTTTATTTTAAATAGTTAGATTTAAAATATTTGAATGCATGTTTGAATGATGATTGTTATCTATTGATTGTTAAAATAGACATTATGCGCCGTTAGTAAGCAGATGTTATTTATTAAAAACATATACCGCGAATTTTTCATAAACAGTGAAATTGGTATTATATATAATAGCAATATATATATATTGGCATATGTATATATTGGAGTTATTGATTTCCCGCATTTGTTTAGCGGATGAGACCCTATTGCGCCGTCTATTAAGCGGATAATATTTTAAATCCCATATACCGCGATAATTCCGTACTGGAGCGGAATTGGTATTGTGCTAATGTTTGTGGATGCAGGAAACAGGTTGGAGGGATCCAACCGGATTCCTCAGCAGTATTTATTTGATTATGGATATTTTGATATTTGATGGATTATCATATACGATATATGATATCGTTGTTGTCGTGATTGGCTATTTGGTATGTAGCATCATTGGACCAAATTTTGGGATTTTAAAATGATTTTAAAGTGATTTTTGAAAGTATACGTTTATAAAATATTTTTGGAACCGATTCATTTTAAATAAATAAACGTTATAATTTTAAAGTTATAAAAACTATAATTTTTGAGAAATACGGTTAAAGTTGATTTTTGAGAAATATGGGTTAATGTTTTTATAAAATAGTTTAAACTGGGATTTCTGAATTTATTATAAAAAGTTAAAAAAAAAAGGATTTATAAAATTGATTATTTTATAAATCAAAGAGAATGATGAAATTATAAAGGAGATTAAAGATGTTTTAAAATAATAGTATAAATTGATTTTATAAAGGATTTATAATTGATAATTTATAAATGAAAATATTTGAATTATAAAACGAGTTTTTATAAGTGTTAGGATGAATTGTGAATGAATTTCATAAGTGAATGAAATTTATAGAATTATAAACGGTGAAGTTATAAATCGAATTTTATAAGCAGTAGGTTTATAAAATTTGTAAAGTTATTAAAAGACTAGATTTGGGTAAATAAATGAATCTTGTAAATTATAAGATTTATAAATTGGGATGTTTAAAAGAACGATTCTTGTAAACGAATAAATTATAAGTGTTTCACTTATAATATGAATTTCTAGTATATCATGAGATATGAATTGAGATATGTTAATAAAGGAGATTTATAAAAGGAAGTAGTTATAAAACAAATAGAAATGGAATTTATAAAAGTTGTTTTATAAATTCGCAAACGACTTATTTTGATAAGTAAATTGTTGAAACCTATTTATGGATTTATATTCACATTTTTGACTGTGAATAATACTTTAAAATGAAATGTATAAAAGGATGAAAATTGTTAACGTAGTATATTCACGTTTTTGAATAGTGAATAATATGTTAAAGAAAATGTTTTGAATGTGATGTTTTAAATTGAATTAAAACGATCTAACGATGTTTTAAATGCATTAAGATTTGAAACCATAGATTTCAACATTTATTGTTGAAATAGATGTTTTCGAGAAATAGAAGGAAATGGTGGACTATAACACTGTTGTTATAGTAAATGACTTCCGAAAGGAAATGTTTGTATAGTATTGGGATTTATATATCTATTCTAATTTCGAATCCCTATACTAGAGATTTTGGGTTGTCGCAACGATGTTTTACGTAACATTCGTTTTGGCCTAAATAAGTATGTTTAAGAGAACGATTTCCTTAAAGAATGAAATATATACTTAATTTCGATTGAAGTATATTGAATATTTTCTAAGTGTTGAAAATAAATAAAATTTGTGAATTACTTATGAATAAGTAGGTATGGAAATGTTTTCCAATATAAAGTGGATATTTTGAGAATTTATCTTTTTGAAGATAAATTGAAATGAATAATTGAAATCGAATATTCATAGATATTTTGGATTATAGATTCACTATGGAATTTATAAAAGAAAGTGGAATTTGTTTAAAAATAAATATTGATTTATTTTTGAAGTATGGAAAATAATATATCTTGTAAAGCTATTTTGGAAAATAAATAATTTGGAAAATTATTTGAAAACTGGTGATGTGTGCATATCCATTGATAGTTCAATAACCGACTATCAATATTTCCCTTTGAATGGGTAATAGATGTGATTTGTTTGAATTTGAATGCCACACTTATTTTTGAATAAGCGCTCACTATTCGGGTTAACCGGGAAAGGACCATGGGGTCGTATAACCCATTCCGAATATGTGATACGTCGTTATGAATTGCATTTGAAGATCGGTGTTGAAGACCCGGTATTTGCGAGAGCGATAGGATGACCTGTCGATTGACTCTGCACCGAGTTGCTCCGGTATTGAGTTCTCCATATGTGATGGGAAATCCGATCAGGATTGTGGATATCCGGATTGCAAGGGCTTCGTAAGAAGTGCCTTCGGTTTTGTTCGAGCCCGGAACAGACTTGTATGGATTGTATGTCTGACATTACAAATTGAGATATAAAGCAGATTTCTTTCAAATATATTTCTGTTGGTGGCGGAGAATTTATTCTTTTAGCTTAACACCCTTCTCTGAGACGTACGAGCTCGGAGGTTATGTAGTTGAAGGTTATCAGCGATATATTCCCAATTTGGTAATGTGATATGCTGAGTGTTGCTGTGAAATGATCATTGTGTTGATTATTTGTGATAGGATCATTTATTTGATCGTCTATCTTGGTGATCATTTCTATGATCATTTGTTGACCCAAAGCATGGCTTTTGTATAAAGTATGTTTTTGTGGACGTGACTTCGTCGAGCCTCACACCCCGTGAATGGTCAAAACAGGAAAGATGCGGCAAGGTTATGAGGGGTAGCGCCCTTTAGGACGTGTGCATTTCCTTCTGGAAAAGGGTGGTATCATCGTATGGAGCCCAGATACTTACTCATGTTGAAAACACTTTATGATTGTGTGAATTGATTGCGAGCGCTCGGTGAAAAGGTCCCAAAGGACCGGGGGATGGCATATTCGGTCAGTTGTTACTCAGTTAGGGGTAACCCGCCTTGTGTTGGTAGAGATCCGGTTTGGTTCTCGGGAATGTCCATCCAGAGGAATTCTCATGTGGCAATGGGAAGTTCCTTGGCCTGATCATTCGTTGGAAATCCAATTCCCAATACGAAACTTGTACGGTATTAGTTGTAGAACCTGCCATTTACTTATGGTGGTCACCACTGTTTAGATGGTAGATATAGTAGGCATACGATAATGGTCGTATGTTGGCTAAGATTTATATTCTACTTTCGAAATGAATTTTTTTCTCTACACTATGCACTAGTAATAATATCAAATGTTCTTTTTAAATGCGTATCAAGCATCTTTGACTATCATAAGGAGAAATCTCCTCCGATTCTGCGTTTGCATTGTGTGTGTGTGTGTGTGCGGGAGGCCTCATGGTAGTCTCATTTTTAAAAGCATTGCGAATTGCTTTAAAAATATTCCTCTATTTTGATTTTAAAGATAAATAAACTGTTTTGAGTTCTCACGCCAGTCTTGCTTATGCTAGGTGATACGTGATGGGGGGTTCTCGCTTCGCGGTTTGGTGGCGAACGGGAGACTCTTACCCCCACACGTCCTCTTTACGGGGTTGGTTAGGCGAAGCCGTGACATTCGAAAGGGTGGCCGTAAGAGCAAGTTTGGGATACCAGTTGTAGCCACGGTGGGGCTGGGATGGTTGAAAAGCCTACCGGTTGTGACTGCTATCGACGGTTGAAAAGCCTAGATCTTACAATGTGGTATCGGAGCATATGGTTAAGCGACAACCATGGTTCTGTTGGGTATTACTCATTAGAGATAGAGTCAGTAGTGCTCTAGAATGAGTTTGAGTGTAATAATAGCTATGAGAGCGTATTTGTTAGTGAATATATAAAATTGTTTTATATTGTGATGATTGGTTTGTTGAGTGGTATATAGATTCTGGTTAATACGAGTAATTAACGTTGTTGATAGGAATCTCTAAACACTTGTACAGAACAATTCGACACAGTATTGTTTTAAATTGGATAAATGAAATAATTTTACCTTGATTATATTTTGTATATAAAGGAATAATTTTTCAAAATTATTAAAGTGAAAATAAGTTGATTGTTTAGTTGTTTGAATAATCTAAATAAAAGAAGAATTGTATAAGCAAATGAATTATAAGAATTGAATTATAATTAAAGTGATTTACAATTGTGAATAAACTTATATATATGAGAAGTGAAACTATATGAATATATTTATGAATATGAGTTGTAAATAAAAGTGAATTTAAAGTTAAATGAAAATTTACATTAGAATTTGGAAGCTGAATTGATTGATAAATGTGAACTTAAGTTATGTAAATGAAATTCAACTTTGTAATTGAATTGAATTAATGGATTGAATGTTAATCAATTAAATGTGAATTAAGTTGATGTGAAATAATGAATATAAGTGTTAATTCATTAAAATCTAACGTTACTGAAAGTTGAAAGATTGAATGAAAATCAATTTAATTAAACCAATTGAAAGCAAAGGAATTTGGTTGCAATTATTATACATTGGTTGTTATATGATTGTTAGTTGATTGTATGTAATTCATTAAGTATTAATGAAATTGAAAGGTAAAGTAATTGGAATTCAATTGGAAGTTAAGTGAATCTTAAATAGAATTGAATTTGAATTGGAAGTGAACCAACTTGAATATGAATTAGTGAATATAAACTAATTGAAAATGAATGTTAGTAAGAACATCCACTGTTAATAAATCAAATATGATTAAATTGAAAAACCTATTTCATTGAATATTAATGAGAATATGAATGAATATTTATTGGTTATGAATGCTAGTTGGTTGATGGTTGAATATGTTTGCATTTGTTGCTTTTACTACATTTGCTTTGTTAACATATATAGTTATTATGTTACTATATGTTGTATATTGATACTATTTTCATACATGCATGTTCTCATGTTGTTTGTTGAGTGTTTAGTAGGTGCGGATCGCGTTTGCTTCGCATTTGGAGCTCGCTTTCGCGCTATATTAGCCGTATATGCTCGCTAATAAAATATAAGGTACATATCTCGGATTACATACCGTACTTTTATACTTTTTTCCCTTCGGGATGCCTCATTACTTGATGAGATGTATATTTGTGATATATATACTGTCATTTTTTTTCGGATCGAGCCGCGCAAAGGAGACTATGGCGAATTTTTCCGGAAATTTAAGGCGTTAGAAAAATTTGAGAAAATTGAAAAGTTTTGAAAACTTTAACTTTGATTTGGAATTGAAAGTTAAACAGTAGTAGTTGTTTTTAAAAAGATAACTAAGTATGATTTGAAAACTTAGTAAGTTATTATAAGAAATTTAATTATGAATTTTGGAAAGTTAATAAATTCTGTAACTTTTCTTACTTGTAAATTTCGAGGACGAAATTCTTTTAAGGGGGGGAAGATTGTAACGACCCCGAATTTTATTTAATTAAAATTTGGATATTTAATTAATTTTAAATATTAATGAGTGAAATTTATAAGTCGAATAAATTTTATTTTGACTAATTGGATTTAATTGGATAATTAAATCGATAATTTCATATGTTAAATTATGGAAATAATTGAAAATTGGATTAAATATGATTGAAAATGATTTGTAAAATTTTATTTTATCATATTGAAGTTAGAACAATATTTTAGAACTTTTAAAATCGAATTAAAAGTTAATTTGTGAAAATTGAATATTTTAATATTTAATCGACTAGTGAAAATAGTCAATTTTTGAACAGTCTCAGAATTGAAGAGACCAGTTCCATTGGATCCGTAATAGTTAGTTATTACCGGATTTCAATTTTCGTGTCAATCAGAGCTATCGTTTGAGCGTGGCAGCTCGAAACGCATCGAATTATTTTTAATTTTAATTTGGCGAGTTAAAATAGCCATTTTTCAAAAAGTCTCGGATTTCGACAAAACCAATTTCATCGGATCCGCAATGTGATATTATTGTAAGGTTTCAAATTTCGTGTCAATCGGATTTACCGTTTGTCCGGTACAAATTAAAACGCCTAGAAAATCGTTTAAATCGGTTTAATTTAAATCGAACGTTTATTGCCATAACTCGCACAGATGTCCGAATTAGCTTTCGAAACCTGTTCCATTGTGTCCGGAACGCGGGGTAAACCCTCGAAACGCTGGTTACGACGCGTAAATTGGAGTTCGGAATTCCCGGATGAATAGTGATTGAAAATTCTCTATAAATACCCCCCATAAATCTAAAAAAAAAGGCTAGGGTTTCAAAGTAAACTGCAGCCGCCTCCTATGGTGTGAACGGCCAGAAAATCATCTTCTTCTCCTCCTCTTTTCTCTTCATCCATGAACAATTAGATGAAACCTCCAACTAGAAAGTTGTAGAGAGTAACACGATCGTGATATCCAACGGTTATGATCGTCAATGGCATGACGAATTGGCGGCAAATCGAGGTGGAAGGGGGCCGGTTGCGCACGCGTTTTCTGATGATAGGGTCGACCGAGCTCGAAGCTCTTCAGGCCGTGAGTAGCTTGTGGGGAGGCGAGTTGAATGGAGCTACCGGATCGTGTTCAAATCGCTTGAAATGGTAGTAAAAATTAACCCTAAATTCCTATGTGATGGGTTTGGTTCCTGGAACCATACGCGTTCGAATGGGGGAAGGGGAGAAGCATACGTGCGGCCGAGATTGCAGATGTTGGGTTGAACGGTGATGATTAGTTTAGGTTTAAATTTTTTAATTAAAGTTGTAAATTTATTAAGTATAAATCGTGTAAACTTCATAAATTGATAACTTTTTCATACGAGGTCGAAAACGCGCGAAACCAGTTGCGTTGGTATCGTATGGACGAGCACTACGCGATGCAATTGGATTGGAGTCGTTTGGAGTTAGTGAGAATTTTGGATAAAATTAAACGTCCGTTTAATTTTATTCGAAATAAATCGCTAAAACGAAATTGAAATCAAGGTGAGAACTTCTCACTCAATTGAATCAGTTTCGATTTTATTTTAAATAGTTAGATTTAAAATATTTGAATGCATGTTTGAATGATGATTGTTATCTATTGATTGTTAAAATAGACATTATGCGCCGTTAGTAAGCGGATGTTATTTATTAAAAACATATACCGCGAATATTTCATAAACAATGAAATTGGTATTATATATAATAGCAATATATATATATTGGCATATGTATATATTGGAGTTATTGATTTCCCGAATTTGTTTAGCGGATGAGACCCTATTGCGCCGTCTATTCAGCGGATAATATTTTAAATTCCATATACCGTGATAATTCCGTACTGGAGCGGAATTGGTATTGTGCTAATGTTTGTGGATGCAGGAAACAGGTTGGAGGGATCCAACTGGATTCCTCAACGGTATTTATTTGATTATGGATATTTTGATATTTGATGGATTATCATATACGATATATGATATCGTTGTTGTCGTGATTGGCTATTTGTTATGTAGTATCATTGGACCAAATTTTGCGATTTTAAAATGTTTTTAAAGTGTGATTTTTGAAAGTATATGTTTATAAAATATTTTTGGAACTGATTCATTTTAGATAAATAAACGTTATAATTTTAAAGTTATAAAAACTACGATTTTTGAGAAATACGGTTAAAGTTGATTTTTGAGAAATATGGGTTAATGTTTTTATAAAATAGTTTAAACTGGGATTTCTGAATTTATTATAAAAAGTTAAAAAAAAATAGGATTTATAAAATTGATTATTTTATAAATCAAAGAGAATGATGAAATTATAAAGGAGATTAAAGATGTTTTAAAATAATAGTATAAATTAATTTTATAAAGGATTTATATTGATAATTTATAAATGAAAATATTTGAATTATAAAACGAGTTTTTATAAGTGTTAGGATGAATTGTGAATGAATTTCATAAGTGAATGAAATTTATAGAATTATAAACGGTGAAGTTATAAATCGAATTTTATAAGCAGTAGGTTTATAAAATTTGTAAAGTTATTAAAAGACTAGATTTGGGTAAATAAATGAATCTTGTAAATTATAAGATTTATAAATTGGGATGTTTAAAACAACGATTCTCGTAAACGAATAAATTATAAGTGTTTCACTTATAATATGAATTTCTAGTATATCATGAGATATGAATTGAGATATGTTAATAAAGGAGATTTATAAAAGGAAGTAGTTATAAAACAAATAGAAATGGAATTTATAAAAGTTGTTTTATAAATTCGCAAACGACTTATTTTGATAAGTAAATTGTTGAAACCTATTTATGGAGTTATATTCACATTTTTTACTGTGAATAATACTTTAAAATGAAATGTATAAAAGGATGAAAATTGTTAACGTAGTATATTCACGTTTTTGAATAGTGAATAATATGTTAAAGAAAATGTTTTGAATGTGATGTTTTAAATAGAATTAAAACGATCTAACGATGTTTTAAATGCATTAAGATTTGAAACCATAGATTTCAACATTTATCGTTGAAATAGATGTTTTCGAGAAATAGAAGGAAATGGTGGACTATAACACTGTTGTTATAGTTAATGACTTCCGAAAGGAAATGTTTGTATAGTATTGGGATTTATATATCTATTTTAATTTCGAATCCCTATACTAGATATTTTGGGTTGTCGTAACGATGTTTTACGTAACATTCGTTTTGGCCCAAATAAATATGTTTAAGAGAACGATTTCCTTAAAGAATGAAATATACACTTAATTTCGATTGAAGTATATTGAATATTTTCTAACTGTTGAAAATAAATAAAATTTGTGAATTACTTATGAATTAGTAGGTATGTAAATGTTTTCCAATACAAAGTGGATATTTTGAGAATTTATCTTTTTGAAGATAAATTGAAATGAATAATTGAAATCGAATATTCATAGATATTTTGGATTATAGATTCACTATGGAATTTATAAAAGAAAGTGGAATTTGTTTAAAAATAAATATTGATTTATTTTTGAAGTATGGAAAATAATATATCTTGTAAAGCTATTTTGGAAAATAAATAATTTGGAAAATTATTTGGAAACTGGTGATGTGTGCATATCCATTGATAGTTCAATAACCGACTATCAATATTTCCCTTTGAATGGGTAATAGATGTGATTTGTTTGAATTTGAATGCCACACTTATTTTTGAATAAGCGCTCACTATTCGGGTTAACCGGGAAAGGACCATGGGGTCGTATAACCCATTCCGAATATGTGATACGTCGTTATGAATTGCATTTGAAGATCGGTGTTGAAGACCCTGTATTTGCGAGAGCGATAGGATGACCTGTCGATTGACTATGCACCGAGTTGCTCCGGTATTGAGTTCTCCATATGTGATGGGAAATCCGATCAGGATTGTGGATATCCGGATTGCAAGGGCTTCGTCAGTAGTGCCTTCGGTGGTTTTCGAGCCCGGAACAGACTTGTATAAATTGTATGTCTGACATTACAAATTGAGATATAAAGCAGATTTCTTTCAAATATATTTCTGTTGGTGGCGGAGAATTTATTCTTTTAGCTTAACACCTTTCTCTGAGACGTACGAGCTCAGAGGTTATGTAGTTGAAGGTTATCAGTGATATACTCCCAATTTGGTAATGTGACATGCTGAGTGTTGCTGTTAAATGATCATTGTGTTGATTATTTGTGATAGGATCATTTATTTGATCGTCTATCTTGGTGATCATTTCTATGATCATTTGTTGACCCAAAGCATGGCTTTTGTATAAAGTATGTTTTTGTGGACGTGACTTCGTCGAGCCTCACACCCCGTGAATGGTCGAAACAGGAAAGATGCGGCAAGGTTATGAGGGGTAGCGCCCTTTAGGATGTGTGCATTTCCTTCTAGAAAAGGGTGGTATCATGGTATGGAGCCCAGATACTTACTCATGTTGAAAACACTTTATGATTGTGTGAATTGATTGCGAGCGCTCGGTGAAAAGGTCCCAAAGGACCGGGGGATGGCATATTCGGTCAGTTGTTACTCAGTTAGGGGTAACCCGGCCTTGTGTTGGTAGAGATCCGGTTTGGTTCTCGGGGATGTCCATCCAGAGGCATTCTCATGTGGCAATGGGAAGTTCCTTGGCCTGATCATTCGTTGGAAATCCAATTCCCAATACGAAACTTGTACGGTATTAGTTGTAGGACCTGCCATTTACTTATGGTGGTCACCACTGTTTAGATGGTAGCTATAGTAGGCATACGATAATGGTCGTATGTTGGCTAAGATTTATATTCTACTTTCGAAATGAATTTTTTTCTCTACACTATGCACTAGTAATAATATCAAATGTTCTTTTTAAATGTGTATCAAGCATCTTTGACTATCATAAGGAGAAATCTCCTCCGATTCTGCGTTTGCATTGTGTGTGTGTGCGGGAGGCCTTATGGTAGTCTCATTTTTAAAAGCATTGCGAATTGACTTTAAAAATATTCCTCTATTTTGATTTTAAAGATAAATAAACTGTTTTGAGTTCTCACACCAGTCACATGACTGACTCGGAGTTTATTGTTTTCCTTCCTAAACTCTGGGTGCCCACAAATTTCCACACGGGCAGTCAAGAGTTAAGGTTTATTAGGATATTCTGGATATTCTGGAGTTGCTGGAGACAAGATGGATGGCATGGAGTATTACTAGTATATAGTATTTCTTTTTCTGCTGCACTGTTTGTTGTTGTATGATGTTGTACATTCTGATGATGATATGATGTAATGATGTAATGTAATGTAATAACTGATATAGTTCTTTGTTTAAAGATTATTCATTTATTATTATATGTTGTTCCGCTGCGAATTGTGAGATTCTGATATTGTTCTGTTGTTTTCTGTTCCGTTCTATATTCTCTTTTCCTTTCTCTCTATTTTCTATCTTCTTATCTCTTCTTCTAGCTCTTTCTTTTTCTTAAAACCCTAAGTGTTCGGTTTTCCGTCGTTTGATTGCTCGACAGTCGATAAAGTGAGTATCGATGTTGAATTTTCGAAAGACGAAGAATCAGGTCCTTACAGGTATGCTTAATATTGAAATCATATGAAGCAAGAAATTTGAGCCAACGATGTTTCCTCATATTAAGTTCTTTCTGAGTGAATAGATACTTTAGAGATTTGTGATCAGTGAGGAGAATAAAACGCTCGCCCAATAAATAATGTCGCCAAATATTTAGAGCAAAGACTATGGATGCTAACTCCAAATCATGGGTAGCATAACGAATCTCGTTACGATTTAGTTGTCTAGAAGCATAGGCAGCCACTCTATCTTTTTGCATTTGAACAAAACCGAGTCCATAACCACTGGCATCAGTATATACAACAAGATCATGATTCCCTTTGGGAACCACTAAGATAGAAGCATGAGTAAGGAGATCTTTTAACTTCACGAAAGAATTCTCACACTTATCCGACCAAATAAAAGGAACAACTTTTCTCGTGAGAGTGGTAAGCGGTAAAGCAATACGAGAAAAGTTCTTAATAAACCGGCGATAATAACCCGCCAATCCAAGAAAACTACATATCTCAGTAACAGTCTCGGGCTTCTTCCAATTCTGAATAGATTCAATCTTGGAAGGTTCGACAGAAATACCATCGAAAGAAACAATATGACCGAGAAACTTCACCTTATTCTCCCAGAAGTGACACTTGGAGAATTTGGCATAAAGATGATGCTGACGAAGTGTGCTCAAAACAATCTCCAAATGCTGAATATGATTGGCTGCAGATTTGGAATAAATAAGAATGTCATCAATGAAAACCAAAATGAGCTTATCGAGATATTCCCTGAATATCCGATTCATAAGATCTACAAAATATGTTGGAGCGTTCGTTAAACCGAACGGCATAACAAGCAATTCATAAGAACCATAGCGTGTACGGAATGCTATAAGAGGAATGCTATCTTCCGCCACTCATAACTGATGAAAACCGGTAGCAAGATTGAGTTGGGAGAAGAGCTTATCGCCACATAACTGATTGAACATGTCGTCGATCTTAGGTAAAGGATACCTATTTTTGATATTGAGCTCGTTAAGCTTGCGATAATCAATGCAAATCCTAAGAGTACCATCTGGCTTCTTAACAAAGACAACAACGGTGCCCCAAGGAGATGAGCTAGAGCGAATGAAATGCTTGGCTTCTAACTCAGATAATTGTTGCTTGAGTTCCTCGTTTTCCTTAGCAGACATACTCGTGGGAGGACGACTGACAGGATGAGAACCAGAGATAAGATCAATACGGAACTCAATTGCCCTCTTCAGCGGCAATCTCGAAATAGGCTCAAAAACATCAGAAAAATCGCAAACAACTGGAATAGCTATGACATCCTCCGATTCGAAGGAAGAAGTAAGAGCATTCGAAGTATGATCCATGCTTCGAAATATAATAGATAACTGCTCGCTAGCATCGGGATGCTTGAGATACAAAGTTCTTTCGGGGCATAGGATTTGAACTTCATAACGGACGAGCCAATCCATTCCCAATATCATACCAAAATCAAGATAATCCATAACATGCATATTCGCATGAAAGGAAAAACCACATAGAATAATCACCACATCAACACACAACAAACCAAGAGTAGCAGATCCACCAATAGGATCTACGATCCTTAAAGGGTCGCAAAGAGTAATAACATCCAATTGAATAATATCAACAAGCTCCTTCGACGTGAATGAATGTGATGCACCCATATCGAAAATAACTCTAATAGAACGGCCATGAAATAAAATAAAACCTTCCAAAACAGAAGAAGTAATACCTTTGGGCTTAGAAGAACCACCAGAAGCTTTAGCAACATTAAGCTTCCCAGATTTAAGACCCTTAGGAGCAGCAGGACAATCAAAATTCCAATGACCTTCTTTATTGCAATAACGGCAAATGCGAGGCTTAGGACAACTACGAAGAAGATGATCCAAAGAACCACAATTATAGCACGCCCTTTGAATAGAAGGTGCACTACTAGGTTGAGAACTAGAGGTAGCTTGCTTCTTCTTCTTCTTGTTGGAAGAATAATTAGGCCTATGAAATGGAAACCTCTTCTTATTATGGTTCTTAGAAACCTCAGCCTCATCACCACTATCACGTTCCTTTTCAACAGCTTCAAGGCAAAGGGCCGAATCAACAAGTTCCTCAAAAGAGAGCTTAAGCTGGAGCAAAAGAACTTTCTTCAAATACTTCTTCAAACCATCAACAAAATGAAGATTCTTCTTACGCGGAGTGTTAATGAACTCAACTCCGTATTTGGATAGGGCCTCGAAAGATGCAACATAATCAGAAACAGAGGACTTTCCTTGCTTCAACTCAAGGAAACTACGAGCAAGATTAGCCTTTTCTGATTCAGGAATGAACTTAAGTTCGAAACGTTCCTTAAACTGAATCCATGAGATAGTGGACTCATCAACTTCCGCAATAAAAAGCCCATACCAATTCAGCGCACGCTCTTGCAACATGCTAGATGCCATGAGAATGCGATGATGATCAGAAAGATCCATCCGAGAAAATATGCGCTCACAAGCGCGCAACCAAGTCTGAACCTCCAACACACTTTCTGATCCCTTGAAAGGCTTGCCTCCAAGGTGGGAATAGTCATTACACATGCGAGCAAAGGCAGACTTCTGAGTAGGCGCCGCAGGAGTAGCAACAGAAGGCTGTGTACCCTGAAATAGCTCGATAAACTGATCAGCTGATATATAGATACCGTCCGGATGCGAACCACTAGACGGGCCTGCAGAAGAACGCTTCCCTCTACCACTTTCAGCCATAGGCTGAGAGACAAGAGAAGGTAAGGATTAGTTAAAACAGCACACAATTGATAGGAATTTTAACAAATGGAATACTACGGAATATGAAATTTATTCCTAGACATACTCCACATGTTAAAGTGGAAAGACTAGATTAGAAAGGCACAAATAAAACCCTCAAATAGTTGTAATGCATGTTCCATTCTGCTTCCGTTATGTGCTTATTATAATTTATTCTGAATTTCAACTTTGACACCACGCTGTGACGCTCCACCTCTATGCTCACAATAACAAAGGTTATTATAAGGAATAACGTCTGTTATCGCGAAGAATAAGGCTTGTTAGAAGCAACCATCTGTATGTTATGCCTTAGACAAGTATTGATTACATCGATAGGAGTTGTATAAATTACTCCCAAAGATATATATTCAATCCAAATCTAAAACGAAACTACAATGGCTTAAGAAAAATTCAGAACAACCCATAATAACAACAATACTGATAAATATAATCATATTAGAACAGAAATATCAGATATATAGCGGAAGACAAGTCTGGAATACATGCTACAACAATCAAGGTGAGAAATTGAAATCAAGGTGAGAACTTCTCACTCAATCGAATCAGTTTCGATTTTATTTTAAATAGTTAGATTTAAAATATTTGAATGCATGTTTGAATGATGATTGTTATCTATTGATTGTTAAAATAGACATTATGCGCCGTTAGTAAGCAGATGTTATTTATTAAAAACATATACCGCGAATTTTTCATAAACAGTGAAATTGGTATTATATATAATAGCAATATATATATATTGGCATATGTATATATTGGAGTTATTGATTTCCCGCATTTGTTTAGCGGATGAGACCCTATTGCGCCGTCTATTAAGCGGATAATATTTTAAATCCCATATACCGTGATAATTCCGTACTGGAGCGGAATTGGTATTGTGCTAATGTTTGTGGATGCAGGAAACAGGTTGGAGGGATCCAACCGGATTCCTCAGCAGTATTTATTTGATTATGGATATTTTGATATTTGATGGATTATCATATACGATATATGATATCGTTGTTGTCGTGATTGGCTATTTGGTATGTAGCATCATTGGACCAAATTTTGGGATTTTAAAATGATTTTAAAGTGATTTTTGAAAGTATACGTTTATAAAATATTTTTGGAACTGATTCATTTTAAATAAATAAACGTTATAATTTTAAAGTTATAAAAACTATAATTTTTGAGAAATACGGTTAAAGTTGATTTTTGAGAAATATGGGTTAATGTTTTTATAAAATAGTTTAAACTGGGATTTCTGAATTTATTATAAAAAGTTAAAAAAAATAGGATTTATAAAATTGATTATTTTATAAATCAAAGAGAATGATGAAATTATAAAGGAGATTAAAGATGTTTTAAAATAATAGTATAAATTGATTTTATAAAGGATTTATAATTGATAATTTATAAATGAAAATATTTGAATTATAAAACGAGTTTTTATAAGTGTTAGGATGAATTGTGAATGAATTTCATAAGTGAATGAAATTTATAGAATTATAAACGGTGAAGTTATAAATCGAATTTTATAAGCAGTAGGTTTATAAAATTTGTAAAGTTATTAAAAGACTAGATTTGGGTAAATAAATGAATCTTGTAAATTATAAGATTTATAAATTGGGATGTTTAAAAGAACGATTCTTGTAAACGAATAAATTATAAGTGTTTCACTTATAATATGAATTTCTAGTATATCATGAGATATGAATTGAGATATGTTAATAAAGGAGATTTATAAAAGGAAGTAGTTATAAAACAAATAGAAATGGAATTTATAAAAGTTGTTTTATAAATTCGCAAACGACTTATTTTGATAAGTAAATTGTTGAAACCTATTTATGGATTTATATTCACATTTTTGACTGTGAATAATACTTTAAAATGAAATGTATAAAAGGATGAAAATTGTTAACGTAGTATATTCACGTTTTTGAATAGTGAATAATATGTTAAAGAAAATGTTTTGAATGTGATGTTTTAAATTGAATTAAAACGATCTAACGATGTTTTAAATGCATTAAGATTTGAAACCATAGATTTCAACATTTATTGTTGAAATAGATGTTTTCGAGAAATAGAAGGAAATGGTGGACTATAACACAGTTGTTATAGTAAATGACTTCCGAAAGGAAATGTTTGTATAGTATTGGGATTTATATATCTATTCTAATTTCGAATCCCTATACTAGAGATTTTGGGTTGTCGCAACGATGTTTTACGTAACATTCGTTTTGGCCTAAATAAATATGTTTAAGAGAACGATTTCCTTAAAGAATGAAATATATACTTAATTTCGATTGAAGTATATTGAATATTTTCTAAGTGTTGAAAATAAATAAAATTTGTGAATTACTTATGAATAAGTAGGTATGGAAATGTTTTCCAATATAAAGTGGATATTTTGAGAATTTATCTTTTTGAAGATAAATTGAAATGAATAATTGAAATCGAATATTCATAGATATTTTGGATTATAGATTCACTATGGAATTTATAAAAGAAAGTGGAATTTGTTTAAAAATAAATATTGATTTATTTTTGAAGTATGGAAAATAATATATCTTGTAAAGCTATTTTGGAAAATAAATAATTTGGAAAATTATTTGGAAACTGGTGATGTGTGCATATCCATTGATAGTTCAATAACCGACTATCAATATTTCCCTTTGAATGGGTAATAGATGTGATTTGTTTGAATTTGAATGCCACACTTATTTTTGAATAAGCGCTCACTATTCGGGTTAACCGGGAAAGGACCATGGGGTCGTATAACCCATTCCGAATATGTGATACGTCGTTATGAATTGCATTTGAAGATCGGTGTTGAAGACCCGGTATTTGCGAGAGCGATAGGATGACCTGTCGATTGACTCTGCACCGAGTTGCTCCGGTATTGAGTTCTCCATATGTGATGGGAAATCCGATCAGGATTGTGGATATCCGGATTGCAAGGGCTTCGTAAGAAGTGCCTTCGGTTTTGTTCGAGCCCGGAACAGACTTGTATGGATTGTATGTCTGACATTACAAATTGAGATATAAAGCAGATTTCTTTCAAATATATTTCTGTTGGTGGCGGAGAATTTATTCTTTTAGCTTAACACCCTTCTCTGAGATGTACGAGCTCGGAGGTTATGTAGTTGAAGGTTATCAGCGATATATTCCCAATTTGGTAATGTGATATGCTGAGTGTTGCTGTGAAATGATCATTGTGTTGATTATTTGTGATAGGATCATTTATTTGATCGTCTATCTTGGTGATCATTTCTATGATCATTTGTTGACCCAAAGCATGGCTTTTGTATAAAGTATGTTTTTGTGGACGTGACTTCGTCGAGCCTCACACCCCGTGAATGGTCAAAACAGGAAAGATGCGGCAAGGTTATGAGGGGTAGCGCCCTTTAGGACGTGTGCATTTCCTTCTGGAAAAGGGTGGTATCATCGTATGGAGCCCAGATACTTACTCATGTTGAAAACACTTTATGATTGTGTGAATTGATTGCGAGCGCTCGGTGAAAAGGTCCCAAAGGACCGGGGGATGGCATATTCGGTCAGTTGTTACTCAGTTAGGGGTAACCCGCCTTGTGTTGGTAGAGATCCGGTTTGGTTCTCGGGAATGTCCATCCAGAGGAATTCTCATGTGGCAATGGGAAGTTCCTTGGCCTGATCATTCGTTGGAAATCCAATTCCCAATACGAAACTTGTACGGTATTAGTTGTAGAACCTGCCATTTACTTATGGTGGTCACCACTGTTTAGATGGTAGATATAGTAGGCATACGATAATGGTCGTATGTTGGCTAAGATTTATATTCTACTTTCGAAATGAATTTTTTTCTCTACACTATGCACTAGTAATAATATCAAATGTTCTTTTTAAATGCGTATCAAGCATCTTTGACTATCATAAGGAGAAATCTCCTCCGATTCTGCGTTTGCATTGTGTGTGTGTGTGTGTGCGGGAGGCCTCATGGTAGTCTCATTTTTAAAAGCATTGCGAATTGCTTTAAAAATATTCCTCTATTTTGATTTTAAAGATAAATAAACTGTTTTGAGTTCTCACGCCAGTCTTGCTTATGCTAGGTGATACGTGATGGGGGGTTCTTGCTTCGCGGTTTGGTGGCGAACGGGAGACTCTTACCCCCACACGTCCTCTTTACGGGGTTGGTTAGGCGAAGCCGTGACATTCGAAAGGGTGGCCGTAAGAGCAAGTTTGGGATACCAGTTGTAGCCACGGTGGGGCTGGGATGGTTGAAAAGCCTAACGGTTGTGACTGCTATCGACGGTTGAAAAGCCTAGATCTTACAATGTGGTATCGGAGCATATGGTTAAGCGACAACCATGGTTCTGTTGGGTATTACTCATTAGAGATAGAGTCAGTAGTGCTCTAGAATGAGTTTGAGTGTAATAATAGCTATGAGAGCGTATTTGTTAGTGAATATATAAAATTGTTTTATATTGTGATGATTGGTTTGTTGAGTGGTATATAGATTCTGGTTAATACGAGTAATTAACGTTGTTGATAGGAATCTCTAAACACTTGTACAGAACAATTCGACACAGTATTGTTTTAAATTGGATAAATGAAATAATTTTACCTTGATTATATTTTGTATATAAAGGAATAATTTTTCAAAATTATTAAAGTGAAAATAAGTTGATTGTTTAGTTGTTTGAATAATCTAAATAAAAGAAGAATTGTATAAGCAAATGAATTATAAGAATTGAATTATAATTAAAGTGATTTACAATTGTGAATAAACTTATATATATGAGAAGTGAAACTATATGAATATATTTATGAATATGAGTTGTAAATAAAAGTGAATTTAAAGTTAAATGAAAATTTACATTAGAATTTGGAAGCTGAATTGATTGATAAATGTGAACTTAAGTTATGTAAATGAAATTCAACTTTGTAATTGAATTGAATTAATGGATTGAATGTTAATCAATTAAATGTGAATTAAGTTGATGTGAAATAATGAATATAAGTGTTAATTCATTAAAATCTAACGTTACTGAAAGTTGAAAGATTGAATGAAAATCAATTTAATTAAACCAATTGAAAGCAAAGGAATTTGGTTGCAATTATTATACATTGGTTGTTATATGATTGTTAGTTGATTGTATGTAATTCATTAAGTATTAATGAAATTGAAAGGTAAAGTAATTGGAATTCAATTGGAAGTTAAGTGAATCTTAAATAGAATTGAATTTGAATTGGAAGTGAACCAACTTGAATATGAATTAGTGAATATAAACTAATTGAAAATGAATGTTAGTAAGAACATCCACTGTTAATAAATCAAATATGATTAAATTGAAAAACCTATTTCATTGAATATTAATGAGAATATGAATGAATATTTATTGGTTATGAATGCTAGTTGGTTGATGGTTGAATATGTTTGCATTTGTTGCTTTTACTACATTTGCTATGTTAACATATATAGTTATTATGTTACTATATGTTGTATATTGATACTATTTTCATACATGCATGTTCTCATGTTGTTTGTTGAGTGTTTAGTAGGTGCGGATCGCGTTTGCTTCGCATTTGGAGCTCGCTTTCGCGCTATATTAGCCGTATATGCTCGCTAATAAAATATAAGGTACATATCTCGGATAACATACCGTACTTTTATACTTTTTTCCCTTCGGGATGCCTCATTACTTTATGAGATGTATATTTGTGATATATATACTGTCATTTTTTTCGGATCGAGCCGCGCAAAGGAGACTATGGCGAATTTTTCCGGAAATTTAAGGCGTTAGAAAAATTTGAGAAAATTGAAAAGTTTTGAAAACTTTAACTTTGATTTGGAATTGAAAGTTAAACAGTAGTAGTTGTTTTTAAAAAGATAACTAAGTATGATTTGAAAACTTAGTAAGTTATTATAAGAAATTTAATTATGAATTTTGGAAAGTTAATAAATTCTGTAACTTTTCTTACTTGTAAATTTCGAGGACGAAATTCTTTTAAGGGGGGAAGATTGTAACGACCCAGAATTTTATTTAATTAAAATTTGGATATTTAATTGATTTTAAATATTAATGAGTGAAATTTATAAGTCGAATAAATTTTATTTTGACTAATTGGATTTAATTGGATAATTAAATCGATAATTTAATATGTTAAATTATGGAAATAATTGAAAATTGGATTAAATATGATTGAAAATGATTTGTAAAATTTTATTTTATCATATTGAAGTTAGAACGATATTTTAGAACTTTTAAAATCGAATTAAAAGTTAATTTGTGAAAATTGAATATTTTAATATTTAATCGACTAGTGAAAATAGTCAATTTTTGAACAGTCTCAGAATTGAAGAGACCAGTTCCATTGGATCCGTAATAGTTAGTTATTACCGTATTTCAATTTTCGTGTCAATCAGAGCTATCGTTTGAGCGTGGCAGCTCGAAACGCATCGAATTATTTTTAATTTTAATTTGGCGAGTTAAAATAGCCATTTTTCAAAAAGTCTCGGATTTCGACAAAACCAATTTCATCGGATCCGCAATGTGATATTATTGTAAGGTTTCAAATTTCGTGTCAATCGGATTTACCGTTTGTCCGGTACAAATTAAAACGCCTAGAAAATCGTTTAAATCGGTTTAATTTAAATCGAACGTTTATTGCCATAACTCGCACAGATGTCCGAATTAGCTTTCGAAACCTGTTCCATTGTGTCCGGAACGCGGGGTAAACCCTCGAAACGCTGGTTACGACGCGTAAATTGGAGTTCGGAATTCCCGGATGAATAGTGATTGAAAATTCTCTATAAATACCCCCCATAAATCTAAAAAAAAAGGCTAGGGTTTCAAAGTAAACTGCAGCCGCCTCCTATGGTGTGAACGGCCAGAAAATCATCTTCTTCTCCTCCTCTTTTCTCTTCATCCATGAACAATTAGATGAAACCTCCAACTAGAAAGTTGTAGAGAGTAACACGATCGTGATATCCAACGGTTATGATCGTCAATGGCATGACGAATTGGCGGCAAATCGAGGTGGAAGGGGGCCGGTTGCGCACGCGTTTTCTGATGATAGGGTCGACCGAGCTCGAAGCTCTTCAGGCCGTGAGTAGCTTGTGGGGAGGCGAGTTGAATGGAGCTACCGGATCGTGTTCAAATCGCTTGAAATGGTAGTAAAAATTAACCCTAAATTCCTATGTGATGGGTTTGGTTCCTGGAACCATACGCGTTCGAATGGGGGAAGGGGAGAAGCATACGTGCGGCCGAGATTGCAGATGTTGGGTTGAACGGTGATGATTAGTTTAGGTTTAAATTTTTTAATTAAAGTTGTAAATTTATTAAGTATAAATCGTGTAAACTTCATAAATTGATAACTTTTTCATACGAGGTCGAAAACGCGCGAAACCAGTTGCGTTGGTATCGTATGGACGAGCACTACGCGATGCAATTGGATTGGAGTCGTTTGGAGTTAGTGAGAATTTTGGATAAAATTAAACGTCCGTTTAATTTTATTCGAAATAAATCGCTAAAACGAAATTGAAATCAAGGTGAGAACTTCTCACTCAATTGAATCAGTTTCGATTTTATTTTAAATAGTTAGATTTAAAATATTTGAATGCATGTTTGAATGATGATTGTTATCTATTGATTGTTAAAATAGACATTATGCGCCGTTAGTAAGCGGATGTTATTTATTAAAAACATATACCGCGAATATTTCATAAACAATGAAATTGGTATTATATATAATAGCAATACATATATATATTGGCATATGTATATATTGGAGTTATTGATTTCCCGAATTTGTTTAGCGGATGAGACCCTATTGCGCCGTCTATTCAGCGGATAATATTTTAAAT
Source organism: Allium cepa (assembly GCA_030765085.1). NCBI lineage: Eukaryota > Viridiplantae > Streptophyta > Magnoliopsida > Asparagales > Amaryllidaceae > Allium > Allium cepa. The sequence continues at coordinate 57,959,777 of CM060930.1, forward strand.
TCCATATACCGTGATAATTCCGTACTGGAGCGGAATTGGTATTGTGCTAATGTTTGTGGATGCAGGAAACAGGTTGGAGGGATCCAACTGGATTCCTCAACAGTATTTATTTGATTATGGATATTTTGATATTTGATGGATTATCATATACGATATATGATATCGTTGTTGTCGTGATTGGCTATTTGTTATGTAGCATCATTGGACCAAATTTTGCGATTTTAAAATGTTTTTAAAGTGTGATTTTTGAAAGTATATGTTTATAAAATATTTTTGGAACTGATTCATTTTAGATAAATAAACGTTATAATTTTAAAGTTATAAAAACTACGATTTTTGAGAAATACGGTTAAAGTTGATTTTTGAGAAATATGGGTTAATGTTTTTATAAAATAGTTTAAACTGGGATTTCTGAATTTATTATAAAAAGTTAAAAAAAAATAGGATTTATAAAATTGATTATTTTATAAATCAAAGAGAATGATGAAATTATAAAGGAGATTAAAGATGTTTTAAAATAATAGTATAAATTAATTTTATAAAGGATTTATATTGATAATTTATAAATGAAAATATTTGAATTATAAAACGAGTTTTTATAAGTGTTAGGATGAATTGTGAATAAATTTCATAAGTGAATGAAATTTATAGAATTATAAACGGTGAAGTTATAAATCGAATTTTATAAGCAGTAGGTTTATAAAATTTGTAAAGTTATTAAAAGACTAGATTTGGGTAAATAAATGAATCTTGTAAATTATAAGATTTATAAATTGGGATGTTTAAAACAACGATTCTTGTAAACGAATAAATTATAAGTGTTTCACTTATAATATGAATTTCTAGTATATCATGAGATATGAATTGAGATATGTTAATAAAGGAGATTTATAAAAGGAAGTAGTTATAAAACAAATAGAAATGGAATTTATAAAAGTTGTTTTATAAATTCGCAAACGACTTATTTTGATAAGTAAATTGTTGAAACCTATTTATGGAGTTATATTCACATTTTTTACTGTGAATAATACTTTAAAATGAAATGTATAAAAGGATGAAAATTGTTAACGTAGTATATTCACGTTTTTGAATAGTGAATAATATGTTAAAGAAAATGTTTTGAATGTGATGTTTTAAATAGAATTAAAACGATCTAACGATGTTTTAAATGCATTAAGATTTGAAACCATAGATTTCAACATTTATCGTTGAAATAGATGTTTTCGAGAAATAGAAGGAAATGGTGGACTATAACACTGTTGTTATAGTTAATGACTTCCGAAAGGAAATGTTTGTATAGTATTGGGATTTATATATCTATTTTAATTTCGAATCCCTATACTAGAGATTTTGGGTTGTCGTAACGATGTTTTACGTAACATTCGTTTTGGCCCAAATAAATATGTTTAAGAGAACGATTTCCTTAAAGAATGAAATATACACTTAATTTCGATTGAAGTATATTGAATATTTTCTAACTGTTGAAAATAAATAAAATTTGTGAATTACTTATGAATTAGTAGGTATGTAAATGTTTTCCAATACAAAGTGGATATTTTGAGAATTTATCTTTTTGAAGATAAATTGAAATGAATAATTGAAATCGAATATTCATAGATATTTTGGATTATAGATTCACTATGGAATTTATAAAAGAAAGTGGAATTTGTTTAAAAATAAATATTGATTTATTTTTGAAGTATGGAAAATAATATATCTTGTAAAGCTATTTTGGAAAATAAATAATTTGGAAAATTATTTGGAAACTGGTGATGTGTGCATATCCATTGAAAGTTCAATAACCGACTATCAATATTTCCCTTTGAATGGGTAATAGATGTGATTTGTTTGAATTTGAATGCCACACTTATTTTTGAATAAGCGCTCACTATTCGGGTTAACCGGGAAAGGACCATGGGGTCGTATAACCCATTCCGAATATGTGATACGTCGTTATGAATTGCATTTGAAGATCGGTGTTGAAGACCCTGTATTTGCGAGAGCGATAGGATGACCTGTCGATTGACTATGCACCGAGTTGCTCCGGTATTGAGTTCTCCATATGTGATGGGAAATCCGATCAGGATTGTGGATATCCGGATTGCAAGGGCTTCGTAAGTAGTGCCTTCGGTGGTTTTCGAGCCCGGAACAGACTTGTATGAATTGTATGTCTGACATTACAAATTGAGATATAAAGCAGATTTCTTTCAAATATATTTCTGTTGGTGGCGGAGAATTTATTCTTTTAGCTTAACACCTTTCTCTGAGACGTACGAGCTCAGAGGTTATGTAGTTGAAGGTTATCAGTGATATACTCCCAATTTGGTAATGTGACATGCTGAGTGTTGCTGTTAAATGATCATTGTGTTGATTATTTGTGATAGGATCATTTATTTGATCGTCTATCTTGGTGATCATTTCTATGATCATTTGATGACCCAAAGCATGGCTTTTGTATAAAGTATGTTTTTGTGGACGTGACTTCGTCGAGCCTCACACCCCGTGAATGGTCCAAACAGGAAAGATGCGGCAAGGTTATGAGGGGTAGCGCCCTTTAGGATGTGTGCATTTCCTTCTAGAAAAGGGTGGTATCATGGTATGGAGCCCAGATACTTACTCATGTTGAAAACACTTTATGATTGTGTGAATTGATTGCGAGCGCTCGGTGAAAAGGTCCCAAAGGACCGGGGGATGGCATATTCGGTCAGTTGTTACTCAGTTAGGGGTAACCCGGCCTTGTGTTGGTAGAGATCCGGTTTGGTTCTCGGGGATGTCCATCCAGAGGCATTCTCATGTGGCAATGGGAAGTTCCTTGGCCTGATCATTCGTTGGAAATCCAATTCCCAATACGAAACTTGTACGGTATTAGTTGTAGGACCTGCCATTTACTTATGGTGGTCACCACTGTTTAGATGGTAGCTATAGTAGGCATACGATAATGGTCGTATGTTGGCTAAGATTTATATTCTACTTTCGAAATGAATTTTTTTCTCTACACTATGCACTAGTAATAATATCAAATGTTCTTTTTAAATGTGTATCAAGCATCTTTGACTATCATAAGGAGAAATCTCCTCCGATTCTGCGTTTGCATTGTGTGTGTGTGCGGGAGGCCTTATGGTAGTCTCATTTTTAAAAGCATTGCGAATTGACTTTAAAAATATTCCTCTATTTTGATTTTAAAGATAAATAAACTGTTTTGAGTTCTCACACCAGTCACATGACTGACTCGGAGTTTATTGTTTTCCTTCCTAAACTCTGGGTGCCCACAAATTTCCACACGGGCAGTCAAGAGTTAAGGTTTATTAGGATATTCTGGATATTCTGGAGTTGCTGGAGACAAGATGGATGGCATGGAGTATTACTAGTATATAGTATTTCTTTTTCTGCTGCACTGTTTGTTGTTGTATGATGTTGTACACTCTGATGATGATATGATGTAATGATGTAATGTAATGCAATAACTGATATAGTTCTTTGTTTAAAGATTATTCATTTATTATTATATGTTGTTCCGCTGCGAATTGTGAGATTCTGATATTGTTCTGTTGTTTTCTGTTCCGTTCTATATTCTCTTTTCCTTTCTCTCTATTTTCTATCTTCTTATCTCTTCTTCTAGCTCTTTCTTTTTCTTAAAACCCTAAGTGTTCGGATTTCCGTCGTTTGATTGCTCGACAGTCGATAAAGTGAGTATCGATGTTGAATTTTCGAAAGACGAAGAATCAGGTCCTTACAGGTATGCTTAATATTGAAATCATATGAAGCAAGAAATTCGAGCCAACGATGTTTCCTCATATTAAGTTCTTTCTGAGTGAATAGATACTTTAGAGATTTGTGATCAGTGAGGAGAATAAAACGCTCGCCCAATAAATAATGTCGCCAAATATTTAGAGCAAAGACTATGGATGCTAACTCCAAATCATGGGTAGCATAACGAATCTCGTTACGATTTAGTTGTCTAGAAGCATAGGCAGCCACTCTATCTTTTTGCATTTGAACAAAACCGAGTCCATAACCACTGGCATCAGTATATACAACAAGATCATGATTCCCTTTGGGAACCACTAAGATAGAAGCATGAGTAAGGAGATCTTTTAACTTCACGAAAGAATTCTCACACTTATCCGACCAAATAAAAGGAACAACTTTTCTCGTGAGAGTGGTAAGCGGTAAAGCAATACGAGAAAAGTTCTTAATAAACCGGCGATAATAACCCGCCAATCCAAGAAAACTACATATCTCAGTAACAGTCTCGGGCTTCTTCCAATTCTGAATAGATTCAATCTTGGAAGGTTCGACAGAAATACCATCGAATGAAACAATATGACCGAGAAACTTCACCTTATTCTCCCAGAAGTGACACTTGGAGAATTTGGCATAAAGATGATGCTGACGAAGTGTGCTCAAAACAATCTCCAAATGCTGAATATGATTGGCTGCAGATTTGGAATAAATAAGAATGTCATCAATGAAAACCAAAATGAGCTTATCGAGATATTCCCTGAATATCCGATTCATAAGATCTACAAAATATGTTGGAGCGTTCGTTAAACCGAACGGCATAACAAGCAATTCATAAGAACCATAGCGTGTACGGAATGCTATAAGAGGAATGCTATCTTCCGCCACTCATAACTGATGAAAACCGGTAGCAAGATTGAGTTGGGAGAAGAGCTTATCGCCACATAACTGATTGAACATGTCGTCGATCTTAGGTAAAGGATACCTATTTTTGATATTGAGCTCGTTAAGCTTGCGATAATCAATGCAAATCCTAAGAGTACCATCTGGCTTCTTGACAAAGACAACAACGGTGCCCCAAGGAGATGAGCTAGAGCGAATGAAATGCTTGGCTTCTAACTCAGATAATTGTTGCTTGAGTTCCTCGTTTTCCTTAGCAGACATACTCGTGGGAGGACGACTGACAGGATGAGAACCAGAGATAAGATCAATACGGAACTCAATTGCCCTCTTCAGCGGCAATCTCGAAATAGGCTCAAAAACATCAGAAAAATCGCAAACAACTGGAATAGCTATGACATCCTCCGATTCGAAGGAAGAAGTAAGAGCATTCGAAGTATGATCCATGCTTCGAAATATAATAGATAACTGCTCGCTAGCATCGGGATGCTTGAGATACAAAGTTCTTTCGGGGCATAGGATTTGAACTTCATAACGGACGAGCCAATCCATTCCCAATATCATACCAAAATCAAGATAATCCATAACATGCATATTCGCATGAAAGGAAAAACCACATAGAATAATCACCACATCAACACACAACAAACCAAGAGTAGCAGATCCACCAATAGGATCTACGATCCTTAAAGGGTCGCAAAGAGTAATAACATCCAATTGAATAATATCAACAAGCTCCTTCGACGTGAATGAATGTGATGCACCCATATCGAAAATAACTCTAATAGAACGGCCATGAAATAAAATAAAACCTTCCAAAACAGAAGAAGTAATACCTTTGGGCTTAGAAGAACCACCAGAAGCTTTAGCAACATTAAGCTTCCCAGATTTAAGACCCTTAGGAGCAGCAGGACAATCAAAATTCCAATGACCTTCTTTATTGCAATAACGGCAAATGCGAGGCTTAGGACAACTACGAAGAAGATGATCCAAAGAACCACAATTATAGCACGCCCTTTGAATAGAAGGTGCACTACTAGGTTGAGAACTAGAGGTAGCTTGCTTCTTCTTCTTCTTGTTGGAAGAATAATTAGGCCTATGAAATGGAAACCTCTTCTTATTATGGTTCTTAGAAACCTCAGCCTCATCACCACTATCACGTTCCTTTTCAACAGCTTCAAGGCAAAGGGCCGAATCAACAAGTTCCTCAAAAGAGAGCTTAAGCTGGAGCAAAAGAACTTTCTTCAAATACTTCTTCAAACCATCAACAAAATGAAGATTCTTCTTACGCGGAGTGTTAATGAACTCAACTCCGTATTTGGATAGGGCCTCGAAAGATGCAACATAATCAGAAACAGAGGACTTTCCTTGCTTCAACTCAAGGAAACTACGAGCAAGATTAGCCTTTTCTGATTCAGGAATGAACTTAAGTTCGAAACGTTCCTTAAACTGAATCCATGAGATAGTGGACTCATCAACTTCCGCAATAAAAAGCCCATACCAATTCAGCGCACGCTCTTGCAACATGCTAGATGCCATGAGAATGCGATGATGATCAGAAAGATCCATCCGAGAAAATATGCGCTCACAAGCGCGCAACCAAGTCTGAACCTCCAACACACTTTCTGATCCCTTGAAAGGCTTGCCTCCAAGGTGGGAATAGTCATTACACATGCGAGCAAAGGCAGACTTCTGAGTAGGCGCCGCGGGAGTAGCAACAGAAGGCTGTGTACCCTGAAATAGCTCGATAAACTGATCAGCTGATATATAGATACCGTCCGGATGCGAACCACTAGACGGGCCTGCAGAAGAACGCTTCCCTCTACCACTTTCAGCCATAGGCTGAGAGACAAGAGAAGGTAAGGATTAGTTAAAACAGCACACAATTGATAGGAATTTTAACAAATGGAATACTACGGAATATGAAATTTATTCCTAGACATACTCCACATGTTAAAGTGGAAAGACTAGATTAGAAAGGCACAAATAAAACCCTCAAATAGTTGTAATGCATGTTCCATTCTGCTTCCGTTATGTGCTTATTATAATTTATTCTGAATTTCAACTTTGACACCACGCTGTGACGCTCCACCTCTATGCTCACAATAACAAAGGTTATTATAAGGAATAACGTCTGTTATCGCGAAGAATAAGGCTTGTTAGAAGCAACCATCTGTATGTTATGCCTTAGACAAGTATTGATTACATCGATAGGAGTTGTATAAATTACTCCCAAAGATATATATTCAATCCAAATCTAAAACGAAACTACAATGGCTTAAGAAAAATTCAGAACAACCCATAATAACAACAATACTGATAAATATAATCATATTAGAACAGAAATATCAGATATATAGCGGAAGACAAGTCTGGAATACATGCTACAACAATCGATGGTTCACATGAACCAAATGTACATATACATAGACATCAACACACATGAGGCGATAGTCAATATACCAAAAGTACACCTCGAAGACTAGACAAAAGATGGAGTGAAATCCCAAAAGCTGAAGCTGTAACTAAATCAGAGATAGCGATTACCTTGAAATAACTCGGTCTGACCCGAGTATTATTTAAAAGAAAATAATAAACGAATCAGTCTAATTTAAACCTAGAAGTGAATGCATCATAACAACATCAAGCAAAATAATAATAGTCTCGGATGAGACTATTCAACATAAGAAATCAACATAGTTTAAATGAAGAAATCACATCAAACTCCATCAAATTCAACTCATTAAACTCCATCAAAATCACTTTCAAATTCAAAATTGAATTCAAAACTGCAATTCACAAAATCTAGAAATCAAAAATAGATAGCTAGAAAATCAACATAAAAGTGGATCGATCCCACTAGATGGAGAGTTTAAGCTATGCTGCACGTACATCTCATATGGCCGAAGCCTACCAAGTACTATAAATTTTTGGCGGCCAACAAATGACCCGAAGGTCCAACAAATGACCCGAAGGTCCAACAAATGCCCAGGTCTAGTACTGGTAATTGACCAGAAGGCCCAACAAATGACCCAAAGGTCCCACAAAGTGGCTCGGAAGCCCAACAAAAACATCTAAATCAACAAACAACAGCAAATATTTCAATTAACGAGTCCGGAATTAACTGAATTAGTAAAAGTGTGGTTCCATACTCCGCACTTTTGCTAAATCGTTTAAATCTCCTCATCGTTTCCTTGAAAGTGCAAAATTGTGTATTTTATAAAAATAAAATTTACATTCTCAAACGGACAAGTACGGAATTAAGCGAATCAGTAAGAATAAGGGTGCATAGTCCTCAATTTTGCTGAAGTGTTTAAATCGCTTCCTCATTCTTTTGAAAGTGCAAACCGTAAAAAATAAATTGAAACAATTTTATTTTTAAAACGATTTTTAAAACACGTGATTAAAAACAGCAAAAACTATAGCAATTTCGACGAGGAAATTGCGCTTCACAAAAACACCGTAAAAACGGATACCAAATCAGTGTTGCGGGATAGCCGCTTGAAAATCTACTTTAAAATTGACAGTTACTGAAGTCAAAACAACAAAAAAATTCGTCAAAAATGTCATCAAAACAACACGCTTCACAATATAATACCGGAGTAAAAATCCCGTTATGTAACGAACCAACTTCCAAACTCCAGAAAGTCGCATCGTTAAGAAGAAAGAAAGGGATAGAAAAGAGAAAAGAAAGGAAAGAAAGAAACAGACAACATCAGAATCTCACAGCGGAAACGAATAAATTATATTATATCATATAATACTTTACATAGTATCATATACATCAGAGTTTTACAGCCAATACAACACAAACTAGACAGTTATAAACATCTGTCTAGCGATTACAATTCAAGTATATCAGAGAAATAGATACAACTCAAAACACAGCGGAACCACTATATATATCTACACGCTGAAGCCTCCTGCTCCATTATCTCCTCCAGAACTCGTCAAAGCAATCCTGAATCACTTGACTACTCATACGTAATATGAGTACCCAAGAGTTTAATAAAACAGAAAATAAACACTCGGGTCAGACAAGGGTCTGGTGTGAGTAAATGGTTTAAAAGTTGCTTCACTTTTAGAAAATCCTTTGAAAACAAAGGGTATCACGTAAGACTTCCCACACATAAACATGGAAAAGTTTTTACCTTACGCTAACCAAAACATTTGATAGGAAATCCAGTGATATTATAATAATGTCTAGGGTTTTCAAAATAAAATACAGAAATAGCTGGAATGCTTACATCTCACGTTCCAATATAGTTGGGCACAATCAAAACCGTACAGGCACTTATTGGATTTTGGATTCCATCAATGGCAGGGCTACTGGGGTACCGCCCGTCACAGTACGTGGCCTAGATCACTGTACCGAGGAGCCACCCTAACTCCCCTGCAACACAAGGTCGGACCCAATCCTTATTGAATAGTTCCGAACAAGACCACCTCGACAGTTGGAGCTCTCAACCGTCCTCACAGCCGAAATAAAAGGGACCTCTAGACAGTGGTAAATCTCACTCTCAAGTGGGGGCTACCCACGAAGCCTTGCTGCACCTCCCCTGTTTTAGCCATTCCCGGTTGATGAGGCTTGAGGTTACGATTAACTTTAGAGAACACATTTATCTTAGAATGCTCATCGTCCACCTTACGATGTTGTGAAAGCATTCAATCCATACAAGTTCGTTCCGGGTTCGAACGAAACCGAAGGCATTATCTCGTTACACTCGTATTGGAATCACCCTCAGAGTTAACGACGATAACCCTTGCACTCTAAACCACCATCTCGAATCTATAAGTACTATTCCGTCAAACTCATTACGGAATCACCCACAGAGTTATACTGACGTATAGCCCTTACACCTCGAGTCTTCACTTGCTCCACTTGGATTAACGACCTAACGTTTAATTGGAATCGATGTGGTTTTCAGATATCCAAATATGGAAACCCGATCACGGTCTCACCGAAACCAAACGCCGTTTTAATGTCCAAGTTATACTTAAGGGTTTTAAGCAATTAACTCATTTTATTTTTGTCTATTTCACTCAGATAGATAAACTACATTAACCGATAACCCATATCATTATCACAACAGATAATCATCACAACAGTCAATCATCACAACCAAAATAATCCATCATACTATAACTAAGCATCCATATCCTATAGATACTACTCATCTCATTTCTGAGATCACAACCATCCAAAGGTATATCAATATCATTCAAAAGCAATGATATATTATCCATCATTTATAATTAATTTAAAATTAATTAAATTAATTACTTCTATCCTTAATTAATTTAAAATAAATTAAATTAATTATCCATCTATAAATCCTACTTATAATTCTATTGATTAATCAACCTAGTTAATTAATCGTTCACTAAGTATTTAACTTGATTAAACATCTATGATTAATCATTCACTAATTACAATAAGTATTTAGTCTTAAATTAATTCGATAAAATTAATTAACCTTAATCATAAGTAATCAACATTTAATTACTTTATTTATTAATTAACTATAATCAATTATATTTAACCTTAATAAATTACAATTAATTAATCACTTAATTAATTAATTAATTATTACATAATTAAACAATTCTTAACTGCATCATTAATTATAATAATTAATGATCTCTAATTAATATGTAAATTAATTACTCAACTAAAAATTAATTACATTTAGTAATTAAAATACAATTATTAGTCACCCTGATTAATATTTTAAATCCAGTAATTAACTACTCTTAATTACTTATTAATAAATTAATTATCCAATAATTAATTATCTTTATTAATTAATCCTTGATTAAAAGTAATTATCCAAATTACTTTATTAAAATAAAACATCTTTCCATAATTACAATCCAGTAATTATTACTTCTCTAAGTAATCTTGCTCCATAAATTACATTAAGTAATTATTATCATTAAATTATTAAATTATTTCCTAAATTAATTAAACTAAATTAATTAATTTAAGAAAGCACATTATCAGAATTAATTACAATAAGTAATTAACCCTTAATTATTTTTATAAAATAATTACAGTTAAATTACAATTGATTATCTTAAATTAATTAATCTAATTAATTAATCAAAATAAATCACATTAATTAATTATTTAATTATCCTTAGATAATTTTCTTATTTAATTAACAAAATTTTCATTAATTCCTTACTTAAGAAAATTACCTTAGATTAATTATTCATTAATCATCTCTAATTATAAACTAATTCAAGTTATTATTTAAAATCAAATAAATAAGTAAATTTTTAATTATTTCCAAAATAATTCATTTACTTATTTATAACTTAATTAATATTCAAAATGTATTTAAATAATTCATTTCTAAAATCTAATTCAACTTTTATTTGAAAATTTAAGATTTAAAAATGTTTAACCATATAAACATTATTCAATTTAAATTAATAAACCAAAAGGTAAAGAACTACCATTATATAAGAAAAGTTTAAAAATCTATATTACTTAATTTTACTAAAAATAAATCAAGTCTTTTAAAATAGATAGATTATTTTAACTTTCAATTTAAAGTTAAACATTTCATAATTTATTTAAATATTTAAAGGAAAGAATTCTTTTAAATTTAAACCTTATTTGAAATCATATTCATATTTAAATTCTACTTAAAAACATTTTCTATCCAATTTTTAAAAATTTTCAAAACTGTTTTGAATTCAAAGTCATTTCAAAGCAAAACTGAAATCACATTCAAAACTTGATTTCAAAACTAAATTTTAAATCTAGCTTAAAATTTAAAAGTTTCATTTTTTTAAACTTTGAATTCAAACTTATACCTGAATTTAAATCTTTGTTTTTAAAAATTGAATTCCCTTCTGATTTTTAAAAAAAAAACAAAACTGGTTTAAATAAAATCTGGATTTCAAAGAAACCTGCACTATATTTATACTGTTTCAAATTTAAGTTTAAATCTTACTTTATATTTGAATTCTTCAATTTAAACTTTTTGAATCCATAACTTTCTTGAATTTTAATTCAAACCTATACTTAAATTTAAATCATAGTTTTAAAAAGATTTGTGTTTCGTAGATTTTTTTTTTATAAAAAAAAAACAACACTCAAACCTGCACTTTCACAAACCCGAGACCGCCAACTAAATACTTTGGGTCAATTCCACCTTCACTTCGAGTCATAACTAAAACTGCACGGAAGCATCTTCGAGTCACTCCAACCCTACACCAACCAAAGTTCACCAGAGACCACCAAACACTGTGCAACTGCGACCACTGCTCCGGCGGCTTCCAACATCCTTCACCAACCTCTCCAATACACCATCCACCGCTCTACTTGTTAACAAACATCAACAAAACTCTCTGTTGCTTGAAAACAGATTCAAGCAAAAACATCCACCTGAAGAGCTTCACCACCACATACCCAAAACCTGTCAATCATCACAACACCCTACTCCGGCAATTTCATGACCCCCAACTCCAGCCAATGCTCCACTTAAACCCCCTCTTCCGAACCCCAAAACCACAAACCACTCGAATCACCACATAGTACAGGCAATACAAAACCTCTGCTACACTAAACTAAGGATTCAAACCTGAAAAATACCCCACTGTCATCACCTTTAATCTCTGACCATCTTCCCCTTATTTTCCCACTCTCTCCAGTTAACACACCACCTCCAGGCAGAAATCCAAGATCAAAAATCTATTATGTGGTTTGATATTCCCAAAATACAAAATTCTGCACAATCTTTAGTTGCTAACCACGGTAGATTTTTAAACTTGTTGCATGTTTTAATATCCATGTTTTTAAACATGCAATAAAGTTATAAACAAGTTTTGGATAAATTTTAAGATGTTTGGTAATTTTAATTTTAGAAACTTTTGTCAGTTGTTATTGATTTCAGAAGTAACAGGCTTTACCATTCTGAAATAAATTTTTTACAAACCTGAATCTATGCTACACAAACTCAAATTTGATTACATAATGTTCCTAACTAAGATTCATACATAAAGAAGTGGATTTGTATTTAAATCTTAATAAGAGTAGAAACAGGTCTGTTAGAAAGTCTGCATCACTCCTATGCGCATATTCAATAAAGTGCACAGAGCATACATCATACAACAGTCAACAAACAAACTTAATGCTATCAGTACTTATGCATAGATAAATGCAAGACAACCTATAAATAGTGATGTTGCTTACTAAAAGAAAGAACAGAGCAGTTATATATTTTTTATTTTTTTACTAATCACTCTTTTGATTTTTTTTGAACAACATTTTAAATTAAACTTTAATTTCAGCAAATCTTGATAGCTTGATTTTTTTAAAAAGAAGAAACTGTTTTTAAAACAGAATTTTACACACCTTAAAAATGGAAACAGAAAGGATGCAGTCATTTCCAAGAGCCTGAATTTCCTTGCATTGAATCTGAGCTTGCATGCTAGTTAGAGTTGATGATAACATGTTGTTTGCAGGCTTTGGAACTGCATGCAGACCCACTTTCATGCTTGAATAAATCTTACAGGTTACAGAAATTTTGTTTGCAGGTTCAAACCAATTTGCAAACGTGATTTCTTTTGCAGGTTTTAAAACTTTGATTGCAGATTGATTTTGTTTGTAGATTCAAACACCATTTGTAAATGGGGTTTCCAGATTTTAAACATGCATTGAGTTTTTGCAGAATATTGATTGAGTTTGGGCTGTGGATTTTTGAGTGAAATGGGATTTCAGTTTTCTCAAAACTGAATTTAGATTTATTATAGGAGATAAAGTGTTTGAAACAAAAGATTTGTTTTAAGTTTTATCTAAAATAATAAATTCAAATATTGATTTAGTAATGCCACTTGTTGTTTAGATGTGAAGATTAACTACAAGTGTCTACTTTAAAACATGAAGCTTAACACATGTAAGATTTTAATATAAAGATAAATGTCTTTGTTTATAAATGTTTTAATTTAAAATAAAACCATTCTAATTTAATTTAAGATGTTTTGTATGTTTATTTACATTTAATATTTTAAATGATTACAATTGAATTATCTTTACATATTTAAATATTTGCTTGAATATTTTTAAAAATTATTTAAAACCATTTTCAAAAGAGAAACTTTTTTAAAAAGAAAAGAACAAATGTTGAATTCATTTTATTCAAGAGTTTCAAATATATTATACTCTAATATAAATAAACTAAATTTATTTCAAAACAATCTAAAGATAAAACAAAATAAACTTTATAATAAAATACAATTTTTAACTATATATTTATAACAAAATATTTACTATAGTTTCCTTTTTGAAAATACAAGATAGATTTATAAATTGACTTATGAAAAGTTTCAATACTATTTTCAATTTAATTAATCAATTCATAAATTATACACCTATATATATATATATATAATTTGAAAATATCCTTTATTAGATTTAAAATTAAAATTAAAATTTAAACTCCTATTTACAATATATACACATATATACAAAATCAATTTAGAAAGGAAATTTTATTATTAAAATATTTTTAACATTTAAAAAAAACAATAAGATTCTTAAATTCAATTATTATTATAAGTTTTGAAAAGAATATCATTTATCCAAACTAAATAATTATAAGTTTTCAAAAGAAAATTATGTCTGAAATGGATTATTAAATCAATATATCACATTTTAAAAATAATTATAAATGAAATTATTAAATAAATATTGCCCAAATTTCCGTGACATCACATTCCTTCCCGCTTAAAAGAATTTCGTCCCCGAAATTTAAAAGCAAAGGTAATTTAATAATCTCATTAAAGATTTTATTTAAAACACAAGCATATAACAAGCAATTGCTAACAATCAAAACAACCAATTCAACCAATCAAACAAATCTAAATATCCAGACAAATTCTGGATAAAATTTTATCGAGTTTCCCCAAGTATATATATACATACCGGAATACTCGCTCTAGAGAATCCAAACAATCAATACCTATGAAGCTACAAAACTCTTATACAACTATATCTATAACACTAAACAAGATATCAGACTACAAACTAGTCTGACTCAACAACCAAAACTCCAGAACTGCTGTTTCCACAACCAGGGATAGATTATACACATATTCCCTCAGAGATACGTGAAACTCATCGAATCCCAGTTATCCAAAATGGCAATCCAATCCTGTAGATCAATCACTAAACCTTTGAGAAAAAAATAGAAAGATCCAATCTCTTATCCACAAATCTCTCATGTCGATCCTGGGCTGCCTTCAACCTTCTAGATCAATCCAATCCATCACACCAACTCTACTACAGATATTAGAAGACATCAGACAAACTACACTTATTCGAAAAACAGAACAGATGCACAAGACATCCAAGTCTCCAGATTAAAGTGAATTTCCTGTAGAAATCCTCTGATCCAAGACAAAACACAAATTCCCAATGAATCGGGTGTTGCTTCTTTTCTGGAATAGCTGCCACCATGCTTCCACTGCGCAACTCTGATTTGAGAATGTTGTTGATGAACACAAGTACAAACTTGATTAACTTACTCTGAAAAACATTGATCATCAAATTCCATAAAATCTTCAAAAAAAAAACAAGTCTAAACAGAACTTAATCTCCTGATGCGGATGCAAAACTTAACTCCTTCGAAGACATCCATAAAATATCAAACCACTTTGATAACCCAAACATCTTCTAGAGATGCTTCAATCCAAACAAAGGTTACTCAGAAAACTTCCGGATCATCGCAAGTCACTTTTGCGATTCTATCTAACCAAATCCAAAGAAAAATGTTCTCCCTTTACCAAACAGAACAACCAAAGCCTTCAAATCAAAAGGGAAACTAGTGGTCCACCTCTTAACCACTAACATCACTCCCAACTGAGCTTCCAGAAGAAATGGACAAGCTTCACCATATGCCCGGTCTACTGACAAAAGAATCACAGAGACTTCAGAACCATCAAAGAAACAGGCCACTCACTGCTGCTGCTGCTGTCAAAAACTTTCTTACCCAAAAGCTCATCGAACCTCAAAACTACACCAGCCACTTCCACAATAGATCCTTCAAAAGACAGATATTCCTCAGGAAACTCGCTCCCAAACCAAGCACAAAACGTTCTGCCAAACTGAGTCTCAAACTCAAATAAAGTTAGAACTCCTTCCTAAGGTTGCCAAAATACCATTGTTGGCTTCAGTTCTCCAAACTGATCCAGACTCAAGAAAATCTACTCACACGATTGAAATCAAGCTTAAAATCCCAAGATACACTCTGAATCTTCAAAAGATTTTCCTTCAGAGATCAGTGGAATCCTTAACACCAAACTGCCAAACTACTCAAGATGCCCAATACTGCCCTAGCAGATCACTTCCAAGCTCAAACACTCGGACTCCTACCATTGCTAGTTGTGTTACACACCATTACCCTATCTACCTTTATTACTTATATTGGAAAACCTGAACAGGTAACCCAATAGATAGGTAGAATTAAATATATTTATATTCAAAATTACAAGTATGCTCTCTCAAGAAAGACACCACTACAGAGCCTAGGTATTCACTCAACCTAATGCTCTGATACCACGTTGTAACGACCCAACTTCCAAACTCCAGAAAGTCGCATCGTTAAGAAGAAAGAAAGGGATAGAAAAGAGAAAAGAAAGGAAAGGAAGAAACAGACAACATCAGAATCTCACAGCGGAAACGAATAAATTATATTATATCATATAATACTTTACATAGTATCATATACATCAGAGTTTTACAGCCAATACAACACAAACTAGACAGTTATAAACATCTGTCTAGCGATTACAATTCAAGTATATCAGAGAAATAGATACAACTCAAAACACAGCGGAACCACTATATATATCTACACGCTGAAGCCTCCTGCTCCATTATCTCCTCCAGAACTCGTCAAAGCAATCCTGAATCACTTGACTACTCATACGTAATATGAGTACCCAAGAGTTTAATAAAACAGAAAATAAACACTCGGGTCAGACAAGGTTCTGGTGTGAGTAAATGGTTTAAAAGTTGCTTAACTTTTAGAAAATCCTTTGAAAACAAAGGGTATCACGTAAGACTTCCCACACATAAACATGGAAAAGTTTTTACCTTACGCTAACCAAAACATTTGATAGGAAATCTAGTGATATGATAATAGTGTCTAGGGTTTTCAAAATAAAATACAGAAATAGCTGGAATGCTTACATCTCACGTTCCAACATAGTTGGGCACAATCAAAACCGTACAGGCGCTAATTGGATTTTGGATTCCATCAATGGCAGGGCTACTGGGGTACCGCCCGTCACAGTACGTGGCCTAGATAGCCATACCGAGGAGCCACCCTAACTCCCCTCCAACACAAGGCCGGACCCATTCCTTACTGAATAGTTCCGAACAAGACCACCCCGACAGTTGGAGCTCTCAACCGTCCACACAGCCGAAATAAAAGGGATCTCTAGACAGGGGTAAATCTCACTCTCAAGTGGGGGCTACCCACGAAGCCTTGCTGCACCTCCCCTGTTTTAGCCATTCCCGGTTGATGAGGCTTGAGGTTACGATTACCTTTAGAGAACACATTTATCTTAGAATGCTCATCGTCCACCTGACGATGTTGTGAAAGCATTCAATCCATACAAGTTCGTTCCGGGTTCGAACGAAACCAAAGGCATTATCCCGTTACACTCGTATTGGAATCACCCTCAGAGTTAACGACAAAAACCCTTGCACTTTAAATCACCATCTCGAATCTATAAGTACTATTCCGTCAAAATCATTACGGAATCACCCACAGAGTTATACAGACGTATAGCCCTTACACCTCGAGTCTTCACTTGCTCCACTTGGATTAACGACCTAACGTTTAATTGGAATCGATGTGGTTTTCAGAAATCCAAATATGGAAACCCAATCCCGGTCTCACCGAAACAAAACGCCGTTTTAATGTCCAAGTTATACTTAAGGGATTTAAACAATTAACTCATTTTATTTTTATCTATTTCATTCAGATAGATAAACTACATTAACAGATAACCCATATCATTATCACAACAGATAATCATCACAACAGTCAATCATCACAACCAAAATAATCCATCATACTATAACTAAGCATCCATATCCTATAGATACTACTCATCTCATTTCTGAGATCACAACCATCCAAAGGTATATCAATATCATTCATAAGCAATGATATATTATCCATCATTTATAATTAATTTAAAATGAATTAAATTAATTACTTCTATCCTTAATTAATTTAAAATAAATTAAATTAATTATCCATTTATAAATCCTACTTATAATTCTATTGATTAATCAACCTAGTTAATTAATCGTTCACTAAGTATTTAACTTGATTAAACATCTATGATTAATCATTCACTAATTACAATAAGTATTTAGTCTTAAACTAATTCGATAAAATTAATTAACCTTAATCATAAGTAATCAACATTTAATTACTTCATTTATTAATTAACTATAATTAATTATATTTATCCTTAATTAATTACAATTAATTAATCACTTAATTAATTAATTATTACATAATAAACAATTCTTAATTACATCATTAACTATAATAATTAATGATCTCTAATTAATATTTAAATTAATTACTCAATTAAAAATTAATTACATTTAGTAATTAAAATACAATTATTAATCACCCCGATTAATATTTTATGTAACAACCCGTATATTTGGACCATTTAAATTGACAATAATCCACACATGTCAACTTAAATAATACAAAACACGAATCATTATGGGATTATATGTACATAAATGTAAATGAGAATCAATACAACATCACAGACACAGAACAGTCATAGAATAATGCAGCGGAAAATACATCGTCATAATAGTAGTTCATGAAGCTACTATCGAAGTACAACAATGTCTCAACATAAAATGACTGAAATGAAATACATAACTATCCAACAGACAAGAACAACAATACTGGAATAGAAATAAACTGATAAAGATAATGCTAAGTCTTCAACATCTTCAACCAACCTTGATCAGCAACTAGATAGCTTCAGACTGACCCGAGCATATACAAAAAGAAACACTCGAGTCAGGACTCAAAATCTTATACAGGAAAATCAAGTGCAGGGAATAAAGTTCATAACTCAAAGATGAATAAAATAAACATCTCAAAGGATTCGATAAACTATATATATATATATATATATATATATATATATATCAGAATACGATATGTAGATAATGTCTAATTAGTAAAATAGAATATTAAAATAGTATTAAGGCGTTACCATAATCCCCCTTAACACATTTTAAAATGTCATAATCTATACAGCACCGTAGGCCCCACCGTAAACTAGTGGTTATCAGAGGGTACCCCATAGGTATAACACAAAACAAAATGTAGTGGTCGCGAATAGGATAATCAGTATGACAAGGTACATGAGGCGATACCGACTAGGATACTAGTAGTTGCGTGATCCGGACTGATGTTGAGCATAGTAGGTACTATCTCAAAACCGCGAAACAACACTCCCAAATCAAGGAGTGCACCCAAATCGAATCACAAAAGTAATAGATATGGTATCGAAGAAGTGTGTCCGCTAGAGATAGCGAACCTCAATAGCCCGGTGCGGCTCCTGTTTTAGTCATGTCAGGGGTCATCCAATATCGTTCTCTTTCTTCAGTCAACACGTTCACCAAACCATCCACTTCATTCTGGATCGACACTCCGCGTATAATAGTTATTAAAGTGGTTTTCGGTATCGACAGAGAGTATGTCCATATCCGATCCCGGTCTCTTTAATAACTACGTATTTACTACCCGATGGTCGGTTAAATTAAAGTTTAAAACAAATCAAAGTCCAGAAGTCAAGTTGCAAGTTTGACTTCCAAAATTTGACATTTCACGATTCGATTTTTTTTCAGATTTTTGAAAACATATTTTCAAATGCAATTTTAGCTCAAACATTCGAGTTAACAAAATAATTAAGTATTCAAGTTCAATTTATTAAGATCCAAATTTCTCTTATTAAGTTTAGTTCAAAATCAATGAATTCAATTTAATGGTAAATTTAATTCGAATCATTAAATCAAATTTCTATTCATTTCAACTCATAATTTTCGTTCATCGTTATATTAAAAATAATCCTAAATTAGATTAAATTAATTCCATTTACTAGGTTCCCGTTTTATCAAAGTTTCATTTGATTCGTTTACTAATTCAACTAAATTTCTATTTTAAAGAAATCCATTTCATTTATTTAGTTTCATATATCACAAATAAGTTATGTTATAATCAACACAATCCATATTGTGTTCACAATGTCCTGGTTTTATTTAGTCATCAAATTTAAAATCATTAAATTATCACTAAATTAAATCTATAAAACTTTAGCAAGTTTAAATTTCGCTTAAGTCAAATTTCTAAATCTCAATTTAATTTATAACAAGTTTCAAATCTATTTAATTAAAACCCGAGTTTAAATCTAAATCTAATAAAATTTTAAATTACTAAATTCTAAAACTTACTTGTTTCTAAATCTCATTTCAATTAAATTTCTAATTCATTTTATTCAATCGAATAGGTTTATTAATCTGTTTCACTTAAATTCATTTAATTTATTTCCATTTAAATCCCTTAAGTTCGTTACTTAATTTCCAAATAAATTGTTAAGTTCATTCCTTAGTTTCAAATATATTTCCATCTCAAAATGATTTTTTTGTCGACCAATCGGGTTTCTTATTTTTAATTATCTATCCTAGGCCAAGTTGTTCAATTGGGTTTTATCATTTCAACCCGATATCATTTAATATAAACAAAGCATGGCAAAGGGAACTTGCAGTGTGATAACTGGGATGGTGTCAAAGTTAATAAACAAGCAACAGCAACCATACACAACAATTCAACAATTTATTAAATAATCCCGGAATAATCGTATTAACTTGCATTTGTTATTTATGCAAATTAATATAATTATTCCTAGAATCCACACTATCATTTCATGCGAATTAAGGATTATTACATTATGGTTTCACTTGGTGTCTTGTTATCAATTTACTACATAGATTCAATGGTTCAAAGTGAGATTAATTCTATTCTTTGCGTCGATTTATTTAACATTTAAAGGGGTCAAGTTTAACATATATAATCCATTTTAAATTGTTTAACTATCCTATATCAATTTCAACTTCATATTAATTATCGCTTATATTAACGACCAAATTACATAGCAAATTTAGTGTCACAACTATTTACCATAAATCAACATCATATCACAATTTATCACATTAAACCTTTAAACAATACATGGCGTCAATTCAGAAGTTTTAAATTCTAACAATATTAAATTTTAACTTGTATAGCAATTAACAGTTTATGTGAACAATTTTAACATCAACCATTTTAACATCCAAATTAATATTAACAACATCTATCACCTAGTTATCATAGCATAATAGATTGAGCCGTGAATAAAATATTCACCTTGCGTGGTTAGAGAAGACGACGGAGCACGAAGACGAATAGATAAGAGGCACGAACAAGCACGACACAAAGCAAACCCAAACGAAGTAACGAAGCAAGGAAAAAACTCGCCAAGCTGAATGTAAGCCTAATTCTCCGGAGCAGTAGCTGAAACAAACATAGTAAATCACTGTATGTGAGCAACTAGATTTCTCAAAGTTGTATATTGCTATATATATAGATATATATACGGTTTGATATAAATATATATTTATCAGAATCAATGCTCAAACTAAAAAAATGTGGATGGTGAACAGTAGGGAAGAGATGACGGAGGGCTGCGGCACGTGATGCGATGGGCGGTGGCATTTGTTGATGGTGTGTTGCTCTACTGTGATGGAGGGCGGGTGGCTTCGGGGTCTGTTGGTGGTAGCGGGTGATGGCATGCGTGTGCTGCTGACTGGGCAGTGGGTGGTCTGGGCGAGGGCTGGGGACGCGGTGGCGTAGCAGTGGTCGGGCGGAGTGACAGTGGCGCATGGGGGTCTGGCGAAATGGGGTGGCGGCACATGTGGGAAGTGGATGCGGGTAGTGTGGTCTGGGCACGGAGGAGGGGATGTGGGCCGTGGGCAGTGGGCGGCAGCGGTCTGGGCGTTGCCGCGTGGAGGAGCAGTCGACGTGGAGGTAGGCACTGGCTGAGGCGGAAACGTTGGAGGCTTGTCGCATGGGGATAGAGGAGTTAGGCGACATGGAGGAGTCGAGTTTCGGGAGAGGGAGGCGGAGATGAGGCATGTTTTGTGATTTTAATAACTAGAGGGCAATAGAATAAGAAGGTAAAAGGGGAGATGATAGGAGATACGGCATACGTACCAGAGAAATATTGCAAACGAATAAAACAATTGAAACGAAACCAGTATATAATGAATATTATAGAAACCAAGAGTCTCCAATTTATTTCCTTGGTAACTGAATTGACTATTGGTTTCCAACGCAGCTGAATAGACCAAGGCTGTTAGGATTCTAAACGTTGGAGAGAATGGTTATCGTTTTGTGTTGCGTAACGGACCGGTTTGCAATCCGTTAAACGATTATAGTTGACAATGCCGAACTCCAATTTACACAAATAAATATATCGTTTTGATCACCGCGATGAGATGGTCACAACGGTATGAAAATATTTATAGTTTGACACTGTTTGCGAAGTGATAATCCTTATTGAACCATTTGCTCGAACGACAATTTTACTATCAATTAAAAGCGAAATTTGACGAAACGAAATGCACCGCCAGGTTCAGAATATTTTCTTTTGCAACGATGTGAAAATATTTGGGTTTGGACGATAGAAAATTTCAGCGTAGAATTTAAACTAATAGGCAAATGCTACGAGCGAAATATACTTTAATATTTTCCGACGAAATTTGGCACACGCCTATGTCTATCTAGACGCATTCCAAATATGAAGTTTGAATGGAGACGGAATTTTGTTTGTGAAAATTTTAATTCTCCCCTACTCAAAACTTTTCGTCCTCGAAAAGGAACAGAGTGAAGAGTGGAAGAATAGATAAAAGAGATACGATGGATATAGAATTGATTATCGGATGAAATATAGAATATAGAATAGAGTTTACCTTCAACAAACAATTCTGGATTTGAATCCCTGATACTTTCCTCGGTTTCCCAAGTACAATCACGATTATCGGGACTCCATTGTACTTTGACTAGGCTAACAGATTTCCTTCTAAGCTACTTCGTATCCCTATCAACAATACGAAGTGGTCTTCTTTCTATAGTCAAATCCGGCTCAATATCAACCTCATCTAACTGAGCAATAGGAATGGTCATGGATGGATCGTGTACAACCTTCCGAAGATGTGAAACATGGAAGACGTTGTGCACGCCTTCAAATTTCTCCAGCAGCGCAACTCTGTAGGCTAGTGTACCAATCCTCTCAGTGATAGTGAAAGGTCCTACAAATCTAGGAGCGAGCTTCCCTCTACGGCCAAACCGAATAACATTCTTTAAAGGTGATACCTTTAGAAATACCTCATCTCCAACATGGAATTCCAAATCTCTTCTACGCCTATCAGCATAGCTCTTCTGCCTATCCTGTGCGGTCTTCATCTTCCTTCTAATCTCATTAACCTTCTCGGATGCTTCCATAATTATATCTGGGCCAAGAATTAGTCGATCACCAGGCTCAATCCAACAAGCTGGCGATTTGCATGGCCGTCCATACAAAGCTTCGAACGGTGCCATATCAATACTCGCCTGATTATAAAGATAGTTAAATTTCAATTCAATTTTACTTATTCAAATTGAAAATTTCTGATTACCTGATAACTGTTATTATAAGTGAATTCAACCAAATGGAGGTGGTCTTCCCAAGATCCACCGAAGTCAATAATGCAAGCTCGGAGCAGATATTCCAAAACCTGGTTTACCCTCTCAGTTTGGCCATCTGTTTGAGGATGATAAGCTTTACTCAGATTCAGTTTAGTGCCCAAGACGTCCTGAAATGCCTTCTAGAATTTACTAGTGAATAAAGGATCTCTATCGCATACAATACTAGATGGAACCCCATGTAGTCTAACAATATCTCTCATATAAATCTCGGCCAAACTCGAAGCAGTACGAGTGGTCTTAACCGGAATAAAGTGAGCAGATTTGGTCAATCTATCAACAATCACCCATATGCTCTCGTTACCTTTTCTGGTCCTCGGTAATCCATCAATGAAGTCCATAGAAATCTGATCCGATTTCCAACACGGAATCTCTAGGGGTTGAAGTAATCCTGCCGTTTTACGGTGATCAGCCTTGACTTGCTGGCAAGTAGTGCATTACTGACATATATGGAAATATCTCTCTTCATCCCACTCCACCAATATAAACGCTTCATATTTCGATACATCTTAGTGACACCAGGATGAAATGAAAGTGATGACTGATGGTTTTCTCTAAGCACTTCTTGTCTCAATCCATTAACATTAGGAACACAAATACAGTTGTCAATCTTTAGAACTCCGTTACTATCAATCTGTGCTCCCACTTTACTGTCAGCATTTCCAACTCTACCAAGAACTAACTCCTTCATGCGATAGAGCAAAGTGTCCACATATTGCTTAGCTTTTATGCGGTCCATAAGAGATGGGGAGATAACAAGTTGAAATAGCATGCCTTCTACAAGATTACAATATGACAATGCTTTGCTTCGACTCAAAGCATCTGCTACAACATTTGCTTTCCCAGGAGTATAGTTTATGTCAAGATCGTATGCAGCTAAGAATTCGAGCCATCGGACTTGTCTCTGGTTCAAATCCTTCTGAGAGAAAATATAACCCAACGACTTATGATCTGTGAATAATTCAAATTTTGTTCCTAAAAGGTGATGCCTCCATAGTTTCAAAGCAAATACAACTGCAAGAAGCTCTAAATCATGTGTTGCATAATTTACTTCATGGGTCTTCAACTGACGACCAGCATAAGCAATAATCTTTCCATTTTGCATAAGGACAGCACCTAAACCTTCTCGACAAGCATCAGTATAGACAGTTAATCCTTCACTCCCGTCAATTACCGCAAGAACTGGGGATGAAGTTAACTTACGCTTCAACTCATTAAAAGCGAATTCACACTTCTTACTCCAAATAAATTTGACATCCTTTCGAGTTAAAGCAGTAAGTGGGGAAGAAATCTGAGCAAAGTGTTCAATAAATCTGCGATAGTAACCGGCCAGACCCAAGAAGCTACGGATATTAGTAGGAGTTTTGGGAGTCTCCCAATCCTATAGATATATTTAAAATTAGAAAGGACTAAGATGGATCGAATAGAAATAACGAATAGGATAGAACTTACATTGATCACGGCGATCTTAGCTGGATCGACCGAAATCCCATTTTCAGAAACTATATGGCCAAGGAATCGTACTTCGTCTCGCCAGAAGTGGCATTTCGAAAACTTGGCTTTAAGCTGATGATTTCTAAGAGTTTCTAGAACATAAGAAAGATGTGTTTCATGCTCTTTCTCATCTTTGGAGAAGACGAGAATATCAACTATGAAGACAAGAACAAACTTATTAAGGACATCACGAAAGACTCAATTCATTAAGTCAACAAAATAAGCCGGGGCGTTGGTCAACCCAAACGGCATAACTAACCATTCGTAGAATCCGTTCTCGGCACGGAAAGCTGTTTTGTGAATATTATCTTCTGCTACTTTGAGTTGGTGGAACCCAGTGGCTAGATCAAGTTGTGAGAAGACTTTAGCTCCATGGAGCTGATCGAATAAATCATTTATGCGAGGCATCGGATAGCAATTTTTGAAGGTGCGTTTGTTTAGTTCTCTGTAATCAACACACATGCGAAGGGATCCATCTGATTTGGTGACAAATACAACTGTGGCACCCCGTTCAGAACAACTTCTTCTAATCAAGCCTTTAGCAAAAAGATCATCAATTTGAGTTTTAAGTTCAGCCCTTTCTTTAGCAGCCATCCTTCTGTGAGGAAGAACTACGGGAGTAGCTCCAAGAATAAGGTCAATGCGGAAATCGATCTCCCGTTTAGGCGGTAGAGAGTTGACCTCTCCAAATACATCGGGAAATTTCTGAACAATAGAAGTGGTGTTAAGATCATCCGGGTGAGCATCAAGAGAGAATATGAAGCTTCCTGCATATTTCTGAGGTGATTTGCATTCAATGACAAGTGGCAGACCCTTGTCATTGACTAGAGAAACAGAACGAGCTTTGCAAGAAATAACAGCATCGAATTTTCTTAACCAATCAGCGCCTAATAAGATGTCAAATGCTACAAAGCCAAGCACATAAAAATCCCAAGTGAATCGATATCTTCCATATAAGAGCACAACCCCTTTACAAATTCTACTGAGGTTGACAAGTCCTCCAATAGGGTTAGAAACACATAAGGAAGTAGTAGCAAGAGTAGGTTCTAATTTGAGCTTATTAGAAAGATCAATAGATATGAAGCTATGAGAAGCACCAGTATCGAATAATACTCTAACAGGTAAATCATGAAATGAAAAAGTACTACGCAAAGTTCCTTGGTCATCCTGAGCAGGTGGAGGAGGTGGTGTAGGAGTGGTGATAGCATATACTCCTGATGGTATGCCTTTCTTCCGCAATGGGCAGTCTCTCTTGAAGTGACCTGGCTGGAGGCAGACGTGGCATAAATCATTCCTCATCTAAGGAGGTAGTGGAATAGCAGCTCCGGTGGATGGACAACTATTAGCATAATGGCCCTTCTTATCGCATTTGAAGCAAGTGATCTTAGCAAGGTCGATTGGGCTTTTCTGGGCATATCCTAATCCTGTAGTCTTTTGCCAGGCTTTCTTTTGTTGATCAAAGTTCATCTTCCTCTTCCCGAGCTGGCTGGAAGATGGCTGAGTAGGAGGAGCCTTGACAGTGGGTCCCCTTGGCTTTGCCTCATATCTAAGAGCATAATCAACAAGCTCTGTGAAGGTGCAGTGAGTGTGGCCAGTAAGCAAGTCATAATACTCTGGTCTAGCTCCCATAATGAATTTCTCGTTCTTCAGAAGTGGGGTATCAATCAATCCCGGGCCAAACTTGGAGAGCTCGTTGAATTTCCTCTCGTACTCAGAAAAAGTCATACTGCCTTGCTTAAGGTCCATAAAAGCCCTATAAAGTTGGGTTTTCCCAGCAGCTGGCATCCATTGTGTCGAGAAAATATCCCTAATCAAAAGATAGACTAGATAAATAACATTCCAAGGATTGAAAGAAGAATTTAGACTATGAAATCCAAACAAATTTGTACCTAAATTGGGCCCAAGTGATGGTGTTCTCCTCGATACGAGAAGTAATAGATTCCCACCAGTCTCGTGCGGCATCCCGAAGTTGCCAAGCAGCAAGCTGACGCTTCTGAGCATCAGTGATTTCCAATCCAGAAAATATCATCTCTAAGCTTTTGAGCCATTGTTGAGCTTCAATAATATTCTCGGATCCGGAGAACTTAACACCCCCAAGCTGTGTATACTCCTTACTAAGAGTGGTAAATTTGACTGTAGCTGGGGCGGCAGGTGCAGCCTGGACAGGACCATTTCCCCTTCCTCCCCTATTGTTTCTTCTGGCACTCATCCTGAAATACCAAAAGAGATTTAGAACCAAGGATAGAAAATCATAGAACTTTAAGGAAAGTCTAATCAATGAAACAATTAAGAAGTTTGAATTTGAAAGGATATGGATATTGAATTGATTCTTCTCATTCTAGGGTATTGCTACCCTATGTCTAATGAGTTTATATAACCCCAAACTAAGGTTTTTAGTGGAACCTGGCTCTGATACCAACTGTAACAACCCGTATATTTGGACCATTTAAATTGACAATAATCCACACATGTCGACCTAAATAATACAAAACAAGAATCATTATGGGATTATATGTACATAAATGTAAATGAGAATCAATACAACATCACAGACATAGAACAGTCACAGAATAATGCAGCGGAAAATACATCGTCATAATAGTAGTTCATGAAGCTACTACCGAAGTACAACAATATCTCAACATAAAATGACTGAAATGAAATACATAACTATCCAACAGACAAGAACAACAATACTGGAATAGAAATAGACTGATAAAGATAATGCTAAGTCTTCACCATCTTCAACCAACCTTGATCAGCAACTAGATAGCTTCAGACTGACCCGAGCATATACAAAAAGAAACACTCGAGTCAGGACTCAAAATCTTATACAGGAAAATCAAGTGCAGGGAATAAAGTTCATAACTCAAAGATGAATAAAATAAACATCTCAAAGGATTCGATAAACTATATATATATATATCAGAATATGATATGTAGATAATATCTAATCAGTAAAATAGAATATTAAAATAGCATTAAGGCATTACCATAATCCCCCTTAACACATTTTAAAATGTCATAGTCTATACAGCACCGTAGGCCCTACCGTAAACTAGTGGTTATCAGAGGGTACCCCATAGGTATAACACAAAACAAAACGTAGTGGTCGCGAATAGGATAATCAGTATGACAAGGTACATGATGCGATACCAACTAGGATACTAGTAGTTGCGTGATCCGGACTGATGTTGAGCATAGTAGCTACTATCTCAACACCGCGAAACAACACTCCCAAATCAAGGGGTGCACCCAAATCGAATCACAAAAGTAATAGATATGATATCGAAGAAGTGTGTCCGCTAGAGGTAGCGAACCTCAATTGCCCGGCGCGGCTCCTGTTTTATTCATGTCAGGGGTCATCCAATATCGTTCTCATTCTTCAGTTAACACGTTCACCAAACCATCCACTTCATTCTGGATCGACACTCCGCGTATAATAGTTATTAAAGTGGTTTTCGGTATCGACAGAGAGTATGTCCATATCCGATCCCGGTCTCTTTAATAACTACGTATTTACTACCCGATGGTCGGTTAAATTAAAGTTTAAACAAATCAAAGTCCAGAAGTCAAGTTGCAAGTTTGACTTCCAAAATTTGACATTTTACGATTCAATTTTTTTTCAGATTTTTGAAAACATATTTCCAAATGCAATTTTAGCTCAAACATTCGAGTTAACAAAATAATTAAGTATTCAAGTTCAATTTATTAAGATCCAAATTTCTCTTATTAAGTTTAGTTCAAAATCAATGAATTCAATTTAATGGTAAATTTAATTCGAATCATTAAATTAAATTTCTACTCATTTCAACTCATAATTGTCGTTCATCGTTATATTAAAAATAATCCTAAATTAGATTAAATTAATTCCATTTACTAGGTTCCCTTTTTATCAAAGTTTCATTTGATTCGTTTACTAATTCAACTAAATTTCTATTTTAAAGAAATCCATTTCATTTATTTACTTCCATATATCACCAATAAGTTATGTTATAATCAACACAATCCATATTGTGTTCACAATGTCCTGGTTTTATTTAGTCATCAAATTTAAAATCATTAAATTATCACTAAATTAAATCTATAAAACTTTGGCTAGTTTATATTTTGCTTAAGTCAAATTTCTAAATCTCAATTTAATTTATAACAAGTTTCAAATCTATTTAATTAAAACCCGAGTTTAAATCTAAATCTAATAAATATTTAAATTATTAAATTCTAAAACTTACTTGTTTCTAAATCTCATTTCAATTAAATTTCCAATTCATTTTATTCAATCGAATAGGTTTATTAATCCGTTTCACTTAAATTCATTTAATTTATTTCCATTTAAATCCCTTAAGTTCGCTACTTAATTTCCAAATAAATTGTTAAGTTCATTCCTTAGTTTCAAATATATTTCCATCTCAAAAAGATTTTTTTGTCGACCAATCGGGTTTCTTATTTTTAATTATCTATCCTAGGCCAAGTTGTTCAATTGGGTTTTATCATTTCAACCCGATATCATTTAATATAAACAAAGCATAGCAAAGGGAACTTGCAGTGTGATAACTGGGATTGTGTCAAAGTAAATAAACAAGCAACAGCAATCATACATAACAATTCAACAATTTATTAAATAATCCGGGAATAATCGTATTACTTGAATTTGTTATTTATGCAAATTAATATAATTATTCCTAGAATCCACACTATCATTTCATGCGAATTAAGGATTATTACATTATGGTTTCACTTGGTGTCTTGTTATCAATTTACTACATAGATTCAATGATTCAAAGTGAGATTAATTCTATTCTTTGCGTCGATTTATTTAACATTTAAAGGGGTCAAGTTCAACATATATAATCCATTTTAAATTGTTTAACTATCCTATATCAATTTCAACTTCATATTAATTATCGCTTATATTAACGACCAAATTACATAGCAAATTTAGTGTCACAACTATTTACCATAAATCAACATCATATCACAATTTATCACATTAAACCTTTAAACAATACATGGCGTCAATTTAGAAGTTTTAAATTCTAACAATATTAAATTTTAACTTGTATAGCAATTAACAGTTTATGTGAACAATTTTAACATCAACCATTTTAACATCCAAATTAATATTAACAACATCTATCACCTGGTTATCATAGCATAATAGATTGAGCCGTGAATAAAATATTCACCTTGCGTGCTTAGAGAAGACGACGAAGCACGAAGACGAATAGATAAGAGGCATGAACAAGCACGACACAAGGCAAACCCAAACGAAGTAACGAAGCAAGGAAAAAACTCGCCAAGCTGAATGTAAGCCTAATTCTCCGGAGCAGTAGCTGAAACAAACATAGTAAATCACTGTATGTGAGCAACTAGATTTCTCAAAGTTGTATATTGCTATATATATATATATATACGGTTTCATATAAATATATATTTATCAGAATCAGTGCTCAAACTAAAAAAATGTGGAAGGTGAACAGTAGGGAAGAGATGATGGAGGGCTGCGGCACGTGATGCGATGGGCGGTGGCGTTTGTTGATGGTGTGTTGCTCTACTGTGATGGAGGGCGGGTGGCTTCGGGGTCTATTGGTGGTAGCAGGTGATGGCATGCGTGTGGTGCTGACTGGGCAGTGGGTGGTCTGGGCGAGGGCTGGGGATGCGGTGGCGCAGCAGTGGTCGGGCGGAGTGACAGTGGCGCATGGGGGTCTGGCGAAATGGGGTGGCGGCACATGGGGGAAGTGGATGCGGGTAGGGTGGTCTAGGCACGGAGGAGGGGATGTGGGCTGTAGGCAGTGGGTGGCAGCGGTTTGGGCGTTGCCGCGTGGAGGAGCAGTCGACGTGGAGGTAGGCACTGGCAGAGGCGGAAACGGTGGAGGCTTGTCGCATGGGGATAGAGGAGTGAGGCGACATGGAGGAGTCGAGTTTCGGGAGAGGGAGGCGGAGATGAGGCATGTTTTGTGATTTTAATAACTGGAGGGAAATAGAATAAGAAGGTGAAAGGGGAGATGATAGGAGATACGACATACGTGCCAGAGAAATATTGGAAACGAATAAAACAATTGAAACGAAACCAGTATATAATGAATATTATAGAAACCAAGAGTCTCCAATTTATTTCCTTGGTAACTGAATTGACTATTGGTTTCCAACGCAGCTGAATAGACCAAGGCTGTTAGGATTCTAAACGTTGGAGAGAATGGTTATCGTTTTGTGTTACGTAACGGACCGGTTTGCAATCCGTTAAACGATTATAGTTGACAATGCCGAACTCTGATTTACACAAATAAATATATCGTTTTGATTACCGCGACGAGACGGTCACAACGGTATGAAAATATTTATAGTTTGACACTGTTTGCGAAGTGATAATCCTTATTGAACCATTTGCTCGAACGACAATTTTACTATCAATTAAAAGCGAAATTTGATGAAATAAAATGCACCGCCAGGTTCAAAATATTTTCTTATGCAACGACGTGAAAATATATGGGTTTGGACGATAGAAAATTTCCGCATAGAAATTAAACTAATAGGAAAATGCGACGAGCGAAATTTACTTTAATATTTTCAAATGGAATTTGGCACACGCCTATGTCTGTCTAGACGCATTACAAATATGAAGTTTGAATGGAGATGGAATTTTGTTTGTGAAAATTTTAATTTCTGCACTAAATAAACGATTTAAAAATTTTAAATTGGTCTGAATTTCAGGGTCGTTACATTTTAAATCCAATAATTAACCACTCTTAATTACTTATTAATAAATTAATTATCCAATAATTAATTATCTTTATTAATTAATCCTTGATTAAAAGTAATTATCCAAATTACTTTATTAAAATAAAACATCTTTCCATAATTACAATCCAGTAATTATTACTTCTCTAAGTAATCTTGCTCCATAAATTACATTAAGTAATTATTATCATTAAATCATTAAATTATTAATTAAATTAATTAAACTAAATTAATTAATTTAACAAAGCACATTATCAAAATTAATTACAATAAGTAATTAACCCTTAATTATTTTTTTAAAGTAATTACACTTAAATTACAATTGATTATCTTAAATTTATTAATCTAATTAATTAATCAAAATTTATCACATTAATTAATTATTTAATTATCCTTAGATAATTATCTTATTTAATGAACAACATTTTCATTAATTCCTTACTTAAGAAAATTATCTTGGATTAATTATTCATTAATCATCTCTAATTATAAATTAATTTAAGTTATTATTTAAAATCAAATAAATAAGTAAATTTTTAATTATTTCCAAAATAATTCATTTACTTATTTATAACTTAATTAACATTCAAAATGTATTTAAATAATTCATTTCTAAAATCTAATTCAACTTTTATTTAAAAATTTAAGAGTTAAAAATGTTTAACCATATAAACATTATTCAATTTAAATTAATAAACCAAAAGGTAAAGAACTACCATTATATAAGAAAAGTTTAAAAATCTATATTACTTAATTTTACTAAAAATAAATCAAGTCTTTTAAAATAGATAGATTATTTTAACTTTCAATTTAAAGTTAAACATTTCATAATTTATTTAAATATTTAAAGGAAAGAGTTCTTTTAAATTTAAACCTTAATTGAAATCATATTC
Organism: Allium cepa; assembly: GCA_030765085.1. NCBI lineage: Eukaryota > Viridiplantae > Streptophyta > Magnoliopsida > Asparagales > Amaryllidaceae > Allium > Allium cepa. Next base: position 57,992,394 of record CM060930.1, read on the forward strand.
ATATTTAAATTCTACTTAAAAACATTTTCTGTCTAATTTTTAAAAATTTTCAAAACTGTTTTGAATTCAAACTCATTTCAAAGCAAAACTGAAATCACATTCAAAACTGGATTTCAAAACTAAATTTTAAATCTAGCTTAAAATTTAAAAGTTTCATTTTTTTAACTTTGAATTCAAACTTATACCTAAATTTAAATCTTTGTTTTTAAAAACTGAATTCCCTTCAGATTTTAAAAAAAAACAAAACTGGTTTAAATAAAATCTGGAATTCAAAGAAACCTGCACTATGCTTATACTGTTTCAAATTTATGTTTAAATCTTACTTTATATTTGAATTCTTCAATTTAAACTTTTTGAATTCATAACTTACTAGAATTTTAATTCAAACCTATACTTAAATTTATATCATAGTTTTAAAAAGATTTGTGTTTTCCAGATTTTTTTTTTAAAAAAAACAACACTCAGACCTGCACTTTCACAAACCCGAGACCACCAACTAAATACTTTGGGTCAATTCCACCTTCACTTCGAGTCACAACTAAAACTGCAAGGAAGCATCTTCGAGTCACTCCAACCCTGCACCAGCCAAAGTTCACCAGAGACCACCAAACACTGTGCCATTGCGACCACTGCTCCGGCGGCTTCCAGCATCCTTCACCAACCTCTCCAATACACCATCCACCCCTCTACTTGTTAACAATCATCAACAAAACTCTCTGTTGCTTGAAAACAGATTCAAGCAAAAACATCCACCTGAAGAGCTTCACCACCACATACCCAGAACCTGTCAATCATCACAACACCCAACTCCGGCCATTTCATGACCTCCAACTCCAGCCAATGCTCCACTTAAACCCCCTCTGCCAAACCCCAAAACCACAAACCACTCGAATCACCATATAGTACAGGCAGTACAAAACCTCTGCTACACTAAACTAAGGATTCAAACCTGAAAAATACCCCACTGTCATCACCTTTAATCTCTGACCATCTTCACCTTATTTTCCCACTCTCTCCAGTTAACACACCACCTCCAGGCAGATATCCAAGATCAAAAATCTATTATGTGATTTGATATTCCCAAAATACAAAATTCTGCACAATCCTTAGTTGCTAACCACAGTAGATTTTAAAACTTGTTGCATGTTTTAATATCCATGTTTTTAAACATGCAATAAAGTTTTAAACATGTTTTGGATAAATTTTAAGATGTTTGGTAATTTTAATTTTGGAAACTTTTGTCAGTTGTTATTGATTTCAGAAGTAACAGGCTTTACTTTTCTAAAATAAAAATTTTACAAACCTGAATCTATGCTACACAAACTTAAATTTGATTACATAATGTTCCTAACTAAGATTCATACATAAAGAAGTGGATTTGTATTTAAATCTTAATAAGAGCAGAAACAGGTATGTTAGAAAGTCTGCATCACTCCTATGTGCATATTCAATAAAGTGCACAGAGCATACATCATACAACAGTCAACAAACATACTTAATGCTATCAGTACTTATGCATAGATAAATTCAAGACAACCTATAAAAAGTGATGTTGCTTACCAAAAGAAAGAACAGAGCGGTTATATTTTTTTATTTTTTTACTAATCACTGTTTTGATTTTTTTTTTGAACAACATTTTAAATTAAACTTTAATTTCAGCAAATCTTGATAGCTTGATTTTTTTTAAAAAGAAGAAACTGTTTTTAAAACAGAAATTTACTCACCTTAAAAATGGAAAAAGAAAGGATGTAGTCATTTCCAGGAGCCTGAATTTCCTTGCATTGAATCTGAGCTTGCATGCTAGTTAGAGTTGATGATAACATGTTGTTTGCAGGCTTTGGAACTGCATGCAGACCCAATTTCATGCTTGAATAAATCTTATAGGTTGTAGAAATTTTGTTTGCAGGTTCAAACCAATTTGCAAACGTGATTTCTTTTGCAGGTTTTAAAACATTGATTGCAGATTGATTTTGTTTGCAGATTCAAACACCATTTGTAAATGGGGTTTCCAGATTTTAAACATGCATTGAGTTTTTGCAGAATATTGATTGAGTTTGGGCTGTGGATTTTTGAGTGAAATGGGATTTTAGTTTTCTCAAAACTGAATTTAGATTTATTATAGGAGATAAAGTGTTTGAAACAAAAGATTTGTTTTAAGTTTTATCTAAAATAATAAATTCAAATATTGATTTAGTAATGCCACATGTTGTTTAGATGTGAAGATTAACTACAAGTGTCTACTTTAAAACATGAAGCTTAACACATGTAAGACTTTAATATAAAGATAAATGTCTTTGTTTATAAATGTTTTAATTAAAATAAAACCATTCTAATTTAATTTAAGATGTTTTGTATGTTTCTTTACATTTAATCTTTTAAATGATTACAATTGAATTATCTTTACGTATTTAAATATTTGCTTGAATATTTTTAAAAATTATTTAAAACCATTTTCAAAAGAGAAACTTTTTTAAAAAGAAAAGAACAAATGTTGAATTCATTTTATTCAAGAGTTTCAAATATACTATACTCTAATATAAATAAACTAAATTTATTTCAAAACAATTTAAAGATAAAACAAAATAAACTTTATAATAAAATACAATTTTTAACTATATATTTATAACAAAATATTTACTATAATTTCCTTTTTGAAAATACAAGATAGATTTATAAATTGACTTATGGAAAGTTTCAATACTATTTTCAATTTAATTAATCAATTCATAAATTATACACCTATATATATATATATAATTTGAAAATATCCTTTATTAGATTTAAATTTAAAATTAAAATTTAAACTCCTATTTACAATGTATACACATATATACAAAATCAATTTAGAAAGGAAATTTTATTATTAAAATATTTTTAACATTTAAAAAAAACAACAAGATTCTTAAATTCAATTATTATTATAAGTTTTGAAAAGAATATCATTTATCCGAACTAAATAATTATAAATTTTCAAAAGAAAATTATGTTTGAAATGGATTATTAAATCAATATATCACATTTTAAAAATAATTATAAATGAAAATAAATATTGCCCAAATTTCCGAGACATCGCACGTTATAAAAATAATGGTAGTAAAATACGTTTCAAACAAAACGTCGGTTCAAAATAAATTTAACTGTAGACTGCAAACACACGTTCAATAAAGTGTACGGCCTGTGGAAGATACAAGCACGTAACAACATACGAGAATTAAGTTTAAAATGTTTTTCATGCAATACTCTGAAGTATACACGCTATATTTTAAAGATCTGGCACTAACTATATTTGCACACGAATAAAAATAGCAACAAGACCTGCACATTTTTACATGCCCTAAGTTTTCAAGGCTATAGGCAAAGCACCCTCTCTATACATGCATGCATACTGAATATATTTGGACTTTGTTCCAAATATAATACATATACACGCTAATGAAGAAGCAAAGTAAATGATCTGTACACAAAGTACAAAAAGAGTTGGACTCATTTTCTTGTTCCACGCATGCACAAAAAGAATTGGATTCATTTAACTTGGTCACTAATGTTTTCACGCATGCAAGTAATATGAACCATATGCATGCAAGTCATAATTTTGGATTTGAAAATATACTAACCTAGACACGTTGCCATAAGCATGCACTGTAACAACCCTGTATTTTGTAATTATTTTATTATATGTTTTAATTATTTTTAATGTAAGATTTTGATTTAAAAACTTATTTTACTTATTTGAAATGATTAAATTTATTATTTAAATATAATCTTGATTTTTATATGAGTTATAATTCCAAACTTGTGTAAGTTGAATATTTGCCTGAAATGCTGATTTTGGTCAAAATAGTCAAACTGTGACTTTTAACTTAAAATTTTAAAAGTTTAAAATTTTAATTTTTTTCTTTTATTATGAAAGTACATAAAATTCTAAGAACACCACTTTTCGTTTCGTTGAAATCGGATGTAAATTATGAAAGTTATACCCTTTACAATATTGTGCGTATATAGGGTTATTTTACAATGACTATTTTAAATTATATAAGTTACTTCTTCTTTGTTAATTTTACTTTAATATGTGACAATATGTTATATTATGTATATTATGACTTTTAAGTATTTTTAAAATGATAATATAATTTTTCTAAAGTTCATTTGAATTTATTTCTAATTTTAAAGCCTAGTCTACAATTTTAAGCCATTTTCTTAATTTAATTATATATAATTAAAATTTATTTATTTATTTTATGCACTCACTTTTATTTGCTGTGTTTTACTTTATTTTATTCATTTTACATGTATTTAAATTAAAGTAAATTTTTTCAAAGTACATTGAAGTTATTTCTAATTCTTAAGTGAAGTTTTCATTTTCTGTGCTATTTTTCTTATTTTAAATCATATCTAATTAATATTTAATTATTAATATTTTGTTTATCTGTTATATTTTCGAATTCTAACTGAAATTTATAAGTGTTTTCAGTTATTTAAGATGTATATGAATATATATAGGAAGTTTAAAAGGTTTGAAAGCAAAGAAACGTAAAACCGTTTTAACGTTTCTTCTTCCGTTTCTTTTCCAATTAATAGATTTAATTTCCTTTGACCGTTCCTTTCTTTATTGTAGCTGTGCATTTCTTGCCTCATTTTCACGTGAAAACATTCCTTTCCACTTCATTTTTCTTGGCTAGAAAGGTTTGGTAATGGCTCCTCTTTTCCTCTTCTTTTTGCTCTTCTTTTTCCATTGTTTTCTTATATTTGCCTTGCCTTCTCCCTTGATTAAGATCGGCCTCTTCCCCTATTCCACGGCCACCACCTCCTTCCATTTCTTCCCAACCATCACCACCATCTACCCCATCGGATCTGACCATGGTCGAACCCCTTTTGATGGTCAAACCCCTCAAATCACAACCTAGATGCCTAGATCCATGCTTATTTGACCGCTACATGCTCATCCACTTCAACCACCACCCAAACCACCACCATAGCCGCCACCACTCCCCAGACCTGACCACAACACACCCCTCCCCACCTCTGTCCAGTCATGACACATCACAGGCCGAGCCCAATCCCAATGGTTGAGCCCTTGTTTTGACCAAAAACCACCTAATTGACTTCAAAACCACATCACCTCGTCATGTACAAACTCCACCTTGTCTTGCCTTGAACCCGAACTATGTTAGCCCAAACCTGACCCAAAACTTGACCACATCTGAACCACATCAAACCCCAAAGCCATACCAAACATTAGAGAAGGCAAAGCAAAAGACTGCGTAGTCGTATCCCCTTTATTTCAATGTTATTGCATTTTAAAGTCATATTGAATTTTGTTGTTTTGATATTTTTTTTTGGGTTGCACACAATGGTTGTAGATTTGATTCGATCTCCATTCATTCAAATCAAAAGTCATGCTGTATCGTGCTTGTCATACTTTTGGAATCGCACTTGTGTTTGTTGTTTTGGTCTTCAGCTTGAAAAAGTGAGTCTTTCTCACCTTGACATTTATACTTATGAAAGTGAATTAATGACAAGTGTTTAGTAATATAAAATGTTTATGCAAATTAATGATGATCATATGATATGCTATGCCATGTTATTACCATGTTATTACCATGTTTAAACTGTTAATTTTCACCTGACATCTGATATATGACTGTATATTGTGATATTGACCTTGTTTATATTATTCCTGTATATGATTAAACTGCAAGTTCCCTGTTAGAAAAAAAATGTTATGGGCTGAAATGATAGACCTGATTTATTTTATTTAATTTATTTTAACTTGGGATTGCGGGTTTGAAATGATAAAACCCGGATTTTCTTTGTAAATTACGGGGTGAAATGATATATTACCCGTATCACTTTACCTAGCGTAGAAAATTTTATACAGGCCCGTAGTTAAAATATGCTTTTCTAAAAATTTTAAAATATTTTAGAAATTTAATTATTATAATATTTTGATTTGAAATTTAATAAAAATAAAATTTTTGTAAAATATTATTGATTTCTTGAATAATTTTAAGTGAAATGAATTAATGAAAAGTTAGAAATTTTGAACGTAAGTTATTTTGGAAATTTTGATTTAATTATAATTGGAAATTTAATTGAGTATGAAATTTTGATAAATTTATGATAATTTGAATTTAAATGAATTTAAAATGATTTTTATCATATTTATGATTTTTAATAAAGTTGAAATGTGAAATGAATAAATATTTAAGTTGAAACTTTGAAATATAACTAGAATTGGAAATTTATGAAATTGACGTAAAAGTGCACTTTTAGTTAAGCAAATAAAAATAAAACTAAGTTATATTTGAGAATTTGAACTTAAGTGTTAAGTTGAAAGTTAATGTAATGGATTTAAAATTGAACATTGCATTTTAATAAGTGGATTATTATTAAATCTTGATTTTTGAATGGAAATTTAACCTTGTAAAATCATGAACTTGAGGAAAAACTAAATGATGTTATAAATGTGAAAATGTATGACTTTATAAGTTAAAAAAATGTTTTAATAAAAATATAATTGGTTGAGAAATTATATTGAATATTTGAAGTTAATTGACTGTATTTTGAAATGCTATTAATTACAATGTAAATGATATTACAGCATTTGAAAATGCTGTAGTTGATGATAATGAACTAAAAAGCTAAATTGAATTAAAAGCTATTATAGCAATTTTTGTAAGTGCTATAAATTGTTGAATTTAACTAAGTTTATTCGAAATTTAAGTAAACCCTATTACAACACTTTAAAATGTTGTCTTTTGTTAAATTGAACTGTTTGAATGTATTTTTCCGTAGCATTTTCTAAATGCCACGAAAAGTGAATTTTCACTGCTTTGATAAACTTAAGTGAATAAATGAACTTTGGAAGTCGAAAATTTTGAAAATTTAATAATTTAATTATTAAACATAATAACTTCATTTTAATGATTAAAAATGATTTTTGGAATACATACTGTTTTGAAATATGGATTGAAATGATATTTTAAATTGAACAAAATGAATAATGATTTGAAATGAATGTGGTTTCGAAAAGATATGATATTTTGATATATTAAATGATTGAAATGTGGTTTCGAAAAGATATGATATTTTGATATATTAAATGATTGAAATGTGGTTTTGGAAGATATGATATTTTGATATTAAAATGGTTTGAAAATGGAGTTTTGAAAGATATGATATTTTGATATTAAAATGATTTGAAAAGAAGATCTGAAAGATATGATATTCTGGAATGATTTAATCTTTATTTTGATAAAGATTTGGGTTGAAATAATATTTTATTTTGAAGTATAAATATTGTTTTTAAAAAAAAAATTATAACTGCGGGTTATAATAACGATTGGTTGTTAAAGAGACCGGGATCGGATATTGTCTTATAGCCGGCCAATACCGGAAACCACTTTAACAACTGTGTACGCGGTGGAGATTCCAGAATGAAGTAGGATGGTGGCGACGTTCTCGACGTATATATTACGTGGACCCAACTCCCGTGAGTTGGAATATATGACTAAAACAGGAGCTATACCGGGCTACACAAAGGGTCGCGCCCTTTCATCGAGCATGCTCCATCGGAAACCATTCTATTACTGTTGTGATTCGATTCGGTGGCGCCACTTTTGATTCGGGGGTATTGTTCGAGGTGGGCGGAAGCTGCTGGCTTGCCGTCACCACCGATCCGGGAGTGCAAACGGTGTATCCACCCTGGCATTGCCTCGCGTGCCATGTCATATCCTTATATCGAGCCCACTACGATTTTAGTTTTAAAGATCCGACCGCGTTAAGGTTCACCATCCCCTTAACGCTATTTTCTATATGATTATACTTTACTGATTAGACACTACCGTATATAGCGTATATTACTACATAGTAAATAGTTTAACGGATCCTTAGAGGATGGGCGGTCCCAAGCATCCTTTAAGTTACTGATGCATTTTGTTACTGTTCACTTGAGTTGATTTACAGTTTATAAGTATTTATGTCCTGACTCGAGGGTTTTGTATTTTGCTTTACGCTCGGGTCAGATTGATTGAGTTAGCATTCAAGATTCACCTTCGGCGTTGGAGCTTTCCTTGAAGATCCAGCCATCTATTTTGTTTCAATATCCAGTGGTTCAGTGATGTATCTGATTTGTACCTGATGTATCCTGTTACTCCTCTGTTGTATCTTATTTAACGCTGATGTATCTTATATTTTATATAGTAGCTTCATGAACTACTATCTCTTTTTCTTCCGCTGCATTTTTATATACTCTGTGTCTGTGATCTGTGATTTTATTTACTGTATATTCTGAGATTTGCCAAATTTTTATTTACAATGCGGTATTTTGAGCAATTCAATTTGGCATGAGCGTCTACCCATACACTTATAATGAGTGCGAATGGTTGAAAATACCGAGTCGTTACAGTTGGTATCAGAGCTTTGGTAGCTCTAGGCAAAACTCAGCATATGGAGTGAATGTATTTACAGAATCACTTTCATTCGAGTTTGAATCTCTCCATTTTGACTCGATTCCTTTGAATTTTGGAACATTCCCTACGGCTCCAAAATCCATTCGTATCCCTCACTATTCAACTTCTTTTGACTCTGGAGCATTCCATAACTCCACTTCGAATGATCTTTCTAGTGAGTCGGTGGTTACGCCAATTTCAAATTGAATTGAAAAAAGGGGAAAACTCCTTTACAATTAGCATCGATTCACCAGAGATTCTTATCTATCCTTGGTTTAGATGCTAATATCTTTTGTTATTCCAAACTCTAACTCTTGAGATCGAATGTAGATTTACCATAGAAAAATCAACATTGATCTTATTCTTTAAGTCACGGTTGAACCGGTTAAGGTTGCCCGTGATTTATATAAGCTTATCCATCTTCCTATTCTGTTATTTAATCATGTCATCCTTGTTTCCAACTTATTTTTAAATCATAATCTCCTTTGATTTGTGTTAATCAAAAATTTTTTTGAATCTCTATCCTTCTTTGAAAATCTATTCATGTATAGTGTATTTGTAAACTAGTATTTAAAATTTAAAATGTTTTATATATTGTGTTGTTTGAGTTGTTGATGTTGATTTGGGTTTCTGATCGATACGTCTGATCAGCGCTATCGATAAGATTTCCAAAACACTTTGACAGAACAAACGGACACACTATATTTAAAAAAAAATTTGGTTAATGAAATAAATTTTGATATATAAGTAAATTTATGGAACTTAATGAAATGAATTTAAAACAAGAATTTGAGGATTTAAATCCCGATTATTTCGAACTTTGGTTTAAAGTTTTAAAAGGTTATATTATTTAAAGTATTTTGAATAGAATTTGTTTTAAAAGAATTTTTAAAGGTTTAAAATTAGTGCTTTTCTCTTTGTCGCTGGAAAATAACTTCGGTGATGATCGCGACATCATCGACGTTCATTTTCGAGTTTCGAAGTTAGGAGACTGTTCTGTGGTCTTGCTACAGCTTTGTTTTGGGAAATTAAATTGATTTGAATTTCTAAAATATGACTTGATTTATAATATATATATATATATATATATATATATATAGATATATGATTGAAAATTGATTTTACATATTATATATGTATATATATTATATAATATATTATTACTTATCTCTAAATGGTTTGAAGAAATCGGAAATTTAATTCTTAAATTTTATTTTAAAGAATAATTCCAAAAAAAAAATCAATCTATCAAAATTTTGGATGAATATCAAGCATGAAATGATTTAATTGGAAGATTTATTTGTATAATAAAATGGCATTCAAATATAACTTACCAAAATTTCAGAAGTTAAAAATGTAATTGGATAATATACAATATAAAAAAAGATGTATAAATAAAATTTGAGTGGTTATAATAAATGCTATACACTTAAATTTTAAGTTATAAAACGATTAACAGAGTTAAAGAATAATAAAAGGTAATTGAATAACTTACAATAAAACAATGTTAGAAGAACTAAGAACAAAATAAAGCAGTTATCATAAGTGTAAGTATATTTAACATAAGTGATAAATATAGTGAGAGGAATAAATTTAAGTTTAATTAGGAATAAAGGAGAATAAAATTTATTAAGTACAATGTGAGTGTAATAAATGATTATTTTTCAAACCCATGGTTCTAAAAATTGTTAATTTAAGATGATTGGATAATAAGATAATGAAATTTGAGATAGTTAAGATTTATTTAACTTGTGTAAAGATTTATTCTCTGTTTAAGTTGAAATCTCCATGCTTTTAAATTCATTTCCTTATTTTGTTTTTCAAACTATCTTTTGGTTGTCCTTATCATCCTTATCTTGCTATAGATTGGTATAGGCATCTTTCTATAATATTTCGGTTTAGAAATCTTTCTATAATCTTTGATAGACCTTTGGTAATCATTTTGAATCCACCTTTTTCGTGCTTGTGTTCTTGATTCTGGAGAATCTTGGAAAGATCACCTCCACCTTGTAAAACTTACCTTTAACAACAGTTATCAGGTATAACTTCAATCTTCTTGTCATCTTATCTTAATCCTATTTCACTCTATCTTTTCTGTGCCCTTCCATACCTCATTCCTTTTCGGGGACGAACAGTTTTAAGTGGGGGAGAGTGTAACAACCCTGTATTTTGTAATTATTTTATTGTATGTTTTAATTATTTTTAATGTAAGATTTTGATTTAAAAACTTATTTTACTTATTTGAAATTATGAAATTTATTATTTAAATATAATCTTGATTTTTATATGAGTTATAATTCCAAACTTGTGTAAGTTGAATATTTGCCTGAAATGCTGATTTTGGTCAAAATAGTCAAACTGTGACTTTTAACTTAAAATTTTAAAAGTTTAAAAATTTAATTTTTTTTCTTTTATTATGAAAGTACATAAAATTCTAAGAACACCACTTTTCGTTTCGTTGAAATCGGATGTAAATTGTGAAAGTTATACCCTTTACAATATTGTGCGTATATAGGGTTATTTAACAATGACTATTTTAAATTGTATAAGTTACTTCTTCTTTGTTATATTTTACTTTAATATGTGATAATATGTTATATTATGTCTATTTTTACTTTTAAGTATTTTTAAAATGATAATATAATTTTTCTAAAGTTCATTTGAATTTATTTCTAATTTTAAAGCCTAGTCTGCTATTTTAAGCCATTTTCTTAATTTAATTATATATAATTAAAATTTATTTATTTATTTTATGCACTCACTTTTATTTGCTGTGTTTTACTTTATTTTATTCATTTTACATGTATTTAAATTAAAGTAAATTTTTCCAAAGTACATTGAAGTTATTTCTAATTCTTAAGTCAAGTTTTCATTTTTTGTGCTATTTTTCTTATTTTAAATCATATCTAATTAATATTTAATTATTAATATTTTGTTTATCTGTTATATTTTCGAATTCTAACTGAAATTTATAAGTGTTTTCAGTTATTTAAGATGTATATGAATATATATAGGAAGTTTAAAAGGTTTTAAAGCAATGAAACGTAAAACCGTTTTAACGTTTCTTCTTCCGTTTCTTTTCCAATTAATAGATTTAATTTCCTTTGACCGTTCCTTTCTTTATTGTAGCTGTGCATTTCTTACCTCATTTTCACGTGAAAACATTCCTTTCCACTTCATTTTTCATGGCTAGAAGGGTTTGGTAATGGCTCCTCTTTTCCTCCTCTTTTTGCTCTTCTTTTTCCATTGTTTTCTTATATTTTGCCTTGCCTTCTCCCTTGATTAAGATCGGCCTCTTCCCCTATTCCACGGCCACCACCTTCTTCCATATCTTCCCAACCATCACCACCATCTACCCCATCAGATCTGACCATGGTCGAACCCCTTTTGATGGTCAAACCCCTCAAATCACAACCTAGATGCCTAGATCCATGCTTGTTTGACCTCTACATGCTCATCCACTTCAACCACCACCCAACCACCACCATAGCCGCCACCACTCCCCAGACCTGACCACAACACACCCCTCCCCACCTCTGTCCAGTCATGACACATCACAGGCCGAGCCCAATCCCAATTGCCGAGCACTTGTTTTGACCAAAAACCACCTAATTGACTTCAAAACCACATCATCTCCTCATGTACAAACTCCACCTTGTCTTGCCTTGAACCCGAGCTATGTTAGCCCAAACCTGACCCAAAACTTGACCACATCTGAACCACATCAGACCCCAAAGCCATACCAAACATTAGAGAAGGAAAAGCAAAAGACTGCGTAGTCGTATCCCCTTTATTTCAATGTTATTGCATTTTAAAGTCGTATTGAATTTTGTTGTTTTGATTTTTTTGTTTTTGTTTTTTTTTGGGTTGTACACAATGGTTGTAGATTTGATTCGCTCTCCATTCATTCAAATCAAAAGTCGTGCTGTATCGTGCTTGTCATACTTTTGGAATCGCACTTGTGCTTGTTGTTTTGGTCTTCAGTTGAAAAAGTGAGTCTTTCTCACCCTGACATTTATACTTATGAAAGTGAATTAATGACAAGTGTTTAGTAATATAAAATGTTTATGCAAATTAATGATGATCATATGATATGATATGCCATGTTATTACCATGTTATTACCATGTTTAAACTATTAATTTTCACCTGACATCTGATATATGACTGTATATTGTGATATTGACCTTGTTTGTATTATTCCTGTATATGATTACACTACAAGTTCCCTGTTAGAAAAAAAATGTTATGGGCTGAAATGATAGGCCTGATTTATTTTACTTAATTTATTTTAACTTGGGATTGCGGGTTTGAAATGATAAAACCCGGATTTTCTTTGTAAATTACGGGGTGAAATGATATATTACCCGTATCACTTTACCAAGCGTAGAAAATTTTATACAGGCCCGTAGTTAAAATATGCTTTTCTAAAAATTTTAAAATATTTTAAAAATTTAATTATTATAATATTTTGATTTGAAGTTTGATAAAAATAAAAATTTTGTAAAATATTATTGATTTTCTGAATAATTTTAAGTGAAATGAATTAATGAAAAGTTAGAAATTTTGAACGTAAGTTATTTTGGAAATTTTGATTTAATTATAATTGGAAATTTAATTGAGTATGAAATTTTGATAAATTTATGATAATTTGAATTTAAATGAATTTAAAATGATTTTTATCATATTTATGATTTTTAATAAAGTTGAAATGTGAAATGAATAAATATTTAAGTTGAAACTTTGAAATATAACTAGAATTGGAAATTTATGAAATTGACGTAAAAGTAACTTTTAGTTAAGCAAATAAAAATAAAACTAAGTTATATTTGAGAATTTGAACTTAAGTGTTAAGTTGAAAGTTAATGCAATGGATTTAAAATTGAACATTGCATTTTAATAAGTGGATTATTATTAAATCTTGATTTTTGAATGGAAATTTAACCTTGTAAAATCATGAACTTGAGGAAAAATTAAATGATGTTATAAATGTGGAAATGTATGACTTTATAAGTTAAAAAATGTTTTAATAAAAATATAATTGGTTGAGAAATTATATTAAATATTTGAAGTTAATTGACTGTATTTTGAAATGCTATTAATTACAATGTAAATGATATTACAGCATTTGAAAATGCTGTAGTTGATGATAATGAACTAAAAAGCTAAATTGAATTAAAAGCTATTATAGCAATTTTTGCAAGTGCTATAAATTGTTGAATTTAACTAAGTTTATTTGAAATTTAAGTAAACCCTATTACAACACTTTAAAATGTTGTCTTTTGTTAAATTGAACCGTTTGAATGTATTTTTCCGTAGCATTTTCTAAATGCCACGAAAAATGAATTTTCACTGCTTTGATAAACTTAAGTGAATAAATAAACTTTGGAAGTCGAAAATTTTGGAAATTTAATAATTTAATTATTAAACATAATAACTTCATTTTAATGATTAAAAATGATTTTTGGAATATATACTGTTTTGAAATATGGATTGAAATTATATTTTAAATTGAACAAAATGAATAATGATTTGTAATGAATGTGGTTTCGAAAAGATATGATATTTTGGTACATTAAATGATTGAAATGTGGTTTCGAAAAGATGTGATATTTTGATATATTAAATGACTGAAATGTGGTTTTGGAAGATATGATATTTTGATATTAAAATGGTTTGAAAATGGAGTTTTGAAAGATATGATATTTTGGTATTAAAATGATTTGAAAAGAAGATCTGAAAGATATGATATTCTGGAATGATTTAATCTTCATTTTGATAAAGATTTGGGTTGAAAAAATATTTTATTCTGAAGTAGAAATATTGTTTAAAAAAAAAAATTATAACTACGGGTTATAATAACGATTGGTTGTTAAAGGGACCGGGATCGGATATTGTCTTATAGTCGGCCAATACCGAAAACCACTTTAACAACTGTGTACGCGGTGGAGATTCCAGAATGAAGTAGGATGGTGGCGACGTTCTCGAGGTGTATATTACGTGGACCCAACTCCCGTGAGTTGGCATATATGACTAAAACAGGAGCTATACCGGGCTACCCAAAGGGTCGCACCCTTTCATCGAGCATGCTCCATTGGAAACTATTCTATTACTGTTGTTATTCGATTCGGTGGCGCCACTTTTGATTCGGGGGAATTGTTCGAGGTGGGAGGAAGCTGCTTGCTTGCCGTCACCACCGGTCCGGGAGTGCAAACGGCGTATCCACCCTCGCATTGCCTCGCGTGCCGTGTCATATCCTTATATCGAGCCCACTACGATTTTGGTTTTAAAGATCCGACCACGTTAAGGTTCACCATCCCCTTAACGCTATTTTCTATATGATTATACTTTACTGATTAGACACTACCGTATATAGTGTATATTACTACATAATAAATAGTTTAACGGATCCTTAGATGATGGGCGGTCCCAAGCATCCTTTAAGTTACTGATGCATTTTGTTACTGTTCACTTGAGTTGATTTACAGTTTATAAGTATTTATGTCCTGACTCGAGGGTTTTGTATTTTGCTTTACGCTCGGGTCAGATTGATTGAGTTAGCATTCAAGATTCACCTTCGGCGTTGGAGCTTCCTTGAAGATCCAGCCATCTATTTTGTTTCAGTATCCAGTGGTTCAGTGATGTATCTGATTTGTACCTGATGTATCCTGTTACTCTTCTGTTGTATCTTATTTAACTCTGATGTATCTTATATTTTATATAGTAGCTTCATGAACTACTATCTCTTTTTCTTCCGTTGCATTTTTATATACTCTGTGTCTGTGATCTGTGATTTTATTTACTGTATATTCTGAGATTTGCCAAATTTTTATTTACAACGCGGTATTTTGAGCAATTCAATTTCGGCATGAGTGTCTACCCATACACTTATAATGAGTGCGAATGTTTGAAAATACCGAGTCGTTACATGCACGGAACAAAAATAAAACAATAAAGTGTCCAAAATTATTATCTACCCTGGGCCAATGCGTGCAAAAATGAAAGTGCAAAACTTGCACAACGTGCATTCACGTACAGGGACATCTTTCTACACAAATGAATAGGCGATTGACCAGTGCTGAATAATTTTTTTTTCTTTTTGCAAATACTACAATACTCACGTACTGACTAGAATAGACAAAAGTGAAATAAAAATGATGCCTACAAAACAAGCAGCACCTGGAACTATTTTCACGCAATACTGGCTCAAGCTCTAATGTTTTTCACGAATGCACGTGAATGAAAATGTAAGCTCTAATATTTTTCATGAATGCACGTCACTTAGCTTTACAACTTATTAGAAGAATAAAACAATATATGACCTGTGAACAAAACTAATATGACTCTGTGCAAACTAATATGACCTGTGTATGCTTACTCACTGCTTTACAAATTACATGCACACAACACATACGTCAGAGCACCAAGGGATGCCGCATGGGGTTGCACTGGACTGGGAACAAAAGATTAAAGAAAAAAAAATTATAGTCAGGGCTTGACACAAATGCATGCACACTTTGATTTTTGGCACGCACATGTGTAAAGTTTTCATACACACAAAATATGAAGTAAATTGAAATTGTCAGCTAAATGCATGCACGAAACAAAGTAGTGAATAAATTAGCATTTGTGAGTTTAGCACTCACTTTTAACTCATTTCAAAGCAACCAGCAAGTAGGAATCCAAAGGAATCAAGACTAAGCTGCCATTAAAGTTTCTATCAAGCTATTTAAGAAAATGGAATAAAATGCTTCAGCTGCTTTTATTTTCTTCATTTTCCACTAGTCAAAGAAAATGAGTGTGGGCTTGCATTGTACATATGCATCAAATGAAACATGTATAAAGTAAACAAAAAAGGACTCACTACAATTAATAATGATGGCACAAAATGTTCAAGCATTGCTTCACAAAATAAGTGGCAGCCAAGGCAAAGTGTTCACTACTTTTGGTTTTAAAAATGTGACAGTACTGAATGTTTATATTTTGCGTTATAACTTTGGTAATACTTGGCCTTACACGCGAAGGCTAAGGATATTTGCTCACTGACTTAGCAAATGAAGTGTATTTCTATGCCTAAAAATGGATTTTGTTAGCAAAAGTGTAGTGACAACAAAAAGGAAGAAATGTTGCACTTTGTTTACACATGAAGGCAAAATAAAAATATAACACAACTTAGTTATATTTAATGAAACAAGCAATTTGTAATACAATTCCAACGTGCACCACTTACAAATATCAACTGACTTTTTAAAAAAATTTGCTTTCCCAATTTATTTTCAAACTTCAATTTTAAATTTTTATTTCGTCGGTAATCCAAAAATCACGGTTGTTACACTATCGCTAGAAATTCAGTTTAAATCAGTTAATAACAGTTGAATTTGAAATTTTTTCGAAACCTAAATTTTTCAATACGAGCAAATTTATTTAGAACACTCTGAATCAGACTGCGAAATTCGTTTCATAACATTCGGACGTTTCTAGCTCCGTTTGGATTTTTCCGCACGGAATAGCAACGTATATGGGTACAAATTATCGACTTATGATAGAATGATCGTTCCACTAAGATTTGTATACCATTTTGGTCGCCTCGTTGCGCTGATCACCATGTTATATTTATTCAGGTGCGGTACGCGACGGAAACAATAAAACTGTACGTCGTATCGGTACCCTAAATTGTGTCCGTTAGCTTTCATTTGCTTTTCAGACCTAAATATGCATCCCAAGCAATATAATAAATTTCTTTAATAGCTTTTGCTGAATCAATGACCATTTCAACTTATTATTTATCTATACGTTTTGGTTCTCTTCATTTCTCCACTGTTCGTTGTTTTTGAAATTGGTATAACGGTTAAAAATTGCTTTAATTAACTGTTAAAGCTTTCTTTTATTCTGGCCGCACCTATTCAATTTATTATATTGATGAGACGTTTTCCTTAATATATTTTTTCTTTCTTCTCAAGAATATATAAATTATATGTCACATCTTTTCATTTTAGTTAAGTCATCTTCTTCCTCCTGAGTGACTTCTCCTTCCCTTTTCTTTTGCATTCTTTGTTCTGGAGGCATGCACGTCCTTCTCACCCATTCGCCATCCACCACTCCAAATTCTCCGTCATCCCACTATTCCGTTAACCCGAGCATGTGATCTCAGCCATAAACCCCTCCAGTTGCCCCGCCAACCGTGCTTCCACCATCCACCATAGATCCGCCGTCACAACCCCGTCGAGCAGCCTTTCTTTTCCACTATGCCCACACCCGTGCTTCAAACACCATATCCTACCTCTACCACAGACACCCGCTGCCCCTCTCCAGCCGTCCCCTCCATTGCCTACTTCCTCCGCCCTCTCCCCAACGCACGAGCCGACATCAAGCAACCAACCTCACATCCGCCTTTTTACTTCTCGGCCCTCCCTTTCCCAATGCAACTGCACCACCTCATTTCCACCAGATGAGCTCGCCCTCACCAGCCTCGCACACGGCTCCTCCGTGTCCCGCCTCCTCCTCTAGTTTGGCCCGTAAAGGCACAACTCAGACCTCCGCTATGAACTACCGTTCTAACCTCACCATTTTTCCGTCTTCGGCCGAGCATATCCACTGCCTCGATCTCCATAGTAACAACCACAAGCTTTGTCCCTTCTTCTATGCGTATTATATGTATAAGCCATATATTGGATATATAATATGTAAATTATTTATTTTAGCTATATTAGACTTTGAAACTGTTTTATTTAATATATATAGTGTGGTACATTTGTTTGTGAAACAGTAGCCCCGCATCTCTAGTGTTAGTTTAATTTAAATTATACATAAAGTTTTAAATTTATATTATATATAATATAAAGTTTTAATTCTGCTACTCTATATGAGTTATAAAGGGTAGTCTATATGCTAGTTCACAGTATATGCATATAATAGTTGTTTTTTATGTAAGTTTTTCAAATGTGTATATATTGGTTTATGTTAATGGTACACTTATCATAAGGAAATAAAGTTTATACAGTTTGTATATTTTTAACTATATTAAGTTATACATATATAGTACATATTAAACCGCATATTTTAAGTATTGATATTTAAAAGGAAGGTTAAGTATTAATGTATAATAATGTGATTGTTATATATTGGTTTCGCTTGCTGTTGAATATATATTAATATAAGATATTGTTATATTCAAGTTTATCTTAACTTTTTGGAAAAGAGTATATAGTTCATATAGATTTTTTTCCCAAAATCTTTGTCTGTGTTTAAATTAATTATAATATATTGGCTTACAATCATTATATAATATATAAGTATATAAATGTATTTTATTTCAAATTATATTATACAAGTATGTATGTTTTGTGTGTTTTATTTAAAACACTGATTTTGAATTTATTTGTATATTTAGTTTAATATATGTTTGAATTTAGAGTTTAATTATATATATAGTTCGGTATAGTTATATATATAAGTCCATTTATAGTAAACATCTTCACCGATCTAGTTCTAAATTGGAACTCGTCTATTCCTATTTATCAGCTTTGATCGTTGATTCGTTCCAATCTAGCTTTGATTTGGGAGTCGTGCTTGCATTTCGTAACTAAGTTTCATCGTCCAATCTCCTCTAGCCTCGAAAGGTAAGCAATCACTCACGATTAATGTCCTTATATTTATTAAATTTGATTTCAATTGAAACGACAATTGAAATATGCTATTGTTAATTATTTAAATTGTTATATATTTTCTATTATCTGTAATTGTACACCTATGGGATACGACACCATATCCTATTATTTATATTATACTGTTATTGATGATATATGCCTGTTATATTATTATTTTATCTGTTATCACTCTACAAGTACCCTGTAGTTTAGAATTAACTATGGGTTGAAATGATACATGCCTAAATGGACTTTAGAATAGGAGAAAATCATTATGTGTTGAAATGATAGACCGAATCGATTTTCATTTGAATTGAATTTGGGATCGCGGATCGAAATGATATTTACCCGTATATATTTAAATTATGGATTAAAATGATAAATATCCATATCACTTGACCATAGGATAGGAAATTATATACAGACACCGTTGGCCCATGTATAAATATTTTAAAATGATTTCTATGGTTTTAAAAGGGAATACATACATACATACATACATACATACATATATATATATATATATATATATATATATATATGGTTTTATTTAATATTGGAAATGATTTATATAGAAATAAGTTTTAAAATAAAATTTATTTAATTAATATAATATGTCTAAGTATTATATTTTTAAACAGATTTTCAAGGATTTGTACAAGTTAAGGAAGATAAAGTTGAATTAATTAAAATTGTATCGAATTAAGAATCCTACCGAATTAAATCGATTTGAACTATTGAATTTGAAATTTAAAGTTTGATTTTAAACTTGATTTTTGATTTAAAGTGATTAAATGGATATTCTAAGTTTTAAATAAATTGAAGGGAAATTTAGTTCTAATGTAATTTATGGTTATTTAAATAATACTGAATTTATTAAGTGAATATTTCAAGACTAAATAATAATGAGGTTAAATCAAGATCTATATGAAACTGTAAAATTGAACCTTGAAAATGTTGAATATTTAAAGTTCGAAATATATTGACTTTGAATTACATTGAAATTTAAATGGTTTATTTGTGGTTCAAAGCTATATTTGAAATCGATAAAATTTGAATTTGTTTAGTCGGAAACTGAATAAAATGGAAATTAATAAATTGATATTGAAATAAATTTGAATGGGAAAGTCTAGTTGATTTTGAAGCGATTTGTGAAGTTGAGGAAATTACAAATACTTTACTTTATAAATTATTTAAAAATATACTATTTTGGGAAATAGATATATTTGAAATGAAATGATATTTTGGTTTTGAAGTATGAATTAATTTGAAATAACTACGGTGTTATAGTGTATATTTCTACATTGTAGATAGTTCCATGGATCCTTATAGGATGGTTGTCCCAAACATCATTTAAGTTAATGTTATTTCAGTTGATATTTTACTTTAGTTAGATTTATTGATATAAGAATGTAAATCCTGACTCGATGGTGATACAGTAATTGAGACTCACCCATGGTGTTTGGAGCTTCGCTTGGAGATCCAACTATTGATTCAGCTTTCATCTTGCCAGTTGATTTTTTCAGAGAAGTCATCAGTATGTATTGTCGACTTCACTATATTTGAGATATTCCGCTGTATTTTATTTCTAACTCTAATGTTTATATAGTAGCTTTATGAACAACTATTTATCTATTCCGCTGCACTAATTTATATTACTCCGTGTCTGTGATTTTGTACCGATTTATTTACTGTATATTGAGTTTTTTCAAATTTAAATTAACAATCTGATATGTCGAGCAATTCAAGTCCGACGTGTGTGGATGCGAATGGTTAAAAATAACGAGTCGTTACAAATAGTTAAGTTAGGAATGTTAGAAACGAGCTAAGTATAATAACAATTATTTTCATAAGCAACTCTATAACCTTGATAATGGATTAGCCGACTATAGAACATAACCTATTGTTATCTTAGATCATTAAAAGAATGTTTAAAGATAATGTAAATATAATTTTTTTTGTTTTATTATGAAAATGTGTTAATACCATTCATCTTAAAAACTTGTTTATTATACTTATGAATGTATACAGATCGTTAAATTATGTTTCAACATAAGCATAAGTGAAATGGTTTTGGGTTTGTAGTTACAATGTTTAAGCCACATTAGTCTTACCATTTGAATGGACTTGTGAAAGTACTCATATCCTTAAAATGGATATTTTGATGGAAGTATTAGTAAGGAATCTTTTTGAAAAAGGTAGGAAAAGTAAAGGTTTATAAGTAAGAAATCTTTTTGATGATTTGTTAATGTACTTATACCATATGAGATAAGTATATGGATACTTTTTGAAGTATTGAAAAGTACAAATGAATAGTAGAAATTCATAAATGAATTTAAATTAGATCAAAGAAGTTTTACTAATAAAAATGGTTTTAGCTGATAAAAGATTAATTAAACAAAAAGAGGATTAAAAGTCACTTATGTGACTTAATCTTGCTTTGTATGACTTGATTGTGTTTTGTATGTTTACTCATTTATAGAAAACATTTAGTCGTTTACTTGGAAATAAAAACCGATGATGTAAGCTTGTCTATCCGTGGGAACTAAGGTAGTTGTTTATGTTGAGATATGAGAAATATAGCTCCAACCTGTCGTCTTCATTCTTGATCAAGGGATGGTGTGAGAAGAAAATACCGAAAACATTCTAAGTATACGAGACTTGTTTTCCATACGCGACCATTCTCATTATTACTGAATAACCAAATTCGTCGATTTAGTCGGAGGGACTGGGTTCAGTAAGTGTTTTACTTACTGAAAGCCACTTCAAGGCTAAGATATGTGTTTTATCTCTTGGAAGTGGATCTGTTTGCGATGCAAAAATATATGTGGAAATTAAATATCTGTTTAAGATGCATGAACACATGTAGTTATTTATGATCTATTCAGGATGTGGGAATCCATATGTGATTAAGAAATCGGTTGATATATGGGAATCCATGTATGGTTTTGTGAACTATTAGACCTGGAAATCCAATTTGGGATTCACGTTAACTTTAACTGATGAAGACTTGTGAGGAAGATGTCGAACATGACCTCGACGTCCAAAATCGCTAAAAACAGAGTAGGCCTCATATCCTGGGGTTTTGCAGTCCCACAACATGATACTATCACTCCATATCTAGAGTAGCTTATCGATGTTGTGCACTGGAGGTGATGATATTTGGGATCAAGTGTTCGAGCGTGGACCAGCTGTGTTTACCTAAAGGTATATTCTATTTAGAGATATACTTCGCTTGGAGGTACTTTCTACCTCTTGTGCATGAGATTGGATTCGGCTCTACCAGAGAGATCTCCATGGAAAATCCAATATGTGAACATTCCTTATCAGATTTAATTGTACTCCTCAAATGCTGATGAATGTAATGAATGTAACCATTCTAGTTATATTATATATTTTTATATTCTTCACCCCAGACATTATCTAATATATCACCTTACATACTTGTTAGACAGTATATCTTTTGAGGGAATAACAGTTATGGCATTCCATGAGGTCTCAAAAGTACTATTATATCCTAGCTACATATTCCTTGAGTTTCTCAAACCCGAATTATGTCTAATGCTTTGGTATTTTGTTTTTCCTAAATTCCTCGCATGCTCTTTCGAGTAGTCTAAGAAAGGCTGGTTTTCGTTGATGTTCTTTGGAGCTTGAGAAAACGAGCTTGATATTCGCCTACCAAAGTATTCTCATTTTCACTGCATTACTATATTACACATATCAGCATTTGTGAGGATATTTTGTTATAACTATCTACGTTGACGATGATACTTAGGTTTTGTAACCCTGATATTTCTGTATGGAAGTAACACATTGTACTATTCCTTTGATATTATATGTTATCATTCTGTTGTGAGATTCTGATATTGTATTCCTTCTTATTTATTCTGTTCGTTTATTTTTATTTTACCCTAACTTTTCGACTTTTCGGCATTTTGGGTGCTCGGCATATGAATATCGAGAATGTGTTGGCGTCGACATTCGAGGGTCGAAAAGGCGAGACGTTACAATGGAAATCAGGTCTCATTCTTCTATATATCTCTTTTTATAAAATTCCTTTATAAATTCCATTCTATTTATAAAACTCATTTTATAAAACTCATTTCTATTTATAAAACTCCTTTTATAAATCTCCAAATATAATTATAATATCGTCTAATAAATCCTCAAATATAGAATTATAAAACGCATACACTTGCCATAAATCACAAAATATAGTTATAAAACTCCTTTTATAAAAATCCCGCATGAAAATTTCTATAAATCCAACTCATCTTTTATAAATCCTATACCCTTAAAACAATTCTTCATTTCTAAAATAAGACCAAACACTTTCATACAACAATCATTTCCTATATCACTATAAATTCACAAATGGAATTAATTATTCCAATTTATCAAAATGATATAAATTTCCTTTTTTTATAGAATATCATTTATATAACCATTCTTTTATTCATAAAACACTATTTATAAAATTATCTTTCCTTATAAAATAATAGATATTGATCTATCCCTTTATATAACATTTTATGCAAACATTTCACAAATATTTATTTCAAAATTTTTCTATCTTCCATTTGAAAACAGAATCACTTTAAATTAAAGGTTAAACCCCCAAATTCTTTTAAATGAAACAATCATTATTGTAATAAATTTTCTATACAAATAAATACTTTTCAAAATAATTATAAAACATTTTCATATATCTAGAAAATGAAATAAAAAGGTTGAACAGAAATAGAGAAGTTCGAAAACTTTTTAAATAAGATATCATGGAAATTTCCAAAAATCATATTTAAAAATCTTTCTTCAATTCAAATCCATTTCCATACCAATAAAAATTTATTAGTATTTCAAGATACCATAACTAGTCTCATAGCTACTATAGCACTTAACCAATGCTATAACTTATAGAATATGCTTGTATATGATTTTTATTCGATGATAATAAACATATATATTCGTTTAAATGTATTTTTTGTTGTACTATTTTATTTTTCACATAATTAAATAAATATTTGTTGAATAAAATAAATAACTAAAAATTCATTTTCAAACAAATATTTTATTCAAACAAATATTTTATTACAAAATCGAATAGTACAAACTTGAGCTCTCACTACATTTACACAATATCAACAACAATTCAATTTCAATTACAAAACAATTTTCACTTTACAATTTACAATTTACACCGCACTACATATAACATCGTTAGTAGGATTAAAGCCCGAAATGCTACTTTTTGCAAACAGTCGAATTAGAACTCGAGACCACTTCCATTGAGTTCAAAATGTTGTTTGCGACCTTTTTAAGTATAAATATCGATATGTTTGGAGTTAGCTTGAATTTTGACATTTTCACTTAGGGCTTTGGGTTTGGGTTTCAGCCCAATAACCTAACATAAGACCCTAGCTCCACACCCTTCTCCTCTTCATTCATTCTCATTTCCTAACACTTCAAGATTTTGTAAAAATGGGGGAAGAGAAAAGGAAATAAAAATTCCTAAGCCCTAGCTTTGATTAGGAAACTCAAATTCAAGTCCAAAATCTAATAAAAGCTTAGGTAAGCATCCTCCCCATCTTCTCCATCTCAATCCCTCTTCCATTTTCATAACTTCCTTAACCCTAGCTTAGGAAATATTTTCTTATGAGCTTAGATTGAAGCTTGTTGACTTGAGATTGAAGAGTGGTTGATCTTGCCTTGTTTTAAACGCTTCTCCTTCATTGTTTTTAAGTAAAAGGTGAGTTTTTGAACTCACATCTATGTCTATATCTTTGATAGTTGTGAGGTAGTGATTCCTAACATCTATACCTTGTTCATTTGCTTTGGATTGAATTAGTTTTATGAATATTCCAATTTTTGGTGTTTTGAAGTCAAATCTTTAAAAATCCGAGCTTTGATGTTTGAACATATTTTTGGGGTGTGTGGAAGAGCCTATAAGGCTGGGTTGTCGCGTAGCATAAATCGCTAGTCGCCATTGCCCGTTCGATCGTCTCCGTTTGGTTTTCGCCCTTCACTGGGGCTAGGCTTAGAATACTAGATTTTCCAGTTCAATAGACTGAACCAGGAAGTCAGTCGACTAAATCAAAAACCAGGAATTTTCCTGGGCCCGTATCAGTCGACTAACCACTCTGGGTGTGACGACCCACCCTTCTACTACCAGAAAGACGTATCATCATTAAGAAAGAAAGGGATAGAAATAGAAAAGAAAGAGAAAGAAAGAACAACAACATCGGAATCTCACAGCGGAACGAAACAAAATATAATATATCACATAAATATTACATAGTTATACATATATCAGAGTTATACAATATCAATACATATGACAGTTACACATACAACTATCACTATATACATCAGAGGTACATCATACATCAACTAACACATCGGCACTAGATAAATAGCTACATACGTCAGGAAACTCCTGCTCCAAGCACCTCCAGAAATCAAGGTCCAAAACCTATCACTTGACTACTCATAAAAATTTGAGTATCCAAGAGTTTATGTAAAACAAAATATAAACTATGGGTCAGACATGGGTCTGGTATGAGTAAACGGTTTAAAGTTGTTTAACTTTGAAAATCATTTGAAATAAAGGTATCACGTAAGACTTCCCACACATAAATACGGGTAAGTTTTTACCTTACGCTAACCAAAACATTTCATAGGAAATCCAGTGATATTATAATAGTGTCTAGGGTTTTCAAGTAAATAGAAAATAGCCGAAATTGTTACATGATTAAATTCCAGCTACTAGCCACGAAAGTGGGTAATACAAATCAAAACCGTAGGGTCTCGTAGGGAAAATGTATTTCCAACAATGGCAGGGCTACTGGGATACCGCCCGTCACTGTACGGGGCCTAGATCACCGTACCGAGGATCACTCCCGACCCCCTACAACACAAGGCCGGAACCATTCCTTACTGAATAGTCCCGAACAAGATAAACCCCGTGGTTGTAGCTAGCAAACGGCCATACAGCCGAAATAAAAAGGGACATCTAGACAGGGGAAATATCTTGTCCTGCTTAGGCATGATCTTGCTGCATCTCCCCTGTTTTAGCCATTCCCGATTGATGAGGCTTGAGGCTGCGATTACCTTTACAGAACATATCACTTAGAATGCTCATCGTCCGCCTGACGATGTGCTGAAAGCATTCAATCCATACAAGTTCGTTCCTTGTTCGAACGAAACCGAAGGCATTATCTCGTCACACTCATTTTGGAATCACCTTCAGAGTCAACGACGATAACCCTTGCATTCTGAATACACCATCTCGATCTTCATTTCAGCATTCACGACCTAACGTTTAAATTGGATAGATGTGGTTTCCGGAATATCAATTGGATACCCGATACCGGTCTCATCGAAATCCAAACGCCATTTTAAGGGACAAGTTGTCTAATTAACTTAAACAGTTTAATTCAACATATTGAATTAATATAACATTTATCACAGATGAATTATACACAATTATACAGATAAATCACAGCATATCACAGAACATCACAGAATATCATCAAATAAATATCACAAATCAGATATTCTACACATAATCCATAGCAGTCATCTGAAATTCAATTTAAATTTATTATATCAGAGTTAATCGCTTAACCTTGTTTAATTAATTATTTATTAACAGTTTATTACTTATTTCCTTTCAAGCTATTTGAATCAATAGATCATTCATAACCAATTATTAAATCTTAATTGCTTAATAACTTATTTTATTTTACACTATTTAATTAATTAATTCTTAATTAGATTATTTATCTTTAATCACTATTCTTTAATCATTAATTAATAATCTTACTTATTAATAAATAAAACTTAATTATCCATTTATTAACTGCTAATTACTTAATTAATCAATTATTAATTCTTAGTCAAATTACTTAATTAATTAACTATTAATTCATAATTAATTAATTATTAATTCATAATTAAATTACTAATTAATTAA
The DNA here is from genome assembly GCA_030765085.1 of Allium cepa. Classification (NCBI taxonomy): domain Eukaryota; kingdom Viridiplantae; phylum Streptophyta; class Magnoliopsida; order Asparagales; family Amaryllidaceae; genus Allium; species Allium cepa. Next base: position 58,019,461 of record CM060930.1, read on the forward strand.
CTATTAATTTTTCATTAGTTAACTTAGGTAGTTAATTAAAATTTTACTAATCACTTCATCATTAATTAAGTTCTACTTACCATTTTTAAGTAATTATTCTTAATCACTTTCTAAAATAATTTATTGATATTAATTGTTCAACTAAATTAAACACATAAACCTCTTCTTTAAAATTTTGAAAATCTATTATAGTATTAACCACAAAATTTAACGTTAATCAATTTCATACTTAACTTAATTACTAAATTAAAAGAATACTTAAGTGTTAAATACGCTGTTAAGTATTAACTAAATAATTAAGCTTGTAGATAATCTTCTTTTTTTTATTTAAAAAAAATACTGTTAACATCTGTTACTTACTCAATAAATACAATATTGCTGATTTGAAGGGAACCCGAGACCTTCCTTACTAAGATTCGCATAACACTTCGAGTTAAACGCCTAAATCACCCAGACATCCCCGTACGCCATATTCTTCTTCCCCCTTCTTTTTTTCCTTCCTTTTTAACAGTATGTTAAGCTTTAAACTAAATATAAAAACACATCCACAACTCGCACGAGAACAGCACACAACAAACCCGAAGCTAACATCAAGCAGACCCGAGTATTGACTCGCGACAAAATTTGATCACGCCACGGACACGGCCTTCGTGCCGTACACATGCACACGGCAGCGCCGGAGCACTGGCGAACCTCGCCTCACTCAACAAGTCGCGATTTGTTCGAAGGCACGAAAACAAAAATCGAATCATATGCAAAGCTTTCAATTTGAATTTTGGCCTTCCACTCGAAAAAAAAGAAAAAAAAAAGGAACTCGTTCGTCCCCAAATCATTTCGCCACCGACGCCAGCCACCGTTGACTCCCATACTTCGGCCACACGACGTCAACCCAATAACCCACCAACCACCAACGAATCGCACACTCGATCGCGCAACGAAGACGATTTGATAACTGACAGGTGCAAAACTCAGCAATAAACACTAGGATGAACTCGTTCTCCAAAACCATGAAATAGAAAAATTGTTAGATAATTTTTACGACAACACCTATGCTCACACATGTTTCAACACAAATTTGAACATTTAAAATTGATTCTATAACTCGAAAATGGGAAAATTACAGTTTTGGTTGACATACGAACTACCCTTGAAATCCCAAACTAAAATTCTTCATTTTAGTTTTAAAAATCATGAATTCAAGTATGGATTCAATCTATGATCATGAATTTTTATTTTACAACAAGCGATTTCTTTTATCTAATTATCATTTGATTCCTATAAAACAAAATTTACAGTACTTATATTTACATCAAGTTTTAATCAGTTTTTAGAAATCAAAATTTAAGTTTAAATACCTTGTTTTAGATGAAAAGCTTTAAGCTTTATAATTATCTGAAGAGAGTAACTGAATTTGGAAGAAAATACACAACCTGAATCAATCAACAGAGATGAACAGAGCATCACAAGCATATATTCAAACTGAAGCATATAATATCCAGATTATCAATAAATCTCGAACTATTTTTAAATAAACTTAAAGCTTAAGAATTTCTTGTTTACTCACCAAAATCACTTTGAACAGAGAACAAACTGTTGTAACAGAAAGCAAAGATTGATGAAGCAACTGCAGATTTGAATTCTTGAAAACTTTTCTTGTTTTGCTGTTGAACTTGATTGAGTTTACAAAGACAAGATGTTATTATTTTCTTTTCCTTTTCTCAGGTTTAATCCTAAAGTTTGTAAACGAACCAATTAGGATGTTGTATATGGTTTGAATAGCTGTAGGTTGTATCTAGACAGCCATATATTTTTGACCTAGTTGATTTTGTAATTAACTTCCTGCAATATAAAATGATTTTGCAATTTCGGCTGGACATGTTTTTGTGCTGAGATGATAGCAATTGATACTTTGGTTCCTAACTTAGTTTACATAATGTAATTATGGTCGGCTGCTTAAAGATATTGTATGTAAGATATGTACTTTAGCAGGTAGGCTTATGGCTTGTATAGGAAGACATGTTGTTGTGTATACAGATTTTGTTGTATGAAAAGTACATTTGCAGATAGATATTTAGTTTTTGAGTGTGAAGCTTTGTTTGAAGATATTTATTGTTTTTGTATAAAAACTTGTCTTGTATCTTAATTAGTTGTATACTTATAAAAATGTTACTGTGTATTGTTATTTCTAGTTTGAACCTGCATGCAAACACTTGGCTTTATGAGTGAAGATATTATGTGTATTAAAATGTTTGTAGTTACATTTGTATTTGACTATGACAAACAATATTTGAGTAATGTTCAACATGATGACTTATATTAGCTTTATACATTTATTTGTATTTTTTTTTAGCTACCAATTATTAAATTATATACATGTGTTTGACTTATATACAATATATATATTTATAATGAACATTATCATTTATTTATATTTTATATCTTATATTGTTAGAATTAGATTTTAATTTAAACATTACCATCCAAATATATTTTTATCACTTGATAACAAGAGAAAGCATTTTAACTTAATGGTATAAGATAAATATTATAAGGAGATTTATTTTAAATTTCAAACATTATTATTCATATGTATATATTTATCAAATGTTAGCAATGTAAAACATTTTAATTATATAAGGTAAATTTTATCAAAAATATTGTTAAGAATCTTTTATTTTAGAATTTTCAAACATTATTGTCTATATGTATTATTTTATACTTAATATAAACAAAGTAAAATATTTTAATTAAATTACATTAGATAAATTTTATTACAAATATTATTAAAAGATTTAATTTTAAATGCTCCAAATCAACCTCTTTTTTAAAACACAAATTTGTATAAACAAATGATAATATTTCCAAAGTCATATTCATTTTAATATGATCAGTTCACATTTTATTTAATTTAATTAAATATATATTAAAATAAACGGGGTCAAAAATCCAGGGTCGTTACATTCTTCCCCCATTAAAAGATTATCGTCCCCGAAATTTAAAACAAAGAAAATTTTAAAAACTGTTATACCAACTATTCAAACATACATATCATTTATATATTAACAAACAACCAAACAGTCTATCCTAACAAACAACACTAGTTATCTGAACACAAGTTCGGATAAGCTTCCATAAAATTATCGAGAGTTGTCTCTCGATGATCAACAATCCGAACTAGATTCCCGACCACAGTCAAATTCAAATCTACTTCAAATTCCTTAACTACCGGTTCAACAACTAATGATGAATCATGAACAAATTCCCTTAAATGGGATATATGGAATACACAATGAATTCTAGACATCCATTCTGGTAATTCAATATCGAAAACTACAGTATTAACTCTTTCCAAATTTTATTTACTTCTTTACAGAATTTCAATATCTATTTATTCAAGCTCGTACGATGTACATATACCATTCGTACGCAGTATCAAATTCGATCGCTCGCTCGATCACACAATTTTACTTCCGAACTAGTATCGTCTACCCGACTTCCTAGTACGGACTCAGAACTGATTTCTTGATCAGAAACTGTTATTCTCCTGGCGTAGTCACAACTATGATAGAGAATTTCCTAGAATCAATCAAAATCCATATCCATAGTTCGTATTCGAAAATCGAGTGAAAAATCCTAACTCGGATCGATATAACTATCTCGAAATTCTGTGCTCGAATCTGAATCAAATTGTTATGCGAATAATATACATACATCCTATGTATTTATATCCATTAATTATCCACTATATCAATTTCTTTTATTCACAATATTTTGATTTCTATCCACTTGGAATAATTTTCTCAATATCAAATTCTACTTAAGAATTTCACCATTCATTTCTTAAGTTTAATATAAACATTATATATACTCTTATATGTTACTCTACCACTTTAACCTTTATATCCTCTTATATCTTCTTATCTTATATCTGGATTTCCAATTCCACGTGAATTCAATTTTTTCTTCAACTCTGAATATTGAATTTTATTGACTATCTTCCATTTATACTAATTCTTATCACTATTTTAAATTTGGTTTCATTCACTAGTTTATTCCAATCTCCAATTTTAAAATCGTTTTGTTGCTTGATTTTTGTATTTTTAATTTCTAACTCCTAAAATTTTGAAAAGTTTTAGCAGAGTTTCTTTTGTTTAGCATTACATATTTTCATAAGCACATATGTATAGTTTCAACACTTATTACAAATACTTCCAATCAATTCTCAACCATTCCCTTCAGTTTAAGTGATTTACAACTCACTTGCTTATACATAATTCATTTAAGCAAAACAACTCATATTCATTCCAATTTATTTCGAAATCATCCTATTTTGCTTCATAAAATTTTATCTAATCTTATTTACTTCAAACGACCCATTTCATATGCAATTCAACAATATCATTGTGAATAACACTTAAGCTTTATAACAAATTTTAAATTGATTCCATCTCAATTTATTCACAATCTTTTCATTTCATTTTCTTTATTTCAAAAAGTCTAATTCCAAACCATTTTATTAAACTCGACAACCAATATTTTAAATTAACCATCTCACAATTTATTCAGGTTATTTATTTTCTTCAAACTGTTCCCACAAATAACTTAAGTTTGTTCTATTCCACCAATTTCTATTTAAATCTTTGATTTGATTTTTCCTTTAATCAAATCCCAACTATTTACTAATTTATTCGATTAGTTTATTCTTTTATCCATTCTTTAGTTTACATGAACAATTCATTATTGAATTTATTGATAATAAGGTCATTCAATTTATGCTTGAATTAGATTTGTTTACAAATCACACCAATTCTATTTTAATTCAATTTAATACTTACTTATTTACTTAATAATTTTATTTCATTCAATATTATCTATAACTCGATTGAATTCATTTAAATTCAGTTTTATTCCAACTCAACTTCAGTTAAATCTTGCTACTTACCATTCTTTTAAATTTTATTACTCGCTATATGAGCTCAAAACTTATTTATTTACTTAAAAGCTTATATTGCACATTTGAATCATTTCATCTTATAACCACAACTTCAGATTTATATAACACTTACTATCTTAAGGTATAAATTTTCATTTCACAATTACAATCATTACCATTTAATTTCAACTTTAATTTTTATCTAACATATCTCAGGTTAAACTCAAATATATTTCCTTCATTTTCATTTACTTAATTTAAATTTTAAATTCCCGGATTAAAATAACCAGTTTCTTCTTATTAATATCTACTTTACTTTATAAGTTCCATAGTTGATTCATTTAAACTTTTCTCATTACTTAAATAGAATTTCTTAGAGTTTAATTGCCCGGTTTTCATTTCTAAAATCATTTTGAAATGATAACTACACATACCCACTTGATATATCAAATCAAATTTCCAAATTCCAAACATTTGTCTTCACCAAAACGAATTTCCCTTTAAAGCTTCTAAAACAACTTATATACCGAAGAAGCCAAACAATATTATGTCCAACTATCCTGGTAGCAATCCATCACTTTAGAAACTCGAAATAAATACTGATGATGTGGCCATCATCATCGGGACTATTTTCTAGCGACTGAAGTGAGTTCAGTGCTCCCTTACTTCCACAATTTCCTTCCAAAACAATTTCCATTCAACCGTATTTTCCAAAACAATACTCCATTATCGCCTTCTAATCTTTGGAAAAGCATTTCAAACATTTCCAAGATTTTTAAATTCCCAAAACCTTTTGTTTAAATTCATTTAAACATCTTTCAAATTTCCGGGACTTAAATTCTGGTTTAATCTAATTTTAGTTATATTCCCTTTTATTTAAAATCATACTTAGACAATTTTATTTGGTTATAAACCACTCAAATTTTAAATTTTTATCCAACTATAGTATTAACAACCAAACATCCAAATATATGTAATAATTTCAGAAAAATATTTCTTTTATGACAAAATATAGTTTTGGATAAAATTATTTCATTTACCCTACTTTAAACAATACTGTGTCAGTCTACCTTGTTTAAGAGTTTAGAAATCCCTATCTATGAAATGGCGTCCCACACATCGACCAGATTCCATAAACACTCAACAGATAAGTCAACACAATATAAAAACAATTTTATATTCACTAACAAATACGCGCTCATATCTATTAATACACTCAAACTCATTTTAGAGTTCTACAAACTCTATTCTATGAGTAATTCCTACCAGAGCCAAGGTTATCACCAACCTATGCTCTGATACCAACTGTAACGACCAGACCTTCTACTACCAGAAAGACGTATCATCATTAAGAAAGAAAGGGATAGAAATAGAAAAGAAAGAGAAAGAAAGAACAACAACATCCGAATCTCACAGCGGAACGAAACAAAATATAATATATCACATAAATATTACATAGTTATACATATATCAGAGTTATACAATATCAATACATATGACAGTTACACATACAACTTTCACTATATACATCAGAGGTACATCATACATCAACTAACACAGCGGCACTAGATAAATAGCTACATACGTCTAGAAACTCCTGCTCCAAGCTCCTCCAGAAATCAAGGTCCAAAACCTATCACTTGGCTGCTCATAACAATTTGAGTACCCAAGAGTTTATGAAAAACAAAATATAAACTCTGGGTCAGACATGGGTCTGGTATGAGTAAACGGTTTAAAGTTGTTTAACTTTGAAAATCATTTGAAATAAAGGTATCACGTAAAACTTCCCACACATAAATACGGGTAAGTTTTTACCTTACGCTAACCAAAACATTTCATAGGAAATCCAATGATATTATAATAGTGTCTAGGGTTTTCAAGTAAATAGAAAATAGCCGAAATTGTTACATGATTAAATTCCAGCTACTAGACATGAAAGTGGGTAATACAAATCAAAACCGTAGGGTCTCGTAGGGAAAATGGATTTCCAACAATGGCAGGGCTACTGGGGTACTGCCCGTCACAGTACGGGGCCTAGATCACCGTACCGGGGATCACTCCCGACCCCCTACAACACAAAGTCGGAACCATTCCTTACTGAATAGTCCCGAACAAGATAAACCCCGCGGTTGTAGCTAGCAACCGTCCATACAGCCGAAATAAAAAGGGACATCTAGACAGGGGAAATATCTTGTCCTGCTTGGGCATGACCCACCTAACCTTGCTGCATCTCCCCTGTTTTAGCCATTCCCGGTTGATGAGGCTTCAGGCTGCGATTACCTTTACAGAACATATCACTTAGAATGCTCATCGTCCGCCTGACGATGTGCTGAAAGCATTCAATCCATACAAGTTCGTTCCGTGTTCAAACGAAACCGAAGGCATTATCTCGTCACACTCATTTTGGAATCACCTTCAGAGTCAACGACGATATCCCTTGCATTCTGAATACACCATCTCGATCTTCATTTCAGAATTCACGACCTAACGTTTAAATTGGATCGATGTGGTTTTCGGAATATCAATTGGATACCCGATCCTGGTCTCATCGAAATCCGAACGCCATTTTAAGGGCCAAGTTGTCTAATTAACTTAAACAGTTTAATTCAACATATTGAATTAACAAAACATTTATCACAGATGAATTATACACAATTATACAGATAAATCACAGCATATCACAGAACATCACAGAATATCATCAAATAAATATCACAAATCAGATATTCTACACACAATCCATAGTAGTTGTAACGACCCAAGATTTTTAATAGTTTTAATAACGTATTTAATTAATTGAATTTTTTGTGAAATTTTAAATTATTTAATTTGCAAATAAAAAGAAATTATATTTGATTACGTATGATTTAATATAGCAAATGGTAAATTTTCAATTAATTTTATGAAAGTTTATTTATTAAGTAATTCTATTAAATCCAAGCTAGCTAATAATTGTTGACAATAAATTTATTTTCAAAAGCTGAATATCTTTGCATAAAAAATTTCTAAATCCTCTTCTGAGTGAGACGTCATCTTTGGTTTTTCCAAATTCGGATGTCTACTGCTCCGTTTACCTTATTTCTGACAAATTTGCAGCATTTTTGGTACCGATCATCGACTTTTGATCGGATGATCATACCACTGATATCTGTATACCGTTGTGATCGTCTCGTCGTGCTGATCTCAATGGTATATTTATTTCTGTATTTTGAAATCCGGTGCACAACGGAACCAATAAATTGTTCGTTGTAACGACACCTTTAAATGTTGACCATTAACGTTGCTTTTCTTTTCAAACTTCAATGTGAATCCCTAGCAAGATAATAAATTGCTATAATTATATTCCTGAATTAATGTTTAGCAGTTTCAAAAATCAAAAGTGTACATTTGTATACGTTGTAGTTATTATTTTAAAACGATTCACTTTATTTTTCTTTCCCTTTTAACTTCGTTTCTCTCTCATTACTTCATATTGGAACATTTTGGTTTCCTTTGCTTTTCAACCTGAGCCTTGCTTAACAAGCAATAAATTTATTGCTTTAAATTTTCAGCTTAATGCAAGATGACAGTTGTTATCCCATGGCTATTTTAAAAATCAAAACGTGTAGAGTGATATACGTTATTCCCTTTGAACGGTTCCTTTTGCATTTATAACTTTCCTTTATGCTTTAATTGATTTCCTGGTTTCACTGGCTTTCGTTTTAACATTTATTCCATAAGTTACATAATTCGACCGTTGAAAATTTTCCTTTTATCTACTTATTTAATATTATATATAAGGCAAAGTATATACGTTATTTTATTGACAGATGTTTCCCCTTCTATTTCTCCTATCCACTAAATTATATATATACACTATTGCTTTTCCAAAACAAAAATTTGTTTTCATAAAAAAAAAAGTGACAGTATCCTTCTTCTTCTCAAACATTTCCACGCCTCCATATTTTTTGTGAACTACCCACAACACTCCGCCCGCGTCTCTGCCTAACCACCACACCCACAGCGCGCCGCCCCGCCTCCGACTTCATTCTTCCTCCATGAGCCTACAACCCTTTACGGCTGGCAAGTGGTCACAAATCATCAGTTTCTTTTTTTTTGGTAACTACGTAAATTTTTAAATTTGCGTTATGCTACTATATCATATTACAGTTGTGTTTCAAATGTGTGTGCCTCCTTCAATAGTGATATTTTCTGTAGTGTATGGGCACGCATATATATTGTTTTTCTTTTTTTTGTGTAATAGTATGTATATAAGGTTAGTTGTATGTGAAAATAAGTTAAGCTTATACTCTTTTTTTGTATGTTTTTTATAGTATTAATTTTACAAAGTTACAGTATATATAATATAAATATCTTAAGTTATAAAAGTTGGATCAGAGAGTGTGGTCTGCATATTGTTTATGCGTATAAAATTTTCGCATGTGCATATTTTTGTTGCTGGTCAGAAGATATATTTTGTTTTGCATATCTTTGGTTACAAGTTGGATCTATATATATATTGCACTATAAGGTTTTTTGGGTGTTGAGTATAACATGTTCAGGGTTCGTAGATATTAGTTGTATGCTTGTTATAGCAAGCCCGTTTTCAGTATAAATATTGTTGTATATGTTAAAAAGGTTTTTTTTTATATGTGTTTTGTTTGTAACTTATGTTTATACAAAAGCTGTGGAGTATATTTGAACAACTTTGACTATATAACATATACTTATAAACCTGTCTTATATTTGTTAACATATATAAAGTTTATATTTGTTGATTATAATATGTTATAACTTTGCCATATTGATAGATGTTATAGTTATGTATGTATATATTACATTTTGAAGCTGGGGACCACTTTATCAATTTGCTTTTACATATAATTAAAATAGTGCATTTATAATCTGCTTATATAGGCGACTGAACTAAGTTGTATATAACATGTTTATCTCATTTTATGTATATGTATAGGTTTTAGGATGGTTATGACATTTTAATTGAGTCGCAGAGTAGATACTAATTTTATATTTTACATGCACTTCCAAAGTATAAAATAAAGGAATATTTGTCACCCTTTGAGTCTGCATGTAGATTGTGAGTGAGCTGTGCGTGTATACATAGTTTAAAAGTAAAAGTTGTAGTTCATAATGTCAGTTTTCTTGTTATTGTAATATATGTGTTTTAATTTAAATTTGCGTTTGAATTTATTTTGTTTGAAAGTAAGTATAATATATATATATATATATATCTTAATTAAATATAAGTTTTAAAAGAAAATTGTTTTAGAGAAAATTTATAACATATATTTTGTCTGATTTTATCAAGAAGACTCTGATTCGTTTCCATCAATCCTATCTTCAAGCTTTGCACGTCAACCCACTTTCGGCTTACTTCGCTTTGAAATTTTTGTTTGGATTCCTTCGATTATCTAGATTGTGATTCAGTTCGTAACAAATCAGTTTCGTTGCCCATCTCTCTAGCCTCGAAAGGTGAGCAATCACTCACGATTAACGTTCTTTTATTTATTAAATTTGATTTCAATTGAAACGACAATTGAAATATGCTGCTGTTATTAATGTTAATTTGTTATATATGCTATTATCTATAACTGTTCACTTATGAGATATGACACCATATCCTATTGTTTATATTTATTTTGATGATATATGCCTGCTGTTATTACTATTTTCATATCTGTTATCACTCTGCAAGTTCCCTGTTAGTATAGAAATCACTATGGGTTGAAATGATACATACCCGAACGGACTTTAGAATAGGAGGATTTCGTTATGGGTTGAAATGATAGACCCAAGCGATTTTCATTTAATTGAATTTGGGATTACGGGTTGAGATGATATCCACCCATGTATATTTAGTGTACGGATTGAAATGATAAATATCTGTAACACTTGACCATAAGATAAGGAATATATATACAGACATCGTTGGTCCATATAAAATATTTTGGAAATAAATTCATTGTTTTGGGAAGAAATATATGGTCTTATTAAATGTAAATTCTTAAATTATTATATATAAAGGGAAATGATATATATATATTTAATAATATTTAATTTAATTAAGATGGAATTAATACATAAATTATGTTAAATATTTATGTGAATTATATTTCAAATAGATTTTTCAAGAATTGGGGTAAATTAAGATGGGAAGATAAATTTGGGTTTATTAAAGATGACATTTAAATAAAGATTTATTTAATTAAATCGATTTGAAATTTTTGAATGGGAAATTTAAAGGTTGGATTTTATAACTGGATTTTTGATTTAAGGGCTTTAAAGAATATTTCACGTTTAACTAAATTAAGGAAAATATCGAGTAAAAATGGAATTTAAGGTTAAATAATAGTGAGGTTAAATCGAGATCTATATGAAACTGTAAAATTGAACATTTAAATACTAAAGCTTTGAACTATATTGGAATTTAAATGGTTTATTTTGAGATTCGGATCTGTATTTAAAGTCAATATAGTTGAATTTGTTATTTAGAAACTAAAATTGAATTAAAATGAAAATTTAAGTTAAACCAAATTTGAATTCGTTATTTAGAAAACTAAATTGAATAAAAATTTAGTTGACCGTTGAATACTTAAAGTTTTGAAATATATAGAAATAAAAAGGGGTATTGGTGATTTCAAACCCGAATTGGGATCGATAAAATTTAAGTGGTTAATTTAAGATTTAAATTGAATTTAAATTGATAATTTGAGATTGAATTTAATTTGAATGGGAAGGTCGGGTTGATGTTGAAACGATGTTAAGTTGAGGGAATTGAATACTTTACTTTATAAATTATTTATTTTATATAAATACTATTTTGGGAAATATAGAGATAATTGAAGTAAAATGATATTTGGTTTGAAGTATAAATAAATGGGAATGGCCACGGTATTATAGTGTATATTTCTACCCTGTAGATAGTTCCATGGACCCTTAGAGGATGGTTATTCCAAACATCCTTTAAGTTATTTGTATTTTAGTTGATATTTCACTTGAGTTGGATTTATTGATATAAGAATGTTAATCCTGACTCGAGTGTTTTGTGTTTTGCTTTACGCTCGGGTCAGACTGAGTGATACAACATTTGAGACTCACCTTCGAAGTTGGAGCTTTGCTTGAAGATCCAGCCATTTATCCTTTCAGTCACCCAGTTGATTGGTTCAGAGAAGTTGTCTGCTCGTACTGGAGACTTCACTGCATTTGGGATATTCTGATTTTATTATTTCTAACTCTGATGTATATAGTAGCTTCATGAACTACTATTCCTTATCTATTCCGCTGCATTTTATTACTCTGTGTCTGTGATCTGTGACTGATTTATTTATTGTATATGTTACGTTTGCCAAATTTTAATTAACAATTCGGTATTTTGAATTTTTCAAGTCGAATATGTATGGTTTTATTGTCGATTTGAATGGCCCAAAATAGCAGGTCGTTACAGTAGTCATCTGAAATTCAATTTAAATTAATTAGATCAGAGTTAATCGCTTAACCCTGTTTAATTATTTATTTATTAACGGTTTATTACTTATTTCCTTTCAAGCTGTTTGAATCAATATATCATTCATAATCAATTATTAAATCTTAATTGCTTAATAACTTATTTTATTTTACACTAATTGATTAATTAATTCTTAATTAGATTATTTATCTTTAATTACTATTCTTTAATCATTAATTAATAATCTTACTTATTAATAAATAAAATTTAATTATCCATTTATTAACTGCCAATTACTTAATTAATCAATTATTAATTCTTAGTCAAGTTACTTAATTAATTAACTATTAATTCATAATTAGTTAAGTATTAATTCATAATTAAATTACTAATTAATTAACTATTAATTTTTCATTAGTTAACTTAAGTAGTTAATTAAAATTTTACTAATCACTTCATCATTAATTAATTTCTACTTACCATTTTTAAGTAATTATTCTTAATTACTTTCTAAAATAATTTATTGATATTAATTGTTCAACTAAATTAAACATATAAACCTCTTCTTTAAAATTTTGAAAATCCATTATAGTATTAACCACAAAATTTAACGTTAATCAATTTCATTCTTAACTTAATTACTAAATTAAAATAATAATTAAGTGTTAAATACACTTTTAAGTATTAACTAAATAATTAAGCTTGTAGATAATCTTCTTTTTTTTATTTTAAAAAAAAAACAGTTAACATCTGTTACTTACTCAATAAATACAATACTGCTGATTTGAAGGGAACCGAGACCTTCCTTACTAAGATTCGCATAACACTTCGAGTTAAACGCCTAAATCACCCAGACATCCCTGTACGCCATCTTCTTCTTCCCCTTCTTTTTTTTTTCTTTTTAAAAGTATGTTAAGCTTTAAACTAAATATAAAAACACATCCATAACTCGCAGGAGCACAGCACACAAAAAATCCGAAGCTAACATCAAGCAAACCCGAGTATTGACTCGCGACAAAATTTGATCATGCTACTGATACGGCCTTCGTGCTGTACACGTGCACACGGCAGCGCCGGAGCACTAGCGAACCTCGCCTCACTCAACAAGTCGCGATTTGTTCAAAGGCATGAAAACAAAAATCGAGTCATATGCAAAGCTTTCAATTCGAATTTTGGCCTTCCACTCGAAAAAAAAAGATAAAAAAAATAAACAGGAACTCGTCCATCCCTAAATCATTTCGCCACCAACGCCAGCCACCGTTGACTCCCATACTTCGGCCACACGATGTCAACCCAATAACCCACCAACCACCAACGAATCGCACTACTCGATCGTGCAACAAAGACGATCACGCTTTGATAACTGACAGGTGCAAAACTCAGCAATAAACCCTAAGATGAACTCGTTCTCCAAAACCATGAAATAGAAAAATTGTTTGATAATTTTTACGACATCACCTATGCTCACACATGTTTAAACACAAATTTGAACATTAAAATTGATTCTATAACTCAAAAATGGGAAAATTACAGTTTTGGTTCACATACGTACAACCCTTGAAATCCTAAACTAAAATTCTTCATTTTAGTTTTAAAAATCATGAATTCAAGTATGGATTCAATCTATGATCATGAATTTTTTTTTACAAAAACGATTTCTTTTATCTAATTATCATTTGATTCCTGTAAAACAAAATTTACAGTACTTATATTTACATCAAGTTTTAATCAGTTTTTAGAAATCAAAATTTAAGTTTAAGTACCTTGTTTTAGATGAAAAGCTTTAAGCTTTATAATTATCTGAAGAGAGTAATTGAATTTGAAAGAAAATACACAACCTGAATCAATCAACAGAGATGAACAGAGCATCACAAGCACATATTCAAACTGAAGCATATATTATCCAGATTATCAATAAATCTCGAACTATTTTTAAATAAACTTAAAGCTCAAGAATTTTTTGTTTACTAACCAAAATAACTTTGAACAGAGAACAAACTGTTGAAACGGAAAGCAAAGATTGATGAAGCAACTGCAGATTTGAAATCTTGAAAACTTTTCTTGTTTGCGTTTGAACTTGATTGAGTTTACAAAGACAAGATGTTATTATTTTCTTTTCCTTTTCTCAGGTTTACTTCTTAAGTTTGTAAACGAACCAGTTAGGATGTTGTATATATAGAAATGGTTTGAAAAGCTGTAGGTTGTATCTAGGCAGCCTTATATTTTTGACCAGGTTGATTTTATAATTAACTTCCTGCAATATAACATGATTTTGCAATTTCGGCTGGACATGTTTTTATGCTGAGATGAGAGCAATTAATACTTTGGTTCCTAACTTAGTTTACATAATATAATTATGGTCGGCTGCTTGAAGATATTGTATGTAAGATATGTACTTTAGCAGGTAGGCTTATGGCTTGTATAGGAAGACATGTTGTGTATAAAGATTTTGTTGTATGAGAAGTACATTTGCAGATAGATGTTTTGTTTTTGAGTGTGAAGCTTTGTTTATGAAGATATTTATTGTTTTTGTATAAAAACTTGTCTTGTATCTTAATTAGTTGTAATCTTATAAAAATGTTACTGTGTATTGTTATTTCTAGTTTGAACCTACAGGCAAACACTAGGCTTTATGAGTGAAGATATTATGTGTATTAAAATGTTTGTAGTTACATTTTTATTTGACTATGACAAACAATATTTGAGTATTGTTCAACATGGTGACTTATATTAGCTTTATACATTTATTTGTATTTTATTTTAGCTACCAATTATTAAATTATATACATGTGTTTGACTTATATACAATATTTATATTGAACATTATCATTTATTTATATTTTATATCTTATATTATTAGACTTAGATTTTAATTTAAACATTACCATCCAAATTTATTTTTATCACTTGATAACAAGAGAAAGCATTTTAACTTAATGGTATAAGATAAATATTATAAGGAGATTTATTTTAAATTTCAAATATTATTATTCATATGTATATATTTATCAAATGTTAGCAATGTAAAACATTTTAATTATATAAGGTAAACTTTATCAAAAATATTGTTAAGAATCTTTAATTTTTGAATTTTCAAACATTATTGTTTATATATATTATTTTATACTAAATATAAACAAAGTAAAATATTTTAATTAAATTACATAAGATAAATTTTATTACAAATATTATTAAAAGATTTAATTTTAAATGCTCCAAATCAATCTCCTTTTTAAAACACAAATTTGTATAAACAAATGACAATTTTTTCAAAGTCATATTCATTTTAATATGATCAGTTCACATTTTATTTAATTAAATTAAATATATATTAAAATAAACGGGGTCAAAAATCCCGCGTTGTTACACTGGGTCAGTCGACTGAGCCTGGAAACCGAAAGTTTCCAGGCATGTTTCAGTCGACTGACCACACTGGTTCAATCGAATAAACCCGAAAATAGATAGTTTCCAGGAATTGTGTCCGTCAACTGACCACCCTGGTCCAATCGACTGAATCTTCTATCTCAGCCCAATTTGCCTATTTTGCTTGGGTTTCCAGTTTTAATCAATTCGCGTTGATCCAATTTGTTGTTATCACCTTTATTGACATTGATAACTTCTTTTTCGAGATTTCTTGGAATATCCATTTCGATGGATTTGGTATCGATTTCTTCGGATTTGATTCACGTCTTCGAATGTGAATTTTTGATGATTGATTGTTTCTACAATCATTTCTGTGACTTGTCACTTTGTTGATGTGCACGTAAATATGCATGTTTTTACCATCATATTTATTCTTTTTAAGTTAAATAAGCGATCATATTGGGTATTTTAACTTGTTTTAACCAAAATCCATATTAATTCCAAATTTTCACATATTCATCTACATATAGGGGCAAAACGATCATTTGTGTGCATATATTTCTTTGAGAAAAATTTAGTGGGAAATTTCTATATTATTTTGTAGGAATTTAAACTCAATTACAAGTGGTTTCATGAAGGAATATGCATGTATAAAGAAGATACAAAAGAATGAAGATGGAAATAATTCAAAGTGAAGAACATGGAGGATCCCACCTACCCACTGCCTTAATGTACAAACTAAAGGCTAGTGCACATGCTAAAAGACATTTAAAGCTTCATGTACATTTAAGTGGGGCGTTACTGAAGCAAATGATAACTTGGCCACCACACTTCCTCCAAGGGCATTTTGGGTACTCCCCAAAAATATGCATTAGGGTTTCAAACTTGTATAAATACCCCCTATGTTTCATGTAGCTCATCTCTTTTCTTAGTCTCTCTTAGGCCTCCCTCTCTTTAGTTTAGATCAAAAATAAATGAAAGCTCCTCTTTCTCTTTTCATGGCTATTTAGCCATTTTTATTTTATGTAATCTTTTTCTTATGCAATTTAATGCATGCTCTTTCCTTTTCATGTTCATCTACTTTCATGTTGTAGTGTAGATCTCTTCTCTTTTATGCAAGTAGAATAATTGTTCCTTTCATTTTTCTCTCTTTTTCCTCTTCTTTTTATTCAATGTTGCTTGCTACATTTGTTCATATGATGACAAATATGAGAGGCTAAACCACTTTAATTTAGGGGGTAATGAAGCTCTCTAATTACGTAGCTCCAACTATTTGTTAAATCATGCTCTCTTTTTGTGCTTAATGATGATCAATGAAGTGTTTTATTTGTTGTTTTTGTATTGAATTTGATATCCTATATTGTTGACACCAAATAGGCTATGCTTAAACAATCACTAACACAAATTCCTCTTCATGAATATATGATTATGGCATAAGAAAGTAATTTGAAATTAAAATTTGATGGTCTATGTTTCTAATCAATAGTTAATAGGCCATACTTAAAATAGATTTCATTTTTATTTTCTTTGTCAAGTTTCATGAAAGTTAGTAAGTGTTTTAAGGGGTGTGTTATAGTTTGATGGCTTATGTTGGCTAATCAATAGCTCAAATATGTCATACTTATGATAAACACATCAATTAAAACAGTAATGACCATAAAAGAGAGATCATGATTTCATGTGTTGAACTACATGATCTAGAGTGTGGATTTATTATCTAAATTGTCATTTAACTCTCATATTTGCGTTTCTTTTCTTTTTGTTAGTTAGTTCATTTTCTCATTTTCTAGCTTAAACACGCTCTCGACTTTGGTATAATTTGATTGAGTAGGAAATTTAAATCAACAATTCCTTGTGGATCGAACCGTATTCACCATGTGCTACATTCGTACACCGTGTGCTTGCGGTTATTTTTAAATTTAAATTTGTTCGACGGTTTTCTAAACCAATAGAATTTCGTCGACGAACAAGTTTTTGGCGTCGTTGCCGGGGAATTGCTTTGATTTTCAATTTCTATTCTTCGAATTATTTGTATTTGATTTTAGTGTATGTGTTTGTTTTGTGTGTGTTGTGTTTAAAAAAAAAGATTGTGTGCTTGTGTGATTTTTGTTTACATTTGTTTGTGTGCATGTTGTTGTCGCCTTTCTATTTTCATTTGCATTTCCATATTTAAAAAAAACATACACAATTCAAAAGAAAAAAAAAATTCATTGCATTTTTCAATTTACATTTCAATTTTCAATTACAATTTACAATTTAATTTCTTTTACAAACTTGATTGCCGGAAGAAAAAAAAGAAGAAAAAAAACTGTTCTGTGCAATCCCCTTCTCTGTTACTATTACACTGCCTCTACCATTGCCTTGCTTCTGGCATCACCACTCAGCACTTCTGATAGCTTCTCCACTGAACTGCTTGACTCTTCTCACTGACCATTCACTGCCTTCAACTGCCTGTATATATCATTCAACCAGACTGTGCTTTCCTCTGCTTCATCGAACCCGAACCATCACTACCCTCTGCAATTCGACCACCGGTCATACATCCCCATATACAAACCATTCCTCTTGCATTCATCTCCAACTGTCAAATACCACTTCACAACATTTCTCCTCAATAGATCTTCAATCACCTCCTTTAATAAAGTCAGACACTCACAGCAACACAACCTGACGACCTCGTCAATCCTTCTACCCTATACTTCTTGCTGATATACCCACCAAGCAGCGGCTCATCATCAACAAACAAACCAAAACCATCACCCAAATACACACCAGAACTACAAGCCCACAACCATCCCTTCGAACCACTCTCCAACATTCAACAGCATACAACTTCGGTCCCCCTGAACTACCGACTACTCGACAACTGCCAATAACTACTGCACTCCAAACCTTCTGATCACCAAATTGCCCAACATCATCATTCTGAACCCGTCGTAATACCACAGTAAATGTTATCATCACCTCTTCACCCATCATTCCTACTTTCTTCACTGGTTGATACTGTGCCATCAACACACATCAAACAGCACAAATACAACTCACACAAAGCTTGCTGTACAACAGCAAATCTACTTCATAACACACACACCTTTGCTTGCCTCACAACAAATCCACTCGGCCATCCACTCCTCTGATCAACAAACCCCTCTAAGCCACAACTCGAGACCAGTTCCTGCAATCACACTCAACTGCCCCTTCCACTTCCCATAAACTACAGCCACCAAATAACCCATCATTCCAAACCATCAAACTCCACTTGCCATCTGTCACACCAAACGCCTTCATTCATAACAAAACTGAGGCCAATCTTTGAACCAATTCAAACAAATTCACTAATTCGAAGTCACAGAAACAAAATACTTACACTGTAGTAGATTCGAGCATTCCTCACCACCTACAATCGCCGAAGCCAGATCGTCACCAAGCCATCAGCAAAACCACAACTTGCTGTTGGCCATCCCAACCTCAACCATACTACAACCACTGCACGAACTCACTGCCTGCTCCATTAACAACATCGCTAGCTCCAACAACTCCAAACTGTTCTTCTTCCACCATGGTTACTAGATCCTCCGACCCAAAAGTCCCCAAACCCAATTAGAGCAGCAGTTCGAAACCTCACAATTACAACCAATTCGACAAAATCCTAACCGCCACAGCTCCAATCATCCACGAACCTAAAATCGAACAACCACAGATCACCATTAAGCAACGCGACCTGATACGACAATCAAACCCATCCATCACCAAAATCAAATTCACGAACCACCACGATTCGGTGCACGAATCCCAATCCCCTTGAAGCCGCTATCTACTTGTATTGAGTCGTGTGAGATCTGATTTTGATTTCGAGTTGAGAATCAGTTTTGTGAATTGTTATTGAGATATTATTTTTTGAATTCGAAGAATTATATGAGTAGGAAGCTGTTGATTTCGTATAAAGAAAAAAAGGGGAAGAAAGTAAGTTGTGAGCTTTGCTGTTATTTGGGCCGGTGTAGCTGTTGTAGGCTTGTACATTTTTATTATTATTATTATTTGCTTTCTTTTGTTGTTATTTGTTTTGTTTTAATTTTTTTTAGGCCATTCAAAAAAAAATGGGAGTGGTTTGGTTTGGTTTCGTTTTTTTTAAAGCTTTAAGTCTCTCTCAAAAAAAAGAAGGGGTTTCAATTGTTTTGTTTTCTTTTATGGTGTTTTCTTGTGTTTTATTTTATTTTTATTTTCTCGTCTAAAAAAAATAAACTGTATATGTCTTGTTCAATTTTCAGGTTGCAGGAAATAAAAAGAAGAAGTGTTTGCCAAAAAGAACTGCTTGCTCCGTTGCTTGCTAAAGAAAAAGAAACTGCTTTCTTGATATGTCTATTGTTTTTATTTATCTTGCATTGTTGTTTGTTTGCGTTTGCATAAAAAGTTTTCAAAAACCAAAAAAAAAATTCCATTCTTAGTTGCATCATTAGATTCACATTTAATTTCTGCTTTGCATTTCGTCCTAGATTTTGTGTAATAATAATGGTTAGAAATCAATAACACTTAATTGTATATTGATAATTTGTCCTTTTTCGACAATTTAATTTCTTGGTGTCTAGGCTACGGCGGAGCAATAATCAGATATAAATATTACGTTGATTCGTAAATATTATGCTGAATTGTTTCTCTGAAGTTACTTAAACTTTCGGCTGCATTGCTACGGTGATTCGTGGTGCACCGATAACCCCTGCCTGTTACCTGGCTAAGAACTATCTTGTTGATTTAAGACAATTTGTGATTATACAATTTTGAGTTAACTTAGGATAAATCATTTGTAATTAACCAATGCGTTCATTTAGTTGCATTAGTTCATGCATATTTTAAAAAAACAAAAAAATTTCAAAATCCAAAACTAAAAAAAAAATTGTAAATATTCTTTAATTGTGTTTTTAAAATCCTTTCTTTTTATTTTTTTCTAAATCAAAAATCCAAAAAAAAAATTAATTAATTTTTAAAAAAAAATCAAAAATAAAAAAAAAAATCTTTTCAAAAAACAAAAAAATTCGAAAAATCAAAAAGAAAACAAAAATCAATTTTCCTTTTGAAAAATAAATTTTATTTGTAAATATTTTTCCTTTATAAAAAAAACCAAAAACATTCTTGAAAATGTCTGGGTTTCCCCACTTACGTGAATTTTACGATAGTTGTGAAAATCAATATAATCCATATGATTTCACTCCAAATTCGTATGGATATTTTAACACCAACTATTGTTTAAACGATTCTAATTTCGAACAACAAAGTTTTCAAAACAATGATCAACCCTCAAATCTCGAAAATAGTATTTCGTCTTTACTTGAACTCTCTACACAACAAACTCAAAGTGTAAATGTGTAACTCATATTTGTGCAATAGCTCAAGTCAAAAAAATCAAAATTTGAATTCATTTCAAAATTCAAATGATTTCGAGTGTAACCTGTTATCCCGCTTTTTGGCAAAGCCGCGATACCAAAAGATAGATCAAAAGCGAAGGACAGTTCGCCTCAGAGGTTGATCGTACTTCCTTTCGCCATGGATATCACTGAATTTTATCCAAGTCTAGATTGAGCTACAATTGATAGGACAGGGCAAGAAAGGCCACAGGAGTCAGCATTTCAAATTTCAAGTCAATCCGAGTTCGCATGCTCAAGCTATGATCGGTTCAACTTGGAGGGAACATGCCGGTTTCGAACCCATCATGATGGGCATCTTGGAACCCATCGTCATGCACCATTCGAAACCATCACCTTCGAACCGAAGGACATCGAACCCATCGGTTTCGAAACCATCAAAGCGCCTCACCTTCGACTCCATTACCTTCGACTCCATCGTGTTCGAATCCATGTGCCTCGTATCCATGGAGGGTTTGCAGAGCTCATGTACATCCAAGGAACACAATTTCGAACCCATCACAGAAGCCATGCTTCGAACCCATCACAGAGGCCTTCTTTCGAACCCATCTGTGATACCATCTTCGAACCCATCCTGTGTAACTTCGTTCGAACCCACTGGGTCAACCAACCACGATGACGTGTCTTCCATCGGTTCGAATGCGCCGAGATACATGGAGTCGAAGCGGTCAACACGGAGTGAAATCCGAATCGATTCGAAGTTTACGCTCCACGTCACTACGAAGCCGCGTGCCATGATGGATTCGAAATCATCGTTTCGAGTACATGGGTTCGAACCAGACAGCTATGCCAAAAACCCAATTTCGAATCCATCATATCTCCTAACCTATTGATCCAAATGCCACGAAATTTTCACTGAAGCTTGTGTACATGTTGAAGAATGTCCACGCCAAACTTCACCTTGATTGGATGAATTCTTGATCGGTTCGAATGGAGTTCGAACCGATGCCAAAGTGGGCCCAAACTTCCTGAGACCGTGTGTGTGGGCCCCCTCACGTGCAAGAAGTGGTCTCCCGAGTTTTCAGCGGAATATCAGCAGCCTACGCCTATAAATAGAGCCCCAGGGCCAACAGAAAAGGGATCTTCTGACTCTGAGACGCCTAGACTCTGTCGGATCAAGATCTCCATCATCCTATATCATAACTTGATTGTTGATTTCGAATTTCCAGTTGTAACTTGCTGTTGATCGCTGTAACAACTTGTAATCATTGAAAGAGAATTAATAAAACATCAAAAAACTTCACAGTGGACGTAGGCAACACGCCGAACCACTATAAATCGATTGTCTACGCATTTTCTTTACTGTTGATTGGAGTTTTTGTTAGATAATATCTGTTTTGAACTTGCATTCTAGACTATTATCTCTTCAACGACTCCCGAAGAGTGTTGTGCCCAATTTTGACGCAAACACTTTGGTGCTTTCACTGAGAAAACCCAGATTTTTCTCCTGCTCGTTGGATCTGTCATCGATACCGGATTGAATAAATCTAAGAGAGAGATCCAGATCGTTAAATCCAACTTCCTTCCCTTCTATTCAGATTTGCATAAAGTCTAGGAAAGGAACTCAACTCTAAAGATGGTTAGCACAAGAACCACCTCGAACGCCGTCAATCAAGAAGGACAGGATAGACAGAATCCTGCCCCTCTACCTCCACCTAATCAAGATGCCGCTGGGCACTCAGAACCGTCGGGTCTGGTTACCCAACAAGAATTGCAGTTGTTACTTCAAGAGCTGACCCAGAGTCGGCGACAACTAGAAGAACAGCTACGCGCTAACGCTGAGCTAATCAACAAGTTGGATCGCCAAAAACGAAAAAGATCCATGGGAGATCGTGCTTCTCGCTCTTCCAGCGAAAGTTCTTCATCTTCTGATTATCATAATCGACCTCCACGACCCCGGTTAGACGGGAGTCGTATGCCATCGGCTGGAAACCAACCGACATTGACCGTTGGACAAATAAGAGTTGGTCCGTCAGCCAGTTTCCAAACCGGACCCTCCTCAGGAGGAGGCGCCGTTCCTCATCACGCCGCAGAATACCGCACCACTAGCGTTGCGGCTGAACCAGGGGTCGACGCTCAAGAACAGTCGGACCTAGACCATCGTCATAGCGGCCGTACTCCTGAACCGTACGTCCTAGAGGACTATGAGCCGAGAAGGCAGGATGTGAACTGTCAACGATATCCGGTTCAAACCCGAAGTATGGAACGTGACCATACTCCGGCGCAAATGCCGGATCTTTCAACTATGATACGTCAGATGATCCGTGAGAGTCAGGGATTCGCAAACGACGATTGGGGAGTTTCCCGAAGTCACACTCCCTTTACGGACGACATTCTTAATGCTGAACCCCCACGGCGATTCCGAATGCCCACTCTGCCCATGTATGAGGGAAACTCCGATCCCAACCAACATATTCTAAAATATGAATGGTCGATGACTGCTGCCAGAGCCGACGACGCTGTGAAGTGTCGTAGTTTCCCCATATCCTTGGTGGGCATCGCCACCATGTGGTTAACCCGATTGCCTCCTCGATCCATCTCCTCATTCGACCAGCTGGCCACAAAATTCGTTGAGCAATTCCGCATGCACGTCGCAAGGCCGAAAGATGTCAACACTCTATCTAGTGTCACGCAAGCTCCCGGAGAGACACTCAGACACTACTTAGAAAGATTCCACACTGCATGTGCAGAGATTAGTAATCCAAACGATAACTCCATCCTTATGGCGTTAACTAAGGGGATCGACCCCGATTCTTAATTTGGCAATTGGCTAGCTGGGAAACCACCTACGTCATTGGACCGTTTCCATGCCAAAGCAGCTCAATTCCTGAGACGGGAAGACGCGAAACAGTCTAGGAAGCAAATTGACGCAGGACCAAATGCGGAAGGAACCCAAAGCAATGTTTCAATAAAACAATCCGGTGAGAGCTCCGGAAAAGTTCAGTTGAACATTAAAAATAAACAAGCTCGGCGAAGAGAGAGCGTGAATCTACTTAAAAAACAAGATCAAAATCGCGGTCCGCAACGCAAAAATCCGAAGTTCGACAGTTATACTCCTTTGAATATTTCATTGGAGGACTTGTATTTGCGGACCCGTAATGCGATTCAATATGAAAAACCTGCTTCAAGACCGTCGTCAGAAAGACAAACCCAGACGGGAAAATTTTGCAGGTTCCATGAAGGCTACGGGCACGATATGAACGAGTGTCGTCACTTACAGGATCTTGTTGAAAAACTGGTCAGGGAAGGGAAACTGGAACAGTTTGTGCGGACACCGCAGCCCAGTGATGCGGGCCCATCCAATCCAATCAATGAACCCAATCGACCGAGGCAGGAGGACTCGACTTGTCCCCGTGGGAGATTGGTGATAAACGCCATCAGTGGCGGGCCTACTCATTCAGAAGCCTGGAACGACGAAGAACCTCGTCACCGTCACACTTGACAGGCTCCTTCAATCCATGAATACTTTACAATTTCTTTTACGTTCTGAATTTTGAATTTGTAATAAGGCACTGACTTTGCCACATTTTCTCATTTCAGCAAATAAAATGCTATCTCTTCAAGCCAAAGCTGTGATTCACCGAATACAACATTCAACAATCACGACACACGAAGAGCTAAGTTCCATCGAACAATGGAATTTATTCAAATAGCGAGTGACTGCGTTACAACCGGCCACTCACTAAGTGAAACCCCAGCTCGGGGGCAAGCCAACACATCGAAGGATGAACTGGACCAACACACGACAGCCCGTTCAATAATTCGTTCCCGGAGTGCGAACGGACTCCAACTTCCCACAGCGCGAATTGGAGTATAAACATTCAATAATTCGTTCCCAGAGTGCGAATGGACTCCAAATTCCCGGAGCGCGAATTGGAGTATAAACACTTAACAATTCATTCCCGGAGTGCGAACGGACTCCAACTTCCCACAGCACGAATTGGAGTATAAACATTCAATAATTCGTTCCCAGAGCGCGAACGGACTCCAACTTCCCACAACGCGAATTGGAGTATAAACATTCAATAATTCGTTCCCAGAGTGCGAACGGCCTCCAAATTCCCGGAGCGCGAATTGGAGTATAAACACTTAACAATTCGTTCCCAGAGTGCGAATGGACTCCAACTTCCTACAGCGCGAATTGGAGTATAAACATTCAATAATTCGTTCCCAGAGTGCGAACGGACTCCAAATTCCCGGAGCGCGAATTGGAGTATAAACACTTAAAAATTCGTTCCCAGAGCGCGAACGGGCTCCAAATTCTCGGAGCGCGAATTGGAGCATAAACGTTCAATAATTCGTTCCCACTGCGCGAACCAACCCATCAATGCGGACTCCAAATTCCCAGAGTGTGAATTGGAGTATATACATCAATTCAAAGTTCCCGGAGTGCGAACCGAAGTATCAACACCAACTCCATGATCCCCAAAACATGAATTGGGGTATGAACATAAGTTACGGGTTCCCGGAGCGCGAACCGAAGCATCCGTGCAAACTCCAGATTCCCGAAGTGCGAGTTGGAGTATAAACGTCAATTCTGGGTTCCTGAAGTACGAACCCAAACATACATATTTTATCCAAGTTCCCGGCGTGTGAATTGGAGCACAAACACCAAGTCAAAGTTCCCGTAGTGCGAACTAAAGTGTTAATACTAACTCCAAGTTAGTAGAATGCAAGTTGGAATGTGAACATCATTCCCAAGTTCCCGGAGCACGAACCACGTTACAAGCATCAATAACACTCGAACTCCTGGAATGCAAACCAGGTTATCGATCTCAAATTATTCTAAGTCCCCTGAAGGCGGACGTGTGCTCAAGACTTGCAACAAGTGCGATCAACCATCATAAATACAAGTGTTGTTCCCCAAAACCGGGGGGCACGAAAGCTAAATATTAATCACTAACCGAAGTGATACAACGTCCGAAGTTCAACTCATTCATCAATCACAACGTGTGACCAAGATCTTCAGACTTGGAAAACGAGACGAACTCTACTTAAACGATAAAAACACCACAAGTACACCGGACCGAAAACAAGACACTGCAAGTACTTAAGCACAAATGAAACAAGAGTTGAAACAAAGAAATAAAATTTTATTTCAACTAACTTAAAACAAGGACTTCCACGCAGATAAGATCTTCCAAAAAAGAATGCCTACTAGCAGGGGCCGAACCTGCATCTATACACGACCTACTGACAAAAAACGGAGACAAGTACGTATCTACCAAAACATCTACTTGAGAAGCCGATTTATTTATTCTTTTTCGTCCTTCTTACTAGTGGTACATCATCAGTGTCACTAGGGACAGAAATTCTTCGTTTTGAATGTCTCCTCTCCGGCGGTGGCTCTTCGGCTGGAGGCATGATGTCAATATCCTCCTCGGAGCTTGAGTCTGCATGGAGGCTTCCTGCCGGAGGAGCAGGGGGGACCGGATCCGTAACGGAAGTTGAGACAGTGCCACCCGATGGCGCTACCGTAGCAGGTGCTGGACTCTGCGCCGCCGTGCTTCCGCTGACGATACCGCTATGCCCCGCAGCCTCTATTTCGGCGTTGATCTCAGCCAAAATTTCCTCATCACGAGTCGCATGGGCTTGGCTGGGGGCATCTTCGGCCTGCATCGAAGAACTTGAGGACGGCGGGAGGCTACTAACGATGATAAATGGCAAGTCAGAGAAAGAACCACCCTGCTCACCGAGCAGTTCACTCACCATTTGTTCGTCAGCAGATAAGGATCCCCCCTGCATCGTCTCAGCAGATACCGCGGTTACAACAGTAGTCTCGGTAGCGATGGCCTTATCTCCTCTACTTGATTCTTGAGCCACAACAGTCGGCGCAACTCCAGTCACTAGGCAAAGAAATAAGAAGTTATTAAAAACTGCTACAAAACAAACACTCTATTCAGAAATGCTTGAGATAACTTCGGAATACCTTCCCCAGTTTGGCTCGCAGACGGCTGAACGGCCTCGGAAATACGCTCATGAATAGGAGAAAAGCGCGGTTGTTCCGGGTCGTAAGCAGGAACAGGTTGCAAACTGACCACAGATACAGGCATCGACGAAGATGGTGTGGTGACTTTAGTGACGGCAGAATGGTGCTCAACGCCTGACCCCTCTCCGACTTCCAGGGAACGACCACCGATCATTTCCTTCTCATGAGCGATGATAGCGTCATGAAGAACCTTCTTCTCATCGTCTGTGAGCAGCCGATTCTCCAGTTCGAATCGATCGACCGCTTCACCTGGGTGCGCTTCCTTTTCCTCCTCAACCAATCGGTCCCAGGCGCTACAAAGGTGAACTGAGTAATCTTGAAGCCAGGCCATGTTTCTGTGCTTCAACACATTGGCGTTGTAAGTTATGAGCAAATCTTCGATATCGGCCTCTAGCCTGGCCTCTGCATGTTGAACCTTCTCCTCCACCTCTGCTTCGACCGCCTGAACTTTGTCCACGGCCACATCTCTTTCAGTGCGAAGCACTACGGCTTGCTCGCAGGCTTCTTGCGCCGTGTTATGCGCGTCATCTCTATCTTTAATAATCTCGGCAAATTTAGCCTTGAGCTCATTAAGTTCTTTTAACGCCGCATCCCGCTCAGTAGTGACGACAGTGTTCCGGTGGCCCATGTCTTCCACCGTAACATAGTGCTCCTTTTTCATTCTATCCATGGATGCTTGAGCTTCGTCGACCTTTGTAAGAGCCTCCATCTCTGACTTTCGAGACGATTCAGCCTCGGTATTCAGCACTTGTATGATGCGGTCTATTTGAGCCAGCTCGGTTTGAAGCTTTTCAATGGTAGCCACTCGTTCGAAGGCCAACGCCGATGCCTTATCGGCCGCCCTATACCACGCCTTGTATTGGGAGTAGAAGTCATGCACATAGTCGAGCGCTAACCGCTCGGCCTCCGGCAGGATTCTTTTCAGGTTTGGAGGAAAGACGTAGTTATCGAAACAAATATTCGGGAACTCCCTCTTTAATTGCGCGAGTCTAATTGCCCCTTCTCCCGAGATCCCTGTAGGAGGCTGCTCTGCGACTATCGGGGTCATCGCCTCGGATCGGGAAGCTTGAGAAACCGACGTATATCGAGAAGACTCGGAAGGATGAGGGACATGAGCAGGAGGTTGTACGGGATCTCTGGAAGGAGGAGGGGTACGCGATCGCGATCGGCGCTTATAGCCCCTGTCCGTGTCATATCTCTCGTGACTAGAATACCCAGAACGTCCCTGGTCATAATGCCCAGAACGCCCCTGATCATAACCTCTATCCCCTTCTCGTCGGCGCGAGTCGTAATATGAAGGCTTGCGGGCGTGTCGAAGACTCCCAAGCATTGAACCTCGCTTAGACATGATATCTGCGAAGCAAAATAAAATAGAATTAATCACCTTCCAAAACAGATAGTTTTCAGTCAAAGGTTATGCAGTGTCGTGAAATATGTATGAATATGCATTCCCCCCGACCAACCGAAAGTGTCGACCTCGCTAGTAATAAGAGGCTCGTTCAATTCTAGGGTGCGATGGAATTCCTCCAACCCGGCATCATGTTTAAAAGACACATCGTCCGGGATTGGAAGATCGGCAAGCCCTTCAAAAAGATTTTCAGTTCTCGGAGGAGACGTCTCCGAGATTCTAACTTCGGGAGCAAAACGGGCCGTGACGACCGATTTCCATCTCCCCTTCTTACTTGACTTAACCATGGCAGCCTTGCCTTTTCTCTGCTCCGCGACATCCGGAACTGCGTCAGTAGGCCCGGTCAGCGGCTCATCATCGGTGTGGGTTCTTTCAGAGTCCGCTTCCTCAGCTGTGGTAACTCTGGGTTTCTTGTGCTTGACTCATTTCTTCGAGACGACCCTTAGTGCCACTTCAAAGCTTATGCTCTGCCCTTGTTCGATCAAACCGCAGGCCCGGAGATTCCTATCCGTCAATAACACATCGATATCCCTATCTCCACCCGGGACTTCTCGCAGCACTCGCACCATCTCCCTAAAGTGCTCGCCCTCAGGTCGCTGGATCACCGCTGCAAAAAAAAGAATAAAACATAAGTTCCACTTCGGTTGCGATTGCTATAGTAATTATTTACGAACTCAACTATACTCACGTCTGAATAGCCATCGTCGGGCGAATCCAGGAGGACATCTGACATAAAACCATTCTGTCCTATAATAGCTCAACCTGGTCCAAGACCCGGTAACCACTTGGCAATTTCTCACCGCTTCCAGGAATGTGAAGGAGGGATAATCACCCCGAGTTTTGAAATTGAACAAGTATCTGATCTCAATTGGGAGCGGTGGTCGATGGAGATATTCCATAAATGCAATGAACACGCTATTGATCGACCATATCCGTTCGGGTGCAGCTGAGATGGGGCAATCCTCAAAAACGACAATACTTCCCTTATGTACTCGTTGAATGGAGGAAGTGTCCCGGCCGCGCACGCGTGGCGGTTAAATGCCGTATATCCCTCCGGCGGATTATGCGGTCTATCATTCGGCCCCGGCAGTAGCACATCATCCAGCGACAGGCCATGTCTCAAACATATTCTCCCCAACATGTCTTCAGAGATATTGGACGGAACGGAATCTGAGGGATTGGCAATGAATGACGCATCGGGAAGTTCATCTGGGGCTGGACCAATAATCTCAAGGTCAATATCCGGAATCTCTAGCCTCGGAGAGACCGTAACTTGAGTCTCCTGCTGCTGTGAACTTGACGATTCCATAACTAGCTAACTCACGAGAAACCATCGTTAGATGACAAAAACCCGTGCGTTCCCCAGTGTAGCGTGTATGAGTGTGTGTTGTGCAGTGACATGCATTACTTGAATAAATGTTGCAGAGTTAAAGAAATATGCAAACGACAAGGCTACGGAGTCCAGTTATAATGACCGTCATCGCTGACCGTCATCACCAGTCCGTTTCCATGATGGAAGTCGGTTCGGGTAGAAGTTGTTATAGTTCCATCGACGAGCTTCAAAAGGTAGTCATGTATGCAGTTTAATATTCAAGTCCAAATATGCAGGAATGAAGCTCGTCGGAGTTATGATTGGAGAATTTCAAACTTTGGTATCCATCATGTAGGTTTCGAAACCATCACCAGGACTTCGTTCGAACCCAACCGAACATCTCTTCTTTCGAACCCATCCTGGCGTCGCTTCGAACCCATGCGTTCGAACCCATCCTTACGCGCTTCGAACTGATAAACAGATGACAAGTTCGAACCGATGAGAAAACCTCAACTTCGCATCATTCACGTTCGAACCGATCCACTTCGTATCGATACGAAGTTGTGGACTTCGAAACGATAGCCTATGGGTTCGAACCCTTCGCTTCGAATGGACCCCTCGAATCCCTCGATCGGTGCGAACTACACATCCCAGCAAGGACATTCCAAGGATCGATTCGAAATCCAGTAAAAAGACGCCACCGTCATCGATTCGAACTCGAGCTCACGCATCGGTTCGAATCCCTCCCAAACCAGATCTGATTTTGCCAATCTCGAAGCTACGCAATCGTTAAAAAGAAACGGTTTCGAAATAACTTCGCCGTTTGAATCCGAGGCTAATTACCTAGTTTGGATGATAAATTCAAGGAATTGAAGATTCAGATCTTGAATGGTACGAAAGAGCGACACTGTGTTTTCTCTTTTGGAGCTCTGAAACGATGAAGAGCACAGTAAAAAGCAAGCAAGAGTAAAAGTAAAAAGTGAAAAAATGCCGAGGTCTTTGCTATTTATATGGGGAGTTGGAGATGACTGGGTCGATTCGCGTGCCGGTGGACTTGACCGATTACAACAGGTCAGAATGCAGAACCGGTTCGAAATCCACTTTCGAACCCATACGTTTGAGGCTCCATCGTGTGAAGCACACTGACCACTGCCACGAACAAAAGTCTCGAAACCATCCCTTCACATCGGTTCGAATGTCAATTTCGAACCCATCACTACACAAGTGTAGTCCATCCTTTCAGACCGGTTCGAATGTCAATTTCGAATCCATCATAGCAGCAAGCGTACCGCGTCCATACAAACGTGGATTTCGAACCCATCAATGCTCGAATGCATCGGTTCGAAACATTACGCTCGCGCAATACAAATTCGATTCCTTTAAACTTCTACATCGGTTCAGGAGAGGATCGATACGAAGGAACCTTTCAAAACAACCACCAAGCGTTGTCTCAATTCAAATTTCAAAATTGGTTCAGGAGAGAATCAATACGAAATTCTATGGCAAACCAAACTGACAACAACTCGTGGACGCACGACGTTAACAAGGGTCAAATTAACATATGCGCATACATGTTGGACTAACGTTCGATTTTGAATATTCACAGGGATCAAACACTCATCCTGTTACAAATGCGACAGCCAACAGCTAAGCACTATTATACAGCAATCAATCATATCAACGCAAGGTTACAGCAGTACAACATACGAGTTTCGACAAAAAAGAGAGCAATGATTGTTCAGAGAGAGATTGCAGCTATTCAAAGCACGTCATGTTCCCACAAGACGTACTTTGGGGGGCAAAATGTTATCCCGCTTTTTGGCAAAGCCGCGATACCAAAAGATTGATCGAAAGCGAAGGACAGTTCGCCTCAGAGGTTGATCGTACTTCCTTTCGCCATGGATATCACTGAATTTTATCCAAGTCCAGATTGAGCTACAATTGATAGGACACGGCGAGAAAGACCACAGGAGTCAGCATTTCAAATTTCAAGTCAATCCGAGTTCGCATGCTCAAGCTATGATCGGTTCAACTTGGAGGGAACATGCTGGTTTCGAACCCATCATGATGGGCGTCTTCGAACCCATCGTCATGCGCCATTCAAAACCATCACCTTCGAACCGAAGGACATCGAACCCATCGGTTTCGAAACCATCAAAGCGCCTCACCTTCGACTCCATTACCTTCGACTCCATCGTGTTCGAATCCATGTGCCTCGTATCCATGGAGGGTTTGTAGAGCTCATGTACATCCAAGGAACACAATTTCGAACCCATCACAGAAGCCATGCTTCGAACCCATCACAGAGGCCTTCTTTCGAATCCATCTGTGATACCATCTTCGAACCCATCCTGTGTAACTTCGTTCGAACCTACTGGGTCAACCAACCACGATGACGTGTCTTCCATCAGTTCGAATGCGCCGAGATACATGGAGTCGAAGCGGTCAACACGGAGTGAAATCCGGATCGATTCGAAGTTTACGCTCCACGTCACTACGAAGCCGCGTGCCATGATGGATTCAAAATCATCGTTTCGAGTACATGGGTTCGAACCAGACAGCTATGCCAAAAACCCAATTTCGAATCCATCATATCTCCTAACCTATTGATCCAAATGCCACGAAATTTTCACTGAAGCTTGTGTACATGTTGAAGAATGTCCACGTCAAATTTCACCTTGATTGGATGAATTCTTGATCGGTTCGAATGGAGTTCGAACCGATGCCAAAGTCGGCCCAAACTTCCTGAGACCGTGCATGTGGGCCCCCTCACATGCAAGAAGTGGTCTCCCAAGTTTTCAGCGGAATATCAGCAGCCTACGCCTATAAATAGAGCCCCAGGGCCAACAGAAAAGGGATCTTCTGACTCTGAGACGCCTAGACTCTGCCGGATCAAGATCTCCATCATCCTATATCATAACTTGATTGTTGATTTCGAATTTCCAGTTGTAACTTGCTGTTGATCGCTATAACAACTTGTAATCATTGAAAGAGAATCAATAAAACATCAAAAAACTTCACAGTGGACGTAGGCAACACGCCGAACCACTATAAATCGATTGTCTACGCATTTTCTTTACTGTTGATTGGAGTTTTTGTTAGATAATATCTGTTTTGAACTTGCATTCTAGACTATTATCTCTTCAACGACTCCCGAAGAGTGTTGTGCCCAATTTTGATGCAAACATAACCCATGCCAATTCAATTTCGAGCTTCAAAATGAATTTCAAAATCAAGACGAAAATGTGAATAGAGTTTCAAATAATTTTGGCAATGTGAATAGTTTCAATAACGATATGATTGAAACCTTTGGTTGTCAACAAATTCAAAATGAAAATTTTCAAATTAATAATCATGAATTTGATTTCGTTGACTAAATGGAAAAAGATAACGGGGATTTATTACTTGAAAAATACAAAACTTTTCGTGAAAATCAAAATCAAATCTCAACTTGCGAAGAATCAAATAATAATCTACCGTTTATCGAAATTGACAATTTTTGTTCTCAACAAATCGAAATTGAAAATTCTCAAGTTAATAACTATAAATTGGGTTTTGTTGAGAAAATGAATGAAATTTACGATGATCACATGGATTTGTTGTTTGAAACATACATGAAACAACGTGAAAAACAAAATCAAATTTCATCCTGTGACGAGTCAAGTGATAATCCATCTTTTACCCAAATCGATGATTTTCAAACAACAACTTTTGAAACTAAAAATGATGATCTTAACCAAGTTTTTCAAAAGACGGTAATTATGTTGGATTTTAATTCTTTTGAGGGTGACAAACTCGATTTAAATTTCGATCTTCCTTTTTCTGAAAATTTGAATACAACAACTTCGGATTTTGAAATGGATATATGCGATGAAGTTGTTTGTAATCCAATGAAGGAAGATGAATTTAACAAACATGAGTTTTATGGACTTTTCAAAAATAAGTTATTAAATTATGATGGGGAAGATTTCGATCATCATTTTGACTTTGAAATCGATAATTTGGAAGAAGTTTTCAGTGACAAACTTGAATTTCAATTTGGTGAAAATAAATGTGAATTTCAATAAATTATTTTATCAACCCCAAAAATCATTGAAAACAAAACAACTCGTTCATTTTTTTTCATGGTTTATTTTTGCTTTAAAATAAAAAAAAATTATAAAAAAATCCCAAAAACAAATTTTCTTTTGATTTATTTTTAAAAGAAACACTATAAGATAAATATATGGTTTTGCTTTATTAAACTGAAATTTTTGGAAATTTATTTGTCTAAACAAAAATAAAAATGAAATTCGATTACAAATAATAATGGTTTAACTAGTATATAGGAAGATTCATACGTGTTAATTATGAAGTATGTCCTAATTGAAAATCTTTGTTTTAAAAAGTGGTTGATTTAAAGTAAAGGGTATAACATTTTTTTGTCATCTTAGTTAAATGGTGCTAAGATGATTTTGCAAAACTCTCTCTCTCTCTTAAAAAAAAATAACATCCGAGTATTCACTCTCATTTAAAATTCCTCACGGTTATGCATGGGTGAATTACTTGGAATCTTTGATTATGTGCTTTCATACTCGTTTAAAAGTCCTCACGGTTATGCATGTATGGAACACATGTTAGAAAAAAGACTTAATAAAAACCACCTATGGTTGATAGGTGTATGCACGAAAGTGTGTACACTCTCCATGCTTTGTACTCCCCTCACATAAGCCCGAAAGGCAGTGCATGGGTGGTATATCTGGCCTCAGTTTACTTGAGCTAGGTGTGTCATTTTTCTTGCAAATAATGAGAGAGCAAGCAATTGAAATACTAGCACTATTTTTACTTATTTGATTTGATTTGTTATTAAAAAGAAAGGAAAATACCACTTTGATAAACTTTGATAATCAACTAAGGATCCATTTTATAATTACACTTTGTTATCCACCGAAACAACAAGTTAAACTATAGACTATTTGTTATGATAACTTGATTTTTGTTGGAAATTTTGACGAGTAAATGACATAAATTTTCAAGATAATGACCAAAACCTATATTTCACTTATTCGTGTCAATTTAAAAATAAATTCTTCATTTGTAAATATTTTCAAAAATTTGCATTCATCTCTTTGTAAACAAATCTTGCATTTTGTAAATGTGTTCATCTTGCATTTGGATTTTGTGGGTAATATCCGCTGAAAACCCTCACGAGACAAAACTCGTCCTACTGGGGACACCCAGAGGTTTAACGGCTTGTTGCATAGGCTCAATGCAATCGTGCTTCCTATGGAAACGGATTTATCTTAGTTTCCCTTTATTCGAGAACGAATAAAACAACAAGTGGGGGGGTATTTGATGTGCACGTAAATATGCATATTTTAACCACCATATTTATTCTTTTTAAGTTAAATAAATGATCATATTGGGTATTTTAACTTGTTTTAACCAAAATCCATATTAGTTCCAAATTTTCGCATATTCATCTACATATAGGGGCAAAACGGTCATTCGTGTGCATATATTTCTTTGAGAAAAATTCAATGGGAAATTTCTATATTATTTTGTAGGAATTTAAACTCAATTACAAGTGGTTTCATGAAGGAATATGCATGTACAAAGAAGATACAAAAGAATGAAGATGGAAATAATTCTAAGTGAAGAACATGGAGGACCCCACACACCCACTAATTTAATGCAGAATTTAAAGGCTAATTCACATGCTAAAAGTCATTTAAAGCTTCATGTACATTTAAGTGGGGGTTATTGAAGCTAATGATAACTTGGCCACCACACTTCCTCTAAGGGCATTTTGCGTACTCCCCAAAAATATGCATTAGGGTTTCTAACTTGTATAAATACCCCTTATGTTTCATGTAGCTCATCTCTTCTCTTAGACTCTCTTAGGCCTCCTTCTCTTTAGTTTAGATCAAAAATAAAATGAAAGCTCCTCTTTCTCTTCTCATGGCTACTTAGCCATTTTTATTTTATGTAATCTTTTTTTATTTAATTTAATACATGCTCTTTCCTTTTCAAGTTCATTTACTTTCATGTTGTAGTGTAGATCTCTTCTCTTTTATGCAAGTAGAATAATTTTTCTTTTCATTTTTCTCTCTATTTCCTCTTCTTTTTATTCAATGTTGCTTGCTACATTTGTTCATATGATGACAAATATGAGAGGCTAAACCCCTTCAATTTAGGGGGTAATGAAGCTCTCTAATTATGTAGCTCCAACTATTTGTTAATTCATGGTCTCTTTTTGTGCTTAATGATGATCAATGAAGTTTTTTATTTGTTGTTTTTGTGTTGAATTTGATAGCCTATATTCCTGACACCAAATAGGCCATGCTTAAACAATCACTAACACAAATGCGTCTTCATGAATATATGATTATGGCATAAGATTGTGATTTGAAATTAAAATTTGATGGTCTATGTTTCTAATCAATAGTTAATAGGCCATACTTAAAATAGAATTCATTTTCTTTGTCAAGTTTCATGAAAGTTAGTAAGTGTTTTAAGGGGTGTGTTATAGTTTGATGGCTTATGTTGGCTAATCAATAGCTCAAATATGTCATACTTATGATAAACACATCAATTAAAACACTAGTGACCATAAAAGAGAGATCATGATTTCATGTGTTGAACTACATGATCTAGAGAGTGGATTTATTCTCTAAATTGTCATTTAACTCTCATATTTGCATTTCTTTTCATTTTGTTAGTTAGTTCATTTTCTCATTTTCTAGCTTAAACACGCTCTCGACTTTGGTATAATTTGATTGAGTAGGAAATTTAAATCAACAATTCCCTGTGGATTGACCCGTATTCTCCATGTGCTACATTCGTACACCGTGCGCTTGCGGTTATTTTTAAATTTAAATTCGTTCGACGGTTTTCTAAACCAATAGAATTTCGTAGACGAACATTTGTAATACAAAGGTTTTTATACTAGTAGTAAATAATCAAACTCTTTCACAAAGATGATTTCAACCCAATTTTTAATACAAAGCTCGTTTATAAAAACCATTTTACAACCTATTAGTGTATACAAACCTTTATCTCACTCATTCGAGAAATCCAATTAAATGACTTAGCAAAATAAGTGGTATGAAACGCTTGCGTTTACTTTGTCGGTTAATTCTTAGACTTGTTTGATTGAAACTCTTGCGGCAACATTCGAGTGGAGATCTACAATTTGTTCGTAAATATTTAAGTTAAGCTAGTGGTTATGGGACATGAAGCTAAACTAATTTATTTACTAGCTTAGTGTAATTAACACTTCTTGATGATCGATGATGATCATTTTTATGGGTTAGACTAGCAATGTGCGATGTCTCTTTGTCCACGTAGGGACTGTCCTCGTTCTATTAAGCTTCGTCTCGCTTCTTTTATGGGCCAGCGATCCATGTTCTTTTATGGTGTTCGGTTCATCGGGTGTACCATTATTGTACTACATCGACGTCTCGGTTTTTCGGTTCATTGACCGCACCGTTATTGTACTGCATCGACGTTTCGATTGATTTTCGGTTCGTTGGACGTACCGTTATTATACTGCATTGATGTTCCAATTTAATTGAGTTTCGAATCAGGGGACGTAGTGTTATGGTACTGCGTCGACGTTCCGAATTTATGGTTAGCGACTATGGAATAGCGTTCTGTTTGAGATGCATGTGTTGGTGAGTTTTCATGCTCCTGTTTGTCATAGGCCTCCCCCTTTTGTGATTTTTGGATTTCTAATTGATGATTTATATAATTTTTCTTTCACCTACTTTTACGATTGGCATTGATATGTTTGTCAATATTTGTGGCTTGGTGAATAAAATAAAGAACATGGCATTCTTTTAGATGTATGAGATTTTTTGAGATAATTGTATGACCTTTGTTGTTGTTAAATGTATACTTGTCGTCGTATAGCAATATTGATAACATATGTTTTTATCATATCTCTTATTTTATCTCATTTTATCTGATCTTTATAGCTAGACTGATCCGTTTATTATTTTCTTATTAATTAATACTCGGGTCGGACTGAGATGTTACAGGTGCTTCTGCTTGGCTCCTTATCTGGGATCATCATTTGACTTTTGTCTAACAACATTAGATTGTTAGTTTTTGTTGTTATACATTTGAGATAGAGACTCTTGATATATACGTATTCTTTTGTGATATTGTGTATCTTGTTTGACCACTACTCTGATGTACACTCTATGTGTTATATTCATATATGTTTCCGCCATTTTGATATGGATATCCGTGATTGATTTGTGTTATGCTTATTTCTAAATTTGTTTTCGAAGATTATATAGCCACTATGTAGTAGCTTTGATTTTGTATCGATATGTCAGATTTTCTCTTGAAAAGAAATGCATATCATACTATCTGACATATCGGTGCTCGCACAAAGCAATTGAACGGATGGTCGCTCCTCAACGGCCTTATTCTTTGTGCTAGTTGACGGTATTACCTCCTAGTGTCCTTGGCTAGCGTGAGTATAGAGGTGGGGCGTCATATCTTGGTATCAGAGTCAAACTTCAAAACAATGAAGAATAATCTAGCAAGGATCACTGTCCTATGTCCTTCTTAGGAGTCATGCCTTAGGATTTAATTCGAGTCGTTGGACCCGTTCTATCCTATTTTCTTTGTGATGCCTTGTTTTATCAATCATGTTTGTTTGATATTCATTATGAGAATAACCTTTTTCCTCTTCTTTCTTTCTTTCTTAAAGAAGAAGAGAGGGTTAATTCTGACAGTCCTAGCGCTGGTTAATCCAGTAGTCCTTCTCTGGATGGTGTATTCGTGTCTGCCCAACAACTTTTGGATCTTGTAAAGAATCAAAGGTTTATCTGTGCTTTGAGTAAGGCCCTGAAAAGGTTTTACCTCTAAAACTAGAATTTCCTTTCGATTAGCTTGTAGATATCAATCTACGACTTGAAGAGGTCGATAAAGGAAGTGATAGTGATGTTGGAGCTTCCAGAAAGAGCCTCGATAACAACAAGAAGAGGCATATTAAGTTCAAAAGCCCTAATCCTAACAAGAAAGGGAGGCCGAAAACTTCAGTAGCAAAGACTCCAATTCCTAATCGTGAAAAATGCTACAATTGTGGCTCTAAGGACCACTATATAAATAGGTGTCCAAGGCCTATTTCTTGCCGCTATTGCAAAGGTTCAGATCATTATATATCTTCTTGTCCAAAACATCAAAGCAAGAGAGAGGGGGAGTTGAATGTTTTGCAAGCCCTTGGTAACACTTCCCTTGGTGAAGGTATTTTTCATTCAGTCGTTGATGACATTTGTTTTGTGATTATCCTATTCGAGTTCTTGTTGATATGGGTTCATCTCATTATTTTTATATCAAAAGAACTTGTTGGTTCTTTTTCTTTAAATATTTTAGGCTTGATGACTTCACTGAGAATTGGGAATCCGGATAGTGGATCCGCAACGATCAGTTTGCTTTGAAAAGATGTCGAGATTATTTTATGTGATTATTCTTTCCAGTCTGATTTGCATGTTATGCGTTACTCAGGCTTCAGAATTGAATTTTGTGAAAGGATTGGCTTAATCATTATGAAGCCATATCCTATGTCTCGTGTGGACTATCTATCTTCGACATTCTCAATCTGTTAAGCAGATTCCTACTTTTCTTGATGATTTCGATCCCAGCTTGGTGGCATCATTTTATTCTCTTGACCCACTTGTTGAGAAAGATGTTATTCTATTCATTCAAGAAGTTTGTGTGAATTTTCTTGTGTTTTTGAATTTGTCTTAGGATTATCGCCTAAGAGAATCTATTGAGTGGTGCTAAGGTCTTTTCAGTTAGACTTTGTCACCTGTTTTCATTAG
This sequence comes from Allium cepa, assembly GCA_030765085.1. Classification (NCBI taxonomy): domain Eukaryota; kingdom Viridiplantae; phylum Streptophyta; class Magnoliopsida; order Asparagales; family Amaryllidaceae; genus Allium; species Allium cepa. Next base: position 58,059,142 of record CM060930.1, read on the forward strand.
CTATGAGTTACGGACGATAATGTTCCCCTTACCGCTTTCCGCACTTGATATTATTCTTATGAATGACTCGTGATGTCATTCGATCTATCCAGTTTATTTCATCCATCTTATGAATCGAGTGTTCGACGAATATCTCAATGAGTCCATCTTTGAATTTATTGATTATGGATGAAAATAGAAATTTAAAATTTTGCAAATCTTTTTCCATAAGATATTTATAAGTTTGATTGGATTTTGGTTTTTTTTAAAATGAGTAAAGAATATTCGAAATATTTTTGAGAGATATTTTTATCATATAAAGATGATTTTGTGTTGTTTTGCCCATTGAGTGCTTTAAGAATTCTGGTCGATGTGCTTGATCAACGTTATTGATAGGAATTTCCTAAACACTATGATGAGACAATCAGACACAGTAAATTGATTTTTAATATGTAAATTTTTTAAGAAAGATGATTACATAAACTGAGTTGTAATTTTGAGAGTCTTAGCTTTTCAGGAGGAGGATAAAAGAACACTTTTCCAATACTCCTATTCTTGTGGTTCCCAAAGGGAACCAAGACTTTATTGTTTATGCCGATGCAGTCGTATTGGTTTAGGTGCCGTTCTCTTGCAAAAGAGAACGTTCTATCATTTATGCTTCTATATATTTAAAAGCCTATCGAGAATAGGTATGCCACTCATGATCTGGTGCTCGAGGCTATTGTTTACGCTTTTAGAAATTTGACATCATTATTTTCGGGAGAGAAATTGTTCACTACACTAATCATAAATATTTGGAGGACTCATTTTCTCAAAATGATACTTAAATTGCATCAACAACATTGGCTCGAGTTCTTTTCACCTTTTGATCTTGATATTCTTTATACTTTGGAAAGGGAAATTGTATTGCCAATACCCTTTGTCATAGACAACAAATGGTTGTTTCTTTGATGATGTCCGAATGGAATGATCTTTTTGACAGGTTCATCTGATGTACCATTATTGTACTATGTCGTTGTTCTAAATTATTTGAGTTTTGGGTTCCTCGGGCGTACCGTTACAGAACTACATTGTTGTACCGGCTCGATTTTCTACTATTCATGACGTTTTCCACGTCTCTCAACTACGAAAATTCCTTAGGGATTCCGATTTTTATTCTTGAGGCCGGTATTATTGAACGAATTGAAGTTTCACCTAATTTGACTTATGAGCAAACACATCCGGACTTATTCTCTCGTGCTCTTTAGGGTGAGCTACTTACATCAAATTTTATTTTATGTTGACATTCTTATATGGTTGTTACTTTTATTTTTTTCTTAAATATTGCGAGGACGCAATTTCTTTAAGGAAGGGAGTCTGCAACAAGCCGCATATTTTACGATTGTACATTTAAATACTTTATTTAAATATAGCATCGTTGGTCGGATTAAAGCCCGAAATGGTACTTTTTGAAAACAGTTGAATTAGAACTCGAGACCACTTCCATTGAGTTCAAAATGCTTTTCGCGACCTTTCTAAGTATAAACATCGATACGTTTGGAGTTAGCTTGAATTTTCACATTTTCACTTAGGGCTTTGGGTTTAGATTTCGGCCCAATAGCCTATCATAGGACCATAGCTCCACCCCCTTCTCCTCTTCATTCATTCTCATTTCCTAACACTTCAAGCTTTTGTAAAAATAGGGGAAGAGAAAAGGAAATAGAAATTGCTAAGCCCTAGCTCTGATTAGGAAACTCAAATTCAAGTCCAAAATCCAAGAGAAGCATAGGTAAGCATCCTCTCCATCTTCTCTATCTCAATTCCTCTTCCATTTTCAGAAATTCCTAAACCCTAACTTAGGAAATATTTACTTATGAGCTTAGACTGAAGCTTCTTGAGTTGAGATTGAAGAGTGGTTGATCTTGCCTTGTTTTAAAAGCTTCTCCTTCACTGTTTTTGAATAAAAGTTGAGTTTTTGAACTCACATCTATGTCTATATCTTTGATAGTTGTTAGGTAGTGATTTCTAACATATATTCCTTTTTCATTTGCTTTGGATTGAATTGGTTATATGAATATTCCAATTTTTGGCGTTTTGAAGTCAAATCTTAAAAAATCATAGCTTTGATGTTTGAACATGTTTTTGGGGTGTGTCGAAGAGCCTATAAGGCTAGGTTGTCGCATGGCATAATTCCCTAGTCGTCATTGCTTGTTCGATCGCTTCCGTTTGGTTTTCACCCTTCATTGGGGCTAGGATGAGAATACTAAAATTTCTAGTTCAGTCGACCGAACCAGGAAGTCAGTCGACTAAACCAGAAACCAGGAATTTTCCTGGGCCAGAATCGGTCGACTGACCACTCTGAATCAGTCGACTGAGCTTGGAAACTGAAAGTTTCCAGGCATGTTTCAGTCGACTGACCACTGTGGTTCAGTCGACCGAACCTGGAAACAGAAAGTTTCCAAGAATTGTGTCAGTCGACTGAATCTGCTATCTCATCCCAATTTGCCTATTTGTGTAACAACCCTATATTTTGTGATTATTTTAATTGTATAATTTAATTATTTTAACTCATACGTCTGATTTAAAAACTTTATTATATTTATTAAAATGAATAATTTTTTTTATTTTTAATATAAAATTTGATTTATTTGTGAATTATAATTTCAAACATGAATAAATAGAATATTTTTCAAAAATTTGAATTTTGGTCAATATGTTGAAACTTTCACTTTTGAATTTAAAATTTAAATGTTTAAATTTTTGAATTTTTGAATTTTATTATGAAAATAAATTAAATTTGAAGTATACTGCTTTTCATTTCGTTGAAATCCGATTTATATTGTGAAAGTTATGCTTTTTACAATATTGTGTGTAAATTGTTTTATTTAACAAAATTGTTCACTTTAATTTATATAAATAATATTTTTTTTTATAATCTATGTATATATGTGTGATATGTCATGTTATGCATATATTTTATTTTTAAAATATTTTTTAAGTGTTGTTATAATTTTCAAATGTTTATTGTACTTTGTTTACAATTTTTAAAGACTTGTTTCAATTATTAAGCTATTTTCCTGTTTATTTCTATTTTTTCTTAAATTATTTATCTATTTTCTTTTTCACTTTATTTTGTTCGGTTTTTTTTTTATGTACTGAAAATTTTATTTCTTTTATTTAAATGGAAATTTGAAGAGACAAAAGCTTTAAAACTTATGACTTTTCATTGCCTAGTATCTTCATTTGATTGCCCTTTCACTTTCTAGCTTTAGCATTCTTTCCTTAAGTTCAGCCATGAGTTTCTTTTTGTATTTCATGTGAGAAAAGAATCTTTCTCATTTAATTTTCACGGCATTTCAGATCTGAGAAATTTTGGTAATGTCTTTTTCTTCTTTGTCCACTTTTTCTCTTCATTTTTATTGATTTTTCAATTGGAATTTAGCCTTGCCTCTCCTTGTCTTGATCAACCATAGCCCTTCACCACCTCCACGACTTGCACCACCACAATCCATGGCCACATCATCCTCCTCTTCCTCTGTCCAGTCAAGTCGGTGACCATCCCATGAAGATAGCACCACAAAAACATTGAAAACTTCACAATATTTCATAGTCGAGCTTTGTTATCACATCACCTTCATTTTTCCACCTTGGCCACCCCCTTAGCCACCACCACCTGCTCCTCCACCACCTCTAGCCACTTCTCCAACCACCAGACCTGCACATGTCAAGGTCGAGCCCAATCCATGTAAGGCCGAGCCTTGTTGTTGCACCAAAATCCCTCTTCTTTGCCTTGACCCTTTATATTCTCATGTTATAACTTCCACCCATTCATCACCTTACTATCCATGCCTATGACCCATACCCTAGCCTATGACACAACCATGACCGAGCATTAGAGCCTCTAGGTCGGGCACATGATTGTTGATGCAATGGTCAAACCGCTTTGTGTTTTGTTGCTTTTATTTTAAATTGTTTCAATATATTCTATGTTGAATTATATTTATAAATGTCTTGTTTTATGGGGTTGTGTACAAGATCAATAATCTTGGTTCTCTCTCCGCTTGAATCAAAAGTCGTATCACGCTTTTTGGAATTTATCTGTGTATTTTGAATCGCTAACTCCAGCTTAAAAGGTGAGTAATCACACCTGACATTTATACTTATATGACTGTGAATTGATAGCAAGTGAAGTGCAGAAATTATTACATCATGTTATACCTGCCTGTGTTATAAATTGTATGATGTTAATCCTGTTTATTTATTTGTTATGTCATCCAATACCGCTATATGTTGTTATACGGTTCATTTTATTTTGATCATCACTGCAAGTTCCTTATTAGTATAGAAATCACTATGGGTTGAAATGATACATAGCCGAACGGACTTTAGAATAGCGAAAAATCGTTATGGGCTGAAATAATAGGCCTAAACGATTTTTATTTATTTTATTTTCACTTAGGATTACGGGTTTGAAATGATAGAACCTGGATTTTTCTTTGTAAACTACGGATCGAAATGATATGTATATCCGTATCACTTGACCTAGGTTAGAAAACTATATATAGACCCGTAGTTAATTTTAAAGTGTTTTTGAATATTTTTAAGTATTTTTAAAATGTAAATTTATGATTATTTGATTTAAATAGAATTTTAAAAATGTTTTAAATAAAGAACTTATGATATTTCTATAAGTTAAAAGTGCTGAATAAATGAATGGTTAACTTGAATTTATGAAATATAACTTAAATTTGAAAATTTGGGGTTTGGCTTTTAAAATGACATTTAAGTTATATAAATAAAATGGAAATTTAGTTATATTTGGAAAATGGTAAACTTAATTAAAATTTTAAGTAAATGAAATGTTATAAAATTTTACATTTATTTTATAAGTGAATTATTAAAGATTTGATAATTATTTGTGAAAATTTCACTTTGTAAAATCATAAATTAAGTGATATTTAAATGATTGTTTTTAAAGTGAGAAAATATGATTTTTATAAGTTAAAATGGATTTAAATAAATTTTAATTGTATATGAAATTGTAGTGAAAGTAGGGAATATAAATTGATAGCATTCCTGAAATGCTATCATTTCTAAAGTTAAAGATATTACAGCATTTTGCAACTATTGTAATTGATATAAATGAAATAATGGCTAAATTGAACTAAGGGCTATTACAGCACTTTGTAAGTGTTGTCGTTGTTGAATTTAACTAAAATTTTATTTGAAACCTAAAACCTATTACAGCATTTTAAACGCTGTCTTCTGCTAATTGAAATGTTTTTAAACATAACTTTCCATAGCATTTTCTAAGTGCTGCGAAAGTTGAATTTTCACCGTTTTTATAAATTGAAAGAATAAATGAATTCTGAAAATGGTAAAATTTTGAGAATTGAATATTTGATTATGAAATATAATAACTTCATTTTTATATGATTTAAATGGAATATTTAATTCGTTTAATTGGAATATTTAATTGGTTTAATTGGAATATTTACTTTGATATATAAGCCATTTTGAAATGTGATTTGAAATCGAATTTAAATTAAATAAAAATGAATATGGTTTGGGAAAAATATGATATTTTGATATTTCGAAATGCATTTGAAATGACATTGAATTGTAAAATGATATTTGATTTCGATGTATAAAATACCAGCTTGGAATTTTAACCACAGGATGTGTTTAAATTTATGGTTTGACTTATCCTTAGAGGATGGGCGATACCAAGCATCCTTTTAGTTATTGTGCTGCCACAGTTCACTTGAGTTGATTTACATTATATAAGTATTTATGTCCAGACTCGAGTGTTTTATATTTTACTTTACGCTTGGGTCAGTCTGAGTATTTACAGTGTAACGACCTGTTAGTTTAAACCATTCACATCCTCACATGTCGGACTTGAATTGCTCAAAATATCATATTGTTAATTTAAATTTGGAAAACTCAGCATATATAGCAAATAAATCAATCTCAGAATCACAGACACAGAGTAATATAATAACAATGCAGCGGAATAGATAAATAGTAGTTCATGAAGCTACAATATAAACATCAGAGTAAAAAAATAAATACAGCAGAATATCTCAAATACAGTGAAGCCTCCGATACAAACTGATGACCTCTCTAAACAATTCAACAGAAAAAGCTGAAAGCTGAATCGATAGTTGGATCTCCAAACGAAGCTCCGAACTCCAAAGGTGAGTCTCCAATGCTGTATCACTCAGTCTGACCCTAGCGTAAAGCAAAACACAAAACACTCAAGTCAGGATTAACATTTCTTATATCAATAAATCCAACTCAAGTGAAATATCAACTGAAATACAAGTAACTTAAAGGATGTTTGGGATAACCATCCTCTAAGGATCCGGGGAACTATCTACAATGAAGAAATATAAGCTATCAACAACCAACTGTCGTTACAACACCGTGGTCCTTTCAAAATAATTTTTTTACTTCAAACCCCAAGTATCATTCCCATTTCAATTATATATATTTTCTCAATTTCAAAAAAAATTGATTCAAATCAACCCGAGTTTCAAATTCCAATTTGATCAATCTAACTTTTTTCATTTTAATTCAATTCAGTTTCTAAATAACAAATTCAATTATATTGATTTCAAATACTGATATGAATCACAAAATAACCATTTAAATTTCAATATATTACAAAGCTTTAATATTCAACATTTCAAAGTTAAATTTAATAGTTTCATATAGATCTTGATTTAACTTCATTATTTAGTTAGGGAATATTCACTTGATCAACTCAATATCATTTAACTAGCCTTAAATTACATTTTTACTAAATATTTCCTTTTTTTTAAACGAGAAATATTCGTTAACTTATTTAAATTAAGACCAAGTCATAAATCATAGCTTAAATCTCAATTTCAACGAGTTTCAAATCGGTTTAACTAGATAAAATTCTTTACTGAATACGACTTCAACTAAATTCAAATTATCTTCCCAACCTTGACTTATTCAAATTACTACCAAAATCTATTTTGAAATATAAATTTAAACATTTAAACATATTATATTATATGTATAAGATCAATCTTAATTAAATTAAACATTATTGTTAAATCTCTCTATATATATCATTACCATTTACATATAATTATTTAAGAATCAGCATTTATTAAAACCATATATTTCTTTCCAACACCAAGGAATTTATTTTCAAAATATTTATATATGGACCAATGACGTCTGTATATAATTTCATATCCTATGGTCAAGCGGTGTGGATATTTATCGTTTCAATCCACAATTTTAGTAGATACGGGCGGATATCATTTCGACCCGTTATCCCAAATTCAATTCAAATCAAAATCGCTTGGGTCTATCATTTCAACCCATAATGATTTCCTCGTATTCTAAAGTCCGTTCGGCTATGTATCATTTCAACCCATAGTGAATTCTAAATTATAGGGAACTTGCAGAGTGATAACAGATATGATAATAATATAACAAACATATATCATCAATAACAATATAATATAACAACAGGATATGGTGTCATATACCACGGGTGAGCAATTACGGATAATAGCATATATAACAATTTAAATAACTGTAGCAGCATATTTCAATTGTCATTTCAATTGAAATCAAATTTAATAAATAAAAGAACGTTAATCGTGAGTGATTGCTCACCATTCAAGGCTAGATAGATTTGACAAAGAAATGTGCTATGAACTCCAAAGCAACGCTAGATGGACGTGATTCGATGAAGAAAACAGGCACGACGGACAAAGCTGATAGATAAGGAATTGGCGAAAACAAATCAGAACTAGATCGATGATGATAAATGGTAAGCAAACTTATATATCTATATATATATATATCACAATATACATATCCTTTATTCAAGCTCCTATTAAATTTAAATATATTTATTTATTTCAAAATACATTGTTTCAAATTAAAACACACATACAAGAAATCAAACATATATATATATATACATATTATATATATATATATTCAATATTTATATAAGCAGATAGATATATAGACTAATATATACATTTATTCCAGCTCGGCAGGTTATATATATATATATAAATCAAAACATACATATTATATTTTAAATCAACGTATGCTCATAGATGTACTCAACTTACATAATAGACTTATAATAGACTTAACGGTTCATGAACATAGGACAACCTGTATAATATACATACTATTTATGCATAACACAAAATGACGGTTCAAACAATATTGAATAAAATGATCAGTCAACATCATAATAAAGCATATAATAACATACGTTTTCTTTTATAATAACGTGCTTCAAAGATATAATAGACATGCTGCGTATCTATAAAACTATAAGAAAAAACTACAAAACAGGTTAAAATATTTACATTGTCAGGTTAAAACAACATACAAAACTATAGACTTGACTGTATGACTTGAAATATAAACAAGTGTTTTATATATGTTTACAATATAAAGAAGTTTAATAGAACCCTTAATTGTCTTATATTATAATAATACCCTCTGTACAAATTAGCAACAATTTAAGCATTGTCAGATCGAAGAAAAGGTTGGGAGAATATTATATTTAAGCAACTATATAAGATCATGCGTATATGCCCTATTTATGTGCAAACAAAATTTTACAAACAGCTCATTTACATAAGCATATACTCGTAATGTTAGTATATAAATATGTGCTCAGATCCAACAAACATTTTATACGTAATTTTATAGGGGACCATCTACATAATATAAACATAACCCTTGCAAACAAACATTTATTTAAATACGTATAGGCTAAAATAAACCAAGTAAATTTATGTATAAACCAACAGAGAATATATATTTTCTTTATAGCCTTGAATATAGACTAAGTATAATATATTTTGAAACCTTCATATGCAAACTGTATAAACTTAACAGTAAATGACCGGTTTAAAAATCTATGTATATTCCATTATGAAATCTACTTAAACGACAGGTGTATGATTACATAATACATATAAAACACGTCTATAATATTACATATATAAACTTACAGAAATCTCTATATATACATGCAAAACGAATATATAAACTATCTTTATATAATATACTTTGGAACCAAAGCGAAATAGGGAGCTTCAGACGATTATTATTATATACACTTAAATCGGCATATGCAAATATGTACATATTATAAAATATATTTAAACTTATATAATTAATCATATATTTATAAATACTAAATGCGCAAGTTCAAAATCCTAAACGTCAAACATACTATACCTATTTTCACAAGACAGACACAGACCAGATTTCCAAACATTGAATAATATATCTTCCTCTATATTATAATATATGATTATACATAAAGTATACTTACACAAGATGGGAAGGATTCTGTTTGGTAAAGGCCGATGGGGGAAGAAAACGAGCAGAAGAGAGCGCGAAGATCTGGGGTGAAGTCGCATGCGCGCGTGGCGATGGTGAGGAAGGTTGTTGCCGTAGGGATATTGCGTGGAGATGGCTAGTCGTGGATGAGGCCGAGCCTGGCCGGAGATCTAGAGATGTGTGTGATATACTTTGCTTCAAGAAAAATTTTCCTTCTACTTCATTCATCATTTTTTTAGAAGAAGTGGATCTGAGATCTGTGTGTAATGAGCAGCTCAAATAAGGAAGAAGCCTGTATAGTTTCAAAAAGAAAAATATATAGAATTGAATAGTGGAAGAGAAGATACGTTGGAATAGCAATTGATAATAAAACGAATGGAACACTAAAAGTCAGCTAGGAATTTAGGCATTAATAAAAAAAATGACGGTTCGAAGTTCGACAGTTAGGAAATTTGAATGAACACACAAACCAAAGGCACAAATGGTTCCAATACGATTATCTGTTTTACAGATTCCGCCTTGCAACTATCTTCAAAAATATAGAAATAAATATACAGTAGAGATCAGCACGATGAGACGATCAAAACAGTATACAAATATCGGTGGTACGATCATCCAATCAATAGTCGATATTGGTATAGGAAATGCGGCTATTTCGTCAAAAATAAGATCGACAGAGCAATAATAATCCAAATTTTGAGAAAAGAAACATGACGTCTGGCTCAGAAGAAGATTTAGAATTTTTCTATGTAAAAATATTCAGGTTTGGAAAATATTTTATTATCAACAATTATTAACTGACTCGAATTCAATGAAATTACACAATAAAATAAACTTCAATAAAATCAGATGAAAATTTACCATCTGCTATATTTAAATATACGAATTACAAATATAAATTTTTATTTTCAAATTTCATTACTTAAAATTTCTCCAAAATTCAATTATATACGTTAATAAAATAAATAAAAATTAATAAAATTTACGGGTCGTTACACTCTCCCCTACTCAAAAAATTTTGTCCCCGAAAAGGAAGGAGGTAGGAGAATAGAACAACCATAAATAAAAGTAGATTGAAAGACAAGAATAAACAATTAATTTCTAAAACTATATAAATTTTACTTGAAATATTCATTTGAAAACTTCATTTGCAATTCACTTATCTTTAATACTTTAATATCTTTCAAAAACCCATTTGTAAAATTTCCTGCTTCCTTTATAAATACGATTTGTACGTTTAATAGAAGAAAACTATTTGAACAATTATATATATCATCAGTTATATTTACAAAAAAGCTATTGAAAACATTAAATCCATACTTCGTAAATTTATAAATTTTATCTCAAGATACTTTTCAAATATTATTAATAAATCAATAATCATTTACTTTAAATATGTTGTATTTAATTAATAGCTTCTAAAATATTAATAACACTAATAATTAACTATTAAACCACGTAGTATACAAATAAACAATATTTTAAAAGGGTGTATTCATAAAGGAAAGGAAGGTAGGTTCGCGAAAACAGAATATAAGTTAATAAATAAGCTGAGCAGATAAGGTAAATTCAAAAGAATAGTATCGGGCACGAATAATTAATTTAAACCATAAGAATTTCAACTTTGAATATTAGTGCAGAATTTCTTTATTTGAAATACTTTTATAATAAAATACCTTTATAATAAAATACTTTTATATCGAAACAAATTTTCCTTCCAAAAAATACTTTTATAACTCGATGTTTTAACAGATTTATCCTTGTGCATGTAGACTCTGGCTATGCATTGATCAGGCGCAAAGATAGAATTCTCCAGGTACTTAGTAGATATGTTTCAACGCCCAGTGAAAATACTGGAAAAACTTTTTAAAAAAAAACAGATATAGAAAGTACAATCCAAACAAATCAACCAAACCAAACATTTGTCTAACCATGGATCGCAGATACACAATGGTTACGCCTGGATCCCCTAGGAAACATCCGTACCTGTAAGCTATCTCAGCCTGCGAACTATGCCATGATGACAAGTAGACCGCAGATACACAATGGTTATGCCTGGATAACCCAGGAAATATCTGTACCCTTAAGCTATCTCAGCCAGCGGAGTTTGCTACTAATACGACCTACATAGATCGCAGGATACACAATGGTTACGCCTGGATCCCACAGGAAACATCCGTAACCTCCAGGCCATCTCAGCTAGGAGAATTACGCTACGCAGTCGCGCTTATATGACCATGGAGATCGCCATGGAATTCGATGGACACTCGAATATCATATCCGGAAAACCCAAACCAGAGATAATAATTTCGATAGAATGAATCCACATTGTGGCCACAAAGCGGATATCAACCAGAAGACACTTTCCATATCTTTATTTCGAAAATTGTTTCATATAGTACCTTTCAAATCACTTTTAGATATCAACTTATATAAAGTCCATTATATATAATATTTCATTTCAAATCGAATACTTTCCAAAATAAATAGTATATCAAATCACACTTACATAGACTTCAATTATATAAGATTTTTCTTTCCAACTTGAGTATCTTTCAAATCAATAGTTTTTAAATCAACTTTATACTTATACAAATCCATTTTATATAAGTTCGACAACTCCCAAATCAGGTATTTAGTAAAGTAAGGTTCTCAATTTCGATTCCTTTCAAAATCAGTTCAATTTCAAAATCATATGCAATTTCACCAAATTTTTTCTTCCAAATTTAATATCTTCGGTCTCAAAATTTCCAAAGCAGCAGGCTTAGAAAAAAAATCCTAGCTTCCAAATCAACATAGTTTATGTCAAACAAATTCATTTCCAACATCATCGTACAAATACTCGGTTTTTAAATTCCAATTTATTTTAGAAACCAAATATTTTTCTCAAATCAATTATATCGAAAATTATTACCAAGTTTAAAACCATTCCTTTCAAACCTTTAAACTATTTATTTCTATTTGGAAGATCAAATTTATCCTTTTAAAAATCATTATTCAATATATATGTATATAGTTTATAAAAGATGTTCCAAAGTCAAAACTTTTAGAACAAAATTTTTTATTTGAAACATTTTGAAACAAAATTTCAAATTAGTATAATTCAAAATTGTCTTATCCATTGACTTAATAAAGCAATTCCAAACTCATTTACTTAATCGAATGATCTATACTTTTCGAAATTACTTAGCTTTGAAAATTTAAACCTCGATTTGGAAGTGCTCGAACATTCAAAATAGTCGAAGAAATAAAATTTCCAATTCTAGAGTTGGAAATCAATAACAAATCAGTAAATCAATTTCAATATATAGAGTTATACCAAATCAAATTTGAAACTCGAGGACTGAACACTGGGTTCACTTCAAATCATTTCAATAGAGATACATATATCTTTCGAGCATCAATCATACTTCGGCACTTGAATTCAAAATTTGGTTTCTCAATATCACTCGCAAAGCAAAGCTACTAGAGTGGCCTCTCCACCACATTGGAACTCGAAAATCAATGTCGACGATGCGTGCACTCATCACCAAAATTATTCTCCAGCGACATAAGTGAGTTCTGGACTTCTATTTTCTTGAAAACTTCTTCAAATTTCTTTGAAATCATAAGAACACATTTGAAGTCATTTGAAACATTTCTTATTCGGTAAATACTTTTAAATCGTATTATTACATATTTCCAAAATCTTAAAACCAATTTCAAAACACCTGAATTTAATCTCTCAAATTTCAAATTAAAACCCTTCAGTAATAAATTATTATTTTTCTATATAAATCCATTTCTTATATAAAATTTTCAAAATTTCAAATCCTTTCGAAATTTCAAATTCTCGTTTTCAAAAGGTATTTAATCCTTGTCGAAAACATTTCACTTTTATAGATAGAATATAATCATGCTTATCAAAATAATAATTTCGATATATAAAACAATTTCAAAAAAACAAACAAACCCGATTTTCAATGGAAGATTTAAGAATGGATTTCAAAACAATGATAGAAATTCAAATTAGAGGAACTCTCATAAAATACAATTTTGATTCGAAGATAAGCTCGATCGAATATGAGATAATTAAAATTCAAAATAGAAGATGGGTATACTTTATACAATCGCAGGCAACCTTAACCCGGTCAACCGTGACTCCAAGGACAAGACCGATGCTAAATTCTGAGGCAAATCGACATTCGATCGCAAAAGATAGAATTCGACATAACAAGAGATAGAAGAATCTAAACCGAGGGATATATGAATCTTCGGTGAATCAATGCAATTGCAAAGGAGTTCCACTCCTTTACAAATCATTTAATGGAGCCGTGGGACATTCCAGAATCAAAATAACACGAATAAAGAGAGCGAACTATAGATTTTGGAACCGAATGGAAACGTTGCAAAATCCAAATGAAACCGAGTCAAAGAGGAAGAGATTCAAGCTCGAACGAAAGGGATTCTGTAAATTAATTTATAATATGTGCTAAATTTGCCTAGAGCCAAAGCTCTGATACCAACTGTAATGGACCGCGTCAGTGGGGCAACGCCCACCGTAGCATACAGCTGTACCTGTGTTCTGCCTTTACGGCCAGCCTCACAACTGCACCAACCCCGCGGGACATGTAGGAGTAAGAGTCATCCACTCTCTACCAAACCAAATGCGAGAACCCCCTATCATGCTGCACCCTCCAAGTGCATGGGTAGACACACATGTCGGACTTGAATTGCTCAAAATATCAGGTTGTTAATTTAAATTTGGCAAACTCAGCATATACAGTAAATAAATCAATCACAGAATCACAAAGACAGAGTAATATAATAACAACGCAGCGGAATAGATAAATAGTAGTTCATGAAGCTACTATATTAACATCAGAGTAAAAAAATAAATACAGCAGAATATCTCAAATACAGTAAAGCCTCCAATACAAACTGATGACCTCTTTGAACAATTTAACATGAAAAGCTGAAAGCTGAATCGATAGTTGGATCTCCAAACGAAGCTCCAAACTCCAAAGGTGAGTCCCAAATGCTGTATCACTCAGTCTGACCCGAGCGTAAAGCAAAACACAAAACACTCGAGTCAGGATTAACATTTCTTATATCAATAAATCCAACTTAAGTGAAATATCAACTGAAATACAAGTAACTTAAAGGATGTTTGGGATAACCATCCTCTAAGGATCCGGGGAACTATCTACAATGAAGAAATATAAGCTATCAACAACCAACTGCCATTACAACACCGTGGTCCTTTCAAAATATTTTTTTACTTCAAACCCAAAATATCATTCCCATTCGAAATATATATATTTCCTCAATTTCAAAAAAAATTGATTCAAATCAACCCGAGTTTCAAATTCCAATTTGATTCAATCTAACTTTTTCCATTTTAATTCAATTCAGTTTCTAAATAACAAATTCAAATTATATTGATTTCAAATACTGATAAGAATCACAAAATAACCATTTAAATTCTAATATATTGCAAAGCTTTAATATTCAACATTTCAAAGTTATATTTAATAGTTTCGTATAGATCTTGATTTAACTTCATTATTTAGTCAAGGAATATTCACTTGACCAACTCAATATCATTTGCTAAATTATATTTGTACTAAATATTTCCTTAATTTTAAACGAGAAATATTCATTAACTTACTTAAATTAAGACCAAGTCATAAATCATAGCTTAAATCTCAATTTAAATGAGTTTCAAATCAGTTTAACTAGATAAAATTCTTTATTGAATACGACTTCAACTAAATTCAAATTATCTTCCCAACCTTGACTTGTTCTACCAAAATCTATTTTGAAATATAAATTTAAACGCTTAAACATATTATACGTATTAGATCAATCTTAATTAAATTAAACATTATTATTAAATATCTGTATATATCATTACCATTTATATATAATGATTTAAGAATCAGCATTTATTTAAACCACATATTTCTTTCCAACACCATAGAATTTATTTTCAAAATATTTATATATGGACAAACGGCGTCTGTATATAATTTCATATCCTATGGTCTAGTGGTGTGGATATTTATCATTTAAATCCGCAATTTTAATATATACAGGTGGATATCGTTTCGACGCATTATCCCAAATTCAATTCGAATGAAAATCGCTTAGGTCTATCATTTCAACCCATAACGATTTCCGCCTATTCTAAAGTCCGTTCGGGTATGTATCATTTCAACCCATAGTGAATTCTAAACTACAGGAAACTTGCAGAGTGATACCAGATATGATAATAATATAACAGGCATATATCATCAATAAAACTATAGTATAACTATAGGATATGGTGTCATATCCCACAGGTGAACAATTACGGATAATAGCATATATAACAATTTAAATAACTACAGCAACGTATTTCAATTGTCGTTTCAATTGAAATCAAATTTAATAAATAAGAGAACGTTAATTGTGTGTTATTGCTCACCTTTCGAGGCAAGATAGATTTGACAAAGAAATGAGCTACGAACTCCAAAGCAATGCTTGATGGACGCGATTCGATGAAGAAAACAGGCATGACGGACAAAGCTGATAGATAAGGAATTGATGAAATCAAATTAGAACTAGATGGTAAGCAAACTTATAAATAAATATATGTGTGTATATATATATATATATATATATCACTATATATATCCTTTATTCAATCACCTATTAAATTTAAATATATATATTTATTTCAAAATACAATGTTTCAAATTAAAACACACATAGAAGAAATCAAATATTTATATATATATATATACATTATATATATTTATATTCAATATATAAGCATATATATATATAGACTAATACATAGTTTCTAATATATCCAAACAAAATTTTATGAGTCAATACAACTTAAATTATAATTGTGAGCTCGGCAGGTTCTACACATATATATTAAATCAAACTACACATACATATTATATTTTAAATCAATGTATGCTCATAGATGTACTCAACTTACATAATAGACTTATAATAGACTTAACGGTTCATATACATAAGACAACCTATATAGTATACTTACTATTTATGCATAACACAAAATGACGGCTCAAACAATGAATAAAATGATAAGTCAACATCATAATAAAGCATATAATAACATACGTTTTCTTTTATAATAACGTGCTTCAAAGATATAACAGACATGCTGCGTATCTATAAAACTATAAAAGAAAACTACAAAACAGGTTAAAACTTTTACATTGTCAAGTTAAAACAGCATACAAAACTATAGACTAAGACTATATGACCTGAAATACAAATAAGTGTTTTATATATTCTTACAATATAAAGAATTTTAATAGAACCCTTAATTATCTTATATTATAATAATACCCTCTTTACAAATTAGCAACAATTTAAGCATTATTAGATTGAAGAAAAGGTTGGGAGAATATTATATTTAAGCAGCTATATAAGATCATGCGTATATGCCCTATCTATGTACAAACAAAATTTTACAAACAGCTCATTTACATAAGCATATACTCGTAATGTCAGTATACAAATATGTGCTCGGATCCAACAAACATTTTATGCATGATTTTATATGAGACCATCTATATGATATAAACATAACCCTTGCAAACAAACATTTATTTAAATCCGTATAGGCTAAAACAGACCAAGTAAATTTATGTATAAACCAACAGAGAATATATATTTTCTTTATAGCCTTAGATATATAGACTATGTATAATATTGTTTGAAACCTTCATATGCAAACTGTATAAACTTAATAGTATATGACCGGTTTAAAAATCTATGTATATTCCATTATGAAATCTACTTAAACGATATGTATATGATTACATAATACATATAAAACACGTCTATAATATTGCATATATAAACTTACAGAAATCCCTATACATACATGCAAAATGAATATATAAACTAACTTTATACAATATACTTTGGAACCAAAGCAAAATAGGGAGCTTCAGACGATTATTTTTATATACACTTAAATCGGCATGTACAAAAATGTGCATATTATAAAATATATTTAAACTTACATACTTAATCATATATTTATAAATAATAAATGCACAACTCAAAATCCCAAACGTCAAATATATTATACCTACTTTCACAAGAAGGACATAGACCAGATTTCCAAACATTGAATAATATATCATCCTCTATATTATAATATATGATTATACATAAACCATACTTACATAAGATGGGAAGGAGTCTGTTAGGTAAAGGCCGACGAGGGAAGAAAACGAGCGGAAGAGAGCGTAGAGATCTAGGTGAAGTCGCCTGCGTGTGTGGCGATGGTGAGGAAGGTTGTTGCCGTGGGGATATTGCATTGAGATGGCTAGTCGTGGATGAGGCCAAGCCTGGGCTGAGATCTGGAGATGTGCGTGATATATTTTGCTTCGAGAAAAATGTTCCTTCTACTTCATTCATCATATTTTTTGAAGTGGATCTAAGATCTGCGTGTAATGAGCAGCTCAAATAAGAAAGAAGCCGGTACAGTTTCAAAAGGCAAAATATATAGAATTGAACAGTGGAAGAGAAGATACGTTGAAATAGCAATTGATAACAAAACGAATGGACCGCTAAAAGTCAGCTAGGAATTCAGGCATTAATAAAACAAATGTCGGTTCGAAGTTCGACTATTAGGCAACTTGAATGAACACACAAACC
Organism: Allium cepa; assembly: GCA_030765085.1. Taxonomy (NCBI): domain Eukaryota; kingdom Viridiplantae; phylum Streptophyta; class Magnoliopsida; order Asparagales; family Amaryllidaceae; genus Allium; species Allium cepa. The sequence continues at coordinate 58,077,139 of CM060930.1, forward strand.
AAAGGCACAAATGGTTCCAATACGGTTATCTTTTTTACAGATTCCGCCTTGCAACTGTCTTCAAAAATACAGAAATAAATATACTATAGAGATCAGCACGACGAGACGATCAAAACGGTATACAGATATCGATGGTACTATCATCCGATCAAAATTCGATATCGGAACTGGAAATGCGGCTATTTCGTCAAACATAAGATCGACCGAGCAATAACATTCCAAGTTTTGAGAAAAAAATGTGACATCTGGCTCAGAAGAAGATTTAGAATTTTTCTATGTAAAAATATTCAGGTTTGGAAAATATTTTATTATCAACAATTATTAACTGAATTGAATTTAATAAAATTACAGAATAAAATAAAATTTCATAAAATCAGATGATAATTTACCACCTGCTATGTTTAAATACACGTATTACAAATATAAATTTTTATTTTCAAATTTCGTTGCTTAAAATTTCTCCAAAATTCAATTATATACGTTAATAAAATAAATAAAAATTAATAAACTTTATGGGTTGTTACATACAGCTTAGCTTTGGATTTCTTTTTTGGAGCTCGAAATCGTTGGAGTGTCTGCTTGTCAAGTTATCTGTTCCCTTTCAGTTTCAGTTGTTCTATTTCAGCTCTGTATTTATAAACTACTATGTATTTGAGATTTCTATTGTATATGTTTTTCATACTGATATTATGTATTATGTTTTGAGAGTTTGTTATGGTAGCTTCATGAACAACTATGGTATTTTAATTTCCGCTGCGAGTTATTTTGATATTTGTGTCTGTGATTCTGTGATTGTTTTTCATTTGCTCCAAATTTATTTCCAATGCAGTATTTTGAGCAATTCAAGTCCGACATGTGTGGATGCAAATGGCTGAAAATATCGGGTTGTTACTGTTGGTATCAGAGCATTGGTTTTAGGCAAACCATAGCCTGCGAAGCAAAAACTCATTAGATATAGGGTAGAAATACCATAGAATGAGTGAAATCAATCTAAGAATCATTCCTTTGTGAGAGAATGTATTTTCAAAGTATAAAATGATTTCCAAATTATTTATAAGGATTTTCAAAGATTATGTTAGTATAAATTTTCTTATTTTAAAATCAAGATTTTCTAAACTTCATCCCTTCTGTATCCACCTTGTTAGTAATCGCTTGGTTAGGATTCTTATCGATTAGGATTCCTTGAACTTTGGGACACTCCCACTTGTTTTGAAATCCAGCCTTGTCTTCCCTATTTTGTTCCTTTAATTTTGGGGCATTCCATAACTCCACTTTGAATGACCTTTATAAAGATCGGTGATTCCGCAAATCGTTGAATGATTTGTAAAATGGGTAAAACTCTGTGACAACCCGCATATTTATCGATTTTTATATTTAAATATTTTATTTAAATATTTTAGCGATACTCGGAATTTAGTCCGAAAAGATACTTTTTGCATACGGTCGAATTAGGACTCGGGACCACTCGCATTGAGTTCAAAACGCCGTTTGCGATCTTTTTTAGTATAAACTTTGATATGTTTGGAGTTAGAGGAATTTTGCCACTTTTTACTTAGTGCTTTGGTTTGGGCTGAGCCCAATAACCCCACTTATGTATTCAGTCCCAACCCTCTCCTCTTCATTTACTTCCTTTCTATTTTCCTAATACTCAAGCTTTTATAACAATGGAGGGTGGAATGGGAAATTGAAACTCAAGCCCAAGTTTTCTTTTGCAAATCAAACTCTAGCCCCAAACTAATAGAAGAACCCATTGGTAAGCCTTCTCTTCTTCTTCTCCAACCCCTTCTCTCTTGAATTTCAGAAATTCCTATACCTAACTTTGGGAATGTTCTTCTTTTTTAGCATAGATTCAAGCTCGTTTGGGTTGTGTTGAAGAGTGGTTGATTCTCCCTTTGCTTTCAAGCTTCTTCTTCATTTGTTTGGGTTCAAAGGTGAGATTTTTATCTCACATCTTTGTCTATAATTATCTTCGATTGTTAGGTATGAATTCCTAACACTTATTCTTGTGCAATTGATTTTGTTTTGGATTGATTTGGTGTATATTCCAATTTTTTGTGTTTTGAAATCAAAATCTATGAAAATCCTTTTATGGATATTTGGACATTGATATTTGAGGCGTATCGAAGAGTCATTAAGGCTGGGTTGTCGCTTGGCTTAAATCCTTAGTCCTTGTCGCTCGATCGATCGCTTCCGGTATTCTTTTGGCCATTTTTGGTCTAGGTTCAGGGAATGCCCTGGACCCCAGTTTCAGACATCCGAAACGTTAGATTCAGACGTCTAAATATTATACTGGGAATTTTTATTCCCTAGTATTCAGACATCTGAATCATATTATCCTGACGTCTGAATTGGTTCTTTTAGAACCAGAAAGGAAATAGGCTAAAAAGTGCCTATTTCAGACGTCTGAAATCAAGGATTCAGACGTCTAAATTCTGTTTTGGAAAATATTTTATTTTCCAAATTCAGACGTCTGAATCCTTGATTTCAGACGTCTGAATATGTAGTCTTTTTCCTATTTGCCTATTTGCTTGAGAATTCCAACTTTAATCGATTCGTGTTGATTCCCTTTTGTTATTATCACTTATTATCGACTTTGATGACATTTTCTTCGTGATTTTTGGGAATATCCATTTCGATAGATTCCGTAATCGATTTCTTTGGATTTTATTCACATCATCGAATGTGAGTTTTGATGATTGATTATTTCTACAATCATTTCTACGATTTGTCACTTTAAAAATATAAAGGTTTCAATACTAGTAGTAAATATCAAAACTCTTTCATCAAAACGATTTCAACTCTATTTTCAATAACTAAGCGCTTTTCTTAAACCGTTTTCCAATCTACTAGTATATACAAACCTTTACCTCACTCGGATGAGAAATCTAATTAAATGACTTAGTAAAACAAGTGGTATGAAACACTTGCGTTTAATTTGTCGGTTAATTCTTGGACTTGTTCGATTGAATCTCTTGTGACAATTTTCTAGTGGAGATCTACAATTTGTTCGTAAATATTTAATTTAAGCAGGTGGTTATGGGACATGAAGCTAAGCTCATATATTTACTAGCTTACTGTAATTGACACTTCTCTTTGATCATGACGATCATTTTAAGATTTAGACTAGCAATTGTGCGATGTCTCTTTGTTTGTGAGGTTAGACTAGACCCCGTTTCCTTGTGATTTCGACTTACACATGTGGGGTAGCTCCCCATGGTCTTCGGGCCGTTCGTGTGTCAAAAATTAATGGCTAGCTACCATGAGATAGCGTCTCGTTCGTGTGATACATATGTTGGTGAGTTTTAATGCTCCTGTTTGTGTGATAGGCCTCCCCCCTTTCTTGTGATTTCTGGATTTCGTGTGTTGAATTCTGGAATTTATGCTTCACTTATTTTCTTGATTTTCATTGATATGATTTTCCAATTTTGGTGCATTGGTGAATTCGTGTGTCATTGACTTGTTATGAATACAAGTTTTGGGTATGATACCCTTTTTGGATCTTTGAGAAAATTATTGTGATATTGATTAATCTCACGTTGATTTTCAATTACGTAATTATTGTATTATGCCATTATGGTTATCATATGTTTATGCCATATATCTTATTCTATATCATGTCATCTGATATTTATAGCTAGACTGATCCGATTATTATTTTCTTATTAAATAATTCTCGGATCAGACCGAGATGTTACATGTGCTTCTGCTTGACTTCTCCCCAGGGATTCATTACTCTGACTTTTGGCTACCCTCATAGATTAGCAGTTTTTGTTGTTTACACTTGAGATATATACTCATAGTTGTATTCTTTTGTATAGCACATATTGCTATTCTTCTGTATGGTGGTGGATCTTTTGACCACTACTCTGATCTACACTTTTATGTGTGGAATATTCATATCTGTTTCCGCCTTTGTGATATGAATTATCTGTGACTGATTTATGTTATGTCTATTTCTATATTTGTTTCCAAAGATTTATTTATAGCCACGGTGTGATAGCTTTGAGTTTGTATCGGTATGTCGGACTTCCTCCTTAAATGAAATGCATGCTATACTATCTGACATATTGGTGCTCGCACAAAGAAGTTACATGGATGGTCGCTCCTCAACAGCCTTATTCTCCGTGCTAGTTGACAGCATTATTCCATAGTGTTCTTGGCTAGCGTGGGCATAGAGGTGGGGCATCACAGCTTGGTATCAGAGCCAAACTTCGAAACAATGTAAAATAACTTAACAAGGATAGTCGTCCTAAGTCCACCTTAGGAGTTATGTCTTAGGATTAATTCGAGTCGTCGTACCAATTCATCCTATATCATTTATGATTCCTTGTTTTATCTAGCAAGATTGCTTGATATTCATTAGTGAATAATCTTCTTCTTTCTCTTATTTCTTTCTTAAGGAAGAGAAATGGTTAGACCTGGCTGTCCCAGAGCTGGACCATCTAGTGCTCCACCCCAAGATGGAGTTTTTATGACTACCCAGCAACTTCTTGACCTTGTCACGAATGCTCAAGAAAATGGATCTAATCCTGAACCTACTCACCCTAAATCTGGATTTGAACGCTTGTGCAATGATTACACCAACCTGGGTGTAACGATTGCGGATTTTCGTTGCCGAAAAACCGAATAGTTATGGGTTTTAAAAAGAATTTAAGAAAAGAAAAGAGAAGAAGAGAGAAAAAGAAGAAAGAAAAAGAAAAATAGAGGGAAAAGAAGACAGACAATTTTTTAGAAAACAGAGAATTTGAAAAACAGAAGATAGAAGAATTTTAAAAATAGAACGGGAAGAAAGAAAAACAAAACAACATCAGAATCTCACAATTCGCAGCGGAACAACATATAATAATAAATGAATAATCTTTAAACAAAGAACTATATCAGTTATTACATTACATTATATTTCATTACATCATATCATCAGAGTATACAACAACATACATCAACAAACAGTGCAGCGGAAAAAAAAGGAATACTATATAATAGTAATACGCCATGCCATCCAGCTTGCCTCCAGCAACTCCTGAATATCCAGAATATCCTGATAAACCTAACTCTTGACTGCCCGTGTGGAAATTGGTGGGCACCCAAAGTTTAGGAAGGAAAACAATAAACTCCGAGTCAGTCATGTGACTGGTGTGAGAACTCAAAACAGTTTATTTAACTTTAAAAAATCAAAAAGAGGAATATTTTTAAATCAATTCGTAATGCTTTTAAAAATGAGACTACCATAAGGCCTCCCGCACACACACACAATGCAAACGCAGAATCGGAGGAGATTTCTCCTTATGATAGTCAAAGATGCTTGATACGCATTTTAAAATAACATTTGATATTATTACTAGTGCATAGTGTATAACAAATTCATTTCGAAAGTAGAATATAAATCTTAGCCAACATACGACCATTATCGTATGCCTACTATAGCTACTATCCAAACAGTGGTGACCACCATAAGTGAATAGCAGGTTCTACAACTAATACCGTACAAGTTTCGTATTGGGAATTGGATTTCCAACAAATGGTCAGGCTAAGGAACTTCCTACTGTCACATGGGATCGCCTCTGGCTGGACGTCCCGAGAACTTAACCAGCTCTCTGCCAACACAAGGCCGGTTACCTTTATCACTAGGTAACTACTACACGAATATGGCATCCCCCGGTCCCATCGGACCTTTAACCGAGCGCTCGTCACCAACAACACCACACAGAAATAGATATAGTGTATCAACATGAGTAAGTATCTGGGCTCCATACCATGATACCACCCTTTCCAGAAGGAAATGCACATACCCTAAAGGGAGCTACCCCTCATAACCTTGCCGCATCATTCCTGTTTTGACCATTACCGGGATTTGAGGCTCGACGAAGTCACGTCCACAAAAACATACTTTATACAAAAGCCATGCTTTGGGTCAACAAATGATCAACACAATGATCACTAAGATAGACGATCAAATAAATGATCCTATCACAAATAATCAACACAATGATCATTTCAGCATCACTCAGCATGTCACATTACCAAACTGGGAATATATCGCTGATAACTTCAACTATATAACCTTTGAGCTCGTACGTCTCAAAGAAGGGTGTTAAGCAAAGAATAAATTCTCCGCCACCAACAGAAATATATTTGAAAGAAATCGGCTTTATATCTCAATTTGTAATGTCAGGCATACAATCCATACAAGTCTGTTCCGGGATCGAACAGAACCGAAGGCACTTACAAAGAAGTCCTTGCAATCCGGATATTCACAATCTTGATCAGATTCACCATCACATATGGAGAACTCAATACCGTAGCTACTCGGTGCAGAGTCAATCGATAGTTCATCCTATCGCTTTCGCAAATACCGGTCTTCAACACCGATCTTCAAATGCAATTCACAACGACGTATCACATATTCGGAGTGGGTTATACGACCCCATGGTCCTTTCCCGGTTAACCCGAATAGTGAGCGCTTATTCAAAAATAAGTGTGCATTCAAATTCAATCAATTCACATCAAAAACCCATTCAAAGGGAAATACTGATAGTCGGTTATTGAACTATCAATGGATATGCATACATCACTAGATTCCAAATAATTTTCCAAATTATTTATTTTCCAAAATATCTTTACAAGATATATAATTTCATCACTTCAAAAATAAATCAATATTTATTTTTAACCAAATTCCACTTTCACATATAAATTCCAAAATGAATTTATATTTCAAAAATATTCATGAATAACCGATTTCAATTATTCATTCTCAATTTATCTTCAAAAAGATAATTCTAAATATTCACTTCACATTGGAAAACATTTCCATACTTATTAAAAATAAGTAATTCAAATCTTTTATTTTCAACCTTGGAAAATATTCAATATACTTAAATCGAATTAAGTATATTATTCATTCTTTAAGGGAAATCATTCTCTTAAACATATTTATTTGGGCCAAAACGAATGTTACGTAAAACATCGTTACGACAAACCAAAATCACTAGTATAGGGATTCGAAATTAAAATAGATATATAAATCCCAATACTATTCAAAACATTTCCTTTCGGAAATTATTTACTATAACAACAGTGTTATAGTCCACCATTTCCTTTTATTTCTCGAAACATCTATTTCAACAATAAATGTTGAAATCCATGGTTTCGAATCTCAACACATTTTAAAACATCGTTAGATCGTTTTAATTCTATTTAAAACATCACATTCAAACATTTTCTTTAATGTATTATTCACTATTCAAAAACGTGAATATACATCTTTAACAAATCCCATCCTTTTATTCATTTTAATTCAAAGGATTATTCACTGTCTAAAAACGTGAATATAACTCTATTTCTAAGTTATAACAATTAACTTATCAAAATAAGCCGTTTGCGAATTTATAAAACAACGTTAGATTCTATTTCTATTAATTTATAAAAACTTCCTTTTCTATAAATTCCTTTATTAACCTATCCCAGTTTATAACTCAATTATAAACTAAACGTTCATATTATAAGTTAATTACTTATAAAACGATTATTTTACAAAATCGTTCATTTAACTTCCCAAATTATTAATCTTAACTTATAAGATTGTTTATTTATCCAAAATTCATTCTTTCGATAACTTTATAAATTTTATAAACCTATTGCTTATAAATTTCATTTATAACTTCACAGTTTATAATTTCATAAATTTCATTCATTTAGGAAATTCATTTTCACTACATTCAAACACTTATAAAAACTCGTTTTATAATGTCCATATTTCAATTTATAAATATCCATTTATAAATCTCTTAATATAAATCAGTTTATATTATTATTCTAAAACGTCTTTAAATTCCTTTATAATTTCATCATTTCGATTTATAAAAAAATCAAATTTTATAAATCCTATATTTAAACTTTTATCATATATTCAAAAATCCAATCTAAATTATTTTATAAAATCATTAGTTCATATTTCTCAAAAATCGACTTTTAATCGTATTTCTAAAAATCAGCTTTTTAACTATATTTCACAAAAACCATAATTTTTATAACTTTAAAAATTATAACGTTTATTTATTTATAATGGATCAATTCCAGAAATAAAGTATATTTTCAAAATCACTTTTAAAATCATTTTAAAATCCCAAAATTTGGGTCCAATGATGCTACACACCAAATAGTCAATCACGACAACAACGATATCATATATCGATATGATAATCAATCAAATATCAAAATATCTGAAATTAAATAAATACTGTTGAGGAATCCAGTTGGATCCCTCCAACCTGTTTCCTGCATCCAAAAACATTAGCACAATACCAATTTCGCTCCAGTACGAAATTATCGCGGTACATGTTTTTATTAAATATTATCCGCTTAATAACGGCGTAATAGGGTCTCATCCGCTAAACAAAAAATGCGGGAAATCAACAACTGCAATATATACATATGCCAATATATATATATTGATATTATATATAATACCAATTTCACTGTTTATGAAATATTCGCGGTATATGTTTATATTAAATAACATCCGCTTACTAACGGCGAATAATGTCTATTTTAACAATCAATAATTTACAGTCATCATTCAAACATGCATTCAAATATTTTAAATCTAACTATTTAAAATAAAATCGAAATCTATTCGATTGAGTGAGAAGTTCTCACCTTGGTTTTAATTTCCGTTTTAGCTTTTATTTCGAATAAAATTAAACGCGCGTTTAATTTTACCCGAAATTCTCACTAACTCCAAACGACTCCAAACCAACTCCATCGCGTAGTGCTCGTCCATACGATTCCAACGCAACTGAGTTTGCATTTTTTCGACCTCGTATGAAAAAGATATGCATTTTACAAGTTTACTCGAGTTTAAATCAACTAATTTCAACATAACTTAATTAATTCATACCCTAAGCAAATCTTAGCCCTTGGATCACACAACCCCCACATCTCCACCGTTAACTCCTTCTTCTCCAACACTCACGCATCTACAGGTTTTTGGCCAAACCCAAAAATAAAATTAGGGTTAAACATTTCATAATCTATACTCGACTATACTCGATCTCCTCAACGCCAACGCGAAGCTCAGCACCTCCTCTACACTCGACCCCCACCCTATGAAGCTCGGCCATCTATTGAGCATGAAAACACGTGCGCACGACAGCAAGGTCGGCCTCCCCTAGCTCCTCCTCCGTTGCACCATTTCCGATCAACTCCGTATGAAATCAAAGCTCATCTCATGCTCTTCGATTCTTTAGTTAACAACTTCTTCTAATTCTTGATGGATTGGAAGAGATTAAAGGTTGAATTTGGGAAATTTCTGGCCATTGGTTAATAAGTGGCGGCTGAGCATATTAGGGTTAGGGTTAGGTTTTTTTTATTTTTTTGTGATTTTTAACTTCTATTTATAGAAAAAGCAAGCGTAAACACTATTCATTCCGGGAATTCCGAACTCCGATTTAGACGCCGTAACCAGCGTACCTAGGGTTTATCCCGCGTTCCGGACACAATGGAACAGGTTTCGGAAGCTAATTCGGAAGTATGTGCGAGTTATGGCTGAAAACGCTCAATTTAAATTAAACCGATTTAAGTCGATTTCTAGGCGTTTTAATTTGTACCGGACAAACGGTAAATCCAATTGACTTGAAATTTGAAACCTTACAATAATATCACATTACGGATCCGATGAAACTGGTTTCGTCGAAATCCGAGACTTTTTGAAAAATGGCTATTTTGACTCGCCAAATTTAAATTAAAAACGATTCGATGCGTTTCGAGCTGCCACGATCAAACGATAGCTCCGATTGACACGAAAATTGAAATCCGATAATAACTAACTATTACGGATCCAATGAAACTAGTTTCGTTCAATTCTGAGACTGTCCAAAAATTGGCTATTTTACAGTCGATTATTAAATATTAAAATATTCAATTTTCACAAATTAACTTTTAATTCGATTTTAAAAGTTCTAAAATATTTCTATAACTCCAGTATGATTAAATAAAATTTTCCAAATTATTTTCAATCATATTTAACTCGATTTTTAATTATTTCCATAATTTAACATATTAAATTATCGATTTAATTATCCAAATAAATCCAATAAATCAAAATAAAATTTATTTGACTTATAAATTCACTTATTAATATTTAAAATTAATTAAATATTCAAATTTTAATTAAATAAAATTCTGGGTCGTTACAATCTTTCCCCCTTAAAAGAATTTCGTCCTCGAAATTACAAGTAAGAAAATTACAGAATCTATTAACTTTCCAAAATTTATAATTAAACTTCTTTCAAATCTTTACTAAGTTTTCAAATCATACTTAGTTATGTTTTCAAAAACAATTACTATCGTTTAACTTTCAATTCCAAATCAAAGTTTAAAGTTTTCAAAATTTTTCCAAATTTTCTCAAAATTTTCTAACGCCTTAAATTTCCGGAAAAATTCGCCATAGTCTCCTTTGCGCGGCTCGATCCGAAAAAAAAATGACAGTATATATATCACAAATATACATCTCATCAAGTAATGAGGCATCCCGAAGGGAAAAAAGTATAAAAGTGCGATATTTAATCCGAGATATGTACCTTATATTTTATTAGCAAGCATATACAGCTAATATAGCGCTAAAGCGAACTCCAAATGCGAAGCAAACGCGATCCGCACCTACTAAACTCAACAAACAACATGAGAACATGTACATATGCAAATAATCTCAATATACAACATATAGCAACATAATAACTATATATGTCAACATAGCAAATGCAACTAAACAATAAATGCAACTAAAGCAATATATATTCAACCATCAACCAATTAACATTCATTTTCAATTCAATTAGTTTACATTTACTAATTAAATCTAATTCACATTCAATTCTATTCAACTTATTTTCTTCAAGTTTGAATTCAATTTCATAGCTTTCAATTTCATTAACACTTAATGACTTTTATACAATCATATAACAATCATATAACAACCAATTTATATTAATTACAACCAAATTCTTTTCACTTATATTCATTCAATTTGGTTTAACATTAAATTGATTTCCATTCCAATTTATTCAACTTTCAATAACTTTAGATTTTAATGAATTAACACTTATATTCATCTTTCATATCAATTATTCACATTCAATTGATTAACAGCCAAGCCATTCATTCAATTCAATTACAAAGTTGAATTCTATTACATAACTTAAGTTCATATTCTTTTAATCCACTTGATTATTTACTTCGATACCAATATCAACTTAATTCAATATCTCTTAACTTATATTCCATTTAACTTTAAAATTCACTTTTATTTACAACTCATATTAATATAGTTTCACTTCTTATGTATATAAGTTTATTTCACAATTGTAATTCACTTTAATTATAATTCAATTCTTATAATTTAGATTATTCAAACAACCTAACAATCAACCTATATACACTTTAATAATTTTGAAAAATTATTCCTTTATATATAAAATATAATCAAGGTAAAATTATTTCATTTACCCAATTTTAAAAAAAATCAATACTGTGTCGAATTGTTCTATTCAAGTGTTTAGAAACCCCTTCGGCAAAGTTGTACATACCGTGCTGAGGAAGGTTCATATGCCACTCAATAAACCAATCATCACAATATAAAACAATTTCATATCAATAACAAATACGCTCTCATAGCTATTATTACACTCAAACTCATTCTAGAGTACTACTGACTCTATCTCTAACGAGTAATACCCAACAGAACCATGGTTGTCGCTTAACCATCAGCTCCGATACCAAATGTAACGATTGCAGATTTTCGTTGCCGAAAAACCGAATAGTTATGGGTTTTAAAAAGAATTTAAGAAAAGAAAAGAGAAGAAGAGAGAAAAAGAAGAAAGAAAAAGAAAAATAGAGGGAAAAGAAGACAGACAATTTTTTAGAAAACAGAGAATTTGAAAAACAGAAGATAGAAGAATTTTAAAAATAGAACGGGAAGAAAGAACAACAAAACAACATCAGAATCTCACAATTCGCAGCGGAACAACATATAATAATAAATGAATAATCTTTAAACAAAGAACTATATCAGTTATTACATTACATTATATTTCATTACATCATATCATCAGAGTATACAACAACATACATCAACAAACAGTGCAGCGGAAAAAAAAGGAATACTATATAATAGTAATACGCCATGCCATCCAGCTTGCCTCCAGCAACTCCTGAATATCCAGAATATCCTGATAAACCTAACTCTTGACTGCCCGTGTGGAAATTGGTGGGCACCCAAAGTTTAGGAAGGAAAACAATAAACTTCGAGTCAGTCATGTGACTGGTGTGAGAACTCAAAACAGTTTATTTAACTTTAAAAAATCAAAAAGAGGAATATTTTTAAATCAATTCGTAATGCTTTTAAAAATGAGACTACCATAAGGCCTCCCGCACACACACACAATGCAAACGCAGAATCGGAGGAGATTTCTCCTTATGATAGTCAAAGATGCTTGATACGCATTTTAAAATAACATTTGATATTATTACTAGTGCATAGTGTATAACAAATTCATTTCGAAAGTAGAATATAAATCTTAGCCAACATACGACCATTATCGTATGCCTACTATAGCTACTATCCAAACAGTGGTGACCACCATAAGTGAATAGCAGGTTCTACAACTAATACCGTACAAGTTTCGTATTGGGAATTGGATTTCCAACAAATGGTCAGGCTAAGGAACTTCCTACTGTCACATGGGATCGCCTCTGGCTGGACGTCCCGAGAACTTAACCAGCTCTCTGCCAACACAAGGCCGGGTTACCTTTATCACTAGGTAACTACTACACGAATATGGCATCCCCCGGTCCCATCGGACCTTTAACCGAGCGCTCGTCACCAACAACACCACACAGAAATAGATATAGTGTATCAACATGAGTAAGTATCTGGGCTCCATACCATGATACCACCCTTTCCAGAAGGAAATGCACATACCCTAAAGGGAGCTACCCCTCATAACCTTGCCGCATCATTCCTGTTTTGACCATTACCGGGATGTGAGGCTCGACGAAGTCACGTCCACAAAAACATACTTTATACAAAAGCCATGCTTTGGGTCAACAAATGATCAACACAATGATCACTAAGATAGACGATCGAATAAATGATCCTATCACAAATAATCAACACAATGATCATTTCAGCATCACTCAGCATGCCACATTACCAAACTGGGAATATATCGCTGATAACTTCAACTATATAACCTTTGAGCTCGTACGTCTCAAAGAAGGGTGTTAAGCAAAGAATAAATTCTCCGCCACCAACAGAAATATATTTGAAAGAAATCGGCTTTATATCTCAATTTGTAATGTCAGGCATACAATCCATACAAGTCTGTTCCGGGATCGAACAGAACCGAAGGCACTTACAAAGAAGTCCTTGCAATCCGGATATTCACAATCTTGATCAGATTCACCATCACATATGGAGAACTCAATACCGTAGCTACTCGGTGCAGAGTCAATCGATAGTTCATCCTATCGCTTTCGCAAATACCGGTCTTCAACACCGATCTTCAAATGCAATTCACAACGACGTATCACATATTCGGAGTGGGTTATACGACCCCATGGTCCTTTCCCGGTTAACCCGAATAGTGAGCGCTTATTCAAAAATAAGTGTGCATTCAAATTCAATCAATTCACATCAAAAACCCATTCAAAGGGAAATACTGATAGTCGGTTATTGAACTATCAATGGATATGCATACATCACTAGATTCCAAATAATTTTCCAAATTATTTATTTTCCAAAATATCTTTACAAGATATATAATTTCATCACTTCAAAAATAAATCAATATTTATTTTTAACCAAATTCCACTTTCACATATAAATTCCAAAATGAATTTATATTTCAAAAATATTCATGAATAACCGATTTCAATTATTCATTCTCAATTTATCTTCAAAAAGATAATTCTAAATATTCACTTCACATTGGAAAACATTTCCATACTTATTAAAAATAAGTAATTCAAATCTTTTATTTTCAACCTTGGAAAATATTCAGTATACTTAAATCGAATTAAGTATATTATTCATTCTTTAAGGGAAATCATTCTCTTAAACATATTTATTTGGGCCAAAACGAATGTTACGTAAAACATCGTTACGACAAACCAAAATCACTAGTATAGGGATTCGAAATTAAAATAGATATATAAATCCCAATACTATTCAAAACATTTCCTTTCGGAAATTATTTACTATAACAACAGTGTTATAGTCCACCATTTCCTTTTATTTCTCGAAACATCTATTTCAACAATAAATGTTGAAATCCATGGTTTCGAATCTCAACACATTTTAAAACATCGTTAGATCGTTTTAATTCTATTTAAAACATCACATTCAAACATTTTCTTTAATGTATTATTCACTATTCAAAAACGTGAATATACATCTTTAACAAATCCCATCCTTTTATTCATTTTAATTCAAAGGATTATTCACTGTCTAAAAACGTGAATATAACTCTATTTCTAAGTTATAACAATTAACTTATCAAAATAAGCCGTTTGCGAATTTATAAAACAACGTTAGATTCTATTTCTATTAATTTATAAAAACTTCCTTTTCTATAAATTCCTTTATTAACCTATCCCAGTTTATAACTCAATTATAAACTAAACGTTCATATTATAAGTTAATTACTTATAAAACGATTATTTTACAAAATCGTTCATTTAACTTCCCAAATTATTAATCTTAACTTATAAGATTGTTTATTTATCCAAAATTCATTCTTTCGATAACTTTATAAATTTTATAAACCTATTGCTTATAAATTTCATTTATAACTTCACAGTTTATAATTTCATAAATTTCATTCATTTAGGAAATTCATTTTCACTACATTCAAACACTTATAAAAACTCGTTTTATAATGTCCATATTTCAATTTATAAATATCCATTTATAAATCTCTTAATATAAATCAGTTTATATTATTATTCTAAAACGTCTTTAAATTCCTTTATAATTTCATCATTTCGATTTATAAAAAAATCAAATTTTATAAATCCTATATTTAAACTTTTATCATATATTCAAAAATCCAATCTAAATTATTTTATAAAATCATTAGTTCATATTTCTCAAAAATCGACTTTTAATCGTATTTCTAAAAATCAGCTTTTTAACTATATTTCACAAAAACCATAATTTTTATAACTTTAAAAATTATAACGTTTATTTATTTATAATGGATCAATTCCAGAAATAAAGTATATTTTCAAAATCACTTTTAAAATCATTTTAAAATCCCAAAATTTGGGTCCAATGATGCTACACACCAAATAGTCAATCACGACAACAACGATATCATATATCGATATGATAATCAATCAAATATCAAAATATCTGAAATTAAATAAATACTGTTGAGGAATCCAGTTGGATCCCTCCAACCTGTTTCCTGCATCCAAAAACATTAGCACAATACCAATTTCGCTCCAGTACGAAATTATCGCGGTACATGTTTTTATTAAATATTATCCGCTTAATAACGGCGTAATAGGGTCTCATCCGCTAAACAAAAAATGCGGGAAATCAACAACTGCAATATATACATATGCCAATATATATATATTGATATTATATATAATACCAATTTCACTGTTTATGAAATATTCGCGGTATATGTTTATATTAAATAACATCCGCTTACTAACGGCGAATAATGTCTATTTTAACAATCAATAATTTACAGTCATCATTCAAACATGCATTCAAATATTTTAAATCTAACTATTTAAAATAAAATCGAAATCTATTCGATTGAGTGAGAAGTTCTCACCTTGGTTTTAATTTCCGTTTTAGCTTTTATTTCGAATAAAATTAAACGCGCGTTTAATTTTACCCGAAATTCTCACTAACTCCAAACGACTCCAAACCAACTCCATCGCGTAGTGCTCGTCCATACGATTCCAACGCAACTGAGTTTGCATTTTTTCGACCTCGTATGAAAAAGATATGCATTTTACAAGTTTACTCGAGTTTAAATCAACTAATTTCAACATAACTTAATTAATTCATACCCTAAGCAAATCTTAGCCCTTGGATCACACAACCCCCACATCTCCACCGTTAACTCCTTCTTCTCCAACACTCACGCATCTACAGGTTTTTGGCCGAACCCAAAAATAAAATTAGGGTTAAACATTTCATAATCTATACTCGACTATACTCGATCTCCTCAACGCCAACGCGAAGCTCAGCACCTCCTCTACACTCGACCCCCACCCTATGAAGCTCGGCCATCTATTGAGCATGAAAACACGTGCGCACGGCAGCAAGGTCGGCCTCCCCTAGCTCCTCCTCCGTTGCACCATTTCCGATCAACTCCGTATGAAATCAAAGCTCATCTCATGCTCTTCGATTCTTTAGTTAACAACTTCTTCTAATTCTTGATGGATTGGAAGAGATTAAAGGTTGAATTTGGGAAATTTCTGGCCATTGGTTAATAAGTGGCGGCTGAGCATATTAGGGTTAGGGTTAGGTTTTTTTTATTTTTTTGTGATTTTTAACTTCTATTTATAGAAAAAGCAAGCGTAAACACTATTCATTCCGGGAATTCCGAACTCCGATTTAGACGCCGTAACCAGCGTACCTAGGGTTTATCCCGCGTTCCGGACACAATGGAACAGGTTTCGGAAGCTAATTCGGAAGTATGTGCGAGTTATGGCTGAAAACGCTCAATTTAAATTAAACCGATTTAAGTCGATTTCTAGGCGTTTTAATTTGTACCGGACAAACGGTAAATCCAATTGACTTGAAATTTGAAACCTTACAATAATATCACATTACGGATCCGATGAAACTGGTTTCGTCGAAATCCGAGACTTTTTGAAAAATGGCTATTTTGACTCGCCAAATTTAAATTAAAAACGATTCGATGCGTTTCGAGCTGCCACGATCAAACGATAGCTCCGATTGACACGAAAATTGAAATCCGATAATAACTAACTATTTCGGATCCAATGAAACTGGTTTCGTTCAATTCTGAGACTGTCCAAAAATTGGCTATTTTACAGTCGATTATTAAATATTAAAATATTCAATTTTCACAAATTAACTTTTAATTCGATTTTAAAAGTTCTAAAATATTTCTATAACTCCAGTATGATTAAATAAAATTTTCCAAATTATTTTCAATCATATTTAACTCGATTTTTAATTATTTCCATAATTTAACATATTAAATTATCGATTTAATTATCCAAATAAATCCAATAAATCAAAATAAAATTTATTTGACTTATAAATTCACTTATTAATATTTAAAATTAATTAAATATTCAAATTTTAATTAAATAAAATTCTGGGTCGTTACACTGGGTGGGAATCCATTTAATGGTTCTGAAACTATCATCGATGTCCAGGCATGGTTGAGGACCTGCGATCGAATCTTCGTTCGCATGAATCTCGTCGATCTTCACCGTGTTCAGGTGGCTTCCAGTATGCTCCAAGAGAAGCATTGGACTGGTACAAACTTCTTATTTCTTAGATTAATGAAGTGGATCTCACCTGGGAGCAATTCCGGGAACGCTTCGAATTAAAATTCATGCCAGAAGCAGAGAAAGTGACATTGGCTCGACGTTTCATAGACCTTGTTCAGGGTGAAGCCTCCGTGACTGATTATGCTGCATCCATCGAGTCACTTTCCAAATATGGGGTTGAATACATCAACAACCCATTGAAGAAGAACCAAAGATTTGTCTATGGCTTAAACAAAAATCTCAAGAAGCCATTACTCCTAAAATTAGAAGTTCCCTTCGACCAACTCATTGATATCGCTCTTCGTCTTGAAGAGGCGGATGGGGAAAGTGATGTTGAAGTGGTGGGTTCCAAACCAAACTTCAACAACAAGAAGAGGCCAAACAAATTCAAAGGTCCTTATCCCAGTAAAAAGGGTAAACAGGAAACTCCTGCTGCGAAGACTTTTTCCTCTACTGAAGGGAAATGCTTTAACTGTGGTTCCAGAGACCATTTTGCGAACAAGTGTTCAAAGCCCCGTCGTTGTCGCTGTTGTAAAAGCCCGGACCATTTTATGTATGTATGTCCCAAACTTCAAAATAGGAAGGAGGGAAAGTTAAATGTTGCTCAAGCCCTTGACAACACATCTCGTGGTCAAGATATATCTCATTCTATCCTTGATGGTATTATTATATTTCATGAGTAACCTATTCGAGTTCTCTTTGATAAGGGTGCATCCCACTCTTTTATATCAAAGGAACTTATCAATACCTTTTCTTTAAGTGTTGTTGCTTTAATGACTTCTTTAAGAATTGTGAATCCGGTTGGTGGATCCGCAACTCTTAGTTTGCTTTGTAAAGATGTGGACATTGCGATTTTTCCTTCCTAGCCGATTTGCATGTCATGCGTTATTTATGCTTTGGAATGATTTTGGGAATGGATTGGCTTAACCGTTATGAAGCTCACATCCTATGTCCCGAGCAGACTATTTACCTCCGACACCCGCAATTTGTAAAGCAGATTTCTTTATTCTTAAAGATTCGGATTTTTCTTTGACTACATCTTTACATTCTTTAAATCCTCGTGATGACGATAATGATGACGAGGAAGATGTCATTGCTCTTATTCACGTTGTTCGTGAATTTTCCGACATATTTGAGCCCGTTTTAGGATTGCCACCCAAGCGAGCAATTGAGTTCAAAATTAATCTTATCCCTGGAGATCAACCTATTACTCGTCCTCCTTATCGCATGTCTAATAAGGATAATGAGGAGATGCGCAAACAATTATCCGAATTGGTGACGAAGCAATTTATTCGCTCTAGTTCCTTGCCTTGGGGAGCTTCGGCTATTTTCGTGAAGAAATCCGATGGTACACTTAGACTTTGCGTTGACTGCCGCAAGCTTAATGATCTTACTATCAAAAATAAATATCTTTTACCTTGGTTTGATGATCTATTCGATCATCTTAGTGGTGCCAAAGTCTTTTCACAATTGGATTTGGCTACCGGTTTCCATCAGCTTCTTATTGCAGAGGATAGCATTCCTTTGGCATCGTTCCATACCCGTTATGGATCTTATGAATGGCTTGTTATTCAATTTGTTTTAACGAATGCTCCGGCATATTTCGTTGACCTTATGAATCGAGTTTTCAAAGATTTTCTCGATCGATTTGCTCTCATCTTCATTGATGCTATCCTTGTGTATTCAAAAACCGAGGAGGAACATGAAAAGCATCTTCGGATTGTGTTGGAAACTCTTAGGAGTAATTATTTAAAGAACAATTTTCTAAATGCCACTTTTGGCGAACTCGTGTGAAGTTTCTCGGTCATATTATTTACGAATCCGGAATTTCCATGGATCCTTCAAAGATTGAAGAAATTCAAGATTGGAAGAGGCCGGAGAGTGTGACTGAGATTCGTAGTTTTCTCGGATTGGCGGGCTATTACCGTCATTTTATTAAGATTGTCGTGCCTCTCACTGGCTTGACTAAGAAGGGAGTTAAATACATTTGGTCAGACAAATGTGAAGCCTCTTTTCAGAAATTGAAAGAACTCATTTCTGATGCTCCTATTCTTGGGATTCCCGATGGAAACCAAGTTTTTATTGTTTATACAGATGCTAGTCGCATTGGTTTGGGTGTCGTTCTTATGCAAAAAGAACGTGTTATTGCTTATGCTTCTAGGCAATTGAAGCCGGCCGAGACTAGATATGAAACACATGATTTAGAACTCGCGGCTATTGTTTTCGCTCTCTGGATTTGGCGTCATTATCTTTTAGGAGAGAAATTTGTTCTTTATACTGATCGTAAGTCTTTGAGGTATTTATTTTCTCAAAAGGAATTTAATTTGCGTCAACAACGTTGGCTCGAGTTCCTTGCTCCTTATGATCTTGATATTCTTTATACCCCCGGTAAGGGTAATCGTGTCGCTGTTGCTCTTAGCCGTAAGCAACAAGCAGTTGTTTCTATGATGATATCTGAATGGAACGATCTCGAGATCTTATCCACTTGTGAGATTCGAGACCGCGTATCCGATTTATGCTCACCATTTGTTTTATGTAGCCTTGAGGCTCATCCTTCTCTTTTCGACCGCATTCTTGAAGCTCAAAGGCTATATCCCGACTTGGCTCTTCTTGGCCAAAATTTTAAGGATATAATTGATATTGAAGGTTTGAAAGACTTTGATATTAATTCTCGTGGCGGCATTCAGAAATTTGGTAGACTTGTCGTGCCAAATATTAGTGATCTTCAAAAAGACATCTTAGAAGATTCCCATCGTTCTAAATTTACCATTCATCCTGGTAGAAGTAAAATGTGCGCGGATATGAAGCGACTTTATTATTGGGAGGGAATGAAACTTGACATCGCTAACTTCGTTAAGCGTTGCATGACTTGCCAACTCGTTAAGGCCGAGCATCAAAGGCCCGGTGGGTTATTGCAACCTTTAGAAATTCCAATTTGGAAGTGGGACCAAATTTCCATGGATATTATAGATGGCCTTTCCCATTCTCGTTCGGGTCATGATAGCTTATGGGTTGTAGTTGATAGACGTACTAAATCCACACATTTTATTCCCGTTCGGTCTAACCGAACCATTCCTCTTTTGGCCAAACTCTTTGTTAAAGAGATTGTTAAATTACATGGAGTTCCTACTTCTATTGTTAGTGATCGCGATCCATTGTTTACTAGTGGATTCTGGAAGAGTCTTCAAAAAGCTTTAGGAACAAAGCTTAATTTTAGCACCGCCTATCACCCCCAGTCTGATAGACATACCGAGCGTGTGAATCAAACTCTTGAAGATCTTCTTCGTTCTTGTGTGCTTGATTTCGGTGGAGGTTGGGAAGATCATATTCCTCTTGTTGAATTTTCCTATAATAATAGCTTCCAATCAAGTATTGGTATGGCACCTTTCGAGGCACTCTATGGAAGGCCTTGCAGGTCTCCTTCTTGTTGGCTTGAGGCCGGTGAGAAGCTGGTTTTAGGTCCAGATTTTATTCGGGATTCCACGGAGAAAATTTACCTTATTCGACATAGGATGAAGGAAGCCCAGAGTAGACAAAAATCCTATGCCGATAATCGAAGAAGGAGATTAGAATTTTCTGTTGGAGATCTTATTTTTATTCGTGTTTCACCTATGAAAGGTGTTATACGTTTCAGTCGATCGGGAAAGTTAGCACCTCGACATATTGGGCCATTTCCTATCACTAAACGTATTGGTTCCATGGCTTATCGCCTTTCATTACCGGCTCAGTTTTCTATCATGCATGACGTGTTTCACATTTCTCACTTACAGAAATGTCTTCGAGATTCCGATTCTATTTTTGAGCACGGTGTTGTGGAAGAGATTGGAGTTTCGCCTAATTTAACTTATGAGCAGCATCCTATTCGAATTATTGCTTCGGAGGTCAAACGCCTTCGAAATAAAGATGTCCCTCTTGTGAAAGTTCATTGGTCTTCAAATCCTAAGGATTGTTCTTGGGAATCTAGGGAGTTCATCGAGCGAACACATCTGGACTTACTTTCCCACGCTCTTTAAGGTGAACCTTTTATTTCAGATTTCTTTTGTGTTGAATATGCTCTCGTGGTTGTTACTATATATCTTCTTCTTAAATATTATGAGGACGCAATTTCTTTAAGGAGGGGAGTCCGTAAAAACTCGCATATTTATCGATTTTTATACTTAATATTTTATTTAAATATTTTACCGATACTCGGAATTTAGTCTGAAATGCTACTTTTTGCATACGGTCGAATTAGGACTCGAGACCACTCGCATGGAGTTCCAAACGCCGTTTGCGATCTTTTTGAGTATGAACTTTGATATGTTTGGAGTTAGAGGAATTTTGCCACTTTTTTCTTAGGGCTTTGGTTTGGGATGAGCCCAATAACCCCACTTATGTATTGAGTCCCAACCCTCTCCTCTTCATTTACTTCCTTTCTATTTTCCTAATACTCAAGCTTTTATAACAATGGTGGGTGGAATGGGAAATTGAAACTCAAGCCCTAGTTTTCTTTTGCAAATCAAACTCTAGCCCCAAACTAATAGAAGAACCCATTGGTAAGCCTTCTCTTCTTCTTCTCCAACCCCTTCTCTCTTGAATTTGAGAAATTCCTCAACCTAACTTTAGGAATGTTCTTCTTTTTTAGCATAGATTCAAGCTTGTTTGGGTTGTGTTGAAGAGTGGTTGGTTCTCCCTTTGCTTTCAAGCTTCTTCTACATTTGTTTGGGTTCAAAGGTGAGATTTTTATCTCACATTTTGTCTATAATTATCTTTGATTGTTAGGTATGAATTCCTAACACTTATTCTTGTGCAATTGATTTTGTTTTGTATTGATTTGGTGTATATTCCAATCTTTGGTGTTTTGAAATCAAAATCTATGAAAATCCTTTTATGGATATTTGGACATTGATATTTGAGGCGTATCGAAGGGCTGTTAAGGCTGGGTTGTCGCTTGGCGTTAATCCTTAGTCGTTGTCGCTCGATCGATCGCTTCCGGTATTCGATTGGCCATTTTTAGTCTAGGTTCCCTGAATGCCCAGAACACCAGTTTTAGACGTCTGAAATGTTAGATTCAGACGTCTGAATATTATGCTGGGAATTTTTATTCCCCGGTATTCAGACATCTGAATCATATTATCCAGACGTCTGTATTGGTTCGTTTGGAAACAGAAAGGAAATAGGCTAAAAAGTGCCTATTTCAGACGTCTGAAATCAAGGATTCAGACGTCTGAATTCTGTTTTAGAAAATATTTTATTTTCCAGATTCAGACGTCTGAATCCTTGATTTCAGACGTCTGAATCCTTGATTTCAGACGTCCGAATATGTAGTCTTTGCCTATTTGCCTATTTGCTTGAGAATTCCAACTTTAATCGATTCGTGTTGATTCCCTTTTGTTATTGTCACTTATTATCGAGTTTGATGGCATTTTCTTCGTGATTTTTGGGAATATCCATTTCGATAGATTCCGCAATCGATTCCTTTGGATTTTATTCATGTCTTCTAATGTGAATTTTGATCATTGATTATTTCTACATTCATTTCTATGATTTGTCACTTTAAAAATATAAAGGTTTCAATATTAGTAGTAAATATCAAAACTCTTTCATCAAAACGATTTCAACTCTATTTTCAATAACAAAGCACTTTTCTTCAACTGTTTTCCAATCTACTAGTATGTATAAAGCTTTACCTCAGTCGGATGAGAAATCTAATTAAATGACTTAGTAAAACAAGTGGTATGAAACGCTTGCGTTTACTTTGTCGGTTAATTCTTGGATTTGTTCGATTGAATCTCTTGTGACAATTTTTTAGTGGAGATCTACAATTTGTTCGTAAATATTTAAGTTTAGCTAGTGGTTATGGGACATGAAGCTAAGCTCATATATTTACTAGCTTACTGTAATTGACACTTCTCTTTGATCATGACGATCATTTTAAGATTTAGACTAGCAATTGTGCGATGTCTCTTTGTTTGCGAGGTTAGACTAGACCCCGTTTCTATGTGATTTCGACTCACACATGTGGAGTAGCTCCCCATTGTCTTCGGGCCGTTCGTGTTTCAAAAATTAATGGCTAGCTACCATGAGATAGCGTATCGTTCATGTGATACATATGTTGGTGAGTTTTAATACTCCCTTTCGTGTGATAGGCCTCCCCCCTTTCTTGTGATTTCTGGATTTCGTGTGTTGAATTCTGGACTTTATGGTTCACCTATTTTCATGATTTTCATTGATATGATTTTCCAATTTTTGTGCATTGGTGAATTCGTGTGTCATGGACTTGTTATGAATACAAGTTTTGGGTATGATACCCTTTTTGGATCTTTCAGAAGATTCTTGTGATACTGATTAATCTCCTGTTGATTTTCAATTACATACTTATTGTAGTATGCCATTATGGTATCATATGTTTATGCCATATATCTTATTCTATATCATGTCATCTGATATTTATAGCTAGACTGATCCGTTTATTATTTTCTTATTAAATAATACTCGGTTCAGACCGAGATGTTACAGGTGCTTCTGCTTAACTTCTCCCTAGGGATTCATTACTCTGACTTTTGGCTAACCACATTGATTAGCAATTTTTGTTGTTTACACTTGAGATATAGACTCATAGTTGTATTCTTTTGTATAGCATGTGTTGCTATTCTTCTGTATGATGGTGGATCTTTCTGACCACTACTATGATGTACACTTTTATGTGTGGAATATTCATATCTGTTTCCGCCTTTGTGATATGAATTATCTGTGACTGATTTATGTTATGTCTATTTCTATATTTGTTTCTGAAGATTTATTTATAGCCACCGTGTTATAGCTTTGAGTTTGTATCGGTATGTCGGACTTCCTCCTTAAATGAAATGCATGCTATACTATCTGACATATCGATGCTCGCACAAAGAAGTTACACGGATGGTCGCTCCTCAATAGTCTTATTCTCTGTGCTAGTTGACAGCATTATTCCGTAGTGTTCTTGGCTAGCGTGAGTATAGAGGTGGGGCGTCACAAACTCCTTTATAATTGGCATTGATCCACCGGAGATTTTTGTATTCTCGGTTTACGATGCTGTCTATCTCCTGCTTTACCTGGATTCTATCTCTGGCGTTCAAATGTCAATTGGCCTTAAATTTTCGCATTGATTATATTCCTGAAGTCACGGTTGACCCTGTTGAGGTCGCCCACGATTTATATGGGCTTGTCCATCTTCTGTTTGATAAATTTAATTATCTCATCTTCGTTCGAGCTTATCTTCGGATAAGAATTCTATTTGATTAGGGTTCCTCTAAACTTGAATCTCTGTTTTGTTTTGAAAACCTTTCTTAAATCATCCCTTGGAAAATTAGCGGTTGATTGTATTTTTCAAATTGTGTATACATCGAAGTTATTATTTTGCTAAGGATGACCATATCTATTACTTAAATAGGAAAGCAGAATCCACTTGCTATTTATCCGACACGTGTCCTAAATTTGAGATATCCCAATATTTCCCGGTCCGTTCCAATTCCCAGTCTCTTTGCTCCATTACGAGGTAACGGTTATTACACCTAACTCTACTCTCTTCCCTCCGACTGCAGATCTCCAGTTTACTTCAATCTCTGTAAATCTCTAAAACTTCCGACGAAGGTAACAGTTATTACACCTAACTCTAATCTCTTCCCTCCGAATGCAGATCTCCAGTTTACTTCAATCCCTGTAAATCTCTAAAACTTCCGACGAAATTATTTGGTAAAAACTACTCCGCTGAATGAAAAATATCGGCCCTCTCTTCTCTATCATTATACTTATGCCTCTCTTTTCATTTGCTTTAAGCCCATTGCAAAATATTTGATTTACTTTTTCCAATTTTTGATTGTGACTTTTTTATTTTGCAGTAGACGGATGGTTACGCTGATGGATTTATCAACATAATTGGGGATTAATGCTTTGTAGCGTCATATAAACATAAATTCGATGGGTTTGTGTTCCGTGAATTTATATGTTTACTTCAGGTATAATTTTTAAATTCGGATGGTTGGTATATAAATTTCAATGTCAATGATAAATTGTTTTTTGTGTTGACTTTCTGAACAGATATTGTATTCCCATATGAAACAATCACATCTCACCGTTAAAATCTTATTCATCCCTGTTTTTTTATTTAACGCATAAAAATCTAACCGGCGTTGCAAATATGATTGTACACCACGTTGATCATATATGTCTGAATAATCTCACAGCCATAGTAAAATAACTATTACCTTGGAATATTTGACAATGGTTCACAATTTTATATACTAGGATCCCTATACCTATAATTTGGTTTCTGTATAAAGATTTGGGTTTTTCAACTGAAAATTACATCAGTTCTTTCCCTATTGGACAACAAAACTGGTTGACTGCGATGAGTAACCTGTGGACTAATGTAGCTATGCATGTGCAAACCTATGTTGTCTGTAACCAATGATTATTTCTTCTTATTCATCCTTATTTCAAATGGTTTCCATATTTATGAGTTATAAATGGATTTCTGAAGGAGTGAACTATAATGGTGCTCACACATTTGATATATTTTAATTATATTACTGGGATCATTTTTTGTTGTATGTACCCTTAATTTGGTGAACCGTAACTAATAGTACGATTTATTACACAAATCAGAGTATCGTTCATGGTATCATAAAACAAATATACAAATGTTAGATATCTCACATAATGAAACTAGACTGACTAAACATGAATAAGGAATTGCATCGGTACCATTCAAAGGCAAACAGCACTTAAAATATTTATATATTATTGTTAGGAAAAAAAATTGCATGTGAGCTCAGCTGCACAACAACATGAAATGAACAAGCTCAAAGAAATCACAACTAATAACATGCGCTTATTTCATATTTACTAAAAAAAAGTGCTAGCACTGAATTTAGCACAAATTATAGATATACCTACTGAAGCACTGAAACATGTGTGAGCTTATTTGAAAATACTGGCTTTCAAATGTTGTTGATGAATTATGCTGCTGTTATTTTTTTTCTTTCTTTTTTCTATGTTTGAATAGAGACCTGGATGATAATTATGCAGGAGAAAAAAATGACAAAACACACTCGTGTATATTAATTAGTAGCACTTCGTTGATTCTTCTTCCAACCTCATTTGACTGTTAGTTCAATCTTTTGGAGGTTAGTAACTATTTTATTAACTCAAATGTATGAATTTGAGTGTGAGTCAAGTTCAGTATAAATGTTGAAGAACAGTGGGCAGAACTTATCAATGAAGATGTGTATTATATAACTTGAAGTCAATATATAAATATATTTATCAAGTTGGCTATTCTTAATATTCGAATATGTGGTTTAAACATATTATGAAATAATCTTTGGTAATCATCTAAAGCATGTTCAGATCATATGCAAGAAGAAATTAAATACAACAAAGATTATTAACATCAACACAAGGACAAATTGAAAGCATAAATTAATGGAATCAAAATACTAAAATGTGTGTGACCATGGTTAAAGCTTGACAAGCAAGTAATTGCCTCGAGCTTGGTAATGAATTTGTTACCATCTAACTGCAGTATTCCTTTACCAACATGAAGTGTTCATTTTTGATGTTTTTTGCATAGGAGTTTTTGGTTACATGTAGAAAATGGTACAATTTTGGTCGGTCTGCTATATATTGAAAATATGTATATTAACTAAGAGAAGATGTTATAAGATATATGATTTGTAATATAAAGATCATTTTCCTTGATTTTTAGTAGGGTGGATACTCTTTCGCCATTGCTTTTTACGCTAAATATATTCCATTCGAGAAACAAATAGAAAACAGGAAATTGTTTCAAAGAATCTTAAATATTGTATAAACATATTTTCCTATATGAAATTTTATGGTTTCATATTTTATATTGTCGACCAGTACGATGAGAAGTGTTTTAATATTCCCATATTTATTTCTGAACTTTAGAAATCAGCACTGGTGCACTACGATTTCCCACTTTAGCTTTTAGCTTTTGGTGGTGCATCACAATAATATTGTGTATGTTATTAAATTGATTAAATGTCAACTGGACTAAAATTTGCTATGAATCAATCGTTTGTGTTGTGCATACTCAGAAGTGTAATTAAAGAAATTTGGTTGAAGAAATTAGGGAGATGGAACCGGAGTCAAACGTTGGACCTGAAGTAAGCAAAACGCATTGAGCAATCCATTTACAAATGACCATATAGCTGAAGCGGACATTATATAGTGAACTGAGCTAGAGGTTTAAACTGAACCGATGCATAACTGAACCAACTGTAGATGGAACTTGCTGCAAACTCGGAGAGGTGAACAAGAATGAGCTACAAACATAGGGAGATGGACCCCGATGCATTGTGAACTGAAAGAAAACGGAGAGCCAATGCTACTGACAGAAAGTTCTACAACCTAACAAAAGAGTGTGCTCCACCTTGATGCGACATGAACTACAACCTAATGCGACCAATGCTGAAGCAAACAAACTGAATGAATAAACTGGAAATGAAGCTAAAGTTTGATCTGGACATGAAACGGTGAAATTAAATATGGCCTTATGGAACTGTAGTTCTCGGTCAGAACATATTGCATTGCTGAACTGGATAGAGGAGGTTCTGAAATACTGAAGTGGATGACAGATTCTGAAATGAAATTCGACCACTTATGCATATCAGAGAACAAATAGTCATGCCAGTGAATGACGTCAGAGAGCAAGAATTAAACACAATCAGATGTTACTGGAATAACTTGAGGAGCAAGCACATTTAGGCAAAGCTAAAGAAAACTTAGATGCTAAACTTGGCGGTAGATCTTCCAACTAATTAGACATATTCATGGATGGACAGTGCGTATATGGGCAGATGTGTATGGTTGATGAGGAATGATGCGAACACATGAAAAAGCAGAGTTTTTGATGAAGCACTTGAACGTCAAACTGATCAAAATGGTTAAACTAGATGAGTAGCAACTAAACCGAGTGCACAATCTAAACTGCACATGAGATGAAAAGGCAAGGCATGATGAAAAGGAGGAAATTTATGAGGATTGCACTAGTACTAATAAGAATCTACGAACTGAGTGCACAAACTGAGTAATCCGATGATGAGTGCATGAGTGCAGTTCCTGGCATGGATGTCCAAGCAAGCCGAGTGATGGAAAGTGACTAAATATTGATATAACTTCGTTGCACAATATGATCTGAATTTCTTTTGAAAGTAGATTGATATTATTCAAGACTGATCTCATGAGCTAGGGGCTGACATTGAATAAACAAAACTGGGTGTGTTTTCCTTGGCGGTTCCTTGCCATTAATCAGAAGTGGACGATCATTGGATGTTGGAATGTTATTTTTTGATAATTTAAGGGTTGAATTTAAGGGTTCCAGGACATTAATTAGTATACGTGGAAAATTTAAGGGTTGAATGAGAATTTTCTTTGGTAATGATATTTTTTTTGTTCAAATCAAGTTCATCATATTGTACTGTTTAACACCATCTTCTAACACTACAAACCGTAACCTATTCATCCGTAACAAGGTTAAGCAATCAATATTTCTGACGCTGGATAATAATAATAATAATAATAATAATAATAATAATAGTAATAATAATAATAATAATAATAATGGGATGTCCACCTACGTCATGCAAGTGGTTTATTCTGAGTGGGTTCAAGAGAATTTAGAGCAATTTCAACAACTAATTCGCTGTGAAGTTGTGTATAACTCACTTCTATAGAACCATCCATACTCTATTGAGAAATAACTTTTGATTTGTTAAACAGTTGCTTCTCTTTCCATCGATTGTATATATGAAACATTAATGTTTACAACCTCTAATGTTTACCTTCACTCATCTTTGAATATTTGAATATGTGGTTTAAACATATTATGAAATGATCTTTGGTAATCATCTAAAGCATGTTCAGATCATATGCAAGGAGAAATTAAATACAACAGAGATTATTAACATCAACACAAGGCCACATTGAAGGCATGTATTAATGCAATCAAAATACTAAAGTGTGTGTGACTGTAATTACATTTTGACAAGCAAGTAATTGCTCCGAGCTTGATACATATAATCTGCTAATATGCGTAGCGATTAAAGTGTGTATGATATTTTATTAGCAACAAACAACTTAGGTATGCCTGTGCTGCATATAATCAGGCTATTACTCTAGGTAGAGTTTTACATAACTGGTAACAGAAATTGAAATTTGGCTGCCATGTAGAGGATGATGTAGACAATGCCAAAGAGCATGCAATTCCCTTGAACTGCAGGCAACAATGGTGTACTATTAGGGTTGTTATGGCTTGCATGAATAACTACAGACATCAGGGACACACTGTTGCAACTATATAAAGTGATCGTAGACAGTGAACTAGGAGACGTGACAGTGCGATGTTGACAAAGAATTGCGCCATTGGAGTGATCATAGCATACATTACAAAGCAGGGGAGAGAGGGAGAGAGCTTCGTACAAACTTCAAGATGATAGCAAGTGCGCTGATTAGAAAAGGAAACGCATTGGTGAAATTGGCAAAGAGTGCAAAGGAATTGGATCCTGCCATAGAAACATTTCAAAAAGCATTGATGGAGCATCGTAATTCGGAAACGCTGAAAAAACTGAACGACGTAGAGAGAGCAAAGAAGGAACTAGAACAACAGGAATACTTCGACCCTCGGTAGGTAGGCGAAGAGCATGAGAAAGGTGCAATTTTGTTTGTGCTCACTGTACACATGTTGATGCTACCTATTGATAAATCAGTGATCGAGTGAGGGCAAAAATGATGAATGCTTACTTGATGATTTCAGGCAATGAATATTTCAAGCAGATGAAATATCCTAAAGCAGTGACACACTACACGGAGGAACTGAAGAGGAATCCACGAGACTCAAGGGTATATAAGCAAATGTCAAGCCTGTTATTTGTATTATACCAACTACCAAAGGATTTTTTAAATTATAATTTAAAAAACTATGGTGATATACATATGCAGGTTTACAGCAACAGAGCTGCCTGCTACACAAAGTTGGGAGCTCTTCCTAAAGGTTTGAAGGACGCTGAGAAGTGCATAGACTTAGACCCGACGTTAACAAAGGGATACACAAGAAAAGGCGCAGTCCAATACTTCATGAAAGAGTACGACAAAGATCTAGAAACATATCAAGAGGGTCTCAAATATGACGCAAATAACCAAGAACTTCATGATGGCGTTCGAAGGTAAAGCAATCTGCGCATGCATGTAAACCGTTCCTCGCTAAATTTGTTTGCCGTATGAGAATATGAACAGTAATGAAATATAATGAAAGATGATCGAAACTCTTATTTAGACAGTAGTAGAGAACACATCCCATGTGTGATTGTGAATTGGACATGTGTATAGAACAGATCAACAGGGCAAAGAGAGGCCATATTAGTCCTGAAGAGCTAAAAGAAAGATAGGTTATTTATCCTTCCTCATTATGTATTATGTTTATCCCTAAAGACTTTTTCGCACTATTATTTAGCTCTGTTTTTGAATGAATGTGCCGGCGAAGGGCAATGCTGGATCCAGAAATCTAGAATATCTTATACGACCCTGTGATGTGATAGGTAAACTCTTTGCTTCTCTGTTATATTTAGGTTTTGTATGACATCTATCTATCTCTGTATTAATGTACTGAAATTTTATTTTTGGTGTTGGTGGACTTCCAAGAAAATCCAGTGAGTGCTCAGAATCATTTAAAAACCGCACAAGTATAGCATAAGATTCAGAAGCCTATTAGTGCAGACATTGTGCAAATGAGATAAAAACGATAAACACAGGCTCTGATATCTTCTTTATAATTAGGTCATAAACTCTTGCATTTATGATTGTAATCCATTACAGTGTGATGTAGGCAATAGAGGTGCGCCATTGGAATGATCATAGCTTACGCGATGAACCATGAACCTGATGGGAACTGAATTGTCTTTATGGTGAGAGTAAATTGAAGAAGCCTACTACATGGTTCTTAAGGAACTAGCAGGGATAATTGAGAAGACTTTTGTGTTGGAGAACTCAATTGTCTTACTAGCCAAGTAGTCGAGCTGTTTCAACTAATGGAAGGCAAGCACATGAGTTGGACTGAAATGCTCTACAATAACCGAGGAAAGAAATAACGTTGTAGTCTGAATTATGACTATATGCGTTATTCTGATTCTTTCTTTATGTAATGGTCAAAAATGAACTACAAAATGGGTCGGACTGAGCAGACCTTGGTCAAAGTTACATTAGCTGGTTGAGATTGGTAGACGAAAGCAAGCATGGTTCGACTTAAACCATTATCTGCTGCAAATGGATGGAATTTGGGGAATGCGCTAGGATCGTTTGTATTATGTCTGTTTTGTAATTGCAATAATATAATTATACTTTTTCGTTTTTATTACTTACTATCGATAATGTTATTTGTTATATTACAATTAGTGTTTGGAAATTAATGTTCGTTGCAGATTAGCCTAATATTATCGATATTATTTTCTGTTATTTGCGTGAAATGATTTACATATTTTACTTGAAAATCTTTGTTGATAAATAATATGTTTTAAAAATATTTGTCATTATAGAGGAAGGTTCAATGGGGTTACATTCTATGCGTGTTAATGAATTATTTTAACTATTATTATAGTTTTACAAAAATATGTTTATAAGTTTATTTTTTCATTTGTCCAAAATAATTATTTTTACTCATCGTTATTTTAATTTATCTTTTAATAAATATAATAATAATTGATTGGGAAATTAGATAAAAAACGTTACTCCGAGTTAAAAAAAAGTTATCAACGAGAAAATGGAACATGGACTCCTTACCCAAGTCCACATCATCTGATGTGCCAAATGCAGGAAGTTGGGTACAAAATTCACGCCAAGGCATCCTTAGCATAAATAGAGTAGACTTACATTGACAAACACTTTAGAGTTTGTATAAGTTACAACTTATATTTACTATTTTTCAAACTTTACCTCATATGATTCCCAACTCTATATTTATAAAGGCCCAAGGTCTGATTTTACAGAGAAAAATATATTATGTGTTAAATATTTAGGACCATTTAGATCATAGAACTATTAGGATACAACCTTACATGTATATTTAGTACATTCAATCTTCAAAAAATTATTCATGTAATCCCAGATTCTTATTTGTTACTTATTACTCTAAACTATTTGCTAAAAGTATATGCAACCCACTTATTGAGACAACAATTATTAAGAACAACATTGATCTGAGTTTCGTATTCTTAATAGTACCTTAAACATTGAAGAAGTTTATAGGTTATTGATAGAGCTACGAACTACATGGATTGATGTTATTTGTTTGTTTTGGCTAAAAATTGTTATACGGTGCAGGATGCATAAAAAATCCTGCACCAACAATTATATATAATGGGTATTCATACCATCAATAATTCAAATTACATAACAGCCCGTGTGCGTAGCACGGGCCACACACTAGTTTTTATATAAAAGTGAAACGTTTTCGACAAGGATTATATACCATTTAAAATGAGAATTTAAAGTTTCGAAAGGATTTGAAATTTTGAAATTTTAGAAGAAATAGTTCGTGTAAAATGATTAATAACTGAAGGTTTTGAATGTGAACTTGAGCGATTGAACTCTGGAATTTTAAATTGGTTTAAGGTTTTGAAAATATATAATAATACGATTTGAAAGTATTTTTCCGAATAAGAAATCTGTTAAATGATTTTAATGATTTTCAATTGATTTGGAAGAAATTTCAAAAGAAATTTTTGAGAAAAAAAAAGTCCAGAACCCACTTTTGTCGCTGGAAAATAATTTCGGTGATGAATGCATGCATCATCGACATTGATCATCGAGTTTCCGAGTGGGGGAGAGGCCACTCTAATAGCTTTGCTATGCGAGTGCTCTTATGAAACCAAGTTTTATTTCAAATACTGATGTATAATTTGATTTTCGAAAAGATATATGCATATATATATATATATATGACACAGTTTGGAAATGAGCTGGTATTCAGTTCTTGATTTTTGAATTTGATTGATATAACCCTATCTTTTGGAATTGATTTACTAATTTGTTGGTGAATTCCAACTCTTGGATTGAAAATATGATTTCTTCGACTATTTTGAAGACTCGAGCACTTCCAAATCAAGGTTAACTTTTCAAAGCTAAGTAATTTTGAAAGGTATAAGGTATTTGATAAAGAATAAGTTTAGTTTTATATGATTAAACTATAAAGTAATATGATTTATATAAGTTTGAAACTGTTTGTTGAGATAAATAAATCAGACTATTTTGAATTATACTGATATGGAATTTAGTTTGGAATGTTTTGAATAAAATTTAGTTTAAAATAGTTTGAAAAGGTAAATTGATCTTATGAATAGAAATAAATAGTTTAAAGGTTTTAAAGGGATTAAACTTGGAAATCATTTTGGGTATAATTGATTTTGAGAAAGATATTTTTTTTTTAAAATGGGTTGGATAGTAAAACCCAATATTTATATGATGGTTTGGAAATGAATTTGTTTGACATAAATTTTGTTGATTTGGAAATTTGGATTATTTTCTAAATCTGTTGTTGTGAGAGACTTTGAAATTTAATATACGTAATTTGGAAGAAATGATTTGGCGAAAGCGTATATGATTTTGAAACTGAAATGTCATTGAAAGGAATTGAAATTGAGAACCTTATTTTTGTTAAATACTTGATTTAGGGGTTATCAAACTTATATAAAATTGATTGTATAAGTGTGCCTTCTGCTTGATATCTTCTTTGTGGCCACACTGTGGATTCATTCTATCGATATTATTCTCTCTGATTTGAGTTTTTCGAATCTGATACTCGAATGTCCATCGAATTCCATGGCGATATCCATGGTCTTTTGAGCACAATTGCATAGCGTAATTCATAAGGGCTCTAAGAGCCTACGGGTATGGATGTTTCCTGGGGGATGCAGGCGTAACCATTGTGTATCTACGATCTATTGGGTCACTTTGTAGCGTAATCAGAAGGGGCTGCGAGAGCCTACGGGTATGGATGTTTCCTGGGGGATCCAGGCGTAACCATTGTGTATCTACGGTACTATCAGTCTTCATGGCGCAATCGCAGGGCTGCGGTGGCCTACGGGTACGGATGTTTCTTGGGGGATCCAGGCGTGACCATTGTGTATCTACGATCCATGATCGACATGATTTGGTTGTTTTGTTTGGATTGTGCTTTCCATATCTGTTTTTAAAGGGTTTTCTAGTATTTTCACTGGGTGTTGAAACAAGTCAACTTAATACCTGGAGAATTCTAGCTTTACGCCTGTTCAACGCATGGCCACAGTCCGCAGTAACGAGGATAAACTTGTTAAGACATCGAGATATAAAAGTATTTCGATTAAGTATTATATAAATGATATTTTGATCAGTTATTTTCCTTTCTAAAAGATTTTAAAGTGTTTTAAATATTGTTTTTTTTAACTAACAATTTGAATTTAAAAGACTTTTACGGATGTAATAAAATGGATTTAACCAAATTAGTGAATATTAAAGAATTCTAATTAAAGTTATACAATTTTAAATTAATGGCCCATCCTTATCTTTCGACCTATTTTTCATTCCTTGCTATCCCTATTCCCCTACCTTCATTTTTCGAGGATGTCTTCCAACCTATTGTTCTTTCTAGTTGTTTCTCTGATTTCTTCCTTTTCGAGGACGAAAAGTTTTGAGTAGGGGAGAGTGTAACAATCTTGTATTTTGTGATTATTTTAGTTGTATATTTTAATTATTTTAACTAAAATGTCTGATTGAAAAAATTTATTATATTTATTAAAATGAATAAATTTTGTTATTTTAAATATAAAAATTGATTTTTATGTGAATTACAATTTCAAACATGAATAAATAGAATATTTTTCAAAAATGTGAATTTTGGTCAATATGGTCAAACTTTGACTTTTAAATTTTAAATTTAAATATTTAAATTTTTGAATTTCATCTTTTATTATGAAATTAAATTAAATTTTAAGTATACTACTTTTCGTTTCGTTGAAATCCGATTTATATTGCGAAAGTTATGTTTTTTACAATATTTTGTGTAAATTGTTTTATCTAACAAAATTATTTGTTTTAATTTATATACAAAATATTTTTGTTTGTTCTAATTTGTGTATATATGTGTGATATGTCATGTTACGTATATATTTTATTTTTAAATTTTTTTAAAGTATTGTTATAATTTTCTAATGTTTATGCTACTTTGTTTACAATTTTTAAAGTCTTGTTTCAATCTTAAGCTATTTTCCTATTTATTTTCTATTTTTTCTTAAATTATCTATTTATTTTCTTTTTCACTTTATTTTCTTCAGATTTTTATTTTTATTTTCTGAAAATTTTATTTGTTTTATTTAAATGGAAATTCGAAGAGACAAAAGCTTTAAAACTTATGACTTTTCATTGCCTAGTATCTTCATTTGCTTGCCCTTTCACTTTCCAGATTTAGCCGTTCTTTCCTTGACTTCAGCCGTGAGTTTCTTTTTGTATTTCACGTGAGAAAGCATCTTTCTCATTTCATTTTCATGGCATTTCAGATCTGAGAAATTTTGGTAATGTCTTTTTCTTCTTTGTCCACGTTTTCTCTTCATTTTTATTGATTTTCCGTTGAAATTTTGCCTTGCCTATCCATGTCTTCCTCGGCCATAGCCCTCCACCACCTCCACGACCAGCACCACCACCATCCAGGGCCACATCACCCTCCTCTTCCTCTGTCCAGTCAAGAATGTGACCATCCTATGAAGGTAGCACCACAAAAACATTGAAAACCTCA
Organism: Allium cepa; assembly: GCA_030765085.1. Classification (NCBI taxonomy): domain Eukaryota; kingdom Viridiplantae; phylum Streptophyta; class Magnoliopsida; order Asparagales; family Amaryllidaceae; genus Allium; species Allium cepa. Next base: position 58,113,488 of record CM060930.1, read on the forward strand.
CAATATTGCATAACCGAGCTATGTTATCACATCACCTTCATTTTTCCACCTTGGCCACCCCCTTAGCCGCCACCACCTACTCCTCCACCACCTCTAGCCACTACTGCAGCCACCACCAGACCTTCACATGTCAAGGCCAATCCCAATCCATATTAGGCTGAGCCTTGTTGCACCAAAACCCCTCTTCTTTGCCTAGACCCTTTATATTCTCATGTTATAACTTCCAGCCATTCATCACCTTACGAGCAGTGCCTATGACCCATACCCTAGCCTATGACACAACCATGACTGAGCATTAGAACACCTAGGCCAGGCACATGATGGTTGAGGCAATGGTCAAACCACTTTGTGTTTTGTTGCTTTTAATTTAAATTGTTTCAATATGTATTCTATGTTGAAATTATATTTATAAATGTCTTGTCTTATGGGTTGTGTACAAGATCAATAATCTTGGTTCTCTCTCCACTTGAATCAAAAGTCGTATCATGCTTTCTGGAATATATCTGTGTATTTTGAATCGCTAACTCCAGCTGAAAAGGTGAGTAATCACACCTGACATTTATACTTATATGACGTGAGTTGACAACAAGTGAACTGTAGAAATTATTACATCATGTTATACCTGCCTGTGTTATAAATTGTATGATGTTAATCCTGTTTATTTATCTGTCATATCATCTGATACTGCTATATGTTGTTATATTGTTCATTTTATTTTGATCATCACTGCAAGTTCCCTGTTAGTATAGAAATCACTATGGGTTAAAATGATACAAACCCGAACGGACTTTAGAATAGGGAAAAATCGTTTTGCGCTGAAATAATAGGCCTAAACGATTTTTATTTATTTTATTTTAACTTGGGATTGCTGGTTTGAAATGACAAAACCTGGATTTTTCTTTGTAAACTACGAATCGAAATGATATATATCCGTATCACTTGACCTTGGTTAGAAAACTATATACAGACCTGTGGTTAATTTTAAAGTGTTTTTGAATATTTTTAAGTATTTTTAAAATGTAAATTTATGATTATTTGATTTAAATAGAATTTTAAAAATGTTTTAAATCAAGAATTTATGATATTCCTATAAGTTAAAAGTGCTGAATGAATGAATGGTTAAATTGAATTTTTGAAATATAATTTAAATTTGAAAATTTGGGTTTTGGCTTTTAAAATGACATTTAAGTTATATAAATAAAATGGAAATTTGGTCATGTATGGAAAATGGTAAACTTAATTAAAATGTTAAGTAAATTAAATGTTATATAATTTTACATTTATTTTATAAGTGAATTATTAAAGATTTGATATTTATTTATTTGTGAAAATTCACTTTGTAAAATCATAAATTAGGGGATATTTATATGATTGTTTTTAAAATAAGAAAATATAATTTTTATAAGTTAAAATGGATTTAAATAAATTTTAATTTTTTATGAAATTGTAGTGAATATTTGGAATTTAAATTGACATCAATCCTGAAATGCTATCATTTCTAAAGTTAAAGATATTACAGCATTTTGTAAATGATGTAATTGATATAAATGAACTAAATGGCTAAATTGAACTAAAGCCTATCACAGCACTTTGTAAGTGCTGTAGCTGCTGAATTTAACTTAAGTTTTATTTGAAACCTAAAACCTATTACAGCATTTTAAATGCTTTTTTTTGCTAATTGAATTGTTTTTTAACATAACTTTCCGTAGCATTTTCTAAGTGCTACGAAAGTTGAATTTTCACTGTTTTAATAAATTGAAGTGAATAAATGAATTTTGAAAATGGTAAAATTTTGAGAATTGAATATTTGATTATGAAATATAATAACTTCATTTTTAAATGATTTAAATGGAATATTTAATTGGTTTAATTGGAATATTTTATTGGTTTAATTGGAATATTAACTTTGATATATCAAACATTTTGAAATGTGATTTGAAATGGTATTTAAATCAAATAAAAATGAATATGGTTTGGGGAAAATATGATATTTTGAAATGGATTTGAAATGACATTGAATTATAAAATGATATTTGATTTCGATGTATAAAATACCATCTTAGAATTTTAACCACGGGATGTATTTAAATTTATGGTTTAACTAATCCTTAGAGGATGGGCGATCCCAAGCATACTTTAATTTATTGTGTTGCTACAGTTCCCTTGAGTTGATTTACATTATATAAGTATGTATGTCCTTACTCGAATGTTTTGTATTTTACTTTACGCTCGGGTCAGCTTGAGTATTTACAACTTTGCTTTGAATTTCTTTTCTGGAGCTAGGAATTGCTGGAGATTCTGCTTGTCTAGTCATCTGTTCCTTTTCAGTTTCAGTTGTTCTATTTCAGCTCTGGTATTTATAAACTGCTATGTATTTGAGATTTCTATTGTATATTTTTTTCAGACGATATTATGTATTATGTTTTGAGAGTTTGTCATAGTAGCTTCATGAACTACTATGGTATTTTAATTTTCGCTGTGGGTTATTATGATATTTCTGTGTCTGTGATTCTGTGAATGTTTTTCATTTGCTCCAAATTTATTTACAATGCGGTATTTTGACCAATTCAAGTCTGACTTGCGTGGATGCGAATGGCTGAAAATATCGGGTTGTTACAATTTTGCATGGGTTTCCAATTTTAATCTATTCGTGTTGATCCAATTTGTTGTTATCACCTTTATTGACTTTGATAACTTCTTTTTTGGGATTTTTGGGAATATCCATTTCGATGGATTTGGTATCGATTTCTTTGGATTTGATTCGCGTCTTCATTGTGAATTTTTGGTGACTGACTGTTTCTACAATCATTTCTGTGACTTATCACTTTGAAACAAAAAGGTTTTTATACTACTAGTAAATAATCAAACTCTTTCACAAAGATGATTTCAACTCTATTTTTAATACAAAGCAAATTTATAAAAACTGTTTTCCAACCATTAGTTTGTACAAACTTTTACCTCACTCGTTCGAGAAATCTAATTAAATGACTTAGCAAAACAAGTGGTATGAAACGCTTGCGTTTACTTTGTCGGTTAATTCTTAGACTTGTCCGATTGAAACGCTTGTGGCAACTTTCGAGTGGAGATCTACAATTTGTTCGTAAATATTTAAGTTAAGCTAGTGGTTATGGGACATGAAGCTAAACTCATTTATTTACTAACTTAGTGTAATTGACACTTCTTGATGATCATTTTTATGGTTTAGACTAGCAATATGCGATGTCTCTTTGTCCACGTGGGGACTGTCCTCGTTCTATTGAGCTTCATCTCACTTCTTTTATGGGCCAACGACCCATGTTCTTTTAAGGTGCTTGGTTCATCGGGTGTACCGTTATTGTACTACATCGTTGTCCAGGCTTTTCGATTCATTGGACATACCGTTATTATACTGTGTCGTTGTTCTGATTTAAAGGAATTTCGGTTCATTGGATGTATCGTCATTGTATTGTGTCTATGTTTCAATTTAATTGAGTTTCGGATCAATTGACGTACCATCATTGTACTGCGTTGACATTCCAAATTTATGGTTAGCGACCATGGAATAGCATTCCGTTCGAGATGCACGTGTTGGTGAGTTTTCATGCTTCCGTTTGTCATAGGCCTCCCCCTTTTGTGATTTATGGATTTCTAATTGATGATTTCTGGAATTTGTGTTTCACCAACTTTTACGATTGGCATCGATATGTTTATCAATATTTGTCGCTTGGTGAATAAAATAAAGAATATGACATTCTTTTTGATGTATGAGATTTTTTAAAATAATTGTATGAACTTTGTTGTTGTTAAATGTATACTTGTCATGGTATGGAATTATTGATATTATTCGCTTTTGTCATATCTCTTATATTATCTCATTTTATCTGATATTTATAGCTAGACTGATCCGTTTATTATTTTTCTTATTAAATAATACTCGGGTCAGACCGAGATATTACAGGTGCTTCAGCTTGACTCTTTATCTAGGATCATAATCTGACTTTTGTTTAACTACATTAGATTGGTAGTTTTTGTTGTTATACATTTGAGATAGGGACTCCTTGATGTATACATATTCCTTTGTTTAGCACTTGTATCTATTCTTTTGTGATATTGTGGATCTTGTTTGACCACTACTCTGATGTACATTTCTATGTGTTATATTCATATCTGTTTCCTCCTTTGTGATATCGATATCTGTAACTGATTTGTGTTATGCTTATTTCTATATTTTTCCAAATATCATATAGCCATTATGTAGTTGCTTTGGGTTTGTATCGGTATGTCGGATTTCCTCTTGAAAAGAAACGGATGTCATACTATCTGACATATCGGTGCTCGCATAAAGCAATTACAAGGATGGTCGCTCCTCAACAAACTTATTCTTCATGCTAGTTGAAGGCGTTACCTCGTCGTGTCCTTGGCTAGCGTGAGTATAGAGGTGGGGCGTCACAAAATTATAAGAATAAATCAAGACATGTATACAATGAATATTCTAAAATGCAAAAGAATGAACACAAGCTAGATCACACTTAAACCAAAAATGTATGCATACGTATGAAACAGAGACTTGAGTATACACCCATACATATGCAGTAGTGAACACCAAGTGCAAGACATAAGTGAACATGCAACAAGAAGAAGTTCACAAACAAACAGTTGAGAACAGTAGCCCAAACATGAACATGAAACCAAGTTTAAAGCAGTTAACATAAATGTGCAGGTACAAGTCATGGCGTGAAGCAAAATGCATCTAGAATTGATGCCGAGCCATCACGCACAAACATATACAGTTTAAATCTTCCAAAAATAGTGGAGCAGCATGTATATTCATATGCAATAGCAATAAGCAAAACAAGGCATCACAATACATATACACACACACATACATATGTGTGTATGTATGTATGTATATACATGGTGACACATATGAATCATTTTAGGCACGAACAAGAGCAAGGTACAGAGCAATACTTCAATGAGACCACACACGAGTTTCAACATGTACATCAAATTAGTGCACATGAATCAGAGGAGTCAATCTCACCATATCATTACAGCAAGGCTAGGCAGTCCAACCAACATACAAATCAATGTAACCATACTGCAACAAAATATGTTCAATGATGTATACATGAAGACACAACTTAGTTGAACAAAAGAGACGCAACAAGCAAGAGAGAAATGAAATGTAGTTACATGTACATTGAATAATGTCACAAAGGATATCATGGTCAAGGAAGCAAAGAATGGAAATAGTTAAACAAGTCGTAGAAGAAAAGAACGAGAGAAAAATTCACATGTTGAACAAGTCAAAGACCATTTTATCTCAACCTTCAAAGTGCCAAAGTCGTAGCAGCAAGAAGAACAAAACCGACTCAAAGAAATTCAAGCAACGCCAAGTAATGAACAAGTCAATTTCATCACATCGTTCGATCAAAAAACGTATGGCCAAGCAAAGAAATGGACAAATTCAAACAGATATATACAAATGAGAATTTAGGGTTTTAATCCCTATAAATTACCGTATATCTTCATCGACATTAATTAGGAATTCAAAAGAAAATTGAGCCAAGCATAATCATAATTCAAAAGGTAAAAAATCACATACCAGTATCATTCGAACTCAAATCAATTAAAGCTATCGAGAGCAACCCAAGCCAGGGATTGAATGACGAGGAAAACAAAAATCAAAACCATCACTTCAATCAATCTATTATTAAATGGCAGCACCAATTGGTGAACAAAACCCTAAATTTTAGATCGAAGAGAAAAAGGAATAGATGGCATAAAAGAATATAAAAGGGAATGAACTTCTCTTATTATCTTCATTTTTGTGCTGGCTCTATTTTATTTGTTTTGGGATAAAATCGTACATATGTTGCTGTGTTTGCTATTTCTATTTTATTTTGTAATTTTCCTTTTAAAATTGTGTAACTTTCAAGTTATGTAACTTGGTACAAACTACATGGCATAATTCGAGAATTCGCAACTCAGTGGCTGAGTTATGACAGAATTTTGAGCTTAGAGTTAGGTTAGTCAAGTTAGCTGGTTTCGCAAGTTTACTTGTAGTTGTAAGCGTTTGACTACTTAGTTTATAGCAGAAACCTTGGGTGCAGCATGTAGGCCCATTATTGCTGAAGCTGAGTAAGTCTATGTGTGATCTCTACTGCGTTACTTTCTGTTTTATTTTTATTTCCACATAAATTTTTATCACCTATTCACCCCCCTTTAGGGTGAAAACGATCCTACATCACTACCTTTTCCACTAAAAAGTGTTAACTTTTATCACATGTCAGTGTCACATCCAATATGGCTAACTATCAAAATTTAGCATTTAACAATCTATATAACAGGTATATCATTGAAACTAAAATCAACAGGTACATAAATGGAATTAAAAAATCACTATAGTGAGAAATCCTGATTTCTCAACAAAGTTTCCTGTATTTCATTTTAAATCTCATTTGCTCTTCAAAAGTGAATATTTTACCAAACCAACCAATAATTCATCCAAACACAAATAGTAAAATTTACCTAGTATATATCCTACTGATTAACTATAAAGGCGAGTTTAACTCACTGAAATTCTGGTTGATGCCGGAGCATTCCACTTTGAACTAAAATCAAAAGATGTTCGAATTTAGCCTAAAATTTCACTGGCTTCAAATTCCACAAAATTAGTTTCAGTGTGCATGTTTGCAATTACGAGTGCAATATCAAAAATCTTGCCTCGATCGGACCTCGTATGAGAGAGATATTGAATTTATAAGTTTTGTAATTAAATTATAATAATTAATTCCTTTAATTACAAAATAAATTACCAAATCAATACTTAATCCATGTTCCCTAGCATTCAAAACTCCATCCAACCATCGCTTGTACATGTTCATACCTTCTAGTTCGTGCATGCTCTCACCTTGACACAGTATCTAGACCACCAGTCAATAAACTAATTTCATCGGCGACACGCAAGCTTCCCTTTGGCCACCACCCTATCATGTGCGCACCTCTCCACCAAAATCTGACCCAAGGCAGCCAACTTTGACCTTAAATGTTGCATTCTCCTATACATCACTCCACCCTAAATTCTAACGAATAATGTTCTATGACATGAGAAGACAAATGAAACAAACGCCAAGGTTTACCATCGCCCTGATCCCCTTAAATACATAACCTAGTTCTCTATGCTCATGACCAAAAACTATCGATCTCCTTGAAACTCAACCGAACCCATCAAAACTCGCATAGGAATATAGATTTCTTCAAAAGAAACACAAAGATTCTTGTTTTAAAAATTTTAGATGAGAAAATCTTTGTATATGAATTTTTGAAGGTGAAATTCATTTTTTTTCTATATTTTTGCTTACTAGAACACAAAAACTAAAAGACGGAGAGAATATAATGAAAAATTGTTGATTAGTTTAAGGGATGAGATTGTATTTATTCATATATTTATGACACATCACTACACAGAATCTTATTCGCGTAACGACATGATAAAAAACAACGGCACACAAAACTGCGACACGATCTCAAAATAATAATAATATACATTGGTTATCTTATTATGTTAAATCAAAAAATACTGTTACTTGCCGAAAAATCACCAAACGATAATTAGAATACTTTTCAAATTCAAAATTATGAAAAATGAAATAAATTAAGAAAAACATCAATAAAAATCAAGTAGTTTTATTAATAAATAAATTTTCTCATTATTTATTAAATTTGAATCAGATCTGAATATTTAAATAAATTAAATATTCATATTCAAAATGTTAAAACTTTTAGATCGTTGCAGCAAAATAAGAAAAACCCAACATGACAGTAATATTAGGATTTCAAAGTTCAAGTGTTGGATGTGAAACGCTATAAGATATCCTCCAACGTCAAAATAGAAAAATAGATAGAATTGAGACTAATATTAACCAAGACTTCCTAATAACTTTTAAACAATGAGCGATTCCCAAATGTAATGCACAAACCAATTTTTATTATATAATACTACCTATAGATAAACAAAAATAAAATAATTAATCTAATTCTCAACAAATTCATAAAGTAAAAAAAAATTAGACTAAATGTTCGATAATACTTTTGAGTTGTCTTAAATCATCAATTTCAAGTCCATTCTTCAGAGGATGTTAATTAGAAAGTGCAATCCTTACCAGCCTTGGGTTTTATAGAGGATAGAATAAGCATAATACGATCTATTATTTAGGGAAATGTTGGATATATAGTCATTTAGAGTAGTTTAAGATGAGGATTCGTCCATTTCCAAGACTTTTCAATTTTTTCATTTGTAACGACCCATAATTTGAAGAGGTTTAACTAACATAATTAACTAAATTTTGCTTGAAAATAAATAATAAAATTTTACAATGAAAATTTGACATAAGAAGTAATTCTATTTAGACATAGCAAATGTCAGATTTTCATCAGTGAATATGGAAGTTTATTTTGTTGTGTAGATTTATTTAAATTTTGAATAAGTTAATGTTTGATGGAAAAAATGTTTTTAAAATCTAAATATTTTTCTATGATAAATTTGTAATTTATTTTCTGAGCGAGATGTCATATTTCATTTCAACGAATTTGGATTGCTCTAGCTCCGTTTATCTTATTTTCGGCGTTTTAGCAGCATTTTCGTCAACGAAATTCGACTTTTGATAGGATGGTCAAATCAATGATATCTATGTACCATTCTGTTCGTCTCATCATGCTGATCTCCGTAGTATATTTAATTGTGTGTTTCAGTGTTCAATACGCGGCCGAATCCGTGAAACGATTTGCCATATCGCTTCCATATTTCGTGCCTTTTGGGTTTTGTGTCTTTTCATTTTTCAACTGTGTATACCAATAGCCATTCCCTTTTAATATTCCTAGCATCTGGCTTTCATTATTCCTATCTGTTGATATATTTATTCTGGTAAGTGCTCATTCATTTTCTTCCCTTCATTTTGTGCCGTGTTACCTTTGAAAAAGATTCATTATATAAAAGAAATGGAACGCTGCACGTTTCTGCTCCCTCCAACATGTTTGTCACCTTCTTCAAATTTCCTTCTTCCTACCCTTTCCTCTATTCTATATTAAAAAAAGAGAATAGTGTAAACCTATATACATATATACATTGTAACGTCCCGTGTTTTCGTACTTTTTAAATCGACGACAAACCACACACGTCAGACTTAAATCATAAAGAAGGGCGGATTGTTATGGGGTAAATAAGAAAGACAGAGAGAGGAAAAAAACATAATAGAATCTTGCAGCGGAACGATAAAATATAATACTCGAATAAACAGTTCATGAAGCTGTTTACAAAATATTCGATATACTCATATAATACATATCAGAATTACACATACCATAGAATAATAAATAACAATGTGATGCAGTGGAATATAATAAATAATAGTAATACAAATCTTGATCATCCTCCTTCAGAATAAAATCTTCAAATCCTGAAATGTTCAGACTGACCCGAGCGAATTAAAAAGACAAAACATTCGAATCAGAACTAAAAGATCTTATGTAAGTTAAATTAACGGTAAAATATGAGTTGAACGGCGTCAGAGATGTTTACGGGATTTGACATCTCCTATCCAGTGTCTAACGTGAGTGCAGTAACTTAAGAGATGCTTGGGATTCACATCTCCTAAGGATCCATTAAACTATTTACTATGTAGTAATATTTAGCTATTATAATAATGTCTATAGTAAAATGAACTTACTTTTAAATAGCGTTAAGGAGTGACCCAATATTCCCCTTAACACGTAATAGTCCCAGTAGTCCATCCAATATCATAGTCCTTCCTGATCGGGAAGCCACCAGAGGATTTCACTTGGGCTACGGGAGAAAACCAAACTCGTACAAGGCGCGTTAGTGTAGGTGACACGACACAACTAGGCAATGCCAGGGTAGATATACCAATTGCTATCCAGGCTGGTGGTAACGCGTAGCAGCTACTACCGCCCAACTCGAGCCATAATGTGAAGACCCAATTCTTCGACTCCCGAAAATCGACATTAATGCGTCCACTGTATCAACTGCTGAGAAATCGAAGGACGGAAAACTAAATTGTTAGGGTTAAAGAAGAAGAGGTAGAAGAAGAAAGAAATAAGAAGCAACTGAAACAATATCAGAATCTCACAATCGCAGCGGAATAACATATAATAGATAAATGAATACTCTTTTAATCAAAAGAACTGTACATTTTATACATTACATCATCAAAGTCAATATATAACACTACACAATAATGGACAGTTATATAAACCTGTCTTCACAACTGAATACAAAGCGGAAAAGACAATATCATATACAAATGATACGCTTCGCCATCCAGCTTGCTCCTGATCTCCACAGCATCTCCTGAATTCCAGAATGACATGGTAACCTGACTCTAGACTGCCCGTCTGGAAATTGGTGGGCACCCAGAGTTTAGAAAGGAAACAATAAACTCCAGGTCAGTCATGGGACTGATGTGAGAACTTAAAACAGTTATTTGCATAAAGAAATAAAAAGAATCCGCAATGCTTTTGGAAAATGAAACTACCATAAGGCCTTCCGCCACACACACAATGCAAACGCAGAATTGGAGGAGATTTCTCCTTATGATAGTCAAAGATGCTTACTACTCTGAATCATTTGATTATTATTATTATTAGTGCATAGTGTAGAAAAAATTTCAAAAGTTTAATATTAATCTTAGCCAGCATAGGCATTTCGCACTGTGCCTACTATAGCTACCATCTAAACAATGGTGACCACCATAAGTAAATGGAAGGTTCTACAACTAAAACCGTACAAGGTGCGTATTGGAGTTTGGATTTCCAACAAATGGTCAGACCAAGGAACTTCCCATTTCCACATAGGTACGCCTCTGGAGAGTCGCCCCAAGAACCTAACCGGATCTCTGCCAACATAAGGTCGGGTTACCTCTGAACTAGGTAACTACTGACACGAGTATGCCATCCTCCGGTCGTAACTGACCTTTATCCCGGAATTCACCAACAACCACAAAGAAATAAATTTGCAGCAACCACATAGGTTAAGTATTTGGGTTAAATACCATAATACCACCTCTATCCAGAAGGAAATGTACATACCTTATGGCGGTGCTATCCCCAAATAACCTTGCTTAATTCTTCCTGTTTTGACCATTACCGGGTTGTGAGGTTGGACAAAGTCTCGTCCACAAAGATACTCTTTTCAAAAAATCCATGCTTTATTTGACGTTTCGAATTTTGCCCGCTCGAAAATCGACATGCATACTTTACATCGTATTCGAATGCCGTAGATTCGACCGTTCAAATCCGATTCGCCGGAGCTTATAACAACATTAAGTAAATAACACAACGGAATAAAATAATAATACATTGATATACAGCTTTGATACAATATCTGATACAACAAATGATCCAATTAGATATCAATATACATCAGAGATATGTTACAATAAAATAGCACGGAAAAGAAAACGATAACACTAGCAGCGGAACAATATAACTCTAAGATAGTCTTCAAGGAAGAACTCCAAAAAAAAAAAAATTTGCAACTCCATCTCCAAGAACCAATCCAGCAATAGCTCGAACTCCCATAACGATGCGCAAAGATAAGCAAGTATGGTGTGATCCAAAGACTGAACTAACCCCAGATAATCTACTAAACCAGACTATCTGTAAAGCCCAACTCTAGACTGCTCGTGTAGAAAAATTTTGACCACCCAGAGTTTAGGAAAGAAACAATAAACTCCGGATCAGTCATGAGACTGGTGTGAGAAACAAAAACAGTTTATCTTTAAAAACAAACAATGAAATATTTAAAAATCAATTCGCAATGCTTTTTAGAAATGAGACTACCATAAGGCCTCCCGCGCACACACACAATGCAAACGTAGAATCGGAGGAGATTTCTCCTTATGATAGTAAAAGATGCTTGATACGCATTAAAATAAACATTTGATATTATTACTAGTGCATAGTGTAGTAAAAATCATTTCGAAAGTAAAGATATAAATCTTAGCCAGCATAGACATTCCGCACTTATGCCTACTATAGCTACCATGTTCAATAGCAGGTTACCGCCACATTCCATGGAAGGTTATACAAATAAAACCGTACAGGATTCATATTGTTTCTTTGGATTTCCAACAAATGGTCAGGCAAAGGAACTTCCCATTGCCACATGAGAACGCCTCTGGAAGGACGTCCCCGAGAACCAAACTGGATCTCTGTCAACACAAGGCCGGGTTACCCCTAACTGGGTAACTACTTACACGAGTATGCCATCCCCCGATCGTAAATGACCTTTTCACGGGATCCCGATAACCAGCAACCACAAAGTAATAAATTCGCAGTAACCACATAGGTTAAATATCTGGGCTCCATACCATGATACCACCTCTATCCAGAAGGAAATGCACATACCCTAAAGGGAGCTACCCCTCATAACCTTGCCGCATCTTTCCTGTTTTGACCATTTCGAGGTGTGAGGCTCGACGAAGTTTCGTCCACAAAGCCACGCTTTGGTACAAAGCCATGCTTTGGGTCAACAAATGATCATAGAAATGATCACAAAGATAAGTGATCAAACAAATGACCATATCACAAATGATCAAACAATGATCATTTCACAGCAACACTCAGCATGCCACATTACCAAATTGGGAATATATCGCTGATAACCTTCAACTACATAACCTCTGAGCTCGTACGTCTCAGAGAAGGGTATTAAGCTAAGAGAATAAATTCTCCGCCACCAACAGAAATGTATTTGAAAGAAGTCTGCTTTATATCTCAAATTGAAATGTCAGACATAGCAATCCATACAAGTCTGTTCTGGGTTCGAACAGAACCGAAGGCACTTCCAAAGAAGTCCTTGCAATCCGGGTATTCACAATCCCGATCGGATTTTCCATCATTTAGGGAGTCTCTATACCGGCGCGACTCGGTGCAGAGACAATCGATAGGTCATCCTATCGCTCTCGCAAATACCCGGTCTTCACCACCGGTCTTCAAATGCTATCCATAACATCGAATCACATATTCGGAATGGGTTATATGACACAAAGGTCCTTTCCCGGTTAAACCGAATAGTGAGCGAAATATTTAAAACATATGGATATGGGATTTCAATTAAGTCACAACTTAATAATTCAAAACTTTCTTTTCAAATGGTTTAAACCAATTACCATTTCAAATCTTTTAAACAAAAGATTTATTTCATAAAGTTCCATTCACATTTTCAAAACAATTTCCATTTCATTTGGACTAACTCGTTTAAAATCTTTAAATTAAAGATTTATCTTATAGCTTTCAAACCGTTCCCAAATATTCACTTTCAAATTCATTTCCAAATATTCATCAATAACTTGGTAAACTATTTCAGTTTAAACTTGAAATCCCTTTTATATAATTTGAAATTCGTTTCTCCTATGAAAGCCTTTTTATCATTTAGAAACAACAGTCTTATTTCGAAAAAACCCGATTTCATTTATACAAGTTACAATCTTTGGGTTAATTCAAATTTACAAAAATAATACTTTAAAAATGGTTTAGCTCATAATGACTAGTAAAACATCGTTAATCCCTAGTTTCAAATTGCAGAATTCAATTTCAATATTGAATCCAGATTCAAATCAAATTATTTAAATTCCAAAACTTAATCAAGTAATTTAAAAGTAAATTTTTATTTTGAAATTCCATTCCAAAAGCTTTACACATTTATTCCGATTCCATTTCCAAAACATTTGAATTTAAAAATTCAAATTTTAAACTATTTCAAAATCTGTGACTTAATCGATTTCCTCGTGAAATCCATCATTGTGTGTGTATGGTGTGGTCCAGGGGTTTAACACAATAGTGCCTCATCATTCAATCATCACAGATTAAAACAAAGAAATATAGTTGATAAGCGATATAAACTATAACGCTTATCGTCCATTCACAGATTCACAGATAATATACAAATGTAAATAAATATACACAGCTCAATCTACAGAACAAAATATCACAAATCAGATAGGATAATCAATTCAAGGCATCTCATACAATACAATCATTCATAAGTAAGGTCAAGTATTCAATAAACATTTATAAGCAGGATTAATTAATTGTTTAATCCTAAGTAATTCAATTTATTCCCAATTAAATTAATTACTTATGAATTTATTATTCCATTTTGATTTATTACAATTCATTTGATATAATTAGTTAATCAAACACTTTGATTAATTATTCTTAATTAACAAATTATTAAATTAACTTTTAAACCAATTATAAAATTAATTGACCCCTTAATTATTATTTTTAAAGAAATAAAATCTTTAATTACTTTCATTAAGAAATTACCTTAGATTAAATCAATTTATTTCCTTAATTATCTCTAAAATAATAAATTTCTTTATTTATGATTTCATTATCGTTTATGTGTATTTTAAACATTACACTTTTAAATTTTAGATTCAAAATGATTATATATTTAAACATCTGTAAAATTTAAATATCCACTTATAAACCTATATAAGAAAAGTTCTAGCTAAACTACTTAAATTTTTATTCAAAATTCAGGCTTTAAAATACATTATGTTTTATCTTGCAAATTCAAGATAAAACAAAACATATATTTTCATTCGCAATTCTTTTATAAAAGAACTTTATCAAAATTCAAGTTTAAATGTTTGTTTGAAAAACAAGTTTACTTTTTTTTAAAAGAAAACTATTTTTAATTTCAACTTGTTTTAAAACTTTCGATTAAACTTGTCTTTCAATTTTGAATTCAGTTTAAAATTTTTAAAAAGAAAGACTTAAACACTATCTGGTTTTTAACTAAAACCTGTAGCTATTAAAACTAGGTACACAACTATACAAACATGAGACAATCTTTAGTTTTCCCAGTAAAAACTTTGGGTCACTAACGACCCTACCCACTTCGAGTCACAACTGCAAAGATCCCGAGCTAATACCCGAGCACATCTATTTCGTTCCCAATCCAACATCATACCCAATTTCTTCAGACACCAGCGTCGACTCAATGGAGTTCGCCGCCGTTAGTTGAATCTCCGGCCACCCTCAAGTTAACTACCATTCACCTGAACCCCTCAAGCATCCAAACGCGCGAGAAGACCATCATATCAAAATCGAGCTTCAGACACTAAAAAAAAACAAACCTGGAACAAAAAAAAAACTTCGAACACCCTCACCTGTCAACACGTCGCATCCACTCCTCCAACCACCGGAGCACCCGAACCACTGGCCACCACTTTTTCATCGACCAAGCTACCATCTCCCGAAGGCGCTTCGCACTCGGCCCATGACAGAATTTCCAGTCATGCAATTTCGAACGCGACTCAAAACCCTATGCTAAACCCTATTTTCGATTCAACCCAAAAATTTATTCATTAGAAAAAATTTCTATTATTTTTCCCGTGCTCGTGGATCATTAAGCTAGCTTCACCATAAGTTTCAACATCTAAAATTCATTAAAACCGTAGAAATTTGTAAAAATATGATTTTTGTTCATCAGAAAATTACTTTAACATTTCTAAATTAAAAATCATTATCCTTGTTTTAAAAATCTTATGTTTGAGTGTATATTCCAAATATAAAATCAAACTCACAATTTAGAGTATTCGAATTTAACAAAAAAAAATTTCCTTCTTGCTGTCATATTGATCACACAGTAAGCTTGTTGCTCTGTCAACTTCAAAACAATTTTTCCAGGTCCCTACTTTGGTTTATACAAACTTAATTAGTTAAATTTCTAAGTTTTAAATTGTTTTACATGAATAAGTATTAATCTTCTTAACAATTTTTTGCTCAGAACTTGATAGTATTGAAGAATGGTACTTAGCAGAATTTACAATAAAGCAGTAACCACATCACAACAATATGTAACAAACAAAATATTTCTTGAACAAACCATTTAGGTTTAAATCTCAAAAGGAATGTTTACTCACATATTTATTCTTCAAATTGTTTTAATGAAATGTTACTCACCTTTTAAAATTTTGAAGCAGAGAGTTGCTTTTAGGTTTTGATGAACTGCAGTTTCTTCTTTTTTCTTGAATCTGCTTTGTTGTATAACTGAGCTTTAAATGTATAAAATAATGATGTTCTTTTTTTTTTCTTCTTTCTTTCAGTTATGATGGTGCTCGAACTAAAATGAAGAGGAAGTTTAATATATATAAGATGAGTTGTTTAGGTGATATTATAATGCTTTGTACAGGTGATGATCTGGTTTGTACAAAGGCATGGGTGAAGATGTATTCATTAATTGCTAGAGGTGTAAACATGTAATGCATATGTACTTTGTCCTACTTCCTACTTTCTTGTTTACAGCCTACAGACTTGTCCTTTATTTCTCATTTGCAAGATACACTTACATATTTCGATGGCTAAAGTGATGCTGCATTTTTACTTGCCTGGTTGCTTTCATACTTTTTCTTTTGTTTGTTCATGCTTATGTATATTATTATTATCTTCTTGTTTTGTAATATGAATGACATTAAATGTTATTATTTTTGTTCAATGTGTTTAATTTATATTTTATAATTCATCTTGTATGGATTTATTTACACTTCTAACGTAAATATTTCATTGACTTGTATGTCTTATTATACATAGATTTATATTTTATAAATATACTTTGTTTGTAGTTCATATTTCCTATATATTAAATTCAAATTTACTTAAACATTTATTTCTTATTTTATTTCAAATCCAATATATACAATATATTCACATATATACAAATTTTCAAATTCATATGACTTAATATATATATTTTCTATTTGAATCGGGGAAACTCGCTGCCGCTTATAATCAATTTTACAATTTTAATTCAAAAATTCATTTAAATTATCAATTTAAAATTAATTAAAATTCGGGATCGTTACAGACTTCCCCCCTTAAAAAGAATTTCGTCCTCGAAATTCGCAGGCACGAAAACAACAGAGATAGATACACAAAGATAGAGAAACATCGTTTCAGATCAAACTGGATAACAATTCTGCATTTGGCTCCACAAATCAGAAGATCAACAATAGATACAGGAAATTACGATAGAATTTCAAATTTGGTTTTAAACGAAATCGTTTTATTGATACAATTAAAATTATCCTTCATATTCTTTTAACAAATTCAACCCAAAATTTAAAATTTCCAATTTAAAATATATTTTCAATTCCAAATTTCAATTCATATTCATTAAAATTTAAATCAAAAACTGATAAGAAACCAATGAAGATACGAAATAAGAATTTCCTACAACGATTCATAAGGCATCATCACACCGAACTTCTTTCTGGAGCTGTCACGAAGCAATCAAAAGAATTTAGAAACGAATCAAAGAAAATTTGATAAAGAAAGATTGTTTCCACTGTTGCAGGGTATTGACTATTTATAGTCGTACTCCCCCATCCCCTATCGCGTCCTCTTCTTGCACTCATACTTACTATCGGTGAATAGCAAGAGAATTGACTGAGACATTCGAACAAATATCTTAGGGATATACTCATTGTAGGGTATACATCACCCTATCTTTAATGAGCTACTTAATGTGTTATACTCCTGAGCTAAAGTTCAACCTTAGCTCTGATACCAAATGTGACGTTTCGAATTTTGCCCGCTCGAAAATCGACATCCATACTTTACATCGTATTCGAATGCCGTAGATTCGACCGTTCAAATCCGATTCGCCGGAGCTTATAACAACATTAAGTAAATAACACAGCGGAATAAAAGAATAATACATTGATATACAGCTTTGATACAATATCTGATACAACAGATGATCCAATTAGATATCAATATACATCAGAGATATGTTACAATAAAATAGCAGCGGAAAAGAAAACGATAACACTAGCAGCGGAACAATATATCCCTAAGATAGTCTTCAAGGAAGAACTCCAAAAAAAAAAAAATTTGCAACTCCATCTCCAAGAACCAATCCAGCAATAGCTCAAACTCCCATAACGATGCGCAAAGATAAGCAAGTCTAGTGTGATCCAAAGACTGAACTAACCCCAGATAATCTACTAAACTTGACTATCTGTAAAATCCAACTCTAGACTGCTCGTGTAGAAAATTTTTGAGCACCCAGAGTTTAGGAAAGAAACAATAAACTCCGGATCAGGCATGGGACTGGTGTCAGCAACAAAAGAAGTTTATCTTTAAAAACAAACAACGAAATATTTAAAAATCAATTCGCAATGCTTTTTAGAAATGAGACTACCATAAGGCCTCCCGCACACACACACAATGCAAACGCAGAATCGGAGGAGATTTCTCCTTATGATAGTCAAAGATGCTTGATACGCACTAAAATAAACATTTGATATTATTACTAGTGCATAGTGTAGTAAAAATCATTTCGAAAGTAAAGATATAAATCTTAGCCAGCATAGACATTCCGCACTTATGCTTACTATAGCTACCATGTTCAATAGCAGGTTACCGCCACATTCCATGGCAGGTTATACAACTAAAACCGTACAAGATTCGTATTGTTTCTTTGGATTTCCAACAAATGGTCAGGCCAAGGAACTTCCCATTGCCACATGAGAACGCCTCTGGAAGGACGTCCTCGAGAACCAAACCGGATCTCTGCCAACACAAGGCCGGGTTATCCCTAACTAGGTAACTATTGACACGAGTACGCCATCCCCCGATCGTAAACGACCTTTTCAAGGGATCCCGATAACCAACAACCACAAAGTAATAAATTCGCAGTAACCACATAGGTTAAATATCTGGCTCCATACCATGATACCACCTCTATCCAGAAGGAAATGCACATACCCTAAAGGGAGCTACCCCTCATAACCTTGCCGCATCTTTCCTGTTTTGACCATTTCGAGGTGTGAGGCTCGACGAAGTTTCGTCCACAAAGCCACGCTTTGGTACAAAGCCATGCTTTGGGTCAACAAATGATCATAGAAATGATCACAAAGATAAGTGATCAAACAAATGATCATATGACAAATAATCAAACAATGATCATTTCACAGCAACACTCAGCATGCTACTTTACCAAATTGGGAATATATCGCTGATAACCTTCAACTACATAACCTCTGAGCTCGTACGTCTCAGAGAAGGGTGTTAAGCTAAGATAATAAATTCTCCGCCACCAACAGAAATGTATTTGAAAGAAGTCTGCTTTATATCTCAAATTGTAATGTCAGACATAGCAATCCATACAAGTCTGTTCTGGGTTCGAACAGAACCGAAGGCACTTCCGAAGAAGTCCT
Source organism: Allium cepa (assembly GCA_030765085.1). NCBI lineage: Eukaryota > Viridiplantae > Streptophyta > Magnoliopsida > Asparagales > Amaryllidaceae > Allium > Allium cepa. Next base: position 58,132,723 of record CM060930.1, read on the forward strand.
TGCAATCTGGTACTAACAATCCCGATCGGATTTCCCATCACTTAGGGAGTCTCTATAACGGCGCGACTCGGTGCAGAGACAATCGATAGGTCATCCTATCGCTCTCGCAAATACCCGGTCTTCACCACTGGTCTTCAAATGCTATCCATAACGTCGAATCACATATTCGGAATGGGTTATATGACACAAAGGTCCTTTCCCGGTTAAACCGAATAGTGAGCGAAATATTTAAAACATATGGATATGGGATTTCAATTAAGGCACAACTTAATAATTCAAAACTTTCTTTTCAAATGGTTTAAACCAATTACCATTTCAAATCTTTTAAACAAAAGATTTATTTCATAAAGTTCCATTCACATTTTCAAAACAATTTCCATTTCATTTGGATTAACTCGTTTAAAATCTTTAAATTAAAGATTTATCTTATAGCTTTCAAACCGTTTCCAAATATTCACTTTCAAAATTCATTTCCAAATATTCATCAATAACTTGGTAAACTATTTCAGTTTAAACTTGTAATCCCTTTTATATAATTTGAAATTCATTTCTCCTATGAAAGCCTTTTTATCATTTAGAAACAACAGTCTTATTTCGAAAAAACCCGATTTCATTTATACAAGTTACAATCTTTGGGTTAATTCAAATTTACAAAAATAATACTTTAAAAATGGTTTAGCTCATAATGACTAGTATAACATCGTTAATCCCTAGTTTCAAACTACAGAATTCAATTTCAATATTGAATCCAGATTTAAATCAAATTATTTGAATTCCAAAACTTAATCAAGTAATTTAAAAATAAATTTTTATTTTGAAATTCCATTCCAAAAGCTTTTCACATTTATTCCGATTCCATTTCCAAAACATTTGAATTTAAAAATTCAAATTTTAAACTATTTCAAAATCTGTGACTTAATCGATTTCCTCGTGAAATCCATCATTGTGTGTGTATGGTGTGGTCCAGGGGTTTAACACAATAGTGCCACATCATTCAATCATCACAGATTAAAACACAGAAATATAGTTGATAAGTGATATAAACTATAACGCTTATCATCCATTCACAGATAATATACAAATGTAAATAAATATACACAGCTCGATCTACAGAACAAAATATCACAAATCAGATAGGATAATCAATTCAAGGCATCTCATACAATACAATCATTCATAAGTAAGGTCAAGTATTCAATAAACATTTATAAGCAGGATTAACTAATTGTTTAATCCTAAGTAATTCAATTTATTCCCAATTAAATTAATTACTTATGAATTTATTATTCAATTCTGATTTGTTACAATTCATTTGATATAATTAGTTAATCAAACACTTTGATTAATTATTCTTAATTAACAAATTATTAAATTAACTTTTAAACCAATTATTAAATTAATTAACCCCTTAATTAATTTTTTTTAAAGAAATAAAACCTTTAATTACTTTCATTAAGAAATTACCTTAGATTAAATCAATTTATTTCCTTAATTATCTCTAAAATAATAAATTTCTTTATTTATGATTTCATTATCATTTATGTGTAATTTAAACATTACACTTTTAAATTTTAGATTCAAAATGATTATATATTTAAACATCTATCAAATTTAAATATCCACTTGTAAACCTATATAAGAAAAGTTCTAGCTAAACTACTTAAATTTTTATTTAAAATTTAAGCTTTAAAATACATTACGTTTTATCTTGCAAATTCAAGATAAAACAAAACATATATTTTCATTCGCAATTCTTTTATAAAAGAACTTTATCAAAATTCAAGTTTAAATGTTTGTTTGAAAAACAAGTTTACTTTTTTTTTAAAAGAAAACTATTTTTAATTTCAACTTGTTTTAAAACTTTCGATTAAACTTGTCTTTCAACTTTGAATTTAGTTTAAAAATTTTAAAAAGAAAGACTTAAACACTATCTGGTTTTTAACTAAAACCTGTAGCTATTAAAACTGGGTACACAACTATACAAACCTGAGACAATCTTTAGATTTCCCAGTAAAAACTTCGGGTCACTCACGACCATCCCCACTTCGAGTCACAACTGCAAAGAACCCCAGCTAATACCCGAGCACATCTATTTCGTTCCCAATCCAACATCATACCCAATTTCTTCAGGCACCAGCGTCGACTCGTGCACGTGCACAATGGTGTTCGTCGCCGTTAGTTGAATCTCCGGCCACCCTCAAGTCAACTACCATTCACTTGAACCCCTCAAGCATCCAAACGCGTGAGAAGACCATCATATCAAAATCGAGCTTTAGACACAAAAAAAAAACAAACCTGGAACAAAAAAAATTCTTCGAACACCCTCACCTGTCAACACGTCGCATCCCCTCCTCCAACCACCGGAGCACCCAATCCACTGGCCACCACTTTGTCATCGACCAAGCTACCATCTCCCGAAGGCGCTTCGCACTCGGCCCACGACAGAATTTCCAGTCATGCAATTTCGAACGCGACTCAAAACCCTATGCTAAACCCTATTTTCGATTCAACCCAAAAATTTATTCATTAGAAAAAATTTCTATTATTTTTCCCGTGCTCGTGGATCATTACTTCACCATAAGTTTCAACATCTAAAATTCATTAAAACCACAGAAATTTGTAAAAATATGACTTTTGTTCATCAGTAAATTACTTTAACATTTCTATATTAAAAATAATTAACCTTGTTTTAAAAATCTTATCTTTGAGTGTATATTCCAAATATAAAATCAAACTCACAACTTAGAGTATTCGAATTTAACCAAAAAAAAAATTCCTTCTTGCTGTCATATTGATCACACAGTAACCTTGTTGTTCTGTCAACTTCAAAACAATTTTTCCAGGTCCCTACTTTGGTTTATACAAACTTAATTAGTTAAATTTCTAAGTTTTAAATTGTTTTACATGAATAAGTATTAATCTTCTTAACAATTTTTTGCTCAGAACTTGATAGTATTGAAGAATGGTACTTAGCAGAATTTACAATAAAGGAGTAACCACATCACAACAATATGTAACAAACAAAATATTTCTTGAACAAACCATTTAGGTTTAAATCTCAAAAGTAATGTTTGCTCACATATTTATTCTTCAAATTGTTTTAATGAAATGTTACTCACCTTTTAAAATTTTGAAGCAGAGAGTTGCTTTTAGGTTTTGATGAACTGCAGTTTCGTCTTTTTCTTGAATCTGCTTTGTTGTATAACTGAGCTTTAAATGTATAAAATAATGATGTTCTTTTTTCTTCTTCTTTCATTCAGTTATGATGGTGCTCTAACTAAAATGAAGAGGAAGTTTAATATATATAAGATGAGTTGTTTAGGTGATATTATAATGCTTTGTACAGGTGATGATCTGGTTTGTACAAAGGCATGGGTGAAGATGTATTCATTAATTGCTAGAGGTGTAAACATGTAATGCATATGTACTTTGTCCTACTTCCTGTTTTCTTGTTTACAGCCTACAGACTTGTCCTTTATTTCTCATTTGCAAGCTACACTTACATATTTCGATGGCTAAAGTGATGCTGCATTTTTACTTGCCTGGTTGCTTTTATACTTTTTCTTTTGTTTGTTCATGCTTATGTATATTATTATTATCTTCTTGTTTTGTAATATGAATGACATTAAATGTTATTATTTTTGTTTAATGTGTTTAATTTATATTTTATAATTCATCTTGTATGGATTTATTTACACTTCTAACTTAAATATTTCATTGACTTGTATGTCTTGTTATACATAGATTTATATTTTATAAATATACTTTGTTTGTAGTTCATATTTCCTATATATTAAATTCAAATTTACTTAAACATTTATTTCTTATTTTATTTCGTATCCAATATATACAATATATTCACATATATACAAATTTTCAAATTCATATGACTTAATATATATTTTTTCTATTTAAATCGGGGAAACTCGCTGCCGTTTATAATCAATTTTACAATTTTAATTCAAAAATTCATTTAAATTATCAATTTAAGATTAATTAAAATTCGGGATCGTTACACTTTGATCAACAAATGATCAGCAGCACTTCGAATGCCACATTACCAAATTGGGAATGTATCACTAGTAACCATAAACTACATAACCTCTGAGCTCTTACGCCACAGAGAAGGGTGTTAAGCTAAGAGAATGAATTCTCCGCCACCAACAGAATTGTATTTGATAGAAACCAGCTTTACATCTCAAGTTGTAATGTCAGACACTCATCCGTACAAGTCCATTTTGGGATCGAACGGAACCGAAGGCACTTCCAAAGAAGCCCTTGCAATCCGGATATTCACTAATCACGTTTGGATTTCCCATCACAAAGGGCGATAAAATCTCTATATCGGGGATTAGCCGATGCAGAGACATTCGACGGTTCCTTCTGTTTTCGAAAATATCTGGTCTGCAACACTGGTCTTCAAATGCTATCTATTATGAAGTATCACTATTCGGAATGGATTTATGACCAAAAGGTCCTCTCCCTGCTAAACCGAATAGCGGGCGCTTATTTTAAAATAATTGTAGCATTCAAATTCAAGCAAATCACAACAAATACCCATTTAAAGGTAAATATTGATAGTAGGTTATTTAACTATCAATAGATATGCACAACATCACTAGATTCCAAATAATTTCCCAAATTATTTATTTTCAATAAATATCTTTACAAGATATATTTTTCCACACTTCAACCATTTGAAAACAAATTTCAAATCATTTTTCCTTACATGGAAACACTTCCAAATATTTATTCATTTTCACTGGAAATCTGCCGAGTTCAAATACTTTAAAAATAATTTACAACACCTATCCATAATATATCGAGAAAAACATTTTGAAATAAAACTATTTTTCTCTAAACACTTTACTTAAAATATTAGTTATAAAAATATTATACCAATATTACATATAACTTAAGTTTAAACTAATTTTCAAAATAAAATTAGTAGATAGAGTATAACTATTTAAATAACTATTTTCTAAAACAATTATTGATTAAATCGTAGAAATAATTATTTCTATATTAACTAAATAAATCTTTACTTAAAGGGTTCAAAACAATTTAAGAAGTTAATTTCTCCAAAATATCCTTTTCAAAACCAACTCTAGAATTATATATATATATATACATATATACATATACATATATATATTTCAAAGCTATTCAGAAATTTTATTCGGCTTTTCAGGGAGAATACACTTTCATTTCAAAATGGTTCATTTAAACCAATTAAATAAATCCTTACCGATTTACTTTAAATTTACGTTCCAAATCCGTAAATTTATTTCCACGCTTCAAAAATAAATCAATGTTTATTTTTAAACAAATTTCCCTTTTTTTATAAATTCCATGTGAATTCACATTTCCAAAATATCTATTGATATACGATTTTCAAATCGATTTCAATTATTCACTTTCAACACCAATTCAATTTTTCAATTGATTTCAAAAACAACCAAGTCAAATTCCATATTGATTTTCCAAGAAATTAAACACCAAGTGAATTTCACTCAAATCTCAAATTGAAATCAATTTCTACTAAACCCCAAATCAATTTTCAAATTGATTCCAGATTATTTTCAAAACACCAACTAAATTTCCAAATGGATTTTCAAAAGATTTAAATTCAATCACCGGAAATCAATTCCCAAATGGATTTCAAATTTTATTTCCTTTTAAAAATAAATTCCTTTTAAAGAAAACAAATGCTTTTATTTTTCAAACTCTTTAAAATCCATATTTTGAATAAATTCTTCAACCTTCGAATAATATTACCCGAAATCCATTTATTAAAGTTTTTCCCAAATTTTGAAATTTTATTCAATAAGATTAAAAATAAAACTTTATTATTTTAGAATTCCTTCTTTTAAATTTACCCAATTCTCAAAAATAAATTTTAATATAAATTTTCAACTTGAATTTTCAAAAATAAATTTTAATATATTTCCGGTAACTAACGATACCAAAATTATATTCGGCTAAATTTTAGCCTTCAACGATTTCAATCACAAAGATAGTCACACAGAGATTATAAATAATCAACACGCAACATTGAAACAAATTCAATTATTTGAGGAATCCAGTTGGATCCCTCCAACTTGTTTCCCTACATCCATAGATGTTAGCACAATACCAATCCAGTTTCAAGACGGAATATCACAGTACATGGGTTTATATTAAATATCATCCACTATTATGCGGTGCAATAGTGTCTCATCCGCTATATAATGCAGGAAAATCAACTCCAAACACATATATAATACCAATTCCACTTCGAGCTGGAATATCATGGTATATGTGTTTAATAAAATAACCTTCGCTTAATATGCGGCGTATATGGTCTATTTCAATACAAAAGATAGCAATTTATCATTCAATCACACAATCAAGCAACTTTAAATATAACTATTAAAAAATTAAATCGAAACAAATTCGATTGAGTGAGAAGTTCTCACCTTGTTTCAAATACAGTTATAGTGTTTTATTTCGAATAAAATTAAACACGCGTTTAATTTTACCAAAATTATCACTAGCTCGTATAATCCCAATCCAGCTTCATTGCGTAGTACTCGTCAATACGGACCCAACGCAAGTCGTTTCGTCAATTTTCGACCTCATATGAACAAGTTACAGAGTTTTAAAGATTATACAAATTAATAAATATTTAATTTCAATTTTCTTTTCTATTTTAAAACCCTAACCATCTCAGCCGTTAGATTTCACTGCAGCACATCAGGGCCGCACACGCGAGCTTCTTCTCCCCCAGGCATCACGCGACCGAACAACCCATAGTCGCCGTATTTGCATAAATTAACGCGCCCTCCATTGTCGCCGTGAACACGATCGAGAAATGCCATCACGAAGCCCACATCCTCGTGCACCGCCGCCTTGAATGAAGGCAAGCTCGGCTTCTCTAGCGACGAGATAAGTACCAATGAACAGCGTGACTTGAATGAAAATTGCCGATTATCCACTTCGTATTTTTCGATCGTGACAGTTGAAATCGAAGTTCGCGACATGCTCTACGTAGTTGTAGTTGAAGACTTTCGCTAACTGTTTATAGATTTGGTGATTTTGAGGGAAGAAGAACGAACGAATTCGGCCATTGATTGCAAAAGTGGCAGCTGAACCGAGTTCCGTTAGGGTTTCTAAAAAAAAGAAATAATGGAGGGCTTTAATAGAAATTTTGATGACACTATTCATCCGGATTTTTTCCGAACTCGAAACGAAGCGTGCCTCCTGGCATTTATAATGTTTTACCCCCATTCCGAACACAATGGAGTATATATCGAGAGCCAATTCGATCGTATTTGAAAGATAGGTTTTCGAATAGACTATTTAAATTTAAAATTCACTTAAATCGATTTAAGTGTGTTTTAGCTCACCCTGGACAAACCGTACATCCGAATGACACGAAATTTGAAATCTTACAATAATTTAACATTACGGATCCAATAGAACTAGTTTTGTAACAACCCGCATATTTATCGATTTTTATATTTAAATATTTTATTTAAATATTTTATCGATATTCGGAATTTAGTACGAAAAGCTACTTTTTGCATACGGTCGAATTAGGACTCGGGACCACTCCCATTGAGTTTAAAATGTCGTTTGCGACTTTTTTGAGTATAAGCTTCGATATTTTTGGAGTAAGTTGATTTTTTTCTACTTTTTACTTAGGGCTTTGGTTTGGGCTGAGCCCATTAACCCCACTTATGTATTCAGTCCCAACCCCTTCTCCTCTTCATTACTTCATTCCTCATTTCCTTATACTCAAGCTTTATATTAATGGAGAGTGGAAGAGGAAATCAAAACTCCAAACCCTAGTTTTCTTTTGCAAATCAAGCTCTAGCTCCAAAGTAATAGAAGAACACATTAGTAAGCTTCTCTTCTTCTTCTCCAACTCATTCTCCTATCAAATTCAGAAATTCCTAAACCTAATTTTGGTAATGTTCTTCTTTTATAGCTTAGAATCAATGTTCTTGAGTTGGATTTGAAGAGTGGTTGATTCTCCTTTGCTTTCGAGCTTCTTCTCCAATCGTTTGGGTTCAAAGGTGTGATTTTTATCTCACATCTTTTTCTATATCTATCTTTGTGGTTAGGTATGAGTTCCTAACATTTGTGCATATTCATTTGCTTTGGATTTGAATTGATTTGGTGAATTTTCCTAATTTGGGTGTTTTGGTCCAAGTTTATGTAAATCCTATTATGAATATTTGGACAATGATATTCGGGGAGTATTGAGGAACCGTTAAGGCTGGGTTGTCGCTAGGCATAAATCCTTAGTCGTCGTTGCTCGTCCGATCACTCCCGATACGTTTTGGCCACTTTGGCCTAGGCAAATTGTTGCCCAGACTAGGTGACCAGACGTCTGGTGACCAAGTCCAGACGTCTGGTTTGGACATGGAGAGAAAAAATATAACCACGCAGAATAAAAAAAAAGGGTAGAGACTAATTCCAGACTTCTGAAATTTAGGATCAGACGTCTGGATAGGTCTCAGACATCTGACTTGAAGTTTCAGACGTCTAGGTGTCTCTGGATTATTCCCAGAGAACAAATCCAGACGTTTGGATTCTAAACCAGACGTCTGATTAGTTTTCAGACGCCTAGATTAGACCTCCAGACGCCTAGAATTGTGCATAGTGCCTATTTGCTTATGTTTTTGAGTGGATTCACTATTTTAATCGATTTTTGTGGATCCAAATAGTGGTTATCACTTTCTGTCGACTTTGATGACTTCTTTTTATGGATTTTTGGAAATATCCATTTGGAGGGATTTGGTATCGATTTCTTTGGGTTTGATTCACGTCTTTATATGTGAATTTTGGTGATTGATTGTTCTACAATCATTTTTGTGATTTGTCACTTTAAAAATATAAAGGTTTCAATAATAGTAGTAAATATCAAAACTCTTTCATCAAAACGATTTCAACACTATTTTATTTACAAAGCTCGTTTTTCTCAAACCGTTTTCCAATCTACTAGTATATACAAGCCTTTACCTCACTCGTATGAGAAATCTAATTAAACGACTTAGTAAAACAAGTGGTATGAAACGCTTGCGTTTACTTCGTCGGTTAATTTTTGGACTTGTCCGATTGAAACTCTTGTGATAATTTTCTAGTGGGGTTCTACAATTTGTTCGCAAATATTTAAGTTAAGCTAGTGGTTATGGGACATGATGCTAAACTCATATATTTACTAGCTTACTGTAATTGACACTTCTCGTTGATCATGACGATCACCTTTGTGATTTAAACTAGCAATGTGCGATGTATCTTTGTCTGCGAGGGAGACTAAACCCCGTTTTGTGGAGTTTCGACTCAAATTGGTGGGGTAGCAACCCATGGTCTTCGGGCCGTTTGTGGAGCTTCGGCTCAATTTGTGATGGTTAACAACCATGGAATTAGCGTTCCGTTTGTGATACACGTGTTGGTGAGGTTTATGCTCCCGTTTGTGATAGGCCTTCCCCCTTTTTTGTGATTTCTGGATTTCTTGAGATGATTTCTAGAATTTTTGTTTCACCAATTTTCGTGATTTCCGTTGATAAGTTTTATCAATATTTGTGCATTGGTGAATTTGTGTGTCATTGACTTTTGTGATTGACATTGATATAATTGTCAATATTTATGGTTTGGTGAACGAAATAAGGAGTATGACATTTTTTTGATTCTTGTGTAGATTTTGTGATATTGATTAATCTCTTGTTGATTTTCAATTACTTATATATATTACAGCTTGGCATTGTGATTATTATGTGTTTAGTCATATCTCTTATTCTATATCGTTTCATCTGATATTTATAGTTAGACTGATCCATTTATTATTTTCTTATTAAATAATACTCGGGTCAGACCGAGGTGTTACAGGTGCTTCAGCTTGACTTCTCACTTGGGATTTATTTCTCTGACTTTTGGCTAACTACTTAGATTAGTAGTTTATTTCGTTGTATACACTTGAGATATGGACTCATAATTGTATTCTTCTGTATAGCACATGTTGCTATTCTTTTGTATTATTGTGGATCTTTTTGACCACTACTCTGATATACACTTTCATGTGTTAGTTATATATTCATATCTTCTTCCGCCTTTGTGATATGAATTATCTGTGACTGATTTGTGTTATTCTTATTTCTATATTTGTTTCCGAAGTTTACTATAGCCACTGTGTAGTAGCTTTGAGTTTGTATCGGTGTGTCGGATTTCCTCTCGAATTCAAATGCCTGTTATACTAACCGACATAGCAGTGCTCGCACAAAGCAATTGCACGGATGGTCGCTCCTCAACAACCTTATTCTCCGGGCTAGTTGACGGCAGTACCTCGTAGTGTCGTTGGCTAGTGTGGGTATAGAGGTGGGGCGTAACAGCTTGGTATCAGAGCCAAACTTCAAAACAATATGAAATATTATAACAAGGATCATCGTCCTAAGTCTTTCTTAGGAGTCGTGCTTTAGGATTTAATTCGAGTCTTCGTACCGATTCATCCTATTTTCTTTATGATTACTTGTTTTATCTATCAAGATTTGTTTGATATTTATCTTCAGAATAACTTTTTCATCTTCTTCCTTTCTTAAAGAAGAGAAATGGTTAGACCTAGTCGTCCCAGAGCTGGACCATCTAGTGCTCCACCCCAAGATGGAGTTTTTATGACTAACTAGCAACTTCTTGACCTTGTCACGAATGCTCAAGCAGTTCGTTCTAACCCGGAACCTACTCACCCAAAGTCGGGATTTGCACGCTTGTGCAGGGATTACACCAATTTGGGTGGGAAGCCATTCAAAGGTTCCGAAACTATTATTGTAGTCCAGGCTTGGTTAAGGACATGCGATCGAATCTTTTCTCGCATGAACCTCATTGATCTTCACCGAGCTCAGGTGGCATCTAGTATGCTCAAAGAAAGAGCATTGGACTAGTACGAACTTCTTATTTATGAGATTAATGAAGCGGATCTCACCTGGGAGAAATTCCGAGAGCGCTTCGAGTTAAAATTCGTACCAGAAGCTGAGAGGGTGACTTTGGCTCGCCGTTTTATAGACCCTTTTCAAGGTGAATCTTCCTTGACAGACTATGTCGCATCTTTTGAATCTCTTTCCAAATACGGGGCTGAATACATTAATACCCCATTGAAGAAAAATCAGAGATTCGTCTATGGCTTGAATAAAAATCTCAAGAAGCCATTACTTCTAAAATTAGAAGTTTCTTTCAACCAACTCATTGATATCGCTCTTCGTCTTGAAGAGGTGGATATGGAAAATGATGTTGAAGTGGTAGGTTCTAAACCAAGCTTCAACAACAATAAGAAAAGGCCTAGTAAATTCAAAGGCCCTTATCCCAATAAAAAAGGGAAGCAAGCAACCCCAGTGGCAAAGACTTCTTCCTTTGGTCATGGGGAATGCTATAATTGTGGTTCGAAGGACCATTACGCGAACAAGTGCCCAAAGTCTCTCTCATGTCGCAACTGCAAAGTTCCCGGTCATGTTATATCTTCATGCCCCAAGCTGCAGGGCAGGAAGGAGGGAAAGTTAAATGTTGCTCAAGCCCCTGGTAACACATCTCGTGGCCAAGGTATTTCCCATTCTATCCTTGATGGTATTATTATATTTCGTGATCAGCCTATTCGGGTTCTTTTTGATACGGGAACATCCCATTCTTTTATATCCAAAGAGCTTGTTGATACTTTTTCTTTAAGTGTTGTTGCTTTAATGACTTCTTTGAGAATTGCGAATCCGGTTGGTGGATCCGCAACTCTTAGTTTGCTTTGTAAAGATGTGGAGGTTATTTTGTGTGATTTTCCTTTCCTAGCCGATTTGCATGTCATGCGTTATTTAGGCTTTGGAACGATTTTGGGAATGGACTAGCTTAACCGTTATGTAGCTCATATCCTATGTCCTGAGCGGACTATTCATCTTCGACATCCTCAATCTGTTAAGCAGATTTCTATTAATCTTAAAGATTCGGATTCCAGCTTGGTTGCATCTTTATATTCTTTAAATCCTCGTGATGAGGATAATGATGATGAGGAAGATATTCTTTCTCTTCTTCACGTTGTTCGTGAATTTTCCCACATATTTGAGCCCGTTTTAGGATTACCACCTAAGCGAGCAATTGAGTTCAGAGTTAATCTTATCCCTGGAGCTCAACCTATTACTCGTCCACCTTATCGTATGTCCAATAAAGAAAATGAAGAGATGCGTAAACAATTATCCGAATTGGAGACGAAGCAATTTATTCGCTCTATTTCCTCGCCTTAGGGAGCTTCAGCTATTTTTGAGAAGAAATCCGATGGTACACTTAGGCTTTGCGTTGACTACTGCAAACTTAATGATCTTACTATCAAAAATAATTATCTTTACCTCAGACTGATGATCTATTCGATCAACTTAGTGGTGCTAGACTCTTTTCACAATTAGACTTAGCTACTGGATTTCATCAACTTCGTATAGCAGAGGATAGTATTCCTTTGACATCGTTCCATACCCGTTATGGATCTTATGAATGGCTTGTTATGCCATTTGGTTTGAGGAATGCTCCCGCTTATTTCATTGACCTTATGAATCGAGTTTTCAAAGATTTTCTCGATCGATTTGTTCTCATCTTTATTGATGATATTCTTATGTATTCAAAAACCGAGGAGGAGCATGAGAAGCATCTTCGGATTGTATTGGAAACTCTTAGGAGTAATCAATTAAAGCAAAGTTTTCTAAGTGCCACTTTTGGCAATCTCGTGTGAAGTTTCTTGGTCATATTATTTCCGAATCCGGAATTTCCATGGATCCTTCAAAGATTGAAGCGATTCAAGATTGGAAGAGACCGGAGAGTGTGACGGAGATTCGTAGTTTTCTTGGATTGGCGGGTTATTACCGCCGTTTTATCAAAGACTTTTCTAAGATTGTCGTGCCTCTCACTAGCTTAACGAAGAAAGGTGTTAAATACATTTGGTCTGACAAATGTGAAACTTCTTTTCAGAAATTAAAAGAACTCCTTTCTGATGCTCCTATTCTTGTTATTCCCGAGGGGAATCAAGATTTTGTTGTTTTTACTGATGCTAGTCGCATTGGTTTGGGTGCCGTTCTTATGCAAAGAGAACGTGTTATTGCTTATGCTTCTAGGCAATTAAAGCCAGCCGAGACTAGATATGCCACTCATGATTTAGAGCTCGCGGCTATTGTTTTCGCTCTTCGGATTTGATGTCATTATCTTTTGGGAGAGAAATTTGTTCTTTATACCTATCATAAGTCTTTGAAGTATTTATTCTCTCAAAAGGAACTTAATTTGCGTCAACAGCGTTGGCTCGAATTTCTTACACCTTATGATCTTGATATCCTTTATACTCCCGGTAAGGTTAATCGTGTCGCCGATGCTCTTAGCCGTAAACAACAAGCTGTTGTTTCTGTGATGATATCCGAATGGAACGATCTCGAGATTTTATCCACTTGTGAGATTCGAGAGCGCGTATCCGATTTATGCTCATCACTTGTTTTGTGTGGCCTTGAGGCTCATCCTTCTCTTTTAGACCGCATTCTTGAAGCTCAAGGGCTAGATCCTGAATTGGCTCTTCTTGGCCAAAATATTAAGGATAAGATTGATATTGAAAGTTTGAAAGACTTTGATATCGATTCTCGTGGCGACATTCGAAAATTTGGTAGACTTATCATGCCAAATATTGGTGATCTTCACAAAGATATTTTAGAAGATTCCCATCGTTCTAAATTCACCATTCATCCCGGTAGTAGCAAAATGTATGCGGATATGAAGCGACTTCATTATTGGAAGGGAATGAAACTTGACATCGCTAACTTCGTTAAGCATTGCATGACTTGCCAACTCGTTAAGGCCGAGCATCAAAGGCCCGGTGGGTTATTGCAACCTTTATAAATTTCAATTTGGAAGTGGGACCAAATTTCCATGGATTTTATAGATGGCCTTCCCCGTTCTCGTTTGGGTCATGATAGCTTATGGGTGATAGTGGATGGACTTACAAAATCCGCCCATTTTATTCCCGTTCGATCTAATCGAACCATTCCTCTTCTAGCCAAACTCTTTATTAAAGAGATTGTTAAATTACATGGAATTCCTACTTCTATTGTTAGCGACCATGATCCATTGTTTACTAGTGGATTTTGGAAGAGTCTTCAAAAAGCTTTGGGAACGAAGCTTAATTTTAGCACCGCTTATCATCCCCAGTCCGATGGACAAACTGAGCGTGTGAATCAAACTCTTGAAGATCTTCTTCGTTCTTGTGTGTTTGATTTCGGTGGAACTTGGGAAGATCATATTTCCCTTGTTGAATTTTCCTATAATAATAGCTTCCAATCTAGTATTGGTATGGCACCTTTTGAGGCACTCTACGGAAGGCCATGCCGGTCACCTTCTTGTTGGCTTGAGGCCGGTGAGAAGCTGGTTTTAGGCCCAGATTTTATTCGTGATTCCACAGAAAAGATTGATCTTATTCGTCATAGGATGAAAGAAGCCCAGAGTGGACAAAAATCCTATGTCGATAACCGGAGAATGAAGTTAGAATTTTCTGTGGGAGATCCCGTATTTGTCCGTGTTTTACCTATGAAGGGCGTTGTACGTTTCAGCCGATCGGGAAAATTGGCGCCTCGATATATTGGGCTGTTTCCTATCACTGAACGTATTGGTTCCATGGCTTATCGCCTTTTATTACCGGCTCAATTTTCTGCTATTGATGACGTGTTTCACGTTTGTCAACTTCGAAAATGTCTTCGAGATTCCGATTCTATTCTTGAGCCTGGTGTTGTGGAAGAGATTGAAGTTTCGCCTAATTTAACTTATGAGCAACAACTTATTCGTATCATTGCTTTGGAAGTCAAACGACTTCAAAATAAGGATGTTCCGCTTGTGAAAGTTCAATGGTCTTCAAATCCTAAGGATTGTTCTTGGGAGTCTAGAGAGTTCATCGAGAGATCACATCCGGACTTGCTTTCCCGTGCTCTTTAAGGTGAACCTTTTACTTCAAATTTCTTTTGTGTTGAATATGCTTTTATGGTTGTTACTTTATATTTTCTTCTTAAATATTGCGAGGACGCAATTTCTTTTTGGAGGGGAGTCTGTAACAGCCCGCATATTTATCGTTTTTTATATTTAAATATTTTATTTAAATATTTTATCGATACTCAGAATTTAGTCCGAAAAGCTACTTTTTGCACACGGTCGAATTAGGACTCGGGACCATTCCCATTGAGTTTAAAATGCCGTTTGCGACCTTTTTGAGTATAAGCTTCGATATGTTTGGAGTAAGTTGATTTTTTGCTACTTTTTACTTAGGGCTTTGGTTTGGGCTTAGCCCATTAACCCCACTTATGTATTCAGTCCCAACCCCTTCTCCTCTTCATTACTTCATTCCTCATTTCCTTATACTCAAGCTTTATATTAATGGAGAGTGGAAGAGGAAATTAAAACTCCAAACCCTAGTTTTCTTTTGCAAATCAAGCTCTAGCTCTAAACAAATAGAAGAACCCATTGGTAAGCTTCTCTTCTTCTTCTCCAACTCATTCTCCTATCAAATTCAGAAATTCCTAAACCTAATTTTGGGAATGTTCTTCTTTTATAGCTTAGAATCAAGGTTCTTGAGTTGGATTTGAAGAGTGGTTGATTCTCCTTTGCTTTCGAGCTTCTTCTACAATCGTTTGGGTTCAAAGGTGGGATTTTTATCTCACATCTTTTACTATATCTATCTTTGTGGTTAGGTATGAGTTCCTAATATTTGTGCACATTC
Organism: Allium cepa; assembly: GCA_030765085.1. Classification (NCBI taxonomy): domain Eukaryota; kingdom Viridiplantae; phylum Streptophyta; class Magnoliopsida; order Asparagales; family Amaryllidaceae; genus Allium; species Allium cepa. The sequence continues at coordinate 58,148,471 of CM060930.1, forward strand.
ATTTGCTTTTGATTTGAATTGATTTGGTGAATTTTCCTAATTTGGGTGTTTTGGTCCAAGTTTATGAAAATCCTATTATGAATATTTGGACAATGATATTCGGGGAGTATTGAGGAAACGTTAAGGCTGGGTTGTCGCTAGGCATAAATCCTTAGTCGTCGTTGCTCGTCTGATCGCTCCCGATACGTTTTGGCCACTTTGGCCTAGGCAAATTGTTGCCCAGACCAGGTGACCAGACGTCTGGTGACCATGTCCAGACGTCTGGTTTGGACCTGGAGAGAAAAAATATAACCACGCAAAATAAAATAAAAAGGGCAGAGACTAATTCCAGACGTCTGAAATTTAGGATCAGACGTCTGGATAGGTCTCAGACGTCTGACTTGAAGTTTCAGACGTCTGGGTGTTCTCTGGATTATTCCCAGAGAACAAATCCATACGTCTGGATTCTAAACCAGACGTCTGATTAGTTTTCAGATGCCTGGATTGGACCTCCAAACGCCTAGAATTGTGCATAGTGCCTATTTGCTTATGTTCTTAAGTGGATTCACTATTTTAATCGATTTTTGTGGATCCGAATAGTTTTTATCACTTTCTATCGACTTTGATAACTTCTTTTTATGGATTTTTGCAAATATCCATTTGGAGGGATTTGGTATCGGTTTCTTTGGGTTTGATTCATGTCTTTATATGTGAATTTTGGTGATTGATTGTTCTACAATCATTTTTGTGATTTATCACTTTAAAAATATAAAGGTTTCAATACTAGTAGTAAATATCAAAACTCATTCATCAAAACGATTTCAACACTATTTTATTTACAAAGCTCGTTTTTCTCAAACCGTTTTTTAATCTACTAGTATATACAAGCCTTTATCTCACTCGTATGAGAAATCTAATTAAACGACTTAGTAAAACAAGTGGTATGAAACGCTTGCGTTTACTTCATCGGTTAATTCTTGGACTTGTCCGATTGAAACTCTTGTGACAATTTTCTAGTGGAGATCTACAATTTGTTCGCAAATATTTAAGTTAAGCTAGTGGTTATGGGACATGATGCTAAACTCGTATATTTACTAGCTTATTGTAATTGACACTTCTCGTTGATCATGACGATCATCTTTTTGATTTAGACTAGCAATGTGCGATGTCTCTTTGTCTGCGAGGGAGACTAACCCCTTTTTGTGGAGTTTCGACTCAAATTGGTGGGGTAGCAACCCATGGTCTTCGGGCCGTTTGTGGAGCTTCGGCTCAATTTGTGATGGTTAGCAACCATGGAATTAGCGTTCCGTTTGTGATACACGTGTTGGTGAGCTTTATGCTCCCGTTTGTGATAGGCCTTCCCCTTTTTTTGTAATTTCTGGATTTCTTGAGATGATTTTTAGAATTTGTGTTTCACCAATTTTCGTGATTTCCATTGATAAGTTTTATCAATATTTGTGCATTGGTGAATTTGTGTGTCATTGACTTTTGTGATTGACATTGATATAATCGTCAATATTTATGGTTTGGCGAACGAAATAAGGAGTATGACATTTTTTTGATTCTTGTGTTGATTTTGTGATATTGATTAATCTCTTGTTGATTTTCAATTACTTATATATATCACAGCTTGGCATTGTGACTATTGTGTGTTTAGTCATATCTCTTATTCTATATCGTTTCATCTGATATTTATAGTTAGACTGATCCATTTATTATTTTCTTATTAAATAATACTCGGGTCAGACCGAGATGTTACAAGTCCTTCCGCTTGACTTCTCACTTGGGATTAATTTCTCTGAATTTTGACTAACTACTTAGATTAGTAGTTTATTTCATTGTATACACTTGAGATGTGGACTCATAATTGTATTCTTTTGTATAGCACATGTTGCTATTCTTTTGTATTGTTGTAGATCTTTGTAATTTCCCGGAATTTCCAGGAGTTTAAAATGCTGATAATCGCTTAATTTAATTATTTGAATTGATTAAATTGTTATTTTCAAAAATAATTAACCAAGTAATATTTTAATTATGGTTATAAATTGGTTTTGTAATAAGATTAATAATTTTATTTGTGTAAATAAATTCTATATTGGTATATTGTTTTCAAAATTTATAAGTATTTAAATTTGTGTATTTTAAATTGATTTTAAAATAGGATTTATTATCTGAAAATAATAATAAGCTTATTTTAAAATAGTTGTTTCCATTCATTTAAATTTATTTTAGATTTGGTTTTTAAATTTGACTTTGAAATGAATATAAATTCGAATTCAAGAGTATACATACATATTACTAATATAGATTGAGTTTAAAATATATAGGTAATGTTTTTAATTAAAAATAAGATTTTGTATTTTCTTTCTATGAAAATATAATTTGTGTTTATTTAATAAAATGAATGTAAGGCTTTTTAAAATAGTATTTAAAATAAGTTTGAAATGTAGTATATAATTTTATTTAAATTTTATTTGATTTCATTCTTTTCAAAGATTATACTTATATAAATTAACATACATTTATAAATGTGTAAGTGTATTTGTTTATTTGATATTTAATAATAAAAGCATTTTTAAAATTTAGGAAAAAACATATTTTAATTAGGAAAATAATTTTACATGCTTTTAAATTCCTTTAGAATTAAAAATAAACTAAATATTTACAAATGTTCATTTCTTAAACACCTTGATAACAAGTGTTAAACCATTTGTGTAAATAGAGACAAGTGTCCTTTGTTTTTCTAATTTCTTTTAATTTATTAAATCTGAAATTTATCCTATAAAAACCCTCTTTATCATTTTCTTAAACCTTTGTTCATTTCTAAAAGAAAACCTAAAATCTTCATGCAATCTTCATTCATTACCCAAAACCAGAAAGCCTGAAACAATCCTCAAGTTTTAAAATCTGAAGCACTCCTCAACTCAAAGCTTGTTCAATTCAAAAGAAAAACATAAACCTGATCAATATTCAAAAACAAATTCTGCAAATTTGTTAATCTGGAAGCATTACAGTTAAACCGAAATTTGCAAAATGAATTCAAAGAGCCTGAAACCAATTCACTGATTTTAAACAATCTGTAGTATTCAACCTGCAATGCTTTGATCCTTCCTGTTTCAAGTTGAATCATCTCAGTCAATAAAGAAACCATGTATTAAAGCAATTTCCAGTTCTATCATCAACAACAAACTCTGCACTTGGTTGAGGTGAGTAAACATTTAATTCTAAACATAAAGTTGATTGATAATTGTTGCTTATAAAATCTTTGTGAAATGATAACTACATGTGTGTACTTTTGTGAATGTGATTTTATTTGAGTATGCATGCCTGGTATATGTATGTCACCCCTCTGTTGCATGATTCAGAGTAAAATTTTGAACAAATTCTTTTCATTCTTCTTTGATTTCTGAGGGGCCTGAGTATTCTCAAACAAATTAAGTTTGTTTAAGTATGAACTATAATCTAAAATTAGTTAAACATGTTTTTAGATATGTAGTAACTGGGAAGATATGGTTATAGTACAAACTTTATAAAATATGTTAGAAATCAATTAACACAATTCTCTGATTCATCTATATAGATTGAATTGATGTTGAAAATTATGATTTTTAAAATCAAAATCAGGTTTTTAAATGAAGTAAAATGTGGGAATTTGGGGTTTTATCTGGAAATAGATTTTTGGTGATCTCTGTTAATATGTGAATCTGGAATGCTTGAGTTGGTTAATGGAGTTAGTATTTGCATCAGAGTGTTTAGCAAAAATCATTGAAGAATTTATTAATCATCGTGGGTTTTGATTTTTGCCTTAGATTGATTTAAACCTAGTTTTTGAAAGCCTACTGTAAATTTGATTTCTGCATACCCAAAATTGAATCGAGCCGTATGATTTTTAGGGAGAAGCTTGCGCGGTGAGTCAGCAAGCTAAGGCCGGGGATGTGTTGCTTAATGATGATCGGCGGCGACGATTTTTGGGTTTTCTGGTGATGGGTTTTTGAGTTCAGTCACCTGATGAACTCGATTTTGATTCTAAGCAAAGGGTGTCGATCTGTGTGTCGTAGGTGGATGTAGGGGCTTGGATGACTCGGCGGTGGGTTCGCCGTCGGCCAGAGGGAAGCCAGCAACGGTGCAGGTTGCACAGGGAGGTGGATGTGGTCAGTTGTTTGGGAATTTGTTTTGGTCAGTGTTTCTGGAGTTAGCTCGGGAAGGAGGGGAGAAGACTCGGGGAAGGACTCGAGCATTTTTGGTTGTGGCTCGGGGTTATACCCGTGTTGATCTGTGCATGGTTGGGTAGTGTTAACTGTTAGTTTAACAGTTTTAAGTTTAAAATTTTAAACAGTCTTAAACTTTTAAAATATATATATATATATATATATATATATATATATATATATAAGAAGAAAAAATGTGCTTGTTTCCTTAGATTCATGTGTATAGGTCGAATCATAATGGAAATACTTAACAAAATTTGAAATTTAAAATAAGTAAGTTTAAACCTTAAATTGTTTAAGTTAAATTAAAATTTATCCTTTAATTTATTTGTTTTTATAAAAGAATTTGTATGAATGTTTTAAATTTTTAATGTTATTTTCAAATTTTACTTTGGGAATATAAAATAGGAAATTTACAAATGATTTATTAATTAACAAGTGGAGTTTTAACAATTTATTTTAAAGTAGTATTTGTTAATTAATAATTGAGGGAAAGTAATTAATGATTATTCTATATCTTAATTTAATTAATAAATTAAGATTAAGTTAAGAGATCAAGATTTATTTAAGATAATATTTTATCTTAAATAATAATTAAGTATTTATAATTTGTAATTAGTTAGTAAATTAAGGAATTTTAAGTTAATTAATTTATTTAAATTAGTTTTTAAAGGGGTTTAATTAAGAAATTAATTAAGTATAATTAATTATTTAATTAGCTATCAATTAAGTTGATGATTTAATTAATGTCTAATGTTAATTAAAATTTAATTACTTAATTAACTAAGCCATTAAGAGTTAATTAAATAGTAATTAATTAATAAAGGTTTTATTTAAATTTTAATTGGGTTTTCTTAATTAATAATTAAAGAATTATTAAAATAAAATGATAGTTAATTAAGAATTAATTAACTATTTTTATTTAAGAATAATTAATTAAGGATTAATTAATTAATTTTAATTATGAATTACTTAATTTGAAATTAAGATTGCTAATTAATAATTAAGTTTATTAATTAATGATTAAGAGTTGTTTAATTAGTTAATTAAGTTTAATTAATTAATTATAAAGTAATTAGTAATTAATTACTTTTGATTAAAGGATTGATTAATAATTAAGGTTTATTAATTAATAGTTGAAGATAATTAGTCTATTAATTAAAGATTAATTTGGTTAATGAGTAATTAAGGAATGAATTACTCAATTTTGTTTATGAGATGAGTTTGATCAAGTAAATTAATTAATTTGTTAATTAATTAAGCATAGTCACTTGATAAATGATTAAGTATTATTACTTAATAAAGTTTTGATAAGGTTAATTACTTAAGATAAGTAATTGATTAATTACAGAGGTAATTGAGTTGGGTAAATTACTGATTTGGGAAGTAAATTTTAAATGAATAATTAGTTGTTAAAGTAATTAAAGGTTTATTACTTAGTGTAATAAATCAATGAATTTAAAAAGTAAATAAAAGTAATTAAGAAGTAATTAAGAATAATTAATTACTGTATTTAAGTTTAAGCAATTAATCTAAGCACGATTAAATTAATTAAGGTTCATTAGTTGATATGATTAATGAAGACAATTAAGGATTAATTACTTTATTAAGAGTTAATTAATTAAGGTTGATTATGATTAATTAATTGATTTAACTAATGTTTATTTAAGAAAGATATTGGATGAAGGTTGTTAATTTAATTAATTTTAAATTAATTAAGAAGTAATCAATTTAGTTCATTTTAAATTAATTAGTGATAGAGATAGTTAATTTAATTCATTTTAAATTAATTATATTGTGGTATGAGTAAATCGTTACTTATGTATGAATGACATTGATTGTCTTGAATGTTGTGTGATCTCAGAAATGAGATAAGTATGTTTATGTGATATGAATTGACGCAGCTCAGGCCAAAGGAGTAAGTCGTACACGACTTAAAGAGGGCTTGAGTCGTCCACAACCTAAGGAGGCGGGTTTAAGTCATCCACGACTTAACAAAGCTAAGGGGACAGGGTTACGACTTAACGGGAGCTTGAGTTGTTCGAGTTTGATGAGTCGTACACGACCTAACGACTCATCTATAAGTCGTCCACGACTTATCATGAAGCAGGGGAAAGTTCCAGCTATTAAAGGCTTTGAGTCGGAGGAAGGGCACGACCTAGTTAAGTCGTTTGAGGAGATATGCCGCAGGGAGCTTGGGAGCTTAAGTCGTGGCTTGCTTAAGTCGCGTGTGTTTTGAGTCGTTCCATAGTTGAGTCGTAAGTCGTGTCCATATCTGTATGTGTTGTGTTGATTGTTAAGTCGGTAAGTTGATGAGTCGGCCGAAGGTGTGGGGTGCTGTATGCTTGAGTCGTAAGTCGTATACGACTTAAGGTCTGGGTCGAAAACACTATAAATAGGGAGTGAGTTGTACATTTGAAGGTTGTTGATTTTGAATAAAATTTCTTGTTTGATTGCTGTGTGCTTTCATCCTAAATTGGTAGTTGAGTGTAATCTCCTATCTCCACTTTCGGTTATTCGAGTGCGCTCGAATCAACGATTGTTGAAGCCGATTCGCGGAATTAAGTGCGCTTGATCAACGCTTGAAGAATTGAAGATCTTCTTTCACGGTATCATGCGCGATCAACGTGTCAAAGATAGCTAGAATTCGGTATCTTTGTGATCAACGAATTTAGGCCTTTCAGTATCTTCAATCCACCGATTGCCACTTTCATCGATCTATATCGTTTTGTTAATTATCCGCTGCGTCAGTTTTGGTATCGGAGCTTGACTTAGCCAATCATAGCTAAGACGAGTCTTGGAGCCAAGAAGTTTGAAGTTTGGTGTTCATCGTGTTCATCGCGAGGTTGCAACAAGTTTGGAGTTTTCGATCCATTTCATTTTGGATCAAAGTGTGGAAGTTGTTTGAGTTGATTTGTGTTGAAGTGTGAAGGCCGAACATAACTTTGTGCTAAGTATAGGTCGTGCATCAGTTTGGTATCATTACTTGAAGAGTTAAGCCGTGCGAGCCAAGTTGAGCCGAGTTAGTGGAGCCGTGACCTGTTTTGAGTTGAAGCTTTATTGAAGAATTTTGAAATATTTGTTGAAGTGTTGTGAAATCTAACCATGCCGCCGAGAAGAGCTAATCGTCATCAGAATGTTGAAGCGTTGTATAGAAGAGAAGAAGCCGAGCTTATGGAACAATGTATTAATGAGAAATTTGATGAAGGCATTGGAAAATTAGAGAAATTGATGAATGATTTGAATCAAACTCAAAGGAGGAGATCACCAAACTCGAACCATGGAGGAAACAGAGTTTCGCCATCGGTTACGGAAGCGAGGAGGGTATCACCGCAATCTTTTAGAGAGAGAAGAGAAACATCAATTTCATCAAGGAGAGATCACCATGACTATGGACATGAAGAGAGGAGAACTTCACGTGAGTTTGAAGATGAGCCATATAGAGATGAAGAGAGACATAGTAGAAGAGACATGCGTGATCGAAGGGATGTTGATGGTCGAGATCGATATAGACATACATTTGATTTTGATAAAGAGGGTGATAGAGCTAGCATTCATTATCGAGATCGAGACCAAGTTTGAAATATATATCGGGAAGTAGATGATGATAGTCGATGGGAATCGGGTATGAAAACAAAAATTCCAGAATTCAAGGGTGGAATAGTAGCTGAAGAATTTCTTGATTGGTTGTCTAATGTTGAAGAGATCTTTGATTTCAAGGAGGTTCCTGAGCATAGAAGAGTAAAGTTGGTTGCTACTAGGTTGAGGGGAAGAGCTTTGGCATGGTGGCAGCAAACTAAACTTACAAGGGAGAGAATGGGAAAGTCAAAGATTGAATCGTGGGATAAGATGAAGAAGTTGATGACAGCTACATTTTTACCTTATAACTATCAATCACTTATGTACCAGAGATTGCAGAATCTGAGGCAAGGGACGAAGTCAGTTAATGATTATGCAGATGAATTTTACTAACTCATTGCCAGAAATGATATTATGGAGACGAAAGAACAGCAGACTGCTAGATTTCTTGGAGGGTTGCGAATGCAGATCCAGGATATGGTTAATATGTTTGATCCAAGATCTGTTGCAGAAGCACATCAGAAAGCGTTGGCTTGGGAGAAGCAGGGAAGGCGTGGAGGTGGTGTGTTTACTAATTCCAATAATCAGGTGAAGGGTGTTAGTGGAAGTTCTAATGTTCCTAAACCTGTCAGTAAGCCAGTAGTGAAGGAGGGTGAGAAGGCAAAGGCTAGTAGCAGTTTCAAATGTTATAATTGTCAGGAGTTGGGTCACAAAAGCAATGAATGTCCAAAGCCAAAGAGGAGAGCAATGGTTGCAGAGATGGAAGAAGAGGATGTGGATGCAGAATGTTCTAATTCATTACCAGTTGAGGAGGGAGACTTATTGTCCGGAGATGAGGGTTGTAACCTTATGATGAGGAGGTCTTGTCTTACACCGAAGCAAGAGGATGATACTATTTGGTTGAGAATCAATATTTTTCAGTCAACATGCACTATTCTGGGAAAGGTTTGCAAGTTCGTTATTGATGCTGGAAGCTGTGACAATATTATCTTTACAGAAGCAGTAAAGAAGTTGAAGTTGAAAACTGAGAAGCATCCTAAACCGTACAAGTTAGCATGGTTGAGGAAGGGTGGTGAAGTGAAAGTTTGTCAAAGAGCTTGTGTGGATTTTTCCATTGGAAAGAAGTACGAAGATGAAATTTGGTGTGACGTTGTAGACATGGATGTGTGTCATCTGTTGTTGGGCAGACCATGACAGTTTGATAGAGCAGTGCAACATGATGGTCGTGCTAATAGTTACAGTTTCATGTTCGAAGGTACTAAAATCACTTTAGTTCCCAAGAAGTAACAACGGAAGGAAAGCAAGTTGGAGGAGATTGAAGAGCTGAAAACTTTGCTATCTTTGAAGGAGTTTGTTAAAGAAGTTGAAGAGGAGCCCGAAGTCTTTTTGTTGATTGGGCGAGAGTGCAGTGAAGGGGTTGAAATTCCAGAAGAAGCGAAGCCAGTTTTGAAAGAATTTGAAGACGTATTTCCAGAGGAGTTGCCTAAGGAGTTACCGCCACTGAGAGACATTCAACATCAAATCGATCTTGTTCCGGGAGCAGTATTACCGCATAGACCACATTACCGAATGAGTCCGAGGGAACATGAGGAGTTACGAAGGCAGGTGGAAAAGTTGCTTGGGCAGGGACGTGTTTAGGAAAGCTTGAGTCCTTGTGCAGTACCAGCTTTGTTGGTGCCGAAGAAGGATGGAACATGGAGAATGTGTACCGATAGTAGAGCTTTGAACAAGATTACTGTTCGCTACAGATTTCCTATGCCGAGGTTGGATGACTTACTAGATCAGTTGAGTGAGGCAACTATCTTTTCGAAGATTGATTTGAAGAGCGGATATCATCAAATTCGTATTAGACCGGGTGATGAGTGGAAGACTGCTTTTAAAACCATGGAGGGTCTATATGAATGGTTGGTTATGCCATTTGGTTTATCAAATGCACCGAGTACATTCATGCGGGTGATGAATCAAATCTTTAGACCATTTATTGGGAAATTCGTGGTGGTTTACTTTGATGATATTCTGATTTATAGTGCGAGTACAGAGGAACATGTAGAGCATTTGAGAAAGGTGTTAATTATTCTTCGTGAGGAACAATTTTATGTAGCTACGAAGAAATGTGTGTTCATGACTCGAAGTGTCTTATTCTTGGGATATGTTGTATCTGAGAAGGGTATTCAGGTGGATCAGAGTAAAGTTGAAGCAGTCAGAAATTGGCCACAACCAAGGACTATCACTGAAGTTAGAAGTTTTCATGGATTGGCATCATTCTACAGAAGATTCATTCCACACTTCAGTAGCGTGATGGCACTAGTTACTGATTGTATGAAAGGGAAGCAGTTTTCTTGGTCGGAGGAAGCAGGGTTTGCTTTTGAACGAATCAAAGAACTTTTGAAGACAGCACCAATTCTTGTATTACCAGACTTTCAGTTGTTATTTGAGTTACACACTGATGCTTCTAAGGTTGGGATTGGAGGGGTGTTGAGTCAGAAGGGACGTCCTATTGCATATTTCAGTGAGAAGTTATCAGGGGCAAAGATGAGATATAGTACATACGATGTTGAATTTTATGCAATTGTTCAAGCTGTGAAGCACTGGAGACATTACCTATTTCAGAAAGAGTTTGTTCTTTACACTGATCATGAGGCTTTGAAGCATTTGCAAGGGAAGGATAAGATTTCATCGAGACATGCATTGTGGATTGCCTATTTGCAGCAGTTTACTTTTGTTGTGAAGCACAAATCTGGGGTAACGAATCGTGTAGCCGATGCTTTGAGTAGGAGGAGTCATTTATTGACAACAATGAAAGTTGAAGTGACAGGTTTTGACTTATTGCCAGGGCTTATTGAAGAAGATCCTTACTTTAAGAAATTTGTTGAGAAAGTCAAGGAGGGAAGTTCTGATGAATTTGTGTTGATTGATGGTTTCTTATTTAAGGGGAATCAATTGTGTGTACCGGATTGTAGCTTGCGAATGAAGATAGTAAAGGAGCTTCATGAAGAAGGACATGTGGGTAGAGACCGAACATTGCAGTTAATCTCTCAATCCTACTATTGGCCATCGATGAGGAAGGAAGTTGAAAGGTTTGTTCAGAGATGTCATATCTGTCAGGTTTCGAAGGGAACAGCGACAAATGCAGGATTATATATGTCGTTACCAGTACCTAACAAACCATGGGTTGATATCAGCATGGATTTTGTTTTGGGTTTGCCTATAACTCAAAGGGGGAATGATTCTATATTTGTTGTGGTGGACAGGTTTTCGAAAATGGCACATTTTATTGCTTGTAAGAAGACGGCGGATGCTGTTCGTGTTGCTCAGTTGTTCTTTAAGGAAATCTATCGTTTACATGGGTTGCCGGAGTCTATTGTTTCAGACAGGGATACCAGGATTTTGAGTCATTTTTGGCTAAGTTTGTGGAAGATGGTCGGAACGAAGCTGAAATTTAGTAGCGCTTATCATCCGCAAACAGATGGACAGACAGAAGTTGTTAACAGATCATTGGGAAATTTGTTGCGATGTCTTGTGAAGGACAATCTGAAGAGTTGGGACATGAAGTTATGCCAAGCAGAGTTTGCTCATAATCACGCAGTGAATCGTAGTACGGGATTCAGCCCATTTCAGATCATATATTCAAGTTTGCCAAGGGGACCGTTGAATTTGGCAGAAATACCACAACCGAAGGGGACGATTAAACGAGTTGTAGACTTTGTTGATGGGTTAACTGAATGTCATAAAATCGTTAAGGAGCGATTGGAGAATGCAAATGAGAAGTATAAGCGAACTACAGATTTGAAGCGACGAAATGTTGAATTTAACGAAGGAGATTTGGTGTTTGCTGTGTTAACGTAGGATCGTTTTCCAGTGGGCGCTTATAACAAGTTGAAAGCCAGAAAAATTGGTCCTGTAGAAGTTGTGAAACGGATTAATAAAAATGCTTATAAGTTGAAGCTACCGGAGGACGTGTACACTTCTGACGTATTCAATGTTAAGCATCTTGTGCCATATTATGGAGATGAACAATCTGTTACGGAAGAATTTATAAATTCGAGGGCGAATTCTTCTCGACCAGGGGAGGATGACGCAGCTCAGGCCAAAGGAGTAAGTCGTACACGACTTAAGGAGGGCTTGAGTCGTCCACAACCTAAGGAGGCGGGTTTAAGTCATCCACGACTTAACAAAGCTAAGGGGACAGGGTTACGACTTAACGGGAGCTTGAGTTGTTCGAGTTTGATGAGTCGTACACGATCCAAAGACTCATCTATAAGTCGTCCACGACTTATCATGAAGCAGAGGAAAGTTCCAGCTATTAAAGGCTTTGAGTCGGAGGAAGGGCACGACCTAGTTAAGTCGTTTGAGGAGATATGCCGCAGGGAGCTTGGGAGCTTAAGTCGTGGCTTGCTTAAGTCGCGTGTGTTTTGAGTCGTTCCATAGTTGAGTCGTAAGTCGTGTCGATAGCTGTATGTGTTGTGTTGATTGTTAAGTCGGTAAGTTGATGAGTCGGCCGAAGGTGTGGGGTGCTGTATGATTGAGTCGTAAGTCATATACGACTTAAGGTCTGGGTCGAAAACACTATAAATAGGGAGTGAGTTGTACATTTGAAGGTTGTTGATTTTGAATAAAATTTCTTGTTTGATTGTTGTGTGCTTTCATCCTAAATTGGTAGTTGAGTGTAATCTCCTATCTCCACTTTCGGTTATTCGAGTGCGCTCGAATCAACGATTGTTGAAGCCGATTCGCGGAATCAAGTGCGCTTGATCAACGCTTGAAGAATTGAAGATCTTCTTTCACGGTATCGTGCGCGATCAACGTGTCGAAAATAGCTAGAATTCGGTATCTTTGTGATCAACGAATTTGGGCCTTTCAGTATCTTCAATCCACCGATTGCCACTTTCATCGATCTATATCATTTTGTTAATTATCCGCTGCGTCATGAATGCTTGGTTGCATTGTGATGATTATATAGATTATCAATTTGGATGTTGATATATGGATTATCTATTATGATATTGATAATGTGGATTACCTGTTATTTGATAATGCTGATTATCAATTATTGATATGTGAGTTATCTATCTGTATGTATATAGATACTATATTGAATTGTTTTAAAAACCTTTAAAACAACTTGGACTTAAAAGACACGCTTTGGATTTCTATGAGACAGGGATCGGGTTTCCATATTTGGATATCCGAAAACCATATCGATTCCAAATAACGTTAGGTAGTGAGTCAAAGTGGAGCTTGTGAAGACTCGAGGTGTAAGGGCTATACGTCAGTATAACTCTGTGGGTGATTCCGTAATGAGTTGACGGAATAGATCTTATAGATTCGAGATGGTGATTTAGAGTGCAAGGGTTATTATCGTTAACTCTGAGGGTGATTCCAAAATGAGTGTAACGAGATAATGCCTTGGGTTTCGTTCGAACCTGGAACGAACTTGTATGGATTGAATGCTTTCAGAATATCGTCAGGTGGACGATGAGCATTCTAAGTGATATGTCCTATAAAGGGAATCGTAACCTCAAGCCTCACCAACCGGTAATGGCTAAAACAGGGGAGGTGCAGCAAAGCTTCGTGGGTCGCACCACTGGAGAGTAAGATTTACCCCTGTCTAGAGGTCCCTTTTATTTCGGCTGTGTGGACGGTTGAATAGCTACAACCGTCGGGATTGTCTTATTCGGAACTGTTCACTAAGGAACGGGTCTGGCTTTGTGTTGCAGGGGATTGGGAGTAATCCTCGGTACGGTGATCTAGGCCACGTACTGTGACGGGCGGTACCCCAGTAGCCCTGCCATTGTATGGAATCCAAAATCCAATAAGTGCCAACGGTTTTGATTGTATTACCCTCTTTTGTGGCTAGTAGCTGGAATTTAATAAATGTAACAATTTCGGCTATTTCTTATTTATTTGAAAACCCTAAACACTATTATAATATCATAAGATTTCCTATCAAATGTTTTGGTTAGCGTAAGGTAAAAACTTTTCCATGTTTATGTGTGGGAAGTCTTATGTGATACCTTTCCTTTCAAAATGGTTTTTAAAGTTAAGCAACTTTAACCGTTTACTCACACCAGACCCATGTCTGACCCGGAGTTTATTCTGTTTTTCTTAAACTCTTGGGTTCTCAAATTTTTACGAGTAGTCAAGGTAATTCAGGTTAGGATTTTAAGTTGGCTTGACGAATTCTGAAGGAGCAATGGAGCAGGAGGCTTCTACGTATAGCTATAGAGTATTCCGCTGTGTGTTCTCTGAGATGTTGTTTGTCTTTGAGTTGTATAACTAGACAGGTGTCTATAACTGTCTAGTATGAGTTGATTATGCTGTGTATCTCTGATGTATATGATACTATGTAAAGTATTATGTGATTAATATAATTTATTCGTTCCGCTGTTTAGATTCTGATGTGTTGTTTCTTCTTCTTCTCTATCTTTTCTATTTTCTATCCCTTTCTTTCTTAAATCATGACGCGTCTTTCTGGGTTGTGGAAGGCGGGTCGTGACAATCTTTTTGACCACTACTCTGATATAAACTTTCATGTGTTAGTTATACATTCATATCTTCTTCCGCCTTTGTGATATGAATTATCTGTGACTGATTTGTGTTATTCTTATTTCTATATTTGTTTCCGAAGGTTACTATAGCCACTGTGTAGTAGCTTTGAGTTTGTATCGGTGTGTCGGATTTCCTCTCGAATTCAAATGCCTGTTATACTAACCGACATAGCGGTGCTCGCACAAAGCAATTGCACGGATGGTCGCTCCTCAACATCCTTATTCTCCGTGCTAGTTGACGGCAGTACCCCGTAGTGTCCTTGGCTAGCGTGTGTATAGAGGTGGGGCGTAACAAGTTTCCTCGAAATCCAAAATTGTTTGAAAAATGACTATTTTTACTCGTCAATTAAATATTAAAATATTCAATTTCCATAAATTAACTTTTAATTCAATTTTAAAAGTTCTATAACATCATTCTAACTCCAATATGATTTAATACAACTTTACAAATCAATTTTAATCACATTAAACCCAATTTCCAATTATTTCTGTAATTTCAAATGTTAAATTATCGATTTAATTATCCAATTAAATCTAGATATTCGAAATAAAATTTATTCGACTTACAAATTTTACTTGTTAATATTAAAAATCAATTAAATATACGAATTTCAAATGATAGAAATTCTGGATCGTTACACATTACCCAAAATCAAAAATCAAAAGTGGCCACCAAATAGATCTCAAAGTCATAATATAATATCGAAGGAATGTGTCGATCAGAGGAATGACCTCATTGGCCCGAGAATCGCTCATGTTTTAGCCACCTTATGCCAACTCACGGGAGTTGGGTCCACGTATATACCTCAAAGGAAACGCCGCCACCATCTACTTCATTCTGAAATCTCCACCGCGTACACGGTTGTTAAAGTAGTTTCGGAGTTGGCAGAGAGTATAACAACTTCCCATACCGGTCTCTTTAACAACCAAACGTTATTATAACACCGCGTTCATTTCAAAATAATTTATACTTCAAAACCAAGATATAATATTTATTTCAAAACCATATAAATACGATATCTTTTTCGTTTTAAAACCAAATCAATATGATATCGTTTTTAAAATCATAGTATTCAAAGTTATAAAATTTCGAAACCAAAGACTTAAAACTATAACACTTCCAAAACGTAATACTACGAAATTTATAACTTTGAAACACAACTTCCAATACTTTAATGTTTCAAATATTAAATTACTTAATATAAAATATAATTGTTTCTTAAATTTCACAAATCAATTCCAAATACAGATTTGAATCCCAAAAAAATCATTTCAATTCCAAAATTTTAAATATTCCACCATTTCAAAACTAATTCTTTGATAATTCCATATATATATATATCAAATTTAATTACCATTATTTGGTTTTGAAATGTTAACTAAATAAATCCAATATAATTTAAGAAAAACTTTTAAAACTTCAATTGACTGGATATTCTTTCAACTTATTTAACTTGATGTATTCATTTAAAATCAACTTGATATTCATTTAAATCACTCTAAACAAAAATCAAGTTATAAAATCATACCCATTAAAATATCAATTTTATTAAAATATCAAATCAACTTTATTCGAGTAAAATCCTCAAATAATTTAATTCACATCAATTTCCTATTTATCTTCCAACCTCAGTTTTATTTAAGCCATTATAACTATATATACAATATAATTTAAACAGCTACTTAACCATATTATATAAAACCAATCAAAATTTATTATTCAACTTATTTTATATTTCAAAGCAACTTATAAATAGCTAAAATCAATTATAAGACAACATTTACATAGCATCTAAAATTAATATTTATATAACCCATATATTTCTTTACAAAACCATAGAAATCATTTAAAATATTTTTATATATATAGACCACAGTGTCTTTATAAAATTTTCTATCATATGGTCAAGTGATAAGGATGTTTATCATTTCAATCCATAATTTCAAACCGCAATCCCAAATGAAATAAAGTGCATAACAATTTGTAGTTTAAAACAATATAAAATACAACATCCATTCATCCAATATCAATCATCAACCATTTATTACAATCATCATCCAGTTTAAACAATAACATCAATATAAAGCATATAATAAATAACAAGTAAATACTGACAGTTCATATCCAATAATAAATTAAAAAAATCTATCTAACTGGCAATTTATATACAATAATAAATTAAATAACAATTTAATTTATTAAATTAAATTTAACCGAGATGATGATTAAAAATATGCCAACAATCATAAATAAATTTCAAATCACAACATATATCAATTTAACACACATAAGACATTTTATAAGTTGTGAGTAAATTAAAACACTCACCTTTTGAATTTAAATTGAATTTAAATCCAATTTAAACTCAAAATTCCAACAGTCTCAGAAGCTGCCCAAACCAGCGCCAACATGTCCGAAATTCTAATATGAACCTAGCGGAGAAAACCGCGCGTGACACGGACCTCGTATGCGAGAGTATGTTAGTTAGAGCGACACGAATTACATTTAAATTAAAATAAAAATAAAAAAAGAAGCTCACTCCAGATCCACGTCATCAGCATCTTCCAAGAAAAAATGTTCCAGAACCCTTCAGCATGAAAACACGCATGAACCCTAACCTACAGTTTCGAAATGAGACTGCGTCATCGCCTCAAATTACCTACGCCACCTCGAATCGCCGTCGTGGCCAGCCACCACCTCGCCAGAATCTCACCACGACCTCCCCTCCTAGCGCCGTCGACGACCAAAACGCAGCCGCCACCCAAAAATTTCGAACCCTAATCGAATAAATCGCACAATCTAACCTTCGAAATGCAGAACAAAAACCTTTAATGCACTCCCCATCGTCCACTCTACAATACCTAGAAAGGATTCGATGATCCGACAACGTTCATTGACGCGCGATGAACGGCCATGAATGTTACCACTGATTTCGGATGCGTAGAAACTCCGATCGAAAAACAAACAGTGGATCTGGAGTGCGCTCTTCAAGAGCTTTTCGACAAATATATAATTTGATATTGTTTGTGGAGTTGGAATTTTTGGCTTTGGAATTGATTTGAAATTGTATTTGGGAATTGAGGTTTCCAGCCGTTGGAAAGAGGAGCTAATAGACGTACAGAAATGAGGAATAGTGGTAGGCTAGGGTTTATAACAAGGTATTTATAGACAAACTGAAATTAGAATGGACCAGATCGATTGGAGATACGCGCTGAACGATAAAACGGCCCGAAAAGCCCGTTCTGACTCCGGAACGAAATTTGGTCAACCCATATATCAAAATAGATGGTTTTAAATAATTTGAACGCAATGGAATTGGTTCACGTCCAAATTCCATAGTATGAAGAAGTTATGCCAAAATCAAATTATTTCAAATCGATTTCAATTGATTACAATTTCATTGATTTCAAGACATTTCACGCCTGTACGATCAAACGGCTAGCCCGATCGCCACGAAACTTGAAATCCTTCAATAATTCACAGTACGGATCTGATGAAACTAGTTTCAAAGAAATCCAAGTGTAACATCCCGCCTTTTCGCACACTTTAAACCGACACATGTGCCAATTAAAAGCATACGCAAGGGCGGATTATTATGGGGTAAATAAGAAAAACAGAGAAGAAATAAAACAAAATAGAATCTCACAGCGGAAGGATAAGATATAATAATCAATATACGGTTCATGATAACTGTTTAAAAAATATTTATTTTACTTATACAATGAATATCAGAGTTACACATACCAATACAATCAATGCAGCGGAAATTTAGAGTGTGGTGCAATACTATAGATAATAATAATACGACTCCTTCGTCTTCGTCCTTCAAAGCTAAAGTCTTCGATCCTGAAACGCTCGGACTGACCCGAGCGAATTTGAAAAGACAAAACACTCGACTCAGACTAAAAGACCTTATGTGAGTTAAATTAACAGAAATAAATATGAGTACAGTAACTCAAGAGATGTTCGGGATTTACATCTCCTAAGGATCCGTTAAACTATTTACTATGTAGTATATTGCGCTATTATAATAGTGTCTATTTATAAAATAAACTTACTTTTAAATAGCGTTAAGGCTTTACATTTTCCACCTTAACACGTAAAATGCCAATAGTCTATACAGTACCGTAATACCTCCTGATCGGGAGGCTATCAGAGGATACTCCATAGGTACGGCACAAATAGAAACTCGTAGTAAAGGCTCGGTATGGTAGGTGACACGGCACAACTAGGCAATGCCAGGGTAGATATACCAATTGCTATCCAGGCTGGAGGAAACGCGTAGCCGCAGTTACCGCCCACCTCGGACTAACTCCCCAAAATCAAAATATAGAAGTGGCCACTGAATCAATCCAAAATCAAAGTATAATATCGAAGAGGAGGGTCCGATCAGAGGAATGACCTCATTGGCCTGAGAATCGCTCCTGTTTTAGCCACCTTATGCCAACTCACGGGAGTCGGGTCCACGTATTTACCTTACAGGAAACGTCGCCACCACCTACTTCATTTTGGAATCTCCACCGCGTACGCGGTTAGTCAAAGTGGTTTTCGGTGTCGACAGAGAGTATGTCCATATCCGATCCCGGTCTCTTTGCCAACCCATCTTTATTATAACACCGCGGTCATTTAAAAATAGCTCATACTTTAAAACCAGAATAAACATTTCCATTTTAAAATTATGAATACGATATCATTTTAAAACCCAAAACAATATGATATCCTTTATCCCAAATATAAACCTTTTCAAAAATCCAAATGCTTTAAAATTTATAACGTCTGAAAGCCAAATATCCTTTCAAAGCATAATATTTCGAAATTCATAATTTAAAACCATAACTTTTAAAACTTGAATGGTTTGGACATTCAACGGTATATGAATTAAATGGTTTAACTTAAATGTTACTTTGTAAAGAAAATAGTTCTCATGGCTTTACAAATACATTTCATACATTTCTTTATTAAAGTCTAAACCAAAATTTATATTATCTCTCTCAAGTTCCAAAACCACTTCAATTTATTCATATATACGTATATCCATTTTGAGTAACAATATTTCAAACTAAAATTGGATTTTATTCTTTCAACAGATCAATTGTTCTATTAATTAGTCTTGAATATTGACATAAAATCCATAAATAATATGACTTCAATTTCTAGTAATAAAATATATATATTTTCCCAATTCAAATTATACTAGAATATTCATTTCAATTTATTTCGAGAAAAATCCAATTATAAATATCATATCTTAAAATTTCCAAACTTAACATTTAAACATATGATATAAATTATTAAACTCCATTTTCTTAATTTTCTTCCATTTTTAATAAAGATTTTTATACACCTTCTAATTACAAAATTTTCAACTTCATATGTATATATATATGGAAGAAAAATATTTATACAATATAAAATTTAAGATTATTATAAACCGTATTCCATCCAAACCATAGAAATCACATTAAAATAGTTATATATAGACCGCGGTGCCTGTATATAATTTTCTATCCTATGGTCAAGTGATACGGATATTTATCATTTCAATCCGCAATTTAAAAGATATAAAATTTTGCGGTTGTATATCATTTCAAACCGCAATCCCGAATGAAAGGAAATATGCATGATAATTTGCAATTTAATGATATACAATAAAACATCCATCAACATCACCCATCATCCAATCACAATCATCAAGCAATATCAATCAATAACAATTTATATTTGATAATATATAACAGGTAATAACTGGCAATTTTATTCAGATTATATTTAACAACTATTAATCTACAGTCTATATTCAGTAATAAATTATATAACTGTTAACTAGTAGTTCATATACAAACAAATAAATTTTAACTGTAAATTTATACGCAATAAATTAATTAAATTAACAGTTAAATTAAATAAATGCAATTCAACAGATATGAATAAAATAAACATGCCAAATACTCATAAATAAATTTCTATTAATTTCTAAAATAAATTTCTATTAATTTCTAAAATTAATTTAAACAAACACAAAAGCTTCTAGTAGTTGTGAGTGGGTTAAAGCACTCACCTTTGGAATTTAAATCGAATTTAAATTCAATTTAAACTCAAAACTTTGACGGTCTCCAAATCCATCCAAACCATCGTCAAAACGTCAGAAATTCCGATACGATCCCAGCAAAACATACCGCGCGTGAATCCGAGCTCGTATGCAAAAATTATGAAAATTTGAAAAATGGAAAATTCTGGTCCTGGGTCGACTTCGGGTTCGACTTCGGTGCGCCGCCTCAATTCCCCGGTGCTTGCTTGGAGTTTTCGCCAAAACGACCCGGAGCGACCCGAGTCATTTTCTTCCAGACCCGAAGTTGCTCTAGGGTTTTCTCCCCTGAAACTTTGAAATTATTATTTTTTGGAATTTGGGAATTAGGTTTTTTTTTCGCCATTAGAATGAGGAGGTGAAAAGGAGATGTATGTATAGAAAAATGAAAATAAGGAGTGGCTAGGGTTTATAACTGTGTTTATATAGGTAGGCTAGAGATAGGGTAGATAGACTGTAGAATGAACGTGCGGAACAAACTATGGCCCAAAAAGCCCGCTATGCCTCCAGAACCGAATTTATTAAATCTATATATCCAAATAGGTAACTTAAGATATTCTGAACGCGATGGAAAAAGTTTCACGTCCAAATTTGATCGTATGAAGAAGTTATGCTGAAAACAAAATTTCCAAATTGATTTCAAATTGATTTTATTAAAATTGATTTCAAGGCGTTTCACGCCCGTACGATCAAACGACCAGTCTGATCGATACGAAACTTGAAACCCTATAATAATTCACCGATACGGATCCGATGAAACTGGTTTCGTCGAAATCCGAGTCCGTGACCAAATGGCTATTTTCAATATTCATTAAATAAATTAAATAAATTATAAAAATCCAATTTTTACATCTAAATTCAAAAATTAACCAAATTTCTCCCTTTAAATTTTCTTAATTATTTACTCCAATTCTAAACAATTCAAGTGTCAATACATAGTTGTTCTATTCATAAATTTAGATGTTAATCCTTACTTAAAGGTTAAATTCCAATTTTTAATAAATTCAACATTATACGTTTGATTAAATTTATTAAATTCACTTTCTTTCTATTATTCAAAGTTATTGATGTCAATTTAATGAAACTAACATTGGCTCAATATCTATACATTAAAAATTTCAATTCTAACCTTAGATCTTCAACATGTGAAATAGTTAAATAATAAATTCCATCTAAATCTACATCTTCCCACTATCTAAATATTTAGAAAAATTACTTACCACTTTTTATTGTAAATTTCTAAACTAGCAGATTTGTGTCATTTCTAGCCCTTTGGATATTTTAAATTAACTAAAAGCAGATTTACATATAATTTTCATCGTCAATTATTTTAGTAAATAAATCTTCAAAGGTTACTGCAATTAATCCCATAAACTGCAATAAATTCAAATAAATTGACTCTATTGGATTACAACTCACAACTAAATCAATTATTCCCCAACTACAAAGTTACCGTTTCTTATATATATATCACTACAGTAATACTTCCAAATGTTCATCTTTTGTTTGCATAGTTTACTGTATTCAATTGAATTGTAATATTATTAACTTACACATAAATAAAACTTAACACTAATAGAATAAATAACTTACAAAATTTGTTGTCATAAATATATTTTATAAGTCTACACTTAATTATTATCTTACAATACGTTTTTACGTTACTATAAAATTTATACACTCTTCCGTTACCATATTAATAATTATTAAAGTAACGTTCATTCTTAATAACAACGTTATACTATTCAACATATAAAAGGACTCCATTCCCCAAATACATTCATTTATATTTATTCCCTTAAAGTTCTCCTTTATTGACTAGACACATTAATTTAGATTCATTTACATCGAATGCCCTTCTTAGCTATATACTCAATACATGTTAAATCTACATAATTTTTACCCTTTTATTCAAATTCACTTATACCATCAATAACATAATGTTGCCCTAAATTTAGATTCAATTATATACATTAGATAAATGGGTAAACTTTTGTAATTATCCCATATATGAAAATATTTTTATGCATACATTTCCACTTACTTACTATGCATTCATTTATTAGATTACTAATTGCCTTAGTCAACTTATCCCCTATTTACTACCAAATTTCTCACTTGGTTATAGTTTATCAATATATATACATACCTAGGCAAATCAAGTTCTAGTCCTTTTGTTATTTATATTATATTAGGTATGCACAATTAAGTTGTTAATTAACTATTTCTACAAAATTATCTTCATACATTCAGTTCCAAATCTTATAGGATTAAATTCTAGTTACTTACACTAAATCCATGAATTTAACATTCTATCCAAAACATGCTTTTAAATCCTTTTTACTCTAAATAAATTTATTCAATGTTAACATCCACAAAAAATCCAATTCACTTCCATAAATATGGTTGCACTTAAAATCAGTTATTATTACATTAATACTATTTCAAATTTTATTCTTTTAGTATTAATTAAACAATCGTATTAAATTAAGAGGTTATAAATGATTTTCACTATTTATATACACTCCATTTAAAACCCTACAGTCGTTTCAAACACCTTTGTATTGCATTATATTGGTTTCTTAAAATTAAATATTTTAACAAAATGTGACAAATTACATTATCCAAATCTATTATCATAAAATTTTATTGTTACATTAAATTCCAATTACTATAACAAATTACTACGTTTTTCTCAAATAAAATATTAAGGCTATTATTTTATTCTAAATTAGATTAAAAATTATATTAATTTAATTCATTTAACATTATCAAATTTAACGGGTCGTTACAATCTCCCCCACTCAAAACTTTTCGTCCCCGAAAAGGAAAAATAAGGGAGAAGGAAGAATAAAACAGTACATCTTATTTCAAATATTATTTATAAACAATAATTTACTGGATTAATTTCCTTTAATGAAATATACCCGTTTATAATCATTACAACCTTTTATACTTAAATCATTAAAGTTTGGAAAATATTCAACAAAATTCTAAGTCCAAAATTTATGAAATTTTTTGGCAGAGTCTCCTTTGTACGGTGAGGCTCGGGAGAAAATATAATATCAAAATATACAAATATATTACATATATTATCAAAACATTATATCCCAACACGGGAAAAATAGCGCTTTAAACGTAATCCGAAAACGTTCCAATTTGTCGGGCAATATACGCTTATTATTATGGAACCAAAAGCAGTAGCAGTTGCTTCCATCACCTGTATTCACTTATATAATCTAAAAGGTTAAATATTTATTTTAAAGTGAACTATTCAAGTGGATTCAATCATTAATCAACCAAACAATTCAACAATCATCAACCTTACAAACAACATACATACACAAACAAAGCAACCATTTAATCCATCAAACAAATAGTTGTTTGGGTTCAAAATTGAAATTTGTATGAAATGAAATTAACTATCAAGTGCATCCTTTACTCAACAGTCTTAGATGGAACAAAGATAGATACTTATTCATTTAACCACTTCAAATTTCTTACCCAACAGCATAAATCAAACAACACAATTCAAACCAACACCCAAATTTATTTATTATACATTTATCTCATGCTTCAATGGTTTGATTTTCTTTCTTTCATTTATGGAGTGATTTCTTTATTTCTTACAAATTTTCATTTTCCATTTATCACAAAATTCATTATATTTGTATTCCAATTTATTTACTAAAGTTTCTATCATCTATTTATACTACTTACCTTTACTTATAGTAAAATTTCCAATTTAACTTAAGTCTATACAATTAATTCTCATTAATAATAGCAAATTAATAGAATACCATTATTACCTTACTCTTCACTTGTAAGATTTCCCCTTACATTTTCCTACTAACATTGCAACTTTTAATTATATGGTAAGTTATGTATGTTTTAAGAATATAAGTGAAAATTTACAAGTTTCTTCTCCATTCCTTTAATTAATATATATTTGTTTTATAAATTACAATTTCAACTTACCTTTAATCTCATTCATTTATTTAATGTTGAAGTTTCCATTATATTTAATTACAGTAACCCTCTACTTACACTTAATTTATTCCTACTTTCCATTATATTAGAATAGGGGAAATTTAAAACATACTTAAGTTAATAACCCTACAATCAATCCTTATTTACTGAAGAATTTCATTTTATTTACTTAAGTTCATATCACCTATTAATAATTCTTGACTTATTTTTAGTAAAATTTCAATTATAACTTAATTTGATACCACTAAATTCTTATTTATATAATAGCAATTCATAGAATAATCCAAAATTTCCAACATTTCAACTTGCATAATATTCTATTCAAATCTCTTAATTAACATTTCAACCTTTCATATTTGGTAAGTTATATATGTTTAAAGAGAAATGCAAATGAACTTATACTAGTTTAATCTCAATTCTTTTAATTCATTGATTTTCCAATAAATCTTTACCATTATTTATAATTTAAATTTTTAACTTCCTTTATACTTAGCATTAATTCTCTTACTTATTAGAGGTTTTCAATCCATTTATTACTTACTTTTTTTTTATTCCACTAAAATTTTACAATTAATTAATGGAAAATTTTAGAATTAAATTCCGGGTCAAATTTCAATTTATTTTGAAATAATAGATAATTAATTTCTTACAACTTTTATATCTCTAATTACCTTTAATCAAAAAAAAATTTAAATAATTTCAAAACAAATCTACAGTAGAATTTACTACAGTGGCCTTTCCCTTCGAAACTTGAAAATGAAAGTCGATGATGCGGCCGTCATCACCGAAATTATTTTCCAGCGACAGAGAGGAAAGTACAAACTTA
This sequence comes from Allium cepa, assembly GCA_030765085.1. Lineage (NCBI taxonomy): Eukaryota > Viridiplantae > Streptophyta > Magnoliopsida > Asparagales > Amaryllidaceae > Allium > Allium cepa. Next base: position 58,173,687 of record CM060930.1, read on the forward strand.
ATTTCTTCAAAATCCTCTTTAAACCAATTCTTTCGAATTATACTAAATATTTATATAAGAAATACTTATAAACCAAATCCCTATATCCATAAATCCATTGAAAACAGATTTTCAAAATCCCGGACTTAAGTTCTAAAATCTCCAATTTGATTTATTATAATTTCAACTTAGCTTCAATTGTTATAAATATTTTTATTTCCTAACACCCAATCTATAGCAACCAAATATATATATATATATATATCTTTATAAAAATATTTTTATATATAGAAAATATAATAGGCAAAATTATTTCATTCACCCATGTTAAAACAAATATTATGTCGGTCTGTCCTATTAAGTGTTTAGAAATCCCTATTGATGTCATAGCATCCCATGCATCAACCAGAATTTATAAATACAAAGCGGAACAGATTAACACAATATCAAAATCTTTATTAACACTAACAAATACGCTCTCTCATATATATACACTCAGCGACTCCCATAGGGTATTACTACCCTATTAACAAAGAGTCAAACCCCACAAAACCAAGGTTTATCGCTAAACCAAAGCTCTGATACCAACTTTTAACATCCCGCCTTTTCGCACACTTTAAACTGACACACGTGCCAATTAAAAGCATACGCAAGGGCGGATTGTTATAGGGTAAATAAGAAAAACAGAGAAAAAATAAAAAAAATAGAATCTCACAGCGGAAGGATAAGATATAATAATCAATATACAGTTCATGATAACTGTTTACAAAATATTTATTTTACTTATACAATGAATATCAGAGTTACACATACCAATACAATCAATGCAGCGGAAATTTAGAGTGTGGTGCAATACTATAGATAATAATAATACGACTCCTTCGTCTTCGTCCTTCAAAGCTAAAGTCTTCGATCCTGAAACGCTCGGACTGACCCGAGCGAATTTGAAAAGACAAAACACTCGAGTCATACTAAAAGATCTTATGTGAGTTAAATTAACAGAAATAAATATGAGTACAGTAACTCAAGAGATGTTCGGGATTTACATCTCCTAAGGATCCGTTAAACTATTTACTATGTAGTATATTGCGCTATTATAATAGTGTCTATTTATAAAATAAACTTACTTTTAAATAGCGTTAAGGCTTTACATTTTCCACCTTAACACGTAAAATGCCAATAGTCTATACAGTACCGTAATACCTCCTGATCGGGAGGCTACCAGAGGATACTCCATAGGTACGACACAAATAGAAACTCGTAGTAAAGGCTCGGTATGGTAGGTGACACGGCACAACTAGGCAATGCCAGGGTAGATATACCAATTGCTATCCAGGCTGGTGGAAACGCGTAGCCGCATTTACCGCCCACCTCGGATTAACTCCCCAAAATCAAAATATAGAAGTGGCCACTGAATCAATCCAAAATCAAAGTATAATATCGAAGAGGAGGGTCCGATCAGAGGAATGACCTCATTGGCCTGAGAATCGCTCCTGTTTTAGCCACCTTATGCCAACTCACGGGAGTCGGGTCCACGTATTTACCTTACAGGAAACGTCGCCACCACCTACTTCATTCTGGAATCTCCACCGCGTACACGGTTAGTCAAAGTGGTTTTCGGTATCGGCAGAGAGTATGTCCATATCCGATCCCGGTCTCTTTGCCAACCCATCGTTATTATAACACCGCGGTCATTTAAAAATAGCTCATACTTTAAAGCCAGAATAAACATTTCCATTTTAAAATTATGAATACGATATCATTTTAAAACCCAAAACAATATGATATCCTTTATCCCAAATATAAACCTTTTCAAAAATCCAAATGCTTTAAAATTTATAACGTCTGAAAGCCAAATATCCTTTCAAAGCATAATATTTCGAAATTCATAATTTAAAACCATAACTTTTAAAACTTGAATGGTTTGGACATTCAACGGTATATGAATTAAATGGTTTAACTTAAATGTTACTTTGTAAAGAAAATAGTTCTCATGGCTTTACAAATACATTTCATACATTTCTTTATTAAAGTCTAAACCAAAATTTATATTATCTCTCTCAAGTTCCAAAACCACTTCAATTTATTCATATATACGTATATCCATTTTGAGTAACAATATTTAAAACTAAAATTGGATTTTATTCTTTCAACAGATCAATTGTTCTATTAATTAGTCTTGAATATTGACATAAAATCCATAAATAATATGACTTCAATTTCTAGTAATAAAATATATATATTTTCCCAATTCAAATTATACTAGAATATTCATTTCAATTTATTTCGAGAAAAATCCAATTATAAATATCATATCTTAAAATTTCCAAACTTAACATTTAAACATATGATATAAATTATTAAACTCCATTTTCTTAATTTTCTTCCATTTTTAATAAAGATTTTTATACACCTTCTAATTACAAAATTTTCAACTTCATATGTATATATATATGGAAGAAAAATATTTATACAATATAAAATTTAAGATTATTATAAACCGTATTCCATCCAAACCATAGAAATCACATTAAAATAGTTATATATAGACCGCGGTGCCTGTATATAATTTTCTATCCTATGGTCAAGTGATACGGATATTTATCATTTCAATCCGCAATTTAAAAGATATAAAATTTTGCGGTTGTATATCATTTCAAACCGCAATCCCGAATGAAAGGAAATATGCATGATAATTTGCAATTTAATGATATACAATAAAACATCCATCAACATCACCCATCATCCAATCACAATCATCAAGCAATATCAATCAATAACAATTTATATTTGATAATATATAACAGGTAATAACTGGCAATTTTATTCAGATTAAATTTAACAACTATTAATCTACAGTCTATATTCAGTAATAAATTATATAACTGTTAACTAGCAGTTCATATACAAACAAATAAATTTTAACTGTAAATTTATACGCAATAAATTAATTAAATTAACAGTTAAATTAAATAAATGCAATTCAACAGATATGAATAAAATAAACATGCCAAATACTAATAAATAAATTTCTATTCATTTCTAAAATTAATTTAAACAAACATAAAAGCTTCTAGTAGTTGTGAGTGGGTTAAAACACTCACCTTTGGAATTTAAATCGAATTTAAATTCAATTTAAACTCAAAATTTTGACGGTCTCCAAATCCATCCAAACCAGCGTCAAAACGTCAGAAATTCCGATACGATCCCAGCAAAACAAACCGCGCATGAATCCGAGCTCATATGCAAAAATTATGAAAATTTGAAAAATGGAAAATTCTGGTCCTGGGTCGACTTCGGGTTCGACTTCGGTGCGCCGCCTCAATTCCCCGGTGCTTGCTTGGAGTTTTCGCCAAAACGACCCGGAGCGACCCGAGTCATTTTCTTCCTGACCCGAAGTTGCTCTAGGGTTTTCTCCCCTGAAACTTTGAAATTATTATTTTTTAGAATTTGGGAATTAGGTTTTTTTTTCTGCCATTAGAATGAGGAGGTGAGAAGGAGATGTATGCATAGAAAAATGAAAATAAGGAGTGGCTAGGGTTTATAACTGTGTTTATATAGGTAGGCTAGAGATAGGGTAGATAGACTGTAGAATGAACGTGCGGAACAAACTATGGCCCAAAAAGCCCGCTATGCCTCCAGAACCGAATTTATTAAATCTATATATCCAAATAGGTATTTAAGATATTCTGAACGCGATGGAAAAAATTTCACGTCCAAATTTGATCGTATGAAGAAGTTATGCTGAAATCAAAATTTCCAAATTGATTTCAAATTGATTTTATTAAAATTGATTTCAAGGCGTTTCACGCCCGTACGATCAAACGACCAGTCCGATCGATACGAAACTTGAAACCCTATAATAATTCACCGATACGGATCCGATGAAACTGGTTTCGTCGAAATCCGAGTCCGTAACCAAATGGCTACTTTCAATATTCATTAAATAAATTAAATAAATTATAAAAATCCAATTTTTACATCTAAATTCAAAAATTGACCAAATTTCTCCCTTTAAATTTTCTTAATTATTTACTCCAATTCTAAACAATTCAAGTGTCAATACATAGTTGTTCTATTCATAAATTTAGATGTTAATCCTTACTTAAAGGTTAAATTCCAATTTTTAATAAATTCAACATTATACGTTTGATTAAATTTATTAAATTCACTTTCTTTCTATTATTCAAAGTTATTGATGTCAATTTAATGAAACTAACATTGGCTCAATATCTATACATTAAAAATTTCAATTCTAACCTTAGATCTTCAACATGTGAAATAGTTAAATAATAAATTCCATCTAAATCTACATCTTCCCACTATCTAAATATTTAGAAAAATTACTTACCACTTTTTATTGTAAATTTCTAAACTAACAGATTTGTGTCATTTCTAGCCCTTTGGATATTTTAAATTAACTAAAAGCAGATTTACATATAATTTTCATCGTCAATTATTTTAGTAAATAAATCTTCAAAGGTTACTGCAATTAATCCCATAAATTGCAATAAATTCAAATAAATTGACTCTATTGGATTACAACTCACAACTAAATCAATTATTCCCCAACTACAAAGTTACCGTTTCTTATATATATATCACTACAGTAATACTTCCAAATGTTCATCTTTTGTTTACATAGTTTACTGTATTCAATTGAATTGTAATATTGTTAACTTACACATAAATAAAACTTAACACTAATAGAATAAATAACTTACAAAATTTGTTGTCATAAATATATTTTATAAGTCTACACTTAATTATTATCTTACAATACGTTTCTACGTTACTATAAAATTTATACACTCTTCCGTTACCATATTAATAATTATTAAAGTAACGTTCATTCTTAATAACAACGTTATACTATTCAACATATAAAAGGACTCCATTCCCCAAATACATTCATTTATATTTATTCCCTTAAAGTTCTCCTTTATTGACTAGACACATTAATTTAGATTCATTTACATCGAATGCCCTTCTTAGCTATATACTCAATACATGTTAAATCTACATAATTTTTACCCTTCTATTCAAATTCACTTATACCATCAATAACAAAATGTTGCCCTAAATTTAGATTCAATTATATACATTAGATAAATGGGTAAACTTTTGTAATTATCCCATGTATGAAAATATTTTGATGCATACATTTCCACTTACTTACTATGCATTCATTTATTAAATTACTAATTGCCTTAGTCAACTTATCCCCTATTTACTACCAAATTTCTCACTTGGTTATAGTTTATCAATATATATACATACCTAGGCAAATCAAGTTCTAGTCCTTTTGTTATTTATATTATATTAGGTATGCACAATTAAGTTGTTAATTAACTATTTCTACAAAATTATCTTCATACATTCAGTTCCAAATCTTATAGGATTAAGTTCTAGTTACTCACACTAAATCCATGAATTTAACATTCTATCCAAAACATGCTTTTAAATCCTTTTTACTCTAAATAAATTTATTCAATGTTAACATCCACAAAAAATCCAATTCACTTCCATAAATATGGTTGCACTTAAATTCAGTTATTATTACATTAATACTATTTCAAATTTTATTCTTTTAGTATTAATTAAACAATCGTATTAAATTAAGAGGTTATAAATGATTTTCACTATTTATATACACTCTGTTTAAAACCCTACAGTCGTTTCAAACACCTTTGTATTGCATTATATTGGTTTCTTAAAATTAAATCTTTTAACAAAATGTGACAAATTACATTATCCAAATCTATTATCATAAAATTTTATTGTTACATTAAATTCCAATTACTATAACAAATTACTACGTCTTTCTCAAATAAAATATTAAGGCTTTTATTTTATTCTAAATTAGATTAAAAATTATATTAATTTAATTCATTTAACATTATCAAATTTAACGGGCCGTTACACCAAGCCAGTGGCCAAAATTGCTATTTTTACACTAATTGAATAAATTAAAAATTAGTGAATTAAATCAAATTTTCAATTTCAATTCGATAATTGACAATTCTTACCATTTTTAATTTCCCAATCATTTACAATGATTTAAAAAAAATTAAATGTCAAATTAGAGTTGGTAAGTTTATCAATTTCGGTATTAACCTCAATTACATTAAATTCGAAAATTATAAATTTAATTTCCAATCATTCTATTTAATTTACTTTTCATTTTATTATTCAATTTATTAATATCAAACGGATGAAATTAACATTAGATTCAAAACCTATTACCTGAACATTTTCAGATTTCATCTAAATGCCTATTAACGTAATAAATGTTTAATTACATTTATTTGCAATTGTTTCAATTATTGAAATTTACACTTCAATTAAATTAACAAATCTTGACTACTAGTCTTTAAATCAACCAACTGTCATATTATAAATAGAATTAACATTATTTCTAATTATTTCCTTAATTTATACTAATATAACCTTGAATTGAGATTCATTGCAATTGATTACAAATTTGATTTAATGGACTAAATAAATGATTGCTTCACAATAATTTGTTGCCACTAACCCTTAATCATATTTGTAAGCTATCATTTCCAAACAATTACATACAGAACATTGATTTTATTCAATTACTATTTATTCATTATTAATTCATTGATTGATTCAATATTTACATTTATTTTTCTTATATTATTTGTTTCCAAATATTACTATTTACAATCAGTTATAACCCAAATAGTTGTTTCAATCAATTTGGTTTGCATTGAATTAATCATTTATTAGCTTACATTAACATTCTTACGATTCATACCCGTTATAAATTCATTAACAGATTACAAATTTTCATTCCTTTTAATATTAAATAACAAAATTGATTACATAACACTGTTCTTATCCCACTATCATTAATTTTATATTAACTCATCAATTTGTTCAGTATATACTCTCATTTCCTTATATTCAATTCATAGTCAAGTATGACATCTAAATTATTTTAGAAAATTGGAATTTCATTGAAATCGTAAATGATCGACTTTAATTGACATTGTTACGTTTTATATTTTTTTATTATAACATTTAAATTTAATTTCATTAATTGGAATTTCCCTCCATTCATTCATTACTGACCTTAATTAGTATTGTTTACCTTGCATTAACATTATTGCCTTAATTTACATTCAGTTACTATTAATCAATATATAATTGCAATGGTTAATTAACTGCTTAACTTTAATTACTTATTTTAAATTTTATACCCAAGTGCAACAATTAACACTATTACTTTATTGGGATTTTACTTCAATTGTCAACAATTAGTTTTAGCAACCATTGCTACAATTCATTCTTAACATTTACTTCAATATAAATTATAAAATTTTAATTTCTTTTTAAATTTAATTACAAAAATCTTATTAATTTACGAAATTTAATTATTGAAAATCTACGGCTCGTTACATACATACATACATACATACATACATACATAAATGTATATATATGAATACGTCAACCTACTCATCATCAATTTACGTACGCTCAGCTTGAAGCCGACCAGTCTACTTCGGTGATCCACCTGCATGCCACAGTCGCCTGCCAACTCTTAAACCTGCTCAACGTCGCCTCTCCCACCACCTTCGCTGCTTTCTCTGTCTCCCTCCACACAAGCCTTTACTCCTTGCCATGCTCAACAAACCCACCACCTTCCACTCTTTTCTCCCCTCGGACCCACCACACAACTGACTCGCATGCCATCTCCAAACGACAGCCTATTCCGCCTCGCATGCCACGTCCACAATTTAAGCCTTACACGGCCATCTACTCTAATTCCACTTTATCACCGAAAAGCACACAAAACCCATCGCAACGACCCATAAACCCGAAAACAACCATCTCTTCCTCTTCGTGAACCAGCTTTCCCCTCTATAGACCCAATGGCCTGCACCTAACGGCTCATGTCAGCCTCCCCCATAGCAACAAATCCACCAAACAGCCATCAACCAAAGAACTAGACTGGCCGTGTCTCTCATCCGATTACCACTTGCCGTGTCTTTATCCCATCTTCCATTGCTCTTCCTACTCCATTCGACTGCACCAACCCTCCACGTCATTCCCACCTCCATGTTAGAAACCTGCTCTTCGTATCACTAATGGTGCCTTAGTTGTTATAGACTGCATTGGTGTTGGTGCGCAGACCGAGCTGAGCACATGGATTTTCATCTGAAGTGATGCATATATATATATATATATATATATATATAGCTTTTTAAAAAGGGTTGTAATTCGCTTTCTGTCGCCTAAAGGCAAAGTGTTCTCATTAGTTTTCTAGACAACTGGGATTCTCGTGTGAAAAAAAAGAAGGTTATAAATATATGTATCACACACACACATACATACTATATATATATATATATATATTTATATATTTGTTTTTCATCTATTTTGAGATCGTGCTAACCTTGATTTGTCCTGGTCCTGTTGTGTATGCGCATGTCAGTATGCACTAGTCCATGTCAGTTTGCATCATTCTTAGCTATCGTTGTTTTCTCTAGCCACGAAAGGTGTGCAATCACTCATGGTTGACATTATTATATTTAGTAAATTTAATTCACATGAAATGAAAATTGAAATATGATGCCAAATTTGAATTGTTATGTTATTTAATTGTTAAATATGATATGCCATTATCTTCCATAGTTTACCTATGACATATCGCAACATAACCTATTATGTATATTATATTTAAATTTGTTATTGATGATATATGCATGTTGTTGATATGTTAAGTTATTATCATATTTGTTCTGACTCTGCAAGTTCCCTGTTAGTTTAGGAATCCCAATGGGTTAAAATGATACATACCCAAACGATCTTATAGATTAGGGGGAAATTGTTATGGGTTGAACTCATAAACCCAAATGATTTTCATTGATTTTAAAATTTTGGGATTACGAGTTGAAGTGACATAAACCCATAAATTTAAAATAATTACTGATTGAAATGATAAATATCCATATCACTTGACCATAAGATAGGAATCTATATACGGACACCGTTTGTCTATTTTTTAAAATGATTTCCATGGTTATGAAAGGGAACATATGAATTTTAATTTTATATTGATTTTTTTAAAATACATTTTTATTTTCGTATGTGTAAAATTTAGATTTTTAAAATTATGTATTTGGAAATTTTAAATTTATAAGTTAGTTTTGAAAATATGAATTTTAAGATTTTACTTATAATTTTATTATTATTAAATATTAAAAATAAGATTTAATAAAAACGTAAATTTAATAATAAGATTTAATTTAGTAAGATTTAATTAAATTAATATATATATAATATGTTTTAAATATATATATATATAATATTAATATTTAAATATATTTCTTAATAACTTTAAATAAATAAAGGCTGGAAAGATAAATTAAGTAAGAATTGATTTTAATCTAAATGGGTTAACACTTGAATTTAAATAAGAATTGATTTATAATTAAAATTTTTAGAATTTAACTTAAATAGGGATTGATTTGAACTTATTGATATTGAGATTTTGAAGGGTATGATTTTATAACTCAATTTGATAAAAAATGATTAAATGAATAATCCCAACTTTAAATAAAATTAAGATTGAATATTTAATATTAGCTTAAATTTATAATATGAAATTTTAATAAGTGTTATTAAAAATGGGTTAAGTGAATATTTTTAAAATTTTAATAGGACAAAGGTTGAATTTCAAAATATTAATGAAATTTATTAAATTTAGTTATTGTAAATGTTGAATAATTAAACTTTGAAACCTATTGAATTTGAAGTGTGTTAAATTTGTAGTTCAAACCTGGATTTGAAATCGATTAAAAACGTTTTATTGAGAATTTGAATTAAGATTGATTTTGATTGAATTTTTGGAACTAAAATTGATTTGAATTGATTTGTGAAATTAGAAGATACAATTCAAACTTGAAACTATTTTTGATATACCTATTTTAATATATAAACTATTTTAGTGTATAAACTCTTTTTAATATATAAACTACTTTTAATTTATAACTCATATTTTAAATATCTAAACTATTTTTAATTTATAACTATTTCATTGTATGTAAACTATTTTCGATATTTAAACTGTTTTAGTTGGAATGTTATGAATTAGATTTAATGGATATAAATGCAAATATTTTGATATGATGGTTTAACCTATTTTGTGGTTAAGATTTTGAAAATAAATATGATTTTAAAGTGAATAATGATTTCGAAAATAAATATGACTTTAAAGTGGATAATAATTTCAAAAGTGATATGATTTTGAAATGAATATGATATTTTGATATGATGTATAAACTGTTTGAAATATAAAATGACCATGGTGTAAAATGAGAGTTCGATTGTTAAAGAAACCGGGATTTGATATTGTCATACTCTCTGCCAATACCGAAAACCACTTTAAAAATTGTGTATTTGGTGGAGATCCCAGAACGAAGTAGGATGGTTTGGCAATGATTCTGTATGAGGTATTAATGCTTCCTTGACTCTGGTGAGTCAACTTGATGTAGCTAAAATAGGAACCACGCCGGGCGAAGGAGGTCGCTCCTCTTATCGGGCACATTTCTTCGTTACCATTCTATTACTTTGTGATTTGGTTAGGTGCCCCTTTGATTTGGGAGTGTGTCTCGAGGTCGGCGGTAGTAGCTACTATGCATTACCACCAGTCCGGATCCGCAAAACGGTAGTATCCTGCCCTGAGCATTGCCTCACGCGGCTTGTCACATGCCTTATCATGCCTTCTACGAGTTTATTTTGTACCGCATCTATGGAGTGATCTCTGGGTAAACCATCGGTTTGGTGGAGCTTACGATACTATACAGACTACATGAATATATCAAAATGTGCTAAGGGGGATATGGGTAATGCCTCAACGCTATTTTAGTACTTTATTTTACTGATAGACATATTATAATAGCATATATTACTACATAGTAGATAGTTCCGCGGATCCTTAGTGGATGGAAATCTCAAACATCCTTTAAGTTATATTGTATTTTAGTTGACATTTCACTTCAGTTAAATTTACTGGTATAAGAATGTAAATCCCAACTCGAGTGTTTTGTGTTTTGCTTTATGCTCGGGTCAGACTAAGTGGCACAACATCTGAGAGTCGCCTTTGGATTTTGACGCTTTGCTTGAAAATATGTCTTTGTCTGTTCACCTTTCCAGTTACTTTAGTTTGTTTTAGTTATTTTGCCCAGACCTATCATCGGCATTCATATTAGTAACTTCTATGTATTTGAGATTTCTGTTGTACTTTAATTTAAACTCTGATGTTTATATTGTAGCTTCATTAACTACTATTTATCTATTCACTGCTAATTGTTATATTTCTCTATGTCTGTGATTCTGTGATTGATTTATTTACTGTATATGTGTGATGCCCCACCTCTATACCCACGCTAGACAAGGACACTACGGGGTAATGCCGTCAACTGGCACGGAGAATAAGGTTGTTGAGGAGCGACCATTTGTATAATTGCCTTGTGCGAGTATCGATATGCCACATAAAAATATAACTTTTCATCTCAAGAGGAAATCCGACATACCAACACAACCTCAAAGCTACTACACAGTGGCTATATATAATCATCGAAAACAAATATAGAAATGTCATAACACAAATTAGTCACAGAAGTTCATATCTCAAAGGCGGAAACAGATATGAATATACAACACTTGAAAGTGTACATCAGAGTAGTGGTCTAACAAGATCCACAATATCACAAAAGAATAGATACAAGTGTTAGGCAAAAGAATAAGTACACATCAAGGAGTCTCTATCGCGAATGTATACATAACAAAAACTACTAATCTAAAGTAGTTAGTCAAAAATCAGGCGATGGACCCTCATAAGAAGTCAAGTAGAAGCACATGTAATATCTCGGTCTGACCCGAGTATTATTTAAGAAAAAAATAATACACGGATCAGTCTAGCTATAAATATCAGATAAAATGAGATAAGATAATATATGCGATTAAAACATATGATAACGAAATTGTCATGCTATATAAAGTATACATTAACGAACAACAAAGATCATACAATATCACAAGAAATCTCAAAGCACTAAAAAAACGTCATATTCTTTATTTTATTCACCAAACCATAATTATTGACGATCATATCGATGCCAATCGGAAAAGTTAGTGAAACACAAATTCACTAATGCGCAAAAGTTGATAAAGCTTATCAATGCAAATCACGAAAATTGGTGAAACACAAATTCTAGAAATCGATCAATAGAAATCCAGAAATCACAAAAAGAGGAAAGAGGCCTATCACTAGAACGGGAGCATGAAAACTCACCAACACATGTATCACAAAATGGAAAGCTATTCCATGGTTGCTAACCATTAATTTTGAGCCGAGGCTCCACTAAAATGGCCCGAAGACCATGAGCCGAAGCTCCACTAAAACGGCCCGAAGACCATGGGTCGCTAGCCCACCAAGCCGAAGCTCCACTAAAAATGGGGTTTAGTCTCCCTCGTAGACAAAGAGACATCGCACATTGCTAGTCTAAATCACAAAATGATCATCATTGATCGATAAGTGTAAATTACACTAAGCTGGTAAATAAATGAGTTTAGCTTCATGGCCCACAACCACTAGCTTAACTTAATTATTTACGAACAAATTGTATACTTCCACTCGTGGTTAAGTGTAAATTACACTAAGCTAGTAAATAAATGAGTTTAGCTTCATGTCCCATAACCACTAGCTTAACTTAAATATTTACGAACCAATTGTACATCTCCACTAGGAAATTGTCACAAGAGATTCAATCGAACAAGTCCAAAAATTAACCGACGAAGCAAACGTAAGCGTTTCATACCACTTGTTTTACTAAGACGTTTAATTAGATTTCTCATACGAGTGAGGTAAAGGTTTCTATATACTAATAGGTTGGAAAACGGTATAAGAAACGAGCTTTGTAATAAAATAGTGTTGAAATCGTTTTGATGAAAGAATTTTGATATTTACTACTAGTGTTGAAAACGTTTATATTTTGAAGTGACAAATCACAAAAATGATTGTAGGAATACTCAATCACTAAAATTCACATTCGAAGACGTGAATAAAAATCCAAAGAAATCGATACCGAATCCATCAAAGTGGAAATACCCAAAAATTCCAAAAATAGAAGTTATCAAAGTCGACAAGGGTGATAACAACTAATTGGAGAAGAACAATCGATTAAAGATTGGAAAATCATAGCAAAATGAGCATAAATAGGCTAAATAGAGAACAGGAGCAGGTCGGTCGACCGAACTCTCTGAGTCGGTCGACCGAAAATAGTCCAAAAAGGTATCGGCTACAGCTTCGGTCGACCGACTCAGAGAGTTCGGTCGGCCGAACCCCAAATCCTGCATTTTCTACTTTATTTAATAGAAGTGCAAACTCACTCAATTTGCAACCGGTCGAGCACGGACGCTAGGGGATTACGCCCATCGACTACCCAGTCCTATTGGCTCCTCGATGCATCACCAAAAACATGTTCGAACATCAAAGTTAGGATTTTAAAGATTTGAAACCAAAACACTAAAAACTGGGATATTCACCAATTGTGATAGCCCTGAATTTTTGGACATCTGCTAACTGGGAATTGACAAGATTAAATTTATTAAAAAGAAAAATACTGGTTTGTATGATAAACAAAAAAAATGCTGGTAATAAGAGATATCTGGTTGGATTTGAAAAGAAAAAATATATTAACTAGATTTAAAAGTTGTATTCTGAATAAAATAATATACAAATAACTATCATCGTAAGTATAATATGATATTTGAACAGGGAATAATAAAAGTTTTAAAAATATACATATCTTTGAGAAATTAATAACAAAACATATATTTGCTTAAAATTGATTTGTAAATATATATGTGGGATTTAATAAAGGATTTAAAATACTTTTCTTTCTAATATTTGAGATAAAACATAGTTTGTATATATGCACATTTATAAACATAATACATATTAATAAAACTTAAGACAAACTATATATTAATACATAAATATATTAACATAAGAAACATATTAATAAAAATTAAGACAAACTATATATTAATACATAAATATATTAACATAAGAAAAATATTAATAAAAATTTAGACAAACTATATATTAATACTAAAATTTGAACACTTGTAAACATAAGAATGCTTATTAATAACATCTGTAAGTCAAGAAATGTATATAGGCTAACAAGTGTCAACCACCATTACTTTTATTAATATTAAATTATAAAATAAACATTTGAGAACCCAGTTTACATATTTTCTCCTCTTTATTTTCAAAAAACTGAAAACCCAATGAAAAAAAATTAATTTTAAATCCAAATTGTATCAAACTTTTGCAATCAAAACCTGAAAGCTAAAAACTGAATCTAACTCAAATTCTTCAATCTGAAAAGGATGAACTCAACTCAACATCGAAGATAAGAACTGATCAACATCTATAAGCAAGATTCAAAGGCCAGACCTCTTCAATAATCCGGTTCCTGATCTAAGCAATTGGAACCTGGTCTCCGGTTATAAAAAGGTGAGTAATCTTACCCATTGATCTTGAATCTGTGGCATGTTTGGATATTTATACTTGTCGAGAAAATGTTGAAGTTTACATCTGCATGTTTATATGTATTTACACATCTTATGTATATGGGAAATTTAAACATATATGCCAGACATATATCCCTGTTTTATGCTTACAAGCAGGAATACAGAAATAGAAGTCATAATCTAATTATATAATCTTGTATAGCTTTGAAGTATAAATGGGAAAGGCTTGAATTAACAAAGTATGTGTGTTGAAAATAGTCTTAAGGAAAATATCAAATCAATATCTAAAAAAAATAGAGTTTCAGTAAATGCACGATTTTATCAAAAACTCGATATGAATAAATTATGTATTCGAGTTTATAATCTGATGTACTATCTGAAATAATGATTTTTAAAAATAAAATCATGAATTTTAGGGTTGTAAATAGTGAGATATGGCATGTTGATCGAAATTTGGTTTTGAGCAATTTTCTGTTGATCATAAATTTTTTTGGAATTTTTGATCATGGCCGAAGCTAGCCTAATGGTAGGCGGTTTCAGTAAAATTGACACTGGAATTTTTAAGCTGCTATGGTGGTAGATCGAAGGAATCATAGGGTTTAACAACCCATTTGGGACGACATTGAAGTCGAGGGGCTTGCAATATCTAGGAAGCATTGGTCATGACTAGAGTTGGAGGATGGATGCGTAGCTCATCGATGAAGATGTAGGCATGGTGTCGAGAACGTCGGTGGTCGGAATGGGTGGGTTGGGATGTTCATCTGCAACCTATTTTGTTCCAGGTTCTGAGTGATGGGATCAATTTCGATTTCAAGTCAAAATCTTGGTTTGGGGGTTTAGGATCGTAAGCGTGTGTCGGCGATGACCTGATGACGGAGGATTGGGTATCATGATCGTCGGCGATCAGTTGTACACGTGCACGGTGATGGTGGGCGTTTCAGGGGCTGGTGTGGGAAGAAGGTCTGCGACTCAAAGTTGCTTATGGGGAAATTTCGTGATAGCTCGAGAATGGACATGGGTTGCACGCGTAAATGTTTTACTGGATAGTTGTAATATTATTTGAAATAAAGGAAATGGGTTTTGTTGAACGCGAGGTTAACTCGAGAATATTTGAATGATGGCTTGGAAAGAATAGTGTTTTGTCTGGATGTTTATGGATTAGACTTGGGGCATTGTGTTTGCTTCAGGTAATTAGTATGGTTAGTAAGGGTATGATCAAATTAAAAGTGAAAGATAACTTAAAGTAGGAAGTTGGACCAAGTTTTATAACAAGGCAAGGGAAAAAAATTAAATATTGGTTTCAGAGCAAATTTTGTCTTTACAATTTTTGAATAAGGTATTGGTCAAATTTGTAAACAAATTCAAACTTAACTTATAAAGTCAAATGTGATTAAGTCAATTTGATTTGGAAATATATGATTAATTAATTATATTGGATTTTAATTCTTGATAGAAACTTAAGTGATTTTGTACTCCAGCATTTAATTTAGTAAATAATAATTATAGATTAATGGATTGGAAAGTAGAGATTAATTACCCGAATGATAAATTACTTAGTATAATTAATTAAAGGATCCATTAATTAAGATAATTAATTTAAAAAGGTTAGTTAATTAATAAATGAGATTAATTAATGGATAATAAGTCAAGGGAAGTGATTATAATAATTAATTAAGTTAATTAATTGAGGGTTAAAGTAATTAATTATAAATAATTAATTATGATGGTAATTAAATATAAATTGATTAACGATTAATTACTTTGTATTGAAGGAGATTAATTGATAAGTAAGATTTATTAATTAATCATTAAAGAATAATTAATCTATAATTAAAGATTAAATAATTGGTTTATAGGGTAATTAAAGGATGAATTACCCAGTGTATTTAATGTGATGAATGTGATTAATTAATTTGATGAATTATTAAAGATAGTCACTTGGTAATTGATAAAGTATTATTACTTAATGGGATTTATAAGTGTAGTTTCTTAGTGAGGTAATTAAAAATAAATTACTAAATGTAATTAATACAAGAAAACTACTTAATGGAAAGGGATTAAGGGTTAATTACTTAGGAGTAGTAAATGAAGAATTAATTACTTGGTGTAATTAAATAAAGGATTAATATAATTAATTAAGGAGTTAATTAATTAAGGTAAGTAATTACAGAATGGTTAATTACTATTTATGATTTCATAATATTATATGCCTTAGATTGATTAATATCTCGGATATGTGATTGTGATGCTATGTGATATGATATGTTGGGTTTAAACAGAGACAATGTGGTTATCTATCGATGATAAATAAACATGTATAGGTGACACCTTGAATTGAAATTTGAATTGTGTTTAATTTTGAATAATTTGGGATAAAGATGGTATCATATTCAAAGAGACTGGAGTCGGGTATTAGTTAATACCCGAAACCACTTCGATTCTTTGTAAACTTGATATGTGGAATCAATAGGCTGGAATAGAATGAGTTGGGTGAAATGAACCATTTTATTTAAGTTTTGGTACTAAGAAAATTGATTTTGTAAAATAAGTGATGTCTCTAACAACTTGTGAAGTGTAAATTGAAATAAGTTACCCCGGGTTTATATATGTAAAGACCCGTAAATCCGTACTCCTTGAATAGACACTAATCTCCATTGATTAATTCAAGATGAACGAAAATACGAACCCTTAGGGGTTTAAGAAAAATTTAGGAAAGGAAAAAGGCAGAAGAAGAGAGGAAAGAAAATAGAAAATTTTTAAAATAGAAAGAAAAGAGAAGAGAAAGAAAATAGAGAATAGAACAAAATTTTAAAATAGAACGGAACAGAGAGAAAACAACAGAACTACAACTGAACAACATCAGAATCTCACAATTCGCAGCGGAACAACATATAATAATAAATGAATAATCTTTAAACAAAGAACTATATCAGTTATTACATTTTATACATTACATTTCATTACATCATATCATCAGAGTGTACAACAATATACAACATCAAACAGTGCAGCGGAAAAAGAAATACTATTTAACTAGTAATACGTCATGCCATCCAGCTTGCCTCCAGCAACTCCAGAATATCCTGATAAACCTTAACTCTTGACTGCCCGTGTGGAAATTGGTGGGCACCCAGAGTTTAGGAAGGAAAACAATAAACTCCGAGTCAGTCATGTGACTGGTGTGAGAACTCAAAACAGTTTATTTATCTTTAAAATCAAAATAGAGGAATATTTTTAAATTCAATTCGCAAAGCTTTTTAAAAATGAGACTACCAAAAGGCCTCCCGCACACACACACATGCAAACGCAGAATCGGAGGAGATTTCTCCTTATGATAGTCAAAGATGCTTGATACGCATTTAAAATAACATTTGATATTATTACTAGTGCATAGTGTAGAAGAAATTCATTTCGAAAGTAGAATATAAATCTTAGCCAACATAGACATTTCGAACTATGCCTACTATAGCTACCATCCAAACAGTGTTGCGACACCATAAGTGAATGATAGGTTCTACAACTAAAACCGTACAAGTTTCGTATTGGGAATTGGATTTCCAACAAATGGTCAGGCCAAGGAACTTCCAATTGCCACATGAGAATGCCTCTGGAAAGACATCCCCGAGAACCAAACCGGAACTCTGCCAACACAAGGCCGGGTTACCCCTAACTGGGTAACTACTGACACGAGCACGCCATTCCCCGATCGTAAACGACCTTTCTCACGGGATTCCGATAACCAACAACCACAAAGTAATAAATTCGCAGTAACCACATAGGTTAAATATCTGGGCTCCATACCATGATACCACCTCTATCCAGAAGGAAATGTACATACCCTAAAGGGAGCTACCCCTCATAACCTTGCCGCATCTTTCCTGTTTTGACCATTTCCGGGGTGTGAGGCTCGACGAAGTCACGTCCACAAAAACATACTTTATACAAAAGCCATGCTTTGGGTCAACAAATGATCAACACAATGATCACCAAGCTAGACGATCAAATAAACGATCCTATCACAATAATCAACACAATGATCTTTTACAGCAACACTCAGCATGTCACATTACCAAATTGGGAATATATCGCTGATAACATTCAACCATATAACCTCTGAGCTCGTACGTCTCAGAGAAGGGTGTTAAGCTAAAGAATAAATTCTCCGCCACCAACAGAAATATATTTGAAAGAAATCGGCTTTATATCTCAATCTGTAATGTCAGACATACTATCCATACAAGTCTGTTCCGGGATCGAACAAAACCGAAGGCACTTACAATGAAGTCCTTGCAATCCGGATATTCACAATCCTGATCGGAATTTCCATCACTTAGGGAGTCTCTATACCGCTGCAACTCAGTGCAGAGACAATCGACAGGTCATCCTATCGCTCTCGCAAATACCGGGTCTTCAACACCGATCTTCAAATGCAATTCATAACGACGTATCACATATTCGGAATGGGTTATACGACCCCATGGTCCTTTCCCGGTTAACCCGAATAGTGAGCGCTTATTCAAAAATAAGTGTGGCATTCACATTCAAACAAATCACATCAATTACCCATTCAAAGGGAAATATTGATAGTCGGTTATTGAACTATCACTGGATATGCACACATCACCAGATTCCAAATAATTTTCCAAATTATTTATTTTCCAAAATATCTTTACAAGATATATTATTTTCAATACTTCAAAAATAAATTAATATTTATTTTTAAACCAATTCCACTTTCTTTTATAAATTCCTTAGTGAATTTATAATCCAAAAATATCTATGAATATTAATTTCAATTATTCATTTCAATATTTCTTTTCAATTTATCTTTAAAAAGATAAATTCTCAAAATATTCACTTTATATTGGAAAACATTTCCATACTTATTTATTCATAAGTAATTCACAATTTTTATTTATTTTCAACACTTGGAAAATATTCAATATACTTCAATCAAAATTAAGTATATATTTCATTCCTTTAAGAAAATCATTCACTTTAACATATTTATTTGGGCCAAAACGAATGTTACGTAAAACATCGTTACGACAACCCAAAACCACTAGTATAGGGATTCGAAATGAAAATAGATATATAAATCCCAATACTATACAAAACATTTCCTTTCGGAAATCATTTACTATAACAACAGTGTTATAGTCCATCATCTCCTTCTATTTTTCGAAAATGTCTATTTCAACAATAAATGTTGAAATCTATGGTTTCGAATCTCAACACATTTTAAAACATTGTTCGATCGTTTTAATTCTATTTAAAACATCCAAATCCAAAACAATTTCTTTAACGTGTTATTCACTATTCAAAAACGTGAATATACTTCATTAACAATTTCATCCTTTTATTCATTTTAATTCAAAGAATTATTCACTATTCAAAAATGTGAATATAACTCCATTTATAGGTTTCAACAAATTTTTATGTCAAAATAAGTCATTTGCGAATTTATAAAACAACGTTTATAAATTCCATTTCTATTTATTTATAAAAACTTCCTTTTTATAAATTCTTTTATTAACCTATTCCAGTTTATAACTCAATTATAAACTAAAAGTTCATATTATAAGTTAAATACTTATAAAACGATTATTTTACAAAATCGTTCCTCTAAAGACTTTCCAAACCATAAATCTTATAACTTATAAGATTCATTTATTTGACCAAATCTATTCTTCAAATAACTTCACAAATTTATAAATCTTACTATTTATAAATTTTATTTATAACTTCACAGTTTATAATTTTATAAATTTCATTCTTTAATGAAATTCATTTTCACTTCATTCAAACACTTATAAAAGCTCGTTTTATAATTTCAATATCTCAGTTTATAAATATCCATTTATAAATCTCTTAATATAAATCAATTTATATTATCCTTTTAAAACGTCTTTAATCTCCTTTATTATTTCACCATTTTGATTCATAAAATAATTAAATTTTATAAATCCTATATTTAAACTTTTCACAATAAATTCTAAAATCCCGATTAAACTATTTTATAAAATCATTAGCATCATATTCTCAAAAATCAGTTTTTAACTATATTTCTCAAAATCATAATTTTTATAAATTTTAAAAAAAAATTATAACGTTTATTTATTTAAAATGGATCAATTCCAAAATATAGTATATTCTCAAAAATCACTTTAAAAATCATTTTAAAATCCCAAAATTTGGTCCAATGATGCTACACACCAAATAGTCAATCACGACTACAACGATATCATATATCAATATGAAAATCCATCAAACATCAAAATATCTGAAATCAAATAAAAACTGTTGAGGAATCCAGTTGGATCCCTCCAACCTGTTTTCCTGCATCCAAAAACATTAGCACAATACCAATTTCGCTCCAGTACGAAATTATCGCGGTATATGGGATTTAAAATATTATCCGCTTAATAACGGCGTAATAAGGTCTCATCCGCTAAACAAAAAATGCGGGAAATCCATAACTGCAATATATACATATGCCAATATATATATATTGATATTATATATAATACCAATTTCACTGTTTATGAAATATTCGCGGTATATGTTTTTAATAAATAACATCCGCTTACTAACGGCGCATAATGTCTATTTTAACAATCAATAGATATCAATCATCATTCAAACATGCATTCAAATATTTTAAATCTAACTATTTAAAATAAAATCGAAACTGATTCGATCGAGTGAGAAGTTCTCACCTTGATTTTAAATTCCGTTTTAGCGATTTATTTCGAATAAAATTAAACGGACGTTTAATTTTACCAAAAATTCTCACTAACTCCAAACGACTCCAATCCAACTCCAACGCGTAGTGCTCGTCCATACGATTCCAACGCAACTGGTTTCGCGCGTTTTCGACCTCGTATGAAAAAGATATGATTTTATGAAGTTTATACACGATTTTATAACTAAATTTATAAATAATTTATAATTTTCAAACCCTAAGCATCTACAGCCGTTGATCCCACAACCAGCAAATCTTGGCCGTGCATACACCTTTCTTCCATCTCTCAAACTCACGCATGCTCCAGTAAAGAACCGAACCCATGCTCGAAACTAGGGCTCCAAATTCGAGCCTCCTCGACGCATGATAATTCGATCAACTAGCATCACGTCGTAGCTCCATCCACCACCTACCTTCGGCCTAAGAACGAGCAAGCTCGGCTGCCCCTCCTCGCCTAGAAACGCGTGCGAACGAGTGCACTTCACGGCCAGATTCTGGCGAATCCACTTCGAGTTTTTCCATCATAACCGTTGATTAGCTAGTTCGTGTTGCCCCCTTCAACATTGTAGTTGAACAAATTTGATGAAACTGAATAGATTTGAAGAAATCAAAGAGAGAAGGAGAGAAAGTATCGGCCCTTGGTTCTGTATATGGCGGCTAGGGTTTCATAAACTTATATATTTTTTTTTATTTATGAAGGCAATGGTCTCCTTTTATAGAAAATCGAACGTAAACACTATCCATTTCGGAAATTCCGAACTCCGATTTACGCGCCGTAACCAGCGTTTCTAAGGTTTACCCCACGTTCCGGACATAATAAAACAGTATTCGGAAGCTAATTCGGACATCTGTGCGAGTTATGGCTATAAACGCTCAATTTGAATTAAACCGATTTAAGCGATTTTCTAGGCGTTTTAATTCGTATCGGACAAACGGTAAATCCAATTGACTTGAAATTTGAAACCTTATAATAATATCACATTACGGATCTGATGAAACTGGTTTCGTCGAAATCCGAGACTTTTTGAAAAATGGCTATTTTCACTTGTCAAATTTAAATTAAAAACAATTCGATGCGTTTCGAGCTGCCACGCTCAAACGATAACTCCGATTGACATGAAAATTGAAATCCGGTAATAACTAACTATTATAGATCCAATGGAACTAGTTTCGTTCAATTCTGAGACTGTTCAAAAATTGACTATTTTCACTAGTCGATTTAAATATTAAAATATTCAATTTTCACAAATTAACTTTTAATTCGATTTTAAAAGTTCTAAAATATCATTCTAACTCCCATATGATAAAATAAAATTTTACAAATCATTTACAATCATATTTAACTCAATTTTCAATTATTTCTATAATTTAACATATTAAATTATCGATTTAATTATTCAGTTAAATCCAATAATTCAAATAAAAATTTATTTGACTTATAAATTCACTTCTTAATATTTAAAATTAATTAAATATTCAAATTTTAATTTCTAAAAATTCTGGGTCGTTACAATCTTCCCACCTTAAAAGAATTTCGTCCTTGAAATTATTAAGTAAGAAAAGTACAGAATTTATTAACTTTCCAAAAATTCGTAATTAAATTCCTTACAATAACTTTACTAAGTTTTCAAATCATACTTAGTTATCTTTTCAAAAACAACTACTATTGTTTAACTTTCAATTCCAAAATCAAAGTTAAAGTTTTCAAACTTTTCCAATTTTCTCAAAAAATTTCTAACGCCTTAAATTTTCGGAAAAATTCGCCATAGTCTCCTTTGCGCGGCTCGATCCGAAAAAAAATGACAGTATATATATCACAAATATACATCTCATCAAGTAATGAGGCATCCCGAAGGGAAAAAGTGTAAAAGTACGATATTTAATCCGAGATATGTACCTTATATTTTATTAGCAAGCATATACGGCTAATATAGCGCGAAAGCGAGCTCCAAATGCGAAGCAAACGCGATCCGCACCTACTAATCACTCAACAAACAACATGAGAATCATGCATATAGACAATAGTATCGATATACAACATATAGTAACATAATAACTATACATGTCAACATAGCAATGCAACTAAAGCAACATGTAACGACCCAAAATTTTTAACAATTTAATTTGAGAATATTTAATTAATTTTAAATATTTAAATGGTGGTTTGAATTTAATTTCAAATTATCAGAATGAATTGGCGATTAAATTATAGAATTTAATCGATTGAAAGTTAAATAAAAATTTGAATCTTCAATTTTAAGCCGATTTAAAATATTTCAAAGGCTTGTAAAATCCATATTGATAGTACTGAAGATTTTAGAAGCTTCAGAATTTAATTTGAAAGTGAATTATTTAGTTTTAAAAATTTAATCGTTTGAATTGACATTTAAAATAGCCGTCCGAGTCACAGTCTCGGAATTCAACGAAACCAGTTCCATTGGGTCCGGAATATCGAATTATTGCCGGATTTCAAATCTTGTATTTTTCTGAGTTGGTATGTGAGCACACGGTGAGTAAACGCGTTGCAATTAAATCGAATTCAAATTAAATTTAAATTTAATTTTATTAATTAGTCAACATGTACACGTCCTTCCCTAAAAATATGCCTAGTATCAAGCAGATAATCACGGAGGCAGACACGTTCTCCCTTGCTTCCACCAGAAATCACGTTCCCCTTTATAATAAATTCAAAGCCTCTGAACAAATTAAAAAAAAAAGTCAAATAAGAAAAAAAATGAAGGCAGTCGCGTCGCAATGGAGGGGGTCGCACGAGCTCGCGGCGGTGGGCGCGTTGAGGAGGCGATTGGGTTTGGATCGAGCCGTGGTCGATCGCGTGACGTCAAGGGAAGCTAAGCGCCATCGAGATTTGTGGAGAGGGTGTTATGGCAGTGGCCGCGATTCTGAGAGAGGCTTGGGCTATCGCTTGGCTCGGCAGTGGATAGAATCGGCGGCGGCGAGCTCCGTTGATAGTGGCGAGGAAAATTTGGGGGCCGACGTTGTCATGATGGGTTCTGGCATCTTCGGCAAGGTCGTCGTGACCTAAAAGCATGGGTTGGGGCGATCGTAGAATTCGCGTTCGAGGCGACGTCGAGTAGCTCGCGTACGCGAGCTAGGGCACAGCGATTCGAAGGCAACGTCGAACTCACGTGGGGCTGCAGTCGATTAAGGTATACTTATTATTTATTCTTTTCGATGTAAGAATTCAAATATAATTGTATAGATATATACAGAATTGGGATAAAAATATATACATTTTAAAACAGTAAAAAAAAATAGTTTTTTTTTTTTGCAGTAAGGTATAAAATGATAAATGTTTACAGTAAGTTAATATACAGATAAAAACAGATTTTTAATTATTTATTCATTTATATATATGGATAGAGTTTGAAAAAAATAGGAATGTTAGCATATGGAAAACTTATATAAGCAAAATGTTAGAATTATTTTAAAAAGAAAATCAGTTTGAATCTTTAATTTTTAGTTTAAAATAAAAATCATTAACTTGAGATGAAATAAAGAGTTGAATAAAATTATTAAAGGAATTGGTTGAGGACAAAACCGATGAATTAAATTATAAAATGAAAAATTTATTATTCGATTTTTTTTTCGAATATTAATAAATTGTGTAAATATTTATACAAGGTATAAATGAAGAAAACAAGTTGAATTGGAAGTGGATTGCAAACGGGAATAAAGGTGAGAACTTCTCACTCGGAATTTTGTTGTATATTTAAATTTTAAATAGTTAGATTTAAAATTGTTAGTTGTGTTGATTGAATGATTGGATGATGATTGTTATCT
The DNA here is from genome assembly GCA_030765085.1 of Allium cepa. Taxonomy (NCBI): domain Eukaryota; kingdom Viridiplantae; phylum Streptophyta; class Magnoliopsida; order Asparagales; family Amaryllidaceae; genus Allium; species Allium cepa. The sequence goes on from CM060930.1 coordinate 58,198,792, forward strand.
ATATATTGGATGTGAATAGACCCTATACGCCGTTAGTAAGCGGAGGTTATTTATTACACACATATACCGCGATATTCCACCTCGAAGTGGAATTGGTATTATATTATATATATAGCAATATATATATATATTGGCATATGTATATATTGCAGTTGATTGATTTCCCGCATTTTCTTTTAGCGGATGAGACCCTATTGCGCCGTTAGTAAGCGGATATATTTTATAAAATCCCATATACCGCGATATTCCGTCTTGAAACGGAATGGTATTGTGCTAATGTCTGTGGATGCAGGGAAACAGGTTGGAGGGATCCAACTGGATTCCTCACAAATATTTATTGATTTTAGATATTGTGATGTTTGATTGTTTATCATGGATGATATATGATGTTTGAAATCGTGATTGACTATTTGATGTGTTGCATCATCGGATCCAATTTTTGAAGTTAAAACAACAATTTTAATTTCAAAAGTGATTTTTGGAAATATACGTTTATAAAATATTTTTGGAATTGATTCATCTTAAATAAATAAACATTATAATTTTAATATTATAAAAATTATGATTTTTGAGAAATACAGTTAAAAGTTGATTTTTGAAAATATGGGATTAGTGGTTTTATAAAATAGTTTGAACTGGGATTTCTGAATTTATTATAAGAAGTTTAAAAATAGGATTTATAAAATTTTTATTTTATAAATCAGAATGATGAAATTATAAAAGAGTTTGAAGATGTTTAAAGTAATAATATAAATTGTTTTATATTAAAAGATTTATAAGTTGATATTTATAAATTTAGAATATCTTGAATTATAAAACGAGCCTTTATAAGTGATAGAATGATTTGTAAATGAATTTCATAAAGGAATGAAATCTATGGAATTTATGAAATTTGATTATTTTATAAATTAAAATGATGACATTATAAGGAGTTGAAAGACGTTTTAAAATAGTAATATAAATTTTTTTATATTAAAAGATTTATAAATGGATATTTATAAATTAAAAATATTGGAATTATAAAACGAGCTTTTATAAGTATTAGAAAGAATGGTGAATGAATTTCACTAATGAATGAAATTTATAGAATTATAACGGTGAAGTTATAAATAAATTTTATAAATAAAATTTATAAAGTTATTTAGGAAATAGATGTGGATAAATAAATGAATCTTATAAGTTATAAGATTTATAAAATTTATGAAGTTTAAAGGAACGATTTTATAAACAAATAAATTATAAGTATTTGACTTATAATATGAATTTTTAATATATCATTGTGATATGAATTGAGATAGGTTAATAAAGGAAATTTATAAAAGGAAGTTGTTGTAAAATAAATAAAAATGAAATTTATAAGCATTGTTTTATAAATTCGAAATGACTTATTTTGATAAGTAAAATTGTTGTAATTTATTAATGGAGTTATATTCATGTTTTAAACAGTGAATAATTCCTTAAAATAAAATGAATAGAAATGATGAAATTGGTTAACAAGTATATTCACGTTTTTGAATAGTGAATATTATGTTAAAGAAATTATTTTGGATGTGATGATTTAAATAGAATTAAAACGATCTAAAGATGTTTTAAAATGTATTGAGATTCGAAACCATAGATTTCAACATTCACTGTTGAAATAGACGTTTTCGAGAAATAGAAGGAAATGATGGACTATAACACTGTTGTTATAGTAAATAATTTCCGAGAGGAAATGTTTTGTATAGTATTGGGATTTATATATCTATTTTAATTTCGAATCCCTATACTAGTGATTTTGGGTTGTCGTAACAATGTTTTACGCAACATTTTTTTTAACCCAAATAAATATGTTAAAGAAAATGATTTCCTTAAAGAATGAAATATATACTTAATTTCGATTAGAGTATATTAAATATTTTCTAAGTGTAGAAAATAAAAAGGCTTGTGAATTACTTATAAATAAATAAGTATGGAAATGTTTTTCCAATATTAAGTGAATATTTTGAATTTATCTTTTTGAAGATAAATTGAAAATGAATATTTGAAAACGAATAGATATCGTATATTCATAAATATTTTGGAATGTAAATTCAATATAGAATTTATAAATGAAATTGGGAAATTGGGTTTAAAAATAAATATTGATTTATTTTTGAAGAATGGAAAATATATATATCTTGTAAAGATATTTTTGGGAAATAAATAATTTGGAAAATTATTTGGAATCTGGTGATGTTGGCATATCTATTGATAGTTCAATAACCGACTATCGATATTTACCTTTGAATAGGTATTTGTTGTGATTGCTTGAAAATTGAATGCCACACTTATTTTTGAATAAGCGCTCACTATTCGGGTTAATCGGGAAAGGACCTTGGGGTCGTATAACCCATTCCGAATATGTGATACGTCGTTATGAATTGCATTCGAAGATCGGTGTTGAAGACCGGATATTTTCGAAAGCGAAAGGGTTTCTTGTTGATTGTCTCTGCACTGGCTGATCCCTGGTATTGAGATCTCCATATGTGATGGGAAATCCGAACGTGATTAGAGATTATTCGGATTGCAAGGACTTCTTTGTAAGTGCCTTCGGTTCTGTTCGAGTCCGGAACAGACTTGTATGGATTGTGTGTCTGACATTACAAGTTTAGAATGTAAAGCCGATTTCTTTCAAATATATTTCTGTGGTGGCGGAGAATTTATTCTTTTAGCTTAACACCCTTCTCTGAGACGTACGAGCTCAGAGGTTATATAGTTGAAGTTATCAGCGATATATTCCCAATTTGGGAATGTGACATGCTGAGTGTTGCTGTAAATGATCATTGTGTTGATTATTGGGATAGGATCGTTTATTTGATCGTCTATCTTGATGATCATTGTGTTGATCATTTGTTGACCCAAAGCATGGCTTTTGTATAAAGTATGTTTTTGTGGACGTGACTTCGTCGAGCCTCACACCCCGGAAATGGTCAAAAGAGGAAAGATGCGGCAAGGTTATGAGGGGTAGCACCCTTTAGGGTATGTACATTTCCTTCTGGATAGAGGTGGTATCATGGTATGGAGCCCAGATATTTAACCTATGTGGTTACTGCGAATTTATTACTTTGTGGTTGTTGGCTATCGGGATCCCGTGAGAAAGGTCGTTTACGATCGGGGAATGGCGTGCTCGTGTCAGTAGTTACCCAGTTAGGGGTAACCCGGCCTTGTGTTGGCAGAGTTCCGGTTTGGTTCTCGGGGATGTCTTTCCAAAGGCATTCTCATGTGGCAATGGGAAGTTCCTTGGCCTGACCATTCGTTGGAAATCCAAAGAAACAATACGTGACTTGTACGGTTTTAGTTGTAGAACCTGCCATCTAATATGGTAGCTATAGTAGGCATAATATAATGGTACCTATGCTGGCTAAGATTTATATTCTACTTTCGAAATCGTTTTATACACTATGCACTAATAATAATATCAAAATTGATTTGATTTTAATGCGTATCAAGCATCTTTGACTAACATAAGAAGAAATCTTCCCCAAGTTTGCGTTTGCATTGTGTGTGTGGCGGGAGGTCTTATGGTAGTCTCATTTTTAAAAGCATTGCGAATTGAATTTAAAAATATTCCTCTATTTTGATTTTAAGATAAATAAACTGTTTTGAGTTCTCACACCAGTCTTGTTAAGCTATTGGGCTATGTGATGGGGGGTTCTCGCTTCGCGGTTAGGTGGCGAACGGGAGACTCTTACCCCCACACGTCCTCTTTACGGGGTTGGTTAGGCGAAGCCGTGACATTCGAAAGGGTGGCCGTAAAAGCAAGTCTGGGATATCAGTGTAAGCCACGGTGGGGCTGGGATGGTTGAAAAGCCTACCGGTTGTGACCGCTGTCGACGGTTGAAAAGCCTAGATCTTTACATTTGGTATCAGAGCTTATGGTTAAGCGACAACTATGGTTCTGTTGGGTATTACTCGTTAGAGATAGAGTCAGCAGTACTCTAGAATGAGTTTGAGTGTAATAATAGATATTAGAGCGTATTTGTTAGTGAATATAAAATTGTTTTTGAATCGGGTAAATAAAGTAATTTTGCCCAAAACTATTTTTGTATAGAAAAGAAATGGCTTTCTATGAATTATTATAATATATGGTTGCATGATTGTTAGAAGTGATGATATTGAATTATTATCATTAGTATATGGAATTAAATAAAATGGATTGAATTCAAGAAAATTAACTTGATAATTTATTCATTTGTGAAATAAATTCAAATGAAATTGAGTGAATTGAAAATTTAAATGAATTAGTGAATAAAACTAATTTAAAGTAGTAATATGAATTAGCAAATGAAAGTAAATCGATAGAATTCAATATTTAGAATTGAGAATTAAATTCGAATGGAATTTCAAATTGTGAATTGAATTCAAATGGAATTTAAATTGTGAATGAAATTGAATTGTAGAGTAAAATTGAATGAAATGAATATGTAACTTCAATAGTGAAGTTAAAATATATAAGAAACATATATCGAAATTTTGCAATAGAATTGGCAAATTGGTTTGAATATTGTATTTGGATTTGTATGCTACTACTACTAGCAGGTTATACAGGTATATAAAGGAATTGAGATTTTGATTTCAAAGATAAAATTGAATGGCTCGACCGAAAGGTACGTATTTCAATTTCAGTATGAAATTTGATGACTTTCTTCTCTAGCCACTTGGCTTTTCTCTTTTCTTTTTGATTCTGAGGGGCCGTGGTGCCATTTTGTAGTCGTACCGAGCTAGCCGTGCAAAGGAGACGCTGACGAAATTTTTCGAAAATTTAGGGTGTTAGAAAATTTTTGAGAAAATTTTGAAAGTTTGAAATTTGAATTTAAATTTAAATTTAAATTGTAAGGAAAACAATGTTGTTTGAAACCTATAATAGAAGTTAAAAAGCTAGTTGAAAAGATAGTGAATCTCTAGTAAAAAGATTTAGGCTAGTAAGTTGATAAAATTATTTGAATTGTGAAAGATAATAGACGGGATAAGGGCATTCTTCTTAACTTGTAATTTCAGGACGAAATTCTTTTAAGGGGGAAAGATTGTAACGACCCAAAATTTTTAACAACTTAATTTGAGAATATTTAATTAATTTTAAATATTTAAATGGTGGTTTGAATTTAATTTCAAATTATCAGAATGAATTGGCGATTAAATTATAGAATTTAATCGATTGAAAGTTAAATAAAAATTTGAATCTTCAATTTTAAGCCGATTTAAAATATTTCAAAGGCTTGTAAAATCCATATTGATAGTACTGAAGATTTTAGAAGCTTCAGAATTTAATTTGAAAGTGAATTATTCAGTTTTAAAAATTTAATCGTTTGAATTAATATTTAAAATAGCCGTCCGAGGCACAGTCTCGGAATTCAACGAAACCAGTTCCATTGGGTCCGGAATATCGAATTATTGCCGGATTTCAAATCTTGTATTTTTCTGAGTTGGTATGTGAGCACACGGTGAGTAAACGCGTTGTAATTAAATCGAATTCAAATTAAATTTAAATTTAATTTTATTAATTAGTCAACATGTACACGTCCTTCACTAAAAATATGCCTAGTATCAAGCAGATAATCACGGAGGCAGACACGTTCTCCCTTGCTTCCACCAGAAATCACGTTCCCCTTTATAATAAATTCAAAGCCTCTGAACAAATTAAGAAAAAAAAAGTCAAATAAGAAAAAAAATGAAGGCAATCGCGTCGCAATGGAGGGGGTCGCACGAGCTCGCGGCGGGGGCGCGTTGAGGAGGCGATGGGGTTTGGATCGAGCCGTGGTCGATCGCGTGACGTCAAGGGAAGCTAAGCGCCATCGAGATTTGTGGAGAGGGTATTATGGCAGTGGCCGCGATTCTGAGAGAGGCTTGGGCTATCGCTTGGCTCGGCAGTGGATAGAATCGGCGGCGGCGAGCTCCGTTGATAGTGGCGAGGAAAATTTGGGGGCCGACGTTGTCATGATGGGTTCTGGCATCTTCGGCAAGGTCGTCGTGACCTAAAAGTATGGGTTGGGGCGATCGTAGAATTCGCGTTCGAGGCGACGTCGAGTAGCTCGCGTACGCGAGCTAGGGCACAGCGATTCGAAGGCAACGTCGAACTCACGTGGGGCTGCAGTCGATTAAGGTATACTTATTATTTATTCTTTTCGATGTAAGAATTCAAATATAATTGTATAGATATATACAGAATTGGGATAAAAATATATACAGTTTAAAACAGTAAAAAAAATAGATTTTTTTTTTTGCAGTAAGGTATAAAATGATAAATGTTTACAGTAAGTTAATATACAGATAAAAACAGATTTTTAATTATTTATTCATTTATATATATGGATAGAGTTTGAAAAAAATAGGAATGTTAGCATGTGGAAAACTTATATAAGCAAAATGTTAGAATTATTTTAAAAAGAAAATCAGTTTGAATCTTTAATTTTTAGTTTAAAATAAAAATCATTAACTTGAGATGAAATAAAGAGTTGAATAAAATTATTAAAGGAATTGGTTGAGAACAAAACCGATGAATTAAATTATAAAATGAAAAATTTATTATTCGATTTTATTTTCGAATATTAATAAATTGTGTAAATATTTATACAAGGTATAAATGAAGAAAACAAGTTGAATTGGAAGTGGATTGCAATCGGGAATAAAGGTGAGAACTTCTCACTCGGAATTTTGTTGTATATTTAAATTTTAAATAGTTAGATTTAAAATTGTTAGTTGTGTTGATTGAATGATTGAATGATGATTGTTATCTATATATTGGATGTGAATAGACCCTATACGCCGTTAGTAAGCGGAGGTTATTTATTACACACGTATGCCGCGATATTCCACCTCGAAGTGGAATTGGTATTATATTATATATATAGCAATATATATATATTGGCATATGTATATATTGCAGTTGATTGATTTCCCGCATTTTCTTTTAGCGGATGAGACCCTATTGCGCCGTTAGTAAGCGGATATATTTTATAAAATCCCATATACCGCGATATTCCGTCTTGAAACGGAATGGTATTGTGCTAATGTCTGTGGATGCAGGGAAACAGGTTGGAAGGATCCAACTGGATTCCTCACAAATATTTATTGATTTTAGATATTGTGATGTTTGATTGTATATCATGGATGATATATGATGTTTGAAATCGTGATTGACTATTTGATGTGTTGCATCATAGGATCCAATTTTTGAAGTTAAAACAACAATTTTAATTTCTAAAGTGATTTTTGGAAATATACGTTTATAAAATATTTTTGGAATTGATTCATCTTAAATAAATAAACGTTATAATTTTAATATTATAAAAATTATGATTTTTGAGAAATACAGTTAAAAGTTGATTTTTGAAAATATGGGATTAGTGGTTTTATAAAATAGTTTGAACTGGGATTTCTGAATTTATTATAAGAAGTTTAAAAATAGGATTTATAAAATTTTTATTTTATAAATCAAAATGATGAAATTATAAAAGAGTTTGAAGATGTTTAAAGTAATAATATAAATTGTTTTATATTAAAAGATTTATAAGTTGATATTTATAAATTTAGAATATCTTGAATTATAAAACGAGCCTTTATAAGTGATAGAATGATTTGTAAATGAATTTCATAAAGGAATGAAATCTATAGAATTTATGAAATTTGATTAATTTATAAATTAAAATGATGACATTATAAGGAGTTGAAAGACGTTTTAAAATAGTAATATAAATTGTTTTATATTAAAAGATTTATAAATGGATATTTATAAATTAAAAATATTGGAATTATAAAACGAGCTTTTATAAGTATTAGAAAGAATGGTGAATGAATTTCACTAATGAATGAAATTTATAGAATTATAACGGTGAAGTTATAAATAAATTTTATAAATAAATTTTATAAAGTTATTTAGGAAATAGATGTGGATAAATAAATGAATCTTATAAGTTATAAGATTTATAAAATTTATGAAGTTTAAAGGAACGATTTTATAAACAAATAAATTATAAGTATTTGACTTATAATATGAATTTTTAATATATCATTGTGATATGAATTGAGATAGGTTAATAAAGGAAAATTATAAAAGGAAGTTGTTGTAAAATAAATAAAAATGAAATTTATAAACATTGTTTTATAAATTCGAAATGACTTATTTTGATAAGTAAAATTGTTGTAATTTATTAATGGAGTTATATTCATGTTTTAAACAGTGAATAATTCCTTAAAATAAAATGAATAGAAATGATGAAATTGGTTAACAAGTATGTTCACGTTTTTGAATAGTGAATATTATGTTAAAGAAATTATTTTGGATGTGATGTTTTAAATAGAATTAAAACGATCTAAAGATGTTTTAAAATGTATTGAGATTCGAAACCATAGATTTCAACATTCATTGTCGAAATAGACGTTTTCGAGAAATAGAAGGAAATGATGGACTATAACACTGTTGTTATAGTAAATAATTTCCGAAAGGAAATGTTTTGTATAGTATTGGGATTTATATATCTATTTTAATTTCGAATCCCTATACTAGTGATTTTGGGTTGTCGTAACAATGTTTTACGCAACATTCGTTTTAACCCAAATAAATATGTTAAAGAAAATGATTTCCTTAAAGAATGAAATATATACTTAATTTCGATTAGAGTATATTAAATATTTTCTAAGTGTAGAAAATAAAAAGGCTTGTGAATTACTTATAAATAAATAAGTATGGAAATGTTTTTCCAATATTAAGTGAATATTTTGAATTTATCTTTTTGAAGATAAATTGAAAATGAATATTTGAAAACGAATAGAAATCGTATATTCATAAATATTTTGGAATGTAAATTCAATATAGAATTTATAAATGAAATTGGGAAATTGGGTTTAAAAATAAATATTGATTTATTTTTGAAGAATGGAAAATATATATATCTTGTAAAGATATTTTTGGAAATAAATAATTTGGAAAATTATTTGGAATCTGGTGATGTTGGCATATCTATTGATAGTTCAATAACCGACTATCGATATTTACCTTTGAATAGGTATTTGTTGTGATTGCTTGAAAATTGAATGCCACACTTATTTTTGAATAAGCGCTCACTATTCGGGTTAACCGGGAAAGGACCTTGGGGTCGTATAACCCATTCCGAATATGTGATACGTCGTTATGAATTGCATTCGAAGATCGGTGTTGAAGACCGGATATTTTCGAAAGCGAAAGGATTTCTTGTTGATTGTCTCTGCACTGGCTGATCCCTGGTATTGAGATCTCCATATGTGATGGGAAATCCGAACGTGATTAGAGATTATTCGGATTGCAAGGACTTCTTTGTAAGTGCCTTCGGTTCTGTTCGAGTCCGGAACAGACTTGTATGGATTGTGTGTCTGACATTACAAGTTGAGAATGTAAAGCCGATTTCTTTCAAATATATTTCTGTGGTGGCGGAGAATTTATTCTTTTAGCTTAACACCCTTCTCTGAGACGTACGAGCTCAGAGGTTATATAGTTGAAGTTATCAGCGATATATTCCCAATTTGGTAATGTGACATGCTGAGTGTTGCTGTAAATGATCATTGTGTTGATTATTGGGATAGGATCGTTTATTTGATCGTCTATCTTGATGATCATTGTGTTTATCATTTGTTGACCCAAAGCATGGCTTTTGTATAAAGTATGTTTTTGTGGACGTGACTTCGTCGAGCCTCACACCCCGGAAATGGTCAAAACAGGAAAGATGCGGCAAGGTTATGAGGGGTAGCACCCTTTAGGGTATGTACATTTCCTTCTGGATAGAGGTGGTATCATGGTATGGAGCCCAGATATTTAACCTATGTGGTTACTGCGAATTTATTACTTTGTGGTTGTTGGCTATCGGGATCCCGTGAGAAAGGTCGTTTACGATCGGGGAATGGCGTGCTCGTGTCAGTAGTTACCCAGTTAGGGGTAACCCGGCCTTGTGTTGGCAGAGTTCCGGTTTGGTTCTCGGGGATGTCTTTCCAGAGGCATTCTCATGTGGCAATGGGAAGTTCCTTGGCCTGACCATTCGTTGGAAATCCAAAGAAACAATACGTGACTTGTACGGTTTTAGTTGTAGAACCTGCCATCTAATATGGTAGCTATAGTAGGCATAATATAATGGTACCTATGCTGGCTAAGATTTATATTCTACTTTCGAAATCGTTTTATACACTATGCACTAATAATAATATCAAAATTGATTTGATTTTAATGCGTATCAAGCATCTTTGACTAACATAAGAAGAAATCTTCCCCAAGTCTGCGTTTGCATTGTGTGTGTGGCGGGAGGTCTTATGGTAGTCTCATTTTTAAAAGCATTGCGAATTGAATTTAAAAATATTCCTCTATTTTGATTTTAAGATAAATAAACTGTTTTGAGTTCTCACACCAGTCACATGACTGACTTGGAGTTTATTGTTTTCCTTCCTAAACTCTGGGTGCCCACCAATTTCCACACGGGCAGTCAAGAGTTAAGGTTTATCAGGATATTCTGGATATTCTGGATTTGCTGGAGGCAAGTTGGATATTTCTTTTTCCGCTGCACTATTTGTTGTATGTTGTTGTACACTCTGATGATATGATGTAATGAAATGTATGAAATGTAATAACTGATATAGTTCTTTGTTTAAAGATTATTCATTTATTATTATATGTTGTTCCGCTGCGAATTGTGAGATTCTGTTATTGTTCTGTTGTGTTCTGTTCCGTCCTATTTTCTTCTATTTTAAAATGTTCTATTTTCTCTTTTCTCTTCTTCCTATTTTTTATTTTCTTAAATTCTTTTTAAAAACCCATAACATTCGGTTTTCGGCCTTCGATTTCTCGACAGTCGATAAAGTGAGTGTCAATGTTGAATTTTCGAAAGTCGAAAAATTCCTGTTTGTTACACAACAAATGCAATATCAACCAACTATCATCCAACAAATTCATATTCTCTTTAATATTTCATGAATTGGTTTTCAATTTAATCACATTCGATTCATTCACAGTTGATGTTTTTATTAACATTCATTTTCAATTAGTTTATATTCACTAATTCATATTCAAGTTGGTTCACTTCCAAATCAAATTCAATTCCATTCAAGATTCATTTAACTTCCAATTGAATTTCAATTACTTTAGCTTTCAATTTCATTAATACTTAATGAATTATATACAATCAATCTAACAATCATATAACAACCAATGTATATTAACTACAACCAAATTCCTTTGCTTATCAATTGGTTTAATTAAATTGATTTGCATTCAATTATTCAATATTCAATAACATTAGATTTTAATGAATTAATACTTATATTCATTATTTCATATCAATTTGATTTAATTGATTAACATTCCATTCACTCATTCAATTCTAAAGTAAATTTCCATTTAACTTTAAATTCATTCTTATTTCTAACTCATATTCATAAATATATTCATTAGTTTCACTTCTTATATATATAAGTTTATTCACAATTGTAAATCACTTTAATTATAATTCAATTCTTATAATTCTTTTGCTTATACAATTATTCCTTTATTTAGATTATTCAAACAACTTATTCAATAACCAAACAATCAACTTATATAATTTAATAATTTTGAAAAATTATTTCTTTATATATAAAATAAAATCAAGGTAAAATTATTTCATTTACCCAATCTAAAATCATACTGTGCCGAATTGCTCTGTACAAGTGTTTAGAGATCCCTATCAACAACGTTAATTACTCGTATTAACCAGAATCTATATACCACTCAACAAACCAATCATCACAATATAAAACAATTTTATATTCACTAACAAATACGCTCTCATAGCTATTATTACACTCAAACTCATTCTAGAGTACTGCTGACTCTATCTCTAATGAGTAATACCCAACAGAACCATGGTTATCGCTTAACCATATGCTCTAATACCAAATGTAAAGACCCGTAAATCCGTACTCCTTGAATAGACACTAATCTCCATTGATTAATTCAAGATGAACGAAAATACGAACCCTTAGGGGTTTAAGAAAAATTTAGGAAAGGAAAAAGGCAGAAGAAGAGAGGAAAGAAAATAGAAAATTTCTAAAATAGAAAGAAAAGAGAAGAGAAAGAAAATAGAGAATAGAACAAAATTTTAAAATAGAACGGAACAGAGAGAAAACAACAGAACTACAACTGAACAACATCAGAATCTCACAATTCGCAGCGGAACAACATATAATAATAAATGAATAATCTTTAAACAAAGAACTATATCAGTTATTACATTTTATACATTACATTTCATTACATCATATCATCAGAGTGTACAACAATATACAACATCAAACAGTGCAGCGGAAAAAGAAATACTATATAACTAGTAATACGTCATGCCATCCAGCTTGCCTCCAGCAACTCCAGAATATCCTGATAAACCTTAACTCTTGACTGCCCGTGTGGAAATTGGTGGGCACCCAGAGTTTAGGAAGGAAAACAATAAACTCCGAGTCAGTCATGTGACTGGTGTGAGAACTCAAAACAGTTTATTTATCTTTAAAATCAAAATAGAGGAATATTTTTAAATTCAATTCGCAATGCTTTTTAAAAATGAGACTACCATAAGGCCTCCCGCACACACACACACATGCAAACGCAGAATCGGAGGAGATTTCTCCTTATGATAGTCAAAGATGCTTGATACGCATTTAAAATAACATTTGATATTATTACTAGTGCATAGTGTAAAGAAATTCATTTCGAAAGTAGAATATAAATCTTAGCCAACATAGACATTTCGAACTATGCCTACTATAGCTACCATCCAAACAGTGTTGCGACACCATAAGTGAATGATAGGTTCTACAACTAAAACCGTACAAGTTTCGTATTGGGAATTGGATTTCCATCAAATGGTCAGGCCAAGGAACTTCCCATTGCCACATGAGAATGCCTCTGGAAAGACATCCCCGAGAACCAAACCGGAACTCTGCCAACACAAGGCCGGGTTACCCCTAACTGGGTAACTACTGACACGAGCACGACATTCCCCGATCGTAAACGACCTTTCTCACGGGATCCCGATAACCAACAACCACAAAGTAATAAATTCGCAGTAACCACATAGGTTAAATATCTGGGCTCCATACCATGATACCACCTCTATCCAGAAGGAAATGTACATACCCTAAAGGGAGCTACCCCTCATAACCTTGCCGCATCTTTCCTGTTTTGACCATTTTCGGGGTGTGAGGCTCGACGAAGTCACGTCCACAAAAACATACTTTATACAAAAGCCATGCTTTGGGTCAACAAATGATCAACACAATGATCACCAAGATAGACGATCAAATAAACGATCCTATCACAATAATCAACACAATGATCATTTACAGCAACACTCAGCATGTCACATTACCAAATTGGGAATATATCGCTGATAACATTCAACTATATAACCTCTGAGCTCGTACGTCTCAGAGAAGGGTGTTAAGCTAAAGAATAAATTCTCCGCCACCAACAGAAATATATTTGAAAGAAATCGGCTTTATATCTCAATCTGTAATGTCAGACATACTATCCATACAAGTCTGTTCCGGGATCGAACAAAACCGAAGGCACTTACAAAGAAGTCCTTGCAAGCCGGATATTCACAATCCTGATCGGATTTCCCATCACTTAGGGAGTCTCTATACCGCTGCAACTCAGTGCAGAGACAATCGACAGGTCATCCTATCGCTCTCGCAAATACCGGGTCTTCAACACCGATCTTCAAATGCAATTCATAACGACGTATCACATATTCGGAATGGGTTATACGACCCATGGTCCTTTCCCGGTTAACCCGAATAGTGAGCGCTTATTCAAAAATAAGTGTGGCATTCACATTCAAACAAATCACATCAATTACCCATTCAAAGGGAAATATTGATAGTCGGTTATTGAACTATCACTGGATATGCACACATTACCAGATTCCAAATAATTTTCCAAATTATTTATTTTCCAAAATATCTTTACAAGATATATTATTTTCAATACTTCAAAAATAAATCAATATTTATTTTTAAACCAATTCCACTTTCTTTTATAAATTCCTTAGTGAATTTATAATCCAAAAATATCTATGAATATTCGATTTCAATTATTCATTTCAATATTTCTTTTTAATTTATCTTTAAAAAGATAAATTCTCAAAAAATTCACTTTATATTGGAAAACATTTCCATACTTATTTATTCATAAGTAATTCACAATTTTTATTTATTTTCAACACTTGGAAAACATTCAATATACTTCAATCGAAATTAAGTATATATTTCATTCCTTTAAGAAAATCATTCACTTTAACATATTTATTTGGGCCAAAACGAGTGTTACGTAATACATCATTACGACAACCCAAAACCACTAGTATAGGGATTAGAAATTAAAATAGATATATAAATCCCAATACTATACAAAACATTTCCTTTCGGAAATCATTTACTATAACAACAGTGTTATAGTCCATCATCTCCTTCTATTTTTCAAAAACGTCTATTTCAACAATAAATGTTGAAATCTATGGTTTCGAATCTCAACACATTTTAAAACATTGTTCGATCGTTTTAATTCTATTTAAAACATCCAAATCCAAAACAATTTCGTTAACGTGTTATTCACTATTCAAATACGTGAATATACTTCATTAACAATTTCATCCTTTTATTCATTTTAATTCAAAGGATTATTCACTATTCAAAAATGTGAATATAACTCCATTTATAGGTTTCAACAAATTTTCTTGTCAAAATAAGTCATTTGCGAATTTATAAAACAACGTTTATAAATTCCATTTCTATTTATTTATAAAAACTTCCTTTTTATAAATTCTTTTATTAACCTATTCCAGTTTATAACTCAATTATAAACTAAAAGTTCATATTATAAGTTAAATACTTATAAAACGATTATTTTACAAAATCGTTCCTCTAAAGACTTTCCAAACCATAAATCTTATAACTTATAAGATTCATTTATTTAACCAAATCTATTCTTCAAATAACTTCACAAATTTATAAATCTTACTATTTATAAATTTTATTTATAACTTCACAGTTTATAATTTTATAAATTTCATTCTTTAATGAAATTTATTTTCACTTCATTCAAACACTTATAAAAGCTCGTTTTATAATTTCAATATCTCAGTTTATAAATATCCATTTATAAATCTCTTAATATAAATCAATTTATATTATCCTTTTAAAACGTCTTTAATCTCCTTTATTATTTCACCATTTTGATTCATAAAATAATTAAATTTTATAAATCCTATATTTAAACTTTTCACAATAAATTCTAAAATCCCGATTAAACTATTTTATAAAATCATTAGCATCATATTCTCAAAAATCAGTTTTTAACTATATTTCTCAAAATCATAATTTTTATAACTTTTAAAAAAAAATTATAACGTTTATTTATTTAAAATGGATCAATTCCAAAATATAGTATATTCTCAAAAATCACTTTAAAAATCATTTTAAAATCCCAAAATTTGGTCCAATGATGCTACACAACAAATAGTCAATCACGACTACAACGATATCATATATCAATATGAAAATCCATCAAACATCAAAATATCTGAAATCAAATAAAAACTGTTGAGGAATCCAGTTGGATCCCTCCAACCTGTTTTCCTACATCCAAAAACATTAGCACAATACCAATTTCGCTTCAGTACGAAATTATCGCGGTATATGGGATTTAAAATATTATCCGCTTAATAACGGCGCAATAGGGTCTCATCCGCTAAACAAAAAATGCGGGAAATCCACAACTGCAATATATACATATGCCAATATATATATATTGATATTATATATAATACCAATTTCACTGTTTATGAAATATTCGCGGTATATGTTTTTAATAAATAACATCCGCTTACTAACGGCGCATAATGTTCATTTTAACAATCAATAGATACCAATCATCATTCAAACATGCATTCAAATATTTTAAATCTAACTATTTAAAATAAAATCGAAACTGATTCGATTGAGTGAGAAGTTCTCACCTTGATTTTAAATTCCGTTTTAGCGATTTATTTCGAATAAAATTAAACGGACGTTTAATTTTACCCCAAATTCTCACTAATCCAAACGACTCCAATCCAACTCCATCGCGTAGTGCTCGTCCATACGATTCCAACGCAACTGGTTTCGCGCGTTTTCGACCTCGTATGAAAAAGATATGATTTTATGAAGTTTATACACGATTTTATAACAAAATTTATAAATAATTTATAATTTTCAAACCCTAAGCATCTACAGCCGTTGATCCCACAACCAGCAAATCTTGGCCGTGCATACACCTTTCTTCCATCTCTCAAACTCACGCATGCTCCAGTAAAGAACCGAACCCATGCTCGAAACTAGGGCTCCAAATTCGAGCCTCCTCGACGCATGATAATTCGATCAACTAGCATCACGTCGTAGCCCCATCCACCACCTACCTTCGGC
This sequence comes from Allium cepa, assembly GCA_030765085.1. NCBI lineage: Eukaryota > Viridiplantae > Streptophyta > Magnoliopsida > Asparagales > Amaryllidaceae > Allium > Allium cepa. Next base: position 58,215,262 of record CM060930.1, read on the forward strand.
CTAAGAACGAGCAAGCTCGGCTGCCCCTCCTTGCCTAGAAACGCGTGCGAACGAGTGCACTTCATGGCCAGATTCTGGCGAATCCACTTCGAGTTTTTCCATCATAATCGTTGATTAGCTAGTTCGTGTTGCCCCCTTCAACATTGTAGTTGAACAAATTTGATGAAACTGAATAGATTTGAAGAAATCAAAGAGAGAAGGAGAGAAAGTATCGGCCCTTGGTTCTGTATATGGCGGCTAGGGTTTCATAACCTTATATATTTTTTTTTATTTTTTATTTATGAAGGCAATGGTCTCCTTTTATAGAAAATCGAACGCAAACACTATTCATTTCGGAAATTCCGAACTCCGATTTACACGCCGTAACCAGCGTTTCTAAGGTTTACCCCACGTTCCGGACACAATGGAACAGGTTTCGGAAGCTAATTCGGACATCTGTGTGAGTTATGGCTATAAACGCTCAATTTGAATTAAACCGATTTAAGCGATTTTCTTGGCGTTTTAATTCGTATCGGACAAACGGTAAATCCAATTGACTTGAAATTTGAAACCTTACAATAATATCACATTACGGATCCGATGAAACTGGTTTCGTCAAAATCCGAGACTTTTTGAAAAATGGCTATTTTCACTCGTCAAATTTAAATTAAAAACAATTCGATGCGTTTCGAGCTGCCACGCTCAAACGATAACTCCGATTGACACGAAAATTGAAATCCGGAAATAACTAACTATTACGGATACAATGGAACTAGTTTCGTTCAATTCTGAGACTGTTCAAAAATTGACTATTTTCACTAGTCGATTTAAATATTAAAATATTCAATTTTCACAAATTAACTTTTAATTCGATTTTAAAAGTTCTAAAATATCATTCTAACTCCCATATGATAAAATAAAATTTTACAAATCATTTACAATCATATTTAACTCAATTTTCAATTATTTCTATAATTTAACATATTAAATTATCGATTTAATTATTCAATTAAATCCAATAATTCAAATAAAAATTTATTTGACTTATAAATTCACTTCTTAATATTTAAAATTAATTAAATATTCAAATTTTAATTTCTAAAAATTCTGGGTCGTTACAATATAGTTGTTTGCTTTTGTATTCCATGTTAGCTGGGTTTACTCACGCTGGTTTCCAGGCTTACCCGGGTGTTACTTTGATGTAATGCTCGGGTCAGACCGAGTATTACAGCTTTTCAGGTAAGGACGTTCTGGAGTTCAGGAGGCGAGCTGGATAGCAGGAACGTACGGAGTGATTTCCGCTGCGTATATTATTGCTGATTTGCTAGGACATGGTTTCAAGTTTGTCCTGTGTTGTGTAATAGTTGTAACTCTGATGTATAAATGTATAAGAGTATTGATACAGTTCTTCTTTGTAAAACTGATATTATTTGTGTGATATTATATTTTATCCGCTGCGAAATGTGAGATTTTGTGACTTGTTTCTGTTTTCTTCTTCTTTCACTTTTTTTTCTCTTAACTATCTGGAAATTTCGGGATCGAAATTTTCGGGTCGTTACATTTGGTATCAGAGCTGAAGGTTAAGCGAGAACCTTGGCTCTGGTGGGATTACTCATTAAGGATAGGGTAAGTGGAACCCTAGAATGAGTTGAGTGTATATATATATGAGAGAGCGTACTTGTTATTTTTTTTATACAAAGATTTAAATGATTTTATATAAGATTACAATTTGATATATAAAGCAATGTTTCTTTCTAATAAACATTAAGGTAATTGGTTGTTAAATTATTGGAATTGAATTAAATGTTAATAGAAATGCAACCAAATTGAAATTAAATAAAGATAAGTTTGAAATGGATTCAAACTGAAATTAAATCTTGAAGTTGAGGAAGAATTTCAAAATAAGATTAATTAGAATTGGTTGCAAACCAGAGAAATAGAATGGTTATTGTGTTTGATAATGAGATGATTGTTTTCCAATAAACAAGAAATGTTTTAAGGAAGTAACCATTTAAAGAGAGTAACTTGTAAATTTGAAGGATGTAAATTAAAGTGGATTTAAAATTGTTAAGTTTTGAATTCTAAATTTAAACATTTGAATTGGTTTCAAAATTTTAAAAGAAATAATATTATTCAGATTATTTTGAATGTAATCTTATTCTAGAACAAGAAGTTGATCTAAGTTGTGAAGTTTGAATCTTAAGATTTAAAAACATTTTAAATTTGTTTTCAAATTATTAGAAGGAATAATGAATAAGTATTATTTGAATAAAAGGGACTTATTAGAAACAATCGGTTGTTTGAAGATTGGACTTGAATTTAAATCAAGGATGGTTTAAATTTTAAAGTATTGCCTGGTTGGTTATATATATATATATATATATATATATATATATATATGTATGTATGTATGTATGTATGTATGGATATGCATAATACCAAAGATGGTTTAAAATAAACTCTAGATGTTGAGTTTTAAATCTGGAATGAGATATGATACCCAAAGTGATAAGTTTTTGAACTTAATAAGTGGAAAGATTATTTATGAGAAGTTCAAAATTTGAAATGGAAGTTCAAATTGGGTAAGTTTGACTGGATTAGGTGAATTGAGTTTAATTTGGAAAAAAAAAAAAGTTGGAATGAACAACATGATTTGGGAATTTCAAGATGGAACTGGAATTAAATTTGGGAAGTTAAATAGTTAATCTGAGTTGGGAATTTGTGTGATCTCAAAATGGGTTTGAGGTCTGGAAATTGGAAATTGATGGATGTTTTAAGATGAATTGGATGATATCATCCTATTGTTATTAATAATCTTTAAATTGTGAATTGGATTTGTTTGAATGAATGAGAAGTGAAGTGTGGTAATATATCCATAATAAAGATAATTTAAAATGGAATTTTGAGAATTTGACTCGAAATTAAATTGTTTAAAAGCTTTTAATAGAGGTTAACTTGGATTAAGGGGTTAAACAAACCTTAGTGAATTTAACTCGAATTAATATAATTTGAAATGGTTTAAATTTGAGATTGAATTTGATTCTGACTTGAATTAATTGGACTTGAGATTGAAGATGAATAAGTTTAAAAAATTCAAATGGAAAATCTGAATTAGATTGATTTGAATTATTTGGAATTGTAATAAAAATTGAATAGTTTTAAATTCAAATGGAATTTGAATTAAATTTGGAAAGAAACTAAGGTTAATTCAACTTGAATTAGGAATAAATCAAGTCCAATGGAAACTGAAGTTATTTAAAATTGGAATTGGGTCAATTTAAATGAAAGTGGAAATTTAAATTGAATTGATGAGAATGGAGATTGTGAAGTGAGCAGTTTGACTCTGGACTATTTTTAAATTAAATTGTTTTAATATAAACCTATTTTTCCAAGCTATTTATTATATATACAAACTACTTTTAAAAGCCAAACTATCTTACATTTGTTTTACAATTATTTTTGGAACCGTTTAACAATTTTCCAACTGTTTTATAAACTAATTACTGTCTTACTATTATTTTGCAATTATCTAAAATTTCTATAATTATTTTAACTATTTTCTACCCATTTTAAACCTATTTTACAAACTAGTAATTATTTTCCAACTACTTATCTATTTTTAAATTTCTCAAGCTATTTTATAAATAAACTGGTCGGAGTTCAAACTGTTATTGGTTAAATACCCAATCAAGATAAGAATAGAGGTGATAATCCAAATGGATTGAAGCAATTGTGAGTAAGTGAATGTGAATAGAAATGGAATTGATTTGTCTAATAATCAATAAAGATAAATACGTAGGGTGTACGTATGTTATTCTATTTGTATAATGATTTGATCCAGATTCGAGCACAGAATTTCGAGATAGTTTGTCGATCCGAGTTGGGATTTTTCACTCGATTTTCGACGGCAAACCTGGATATGGGTTTTGATTGGTTCTGGATATTCTCTATCATAGTTAGGCTATGCAAGGAGAATGACGGTTTCTGATCAAGAAACCAGATCTGTGTCCGCACTAGGAAGTCGGGTGGACGATACTAGTTCGGAAGTGAAATTGTGTGATCGAGTGAGCGATCTGATTGGTATAGCGTACAGATGATATGTGTACATCGTACGGATTTGAATGAAATGATATTGAGAAGAGTAATCAAATTTGAATATTTGATTTTGAGTAAACAAAGTTAAGTATCTTTGTTTTATAAGATAAAACTTCCCTTGTTGAATCTCTTGTCAGAAGAAAAGGATTTTTGAAGGTGTTTTGAAGTATAAAAAGATTTTATACAAGTTTAAAATGATCCAAAGATTTTTATCAAGGATTTTATATATATCTATATATATAAAGGATCATATGAGGATTTTTCGAAAAAGATTTTGGGAACCTATGGATTTGGATAGGCTTTTGATTTTTGGGTTAAATCAATATTGAATTTGGAGAGCCTAGTTGAGAATTATCGATTTTGGAATAATCGATTTTGTGTAAAGGAACTTTGTGTGAGATCATACTAGGTGTATGATTTAAAGATACTATATGTGTATAGTATAAAATGTTTTGATGATAGCTCTGGGGAAAAAGGCGCTCCCTTGAAATGAACTTCTCAGGAGTACCACCGGGTGGTGCTGCCTTGAGCCCCAAGGGGGGTTCTAAAGTTGATCCTGTGAGGAGTCCGGACAAAACTAGTTCCTGGGGATTATGAGTAGAGTATACCATAGCGAAAGTCGTGTGTGCCGCTGAGAGCCAACGGTCTGCGTTTGATTTTATATCGGTAGACTGTGATCTATGGTATAACATAGCGAAAGTCGTGTGTGCCGCTGAGAGCCAACAGTCTGCGTTTGATTTTATATCGACAGACTGCGACCTATGTAGGAGTGGAGGTTTCATTTCGACAGCGAAAATCGGAGGCCGCTGAGAGCCTGCAGTTACATGGACTTTTGCTGTGACGGCAACGTAACCCTGGATGTAACTGTGATCTGTTGTGTGTGATCCATGGCGTAATCGAAAGGCCGCGGAGAGCCTGCAGTTACATGGACTTTTGCTGCGATGGCAATGTAACCCTGGAATGTAACTGCTACCACGGATGGGGGTGATGATTTCCTGAGCATTCTCACCAAAGATATATCCTCTATTTTCAAAAACTATTTTCTATGTTTTCAATAAAATTATTTTTCAATTATTTTCACTGGGTGTTGAAAACGGGTCTTCTAAGTACTTATAGATTTTCAGTCGTACGCCTGATCAACGTATGACCGAATTTCTACGAGAACAAGGATGGACTGGTTGAAACATCGAGTTATAAAATGATATTTTCTATAAAAACTATTTTGAAAATATTACATAGATTTTTAACTGTTTTAAAATGATCAAGGAATATTTTAACTTGTTTAAATATTTAATAAGTTCTGGTTTCGTTCTTTTCGAGGATGAAAAGATTCAAAGGGGGGAGGAATGTGATAGCCCTGAATTTTTGGACATCTGTTAATTGGTAATTAACAAGATTAAATTTATTAAAAATAAAAATACTGGTTTGTATGATAAACAAATAAAATGCTGGTAATAAGAGATATCTGGTTGGATTTGAAAAGAAAAAATATATTAACTAAATTTAAAAGTTGTATTCTGAATAAAATAATGTATAAATAACTAACATTGTAAGTATAATATGATATTTGAACAGGGAATAATAAAAGTTTTAAAAATATACGTATCTTTGAGAAATTAATAAGAAAACATATATTTGCTTAAAATTGATTTGTAAATATAAATGTGGGATTTAATAAAGGATTTAAAATACTTTTCTTTCTAATATTTGAGATAAAACATAGTTTGTTTATATGCACATTTGTAAACATAACACATATTAATAAAACTTAAGACAAACTATATATTAATACATAAATATATTAACATAAGAAACATAATAATAAAAATTAAGACAAACAGTATATTAATACTAAAATTTGAACACTTGTAAACATAAGAATGCTTATTAATAACATTTGTAAGTCAAGAAATGTATATAAGCTAACAAGTGTCAACCTCCATTATTTTTATTAATATTAAATTATAAAATAAACATTTGAGAACCCAGTTTACATATTTTCTCCTCTTTATTTTCAAAAAACCGAAAACCCAAGGAAAAAAAATTAAATCCAAATTGTATCAAACTTTTGCAATCAAAACCTGAAAGCTAAAAACTGAATCTAACTCAAATTCTTCAATCTGAAAAGGATGAATCAACTCAACATCAAAGATAAGAACTGATCAACATCTACAAGCAAGATTGAAAGGCCAGACCTCTTCAATAATCTGGTTCCAGATCCAAGCAATTGGAACCTGGTCTCTGGTTATAAAAAAGTGAGTAATCTTACCCATTGATCTTGAATCTGTGGCATGTTTGGATATTTATACTTGTCGAGAAAATGTTGAAGTTTACATTTGCATGTTTATATGTATTTACACATCTTATGTATATGGGGAATTTAAACATATATGCCAGACATATATCCCTGTTTTATGCTTACAAGCAGGAATACAGAAACAGAAGTCATAATCTAATTTTATAATCTTGTATAGGTTTGAAGTATAAATAGGAAAGGCTTGAATTAACAAAGTATTTGTGTTAAAAATAGTCTTAAGGAAAATATCAGGTCAATATCTAAAAAAAAATAGAGTTTCAGTAAATGCACGATTTTATCAAAAACTCGATATGAATAAATTATGTATTCGAGTTTATAATCTAATGTACTATCTGAAATAATGATTTTTAAAAATAAAATCATGAATTTTAGGGTTGTAAATAGTGAGATATGGCACGTTGATCGAAATTCGGTTTTGAGCAATTTTCTGTTGATCGTAAATTTTTTTGGAATTTTTGATCATGGCCGAAGCAAGCCTAATGGTAGGCGGTTTCAGTAAAATTGACACTGGAATTTTTAAGCTGCTATGGTGGTAGATCGAAGGAACCATAGGGTTTAACAACCCATTTGGGACGACGTTGAAGTCGTGGGGTTTGCAATATCTAGGAAGCTTCGGACTGGAGTTGGAGGATGGATGCGTAGCTCATCTATGAAGATGTAGGCGTGGTGGCGAGAACGTCGGTGGTCGGAATGGGTGGGTCGGGATGTTCATCTGCAACCTATTTTGTTCCAGGTTCTGAGTGATGGGCTCAATTTCGATTTCAATTCAAAATCTTGGTTTAGGGGTTTGGGATCGTAAGCGTGTGTCGGCGATGACCTGATGACGGAGGATTGGGTATCATGATCGTCGGCGATCAGTTGTACACGTGCACGGTGATGGTGGGCGTTTGTGACGCCCCACTCCGAGAGCCTCGTTAAAAAAGAGTATTACATAGATAATACTGTCGGCTAACGCGGACAATAGAGTATAATGGAAGCGACCTTGTGCAATCTTACCTTAACTATTCACTAAATATGTCGAAAAGTAGAAACACATTAAAATTCGACCTATTCAATAAATATTTAAAGCAAAACTACAATGGCTATAGGATCTATCAGAAGAATATATAACAACTCAAATGTAATATACATCACAGAACATTCGATCATAATATGCAAATACACAGATACACCACAGAGTATACAAAATAATACATGTCAAGTGGTACAGGAGACTACCATATACAGACGAGACGAAAGAGTATAAATCAGAGTTATAACAGATAAGGACTACAAAAGACGCTATAACAAAATGAAGCTAGCGAATAGTCCATGCGAAAGCAAAATAGGCTAAGTCCCCAAAAGCACCTAACCTGAAACGTCTCGGTCTGACCCGAGTATAAAATACACGGGTCAGTTTAGATAACAAATCAGTTAGAAAAACTGAACACTAATAAACCTGCAAGGTCATACAGTATAATAAATATCTCTAGGGGAGATAACACAATCATCAACAAGAGATGAATCATATAGAACAGGCCTCATATTATCGGCAACATATAGAAACAAAGGATACAAATATCCCAAAACAAGCCAATAGGCAAACAACAAATACCAATAAGGTATACAAGTTCCACAAGGTAAACGCTATACTCCATGCGGCTCAAAAAGACCAATACCGAAGGGCGATACCAAGGGAATATACATATCAATGAAACATCATAAAATTTGCTCGAGCTCAGTACTGTACAAACAAGGATCCATGAGCCCGAAGACTCCAAACCCAAATATCACCCATGCGGCACATAAGGCCAACATCAGAGCGAAACTATATAGGGCAACAAACCCGAAGGCACACACCCGAAGGAAACATACCCGAAGGCTACAAACCTAGGGAGACAGTCCGAAGACACTATCCCAGAGGCAACAAACCGTAGTGGTGAAGGTCGAAGACCCAGTACTGAACACCACTAACTGGCGGAATGTGTCACAACTCTCGAAAAGGAATCCGAAAAGTGTTAACGTATGTCCCATAACCACTCATTCGCACTAAACGGTTTACTATCCGTCAGTCCCTTTCATACTCAAAGCAGTACAAAGTTTACCTCATATCATCGATAAACCAAACCCGAAGGTCAAAACAATCAATCGAATAGGTCGAGGATTAATCGGAAAGATAAACGCACAGATTCATGGTCCGTGTTTTGCCCAACCATTTAATCACCCTTCCACTTCGTTCGAAGTGCGAAAGTGTGTGTGTTTTAAATAGAATTTATAAATTAGAGAAACGAACTTTTAAATGCGATTCAAGAGATTATTTTATAAAAAACCGTGGATTAAAATTAAAAGGAACCATCAAAGTCAAAACAATTGATAATCATACATAGGATCATCATGAATCGATTCAAATTTAAAATTCAATCCCAAAAGGCAAAGTGGGCTGAAACAGCAGGTTCAGTCGACTGAACAGAGTTTTCAGTCGACTAACCCTATACCTGGAAAAAATTTCATGTTCAGGAAACTTTCTGTTTCCAGGTTCAGTCGACTGTGCAGAGTTTTTCAGTCGACTGAATCATGCCTGGAAACTCTCGGGTTTCAGGTTCAGTAGACTGAACAGAGTTTTCAGTCGACTAAATCATGCCTGGGCTGTTTTTCAGCCTTATTCAAATGAAGAGAAAACTCTCCCAAAATGCAATCGGACGAACATTGGCTCTAAGGGCTTATGCCAATCGACAACCCAGCCCTATATGTTCCTCGATGCATCACCAAAACATGATTAAAACATCAAAGTTAGGATTTCAAAGATTTGGACCCAAAACACTAAAAATTGGAATATTCCCCAATTCAACCCAAACCAATTGCAAGTGCATATGAACAAGGTGTTAGGAATTCATACCTAACATCAATGAAATCAAAAGAAGTAGATGTGAGTTCAAAACTCACCTTTTTAAACAAAACAAAGAAGATTAAGAAGCACAATTGCAAGGGATCAACCAACTACACTCCACTTCAACACTACAAGCTTCAATCTAGAATCAAAAGCAAGTATTTCCTAAGTTAGGGTTAGGAAATTACTGAAATTGAAGAGGAGAAAAGATGGAGAAGGTGGAGATGAACTTACCAATGGATTCTCTTTGATTTTGGAGCAAGAATCAAGTTACAAAGGAGAAACTAGGGCTTGCTAATTTCTATTTCTCTTTCCTTTCCTCCATTTCAGTTTTTAGTTTGAGAAATAAAATGAAATGAAGATGAAATGAAGAGAAGGGTTGAGCTAGGGGATTAAGTGAGCTAGTGGGCTGAACCCAACCCCAAACCCAATAGGAAAAGTAGCCAAAATTTCACAAACTCCAAACATACCAAAGATTATACTCAAAAAGATCGCAAACGCCATTTTGGACTCAATGGAAATTGTTTCGAGCTCCAATTCGGCCATTTGCAGAAAGTAACATTTCGGACCCCAAAATCCGAATAACGACGCTATATTTAAATCAAACATTTAAATATAAAATCGTTAAATAAGCGGGTTGTTACAGATCTCCCCTCCTTACAAAATTGCGTCCCCGCAATTCCTAGAGACGATATTTGTAACAACTACATACATACAATATACAAAAGAAAGAATAAACTTTAGACACAGAAATAGACTTACCATTACGAAGCAAGGATAGAAAACCTGAATAAGATCGCTCGATATACTCTCTGGTTTCCCAAGTACAGTCATTGGGATTAGCGGACCATTGAACTTTAACAAGCGGCACGTCCTTGTTTCGAAGGTGTCGCACCTCCGTGTCAAGCACGCGAATAGGTTGTTGTACAATAGATAAGTCCGGTGAGATCTCAAGCTCTTGCAAATCAGGAGAATCAATTACAGAATCTGATTCTCGAAGACACTTCCGAAGTTGCGAGACGTGAAACACGTCATGAATGCCGGATAAATGAGCTGGAAGTGAAACTCTATAAGCCACCGGGCCAATACGTTCAGTAATAGAAAACGGTCCTATATAACGAGTAGCCAATTTTCCAGTCGCACTGAAACACATAACCCCTTTCAAAGGAGAAACACGAATAAAAACAAGATCGCCGATCGAGAACTCGAGAGGCTTCCTACGGTTGTCCGTGTAGGATTTCTGGCGACTCTGTGCCTCTTTCATCCTCAATCGAATAAGATCGATCTTATCAGAAGAATGACGAACAAAGTCCGGGCCAAGAATAAGCTTCTCCCCAGATTCCAACCAACAAGAAGGTGATCGACATGGCCTTCCATATAAGGCTTCGAAAGGAGCCATACCGATACTAGACTGAAAACTATTGTTGTAGGAGAACTCTACAAGAGGTAGGTGATCCTCCCAACAACCACCGAAATCAAAAATACAAATACGGAGAAGATCTTCCAAAATACGATTCACCCGTTCAGTCTGTCCGTCAGACTGCGGATGATAAGCTGTAGAAAAATTAAGCTTTGTTCCCAAAGCTTGCTGAAGACTCTTCCAAAAATGACTCGTGAATAAAGGATCACGATCACTCACAATAGAACTAGGAACACCGTGAAGTCTCACGATTTCCTTGACATACAACTTGGCCAAATGCGAAGCTGTCCTATTAGACTTAATAGGGACAAAATGAGCAGACTTGGTGAGGCGATCAACAATAACCCAAATACTAGAATGACCTGATCTCGAACGAGGTAGGCCGTCGATAAAATCCATAGAAATTTGATCCCACTTCCACAATGGAATCTCAAGAGGTTGAAGAAGTCCAGAAGGACGCTGATGTTCGGCCTTCACACGTTGACATGTCATGCAGTTGCTCACATAACTCGCCACATCGCGCTTCATGCCTTCCCAATAATAAAGACGACGCATATCGGCATACATCTTTCTACTACCGGGATGAATGGTATACTTAGAACGATGGCAATCATCAAGAATGTCATGCCTAAGTGCAAAATCAGAAGGCACAAAAAGACGATTCTTCTTACGAAGACACCTATGAGAATCAATGCTAAAATCTTGCAACGTCTCATCACAAGATCCAGTCTCACAAAGCTGAATAAAATGCAACAAATCAGGATCACGCCGCTGAGCATCGGCACTACGATCCAATAAAATAGGTCGAGCTCCCAAACTAAATAATAGAATAGGAGAATCAGAAGATGAACCTTGATCACGAATTTCACAAAAAGATTGAGTCTCAAGAATATTCCATTCGGCAAGCATCATAGAAATAACAGCCGAATGTTTACGACTAAGCGCATCTGCAACACGATTACCCTTACCAGGGGTAAACTGGATATCAAAGTCATAGGAAGCAAGAAACTCGAGCCAACGCTGTTGTCTCATATTGAGTTCCTTCTGAGTAAACAAATACTTCAAAGATTTAAGATCGGTATAGAGAATGAAGCGCTAGCCCAATAAATAATGTCGCCAAATCTTCAAGGCAAAGACAATGGCGGCTAACTCAAGATCATGAGTGGCATAGCGAACTTCATTCGGACGCAGTTGCCTAGAAGCATAAGCAACTACCCGATCTCTCTGCATAAGCACAGCACCGAGACCACTACCACACGCATCGGTGTAGACAACAAGATCATGATTCCCTTCGGGAACCACAAGAGTAGGAGCATTAGTGAGAAGTTCTTTCAATGTCTGAAAGGAAGCTTCACACTTGTCGGACCGAATAAAACGAATGCCTTACCGAGTAAGGCTTGTGAGAGGAAGCACAACACGGGAAAAGTTCTTAATGAACCGCCGGTAATAACCCGCCAATTTAAGGAAACTATGAATCTCATGCACATTCTCAGGCCTCTTCCAATACTGGATGGCTTCGATCTTTGAGGGATCGACAGAAATGCCATCGGAAGATACAACATGGCCTAAGAACTTAACCTTATTCTCCCAAAAGCAGCACTTGGAGAATTTGGCTTTAAGCAGATGACGACGAAGAGTACTCAAGACAATTCTCAAGTGATTAGCATGCTCAGCTTCAGACTTAGAATAAATAAGGATATCATCAATGAAGACAAGAACAAACTTATCGAGATATTCTCGGAATACCCGATTCATGAGGTCAACAAAGAAAGCAGGAGCGTTCGTCAAACCGAACGGCATAACGAGCCACTCAAAAGAACCATAACGAGTGCGGAAAGCGGTAAGAGGTATGCTATCCTCCGCGACTCGTAACTAATGAAAACCTGTGGCAAGGTCAAGCTGAGAAAAGACCTTGGCACCACTCAATAGATCGAACATATCATCAATCCTAGGCAATGGATACCTATTTCTAATGGTCAACTCGTTAAGCTTGCGATAGTCAATGCAAAGCCTAAGAGTTCCATCAGACTTCTTCACAAAAATGACCGCGGATCCCCACGGAGAAAAACTGGACTGAATCAACTGCTTGGACTCGAGCTCTAAAAGCTGCTTCTTGAGTTCCTCATTTTCCCTTGTTGACATCCTCGTGGGAGGACGACTAACTGGCTGCGTGCCTGGAATGAGATCAATGTGGAACTCAATTGCCCGTTTGGGTGGCAAACCCGAAACAGGTTCAAAAACATCAGAAAAGTCACAAGCAATAGGAATACGAGATACATCATCACCATCTCACGAATCAAGAGAATACAAAGCCATCTCGGAATTATCCACATCCCGAAGAACAAGAGATAACTGAGAAGGTGAATCAGGATGATAAAGATATAAAATTCTCTCGGAACAAATAATCCTAGCACCGTACCTCACTAGCCAGTCCATACCAAAAATCATATCAAAACCCAAATGAGAAACAACGTGAAGATTCGCATGGAAAGAAAAGCCACATAAAACAATATCAATATCATCACAAAGCAAACTAAGGGTCGCGGATCCCCCAATAGGATTCGCAATCCTTAAAGAAGTAACTATACAAGAAACATCCAAAGATAAATCATCTACAAGCTTCTTCGATATGAAAGAATGTGAAGCACCCGTATCGAAAAGAACTCGTATGCTATGGTCATGAAATAGAATTGAACCCTCCAAAATAGATGGGGTCATACCTTTGGATTGAGAAGGACCTCCAGAAGCATTAGCCACATTGAGCTTGCTAGATTTTGCATTAGCAGGAGCAGTAGGACAAGCAGAAACATGATGACCTTCCTTCTTGCAATTACGGCAGAAGAGAGGCTTTGGACAAGCTCGAATAATATGATCCGGAGAACCACAATTAAAACACTTTCGAACGAAAGGTGTTCCGGAAGATTGAGGCTGAGAGCTAGGACCACCGGTCTTCTTCTTCTTATAAGGAAAAGGCTTCTTCTGAATTGGAAACTGCTTCTTGTTGGGCTTTCTAGAAACCTCAACATCAACATCACTATCACACTCCTTCTCGACGGTCTCGAGATAAAGCGTCGAATCAACCAATTCCTCAAAAGAATGTTTAAGCTGGAGCAACAAGGACTTCTTAAGATATTTCTTAAGGCCAGAAACAAACTTCAAATTCTTCTTATAAGAAGTGCTGATGAATTCAAGACCATACTGAGATAAAGCCTAGAACGATGCGACATACTCAGAAACAGAAAATTTCCCTTGCTTCAACTCAAGGAAGTGACGGGTCAATAAAACTTTTTCAGATTCAGGAACGAACTTGAGTTCAAATCGTCCCCGAAACTGAGTCCAAGAAAGAGTAGACTCATCAATTTCAGCTACAAGAAGCTCATACCAGTCAAGAGCACGCTCTTGTAATAAGCTAGAAGTTACAAGAACTCTATCATGGTCAGAAAGATCCATGCGAGAGAAAATACACTCGCACGTGCGAAGCCAAGCTTGGACTTCAAGAACAGACTCGGAGCCCTTAAACGGCTTTCCTCCAAGATGAGCAAAATCACTGCACTGACGTGCAAAAGCAGACTTGCGAGGTGGAGACACTCGAGGAGGAACGGGAGGCTGAGTGCTCCTAAACAATTCCAAAAATTGATCGGCAGACATATATACGCCATCCGGATGCGAGCCACTAGATTGCCCAACATCCGAACGTCGACCCCTGCCTCTTCCAGACATAAGCTGAAAGTAAGATAAGAACAAGATTATTCACAAGGTAGATATTACAATATGGGATACTACGGAATAAAATGCATTCCTAGACGTATTTCCAATATCTATCTAACCTTGATGGAATAAAGAGACACGATGATTCAAGGATCTGTATCACTTGTACACTTTGATGTACCATAATATGTGCATCTATTCTGTGTTTATCATATTTTGTTCTGAATCTCGCTCTGATACCACGCTGTGACGCCCCACTCCGAGAGCCTCGTTAACAAAGAGTATTACATAGATAATACTGTCGGCTAACGCGGACAATAGAGTATAATGGAAGCGACCATGTGCAATCTTACCTTAACTATTCACTAAATATGTCGAAAAGTAGAAACACATAAAAATTCGACCTATTCAATAAATATTTAAAGCAAAACTACAATGGCCATCGGGTCTATCAGAAGAAAATATAACAACTCAAATGTAATATACATCACAAAACAGTCGATCATAATATACACATACACAGATACACCACAGAGTATACAAAATAATGCATGTCAAGTGGTACAGGAGACCACCATATACAGACGAGACGAAAGAGTATAAATCAGAGTTACAACAGATAAGGACTACAAAAGACGCTATAACAAAATGAAGCTAGCGAATAGTCCATGCGGAAGCAAAATAGGCTAAGTCCCCAAAAGCACCTAACCTGAAACATCTCGGTCTGACCCGAGTATAAAATACACGAGTCAGTCTAGATAACAAATCAGTTAGATAAACTGAACACTAATAAACCTGCAAGGTCATACAGTATAATAAATATCTCTAGGGGAGATAACACAATCATCAACAAGAGATGAATCATATAGAACAAGCCTCATATCATCGGCAACATATAGAAACAAAGGATACAAATATCCCAAAACAAGCCAATAGGCAAACAACAAATACCAATGAGGTATACAAGTTCCACAAGGTAAACGCTATACTCCATGCAGCTCAAAAAGACCAATACCGAAGGGCGATACCAAGGGAATATACATATCAATGAAACATCATAAAATTTGCTCGAGCTCAGTACTGTACAAACAAGGATCCATGAGCCCGAAGACTCCAAACCCAAGTATCACCCATGCGGCACATAAGGCCAACATCAGAGCGAAACTATATAGGGCAACAAACCCGAAGGCACACACCCGAAGGCAACATAACCGAAGGCAACAAACCTAGGGAGACAGTCCGAAGACACTATCCCAGAGGCAACAAACCGTAGTGGTGAAGGTCGAAGACCCAGTACTGGACACCACTAACTGGCGGAATGTGTCACAACTCTCGAAAAGGAATCCGAAAAGTGTTAACGTATGTCCCATAACCACTCGTTCGCACTAAACGGTTTACTATCCGTCAGTCCCTTTCACACTCAAAGCAGTACAAAGTTTACCTCATATCATCGATAAACCAAACCAGAAGGTCAAAACAATCAATCGAATACGTCGAGGATTAATCGGAAAGATAAACGCACAGATTCATGGTCCGTGTTTTGCCCAACCATTTAATCACCCTTCCACTTCGTTCGAAGTGCGAAAGTGTGTGTGTTTTAAATTGAATTTATACATTAGAGAAACGAACTTTTAAATGCGATTCAAGAGATTATTTTATAAAAAACCGTGGATTAAAATTAAAAGGAACCATCAAAGTCAAAACAATTGATAATCATACATAGGATCATCATGAATCGATTCAAATTGAAAATTCAATCCCAAAAGGCAAAGTGGGCTGAAACAGCAGGTTCAGTCGACTGAACAGAGTTTTCAGTCGACTGACCCTATACCTGGAAAATTTTCCAGGTTCAGGAAACTTTCTGTTTCCAGGTTCAGTCGACTGTGCAGAGTTTTTCAGTCGACTGAATCATGCCTGGAAACTCTCGGGTTTCAGGTTCAGTCGACTGAACAGAGTTTTCAGTCGACTGAATCATGCCTGGGCTGTTTTTCAGCCTTATTCAAATGAAGAGCAAACTCTCCCAAAATGCAATCGGACGAACATTGTCTCTAAGGGCTTATGCCAATCGACAACCCGGCCCTATATGTTCCTCGATGCATCACCAAAACATGATTAAAACATCAAAGTTAGGATTTCAAAGATTTGGACCCAAAACACTAAAAATTGGAATATTCCCCAATTCAACCCAAACCAATTGCAAGTGCATATGAACAAGGAGTTAGGAATTCATACCTAACATCAATGAAATCAAGAGAAGTAGATGTGAGTTCAAAACTCACCTTTTACACAAAACAAAGAAGATGAAGAAGCACAATTGCAAGGGATCAACCAACTACACTCCACTTCAACACTACAAGCTTCAATCCAGAATCAAAAGCAAGTATTTCCTAAGTTAGGGTTAGGAAATTACTGAAATTGAAGAGGAGAAAAGATGGAGAAGGTGGAGATGAACTTACCAATGGATTCTCTTTGATTTTGGAGCAAGAATCAAGTTACAAAGGAGAAACTAGGGCTTGCTAATTTCAATTTCTCTTTCCTTTCCCCCATTTCAGTTTTTAGTTTGAGAAATAAAATGAAATGAAGAGAAGGGTTGAGCTAGGGGATTAAGTGAGCTAGTGGGCTGAACCCAACCCCAAACCCAATAGGAAAAGTAGCCAAAATTTCACAAACTCCAAACATACCAAATATTATACTCAAAAAGATCGCAAACGCCATTTTGGACTCAATGGAAATGGTTTCGAGCTCCAATTCGGCCATTTGCAGAAAGTAACATTTCGGGCCCCAAAATCCGAATAACGACGCTATATTTAAATCAAACATTTAAATATAAAATCGTTAAATATTCGGGTTGTTACAGCGTTTCAGGGGCTGGTGTGGGAAGAAGGTCTCCGACTCGAAGTTGCTTATGGGGAAATTTTGTGATAGCTCAAGAATGGACACGGGTTGCACGCGTAATTGTTTTACTGGATAGTTGTAATATTATTTGAAATAAAGGAAATGGGTTTTGTTGAACGCGAGGTTAACTCGAGAATATTTGAATGATGGCTTGGAAAGAATAGTGTTTTGTCTGGATGTTTATAGATTAAACTTGGGGCGTTTTGTTTGCGTCAGGTAATTAGTATGGTTAGTAAGGGTATGATCAAATTAAAATTGAAAGATAACTTAAAGTAGGAAGTTGGACCAAGTTTTAAAACAAGGCAAGGGAAAAAAAATTAAATATTGGTTTCAAAGCAAATTTTGTCTTTACAAGTTTTGAATAAGGTATTGGTCAAATTTGTAAACAAATTAAAACTTAACTTATAAAGTCAAATGTGATTAAGTCAATTTGATTTGAAAATATATGATTAATTAAGTATATTGGATTTTAATTCTTGATAGAAACTTAAGTGATTTTGTACTCCGGCATTTAATTTAGTAAATAATAATTAGAGATTAATGGATTGGAAAGTAGAGATTAATTACCCGAATGATAAATTACTTAGTATATTTAATTAATGGATCCATTAATTAAGATAATTAATTTAAAAAAGTTAGTTAATTAATAAATGAGATTAATTAATGGATAATAAGTCAAAGGAAGTGATTATAATAATTAATTAAGGTAACTAATTGAGGGTTAAAGTAATTAATTATAAATAATTAATTATGATGGTAATTAATTATAAATTGATTAAGGATTAATTACTTTGTATTGAAGGAGATTAATTGATAAGTAAGATTTATTAATTAATCATTAAAGAATAATTAATCTATAATTAAAGATTAAATAATTGGTTTATAGGGTAATTAAAGGATGAATTACACAGTGTATTTAATGTGATGAATGTGATTAATTAATTTCTTGATTTATTAAAGATAGTCACTTGGTAATTGATTAAGTATTATTACTTAATGGGATTTATAAGTGTAGTTTCTTAGTGAGGTGATTAAAAATAAATTACTAAATGTAATTAATACAAGAAAATTACTTAATGGAAAGGGATTAACGGTTAATTACTTAGGAGTAGTAAATGAAGGATTAATTACTTGGTGTAATTAAATAAAGGATTAATATAATTAATTAAGGAGTTAATTAATTAAGGTAAGTAATTACAGAATGGTTAATTACTATTTATGATTTCATAATATTATATGCCTTAGATTGATAAATATCTCGGATATGTGATTGTGATGCTATGTGATATGATATGTTGGGTTTAAACTGAGATAATGTGGTTATCTATCGATGATAAATAAACGTGTATAGGTGACACCTTGAATTGAAATTTGAATTGTGTTTCATTTTGAATAATTTGGGATAAAGATGGTATCATATTCAAAGAGACTGGAGTCGGGTATTAGTTAATACCCGAAACCACTTCGATTCTTTGTAAACTTGATTTGTGAAATCAATAGGCTAGAATAGAATGAGTTGGGCGAAATGAACTATTTAATCTAAGTTTTGGTACTTAGAAATTGATTGTGTAAAATAAGTGATGTCTCTAACAACTTGTGAAGTGTTAATTGAAATAAGTTACCCCAGGTTTATATAGTTGTATGCTTTTGTATTCCATGTTAGCTGGGTTTACTCACACTGGTTTCCAGCCTGACCCGGGTGTTACTTTGATGTAATGCTCGGGTCCGACCGAGTATTACAGCTTTTCAGGTAAGGACGTTCTGGAGTTCAGGAGGCGAGCTGGATAGCAGGAACGTACGGAGTGATTTCCGCTGTGTATATTATTGCTGATTTGCTAGGACATGGTTTCAAGTTTGTCCTGTGTTATGTAATAGTTGTAACTCTGATGTATAAATGTATAAGAGTATTGATACAGTTCTTCTTTGTAAAACTGATATTATTTATGTGATATTATATTTTAGCCGTTGCGAAATGTGAGATTCTGTGACTTGTTTCTGTTTTCTTCTTCTTTCTCTTTTTTTTTCTTAACTATCTGGAAATTTGTGGATCGAAATTTTCGGTTCGTTACACCAATTCAATCCAAACCAAAAGCAAGTGCACATGAATAAGTGTTAGGAATTCATACCCAACAATCAAAGATAGTTATAGAAAAAGATGTGAGATAAAAATCTCACCTTTTCACAAAATCAATAAAGAAGAAGCTTGAAAGCAAAGAAAGAATCAACCACACTTCAACACAACCCAACTAAGCTTGAACCTAAGCTCAAAGGAAGAACATTCCCAAATTTAGGTTTTGGAATTTCTGAAAATTGAAAGGAGAATGAGTTGGAGAAGAAGAAGATGATGCTTACCAATAGCTTCTCTTTGGATTGGGAATTAGATGTTGGATTTGCAAATGGAACTAGGGTTTTGAAATTTTAATTTCCCATTCCACTCTCCAATTTCATTGAAGCTTGAATGTTAGGAATTAGAAATGAAGTAATGAAGAGGAGAGGGTTGGGACTGAGCTAATAAGTGGGGTAAATGGGCTCAACCCAAACCAAATCCCTAAGTAAAAAAGTGGCAAAATTCCACTAACTCCAAACATATCAAAGTTTATACTCAAAAAGATTGCAGACGGCGTTTTGAACTCAGTGGATGTGGTCTCGAGTCCTAATTTGACTGTATGCTAAAAAGGTAACTTTTCGGACTATAATCCGACTAACGATAAAATATTTAAATAAAATATTTAAATACTTAATCGTAAAATATGCAGGTTGTTACACACTCCCCTCCTTAAAGAAATTGCGTCCTCGCAATAGTTAAGAAGAAACTATATAGTAAAAACCATGAAAGCATATTCAACACAAAAGAAATTTGAAATAAGAAGTTCACCTCACAGAGAACGAGAAAGTAAGTCCGGACGTGTTCGCTCGATGAATTCTCTAGATTCCCAAGAGCAATCCTTAGGATTTGAGGACCATTTAACTTTAACAAGCGGAACATCTTTATTTCGAAGGCGTTTGACCTCCGAAGCAATAATACGAATAGGATGTTGCGCATAAGTTAAATTAGGCGAACCTTCAATTTCTTCCACAACACCGGGCTCAAGAATAGAATTGGAATCTCGAAGGCATTTCCGTAACTGAGAAACATGAAACACGTCATGAATAGCAGAAAATTGAGCCTGTAATAAAAGGCGATAAGCTACGGAACCAAGGCGTTCGTTGATGGGAAATGGACCAATATATCTAGGTGCTAACTTTCCCGATCAACTGAAACATACAACACCCTTCATAGGTGAAACACGACTAAACACAAGATCTCCCACCGAAAATTCTAATTTCCTTCTCTGGTTGTCGACATAGGATTTTTGTCTACTCTGGGCTTCTTTCATCCTATGACGAATAAGGTCAATCTTTTCTGTGAAATCACGAATAAAATCTGGACCTAAAACCAGCTTCTCACCAGCCTCAAGCCAACAAGAAGGAGATCGACATAGTCTTCCATAGAGTGCCTCAAATGGTGCCATACCAATACTAGATTGGAAGCTATTATTATAGGAAAACTCAACAAGAGAAATATGATCTTCCCAACTTCCACCAAAATCAAGGACACATGCACGAAGAAGATCTTCAGGAGTTTGATTCACACGCTCGGTTTGTCCATCGGACCGAGGATGATAAGCGGTGCTAAAATTAAGCTTCGTTCCCAAAGCTTTTTGAAGAATCTTCCAAAATCCACTAGTAAACAATGGATCACGATCACTAACAATAGAATTAGAACTCCATGCAGTTTAACAATTTCTTTGATAAAAAGTTTGGCCAAAAGAGGTATGGTTCTATTGGACCGAACGGGAATAAAATGGGCAGATTTAGTAAGTCTATCAACTATCACCCATAAGCTATCATGACCCGAACGAGAACGGGGAAGGCTGTCTATAAAATCCATGGAAATTTTGTGACGCCCCACCTCTATACCCACGCTAGCCAAGGACACTAGAGGGTAATGCCGTCAACTAACACGGAGAATAAGGCTGGTTAGGAGCGACCATCTATAGCCTTGCTCTAACTATCTATTGAATACATCGACAATAGACATACCAAGCGGGTCGACATACCCAATGAATACTTATAACAAAACCATAGGTGGTTGGAGGATCTATCAGAACAGAATATAACAACTCAAATGAAATATACATCACAGAACAGTAGATCATCATATACACATATATGGATACATAACAGAGTTTACAAACTGATACATGTCAAGTGGTATAGCAAACCACAATATACAGATGAGTCAAAAGAATACATATATCAGAGTTATAATAAGAAAGACTACACAAAAAGCTTTAACAAAAAGGAACAAGCTGAATAGTCCATGCGGAAGCAAAATAGGCTAAGTCCAAAAGCACCTAACCTGAAACATCTCGGTCTGACCCGAGTATAAAATACACAGGTCGGTCTAGCTAAACAAATCAGTTAGATAAACTGAACAATAATAACCTGCAAGGTCACAATGTATAACGAATATCTCTAAAAGAGATAACACTATCATCTAACAGAAGATGAATCATATCATAACAAGACAAGCGGCATATCATCGGCAACACAACAAATAAAGGATAGGAATATCCCAAAACAAGCCATAAAGGCAATAACAAATACCAATGAAGGTAACACAAGTTCCACAAGGTAATCACTACATATCATGCGGCTAAAAAAGACCAGCACCGAAGGGAGATACCTAGGGAATATACATATCAATGAAACATCATAAAGTTTGCACGTGCTCAGTACTGTATAAACAAGGATCCATGAGCCCGAAGACTACAAACTCAAATATCACTCGAGCGGCTCATAAAGACCTAACTCCGAAAGCGACATTATTAGGGCAACAAACCCGAAGGCGCAAACCCGAAGGCAACATACCCGAAGGCAACAAACCTGAAGGAGACAGTCCGAAGACACTATCCCAAAGGCAACAAACCGTAGTGGTGAAGGTCCGGAGGCCCAGTACTGGACACCACTAACTGGCGGAATGTATCATAACTCTCAAAAAGGAATCCTAAAAGTGGTAACGTGAGTCCCATAACCACTCGTTCGCACTAAACGGTTTACTATCCGTTAGTTGATTTCGCACTCAAAGCAATTCAAAGTCTACCTCATCTCATTAGTAAACCAGACCAAAAGGTCAAAACAATCAATCGAATAGGTCGGGAATTAATCGAAAAGATAAACGCATGGATTCATGGTCCGTGTTTTACCTAACCATTTAATCTCCCTTGCATTCCGCTTGAAGTGAAAAATCGTGTGTGTTTAAATAGAATTTATAAATTGGAGAAACAAGCTTTTAATGCGATTTAGAGGGATTATTTATAAAAACCCGTGAACGAAGTCAAAAATAACTTATCAAAGCCAAAGATGCAATGAAAACCACTAAAAACCAACTTGAATCGATAAAATTTGGAAAACCAATCAAAAAGGGCAAAAATAAGCAAAACAGAAAAATAGGAGCAGGTCGGTCGACCGGACTACAGGGCTCGGTCGGTTGGCCAGAAGCAGAAAAAAATGCTCGGGATAGCAGGTTGATCGGCTGGCCCAGAGGTTCAGTCGGCCGTACTGCAAGTTTCTGCAGTTCCTGCCATTTCTCATCCAAATGCAAACTCTTCCAAAACGCGACCGGTCGAGCAATGGACCTAAGGTGCCTTAGCCAATAGATACCCCAGCTCCATTAGCTCTCCAATTCGCACCCAAAAACATGTTCAAACATCAAAGTTACGATCTTTAAAGAATTGAACCCAAACACTAAAAATTTGGATATTCACCAATTCAATCCAAACCAAAAGCAAGTGCATATATATATATATATATATATATATATATATATATATATAATTTTTTTTTTTAAAATTTGGATCATTTCAAACTTGTAATAAACTCCTTTTATACATAACAATCAAAGATAGATATAAGCATAGATGAGTGATAAAATCTCACCTTACATCAATAATATCAAGAGAAGTAGATGTGAGTTCAAAACTCACCTTTTAACTCAAAACAAAGAAGAAGAAGCTCAAACACAAGAAGGAGACTAACTACTCTTCACTTCAACTCTACAAGCTTCAATCTAAGAATAAAACACATATTTTCCAAATAAGGTCTAGGAAACTTTCTGAAATTGAAGAGGAGAAGAGTTGGAGAAGATGAAGAGGAGGCTTACCAATAGCTCCTCTTTGATTTGGAGCAAGAATTCAAGTTGCAAGAGGAAACTAGGGCTTGGAATATCTAATTCCCATTCTCTTCCCCCATTTTCAGTTTTAGCTTTAGTTTTTATGAAATGAAATAAGTGACTGGAGAGGAGAGGGACTGAGTTAGGGTTAATTAGTTAGTTAGTGGGCTGAACCCAACCCAAAGCCCAACTAGAAAAGGTAGCAAAATTCAACTTACTCCAAACATATCAAAGATTATACTCAAAAAGATCACAAACGCCATTTTGGAACCAATTGAGTTGGTTTCGAGTCCCAATTCGGCCATTTGCAAAAAGTAACATTTCGGACCCAAAAATCCGACTAACGACACTATATTTAAATAAAACATTTAAATATAAAATCGTCAAATATGCGGGTTGTTACAGATCTCCCCTCCTCACAAAATTGTGTCCTCGCAATTCCTAGATACGATATTTGTAACAACTACATACATACTACATTCAAAAGAAAAGGAAATAAGCTTGAGATGAAAAGATAAACTCACCGTTGCCAAGCAAGGATAGAAAACTCGGATAAGATCGCTCGATATACTCTCTTGTTTCTCAAGTACAGTCATTGGGGTTAGCGGACCATTGAACTTTAACGAGCGGCACGTCCTCGTTTCGAAGGTGTCGCACCTCCGTGTCAAGTACGCGAATAGGCTGTTGTACAATAGATAAATCCGGTGAGACCTCAAGCTCTTGCAAATTAGGAGAAGTAATAACAAAATCCGACTCCCGAAGACACTTCCGAAGTTGAGAGACGTGAAACACGTCATGAATGCCAGACAAATGAGCTGGAAGTGAAACTCTATAAGCCACAAGGCCAATACATTCAGTAATAGAAAATGGTCCTATAAAGCAAGGAACCAATTTCCCAGTCGTACTGAAACGCATAACCCCCTTCAAAGGAGAAACACGAACAAAGACAAGATCACTAACTGAGAATTTGAGAGGCTTCCTACAGTTGTCAGCGTAGGACTTCTGGCGGCTCTATGCCTCTTTCATTCTAAACCGAATAAGATCAATCTTCACGGAAGAATCACGAACAAAATCTGGACCAAGAATAAGCTTCTCCCCAGATTCCAACCAACAAGAAGGTGATCGACATGGCCTTCCATATAAAGCTTTGAAAGGAGCCATACCGATACTATATTGAAAACTATTATTGTAGGAGAACTCTACTAGAGGTAGGTGATCCTCCCAACAACCACCAAAATCAAAAATACAAATACAGAGAAGATCTTCCAAGATACGATTCACCCGTTAAGTCTGTCCGTCAGACTGCGGATGATAAGCTGTACTAAAATTAATCTTTGTTCCCAAAGCTTGCTGAAGACTCTTCCAAAAATGACTCGTGAATAAAGGATCACGATCACTCACAATAGAACTAGGAATACCGTGAAATCTCATGATTTCCTTGACATATAACTTAGCCAAATGTAAAGCAGCCCTATTAGACTCAATAGGGATAAACTGAGCAGACTTAGTTAGGCGATCAACAATAACCCAAATGCTAGAATGGCCTGATCTCGAACGAGGTAGGCCGTTAATGAAATCCATAGAAATCTGATCCCATTTCCACAATGGAATCTCTAGAGGCTGAAGAAGACCCGAAGGACGCTGATGTTCGGCCTTAAAACGCTAACAAGTTATGCAATTACTCACATAACACGCCACATCGCACTTCATGCCTTCCCAATAATAAAAACAATGCATATCGGCATACATCTTGCTGCTACCAGGATGAATGGTATACTTAGAACGGTGACAGTCATCAAGAATGTCATGTCTAAGTGCAAAATCAGAGGGCACAAAAAGACGGTTCTTCTTGCGAAGACACCCATGAGAATCAATGCTGAATTCCCGGAACGCCTCATCACAGGATCTAGACTCACAAAGCTGAATAAAATGCAACAAATCAGGATCACGCCGCTGAGCATCGGCAATACGATCCAATAAAATGGGTCGAGCTCCCAAACTACACAATAGAATAGGAGAATCAGAAGATGAACCTCGATCATGAATTTCACAAAAAGATAGAGTCTCAAGAATATCCCATTCGGCAAGCATCAAAGAAACTACAGCCGAATGTTTGCGACTAAGCGCATCTGCAACACGATTACCCTTACCAGGGGTATACTGGATATCAAAGTCATAGGAAGTAAGAAACTTGAGCCAACGTTGTTGTCTCATATTGAGTTCCTTCTGAGTGAACAAATACTTCAAAGATTTATGATCGGTATAGAGAATGAAGTTCTCGCCCAGTAAATAGTGTCGCCAAATCTTCAAGGCGAAGACAATGGCGGCTAACTCAAGATCATTAGTGGCACAGCGAACTTCATTCGAACGCAGTTGCCTAGAAGCATAAGCAACTACCCGATCCTTCTGCATAAGAACAGCACCGAGACCACTACCACAAGCATCGGTGTAGACAACAAGATCATGATTTCCCTCGGGAACCACCAAAATAGGAGCATAAGTGAGAAGTTCCTTTAATGACAGAAAGTAAGCTTCACACTTGTCGGACCAAATAAAACGAATGCCTTTCCGAGTAAGGCAGGTGAGAGGAAGCACATCACGGGAAAAATCGTTAATGAACCGACGGTAATAACCCGCCAATCCAAGGAAACTACGAATCTCATGAACATTCTCAGGCCTCTTCCAATTCTGGATGGCTTCGATCTTTGAATGATCGACAGAAATGCCATCGAAAGATACAACATGGCCTAAGAACTTAACCCTATTCTCCGAAAAATGGCACTTGGAGAATTTGGCTCTAAGCTGATGATGAAGGAGAGTACTCAAGACAATTCTCAAATGATTAGCATGCTCAGCTTCAGACTTAGAATAAATAAGGATATCTTCAATGAAGATAAGGACGAACTTATCGAGATATTCCCGGAATATTCGATTCATGAGATCGACAAGAAAGCAGGAGCGTTCGTCAAACCGAACGGCATAACGAGCGTCTCAAAAGAACCATAACGAGTGCGGAAAGTGGTAAGAGGTATGCTATCCTCCGCGACTCATAACTGATTAAAACCGGTGGCAAGGTCACGCTGAGAAAATACCTTAGCACCACTAAATAGATCGAACATATCATCGATGGTGGGCAATGGATACCTATTCCTAATGGTTAACTCGTTAAGCTTGCGATAGACAATGCAAGGCCTAAGAGTTCCATCGGATTTCTTCACGAAGACGACCGCGGATCCCCACGGAGAAAAACTGGACTGAATCAACTGCTTGGACTCAAGCTCTAAAAGCTGCTTCTTGAGTTCCTCATTTTCCTTTGTAGACATCCTTGTGGGAGGACGACTAACTGGCTGCGCGCCTGGAATGAAATCAATGCGGAACTCAATTGTCCGCTTGGGTGGCAAACCAGAAACAGGATCAAAAACATCAGAAAATTCACAAGCAATAGGAGTACGAGATATATCATCATCATCTCGCGAATCAAGAGAATATAAAGCCATTTCGGAATTATCCACATCTTGAAGAACAAGTGATAACTGAGTAGATGAATCTGGATGTCGAAGATACAAAATTCTCTCCGAACAAATAATCCTGGCATCATATCTCACTAGCCAGTCCATTCCCAAAATCATATCAAATCACAGACAAGAAATAACATGCAGATTCACACGAAAAGAAAAACCACATAAAACAATCTCAACACTATCACAAAGCAAGCTAAGGGTCGTGGATCCCCCAATAGGATTCGCAATCCTCAATGAAGTAACCAAACAAGAAGCATCCAAAGATAAATCATCAACGAGCTTCTTCGATACGAAGGAATGTGAAGCACCCATATCGAAAAGAACTCGTATACTATGATCATGAAATAAAATAGAACCTTCCAAAATAGATGGAGACATACCTTTGGGCTGAGAAGGACCTTCAGAAGCCTTAGCAGCATAAAGCTTGCTAGAATTTGCACTAGCCGTAACAGTAGGGCAAGTGGAAACATGATGTCCTACCTTCTTACAATAACGGCAGAAGAGAGGCTTGGAACAAGCTCGAATCATATGATCAGGAGAACCACAATTAAAACACTACCGAATGAAAGGTGTTTCGGAAGACTGAGGCTGAGAGCTAGAACTACCAGTCTTCTTCTTCTTTGAAGGAAAAGACCTGGACTTCTGAAATGGAAACGGCCTCTTGTTGGGGTTCTTGGAAATCTCAACATCAACATCACTATCACACTCCTTCTCGACGGTTTCAAGATGAAGTGCAGAATCTACCAACTCCTTAAAAGAAATCTTAAGCTGGAGCAACAAAGACTTCTTAAGATATTTCTTAAGACCAGAAACAAACTTCAAATTCTTCTTATAAGAAGTGCTAATGAATTCAAGACCATACTTAGATAAAGCCTCGAATGATGCAACATACTTAGAAACAAAAGACTTCCCTTGCTTCAACTCAAGGAAGCGACGGGTCAATAAAACTTTTTCAGATTCAGGAACGAACTTGAGTTCGAATCAGTCCCGAAACTGAGTCCAAGAAATAGTAGACTCATCAATTTCGGCCATAAGAAGCTCATACCAATCAAGAGCACGCTCTTGTAATAAGCTAGAAGTTACAAGAACTCTATCATGGTCAGAAAGATCCATGCGAGAGAAGATACGCTCGCACGTGCGAAACCAAGCTTGGACTTCATGAACAGACTCGGAGCCCCTAAACGGCTTTCCTCCAAGATGAGAAAAATCACTACAACGTGCAAAGGCATACTTGCGAGGAGGAGATACTCGAGGAGGAACCGGAGGCTGAGTACTCCTAAACAACTCTAAAAACTGATCGGCAGACATATAAACGCCATCCGGATGTGATCCACTGTGTTGCCCAGCATTCGAACGTCGTACCCTGCCTCTTCCATCCATACGCTAAAAGTAAGATAAGAACAAGATTATTCACAAGGTAGATAATTCAATATGGAATACTACGGAATTTAAATGCATTCCTAGACGTATTCCCACATTCTACTACCACCAAGGCACAAAAGAAATATAGAGGCACTATGGTTCAAAGGTTTGTATCACCTATACACTTTGATGTACCGGAATATGTGCTTCTATTCTGTGTTTATCATATTTTTCTCTGAACTCAGCTCTGATACCACGCTGTGACGCCCCACCTCTATACCCACGCTTGCCAAGGACACTACAGGGTAATGCCGTCAACTAACACGGAGAATAAGGCTGGTTAGGAGCGACCATCTATAGCCTTGCTCTAACTATCTATTGAATACATCGACAATAGACATACCAAGCGGGTCGACATACCCAATGAATACTTAAAACAAAACCATAGGTGGTTGGAGGATCTATCAGAACATAATATAACAACTCAAATGTAATATACATCACAGAACAGTAGATCATCATATACACATATATGGATACATAACAGAGTTTACAAACTGATACACGTCAAGTGGTATAGCAAACCACAATATACTGATGAGTCAAAAGAATACATATATCAGAGTTACAATAAGAAGGACTACACAAAAAGATTTAACAAAAAGGAATAAGCTGAATAGTCCATGCGGAAGCAAAATAGGCTAAGTCCAAAAGCACCTAACCTGAAACATCTCGGTCTGACCCGAGTATAAAATACACGGGTCAGTCTAGCTAAACAAATCAGTTAGATAAACTGAACAACAATAACCTACAAGATCACAATGTATAACAAATATCTCTAAAAGAGATAACACAATCATCTAACAAAAGATGAATCATGTCATAACAAGACAAGCCTCATATCATCGGCAACCCAACAAACAAAGGATAGGAATATCCCAAAACAAGCCATAAAGGCAATAAGAAATACCAATGAAGGTAACACAAGTTCCACAAGGTAATCACTACATATCATGCGGCTCAAAAAGACCAACACCGAAGGGAGATACCTAGGGAATATACATATCAATGAAACATCATAAAATTTGCACGTGCTCAGTATTGTATAAACAAGGATCCATGAGCCCGAAGACTCCAAACCCAAATATCACTCGAGCGGCTCATAAAGACCTAACTTCGAAAGCGACATTATTAGGGAAACAAACCCAAAGGCACAAACCCGAAGGCAACTTACCCGAAGGCAACAAACCTGAAGGAGACAGTCCGAAGACACTATCCCAAAGGCAACAAACCGTAGTGGTGAAGGTCCGGAGGCCCAGTACTGGACACCACTAACTGGCGGAATGTGTCATAACTCTCAAAAAGGAATCTGAAAAGTGGTAACGTGAGTCCCATAACCACTCGTTCGCACTAAACGGTTTACTATCTGTTAGTTAATTTCACACTCAAAACAGTACAAAGTCTACCTCATCTCATTGGTAAACCAGACAAAAAGGTCAAAACAATCAATCAAATAGGTCGGGAATTAATCGGAAAGATAAACGCATGGATTCATGGTCCGTGTTTTACCTAACCATTTAATCTCCCTTCCATTCCGCTCGAAGTGAGAAATCGTGTGTGTTTAAATAGAATTTATAAATTAGAGAAACGAGCTTTTAATGCGATTGAGAGGGATTATTTAAAAAAACCCGTGAACGAAGTCAAAAATAAGTT
This sequence comes from Allium cepa, assembly GCA_030765085.1. Taxonomy (NCBI): domain Eukaryota; kingdom Viridiplantae; phylum Streptophyta; class Magnoliopsida; order Asparagales; family Amaryllidaceae; genus Allium; species Allium cepa. Next base: position 58,245,352 of record CM060930.1, read on the forward strand.
ATCAAAGCCAAAGATGCAATGACAACCACTTAAAACCAACTTCAATCGATAAAATTTGGAAAACCAATCAAAATGGGCAAAAATAGGCAAAATAGAAAAATATGAGCAGGTCGGTCGACCGGACTACAGGGCTCGGTTGGCTGGCCAGAAGCAGAAAAAATGCTCGGGATAGCAGGTCGGTCGGCCGGCCCAAAGGTTCGGTCGGCCGAACTGCAAGTTTTTGCAGTTCCTGCCCTTTTTCATCCAAATGCAAACTATTCCAAAACGCGACCGGTCGAGGAATGGATCTAAGGGCCCTAGCCAATAGACACCCCAGCTCTATTAGCTCTCCGATTGGCCACCAAAAACGTGTTCAAACATCAAAGTTAGGATCTTTAAAAAATTGAACCGAAACACTAAAAATTTGGATATTCACCAATTTAATCCAAACCAAAAGCAAGTGCATATGAACAAGTGTTAGGAATTAATACACAACAATCAAAGATTGATATAAGCATAGATGAGAGATAAAAATCTCACCTTACATCAATAATATCAAGAGAAGTAGATGCGAGTTCAAAACTCACCTTTTAACTCAAAACAAAGAAGAAGAAGCTCAAACACAAGAAGGAGACTAACTACTCTTCACTTCAACTCTACAAGCTTCAATCTAAGAATAAAACACATATTTTCCAAATAAGGTTTAGGAAACTTTCTGAAATTGAAGAGGAGAAGAGTTGAAGAAGATGAAGAGGAGGCTTACCAATAGCTTCTCTTTGATTTGGAGCAAGAATTCAAGTTGCAAGAGGAAACTAGGGATTGGAATATCTAATTCCCATTCTCTTACCCCATTTTCAGTTTTAGCTTAAGTTTTTATGAAATGAAATAAGTGAGCGGAGAGGAGAGGGACCGAGTTAGGGTTAATTAGTTAGTTAGTGGGCTGAACCCAACCCAAAGCCCAACTAGAAAAATTAGCAAAATTCAACTTACTCCAAACATATCAAGATTATATTCAAAAAGATCGCAAATGCCATTTTGGAACCAATGGAGGTGGTTTCGAGTCCCAATTCGGACATTTGCAAAAAGTAACATTTCGGACCCAAAAATCCGACTAACGACGCTATATTTAAATAAAACATTTAAACATAAAATCGTTAAATATGCGGGTTGTTACAGATTTGGTCCCACTTCCAAATTGGAATTTCTAAAGGTTACAATAACCCACCGGGCCTTTGACGCTCGGCCTTAATGAATTGGCAAGTCATGCAACACTTAACAAAGTTAGCAATATCAGATTTCATTCCGTCCCAATAATAAAGTCGCTTCATATCCGCGTACATTTTACTACTACTGGGATGAATGGTAAATTTAGAACAATGAGAATCTTCTAAAATGCCTTTACAAAGATCGCTAATATTTGGCACGATTAGTCTACCAAATTTTCGAATACCGCCACGAGAATCAATATCAAAGTATTTCAAACCTTCAATATCAATTTTATCCCTAAATTCTAGCTAAGAAGAGCCAATTTGGGATCTAGCCTTTGAGCATCAATGATGCGGTTTATAAGAGAAGGATGAGCCTCAAGGCTACAAAAAGCCAAAGATGAACATCAATCGGACTCACGATCTGGAATCTTACAAGTGGATAAAGTCTCGAGATCATTCCATTCGGATATCATCAAAGAAATAACCGCTTGTTACTTACAACCAAGTGCATCGGCAACAGGAATTCCCTTCCAGGTGAATAAAGAATATCAAGATCATAAGATGTAAGGAACTAAAGCCAACGTTGTTGATGCAAATTAAGTTCCTTTTGAGAAAATAAATACTTCAAAGATTTATGATCGGTGGAGAGAACAAATTTCTCTCCCAAAAACAATGATGCCAAATTTCTACGAGCGAAAACAATAGCCGCGAGCACTAGATCATGAGTGGCATATCTAATCTCGTTAGGCATTAATTGTATAGAAGCATAAATGATAGAACATTCTCATTCGCAAGAGAACGGCACCCAAACCAATACCACTTGCATCTGTGGAAATAGTGAAATCTTGGTTCCCTTCGGGAATCACAAGAATAAGAGTACCGTAAAAGAGTTCTTTTAAATAATCTTCTTTCCCGAAAAGCTTAAACTTTCAAAAATCACAATTATTTTTATGTAATAATCTTTCTAGGAAAATTTACTTTTTTACAAGTCAATTTATTGTGTCAAATTGTCTCATCAAAGCGTTTAGGAAATTCCTATCGACAACGTTGATTAAGCGCATCGACCAGAATTCTTAAAGCACTCAATGGGCAATACAATTACCAAATCATCTTCTATATGATAAATAAGTCTCTTAAAATTTTTAAGAATGTCCTTTGTACGTTTTAAGAACAAAATCTAATTATACTTACAAATAAATCTTATGAAAAAGATTTGCAAAATTTTAAATTTTGTTCTCATCCCAAAATCAATAAATAAAAGAATAGAGTCATCGAGATATTCGTAGAATAATCGATACACAAAATGGATGAAATAAGCTGGACAAACTGAATGACATAATAAGTCATTCATAAGAATCATAACGAGTGCGGAATGCGGTAAGTGGAATGCTAACTCCCGCAACTCATAGCCAAATGAAAATCGGTGGCAAGGTCAAACTAAAAAGACCTTAACACCACTAAAAAGATTGCTTAGGAGATAATCCTAAGACAAGCTCAAAAATACAAGAATAGTCCACAAACTACCCGAATGAGAAAAATAACGTTTTCCTCATCTTGTGGGTTTGAAGAATAATAATGATGCCATCAAATTGGAATCGAAATCACAAAGAAAAATGGAAATCTGCTTAACAAATTAGAAATGTCGAAGATGAATAGTCCGCTCAGGACATAGGATATGAGCTTCATAACGGTTAAGCTAGTCCATTCCCAAAATCATTCCAAAGCCTAAGTAGCGCATAATATGCAAATCGGCTCGGAAAGAAAAATCACACAAAATAATCTCGACGTCTTTATAAAGCAAACTAATTGTTGCTGATCCACCAACCGGATTCGTAAGTCTCAAAGAAGTCATTAAAGCAACAACACTTAAAGAAAAAGTATCAACAAGTTCTTTTGATATAAAAGAATGGGACGCACCTGTATCAAAAAACTAGAATAGGTTGGTCACGAAATAAAATAACGCCATCAAGGATAGAATGAGGAATACCTTGACCACGAGAAGTGTTACTAGGAGTTTGCACCACATTAAGCTTTCCCTCCTTCTTGCCTTCAATTTTGGGACACGAAGTTATATAATGGTCCGGGCTTTTGCAATAGTGACTAGCACGGGGCTTTGAACACTTATTCGCATAATGGTCCTTAGAACCACAGTTGTAGCATTGCCCACCACTTGAGGTAGAAGTCTTAGTTTCCGGAAAGGCTTGCTTCCCTTTTTTATTGTTAGGATAAGAACCTTTGAACTTACTAGGCCTTTTCTTGTTGGTGAAGTTTGGTTTAGCACTCCCAACCTCAACATCACTTACTCTATCAGCCTCTTCAAGTCCAAGAGCGATATCAATGAGTTGATCAAAAGAAACTTCTAATTTTAGAAGTAATGGCTTCTTGAGATTCTTGTTCAAGTCATACACAAATCTTTGGTTCTTCTTCAATGGGGTGTTTATATATTCGACCCCGTATTTAGAAAGTGACTAGAAGGATGCGACATAATTTTCCACGGAGGATTCACCTTGAACAAGGTCAATAAAACGACGAGCCAATGTCACCTTCTCAGCTTCTGGCACAAACTTTAATTTGAATCGTTCCCGGAATTTCTCCCAAGTAAGATCCGCTTCATTCATTTCAGAAATCAGAAGTTCGTACCAGTCTAATGCTATTTCTTGGAGCACACTAGAGACCACCTGAACTCAGTGAAGATCAATAAGATTCATGCGTGAAAAGATTCGATCGCATGATCTTAGCCAAGCCTAGACTTCAATAATGGTTTCAGAACCTTTGAATGGCTTCCCATCCAAATTGATATAATCGTTGCACAAACGTGCAAATCCAGACTAAGGGTGAGTAGACTCCGGATTAGAACCGGCTGCTTAAGCATTCTTTACTAGATCAAGAAGCTGCTGGGCAGACATAAAAACTCCATCTTGGGGAATAGCACTAGATTGACCAGCGCTGGGAAGGCCGGGTCTAACCATTTCTCTTCATTAAGAAAGAAAGAAGAAGAAGAAAAGTGTAACGACCCGTTAAATTCGATGATATTAAATGAATTAATTTAATATGATTTCTAATCTAATTTAGAATGAAATAAAAGTCTTAAGTTATTATTTGAGTAAATGTAGGAATTAGATATAGTAACTGTAATTAAAGGTTAACAATTTAAATGTTTATATGGCAATAGATTGAAATAACGTAAATTGGCGTTTGTGGTTATAAGTTATTATTTGTTGATTAAATTGGTTTGTGAAATTAATACTGGAAGATATAAAGCGGAAATAGTATTTATGAAACAATAACTGAATTGAATTGCAACTATATAAATGAAAGTAAATTATATTTAGTGGATGTCAACATTGAATAAATTTATTTAAAATAAAAAGATTTAAATGCATGTTTGGATAGAATATATAATTGATGTATTAAGTGGTATGTAATTAGAATTTAATTCTATAAAACTTAGAACTGAATGTATGTAAATAATTTTGTAGGAATAAGTTAATTAACAATTTATTTGTGCATACCTGATTTAATTGAAATAACAGAAAAGAATAGAACTTGTTTTGCCTAGGTATTAATATATTGTTAAACTATAACTAAATATCAAGTTTGGAAGTAAATAGGATATAAGATGACAAAGGAAACTAGTAAATTTATAAATGAATTCATAATAATAAGTAGTAATTAATGCATGAATATATTTGGCATTTGGGATAATTACAAAATTTTACCCATTCATCTAATTTATTTAATTGAATCTGAATCTATGGCAACATTGTTGTTATTGATGTTGTAAGTGAATTTGAATATAAAAGGGTAACATTTTTTATTTATTTAACCATTTATTGAGTATATTAAGTTAAGAATGGAAATCGATTGAAATAAATCTAAATATTTTTTTTTGTGTGTTAATGTGTTCTAGTTAATAAGGGGAATTATAGGAAATAAAACATGCACTAATAAAATGTATTATAATTCAAATGTTATTTATACCCATAAAATGTCCATCTACTGTATAGAAAGATTTTAAATCAATAAACGAATTTATTGAGGTTCCAATTTAAAATTTATAACATTTAATGAAGACTCAATTTAAATTAATTGATTTAAATTGTGCAGTTAGCGTAGATTTGTTTGGTAATTGAAGTAGGTAATTCTATAAGAGGAAGTCAATGCTAATTCTATTTATAATTGGATCCTTTGTTGACATAGATTATAGAAAGCTGGATTTATAAATTAATTTGAGTATCAGATTTCAACAATTGTATTTATTGCAAATAAAGTGGAATTAAACGTTAAATATTACGTTATTGAAATTAAAATGGAATTTGGGGATATTAAAGTGAAATCATGAACTAATGTGGTAGCATCCTTATTTTGGATAAAAGATGAGAATATAAAAGTTAAAAATTTAATAAATGGGTTTTTGAGAATTTAAAATTTTAATTCCTAAATATAAGGAAATGTAGAAATTAACACTGCAATTGATAGACTTATCAACTTTTAATTCACATCTAAACTTGTTAAATCATTGAAATTAATTAAGAAATATATAAGCGGTAAAATTTGGTAAATTTTAGAATTTTAATATAAAATTGGATTTTTATGATTTATTTTAATTTATTTAATTAATATAAAAATAGCCATTTTGGCCACGGACTCGGATTTCGACGAAACCAGTTTCGTTGGATCCATATCGGTGAATTATTGTAGGGTTTCAAGTTTCGTATCGATCGGACCTGTCGTTTGATCGTACGGACGCGAAACGCCTTGAAATCGATTTAATTAAAATCAATTTGAAATCAATTTGGAAATTTTGTTTTTAGCATAACTTCTTCATACGATCAAATTTGGACGTGAAACTTTTTCCATCGCGTTCAGAATATTTCAAAATACCTATTTGGATATATGGGTTTAATAAATTTCGTTCCGGGGTCAGAACGGGCGTTTTGGGCCAACTACCGTTTAGCACGTTCGTAATTCGTGCCCACCTAGCCTTCTACAGTTTGTCTATAAATAGACAATTATAAACCCTAACCTCCATCTTCTATCATTTGTCTGTACGTTCTTTTCTTCAACTCCTTCTCCTCCTCAAATGGATGCAAACCTAGATCTATTCCAATTCAAAATTTCAGGTGAAATTTCAAAATCTCCAGAAAAATTCCAGAAAAAAATATGTCATAGTTCTCGAGATACGTAACTTGCTGCTGTGACTCGTTTTTCGATTCGGGTCTCAGTTTTTCCAGAAAACCCTAGTTTATCCACGGCCGTTCATCATCATCACAAAAAAATTCGTCGGATGGCGAAACCCTTTCTGGGTTTTGCAGAGGGGACCAAGGGGAGGCGATCTATGTGGTTCGTTTGTGGATTTGACGGTTAGATCTAGGGGGATTTTCGATCTAGGGTTATAAATCGTTGGCCGCGGTTGCATTTCTGGGAGGCCGCATGTTGGCCATAGGAGCGGCTAGGCGAGGGCTACGTGATGGCGAGTTCAGGTCGACATTTGGGGGTCGTACGACGCGACGATGGGTGGTCAACATTCACGGTTTGGGTTCCTGGAAGCTTGCGTATCACTGTTCTTCGCATGTAACTGTAGTTTGCTCTCGGGTTGGACATGCTTGAGAGAGGGAAGACGCGTGAGAATTTTAGCTGACGTGGAAGGTTCGTATTTAAATTCCGAATCTGTTGACGCTGGTTTGGACAGATTCGGAGACCGTCGAATTTTTGGGTTTAAATTGGATTTGAATTCAATTTAAATCCCAAAGATGAGTGTATTAACCCACTCACAACTTCTAAAAGTTTTTATGTTTGTTAAATTTATTTTAGATATGAGTAGAAATTTATTTATAACTGTTTGGCATGTTTTGTTCATCATATTCGCTAAATCGCGTTATTTAATTTAACTGTTAATTTATTTTATTTATTACATATTAATTGGCAGTTAGAATTTATTTATTTGCATAGGAACTGCTAGTAAACAGTTATAAAATTTATTACTAAATATAAATTGTTAGTTTAATAGTTGATTAAATTTACTTTTGAATATAACCGCCAGTTATTACCTGATATATATTATCAGATATATATTGATATTGAATTATCATTGGATGATGATTGTGATTTGGATGATGGATGATGTTGATGAATGGATGTTTTATTTTATATCATTAAACTGCAAGTTATCATGCATTTTTCGTTTCACTCGAGATTGTGTTTTGAAATGATATACAACCGCAAAATTTTATTTTTAAATTGCGGATTGAAATGATAAATATCTGTATCACTTGACCATAGGATAGAAAATTATATACAGGCACCGTGGTCTATATATAATTATTTTAAAGTGATTTCTATGGTTTGGATGGGATACGGTTCATAAAAATTTGATTTTGATATTTTATAAAATATTATTCTTCGATATATATAAATATGAAGTTAAAAAATTGAAAATTAAGTTGTGTATAAACCTGTTGAATGAAAATGAAAAATTGAGAAAATGGAATTTGGAAATTTATCTTATATGTTTAAGTTTGGAAATTTTAAGGTATGATGTTTATAACTGGATTTTCCAAGATGAATTAAAAATGAAAATTCTAGTATAAAGTAAATTTGAGAAAATATTTAATTTCTAGAAATTGGAGTTTTATTTATGGAATTTATATGAATATTCAATACTAAATAATAGAATATTAATTGTTGAAAGAAGAAAATCCAACTTTAGTTTTGAAATATTAATACTCCAAATGGATATATATATATATATATAGAAATTGAAGGGGTTTTTGGAACTTGAAGTGATATTTAAATTATGGTTTAAACTTTAAATAAAGAAATATATTTGAAAAGCCATGGATATTATTTTTCTTTACAAAGTAACTTTAAAGTTAAACCATTTATTTTACATTAGTTGAATATCCACACCATTCAAGTTTTAGAAGTTATGGTTTTAAAATTTTGAATCTCGAAATATTATGCTTTGAAAGTATATTTCAAATATTTGGTTTCCAGATATTTTAAATTTTAAACCAGCATGATTTTGGAAAAGAATTATATTTGAGATAAAATGATATCATATTGTTTTGGGTTTAAATTGATATCGTATTTATAGTTTTGAAATGGAAAATTTTATTCTGGTTTTAAAGTATAAACTATTTTTAAATGACCGCGGTGTTATAATAACGATGGGTTGGCAAAGAGACCGGGATCGGATATAGACATACTCTCTGTCGATACCGAAAACAACTTTGACTAACCGTGTACGCGGTTGAGATTCCAGAATGAAGTAGGTGGTGGCGACGTTTCCTGTAAGGTAAATACGTGGACCCGACTCCCATGAGTTGGCATAAGGTGGCTAAAACAGGAGTGATTCTCGGGCCAATGAGGTCATACCTCTGATCGGACGCTCCTCTTCGATATTATACTTTGACTTTGGATTGATTCAGTGGCCACTTCTATTTCTGATTTTGGGGGAGTTTGTTCGAGGTGGGCGGTAACTGCGGCTACGCGTTTCCACCAGCCCGGATAGCAATTGGTATATCTACCCTGGCATTGCCTAGTTGTGCCGTGTCACCTACCATACCGACCCTTTACTACGAGTTTTGTTTTGTACCATACCTATGGAGTGCCCTCTGACGACGCCCAGTACGGGGGAGATTACGGTACTGTATAGACTATGGGAATATATTCTGTGTTAAGGGCTATATGGGTAACCCCTTAACGCTATTAAAAAGTAAGTTTATTTTACAATTAGACACTATTATAATAGCGCAATATACTACATAGTAAATAGTTTAACGGATCCTTAGGAGATGTAAATCCCGAGCATCTCTTGAGTTACTGCACTCATATTTACTCCTGTTGATTTAACTCACATAAGATCTTTTAGTTCTGACTCGAGTGTTTTGTCTTTTCAATTCGCTCGGGTCATTCCGAGCGTTTCAGGATTTGAGGATTTAGCTCTGGAGGACGAAGACGAAGATTTGTATTACTAGTATCTACTATATTATTCCACTACACTCATATTTTTCCGCTGCATTGTTACTGGTATGTGTAACTCTGATATGGATTATATAAATGTTTGTAAACAGTTTTATAAACTGTATATTTTGTTATTATATTTTATCCTTCCGCTGTGAGATTCTATTTTGTTTTATTTCTTCTTTGTGTTTCTTATTTACCCCATAACAATCCGCCCTTTCGTATGGTTCGAATCGTCATGTGTGTCGGTTTAAAGTGTGCGAAAAGGTGGGATGTTACAGTTGGTATCAGAGCTTTGGTTTGGCGATAAACCTTAGCTTTGTGGGGCCTGACTCTTTACTAATAGGGTAGTATTACCATATGGGAGTCGCTGAGTGTATATATGAGAGAGCGTATTTGTTAGTGCTATAAAAAGTTTTAATATTGTGTTAGTTTGTTCCGTTTTGTATTTATAAATTCTGGTTGGTGCATGGGACGCTGTGACATCAATAGGGATTTCTGAACACTTAATAGGACAGACCGACATAATATCTATTTTAATATAGGTGAAATAACTTTGCCTATTATATTTTCTATATATAAATAAAATTTTCAAATGATATCTATATTTGGTTGCAATAGATTGGTTGTTAGGAATAAAATTTATAAATAATAAGAAAAATAAGAATGAAATTAACATCAATGGAATTTGGAAATTTTAGAACTTAAGTCCGGGGTTTTCGAAAATTTGCTTTCAAAGGATTTATGAAATATAAAGATTGTTTATAAGTATTTTCTTATATAAATATTTAGTATAATTCGGAAGAATTGTTTTAAAGAAGATTTTGGAGAAAATAAGTTTCGTACTTTCCTCTCTGTCGCTGGAAAATAATTTCGGTGATGGCGGCTGCATCATCGACTTCTATTTTCGAGTTTCGAAGGGGAAAGGTCACTGTAGTAATTCTACTGCAGCTTTATTTTGAAAATATCAGAATTTTAATTGTTTTAAATAAAATTAGAGGTATATATATAAGAATATATGTGTTTAATATTTCAAAATAATTTGAAATTTAACCCGGTATTTAATCCTTAGATTTCCATTAATTAATTGTTTAAATTATTGTAGTGATATAAAAGGTAAGTGATTAATGAATTGAAACCTCTAATTTAGGTAAGAGAATAAATGCAAAGTTATAAAGGGAAATTTGAAATTTGTAACATATGAGACAAAGAGTAATATTGTTGAACATTAAATTTACTTAAAGGATGAGATAAAACTTGTATAAGTTCTTTTGCATTTTCTTTAACGTATATAACTTACCAAATATGAAAAGTTGAAATGTTAAATAAGAGATTGGAATAGAATATTATACAAGTAGAAATTTTGGAAATAATAAAGTATTAAATGAATTTCTGTATAAATGAGAATTTAATGTTATAAACTTAAGTTATAAATTTAAATTTTACCAAAATTAAAGGTAAGTATTATAAATAGGTGATTTTAAACTTAAGTAAATAAAATGAAATTATTTAATAATAAGGATTGATGTGTAGGGTTATAAACCTAAGTATGATATAAATGCTACTAGTTTAATATAATAAAAAGTAGGTAATATAAATAGATGACTACAAACCCTAGTTAATGAGTTAATAAAATCCTTTATTTATAAGAATGGATGTTATAAGATTAAGAATTTAAGTGAAATTAAAAAGGGTTACTATAATTAAATGTAATAGAAATGCAAGCATTAAATAAATGATTGAAAGTGAGAAGTGCATTAAATGTAATTAAATAGAAGAAACTTACATGACCTAAATAAATGGAAATGGAAAATTGGAGGTTATAAGTGAAAATAAATGAAACAAACATTTAATGAGTGAATAAAATTAAAAGTTGTTGGAAATAAATGTAAATTATAAGAGGAAAAGTTATGTGGTTTGGATATATGAAAGGAAATCAACCAAATAAAGTATGTAATGAATTTATATAAGTTAATTTGATTTGTTTGCTTGAATTGTAATTGTTTGATTTAGGGTTGGTTGGGTAAGGAAATTTGAAGTTGTTGGATGAATAAATAATCTATTTTTGTCCCATCTAAGACTGTTGAGTAAATGATGCACTGGATAGTTATTTTTCATTCCGTACCATTTCAAGTTTTGAACCCGAACAACTATTTGCTTGTTTGATTGAATGGTTGTTTTGTTGTGTTGTGTATGCTGTTTGTCGAAATTGATGATTGTGTATTTATTGTTGTTAGTAGTTGAAACCATGAAAATATTTCACTTTATATAAATAGTTAACCTTTTTAGATTATATAAGTGAAATGCAGGTATGGAAGCAATTGCTACTGCTTTTGGTTCCATAATAATAAGCGTAAATTGCCCGACAAATAGGTACATTTCGGATTACGGTTTATAGCGCTATTTTGTATATTATTCCCGTGTTGGGATATAATAAGTTTGGATATTGCATGTGATATTTTGTAATATTTAATAGTATATTTTTCTCCTGAACCTCTCCGTACAAAGGAGACTCTGCCAAAATTTTCCGTAAATTTTGGACTTAGAATTATGTTGAAAATGTTTTCCAACTTTAATTATTTAAGTATAAAAGGATATAATGATTATAAAACGGGCATATTTAATTTAAGGAAATTAATTTAGTAAATTATTGTTTATAAGTTAATATTTGAAATAATATGTACTGTTTTATTCTTCCTTCTCCCTTCTTTTTTCCTTTTCGGGGACGGAAAGTTTTGAGTGGGGGAGAGTGTAACGACCCGTTAAATTCGATGATATTAAATGAGTTAATTTAATATGATTTCTAATCTAATTTAGAATGAAATAAAAGTCTTAAGATTTTATTTGAGTAAATGTAGGAATTAGATATAGTAACTGTAATTAAAGGTTAACAATTTAAATGTTTATATGGCAATAGATTGAAATAACGTAAATTGGCGTTTGTGGTTATAAGTTATAATTTGTTGATTAAATTGGTTTGTGAAATTAATACTGGAAGATATAAAGCGGAAATAGTATTTATGAAACAATAACTGAATTGAATTGCAACTATATAAATGAAAGTAAATTATATTTAGTGGATGTCAACATTGAATAAATTTATTTAAAATAAAAGGATTTAAATGCATGTTTGGATAGAATATATAATTGATGGATTAAGTGGTAAGTAATTAGAATTTAATTCTACAAAACTTGGAACTGAATGTATGTAAATAATTTTGTAGGAATATGTTAATTAACAATTTATTTGTGCATACCTGATTTAATTGAAATAACAGAAAAGAATAGAACTTGTTTTGTCTAGGTATTAATATATTGTTAAACTATAATTAAATAGCAAGTTTGGAAGTAAATAGGATATAAGATGACAAAGGCAACTAGCAAATTTATAAACGAATTCATAATAATAAGTAGTAATTAATGCATGAATATATTTGGCATTTGGGATAATTACAAAATTTTACCCATTCATCTAATTTATTTAATTGAATCTAAATCTATGGCAACATTGTTGTTATTGATGTTGTAAGTGAATTTGAATATAAAAGGGTAACATTTTTTTTTATTTAACCATTTATTGAGTATATTAAGTTAAGAATGGAAATCGATTGAAATAAATCTAAATATTTTTTTTTGTGTGTTAATGTGTTCTAGTTAATAAGGGGAATTATAGGAAACAAAACATGCACTAATGAAATGTATTATAATTCAAATGTTATTTATACCCATAAAATGTCCATCTACTGAATAGAAAGATTTTAAATCAATAAACGAATTTATTGAGGTTCCAATTTAAAATTTATAACATTTAATGAAGACTCAATTTAAATTAATTGATTTAAATTGTGCAGTTAGCGTAGATTTGTTTGGTAATTGAAGTAGTTAATTCTATAAGAGGAAGTTAATGCTAATTCTATTTATAATTGGATCCTTTGTTGATATATATTATAGAAAGCTGGATTTATAAATTAATTTGAGTATCAAATTTCAACAATTGTATTTATTGCAAATAAAGTGGAATTAAACGTTAAATATTACGTTATTGAAATTAAAATGGAATTTGGGGATATTAAAGTGAAATCATGAACTAATGTGGTGGCATCCTTATTTTGGATAAAAGATGAGAATATAAAAGTTAAAAATTTAATAAATGGGTTTTTGAGAATTTAAAATTTTAATTCCTAAATATAAGGAAGTGTAGAAATTAACATTGCAATTGATAGATTTATCAACTTTTAATTCACATCTAAACTTGTTAAATCATTGAAATTGATTAAGAAATATATAAGCGGTAAAATTTGGTCAATTTTAGAATTTTAATATAAAATTGGATTTTTATGATTTATTTTAATTTATTTAATTAATATAAAAATAGCCATTTTGGCCACGGACTCGGATTTCGACGAAACCAGTTTCATCGGATCTGTATCGGTGTATTATTGTAGGGTTTCAAGTTTCGTATCGATCGGACCTGTCGTTTGATCGTACGGACGCGAAACGCCTTGAAATCGATTTAATTAAAATCAATTTGAAATCAATTTGGAAATTTTTTTTTCAACATAACTTCTTCATACGATCAAATTTGGACGTGAAACTTTTTCCATCGCGTTCAGAATATTTCAAAATACCTATTTGGATATATGGGTTTAATAAATTTCGTTCCGGGGTCAGAACGGGCTTTTTGGGCCAACTACCGTTTAACACGTTCGTAATTCGTGCCCACCTAGCCTTCTACAGTTTGTCTATAAATAGACAATTATAAACCCTAACCTCCATCTTCTATCATTTGTCTGTACGCTCTTTTCTTCAACTCCTTCTCCTCCTCAAATGGATGCAAACCTAGATCTATTCCAATTCAAAATTTCAGGTGAAATTTCAAAATCTCCAGAAAAATTCCAGAAAAAAATATGTCATAGTTCTCGAGATACGTAATTTGCTGCTGTGACTCATTTTTCGATTCGGGTCTCAGTTTTTCCAAAAAACCCTAGTTTATCCACCGCCGTTCATCATCATCGCAAAAAAATTCGTCGAATGGTGAAACCCTTTCTGGGTTTTGCAGAGGGGACCAAGGGGAGGCGATCTATGTGGTTCATTTGTGGATTTGACGGTTAGATCGAGGGGGATTTTCGATCTAGGGTTATAAATCATTGGCGGCGGTGGCGTTTCTGGGAGGCCGCAGGTTGGCCATAGGAGCGGCTAGGCGAGGGCTACGTGATGGCGAGTTCAGGTCGACATTTGGGGGCCGTACGACGCGATGATGGGTGGTCAACGTTCACGGTTTGGGTTCCTAGAAGCTTGCGTATCACTGTTCTTCGCATGTAACTGTAGTTTGCTCTCGGGTTGGACATGCTGGAGAGTGGGAAGACGCGTGAGAATTTTAGCTGACGTGGAAGGTTCGTATTTAAATTCCGAATCTGTTGACGCTGGTTTGGACAGATTGGGAGACCGTCGAAATTTTGGGTTTAAATTGGATTTGAATTCAATTTAAATCCCAAAGGTGAGGGTTTTAACCCACTCACAACTTCTAAAAGTGTTTATGTTTGTTAAATTTATTTTAGATATGAGTAGAAATTTATTTATTACTGTTTGGCATGTTTTGTTCATCATATTCGCTAAATCGTGTTATTTAATTTAACTGTTAATTCATTTTATTTATTGCATATTAATTGACAGTTAGAATTTATTTATTTGCATAGGAACTGCTAGTAAACAGTTATAAAATTTATTACTAAATATAAACCGTTGGTTTAATAGTTGATTAAATTTATTTTTGAATATAACCGCCAGTTATTACCTGATATATATTATCAGATATATATTGATATTGAATTATCATTGGATGATGATTGTGATTTGGATGATGGATGATGTTGATGAATGGATGTTTTATTTTATATCATTAAACTACAAGTTATCATGCATTTTTCGTTTCATTCGGGATTGTGGTTTGAAATGATATACAACCGCAAAATTTTATTTTTAAGTTGCGGATTGAAATGATAAATATCCTTATCACTTGACCATAGGATAGAAAATTATATACAGGCACCGTGGTCTATATATAAATTATTTTAAAGTGATTTCTATGGTTTGGATGGGATATGGTTTATAAAAATTTGATTTTGATATTTTATAAAATATTATTCTTCGATATATATACATATGAAGTTAAAAATTTGAAAATTAAGTTGTGTATAAACCTGTTGAATAAAAATGAAAAATTGAGAAAATGGAATTTGGAAATTTTTCTTATATGTTTAAGTTTGGAAATTTTAAGGTATGATATTTATAACTGGATTTTCCAAGATGAATTAAAAATGAAAATTCTAGTATAAAGTAAATTTGAGAAAATATTTAATTGCTAGAAATTGGAGTTTTATTTATGGAATTTATATGAATATTCAAGACTAAATAATAGAATATTAATTGTTGAAAGAAGAAAATCCCACTTTAGTTTTGAAATATTAATACTCCAAATGGATATATATAAAAATTGAAGGGGTTTTTGGAACTTGAAGTGATATTTAATTATGGTTTAAACTTTAAATAAAGAAATATATTTGAAAAGCCATGGAAATTATTTTTCTTTACAAAGTAACTTTAAAGTTAAACCATTTATTTTACATTCGTTGAATATCCAAACCATTCAAGTTTTAGAAGTTATGGTTTTAAAATTTTGAATTTCGAAATATTATGCTTTGAAAGTATATTTCAAATATTTGGTTTCCAGATATTTTAAATTTTAAACCAGCATGATTTTGGAAAAGAATTATATTTGAGATAAAATGATATCATATTGTTTTGGGTTTAAATTGATATCGTATTCATAGTTTTGAAATGGAAAATTTTATTCTGGTTTTAAAGTATAAACTATTTTTAAATGACCGCGGTGTTATAATAACGATGGGTTGGCAAAGAGACCGGGATCGGATATGGACATACTCTCTGTCGATACCGAAAACCTCTTTGACTAACCGTGTACGTGGTGGAGATTCCAGAATGAAGTAGGTGGTGGCGACGTTTCCTGTAAGGTAAATACGTGGACCCGACTCCCGTGAGTTGGCATAAGGTGGCTAAAACAGGAGTGATTCTCGAGCCAATGAGGTCATACCTATGATCGGACACTCCTCTTCGATATTATACTTTGACTTGGGATTGATTCAGTGGCCACTTCTATTTTTGATTTTGGGGGAGTTTGTTCGAGGTGGGCGGTAACTGCGGCTACGCGTTTCCACCAGCCCGGATAGCAATTGGTATATCTACCCTGGCATTGCCTAGTTGTGCCGTGTCACCTACCATACCGAGCCTTTACTACAAGTTTTGTTTTGTACCATACCTATGGAGTGCCCTCTGACGACGCCCAGTACGGGGGAGATTACGGTACTGTATAGACTATGGGAATATATTCTGTGTTAAGGGTTATATGGGTAACCCCTTAACGCTATTAAAAAGTAAGTTTATTTTACAATTAGACACTATTATAATAGCGCAATATACTACATAGTAAATAGTTTAACGGATCCTTAGGAGATGTAAATCCCGAGCATCTCTTGAGTTACTACACTCATATTTACTCCTGTTGATTTAACTCACATAAGATCTTTTAGTTCTGACTCGAGTGTTTTGTCTTTTCAATTCGCTCGGGTCAGTCCGAGCGTTTCAGGATTTGAGGATTTAGCTCTAGAGGACGAAGACGAAGATTTGTATTACTAGTATCTACTATATTATTCCACTACACTCATATTTTTCCGCTGCATTGTTATTGGTATGTGCAACTCTGATATGGATTACATAAATGTTTGTAAACAGTTTTATAAACTCTATATTTTATTATTATATTTTATCCTTCCGCTGTGAGATTCTATTTTTTTTTATTTCTTCTCTGTTTTTCTTATTTACCCCATAACAATATGCCCTTCCGTATGGTTCGAATCATCATGTGTGTCGGTTTAAAGTGTGCGAAAAGGCGGGATGTTACAGAAAAGGTTATTCACAAAATGAATATCAAATAATAATGATTGATAAAACAAGGAATCACAAAAGAAAATAGCATAGGACGGTTCGAAGACCCGAATAAAATCCTAAGGCACGACTCCTAAGGTGGACTTAGGACGATTGTCCTTGTTAAATT
Organism: Allium cepa; assembly: GCA_030765085.1. Classification (NCBI taxonomy): domain Eukaryota; kingdom Viridiplantae; phylum Streptophyta; class Magnoliopsida; order Asparagales; family Amaryllidaceae; genus Allium; species Allium cepa. The sequence goes on from CM060930.1 coordinate 58,262,635, forward strand.
ATTCTACATTATTCCGAAGTTTGGCTCTGATACCAAGCTGTAACGCCCCACCTCTATACCCACGCTAGACAAGGACACTACGGGGTAGTACCGTCAACTAGCGTGGAGAATAAGGCTGTTGAGGAGCGACCATCTGTATAATTGCTTTGTGCGAGTACCGCTATGCCAGATAAAAATATAACTTTTCATCTCAAGTGGAAATCCGACATACCGACACAAACTCAAAGCTACTACACAGTGGCTATATATAATCTTCGAAAACAAATATAGAAATATCATAACACAAATCAGTCATAGAAGTTCATATCTCAAAGGCGGAAACAGATATGAGTATACAACACTTGAAAGTATACACCAGAGTAGTGGTCTAACAAGATCCACAATATCACAAAAGAATAGATACAAGTGCTAGGCAAAAGAATAAGTATACATAAAGGAGTCTCTATCTCGAATGTATACATAACAAAAACTACTAATCTAAAGTAGTTAGTCAAAAATAAGGCGATGGACCCCTGATAAGAAGTCAAGTAGAAGCACCTGTAATATCTCGGTATGACCCGAGTATTATTTAAGAAGAAAATAATAAACGGACCAGTCTAGCTATAAATATCAGATAAAATGAGATAGGATAATAGATGCGATTAAAACATATGATAACGAAATTGTCATACTATATAAAGTATACACTAACGAGCAACAAAGATCATACAATATCACAAGATATCTCAAAGCACTAAAAAGAATGTCATATTGTTTATTTTATTCAACAAACCACAATTATTGACGATCATATCAATGCCAATCGGAAAAGTTAGTGAAACATAAATTCACTAATGCACAAAAATTGATAAAGCTTATCAATGCAAATCACAAAAATTGGTGAAACACAAATTCTAGAAATCGATCAATAGAAATCCAGAAATCACAAAAAGGGGAAAGAGGCCAATCACTAGAACGGGAGCATGAAAACTCACAAACACGTGTATCACAAAACGGAAAGCTATTCCTTGGTTGCTAACCATTAATTTTTAGCCGAGGCTCCACTTAAACGTCCCGAAGACCATGAACCAAAGCTCCACTAAAACGGCCCGAAGACCATGGGTCGTTACCCCACCAAGCTGAAGCTCTACTAAAAAGGGGGATTAGTCTCCCTCGCAGACAAAGAGACATCACACATTGCTAGTCTAAATCACAAAATGATCATCATTCATTGATAAGTGTGAATTACACTAAGCTAGTAAATAAATGAGTTTAGCTTCATGTCCCATAACCACTAGCTTAACTTAATTATTTACGAACAAATATTAGACTTCCGCTCGAGGTTAAGTGCAAATTACACAAAGGTAGTAAATAAATGAGTTTAGCTTCGTGTCCCATAACCACTAGCTTAACTTAAATATTTACGAACCAATTGTAAATCTCCACTAGGAAATTGTCACAAGAGATTCAATCGAACAAGTCCAAAAATTAACCGATGAAGCAAACGCAAGCGCTTCGTACCACTTGTTTTACTAAGCCGTTTAATTAGATTTCTCATACGAGTGAGGTAAAGGTTTGTATATACTAATAGATTGGAAAACGGTTTAAGAAACGAGCTTTGTAATAAAATAGTGTTGAAATCGTTTCGATGAAAGAATTTTGATATTTACTACTAGTGTTGAAAACCTTTATATTTTGAAGTGACAAATCACAAAAATGATTGTAGGAACAATAAATCACTAAAATTCACATTCGAAGACGTGAATAAAAATCCAAAGAAATTGATACCAAATCCATTAAAGTGGTAATACCCAAAAATTCCAAAAATATAAGTTATCAAAGTCGACAAAGGTGATAACAACTAATCGGAGAAGAAAAATCGATTAAAGATTGGAAAAGCAAAGCAAAATGAGCATAAATAGGAAAAACAGGGAAACAGGAGCAGGTCGGTCGACTGAACTCTCTGAGTCGGTCGACCGAAAATAGTCCAGAAAGGTATCGGCTACAGCTTCGGTCGACCGACTTAGAGAATTCGGTTGGCCGAACCCCAAATCCTGCATTTTCTACTTTATCTAATAGAAGTGCAAACTCACTCAATTTACAACCGGTCGAGCACGGACGCTAGGGGATTACGCCCATCAGCTACCCGGTCGTATTGGCTCCTCGATGCATCACCAAAAATATGTTCAAACATCAAAGTTAGGATTTTAAAGATTTGAACCCAAAACGCTAAAAATTGGGATATTCACCAATTCAATCCAAACCAAAAGCAAGTGCACATGAATAAGTGTTAGGTATTCATACCCAACAATCAAAGATAGTTATAGACAAAAATGTGAGATAAAAATCTCACCTTTTCACAAAATCATTGAAGGAGAAGCTTGAAAGCAAAGGAAGATTCAACCACACTTCAACACAACCCAAATGAGCTTGAACCTATGCTCAAAAGAAGAACATTCCCAAAGTTAGGTTTAGGAATTTCTGAAAATTGAAAGGAGAATGAGTTGGAGAAGAAGAAGATGATGCTTACCAATAGCTTCTCTTTGGATTTGGAGTTAGATGTTGGATTTGCTAATGGAACTAGGGTTTCGAAATTTTAATTTCCCATTCTACTCTCCATTTTCTTTGAAGCTTGAGTGTTAGGAATTAGAAATGAAGTAATGAAGAGGAGAGGGTTGGGACTGAGATAATAAGTGGGGTAAATGGGGTCAACCCAAACCAAAGCCCTATGTGAAAAAGTGGCAAAATTCCACTAACTCCAAACGTATCAAAGTTTATACTCAAAAAGATCGCAAACGGCGTTTTGAACTCAATGGAAGTGGTCTCGAGTCCTAATTCAACCATATGCAAAAAAGTAACTTTTCGGACTATAATCCGACTAACGATAAAATATTTAAATACTCAATCATAAAATATGCAGCTGTTACAATATGCCAAGTTTTGACAAATATAAATTAACAATCTGTTATTTCGAGCAATTCAAGTCTGACATGAATGAATGATTGTCGATTTTAATGGTTCGAAATACCAGGTCATTACAATTGGTATCAAAGCTCTGGTTGAGGTAAAACTTAGCATATGGAGTAACAAATCATTAGAGACAGGGTCGTAATACCCTAGAATGAGTAAAATTAACTATGGAATCATCTTCATTCAGACTTGAAATTCTTCGTTAGGATTCCCTTGGATTAGGGTTACTTTTGAATTTTGGAACTCTCCCATTTTGTTATGAAATCCATTCTTGTCTTGTCCTGTTCATGTTCTTCTTAATACTGGAGCATCCCATAGCTTCATTTCTATTAATCTCTGCTATAAATGTGAGCACATCTTGCCACCTCCATTGGCAACTTCGTCCTTATTTGCGACTAGTCCCATCGGCAGGCCTGCCAGCCATTGTATGTTTTTTAAGGGGGTGAAACTCCTTTACAACAAGCATCAATTTACCGAAGATTTCTATATCCTCTGTTTCAATGTTATTATCACTTGCTAATCCCGAACTGTTGCTCTAGTAGACGACTAGGGTGATTTTGTTTTGATCGTATGTCGAATGCCTTAGGATTATGCAGGCAGTTTTATCTTTTGGGTTGGTTCTAAACCTAATGATCTCGAATCCATCCCTGTTGTCTGACTATTTATGAATGTTTATGGTGAAGTCACTTCTCCACCTCCCAAGCGGTAAATTGAATTCTACATCGATCATATCACTAGAGCTCGACCTGCTGTCCTTTCTCCTAGATGAATTATTTCCCTGAATGATTAGTCATTCCATTTGGATTAACCAATGCTCCTGCCTTCTTCGTTTATCTCATGAATCGTGTTTTTCCACGATGATCTCAACAAGTTTGCCCTAGTTTTCCTTAATGATATTCTCATCTTTTCTAAATCTCGGTTGACCTAGTAAAGGTCGTCGCGATTAATATAAGTTATCCATCTTTCCTCTTTTATAATTTGATTATCTTATTTTCTTTTCAAGCCTATCTTCTTAGTGGGAATTCTCTTTGAGTTGGATCCCTCTAAATTGAATCTCTATCATTGTTCTAAATCCATTCTTGAATCATCCTATGAGAGAGTGTATTTATAGAATAATATAAAATGTTTTATATTGTGTTGTTCGAATTGTTAAATTGATTTAGGGTTTCGATCGATTCGTTCGGCCAATGCTGTCAATAGGAATTCGAAAATATTTGATCAGAGCAAATAAACACAATATTGTTTTCTAAATTGGTAAATGAAATAATTTTTATATGATTGTATTTTACATATAATGGTATAATTCTCTACAATTAGATAATTAATGAATTGGTTGTTAGAAATGATAGTACTAGATTATCCTTTATTGTTTTGTTAATACTCATTAACTATTAACTATTCCTGTATGTTTTAAGAAGTTGAAAATTTAAAACGGTTGCAAATGAAATGAATTTAAATTAAGGGTTTTGAGAATTTAATATTCAGTGTTTTGAAAATGTGTTTCCAAAGTTTTGAAAAAGTATATTATTTGAGATTATTTTCGAATGGAAACTGTTTTCAGAGGATTTAAAATGAAGTAAGTCAGTACTCTCCTCATTTGTCGTTGGAAAAAAATTTCGGTGATGACTGCAGCATCATCGACCTTCACTTTTGAGTTTCGAAGTGGAGAGACCATTTAGTGGCCTTACTTCATTTTTGTTTTGGAAAATGGATTTGATTTCAACTTCTCGAGCATGGTTTGATATATAAAATATGTATATATGTATACATTTATTTCAAAATTGGTTTAAAGTGAAACCGAAAATTTAAATTTAATTTTATGTCGTGATGGTTTCAATATTGAAATAAAGTAAATTTTTGAATAATCGAAGTGTTTAAAATGAGAAATGAAATTTAAAAAACTTTAATAATTGAATTAGGATAAATTAATTTGTATAATTATCAACTGTATTCTAAAACATATATAAGTTACTTAAAATATTCAAAAAATTAAGATGTAACGTGAATAATTGACTATAAGGTAAATTTGCAATGGAATAGTATACAATATAAAGCTGTACAAAAATGAAATTTTGTTAAGGGAATTTATAAATAAAAATTGAATTGGTATAATAAATGTTAAACATGAAATATCTGTTATAAGAAATGTTAAGTGAAATACATTGAATAATAAAAAGAAAATGCTACCTAAATAAATAAATATGAACTTAAGAATAGTTGAAATTGAATATTGAGGTGGAATTAACTATAATTTGATCAAATGGATTTAATAAATGAGTGAAATAAAAGGAATTTTGTTGTGATATTTTTTTGTAACAAATGTTGATAAATTGAAAACAAATCAATTGAATGGAAAACATTAAATTGAATTCAACCAAATGTGAATACAATGAATTTTTATTGATTGAATGAAATGGATTGAAATTAAATTCGTTGAATGTAAATCAATTTAAAACTAATGAAATTTATATGGTTTTGAACTATTTGTTGAATTCTTTATTTAAATCTATCTTTTCTTGCTGGTTGTTTCTATTCTCCTATCTTGTTGGTTTTTGGTGACGAAATGTTTGAGTGGGGGAGAGTGTAACGACCCGTAATTTTTAACGGTTTAATAATGTAATTAACTGAATTTCTCTTGAAAAACAGGAAATAAAATTTTGCAATGAAAATTTGTCATTTGGAATACGTCTATTTAGACATAGCAAATGTCAGATTTTCATAAGGGAATATGGAAATTTATTTTGCTGTGTAAATTTATTTAATATAGAATCAGTTAGTGTTTGATAGAAATAAAATATTTTCGAAATATGAATATATTTTTATATAATAAATTTGTACGTTATTGTTAGAGCGAGACGTCATATCATTTCATCGAATTTGGAATGCTCTAGCTCCATTTATCTTATTTTTGGCATTTTAGAAACATTTTCGATAATGATAATCAATTTTTGATAGGATGGTCCTAACGTTGATATCCATGTACCATTCTGTTTGTCTCATCATGCTGATCTCCGCAATATATTCATTTATGTATTTCAGCGTCCAGGTTGCGGCAGAATCTGCAAAATGAATAGCCGTATCGGTTATGTATTTCGTCCTTATGGGTCCCGTGTTCGTCCAATTTTCAACCGTGTATACCAATAGCCATTCACTTTTAATATTCCCCGCTTGTGACTTTTGTTATTCCTATCTGGTTGATATATATATTCTGGTTAGTGCTCATTCATTTTCATCCTTTCATTTTGTATCGTGCTTACCTTTGAAAAAAAATTAATTATATAAAAGAAATGGAACGCTGCACGTTTCTGCTCTGTCCAACCTGTTCGTTACCTTCTTCAAAGTGCCTTTGTTGTTCCCTTCCTCTCTATTCTAGATTAAAAAAGGAGAATAGTGTAAAGATATATATATATATATATATATATGAATAATTAAACCTGCTCATTATCAATTTACTCGTGCTCGGCTTGAAGCCATCCGCCTACTTCTATGAGCCACCTGCATACCACAGTCACCTGCCAGCTATCAGACCAGCTCAGCATCGCCTCTCCCACAATGTCCACTCTTTCCTCCATACCGTCCTTCACTCCTTGCCATGGTCAACAAACCCATCGCCTTCCACTCTTTTCCCCTTGGACCCATCATACAACTGACTCGCATGCCATCTCCAAACAACAACCTATACCCCCTCATATACCATGTCCACAACCTCAGCCTCACATAGCCATCTACTCCATTTCCACCATCTTATAACGAAAAACCCAAAAAACCCATCGTAACGACCCATAAACTGGAAGATAACAATTTCCTTCTCTCCATAAACCTTCTTTCCCTTCCACAGACCTGATGGACTGCACCTAACGCCACAAGTCAGCCTCGCCCATAGCCACAAATCCACACAACAGCCTTTATCTTAAGAAACATACTGGTCATGACCCACAGCCGACACCACCTGCCTTGCATTTATCCCATCTTCCCTTGCTCTTCCCACTCCATCCCACCGCACCGCCCCTCCACGTCATTCCCACCTCTACGTGAGTAAGCTACTCTTCGTTTCGCTGATGGTGCCTTAGTTGTTGTAGGCAGCATTGGGGTGTTGGTGTGCAGACCGAGCTGGGCATGTGAATTTTCATCTGAAGTGATGCATATATATATATATATATAGCTTTTTAAAAAGGTTTGTAATTCGCTTTCTGTCGCCTAAAGGCAAAGTGTTCTCATTCATTTTCCAAACAACTGAGATTCTCGTGTGAAAAAAGAAGAAGGTTTGTATGTGTGTGTGTGTGTATCACACACATACACATATTTATATATATACACATATATTTGTTTTTCATTGAATTCAAGATCATGCTAACCTTGATTTGTTCTGTTGTTGTCTGATGATTTTACAGCAAATCTTGCTTTGTCAAGGTCCTGTTGTGTGTGCGCGTCCATATGCACCAGCTCATGTCAGTTTGCATCGTTCTTAGTTGTCGTTGTTTTCTCTAGCCACGAAAGGTGAGCAAACGCTCATGATTAACATTCATCTATTTAGTAAATTTAATTCATAAGAAATGATGATTCAAATATTCGGTTAAATTTGAATTGTTAAGTTATATAATTGTTAAATATGATATGCCATTACCTACCATTGTTTACCTATTACATACGATACCATAACCTGTTGTGTGTGTTATATTTAGATTTGTTACTGATGATATATGCCTGTTGTTGATATGTTATATTATTATCATATTTTTTCTCACTCTGCAAGTTCCCTGTTAGTTTAGGAATCCCTATGGGTTGAAATGATACATACCCGAACGATCTCATAGATTAGGCGGAAATCATTATTGGTTGAAATGATTAACCCAAGCGATTTTCATTGATTTTGAAATTTTGGGATTGTAGGTTAAAATGATATAAACCTGTAAATTTAAAATAATTACGGATTGAGATAATAAATATTCGTATTACTTAACCTTAGAATATGAAATTGTATATGGACACCGTGATCTATTTTTGAAAATGATTTCCATAGTTTTGAAAGGAAATTTATGGATTTTAATAAATATTGATTTCAAAAAATATAATTTATAAATTTATTTATATATACATAAAATTTAGATTTTTAAAATTATACATTTGGAAACTTTAAATTTATAAGTTAGATTTGACAATAAGAATTTTATGATTTGCTTATAATTTTATTATTTTTAAATATACAAAAATATGATTTAATATAAATTTAAATTTAATGATAAGATTTAATTTAATAAAATTTAATTTAATTAGTATAAGCATAATATATTTTAAATACACATATATAATATTAATATCTAAATAGATTTTGTAATAACTTTAAATAAATAGAGGTTGGAAAGATAAATTAAATAAGAATTGATTTGTAATCTAAATGGGTTAATACTTGAATTTAATTAAGAGTTGATTTATAATTATTTTTTTTAGAATTGAACTTAAATATGGATTGGTTTGAACTTATTGATTTTGAGATTTTGATAGGTATGATTTTATAACCTGATTTGATAAAATGTGATTGAATCAATATTCTCAACTTTAAATAAAATTGAGATTTAAAATTTAATATTAACTTAAATTTATAATGTGAAATTCTAGCAAGTGTTATTAAAAGCGATTAAGTGAATATTTTAAAATTTTAATAGGACTAAAGTTGAATTTTGAAATATAAATGAAATTTATTAAATTTAGTTATTGTAAATATTGAATAATTAAACTTCGAAACCGAAAGAATTTGAAGTGGGTTAAATTTGTAGTTCGAACCTGGATTCGTAATCTATTAAAAAGATTATATTGAAAACTTGAATTGAGATTGATTTAAATTGAATTTCTGGAACTAATATTGATTTGATTTGATTTGTGAAATTGGAAGATACGATTCTAACTTGAAACTATTTTCTCTCTCTCTCTCTCTATATATATATATATATATATATTTATTTATTTTGATATATAAATTATTATAGTTTACAAACCCTTTTTAATATATAAACTATTTTTAATTCATAACTTAAAATTTAAATATCTAAACTATTCTTATTTAATAAGTATTTCAATATATATGAAATATTTTCAATATTTAAACTCTTTATGTTGGACTGTTATGATTTAGGTTTAACAGATTTAAATGTGAATATTTGGTATAATGGTTTAACCTATTTTGTGGTTAAGATTTTGGAAACAAATACGACGTAACGAACCGTAAATTTCGATAATTAAATTTGTCATTTTAATAAGATTTTGAAATTTAATTTAAAAAGAAATAAATATTTGTAATTTATAATGAAGTAAATGTTAAGAATTAAGCATAGCAATGGTTAATAAAACTATTTATTAACAATTGAAGTGGAATCACAAAAATAATGAAATACTGTAAATTGTTGCACTTGGACAAGATAGAAATTTAGTAATTAAAAGTAAGCTTTGAATTAACCAATGAAAGAAGGTATTGATTAATATAGACTTAATAAAAAGGTTGAATTGAATCAATCTATTTGAAACTAATTAATTGGCATGCAAATTTATAATAAATGGGTTATTGCAAGAAATTGAAATTTGATACTATAGTGAATTAGAATTAAGATGAAAGTGGGAATATTGAAGTATGTAAGGTCTAATTGATTGCATTTAATAAATTGGGGAATAAAATTCATCAAAGGTAATTAATTATTGTGTTAATGTAAATTAAGAAAATATTTGAAATTTATGTTAATTCTATTCATAATATGGCTATTGGTTAAGTATAAGAAACTTAAGCGTAACCTTGGCTTGTAAACAATTATTATAAGTTGCATGTTGAATTTGTTGATTTAATTGGAATTGAAATCAAAATTTTAATGAACAAATAAAGGTTGCAATAACGGGAATATGAGTAAAATAAGTGTAATTATTGAATTAAATGAAACAATATTACTCAAAAGTAACTGAAAGTAAATTTAGGTAATAAGGTTAAAAGAAGTTGATAAATAGTAAGTGTAGTGTATCCCAATTAACTTAAACAATTGTGGAGTTTTATTTGGTTGAAAGTAGTAGGTTTGGGAAATAAATTTAAAAATTATATTAGTTGATAAAATAATACGTAATAAATGGAAAATTTATACAATCAATGTTAGATAAATAATCATAATGTTTGTTGTTGTTGATAAACGTTAGTTTAATGATTGTTAAAATAATAACGGAAGTGTGAATGTAAATTTAATAGGTAAAAAGGATTGGACTAAGGAAATTTTATTAATTAGTTTAAAACCTTAATTAATATGTGTAATAGACAAGTTTTCACATTTTGAAATATAGCCATTTATAAAATCTATGATGCATATAGAAGTATCAGGGTAATGAAACGTAAACTAACGTTAAATATATACATAAGATGATGATTTATTTAATAAAGAGAATTGAATACGAATGGTATAAATTTCACTGATTTTTTTTTATAATTTATTGAATTTACTTAAATTGAAGGTAAACACTAATTTTTTTGCAATAAGTCTTTATTTGGTATGGAAATTTTGGTTAGTAAATTTGAAGTTTAATTGTAATCAGAAATGATAGAAATGGTAAGTTAACCATTGATTCATAATAAGATTTAAAAATCAAATAAACGGATTATTGGAATTTCAATGGACAAATTGTGAATTTATTTAAATTCGAAATTTAATACGGTGATGAGTAGAACTAATCAACTTTAAATTGACCACTAAACTTGTTTTGTAAACGATTAATAAATATGAAAGCGATAAAATTGGTCAATTTTAGAATTGAAACAAAAATTGGATTTTTTAATTAATTATTAATTTTTTTAATTAATGTAAAAATGGCCTTTAAAAATCTAAATTTTTATTTAAATTTTTCACATCCATTTTATTCAAGTCAAATTCTTAAATCCTTCAATTCAAACCAATATCATTTTTATCTTCCAACTTAAATTTTATTTAAGTGATCAAAACTCTATACATACAATATCTTAAAAAGGTACTTACCCATATAATAATAAAATAATCAAACTCCATTATTCACTTATTTTTATTAAACCAATTTATACATAGCTTAAATTCAAGAATTTAACTATATATACATAATATTTATATAATATCAAAAATTAATATTTATTAAACCATATATTTCTTTCCGAACCATAGAAAATCATTTCAAAATAATTTTACATATATATAGACGAGGGTGTCTGTGTATAATTTTCTACCCTATGGTCAAGTGATATGGATATTTATCATTTGAATCCGCAATTTAAAAATAAAAATTACGGTTATATATCATTTCAAACCGCACTCCCGAATGAAATGAAAATGCACAATAACTGCAGTTTATAACAATATAAAATACAGCATCCATTCATCCAATATCAACTATCAACCATTTATCACAATCATCATCAAATTCAAACAGTAGCATCTATATAGAACGGATAATAAACAAAAGGTATTAAATTGCAGTTTATATTAAATAATAAATTAAATAACTGTTTAACTGGCAGTTAATACGCAATGAATAATTAATTAACAATTTAACTGGCAGTTTAAATGAAATGAATAAATTAAATAGCAATTTAATTTAAATAAATGAAATTAACTGAGATGATGATTAAAAATATGCCAAACAACCATAAATAAATTTTAAATCACATCATATATCAATTTAACAAACATAAGATATTTTAGAAGTTGTGAGTGGGTTAAAACAGTCACCTTTTGAATTTAAATTGAATTCTATTTCAATTTAAACCCAAAAATTTGACAGTCTCAGAATTCGTTCCACCCGCACCAAAAAGTCCGGAATTCCAATACGAACCTACCAGAGAAAACCGCGCGTAAATCGGATATCGGATGAAAAAGTTTATATGAATTAGAACACTACGATTGAAAATTGGAGCAAATTAAAATGGAAACAATCACCTCCACGTCATCGTCTCTCTCCAGGCCTTGCGTGCGCACGAACAAAAGCACAGAACGAACGAAGCCGCGTCATGACCAACTTTGACCACGAACGCAAGCCAAACCCGACCCCAAATCGCAGCGCCACCATCACCACTGCCTACCCAACACCAAGCTACACGCGTAGACCCCCCTGCATCGCTAACGGTCGCGAAAAAAATGCAGCCGTCACAAGCTCCTAACCCCTAGTCAAATTTTCCAAAACAATCCAACCGTCAAATCGACGTTCTATCTATGCTAATGCAATCCCCTCAGTCTCCTCTATAAAACCCAAAAAGGGTTTGTCGATCCATCACTATCCATGGACGATCGACGAACGGTCGAGAATGTTTGCTCGATTTCTGGCCACATCGAACCTCAAATTGGAAAAGGAATTTCAGATCTGAGTTACGCTCTTCGAGAGCTTCTAATCCATATATATTTTGCTATATTTTGTGGAGTTTGAATTTTGGATTTGATTTTTAATTTGATTTGTTTTTGGATTTAGAATTCGTTTGTCTGCCATTGGAAAAAGGAGTTGAGAAGAAGATGAACGTACAGACAAATGAAAATGAGGGAAATTAGGGTTTATAACAACGTATTTATAGACAGATTTGAAATAGAATGGATCAGATAAAATAGATGTACGCGCTAACGACGAAATGGCCCAAAAAACCCGTTCTGACTCCGGAACGAAATTGGGTCGCCCATTTATCAAAATAGATATTTTAAAATATTTTAAACGCGATGGAACAAGTTTCAATTCCAAATTCCATCGTATTAAGAAGTTATGCTCAAATCAATATTTTTCTTCAAATTGATTTCAATTTCATTTATTTCAAGGCGTTTCGAGTCCGTACGATCAAATGATGAGTCCGACCGCTATGAATCTTGAAATCCTACCATAATTCACTGCTACGGATCCGGTGAAACTGGTTTCGTCGAAATCTGAGTCAGTGGCCAAAATGGCTATTTTACATTAATTAAATAATTTAATATTAAATTAATTAAATCCAATTTTTAAATTTCAATTCTATAATCGATAATTCTTGTCATTTTTAATTTCTTAAACATTTATACTAATTTAAACAAATTTAACTGTTGATTTAAAATTGATAAATTCCTCAATTTCCTTAAATTCAACAATTATAAATTAAATATCCAAATCTATTTAATTAAAAATATCACTAATTATTCCATTCATTATTGTTAAATAGATGACTTAAATATTGGATTTAAAACTATTACATTAATTTTTCTCATATTATCTTTATTTCAAATAACGAAAAATTTAATGTTTAATTCTATCTATTTGCAATAGCCTCAATTATTTAAAATTTATTCCAATAAATTAACTTGATTTACTTCAATCCTTCTTATCAAACCATTTATTATCCGATAAATATAGATAACCATTGTTTTACCCTTTATTACATTAGTAAGTTCAAATTTCCATCTTTACTTTGTATTGACTATCCCATTTCCATTTTATCACATTTCTACCAATATTCACGCTAATTGCGATTAACATTCTATATAAATTCATTCACTTGGGTTCATACTTTCCATTATATATGTTACTACATTATGAATGAATTTACACTTCTAATTATTTCATTATTACATTCTTAACTTCCATTACAAACTTTATTAAAACATTAAAGATTTCCTAATTTGATTTATAAGGCCAATTAAATATAACAATCATTACCATTAACTTCACAATAAAATTAATTTTATTAATTTTACTAACTATTATGATTACTTGCGTAACACTGAATTCATCCAATTACCATTTATTGTACTAATTCATTTATTTACACAACACCTATTACTTTCATTCAATAAATCTTGACTTACAATCTTTACCTCAACCAATAGTCATATTATAAATGGAATTGTCATTATTTCCAGAAATTACTTAAATTAACGTTAACGTAAAAATTTGTTTATATTTATTGCAATTGATTACGAGTTAAAATTTAATATACTTGTCTAAAAGGTTAACTTACAATACTTGTTACCCTTTAACGTTTATTTCACTCATAAGCTATTATTAACAACCAAATGTTGAAATTTAATTTAGACCAAATTCAATGCATTACGTGAATGGGTAAATGATTAAAGTTTTACACTATTGCCCCTTTTCTTTATTTGTATTAATGGCTATGTTTCAAATGTGAAATCTTATTAATTACACATATAATTTAAGGTTTTAAAACCAAATCTTAGTTCCATTCCTTTTTTTTTCAATTTATTACTTACGAAAAATTTCACGTTTCTATTTATTTATTACATATCTACCTTCAGTCCTAGCATTAATTTACATTCAGTCACAAATAAATCAATATATTATTTCACCCATAAATACAATAATTTCATTTGTTCTTATTATATTCCATTTATAGCCAAGTCATAATATTTGAACATTAATTAAATTGTAACATTCATTCAAGTTCATTAAATATTAACTTGCATTAACATGTTTCCTTAATTTACAATCAGATACCGTTAACAATGTTTTATTACATTAATCAGTTTAATGCTTTCCTTTATTTCTCATATACAAATACATTCGGGTATAATCTTTTCACTACTTTCATTCATTAGAATTCTATTCAAATTTAAATTTCTTACAATAACTCATTTATTATAAATTTGCCTACCAATAAATTAGGTTCTAATAAATAGGATTTATTCAATTCTTTGTAATTAAGTCTATTTTAATCAATATAATATTTCATAGGTTAATTCTTAACATTTGCTTCATTACAAATTATAACAATTTAATTTCTTTATAAATTTAATTCCAAAACCTTATTAATATGACAAATAAATTTACGAAATTCATGGGTCGTTACACTCTCCCCCACTCAAAACTTTTCGTCCCCGAAAAGGAAAAAGAAGGGAAAAGAAAAATTACGAAATAAATATGTCTTATTCAAACATTAACTTTATAAACAATTAAATTTACAAAATTAATTAATTTAGATAAAATATACCAATTTATAACCATTAAATCTTTTTATACTCAAATTAATAAAGTTTGGAAAACATTTTCAAAATATTTTCTAAGTGAAAAATTTACGAAATTTTTTGGCAGAGTTTCCTTTGTACGGAGAAGCTCGGGAGAAAATATAATATCAATATAACAATATACAACAAATATTTTCCAAAATATATAAATCCCAACACGGGAAAGAAAAATAACGCTATAAGCCGTAACCCGAAAACGTACCTATTTGTAGGGCAATTTACGCTTATTTTATGGAACCAAAAGTAGTAGCAATTGCTTCCATAACCTGCATTTCACTTATATAATCCAAAAGGTTAACAATTATATAAAATGAAATATTTAAGGTTGTTTCAACCGCAAAAAACAATCAATACAAACATCAACCATATTGCAACAAGACATACAACCATCACATAAGATCAATACAAATCAATCTTTCATATCAAACAAAACAAATAGTTGTTTGGGTTTAAAACTTTAAATTGTATGGAATGAAAATAAACTACTAAGTGCCCCTTTACTCAACAGTCTTAGGTGAAGCTAAGTAGATTATTCATTTATCTAAATAATTTTAAAGTATCCTTACCCAAACAACCATAATCCAAAACAAACAGCATATCAGCCAATAGATCAAGTTCACTCTTATTAATTTCATTCATATAATAATTTATCTTTCAATTTCATTCACACATTTGTTATTTGATTTCTATTTTTCATTCATATAATGGTTTATCTTTTAATTTACATTTATGTCTTACAATTTTATATAGCAATAACTTCAACTTATTTTCTTAAGTTTGTTATCATTTATTTATAATACTTACATTTCTATTAACTAGTAGCATTTTAATTATACTTAAATTTATAACACTACAACATCAAATTCTTATTAATAAAATCAATTTATTGAACACTTTCATTATATAAGTTTGCTTGTATAATTTTCCATTACATATCTTTAACAATTTAACTTTTAATATTTTGTAAGTTATATATACGCTTTAAGACTGTAATTGAAAGTTATACAAGTTTTTAGGAATTCTTTTAATTAATTAAACGTTCAATCATAATATCCTTTGTTTTATATGTTACAAATTTAAAATTTCTTTTTATTTAATTTATAACTTAGCATTAAATCTCTATTTCCTTTAGAGGTTTCAATTATTAATTTGTTACATTCCATTTTCTACAATAATAGAAACTATTAATTAAAGGAAACTTAAGAACTAAATACAGAGTTAAATTTCAAATAGTTTTAAAATAATAGACAAACATATTGATAGATCCAATTATATTTAAAACAATTTAAAATTTATATTTGTTTATCAAAAGAAATCTGCAGTAACTACCACAATGGCCTTCCCACTTCGAAACTCGAAAATGAATGTCGATGATGCGTGCACTCATCACCGAAATTATTTTCCAACGACAAAGAGGGAAGTACAGAAATTTTTCTTTTCAAAATTCCTTTTTAAAATAATTCTTTCAAATTATATTGAATTATTTATATCAGAAAATACTTCTAAAATATTATTATTACACCCCAAAATCATTTGAAAGAAATCTTCAACCCCGGGAGTTAAGTTCTAAATTTCCAATTTTCATTTATTTGATTTTCAACTAATATTTAAAATTTCACTACCTAACAACCAATATATTGCAACCAAGTATATATATCATTTATAAAACTTTTTTTTATGTATAGGAAATATAATAGGCAAGATTACTTCATCAATCTATATTTAAAACAAGTATTATGTCGGTCTGTCCTATTAAGTGTTTAGAAATCCATATTGATGTCATTGCGTCCCATGCACCAACCGGAATTTACAAATACAAAACGGAACAGATTAACACAATATTAAAACCTTTTTATAACACTAACCAATATGCTCTCTCATATATATACTCTCAGCGACTCCCATAGGGTATTACTACCCTATTAATAAAGAGTCAGACCCTACAAAGCTAAGGTTTATCGCTAAACCAAAGCTCTGATAGCAGATGTAACATCCCGCCTTTTCGCACGCTTTAAATCGACACACGTGCCAATTCAAACCATACGGAAGGGCAGATTGTTATGGGGTAAATAATAAAATGCAGGGAAAGGAAAATACAAAATAGAATCTCATAGCGGGATGATAAAATATAATAATCAAATATACAGTTCATGAAGCTGTTTTACAAAACATTTGATTGTATTTATACAGTGCATATCAGAGTTACACATACCATTGAATAATAATTATGCAGCGGAATAAAATGGTGTAAGGGTATAACATAGTGGATAATAGTAATACAAATCTTCTTCTTCGTCCTCCAGAATAAAATCTTCAAATCCTGAAACGCTCAGACTGACCCGAGCGAATTGAAAAGACAAAACACTCGAGTTAGAACTAAAATATCTTATGTGAGTTAAATCAACAGAAATAGATATGAGTGCAGTAACTTAAGAGATGCTTGGGATTCACATCTCTTAAGGATCCGTTAAACTATTTATTATATAGTAATATTTCACTATTATAATAGCGTCTTTTAGTAAAATAAACTTACTTTTGAATAGCGTTAAGGCTTTACATTTTCCACCTTAACACGTAATAATGCCAATAGTCTATACGGTAACGTAATACCTCCTGATCGGGAGGCTACCAGAGGATACTCCATAGGTACGACATAAATAGAAACTCGTACAAGGCGCGCTATGGTACGTGACATGGCACAACTAGGCATTGCTAGGGTAGATATACCAATTACGCTTCCGGGTCGGGGTAACGCATAGCTGCTACTACCGCCCACCTCGAACAACATCCCCAAATCAAAGAAATCGAAAGTGGCCACCGAATCAATCCGAAGGTCAAAGTATAATATCGAAGGGATGCGTCCGATCAAAGGTGCTACCTCATTAACCCGTCAATCGCTCCTATTTTAGCCACCTTATGCCAACTCACGGGAGTCGGGTCCATGTATTTACCTCAAAGAAAACGCCGCCACCATCCTACTTCATTCTGGAATCTCCACCGCGTACACGGTTGTTAAAGTGGTTTTCGGAGTTGGCAGAGAGTATGACAACTTCCGATCCCGATCTCTTTAACAATCCAACATTATTATAACACCGCGGTCTTTCAAAATAATTTATACCTTAAAACCATAATAAAATATCCATTTCAAAACCATATAAATACGATATCATTTCTATTTTAAAACCCAAATCCATATGATATCATTTTATTTCAAATATATCCTTTTTCAAGAAATCATAGCACTTCCAAATCTATATACCTTGAAATCTATAGCTTTGAAACATAACTTAATATACTTCAATGGTTCAAATAAAAAATTACCTTATCAAATTAAATTGCTTCTTTAATTTTACACATAAATTCCAAATACTGATTTGAACCTCTCAATAAACCATATAAATTCATATATTCAAAGCTTTAAATATTCCACCATTTCAAAACTAATTCTTTGATAATTCTATATATATCAAATTCAATTACTATTATTAAGATTTGAAATGTTTACGGTAACGACCCGGGATTTTCGATCTAGAAAATTCCAGATAGTTAGGAAAAAAAGAAAAGAGAAAGAAGGAGAAACATAAATAAGTCACAGAAACCTCACATTCGCAACGGATCAAAATATAGTATCACATAAATAACAATTTTACAAAGAAGAACTGTATCAGTACACTTATATTTTATACATCAGAGTTACAACCATTACCAATCACTGGACAGTTTAAAACAACATATCCTAGTTATACAATAATATATTATAGCGGAAAACACTCCATACATTCCTGCCTTCCAGGTCGCCTCCTGAGCTCCAAAACGTCCTTACCTGAAAATCTGTAATACTCGGTCTGACCCGAGCATTACATCAAAGTAACATCCAGGTCAGGCTGGAAACCAGCATAAGTAAACTCATCTATCAAGAAATTCCAATACATAGCATTTAATTAAAACCCGGGGTAACTCGTTTCAATTTACAAATTCTCAATTTGGTATAGACACCACAAATTTCACATATCAATATCAAAGCACCAAAGCTTAAATTATATGGTCCAATTCACTTAATCATTCCATCTAGCTTATTGATTTGTCGTATCAATTTCTAAAAATCGAAGTGGTTCGGGCATTTGCTAATACCCGACCTTGGTCTCTTTGAATCCAATGTCATCTCTGATCCACATTATTAAGGTTTAAATCAATGCAATTCAAGTTCTGGATATCATACCACATAACAAATTTAACTCAGATATGTAATCCACATTATTCACAGTTCAATATGTCCATATCACAACACATCTCCATTGCCCATCAGAGACATCAACAAACCAAATCATCCAAAATCATTCAACTATCCATACTCAAGATTTGTTGGATATATAATTCTAAATTAATTTAATTAATTTCTAATTAAACTAATTGTCAACTTAATTCCTTGTTTTACTTTAATCAAGCTTACTTATCATTAATTAATTACAATTCCAATTAATTAATCATTCCTTAATCATCCATCTTAATTTATCATCCTTGATTAATTAACCTTTAACTACATTAAGTAATTTGTCTTGATTATCAAATAGATTAATTATTCTCATTAATTATCTTTTAATTAATCTCCTAATTAGCACAAATTTATTACCTTGATCCAAAATTAATTACTCTAAATAATTATCCTATATTTACTTGCATTGATTAATTTATCCCATAATTAATCACACATAAGTTAACTAACCCTTTAATTAACTTCCTTAATTTAAAACATACTTTCTAATTACACTAAACAACAACTCCTCGATTACTTACGTTAAGTAATTATGATCATTGAATAACCACATTTAGTAATCTCCCATTTATTCCCTTCCTTAATAAATGACATTAAGAGATTATCCTTTAATAACTTTCACACTCATAAACAAATTTCATTAAGCAACTGACTATCCTTTAATTAACTATGTTAATTAAATTAATCCTCTAGTTACTTTCTCTAATTAATTAATTGTCTTAAGTAATTATCTTAATTAATTACACCAATTAATTATTCTTTAATTTCATTTAGTGATTATACTTTAAATCAATTACACCATTTGAAACCTTCTAAATTAGTTTAAATTTAATACCACATACCTATTACTTCTTAATTTCATCACTTATTTTATTTGAAATCAACTAGAGATTTTATTAAATCATTCACCCAATAGTTAATCATTCAAATCCAAATCAATTTATCTTAATTAACTAAAAAAACTTGTCTAATCTCTGGAACTTTGAAAAAAATTAGATGCTTTAAAACCTGAAATTCCCTGCCTTAAAATCTGGTACTACACTTACCCGCATATTTAGTAACCCGAGCTGCATATCCAAACTTTCGAGTCAAAGCTCGAGTTACACATGAGCCCAAATTCTTCGAATCAAACACGAGAGTGCCACGAGCCAAACACGAGTACGATCTTCATCCCGACGTCTTTCAACTTCCAGACACCACGTGCATACGTGCACCATGCACGCCAACCAGCCTTGCTCCGATCTACTCTAAAACCTTCAGCAAGTCGCCACAACCTTCCTCTGCAAATCCGACCACTTGTCTCCACCGATTAGGCAAGGAAACAAAAACGAGCATCACAGCTACATCCAAGAACCCAAACTGTAGATTCATCAAACACCAACGTCTAAGCCCATATGAATCCTCACCATCGAGCCTGGGCGTTCACAACGGTAGTACGCTCCATGCTCCATTACTCCGATCATGACCGATGCATTTACGAACCATGAATTTCCTCGCAAAAGCCGTCGATCAACCCAAAGCTACCCTAAATCTCGATCACCACACCTCGACAATGTCAAAGAATTTGAGCCATTATTTTTACCGTACTTCACATCTGTTCAGCCTTCTTCTGAAACAACTCAAGCCCTCGAAGTGGAGCGGTTCACCAGAAAAGCCACATAATCTAATTTCTGATCATCGTTAAATTACTCACTTAATCAAGTATTAAAAATGTAGAATTTGCTCTTAAAATTCATGATTCTCGGTAACAAAATAGATTTTAAACCTGGAAACATAAATTGATTAGATCGAGAATTCGGTATGTTGCAATTTCCACTGTCTTCCTAGGCTTCCAGATAGTTTTTAAATTAATTATGCTTAAATATATGTTTAACCTTGTTTATGTATAACAAACAAATCTCATTTGAAGTCCGCAGCCTATAAGAGATTATAGGAGTAGATTTTGAATTTTTGAATTATATTTAAACTTGGAAATATAAAACAGAGAGAGTCCTATCTGTTTACAGACATGCATTCAAACATCCTCATACAAACATACATGCATTCATATTTAAATCATCCTGCAAACATTAATCACACTTAACCTTAAGAAATTTCTGCATGTATAGTTAACTCACCTTAGATTCAGTTTGAACAGAGGAATCGCTTTTGAACTAGAAAGTTGCAAATGCCTGAAATCTTTTGAAAGCTTTGTAGACTGGAAAATCACTTTTTGATCTGACTTAGTTGTTAAAATCTGCTTAATCGAATCAAGGTTGCTTTGAAATTGATCTTGAATTTGTCTGCCAAATCCAGTTGAAGTTGTTTTTAAGTTGTAGTTTGGTTTGTAGTTGAATTTATTTCTTTGATTCTTCTCTGGTTTTAAGTTACAGATTTTGTTTGCTTTGTAGTTGTTTAGTTTTGAACATAAGAAAAAGAGAATAAGAGGGAAATAGTGTTATATAAATATAATTATTTTGCTTTTAATTATTAGTTTTTTTAAAAAACAAAAGAAGAAGCTAATGACACTTGTCAATGCATGTTATGCCTAGCTTACACATGTTTAATCAAAGCTTACAAATGTTTTTATATAGTTTTTATATTATGTTTTCTATTTTGTTTTGTATATATATGTTTTAAATTTTTTCCCCTTTATTTGCATTTATAACTTTTAAGAAATGATTTCATATTAATTAATAACCGTATATACAAATACTAGTTATAAATTTGTTTTTAAGATATTACTTAGGAAAAATAATAATTTAAACCCCCTTATTAATTTGATTCTTATAGGCTTAGGTCATTAACTTAAATTAACGTCCACGTACATATCTATATTTATTGTTAAAAATGTAAAGTTTAAATATGAATTATTTTTCAGATTTAAAAATAAAAGATATAGCTTTTGATCAAAAAAATATCTTAGGTGAACCTTTTGATATTATATAAATATTCTCATTTTTCCTTATTTCTCACTTCTCAAGGGATTTATATACATATATATATACACATACACTTATACTTGTATAAATATACACTTACAATTTCAATATCACAAAGTTCACATATATTTATTTAAAAATTTGTTAATTTACTATAAGGTATATCATTTCCAAATATTTATAATTCAATATTTATTATGGCTCAATCCAATTATACTTCCAAATATCTTTATATTATCAGCATTTTATTTGTTTCATTTATAAATCAGTGTTTTAATAAATTTAATCCTGTTAAATTTTCAGTTAACACCAAAAATCTAGGCTATCACATTCCTCCCCCTTTAGAATCTTTTCGTCCCTGAAAAGGAACGAAGCCAGAATTATTAAAATGCTTAATATTAGAAAAATTATTCTTTGATCACTTTTAAAAATACTTTTAAAACCTACATAACATTATAAAACAGTTTTTATAAAAATACTTTTTATAACTCGATGTCTCAACCAGTCCAACCTTGTTCTCACATAAATTCGGTCATACGTTGATCAGGCGTAAGACTGAAAATCTATTAGTACTTCGCAGACCCATTTTCAACACCTAGTGAAAATACTAGGAAAATAATTTTAATGAAAATATAGAAAACATTTTTGAAAATAGAGGAAATATCTTTGGTGAGAATGCTCTGGAAATCATCACCTCCATTCATGGTCCCAGTTAACCCGATGGTTACGTTGCCATCCCGACAAAATCCATAGATAACTATAGGCCTCCGTGTCCCTCGATTACCCCATGGAACCTGTACAGATCGCAGCTACAACTTGGGATACGTTGCTATCACAACAAAAACCCACATAACTGTAGGCCTTAGCGCCCTCGAATTTCGCTGCCAAAAGAATGAAACTTCTCCACTCCACTTGACCAAAGATCGCAGGCTACCGATGTTACGTTGCTCTCCCGGCAAAATCAAGCGTAGACCGTTGACACTCACCTCCACACGATTTCCGCTATGATCCACCCAGTAGATCGCAGCGACATCGAGTTACACTATTTCCACAGCAAAACCCAAATGCTTCTGTAGGGATCAGCGCCCTCGACTTTCGCTACCCAATAATCCTAAGGAACTAGTTTGTCTGGACTCCTTACAGGATCAACTTTAGAACCTCCCCCTTAGAGGCTCAAGGCAGTACCAACCTATGGTACTCCTGAGAAGTTCATCCCAAGGGAGCGTCTTTTTCCCCAGAGCCATTTTCAAAATACTTTATACTATATACATATAGTATCTTCCAAATCATACACCTAGTATGAATCTCATATAAATCTCCTTTCTCAAAATCGATTATCCCAAAATCGATAATTCTCAAACTAGGCTTTCCAAATCCAATATTGATTTTACCCAAAAATCAAAAGCCTTTCCAAATCCAAAGGTTCCCAAAACCTTTTTAAAATCATTCTCATCAGATCCTTTATACATATATAGATATATATAACATTGAAAAATCTTTGGATCATTTCAAACTTGTATATAACCCTTTTTATACTTCAAATATTTACTAAAACCCTTTAATTCTGGCCAGATTCAACAAGGGAGATTTATCTTATATAAAAAAGTTATATAACTTTGTTTATTCCAAATCAAATATTCAAATTTGATTACTCTATAGATCACCTACCAAATTACTCACTTCCAAAAAGTAAGTTATTACCATAGAAATATCAAATTTCCACTTTACTTCATCATATATTTCAGAAAATATATTTCCACTTCAAAATCCATTTTACAGTTCTTATCTACAAACTTTCAATATCAATTTCATTCCAATCCATACGACGTACACATATCACCCGTACGCAATATCAATCTGATCACTCACTCGATCACACAAGTATCGTCCACCCGACTTCCTAGTGCGGACTCAGATCTGGTTTCTTGATCAGAAACCGTCATTCTCTTTGCATAGTCATAACTATGATAGAGAATATCCAGAACTAATCAACAATCCATATCCAGGTTCGCCGTCGAAAATCGAGTGGAAAATCCCAACTTGGATCGATATAACTATCTCGAAATTATATGCTAGAATCTGGATCAAATTGCTATGCGAATAGAATAATATACGTACATCCTACGTATTTATCTTCATTGATTATTAACCAAATCAATTCTCTTTTCCATACACATTCACTTATCCACAATTGCTTAACTCCACATTTGGATTATCACTTCAATTCTTCTTTTAATCTGGGAATTTAATCATAAACAGTTCGAGCTCTGTCCAGTTTAAATTTAAAAAATAGCTTGAAAAATTAAAATAGATAAGTAGTTGAAAAATAATTATTAGTTCGCAAAATAGCTGTAAAATAGTTAAGAAATTGTAAAATAGTTGGAAAAAGATAAATAATTGTATAAATTTTAAATAATTGCAAAATATTTGTAAAATAGTAATTAATTTGTAAAAGAGTTGAAAAATAATAATTAGTTTATAAAACAGTTGCAAAATAGTTAAATAATTCCAAAAATATTTGTAAAACAAGTATAAGATAGTTTTAGGTTTTAAAAGCTAAGTTGTATAGTAAATAGTTTGAAAAAAATAGATTTATATTAAAACAATTTATTTTGAAAATAGTCCAGAGTCAAATTGTTCCATTCCCAACCTCCATTTCCAATCAATTCAATTTAAATTTCGACATCCATTTAAATTGACTCAATTCCAATTTAAATATCTTCAGTTTCCATTGAAAATGGTTTAACCCCAATTCAAGTTTAATTAATCCTCAGTTTCTTTTCTAAATTCAAATCAAATTCCATTTGAATTTACTTATTCAACTTTAATCACAATTCTAATTTATTTAAATCAATTTGGACTTATTTCAAACTGAATCCACTTCAATTTCAAATCAATTCAATTTCTGCTTGAATTAATCCCAATTCCCATTTGAAATTTGAACTTTTTCTTCTTCAATTTCATTCCAAATCAATCCAAATTAAATTTTCCATTTGAATTTTAAAATTTATCCATCTTCAATCATAATACCAATTAATTAAAATCAAATCCAATTTGAACTTATTTAATTTCAAAAAAATCAACTTTAAACCATCTCGAATTATAAATTCGAGTTAAATTTTAAAGGTTGATTTAATCCTTGAAATCAAATCAACTCAACTTATATCTTTAAAACATTTAATTCTGAATCCAAATTTCATTTCAAACATATTTCAAAGTTCAAATAATCATTCAATTTTTTTTAACAACCAAATCTTTGAAATTCAATTTATCATCAAATTTCAATTTTGAAACCAAACCTTTGAAGTTTTATCTTAAACATTCAGATCTTAAGTCCAAAATGATTCCATTTTACCTTAATAATGGATATATTACCACATCCATTTCTTTAAACAAATCCAATTCACAGTTTAAAGATTATTAATAACAACAGGATGGTATCATTCAAATTATTTTAAAACATCCATCCATTTCCAATTTTCGGATCTCAAATCCACTTTGAGTGTAACGACCTGCCTTTCATTCCATAGAAAGACGCATCATTAAGAAGAAAGAAAGGGATAGAAAGGAGAAAATAAAAGAAAGAAAGAAACAGACAACAACAGAATCTCACAGCGGAACGAATAAATCAAATTATATCACATAAAACATTACATAGTATCATATACATCAGAGTTAAACAGCTAACACAACACAAACTAGACAGTTGGACACCCGTCTAGAAATTACAATTCAAGTACATCAGAGAGAACAAATACAACTCAAACACAGCGGAATCACAATATATCTACAGGCTGAAGCCTCCTGCTCCATTATCACCTCCAGAAACTCATCAAAGCAATCCTGAAACACTTGACTACTCATACGTAATATGAGTACCCAAGAGTTTAAGAAAACAGAAAATAAACATTCGGGTCAGACAAGGGTCTGGTTTTGAGTAAACGGGGTTAAAAGTTGCTTAACTTTAGAAAATCCTTTGAAAACAAAAGGTATCATGTAAGACTTCCGACACATAAACATGGAAAAGTTTTTACCTTACGCTAACCAAAACATTTGACAGGAAATACAGTGATATTACAATAGTGTCTAAGGTTTTCAAAATAAAATATAGAAATAGCTGGAATGCTTACATCTCACGTTTAAACATAGTTGGGCACAATCAAAACCGTACAGGCACTTATTAGATTATGGATTCCATCAATGGCAGGGCTACTGGGATACCGCCCGTCACAGTACGTGGCCTAGTGCAACAACCCTGGTTTTGGAGATTACTTGTAAATATTAAATTATAACGGTAGTCATGATTTAATATTGTGAACTAAAACAAGATTTGGAGATTTTAAATTGCTTATTTGGAATAAACAATGAATTTTTGGGAAATAAAATGTGAAAATAAAGCTTGGCATCAGAGCTGAGTTCAGAACAAAATATGATAAACACAGAACAGAAACACAATTACGATAAATCTAAGTGTAATACAAATGTTACAAATCCCTGAATCATCATTCTTTTGCTCTTTTCGTGTCCTTTGGGGTAGATATAATTTTGGGAATATGTCTAGGAATGCATTTCAATTAGGAATGCATTTCAATTCCATGGTATTCCATATTTGAATTAATGATATCTACTTTGTGTATAATTTTTATCTTATCTTAACTTTCAGTTATGGATGGAAGAGGCAGAGGACAATGTTCGGATGTGGGGCAGTCAGGTGGCTCCCATCCGGATGGAGTATATATGTCTGCCGATCAATTTACGGAGTTATTTAGGAGCACCCAGCCTCCAGCTCCTACTTCAGTTCACCTTCGCGTAAGTCTCCTTTCGTGCGCATGTGTAGTGATTTTGTGCATCTTGGAGGCAAGCCATTCAAAGGCTCCGAGTCTGTTTTGGAGGTTCAGGCTTGGATTCGTTCTTGCGAGTGGATATTTTCTCGCATGGATCTTTCGGATTATCATAGGGTTCTTGTAGCATCCAGCATGTTACAAGAGAGTGCTCTTGATTGGTACGATGTAACGAAACGAATTTTGCCTATTCGAAAATCGACATCCATACTTTACCTCGTATTCGAATGCCGCAGATTCGACCGTTCAAATTCGATTCGCCGGAGCTTATAACACAATTAAGTAAACAACACAGCGGAAGAAAAAAATGAATATCAATATACAATATCTGATACAACAGATGATACAATAGATATCGATATACATCAGAGATATGATATAATATAACAGCAGCGGAAAGAAAATGACTCCAATATAATCTTCAAGAGAAAACTCCAAAACTGCAACTCCATCTCCACGAACCAAACCAGAAATAGCTCGAACCCCCAATAACGATGCACTAAGCTAAGCAAGGTCAGTCATATCCAAAGACTGAACTGGCTCCAGATAATCCACTGAACCTAACTATCTGAAAAAACCCAACTCTAGACTGCTCGTGTGGAAAATAGTAAGCACCCAGAGTTTAGGAAAGGAACAATAAACTCCGGGTCAGTCATGGGACTGGTGTGAGTAACAAAAACAGTTTATCTTTAAAACAATCAAAAGATTTATCCTTTTGAAAATCGCAATGCTTTTGAAAAATGAGACTACCATAAGGCCTCCACACACACACACCATGCAAACCCAAAATCGGAGGAGATTTCTCCTTATGATAGTCAAACATGCTTACTACGCAAAATCAAATCATTTGATTATTATTATTAGTGCATAGTGCAGAAAACAATTCGAAAGTAGAATATAAATCTTAGCCAGCATAGACATTTCGAACTATGCCTACTATAGCTACCATGTTCAATAGCGGGTTACCGCCACATTCCATGGCAGGTTATACAACTGAAATCGTACAAGGCACGTATTGGATGAATGGATTTTCCAACAAATGGTCAGGCTAAGGAACTTCCTATTGCCACATGGGAACGCCTCTGGCGGGACTCCCCGAGAACCAAACCGTTCTCTGCCAGACAAGGCCGGGAACCCCTTTTCCCAAGGGATATTATAAACCCTCAGATATGCCACCCCCGGTCCTTTGGGACCTTTAAACGAGGTACCTCTAATCCAACAAACACACAGAAATAAATATAGCGTGTGTCCACATGAGTAAGTACCTGGGCTCCATACCATGCTACTACCCTTTTCCAGAAGGAATGGTCATACCCTAGGGGAGCTACCCCTGAAACCTTGCCGCACAATTCCTGTTTCGACCATTACCGATTTGTGAGACTCGACGAAGTCTCGTCCACAAAGATACGCTTTGGTACAAAGCCATTCTTTGGGTCAACAAATGATCAAAGTAATGATCACAAAGATAAATGATCAAACAAATGATCCTATCCCAAATGATCAAACAATGATCATTACACAGCAACACTTAGCATGTCACATTACCAAATTGGGAATATATCGCTGATAACATTCAACTACATAACCTCTGAGCTTGTATGTCTCAGAGAAGGGTGTTATGCTAAGAGAATAAATTCTCCGCCACCAATAGAAATGTATTTGAAAGAAATCTGCCTTATATCATAAATTGTAATGTCAGACATACAATCCATACAAGTCCGTTCCGGGCTCGAACAGAACCGCAGGCACTTCCAAAGAAGTCCTTGCAATCCGGATAATCCCTAATCACGTCTAGATTTCCCATCACATATGGAGATCTCTATACCGTGGATCAGCCAGTGCAGAGACAATCGACAAGAAACCCTTTCGTTTTCGAAAATATCCGGTCTTCACCACCGGTCTTCAAATGCTATCCATAACGACGTATCACATATTCGGAATGGGATATATGACACAAAGGTCCTCTCCCGGCTAAACCGAATAGTGAGCGCAATATTCCAAAAACATATGGATATTGGGATTTCAATTAAGTCACAACTTAAAACCCAAAACTTTCTTTAAATGGTTAAACAAATTATCATTTCAAATCTTTTAACAAAAAGATTCATTTCACAAAGATCAATTCATAGATTTCCAAAACAATTTCATTTCTATTGTATTAACCCGTTAAATCTTTAAATCAAAGATTTAACTTATAGCTTTCAAACTGTTTGTATAACTTGGAAGTCATTTTCATTTTCAAACTTGAAATTCTTTTTCACACAAAGTGGACGTTCATTTCTTATGTGAAAGCTTTTATTATTTGGAAACAAACAGTTTTCGTTTCAGAAAAATCCAATTGCATTTACATGAGTTAAAGCCTTAATTTGTATTCATATTCCCAAATTAATACATTTAAATAGTTTAACTCATATATAACTGGTATAACACCTTTTAATCCCTAGTTTCGAATTATAGAATTTAATTTCAAATCTTGTATTTAAGTTTAAATCAAATTATTTAAACTTCAAACTTTATCAAGTTATTCAGAATAATTTCATCTTTGAAATTCCATTTAAAAAGCTTTTCACGTTAAACCCAATCTTATTTTCAAACCATTTGAATTTAAAAATTCAAATTCAAAACTATTTTCAAAAATATGTGACTTAATCGATTTCCTCGTGAAATCCATATTTATGTTTGTAAGTGTGGTCCAGGGGTTTAACACCATAGTGCAACATCATTCAATCATCATAGATCAAAACACAGAAATGTAACTGATAAGCGATATAAATTATAACGCTCATTGCCCATTCACAGATTCACATATAATATACAGATGCAGATAAATATACACAGCTCAATCTACATAACAAAATATCACAAATCAGATAGGATAATCAATTCAAGGCATCACATATAATACGATCATTCATAAGCATTCAATAAACATTTATAAGCAGGATTAATTAATAGTTTAAATCCTAAATTAATTCAATTCATTTCCAATTTATTTAGTTACTTATGAATTTATTATTCAATTCAAATTTATTAATCACAAATCATTTGATATAAACAAATTTATCAAACACTTTAATTAATTAAAATTATTCTTAATCAATCATATTAATTAAATTGACGCTTGAACCAACTAAATAATTAATTAACTTCTTAATTATTTATTTCAAGAAATTTACTCTTTATTTACTTTCTATTAAGCAATCATCTCATAATAACAAATCATGAATTACCAATTTATCTTTATCATTAATTTAATCAAAATATTCAAATTTAATTACAATTAGTAATTAACCCCTTAATTGCTTTCATTAAGTAATTAACAATTTACAATTGATTTAAATAAATTAATCTAATTTGTTATCAAAATTTATCACATTAATTTAATTAACCTTTAAATAACTAATTATTTTAAATAATTTAATTATTCTCAAGTTAATTACCAAATCAATTTATTACACTATCCTTAAATTTATTATTGCTTAATCACTTGATAAATCAACTTTAATCATTGATTAATATTTTATCAAAATCCTTAATTCCTAAAATTATTATTCCTTAATAAATTAATCTTTAATCCTTAATTAATCAATTTAAACCTTTAATTTCTTATTTAATTAGTCCAATTCATCAATTAATTAAATAATAAATTATCCATCTTGATTAACATAATTTAATGAATTTCAAATCGTTAAATCTTCCTTGACTTTTAAGATAAACCCCATTCTTAGAAATGATTACATTATTATTATAAAAAGGGTTTTAAAACAATTTCCATTTCAAGTTTACTTTTAAATTTCAACTTTGAAAATCATTTTAAAATCTTTAAGTTAATTAGAAATCAAAAATTATTTGAGATAACCATGTTATCTCCACGGATTACTTAATTTTAATTTATTGAACCTATTAATTTAAACACTTGAAAACCTTTCTACACAAGAACATTGATTTGTTAAAGTTTTATACCTCATCATTATTTTTCAAAACATACTTCTTAACAGTTTTAATTTAAATTAAAATTCAATTAATACTTTTAAAATCATTAGACAATTTGAATTTTTATTTCTAGAATAAACTTAAAACAGGAAATTATATCAAATTTAGGTTTCAAAATTTCTACTTTGAAAACAAAAACAATTTGAAAATGTAAACTGGCAACAGGTTTGTACCTGTCCCCAAACATCTACTCGAGCCTCCCCCCTAGTTTACTTCGAGTAAACACGAGTCTCCCCCCCGGGAAAACATGATCTGCCTCGAGTCTTCCCTACGCAAATTCGAACCCCCCAAAAAAAACACAGCCTCACCATTATTTTCCTCACCGTGCACCTGCACACACACGATCGCCGACGCCAACCATCAACGGCCATCTCTGCAAGTCACAAACCAAACTCGCAACCCATCCCAATCATCTGGACCACCCAGTTACCTCGAAATCAAAATCGAGGAGCTCAACCCAAAACCTGGCAACACCGAAATTCTGCTTCCTCCAACCTGTCAACATCGCCTCGTCCACGCCTTGCCGACCATCTGCGAGCTTCCACCTCCGGCCTCGACTTCGACATCACCCAACCTTCGACCGCCCGAAGTATCAAAACACTCGATCCATTATTGAGGCCGAGGTGATCAAATTTCCATCGTAGCGAAAACTAGGTTTACAGATTTTAAATCCAAATCCCAAAATCCACATAGCTTAAATCCTTGATCCAATATTTTTCCTACACCCACCGTTCCCTCTTGCACCTCCATCCAAGATCCCAATCACTTCCAACCCGTGGATCATCAGAGGTCATCAAAAGAAGGAAATTCGAACTAACCCAAACCACTCTCTCTCCCTTGGTTTAAAAATTATGATTTCTACTTTAAAAATCATGTTTTGGCATACGAATTCAGTTTATATACCTGAATTTATAAATCAAGATGTTTGAAATTTGGCTCATATTAAATTTGCTCAGCTTTTTCTTGATTTCCAGAAGTATTTCTAATTTATTTAACTTAAATAAAATTTAAAACTATAATCTATGATACATCTAACATATTTTGTTTGAAATTTAAACCTTAACATAGATTAGATTTTGAGGTATTGATGATTGATCGGAACTTAAGACTGGAAACTAAGAACAGGCAAGAATAAATCACAACAGTGAGTATGCCTTCATACATTCATGTATATACACAGTGAATTAAATCAAATACATCCACACAATACTATTTTTATTTCTAGTAATCCACATGCAATCAGATATCAATATACTTAAATTTTAAAAAGAAAGTTACTCACCGATTTCTAGAAGAAGAACAGAGGGCTGCTATGGCTTTAACTGCTGTGAAAAATTGCAAGCTAAAGCCTTTTTTTTTTCGTTCTCTGGTTTGAAATGTTTTGATGTTTTTAAACTAAAGTTTGTTTTTAGTTTGAGATAACATTACTTCCGATTCTCACAGCTTGGAATGAACGAATAGAGAGGAAGTTGATATATAAAAGAGTGTACATGGTGATAGTATTATATTGTGTTTGTACAATAGGTAACATTGATTTGTTCTTTTATACAATATAGGATCAGTGATTTTCTTTCCATATGGTGGAGGATGAGATACCAATTCGTGCTGAATTAATTATACTTTTGAGGTGCAACAGAGGTATAGCCGCATAAGCTTGTACATATATTTACTTTTATATTGTTTCTTTGTTTTGTTTATTTGGGTTGAGATGAAAGCTTTTAATTGTTTATGTACTTTATGTTTTTGTATATGGTTTCCAGGCATTGACCTTGTATTACCTTTCTTTTGTACTTCTTTTACTTTGTTTTATTTATTTATTTATTTATGTTTGTTTTGTTTATTTGTTTTGTCTTTATCTTTGCATTTCTTTTGTTACTTTGTTTGTTTATATACTTTTTAATCTTATGAAGTTTATTTTATTATTAGATGCTAGATTTTTATTTAATATGTTTACTTACTTTATATTTTATTTGGTGGCTGCAACTTTTTTTTTGTTTTGTTACTTTGTATTGCAAATAAATTTATATTTTAATTATGTTGTTTGAATTTATACTCCATGTATATAAATACAAAGCTATTATACTTATTGTTATAAAAATAACTCCTTGTTGATTTAAAATAATTTACAAAAGAAACCATTTTCTTATTTATAAATAACACAAACCATTTGAATTTGGAAAACTCTAATCGATTATCATTTAATTTCACAATTTTAAATCAAAAATTAATTTAATTATCAATTTAAAATAAATTAAAACTCGGGATCGTTACAGACTTCCCCCCTTAAAAAGAATTTCGTCCTAGAAATTCGCCAAAGAGAGATAACGAAGATAGATGAAAGATAGAGAAATATCTATTCTGCATTTGGCTTACCCAATTAGAATATCAATGATATGAGCACAAACTTATACGATACTATATAGGATACTCGTGTCATAAAATCTACGAAATATGCAGGAGCATTGGTCAGTTCGAAGGGATAACTAACCATTCATAGAATATATTGGGACCCAAAAATAGACAGATATATGGATACAATTTCAAAATTTTTAGTTTAAAACTAAAGTATACCTATCAACCATAACAACTAAAGCAACCAACTCATCCAAACAAACAATTCTGGCCAAATTGGAGTTTATGTCCCATATTAATATATCGAATTTCCTTCCTGGATCTACTAGGAACAATCAATGAATTGAAAAGAGACGCTGAACAAAGGAGATTGATAGAGAAAAGATTGTTTCCACTGTTGTCATAGGGCATTGACCATTTGTAGTGGTATTTCCCTGTCCCCTATCTCGTTCTCTTCTTGCACTCATACTCACTATCAGTGGATAGTAAGAGAATTTACTGAGGCATACAGACGGATATCTTAGGGATATACTCATTCTAGGGATACTTAACCCTATCTCTAATGAGCTACTTAATGTGTTATACTCCTGAGCTAAAGTTTCACCTTAACTCTGATACCACTTGTAACGAAACGAATTTTTCCCGTTCGAAAATCGACATCCATACTTTACATCGTATTCGAATGCCGCAGATTCGACCGTTCAAATTCGATTCGCCGGAGCTTATAACACAATTAAGTAAACAACACAGCGGAAGAAAAAAATGAATATCAATATACAATATCTCATACAACAGATGATACAATAGATATCAATATACATCAGAGATATGATACAATGTAACAGCAGCGGAAAGAAAATGACTCCAATATAATCTTCAAGAGAGAACTCCAAAACTGCAACTCCATCTCCACGAACCAAACCAGAAATAGCTCGAACCCCCAATAACGATGCACTAAGCTAAGCAAGGTCAGTCATATCCAAAGACTGAACTGGCTCGAGATAATCACTGAACCTACCTATCTGAAAAAACCCAACTCTAGACTGCTCGTGTGGAAAATAGTGAGCACCCAGAGTTTAGGAAAGGAACAATAAACTCCGGGTCAGTCATGGGACTGGTGTGAGTAAAAAAAACAGTTTATCTTTAAAACAATCAAAAGATTTATCCTTTTGCAAATCGCAATGCTTTTGAAAAATGAGACTACCATAAGGCCTCCCCACACACATACCATGCAAACGCAGAATCGGAGGAGATTTCTCCTTATGATAGTCAAACATGCTTACTACGCAAAATCAAATCATTTGATTAGTGCAGAAAACATTTTGAAAGTAGAATATAAATCTTATCCAGCATAGACATTTCGAACTATGCCTACTATAGCTACCATGTTCAATAGCGGGTTATCGCCACATTCCATGGCAGGTTGTACAACTAAAACCGTACAAGGCGCGTATTGGATAAATGGATTTTCCAACAACTGGTCAGGCTAAGGAACTTCCAATTGCCACATGGGAACACCTCTAGCGGGACGCCCCGAGAACCCAACCGTTCTCTGCCAAACAAGGCCGGGAACCCCTTTTCCCAAGGGATATTATAAACCCTCAGATATGCCACCCCCGGTCCTTTGGGACCTTTAAACGAGGTACCTCTAATCCAACAACCACACAGAAATAAATATAGTGTGTGTCCACATGAGTAAGTATCTGGGCTCCATACCATGATACTACCCTTTTCCAGAAGGAATGGTCATACCCTAGGGATGCTACCCCTGAAACCTTGCCGCACAATTCCTGTTTCGACCATTACCAATTTGTGAGGCTCGACGAAGTCTCGTCCACAAAGCTACGCTTTGGTACAAAGCCATGCTTTGGGTCAACAAACGATCAAAGTAATGATCACAAAGATAAATGATCAAACAAATGATCCTATCCCAAATGATCAAACAATGATCATTACACAGCAACACTTAGCATGTCACATTACCAAATTGGGAATATATCGCTGATAATATTCAACTACATAACCTCTGAGCTCGTATGTCTCAGAGAAGGGTGTTATGCTAGGAGAATAAATTCTCCGCCACCAACAGAAATGTATTTGAAAGAAATCTGCTTTATATCTCAAATTGTAATGTCAGACATATAATCCATACAAGTCTGTTCCGGGCTCGAACAAAACCGAAGGCACTTCCAAAGAAGACCTTGCAATCCGGATAATCCCTAATCACGTCTGGATTTCCCATCACATATGGAGATCTCTATATCGGGGATCAGCCAGTGCAGAGACAATCGACAAGAAACCCTTTCGTTTTCGAAAATATCCGGTCTTCACCACCGGTCTTCAAATGCTATCCATAACGACGTATCACATATTCGGAATGGGATATATGACACAAAGGTCCTCTCCCGGCTAAACCGAATAGTGAGCGCAATATTTCAAAAACATATGGATATTGGGATTTCAATTAAGTCACAACTTAAAACCCAAAACTTTCTTTAAATGGTTAAGCAA
This sequence comes from Allium cepa, assembly GCA_030765085.1. Classification (NCBI taxonomy): domain Eukaryota; kingdom Viridiplantae; phylum Streptophyta; class Magnoliopsida; order Asparagales; family Amaryllidaceae; genus Allium; species Allium cepa. The sequence continues at coordinate 58,298,456 of CM060930.1, forward strand.
ATTACCATTTCAAATCTTTTAACAAAAAGATTCATTTCACAAAGATCAATTCATAGATTTCCAAAACAATTTCATTTCTATTGTATTAACCCGTTAAATCTTTAAATCAAAGATTTAACTTATAGCTTTCAAACTGTTTCTATAACTTGGAAGTCATTTTCATTTTCAAACTTGAAATTCTTTTTCACACAAACTGGACGTTCATTTCTTATGTGAAAGCTTTTATTATTTGGAAGCAAACAATTTTCGTTTCAGAAAAATCCAATTTCATTTGCACGAGTTAAAGCCTTAATTTGTATTCATATTCCCAAATTAATACATTTAAAAATTTAACTCATATATAACTGGTATAACACCTTTTAATCCCTAGTTTCGAATTATAGAATTTAATTTCAAATCTTGTATTTAAGTTTAAATCAAATTATTTAAACTTCAAACTTTATCAAGTTATTCAGAATAATTTCATCTTTGAAATTCCATTTAAAAAGCTTTTCACTTTAAACCCAATCTTATTATCAAACCATTTGAATTTAAAAATTCAAATTCAAAACTATTTTCAAAAATCTATGACTTAATCGATTTCCTCATGAAATCCATATTTGTGTGTGTGTAAGTGTGGTCCAGGGGTTTAACACCATAGTGCAACATCATTCAATCATCATAGATAAAAACACAGAAATGTAATTGATAAGCGATATAAATTATAACGCTCATCGCCCATTCACAGATTCACAGATAATATACAGATGTAGATAAATATACACAGCTCAATCTATAGAACAAAATATCACAAGTTAGATAGGATAATCAATTCAAGGCATCACATATAATATGATCATTCATAAGCATTCAATAAACATTTATAAGCAGGATTAATTAATTGTTTAAATCCTAAATTAATTCAATTCATTTCCAATCTAATTAGTTACTTATGAATTTATTATTCAATTCAGATTTATTAATCACAAATCATTTGATATAAATAAATTTATCAAACACTTTAATTAATTAAAATTATTCTTAATCAATCATATTAATTAAATTGACTCTTGAACCAATTAAATAATTAATTAACTTCTTAATTATTTATTTCAAGAAATTTACTCTTTATTTACTTACCATTAAGCAATCATCTCATAATAACAAATCATGAATTACCAATTTATCTTTATCATTAATTTAATCAAAATATTCATATTTAATTACAATTAGTAATTAACCTCTTAATTGCTTTCATTAAGTAATTAACAATTTACAATTGATTTAAATAAATTAATCTAATTTGTTGTCAAAATTTATCACATTAATTTAATTAACCTTTAAATAACTAATTATTTTAAATAATTTAATTATTCTCAAATTAACTACCAAATCAATTTATCACACTATCCTTAAATTTATTATTGCTTAATCACTTGATAAATCAACTTTAATCATTGATTAATATTTTATCAAAATCCTTAATTCCCAAAATTATTATTCCTTAATAAATTAATCTTTAATCCTTAATTAATCAATTAAACCTTTAATTTCTTATTTAATTAGTCCAATTCATCAATTAATTAAATAATAAATTATCCATCTTGATTAACATAATTTAATGAATTTCAAATCGTTAAATCTTCCTTGACTTTTAAGATAAACCCCATTCTTAGAAATGATTACATTATTATTATAAAAAGGGTTTTAAAACAATTTCCATTTCAAGTTCACTTTTAAATTTCGACTTCGAAAATCATTTTAAAATCTTTAAGTTAATTATAAATCAAAAATTATTTGAGATAACCATGTTATCTCAACGGATTACTTAATTTTAATTTATTGAACCTATTAATTTAAACACTTGAAAACATTTCTACACAAGAACATTGATTTGTTAAAGTTTTATACCTCATCATTATTTTTCAAAACATACTTCTTAACAGTTTTAATTTAAATTAAAATTCAATTAATACTTTTAAAATCATTAGACAATTTGAATTTTTATTTCTAGACTAAGCTTAAAACTGGAAATTATATCAAACTTAGGTTTCAAAATTTCTACTTTGAAAACAAAAACAGTTTGAAAATGTAAACTGGCAACAGGTTTGTACCTGTCCCCAAACATCTACTCAAGCCTCCCCCCTAGTTTACTTCGAGTAAACGCGAGTCTCCCCCCTGGGAAAAAAATGATCCGCCTCGAGTCTCCCCTACGCAAATTCGAACCCCCAAAAAAAAACACAGCCTCACCATTATTTTCCCCACCGTGCACCTGCACACACACGATCGCTGACGCCAACCATCAACGGCCATCTCTGCAAGTCACAAATCAAACTCGCAACCCATCCCAATCATCTGGACCACCCAGTTATCTCGAAATCAAATTCGAGGAGCTCAGCCCAAAACCTGGCAACACCGAAATTCTGCTGCCTCCAACCTGTCAACATCGCCTCGTCCACGCCGTGCGGACCATCTGCGAGCTTCCACCTCCGGCCTCGACTTCGACATCACCCAACCTTCGACCACCCGACGTATCAAAACACTCATTCCATTATTGAGGCCGAGGTGATCAAATTTCCATCATAGCAAAAACTAGGTTTACAGATTTTAAATCCAAATCCCAAAATCCACATAGCTTAAATCCTTGATCCAATATTTTTCCTACACCCACCGTTCACACTTGCACCTCCATCTAAGATCCCAATCACTTCCAACCCGTGGATCATCAGAGGTCATCAAAAGAAGGAAATTCGAACTAACCCAAACCACTCTCTCTCTCCCTTGATTTAAAAATTATGATTTCTACTTTAAAAATCATGTTTTGGCATATGAATTCAGTTTATATACCTGAATTTATAAATCAAGATGTTTGAAATTTGGCTCATATTAAATTTGCTCAGCTTTTTCTTGATTTCCAGAAGTATTTCTAATTTATTTAACTTAAATAAAATTTAAAACTATAATCTATGATACATCTAACATATTTTGTTTGAAATTTAAACCTTAACATAGATTAGATTTTGAGGTATTGATGATTGATCAGAACTTAAGACTGGAAACTAAGAACAGGCAAGAATAAATCACAACAGTGAGTATGCCTTCATACATTCATGTATATACACAGTGAATTAAATCAAATACATCCACACAATACTATTTTTATTTCTAGTAATCCACATGCAATCAGATATCAATATACTTAAGTTTTAAAAAGAAAGTTACTCACCGATTTCTAGAAGAAGAACAGAGGGCTGCTATGGCTTTAACTGCTGTGAAAAATTGCAAGCTGAAGCCTTTTTTTTTGTTCTCTGGTTTGAAATGTTTTGATGTTTTTAAACTAAAGTTTGTTTTTAGTTTGAGATAACATTACTTCAGATTCTCACAGCTTGGAATGAACGAATAGAGAGGAAGTTGATATATAAAAGAGTGTACAGGGTGATAGTATTATATTGTGTTTGTACAATAGGTAACATTGATTTATTCTTTTATACAATATAGGATCAGTGATTTTCTTTCCATATGGTGGCTGATGAGATACCAATTCGTGTTGCATTAATTATACTTTTGAGGTGCAACAGAGGTATAGCTGCATAAGCTTGTACATATATTTACTTTTATATTGTTTCTTTGTTTTGTTTATTTGGGTTGAGATGAAAGCTTTTAATTGTTTATGTACTTTATGTTTTTGTATATGGTTTCCAGGCATTGACCTTGTATTACCTTTCTTTTGTACTTCTTTTACTTTGTTTAATTTGTTTATGTTTGTTTTGTTTATTTGTTTTGTCTTTATCTTTGCATTTCTTTTGTTACTTTGTTTGTTTATATACTTTTTAATCTTATGAAGTTTTTTTTATTATTAGATGCTAGATTTTTATTTAATATGTTTACTTACTTTATATTTTATTTGGTGGCTGCAACTTTTTTTTTTGTTACTTTGTATTGCAAATAAATTTCTATTTTATTTATGTTGTTTGAATTTATACTCCATGTATATAAATATAAAGCTATTATACTTATTGTTATAAAAATAACTCCTTGTTGATTTAAAATAATTTACAAAAGAAACCATTTTCTTATTTATAAATAACACAAACCATTTGAATTTGGAAAACTCCAATCGATTATCATTTAATTTCACAATTTTAAATCAAAAATTAATTTAATTATCAATTTAAAATAAATTAAAACTCGGGATCGTTACATACGAGCTATTCACTGCCGAGCTCGACGAGTCTACTCTTACATGGAGTCGGTTTCGGGAACGATTCGAGCTTAAATTCGTTCCTGTGTCTGAGGAAGCATCTCTTGCCCATCGCTTCCTCGAGCTAAAGCAAGGGAAATCTTCTGTTTGAGGCTATGTGTCTTCTTTCAAGGCTCTTTCTAAGTACGGCCTTGAGTGTATTAGCACTCCATACAAGAAGAACCTCAAGTTCGTTTCCGACCCTAAGAAGTATTTAAAGAAATCTTTTATGTTGCAGCTTAAGCTTTCTTTTGAGGAGCTAGTTGACTCGGCGCTTCATCTTGAAGCCGTCGAGAAGGAGATCGATAGTGGTGATGATGTTGAGGTTCGCAAGAAACCCAACAAGAAGCGGTTTCCTTTCCAGAAATCCAAGTTCTTTCCATCCAAAAAGAAGAAGCCAACTGGTTCTACTTCTTAGCCTCAGTCTATTGGAGCACCTCCCTCTCGCAAGGGGTGTTTCAATTGTGGTTCGCCCGACCATATGATTCGGGAGTGTCCTAAGCCTCTCTTTTGTCTATATTGCAAGAAAGAGGGCCATCGTATTTCCACTTGTCCTATTACTCCGAATAATGCCAAATCTGGCAAGCCGAATGTAGCAGATGCTTCTAGAGGTTCTTTTCAGCGCAAAGGTACTTCTCCTTCTATTCTTGAAGGTTCATTGTATTTTCGTGATCGTTCTATTCGAGTCCTCTTCGATACGAATGAATGCGACGCACCCGTATCCTCCAAAATTGAAAATCCAAGCCAATTTCACAATAAAATTCAAGAAAATTAAAGTCTTTTAAATCTAGAGAATAAATTGAAGTTAGTCTAACTCCAAATCACTTAATTTCATTCAAACTCTCTGATTTGTAAAATGATTTCTTATTTGCAGTGAATTTTCTTTTGCATGCATTGTTTTTCTCCTATATAGGCTCTTAGAGGCTATTTCTCAAGCCAAGGCTTCAACTTTGCGGAAAAATCCAAGCTTTTTCAACAAATCAGAAAGGTGAGACTAAAATCTCACATCTAATAGCCATAAATATTGAACCGGTAGCTAAATTTGTTGGTTAACATGTTTTGTTCATTGCTGTTCTTTTTTTTCGTTTCTGGCCTCAAGTGCCTACTTTGGTTATCCATAACTTTCATCTCCGGCAACGAAATGCTACCGAATCTTTTTCTGAGTTAAGTTTATGTGTTGTACTTTATTTTTGGAAATTTTGATCTAAAAATAAGGTCATTCGAGTGTTCAAATCATTACTGAAAAAATGAAGAAAACACGGTTTTTCTGCCTGTAGAAATTGTGTTTTTCTGAGTTGGTGCAAACATGGCCTGAGTCCATGTTTGAGATACCATAACTTTTTTATTTCTTATTGGAATTTATCGCTCCTTTTTTTTTGAAAGATGACGTTCCCTACTATATGCATACCAAATTTCAGGTCATATTGATTGATATAGCTTATAGAAATATACTGCCGAACTTTGGTTCGGAGCATGTTTTTGCCCAAATTTTTACAGTGAAAATACTGTCTGGGTTCAATTCTAAGACATCCTAACTTTCTCAAATTTTATCAAAATTGTATGATACTTTTTTTTACAACATGAAGTTTTCTACTACATGCATAAGAATGTTGAGCACAGTCCAATAAAATTTGATACTCGGTTTCATGCCTGGAAATTGAACCCAGATTGGATTTTTAAGCCTGGGCACATTCTTGTTGATCTGTTACAAACGTGGTCTTAGTCCATGTTTGTGACATCATAACTTTTCCACATTATATTGGAATTCATTGATTCTTTTTTGTTTGAAAGATGAAGTTTTCTACTTTATGCATACTAATTTCCAAATGAATCAAACATCATTTTGCCACCTGTTTTATGCCCGAAAGTTGAACCCAGAGAAGATTTCAGACCGGGGTATTGTTTTGGCTAAGTGTTTTTATGTCATTTTTCCGTCCGATTTTTGGCATTTACTTCTATTTTTGTGATATTTCTGAAGTATTTTGAGGGTTATGATGCCTTTCAATCGGTTAGCCCAGTTTTGATGAATTTTTAATTCAAATTTTGAATTATTTGAATTTAATTTGAATTTAAATTTGAATTTCGAGTTGAGTGGAATTTTGCTTGTTTTTGGTCGTTTTCGAGCATGTTTTTCTCCAATTCTTTTTGAAATGATTTTTAAAATTTAGGGGATTTAAAAATAATTATTTTGTAGTATTTTAAAGTATTTTCAAGTATAAAACCTATTTATTCTTTATAATAAGGGAAATTTTCAAATATGGTTTCCAAATGGTTTTCAAAATCGGTTTTCAAAGCTTATTTTCAAGGTAAATTATTTTTTATAAAAATTACACGTTTTTGCACTGTCGAGCGAATTATAAGGAGAGTTAAACGTTTGGGTAAAACACGTAGTATGGGATACATGCGTTTATCCTTTCGATTAATTCCTAACTTGTCCGTTTGATCGTTTTGGCCTACGGGTGTAGTTTACCGATGATATGAGGCGAACCTTTTACTGCTTTGAGTGTGAAATTTACTAGCGGTTAGTAAACCGTTTAGTGCGAATGGGTGGTATGGGACACACGTTAACACTTTTCGGTTTCCTTTCCGAGAGTTTGTGGCACATTTTCCTGTTGGCGTGCCAGTACTGGACCTTCAGGTCATTTGTCATTGCGGCGTATTTATCTTCAGACGTTTGCCATTGCGGCGTATTTGTCTTTTGATGTTTGCCTTTGGGCAAAGTACCTATTATGTGAAATAGTACTCGGCAAAAATAGCACATGCAAAACCTTTTTGAGATGTTTTTACCCTTGTGTGTCGTCATTTTGGAATCGGTCCTTTGAACCATTCAGTGGCGATTACTTTGGGATTTTTGGACTCTTGGAAGTTCTTTTGAGATTTTCATTGCCTACATTGGCGTGTTGAGATTTTCCTTCTGGCGTATATATATTGAGATTGTCTGTTCGCGCTATTTATGAGATTTGCCTTTTGGCCTTGTATGAGATTTTTATCTCTTTGTCGATATTTGCCTTATGGCTTATGTCGAGATGGCTTTTGCTTATGTTTTCCTTGGAGTTGCCTATATGGCGGGTTTGGGAATTACTCTTTTAGGAGTTTACATTTTACTATTCCCTAAAAAATTCTTATTGATTTATGATTGTCGATGATATGAGGCATGCTACATTTTAGCGATTCATGAGATTTCTCGTCTCCTTCGTGTTTTATGCTTATTGAAGCAATAGTGTTCTATCACTTAGTGTAATCATATATGCCATACATGTTGTGTATCCTCCATATGACTATGGTTAGCTTTATTATGGTTTCTTCTTGTTTAAGAAGAATATCACTATGCTCTTATGCCCTATTATTCTACTATCACCTTTTACTGATTCGTTTAGCTAGACTGACCCGTGTATTTTATACTCGAGTCAGACCGAGGGGTTTCAGGTTAGGTACTTTTGGACTTAGCCTATTCTGCTTCTGCACGGACTATTTTGCTAGCTCTTTTTGTTATCCCTTTTTGTGTAGTCCTTTTTGGTTTGCTACTCTGATATGTATATTCTTTTGACTCGTGTTTGTATTATGGTCGTCATACCACATATGTGATGTATCATTTTGTATACTTTGTGGTGCATCTGTGTATGTGTGTATCTATGAGATTATCTGCTGTTTTGTGATGTGTTTTACATTTGAGTTATTGTATTTTGTTCTGATAGATCCTATAGCTACCTATGGCTTTGTATTAAGTATTTATTGGATATGTCGATCCACTTGAATCGGAAAAAAAATTATGGCATTGTCGACGTATTCAATAGATATTTAAGACATAGCTATAGATGGTCGCTCCTATCCATCCCTATTCTCTGCATTAGCAGACAGTATTACCCAGTAATACTCTTTGTTAATGTAGGTCTCGGGGTGGGGCATTACACCGAGATCACCTTACCGAGGAGTACGCCCACTCCCCTGCAATACAAAGCCGGAACCATTCCTTACTAAACAGTTCCGAACAAGACCACTCCGTAGATAGGCCGTCACCAACTGCCACACAGCCGAAATGTAAAGGGACCTCTAGAAGGGGTAAATCTTGCTCTCCAGTGGGTGCTACCCACGAAGCCTTGCTGCACCTCACCTGTTTTAGCCATTCCCGGTTGATGAGGCTTGAGGATACGATTACCTTTATAGGACACATCAATCTTAGAATCCTCATCGTCCACCTGATGATGTTCTGAAAGCATTTAATCCATACAAGTTCATTCCGGGTTCGAACGAAACCAAATACATTATCTCGTTATACTCATTTTGGAATCACCCTCAGAGTTAACGACGATAACCCTTGCACTTTGAATCACCATCTCGAACCTATAAGTATTATTCTGTCAAACTCATTACGGAATCACCGACAAAGTTATACTGACGTATAATTCTTACACCTCGAGTCTTCACTTGCTCCACTTGGATTAACGACCTAACGTTTAATTGGAATCAATGTGGTTGTCGGATATCCAAATATGGAAACCCGATCCCGGTCTCACCGAAACCAAACGCCATTTTAATATCCAAGTTGCACTTAAGGGTTTTTAACAATTAACTCATTTCATTATTATCTATTTCACACAGATAGATAAATTACATATCACAATAGATAATCAAATTCTCATCATAAACAGATAATCATCACAACCAGATAATCCATATTATCTTATTTTAACTAAGCATCCATATCATATAGATACTATTCATCTCATTACTGAGATCACAACCATTCAAAGGAATATCAATATTATCCATAAGCAAATGATTAATTAACCATCAATTATAATTAATTTAAAATGAATTAAATTAATTACTTCTATCTCTAATTAATTTAAAATAAATTAAATTAATTACCACATTTATAAATCCTGCTTAATATCCATTAATTAATTAACCCTGTTAATTAATCATTCACTAAGTATTCAACTTGATTAAACACCTTTGAATAATCATTCACTAATTACAATAAGTAATTAGTCTTTAATTAATTTCACAAAATTAATTAACCTTAATCATAAGTAATTAACATTTAATTACTTCATTTATTAATTAATTATAATTAATTACATTTATCCTAAATTAATTACATTAATTAATCACTTAATTAATTAATTATTACTTAATTAAACAATCACTAATTATATTAATTAATGATTCTAATTTATATTTAAATTAATTACTTTATTAAAATTAATTACATTTAGAATTAATCTACAATTATTAATCACCTTGATTAATATTAATCCATTAATTAATTACCTTTAATTACCCATAACAAATTAATTATCCCATAATTAACTATCTTCATTAATTAATCCCTTGATTAATTTCAACAGTAATTATCCAAATCACTTTATTATAAATCATCTCCACTAATTACATTCTAGAAATTATCAATTATTACTTCTCTAAGTAATCCTGCTCCATTAATTACATTAAATAATTACTTCCATTAAATCATCAAAAAATTTACTAAAATGAATTAAAATAAAATAAAATAATTAACTTAACAAATCACATTATCATAATTAATTACAATAAGTAATTAATCCTTTAATTACTTTTATCAAGTAATTATACTTAATAAACAACAATTGTTTATCTTTAATTAATTAATCTAATTAATTATCAAAATTAATCACATTAATTAACTACTTAATTATCCTTAGATAATTATCATTATTAATCAACAATGTTTCCTTAAATTACTTCCTTAAGAAAATTATCTTGAATTAATCATCATTAATTATCTCTAATAAAATTAATTCAAAATCATTATTTAAAATCAAATAAATAAGTAAATTTTCTTATTTATCTTAATTGTTCATAAAACAATTCATTTACTTATTAACAACTTTATTTACATTCCAATGTATTTAAAACAATACATTTATAAAATTAAATTCAAATTTCAGTTTAAAATTTAAAGATTTCAAAATGTTTAACCATTTAAACATTATCCATAATTTAAATAAACTTATAATCCTTTAAATAAAAATAAATGTTAAAGAACATTCATTACTTAAATATATAAGAAAAGTTTAAAAACCAAATTACTTAATTTTATTAAAGAAATAAGTTTTAAAATGATTATTTAACTTTTCAAATTAAAGTTAAACACTTCATATTTTTAATTCAAATATTAAAGGAAAGAATTCTTTCAAGCTTAAACCTTACTTGAAATTAAATTCATTTTTAAACCTACTTTTAGAACATTTGAATCTGTCCATTATTTAAAAATTTACAAAACTATTTTGAATTCAAATCTGGTTTTTAAAGTAAACCTGAAAACTATATTTAACTTGATTTCAAAACTAAATTTAAACCTTACCTAAATTTAAATTCTTTATTTTTAAAACTTGAATTCAAAAGCTTGCTTGAATTAAATTTCAACTTAAGCTTTTAATTTAAATCCCTGCCTAAATTTAAATTTCTTTCAAATTTATAATTTTTTTTTTGCATATTTACAGGTTTTACAACCTGAACTTATACTTACCCGAGACCCCAAATTATTACTCTGAGTTAAACCCAATTCTTCTTCGAGACAAAAACATGAAAACGCGAGTGAAGCTTCGAGCAACTACCCTGCACCAACCCACAACGGATCATCAGAACCAAACATGCACAATGCATGTGCACCGACACTCTGGAGGCTTCCAGCCACCCCAACCAACTTCACCAAGTCGCCGACAGTCCTTCAACGCAATTGCGACCATCAGATAACATACTACCGTTCGAATTCAAATTTTCAGGTTGACCAATGCAACCTGAAACACGACTACACCCTTACCAAAACCTGTCAACACCGAGGAAACGCACCTCTGACCATCATCAACCCTGAGACTCCGGCCAACCCTCCTTCTACATCTCCTCTGCAACTTCCCAAAATCTGGTAACACTCGGTGCACCATAGAAATCACGAAGCTAAAAATTCCGACCACCTTAAAAACTACGGCATGAACCTGGAAAACCACTACCGCCATTGCCACCACCCACTGACAAAATATCTGGCAATTTTCACTTACCCCTCCATCTGTACTCCACCTCCAGAAAGACCCACAGCCCTCCAAATCCACTAGATCACCCTAAAAAACCGAAAAACCACAATTCTGTTCAAAACAGAAATGCCCCCCAACAGTTTATTTAAAACTATAATATTTGTTTTTTTAGAGTTCCTGATTTCAAATTTGCATTCTAGTTATAAACTTGTTTACAATTTTTTAAGATGTATGATATTTCCTTTAAAATTCAATGATAACTAATTTTGTGGTTTTCAGAGGCGAAAGATTTTGATTAAAACTAAATTATAATTTATAAATCCAAATTTATACCAAACAAACATATTTTGTTTACACAAAAATTTCTAACTGAAATCAATTCAAGTGATAAAGAATTTCTATTAAAGAAATCTTAATTTACAAACTAATTGGATATGCAGATACTTGCAATCGGCAACATATAAACATACTCATATATGTACACACAGAACAGTCATCAATATGAAATCATCACAACATACTTATTTCTTCCAATTCATATGCACAGATATCTTAAGCTTTTTGCATGGTGAGGTGACCCATTTCATATATTTTTTTAAACAGAAAACAGAACGGTTTTGTCTAAACAGATTTTGATTCCTGTGAATTAGAACCTGAGTTCTGTAAATTATGTTTGGCTTTGATTTTCAAAGAAAACTTTTTTTAAAATAAAGAACTTTACTCACTTTATTGAAGAGACAGAAAATACTCAGAGACGCATTCACAATTTCCTGGAACAGATGATTGCAAGTTGAATCTCCTGAGACTGTTAAATGCTCTGGATAATCAAACTGTTAAATCTGCTGTGGATGTTGAATTATAACTGCATTTGCTAGTTGATGATGCTTTTACTTGTTGTTTGTAGTTGATTTTAGACTGCATGCTACCCATCTTAAATTTGCCTGAGTTTGAAGTTGAACTTGCAAATTGATGTTGAAGTTGCAGATTTGGGATTTGCATATTTTGATTTTGTAGATTTTTAAACATGCATTATGTTTGGTTTTTGATTTTTACTTAAATCTGATTCTCCGATTTCATTTGAAGATAATAGTTTTTAAAAAAATGAATTTGCTAAGTTTCTCTTATCTACAAAAATAAATTTCAAAAATAAATAACATGCCACTTGTTAAATTATGATGTAGATAAATTTACAAGTGTCTTCATTATGGGTTATGAGTCTAACACATGTTTTTATCAATATTAAAAGAAAATTCTTAGTTTATGAATGTATTTAAATTCTTCTAAAACCATTTCTAATTTAGTTTAAAATGTTTTTAAATGTTTATCTATTTTTAGCCTTTTATTGATTGCATGAAAACGTCTTTGATAAAATTACTCATATTAATGTTTGTTTGAATATTTTTAACATAATATTTTTAAAGCTAATTTTCAAAAGGGAAAATTTTAAAAAGAATAAGAATGTTGAATTATTATTTTATTTCGAAGCTTCAAATCTAAATACTATACTCTAATATAAATAAACTAAATCTTATTTCAAAAGGAAAACAATTTTTAAAACAAAACAAAATAAACTTTTATTATAATTCACAATTTAAACTATTATATTTATAAACAAAATAAATATAAACTTTAATTACTTTTGAAAAGTTTCAACACTGATTTAAATCAAATTAACCAATTCATAAATTATACATCTATGTATATTATAAATTTGAAAATATTCTTTATTAAATTTAAATTTAAATAAAAAAACAAATCCGTATTTACAATGTATACACATATATACATTATAAATGAAATATATTTAAATTAGCTTAGAAAGATAACTTTATTTTTTAAATATTTTTGACATTTAAAAACAATAAGATTCTCAAATTAAATTATCATTATTATAAATTTTGAAAAGAATATCATTTGACAAATTAAATGATTAATAATCTTCAAAAGAAAATTCCTGTTTGAATTAAATTATTAAATCAATATTTCTCATTTTAAAATAATTATTAATGAAAATGATTGAATAAGTACTGCCTAAATTTCTGGGACATCATATTCCTCCCCCTTAAAAGAATTTCGTCACCGAAATTTAAAAGCAAAGGTAATTTAATAATCCCATACAGATTTTAAATTTTAAAATAGCAATCACATGTTATCAACCAAATACTAGCAATCATAGCAACCAATTCAAACAAACAATTCTAACTATCCAGACAAAACAAATCTAGATAGGATTCTCTAGAGTTTCCCAAGTACAAACATCGAGACACTCGCTCTACAGAACCTAAACTCGCTCACCACTCATATCTAGAGCTTCTATATATCTAGATCTATAAATCTAAACAGAGAACCGGACCACATACAAGTCCTGATCAACTTCCAAATCTCCCAGAACTACTGATTCTAAAACAAGTGATAAACCATACACGTACTCCCTCAGAGATACGTGAAAAACATAACGAATTCCAGCCATCCGAACTGGTAATTCAATCCTGTAGACCAAACACTCAACTCTTAAGAGAAAACAGAAAGGTCCAATACTCTTATCCACAAATCTCTCATATCGATCCTGGGCTGCCCTCAACCTTTTAGATCAATCAAAATCCACCACACAAACTCTACTACAAATATCAGAAGACTTCAAACTTACTATTCTTATCCGGAAAACAAAATAGATGCACAAAATAATCAAGCCTCCAGATTAAAATGAATTTCCTATAGAAATCCTCTGATCTAAGACAAAACTTAAATTCCCAAGGAATCGGGTGTTGCTTCTATTTTGAAACAGCTGCCACCATGCTTCCACTGCACAACTCTGATTTGAGAATGCTGTTGATGAACACAAGTACAAACTTGATCAATCCATGCAACAACCCGCATATTTATCGATTTTATATTTAAATATTTTATTTAAATATTCTGTCGTTAATCGGATATTGGTCCGAAAAGTTACGTTTTGCAAACGGTCAAATTAGGACTCAAGACCACTTCCATTGAGTTCGAAATGCCGTTTTCAACTTTTTTAAGTATAAACATTGATAGGTTTGGAGTTAGTGGAATTTCACTTACTTTTCCCGCTTTGGACTTTGGGTTAGATTAGCCATTATAACTCAAACCCACTTCTCTCTGTAACGATCCATAAATTTTAACGCTTGTAGTGACGTATTTAATTGAAATTTTGTGCGAATTTAAAAGATAAAATTTTGAAATATAAATTTGATATTTGGAATGCGTCTAGTTAAACATAGAAAGTGGTAAATTTTCGTCCGAAAATATGGAAGTTTATTTCGTGCATAAAATTACTTCGATTTAATCAGTTAAAAAGCGATGAAAATAAAACGTTTTCAAAACCAAAATATTTTACATAGAAAAATTCTAAACCATCTTTTGAGCAAGGTGTCAGTTTTTCGTTTTTGCAAATTCAGAGATCTTTGGCCCCGTCGATCTTAATTTTCTACGATTTTTACGCATTTTCCGCTAATAGAAAATTCGAATTTTTAAAATTTAATCATACCGTTGATATCTGTATACCGTTTTGACCGTCTCGTCGTGCTGATCTCGATGGTATATTCAGTACTGTATTTTGAAGTTCGGAAAACGGCGGAGTCTACGGAACATTTACCGTATTGGTACCGGTTTTAAATCTTTTGATTTTACGTGACCATTCATTATCCCGGTTGAAAACCAAATAGCAATTCATTTTCAATACTCCCTCAATTAAGGTGCGTGACTTTCAAAATTCTCGTGCTTTCCAATAATAATGATGTCAAATAAAAATTTAAAATTTTTGTTTAATATATTTGCAACTCCTTATGTACAGAAGATGTTCATGCCTTTTCACTTTAAAGGCATCCACCCTCCTGTTCTTGCGTTCCAAAGAAAAATAAAAGTATCTTCCATACTAGCATGTAACCCATTTCTCTTCATATATTTTTCTTTTTCCATCAGCTCTCCTCCTTCCATTAGCCTGTGCATCACTCTTCCTTCCCGTTCAACTAACTTGCACAGTCTCTCCAACCACCATGACATCACCATCTTGTGCACATAGCTCATCTCGCCGATGACAAGACCCAACTTCCCATTTCCGCCCATCACCACAGCATGCTCATCCACTTGCCGACAAGCTCCTCAACCTCCATTCTCCGGCGGTCGCTCAGGCATGTCGCGTGTAGCAACTACAGCCGACGCATTGCATCTTCACCGACGTCAACCCCTTCCCACGACGCAACCGGTTTCCTCCACCACAACCAAATCACCGACCTCCCTCCCTCTTCATCCCATCGCCGTGATCCAAGCTCTCACTCAAATGCGGTCAGCCACCTTGGTTTCTCGGCCATTGCTAATAGCCGCGCGCCGTCATTGCCTGCCAACTATGGCGAAGCTCCTCTGCCTTGTCTAGCTTCACGTGCTCCTACATCGGACGCCACCTCCTCTCTCTCGGCCATGGCCATCTACAACCGGTGTACGCAATCAACTTCCACCCTTCGCCGAAGCTAGCCCTCCATTCGCCTTCACTCTCGCCCACCACTGCCTCCGCGACCTCCGCCGTACCCACATTCCTCCACCTATTCCATTTTCGGCTTCATCCTTCCATGGTCGCGTCAACTCCCATCTCCACTACACCGAGTCACCGACTCCATCACAACCTGAACGTTTTTGGCCAACTCATCCTCTCCGTGCCTTGCAGCTACCTACTACCCTCTGTTCTGGCATCCCATCTTTCTTCTAGCAACTCACTCGCAAACCATGCCTTCATTGTAACAAGGTATTATATCTATACTACATATATAAGGTTAAGATGGTATAAAAAAAAATGTTATAAATATAGTTAAACAGTAAGTTTATATATAAATTGTAGGTTTACAAATTTTGTCTCATTTATCATACTTCTTACAGTTTATAGTTTACAGTTTGTCTCCTTTATATGTATAGTGTTATATATATTTTTATAAATTTAGACCTGTTGTTTTAAAGCATATGTTATGTATGTAATTAGTACGGTATGAATGTGCTGTGGACAAAAATTTTAGTTACATATTATATACATACATACATACATACATATATATATATATATATAAAGTTTATATGAGTTATATTAGTTCTTATTTGGTTTACACATTAAAGATATTCATGCTAGTTATAGATATATATATAGATGTGTGTTTTCTTTGTTAGTCATGCAGTGTGCATTTATACTGTTATACAGCATGCGCATGTATTTGTTACTCTGTACAAACAAATTTACATTATACATAAAGTGTTATATTGTGTAGGCTATACTTAGTTATATAGCTGGCAGTTTTTGTTTTATATATATAAATACAGTTATAAATTTGTATGTTGTAATATATATAGTGTCAGACTACATAGAATGTACATAAAGTTTAAAATCTTAATATATAGTTTTTATTTTTTAGTCCTATGCTTTATCCCTTTTTCAAAAAAAAATAAAAATAAAAATTATATATCATGTATTCGATATATACATATACGATAACAGCTTGTAGTTATACACCTTGATATGTGTACAGTCTAGTTGCTGCTTATGATAAGGGTGATATCTATATTGATTTCTACATGAGATAGATTTATAAATATATATGATCGGTTTGGGTTACGTTGGTAATCGTTTATATCTTGATTTTAATATCTGTGACTACTATAAACAATGATTTTAAATTATATATATGTATTTTAAATATGTGTCTTAAAGTGAAATATTGATTTCAAGAAAATGATAATAACAATATATATATATATATATATATATATATCATTGTTGTTTCTATCAAACTAATTCAAATTATTTCATCGATTTCTCTCTTACCAGCCTTGTTCATCCATTCGTGCCAATTCTTGCTTTGATTTGAAATCCGTGCTTGGACTAGTAGCCAATTCTTGTCGTTCATCTCTATCCTCGAAAGGTGAGCAATCACTCACGATTAATGTTCTTTTATTTATTAAATTTGATTTCAATTGAAACGACAATTGAAATATGCTGCTGTTATTTATTGCACTATTATTTATGTATCAGTCCACCTTTGACATCTGACACCGTTATCTGTTATGTATGCAATAATAACCCAGTTCGGTTGATAATTGATTGTTGTTTATATTGGATGTTAAATTGTAATGTATAAGTCATAAATATTATGCAATTGAAATTTGTCGTAGGACAGTTTAAATTTTTGAAGCGACATATGTGAAAATTTGATTAAATGACATATGTATAATATGACACCTTTAAATGTTAAATTAATCGACACGTAGGATTTGATTAATTACACCGTGAACAATTGAATGTATGTTGTTTAAATTGATGAAACTGAAATTTAAATTGAACGACAAGTGAAAAACCGTAATGTAATAATCTTTAATCTACATGAAATGATAGTGTAGATTCTAGGAATAATTTTATTAATTTGCATAAATAACAAATGTAAATTAATACGATTATTTCGGGATTATTCGAATAATTGTTGAATTGTTATGAATGGATGCTATTGCTTGTTTATTTACTTTGACACCATCCCAGTTATCACACTCCAAGTTCCCTTTGCTATGCTTTGATTTTTGAATTGAATTGGAAACGGGTTGAAATGATAAATACCCAAATGAATTTGACCTAGGATAGAAAATTTAAAATAAAACCCAATTGGTCAATAATTTGATTTAAAATAAAATAAAGATTTTATTTGAATAAATGATAAGATTTGAAATGAAGCTGGAATTTGAATTTTAATGAAAGGGGAAATGTTAATACTTAATAATCTGAAATAAAGTATTAACATAGTAGTTGTTGAAAGAACGTTGTTTTGAAATTAATTATTTGACAATTAAATTGGAAATTATTCGTTGGATAAAATTTGAAAGGATTTAATAATTAAGTTTGAATTTATAATCAAGTTTGAAATTGTTAATTTTGAAATTTTTTAATAATTAAGATTGAAACTATTTAATAATTGAATAAGATTGAATTATTTGATAATTGAATAAAATTTGAATCCTTTGATAAGAGAAATTGAACTTTTGAATAAGTGAAATTGAACTTCGTCAGTAAATGAAATTTTGTTTCTTTATTAGTTAAGTTTTGGAAAATTTAAGAAAGATGATAAGTGAAATTGAACTTCTTGAATATATGAAATTTAGTTCTTGATTAATTGAGTTTGAAATGTGTAACTGAGTAAGTAAATAAATGAAATTGAATTTCTTTAACAAGAAATAAAATGTGATTTATTGAAATTTATGTAAGACTTGTAATTTTGGAAATTTGATTTGACGAATTTAATTTAGTTAAATTTGAAGTTTTGATATAATGAAGATGAACGTAAGTAATTGATTTAATGAATTGGGAATTAAGTAAAATTATTTTGAATGATAAAGTAACTTAACGAATATTGAATGAAATCGATAAATGAATTTGAAATTGATTTGAGTGTTAAATTAATTTATTTACTTGATTTCGAAATAAAATTCATGTATGAATTTGAATCAATAATTGAATTGGTTAAATAAAAGTTGAAATCGAATTATAAGATTTTGAAATGGTAATTTGAAAGTTTTTAAAACGTAAACTTTGGAAATTGATTTAGAAAGAAAAAATGAAATGTTAATTTACGAATTGAAATTGAAATTGAAATTGTTTTGGTTTGAAATATATTAAACAACCAATCGGTGTAATAATTACGAAAGTTATTAAAGAAACCGGAATCGGTTATGGACATACTCTCTATCTAAACCGAAAACCACTTTAATAACTATATGCGGAGTGATGATCCAGAATGATGTGGTTGGAATGATGAACGTGATGACTGAAGAAAGAGAACGATAATGGATAGCCTTGACACTTGTGTCAAATTGGAAATGACTAAAATCAGGAGCCGTGCCGGGCCAAATGAGGTTAGCTACCTCGAGCGGACACACTTCTTCGTAATTATTACTCATTACTTGTGATTGATTGGTGCACCCTCGGAATTTCAGGAGTGTTGTTTCGCGGTGTTGCGATCGCTGCGGCGATGCGTTCTCACCAGTCCGGATCAGGAGAACGGTAGTTTCACTACCTTGAGTATTGCCTCATGTGCCTTGTCATACTTGTATCCCTATATACGCGACCACTACGAATTTGTTTTGTGTTATACCTATGGAGTACTCCCTGATATCCCACTAGTTTACGGTGGAGTTTACAGTGCTGTATAGACTATGACATTTATGTAAATTGTGTTAAGGGGGATAATGGTAACGCCTTAACACTATTTTGATACTTTATATTACTGATAGACATTATCTATTTAGCGTATACTACTACCTAGTAGATAGTTTAACGGATCCTTAAAGGATGGTGATTCCAACATCCTTTGAGTTACCTGTATTTCGTTTGTTATTTCACTTGAGTTGGATTTATTCATATAAGAATATTAATCCTGACTCGAGTGTCTTGCGTTTTTGCTTTACGCTCGGGTCAGACTGAGATTACCAGCTTTCGAGGCTTATCTTTGGAGTTGGAGCTTCGCTTGGAGATCCAGCTATCTATCCAGCTTTCAGATATTCGATGATTCCAGTGATGTATTCTGATTCTTATATTTGACTATTGTTTTCGAGACTTCTCTATTGTAACTTGTTTAACTCTGATGTATCTTATATATTTATATAGTAGCTTCATGAACTACTATCTCTTTTACTTCCACTGCATATTATTTCTCTGTGTCTGTGATTCTGTGATTATTTATTTACTGTATATCTGAGTTTTTCCAAATTTAAAATTAACAATTCGGTATTTTGAATTCTTCAAGTCCGACATGTGCGGATGCGAATAGTCCAAAATAGCGGGTCGTTACACTCTCCTTCTCCTCACTCTTCATAAATTCCTACCAAACACAAAATTTAATATTAATGGTGAGTGGAAAGGGAAATTAGAAACTTCAAGCCTAGGTTTCAACTTCAAATCCATCATTCAACTCCAAATTCAAAGAGAAGATATTGGATTCAAGCCTCTACTGTTGAGATTGAAGTAGATTGATTCTTGCTTTGCTTCAACCTTCATTTTCATTGACTTTGGGTGTAAAGGTGAGATTTTGTAACGTCCCGAGAAATTTACTGCTAATAAATTGGATTCCGGCGGAAATTAACGACAAATTGAAACTAAAATTTTGATAACGTAAGCATTTGTGGTAAATATCTAAATTGTTGGAACAAAAGAACTTTTAAATAAAATAGCCTATTAAATTGGGGGTAACATATTTTGGAAATTAGTTGCATAAACTTTTATTTTGGAATGTCGTTTTGTATGTTGTAATATTAAGAGAAATTATGATAAAAATAAAGCAACGTCTGTTGAAGATTTCTGGTAACGTTAACGCAATAAAATTAGTTTTATATGGTCCAAATTAGCGGTATCAGCGACCGCAAGCTACGTAAAATGAATATTTATTTGAAAGAACAAACATGACTTTTCTTTTATTATTAAATTCGTGCTGACAAGGCGAGCACAACGATACCTTATTTGCTGAATTTGGATGTCCAATGTGAAAGTTACGCGCTGTTTTGTATGTATATAATGGGTCCGTATATAAATTTATTAACTCCCGTTATAAATTGAAATTTATTGATTAGGATTCCAATCTAAATACCTGTACGCTGTTTAACAGCTGTAGCCTAAAAATTAAATGGGCACGTTACACGAATTAATGGGTACGTACACAATTTATGGTAAGGCCTAAAATATCAATCGGTTACGTTATATATCTTTCAACTATATAGGCTCCGTCACTTCTCCTCTCCCTATGTTTTACCTCTTCACTTTTTCTGCAACAAAGAAATCACTGTAAGTTATCCATTTTTCTTCTTCTTCCTTTTTTGTTTTTTCCTTCTTTTTTTTTTCTTATTTTCCTCCACCTTCCTCTCTTCTTATTTGTTCGGCCACACACACATTGTCTGCACTTGCTCCACATCATCATCCACCTCCACATCATCTCCACCTCCAACCAGACTATAACCGAGCCTCCTCTGTAACTTGCACCAGAGCCACCATACTCGGTCACCACCAAGGCCGACACCCCACCCATGACAGCTCTTCCACCATCATCCCCAATGGCAGTGACCAAATACAGCACCTCGCCCGCTTAATCATCAAATTCCCGACTACCTTGACTCACGCATCCAATGAGGGCCGAGCAAAATAACCTTTGTTTGTTTTTTTTCCAGTTGCATGTTTTTTTTTTGTTTGTTGCGTGCGTGCGTTAATTATATATAAAAAAAAAGAGAGAGGAATGGGAAGAGGCGAGCATTTTGTTTAGTGGCCGAGCATTTTGCGTGCGTGCGTTATACATGTCTGAGTATACCTTCAGGCAAATTTTGTTTTGCTTTGTGTTAAACTTTTTCAAAATTTTTTTGCTGTTTGGTGTTGAGTTAAGAGTTTTCATGTGTTTACAAATATGACTCTTTGCATACTTATTCTGTGTTGGATTTAAAGATACGTTATATGTGTTTACATAAACTTTATTTTCAGGAATTATTTTACTTACAGATGTTTATTTATGTTTCCTTCAAAATTCTAAATATGTATGCATAGGTGAGTGTTTAGGCTAAACAAGATTTGTTAGTAAGGTTGCAAATAGGATATGTAAGTGATAAAGCCTGCATGCGCATGCCCTACATGCAAAGATGGAGTGTGTTTGGTTCATTCGAGATATATAGCGTAATTTGGATACAGTATATATTTTTATTTTTGAAGTTGAGTGCGTTTAAAAGAAAAAAAAAGAATTTTTTTTTCTTTTTCACGTAGTCGATATATATACAAACTGACATTGTTGTGACAACCCAATATTTAAATATATCTCACGGAGTACATAGCGACGTGAATATTAATTTATGGTTTTACTTCGTTTGTCGCAGCCGAAATCCAATAATTTAGGAGCTATCCGTCCACCGTCTGATCTGTACTCTCCGTCACTTCAGCTATCAAATATCTCTGTTCGAAAACGTGAGTAATCACTCACGACTGTCATTCGATTAATAAGTGAATTTATTTTTGATGAAATAACGACTGAACTGTTTCCCGTATGATAGGCGTGCATGTAGAATTAAAAGTTAAATGCATCATTGTCGTCGAATAATTTATGCCATGTCACGTAGAATCATTGCACATGTAGTATCATTCATGTAGCATTACTTCATACACTGTTAGTTAGTAGCATCTGATTTATTCCTTGTTATGTTTAATTCCCGAATATTATTATTATTTTGTTATTATTTTTATAGTCCTTGATAGTTAGAAATCTCCTTCGGGTTGGAAGGATAAACCCGAAGATTTCAAACCTTGTTGGGATTTGCGGGTTGAAACGATATATACCCGTAAGTATAAATTAACGCTGATTGAAATGATATACATCCGGATCACTTGACCATAGGTTAGAAAACTTATATACAGACACCATGGTTGAGAAAAAATTTGGTTTTGAAAATTTTATATGGTCAATAAGTATTTGAAATCGGAATTTTGATTGTTGTTGTAACCAATATGATTGTAAGTTTTAAACTTTATAAATCGACAAAGTTTTTGTAACCTACTAAATCATTATTTTCATAGATCATTATCTTAAGATTTCAAAAGCTTTTGCTCTAAAATGTTTAAATAATTATTTTCTTAAACTTTATATATATGTAGATACAGGAAATTTTGGAAGATTTAAAAATGGAAATTTGATAAACCATAACCGTACAATTCAAAACCGAGGAATCAGAGTTATATATATTTCATAAATGATTGAAATTGTAAATCGATTTTTTATAAAACCAACCACGGTGTGAAAAATATAACGATTGGTTGTTAAAGAGACGGGATCGGATATTGTCTTATTGCCGGCCAATATCGAAAACCACTTTAACAACTGTGTACGCGGTGGAGATTCCAGAATGAAGTAGGATGGTGGCGACGTTCTCGTGGTATATTACGTGGACCCAACTCCCATGAGTTGGCATAAATGACTAAAACAGGAGCTATACCGGGCTACACAAAGGGTCGCACCCTTTTATCGAGCATGCTTCTTCGGAAACCATTCTATTGCTTGTGTGATTCGATTTGGTGGCGCCACTTTTGATTCGGGGTAATGTTCGAGTTGGGCGGAAGCTGCTGGCTTGCCGTCACCACCGGTCCGGGAGTGCAAACGGTGTATCCACCCTGGCATTGCCTCGCGTGCCGTGTCATCTACTTATAGCGAGCCCATTACGATTTTGGTTTTAAAGATCCGACCGCGTTAAGGTTCACCATCCCCTTAACGCTATTTTCTATATGATTAAACTTTACTGATTAGACATTATTGTATATAGCGTATGTTACTGGTTTAACGGATCCTTAAAGGATGACGATCCAAACATTCTTTAAGTTACTTGTACACTTTAGTAGCTGTTTCACTCGAGTTATTCACTTAGAAGAGAATGTTAGTCCTGACTCGGGTGTTTGTTTTATTTTCACTCGGGTCAGCCTGAGTTTGCAGCTTAGAGGAAATTATTCTTGAAGACGAGGTGCAGGAGCTCTACCTGAAGTTCTTTTCTTATTTCTTAGTTTCTGTTTCATTCTGAACCTATATCATTTGGTTTGTATTAGAGATCTTTATGTACCTGGATATCTGTTGTACTTGTTTAAACTCTGTTCTGTACCTAATTTGAAACTCTGGTTATTCTAGCTTATTTATTTGCTGAATATTTAATTCTCTGTGTCTGTGATCTGTGAATTTTGTGATATGATTTTATTTTGCCCCGAAAAAAAAACAACCCGTCATTTTGAATGAGTTGAGTTCGACATGTGTGGCTTATTGTCAACTTAAATTGCTCAAAAGGGCAGGAGTGACAATGTGGTATCAGAGCTGATGGTTTATGGGGTAAAAAGCTCATTAGAGATAGGGTAGCAATACCCTAGAATGAGTAAAATTACATCACAGGATTCCTGTCATTCACAATTCACCTTACTTGCTAGAAATTTTCCCTTGATTCGGAAATCTTTGATACCATCTTCATCTTTGTTTTAAACCTATTTTTGAACTCCCCAGATGGCTAACAGAAGAGGCACTAGGGGAAGAGGAGACGCTCAACCTGTTCCTGCAGCTGCACCGGTCCCAGTAGTTGCCCCAGTCAAATTTACCACTTTGTGCAAGGAGTATACCCAGCTAGGAGGAACCAAGTTCACAGGTTCTGAGGGCATTATCGAGACCCAGCAATGGTTGGAAAATGTAGAAATGATATTTACCGGGCTCGAGATTAATGATGCCCAGAAACGCCAATTAGCGGCTTAGCAGTTGCAGGAAGCTGCTCGAGATTGGTGGAGATCTGTTACTGCCCAGGCTGTAGAAGCAGATATCACTTGGGAGCAGTTTAGGTGACATCTAAAATTCGATCTTTATCCTTTTCCATTTTTCACACCTATCTTGAATCTAGCTTAAACTTGAGTTTCCCTAGGGATGCCTTTATCACCAAATGGGTGCCCGAAGCGGGGCAATCGAGTCTTTATCGAGCTTTCATGGACCTGGAACAAGGCAATATGACGTTCGCAGAATACGAAAGGAAATTCAATGAGTTGTCTAAGTATGGCCCCAGTTTGATAGACACCCTGCTTAAGAAGAATGAAAAGTTTGTCAATGGAGCACGTCCTGAGTTCTACGACCGATTGATACAGAATGTGCATGGGACTTTCACTAGCTTGGTAGACATGGCGACCCGATTTGAGAACCCAACTTGTAAGGGTAAACAGGCTGCCTCTACTCAGAGTTCGCTTAAAACCGCTACTAGTCCAATGAAGAAGAAGGATAAGTTTCAGCAACAGAAGAAGTGGCAAATTTCTCAAGGCATTGGTTTTACTCCCCAGAAACAGGCTATCGACATCTCCCATATCACATGCTTCAAATGTAACCAAAAGGGCCATTACTCTAATAGTTGTCCTTTTTCGACCGGAGCCGCTATTCCTCCTCCATCCCAAGCAATCAGAAACAACCTTTGCCACATCTGTTTGCAACTAGGTCACTTCAAAAACAGTTGTCCCACTCAGCAAAAAGGAAAGACTTCTGGAGTTTTCGCTATGACTTCTTCCGACCCGACAACTGATGATGCTCAAGGTACACTCCATTGCACCTTCACTCTACATTCTTATCCTGTTCGTGTTTTATTTGATACCGGAGCTTCCCATAGCTTCATTTCCACTGATTTATGCGATAAACTAAAGCACCTATTAAAACCCGAATATTCATCTGAGTCACTTTGCGTATCAAATCCCATTGGCGGTCCCGCCAATCTTAAAATGGTCTGTAGAGGAGTAAAACTCATATATGGCTTACATCTTTTCATTGGTGATTTTTATGTCCTTGGGTTCGATGCATTCGATATTTTACTCAGAGGTGACTGGGTGAGTAAATACGGTGCACATATCTCTTGTAAGGAGCAGATCGTCTCCTTAGTTGATGATGAGGGTGACCCCTTAATAATTGAAGGTCAAATGCCTCAAGATTTTGCAGGCAGTTTCATCTTTTCGCTTGATACTCATCCTAATGAAATTAATTCCACTCCTGTTGTTAAGAATTTTCCCGATGTATTTGGCGAAGATATTTCTCTTCCTCCTCCACTGGAAATAGAATTCCGTATTGATCTAATTCCTGGAGCCCGACCTATAGTCCTTCCTCCACGAAGGATGGCCCCGAAAGAAAGGGCAGAGTTAAAATGCCAAATCGAAGACTAATTTTCAAAGGGCTTGATCAGGCCAAGCTATTCTGAATGGGGAGCAGTCGTAGTATTTGTCACGAAGTCTGATGGTTCCTTGAGGATGTGTGTAGATTATAGGGAATTGAACAAGCTTACTCTCAAAAATAGATACCCTATGCCACGTATTAATGATATGTTCGATCAACTCTATGGAGCTAAAGTATTCTCCTAACTTGATCTAGCTACCGGTTTCCACCAACTCCGCATAGCTGAAGAGAGCATTCCCAAGACAGCGTTCCGGGCAGAGAATGGATTCTATGAATGGTTGGTCATGCCTTTTGGACTAACAAATGCACCCGCTTACTTTGTTGATCTTATGAATCGAGTTTTCCGTGATGTCCTTAATAAATTTGTGCTGGTTTTCGTGGACGATATTCTCGTCTTCTCAAAAACCGAACAGGAACACGAAACACACTTAACTTATGTCCTTGATACCCTTAGAAAACATTAATTGAAGGCTAAATTCTCTAAGTGCCATTTCTGGAGGGATGAAGTCCGATTTCTTGGACATATTGTTTTAGAAAATGGAGTTTCCGTCGATCCGCTTAAGGTCACTGCTATCAATGATTGGAAGGACCCTAAGACCCCTACTGTTAACTCCGTTTAGGCAACGAGTCAAGGTCTGGGCCGACTCACGACTTAAGGTTCTTAACAGTTCATAAGGCTACCGACTCAAGAAGCTACCGACTCAGGAAGCTACCGACTCAACAACCTTGAGGAGTTACCGACTCAACAGCCTTGAGGAGTTACCGACTCAACAGCCTTGAGGAGTTACCGACTCAACAGCCTTGAGGAGTTACCGACTCAACGGCCTTGAAGGGTTACGACTCAACGACTCAGGAGGAATAACGACTCACCGGGTTATAACCTTAGCGACTTAAAGGTGCCTGCCGACTCAATGGGTTAACGACTCATGGAGCTAGCGACTCAAGTTCTCTAACGACTCAACGACCTAAGGTGTCAAATGACCTAACTGACTAAACTCCCAAAACAACAAAGGACCAACCTACGACTTATGATAGGTCGTTCACGACCTAGCTTGAGTCGTCCACGACTTAAAGCTACTATGTAGAAATCCTATGCCGCCTCATTTTGGACCACGACCTTTTAACTCGCAGACGAGTTAGGACTTGTGCTATATACAAAGGACCGGAGACGCTCTGATACGAAGTCTGGGCTCAACCAGTTGAGTCGCCCACGACATACGACTCATCCTGAGTCGGTCACGACTCATGACTTAACAATTTCAGCCTAGAAAATTGCCTATAAATACATGACCACATCGAGCATTCAGGGGACTTTTGGACTGACTTCCTGGACGCCATTACTCTGCCATTGTCTCGACTTCAAGCAACGTTCAAGCAACACTTCTATCACTCCAATCACCAAAGACATTTCAACAAATCTCAAGAGGAAATCTAACTCATTCGCCATGCATTCGAAGGATTCTTCTACATCAGAGTTTGAGCTATTTGTCTAAGTGTGTTGTAATTGAAGATTGTTGTAAAGAATTGTAACCAAATCAGCAATAAAGAGCTTTAAAGTGGACGTAGGCTAGATCTTAAGCCGAACCACTATAAATATTGTGTCTTTTATAGCTTCTCTGTGATTTCTCTGCTTATATTTTGTTCCCGTACCAACGGGTGGTGCTTTCACAATTACCTTCTACACACCGGGGTGTTAGCGTTCAATTTTTAGCGTTAACATTTTTTGATGCTTTCACTGAGAACTCGAACTCAGGCGAGTTATCATCATTGCTTCATAGAGGTTTGTAGAGAGAATTTCCTTGAAAACCAGAAGTCTATCCGAGATTATGGCTCCTGGAAGGAAGAGTAGATCTGTCAGATCTGGGAATATTCAAGAGGGAACCTCCGTTTCCCCCATATCGAATCAAGCCACTCCAGCTGTCGGAGTTACAAAGGCAGAGCTGGATGCTGCAATTTTAGGGCTGAACCAACAGATTAATGCCCAAAATGCACAACTCGAGGCTCAAAATGCCCAGAATGCCCTAATTCTAAATAGGTTGAACGATCTGCTTGGGGCAAACCATCAACCAGCGGGTAATGAGAGGAATTTTGCTGGCAACATTCATGATGCTGAAGAAAGAAATGCTCCTGAAAGGGCTGCTAGCCTCTTTGAACAAACACTTCCAGAGGTTGGTGGATCTAGAATTCGACATGATGAGGAGTATCTTTCTGGAATGGTCCGACAAATTATTAAAGAGAGTATGCAGAGGGTTGAAGACGAGAAAGAATGGGGTTTCGCCCCAAGTAAGACTCCATTTACTGAAAAAATCTTAAAGGCTGAATTCCCAAGGAAGTTTGTCCCTCCAACCATTCCAGCTTATAAGGGGACAAGTGATCCGAATGAATTCCTATACAAATATGATTGGCACATGACAGGTGCCAGAGCCTCTGATGAAATAAAGTGCCGATATTTCCCTATGTATCTCGAAGGCGTAGCTCTGCTTTGGTTCACCAAGCTGCCCATCCGATCTATCGATCAGTTTTCTGACTTGACCCGGAAGTTCAAGGAGCAGTTCAGACTATATGCCTCAAAAGCCAAAGATATCATGTCACTATCAAGTTTGGAGCAGAGTCCAGGAGAGACTATCAGATCTTTCTTAAACCGCTTTAATATAGCGTTAGCTGAGGTGGACAATGCAGAACCGCGAATGATATTGACTTATCTGATGAAGGGTATTGACAAGTCGAGCGAATTTGGGAAATGGCTAAACATGAAGGAACCAAATTCCCTTGAAAAATTCTATAAAAAAGCAGATGAATTCATACGCTTAGAAAGCCGTCCCGTACCGGTAAAGGCAGTGTTGGAAAAAGCTGAAGATAACACTGTTGCTCCACGCAAGAATGAATCTGTAGGGCAAAAAAGGGAAAATAACAATGGGAAGAAACAGAGTAATCTGAAGAAGCCCCGATCCTTCAAGCCATCAGAGTATACTCCTTTATCAGATACACCGGAGCGTATCTACCTTGCCATTAAAGACTCTGTTGACTTCCCTAAACCTCCTCCTCTAAGGACCGGGAAAAAAGCTATACAGAGTGGGAAGTTCTGCCGCTTCCATAATCAACCCGGTCACGAGACCGACGAATGCCGCCAGTTGAAAAATCTGATTGAAGAGTTGCTAATGGAAAACAAACTGCAGTAATTTGTGAAAAAGAATAACAACAATCCTGCTTCATCTAGTCAGGGGCAACAGGCTCCTACTCAACAGCCTAGGACGATTGAGAAGGCTGCAGGGCATGAATCTGGAAGGCCCATTATTAATGTCATTACAAGAGGACCTCACCCAGCAGGAAGAAGCTGGGGTGAGATGGAAAGGTATACCAGATCTTTAAAATATGTGCCGACTGAGGAAGATGTATTTGTTTTGGAAGGTGCTACGCCTTTGAAGCAACAAAGAACTTTCGATGATGATATTGTGTTCAGAGCCAGGGATTCCGCAGGTATTGAAGCTCCTACTTTGGATCCTCTAGTCATCTCGGCTGGTATCGGACCAGCTATTGTCAGAAGAGTTCTCATTGATTGTGGCGCATCCTGCAATATTCTCTTTAAGAAAACATTCGACCAAATGAAGATCCCTATGGCTGATGTGCAAGCCTCATCGCAGAAAATTGCTGGTTTCACTGGGGAGCCAAAGCAGCCGGTAGGGACCATTGATTTGTTTGTGGAACTTGGAGAAGGAGAGAGAAAAGTAGTCCGCAAGCAAACTTTTGTGATTGTCGACGAATTTTCTGCTTACAATGCTTTCCTTGGTCGCCCAACTCTGGCAGCGTTCAAAGCTGTTCTTCCCCCGTGGTGCCTCACTATTAAATTCCCTACAGACAATGGAGTAGGAGTTCTAAAAGGTGATCAAAATGCTGGGCGAGAGTGCTATCTGACAGAGCTACGAGAAACCAGAAAAAGAGAAATGGGAAAGAATGCGGCAGCCCCAGTCCGCATCAAAGAACCAGCCTTGTAGCAATTACAGGGCGGACCCTGCACTGGCGAGCACAGCGGAGCAAGGAAAGAAATGGACCCTAGAAAAGTCAGTGCAGGGGAAAATAGAGTGGTACCGGTGGAAACAACAATACCAATACCTGTTGACCCAAAGGACCCAAACAAAGTGTTGAATGTGGGCTCACAACTTAATGCGTCAATTCAGAATATCTTAATATCTTTTTTAAAGGCAAATCTGGATATTTTTGCTTGGACTCACGCCGATATGTGCGGAATATACCCAGAAGTTGCAGTGCATGCTCTAAATATTGATCCAAAATTTACACCTGTGAAGCAGAAAAGGAGAACTCAAGGTCCAGAAAGGTCAGCGGCATTAAAAGAAGAAGTTGATCGGCTCATGGAGAAAAATTTTATCAAAGAATCTACATATCCGAATTGGGTTTCAAATCTAGTGCTGGTTAAGAAAGCCAACGGAAAATGGAGAGTATGCATCGATTTTTCAGATCTAAACAAGGCCTGCCCCAAAGACTGCTTCCCATTACCCAGAATCGATCAACTGGTAGACGGAACAGCGGGACACGAATTGTTATCTTTTATGGATGCTTATTCCGGATATAACCAGATCATGATGCATGACCCAGATCAGGAGGACACGAGCTTTATCACCGACACTGGTCTTTACTGCTACAGAGTTATGCCCTTCGGGTTGAAGAATGCAGGGGCAACATACCAAAGACTCGTTAATGCTATGTTCAAACCGCAACTGGGCAGAACCATGGAAGTTTACGTCGATGACATGTTAGTAAAGTCTAAGAAAGCACTGGATCACATAGAACACTTAGCAGACATGTTCGCTGTCCTCCGAAAATACGGAATGAAGCTCAATCCTTTAAAATGTTCATTTGGAGTGGAATCCGGCAAGTTTTTAGGTTTCATCGTGAGCGCTAGGGGCATTGAGGCTAGTCCAGCTCAAATTACTGCATTGAAAGAAGTCAAAGCTCCTAGAACAAAGAAGGAATTGCAAAGTCTCAATGGAAAAGTTGCCGCCTTGAGTCGGTTCATTTCCAAAGCCACAGATAAATGCATCCCATTCTTTGATGCCCTAAAGAAAGGAAAGAAAACTTCGATTGGACTCCCGAATGCCAAAAAGCCTTTGACGAATTGATTCGCCATATGGAGACGCCTCCAATACTTTTTAGGCCTGGCGATGGCGAGGATCTTCTTATATACTTGGCAGTATCATCTCATGCTTTAAGTGCAGCGCTGATACGGGAAGACAAAAGGATTCAACATCCAGTTTACTATATCAGCAAAAGACTCATTGGGGCAGAGATGAATTACTCTAAGTTGGAAAAACTCGCCTATTGCTTACTAATTGCGTCTAGGAAGTTGAGGCAATATTTTCAAGCTCATCCTATCAGAGTCCTCACTGATCAACCTTTAAAGCAAGTCCTGTTCCGCCCTGAAACTTCGGGTCGTCTTCTAAAGTGGAATATTGAATTCAGTCAGTATGACATCACTTATCATCCCCGGAAGGCAATCAATGGACAAGCGTTAGCGGATTTCATTGCAGAATTTACAGATAAGGGTAACAGTGAGGAAGAAACGGTCGATAATTCCCCGATCCAGTGGAAGTTATATGTCGATGGTGCGAGAAACGACTACTGTTCTGGAGCCGGAGTTGTACTTGAAACTCCTGAAGGTCAATCATTATGCTATGCACTAAGGTTGGAATTTCCTTCAACAAACAATGAAGAAGAATACGAAGCCCTTATCGCTGGCTTAAGGATTGCTAAAGAATTAAACATCCGAGCGTTACAGATATTCAGTGATTCTCAGCTTATTGTATGCTAAGTCAAAAAGGAATTCCAAGCAAAATGGGGGAATCTGCCCGCTTACTTGTCAAAGGCTTGGGAACTCCTGGGTGATTTCGATCATTACATGATAAGTCACATTCCTCGAGAAGAAAACATGAAAGCAGATTCTCTCGCAAAGTATTCGAGCACAGGCGAAGCTCAATTTCTGGGGCTAACTCCAGTAGAGGTCCTGTCGACTCCTAGCATTGATGAGATGGACATTGATTGGGTCATGAGCATGTCTCAAGAGCAAGAATCATGGATGACTCCGATAATAGAATATCTGCTCAACGGATCCTTACCAGGGAACTCAAAAGAACGACAAAAGCTACTGAGAAAAGCCTCTCGATACGTAATCCAGGATGGCCGGTTATACAGACGGGGATTCTCAATGCCATTACTTCGGTGTGTATCCGGAGAAGAGTCTAAAGCAATCCTAGCAGAGGTACACGGAGGAGAATGTGGTGATCATTCAGGTGGTCAAACATTAGCAAAGAAAATTCTCCGATACAGGTATTTTTGGCCGGAAATTAATCGAGATGCAGCCGACTATTCCCGAAAATGTGACAAATGTCAAAGATTCGCCAAAATTCCTAGAGCTCCTTCCACTGAAATCACACAGATGGTCAGTCCATGGCCGTTTGCAATATGGGGGATAGACCTTGTAGGACCGTTACCAACTGCCAAATCTGGAATTAAATATGCCATTGTTGCTGTAGATTATTTTACTAAGTGGGCAGAAGCTGAACCACTGGCTACTATCACCTCAAAGAAGATGATAAGTTTTGTGACTAAAAACATCATTTGTAGATACGGTGTGCCTCAAAAAATAATTACAGACAATGGAACTCAGTTTGAAAGTGAAGAATTCCAAGATTTTTGCAAGCGATTCAAAATCCGGAAAAGCTTCTCAGCGGTAGCTCATCCGCAGGCAAACGGGCAAGTGGAAGCCGTGAACAAAATTATTAAGTCAACCATCAAGAAGCAACTTGAAAGAGCAAAAGGTGGTTGGGTCGATAAGCTACCACTGGCACTATGGGCATACAGAACCACTCTCAAAACTGCGACTGGGCACACCCCGTTTTCATTGGCATACGGGTCAGAGGCAATGATTCCGGTAGAAATAGAAGTCCCTTCACACAGAAGAATCCATTTCAATCAAGCAGAAAACGAAAAGCTACAGCTTGAAGCGCTAGATCTCCTTGATGAAAAAAGAGATGAGGCTAATCTCAGAATTGCAGCTCATCAGCAAAGAATAGCCAGACATTTCAATTCCAAAGTTCGCCAATGCAGCTTTGAGATTGGAGACCTAGTCCTGAAGAGAATTATGACAGCGACAGGTGTGTTTGGGCCAAATTGGGAAGGACCATATGTCATAGGTCAAAAGCTTCTTGACGGCACATTCAAACTCACCACTGTTGAAGGAGATCAAATTCCAAGGGCATGGAACAGCAATCATTTGCGTCCATACTTTACTTGAAAATTTTGTTGAAATATTGTAAAAAAAATTATGAATGTATGATTCTTGTAATTGAAGGCAATTGTAAAACTGATGCAAGTAAATAATGAAAGAATATAAAGTGGATGTAGGCCCAATTTCCTGGCCGAACCACTATAAATCTTGTGTTCCTTACTATTATTACATGTTTGCTTTATTTTTGATATAAAAAGTACATAGAATGTATTGCTGAAATGTCGATTTGAATTTTTGCAGACAATGGAAGTGAAACTTGCACATAAAAAGACCAAGTGATTCTCGCCAAATTTCAAGTCACAAGAGCCCCGAATTCAAATCCTAGATAGGAAGTACTTCAATTGAACGGCCTATGATTTCGACAGAAACGGGTCTTTGCTAATAAATTGAGATCGTTTGAACAAACAAACATCCAATTAAGAAGCTAGTGCTCGTTCTCACGAAATTGCCTGACAATGAAGCACACTTCCTTGGATTAAACAAGTTACTTGTAAAAAAAGGGGGGGGCAGAGGATCATTGAAAAGACATAAGCAAATGAACAGAGGAACAACCAAAGCCATCATCGGCAGCACAAGTCCTCTTCAGAGGCACAACTCTTTGGAGGATAAAGACCTCTAATGGGTCATACGCCACAAAAAAGAAAGTTCTCTGCTCAACAAAAAAGATTGGAGGAGTCATGACCCTACAACCATGAGAGAGTAACTTCCAGGCGATGAAAACCCTCTCTGAGGCACATTTCACCGGGAGTTGAAGTGTTATGACCACTCTTCGGAATTACACTTCACCAGAGTTGAAATGCAAACAAAATAAAAGCCCTCTTCGGAGGCCCATTTCACCAGGAGTTGAAGTGTTATGACCGCTCTTCGGAATTACACTTCACCAGAGTTGAAATGCAAACAAAATAAAAGCCCTCTTCGGAGGCACATTTCGCCAGGAGTTGAAGTGTAACAACCGCACTTCGGAATTTCACTTCACCAAAGTTGAAATGCAAAACAAGATAAAGACCTTCCTGGAAGCCCATGTTTCACCGAGATTGAAATAAAACTTCCAAGTGTTGAAATGTGAAAAGGCTTTCCTCGAAGGCACAACTCTTTGGAGGTACACGTTTCACCAAGATTGAAATAAAACTTCCAAGTGTTGAAACGTGAGAAATCCCACCTCAGAGGTACGACCCCCTCCCGGGGACACAATTAAAAAGAATGACCTCTTCAGAAGCCCACGTTTCACCGAGATTGAAATAAAACTTCCAAGTGTTGAAACGTGAAGAGGCTTTCTTCAAAGGCACAACTCTTTGGAGGAACACGTTTCACCAAGATTGAAATAAAACTTCCAAGTGTTGAAACGTGAAAAAATCTCTCCTCAGAGGCACAAATTTTTATTAAAAAAAAAAATCCTCATCAAGAGCGTACTTTAACTTTCAAAGGAAGAGCGATTTACCTATTCTAAAAAAAAAAGAAGAAGGGGGGAAGAAAGTTAAAGTACATTCAGAGGTCCGCTTTACCACATAGAAGAAGTCACTTGGCAAAATGTATACATACGCAAAAGGAAAAAGTGATTTCTTCGAAGGACAAAGCGTAGAAACTTATATGAAGGAAGTTGCACTCTACGAAAATTCTCATCGAGAATGAAGTAATTATTCTTTAGAAAACGAGAGTGCAAGTCCCCTCAAAGTATACGATATTGCAGTAAGCTCATGGTATGGGGGCAACATGGTATAGTTACATACAAAGTGGTATAGCTACGTCGGTAAAGTACGCTCAAACAGCATACCACAAGCTCACCGCAATATCATATAAATAAACTTGTGCAAAAATGAATAATAAATGCATTCTCAAATTCAAACAAAAGTCTGTACAAATAAAGAATCATTTTATTCAATTGCAGATATTGCAGATACAGGTTTCAAAATAAAAAGCAGGGGCCGGTGCCTGCACAACACCCGACCATTACACAAAAAAGGAATCAAAAAGCCCAACTCTTCATTTCTTCTTGCCGCCTTTAGACCCTTTACCTGGCCGAATGGTTAGCTTTTCAGGTCTTTCGGGTCGGTCTGAAGGCATAAGGGAAGAAGGGGAGGGAGGTGCAACTGGTGCAATTTTCGGTTCCTCTTCAGTGGTGATAATTTTCTTCCCCCTCCTCTTCGATGTCCCATGCTTTTTTCTTCTCTTCGAAGAAGACTCACTCCCTGGAGTAACGAGAGCGGACAAAATTACGTCGTCAGAAGGAGTCCGCTCCGGAGAGATCTCGCCTCCTTCAAGTCCCTCATCTTTTTGCTCCTGCGAAGCAATAGGGTCATCCAAGCCATGAAGAGCCTCGATTTTCTCCTCTTGTGACCCGGGTTGTGAAGCGGAAGGAGGAGTCACCTGAAGAGATGGAGGAGGAATAACCAGAGAAGGCGAAGTCTGCACAGCACTTGTTGTTTCAACTGCAGAAGAAGAGAAATTGAAAATGTTAGTATCTTCACAAAAGAAGGGAGATATAGGTTCATCGAGATTCAAGAAGTAATCGAGAAGCTCGTCAAATCTTTGAGGAATAAGCAGGCAATCCACCTGAATCGGACCAATGTCAAAATTACCTGAAGATGTTGGCTTCGTCAGTTCAATCTCATAATTCTGAGCCCCAATGTCCTCCAAAGCCTCTTCATCAGGAGGGGTAATTACCCCGGTTCTTGCAGGAGGCGGCGAATGAGCACTAGAGCCTGTAATGTCCACTTCGGGAGAAACTAGAGGAAGTTCAGAGGTAGTAGGCGGTATTTCTTTCTCGGAATGTTCCCCTTCCGCCATTCCGGCCCGTACCTTGGCGAGTTGCTCTTTTCCCTTGGCAAGAGCGGCGCGGGCATCATCATCGAGATAATGCTCTTCAAGAGCTGTCTCAGCGTAACCAGCACCTTTGCCACCTAGCATATCAAGTGCTGCCTCCCAGACTTCAGCTAATGTAATTTCGTATTTAGGGCCTAGAAAGGCAAGGCTGCCACGCCCCAAAATGCTGTGCAGATAAAAATCAAATAGTGTGGAGCTAATGTCAGCTTTGGTTGCTTGATGGGCCTCTTCGGCCGCAAGTTTACCAGCAACAGCCTCGTCGCGCTCCTTTTCGGCCATAGCAAGTCGAGTTTTTAACA
Organism: Allium cepa; assembly: GCA_030765085.1. Classification (NCBI taxonomy): domain Eukaryota; kingdom Viridiplantae; phylum Streptophyta; class Magnoliopsida; order Asparagales; family Amaryllidaceae; genus Allium; species Allium cepa. The sequence continues at coordinate 58,334,836 of CM060930.1, forward strand.
ACTCTATCTCCAAGCTTTGAGAGCCGGTTTGTTCTCGCAGCTGTACAGTTTCAGCACGATATTCTTCTATGACCTTTTCCTTATGTGCAATCTTATCTTCGACTGCTCTTTGACTAGCATGCGCATCTCGTACTTGTTGCTGAAGCATGCTCTCCTTTTGAGAATGGAAAGTAGATGAAGTAGCTAATTCTTCCTTATGTTTTTCTACTTCCGCTTCCAGCTTTTCATTGTAGGAAGCAATACTTCTCATTTCGGCGTCATGCTGTTCGAGAGTCTTCTGCCACTCAGCCTTATCGTTCTCCATTGTGAGCATGGCCTCGAGATTGGCTCGGTTAACCCTCTGAAGCTCGTCGACAAGTTTTTGCCAGTTCGACATTCTTTCAATATCGGTCCTGACAGTATCAAGATTTCGCAGCATAGCCGGTTTGTCGAGAGGAACCAAGTCGAGATCAAATCGAACCCCTCCCAAGCACCACTGAGGAAATCGACTTTGAAGAGTGGGAGGACCTTGCCCGACTTGGTATGCTGGCCGGTTGATGATTGCTTGAATGTCAGAGCGAACGGGAGCAGGAGATTTAGCAGGAACATGTTCAGAAGCTATCGGCATTGTTTCTTCAGTAAGTCTAGCCCGCTTGCTAGAAGAATCGTCTATGTGACCTTTACCTCTCTCATCGTGAGCTTTTCTCTTTTGAGTATCATCATCTCTGTGGGGAGGGTCGTGTCTTTCTTGTTCCCTTCGGTGACGTTCTTCATATGCTCGTCTCTCGTCGGCTTTCCTGATAGCCCTCTCTTCATCCGATTCTCTGTAAGAAGGGAGGTAACGCCTGTAATCATACTGGCTACGCCTCCCGTAGCGCTGGAAATCATCATAGTACGAGCCGCTGCGCCCCATAGGAGAATCTGGAATAAAAACAATAAGCTTTAGAAATCTTTAAAGTACAAGAAGATAAACGCGTAGAAGTGATGAAAAATCCTAAGTGTTGTGTAATGTGTAAACTACGCGCATCAAGTTACAGACCACTCTGTGAAATAGATGTAGTGATAACTTGAGTAGGAGGAGTTGACATTTGTTGTAGAGAAGATGTCGCCTCAATTACAGAAGAAGCAGTTTTGGAAACATCATCTTTGAAAAGTTCTTGAGAAGTCACAATTAAATCGCTCAACCCCTCGAAAACATCATCACCCTCATGTTTTTTGGGACTGGCTTTTTCAACCCCTTCGTCGGCAGATCTTCTGGAGGATCGTGGAGTTTCTTCCTCTTCGATAACTGGGGCAAGTGCAGACTTATCAGACGGCCCCGCAACGTCCTTCGGAACTGAACATCTCACTAGTGGAGTTTCTATAGAGGTTCCTCCCTGAATGTGCTCTTTAATAGGGACCGGGGCATCAGAAGTTTCCATCGGAGAATCAGGAATTTCAGTTGGGACTTCACGAGACTGAGTGAAGCGAGAAGGATGAAGAAGCCCATATTGATGTAAAAATCCATCATTTAACAAGAACTTTATACTCCTCTCTTCTGCCGCCACGGCGTTCAATCTCTCAAAAATTTGTTTATAGCATGGATCTCTAGAGGGAGGAGGAAGTGCTAAAACAGGGAAAAGAAACAAAGTTAGCATTTAGCAACTCAGATTTTGAAAAGCCCAAGAATGGAGAAATAAAAACAGGAAAATCTTACTTCCTACTCTCCAGGTGGCATAAAACCCTGGAGGGCAATGAACAAAGAAATACTGATTTAGAAATCCGTGAACGCTATCAGAAAGATCGGTGATGAGTTTTCGATTTCGAGCACTCCTTATGATTACGATAGAGGGATGATCTTTGATCTTTGTGAATGAGCAGAGGTAGCAGATTTCCTCAAAGCTCGGTAATCGGTCCAGAACTCTACTAAAAAGCACACATAACCCATCAGAATGGCATGGCCGTTGGGGTGCAATTGAAATGGAGAGATAGACAATCGAAGCAAGAGCTGCCGAAGGAAGTCATTAAAAGGTGGTATGGCACCGCTCAAGCACATTTGGCGGTTGACAGCAATAAAGCCAGAAGGGGGCCTATCTGCAGTATCGTTTGGCCCCGGCAGTAAGGCATCAGCTTCGGCAATGCCAAACTGGGTGAGCAATTGAGTAAACACCCGGTGATTCAGAGTGGTGGGAGTTCTTTCCGGAGCATTATTCAACAAGTTAGCTACTGGGAAGACATCCTCAGCCTGGCCCATCGGTTCTTCTTGTTGAGAAGTCATTCTACACAAGCAACTGGGTGTTCAAATGCGAAGGTGCACGTTTCCTAAAAGTGTGAAGTGTTGTGCAGAACTAATAAAAATAACAAGTAAATATAACTGGAATTAAACTGGTTGACGATTGATCGGCTATGGTAATTTCAGAACTTGTTAATTTAGAGTTCGAGCATAATATTATGCAGGCTGGTCAGTTTCGATTGATTGTTTCAGTGTTGCTTTAATATTCTACTTGAAATCGATAGTACTTCGTTCACACGATTTGTTTAAGTTAATTATCTGTTATTAACTAATCTGTCATTTGATATGGGCAATCGATGACAGTATATTCGTCCCAGTTTTCTGTGAATGTTGTATTGAACAGGTTGTTAGCCTGCAAGTCAAAATAACCTGTGAATGAATGCAATAAAATTCAACAGTTCAAAGTTAATGCAATGGTCCAAAATTCAAACAGAATTCATGCAAGTCATAACTCATCAACGGTTCAAAAGTCCTGAGTCGGCAGTACCCTATGCCTTAAGTCATAGAAATAAGGAGATTATCTACAAGTCTTATCTCGGCCACGACTCAGGGGTCTTATCTCGGTCACGACTCAGGGGTTTTATCTCGGTCACGACTCAAGGGTTTTATCTCGGCCACGACTCAAGGCTTAGGTCGAGGAGCATGATGAGTCGTATCATGGTTAAATCACAAGGGTCGCTGGATCATACAAAAGTAGCCGAGTCAAACCCACGGCAATGTTCAAATCAATCTGACCCATTAACCATCTAACTCCTAACCCATTGACCATCTAGTCCATAACCCGATAACCCAATAACCTCGCAATGGTTAACCCCAGTTCCATCACACCACTAGGTCGCCTCAAATCTAGGATCGTTACAAGTAAGATCAAACCGCCTGCTTTTAATCCATCAATGTCCGATGTAACAATATTCGCAAGAGTCAAGGGGGAAAAACAGAGGCGGAGATCGGCAATCATCAGCAATTGAAAAAAGATGCGAAATCTCTTACACGGTGTGATGCTAAAGATGATCGAAAATAAATCAGGTTGGAATCGCCTTTGAGAGCTCGAAGATGCGTTAATGGCAGACACGGTTCAAAGGATAAGAAATGAGAAGAAGGAAGTAAGGGGAACGACTCAAGTCTTTTATAGCTTTGAGCAGTGGTAGTTGAATCGGCACACGAGTTATGATGAGTCGAAGCACACGACCTACGACTTAGGCGTGAACTTCGAGGGGCAAATGTTAACTCCGTTTAGGCAACAAGTCAAGGTCTGGGCCGACTCACGACTTAAGGTTCTTAACGGTTCATAAGGCTACCGACTCAAGAAGCTACCGACTCAGGAAGCTACCGACTCAACAACCTTGAGGAGTTACCGACTCAACAGCCTTGAGGAGTTACCGACTCAACAGCCTTGAGGAGTTACCGACTCAACGGCCTTGAAGGGTTACGACTCAGGAGGAATAACGACTCACCGGGTTATAACCTTAGCGACTTAAAGGTGCCTGCCGACTCAATGGGTTAACGACTCATGGAGCTAGCGACTCAAGTTCTCTAACGACTCAACGACCTAAGGTGTCAAATGACCTAACTGACTAAACTCCCAAAACAACAAAGGACCGACCTACGACTTATGATAGGTCGTTCACGAACTAGCTTGAGTCGTCCACGACTTAAAGCTACTATGTAGAAATCCTATGCCGCCTCATTTTGGACCACGACCTTTTAACTCGCAGACGAGTTAGGACTTGTGCTATATACAAAGGACCGGAGACGCTCTGATACGAAGTCTGGGCTCAACCAGTTGAGTCGCCCACGACATACGACTCATCCTGAGTCGGTCACGTCTCATGACTTAACAATTTCAGCCTAGAAAATTGCCTATAAATACATGACCACATCGAGCATTCAGGGGACTTTTGGACTGACTTCCTGGACGCCATTACTCTGCCATTGTCTCGACTTCAAGCAACGTTCAAGTAACACTTCTATCACTCCAATCACCAAAGACATTTCAACAAATCTCAAGAGGAAATCTAACTCATTCGCCATGCATTCGAAGGATTCTTCTACATCAGAGTTTGAGCTATTTGTCTAAGTTTGTTGTAATTGAAGATTGTTGTAAAGAATTGTAACCAAATCAGCAATAAAGAGCTTTAAAGTGGACGTAGGCTAGATCTTAAGCCGAACCACTATAAATATTGTGTCTTTTATAGCTTCTCTGTGATTTCTCTGCTTATATTTTGTTCCCGTACCAACGGGTGGTGCTTTCACAATTACCTTCTACACACCGGGGTGTTAGCGTTCAATTTTTAGCATTAACACCTACTGACATCAGAAGTTTCTTAGGCTTAGCTGGTTACTATCGGAGATTCATTGAGAATTTCGCTAAGATTGCTGCTCCGCTTACGGCTTTGACTCGTAAGAATGTTAGATTTGTCTGGAGTGATAAGTGTAAGGCCGCATTCAAGGAGTTAAAGGACAAGTTAACATCTGCCCCAGTTCTTACCGTCCCAAATGGGAGTGAGGGATTTACGATATTTACTAATGCTAGCCGAGAAGGATTGGGAGCTGTGTTGATGCAGGAGGGAAGGGCGATTGCCTATGCTAGCCGACAGTTGAAGACCCACGAAGTGAATTATGCAGCCCATGATTTGGAATTACTTGCGGTAGTATTTGCCTTGAAGTTGTGGAGACATCATCTTTTGGGAACTAAGTTCGAACTCTTTACGGATCATAAATCATTGAAACATATCTTTAACCAAAAAGATTTGAATCAGAGACAAGTGAGATGGCTCGAATTCTTAGCAGCCTATGACCTAGACATCAACTATACTCCCGGGAAAGCAAATGTTGTTGCCGACGCTCTGAGTAGGAAGAAGTTGATACTTTGTGTGATTATGGTTACTCCATCTCTTATGGATCGCATAGCAGCTAAGCAGAACGAAGATCCGATGTTGGTAAAAATGAAGGCGAATGTTCGAAAGAGGAAGAGTGATAATCAAAGCGAAATGGATGCACAAATCGACAAGTATGGGATTTTAAGAATTAAAAATAGGATTTGTGTTCCGGATGTCGACAATTTAAGACAAGAGGTACTCAAGGAGAACCATCAATCGAGACTCTCAATCCATCTTGGAGTTTCGAAAATGTACCACGATATGAAGAGGCTATACTGGTGGAATGGTATGAAGCATGATATTTCTTCTTTCATTAGTAGATGTGCCATGTGTCAACAGGTTAAGGCTGATCACCAGAGAACCGTTGGATTATTGCAACCTCTTGAGATACCCAACTGGAAATGGGAGCAAGTTTCGATGGACTTTATCGATGGACTACCTCGGACGAGAAAGGGAAATGAGAGCATTTGGGTTATAGTGGATCGATTGACTAAATCTGGTCACTTCATTCCGGTCAAGTCGAACCGTACCGCTTCGAGTCTAGCCGAGATTTATATGAAGGAAATCGTCAGATTGCATGGAGTTCCAGTCAGTATTGTGTGTGATCGAGACCCAATCTTTACCAGCAAGTTTTGGAAAGTATTCCAAGAAACTCTAGGTACACGACTGAATCTGAGCACGGCCTATCATCCTCAGACTGATGGCCAAACAGAGAGAGTGAATCAGATTCTAGAAGACCTTCTTCGTGCCTGTATTCTTGACTATGGTGGTTCTTGGGAAGACCATCTCCATCTCGTTGAGTTCACTTACAATAATAGTTACCAGGTATGATCTAATTCGAATTTCAGCTTATTTGAAAATATAATTCGGTAATTTTCTATTCTTGAATTTAGGCTAGCATCAAAACATCCCCTTTTGCGGCTCTGTACGGACGATCGTGCAAATCCCCATCATGTTGGATTGGATCAGGTGATCGATTAGTTCTTGGGCCCAACTTGATTCTTGAAGCTTCCAAGAAAGTCGAAGATATTCGAACGAAAATGAGAATTGCCCAAGATAGGCAGAAGAAATACGCTGATAGGAGAAGAAGGAAGTTGGATTTTTCCGTAGGAGATCAAGTGTTTCTCAAGATTTCACCACTTAAGAAGGTCATCCGATTCGGTCGGAAAGGGAAGCCAGCTCCCAGGTTCATAGGCCCTTTCCGTATCATTGGAAGAGTTGGTTCTTTAGCTTACCGTTTGGATTTACCAGAGAAACTTGCTAAGGTTCACAACGTGTTTCACATATCTCATCTCCGTAGATATCTTCATGATCCCTCGCTTTATGTCCAACCCGCTTTGCTAGAGAATCTCGATATTCAACCCAATCTAACGGTAGAGAGAAAGCCACTTCTTATTGTCGATAAGGACACGAAGCAACTCAGGAGAAAATCTGTTAACCTTGTAAAAATCCAATGGAGCAATGATGATCGTGACTGCACTTGGGAAACCGAGGACAGTATCCGTACTTCAAATCCCGAACTGTTTGAATAGGTATGTTATTATAATCTTCTCTATTTTGATTCGATTCTTCCTTTGATACACTTTCCTTTTTGCTTTGTTCTTTTCGGGGACGAAAAGTTTTGAGTGGGGGAGAGTGTAACGACCCAAGAAATTTACTGCTAATAAATTGGATTCCGGCAGAAATTAACGACAAATTGAGACTAAAATTTTGATAACGTAAGCATTTGTGGTAAATATCTAAATTGTTGGAATAAAAGAACTTTTAAATAAAATAGCCTATTAAATTTGGGGGTAACATATTTTGGAAATTAGTTGCATAAACTTTTATTTTGGAATGTCGTTTTGTATGTTGTAATATTAAGAGAAATTATGATAAAAATAAAGTAACGTCTGTTGAAGATTTCTGGTAACGTTAATGCGATAAAATTTGTTTTATATGGTCCAAATTACCGGTATCAGCGACCGCAAGCTACGTAAAATGAATATTTATTTGAAATAACAAACATGACTTTTCTTTTATTATTAAATTCGTGCTGACAAGGCGAGCGCAACGATACCTTATTTACTGAATTTGGATGTCCAATGTGAAAGTTACGCGCTGCTTTGTATGTATATAATGGGTCCGTATATAAATTTATTAACTGCCGTTATAAATTGAAATTTATTGATTAGGATTCCAATCTAAATTCCTGTACGCTGTTTAACAGCTGTAGCCTAAAAATTAAATGGGTACGTTACACGAATTAATGGGTACGTACACAATTTATGGTAAGTCCTAAAATATCAATCGGTTACGTTATATATCTTTCAACTATATAGGCTCCGTCACTTCTCCTCTCCCCATGTTTTACCTCTTCACTTTTTCTGCAACAAAGAAATCACTGTAAGTTATCCATTTTTCTTCTTCTTCCTTTTTTGTTTTTTTTTCCTTCTTTTTTTTTCTTATTTTCCTCCACCTTCCTCTCTTCTTATTTGTTCGTCCACACACACATTGTTTGCACTTGCTCCACATCATCATCCACCTCCACATCATCTCCACCTCCAACCAGACTATAACCAAGCCTCCTTTGTAACTTGCACCAGAGCCACCATACTCGGTCAACACCAAGGCCGACACCCCACCCATGACAGCTCTTCCACCATCATCCCCAATGGCAGTGACCAAATACAGCACCTCGCCCGCTTAATCATCAAATTCCCGACTGCCTTGACTCACGCATCCAATGAGGGCCGAGCAAAATAACCTTTGTTTGTTTTTTTTCCAGTTGTGTGTTTTTTTTTGTTGCGTGCGTGCGATATTTATATATAAAAAAAAGAGAGAGAGGAATGGGAAGAGCCGAGCATTTTGTTTAAGGGCCGAGCATTTTGCGTGCGTGCGTTATACATGTCTGAGTATACCTTCAGGCAAATTTTGTTTTGCTTTGTGTTAAACTTTTGCTAAATTTTTTTGCTGTTTGGTGTCGCGTCAAGAGTTTTCATGTGTTTACAAATATGACTCTTTGCATACTTATTCTGTGTTGGATTTAAAGATACATTATGTGTGTTTACATAAACTTTATTTTCAGGAATTATTTTACTTACAGATGTTTATTTATGTTTCCTTCAAAATTCTAAATATGTATGCATAGGTGAGTGTTTAGGCTAAACAAGATTTGTTAGTAAGGTTGCAAATAGGATATGTAAGTGATAAAGCCTGCATGCGCATGCCCTACATACAAAGATGGAGTGTGTTTGGTTCATGCGAGATACATAGCGTAATTTGGATACAGTATATATTTTTTTTTTGAAGTTGAGTGCGTTTAAAAGAAAAAAAAGAATTTTTTCTTTTCTTTTTCACGTAATCGATATATATACAAACTGACATTGTTGTGACAACCCAATATTTAAATATATCTCACGGAGTACATAGTGACGTGAATATTAATTTATGGTTTTATTTCGTTTGTCGCAGCCGAAATCCAATAATTTAGGAGTTATCCGTCCACCGTCTGATCTGTGCTCTCCGTCACTTCAGCTATCAAATATCTCTGTTCGAAAACGTGAGTAATCACTCACGACTGTCATTCGATTAATAAGTGAATTTATTTTTGATGAAATAACGACTGAACTGTTTCCCGTATGATAGGCGTGCATGTAGAATTAAAAGTTAAATGCATCATTATCATCGAATAATTTATGCCATGTCATGTAGAATCATTGCACATGTAGTATCATTCATGTAGCATTACTTCATACACTGTTAGTTAGTAGCATCTGATTTATTCCCTGTTATGTATAATTCCCGAATATTATTATTATTTTATTATTATTTTTATAGTCCTTGATAGTTAGAAATCTCCTTCGGGTTGGAAGGATAAACCCGAAGATTTCAAACATTGTTGGGATTTGCGGGTCGAAACGATATATACCTGTAAGTATAAGTTAACGCGGATTGAAATGATATACATCCGGATCACTTGACCATAGGTTAGAAAACTTATATAAGGACACCATGGTTGAGAAAAAATTTGGTTTTGAAAATTTTATATGGTCAATAAGTATTTGAAATCGGAATTTTGATTGTTGTTGTAACCAATATGATTGTAAGTTTTAAACTTTATAAAGCGACAAAGTTTTTGTAACCTACTAAATCGTTATTTTCATAGATCATTATCTTAAGATTTCAAAAGCTTTTGCTCTAAAATGTTTAAATAATTATTTTCTTAAACTTTATATATATATATATAGATACGGGAAATTTTGGAAGATTTAAAAATGGAAATTTGATCAACCATAACCGTACAATTCAAAACCGAGGAATCGGAGTTATATATATTTCGTAAATGATTGAAATTGTAAATCGATTTTTTATAAAACCAACCACGGTGTGAAAAATATAACGATTGGTTGTTAAAGAGACCGGGATCGGATATTGTCTTATTGCCGGCCAATATCCAAAACCACTTTAACAACTGTGTACGCGGTGGAGATTCCAGAATGAAGTAGGATAGTGGCGACGTTCTCGTGGTATATTATGTGGACCAAACTCCCATGAGTTGGCATAAATGACTAAAACAGGAGCTATACCGGGCTACACAAAGGGTCGCACCCTTTTATCGAGCATGCTTCTTCGGAAACCATTCTATTACTTGTGTGATTCGATTTGGTGGCGCCACTTTTGATTCGGGGTATTGTTCCAGGTGAGCGGAAGCTGCTGGCTTGCCGTCACCACCGGTCCGGGAGTGCAAACGGTGTATCCAGCCTGGCATTGCCTCGCGTGCCGTGTCATCTCCTTATAGCGAGCCCATTACGGTTTTGGTTTTAAAGATCCGACCGCGTTAAGGTTCACCATCCCCTTAACGCTATTTTCTATATGATTATACTTTACTGATTAGACATTATTGTATATAGCGTATGTTACTGGTTTAATGGATCCTTAAAGGATGATGATCCAAACATTCTTTAAGTTACTTGTACACTTTAGTAGCTGTTTCACTCGAGTTATTCACTTAGAAGAGAATGTTAGTCCTGACTCGGGTGTTTGTTTTATTTTCACTCGGGTCAGCCTGAGTTTGCAGTTTAGAGGAAATTATTCTTGAAGACGAGGTGCAGGAGCTCTACCTGAAGTTCTTTTCTTAGTTCTTAGTTTCTGTTTCATTCTGAACCTATATCATTTGGTTTGTATTAGAGATCTTTATGTACCTGGATATCTGTTGTACTTGTTTAAACTCTGTTCTGTACCTGATTTGAAACTCTGGTTATTCTAGCTTATTTATTTGCTGAATATTTAATTCTCTGTGTCTGTGATCTGTGAATTTTGTGATATGATTTTATTTTGCCCCAAAAAAAAAACAACCCATCATTTTGAATGATTTGAGTTCGACATGTGTGGCTTATTGTCAACTTAAATTGCTCAAAAGGGCAGGATGTGACAGATTTTTATGTCACACTCTTGTCTATAACTCTTTTGTAGTGTTGGGAATGATTCCCATCACTTTAGCATGTGCATTTGCATTTGGTTTGGATTAGATCGGCGAAAAACTCCAATTTTTAGTGTTTTTTGGTGAAAAACTGCAGTTAGGTCGCACTGCCTCGAAATGACGCCTCGGAATTAGGTCGTTTCCAATAGGTCGTAAGTCGCATCAGCACCGTTAGGTCGCGTGACCTTAGGTCGTTCCCCTTTATGTCGTATGACCTTGAGTCGTTCGCATAGTTTAAGCCTTTAAGTCGTTAGGTCGTAGGTCTCATGGCCGTAGGTCGTGCAATCCCCTTAACTCGCTCGGCCTTGTCATTTTTAGGTCGCGAGTCTTACTAGGTCGCTCCTTGTGTCATCTCGTTCGGCCTTTATCTCGTTGGGTCGTTCCCCTTTTAGGTCGCGTGGCACTTTAGGTCGCGTGGCACCATAAGTCGCACGACCTTTAACCCGGTAGGTCGCATGATCTTTAACCCATTAAGTCGCGCTTGCACTTTAGGTCGTTGCTCGGCCTTTCCACATAGGTCGCTTGGCCTTTGTTCCATTAGGTCGCGTACCCCCTTAAGTCGCTCGACCACTAGGTCGCGTACCCCCTTAAGTCGCTCGACCACTAGGTCGCGTACCCCCTTAAGTCGCTCGACCACTAGGTCGCGTACCCCTTAAGTCGCTCGACCTCTAGGTCGCGAACACCTCAAGGTCGCTCGACCCCTTAAACTCGTAGATCGGTCGGCCCCTTACAACCTTAGCCTATTCTACTTAGGTCGCTCGACCATGCTAATGATAGGTCGTGAGCTTCTTAGGTCGCTCGATCCTATCCTCCCTTAGGTCTTCACTAGGTCGTACCGTTTTGGACGGGGCGCTGCCCCCTGGACCACCGCGACCTGACCGGGCAGGTCGAACCGCGTAGCGGGGGCGTTGCCCCACACCACCACCTTGGCGGGTTGCCACCCCCTAGACCCCCCTCAGTAGGGGATCTTATCTGAAAAACATTCAATAGAACTTGCTTTGCTGAGAAGCTGAGTTGACCATTCTTCGAAACAAGCTATCTTTGGCTTCTCGGTCGATTTTGTGGTATCACAGCCTTGCTAAAAAGGCGGGATAACAACTTTAGAAATATAAAGGTTTCAATGCTGGTAGTAAATATCAAAACTCTTTCAACAAAATGATTTCAACCCTATTTTCAATAACAAAGCTCTTTTCTTAAACCGTTTTTTTCAATCTACTAGTATATACAAACCTTTACCTCACTCGGATGAGAAATCTAATTATACGGCTTAGTAAAACAAGTGGTATGAAATGCTTGCGTTCACTTCGTCGGTTAATTCTTGGACTTGTTCGATTGAACCTCTTGTGACAATTTTCTAGTGAAGATTTACAGTTTGTTCGTAAATATTTAAGTTAAGCAAGTGATTATGCGACACGAAGATAAACTTTTATATTTACTAGCTTAGTGTAATTGACACTTCTCGTTGATCATGACGATCATTTTATGATTTAGAGTAGCAATTGTGCGATGTCTCTTTGTTTGCAAGGTTAGGCTAGACCTCATGAGTGTGATTCCGACTCACACATATCTCTTTGTCCGCAAGGTTAGTCTAGACACCATTTGTGTGATTCCACTCACACATACCTTTTTGTTGCGAGGTTAGGCTAGACACCATTTGTGTGATTCCACTCACACATACCTTTTTTCTTTTGGGTTAGCCTAAGCCTCATCTCGGTGATTCCGACTCACCCATATGGGGTAGCTCCCCATGGTCTTCGGACCGTCATGTGATAGGCCTCTTTCCCTTTTTCTATGATTTCTGGATTTCTTGTGTTGATTTCTGGAATTTATGTCATTGACTTGTTATGAGTACAAGTTTAGGGTATGACGCCCTCTTTGGATCTTTGAGAAGATTCTTGTGATATTGATTTATCTCTTATTGATTAATCTTCTGTTGATCATCATTTGCATACTTATAGTAGTATGTCCGTATGGATATTTTATGTTTATGCCATATCTTTTATTTTATACCATGTCATCTGATATTTATAGCTAGACTGATCCGTTTATTATTTTCTTAAATAATACTCGGGTCAGACCGAGATGTTACAGGTGCTTCTGCTTGACTTCTTCCCGGGATTTGCTACTCTGACTTTTGGCTAACTATTTAGATTAGCAGTTTTTGTTGTATACACTTGAGATATAGACTCATAGTTGTATTCTTTTGTATATCACATGTTGCTATTCTTTTGTATTATTGTGGATGTAACGCCCCACTCCGAGACCCACTCTAGTAAAGAGTATTACGGAGTAATACCGTCTACTAGAACGGAGAATAGAGTATAATGGAAGCGACCATGTGTAATCAAGCTATAACTAACTACTGAATACGTCGAATAGGTGGTATTCTTTTCTTAAGTGGTTCGACATATCCAATAGATATTTATAACGAGATTACAATGGCTAAGGAAAATAGGTTCAGAACAAACATAATACTAAATGATAACATCATCATCACAGAACAGTCACATAACAGTCACAGAACATAGGTACAATATATCGTCAATACAGATCCAAGTATCAAAAGGTGGGTACAAAGCCACCGCTCACACATGTGAGTCAAAAATATGTACATAAGAGTCTGAAATAAAAGAGTAGCGGAATAGTGGACAAATAAAAGCACTATCTATCAGCATAGCAGATAATGTCCAAGCGGAAGCACATAAGCTAAGTCCAGAGACCTAACCTGAAACAACTCGGTCTGACCCGAGCGAAAACACTCGGGTCAGGCTAGCTAAACAATCAGTAATAACTGAGATATATATAATAATGCAGTACATAAATAAAACAGTACTTCTCCAAAGAGAAGAGAAATATGGACTACATGAATATAACGACGATCCCTAATCATCAATAAACAATAAAAATCTCCAAAGAGAATACAAACACCAAAGTGTTAAATAAATAAAATCGCCTCATATCATCGGCGTAGCCAAAGCTATATAAAGTTGCCTACAGGCAATAATCCCAAGAGTGACCAGAGTCTGTGATCAATGCCCAAGCAAGGATCGATGCTCCAAAGAGCAATAGGGATATAATGAAAAATCAATGAAATCGAATACAGAAATGCAGTGTCCAGAGACACTATGAATCCATAGGTAATCGCACTTACATCGTATGGTTCCATAGAACCAACACCGAATGGCGATACTCGAATGGATATAAAAATCATCGGATAATACAAATATTGCACGTGCACCGACCAGAGTCGTAGTTGCCAAGTACTGTAGAGTTGTGATCGATCACTCGCACAGATGCGGAACGGGCGAAATGGCGAGATCCTTCCCAGAAGGATAAAGGCCCAGAGGCGCACGTCGGAAAATAAACTGCTCCAAAGAGCAGGTGTCCAGAGACGGTTGCCCAGAGGCGTGGTGACCCAGAGGTCCAGTACTGGCCGCCCAGAGGCTAATGTGCCACTAACTTCTTGGAGAGGAACCCGTAAAGTGTTAACAATAAGTCCCATACCCCACATTCGCACTAAACGGTTTCCTAACCAATAGCAAGCTCACACTCCAAACAATAAAAAGTCCACCTCATATCATCGGTAGACTAGACCCAAAGGTCAAAACGATCAATTGAATAGGTCGGGGATTAACCGGAAAGAAAATACACACGGTTTTCATAGGCCGGATATTTCCTAACCGTTTAAGAACCTTTCCACTTCGCTCGACGTGCTAAAAGTGAGTGTGAGATTTTTATTATAGAAAATAATGGTGTAAAACGGATTTGTAATTGATTTCGAAATCACTTTTAAAACGGTCTTTTGAAAAGTCTCCTATTATGGAGTAATTAATTTAATAATTAAAAATAATATTATATAATAATTTTCAAAAGCCATTTTGGAGTTAAAAATCCTTTTAAATCCTTTTTATAAAGCCCGTGTACGAAATCCAGGGACAAATCTCAAAGAAATCGACGAAAACCAAAAAATCCTTTTAAAAACTGCTGCGAACCCAAGTTCGGAAATTTATTTGGACCAGCAAACTGTGTCCAAATGGCATGAAAACTAGTAGGCATGTAGTCCGACATCCCTACTTTAAGATGCAAAAAGAATTTCTGGATTCCGATTTGAGACGAAGTGGCAGCGATGTCTCAAAGTTGAACCCAGAAAAGATTCACACTGTTTTCCAACAGCGACCAGAGTCTAACTTTGGCATGAAAATCGAAGTACCAAACGAACTCCAATGTTGCCCAAATTATTCAGAGATGGAGTTCGGAACTCCACCTTTCCAACGAGACCAAAAACGTCAAATTCCGACTTCCGATGCGAACGTGGCGGCATCGCGAAGTGGCACTCAAAAGCTGGAAACAGAGGTAATGTTTTTTTTTTTGGTGGGCCCCCAGCCCGCTTAGGCTGGGGGTACTTGGGCCCTCCCCCAGCCCGCTGCGGGCTGGGGGTAAATGGGCCCCCCAGCCCGCTGCGGGCTGGGGACCTGGGCCGCCCCAGCCCGCTGCGGGCTGGGGATAAAGGGGCCGCCCAGCCCGCTGCGGGCTGGGGACCTGGGCCGCCCCAGCCCGCTGCGGGCTTTGGGTAAAGGGGCCGCCCAGCCCGCTGTGGGCTGGGGACCTGGGCCCCCCCAGCCTGCTGTGGGCTGGGGACCTGGCCCGCTCCCAGCCCGGTTGGGCTGGGGCCTGTGCGCGTCCGGGCTGCGCCCGGGCTGGGGCCTGGGTGCAACCCAGGCCTGTCCTGGTGCACCCAGAGCCCATTTTTCAGGCTGATTTCAGCCTGCATATTTCCAGCAAGCTGTTTTTTGCATTTTGTGATGATTTAGGGGTGTTTTTCTCAATTTTTGGCATCAAAAATCACTAATAACCATCACTAATCACCATATAATGATTATAACACTAAATTAAAGAAAACCAAGGTCAAAGCTAGCTTTACAACTAGCAATAATTACTAATCAATAGTAATTACCTCAATTAAGCAAAGGATTAAATGGTTTTAGTGCACAATATCAAGCAAGCCAAACTCCTCAAACCCAAAGCAAAGATCAAGAGGCTTCAAGGACCCAAAATCAACAAAGAAAACAAAATAATGATTACTACAAGATGATAGAGATAAATGGGGATTAAGAAGGAGGATTAGAGAATAGGAGAGATTGCATTACCTTTCTTCTTCTCTTTTCTTTTCCTTCTAGGATTAAACTAATTTATGAAGAGAAGGAGATGGAGCTTCTAAATGGAGGCCATTAATTATGTTTAGATCTAGGTTTAGGAATTTATGAAGAGGAGGGTTAGAGCTTATGGGAGGGGTTTGAGATATTAAATAGGAGTGGGTTGGTTAATGGGTCATGGTAAGAGGTTTTAAAACCCATTAGGACTTAGTTTATTTTCCTAAGGTTATCATGTGAACAAAATCCTAAGAAGCATCCTAGTTTTAATTAAAACCATATAATTGCTCATTTGGCCCATTAACCTATAATCACATAAAAAAAATCCCCATTTCAACCAAAAAATATTTTTATTTGCGAACCAATTGCAAATTTAAATTCCCAACAATTTGTTTAGCCCCCTTTTTTAACTTAAAATCATAATTTTTAACTTATCATTCGGTAATTGCAATCTCAGGGTTGTTACAGACTCCCCCCTTAAGAAAATTGCGTCCCCGCAATTCCTTAAATATAGAAGTCGTCTATAACATCTAATCCACAAAAGGAATACAGAAGATAAAATATAGATGCTCACCCGTGCCGGAAGATGAAAGAAAACCAGGATAAGTACGCTCGATAAATTCTCTGTCTCCCAAGTGCAGTCCTTAGAATTAGACGACCATTGAATCTTCATAAGCAGAACCTCTTTGTTTTGAAGACGTCTGACCTCCGAATCAAGCACACGAAGAGGTTGCTGTTCTAGAGATAGATCGGGTGAGATCTCCAAATCAGTTACGATATGAGGCTCGATAATAGAATCAGGTTTGCGGACACACTTGCGAAGCTGGGAAACATGGAACACGTTGTGTATTCCAGAGAAGTGAGCAGGTAGAGCCACACGATAAGCAACGGGGCCGATGCGTTCCGTAATAGGAAATGGTCCAATATAGCGAGGAGCCAATTTCCCTGTGGAGCTGAAACGCACAACCCCCTTCATGGGAGAAACCCGAATAAAGACAGAATCGCCAATGGAGAACTCAAGTGGCTTCCTACGGTTGTCCGCGTAGGATTTCTGGCGGTCCTGTGCCTCTTTCATTCTCTGACGGATAAGAACAATCTTTTCATAAGATTCCCGAACTGAATCTGGACCAAGAATAAGCTTCTCGCCAGATTATAACCAACAAGCAGGAGAGCGACATGGCCTTCCGTATAGAGCCTCGAAAGGTGCCATGCCAATACTAGACTGATAGCTGTTGTTGTAGGAGAACTCTAAAAGCGGTAAGTGATCCTCCCAACTACCTTCGAAATCCAGAATACAACAGCGCAAAAGATCCTCCAAAACATGATTCACCCTCTCCGTCTGACCGTCGGTCTGAGGATGATAAGCAGTCGAGAGATTCAGCTTTGTGCCCAAAACTGACTGTAGGCACTTCCAGAAGTGACTGGTAAAGATAGTGTCTCGATCACAGACGATAGAGCTAGGAATACCATGAAGTCGAACCACTTCCTTCACATATAGCTTGGCAAGCTGAGGAGCAGTCCGAGTGGACCTAATCGGAATGAAATGAGCCGATTTGGTCAAGCGCTCAACAATAACCCAGATAGAAGTATGGCCTGACCTCAATCGAGGCAGACCGTCAATAAAATCCATGGATATCTGATCCCATTTCCATAATGAAATCTCTAGCGGCTGAAGAAGACCAGATGGACGCTGATGCTCGGCTTTGATCTGTTGACAAGTCATGCAACGGCTTACATAACTTGCAACATCTCTCTTCAAACCCTCCCAATAATATAGCCGGCACATATCGGCATACATCGTACTCGAACCGGGATGAATAGTGTACTTAGAGCGATGACACTTGTCTAGAATGTCACGCCTAAGTGATAAATCAGATGGTACAACAATATGGTTCATCCTACGAAGACACCGATGATAATCAAGAGAATAATCCAGCAATGTCTCATCACTGGATCCCGACTCGAGAAGGTGAATAAGATGCAATAATTCTGGATTCTGCCGCTGAGCATGGGCAATGTGATCCAATAAGATAGGACGAGCTTCCAAGCTAAATAATAAGACAGGAGCATCAGAAGATGAAGCTCGATCTATAATATCACATAAAGGTAGAGTCTCAAGAACATCCCACTCGGCAATCATCATAGAAACTACTGTCGAGTGCTTGCGACTGAGCGCATCTGCAACACGATTATCTTTGCCAGGGGTATACTGAATATCTAAATCATATGAGGCGAGAAACTCAAGCCATCGCTGCTGCCTCATATTGAGATCCCTCTGACTGAATAGATACTTCAGCGACTTGTGATCGGTGTAAAGAGTGAAGCGTTCGCCTAATAGAAAGTGACGCCACGTCTTCAAGGCAAAGACGATAGCTGCCAACTCAAGGTCATGAGTCGGATAGCGAACCTCATTCGGACGTAGCTGCCTGAAAGCATAAGCAACTACCCGATCCTTCTGCATAAGCACAGCACCGAGTCCGCTACCACAAGCGTCGGTGTAAACAACAAGATCCTGGTTACTCTCAGGAACCACAAGAATAGGAGCATGAGTGAGAAGTTCCTTCAGTCGCTGAAAAGAAGCTTCACACTTATCAGACCAAATAAAGCGAACACCCTTACGAGTCAGCGTCGTAAGGGGTAGTGCAACTTGAGAGAAATTCTTGACAAACCGACGGTAATAACCCGCCAGACCAAGGAAGCTGCGAATATCATGAACGTTCTCGGGCTGCTTCCAATTCTGAATAGCTTCGATCTTGGCAGGATCGATAGAAACACCCTCAGATGATACAATATGGCCCAAGAACTTGACCTTGCTCTCCCAAAAATGGCATTTGGAGAGCTTGGCCTTAAGCTGATGCTGACGAAGAGTATCCAAGACGATCCGCAAATGATGAGCATGCTCTGCCTCGGATCTAGAATAAATAAGAATGTCGTCGATGAAAACCAGAACGAATCTATCGATGTATTCCGGAATACTCAATTCATAAGATCGACGAAAAAAGTCGGTGCGTTCGTCATGCCGAATGGCATGACCAACCACTCAAAAGAACCATAACGAGTGCGGAAAGCGGTAAGAGGAATGCTATCTTCCGCAACTCGGGGCTGATGAAATCCGGTGGCAAGGTCGAGCTGGGAAAAGACCTTCACACCGCTCAACTGATCAAACATATCGTCTATCCGTGGCAATGGATAACGATTTCTGATGGTCAACTCATTAAGCTTGCGATAGTCAATGCAAAGAGTAAGAGAGCCATCGGGCTTCTTAACGAAGACCACAGCAGCACCCCATGGCGAAGAACTGGACCGAATGAACTGCTTCGCCTCAAGCTCCACTAACTGCTTCCTGAGTTCCTCATTCTCTTTAGTAGACATCCTCGTGGGAGGACGCCCAACTGGGTGGGAGCCTGAAATGAGATCGATGCGGAACTCAATGGCCCGCTTTGGCGGCAGGCCAGATACTGGCTCGAATACGTCGGGGAAATCCCGAACAACAGGAATACGAGATAAGTCCAAATCATCATCTCGTGAATCAAGAGAAAATAGAGTAACATCAGAAAGCCCAACATCCTGAAGAACAATAGCTAACGGAGAGGACGAATCAGGGTGATGAATGAATAATATCCTCTCCGAACAAATAATTTTGGCGTCGTGCTGAGCGAGCCAATCCATGCCAAGAATCATATCAAAACCCAAATACTCCATAACGTGCAGATTCGCATGGAAAGAAAATCCACAAAGATTGATATCTATATTCTCACAAAGCAAGCTAAGGGTCGTGGATCCGCCAATGGGATTCACAATCCTTAGTGAAGAAACCGGACAAGTAACATCCAACGATACAGCATCTACTAGCTCCTTTGATACGAATGAGTGAGAGGCACCCGTATCAAAGAGAACTCTACAAGATCTACCATGAAATAAAATAGAACCTTCGAGAACGGAAGGATGCGTACCTCGAGGCTGAGCTGAAGATGCAGGAGCCTTGGCAGCATTAAGCTTGCCAGGCTTGGCACTAGCTGGAGCAATAGGACAAGTGGAGATCCTGTGTCCCTCCTTCTTGCAGAAGGTGCAATAGAGAGGTTTGGGGCACTCTCAAATAAAGTGATCTGGAGAACCGCAGTTGAAGCATTTCTTCGGAGGACGGGTTCCACTAGGCTGTGACTGAATCTGAGGCTGAGTCTGAGGCTGAGCCTGGACAGCAGAACTGCCAGTCTTCTTCTTCTTGTTCTAAGGCTTGTTCTTCTGAAATGGACCCCGCTTCTGGTTGGGGTTTTTGGAACCCCCACCATCATTATCACTATGCTCCATCTCGACTGACTCAAGATGTAGGGCTGCATCGACTAGCTTCTCGAATGAGAGCTCGAGCTGTAGCATAATATGCCTCTTCAGATATTTCTTCAAGCCCTCAACAAATTTGAGGTTCCTCTTATAAGGAGTAGCAATAAACTCAAGGCCGTACTTGGACAGGGCCTCGAAGGAAGAGACATAGTCGGATATGGAGGACTTCCCCTGCTTGTGATCAAGAAAGCGGCGAGCAAGGGAGTTCTTCTCTGACTCTGGGATGAATTTGAGCTCCAATCTCTGACGAAACTGAGCCCAAGTAAGTGTGGTCTCATCGACCTCGGCAATAAGGAGTTCGTACCAATCCAGGGCACGACTCCGAAGCTGACTAGAAGCAATAAGAACACGATCATGATCCGAGATATCCATACGAGTAAAAATGCGCTCGCATATCCGAATTCAAGCCTGGACCTCTAAGACATTCTCGGAGCCACTGAACGGCTTCCCTCCGAGATGGGTAAAATCACTGCAGAGACGCGCAAAAACAGACATGCGCGGAGCATCAGCAACTGGGGCTGGAGACTGAGAATGAGACTGAGAATTCCGAGCCAGCTCCATGATTTGGTCGGTAGTCATGAACACGCCCTCTGGATGAGTGTTGCTGGACTGCCCAGCAGCACTAGTCTGACGTGTGGTTCTCCCTCTTCCCCTTCCAGACATACTGAAAGTCAAACGGGAATTAGAGTTAGACAAGATTCAATGATAGATACTTAATTAAGGAATACTACGGAATATAATAAATTCCTACACATATTCCTAACTTATCTATCAAGGTATAAGGAAGGGATTTGATTTAATTCGGATCCAATTAAAATGTATTGTACTAAGTGTAACCGTTCTGTGTTTGTTATGCTTAATTCTGAACCTTAGCTCTGATACCAAGATGTAACGCCCCACTCCGAGACCCACTCTAGTAAAGAGTATTACGGAGTAATACCGTCTACTAGAACGGAGAATAGAGTATAATGGAAGCGACCATGTGCAATCAAGCTATAACTAACTACTGAATACGTCGAATTGGTGGTATTCTTTTCTTAAGTGGTTCGACATATCCAATAGATATTTATAACGAGATTACAATGGCTAAGGAAAATAGGTTCAGAACAAACATAATACTAAATGATAACATCATCATCACAGAACAGTCACATAACAGTCACAGAACATAGGTACAATATATCGTCAATACAGATCCAAGTATCAAAAGGTGGGTACAAAGCCCCACCGCTCACACATGTGAGTCAAAAATATGTACATAAGAGTCTGAAATAAAAGAGTAGCGGAATAGTGGACAAATAAAATCACTATCTATCAGCATAGCAGATAATGTCCAAGCGGAAGCACATAAGCTAAGTCCAGAGACCTAACCTGAAACAACTCGGTCTGACCCGAGCGAAAACACTCAGGTCAGGCTAGCTAAACAATCAGTAATAACTGAGATATATATAATAATACAGTACATAAATAAAACAGTACTTCTCCAAAGAGAAGAGAAATATGGACTACATGAATATAATGACGATCCCTAATCATCAATAAACAATAAAAATATCCAAAGAGAATACAAACACCAAAGTGTTAAATAAATAAAATCGCCTCATATCATCGGCGTAGCCAAAGCTATATAAAGTTGCCTACCGGCAATAATCGCAAGAGTGACCAGAGTCTGTGACAATGCCCAAGCAAGGATCGATGCTCCAAAGAGCAATAGGGATATATTGAAAAATCAATGAAATTGAATACAGAAATGCAGTGTCCAGAGACACTGTGAATCCATAGGATAATCGCACTTACATCGTATGGTTCCATAGAACCAACACCGAATGGCGATACTCGAATGGATATAAAAATCTTCGGATAATACAAATATTGCACGTGCACCGACCAGAGTCGTTGTTGCCAAGTACTGTAGAGTTGTGATCGATCACTCGCACAGATGCCGAACGCGCGAAATGGCGAGATCCTTCACAGAAGGATAAAGGCCCAGAGGCGCACGCCGAAAAATAAACTGCTCCATAGAGCAGGTGTCCAGAGACGGTTGCCCAGAGGCGTGGTGACCCAGAGGTCCAGTACTGGCCGCCCAGAGGCTAATGTGCCACTAACTTCTTGGAGAGGAACCCGTAAAGTGTTAACAATGAGTCCCATACCCCACGTTTGCACTAAACGGTTTCCTAACCAATAGCAAGCTCACACTCCAAACAATAAAAAGTCCACCTCATATCATCGGTAGACTAGACCCAAAGGTCAAAACGATCAATCGAATAGGTCGGGGATTAACCGGAAAGAAAATACACACGGTTTCCATAGGCCGGATATTTCCTAACCGTTTAAGCACCTTTCCACTTCGCTCGACGTGCTAAAAGTGAGTGTGAGATTTTTATTATAGAAAATAATGGTGTAAAACGGATTTGTAATTGATTTCGAAATCACTTTTAAAACGGTCTTTTGAAAAGTCTCCTATTATGGAGTAATTAATTTAATAATTAAAAATAATATTATATAATAATTTTCAAAAGCCATTTTAGAGTGAAAAATTCTTTGAAATCCTTTTTATAAAGCCCGTGTACGAAATCCAGGGACAAATCTCAAAGAAATCGACGAAAACCAGAAAATCATCAAAAATATTCATAAGTGTTTAAAACCATTTAAAAACTGCTACGAACCCAAGTTCGGCAATTTATTTGGACCAGCAAACTGTGTCCAAATGGCATGAAAACTAATAGGCATGTAGTCCGACATCCCTACTTTAAGATGCAAAAAGAATTTCTGGATTCCGAGTTGAGACCAAGTGGCAGCGACGTCTCAAAGTTGAACCCAGAAAAGATTCACACTGTTTTCCAACAGCGACCAGAGTCTAACTTTGGCACGAAAATCGAAGTAACAAACGAACTCCAATGTTGCCCAAATTTTTCAGAGATGGAGTTCGAAACTCCACCTTTCCAACGAGACCAAAAACGTCAAATTCCGACTTCCGATGCGAACGTGGCGGCATCGCGAAGTGGTACTCAGAAGCTGGAAACAGAGGTAATGTTTTTTTTTTTTTTGGTGGTCCCCCAGCCCGCTTGGGCTGGGCGTACTTGGGCCCTCCCCCAGCCCGCTGCGGGCTGGGGGACCGTGGCCCGCCCCAGCCCGCTGCGGGCTGGGGACCTGGCCCGCCCCAGCCCGCTGCGGGCTGGGGGTAAAGGGGCCGCCCAGCCCGCTGCGGGCTGGGGGCCTGGGCCGCCCCAGCCCGCTGTGGGCTGGGGACCTGGCCCGCCCCCAGCCCGGGTGGGCTGGGGGCCTGTGCGCGCCCGGGCTGGGGCCTGGATGCAACCCAGGCCTGTCCTGGTGCACCCAGAGCCCATTTTTCAGGCTGATTTCAGCCTGCATATTTCCAGCAAGCTGTTTTTTGCATTTCTTGATGATTTAGGGGTGTTTTTCTCAATTTTTGGCATCAAAAATCACTAATAACCATCACTAATCATCATATATTGATTATAACACTAAATTAAAGGAAACCAAGGTCAAAGCTTAGCTTTACAACTAGCAATAATTACTAATCAATAGTAATTACCTCAATTAAGCAAAGGATCAAATTGTTTTAGTGCACAATATCAAGCAAGCCAAACTCCTCAACCCCAAAGCAAAGATCAAGAGGCTTCAAGGACCCAAAATCAACAAAGAAAACAAAATAATGATTACTACAAGATGATAGAGATAAATGGGGATTAAGAAGGAGGATTAGAGAATAGGAGAGATTGCATTACCTTTCTTCTTCTCTTTTCTTTTCCTTCTAGGATTAAACTAATTTATGAAGAGAAGGATATGGAGCTTCTAAATGGAGGCCATTAATTATGTTTAGATCTAGGTTTAGGGATTTATGAAGAGGAGGGTTAGGGTTTATGGGAGGGGTTTGAGATATTAAATAGGAGTGGGTTGGTTAATGGGTCATGGTAAGAGGTTTTAAAACCCATTAGGACTTAGTTTATTTTCCTAAGGTTATCATGTGAACAAAATCCTAAAAAGCATCCTAGTTTTAATTAAAACCATATAATTGCTCATTTGGCCCATTAACCTATAATCACATAAAAAAATTCCCCATTTCAACCCAAAAATATTTTTATTTGCGAACCAATTGCAAATTTAAATTCCCAAAAATTTGTTTAGCCCCCTTTTTTAACTTAAAATCATAATTTTTAACTTATCATTCGGTAATTGCAATCTCAGGGTTGTTACAGTGGACCTTTCTGACCACTACTCTGATGTACACTTTCATGTGTTAGTTATATATTCATATCTTCTTCCGCCTTTGTGATATGGATGTCTGCGATTGATTTGTGTTGTGCTTATTTCTATGTTTATTTCCGAAGATTATTTATAGCCACCGTGTGATAAGCAATCACATGGATGGTCGCACCTCAACAGCCTTATTCTCCGCGCTAGTTGACAGCATTACACCATAGTGTTCTTCGCTAGCGTGGGTATAGAGGTGGGGCGTCACAGCTTGATATGAGAGCCAAACTTCGGAACAATGTAGAATAACTTAACAAGGATCATCGTCCTAAGTCCATCTTAGGAGTCGTACCTTAGGATTAATTCGAGTCTTCGTACCGATTCATCCTATTTTTATTATGATTCCTTGTTTCACTTATCCAGATTGCTTGATATATCTTTTAGTGCATAACCTTTTTCTTCTCCTTCTTTCTTGAGGAAGAAAAATGGTTAGACCTGGACGTCACTGTGCTGGTCAATCTTCTACAACTCCCCAAGATAGAGTTTTTATGACTACCCAGCAACTTCTTGACTTTGTCACGAATGCTCAAGCAGCTGGTTCTAATCCGGAACCTACTCACCCTAAATCTGGGTTTGCACGTTTGTGCAATGATTACACCAATTTGGGTGGGAAGCAATTTAAAAGCATTGAAATTATCATCGAGGTCCAAGCTTGGCTCAGAACGTGCGATAGAATCTTCTCTCGCATGAACCTCACTGACCTCCATCGAGTCTAGGTGGCTTCCTGTGTGCTCCAAGAAAGAGCATTGGACTAGTACGAACTCCTTATTTCAGAAATTAATGAAGCGGATCTCACCTGGGAGCAATTCCGAGGACGCTTCGAGTTAAAGTTTGTACCAGAAGCTGAGAAAGTAACTTTGGCTCGACGTTTTATAGACCTTGTTTAAGGTCCATCCTCGGTGACAGATTATGTCACATCATTCGAGTCGCTTTCCAAATATGGGTTTGAATACATCAACACCCCATTAAAGAAGAATCAAAGATTCGTCTATGGCTTAAATAAGAATCTTAAGAAGCCATTACTTCTAAAGTTAGAGGTTCCTTTCGACCAGCTAATTGATATCGCTCTTCGTATTGAAGAGGCGGATAAGGAAAGTGATGTTGAAGTGGTGGGTTCCAAACCAAACTTCAACAGCAAAAAGAGGCCCAGTAAATACAGAGGCCCTTATCCCAACAAAAAGGGTAAGCAAGCAACCCCTACGGCAAAGTCTTCTTCTCCTAGTGGTGCGAGATGCTTCAACTGTGGATCTGGAGATCATTTTGCGAATAAGTGTTCTAAGCCCAAATTTTGTGGCTATTGTAAGAGCCCGGATCATTACATACATCAATGCCTCCAACGGGAAGGCAAGAAGGAAGGAAAGTTGAATGTGGCTCAAGCCCCTGGCAACACATCTCGTGGCCAAGGTATTCTCACTCCATTCTTGATGGTATTATTTTATTTCATGATCGACCTATTAGAGTCCTCTTTTATACGGGTGCATCCCATTCTTTTATATCAAAGGAACTGGTAGACACTATTTCCTTAAGTGTTACTACATTAATGACTTCTTTAAAAATTGCGAATCCTGTTGTTGGATCCGCAACTCTTAGTTTGCTTTGTAAAGATGTGGAGATTATTTTATGCAATTTTTCCTTCCTAGCCGATTTGCATGTTATGCGTTACTTAGGCTTTGGAATGATATTGGGTATGGACTGGCTTAACCGTTATGAAGCTCATATCCTATGTCCTGAGCGGACTATTTATCTCCGACATCCGCAATCTGTAAATCAGATTTCTATTATTCTTAAAGATTCGGATTCTTCTTTGACTGCATCTTTATATTCTTTAAATCCTCGAGACGATTATGATGATGATGAGGAAGACGTCACTTCTCGAATTCAAGTTGTCCGTGAATTTTCCGACATATTCGAGCCCGTTTTAGGTTTACCACTTAAGCGAGCAATTGAGTTCAGAATTAATCTTACCCCTAAAGCTCAACCTATTACTCGTCCTCCTTATCGCATGTCTAATAAAGAAAATGAGGAGATGCGCAAACAATTATCTGAATTGGCGACGAAGCAATTTATTCGCTCTAGCTCCTCGCCTTGGGGAGCTTCGGCTATTTTCGTGAAAAAATCCGACGGTACGCTTAGGCTTTGCGTTGACTATCGCAAGCTTAACGATCTGACTATTAAAAATAAATATCCTTTACCTCGGATTGACGATCTGTATGATCAGCTTAGCGGAGCTAGGGTCTTTTCACAATTGGACTTGGCTATCAGTTTCCATCAACTTCGTATCGCAGAGGATAGCATTCCTTTGACATCGTTCCATACTCGATATGGATCTTATGAATGGCTTGTTATGCCATTTGGGTTAACGAATTCTCCAGCTTATTTCGTTGAACTCATGAATCGAGTTTTCAAAAATTTCCTCGATCGGTTTGTTCTCATATTCATTGATGATATTCTTGTGTATTCAAAAACGGAGGAGGAACATGAGAAACATCTTTGGATTGTATTGGAAACTCTTAGGAGTAATCAATTAAAGGCAAAACTTTCTAAATGCCACTTTTGGCAATCTCGTGTGAAGTTTCTCGGTCATATTATTTCCGAATCCGGAATTTCCGTGGATCCTTCAAAGATTGAAGCGATTCAAGATTGGAAAAGACCTGAGAGTGTGACAGAAATCCGTAGCTTTCTCAGATTGGAGGGTTATTACCGTCGTTTCATTAAAGACTTTTCTAAGATTGCCGTGCCTCTTTCTGGCATGACTAAGAAGGGAGTTAAATACATTTGGTCGGACAAATATGAAGCCTCTTTTTAGAAATTGAAAGAACTCCTTTCCGATGCTCCTATTCTTGTTATTCCCGAAGGGAATCAAGATTTTGTTGTTTATACTAATGCTAGTCACGTTGGTTTGGGTGCCGTTCTTATGCAAAAAGAACGTGTTATTGCTTATGATTCTAGGCAATTAAAGCCGGCCGAGACTAGATATGCCACACATGATTTAGAACTCGCGGCTATTGTTTTCTCCCTTCGAATTTGGCGTCATTATCTATTGGGAGAGAAATTTATTCTTTACACGGATCATAAGTCTTTGAAATATTTATTTTCTCAAAAGGAACTAAATTTGCGTCAACAGCGTTGGCTCGAGTTCCTTGCACCTTATGATCTTGATATTCTTTATACCCCCGGTAAGGGTAATCGTGTCGCCGATGCTCTTAGCCGTAAACAACAAGCAGTTGTTTCCATGATGATATCCGAATGGAACGATCTCGAGATTTTATCCACTTGTGAGATTCAAGAGCGCATATCCGATTTATGCTCATCACTTATTTTATGTAACCTTGAGGCTCATCCTTCTCTTTTAGACCGCATTCTTGAAGCTCAAGGGCTAGATTCTGAATTTTCTCTTCTTGGCCAAAATGTTAAGGATAAAATTGATATTGAAGGTTTGAAAGACTTTGATATTGATTCTCGTGGCGGCATTCGAAAATTTGGTAGACTTATCGTACCAAATATTGGTGATCTTCGTAAAGATATTTTAGAAGATTCCCATCGTTCTAAATTCACCATTCATCCCGGTAGTAGTAAAATGTATGCTGATATGAAGCGACTTTATTATTGGGAGGGAATGAAATCTGATGTTGCTAACTTTGTTTAGTGTTGCATGACTTGCCAACTTGTCAAGGCCGAACATCAAAGGCCTAGTGGGTTATTGCAACCTTTAGAAATTCCAATTTGGAAGTGGGACCAAATTTCCATGGATTTTATAGATGGCCTTTCCATTCTCGTTCGGGTCATGATAGCTTATGGGTGATCATTGATAGACTTACTAAATCTGCCTATTTTATTCCCGTTAGGTTTAACCGAACCGTTCCTCTTTTGGCCAAACTCTTTATCAAAGAAATTGTTAAATTGCATGGAGTTCCTACTTCTATTGTTAGCGATCGATATCCATTGTTTACTAGTGGATTTTGGAAGAGTCTTCAAAAAGCTTTAGGAACGAAGCTTAATTTTAGCATTGCTTATCACCCCCAGTCCGATGGACAAACCGAGCGTGTGAATCAAACTCTTGATGATCTTCTTCGTGCTTGTGTGCTCGATTTTGATGGAAGTTAGGAAGATCATATTTCACTTGTTGAATTTTCCTATAATAATAGCTTCCAATCTAGTATTGGTATGGCACCTTTTGAGGCACTCTATGGAAGGCCATGCCGATCTCCTTTTTGTTGGCTTGAGGCCGGTGAGAAGCTGGTTTTAGGTCCAGACTTTATTCGTGATTCCACAGATAAGATTGAACTTATTCGACATAGGATGAAAGAAGCTCAGAGTAGACAAAAATCCTATATCGATAATCGAAGAAGGAAATTAGAATTTTCCACCGGAGATTCTGTTTTTATTCGTGTTTCACCTATGAAAGGTGTTGTACGTTTCAGTCGATCGGGAAAGTTAGCACCCCAATATATTGGGCCATTTCCTATCACTGAACGTATTGGTTCTATGGCTTATCGCATTACATTACCTGCTCAGTTTTCTGCTATGCATGACGTATTTCATGTTTCTCAATTACGGAAATGCCTACGAGATTCCGATTCTATTCTTGAGCCTGGTGTTGTGGAAGAAATTGAAGTTTCGTCGAATTTAACTTACGAGCAGCATCCTATTCGAATTATTGCTTCGGAGGTCAAACGACTTCGAAGTAAAGATGTTCCGCTTGTGAAGGTTCAATGGTCCTCAAATCCTAAGGATTGCTCTTGGGAATCCAGAGAATTCATCGAGCGAACACATCCAGACTTGCTTACTCCTACTCTTTGAGGTGAACTTCCTATTTCAAAGTTCTTTTGTGTTAATATGCTTTTATGGTTGTTACTTTTTATTTCCATCTTATATATGGCGAGGATGCAATTTCTTTAAGGAGGGGAGTCTGTAACAACCCGCATATTTATCGATTTTATATTTAAATATTTTATTTAAATATTTTGTCATTAATCAGATATTGGTCCAAAAAGCTACTTTTTGCAAACGGTCAAATTAGGACTCGAGACCACTTCCATTGAGTTCGAAACGTCGTTTACAACTTTTTTAACTATAAACATTGATAGGTTTGGAGTTAGTGGAATTTCACTTACTTTTCCCGCTTTGGACTTTGGGTTAGATTAGCCATTATAACTTAAACCCACTTCTCTCCTTCTCCTCACTCTGCATAAATTCCTACCAAACACAAACTTTAACATTAATGGTGAGTGGAAAGGGAAATTAGAAACTCCAAGCCTAGGTTTCAACTTCAAATCCATCATTCAACTCCAAATTCAAAGAGAAGCTATTGGATTCAAGCCTCTAGTGTTGAGATTGAAGTAGATTTATTCTTGCTTTGCTTCAACCTTCATTTTCATTGACTTTTTGTGTAAAGGTGAGATTTTTATCTCACATTCTTGTCTATAACTCTTTTGGACTGTTGGGAATGAATTTCCATCACTTTAGCATGCGCATTTGCATTTGGATTGGATTGGATTGGCGAAAAACTCCAATTTTTACTGTTTTTGGTGAAAAACTGCAGTTAGGTCGCACTCCCTCGAAATGACGCCTCGGGATTAGGTCCTTTCCCCTAGGTCGTAGGTCGCATCTGCACCGTTAGGTCGCGTGACCTTAGGTCGTTCCCCTTTAGGTCGTATGACCTTGAGTCGTTCACATGGTTTAAGCCGTTAAGTCGTTAGGTCGTAGGTCGCAAGGCCGTAGGTCGTGCAATCCCCTTAACTCGCTCGGCCTTGTCATTTTTAGGTCGCAAGTCTTGCTAGGTCGCTCCTTGTGTCATCTCGTTCGGCCTTTATCTCGTTGGGTCGTTCCCCTTTTAGGTCGTGTGGCACTTTAGGTCGCGTGGCACAATAAGTCGCGTGACCTTTAACCCGGTATGTCGCATGATCTTTAACCCATTAAGTCGCGCTTGCACTTTAGGTTGTTGCTCGGACTTTCCACATAGGTCGCTCGGCCTTTGTTCCATTAGGTCGCGTACCCCCTTAAGTCGCTCGACCACTAGGTCGCGTACCCCCTTAAGTCGCTCGACCTCTAGGTCGCGAAAACCTCTAGGTCGCTCGACCCCTTAAACTCGTAGGTCGCTCGGCCCCTTACAACCTTAGGCCGTTCTATTTAGGTCGCTCGACCGTACTAATGATAGGTCGTGAACTTCTTAAGTCGCTCGATCCTATCCTCCCTTAGGTCTTCACTAGGTCGTACCGTTTTGGACGGGGCGCTGCCCCCTGAACCCCCGCGACCTGTCCGGGCAGGTCGAACCCCGTAACGGGGGCATTGCCCCCGCACCCCCACCTTGGGGGGTTACCACCCCCCCGAACCCCCTCGGTAGGGGATCTTATCTGAAAAACATTCAACAGAACTTGCTTTGTTGAGATGCTGAGTTGACCATTCTTCGAAACAAGCTATCTTTGGCTTCTCGGTCGATTTTATGGTATCACGGCCTTGCTAAAAAGGCGGGATAACAACTTTAGAAATATGAAGGTTTCAATTCTAGTAGTAAATATCAAAACTCTTTCAACAAAATGATTTCAACCCTATTTTCAATAACAAAGCTCTTTTCTTAAACCGTTTTTTTCAATCTACTAGTATATACAAACCTTTACCTCGCTCGGATGAGAAATCTAATTAAATGGATTAGTAAAACAAGTGGTATGAAACGCTTGCGTTCACTTCGTCGGTTAATTCTTGGACTTGTTCGTTTGAACCTCTTGTGACAATTTTCTAGTGAAGATTTACAGTTTGTTCGTAAATATTTAAGTTAAGCAAGTGGTTATGGGACACGAAGACAAACTTTTATATTTACTAGCTTAGTGTAATTGACACTTCTCGTTGATCATGATGATCATTTTATGATTTAGAATAGCAATTGTGCGATGTCTTTTTGTTTGCAAGGTAAGACTAGACCTCATGGGTGTGATTCCGACTCACACATATCTCTTTGTCCGCAAGGTTAGTCTAGACACCATTTGTGTAATTCCAGTCACACATACCTTTTTGTTGCGAGGTTAGGCTAGACACCATTTGTGTGATTCCACTCACACATACCTTTTTGCTTTTTGGTTAGCCTAGACCTCATCTCGGTGATTCCGACTAACCCATATGGGGTAGCTCCCCATGGTCTTCGGACCGTCATGTGATAGTCCTCTTTCTCTTTTTCTGTGATTTCTGTATTTCTTGTGTTGATTTCCGGAATTTATGTCATTGACTTGTTCTGAGTACAAGTTTAGGGTATGATGCCCTCTTTGGATCTTTGAGAAGATTCGTGTGATATTGAATTATCTCTTATTGATTGATCTTCTGTTAATCATCATTTGCATACTTATAGTAGTATGTTAGTATGGATATTTTATGTTTATGCATATCTTTTATTTTATACCATGTCATCTGATATTTATAGCTAGACTGATCCGTTTATTATTTTCTTAAATAATACTCGGGTCAGACCGAGATGTTATAGGTGCTTCTGCATGACTTCTTCCCGGGATTTGCTACTCTTACTTTTGGCTAACTATTTAGATTAGCAGTTTTTGTTGTATACACTTGAGATATAGACTCATATTTTGTATAGCACGTGTTGCTATTATTTTGTATTATTGTGGATCTTTTTGACCACTACTCTGATGTACACTTTCATGTGTTAGTTATATTCATATCTTCTTCCGCCTTTGTGATATGGATGTCTATGACTGATTTGTGTTATGCTTATTTCAATGTTTGTTTCCGAAGATTATTTATAGCCACCGTGTGATAAGCAATCACATGGATGGTCGCTCCTCAACAGCCTTATTCTCCGCGCTAGTTGACAGGACTACACCGTAGTGTTCTTGGCTAGCGTGGGTATAGAGGTGGGGCGTCACAATCCATCCCGGAACATTGTTCATCAAATTCCATAAAATCCGAGTGACCTATCTGATTCGGCCACAACACTACCGCAAAAATTCGACCAGAAACTAGATCCGATCAATCTTGCCAGCTAAAACAGATCTCTTCCTCAAAGAGCCCTCCCATTATGCGGAACCACCTGTAAAGCTCGAAGAACTAAGTCGAAACAGAACTCAAACTCTTGATGCGGATGAAAAATTTAACCCCTTCGAAGATATCCTGAAAAATCAAACCACTTCGATAACTCAAACATCCTCTAGAGATGCTTCAATCCAAACAAAGATTACTCAGAGAACTTCTGAACCATCGCAAGTCACTTTTGCGATTCCACTCAGCTCAGATCCTAAGAAATCGTTCTTACTTCACCAAATCAAACAGCTAAAGCCTTCAAATCAAAAGAAGAACTAGTGGTCTACCTCCAACCACAAACATCACACCCAATTGAGATTCCAGAAGAAATGGACAAGCTCCACTATCTGCCTTGCCTACTGATAGAAGAATGACAGAAACTTCTGAACCATCGAAGAAATAGGCCACACTGCTGCTACTGCTGCCAATGACATCCTTATCCAAAATCTCATCAAATCACAAAGGTATGCTAGCCACTTCCACACTAGAGCCTTCAAGATAGATATTCCTTAGGAAACTCGACTCAAACTAAGCACAAAACACTCTGCCAAACCGTGTCTCAAACTCAAATACAGACAGAACTCCTTCCTGAAGTTTCCAAGATACCATCGCTGGCTTCAGCACTTTCTACTGATCCAAACTCAAGAAAATCCACTCACACGAGTGCAACAAAGCTTACAATCCAAAGACAAATTCTGAACCTTGGAAAGATTTCCTTAAGACATCGGCGAAATCCTTCACACCAAACTGCAAAACTACTCAAGATGCCCAATACTGCTCTAGCAGATTCACTTCCGACCTCAAACATTCGGACTCCAACCACTGGTAGTTGTGTTACACACGCCACTACCCTATCTACCTCTAGAACTTATATTGGAAAACCTGAACAGGTAACCCAATCAAATAGGTAGAATATATATATGTATACACACACACACACAAAAAAAATTACAAATATGCTCTCTCAAGAAGGACACCACTCTAGAGTCTAGGTATTCACTCAACCTAGAGCTCTGATACCACAATGTAACGACCCGCCTTTCATTCCATAGAAAGACGCATCATTAAGAAGAAAGAAAAGGATAGAAAAGATAAAAGAAAAGAAAGAAAGAAACAGACAACATCAAAATCTCACAGCGGAACGAATAAATTATATTATATCACATAAAACATTACATAATATCATATACATCAGAGTTGAATAGCTAACACAACACAAACTTGACAGTTAGACACCTGTCTAGCAATTACAATTCAAGTACATCAGAGAGAACAAATACAACTAAACACAGCAGAATCACAATATATCTACACGCTGAATCCTCCTGCTCCATTATCTCCTCCAGAAACTCGTCAAAGCAATCCTGAAACACTTGACTACTCATACGTAATATGAGTACCCAAGAGTTTAATAAAACAAAAAATAAACACTCGCATCAGACATGGGTCTGGTGTGAGTAAACGAGGATAAAAGTTGCTTAACTTTAGAAAATCCTTTGAAAACAAAAGGTATCACGTAAGACTTTCCACACATAAACATGGAAAAGTTTTTACCTTACGCTAACCAAAACATTTGATAGGAAATCCAGTGATAATATAATAGTGTCTAGGGTTTTCAAAATAAAGTGCAGAAATAGCTGGAATGCTTACATCTCACGTTCCAACGTAGTTGGGCACAATCAAAACCGTACATGCACTTATTGGATTATGGATTCCATCAATGGCAGGGCTACTGGGGTAACGCCCATCATAGAACGTGACCTAGATCACCGTACCGAGGAGTACGTCCGCTCCCCTGCAACACAAAGCCGGAGCAATTCCTTACTGAATAGTTTCGAAAAGGACCACCCCGCAGATTGGCCGTCGCCAACTACCACACAGCCGAAATATAAAGGGACCTCTAGACAGGGGTAAATCTTGCTCTCCAGTGGGGGCTACCCACGAAGCCTTGCTGCACCTCCCCTGTTTTAGCCATTCCCGGTTGATGAGGCTTGAGGCTACACTTACCTTTATAGGACACATCAATCTTAGAATGCTCATCGTCCACCTGATGATGTTCTGAAAGCATTCAATCCATACAAGTTCGTTCCGGGTTCGAACGAAACCGAGGGCATTATCTCGTTACACTCATTTTGGAATCACACTCAGAGTTAACGACAATAACCTTTGCACTCTGAATCACCATATCGAACCTATAAGTACTATTCCATCAAACTCATTACGGAATCACCCACAAAGTTATACTGACGTATAGTTCTTACACCTCGAGTCTTCACTTGCTCCACATAACGACCTAACGTTTAATTGGAATCAATGTGGTTTTCGAATATCCAAATATGGAAACCGTTCCCGGTCTCACCGAAACCAAATGCCATTTTAATGTCCAAGTTGTACTTAAGGGTTTTTAACAATTAACTCATTTCGTTATTATATATTTCACACGGATAGATAAATTACATATCACAATAGATAATCACATTCTCATCATAAACAGATAATCTGTATCATAATCACAACAGATAATCATCACAACCAGATAATCCATATTATCTTATTTTAACTAAGCATCCATATCATATAGATACTATTCATCTCATTACTAAGATCACAACCATTCAAAGGAATATCAATATCATCCATAAGAAAATGATTTATTAACCATCAATTAAAATTAATTTAAAATGAATTAAATTAATTACTTATATCTCTAATTAATTTAACATAAATTAAATTAATTACCACATTTATAAATCCTGCTTAATATCCATTAATTAATTAACCCAGTTAATTAATCATTCACTAAGTATTCAACTTGATTAAACACCTTTGATTAATCATTCACTAATTACAATAAGTAATTAGTCTTTAATTAATTTCACAAAATTAATTAACCTTAATCATAAGTAATTAACATTTAATTACTTCATTTATTAATTAATTATACATTTATCCTAAATTAATTACATTAATTAATCACTTAATTAATTATTACTTAATTAAACAATCATTAATTATATTAATTAATGATTCTAATTTATATTTAAATTAATCACTTTATTAAAATTAATTACATTTAGTAATTAATCTACAATTATTAATCACCTTGATTAATATTAATCGAGTAATTAATTACCCTTAATTACCCATAAAAAATTAATTATCCCATAATTTAATTATCTTCATTAATTAATCCCTTGATTAATTTCAACAGTAATTATCCAAATCACTTTATTATAAATCATCTCCACTAATTACATTCTAGAAATTATCAATTATTACTTCCCTAAGTAATCCTGCTCCATTAATTACATTAAGCAATTACTCCTATTAAATCATCAAATGATTTACTTAAATTAATTAAAATAAAATAAATTAACTAACTTAACAAATCACATTATCATAATTAATTACAATAAGTAATTAATCCTTTCATTACTTTTATCAAGTAATTATACTTAATAAATTACAATTGTTTATCTTTAATTAGTTAATCTAATTAATTATCAAAATTAATCACCTTAATTAATTACTTAATTATCCTTAGATAATTATCATTATTAATCAACAATATTTCCTTAAATTACTTCCTTAAGAAAATTATCTTGAATTAATCATCATTAATTATGTCTAATAAAATTAATTGTAAATCATTATTTAAAATCAAATAAATAAGTAAATTTTCTTATTTATCTTAATTATTCATAAAACAATTCATTTACTTATTAACGACTTTATTTACATTCCAATGTATTTAAAACAATACATTTCTAAAATTAAATTCAAATTTCATTTTAAAATTTAAAGATTTCAAAATGTTTAACCATTTAAACATTATCCAAAATTTAAATAAACTTATAATCCTTAAAATAAAAATAAATGTTAAAGAACATTCATTACTTAAATATATAGAAAAGTTAAAACACCAAATTACTTAATTTTATCAAAGAAATAAGTTTCAAAATGATTATTTAACTTTTCAAATTAAAGTTAAACACTTCATATTTTTAATTCAAATATTAAAGGAAAGAATGCTTTCAAGCTTAAACCTTATTTGAAATCAGATTCATTTTTAAATCTACTTTTAAAACATTTGAATCTATCCATTATTTAAAAATTTACAAAACTGTTTTGAATTCAAATCTGGTTTTCAAAGTAAACCTGAAAACTATATTTAACTTGATTTCAAAACTAAATTTAAACCTTACCTAAATTTAAATTCTTCATTTTTAAAACTTGAATTCAAAAGCT
The DNA here is from genome assembly GCA_030765085.1 of Allium cepa. Taxonomy (NCBI): domain Eukaryota; kingdom Viridiplantae; phylum Streptophyta; class Magnoliopsida; order Asparagales; family Amaryllidaceae; genus Allium; species Allium cepa. The sequence goes on from CM060930.1 coordinate 58,371,463, forward strand.
CACTTGAATTAAATTTCAACTAAAGCTTTTAATTTAAATCCCTGCCTAAATTTAAATTTCTTTAAAATTAAAAAAAAAAACTACACATTTACAGGGTTTACAACCTGAACTTAGCCTTACCCGAGACCCCAAATTATTACTCTGAGTTAAACCCTATTCTTCTTCGAGACAAAAACATGAAAACCCGAGTGAAGCTTCGAGCAACTACCCAGCACCAACCCACAATGGATCATCAGAACCAAACATGCACAGCGCATATGCACTGGCGCTCCGGTGGCTTCTAGCCACCCCATCCAACCTCACCAAGTCACCGATAGTCCTTCAACGCAATTGTGACCATCAGATAACATACTTCAGTTCGAATTCAAATTTTCAGGTTGACCAATGCAACCTGAAACACAACATCACCCTTACCAAAAGCTGTCAACACCGAGGAAACCCACCTCCGACCATCATCAACCCTGAGACTCTGGCCAACCCTCCTTCTATGTCTCCTCTGCAACTTCCCAAAATCTGGTAACACTCGGTGCACCATAGAAATCACGAAGCTAAAAATTCCGACCACCTTAAAAAGTAGGGCAAGAACCTGGAAAACCACTACTGCCATTGCCACCACCCACTGACAAAATATTTGGCAATTTTCCCTTACACCTCCATCTGTACTCCACCTCCAGAAAGACCCACAGCCCTCCAAATCCACTAGATCACCATAAAAAACTCAAAAACCCAAATTCTGTTCAAAACAGAAATGCCCCCCAACAGTTTATTTAAAACTGTAATATTTGATTTTTTAAGAATTCCTGATTTCAAATATGTATTCTTGTTATAAACTTGTTTACAATATTTTAAGATGTATGATATTTGTTTTAAAATTCAATGATGACTGATTTTGTGGTTTTCAGAGACAAAAGATTTTGATTAAAACTAAATTATAATTTATAAATCCAAATTTATACCAAACAAACATATTTTGTTTACACAAAAATTTCTAACCGAAATCAATTCAAGTGATAAAAAATTTCTATTAAAGAAAATCTTAATTTACAAACTAATTAAATATGAAGATACAGGTAATCAGCAACATATAAACATATTCATACATTTACACACAGAACAGTCATCAATATGAAATCATCACAACATACTTATTTCTTCTAATTCATATGTACAGATACCTTAAGCTTTTTGCATGGTGAGGTTACTCATTTCAAATTTTTTTTAAACAAAACAGTTTTGTCTAAACAGATTTTGATTTCTGTGAATTACAACCTGAGTTCTGTAAATTATGTTTAGCTTTGATTTTTAAAGAAAACTATTTTTAATATAAATAAGTTTACTCACTTCATTGAAGAGGCAGAAAATACTCAGAGATGCATTCACAATTTCCTGGAACAGATGATTGCAAGTTGAATCTCCTGAGACTGTTGAACGCTCTGGATAATCAAACTGTTAAATCTTCTGTTGATGTTGAATTATAACTGCATTTGTTAGTTGATGATGCTTTTACTTGTTGTTTGTAATTTATTTAGACTGCATTCTACCCATCTTAAATTTTCTTGAGTTTGAAGTTGAACTTGCAAATTGATGTTGAAGTTGCAGATTTAGGATTTGCATATTTTGATTTTGCAGATTTTTAAACATGTATTGTGTTTGGGTTTTGATTTTTACTTAAATCTGATTCTCAGATTACATTTGAAGATAATGGTTTTAAGAAAAATGAATTTGCTAAGTTTTTCTTATCTACAAAAATAAATTTCAAAAATAAATAACTTGCCACTTCTTAAATTATGATGTAGATAAATTTACAAGTGTCTTCATTATGGGTTAAGAGTCTAACACATGTTTTTATTAATATTAAAAGAAAATTCTTAGTTTATGAATGTATTTAAATTCTTCTAAAACCATTTCTAATTTAATTTAAAATGTTTTTAAATATTTATCTATTTTTAGCCTTTAATTGATTACAAGAAAATTCTTTTATAAAATTACTCATATTAATGTTTGTTTGAATATTTTTAAAACTAATTTTCAAAAGAATTTTTTTTAAAAAGAATAAGAATGTTGAATGTAACGAGTCGGATTTTGCCCGCTCGAAAATCGACATCCATACTTCAAATCGTACTCGAATGTCATAGATTCGACCGTTCAAATTTCGATTCGCCGGAGCTTATAACAACATTAAGTAAATAACACAGCGGAATAAAAGAATAATACATTGATATACAACTTTGATAAAATATCTGATACAACAGATGATCCAATCAATATACATCAGAGGTATGATACAATAAAATAGCAGCGGAAAGAAAATAGATGATAACATCTAGTAGTGGAACAATATAACTCTTAGATAGTCTTCAAGGAAGAACTCCGAAAATAACTGCAACTCCATTTCCAAGAATCAATCTAGTAGAAGCTCGAACTCCCAATAACATATCACCAAGATTAGCAAGACTGGTGCGATCCAAAGACTGAACTAACCCCAGATAATCCACTATATCTACCTATCTGAAAAACCCCACTCCGACTGCTCGTGTAGAAAATAATGAGCACCCAGAGTTTAGGAAAGAAAACAATAAACTCCGGATCAGTCGTGGGACTGGTGTGAGCAACAAAAACAGTTTATCTTTTGAAACATTCTACAAAAGATTTTCAAAGTCAATTCGCAATGCTTTTTAAAAATGAGACTACCATAAGGCTTCCCGCACACACACACAATGCAAACGCAGAATCGGAGGAGATTTCTCCTTATGATAGTCAAAGATGCTTGATACGCATTAAAAGAAACATTTGATATTATTACTAGTGCATAGTGTAGGAAAAATTCATTTCGAAAGTAGAATATAAATCTTAGCCAACATAGACATTTCGAACTATGCCTACTATAGCTACCATCCAAACAGTGGTGACCGCCATAAGTGAATGGCAGGTCCTACAACTAATACCGTACAAGTTTCGTATTGGAAATTGGATTTCCAACGAATGATCAGGCCAAGGAACTTCCCATTGCCACATGAGAATGCCTCTAGATGGACATCCCCGAGAACCAAACCGGATCTCTACCAACACAAGGCCGGGTTACCCCTAACTGAGTAACAACTGACCGAATATGCCATCCCCCGGTCCTTTGGGACCTTTATCCGAGAGCTCTCTTATCAATTCACACAATCATAACAAAGTTTTTTCAACATGAGTAAGTATCTGGGCTCCATACCATGATACCACCCTTTTCCAGAAGGAAATGCACATATCCTAAAGGGCGCTACCCCTCATAACCTTGCCGCATCTTTCCTGTTTTGACCATTCACGGTGTGTGAGGCTCGACGAAGTCACGTCCACAAAAACATACTTTATACAAAAGCCATGCTTTGGGTCAACAAATGATCATAGAAATGATCACAAAGATAGATGATCAAACAAATGATCCTATCACAAATAATCAACACAATGATCATTTCACAGCAACACTCAGCATGTCACATTACCAAAATTGGGAATATATCGCTGATAACCTTCAACTATATAACCTCTGAGCTCGTACGTCTCAGAGAAGGGTGTTAAGCTAAGAGAATAAATTCTCCGCCACCAACAGAAATATATTTGAAAGAAATCGGCTTTATATCTCAACTTGTAATGTCAGGCATACAATCCATACAAGTCAGTTCTGGGTTCGAACAGAACCGAAGGCACTTACAAAGAAGTCCTTGCAATCCGGATATTCACAATCCCGATCGGATTTCCCATCACTTAGGGAGTTTCTATACCGGCGCGACTCGGTGCAGAAACAATCGATAGGTCATCCTATCGCTTTCGCAAATACCCGGTCTTCATCACCGGTCTTCAAATGCTATCCATAACGACGTATCACATATTCGGAATGGGTTATACGACACAAAGGTCCTTTCCCGGCTAAACCGAATAGTGAGCGAAATAGTTCAAAAACATATGGATATTGGGATTTCAATTAAGTCACAACTTAATAATTCAAAACTTTCTTTCAAATGGTTTAATCAATTACCATTTCAATCTTTAAACAAAAAGATTTTATTTTCACAACCTTTAACGGTTTAAAAAATTTTCACATTTTAATCTTTTAAACAAAAGATTCATTCACAGATTTTCCAAATCAATTTTCATTTCAATTTGATTTACTCGTTAAATCTTTAAATCAAAGATTTAACTTATAGCCTTCAAAACAATTTCATTTCAATTTGATTTAAACAAATCATCAATTTAAATCTGTTAAAAATAACAGATTTAATTCATAGCTTTCAAAAAGGATTCATTCATAACTTAGGAAAAACATTTCTCTATTCAATCTTGAAATTCCCCTAATTAACTGGAATCTCAGTTTTTATCCAAAAGTGTTTATCATTTGAAAACAACAGTTTTCATTTTGGAAATCTGATTCATTTATACGAGTTGAAATCCTTGAGTTAAATTCAAATTCCCAAAAATAATACTTTAAAAATGGTTTAACTCATAATGACTAGTATAATATCATTAATCCCTAGTTTCAAATTACAGAATTCAATTTCAAGTATTGAATTTAAATTTAAATCAACTTATTTAAATTCCAAAAACTTAATCAAGTAATTTAAAAATAATAAATTCTATTTTTGAAATTCCATTCCAAAAGCTTTTCACATTTATTCCGATTCCATTTTCAAAACATTTGAATTTAAAAATTCAATTTTAACTATTTCAAAAATCTGCGACTTAATCGATTTCCTCGTGAAATCCATATTTGTGTGTGTATGGTGTGGTCCAGGGTTTTAACATACTAGTGCAACATCATTTCAATCATCACAGATTTAAATACAACAATATATTTGATAAGCGATATAACCATAACGCTTATCTTTCATACACATATTCGCAGATATATATATCACAAATAATAAACTATATCACAGATCACAACACAAATCAGGATAATCATAAAGCATTACAGTCCAGAAATGTCAAATAATTCAACATTCAATAGAATCCAAACATTCACAAAAGAATTTATTAATCAACTGATTAATTTAGATTAGATGTATCATTATAAATCCGGTTTGATTATCATAATTTAGTTTTAAATTATATGAAATAAATCTTCTTTCAAATTTATTAGTTAACCCTTAATTATTAACTAATCATTCTTAAATCAATGAGTCAATTAATCTTAAATTTATTAATCTTAATTAATTGCCATTATTAATTAATCCGTTAATTATTCACAAATAATTATGCTCTGATTTAAAAATCATCATTTAATTAATTACATTCATTAATTATCTATTAATTTCTTCTCTAAGCAATTAATTTTTCGAAACTATCAAATGATTACTCTGAATAAATTAACTTAAGAAATTTAATTTAAATAATTTGATTAACTCCATAAATTACACCGAATATTTAATTTCACAATTATTATTATTAAGTAATCGTACTTAATAGTTCTACAATTGATTATTATGAAATTAATCAATCTAAATTTATTGTTAAGATTTATCACATCAATTCATTCTTCAAATAAAATCTTAATTAATAGTCTTTATCAATTATTTAATTTCTTTAATTTCCTTTCCAAAGAAATTTCTTATATTAAATTTTAACATCTGATTTAAGATTAGTTCCAGGTTCTACTTTTAAATTCAATTTGTTTAAATGTCATTTTCAATTTCAATTCTATTTTAAATTCAAATTCTTTAATACACTTAATTGTGTTGAAATTATTAAACCAAATTGAATTTAAAACTTTATTTTATTTACAAACTAGATTTCAATTCAATTTGAATTTTTATTTACATTTTGATTTAAACCTCAGCTTAAAACCTTGTTTTAAAATTTAAATTTTTGTTTTGAATTCCTGGAAGATAGGTTCAGGTAAAACCTGAAACCAAACCTTATACTCGAGACCCCTCTTCCTTGCTTCGAGTCAATCTGCAAAAATCTCGAGCACGTCTCGAGTCCCCCCCTGCTCCTTTCCTTTCGCGTTTCCTTCTTCTTCTTCTTCTTTTTTTTTTCTTTCTGTTCTTCAGATCCAAGTGTGCACGGTGCACGTGCACCGTTGCCTCGACCACCTCCGGCCATCCACACGAACCTCAACACGACGCCTTCCATCACCAGATGCCATCACGATCAACCAAAAACCATCACCACGCCCAAACCAAAATCTAGCAGTGAAAACCAAAACCTGGAAACACAAGAACCCAAACCTTCCCAACCTGTCAACGAGTCGTTCTCCCCACCTCGGCCACTTGAACTCGCCAAACTCCAGCCATGAACTCGCCTCCGACCATGCTACCACCTTCCCAAACCTCATGCAACTCGATGCACAGTTGAAGACGCGGTGGTCAAAAGTTCAATCACCTCAAAAATTAGGGCTACCAACTTCAAATCACTGCCCCCATCGCCACCGCCACCGTTGGCATCTCCAACCATTTTTCCCACCACACCCATCAGCTCCTCCTCTACCTCGAACAAACCCGACACCTCTAGTTCATCGCGTCGCCGGAAATCGGCCAAAGTGCAAATTTCGTTCATTATTGAACTGCTCGAAAAACTCGACACTAAAAATTACCAAACATATCTTAAAAATCATTGTTTTAGGTAAGGATTCAAGCTACATGCTTGGATCAATGTTTTATGAAATTCGAAATTTCCCAAATTTAGAGTTTCATCTGTAAAAACTAAATTTTTCCTCTTGTATACATTTATGCTTCATGAAATTATTTTTAGATCATAGTTCTTATTTAAATACACAACTTTGCTTTAGATATAAAGGCTTGAAAGTGATTAGAAATGGAGGATTGAAGTTATTTCTATTTGGTTCATCCTGAACAAACAAAAAAAAATAAAAACAGACATCTCAACACTGTCAAAATAGTTTCATATACACAGTGTCAAAACAAAGAAGATATTCAACATCCATAATAAACATAAATCATTCACTGGTCATAGCTTAACATAAAATTTATATTATGTTTACTCACCTGGAAGAAGATTTTGAATTTTCTACTATTTTGTTGGACTCTGTTATGTATAAGCAGAGGTAAGCTTTGTATAAATAGATGCAAGCTTTTGCTTGACAACAGTTATGCACCTCTTAATTCACTGTATAAACACATCTATACTTGCTAATATGTAAACATTAAAACCATGTTTCCAATCATCACCATCACATACATAGGAGATCAGAGGAGTTGGTTTAAAAATTAGAGTTTGCTCACAGTTGATTTAAGAAGAACAGAACTTGCTTCCTGTTGACACAGGCTTTGATTTTTCCAATAGAAACCTTGCTTCTTTGATCTCTGGCTCGAGTTGATTGTTTTATTTAAGTTGAAATTTGTTTATGTTTGAAATGGTTTTTACTTCAGTTTATTCTTAGCTTTGCAGGAACGAGCTGATGAAAATATATAGGAGAGCATGTTTATAAGTTGATGTATATATAAAAGAGGAGTTGTACAGGTTGATTATTGTTCTATGCAAGGTGATGTTACCTTCTCTTTGTACTATAAGCATGGTTGAAGATGCTTTGTTCAATAATTATGTATGTACAGTTTATATATGTGCTTGTTTGAGTTGAGATGAAAGCTTTATTACTTTTCTTTGTACTTCTTTATTTGTTTTAAATATTTTTTTTCCTTGCCTGCATACTAAGCTCTACAGGCAATAGGCTATATACTTGTCTACACTTGCATTCTTTTGTTTATACTTCATGTACAATATACTTTATTTCTTTTACTTGCATGTATTTGCTCAGCTGAAAACATTTATTTGTTTTGCTTTTGAAAGAATGAACTTGTCTTGCATATTAAACTTTACAGATAAGATTCCACTTGCCTTGGCTTGCTTTATTACTTAACCTGGTTTCATATTTTGTTATTATGTGTTTATTTATTTAGCTTTGTAACCTGCTTTGTATTCTATTTGATTTCTTTCTTTTGCAAGCTACATACTAAAACTATTTATATTTGTTTGTATTTATTATGTTTGATTTGTTTTGTTTTTGGTTATAACTTTAACTTATATAGGTACCAATATATTCTATTTTGTTCTTTCTTATGCATTTGTTTATTTGTGTTGTATTTTATTATTTTGTATGCTTTGCTGAAATGTATTATATCATGTACTTTATTCTATTTATTTTACTTTGTTGATTTGCTTGCTTTGACTTTATAGTTTATAGTTTATCTCACATATATTTCTATTTCTATTGTGTTTCTATTGTTAGTTTAAATATTTACCATATACTTTATTTTAAAAATTATTGTTTTACATTTCTCTATGTACACATATATTTTATATAACTCAAATTTTCATCCTTTATCCAAAAGTGTTTATCATTTGAAAACAACAGTTTTCATTTTGGAAATCTGTTTCATCTATACGAGTTAAAGTTCTTTGGTTAATTCCAACTTCTCAAAATTATACTTTTTAAAATGGTTTGATTCATTTATACCCAAATATACATATATATATATATATACATTCACATATATACATATACATACAATAATTAAAAATTTAAATGATTTATATAGAAGATATTTGAACTCGGGGAAACTCACATCACTATTTATAATTAATTTTATAAATTTTTATTCAAAATTTCATTTAATTATTAATTTAAATTAAATAAAAATTCAGGATCGTTACAGACTTCCCCCCTTAAAAGAATTTCGTCCTCGAAATTCGCAAGCACGAAAACAACACAGAGATAGACAGATTCGATCTCCTATAATTCTTCAAACTTAAGATATGGATTCCAAATTCAAGTCGGAATATCTCAGAATACATACCAATTTGTCCCTCTTCGGACCTTGGTATCCACAAGAAATTACAATAGAATTTCAAAATTTGGTTTCAATCAAAATCATTTTATCGATACAATTCTAATCATTCTTCATATTCTATTAATCAATTTAACTCAATTTAAAATTTCTAATTCATTTAAAATTTCCAATTTCAAATTTATTAAAGTTTAAATCCAAAAACTGAAAAGAAACTGATGAAATATGAAGAAAGAATTTCTACAACGATTCGTAGAGTCATCATCGCACCGGAACTTTTTCTTGTAGCTGTCACGAAGAAATCAAAAGAATTTAGAACGAATCAAAGAAAATTGATAAGAAAGTTGTTTCCATTGTCACAAGGTATTGACCATTTATAGTCGCATTTCCCTGTCCTCTATCTCGTTCTCTTCTTGCACTCATACTTACTATCAGTGGATAGCAAGAGAATTTACTGAGGCGTTAAAACGGATATCTTAAGGATTACTCAATCTAGGATTTACTTCACCCTATCTCTAATGAGCTACTTAATGTGTTACACTCCTGAGCTAAAGTTTAACCCTTAGCTCTGATACCACTGTAACGAGTCGGATTTTGCCCGCTCGAAAATCGACATCTATACTTCAAATCGTACTCGAATGTCATAGATTCGACCGTTCAAATTTCGATTCGCCGGAGCTTATAACAACATTAAGTAAATAACACAGCGGAATAAAAGAATAATACATTGATATACAACTTTGATAAAATATCTGATACAACAGATGATCCAATCAATATACATCAGAGGTATGATACAATAAAATAGCAGCGGAAAGAAAATAGAAGATAACATCTAGCAGTGGAACAATATAACTCTTAGATAGTCTTCAAGGAAGAACTCCGAAAATAACTGCAACTCCATTTCCAAGAATCAATCTAGTAGAAGCTCGAACTCCCAATAACATATCACCAAGATTAGCAAGACTGGTGCGATCCAAAGACTGAACTAACCCCAGATAATCCACTATATCTACCAATCTGAAAAACCCCACTCCGACTGCTCGTGTAGAAAATAATGAGCACCCAGAGTTTAGGAAAGAAAACAATAAACTCCGGATCAGTCGTGGGACTCGTGTGAGCAACAAAAACAGTTTATCTTTTGAAACATTCTACAAAAGATTTTCAAAGTCAATTCGCAATGCTTTTTAAAAATGAGACTACCATAAGGCCTCCCGCACACACACACAATGCAAACGCAGAATCGGAGGAGATTTCTCCTTATGATAGTCAAAGATGCTTGATACGCATTAAAAGAAACATTTGATATTATTACTAGTGCATAGTGTAGGAAAAATTCATTTCGAAAGTAGAATATAAATCTTAGCCAACATAGACATTTCGAACTATGCCTACTATAGCTACCATCCAAACAGTGGTGACCACCATAAGTGAATGGCAGGTCCTACAACTAATACCGTACAAGTTTCGTATTGGAAATTGGATTTCCAACGAATGATCAGGCCAAGGAACTTCCCATTGCCACATGAGAATGCCTCTGGATGGACATCCCCGAGAACCAAACCGGATCTCTACCAACACAAGGCCGGGTTACCCCTAACTGAGTAACAACTGACCGAATATGCCATCCCCCGGTCCTTTGGGACCTTTATCCGAGAGCTCTCTAATCAATTCACACAATCATAACAAAGTTTTTTCAACATGAGTAAGTATCTGGGCTCCATACCATGATACCACCCTTTTCCAGAAGGAAATGCACATATCCTAAAGGGCGCTACCCCTCATAACCTTGCCGCATCTTTCCTGTTTTGACCATTCACGGGGTGTGAGGCTCGACGAAGTCACGTCCACAAAAACATACTTTATACAAAAGCCATGCTTTGGGTCAACAAATGATCATAGAAATGATCACAAAGATAGACGATCAAACAAATGATCCTATCACAAATAATCAACACAATGATCATTTCACAGCAACACTCAGCATGTCACATTACCAAAATTGGGAATATATCGCTGATAACCTTCAACTATATAACCTCTGAGCTCGTACGTCTCAGAGAAGGGTGTTAAGCTAAGAGAATAAATTCTCCGCCACCAACAGAAATATATTTGAAAGAAATCGGCTTTATATCTCAACTTGTAATGTCAGGCATACAATCCATACAAGTCTGTTCTGGGTTCGAACAGAACCGAAGGCACTTACAAAGAAGTCCTTGCAATCCGGATATTCACAATCCCGATCGGATTTCCCATCACTTAGGGAGTTTCTATACCGGCGCGACTCGGTGCAGAAACAATCGATAGGTCATCCTATCGCTTTCGCAAATACCCGGTCTTCATCACCGGTCTTCAAATGCTATCCATAACGACGTATCACATATTCGGAATGGGTTATACGACACAAAGGTCCTTTCCCGGCTAAACCGAATAGTGAACGAAATAGTTCAAAAACATATGGATATTGGGATTTCAATTAAGTCACAACTTAATAATTCAAAACTTTCTTTCAAATGGTTTAATCAATTACCATTTCAATCTTTAAACAAAAAGATTTTATTTTCACAACCCTTAACGGTTTAAAAAATTTTCACATTTTAATCTTTTAAACAAAAGATTCATTCACAGATTTTCCAAATCAATTTTCATTTCAATTTGATTTACTCGTTAAATCTTTAAATCAAAGATTTAACTTATAGCCTTCAAAACAATTTCATTTCAATTTGATTTAAACAAATCATCAATTTAAATCTGTTAAAAATAACAGATTTAATTCATAGCTTTCAAAAAGGATTCATTCATAACTTAGGAAAAACATTTCTCTATTCAATCTTGAAATTCCCCTAATTAACTGGAATCTCAGTTCTTATCCAAAAGTGTTTATCATTTGAAAACAACAGTTTTCATTTTGGAAATCTGATTCATTTATACGAGTTGAAATCCTTGAGTTAAATTCAAATTCCCAAAAATAATACTTTAAAAATGGTTTAACTCATAATGACTAGTATAATATCATTAATCCCTAATTTCAAATTACAGAATTCAATTTCAAGTATTGAATTTAAATTTAAATCAACTTATTTAAATTCCAAAAACTTAATCAAGTAATTTAAAAATAATAAATTCTATTTTTGAAATTCCATTCCAAAAGCTTTTCACATTTATTCCGATTCCATTTTCAAAACATTTGAATTTAAAAATTCAATTTTAACTATTTCAAAAATCTGCAACTTAATCGATTTCCTCGTGAAATCCATATTTGTGTGTGTATGGTGTGGTCCAGGGTTTTAACATACTAGTGCAACATCATTTCAATCATCACAGATTTAAATACAACAATATATTTGATAAGCGATATAACCATAACGCTTATCTTTCATACACATATTCGCAGATATATATATCACAAATAATAAACTATATCACAGATCACAACACAAATCAGGATAATCATAAAGCATTACAGTCCAGAAATGTCAAATAATTCAACATTCAATAGAATCCAAACATTCACAAAAGAATTTATTAATCAACTGATTAATTTAGATTAGATGTATCATTATAAATCCGGTTTGATTATCATAATTTAGTTTTAAATTATATGAAATAAATCTTCTTTCAAATTTATTAGTTAACCCTTAATTATTAACTAATCATTCTTAAATCAATGAGTCAATTAATCTTAAATTTATTAATCTTAATTAATTGCCATTATTAATTAATCCTTTAATTATTCACAAATAATTATGCTCTGATTTAAAAATCATCATTTAATTAATTACATTCATTAATTATCTATTAATTTCTTCTCTAAGCAATTAATTTTTCGAAACTATCAAATGATTACTCTGAATAAATTAACTTAAGAAATTTAATTTAAATAATTTGATTAACTCCATAAATTACACCGAATATTTAATTTCACAATTATTGTTATTAAGTAATCGTACTTAATAGTTCTACAATTGATTATTATGAAATTAATCAATCTAAATTTATTGTTAAGATTTATCACATCAATTCATTCTTCAAATAAAATCTTAATTAATAGTCTTTATCAATTATTTAATTTCTTTAATTTCCTTTCCAAAGAAATTTCTTATATTAAATTTTAACATCTGATTTAAGATTAGTTCCAGGTTCTACTTTTAAATTCAATTTGTTTAAATGTCATTTTCAATTTCAATTCTATTTTAAATTCAAATTCTTTAATACACTTAATTGTGTTGAAATTATTAAACCAAATTGAATTTAAAACTTTATTTTATTTACAAACTAGATTTCAATTCAATTTGAATTTTTATTTACATTTTGATTTAAACCTCAGCTTAAAACCTTGTTTTAAAATTTAAATTTTTGTTTTGAATTCCTGGAAGATAGGTTCAGGTAAAACCTGAAACCAAACCTTATGCTCGAGACCCCTCTTCCTTGCTTCGAGTCAATCTGCAAAAATCTCGAGCACGTCTCGAGTCCCCCCCTGCTCCTTTCCTTTCGCGTTCCCTTCTTCTTCTTCTTTTTTTTTTCTTTCTGTTCTTCAGATCCAAGTGTGCACGGTGCACGTGCACCGTTTCCTCGACCACCTCCGGCCATCCACACGAACCTCAACACGACGCCTTCCATCACCAGATGCCATCACGATCAACCAAAAACCATCACCACGCCAAACCAAAATCTAGCAGTGAAAACCAAAACCTGGAAACACAAGAACCCAAACCTTCCCAACATGTCAACGAGTCGTTCTCCCCACCTCGGCCACTTGAACTCGCCAAACTCCAGCCATGAACTCGCCGCCGACCATGCTACCACCTTCCCAAACCTCGTGCAACTCGATGCACAGTTGAAGACGCGGTGGTCAAAAGTTCAATCACCTCAAAAATTAGGGCTACCAACTTCAAATCACTGCCCCCATCGCCACCGCCACCGTTGGCATCTCCAACCATTTTTCCCACCACACCCATCAGCTCCTCCTCTACCTCGAACAAACCCGACACCTCTAGTTCATCGCGTCGCCGGAAATCGGCCAAAGTGCAAATTTCGTTCATTATTGAACTGCTCGGAAAACACGACACTAAAAATTACCAAACATATCTTAAAAATCATTGTTTTAGGTAAGGATTCAAGCTACATGCTTGGATCAATGTTTTATGAAATTCGAAATTTCCCAAATTTAGAGTTTCATCTGTAAAAACTAAATTTTTCCTCTTGTATACATTTATACTTCATGAAATTATTTTTAGATCATAGTTCTTATTTAAATACACAACTTTGCTTTAGATATCAAGGCTTGAAAGTGATTAGAAATGGAGGATTGAAGTTATTTCTATTTGGTTCATCCTGAACAAAAAAAAAAAAACAGACATCTCAACACTGTCAAAATAGTTTCATATACACAGTGTCAAAACAAAGAAGATATTCAACATCCATAATAAACATAAATCATTCACTGGTCATAGCTTAACATAAAATTTATATTATGTTTACTCACCTGGAAGAAGATTTTGAATTTTCTACTATTTTGTTGGACTCTGTTATGTATAAGCAGAGGTAAGCTTTGTATAAACAGATGCAAGCTTTTGCTAGACAACAGATATGCACCTCTTAATTCACTGTATAAACACATCTATACTTGCTAATATGTAAACATTAAAACCATATTTCCAATCATCACCATCACAGACATAGGAGATCAGAGGAGTTGGTTTAAAAATTAGAGTTTGCTCACAGTTGATTTAAGAAGAACAGAACTTGCTTCCTGTTGACACAGGCTTTGATTTTTCCAATAGAAACCTTGCTTCTTTGATCTCTGGCTCGAGTTGATTGTTTTATTTAAGTTGAAATTTGTTTATGTTTGAAATGGTTTTTACTTCAGTTTATTCTTAGCTTTGCAGGAACGAGCTGATGAAAATATATAGGAGAGCAAGTTTATAAGTTGATGTATATATAAAAGAGGAGTTGTACAGGTTGATTATTGTTCTATGCAAGGTGATGTTACCTTCTCTTTGTACTATAAGCATGGTTGAAGATGCTTTGTTCAATAATTATGTATGTACAGTTTATATATGTGCTTGTTTGAGTTGAGATGAAAGCTTTATTACTTTTCTTTGTACTTCTTTATTTGTTTTAAATATTTTTTTTCCTTGCCTGCATACTAAGCTCTACAGGCAATAGGCTATATACTTGTCTACACTTGCATTCTTTTGTTTATACTTCATGTACAATATACTTTATTTCTTTTACTTGCATGTATTTGCTCAGCTGAAAACATTTATTTGTTTTGCTTTTGAAAGAATGAACTTGTCTTGCATATTAAACTTTACAGATAAGATTCCACTTGCCTTGGCTTGCTTTATTACTTAACCTGGTTTCATATTTTGTTATTATGTGTTTATTTATTTAGCTTTGTAACCTGCTTTGTATTCTATTTGATTTCTTTCTTTTGCAAGCTACATACTAAAACTATTTATATTTGTTTGTATTTATTATGTTTGATTTGTTTTGTTTTTGGTTATAACTTTAACTTATATAGGTACCAATATATTCTATTTTGTTCTTTCTTATGCATTTGTTTATTTGTGTTGTATTTTATTATTTTGTATGCTTTGCTGAAATGTATTATATCATGTACTTTATTCTATTTATTTTACTTTGTTGATTTGCTTGCTTTGACTTTATAGTTTATAGTTTATCTCACATATATTTCTATTTCTATTGTGTTTCTATTGTTAGTTTAAATATTTACCATATACTTTATTTTAAAAATTATTGTTTTACATTTCTCTATGTACACATATATTTTATATAACTCAAATTTTCATCCTTTATCCAAAAGTGTTTATCATTTGAAAACAACAGTTTTCATTTTGGAAATCTGTTTCATCTATACGAGTTAAAGTTCTTTGGTTAATTCCAACTTCTCAAAATTATACTTTTTAAAATGGTTTGATTCATATATACCCAAATATACATATATATATATACATTCACATATATACATATACATACAATAATTAAAAATTTAAATGAATTATATAGAAGATATTTGAACTCGAGGAAACTCACATCACTATTTATAATTAATTTTATAAATTTTTATTCAAAATTTCATTTAATTATTAATTTAAATTAAATAAAAATTCAGGATCGTTACATTGAACTATTTTTTTATTTCAAAGTTTCAAATCTAAATACTATACTCTAATATAAATGAACTAAATCTAATTTCAAAAGGAAAACAATTTTTAAAATAAAACAAAATAAACTTTTATTATAATTCACAATTTAAACTATTATATTTATAAAAAAATAAATATAAACTTTAATTACTTTTGAAAATACAATATAGACTTTTAAATTAACTTTTGAAAAGTTTCAACACTGATTTAAATCAAATTAACCAATTCATAAATTATACATCTATATATATTATAAATTTGAAAATATTCTTTATTAAATTTGAATTTAAATAAAAAAACAAATATCTATTTATAATGTATACACATATATACATTATAAATGAAATATCTTTAAATCCGCTTAGAAAGATAACTTTATTATTTAAATATTTTTAACACTTAAAAACAATAAGATTCTCAAATTAAATTATCATTATTATAAATTTTGAATAGAATATCATATGACGAATTAAATGATTATTAATCTTCAAAATAAAATTCCTGTTTGAATTAAATTATTAAATCAATATTTCTCATTTTAAAATAATTATTGATGAAAATTATTAAATAAGTATTGCCTAAATTTTCGGGACATCACATTGAGATCACTCAAACTCTCAATTCTAATCAACCATTTAACTTCCCAAGTTAAATCTTAATTTCATCTTGAAATTTCCAAATTAGGTTGATCATTCAAACTTATTTAACTTCTTCCAAGTTAAATTCAATTTACTTAATCCATTCAAATTTATACAATTGGAATCCACATTCAAATTTTAAACTTCCGAATAATATCATTTCCACTTAAGTTTAAAACCTACTTCACTTTTGGTTTCACATCACATTCCAAAGAAAATTCAAAACTCAACCTTAGAGTTTATTTCCTTTACATACCTGGTTACTTTTAAATTTTAAAACAACTTTGGTTTTAAATTCAAACAAATTCCTTTAAAATTCCAAACAACCCTTGTTTGAAAATAGGACCCTTTCATTCAAATATATTAAATAACATCTCTTATTTTAAAATAAGATCATATTCCAAATAGTTTGAAAAATATTATTTCCTTTAACATTTTTAAACCAATTCAAATGTTTAAATTTGGAATTCAGAACTTCACAATTTGAAACCCATTTTAATTTACATCCTTTCAAATTTACAAGTTACTCTCTTTAAATGGTTACTTCCGTAAAACATTTTATTGTTTATTAGAAAATAATCATCCCATTATTAAACACAATAACTATTCTATTTCTCTGGTTTGAAACCAATTCTAATTAATCTTATTTCGAAATTCTTCCCCAATTTCAAGATTTAATTTCAATTTGAATCCATTTCAAACTTATCTTTGATTTAATTTTAATTTGGTTGTATTTCTATTACCACTTAATTCTCATTATTAAATTTTTCAAATAATATAACAACCAATTACCTTAATATTTATTAGAAAGAAATTTGGCTTTATATATTAAAATATATTCTTATATGGAAATCATTTTTAAAATCATTTTATAAGAAAATAACAAGTACGCTCTCTCATGTATGTTACACTCAACTCATTCTAGGGTACCATTGACCCTATTCTTAATGAGTAATCCCACCAGAGCCAATGTTCTCGCTTAACCTAGCTCTAATACCAAATGTAACGACCCGGGATTTTCGATCCAGAAAATTCCAAATAGTTAGGAAAAAAGAAAAGAGAAAGAAGAAGAAACATAAACAAGTCACAGAAACCTCACATTCGCAGCGGATCAAAATATAGTATCACATAAATAATAGTTTTACAATGAAGAACTATATCAGTACACTTATATTTTATACATCATTGTTACAACCATTACCAATCACTGGGCAGTTTAAAACAACATGTCCTAGTTATACAATAATATATCATAGCGGAAAACACTTCATACGTTCATGCCCTCCCGCTCGCCTCCCGAGCTCCAGAACGTCCTTACTTGAAAATCTGTAATACTCGGTCTGACCCGAGCATCACATCAAAGTAACACCCGGGCCAGGCTGGAAATCAGCGTGAGTAAACTCATCTATCAAGAAATTCCAACACATAGCATTTAATTAAAACCCGGGGTAACTCGTTTCAATTTACAAATTCTCAATTTGTTGTAGACACCACAAATTTCACATATCAATATCTAAGCACCAAAGCTTAAATTAAATGGTCCAATTCACTTAATTATTCCATTCTAGCTTATTGATTTCTCATATAAATTTCTAAAAATCGAAGTGGTTTTGGGCATTTGCTAATACCCAACCCCGGTCTCTCGAATCCAATGTCATCTCTGATCCACATTGTTAAGGTTTAAATCAATGCAATTCAAGTTCTAGATATCATACCACATAACAAATCTAACTCAGGTATATAATCCACATTATTCACAGTTCAATATGTCCATATCACAACACATCTCAATTGCCCATCAGAGACATCAACAAACCAAATCATCCAAAATCATTCAACTATCCATACTCAAGATTTATTGGATATATAATTCTAAATTAATTTAATTAATTTCTAATTAAATTAATTGTCAACTTAATTCCTTGTTTTACTTTAATCTTGCTTACTTATATTAATTAATTACAATTCTAATTAATTAATCATTCCTTAATCATCCATCTTAATTTATCATCCTTGATTAATTAACCTTTAATTACATTAAATAATTTATCTTGATTATCACACAGATTAATTATTCTCATTAACTATCTTTTAATTAATCTCATAATTAACACAAATTTATTGCCTTGATCCAAAATTAATTACTCTAAATAATTATCATATATTTACATACATTGGTTAATTTATCCCATAATTAATCACACATAAGTTAACTAACCCTTTAATTAACTCCCTTAATTTGAAACATACTTTCTAATTACACTAAACAACAACTCCTCGGTTGCTTAAAATAAGTAATTATCATCATTGAATAACCACATTTAGTAATCTCCCATTTATTCCCTTCCTTAATAAATGACGTTAAGCGATTATCCTTTAATTACTTTCATACTCATAAATCAATTTCATTAAGCAACTGACTATCCTTTAATTAACTATGCTAATTAAATTAATCCTCTAATTACTTTCCTTAATTAATTAATTGCCTTAAGTAAATATCTTAATTAATTACACCAATTAATTATTCTTTCATTTCATTTAGTGATTATACTTTAAATCAATTACACCATTTGAAACCTTCTAAATTAGTTTAAGTTTAATACCACATACCTACTACTTCTTAATTTCATCAATTATTTTATTTGAAATCAACTAGACATTTTATTAAATCATTCACCCAATATTCAATCATTCAAATCCAAACCAATTTATCTTAATTAACTAAAAAAAAACTTGTCTAATCTCTGGAACTTTGAAAATTTTAAATGCTTTAAAACCTGAAATTCCCTGCCTTAAAATCTGGTACTACACTTACCCGCATATTCATTAATGTAACGTTTGCGATTTTTTGTCCACGAATGCCAACATCAATACATCCACTGTATCAACTGTCGAGAAATCGAAGGCCGGAAAACCGTACTGTTAGGGTTAAAGAAGAAGAAAATGTAGAAGAAGATAGAAAAGATAGAACAGAACAGAAAAAAATAACAGAACAACATCAGAATCTCACAATTCACAGCGGAACAACATATAATACATAAATGAATAATCTTTAAACAAAGAACTATATCAGTTATTACATTACATCATCAGAGTGTACAACAACAAAAAACATCAACAGCGGAAAAGAAATATTATATACTAGTGATACGCCATGCCATCCAGCTTGCCTCCAGCAACTCCTGAATTCCATAATATCCTGATAAACCTAACTCTTGACTGCCCGTGTGGAAATTGGTGGGCACCTAGAGTTTAGGAAGGAAAACAATAAACTCCGAGTCATTCATGTGACTGGTGTGAGAACCTAAACAGTTATTTATCTTTAAAACAAAGAACGGGATAATTTTAAAATCAATTCGCGATGCTTTTTAAAAATGTACTACCATAAGACCTCCCACCACACACACAATGAAAACGCAGACTTGGAGGAGATTTCTTCTTATGTTAGTCAAAGATGCTTAGTACGCGAAATCAAACCATTTTTGATATTATTATTAGTGCATAGTGTAGAAAACATTTCGAAAGTAGAATATAAATCTTAGCCGGCATAGGTACCATTATATTATGCCTACTATAGCTACCATATTAGATGCAGGTTCTACAACTAAAACCGTATAAGACTCGTATTGTTTCTTTGGATTTCCAACAAATGGTCAGGCCAAGGAACTTCCCATTGCCACATGGAAACGCCTCTGGAATGACGTCCCGAGAACCAAACCGGATCTCTGCCAACACAAATCTGGGTTACCCCTAACTGGGTAACTACTGACACGAATATGTCATCCCCCGATCGTAACCGATCTATCCGAGGACCATCGATTTCCATCAACCACAAAATTTGCAGCAACAACATAGGTTAAGTATCTGGGCTCTATACCATGATACCACCTCTATCCAGAAGGAATGACATACACTAAAGGGGCTCGACCCTCGAATAACCTTGCCGCATCCTTCCTGTTTTGACCATTTCCGTGGTGTGAGGTCCGACGAAGTCTCGTCCACAAAGCCACGCTTTATACAAAAGCTGTGCTTTGGGTCTACAAATGATCATAGAAATGATCACCAAGATAAATGATCAAACAAATGATCATATCACAAATGATCAAACAATGATCATTTCACAGCAACACTCAGCATGCCACACTACCAAATTGGGAGTATATCACTAATAACCTTCAACTAGATAACCTCTGAGCTCGTACGTCTCAGAGAAGGGTGTTAAGCTAAGAGAATAAATTCTCCGCCACCAACAGAAATATATTTGGAAGAAATCAGCTTTATATCTCAATTTGTAATATCATACATACAATCCATACAAGTTTGTTCCGGGATCGAACAGAACCAAAGGCACTTACAAAGAAGTCCTTGCATTCCGGATAATTTCTAATCACGTCCGGACTTTTCGTCACTAAGGGTGATAAAACCTCTATACCGGAGATCAGCTGATGTAGAGTAACTCAACGGTAATCCTTCCGTTTTCAAAAATATCCGGTTTTCAACACCGGTCATCAAATGTAATCCATTACGACGTATCACATATTCGGAATGGGTTATACGACCCCAAGGTCCTTTCTCGGCTAACCCGAATAGTGAGCGCTTATACAAAAATAAATGTGGCATTCAAATTCAAGCAATCACAACAAATGCCTATTTAAAGGTAAATATTGATAGTCGGATTATTTAACTATCAATAGGCATGCTCAACATCACCAAATTCCAAATAATTTTTCAAATTATTTACTTTCCAAAATATCTGTAACAACCCGCATATTTATCGATTCTATATTTAAATATTTTATCGTTCGTCGGATTTTGGTCCGAAAAGCGACTTTTTGCAAACAGTTGAATTGGGACTTGAGACCACCCCCATTTAGTTCAAAATGACGTTTGCGACCTTTTTGAGTATAAACTTAGATATGTTTGGAGATGGTAGAATTTTGACCTTTTTCACTTAGGGCTTTGGTTTGGGCTGAACCCATTAGCCACTTACTAACTCAGTCCCAACCCACTCCAACTCTTCATTACTTCATTTCATATTCCTAACACTCAAGCTCAAGCAAAAATGGTGGAATAGAATGGGAATTAGAAACTTCAAGCCCTAGTTCCTCTTGCTAGCTCAAGTTCTTGCTCCAAAATCAAAGAGAACCCATTAGTAAGCATCTCCTTTTTCTTCTCCAACTCATTCTCTCTTTGATTTCAGAAAAATTCCTAAACCTAATTTAGGAAATGTTTCTCTTTTAAGCTTAGATTGAAGCTCCTTGAGTTGTTATTGAAGAGGAATTGATCTTAGCTTGTTTTTAAAGCTTCTCCTTCATTGATTTGGGTTCAAAGGTGAGATTTTTATCTCACATCTATGTCTATGATTATCTTCGATTGTTAGGAATAAATTCCTAACACATATTCATGTGCATTTGATTTTGGTTTGAATTGATTCGATGTATATTCCAATTTTTAGTGTTTTGAAATCAAAATCCATGAAAATCTTTTTATGGATATCTTAACATGTTTTTGGTGATGCATCGAGAAGCTTATAGGGCCGGGTAGTCGATTGACATAAATCCCTAGTGTCCGTGCTCGCCCGATTGCATTTTGAAGATGATAGCATCTTCATTTCATAGGCTGGAAAACATTCTTGGTGCCAGTCAGTCGACTGGACCCTTGGGTCAATCGACTGGCTATAGCACATAGGCATTCTGAAGGCAACTAACAGAGGCTCGGGTCCTTTGTTTCCCTGCATTCAGTCGACTGAATTTTTAGGTCAGATGACTGACTGCAGGAAATTATTTTTCCCTGCTTCTGGTTCAGTCGACTGGACCTTTGAGTCAGTCGACTGACCTGCACCAATTTGCCTAATTATGCCTATTTGTGCATATTTTTGCTTGGTTTTCAAATTCCATCGACTCGTGTTATTTCCCACTTGTTGTTGCTAGGACATTAATGACTTCTATTTTTGGAATTTTTGGGAATACCCATTTTGATGGATTCGGATCGATTTCTTTGGATTTTTATTCACATCTTTGAATGTGAATTTTGGTGGTTGATTGTTCTACAATCATTTTCGTGTTTTGTCACTTTAAAAATATAAAGGTTTCAATACTAGTAGTAAATATCAAAACTCTTTCCTCAAAACGATTTCAACTCTAATTTCAATACCAAATTCGTTTATAAAACCGTTTTCCAATCTATTAGTATATACAAACCTTTACCTCACTCGTATGAGAAATCTAATTAAACGGCTTAGTAAAACAGGTGGTATGAAACGCTTGCGTTTACTTCGTCGGTTAATTCTTGGACTTGTTCGATTGAATCTCTTGTGACAATTTTCTGGTGGAAATCTATAATTTGTTCGTAAATATTTAAGTTAAGCTAGTGGTTATGGGACATGAAGTTAAGCTCATATATTTACTAGCTTACTGTAATTGACACTTCTTGATGATCAGGACGATCATTTTTCTGTTTTAGACTAGCATGTGCAATGTCTTCGCTTTTGATACATTGGATGTACCGTTTGCACTACATCAATGTCTTTGCTTCTGATTCATTGGATGTACCGTTTGCACTACATCAATGATATGCTTTTGATACATTGGATGTACCGTTTGCACTACATCAATGTCTTTGCTTTTGATTTATTGGATGTACCGTTTGCACTACATTAATGATATACTTTTGATACATTGGATGTACCGTTTGCACTGCATCAATGTCTTTGCTTTTGATACATTGGATGTACCATTTGCACCACATCAATGTCTTTGCTTTTGATACATTGGATGTACCGTTTGCACTACATCAATGTCTTTGCTTTTGATACATTGGATGTACCGTTTGCACTACATCAATGTCTTTGCTTTTGATACATTGGATGTACCGTTTGCACTACATCAATGTCTTTGCTTTTGATTCATTGGGTGTACCGTTTGCACTACATCAATGATATGCTTTTGATACATTGGGTGTACCATTTGCACTACATCAATGTCTTGGCCATCCTTTTCTTGTGATTTCTGGATTTCGTGTGTTGAATTCTGGAATTTATGTTTCACCAACTTTTACGATTGGCATTTATATATATATGTAATTTATTGTGGCTTGGTGAATGAAATTAGGAGTATGACATTGCTTTTTATCTTTGAGAAGGTCTTTGCGATATTGATTAATCTCTTATTGACTTTTCAAATATTTATTTATCACAGCTTGGCATTGCAATTGTTATACGTTTAGTCATATCTCTTATTCTATATCATTTCATATGATATTTATAGCTAGACAGATCCGTTTATTATTTTCTTCTTAAATAATACTCGGGTCAGATTGAGATATTACAGGTGCTTCCTCATGGCTTCCTATCTGGAACCATCTTCTGACTTTTGGCTAACTACTTTAGTTTAGTAGTTTTTTTTGTATACATTTGAGATACAGACTCTATGATGTATACATATTCTTTTGTGTAGTTCTAGTAACTATTCTTTTGTGATATTGCGGATCATTTTAGACGGCTACTCTGATACACACTTCTAAGTGTAATATTCATATCTATTTCCGCCTTTGTGATATGAATTGTTTGTGACTAATTTGTGTTATGCTTACTTCTATATTTGTTTCCGAAGATATTATAGCCACTGTGTAGTAGCTTTGAGTTTGTGTCGGCATGTCGGATTTTCACTTGAAAAGAATTGCATGTTATACTATCTGACATATCGATGCTCGCACAAAGCAATTACACGGATGGTCGCTCCTCAACAGCCTTATTCTCCGTGCTAGTTGACGGCATTACACCGTAGTGTCCTTGGCTAGTGTGGGTATAGAGGTGGGGCGTCACACCTTGGTATCAGAGCCAAACTTCGGAACAAAATGGAATATTATAACAAGGATCATCGTCTTAAGTCCATCTTAGGAGTCGTTCTTTAGGATTTTATTTGAGTCTTCGTGCCGATTCATCCTATTTTCTTTATGATTCCTTGTTTTATCTTTCAAGATTGTTTGATATTCATTTGGTGAATAACCTTTCTCTCCTTCTTTCTTTTCTAAAGGAAGAGAAATGGTTAGACCAGGCCGTCCCAGCGCCGGTCAATCTAGTGCTACTCCTTAGGATGGAGTATTTATGTCTGCCCAGCAGCTTCTTGATCTAGTAAAGAACGCTTAAGCAGCCGGACCCAATCCAAAGCCTACTCATCCTAGATCCCGTTTTGCACGCTTGTGCAGAGACTACACCGATTTGGGTGGAGGGCCATTCAAGGGATCCGAGAGTGTTATTGAAATTCAAGCCTAGCTCAAATCATGCGATCGTATCTTTTCTCACATGAACCTTATTGATCTACATCGAGTCCAAGTGGCTTCTAGCATGCTCCAAGAAAGAGCGTTAGATTGGTATGAGCTCTTGACTTTGGAGATTATCGAAGCGGATCTTACTTGGGAGCAATTCCGGGAACGATTCGAATTAAAGTTTGTGCCGGAGGCTGAGAAAGTAACTTTAGCCTGCCGTTTCGTAGACCTTGTATAAGGTGAATCTTCTGTGACAGACTATGTCGCATCTTTCGAATCTCTATCCAAATACGGGGTTGAATACATCAACACCCCATTGAAGAAAAATCAGAGATTTGTCTATGGCTTGAATAAGAATCTTAAGAAGCCATTACTCCTGAAACTTGAGGTTTCATTTGATCAGCTTATTGATATCGCTCTTCGTCTTGAAGAGGCCGATAGAGAAGGTGATGTTGAAGTTGTGCGTGCCCAACAAAACTTCAACAACAACATGAAGAGGCCTATTAAATTCAAAGGCCCGATTCCCAACAAGAAAGGGAGGCAAGAAACCCCGGTAGCAAAAGCACCTACCTCTAGTGGTGGACGATGCTACAATTGTGGTTTCACAGACCGCTATGCAAGGGAGTGCCCGAAACCCCTCTTCTGTCGTTATTGCAAAGGTTCGGGTCATCTTTTATCTTCGTGTCCTAAACTTCCAAGCAAGAGAGAAGGAGAGCAGCAAGCCCCTAGCAACTCTTCTCTTGGTCAAGGTATTTTACATTCAATCCTTGATGGCATTGTTTTATTTCGTGATCTTCTTATTCGAATTCTTTTTGATATGGGTTTCATCTCATTATTTTTATATCAAAAGAACTTGTCGATTCTTTTTTCTTTGAATATTTTGGGCTTGATGACTTCTTTGAGGATTGTGAATCCGGATGGTAGATTCGGCAACACTCAATTTGCTTTTCTATTGATGTCGAAATTATTTTATGAGATTTTTCTTTCCGAGCCAAAATTTTTACTTAGGCTTCGGAATTGATTTTTTTGAAAGGATCGGCTTAATCATTGTGAAGCCTATATCCTATTTTTCGAGTGGACTATTCATCTTCGACATTTTCTATCTGTTAAGCAACTTTCTAATTTTTCTTTGTGATTCCGATTTCACATTTTTAGTGGAATCATTTTATTCCTTAAGCCCACTTATAAGGAAAGTGTTGTTTCTCTTATCTAAATAATTTGTGAAACTTTTCCGGTATTTTTGAGTTTGTCTTAGGATTATCACCTAAGAAATCTTTTGTGTGGTGTTAAGGTCTTTTTAGTTCGACATTGTCACCGATTTGCATTTGGCTACGAGTTGCGGGAGTTCGCATTTCACTTACCGCATTCCGCATTCGTTACGGTTCTTATGAATGACTTATTTTGTCATTCAGTTTGTCCAGCTTATTTCATCCATTTTATAGATCGAATATTCTTTGAATATCTCGATAACTCCATTCTTGTATTTATTGATATTGGATGAAAATAACAATTTAAAATTTTGCAAATCTTTTTCATAAGATTTATTTATAAGTATAATTGGGTTTTTGTTCTTAAAACGAACAAAGAATATTCTTAAAAGTTTTTGAGAGACATTTTTGTCATATAGAAGATGATTTTGTGATTGTATTGCCCATTTAGTGTTTTAAGAATTTTGGCCGATGCGCTTGATCAACGTTATCGATAGGAATTTCCTAAACGCTTTGATGAGACAGTCAGACACGATATATTGACTTGTAAAAATGTAAATTTTTCTAGAAAGATTATTACATAAAGATAAATGTAATTTTGAAAGTTTTAGCTTTTCGGGAAAGAAAATTATTTAAAAGAAGTTCTTTCTTTTCGATACTCTTATTCTTGTGATTCCTGAAGGGGAACCAAGACTTTGCTATTTGTACCGATACTAGTCGTATTGGTTTGGATGTCATTCTCTTTCAAAGGAGAACGTGCTATCACTTGTGCTTCTAAATCATTATAGTTTATCGAGACTAGGTATGACACTCATGATCTAGTGCTCGCGGCTATTGTTTTTACTTTTGGAATTTGGCATCATCATATTTGGATGAGAAATTTGTCCTCTGCTTCGATCATAAATCTTTGGAATATTTATTTTCTCATAAGGAACTTCATGTCGACTCGAGTTCCTGGCATCTTATGATCATGATATTCTGGAAATCATGTTGCCAACGCGCTTTGTCGTAGGCAACAAGGTGTTGATTTTTTGATGATGTCTGAATAGAATTATCTTTTTATCAAGTTCATCAGACATTTTGATGTACTTCGTTTTATTGAGTTTCATCTCGTTACTTTTATGGACTCGCGTCTGATGTTCTTTTATGGTGTTCGGTTCATCGGATGTACTGTTATTATACTACATCGATGTTCCATCTTATCTGGATCAATGGATGTACCATTATTATACTACATCATTGTTCCGGTTTATCGGTTCGTTGGACGTACCGTTTTTATACTACGCTGATGTTCCAAATTATTTGAGTTTCTGGTTCCTCGGGCGTACTGTTATTATACTACGTCGTTGCACCAGCTCAATTTTCTGGTGACGTTCTCCACGTCTTTTATCTACGGAAATGCCTTAGGGATTCCGATTTTTATTCTTGTGCCCGGTGATATCGTGGAAATTGAAGTTTCACCAGATTTGATTTATGAGCAACATTCCATTCGCATCATTGACTCGGAGGATGAGCGCCTTCGGAATAAAGATATTCTTCTTGTGATAGTTCAATGGTTCTCAAATCTTAGGGATTACTCTTGGGAATCTAGGTAATTCATCGAGTGATCCCGTTCGTGCTAACTCTTTCGTGCTCTTTGTAGTGAACTTCTTATTTCAATTATCTTTTGTGTTGATACGCTTTTATGGTTGTTACTCTTTATTTTCTTCTTAAGTATTGCGAGGACGCAATTTCTTTAAGGAGGGGAGTCTGTAACAACCCGCATATTTATCAATTCTATATTTAAATATTTTATTTAAATATTTTATCGTTCGTCGGATTTTGGTCCGAAAAGCTACTTTTTGCAAACAGTCGAATTGGAACTTGAGACCACCCCTATTTAGTTCAAAATGACGTTTGCGACCTTTTTGAGTATAAACTTCGATATGTTTGGAGATAATAGAATTTTGACCTTTTTCACTTAGGGCTTTGGTTTGGGCTGAACCCATTAGCCACTTACTAACTCAGTCCCAACCCACTCCAACTCTTCATTACTTCATTTCATATTCCTAACGCTCAAGCTCAAGCAAAAATGGTGGAAGAGAATGGGAATTAGAAACTCCAAGCCCTAGTTCCTCTTGCAAGCTCAAGTTCTTGCTCAAAAATCAAAGAGAACCCATTAGTAAGCATCTCCTTTTTCTTCTCCAACTCATTCTCTCTTTGATTTCAGAAAAATTCCTAAACCTAATTTAGGAAATGTTTCTCTTTTAAGCTTAGATTGAAGTTCTTGAGTTTTTATTGAAGAGGAATTGATCTTAGCTTGTTTTTAAAGCTTCTCCTTCATTGATTTGGGTTCAAATGTGAGATTTTTATCTCACATCTATGTCTATGATTATCTTCGATTGTTAGGAATAAATTCCTAACACATATTCATGCGCATTTGATTTTGGTTTGAATTGATTTGGTGTATATTCCAATTTTTAGTGTTTTGAAATCAAAATCCATGAAAATCCTTTTATGGATATCTTAACATGTTTTTGGTGATGCATCGAGAAGCTTATAGGGCCGGGTAGTCGATTGACATAAATCCCTAGTGTCCGTGCTCGCCCGATTGCATTTTGAAGATGATAGCATCTTCATTTCATAGGCTGGAAAACAGCCTTGGTGCCAGTCAGTCGACTGGTCCCTTGGGTCAGTCGACTGGCTGTAGCACATAGGCATTCCGAAGGCAACTAACAGAGGCTCGGGTCCTCTGTTTCCCTGCATTCAGTCGACTGAATTTTTAGGTCAGTCGACTGACTGCAGGAAATTATTTTTCCCTGCTTCTGGTTCAGTCGACTGGACCTTTGAGTCAGTCGACTGACCTTCACCAATTTGCCTAATTATGCCTATTTGTGCATATTTTTGCTTGGTTTCCAAATTCCGTCGACTCGTGTTATTTCTCACTTGTTGTTGCTACGACGTTAATGACTTCTATTTTTGGAATTTTTGGGAATACCCATTTTGATGGATTCGGATCGATTTCTTTGGATTTTTATTCACGTCTTTGAATGTGAATTTTGGTGGTTGATTGTTCTACAATCATTTTCGTGTTTTGTCACTTTAAAAATATAAAGGATTCAATACTAGTAGTAAATATCAAAACTCTTTCCTCAAAACGATTTCAACTCTATTTTCAATACCAAATTCGTTTATAAAACCGTTTTCCAATCTATTAGTATATACAAACCTTTACCTCACTCGTATGAGAAAGCTAATTAAACGGCTTAGTAAAACAGGTGGTATGAAACGCTTGCGTTTACTTCGTCGGTTGATTCTTGGACTTGTTTGATTGAATCTTTTGTGACAATTTTCTAGTGGAGATCTACAATTTGTTCGTAAATATTTAAGTTAAGCTAGTGGTTATGGGACATGAAGCTAAGCTCATATATTTACTAGCTTACTATAATTGGCACTTCTTGATGATCATGACGATCATTATTCTGTTTTAGACTAGCATGTGCAATGTCTTTGCTTTTGATACATTGGATGTACCGTTTGCACTACATCAATGTCTTTGCTTTTGATTCATTGGATGTACCGTTTGCACTACATCAATGATATGCTTTTGATATATTGGATGTACCGTTTGCACTACATCAATGTCTTTGCTTTTGATTCATTGGATGTACCGTTTGCACTACATCAATGATATACTTTTGATACATTGGACGTACCGTTTGCACTACATCAATGTCTTTGCTTTTGATACATTGGATGTACCGTTTGCACTACATCAATGTCTTTGCTTTTGATACATTGGATGTACCGTTTGCACTACATCAATGTCTTTGCTTTTGATACATTGGATGTACCGTTTGCACTACATCAATGTCTTTGCTTTTGATACATTGGATGTATCGTTTGCACTACATCAATGTCTTTGCTTGTGATACATTGGATGTACCGTTTGCACTACATGAATGTCTTTTCTTTTGATTCCTTGGATGTACGTTTGCACTACATCAATGATATGCTTTTGATACATTGGGTGTACCATTTGCACTACATCAATGTCTTGGCCATCCTTTTCTTGTGATTTCTGGATTTCGTGTGTTGAATTCTGGAATTTATGTTTCACCAACTTTTACGATTGGCATTTATATATATATGTCATTTATTGTGGCTTGGTGAATGAAATTAGGAGTATGACATTCCTTTTTATCTTTGAGAAGATCTTTGCGATATTGATTAATCTCTTATTGACTTTTCAAATATTTATTTATCACAGCTTGGCATTGTGATTATTATACGTTTAGTCATATCTCTTATTCTATATCATTTCATCTCATATTTATAGCTAGACTGATCCGTTTATTATTTTCTTCTTGAATAATACTCGGGTCAGATTGAGATATTACAGGTGCTTCCTCATGGCTTCCTATCTGGAACCATCTTCTGACTTTTGGCTAACTACTTTAGTTTAGTAGTTTTAGTTGTATACATTTTGAGATACAGACTCTATGATGTATACTTATTCTTTTGTGTAGTTCTAGTAACTATTCTTTTGTGATATTGCAGATCTTTTTAGACGGCTACTCTGATACACACTTCTAAGTTTAATATTCATATCTATTTCCGCCTTTGTGATATGAATTGTATGTGACTGATTTGTGTTATGCTTACTTCTATATTTGTTTCCGAAGATATTATAGCCACTGTGTAGTAGCTTTGAGTTTGTGTCGGCATGTCGGATTTTCACTTGAAAAGAATTGCATGTTATACTATCTGACATATCGATGCTCGCACAAAGCAATTACACGGATGGTCTGTAAAAACCCTGTATTTTCTGATTATTGTAATTGTATATTTTAATTATTTTAATTTAAATTCCTAATTTAAATTCTTTATTTTATTTATTAAAATGAATATATTTTGTTAATTGAAATATAAATGTTGATTTTGATGTGGATTAGAATTTCAAACATGCATAAATTGAATATTTCCAGAAAAGTGAATTTTGGTCAAAATGGTCAAACTTTGACTTTTAAATTTAAAATTTGAAAATTTGAAAATTTGAATTTTATATTTTATTATGAAATAAAATTTTAAGAACACTGCTTTTCGTTGCGTTGAAATCTGATTTATAATGTGAAAGTTATGCCTTTTTAACTATTGTGTGAAATTTGTTGTATTTAACAAAATTGTTTATTTCAAATTATATAAATAATTTTTACTTGTCATATCTTATTCTAAATTGTATTATATGTTATGTTACATATATTTTTACCTTTTAAATATTTTAAAGTGATGTTTGAATTTTTCCAAAGCTCATTGAATTTATTTTCTATTTTTTAAAGGTCAGTTTCCATTTTTCTTTTATTTTCTATATTTAAATTGTATTTAATTAAAATTTATTTATTCATTTTTATGTATGCATTTTATTTTTATGTTTTATCTTTATTTATAAATATGTTTCATGTACATACAATTTTTCCAAAGTTCATTTCGTTTATTTTCTATTTTCAAGCCTAGTTTACATTTTCTTTGCTATTTTCTTAATTTAATTATATTTAATTAATATTTATTTATTTATTTTTGTTTGTTTACTATATTTTCATGTTTTATCTGTATTTATACATATTTTACATGTATTTCAAATTTTAAAAGAAATTAGAAATTCAAAGAGACAAGGCTCTTCATTTCTTGTGACTTTTCAATAGCTAGTCTCTTCATATCCTTGGCTTTTCATTTTCTCCTTGATAGCCGTACATTTCCCATTGCCTTTCACGTGAAAATACTTCTCATCCTCTTCAACTCACGGCTATTTCTCATTTGAGAAAAAAAAATTCAAAGTTAATGGCTTCTCTTTATTCTTTTCTACCTTTCTTCCTTGAATTTGCCTTGTTTTCTACTTAAATTTGCCTTGACTTCACATATGATTCTCGGCCTATCAGCTCCACCATCTCCTCCACCATCTACAGCAGCAAACATCTCCTCCTCCTCTGACCATGACAAGCCATGACATCCAATCGAAGCCATCTCCACCGAACATTGCTTAAAACTCCAAATATTGCCTAGCCGAGCCTTGTATTCCCATTTCCTTCATGTTTAGCCTTGGCCACAACCTCTAACACCACCACCACTTGCTACCATGACCAATAGCCATCATCATCACCTCTGACCTGACCTGAAGATGCACCAGGCCGAGCCCATAGGACGATAGGTCGAGCCTATGTACACCAAAACCTTCCATTCCTTGACCCAAACCCCTTGCCTCCTTTACCTTCCACTTGTTTCGCCTTTACCTTCCACTTTCATGCCCTAAGCCTTGTCTCTAGGCCATGGCCAAGCCATGTTGACATCTAGACTGAGCCTAGTGTGGTGAGATCAAGCCCATTTGATCATGTGACAAGCTTATGTTGTCATGTGCAAGTCTTTTACTTCTAAGATTTGGTCATCTCTCTTGTTTTGCAACTGTTTTGCAAACTAAAGTTGTTAATTATATTTGTAGGTCGATATCTATATTTGTGCTTATGTATGTTATATTTTGTGTTGTATACAAGGGTCTCCATCTATTCAAATCAAATCGTGCTTGTCGTGCCTTTGGAATCGCTCTTGTGTGTGTCGTATGGTCTTCAGCTTGAAAAGGTGAGTCTTTCTCACTCTGACATTTATACTTATGAAATAGTAAATTGATGGCAAGTGTATAGTAATATAAAATATTTATGCAAGTTAATGTTGATCATATGATATGCTATGCCATGTTGTTACCATGTTAAAACTGTTAATTATAACCTGACATCTGATATATGACATTATATTGTGACATTGACATTGTTTATATTGTTTATGCATATATTCACACTACAAGTTCCCTGTTAGAATAGAATCACTATGGGTTGAAATGATACATACCCGAACGGACTTTAGAATAGGGAAAAATCGTTATGGGCCGAAATGATAAGCCTAAGCGATTTTTATTGTATTTTATCTGACTTGGGATTGCGGGTTTGAAATGATAAAACCCGGTTTTCTTTGTAAATTACGGATTGAAATGATATATATCTGTATCACTTGACCTAGGTTAGAGAATTATATACAGACCCCGTGGTATATTTTTAAATGATTTTTTTATGTATTTTCAAAGTATGAAATTTTGATTTAAAAATATATATATTATGGTTTTAAGAAAGTTAAATATTAAATCTTGAAATTGTGAATTTAAGTGAATTCAAGTATGTAAATTTGGAGTAAATGTGATGTTTGACTTTAAATTTTATTTTAAAATGTAAATAAATAATGGAAATTAAATTTAAAGTTTTGTAATGATATTTGAAGTAGAATGTTAAGTTTATTAAATTTATAAATAAATAAACAGTGAATTTTGACTTAATAAATGAATGGAGTTTGTAAAATTGAATATTTGATCTTAAAATTTTATTGTGTTAAATAATATGTTAAAATGATTTTTAATGTAAAATTTTGAAGTCTAGAAATATGATTTTTAAGTTGTAATAATAAAAATTTGGAGTTTTATTACTATTTTTTTGAAAAGCTAAAATGAAACCTGGAATTTTATAGCATTTCAAAATGTTGTAGTCTTTTGACAGCATTTTTAAATGTTATTGTTTTGAATCTAACAATGTTTGAAATAATTAAATATCTATTACTACATTTTATAAATGTCGTTATTCTTGAACTAAACCATTTTGGAAACTATAAGCTACGATAGCACTTTATAAATGCTGTCGTTACTATAATTTGAGAATGTTTTGAAATGTTATAGATTTTAACAATGTTTGGGCTATATTTTAAAGTGTTAAATAATTTAACTTTTGAAATGGATTATCTGTGAAATTTTAGAAGTTTTGAATATTTAAATTTGAATTTTTAAGGAATTTAAATTGAATTTGAATTTAAATAAAGTTTATTTGGTTATGTGTTAAACGGAATGAAATGTAATATAATAAATGAATTTTTGAATGGAATTTTGGAATGTATTTTAGGTAATGATGTTTGAAATAATAAATGAATGACATATTTGATTTTTAAATGATATTTAACTTTGAATATTTTGATTTGAATTCAAATAATGATTTGATTATGAAGTTTTGAAAGGATGTAATATTTTAATGATTTTGAAATGGTTTGGAAATGATTTGATCTTTATTTTAATAAAGAATGTGAATGTTGAATGATATTTGATTTTTCTTTATTTGATAAAGGAATATTTGAAGTTTATATTTGTATGAAAAGATATTTGGTTTAATTGTAATTTAAGTTTATTTTAATAATATTGGATTTATGAAATGAATATTTCAAAACTACATAATAATGAAATTAGATTTGAGATATGAATATATGGAATTATAAAGTTTAGTTTTGAAATGTGGGATATTAAAGTTTGGAAACGTATTAAAATTGGATAGCCTATTTTGTAGATCAAATCTATATTTGAAATTTATAAGATTTGAAATGTTTTGTTAGAAAACTGAACTGAATTGAAATTGAAGGTTTGATTTGAATTAAATTGGAAATTTGAAATTTTGAATTAAATTGGAAATAAATTTGTAAAATGTAAAGAATTAAATGAATGTTTCATGATTTCAAATGTACGATTTCAGAATGTTATGATTTTCAAAGTGTAATGATTTCAAGTATTTTGGTTCGAAAGAGTTATAACTTTGAAAGTATTATGATTTTTGGAAGGGAATATAGGTTTGAGATGGAAATGACAAAGTATAAACTATTTTGATTTGAATATAGTTTTGAAATAAAAATGATTTTGGTTTCGAAGTATAAACTATTTTGATTGAATAAATAGTTTTGAAATAAAAATGGTTTTGGTTTCGAGGCGTAAACTATTTTGAAAGGAATATAGTTTTGAAATGAAATGATTTGATCCTTTTGAAATATAAACTATTTTGAAATGACCACGGCGTTATAATAAGGTTTGGTTGTTGAAGAGACCGGGATCGGAAGTTGTCATACTCTCTGCCAACTCCGAAAACCACTTTAACAACCGTGTACGCGGTGAAGATTCCAGAATGAAGTAGGATGGTGGCGAAGTTCTTGAGGTATATTACGTGGACCCAACTCCCGTGAGTTGGCATAAGGTGGCTAAAACAGGAGCGTTCTCGGGCCAAAGGAGGTAGCACCTCTGGTCGGACACATTCCTTCGATACTATACTCTTACTGGTGATTGATTAGATGGCCATCCTCCGATTTTGATTGGGAATGTGTTTCGAGGTGGGCGTATGTGGCTGCTGCGTTACCACCAGCCCGTGTGCGTAATTGGTATATCTACCCTGGCATTGCCTTGTGTGCCGTGTCACCTACCATACCGAGCCTTTACTACGAGTTTGTTTTTCTCCCGTAGCCCGTGTGGTATCCTCTGACAGTCACCCAGAGTGGAGATGGCATGATATTGGATGGACTACTGGGACTATTATGTATGAAGGGTGATATGGGTAGCCCGGAACGCTATTTAAAAGTATGTTTATTTTACTGTAGACATTATTATAGTAGCGCAATATTACTATATAGTAAATAGTTTAACGGATCCTTAAAGGATGGGCGATCCCAAGCATCCTTTAAGTTACTGATGCATTTTTGTTACTGTTCACTTGAGTTTATTTACAGTTCATAAGTATTTATGTCCTGACTCGAGTGTTTTGTATTTTGCTTTACGCTAGAGTCAGATTGAGTGAGTTAGCATTCAAGATTCACCTTCGGAGTTGAAGCTTTCCTTGAAGATCCAACCATCTATTTGCTTTCTGTATCCAGTGATTTCATTGATGTGTTCTGATTTGTTCCTGATGTATCTTGTTACTTTTGTTGTATCTTGTTTAACTCTGATGTATCTTATTTTTGTATAGTAGCTTCATGAACTACTATTTCTTTTAAATTCCGCTGCATTATTAAATACTCTGTGTCTGTGACCTGTGATTATGTATTTACTGTATATTCTGAGATTTGCCAAATTTTATTTACAACGCGGTATTTTGAGCAATTCAAGTCCGGCATGTGCGGATGCGAATGGTTGAAAATATCGGGTCTTTACAGTTGGTATCAGAGCTTTGGTAGCTCTAGGCAAAACTCAGCATATAGAGTAGATGTATTTACAGAATCACTTTCATTCGAGTTGAATCTCTTTCTTTTGACTCGATTCCTTGGAATTTTGGAACGTTCCCTGCGGTTCCAAAATCCATTCTTATTCCCCACTATTCATCTTCATTTGATTTCGGAGTATCCCATAACTCCACTTCGAATGATCTTTATAGTGAATTGGCGGTCTCACCAGTATTCTAATTTTCTTGTAAAAGGGGTGAAACTGCTTTACAATTAGCATCGATTCACCAGAGATTTATATTTATCCTCGGTTTAGATGCTAGTATCTCCTATTATCCCAAACTTTATCTCTTGAGGTCGAATGTTGATTTACCCAAGAAATCCACATCGATCTTATTCTTTAAGTCACGGTTGACCCGGTTAAGGTTGCTCGCGATTTATATAAACTCGTCCATCTCCCTATTCTGTTATTTAATCATCTCATCTTTGTTTCCAACTTATCTTCAAATCATTCTTGAAGTGTATTTGTAAACTAATATTTAAAATGTTTTATATATTGTGTTGTTTGAGTTGTTGATGTTGATTTAGGTTTCTAATCGATTCGTCTGATCAACGCTATCGATAAGATTACCAAAACACTTGAACAGAGCAAACTGACACAATATGTTTTTAAAATTTAGTAATGAAATAATTTTTGTGAAATAAATTTTGTAACTATATTATAAATCTTTTTCTAGATTTTATTGAATTGATTGTTAAGAAATAATAATTGATTTTATGTATCATTATCTCTTGTTTCATATATAAATAATTGAACTATAAACATGGTTATAAATTTATTTGGAAATTTAAAATGAATTTAAACAAGAATTTGAGAATTTAATTTCTGATGGATTCAAACCTTGTAGTTAAAGATTTAAAGGATATATTATTTAAAGTATTTTCGAATAGAAATTTGTTTCCAAAGAATTTT
Organism: Allium cepa; assembly: GCA_030765085.1. NCBI lineage: Eukaryota > Viridiplantae > Streptophyta > Magnoliopsida > Asparagales > Amaryllidaceae > Allium > Allium cepa. Next base: position 58,408,534 of record CM060930.1, read on the forward strand.
AAATTTAAATTTAGTGCTCTTCTCTTTGTCGCTGGAAAATAATTTTGGTGATGACTGCAGCATCATCGACATTCATTTTCGAGTTTCGAAGTGAAGAGACCATTCTGTAGTCTTGCTACAGTTTTGTTTTGGGAAAATATAATTGATTTTAATTTCTAAAATAAGAATGGATTTATAACATATGTTGACATATGATTTAAAATTTGAATGGACATACATACATACATACATATATATATATATATATATATATATAGTATATGTGCATTTATTTATCTCTAAATAGGTTGGAATTTATCGTAAATTTAATTCCTACATTGTATCTTGAAAGATAATTTTAAGTGTAATTTCAAGATTTGGATAAATATTCAAGCTTGAAATGATTAAATTAGAAAGTTTTATTTGTATAATACATAATTCATTACAATATAACTTACCTTAAATTTTAGAAGTTGAACATATAATTGGATAATATATAATATGAAAGATTTTATAAATAAAATTTGAGTAGTTATAACAAATGTTATACACTTAAATTTTTGTTATAAAAAGATTAACAGTGGTAGATAAAGAAAAAGGGCAATGGAATAATTTACAATATAAAATGATGTTAAAGGAACTAAGAATAAAATTAAAGCAGTTATAATGAGTGTAAATATATTTAACATAGGTGATATAATATATTGAGAGGAATAAATTTAATTATAATTAGCAATGAAGAAGAATTAAATTTTATTTGGTACATTTTGAGTATAATAAAAGATTTTTTCAAATACATGATTTTAGGGATTTATTAATTTAAGATAATTGGATGATAAGATAATGAAATTAGTCTTGTTAAAGATTTATTTGACTTATGTAAAATTAATTTTCAGCTTAAGTTGAAATTTTATGGTTTCAAATTTATTATCTTATTTTGTTTTTCAAACTATCTTTTGGTTGTCCTAATTTCCCTTATCTTGCTACGGAATGGGAGGCTATTACATATACCAGTCTGTTTAGAAATCTTTCTATAATCTTTAATAATCTTTGGTACTCATCTTTGAATCTAAGCACTGTTTTCCATCCACAGACCGTCGGTCAAACGGAAAGAGTGAATTAGATTCTTGAAAAAATTTCGTGCTTGTGTTCTTGATTCTGGAGGATCTTGAGAAGATCATCTCCACCTTGTTATACTTGCCTATAACAACAGTGATCAGGTATAATTTCAATATTCTTGTCATCTTGTCCTAATCCTATTTCATTCTATCTTTTACTGTGCTTTCCCATACCTCATTTCTTTTCGGGGACGAAAAGTTTTGAGTGGGGGAGAGTGTAACAACCCTGTATTTTCTGATTATTGTAATTGTATATTTTAATTATTTTAATTTATATTCCTAATTTAAATTTTTATTTTATTTATTAAAATGAATATATTTTGTTAATTGAAATATAAATGTTGATTTTGATGTGGATTAGAATTTCAAACATGCATAAATTGAATATTTCCAGAAAAGTGAATTTTGGTCAAAATGGTCAAACTTTGACTTTTAAATTTAAAATTTGAAAATTTGAATTTTATATTTTATTATGAAAGTAAATAAAATTTTAAGAACACTGCTTTTCGTTGCGTTGAAATCTGATTTATAATGTGAAAGTTATGCCTTTTTAACTATTGTGTGAAATTTGCTGTATTTAACAAAATTGTTTATTTTAAATTATATAAATAATTTTTACTTGTCATATCTTATTCTAAATTGTATTATATGTTATGTTACATATATTTTTACCTTTTAAATATTTTTAAAGTGATGTTTGAATTTTTCCTAAGCTCATTGCATTTATTTTCTATTTTTAAAGGTCAGTTTCCATTTTTCTATTATTTTCTATATTTAAATTATATTTAATTAAAATTTATTTATTCATTTTTATGTATGCAATTTATTTTTATGTTTTATCTTTATTTATAAATATGTTTCATGTACATACAATTTTTCCAAAGTTCATTTCGTTTATTTTCTATTTTCAAGCCTAGTTTACATTTTCTTTGCTATTTTCTTAATTTAATTATATTTAATTAATATTTTTTATTTATTTTTGTTTTTTTACTATATTTTCGTGTTTTATCTGTATTTATACATATTTTACATGTATTTAAAATTTTAAAAGAAATTAGAAATTCAAAGAGACAAGGCTCTTCATTTCTTGTGACTTTTCAATAGCTAGTCTCTTCATATCCTTCGCTATTCATTTTCTCCTTGATAGCCGTACATTTCCCATTGCCTTTCACGTGAAAATACTTATCATCCTCTTCAACTCACGGCTATTTCTCATTTGAGAAAAAAAAATTCAAAGTTAATGGCTTCTCTTTATTCTTTTCTACCTTTCTTCCTTGAATTTGCCTTGTTTTCTACTTAAATTTGCCTTGACTTCACATACGATTCTCGGCCTATCACCTCCACCATCAGCTCCACCATCTCCTCCACCATCTACAGCAGTAAACATCTCCTCCTCCTCTGACCATGACGAGCCATGACATCCAATCGAAGCCATCTCCACCAAACATTGCTTAAAACTCCAAATATTGCCTAGCCGAGCCTTGTATTCCCATTTCCTTCATGTTTAGCCTTGGCCACCACCTCTAACACCACCACCACTTGCTACCATGACCTATAGCCATCATCATCACCTCTGAACTGACCTGAAGATGAACCAGGCCGAGCCCATAGGACCATAGGTCGAGCCTATGTACACCAAAACCTTCCATTCCTTGACCCAAACCCCTTGCCTCCTTTACCTTCCACTTGTTTTGCCTTTACCTTCCACTTTCATGCCCTAAGCCTTGTCTCTAGGCCATGGCCAAGCCATGTTGACATCTAGGCTGAGCCTAGTGTGGTGAGATCAAGCCCATTTGATCATGTGACAAGCTTATGTTGTCATGTGCAAGTCTTTTACTTCTAAGGTTTGGTCATCTCTCTTGTTTTGCAACTGTTTTGCAAACTAAAGTTGTTAATTATATTTGTATGTCGATATCTATATTTGTGCTTATGTATGTTATATTTTGTGTTGTATACAAGGGTCTCCATCTATTCAAATCAAATCGTGTTTGTCGTGCCTTTGGAATCGCTCTTGTGTGTGTCGTAGTGGTCTTCAGCTTGAAAAGGTGAGTCTTTCTCACTCTGACATTTATACTTATGAAATAGTAAATTGATGGCAAGTGTATAGTAATATAAAATCTTTATGCAAGTTAATGTTGATCATATGATATGCTATGCCATGTTGTTACCATGTTAAAACTGTTAATTATAACCTGACATCTGATATATGACATTATATTGTGACATTGACATTGTTTATATTGTTTATGCATATATTCACACTGCAAGTTCCCTGTTAGAATAGAATCACTATGGGTTGAAATGATACATACCCGAACGGACTTTAGAATAGGGAAAAATCGTTATGGGCCGAAATAATAAGCCTAAGCGATTTTTATTGTATTTTATCTGACTTGGGATTGCGGGTTTGAAATGATAAAACCCGGTTTTCTTTGTAAATTACGGATTGAAATGATATATATCCGTATCACTTGACCTAGGTTAGAAAATTATATACAGACCCCGTGGTATATTTTTAAATGATTTTTTTTATGTATTTTCAAAGTATGAAATTTTGATTTAAAAATATATATATTATGGTTTTAAGAAAGTTAAATATTAAATCTTGAAATTGTGAATTTAAGTGAATTCAAGTATGTAAATTTGGAGTAAATGTGATGTTTGACTTTAAATTTTATTTTAAAATGTAAATAAATAATGGAAATTAAATTTAAAGTTTTGAAATGATATTTGAAGTAAAATGTTAAGTTTATTAAATTTATAAATAAATAAACAGTGAATTTTGACTTAATAAATGAATGGAGTTTGTAAAATTGAATATTTGATCTTAAAATTTTATTGTGGTAAAATAATATGTTAAAATGATTTTTAATGTAAAATTTTGAAGTCTAGAAATATGATTTTTAAGTTGTAATAATAAAAATTTGGAGTTTTATTATTATTTTTTTGAAAAGCTAAAATGAAACCTGGAATTTTATAGCATTTTCAAAATGTTGTAGTCTTTTGACAGCATTTTTAAATGCTATTGTTTTGAATCTAACAATGTTTGAAATAACTAAATATCTATTACTACATTTTATTAATGTCGTTATTCTTGAACTAAACCATTTTGGAAACTATAAGCTACGATAGCACTTTATAAATGCTGTCGTTGCTATAATTTGACAATGTTTTGAAATGTTATAGATTTTAACACTGTTTGGGCTATATTTTAAAGTGTTAAATAATTTAACTTTTGAAATGGATTATCTGTGAAATTTTAGAAGTTTTGAATATTTAAATTTGAATTTTTAAGGAATTTAAAGTGAATTTGAATTTAAATAAAGTTTATTTGGTTATGTGTTAAACGGAATGAAATGTAATATAATAAATGAATTTTTGAATGGCATTTTGGAATGTATTTTTGGTAATGATGTTTGAAATAATAAATGAATGACATATTTGATTTTTAAATGATATTTAACTTTGAATATTTGGATTTGAATTCAAATAATGATTTGATTATGAAGTTTTGAAAGGATGTAATATTTTAATGATTTTGAAATGGTTTGGAAATGATTTGATCTTTATTTTAATAAAGAATGTGAATGTTGAATGATATTTGATTTTTCTTTATTTGATAAAGGAATATTTGAAGTTTATATTTGTATGAAAAGATATTTGGTTTAATTGTAATTTAAGTTTATTTTAATAATTTTGGATTTATGAAATGAATATTTCAAAACTACATAATAATGAAATTAGATTTGAGATATGAATATATGGGATTATAAAGTTTAGTTTTGAAATGTGGGATATTAAAGTTTGGAAACGTATTAAAATTGGATAGCTTATTTTGTAGATCAAATCTATATTTGAAATTTATAAGATTTGAAATTTTTTGTTAGAAAACTGAACTGAATTGAAATTGAAGGTTTGATTTGAATTAAATTGGAAATTTGAAATTTTGAATTAAATTGGAAATAAATTTGTAAAATGTAAAGAATTAAATGAATGTTTCATGATTTCAAATGTATGATTTCAGAATGTTATGATTTTCAAAGTGTAATGATTTCAAGTATTTTGGTTCGAAAGAGTTATAACTTTGAAAGTATTATGATTTTTGGAAGGGAATATAGGTTTGAGATGGAAATGATAAAGTATAAACTATTTTGATTTGAATATAGTTTTGAAATAAAAATGATTTTGGTTTCGAAGTATAAACTATTTTGATTGAATAAATAGTTTTGAAATAAAAATGGTTTTGGTTTCGAGGCGTAAACTATTTTGAAAGGAATATAGTTTTGAAATGAAATGATTTGATCCTTTTGAAATATAAACTATTTTGTAATGACCACGGCGTTATAATAACGTTTGGTTGTTGAAGAGAACGGGATCGGAAGTTGTCATACTCTCTGCCAACTCCGAAAACCACTTTAACAACCGTGTACGCGGTGGAGATTCCAGAATGAAGTAGGATGGTGGCGACGTTCTTGAGGTATATTACGTGGACCCAACTACCGTGAGTTGGCATAAGGTGGCTAAAACAGGAGCGATCTCGGGCCAAAGGAAGTAGCACCTCTGGTCGGACACATTCCTTCGATACTATACTCTTACTGGTGATTGATTAGATGGCCATCCTCCGATTTTGATTGGGAGTGTGTTCCGAGGTGGGCGTATGTGGCTGCTGCGTTACCACCAGCCCGTGTGTGTAATTGGTATATCTACCCTGGCATTGCCTTGTGTGCCGTGTCACCTACCATACCGAGCCTTTACTACGAGTTTGTTTTTCTCCCGTAGCCCGTGTGGTATCCTCTGACAGTCACCCAGAGTGGAGATGGCATGATATTGGATGGACTACTGGGACTATTATGTGTGAAGGGTGATATGGGTAGCCCGGAACGCTATTTAAAAGTATGTTTATTTTACTGTAGACATTCTTATAGTAGCGCAATATTACTACATAGTAAATAGTTTAACGGATCCTTAAAGGATGGGCGATCCCAAGCATCCTTTAAGTTACTGATGCATTTTTGTTACTGTTCACTTGAGTTTATTCATAGTTCATAAGTATTTATGTCCTGACTCGAGTGTTTTGTATTTTGCTTTACGCTAGAGTCAGATTGAGTGAGTTAGCATTCAAGATTCACCTTCGGAGTTGAAGCTTTCCTTGAAGATCCAGCCATCTATTTGCTTTCTGTATCCAGTGATTTCAGTGATGTATTCTGATTTGTACCTGATGTATCTTGTTACTTTTGTTGTATCTTGTTTAACTCTGATGTATCTTATTTTTATATAGTAGCTTCATGAACTACTATTTCTTTTAAATTCCGTTGCATTATTAAATACTCTATGTCTGTGACCTGTGATTATGTATTTACTGTATATTCTGAGATTTGCCAAATTTTATTTACAATGTGGTATTTTGACCAATTCAAGTCCGGCATGTGCGGATGGGAATGGTTGAAAATATCGGGTCGTTACATGGTCGCTCCTCAACAGCCTTATTCTCCGTGCTAGTTGACGGCATTACACCGTAGTGTCCTTGGCTAGCGTGGGTATAGAGGTGGGCCGTCACAATATCTTTACTAGATATATAATTTTCCACACTTCAACCATTTGAAAACAAATTTTCAAATCACTTTTCACCTTTATCACCTTTGAAAACAAATTTGAATAATTTTCCTTACGCGGAAATACTTTCCTTTCAAAATGGTTCATTTAAACCAATTAAATAAATCCATAACGATTTACTTTATATTTACGTTCCAAATCCGTAAATTTATTCCCACAGTTCAAAAATAAATCAATTTTTATTTTTAAACAAATTTCCCTTTCTTTTATAAATTCCCTAGTGAATTTACAGTTCCAAAATATCCATGAATATAAGATTCCCAAATCGATTTTTAATATTCATTTTCAATTTGTCTTTAAAAGATAAAGTCTCAAAATATTCAGTTCATATTGGAAAACATTTCCATACTTATTAAATAATAAGTAATTTACAAATCCATTCATTTTCAACACTTGGAAAATATTCAATATACTTAAATCGAAAATTGAGTATATATTTCATTCTTTAAGAAATCATTCACTTAAACACATTTGTTTGGGCCAAAACGAATGTTGCGTAAAACATCGTTACGACGACCCAAAATCACTAGTATAGGGATTCAAAATTAAAATTGATATATAAACCCCAATACTATACAAAATATTTCCTTTCGGAAACCATTTACTATAACAACAGTGTTATAGTCCACAATTTCCTTCTATTTCTCGAAAACGTCTATTTCAACAATGAATGTTGAAATCTATGTTTTCGATGTTTACACCTTTTAAAACATCATTAAAATGATTAACTAAAATTTATAATATTCATTTTCCCAAGCATACCCATTTTATTTATAATATATTCACTGTCCAAAATCGTGAATATACTTCCTTAACCAATTTCAACATTAAATTTATCAAATTCCATTGATTTCGAATTTATAAACAATGTCTATAAATTCCATTTCTATTTATAAACTTCAATTTATAAATCTCCTTTATTAATCCAATTCAATCTATATATCTCAAATATATACCAACAATCCATATTATAAGCTAAATACTTATAATTCATTTATTTACAAAATCGTTCTTTTAAACTTCACAAATTATAAATCTTATAAATTCTCATTCACTTATGAATCCATTATACATCATTTTAACACTTATAAAAACTTTGTTTTATAATTCCAAAATTTTTAATTTATAAATATCCATTTTATAAATCTTCTATAAAAATTGTTTGTAATAGTCCAAGAATTCCAATTTAAACCATTTCATAAATTTATTAACTATTTATTTCAAAAATCACTTTTCACTTTCATTTCATAAAAATCATACTTTTATAACATTAAAATTTTAACGTTTATTTATTTTTAACAATTCAAAATTTAATAAAACGAATTCTTTCGAGAATCACCTTAAAATTCCTTTTAAAACCAAAATCATTATTTTTAAAACTTCAGAAATGGATCCGATGATGCAGCAGCACCATATAGTCAATCACGACATCCAAATATCATATATCGATATGATAATCAACAAATATCACAATATCTGTAAATAAATCAATACAGTTGAGGGATCCAGTTGGATCCCTCCAACCTATTTCCTTGCATCCAAAGATGTTAGCATAAAACCAATTCCGCTCCAGTACGTAATTATCGCGGTATATGGGATTTATAAAATATTATCCGCTTAATAGAGGACGCAAATAGGGTCTCATCCGCTATATAATGCGGGAAATCAAATCCAAGTACATAAATAATATCAATTTCACTGTACCGTGAAATATTTGCGGTATATGTTTTTAATAAATAACATCCGCTTACTAACGGCACATAATGTCTATTTCAACAATCAATATATACAACAATCATCATTCAAACATACATTCAAGAATTTTAAATATAACTATTTCAAATTAAAATCGAAACCGATTCGATTGAGTGAGAAGTTCTCACCTTGATTTCAATTTCGTTTCAGCTTGTATTTCGAATGAAATTAAACGCGCGTTTAATTTTATCCAAAATTTTCTCTTGCTCCAATCAACTCCAATCCAATTCCATAGCGTAGTATTCGTCCATACGAACCCAACGCAACTGGTTTCGCGCGTTTTCAACCTCGCATGAAAAAGTTATACATATTTAAAGTTATACGAATTTTTAATATGAAAATTTACAACATTTCTTTTATAATTTTAAACCTACATCTTCCTAGCCGTTCAATCCATCACCCTGCAATCTGGGTCGTCCCCTTTCCTTCTACTTCCTCTCCCAGTATACACGCATGCGCAAATAACCCAAACACGCCGTTCGAAATTGCATGCCGCACCACCCCCCGATGATCGAAACTCCATCATTTCGCCATCATTCGAAACGCCACCTCCAGAGCCACCCACGCCGGCCGACCGCACCTCCCTAGTGCCCCCAACTCCTCGAAAAATGTGACCAAAGCCGGCCACTTCAAACCCAAATTCGCAATAATCCAAAGCTCCATTTCCCATCATAGCCGTTCACTTTGTAGAGCTCGACATGCTCTTTGATTTTCTAGTTGAGAGTTTTACACGAAAGTTAATGGATGTGGAGAAATCGAGGGAAGAAAGGCGCGCGTTTCTGGCCATCGAACAGATAATGGCGGTCGGCTCTAGATTAGGGTTAGGTTTTTGCAAAAGAGAAAGGGTTGGGTTTCCTTTTATAGAATTTCAACGAAAAACACTATTCATTTCGGATTTTCAAAACTCCGATTTACGCGCGGTGACCAGTGTTTCTAGGGTTTACCCCACGTTCCGAACACAATGGAACGTGTTTCGGTAGCTAATTCGGTCATCTGTGCGAGTTATGACAATAAACGTTCGATTTAAATTAAATCAATTTAAAAGATTTTCTAGGCGTTTTGGCTTGCACCGGACAAACGGTAATTCTGATTGACACGAAATTTGAAACAATACAATAATATCACATTACGGATCCGATGAAACTGGTTTCGTCAAAATCCGAGACTGTTTGAAAAATGACTATTTTAACTCGCTAAATTAATATTAAAACAATTTCGATGCGTTTCGAGCTGTCACGATCAAACGACAACTCCGATTGCTACAAAAATTGAAATCCGATAATAACAAACTATTACGGATCCGATGGAACTAGTTTCGTACAATTCTGAGACTATTCGAAAATTGGCTAATTTCACTAGTCGATTAAATATTAAAATATTCAATTTTCACAAATTAACTCTTAATTCAATTTTAAAACTTCTAAAATATCGTTCTAACTTCAATATGATAAAATAAAATTCTATAAATCATTTTCAATCATATTTAACTCGATTTTCAATTATTTCATAAATTTCAACTATTAAATAATCGATTTAATTATCCAATTAAATCCAATATTCGAAAATAAATTATTCGACTTATAAATTCCACTTATTAATAATTAAAATCAATTAAATATACAAATTTAAATTATCAAAAATTCTGGGTCGTTACAGACTTCCCCCTTAAAAGAATTTCGTCCTCGAAATTACCAAGTAAGAAAAATTTACAGAATCCATTAACTTTCCAAAACAAACCGTTCAATTTAGATTTTCCAAATCTCTTAAGTGTTTAACTTTCCCAAAATTCATAGTTAAACTTCATACAAAAATTTTACTAAGTTTCCAAATCCAAACTTTAGTTTTCAAAAATTTACCAATTTTCTCAAAAATATTCTAACACCTTAAATTTTCGGAAAAATTCGCCATAGTCTCCTTTGCGCGGCTTGATCCGAAAAAAAAATGACAGTATATATATCACAAATATACATCTCATCAAGTGATGAGGCATCCCGTAGGGAAAAAAGTGTAGAAGTACGGTATGTAATCCGAGATATGTACCTTATTTATTATTAGCGTGTGTATACGGCTAATATAGCGCAAAAGCGAGCTCCAAATGCGAAGCAAGCGCAATCTGCACTTACTAAACACTCAACAACAACATGAGAATCATGCATATATGAAAATAGTATCAATATACAACATATAACAACATAAGAACTACATGTGCCAACATAGCAAATGCAACAAAACAACAAATGCCAACATCAACCAACTATCATCCATAACCAAATAAATATTCATTCATATTCTCATTAATATTCAATGAATTGGTTTTCCAATTGATTCATTAACATTGGAATTTACTAACATTCATTCATATTCAATTTTAATTAGTTTGCATTCACTAATTTTCATTCAAGTTGGTTCACTTCCAAATCAAATTAAATTATATTCAAGTTCATTTTCTTCCAAGTTGGATTCAATTACTTTAGCTTCTAATTTCACTAATTCAATTTCATTAACACTTAATGAATTTATATACAATCAATTAACAATCAAATAACAACCAATGTTTATTCAATACACCCAAATTTATTCACTTTACATTTAATTTGGTTCAACACGTTTAATTCCAATTGGATCATATTAAATTGACTTCCATTCAATTTATTCAACTTCCAATAACATTAGCTTCTAATGAATTAACACTTACATTCATTATTTCATATCAATTATTTATATTTAATTGATTAACATTTAATCCATTAGTTCAATTAAATTGCAAATTCCTTTAACAATATAAAGTTGAATTTCATTTATATAACTCAAGTTCAAATTCTTAATGACTTCACTACATTAGTTTACTTATTAATTTACTTCGATACCAAAATCAACTTTATTCAACATCACTTAAGTTATATTCCTTTTCAACCACCTTTTGTTTAACTTAACTTAAGTTTTCACTTATAAATCCAATTCAATTTATTTAACTTTCCTTTTGTTAAATTTCAAATCACATGTCTTTGATGACAACTCAAATTTATTTCAACTTGGATTTTATTGATTTACTTATACTTCCTTTAATTTAACTTCATCCTTTAAGTTAAATTTATTCTACCAAAAATCAAATTGTATAAGTTATCAACTCATTTATCATTCCCATAAATATCTTAAATAGGATTCCAGAGTCCTTTCAAATCTTTCAAAACCATTTTTGAAATCAATTCAATTATCTTTTGAATTTTAAAATCCAAACTCAAAATTTTCCAAACAACTTTCTTTTAAACAATTTGGCAGCAACCCCCCTTTTGGAAACCCGAAAATGAACACCAATGATGTTGCAATCATCATCAGAATTATTTTTCAGCGATCGAAAAGAGTTTAGAGCTTTCATCTCTCCAAAACAATTTCCCAAAAGATCAAATCCTTTCAAAACACTTCTCTGGAATTTTGTTTTTAGATTATAAATCACATTTATAAATCTTTTACTTATATAATTTCACTTCTTATATATAAGATTATTTCACAATTGTAAATTACATTAATTATAATTCCACACTTACAATTCATTTGCTTATACAATTATTCTTTTAAAAATTGTTGTTTTTATTCAACAACCAAACAATCAATTCATATACACTTTAATAATTCTGAAAAATTATTTCCTTTATATATAAAATATAATCGAGGTAAATTATTTTATTTACCCAATTTAAAACAATATCGTGTCAAATTGTTTTCTACAAGTGTTTAGAGATCCCTATCAACAACGTTAATTACTCGTGTTGACCAAAATCCATATACCACTCAACAAACCAATCATCACAATATAAAACAATTTATATTCACTAACAAATATGCGCTCGTATCTATTATTACACTCAAACTCATTCTAGAGTGCTACTGACTCTATCTCTAATGAGTAATAACTAACAGAGCCATGGTTGTCGCTTAACCATAAGCTCTGATACCAAATGTAACGTTTGCGATTTTTCGTCCACGAATGCCGACATCAATACGTCCACTGTATCAACTGTCGAGAAATCGAAGGCTGGAAAACAGTACCGTTAGGGTTAAAGAAGAAGAAAAAGTAGAAGATAGAAAAAGACAGAACAGAAAAGAAAAAAATAACAGAACAACATCAGAATCTCACAATTCGCAGCGGAACAACATATAATACATAAATGAATAATCTTTAAACAATGAACTATATCAGTTATTACATTACATCATCAGAGTGTACAACAACAAACAACATCAACAACGGAAAAGAAATATTATATACTAGTGATACGCCATGCCATCCAGCTTGCCTCCAGCAACTCCTGAATTCCAGAATATCCTGATAAACCTGACTCTTGACTGCTCGTGTGGAAATTGGTGGACACCCAGAGTTTAGGAAGGAAAACAATAAACTCCGAGTCAGTCATGTGACTGGTGTGAGAACTTAAAACAGCTATTTATCTTTAAAACAAAGAACGGGATAATTTTAAAATCAAATCGCGATGCTTTTTAAAAATGTACTACCATAATACCTCCCACCACACACACAATGCAAACGCAGACTTGGAGGAGATTTCTTCTTATGTTAGTCAAAGATGCTTACTACGCAAAATCAAATCATTTTTGATATTATTATTAGTGCATAGTGTAGAAAACATTTCGAAAGTAGAATATAAATCTTAGTCGGCATACGTACCATTATATTATGCCTACTATAGCTACCATATTAGATGGCAGGTTCTACAACTAAAACCGTACAAGTCTCGTATTGTTTCTTGGAATTTCCAACAAATGGTCAGGCCAAGGAACTTCCCATTTCCACATGGAAACGCCTCTAGAATGACGTCCCGAGAACCAAACCGGATCTCTGCCAACACATGGTCGGGTTACCCCTAACTGGGTAACTACTGACACGAATATGTAATCCCCCGATCGTAACCGATCTATCCGAGGATCCTCGATTTCCAACAACCACAAAATATGCAGCAACAACATAGGTTAAGTATCTGGGCTCCATACCATGATACCACCTCTATCCAGAAGGAATGACATACACTAATGGGGCGCTACCCCCTAATAACCTTGCCGCATCCTTCCTGTTTTGACCATTTTCGGGGTGTGAGGTCCGACGAAGTCTCGTCCACAAAGTCATGCTTTATACAAAAGCTGCGCTTTGGGTCTACAAATGATCATAGAAATGATCACCAAGATAAATGATCAAACAAATGATCATATCTCAAATGATCAAACAATGATCATTTCACAGCAACACTCAGCATGCCACACTACCAAATTGGGAGTATATCACTAATAACCTTCAACTAGATAACCTCTGAGCTCGTACGTCTCAGAGAAGGGTGTTAAGCTAAGAGAATAAATTCTTCGCCACCAACAGAAATATATTTGAAAGAAATCAGCTTTATATCTCAATTTGTAATGTCAAACATACAATCCATACGAGTCTGTTTCGGGATCGAACAGAACCGAAGGCACTTACAAAGAAGTCCTTGCATTCCGGATAATTTCTAATCACGTCCGGACTTCCTGTCACTAAGGGTGATAAAACCTCTATATCGGAGATTAGCCGATGTAGAATAACTCAACGGTAATCCTTCCGTTTTCAAAAATATTCGGTCTTCAACACCGGTCATCAAATGCAATCCAGTACGACGTATCACATATTCGGAATGGGTTATACGACCCCAAGGTCCTTTCCCGGCTAACCCGAATAGTGAGCGCTTATTCAAAAATAAATGTGGCATTCAAATTCAAGCAATCACAACAAATACTATTTAAAGGGAAATATTGATAGTCGGATTATTTAACTATCAATAGGCATGCTCAACATCACCAAATTCCAAATAAATTCCTAAATTATTTACTTTCCAAAATATCTTTACTAGATATATAATTTTCCACACTTCAACCATTTGAAAACAAATTTTCAAATCACTTTTCACCTTTATCTCCTTTGAAAACAAATTTCAATCATTTTCCTTACGCGGAAATACTTTCCTTTCAAAATGGTTCATTTAAACCAATTACATAAATCCATAACGATTTACTTTATATTTACGTTCCAAATCCGTAAATTTATTCCCACAGTTCAAAAATAAATCAATGTTTATTTTTAAACAAATTTCCCTTTCTTTTATAAATTCCCTAGTGAATTTACAATTCCAAAATATCCATGAATATATGATTCCCAAATGGATTTTTAATATTCATTTTCAATTTGTCTTTAAAAGATAAAGTCTCAAAATATTCAGTTCATATTGGAAAACATTTCCATACTTATTAAATAATAAGTAATTTACAAATCCATTCATTTTCAACACTTTGAAAATATTCATTATACTTAAATCGAAAATTAAGTATATATTTCATTCTTTAAGAAATCGTTCTCTTAAACAGATTTGTTTGGGCCAAAACGAATGTTGCGTAAAACATCGTTACGACGACCCAAAATCACTAGTATAGGGATTCAAAATTACAATATATATATAAATCCCAATACTATACAAAATATTTCCTTTCGGAAACCATTTACTATAACAACAGTGTTATAGTCCACCATTTCCTTCTATTTTTTGAAAACGTCTATTTCAACAATGAATGTTGAAACCTATGTTTTCGATGTTTACAGCTTTTAAAACATCATTAAAACGATTAAATTCAATTTATAATATTCATTTTCCAAAGCATACCCATTTTATTTATAATATATTCACTGTCCAAAATCGTGAATATACTTTCTTAACCAATTTCAACATTAAATTTATCAAATTCCATTGATATCGAATTTATAAACAATGTCTACAAATTCCATTTCTATTTATAAACTTCGATTTATAAATCTCCTTTATTGTAACAACCCCCATATTTATCGAGTTTATATTTAAATATTTTATTTAAATATTATATCGTTAATCGGATTTTGGTCCGAAAAGCTACTTTTTGCAAACGGTCAAATTAGGACTCGAGACCACTTCCATTGAGTTCAAAATGCCGTTTACAACTTTTTCAAGTATAAACATCGATAGGTTTGGAGTTAGTGAAATTTCACTAACTTTTCCCGCTTTGGACTTTGGGTTAGTTTAGCCTATTAAGCCCAAGTTCCAACCCCCTTCTCCTCACTCTTCATGAATTCCTAATTAACTTCAAGATTTGCATTAATGGTGAAGAGAATGGGAAATTAAAACTCCAAGCTCAAATTTAATTGTTAATCCAACATTCAACTCCAAATTCAAGTAGAAGATATTGGATTCAAGCTTTGGATTGCTTCTCCTTGCTTTCAAGCTTCATCTTCATAAATTTTGGTGCAAAGGTGAGATTTTTATCTCACAAATCTAGTCTATAACTATATTGGACTGTTGGGAATGATTCCCTATCACTTTTGCATGCACATTTGCCTTTGGTTTGGATTGGATTGGCGAAAAACTCCAATTTTGGCATTTTTGGAAATTTCCTGCACTTAGCTCGTTCTGGCCACTTGATTCGTTCGGTGATAGGTCGCAAGGTCGCTGGGTCGTAGGTCGCAGGGCTTTAGGTCATTCTGGAAATATTGGCACTTCGGAGTTAGGTCGCTCGCAAGTTAACTCGTTAGGTCGCTCGCGAGTTAATACCGTATGTCGTTTGGCTTTTAGGTCGTAGGTCGTGGGGAGTTAGGTCGTTGGCCGCTCGCCTTTATCCTCTGGCCATTTCGTCCCTAGGTCGCTTGACCTCTGGGTCGCGGGTACCCTTAGGTCGCTCGGCCTTGTTTAGTGCTAGGTGGTAGGACCATTTAGGTCGTTCGACCCTTAGGTCGCGTGTTTTTAGGTCGCATGACCTTAGGTCGTTGGACCTCCTTAAGTACCGATAGGTCGCTGGACCTTAGGTCGTCCCACATTAGGTCGTTGCTGGCCTTAGGTCGCGTGACCTTGTTTAGACCGTAGGTCGTTAGGTCGTAAGATCTTAGGTCGTATACCCCTTAGGTCGCTCTCCTATTTTAAACCGTTAGGTCGTTGGGCCGCGAACACCACTAGGTCGCTTGACCCATTAGACCCCTAGGTCGCAACCATTAGGTCGCTCGACCCTATTCCCCTTAGGTCGTTAGACCTCATTTTGTCTTCACTAGGTCGTACCGTTTTGGTCGGGGCACTGCCCCGCACCCCGCCGGGGGCGCTGCCCCTTGGACCCCCGCGACCTGACCGGGCAGGTCGAACCCCGTAGTAAGGGCGTTGCCCCCGCACCTCCACCTAGGGGGTTGCCACCCCCCTGGACCCCCCCTCCGTAGGGGATCTTATCCGAAAAACATTCAAAAGAACTTGTTGAGCTGATTTCCTTGGATTTTTATCACATCTGCGAATGTGATCTTTGTGATTGATTGTTTCTACAATCGCTTCTGTGATTTGTCACTTTAAAATATAAAGGTTTCAGTACTAGTAGTAAATATCAAAACTCTTTCAACAAAATGATTTCAACTCTATTTTTAATAACAAAGCTCTTTTCTTAACCCGTTTTCCAATCTATTAGTATATACAAACCTTTACCTCACTCGGATGAGAAATCTAATTAAACGGCTTAGTAAAACAAGTGGTATGAAACGCTTGCGTTTGCTTCGTCGGTTAATTCTCGGACTTGTTCGATTGAACCTCTAGTGACAATTTTATTAGTGAAGATTTACAGTATGTTCGTAAATACTTAAGTTAAGCTAGTGGTTATGGGACATGAAACTAAACTTTTATATTTACTAACTTAGTGTAATTGACACTTCTCATTGATCATGATTATCATTTTATGATATAGACTAGTAATTGTGCGACGTCTCTTTGTTGCAAGGTTAGACTGGACCTCATTGGTGTGATTCCGACTCACACATATCTCTTTGTCTGCAAGGTTAGTCTAGACACCATTTGTGTGATTCCACTCACACATACCTTTTTGTTGCGAGGTTAGGCTAGAAACCATTTGTGTGATTCCACTCACACATACCTTTATGCTTTTTGGTTAGCCTAGACCTCATCTGGGTGATTCTGACTCACCCATATGGGGTAGCTCCCCATGGTTTTCGGACTGTCATGTGATAGGCCTCTTTCCCTTTTTCTGTGATTTCTGGATTTCTCATGTTGATTTCTGGAATTTATGTCATTGACTTGTTATGAGTACAAGTTTAGGGTACGATGCCCTCTTTGGATCTTTGAGAAGATTCTTGTGATATCGAATTATCTCTTATTGATTGATCTTCTGTTGATCATCATTTGCATACTTATAGTAGTATGTCAGTATGGATATTTTATGTTTATGCCATATCTTTTATTTTATACCATGTCATCTGATATTTATAGCTAGACTGATCCATTTATTATTTTCTTAAATAATACTCGGGTCAGACCGAGATGTTACAGGTGCTTCTGCTTGACTTCTTCCCGGGATTTGCTACTCTGACTTTTGGCTAACTATTTAGACTAGCAGTTTTTGTTGTATACACTTGAGACATAGACTCTTAGTTGTATTCTTTTGTATAGCACGTGTTGCTATTCTTTTGTATTATTGTGGATCTTTTTGACCACTACTCTGATGTACACTTTCATGTGCTAGTTATATATTCATATCTTCTTCCGCCTTTGTGATATGGATGTCTGTGACTGATTTGTGTTATGCTTATTTCTATGTTTGTTTCCGAAGATTATTTATAGCCACCGTGCGATAAGCAATCACATGGATGGTCGCTCCTCAACAGCCTTATTCTCCGTACTAGTTGACAGCACTACACCGTAGTGTTCTTGGCTAGTGTGGGTATTGAGGTGGGCCTCACATTTATTAATCCAATTCAATCTATATATCTCAAATATATACCAAAAATCCATATTATAAGCTAAATACTTATAATTCATTTATTTACAAAATCGTTCTTTTAAACTTCACAAATTATAAATCTTATAAATTCTCATTCACTTATGAATCCATTATACTTCATTTTAACACTTATAAAAACTTCGTTTTATAATTCCAATATTTTTAATTTATAAATATCCATTTTATAAATCTTTTATAAAAATTGTTTGTAATAGTCCAAGAATTCCAATTTAAACCATTTCATAAATTTATTAACTATTTTTTTCAAAAATCACTTTTCACTTTCATTTCATAAAAATCATACTTTTATAACATTAAAATTTTAACGTTTATTTATTTTTAACAATTCAAAATTTAATAAAACGAATACTTTCGAAAATCACTTTAAAATTCCTTTTAAAACAAAAATCGTTATTTTTAAAACTTCAGAAAAGGATCCGATGATGCAGCAGCACCAAATAGTCAACCACGACATCCAAATATCATATATCGATATGATAATCAACAAATATCACAATATCTGTAAACAAATCAATGCAGTTGAGGAATCCAGTTGGATCCTTCCAACCTGTTTCCCTGCATCCAAAGATGTTAGCACAATACCAATTCCGCTCCAGTACGGAATTATCGCGGTATATGGGATTTATAAAATATTATCCGCTTAATAGACGATGCAATAGGGTCTCCTCCGCTATATAATGCTGGAAATCAAATCCAAGTACATAAATAATACAAATTTCACTGTACTGTGAAATATTCGCGGTATATGATTTTAATAAATAACATCCGCTTACTAACGGCGCATAATGTCTATTTCAACAATCAATATACATAACAATCATCATTCAAACATGCATTCAAGAATTTTAAATGTAACGACCCAGAATTTTTAATAATTAAAATTTGAATATTTAATTAATTTTAAATATTTAATAAGTGAATTTATAAGTCGAATAAATTTTTATTTGAATTTTTGGATTTAATTGAATAATTAAATCGATAATTTAATACGTTAAATTATGGAAATAATTGAAAATAGGGTTAAATATGATTGAAAATGATTTGTAAAATTTTATTTTATCATATGGGAGTTAGAATGATATTTTAGAACTTTTAAAATCGAATTAAAAGTTAATTTGTGAAAATTGAATATTTTAATATTAAAATCGACTAGTGAAAATAGTCAATTTTTGAACAGTCTCAGAATTGAACGAAACTAGTTTCATTGGATCCGTAATAGTTAGTTATTACCAGATTTCAAATTTCGTGTCAATCGGAGTTACCGTTTGATCGTGGCAGCTCGAAACGCATCGATTTATTTTTAATTTAAATTTGACGAGTGAAAATAGCCATTTTTCAAAAAGTCTCGGATTTCGACGAAACCAGTTTCATCGGATCCGTAATGTGATATTATTGTAAGGTTTCAAATTTCAAGTCGATTGGATTTACCGTTTGTCCGGTACGGATTAAAACGCCTAGAAATCGATTTAAATCGGTTTAATTTAAATTGAACGTTTTCAGCTATAACTCGCACAGATGTCCGAATTAGCTTCCGAAACCTGTTCATTGTGTCCGGAACGCGGGACAAACCCTAGGTACGTCAGTTTCGGCGCGTAAATTGGAGTTCGGAATTTCCGGGATGAATAGTGTTCGATTTTCTTCTATAAATAGACCAATGCCTTCATAAAAAAAAATATATATATACTAAAACCTAACCCTAGCCGCCACTTGTAAAACTGATGGCCAGAAACTCACGCGACTTTTCCCCTTTGATCTCTCAATCCATCAAGTTTTGGCTAAAACTTTCAACATGAAAGATGTAGAGGGCAACGAGACGAAGAGATTCAACGGTGGAGATCGTGTTTGGAGCGACGATTGGGGAGTTATGGGGTCGCGTGCGTGCCGTGTATACCTTCGTGCGTGCGCATCATGAGGAGGCCGAGCTTGCCTAGGTCGTGGCCGAAGGTAGCTCGTGTGTGGAGCTTCGAGACGGCATCACTTGATCGTGTTCTAATGTAGCGTGGTGGATGCAATATTAAACCCTAGTCATGAGCTTATGGGTTTGTGGTGACGGCTTGTGCCTGTAGCAAAAACGAGAGAGAGGGAAGAAAGGGGGCACGGTGGAGATGTTGCAGAATTTGGATCCAACGGCTGTTAATTGCTTTGGGTATTAAAATTGTTAAGTATGTTGAAATTTGTTTATATAAATCGTGTACAAACTCATAAAATTCATAACTTTTTCATACGAGGTCGAAAAATTGCAAAACCAGTTGCATTGGAATCGTATGGACGAGCACTACGCGATGGAGTTGGTTTGGAGTCGATTGGAGTTAGTGAGAATTTTGGGTAAAATTAAACGTCCGTTTAATTTTATTCGAAATAAATCGCTAAAACGGAATTTAAAACCAAGGTGAGAACTTCTCACTCAATCGAATAGGTTTCGATTTTATTTTAAATAGTTAGATTTAAAATATTTGAATGCATGTTTGAATGTTGATGAATATCTATTGATTGTTAAAATAGACATTATACGCCGTTAGTAAGCGGATGTTATTTATTAAAAACATATACCGAAAATATTTCATAAACAGTGAAATTGGTATTATATATAATAGCAATATATATATATTGGCATATGTATATATTGGAGTTGTTGATTTCCCGCATTTTTTGTTTAGCGGATGAGACCCTATTACGCCGTTATTAAGCGGATAATATTTAATAAGAACATATACCGCGATAATTTCGTACTGGAGCGAAATTGGTATTGTGCTAATGTTTTTGGATGCAGGAAAACAGGTTGGAGGGATCCAACTGGATTCCTCAACAGTTTTTATTTGATTTCAGATATTTTGATATTTGATGGATTATCATATCGATATATGATGGATCGTTGTAGTCGTGATTGACTATTTGGTGTGTAACATCATTGGACCCAGATTTTGGGATTTTAAAATGATTTTCTAAGTGATTTTTGAAGTATAAAATAATTTTGTATTTGATCCATTATAAATAAATAAACGTTATAATTTTTAAAGTTATAAAATTATGGTTTTTGTGAAATACAGTTAAAAGCAGATTTTTGAGAATACGATGCTAATGATTTTATAAAATAGTTTAATCGGGATTTTAGAATTTATTGTGAAAAGTTTAAATATAGGATTTATAAAATTTAATTATTTTATAAATCAAGAGAATAGTGAAATTATAAAGGAGATTAAAGATGTTTTAAAAGAATAATATAAATTGATTTATATTAAGTGATTTATAAATGGATATTTATAAATTGAAATATAGACAGTATAAAACGAGTTTTTATAAGTGTTTGAATGAAGTGAAAATGAATTTCATAAATGAATGAAATTTATAGAATTATAAACTGTGAAGTTATAAATAAAATTTATAAATAGTAAGATTTATAAATTGGTGAAGTTAATTGAGGAATAGATTTGGGTGAATAATTAAATCTTATAGGTTATAAGATTTATAATTATGAAGTTCAAAGGAACGATTTTTGCAAACAAATAGATTATAAGTATTTAACTTATAATATGAACTTTTAGTTTATAATTGAGTTATAAACTGGAATAGATTAATAAAAGAATTTATAAAAAGGAAGTTTTTATAAATAAATAGAAATGGAATTTATAAACGATGTTTTATAAATTCGCAAATGACTTATTTTGATAAGAAAATTGTTGGAACCTATTAAAGGAGTTATATTCACATTTTTGAATAGTGAATAATCCTTTGAATTAAAACGAATAAAAGGATGAGATTTCTTAATGAAGTTTATTCACATTTTTGAATAGTGAATAACACGTTAAAGAAAATGGTTTGAATGTGAATGTTTTAAATTGAATTAAAACGATCTAACAATGTTTTAAAATGTGTTGAGATTCGAAACCATAGATTTCAACATTTATTGTTGAAATAGAGTTTTCGAGAAATAAAAGGAAATAGTAGACTATAACACTGTTGTTATAGTAAATGATTTCCGAAAGGAAATGTTTTGTATAGTATTGGGATTTATATATCTATTTTAATCTCGAATCCCTATACTAGTGATTTTGGGTTGTCGTAACGATGTTTTACGCAACATTCGTTTTGACCCAAATAAATATGTTTAAGTGAGTGATTTCCTTAATAGAATGAAACATATACTTAATTCGATTTAAGTATATTGAATATTTTCTAAGTGTTGAAAATAAAAAGATTTGTGAATTGCTTATGTTTAATAAGTATGGAAATGTTTTCCAATATGAAATGAATATTTAGAATTTATCTTTTAGAAGATAAATGGAAAATGGATAATTGAAATCGTATATGCATGAATATTTTGGAATATAAATTCATTATGGAATTTATAAATGAAAAGTAGAATTTGTTTGAAAATAAATATTGATTTATTTTTGAAGTGTGAAAATTATATATCTTGTAAAGATATTTTGGAAAATAAATAATTTGGAAAATTATTTGGAATCTGGTGATGTGTGCATATCCAGTGATAGTTCAATAGCCGACTATCAATATTTCCCTTTGAATGGGTATATGATGTGATTTGTTTGAATTTGAATGCCACACTTATTTTTGAATAAGCGCTCACTATTCGGGTTAACCGGGAAAGGACCATGGGGTCGTATAACCCATTCCGAATATGTGATACGTCGTTGTGAATTGCATTGAAGATCGGTGTTGAAGACCGAGTTTTTGCGAAAGCGATAGGATGACCTATCGATTGTCTCCGCACTGGGTAGCTCCTGGTATAGAGATTCCTTAAGTGATGGGAAATTCGATCGGGATTGTGAATACCCGGATTGCAAGGGCTTCGTAAGAAGTACCTTCGATTTTGTTCGAGCCCGGAACAGACTTGTATGGATTGTATGTCTGACATTACAAGTTGAGATATAAAGCCGATTTCTTTCAAATATATTTCTGTTGGTGGCGAAGAATTTATTCTTTTAGCTTAACACCCTACTCTGAGACGTACGAGCTCAAAGGTTATATAGTTGAATGTTATCAGCGATATATTCCCAATTTGGTAATGTGACATGCTGAGTGATGCTGAAATGATCATTGTGTTGATTATTTGTGATAGGATCGTTTATTTGATCGTCTATCCTTGTGATCATTGTGTTGATCATTTGTTGACCCAAAGCATGGCTTTTGTATAAAGTATGTTTTTGTGGACGAAACTTCGTCGAGCCTCACATCCCGGAATGGTCAAAACAGGAAAGATGCGGCAAGGTTATGAGGGGTAGCTCCCTTTAGGGTATGTACATTTCCTTCTAGATAGAGGTGGTATCATGGTATGGAGCCCAGATATTTAACCTATGTGGTTACTATGAATTTATTACTTTGTGGTTGTTGGCTTTCGGGATCCCGTGAGAAAGGTCGTTTACGATCGGGGAATGGCGTGCTCGTGTCAGTATTTACCCAGTTAGGGGTAACCCGGCCTTGTGTTGGCAGAGTTCCGGTTTGGTTCTCGGGGATGTCTTTCCAGAGGCATTCTCATGTGGCAATGGGAAGTTCCTTGGCCTGACCATTTGTTGGAAATCCAACTCCCAATACGAAACTTGTACGGTATTAGTTGTAGAACCTGCCATTCACTTATGGTGGTCACCACTGTTTGGATGGTAGCTATAGTAGGCATAGTTCGAAATGTCTATGTTGGCTAAGATTTATATTCTACTTTCAAAATGAATTTTTCCTCTACACTATGCACTAGTAATAATATCAAATGTTATTTTAAATGCGTATCAAGCATCTTTGACTATCATAAGGAGAAATCTCCTCCGATTCTGCGTTTGCATTGTGTGTGTGTGCGGGAGGCCTTATGGTAGTCTCATTTTTAAAAGCATTGTGAATTGACTTTAAAAATATTCCTCTATTTTGATTTTAAAGTAAATAAACTGTTTTGAGTTCTCACACCAGTCACATGACTGACTTGGAGTTTATTGTTTTCCTTCCTAAACTCTGGGTGCCCACCAATTTCCACACGGGCAGTCAAGAGTTAGGTTTATCAGGATATTCTGGATATTCAGGAATTGCTGGAGGCAAGCTGGATGGCATGGCATATTACTTATATAGTATTTCTTTTTCCGCTGCACTGTTGTTGTTGATGTTGTTGTACACTCTGATGATATGTTGTAATGTAATGTATAAAATGTAATAACTGATATAGTTCTTTGTTTAAAGATTATTCATTTATTATTATATGTTGTTCCGCTGCGAATTGTGAGATTCTGATGTTGTTCTGTTGTTTTCTGTTCCGTTCTATTCTCTGTTTTCTTTTCCTTTCTATTTTCTATCTTTCCTACTTTTCTTCTCTCTTCTTCTTTCTTTTTCTTTTCTTAAATTCTTTTTAAAAACCCATAACATTCCGGTTTTTGACCTTCGAATTCTCGGCAGTCGATAAAGTGATATCGATGTTGAATTTTCGAAAGTCGAAAATTTTCGGGGCGTTACATTAAATATAACTATTTAAAATTAAAATAGAAACCGATTCGATTGAGTGAGAAGTTCTCACCTTGATTTCAATTTCGTTTCTGCTTTTATTTCGAATAAAATTAAACGCGCGTTTAATTTTATCCAAAATTTTCGCTTGCTCCAATCAACTCTAATCCAATTCCATAGCGTAGTATTCGTCCATACGAACCCAACGGAACTGGTTTCGTGCATTTTTGACCTCGTATGAAAAAGTTATGCTTATTTAAAGTTATACGAATTTTTAATATGAAAATTTACAACATTTCTTTTATAATTTTAAACCTGTATCATCCTAGCCGTTCAATCCATCACCCTGCAATCTGGGCCGTCCCCTTTCCTTCTTCTTCCTCTCCCAGTATACACGCACGCGCAAATAACCCACACGTCGTTCGAAATTGCATGCCGCACCACCCCCCGTTGATCGAAACTCCATCATTTCGCCACCATTCGAAACGCCACCTCCAGAGCCACCCATGCCGGCCGACCGCACCTCCCTAGTGCCCCCATCTCCTTGAAAAACGTGACCAAAGCCGGCCACATCAAACCCAAATTCGCGACAATCCAAAGATCCATTTCCCATCATAGCCGTTCACTTTGTAGAGCTCGACGTGCTCTTTGATTTTCTAGTTGAGAGTTTTACACGAAAGTTAATGGATGTGGAGAAATTGAGGGAAGAAAGGCGCGTGTTTCTGGCCATCGAACAGATAATGGAGGCCGGCTCTAGATTAGGGTTAGGTTTTTGCAAAAGAGAAGGGGTTGGGTTTCCTTTTTTAGAATTTCAACGAAAAACACTATTCATTTCGGATTTTCCAAACTCCGATTTACGCGCGGCGACCGGCGTTTCTAGGGTTTACCCCGCGTTCCGAACACAATGGAATGTGTTTCGAGTGCTAATTCGGTCATCTGTGCGAGTTATGACAATAAACGTTCGATTTAAATTAAATCGATTTAAACGATTTTCTAGGCGTTTTGGCTTGCATCGGACAAACGGTAAATCCGATTGACACGAAATTTGAAACCATACAATAATATCACATTACGGATCCGGTGAAACTGGTTTCGTCGAAATCCGAAACTATTTGAAAAATGACTATTTTAACTCGCCAAGTTAATATTAAAACAATTTCGATGCGTTTCGAGCTGCCACGATCAAACGACAACTTCGATTGCAACGAAAATTGAAATTCGATAATAACAAACTATTATGGATCCAATGGATCTAGTTTCGTCCAATTCTGAGACTGTTCGAAAATTGGCTAATTTCATTGGTCGATTAAATATTAAAATATTCAATTTTCACAAATTAACACTTAATTCAATTTTAAAAGTTCTAAAATATCGTTCTAACTTCAATATGATAAAATAAAATTTTACAAATCATTTTCAATCATATTTAACTCGATTTTCAATTATTTCAGAAATTTCAACTATTAAATAATCGATTTAATTATCCAATTAAATCCAATATTCGAAAATAAATTATTCGACTTATAAATTCCACTTATTAATAATTAAAATCAATTAAATATACAAATTTAAATTATCAAAAATTCTGGGTCGTTACAATTAACCCGGGCTGTATATCAAAACTTTCGAGTCAAAACTCGAGTTACACATGAGCCCAAATTCTTCGAATCAAACGCGAGAGTGCCACGAGCCAAACACGAGTACGATCTTCTTCCCCAACGTCTTTCAACTTCCAAACACCATGTTCATACGTGCACCATGCACGCCAACCAGCCTTACTCCGATCTACTCTAAAACCTTCAGCAAGTCGCCACAACCTTCCTCTGCTAATCCGACCACTCGTCTCCACCGATTATGCCAGGAATCAAAAACGAGCATCACAGCTACGTCCAAGAACCCAAACTGTAGATTCATCAAGCACCAACGCCTAAGCCCATATGAATCCTCACCATCGAGCCTAGACGTTCACAAGGGTACTACGCTCCATGCTTCATTACTCAAATCATGATCGATGCGTTTACGAACCATGAATTTCCTCGCAAAAGCCCTCGATCCACCCAAACCTAAAACCTTAAATCTCGATCGCCACACCTCGACAATGTCAAAGAATTTGAGCCATTATTTTTGCCATACTTCCCATCTGTTCAGCCTTCTTCTGACACAACTCAAGCCCTCGAAGTGGAGCGGTTCACCAGAAAAGCCTCATAATCTAATTTCTGATCATCCTCAAATTACTCACATAATCAAGTATTAAAAATCTAGAATTTACTCTTAAAATTCATGATTCTCGGTAACAAAATAGATTTTGAACCTGGAAACATAAATTAATTAGATGGAGAATTCGAATATTGCAATTTCCACTGTCTTCCTAGGCTTCCAGATAGTTTTCAAATTAATTATGCTTAACATTTTTTTAACTTTGTTTGTGTATAATCATTTGAACTCCGCCGCCTATAAGAGATTATAGGAGTAGATTCTGAATTTTTGAATTATATTTAAACCTGGAAATATAAAACAGAGAGAGTCCTATCTGTTTACAGACATGCATTCAAACATCCTCATACAAACATACATGCATTCATATTTAAATCATCCTACAAACATTAATCACACATAACCTTAAGTAATTTCTGCATGTATAGTTAACTCACCTTAGATTCGGTTGGAACAGAGGAATTGCTTTTGAACTGGAAAGTTGCAAATGCCTGAAATCTTTTGAAAACTTTGTAGACTGGAAAATCACTTTTTGATCTGACTTAGTTGCTAAAATCTTGCTTAATCGAATCAGGGTTGCTTTGAAACTGATCTTGAATTTGTTTGCCAAATCCAGTTGAAGTTGTTTTTAAGTTGTAGTTTGGATTGTAGTTGAATTTATTTCTTTGATTCTTCTCTGGTTTTAAGTTACAGATTTTGTTTTCTTTGTATTTGATTAGTTTTGAACATAAGAAAAAGAGAATAAGAGGGAAATAGTGTTATATAAATATAATTATTTTGCTTTTAATTATTAGTTTTTTTTTAAAACAAAAGAAGAAGCTAATGACACTTGTCAATGCATGTTATGCCTAGCTTACACATGTTTAATCAAAGCTTACAAATGTTTTTATATAATGTTTTCTATTTTGTTTTATATTTATATATGTTTTAGATTTTTCCCCCTTTATTTGCATTTATAACTTTTAAATAAAGAATTTCATATCAATTAATAACCATATATACAAATACTAGTTGTAAAAATCTGTTTTTTAAGATATTACTTATGAAAAAATAATTTAAACCCCCTTATTAATTTGATTCTTATACGCTTTGGTCATTAACTTAAATTAATGTCCACGTACATATCTATATTTATTGTTAAAAGTGTAAAGTTTAAATATGAATTATTTTTGAGATTTAAAAATAAAAGATATAGCTTTTGATAAAACGAAAATCTTAGGTGAACCTTTTGATATTATATATATATATATATATATATATATATATATATTCACATTTTTCCTTATATCTCACTTCTCAAGGCATTTATACACACACACACACACACACACACATATATATATATATACACACACATACACTTATACTTGTATATATTACACTTACAATTTCAATATCATAAAGTTCACATATATTTATTTATAAATTTGTTAATTTACTATAAGGTATATCATTTCCAAATATTTATAATTCTATATTTATTATGGCTCAATCCAATTGTATACATCCAAATATCTTTATATTATCAACATTTTATTTGTTTCATTTATAAATCGGTGTTTTAATAAATTTAATCCTGTTAAATTTTCAATTAACATATGTCCAAAAATCTAGGTTATCACATTTACTAAATTAATCAAATATTATTTAAGCCAAACCTTTAAATTTCAAATACCTGGATGTTCTTTAAATTTTTATTAACTTGATATATTCATTTAGACCAACTCGATATTTATTTAGACCGCGTTAAATCAAAATCAAGTTATAAAAATCACACCCTTTAAAAATCTAAATTTTTATTTAAATTTTTCACATCCATTTTATTCAAGTAAAATTCTTAAATACTTCAATTCAAACCAATATCATATTTATTTTCCAACTTAAATTTTATTTAAGTGATCAAAACTCTATATATACAATATCTTAAGACGGTACTTACCCATATAATAATAAAATAATGAAACTCCATTATACACTTATTTTTATTAAACCAATTTACACATAGCTTAAATTCAAGAATTTAACTATATATATATATATATATAATATTTATATAATATCAAAAATTAATATTTATTAAACCGTATATTTCTTTCTGAACCATAGAAAATCATTTCAAAATAATTTTATATATATATAGACCACGGGTCTGTATATAATTTTCTACCCTATGGTCAAGTGATACAGATATTTATCATTTCAATCCGTAATTTAAAAATAAAAATTACGGTTATATATCATTTCAAATCGCAATCCCGAATGAAATGAAAATGCATAATAACTTGGAGTTTATAACAATATAAAATACAGCATCCATTCATCCAATATCACCCACCAACCATTTATCACAATCATCATCAAATTCAAACAATAGCATCAACATAGAACAGATAATAAACAGCAGGTATAAATTGCAGTTTATATTCAATAATAAATTAAATAACTGATAACTAGCAGTTAATATGTAATGAATAATTAATTAACAATTTAACTGGCAGTTTAAATGAAATGAATAAATCAAATAGCAATTTAATTTAAATAATTGAAATTATCTGAGATGATGATTAAAAATATGCCAAACAACCATAAATAAATTTTAAATCACATCATATATCAATTTAACAAACATAAGAAATTTTAGAAGTTGTGAGTGGGTTAAAACACTCACCTTTTGAATTTAAATTGAATTCAATTTCAATTTAAACCCAAAAATTTGACAGTCTCAGAATTCATCCAAACGAGAGCCATAATATCCGAAGTTCCAATACGAACCTATTGGAGAAAACCGCGCGTAAATCGTATATCGTATGAGAAAGCTTATATGAATTAGAACAATACGATTGAAAATTGGAACAAATTAAAATGGAAAACAGTCACCTCTACTTCATCGTCTCTCTCCAGGCCTTGCGTGCGCACGAACAAAAGCACAGAACGAAAGAAGCCATGTGATGACCAACTTTGACCATGAGCGCAAGCCAGACCCTATCCCAAATCGCAGCGCCGCCATCACCACTGCCTACCCTACGCCAAGCTGCAAGCATGGACCCCCCTACGATCGCTAACGGTCGCGAAAAAAATACAACCGCCACAAGCTTCTAAAACCTATTCGAATTTTCCAAGACAATCCAACCGTCAAATCGACGCTCTATCTATGCCGATGCAATCCCCTCGGTCTTCTCAACCTAGAAAGGGTTTGTCGATCCTTCACAATCCTTCGACGATCAACGAACGGTTGAGAATGTTTACTCGATTTCTGGCCACATCGAACCTCGAATTGAAAATGGAATTTCAGATCTGAGTTACGCTCCTAGAGAGCTTCGAATCCATATATAATTTGCAATATTTTGTGGAGTTTGAATTTTGGCTTTGATTTTGAATTTTATTTGTTTTTGGATTTAGAATTCGTTTGTCTGCCATTGGAAAAAGGAGTTGAGAAGAAGATGAACGTATAGATAAATGAGAATGAGGGAAATTAGGGTTTATCACAACGTATTTATAGATAGATTTGAAATAGAATGGATCAGATAAAATAGATGTACGCGCTAAGGACGAAATGGCCCAAAATGCCCGTTCTGACTCCGGAACGAAATTGGGTCAACCCATATATCAAAATAGATATTTAAAATATTTTAAACGTGATGGAAAAAGTTTCAACTCCAAATTCCATCGTATGAAGATTTTATGCTCAAATCAATATTTTTCTTCAAATTGATTTCAAATGATTTCAATTTCACTTATTTCAAGGCATTTCGAGTCCATACGATAAAACAACAAGTCCGATCGCTACAAAACTTGAAATCCTACAATAATTCACTGTTACAGATTCGACGAAACTAGTTTCGTCGAAATCCGAGTCAGTGGCCAAAATGGCTATTTTTACATTAATTAAATAATTTAATATTAAATTAATTAAATCCAATTTTAAATTTCAATTCTATAATTGATAATTCTTGCCATTTTTAATTTCTTAAACATTTATACTAATTTAAACAAATTTAACTATTGATTTAAAATTGATAAATTCCTTAATTTCCTTAAATTCAACAATTATAAATTAAATTTCCAAAATTCTATTTAATTAAACCCATCGCTAATTATTCCATTCATTATTGTTAAATAGATGACTTAAATATTGGATTTAAACCTATTACATTAATTTTTCTCATATTATCTTTATTTCAAATAACGAAAAATTTAATGTTTAATTCTACCTATTTGCAATAGCCTCAATTATTTAAAATTTATTCCAATAAATTAATTTGATTTGCTTCAATCCTTCTTATCTAACCAATTATTATTCGATAAACAAAGATAACCTTTGTTTTACCCTTTATTACATTAGTAAGTTCAACTTTCCATCTTTCCATTGTATTAACTACCCCATTTCCATTTTATCACATTTCTACCAATATTCACGCTAATTGCTATTAACATTCTATATAAATTTATTCACTTGGGTTCATACTTTCCATTATATAGATTACTACATTATGAATGAATTTACACATCTAATTATTTCATTATTACATTCACAACTTCCGTTACGAACTTCATTAAAACATTAAACATTTCCTAATTTGATTTATAAGGCCAATTAAATATAACAATCGACACCATTAACTTTATAATACAGTTAATTTTATTAATTTCACTAATTATTATGATTACTTGCGTAACACTGAATTTATCCAATTACCATTTATTATACTAATTCATTTATTTACACAATACCTATTACTTTCATTCAACAAATCTTGACTTACAATCTTTACCTCAACCAATAGTCATATTATAAATGGAAATGTCATTATTTCCAAAAATTACTTGAATTAACGTTAATGTAAAAATTTGTTTATATTTATTGCAATTGATTACGAGTTAAAATTTAATATACTTGTCTAAAAGGTTAACTTACAATACTTGTTATCCTTTAACGTTTATTTCACTCATAAGCTATTATTAATAACCAAATGTTGAAATTTAATTTAGACCAAATTCAATGCATTAGATGAATGGGTAAATGATTAAAGTTTTACACTATTGCTTTTCTTTCTTTGTATTAATGGCTATGTTTCAAATGTGAAATCTTATTAATTACACTTATAAATTAACGTTTTAAAACCAAACCTTAGTTCCGTTCCTTTTTTTTCCAATTTATTACTTATGAAAAATTTCACATTTCTATATATTTATTACATACCTACCTTCAGTCCGTGCATTAATTTGCATTCGGTTACAAATAAATCAATATATTATTTCAACCATAAATACAATAATTGCATTTGTTCTTATTATACTCCATTTATAGCTAAGTCATAATATTTGAACTTTAATTAAATTATAACGTTCATTCAAGTTTATTAAATATTAACTTGCATTAACATGTTTCCTTAATTTACAATCAAATACCGTTAAAAATGTTTTATTACATTAATCAGTTTAATACTTTCTTTTATTTCTCATATACAATTACATCCGGGTATAATCTTTTCACTACTTTCATTCATTAGAATTCTATTCAAATTTTAGTTTCTTGCAATAACTCTTTTATTATAAATTAGCATACCAATAAATTAAGTTCCAATAAATAGGATTTATTCAATTCAAACTTTTTAATTAAGTCTATTTTAATCAATATAATATTTCATAGGTTAATTCTTAACATTTACTTCATTACAAATTATAACAATTTAATTTCTAAATAAAATTAAGTCCAAAATCTTATTAATACGACAAATTTAATTAACGAAATTCACGGATCGTTACACCACTTTTTTTTTATTTAGGGGTGTGGCTCGAAGGTAGGCGGTAGCTGCGCGCTATTCGTTACCGCCAGCCCGGATAACAATTGGTATATCTACCCTGGCATTGCCTAGTTGTGCGCTGTCACCTACCATATCGAGCCTTTACTACGAGTTTCTATTTGTGTCATACATATGGAGTATCCTCTGGTAGCCTCCCGATCAGGAGGTATTACGGTACTGTATAGACTATTGGCATTATTACGTGTTAAGGTGGAAAATGTAAAGCCTTAACGCTATTTAAAAGTAAGTTTATTTTACTAATGGACACTATTATAATAGCGAAATATTACTACATAGCAAATAGTTTAACGGATCCTTAGGAGATGTGAATGCCGAGCATCTCTTGAGTTACTACACTCACGTTAGACACTGGATAGGACATGTCAAATCCCTTAAACATCTCTGATGTTGTTCCACTCATATTGTTTTTTGTTGATTTAACTTACGTAAGATATTTTAGTTCTGACTCGAGTGTTTTGTCCTTTCAATTCGCTCGGGTCAGTCCGAGCATTTCAGGATTTGAAGATTTTATTTTGGAGGATGAAGACGACGATTTGTAGTACTATTATCTACTATATTATTCCACTACACCATTTAATTCAGCCGCATTAATTATTATTCTCTGATATGTGTACTCTGATATGTATTGTATAAAAATAATCAAAAGTTTTGTAAAACAGCTTCATGAACTGTATATTTGATTATTATATTTTATCGTTCCGCTACAAGAATCTATTTTGTGTTTTTTTCCTTTCCATACTTTTTCTTATTTACCCCATAAAAATCCGTCCTTCCTTATGGTTTGAATTGGCATGTGTGTCGATTTGAACCGTGCAAAAAGGCGGGATGTTACATCTGGTATCAGAGCTTTGGTTTAGCGATAAACCTTAGCTTTGAAGGGTCGGACTCTTTATTAATAGGGTAGTAATACCCTATGATGAGTCGTTGAGCGTATATATGAGAGAGCGTATTTGTTAGTGTTATAAAAAGGTATTAATATTGTGTTAGTCTGTTCTGTTTTGTATTTTTAAATTCTGGTTGGTGCATGGGACGCTATGACATCAATAGGGATTTCTAAACACTTAATAGGACAGACCGACATAATATTTGTTTTAATATAGGTGAATGAAATAATTTTGCCTATTATTTTTTCTATATATAAAATAAATTTTTATAAATAAGATATATATTTGGTTGCTATATATTAGTTGTTAGGTAATGAAAATACAAATAATAGTTGAAATAAAGTTGAAAATAAAATAAATGAAAATTAGGAATTTAGAACTTAAGTTCCGGGATTAAAAACTTTCTTTCGAATAATTTTGGAATATAGTAATAATATTGTTAGAAGTATTTTATGATATAAATATTCAATTTAATTTGAAAGAATTATTTTAAAAGAAATTTTGAAAAGAAATAAGTTCTATACTCCCCTCTCTATCGCTGGAAAATAATTTCGGTGATGAGTGCACGCATCATCGACATTCATTTTCGAGTTTCGAAGTGGGAAGGTCACCGTAGTAGTTTTACTGCGAATTTATTTTTTTAGATAAAAATAAATTTTAAATTGTTTTAAATATAATAGGATATATGAATGCGTTTATCTATTATTTAAAATGATTTTAAATTTTACCCGGTACCTAGTTCTAAACTTCCATTAATAGATAGTTCCAATTAGTGTAGTGAAATGAAACTCAACTGATAATTGAAATCTCTAAGTGAAAGAAGAAATTTTAATGCTAAGTTATAAATGAAATTAAAAGAAATTTGAAATGTGTAACCTGTAAGACAAAGGACATTTTTATTGAACATTAAATCAACTAAAAGAAATGAGAAAACTTGTATAACTTTCAATTTCATTCTTAAAGCATATATATATATATATATATATATATATATATATATATATATATAGCTTACCAAATATTTAAAGTAAAATGCTAAAGATTTGTAATGGAAAATTGTACAAGTAAACTTATGTAATGAAAGTGTTCAATAAATTGCTTTTATTAATAAGAATTGATGTTCTAGTTGTTATTGACTTAAGTATAATTGAAATGCTACTAATGAAAAAAAAAAGAAAAAAAAAGAAAAAAAGGTAAGTATTATAAATAAATAATAATGAACTTAAGTAAATAGTTTGAAGTTGCCTCTGAATAAAAAAAAGAATAAAAGATTAATACTGAAAAATGAGAATAAACTTAGGTTAATAAATTTACCTACCAAGAAATTTGATTGGATATGAATAATATAAATAAATAAATGTAATGCAATAAATAGAATTTGGCACTATATAGATAGATGAAAATGAATTGGTAGGTAATGAATAGAAATAGATAAAAATAAATAATGAATGAAAAGGAAATCAAACAACAAATGGATGAAGTGGAATTGATAAAAAAAATAAACTTGATTTATTTTTGAAATTGTTGTTTGTTTTGGTTTATGGTTGTTTGGGTAAAGATACTTTAAATTTGTTTGGATATATGAATAATCTATTTAGTTTCATCTTAGACTGTTGAGCAAGTGATGCACTTAATAGTTTATTTTCATTCTGTACAATTTAACGTTTTAAAACCCGAGCAACTATTTGTTTTGTTTGATATGAATGAATGATTGATGCTGGTTGATTTTATGTAGTGGTTGTTTGATTGTTGCAAGTGATTGATGTTTGTATTGATTTGTTTTTTGGTGGTTGAAACCACTTTAAATATTTCATTTTATATAAATATTAACTCCCTTTAGATTATATAAGTGAAATACAGGTTATGGAAGCAATTGTTAGTGCATTTGGTTTCATAATATAAGCGTAAATTGCCCGAAAAATAGGTATGTTTTCGGATTACGGTTTATAGCGTGATTATCTTTTTTCCCCTTTTGGGATATATATATTTTGGAAAATATATGTTTTATATTATTATATTTGATATTATATTTTCTCGCGAGCCTCTTTGTACAAATGAGACTCTGCCGAAATTTTTCGTAAATTTTTGACTTAGAAAATAATTCTGAAAATGTTTTCTAAACCTTATTAATTTGAGTATAAAAGATTTAATGATTATAAATTGGTATATTTTATTTAAATTAATTAATTTTGCAATTTATTTGTTTATACAATTTAATATTTTAAATAAGATATATTATTTTCTTAATTCCTCTTTTCCCTTCTTTTTCCTTTTCGGGTACGAAAAGTTTTGAGTGGGGGAGAGTGTAATGACCCGTAAATTTCGATAATTAAATTTGTCATTTTAATAAGATTTTGAAAAGTAATTTAAAAAGAAATAAAATTTTATAATTTATGATGAAGTAAATGTTAAAAATTAAGCATGGCAATGGTTAATAAAACTATTTATTGACAATTGAAGTGGAATCGCAAAAATAATGAAATACTGTGAACTGTTGCTCTTGGATAAAATGGAAATTTAGTAATTAAAAGTAAGCTTTGAATTAACCAATGAAAGATGGTACTGATTAATATAGACTTAACAGAAAGTTGAATTGAATCAATCTATTTGAAACTAATTAATTGGTATGCAAATTTATAATAAATGGGTTATTGCAAGAAATTGAAATTTGATACAATAGTGAATTAAAGTGGGAATATTGAAGAATGTAAGTTCTAATTGATTGCATTTAATAAATTGGGGAATAAAATTCATTAAAGGTAATTAATTATTGTGTTAATGTAAATTAAGTAAACATTTGAAATTTATGTTAATTCTATTCATAATATGGCTATTGGTTAAAGTATAAGAAACTTATGCGTAACCTTGGCTTGTAAACAATTATTATAAGTTCATGTTGAATTTGTTGATTTAATTGAAATTGAAACTAAATTTTAATGAACAAATAAAGGTTACAATAACGGGAATATGAATAAAACAAGTGTAATTATTGAATTAAATGAAATAATATTGCTCAATAGTAAATGAACGTAAATTTAGGTAATAAGGTTAAAACAAGTTGATAAATAGTAAGTGTAGTGTAATCCCAATTAACTTAAACAATTGTGAAGTTTTATTTCATTGAAAGTAGTAGGTTTGGGAAATAGATTTAAAAATTATATCAATTGATACAATAATACGTAATAAATGGAAAATTTATACAATCAATGTTAGATAAATAATCATAATGTTTGTTGTTGTTGATAAACGTTACTTTAATGATTGTTAAAATAATAACGGAAATGTGAATGTAAATTTAATTGGTAAAAAGGATTAGACTAAGGAAATTTTATTAATTAGTTTAAAACCTTAATTAATATGTGTAATAGACAAGTTTTCACATTTTGAAATATAGCCATTTATACAAATCTAAGATGTATATAGAAGTATCAGGGTAATGAAACGTAAACTAATGTTAAATATACACATAAGATGATGATTGATTTAATAAAGAGAATTGAATTCGAAAGGCATAAATTTCATTGAATTTTTTTTATAATTTATTGAATTTACTTAAATTGAAGGTAAACACTAATTTTTTTGCAATAAATCTTTATTTGATATGGAAATTTTGGTTAATAAATTTGAAGTTTAATTGTAATCAGAAATGATAGAAATGGTAAGTTGACCATTGATTCATAATAAGATTTAAAAATCGAATAAATGGATTATTAGAATTTCAATTGACAAATTGTGAATTTATTTAAATTCGAAATTTAATACGGTGATGAGTAGAACTAATCAACTTTAAATTGACCTCTAAACTTGTTTTGTAAATGATTAAGAAATATAAAAGCGATAAAATTGGTCAATTTTAGAATTGAAATAAAAAATTGGATTTATTTAATTAATTATTAATTTATTTAATTAATGTAAAAATAGCCATTTTGGCCACTGACTCGGATTTCGACGAAACCAGCTTCATCGGATTTGTATCGGTGAATTATTGTAGGATTTCAAGTTTCGTAACGATCGGACTTGTTGTTTGATCGTACGGGCTTGAAATGCCTTGAAATTAATGAAATTGAAATCAATTTGAAAAATATTTATTTTTGCATAACTTTCTTCATATGATTGAATTTGGACCTGAAACCTTTTCCGTTGCATTCAAAATATTTTAAAACATCTATTTTGATATATGGATTGACCCAATTTCGTTCCGGAGTCAGAACGGGCTTTTCGGGCCATATATTGTTCAACGCGTTTATCAAATCCCACCCATCTATTCTATTTCAACTTGCCTATATATATCCTGCTATAAACCCTAGCAGCCTCTATTCCTCATTTCTATACGTTCTATTTGCTCCTCTTTCCAATGGCTGCAAACCCTAATTTCCAGATCCAATTCTAAATAAAATCCAAAGCTAAAAATTCAAAATCTACAAACGATATCAAATTTTATATGGATTCGAAGCTCTCAAGGAGCGTAATCTTATGGTGTGATTAAATCGATACACCATTTGTCCAGAATTCGCCAATCAATTCTCGGCCGTCCATCGTGCCACGATCAACTGGGTCAGTTTGTCAAATAAATGGTACAAAATCGTGGAGGGGACTAAGCGGAGCTCATCCGTGCAAGTTGTTCGCCGAAGTGACGGCTGGATTATCGCAGAAAATTCATATAGTTTTCGAAAAGAAGCAGCGACTAGGGTTGTTAACGATCGCACGAGGAGGTGGAACCGCACCTGAAGGAGGAGGCAACTCGGCCTGAGGGGGCCGTGGTTGGCCATCGAGCGGCGACCGGCGATCGTTGTGGCGGCTTCGGTCGATTTGCGTTGAGCTAGGGTTTCAGATTCATGCCTGGGTGTGTGGGTTACACATGGACAAACAGGTGATGATGTGTTGCCTCTTTTATTTATTTTATTTCTACTTTGTTTAATTTTGATTTCAAATCGTTTTAACCCATAACTTTTACGTACGATATCCAATTCACGCGCGGTTTTCTCCACTAGGTTCGTATTGAAATTTCGAAATATTGACGTCGGTTTGGATGGATTCTGAGACCGTCAAATTTTTGGGTTTAAATTGGATTTAAATTCAATTTAAATTCAAAAGGAGAGTGCTTTAACCCACTCACAACTTCTAAAATTTCTCAAGTTTGTTAAGTTAAATTTTGTTGTAATTATGCATTTATTTATGATTGTTTAGTATATTTTAATCATCATCTCAGTTAATTGCATTTATTTAAATTAAATCGTTATTTAATGTAACTGCCATTTAATTTCCTGTTATATATTATCAGTTATATTTTGATATTGATTGATTGTTTTCGATGATGATTGTGATGGATGTATGATTTTATGATGGATTAATCGATGTTGTATTCTATTATTATAAACTGCAAGTTATTATGCATTTTTATTGATTCGGCATTGCGGTTTGAAATGATATATAACCATAGTTTTTATTTTAATTATGGATTGAAATGATAAACATTTGTATAACTTGACCATAGGGTAGAAAATTTTATACAGACACCGCGGTCTATATATGCGCGCGTGTGTGTGTATGTTGAAATGATTTTTATGGTTTTTAAAGAAATATACGGATTATATAAATAATTGACTTTAGATGTTATATAAACGTCAAATTTATTAATGATTTTAGCTATATATAAATAGGCTTGAAATATAAAATAAGCCTAATAATAAAGTTTGATTATTTTATATAATACGATTTGATAAATATTAATTTTGATGTTCTATAATTACTATTTTTTATATATATAGTTGAATTCTTGAATTTAAGCAATGTATAAAATTGATTAATAAAAATGAGTTTAATAATGAAGTTTGATTGTTTTATATTATATGGTTAAGTACCTATTTAAGATATTGTATATATAGAGTTTTAAATGACTTAAATGAAATTAAGTTGAAAGAAAAATATGGAATTGGTTAAAATTGAATTATTTAAGAATTGTACTAGAATAAATTTGATTTGAAGTTTAAAGAAAAATGGAGATTATAAAGGGTATGATTCTTGTAACTTGATTTCGTTTTAAAGAATTTAAATGAATGTAAAGTTGAGATAAATGAATTTATCAAGTTGAATAAATTGAAAAAAAATATCCAATTGTTTGAAGTTGAAGTTTTACTTAAACTATATTGGATTTATTAAGTATACGTTTCAAATCTAAATAATAGCAATTGAAATTGATATACATATGAAATTATCAAAGAATAAGTTTTGAAATGGTGGAATAATTAAAGCTTTGAAATATACTAAAATTTTATTGGTTTATTTGGGGATTTAAATCTATATTTGAAATTGATTTGTGAAGGCGAAGAAGCTATTTTATTACATAATTAAGAATTTAATATTTATACCATTTAAGTAGTGTGGTTACATTTCAAAATTATGAAATTCGAAGTTCTATGTTTTGAAAGGCTTGATTTCAAGTTTTGGTTTCAAAATATTATAACTTTGAAAATGTTATGGTTTTAGAAAGGATAAATTTGAAATGATATCATATTGATTTGGTTTTTTTAAAAGAGGAAAATGATATCGTATTTACATGGTTTTGAAAAGGGATAATATATTCTGATTTAAAGTACAAACTTTTTTAAAAAGACCGCGGTGTCATAATAATGATTGGTTGTTGAAGAGAACGGGATCAGAAGTTGTCATACTCTCTGCCAACCCCGAAAACCATTTTAACAACCGTGTATGCGGTGGAGATTCCAGAATGAAGTAGGATGGTAGCTGCGTTTCCTTTGTGGTAAATACGTGGACCCAACTCCCATGAGTTGGCATAAGGTGGCTGAAACAGGAGCGATTCTCGGGCCAATGAGGTAGCACCTTTGATCGGACACATCCCTTCGATATTATACTTTGACTTTTGGATTGATTCGGTGGCCACTTTTGATTTTTTTTATTTGGGGGTGTGGCTCGAGGTGGGCGGTAGCTGCGCGCTACGCGTTACCACCAGCCTGGATAGCAATTGGTATGTCTACCCTGGCATTGCCTAGTTGTGCCATGTCACCTACCATACCGAGCCTTTACTACGGGTTTCTATATTTCTCGTAGCTATGGAGTATCCTCTGGTAGCCTCCGAACATGAGGTATTACGGTGCTGTATAAACCATTGGCATTATTACGTGTTAAGGTGGAAAATGTAAAGCCTTAACGCTATTTAAAGTAAGTTCATTTTACTAATAGACACTATTATAATAGCGAAATATTACTACATAGTAAATAGTTTAACGGATCCTTAGGAGATGTGAATCCCGAACATCTCTTGAGTTACTGCACTCACGTTGGACACTGGATAGAAGATGTCAAATCCCGTAAACATCTATGACACCGTTCCACTCATATTTTTTATTATTGATTTAACTTACATAAGATATTTTAGTTCTGACTCGAGTGTTTTGTCCTTTCAATTCGCTCGGGTCAGTCCGAGCGTTTAAGGATTTGAAGATTTTGTTCTGGAGGACGAAGATGAGGATTTTTAGAACTATTGTCTACTATATTATTCCACTACACCATTAATTCCTCTGCGTTAATTATTATTCTCTGGTATGTGTACTCAGATATGTATTGTATAAATATAATCAAATGTTTTGTAAAACAGCTTCATGAACTGTATATTTGATTATTATATTTTATCGTTCCGCTGCAAGATTCTATTTTGTGTTTTTTCCCTTTCTCTACTTTTTCTTATTTACCCCGTAAAAATCCGCCCTTCCATATGGTTTGAATTGGCACGTGTGTC
Organism: Allium cepa; assembly: GCA_030765085.1. Taxonomy (NCBI): domain Eukaryota; kingdom Viridiplantae; phylum Streptophyta; class Magnoliopsida; order Asparagales; family Amaryllidaceae; genus Allium; species Allium cepa. The sequence continues at coordinate 58,449,956 of CM060930.1, forward strand.
TATTTAAACCATGCAAAAAGGCCGGATGTTACATAAGATTTTAAAGTGAATAATTATTTTGAAATCAAATATGATTTTAAACTAAATAATGATTTCAAAAGTGATATGATTTTGAAATGGATATGATATTTTGATATGAAGTATAAACTGCTTGAAATATAAAATGATCACGGTGTGAATTGTTAAAGAGACCGGGATTGGATATTGTCATACTCTCTCCCAGTACCAAAAACCACTTTAAAAACTATGTACGTAGTGGAGATTCCAAAATGAAGTAGGATGGTTTGATGACGATTCTGTATGAGGTATTAACATAGCCCTGACTCCCGTGAGTTAGCTTGATGTGTCTAGAACAAAAGCCATGTCAGGCCAAGTGAGGTCGCTCCTCCTATCGGGCACATTTCTTCGATACCATTCTATTACTTTGTGATTAATTGTGTGTACCTTTGATTTGGGAGTGTGTCTCGATGTGGGCGGCAGTAGCTACTATAACGACCCAGAATTATGATTGTTTAATTGTGAACATTTAAATTACTTTAAATGTTGAATTTTAATTATTAATTGATTTTGAATATGGAAGAATCAATGAAATAGTTTTACATTTCAAATATAGCGATTTAATGGATTTGATAAATAGTAAGTTAATATTTGAAAATTGGGTAAATATGTAAATTTAAAGTAAAAGTACACAGAAATGATTTCTAGGTTGATTTAAAACTCTATTTGAATTAGAGCAATGGTAGTAGACTTTTGAATGGAATTAAAAGTCGATAAATTTAAAGTTTGAAATTTATATATTAATTTAATAGTGGAAATTAATATGCGGTAATAGCGTAAATAATGGAATTTTGATTTAATATAAATCGAAATGATTTAGGATATGAATATAAATTCTATTTGAATTATAAGTGAGTTGGTATATTTTTAAAATTTAAATTTCCTGTAATTTCGTTGATGTTGGAAATCGCTTGATTTAATCGACACTTAAAATAGCCTTTGGGGCATAGTCTCGGAATTCGATGAAACCAATTCTATTGGATCCGTAATAGTTTATTATTATCAGAATTCAAATTCCATAGCATTTGGAGTTACTGCTTGGTCGTACGGGATAGAAATGCGTTGAATTTAATTTTAAATATTCAATATCTTAATTCGATTGAAAATGCTATCTTCCACATAAGATCGAATTGGGCCTTGTACCATGTTCTGTTGTGTTAGGAATAGGGGTGAAACACTATAAACGCTTGCTGGCATGTCTCATTTAGAGTTCATTCAGAAAAGCATGTTAATTTCGAAAATAATATTAAAATAACATATGTATACACGCATATATACGTGTGCAACAGTAGCCAAGCCCTAGACATGAATGCAGCCGCAGCTCTATATTCAATGGCCGAAAAACACTACCTTTCTCCCCTTGATTTCACACGATTCCTTCACCTATTGTGAAAACTTCCAGCTACATTATTGTAGAGCTCGATGTGCTCTATAACTCTGACGGAGGAGATCACCTATGGATCATCGGAAAGGCTAGATTTTTGCCTCGAGCTAGGTTCGTTCATCCTCGTTTTTTGTAACGTCCCACCTTTTCGCACACTTTAAACCGACACACGTGCCAATTCAAAACATAATGGAAGGGCGGATTGTTATGGGGTAAATAAGAAAAACAGAGAAGAAATAAAAACAAAATAGAATCTCACAGCGGAAGGATAAAATATAATAATAAATATAAAGTTCATAAATGGTTTACAAACACTTGTTATTCCTTACACAATAAATATCAGAGTTACACATACCAATACAATCAATGCAGCGGAACAGTATGAGTGTGGTGCAATACTATAAATAATAATAATACGGATTCTTCGTCTTCGTCCTCCAAAGCTAAAGTCTTCGATCCTGAAACGCTCGGACTGACCCGAGCGAATTTGAAAGGACAAAAACACTCGAGTCAGAATAAAAGATCTTATGTGAGTTAAATTAACAGAAATAAATATGAATACAGTAACTCAAGAGATGTTCGGGATTTACATCTCCTAAGGATCCGTTAAACTATTTACTATGTAGTATATTGCGCTATTATAATAGTGTCTATTCATAAAATAAACTTACTTTTAAATAGCGTTAAGGCTTTACATTTTCCACCTTAACACGTAAAATGCCAATAGTCTATACAGTACCGTAATACCTCCTGATCGGGAGGCTACCAGAGGATACTCCATAGGTACGACACAAATAGAAACTCGTAGTAAAGGCTCGGTATGGTAGGTGACACGGCACAACTAGGCAGTGCCAGGGTAGATATACCAATTGCTATCCAGGCTGGTGGAAACGCGTAGCCGCAGTTACCGCCCACCTCGGACTAACTCCCCAAAATCAAAATATAGAAGTGGCCACTGAATCAATCCACAATCAAAGTATAATATCGAAGAGGAGGGTCCGATCAGAGGAATGACCTCATTGGCCTGAGAATCGCTCCTGTTTTAGCCACCTTATGCCAACTCACGGGAGTCGGGTCCACGTTTTTACCTTACAGGAAACGTCGTCACCACCTACTTCATTCTGGAATCTCCACCGCGTACACGGTTAGTCAAAGTGGTTTTCGGTATCGATAGAGAGTATGTCCATATCCGATCCCGGTCTCTTTGCCAACCCATCGTTATTATAACACCGCGGTCATTTAAAAATATGTTATACTTTAAAAATCAGAATAAACATTCCATTTCATAACCATGAATACGATATCATTTCAAAACCCAAAACCATATTTTATCACTTATCCCAAATATAATTCTTTTCCAAAATCAAAATGCTTTAACTTCATAACGTCTGAAAATCAAATATTTTCAAAGCATAATATTTTGAAAATCATAATTTAAAACCATAACTTCTAAAACTTGAATGGTTTGGACATTCAACGGTATATGAATTAAATGGTTTAACTTAAATGTTACTTTGTAAAGAAAATAGTTCTCATGGCTTTACAAATACATTTCTTTATTAAAGTCTAAACCAAAATTTATATTATCTCTCTCAAGTTCCAAAACCACTTCAACTTATTTATATATACATATATCCATTTTGAGTATCAATATTTCAAACTAAAGTTGGATTTTATGCTTTCAACAAATCAATTGTTCTATTAATTAGTCTTGAATATTCATATAAAATCCATAAATAATAAGACTTCAATTTCTAGTAATAAAATATATATATTTTTTCCCAATTCAAATTATACTAGAATATTCATTTCAATTTATTTTGGGAAAAATCCAATTATAAATATCATATCTTAAAATTTCCAAACTTAACATTTAAACATATGATATAAATTATTAAACTCCATTTTCTTAATTTTCTTCCATTTTTAATAAAGATTTTTATACACCTTTTAATTTCAAAATTTTCAACTTCATATGTATATATATATGGAAGAAAAATATTTATACAATATAAAATTTAAGATTATTATAAACCGTATTCCATCCAAACCATAGAAATTACATTAAATAGTTATATATATACCGCGATGCCTGTATATAATTTTCTATCCTATGGTCAAGTGATACGGATATTTATCATTTCAATCCGCAATTTAAAAAATATAAAATTTTGCGGTTATATATCATTTCAAACCACAATCCCGAATGAAATGAAATATGCATGATAATTTGCAATTTAATGATATACAATAAACATCCATTCATCAACATCATCCATCATCCAAATCGCAATCATCAATCAATATCAATCAATAACAATATTATTTTTTGGTACACATAACAGGTAATACTGGCAATTTTATTCAAATTAAATTTAACAGCTATTAATCTACAGTCTATATTCAGTAATAAATTATATAACTGTTAACTAGCAGTTCATATCCAAACAAATAAATTTTAACTGTAAATTTATACGCAATAAATTAATTAAATTAATAATTAAATTTAATAAATGCAATTCAATAGATATGAATAAAATAAACATGCCAAATACTCATAAATAAATTTCTATTCATTTCTAAAATTAATTTAACAAACATAAAAGCTTCTAGTAGTTGTGAGTGGGTTAAAACACTCACCTTTTGAATTTAAATCGAATTTAAATTCGATTTAAACCCAAAAATTCGCCCTTCTCGGAATTCGTCCAAACCAGCGCCATCAAGTCCGGAATTAAATTACGATCCTAACAAAAGAAATTTCGTGTGAATCAGACTTCGTATGAGAAAGTTATGGCGAAAAATGATGATTGAATTCAAAATTAATAAAACGACACACATTCATCACTTACAAATATATGTGCCACGTCACTCCTTCTATTCCCAGAAACGCACGCGGCCCCCTTCCAGAAACCCTAATCGAAGATCTACGACGATCTAACCGTTGAATCGACACAAAAACCATATAGATGCGATCCCCATCGTCCACTCTACAAAACCCAGAAAAGGTTTGACGATCCGACGAAGTTTGCGACGACGATGATGAATGGTCACGGACTGTTTGAATTAATTCTGGTCAAACGAATGTTCAAAACAGAAAACGAATTGCACCAGTAGATTACGTGCCTCGAGAACATTAACATATATTTTTGTGGAATTTTTCTGAAGTGTTTGCAATTTCACTGAAATTTGGATTGGGGTAGATCTAGGTTGCATTCATTTGAGGAGGAGAAGGAGATGAAGAAATGAACGTACAACGAAAGGGAAAATAAAATGGGGCTAGGGTTTATAACAGGTTATATATAGACAAGGCTGAAAAATAATAGATGGATCGGATTGGTTCTAAACATAAGTTTAAATTTAGGAATAAACATATATGTAATAAAGTAGCATTAAATTTTGAAACGTGAATTGATTTAATTGGAAATAAATTACCCAAATATTCTTATTCCATCAAATTTTACTTACTGAAGGTTGCACTTAATCTACTTTATACATCTTGCCCGTTTTGTCTTTAAATCAATAAATCTTATATAGTATATAGATTTATCATAAATTTTATCTATTCTTCCTTTTTAGGAAATGTTCTATATATTAGATTTCATTTATATGCTATAAATCATACTATCGTAGTTATATCCAATTAAATAAATAAATGTTGATTCCTACTCTTTTTATCCAACAATTGTTTACGTTTTATTCCATAAATACTTCTACACACATCCTGGATTTTGTGTAAATGGTTGTAACGTTAAATCTTGTCTACTTCCCATTTTATATTTAAGGTTTCTAAAACCGATTAATATTATTCCCTAGTCCAAACACCCTTTTGCCCAACTTATATTAACATATCCTTAAATTATTGCAATTGATTATCTAACATACAACTGAATCTATTTCTAAATTTTCATAATTCATTAACACCTTACAAAAGTTTACAAATACAGGGCTTGTATCGGATAAAACTTATTTTCATTGATGAATTCAATACTTGCCTTTATTTTATTTATTTCCAACTTAATATCCAATCGCAACAATTTCCACTATTACACTTATTAATTTCAATACATAATTCAATTTTAATAAATTCAACATTATAAGTTTGATTAAATTTATTAAATTCACTTTCTTTTTATTATTCAAGGTTATTGATGTCAATTTAATGAAACTAACATTGGCTCAATATCTATACATTAAAAATCTCAATTCTAAACTTAGATCTCAACTTATGAAATAGTTAAATAATAAATTCCATCTAAATCTACATCTTCCTACTATCTAAATATTTAGAAAAATTACTTACCACTTTTTATTGTAAATTTCTAAACTAGAAGATTTGTGTCATTTCTAGCCCTCTGGATATTTTATATTAACTAAAAGCAAATTTACATATAATTTCCATCGTCAATTATTTTAGTGAATAAATCTTCAAAGGTTACTGCAATTAATCCCCTAAATTGCAATAAATTCTAATAAATTTGACTCTATTTGATTACAACTCACAAATAAATCAATTATTCCCCAACTATAAAGTTACCGTTTCTTATATATATATCACTACAGTAATACTTCCAAACGTTCATCTTTTGTTTGCATAAATTACTGTATTCAATTGAATTGTAATATTGTTAACTTACACATAAATAAAACTTAACAACTAATAGAATAAATAACTTACAAAATTTGTTGTCATAAATATATTTTATAAGTCTACACTTAATTATTATCTTATAATACGTTTTTACGTTACTATAAAATTTATACACTCTTCCGTTACCATATTAATAATTACTAAAGTAACGTTCATTCTTAATAACAACGTTATACTATTCAACATATAAAAGGACTCCATTCCCCAAATACATTCATTTATATTTATTCCCTTAAAGTTCTCCTTTATTGACTAGACACATTAATTTAGATTCATTTACATCGAATGCCCTTCTTAGCTATATACTCAATACATGTTAAATCTACATAATTTTTACCCTTTTATTCAAATTCACTTATACCATCAATAACAAAATGTTTCCCTAAATTTAGATTCAATTATATACATTAGATAAATGGGTAAACTTTTGTAATTATCCCATATATGAAAATATTTTTATGCATACATTTCCACTTACTTACTATGCATTCATTTATTAAATTACTAATTGTCTTAGTCAACTTATCCCCTATTTACTACCAAATTTCTCACTTGGTTATAGTTTATAAACATATATACATACCTAGGCAAATCAAGTTCTTGTCCTGTTGTTATTTATATTATATTGGGTATGCACAATTAAGAGGTTAATTAATTATTTCTACCAAATTATCTTCATACATTTAATTCCAAATCTTATAGGATTAAATTCTAATTACTTACCCTTAATCCATCAATTACATATTCAATGCAAACATGCATTTGAAACCCTTTTATTCTAAATAAATTTTATTAAGTGTTGACATCCACTAATAGAATTCACCTTTATTACAACCAAAGGTAACCTCTTCACTACTGATTTTATATTAATGAATCTCATTTTAGTTAATATTTTATTAATATTTTCAATTCAACATTTATTGATTTTTTATAATTTACTTTTTTAACAAAAAGTGACAAATTACATTATCCAAATCTATTGTCATAAAATTTTATTGTTACACTAAATTACAACTACTATACCAAATTTCTACATTTATTCTAAATTAGATTTGATTTGAAATTATATTAATTCAATTCATTTAATATTATTAATTTAACGGGTCATTACAATCTCCCCCACTCAAAACTTTTTGTCCCCGAAAAGGAAAAAGAAGGGAGAAGGAAGAATAAAATAGTACATCTTATTCCAAATATTAACTTATAACAATAATTTACTAAATTTATTTTCTTAAATAAAATATAACTGTTTATAATCATTATATTATTTTATACTTAATTATTAAAGTCGGGAAAATATTTTCACAAAATTCTAAGTCCAAAATTTACGAAAATTTTTGGCAGTGTCTCCTTTGTACGGTGAGGCTCGGGAGAAAATATAATATCAAAATATACAAATATATTACATATATTATCAAAATATTATATCCCAACACGGGAAAAATAGCGCTTTAAACGTAATCCGAAAACGTACCTATTTGTCGGGCAATATACGCTTATTATTTTGGAACCAAAAGCAGTAGCAGTTGCTTCCATCACCTGTATTCACTTATATAATCTAAAAGGTTAAATATTTATTTTAAAGTGAACTATTCAAGTGGATTCAATCATTAATCAACCAAACAATTCAACAACCATCAACCTTACAAACAACATACATACACAAACAAAGCAACCATTTAATCCATCAAACAAATAGTTGTTTGGGTTCAAACTTGAAATTTGTATGAAATGAAATTAACTATCAAGTGCATCCTTTACTCAACAGTCTTAGATGGAACAAAGATAGATACTTATTCATTTAACCACTTCAAATTTCTTACCCAACAACATAAATCAAACAACACAATTCAAACCAAAACCCAAATTTATTTATTATACATTTATCTCATGCTTCAATGGTTTGATTTTCTTTCTTTCATTTATGGAGTGATTTCTTTATTTCTTACAAATTTTCATTTTCCATTTATCACAAAATTCGTTATATTTGTATTCCAATTTATTTACTAAAGTTTCTATCATCTATTTATACTACTTACCTTTACTTATAGTAAATTTTCCAATTTAACTTAAGTCTACATAATTAATTCTCATTAATAATAGCAAATTAATAGAATACCTTTATTACCTTACTCTTCACTAGTAAGATTTCCCCTTACATTTTCCTACTAACATTTGCAACTTTTTATTATATGGTAAGTTATGTATGTTTTAAGAATGTAAGTGAAAATTTACAAGTTTCTTCTCCATTCCTTTAATTAATATATATTTGTTTTATAAATTACAATTTCAACTTACCTTTAATCTCATTTATTTATTTAATGTTGAAGTTTCCATTATATTTAATTACAGTAACCCTCTACTTACACTTAATTTATTAACCATATAACTTGCATTCCTATAAGTGAAAGATTTTACTCATTCATTAACTATGGATTGAAGTCATTTATATTTTTCCTACTTTCCATTATATTAGAATAGGGGAAATTAAGGCGTACTTAAGTTAATAACCCTACAATCAAACTTTATAAATAAAGGAATTTCATTTTTACTTTCTTACGGTTAAAATCACCTATTAATAATACAACCTTTAATTTTAGTAAAATTCCAATCATCACTTAAGTTAATACCATTAAATTCTTATTTATAACAGTAATTTATTGAATACTTCATTATTTCCAAAAATCCTACTTGCATAATATTCTATTCCACTCTTAATTTACATTTCAACTTTTTATACTTGGTAAGTTATTTATGTTAAAGAAAAAGCAAAAGAACTTATACAAGTTTAATCTCAACCCTTTTAATTCATTGATTACTTAACCTTTATTTTTTATTTTATTTTTACAACTAATTAATGGAAATTCAAGAATTAATACCGGGTCAAATTCCAAAATTACTTTAAAATAATAGATAATTAATTTCTTACAACTTTTATATCTCTAATTACCTTTAAACAATTAAAAATTTAAATAATTTCAAAAAAAATCTGCAGTAGAATTTACTACAGTGGCCTTTCCCTTCGAAACTCGAAAATGAAAATCGATGATGCGGCCTTCATCACCGAAATTATTTTCCAGCGACAGAGAGGAAAGTACAAACTTATTTTCTTCAAAATCCTCTTTAAACCAATTCTTTCGAATTATACTAAATATTTATATAAGAAAATATTTATAAACCAAATCATTATATTTCATAAATCCTTTGAAAGAAGATTTCAAAAATCCCGGACTTAAGTTCTAAAATCTCCAATTTGATTTATTAAAATTCAACTTAGCTTTAATTCATTACAAATATTTTTATTACCTAACACCCAACTATAGCAACCAAAATATATCTTTATAAAAATATTTTTATATATAGAAAATATAATAGGCAAAATTATTTCATTCACCTATATTAAAAACAAATATTATGTCGGTCTGTCCTATTAAGTGTTTAGAAATCCCTATTGATGACATAGCGTCCCATGCATCAACCAGAATTTATAAATACAAAGCGGAACAGATTAACACAATATCAAAATCTTTATTAACACTAACAAATACGCTCTCTCATATATATACACTCAGCGACTCCCATAGGGTATTACTACCCTATTAACAAAGAGTCAAACCCCACAAAACCAAGGTTTATCGCTAAACCAAAGCTCTGATACCAACTGTAACGTCCCGCCTTTTCGCACACTTTAAACCGACACACGTGCCAATTCAAAACATAACGGAAGGGCGGATTGTTATGGGGTAAATAAGAAAAACAGAGAAGAAATAAAAACAAAATAGAATCTCACAGCGGAAGGATAAAATATAATAATAAATATACAGTTCATAAATGGTTTACAAACACTTGTTATTCTTTACACAATAAATATCAGAGTTACACATACCAATACAATCAATGCAGCGGAACAGTATGAGTGTGGTGCAATACTATAAATAATAATAATACGGATTCTTCGTCTTCATCCTCCAAAGCTAAAGTCTTCGATTTTGAAACGCTCGGTGTAACGGTCACGGATTTTCGTTCTTCGAAAATTCGACATCGACACTCACTTTATCGACTGCCGAGAAATCAAGGCCGAAAACCCGGATGTTATGGGTTTTAAAAAGAAAAGAAAAGAAAGAAGAGAGAAAAAGAAGAAAGAAAAAGAAAAATAGAGGGAAAAGAAGATAGACAATTTTTAGAAAACAGAGAATTAGAAAAACAGAAGATAGAAGAATTTTAAAAATAGAAAAAGAGAATTTGAAAATAGAACGGACTGAAAGGAAACAAAAAGAACAACAACAGAATCTCGCAATTCGCAGCGGAACAACATATAATAGATAAATGAATAATCTTTAAACAAAGAACTATCAGTTATTACATATTATACATTTCATTACATCATATCATCAGAGTATACAACATCAACAACAAACAGTGCAGCGGAAAAAGAAATACTATATAGCTAGTAATACGCCATGCCATCCAGCTTGCCTCCAGCAACTCCAGAATATCCAGAATATCCTGATAAACCTAACTCTTAACTGCCCGTGTGGAAATTGGTGGGCACCCAGAGTTTAGGAAGGAAAACAATAAACTCCGAGTCAGTCATGTGACTGGTGTGAGAACTCAAAACAGTTTATTTATCTTTAAAAATCAAAATAGAGGAATATTTTTAATCAATTCGCAATGCTTTTAAAAATGAGACTACCATAAGGCCTCCCGCACACACACACACAATGCAAATGCAGAATCGGAGGAGATTTTTCCTTATGATAGCCAAAGATGCTTGATACGCATTTAAAAGAACATTTTATATTATTACTAGTGCATAGTGTATGACAAATCATTTCGAAAGTAAAGATATAAATCTTAGCCAACATAGACATTTCGAACTATGCCTACTATAGCTACCATCCAAACAGTGGTGACCACCATAAGTGAATGGCAGGTTCTACAACTAAAACCGTACAAGTTTCGTATTGTTTCTTTGGATTTCCAACAAATGGTCAGGCCAAGGAACTTCCCATTGCCACATGAGAATGCCTCTGGAAAGACACCCCCGAGAACCAAACCGGAACTCTGCCAACACAAGGCCGGGTTACCCCTAACTGGGTAACTACTGACACGAGCACGCCATTCCCCGATCGTAAACGACCTTTTTCACGGGATCCCGATAACCAACAACCACAAAGTAATAAACTCGTAGTAACCACATAGGTTAAATATCTGGGCTCCATACCATGATACAACCTCTATCCAGAAGGAAATGTACATACCCTAAGGGGAGCTACAGCAACCCCTAATAACCTTGCCGCATCTTTCCTGTTTTGACCATTTCCGGGATGTGAGGCTCGACGAAGTCACGTCCACAAAAACATACTTTATACAAAAGCCATGCTTTGGGTCAACAAATGATCAACACAATGATCACTAAGATAGACGATCAAATAAACGATCCTATCACAAATAATCAACACAATGATCATTTCAGCATCACTCAGCATGTCACATTACCAAAATGGGATATATCGCTGATAACTTCAACTATATAACCTTTGAGCTCGTACGTCTCAAAGAAGGGTGTTAAGCAAAGAATAAATTCTCCGCCACCAACAGAAATATATTTGAAAGAAATCGGCTTTATATCTCAAATTGTAATGTCAGGCATACAATCCATACAAGTCTGTTCCGGGATCGAACAGAACCGAAGGCACTTACAAAGAAGTCCTTGCAATCCGGATATTCACAATCCTGATCGGATTCACCATCACATATGGAGAACTCAATACCGGAGCAACTCGGTGCAGAGTCAATCGATAGTTCATCCTATCACTCTTGCAAATACCGGTCTTCAACACCGATCTTCAAATGCGATTCACAACGACGTATCACATATTCGGAGTGGGTTATACGACCCCATGGTCCTTTCCCGGTTAACCCGAATAGTGAGCGCTTATTCAAAAATAAGTGTGCATTCAAATTCAATCAATTCACATCAAATACCCATTCAAAGGGAAATACTGATAGTCGACTATTGAACTATCACTGGATATGCACACATCACCAGATTCCAAATAATTTCCCAAATTATTTATTTTCCAAAATATCTTTACTAGATATATAGTTTCAACACTTCAAAAATAAATCAATATTTATTTTTAACCAATTTCACTTTTCACATATAAATTCCATAATGAATTTATATTTCAAAATATTCGTGCATATACGATTTCAATTATTCATTTTCAATTTATCTTCAAAAAGATAAATTCTCTATATTCACTTCACATTGGAAAACATTTCCACACTTATTAAATAAGTAATTCACAATCATTTATTTTCAACACTTAGAAAATATTCAATATACTTAAATCGAATTAAGTATATATTTCATTCTTTAAGGAAATCATTCACTTAACATATTTATTTGGGCCAAAACGAATGTTGCGTAAAACATCGTTACGACAACCCAAAATCACTAGTATAGGGATTCGAAATTAAAATAGATATATAAATCCCAATACTATTCAAAACATTTCCTTTAACGTGTCATTCACTATTCAAAAATGTGAATATACCACGTTAATGAACATCATCCTTTTATTCATTTTAATTCAAAGGATTATTCACTATTCGAAAATGTGAATATAACTCCATTAATAGGTTTCAACAATTAACTTATCAAAATAAGTCGTTTGCGAATTTATAAAACAACGTTTATAAATTCCATTTCTATTTATTTATAAAAACTTCCTTTTTATAAATTCCTTTATTAACCTATTCCAGTTTATAACTCAATTATAAACTACAAGTTCATATTATAAGTTAATTACTTATAAAACGATTATTTTACAAAATCGTTCATTTAACTTCCCAAATTATTAATCTTAACTTATAAGATTGTTTATTTATCCAAAATTCATTCTTTCGATAACTTTATAAATTTTATAAACCTATTGCTTATAAAATTTCATTTATAACTTCACAGTTTATAATTTCATAAATTTCATTCATTTAGGAAATTCATTTTCACTACATTCAAACACTTATAAAAACTCGTTTTATAATGTCTATTTTTCAATTTATAAATATCTATTTATAAATTTCTTAATATAAATTAATTTATATATTTTTTTTTTAAACGTCTTTAAATTCCTTTAAAATTTCACCGTTCTCTTGATTTATAAAATAATCAAATTTTATAAATCTTATATTCAAACTTTTAATAATAAACTCAAAAATCCAGTTTAAACTATTTTATAACATCATTAGTTCATATTTCTCAAAAATCAGCTTTTAACTATATTTCTCAAAAATCATAATTTTTATAACTTTAAAAATTATAACGTTCATTTATTTATAATGGATCAATTCCAAAAATATAGTATATTTTCAAAATCACTTTTAAAATCATTTTTAAAATCCCAAAATCTGGGTCCAATGATGTTACACATCAAATAGTCAATCACGACTACAACGATCCATCATATATCAATATGATAATCCATCAAATATCAAAATATCTGAAATAAACTAAAAACTGTTGAGGAATCCAGTTGGATCCCTCCAACCTGTTTCCTGCATCCAAAAACATTAGCACAATACCAATTTTCGCTCCAGTACGAAATTATCGCGGTATATGTTCTTATTAAATATTATCCGCTTAATAACGGCGTAATAGGGTCTCATCCGCTAAACAAAAAATGCGGGAAATCAACAACTGCAATATATACATATGCCAATATATATATATTGATATTATATATAATACCAATTTCACTGTTTATGAAATATTCGCGGTATATGTTTATAATAAATAACATCCGCTTACTAACGGCGCATAATGTCTATTTTAACAATCAATAATTTACAGTCATCATTCAAACATGCATTCAAATATTTTAAATCTAACTATTTAAAATAAAATCGAAATCTATTCGATTGAGTGAGAAGTTCTCACCTTGGTTTTAAATTCCGTTTTAGCTTTTATTTCGAATAAAATTAAACGCGCGTTTAATTTTTCCCGAAATTCTCACTAACTCCAAATGACTCCAAACCAACTCCATCGCGTAGTGCTCGTCCATACGATTCCAACGCAACTGAGTTTGCATTTTTTCGACCTCGCAGCAAAAAGATATGATGTTTATAAGATTACACGATTTATAAACATAATTAATTTACAAATTTTTTTATTATTTTCACCCCAATCACATCTAGACCGCATGTTCCAGGCCCTAGCAATCTTGGCCGCTTCCTTTGTCTTCCATCCTTCAATCACGTACGCGAAAACATCCTGTATATTCGAACCCATGAACATCACGCTTAGGGTTAACAACCACGACCCAATAGATGATCTCGGCCACGATCAAGAAGTGCCATTCCATTCGCCATTGCAACCACCACCTACGGCCAAAAGAGCATGAAGCTCGGCCCCCATCTCCCCCTTGAATTCCGTGCGCAACTGGCCAACGTCGGCCCCCCACTTCTCCCCCTCTGACGCTCCATACCCCATCAAAGCCATATGGATCGAAAGATCTCACTGTTGACTACAACTTCCATGTTGAAACTTTTTGAAATCGTTGTGTAGATTTGGAAAAATTGAGGGGGAAAGGTGGGAAAATGCTGGCTGTTTATCAGGTGGAGGCGGCTGCAAATATGAAATTAGGGTTTGGAATGATATTTTATCAAATTTATGAAGAGAGAGGTGTATTTATAGAGTTTCGTTCGACACTATTCACCCGGAAATTCCGAACTCCGATTTAGGCGCCGTAACCAGCGTACCTAGGGTTTATCCCGCGTTCCGGACACAATGGAACAAGTTTCGGAAGCTAATTTGGAAGTATGTGCGAGTTATGGTTGAAAACGTTCGATTTAAATTAAACCGATTTAAACCGATTTCTAGGCGTTTTAATTTGTACCGGACAAACGGTAAATCCAAACGACTTGAAATTTGAAACCTTACAATAATATCACATTACGGATCCGATGAAACTGGTTTCGTCGAATTCCGAGACTTTTTGAAAAATGGCTATTTTGACTCGCCAAATTTAAATTAAAAACGATTCGATGCGTTTCGAGCTGCCACGATCAAACGATAACTCCGATTGACACGAAAATTGAAATCCGGTAATAACTAACTATTACGGATCCAATGAAACTGGTTTCGTTCAATTCTGAGACTGTTCAAAAATTGACTATTTTACAGTCGATTATTAAATATTAAAATATTCAATTTTCACAGATTAACTTTTAATTCGATTTTAAAAGTTCTAAAATATTTCTATAACTCCAGTATGATTAAATAAAATTTTCCAAATTATTTTAAATCATTTTTAACTCAAATTTTAATTATTTCCATGATTTAACATATTAAGTTATCGATTTAATTATCCAATTAAATCCAATAATTCAAATAAAAATTTATTTGACTTAAAAATTCACTTATAAATATTTAAAATTAATTAAATATTCAAATTTTAATTTATAAAAATTCTGGGTCGTTACAATCTTTCCCCCTTAAAAGAATTTCGTCCTCGAAATTACAAGTAAGAAAAGTTACAGAATCTATTAATTTCCCCAAAATTCATAGTTAAACTTCTTACAATACTTTACTAAGTTTTCAAATCATACTTAGTTATCTTTTCAAAAACAACTACTATTGTTTAACTTTCAATTCCAAAATCAAAGTTAAAGTTTTCCAAAATTTTCCCAATTTTCTCAAATTTTTTCTAACGCCTTAAATTTCCGGAAAAATTCGCCATAGTCTCCTTTGCGCGGCTCGATCCGAAAAAAAAATGACAGTATATATATCACAAATATACATCTCATCAAGTAATGAGGCATCCCGAAGGGAAAAAAGTATAAAAGTGCGATATTTAATCCGAGATATGTACCTTATATTTTTATTAGCAAGCATATACGGCTAATATAGCGCTAAAGCGAACTCCAAATGCGAAGCAAACGCGATCCGCACCTACTAATCACTCAACAAACAACATGAGAACATGCACATATGCAAATAATCTCAATATACAACATATAGCAACATAATTATACATGTCACATAGCAAATGCAACTAAACAACAAATGCAAACATCAACCATCAACCAACTATAATCCATAACCAATAAATATTCATTTATATTCTCATTAATATTTAATGAAATGGTTTTCAATTTAAATCACATTTGATTCATTAATGTTGGAATTTACTAACATTCATTCTCAATTTTAATTAGTTTGCATTCACTAATTAAATCCTATTCACTTTCAATTCTATTCAAATTTATTTACTTCTAATTTGAATTCAATTTCATAGCTTCCAATTTCATTAATACTTAATGAATTTTATACAATCAATCAACAATCATATAACAATCAATGTATATTAATTTCAACCAAATTCCTTTGCTTATATTCATTCATTTTTTTTTTAACACCATCACTTTTCCAATTGGTTTACTTAAATTGATTTTTATTCAACCATTCAACTTCTAATAAAATTAGATTTTAATGAATTAACACTTTCATTAATTATTCCTTATGAACTTAAATTACATTCAATTGTTTTAACATTCAATCCATTCATTCAATTCAATTACAAAGTTGAATTTCATTCATATACTCAAGTTCACATTCATTTAATCCACTTGATTATTTACAACTCATATTCATATAATTTCACTTCTTACATATATAAGTTTATTTCACAATTGTAAATCACTTTAATTATAATTCAATTCTTATAATTTATTTGCTTATACAATAATTCTTTTATTTAGATTATTCAAACAACCTAACAATCAACTTACATACACTTTAATAATTCTGAAAAATTATTCCTTTACATATAAAAATATAATCAAGGTAAAATTATTTCATTTACCCAATTTAAAATCAATATTGTGCCGAATTGTTCTATTCAAGTGTTTAGAAACCCCTTCGGCTCAGTTTCGAGGCTGTGCTGACGAAAGTTCATATGCCACTCAATAAACCAATCATCACAATATAAAACAAATTTTATATTCACTAACAAATACGCTCTCATAGCTATTATTACACTCAAACTCATTCTAGAGTACTGCTGACTCTATCTCTAATGAGTAATACCCTACAGAACCATGGTTCTCGCTTAACCATCAGCTCTGATACCAAATGTAACGGTCACGGATTTTCGTTCTTCGAAAATTCGACATCGACACTCACTTTATCGACTGCCGAGAAATCAAGGCCGAAAACCCGGATGTTATGGGTTTTAAAAAGAAAAGAAAAGGAAGAAGAGAGAAAAAGAAGAAAGAAAAAGAAAAATAGAGGGAAAAGAAGATAGACAATTTTTAGAAAACAGAGAATTAGAAAAACAGAAGATAGAAGAATTTTAAAAATAGAAAAAGAGAATTTGAAAATAGAACGGACTGAAAGGAAACAAAAAGAACAACAACAGAATCTCGCAATTCGCAGCGGAACAACATATAATAGATAAATGAATAATCTTTAAACAAAGAACTATCAGTTATTACATATTATACATTTCATTACATCATATCATCAGAGTATACAACATCAACAACAAACAGTGCAGCGGAAAAAGAAATACTATATAGCTAGTAATACGCCATGCCATCCAGCTTGCCTCCAGCAACTCCAGAATATCCAGAATATCCTGATAAACCTAACTCTTAACTGCCCGTGTGGAAATTGGTGGGCACCCAGAGTTTAGGAAGGAAAACAATAAACTCCGAGTCAGTCATGTGACTGGTGTGAGAACTCAAAACAGTTTATTTATCTTTAAAAATCAAAATAGAGGAATATTTTTAATCAATTCGCAATGCTTTTAAAAATGAGACTACCATAAGGCCTCCCGCACACACACACACAATGCAAATGCAGAATCGGAGGAGATTTTTCCTTATGATAGCCAAAGATGCTTGATACGCATTTAAAAGAACATTTTATATTATTACTAGTGCATAGTGTATGACAAATCATTTCGAAAGTAAAGATATAAATCTTAGCCAACATAGACATTTCGAACTATGCCTACTATAGCTACCATCCAAACAGTGGTGACCACCATAAGTGAATGGCAGGTTCTACAACTAAAACCGTACAAGTTTCGTATTGTTTCTTTGGATTTCCAACAAATGGTCAGGCCAAGGAACTTCCCATTGCCACATGAGAATGCCTCTGGAAAGACACCCCCGAGAACCAAACCGGAACTCTGCCAACACAAGGCCGGGTTACCCCTAACTGGGTAACTACTGACACGAGCACGCCATTCCCCGATCGTAAACGACCTTTTTCACGGGATCCCGATAACCAACAACCACAAAGTAATAAACTCGTAGTAACCACATAGGTTAAATATCTGGGCTCCATACCATGATACAACCTCTATCCAGAAGGAAATGTACATACCCTAAGGGGAGCTACAGCAACCCCTAATAACCTTGCCGCATCTTTCCTGTTTTGACCATTTCCGGGATGTGAGGCTCGACGAAGTCACGTCCACAAAAACATACTTTATACAAAAGCCATGCTTTGGGTCAACAAATGATCAACACAATGATCACTAAGATAGACGATCAAATAAACGATCCTATCACAAATAATCAACACAATGATCATTTCAGCATCACTCAGCATGTCACATTACCAAAATGGGATATATCGCTGATAACTTCAACTATATAACCTTTGAGCTCGTACGTCTCAAAGAAGGGTGTTAAGCAAAGAATAAATTCTCCGCCACCAACAGAAATATATTTGAAAGAAATCGGCTTTATATCTCAAATTGTAATGTCAGGCATACAATCCATACAAGTCTGTTCCGGGATCGAACAGAACCGAAGGCACTTACAAAGAAGTCCTTGCAATCCGGATATTCACAATCCTGATCGGATTCACCATCACATATGGAGAACTCAATACCGGAGCAACTCGGTGCAGAGTCAATCGATAGTTCATCCTATCACTCTTGCAAATACCGGTCTTCAACACCGATCTTCAAATGCGATTCACAACGACGTATCACATATTCGGAGTGGGTTATACGACCCCATGGTCCTTTCCCGGTTAACCCGAATAGTGAGCGCTTATTCAAAAATAAGTGTGCATTCAAATTCAATCAATTCACATCAAATACCCATTCAAAGGGAAATACTGATAGTCGACTATTGAACTATCACTGGATATGCACACATCACCAGATTCCAAATAATTTCCCAAATTATTTATTTTCCAAAATATCTTTACTAGATATATAGTTTCAACACTTCAAAAATAAATCAATATTTATTTTTAACCAATTTCACTTTTCACATATAAATTCCATAATGAATTTATATTTCAAAATATTCGTGCATATACGATTTCAATTATTCATTTTCAATTTATCTTCAAAAAGATAAATTCTCTATATTCACTTCACATTGGAAAACATTTCCACACTTATTAAATAAGTAATTCACAATCATTTATTTTCAACACTTAGAAAATATTCAATATACTTAAATCGAATTAAGTATATATTTCATTCTTTAAGGAAATCATTCACTTAACATATTTATTTGGGCCAAAACGAATGTTGCGTAAAACATCGTTACGACAACCCAAAATCACTAGTATAGGGATTCGAAATTAAAATAGATATATAAATCCCAATACTATTCAAAACATTTCCTTTAACGTGTCATTCACTATTCAAAAATGTGAATATACCACGTTAATGAACATCATCCTTTTATTCATTTTAATTCAAAGGATTATTCACTATTCGAAAATGTGAATATAACTCCATTAATAGGTTTCAACAATTAACTTATCAAAATAAGTCGTTTGCGAATTTATAAAACAACGTTTATAAATTCCATTTCTATTTATTTATAAAAACTTCCTTTTTATAAATTCCTTTATTAACCTATTCCAGTTTATAACTCAATTATAAACTACAAGTTCATATTATAAGTTAATTACTTATAAAACGATTATTTTACAAAATCGTTCATTTAACTTCCCAAATTATTAATCTTAACTTATAAGATTGTTTATTTATCCAAAATTCATTCTTTCGATAACTTTATAAATTTTATAAACCTATTGCTTATAAAATTTCATTTATAACTTCACAGTTTATAATTTCATAAATTTCATTCATTTAGGAAATTCATTTTCACTACATTCAAACACTTATAAAAACTCGTTTTATAATGTCTATTTTTCAATTTATAAATATCTATTTATAAATTTCTTAATATAAATTAATTTATATTTTTTTTTTTTAAACGTCTTTAAATTCCTTTAAAATTTCACCGTTCTCTTGATTTATAAAATAATCAAATTTTATAAATCTTATATTCAAACTTTTAATAATAAACTCAAAAATCCAGTTTAAACTATTTTATAACATCATTAGTTCATATTTCTCAAAAATCAGCTTTTAACTATATTTCTCAAAAATCATAATTTTTATAACTTTAAAAATTATAACGTTCATTTATTTATAATGGATCAATTCCAAAAATATAGTATATTTTCAAAATCACTTTTAAAATCATTTTTAAAATCCCAAAATCTGGGTCCAATGATGTTACACATCAAATAGTCAATCACGACTACAACGATCCATCATATATCAATATGATAATCCATCAAATATCAAAATATCTGAAATAAACTAAAAACTGTTGAGGAATCCAGTTGGATCCCTCCAACCTGTTTCCTGCATCCAAAAACATTAGCACAATACCAATTTTCGCTCCAGTACGAAATTATCGCGGTATATGTTCTTATTAAATATTATCCGCTTAATAACGGCGTAATAGGGTCTCATCCGCTAAACAAAAAATGCGGGAAATCAACAACTGCAATATATACATATGCCAATATATATATATTGATATTATATATAATACCAATTTCACTGTTTATGAAATATTCGCGGTATATGTTTATAATAAATAACATCCGCTTACTAACGGCGCATAATGTCTATTTTAACAATCAATAATTTACAGTCATCATTCAAACATGCATTCAAATATTTTAAATCTAACTATTTAAAATAAAATCGAAATCTATTCGATTGAGTGAGAAGTTCTCACCTTGGTTTTAAATTCCGTTTTAGCTTTTATTTCGAATAAAATTAAACGCGCGTTTAATTTTACCCGAAATTCTCACTAACTCCAAATGACTCCAAACCAACTCCATCGCGTAGTGCTCGTCCATACGATTCCAACGCAACTGAGTTTGCATTTTTTCGACCTCGCAGCAAAAAGATATGATGTTTATAAGATTACACGATTTATAAACATAATTAATTTACAAATTTTTTTATTATTTTCACCCCAATCACATCTAGACCGCATGTTCCAGGCCCTAGCAATCTTGGCCGCTTCCTTTGTCTTCCATCCTTCAATCACGTACGCGAAAACATCCTGTATATTCGAACCCATGAACATCACGCTTAGGGTTAACAACCGCGACCCAATAGATGATCTCGGCCACGATCAAGAAGTGCCATTCCATTCGCCATTGCAACCACCACCTACGGCCAAAAGAGCATGAAGCTCGGCCCCCATCTCCCCCTTGAATTCCGTGCGCAACTGGCCAACGTCGGCCCCCCACTTCTCCCCCTCTGACGCTCCATACCCCATCAAAGCCATATGGATCGAAAGATCTCACTGTTGACTACAACTTCCATGTTGAAACTTTTTGAAATCGTTGTGTAGACTTGGAAAAATTGAGGGGGAAAGGTGGGAAAATGCTGGCCGTTTATCAGGTGGAGGCGGCTGCAAATATGAAATTAGGGTTTGGAATGATATTTTATCAAATTTATGAAGAGAGAGGTGTATTTATAGCGTTTTGTTCGACACTATTCACCCGGAAATTCCGAACTCCGATTTAGGCGCCGTAACCAGCGTACCTAGGGTTTATCCCGCGTTCCGGACACAATGGAACAAGTTTCGGAAGCTAATTTGGAAGTATGTGCGAGTTATGGCTGAAAACGTTCGATTTAAATTAAACCGATTTAAACCGATTTCTAGGCGTTTTAATTTGTACCGGACAAACGGTAAATCCAAACGACTTGAAATTTGAAACCTTACAATAATATCACATTACGGATCCGATGAAACTGGTTTCGTCGAATTCCGAGACTTTTTGAAAAATGGCTATTTTGACTCGCCAAATTTAAATTGAAAACGATTCGATGCGTTTCGAGCTGCCACGATCAAACGATAACTCCGATTGACACGAAAATTGAAATCCGGTAATAACTAACTATTACGGATCCAATGAAACTGGTTTCGTTCAATTCTGAGACTGTTCAAAAATTGACTATTTTACAGTCGATTATTAAATATTAAAATATTCAATTTTCACAGATTAACTTTTAATTCGATTTTAAAAGTTCTAAAATATTTCTATAACTCCAGTATGATTAAATAAAATTTTCCAAATTATTTTAAATCATTTTTAACTCAAATTTTAATTATTTCCATAATTTAACATATTAAGTTATCGATTTAATTATCCAATAATTCAAATAAAAATTTATTTGACTTAAAAATTCACTTATAAATATTTAAAATTAATTAAATATTCAAATTTTAATTTATAAAAATTCTGGGTCGTTACACTCGGACTGACCCGAGCGAATTTGAAAGGACAAAAACACTCGAGTCAGACTAAAAGATCTTATGTGAGTTAAATTAACAGAAATAAATATGAATACAGTAACTCAAGAGATGTTCGGGATTTACATCTCCTAAGGATCCGTTAAACTATTTACTATGTAGTATATTGCGCTATTATAATAGTGTCTATTCATAAAATAAACTTACTTTTAAATAGCGTTAAGGCTTTACATTTTCCACCTTAACACGTAAAATGCCAATAGTCTATACAGTACCGTAATACCTCCTGATCGGGAGGCTACCAGAGGATACTCCATAGGTACGACACAAATAGAAACTCGTAGTAAAGGCTCGGTATGGTAGGTGACACGGCACAGCTAGGCAATGCCAGGGTAGATATACCAATTGATAAACAGGCTGGTGGAAACGCGTAGCCGCAGTTACCTCCCACCTCGGACTAACTCCCCAAAATCAAAATATAGAAGTGGCCACTGAATCAATCCAAAATCAAAGTATAATATCGAAGAGGAGGGTCCGATCAGAGGAATGACCTCATTGGCCTGAGAATCGCTCCTATTTTAGCCACCTTATGCCAACTCACGGGAGTCGGGTCCACGTTTTTACCTTACAGGAAACGTCGCCACCACCTACTTCATTCTGGAATCTCCACCGCGTGCACGGTTAGTCAAAGTGGTTTTCGGTATCGACAGAGAGTATGTCCATATCCGATCCCGGTCTCTTTGCCAACCCATCGTTATTATAACACCGCGGTCATTTAAAAATAGGTTATACTTTAAAAATCAGAATAAACATTCCATTTCATAACCATGAATACGATATCATTTCAAAACCCAAAACCATATTTTATCACTTATCCCAAATATAATTCTTTTCCAAAATCAAAATGCTTTAACTTCATAACGTCTGAAAATCAAATATTTTCAAAGCATAATATTTTGAAATCATAATTTAAAACCATAACTTCTAAAACTTGAATGGTTTGGACATTCAACGGTATATGAATTAAATGGTTTAACTTAAATGTTACTTTGTAAAGAAAATAGTTCTCATGGCTTTACAAATACATTTCTTTATTAAAGTCTAAACCAAAATTTATATTATCTCTCTCAAGTTCCAAAACCACTTCAACTTATTTATATATACGTATATCCATTTTGAGTATCAATATTTCAAACTAAAGTTGGATTTTATGCTTTCAACAAATCAATTGTTCTATCAATTAGTCTTGAATATTCATATAAAATCCATAAATAATAAGAATTCAATTTCTAGTAATAAAATATATATATATTTTCCTAATTCAAATTATACTAGAATATTCATTTCAATTTATTTTGGGAAAAATCCAATTATAAATATCATATCTTAAAATTTCCAAATTTAACATTTAAACATATGATATAAATTATTAAACTCCATTTTCTTAATTTTCTTCCATTTTTAATAAAGATTTTTATACACCTTTTAATTTCAAAATTTTCAACTTCATATGTATATATATATGGAAGAAAAATATTTATACAATATAAAATTTAAGATTATTATAAACCGTATTCCATCCAAACCATAGAAATCACATTAAATAGTTATATATATACCGCGGTGCCTGTATATAATTTTCTATCCTATGGTCAAGTGATATGGATATTTATCATTTCAATCCGCAATTTAAAAAATATAAAATTTTGCGGTTATATATCATTTCAAACCACAATCCCGAATGAAATGAAATATGCATGATAATTTGCAATTTAATGATATACAATAAACATCCATTCATCAACATCATCCATCATCCAAATCGCAATCATCAATCAATATCAATCAATAACAATATTATTTTTTGGTACACATAACAGGTAATACTGGCAATTTTATTCAAATTAAATTTAACAGCTATTAATCTACAGTCTATATTCAGTAATAAATTATATAACTGTTAACTAGCAGTTCATATCCAAACAAATAAATTTTAACTGTAAATTTATACGCAATAAATTAATTAAATTAATAATTAAATTTAATAAATGCAATTCAATAGATATGAATAAAATAATCATGCCAAATACTCATAAATAAATTTCTATTCATTTCTAAAATTAATTTAACAAACATAAAAGCTTCTAGTAGTTGTGAGTGGGTTAAAACACTCACCTTTTGAATTTAAATCGAATTTAAATTCGATTTAAACCCAAAAATTCGCCCTTCTCGGAATTCGTCCAAACCAGCACCATCAAGTCCGGAATTAAATTACGATCCTAACAAAAGAAATTTCGTGTGAATCCGACTTCGTATGAGAAAGTTATGGCGAAAAATGATGATTGAATTCAAAATTAATAAAACGACACACATTCATCACTTACAAATATATGTGCCACGTCACTCCTTCTATTCCCAGAAACGCACGCGGCCCCCTTCCAGAAACCCTAATCGAAGATCTACGACGATCTAACCGTTGAATCGACACAAAAACCATATAGATGCGATCCCCATCGTCCACTCTACAAAACCCAGAAAAGGTTTGACGATCCGACGAAGTTTGCGACGACGATGATGAATGGTCACGGACTGTTTGAATTAATTCTGGTCAAACGAATGTTCAAAATAGAAAACGAATTGCACCAATAGATTACGTGCCTCGAGAACATTAACATATATTTTTGTGGAATTTTTATGAAGTGTTTGCATTTTCACTGAAATTTGGATTGGGGTAGATCTAGGTTGCATTCATTTGAGGAGGAGATGAAGAAATGAACGTACAACGAAAGGGAAAATAAAATGGGGCTAGGGTTTATAACAGGTTATATATAGACAAGGCTGAAAAATAATAGATGGATCGGATTGGATCTAAACATAAGTTTAAATTTAGGCATAAACATATATGTAATAAAGTAGCATTAAATTTTGAAACGTGAATTGATTTAATTGGAAATAAATTACCCAAATATTCTTATTCCATCAAATTTTACTTACTGAAGGTTGCACTTAATCTACTTTATACATCTTGCCCCTTTTGTCTTTAAATCAATAAATCTTATATAGTATATAGATTTATCATAAATTTTATCTATTCTTCCTTTTTAGGAAATGTTCTATATATTAGATTTCATTTATATGCTATAAATCATACTATCGTAGTTATATCCAATTAAATAAATAAATGTTGATTCCTACTCTTTTTATCCAACAATTGTTTACGTTTTATTCCATAAATACTTCTACACACATCCTGGATTTTGTGTAAATGGTTGTAACGTTAAATCTTGTCTACTTCCCATTTTATATTAAAGGTTTCTAAAACCGATTAATATTATTCCCTACTCCAAACACCCTTTTGCCCAACTTATATTAACATATCCTTAAATTATTGCAATTGATTATCTAACATACAATTGAATCTATTTCTAAATTTTCATAATTCATTAACACCTTACAAAAGTTTACAAATACAGGGCTTGTATCGGATAAAACTTATTTTCATTGATGAATTCAATACTTGCCTTTATTTTATTTATTTCCAACTTAATATCCAATCGCAACAATTTCCACTATTACACTTATTAATTTCAATACATAATTCAATTTTAATAAATTCAACATTATAAGTTTGATTAAATTTATTAAATTCACTTTCTTTCTATTATTCAAGGTTATTGATGTCAATTTAATGAAACTAACATTGGCTCAATATCTATACATTAAAAATCTCAATTCTAAACTTAGATCTCAACTTATGAAATAGTTAAATAATAAATTCCATCTAAATCTACATCTTCCTACTATCTAAATATTTAGAAAAATTACTTACCACTTTTTATTGTAAATTTCTAAACTAGAAGATTTGTGTCATTTCTAGCCCTTTGGATATTTTATATTAACTAAAAGCAAATTTACATATAATTTCCATCGTCAATTATTTTAGTGAATAAATCTTCAAAGGTTACTGCAATTAATCCCCTAAATTGCAATAAATTCTAATAAATTTGACTCTATTTGATTACAACTCACAAATAAATCAATTATTCCCCAACTACAAAGTTACCGTTTCTTATATATATATCACTACAGTAATACTTCCAAATGTTCATCTTTTGTTTGCATAAATTACTGTATTCAATTGAATTGTAATATTGTTAACTTACACATAAATAAAACTTAACAACTAATAGAATAAATAACTTACAAAATTTGTTGTCATAAATATATTTTATAAGTCTACACTTAATTATTATCTTATAATACGTTTTTACGTTACTATAAAATTTATAAACTCTTCCGTTACCATATTAATAATTACTAAAGTAACGTTCATTCTTAATAACAACGTTATACTATTCAAAATATAAAAGGACTCCATTCCCCAAATACATTCATTTATATTTATTCCCTTAAAGTTCTCCTTTATTGACTAGACACATTAATTTAGATTCATTTACATCGAATGCCCTTCTTAGCTATATACTCAATACATGTTAAATCTACATAATTTTTACCCTTTTATTCAAATTCACTTATACCATCAATAACAAAATGTTGCCCTAAATTTAGATTCAATTATATACATTAGATAAATGGGTAAACTTTTGTAATTATCCCATATATGAAAATATTTTTATGCATACATTTCCACTTACTTACTATGCATTCATTTATTAAATTACTAATTGCCTTAGTCAACTTATCCCCTATTTACTACCAAATTTCTCACTTGGTTATAGTTTATAAACATATACACATACCTAGGCAAATCAAGTTCTAGTCCTGTTGTTATTTATATTATATTGGGTATGCACAATTAAGAGGTTAATTAATTATTTCTACCAAATTATCTTCATACATTTAATTCCAAATCTTATAGGATTAAATTCTAATTACTTACCCTTAATCCATCAATTACATATTCAATGCAAACATGCATTTGAAACCCTTTTATTCTAAATAAATTTTATTAAGTGTTGACATCCACTAATAGAATTCACCTTTATTACAACCAAAGGTAACCTCTTCACTACTGATTTTATATTAATGAATCTCATTTTAGTTAATATTTTATTAATATTTTCAATTCAACATTTATTGATTTCTTATAATTTACTTTTTTAACAAAAAGTGACAAATTACATTATCCAAATCTATTGTCATAAAATTTTATTGTTACACTAAATTACAACTACTATACCAAATTTCTACATTTATTCTAAATTAGATTAGACTAGAAATTATATTAATTCAATTCATTTAATATTATTAATTTAACGGGTCGTTACATTTTTCGTGCTTAAGGGATAGCCAAGCTCTTCGCCGTTCAGGGAAGTGATGCACGGGGCTATTGCGCATCTATTGGTGGTGATTTGTAACCAACAGCTAGATTTGTTCGTCGGTATAAATAGAAAAGGAAAATTGAAATTCATCTATATAAATCATATTGAAAATTGTAAAAATCATAACTTCTTCATATGTTTTCAGAATCAGACGAAACAAGCGTTGAAGGGATTATAGTAACGAGCACTATGCTTTACAACAAATTTGGAAACAATTGGAGCAAGTTAAAAGTTTAGGATAAATCGAACGTGTTCGATTAAATTTAAAATTGGAATGTTTGGCAACGTAAAAACTCAAGGTGAGTTAATCTAATGCAATTTTATTTTGTTGGTATTAATTTTAAGTAGTTAAAATTAATTAATGCTTAATTGGTAGCATTGATACATTTTATCAGTTGAATGTGATACTATATATATATATTGGAGTGATTGATATTCCAGTATATATATAGTAGATGAGACCCTATGTGCTCCGCATAATAGTGGATGACCTTATATACTGTGATATTCTGCCTCGAAGCAGAATTAGTAATTTTATGTTATGCTAACTTATGTGGATGCAGGGAAACAGGTTAGAGGGATCCAACTTGATTCCTCAAAAAATTTGGGTTTAATTTCATATATGATGATATATGTTTTATTGGAATAATCTGTGATGGATTATTATGTGATTAGAAATTGATTGGATGTTGTGGCCATTTTAGCCTAGATTTTGGTATTTTTAAATACCAGTAATATACGGGTTGTATTGGAGAAGAATTTTAAGGAATTTTTTAAGTAAATTATTTATCTACAAATTTAGGTTAAATTATCTGATAAAACATTTGTTTAAAATTTGTACTTAACAAATTCGGGATATTGTAAAGAGAGATTTTGGTGATGGTGGCACCGTAATACCTAGTCAGTCATATGGAATCCATTCTTCAATACGTGCCTTTATGGTTTTGGTTGTAGTGCGTAGTATGTTGGAATTTAATTAATGTAACAATTTTGGCTATTTGAATAAGTATTTTACTTCAATACTATTATAATATCGAAGGATTTGGATATGAAATGTTTTGGTTATCATAAGGTAAAAACCCATCAAGTTTATTTGTGGCGTGGTCTTACGAGATACCTTTGATTTTCAACAGATTTGAAAACTTTAATAATTCAAATTGAGTGTGTTTTCTCACGCTTTTTTCCAGACTAGCTCGTGTGTTATTTTATTAGAATGCTCGGGTCAGACCAAGTATTTCAGGTCCAGGTTAGGATGCTATGGAGCTCAGGAGATGAGCTGGAGACCCAGATGTATTCTCGTACTTGTTTTTATTCTGTTGTAGTGTTTTGTTTGAAATTACCAGCAATTGTGAGATCAGGTTGTTATAACTGTCCAGGTTGGTAATTATTAATTTTTATACTCTGATGTGAGATATGCATGGCATAGTTTTGGGTTTGTGTAAAGAATGTTTATATTGTATGTTATTCAGTCCGCTGTGAGATTCTGTTTTGTTTAGATTCCTCTTCTACCTACTTTCTTTTCCCTCAAAAATCAATCTTTTCCGCACTCGATCATTTGACATGTTATACAATGAGCATATTTATGTCCATTTTCGAGGGTCGAAAGAGCGGGTCATCATAGTTGGTATCAGAGCTTAGGTTGGTGATATACTAGGCTTTGGTAGGAATTACTCATTAGACATAGAGTCAGAAGTACTGTAGAATGAGTTGAGTGTATTAATAGATATGAGCGCGTATTTGTTAGTGAATATAATTATTTTATATTGGTTTGACTTATCGATTGAGTGTTTATGAATTTTGGTCGGTACGGAAAGTATAACCATATTGATTGGGGTTTCTAAACTCTTGAACAAGATAAACCAACATAGTATTGTTTTGAAGTGGGTAAATGGAATAATTTTACCCAAACTATATTTTGTTATAAATGAAATCATTTTATGAAATTATTATACTGTATAAGCTTGGAATGTTTGGTTGTTAATAATATGATCAAAATAGATTATAAAATTTGGAATGGTTATATATATAACCAATAGAAATTGTACAAAATGATTTATACAATGGAGAATAACTAAAATTGATTTAAAAAAGAAATTAAAACCTTGAAATTTTGGGAAAAAATGCTTTTAAATTGGGTTTGAATGAAATGTTTGGAAATTTTTAAAATCATGGGGCTTTTTGAAAATGTTTTCAAAGTGTTTGGAAGGAAGAATGGTGGTATTATTTTTGGAGATATTCCTGAAAAGAAATTGATTTTAAATGAATTTTGGGAGTAAGGAAGCACTAAACTCACTTTAGTCACTGGAAAATAATTCTGGTGATGATGGCCACGTCATCAGTATTCATTTTAGAGTTTCTAATTGACGGATTGCTACCATAGTGGTTAGCTGTGATTATTTTTTTTGGACTTGTTTGATAAACAAGTTCGTTTTAGAAATTCCAAAAGGGAACCGTTTTGGGAAAAACCAAGTGGTTTTCAGATTTTAAAAGTATGATTTGATATACCATGAGAATATACTTATATTTATTATTTCAAAATGATTTGAAATAAAACCGGGTGATTAATTTCTAGGATTTCCATTTAAATGACTTGTAAAGTCAGAGAAATCAGTTATGAAACTTGTAATTTGGAGTTGCTGTAGATAAGAAAGGAAAATGAAAATTTTAATCCAAAAATTAAAATTTAGCTTGAGCAAATTAAGGTGAATAAGATGGGTTGAAATTTAACTTAAGATAAGTTAAATAAAATTGAAACTGGATTTGAATTGAATTGGATATTAAGTTGAAATGTAGGATAATGGTGTAAATATAAGTTATAATTATTGAATGGGATGAATAAACTTAAGTTATTAAGTGATATAGATAATCTAGAGATATGATTATAAAATGTAAATGGACTCTGGTGAGCAATATAAGACATTAAGTAAATAAGTTCTTGAACTTATGAATTGAAAAATAAAATGGTAAACCAAAACGAAAATGGTTTGACATTGTGGTAAAGGAATGGGAATTCATAAAAAAATTGAATTTTAAATGAAGGGTGAACTTAAATTTGGTAGATTGAATGTAAGCATTAATTGTGAAGTGATGATATAACTATATGTTATAAATGTTGAATGTGAGTAAACTTAAGTGGGAAAATTTCAAGAATTGTAAATAAATAAGTTGTATAACTTATTAAACTAAGGAAGTGGAAAAGCATAACCAAGTTAAAAAGGTTAAGCAATCGATAACAAGAAGAGGATTCAATGTAAGGGTAAATGAATTGAATATCTTTTTGAAATATGATTTTGGAGTATAACTTGGGTATGATCTTAAGTTATAAAGCTGAATATGAACTTAAGTAGCGATATGGAAGGTTTACAAAAGACCTTAGAGATAATTTTGCGAAATAGTTTATAAATAAATTAGCATGAAATGAAATGTCGTTTACTATAGGGTGAAATGAATAACCCTTTGTGGATTAAATAAAAGTGAACAGAAAAGAGGTAATATAAATTAAGTTAACAGAATTGCAATGCATGAACCTGAACTAAACTGTTCGAGAATTGATTTATATGAAATGATTCCCCAATGATATAGTATAAATTGGATATACTAAGTAAATTAAAGAAAACAAGTTGAATGAAAATAAATTTAGAGGAGAATGGAATTTGGTTGCAATGGAAACTTAACTTAAGTGATTATTTATGAATGGATTCATCAATAAATTAACATGGATTTGAATGTGTTTAATATAACACGAAGCGAAACAAAGTTTGGTAGATAACTTGGAAAGGTACCAATGGAAAATAGAAAAATTGATTTAGAGTCAATTTAAAAAAAGGAATAAATTGAAGTTAATAAAATGGAGTAGCATATAATGGAATTGAATATAAATGGAATGCAAATAAATTTATGGCGAATCAATTTGAAATTAAATAAAAGTGAATTTATGCAAGTAAAGCGCATATAAATCAAATTGGAACAAATATGAGGTTGTTTGTTGTAAATATGAATTGAATGCGATAAATTTGGTTTTAAATCATTTTGAGTTGAATGAAATGATATATGAACCATGGAAAGGAAATTAAAATTAGTGTTGGAGCCTTATGATTGCTTGTAATATATGATCGACATGTTTGGGCTATGAAGTTATATCTTTAGATAGTTAAATAAATGAAATGCTATTCATGGTTATGAAACTTATGTGCTTATTTTGAGTAAGTAGAGGTACAGGAGGCTATTGGGCTAGAATTTGGATTGCGTAAATGCATATAAATAAGCCGTTCGCTTAAAAATGCTAAAATAAAAGGTACGTCTATGCAATAAAAAATAGATATGATAATATTATTGATTTGTTTTCTGACCGTGTGGGTTGATGTATATACTTTTATCTCTCTTGTCATATTGTAAAAGGCTCTTCGTACAAAGGAGACTCCTGTCAAAAAATTTCAAAAATTTAGAATATTAGAAAATTTTTGGAAAATTTTAAAATTTTGGAAATTTTTTGTTGAAAAGTTGATTTTTGAAATGTATTTGAAATCAAGGGTTTGAGTTAGAAATGGAAGCCAATTGTTTTGAATAAAACTAAAAGGGTTTAGAGAATGTTAGGTTTTAAGTAAGTGGGTTTTAGAAAAGTTAATGGGTTTGGGAGCATTTTTCCTCCTTAGCAATTTCGAGGACGGATTTACAAGGGGAGAGGAATGCAAAGACCCAAAATTTTGACCGTTTAATTTTTAACGTTTAAATTACTTTAAAATTTGAATTTGAATTACTAATTGATTTTGAATACGGAAGAATCAGTGAAATAGTTTAACATTTCAAATATAAAATTTTAATGGATTTGGTAAATAGTAATTTAATATTTGAAAATTGGATAAATATGGAAATTTAAAGTAAAACCGCATAGAAATGATTTCTAAGTTGATTTAAAAATCAATTTGAATTAGAGTTATGGCAGTAGACTTTTGAAAGGAATTAAAAGTCGATAAATTTAATGTTTGAAATCTATATATTAATTTAACAGTGGAAATTAATATATGTTAATAGCGTAAACAATGGAATTTGGATTTCTTATAAATCTGATTGATTTATTATATGAATATAAATTCTCTTTGAATTAAAAATGGGCAGGTAAGTTTTTATAATTTAAATTTCAAATAATTTCGTTGATGTTTGAAATCGCTCGATTTAATCGATACGTTAAAATAGCCTTTCGGGGATCAGTCTCAGAATTCGACGAAACAAGTTCCATTGGATTCATAATAGTGTATTATTTTTGGATTTCAAATTTTGTAGCGTTTGGTGTTACTATTTAGTCGTACGGGATAGAAACGCATTGAATTTAATTTCGAAAATTCAATATTTTGACTTGATTAAAAAAGCTATCTTCCACATATAATGGCATTGGGCCTCATAACATATTCCATTATGTTCGGAATGGGGATGAAACATTGTGAACGCCTGGTGGAACGTCTCGTTTGGAGTAGGAAAGCACATTAATTTTGAAAATAATATTAAAATAATATATGTATACGCCTATATATATGTATGCAATAGTAGCCAAGCCCTAGAAATGAATGTAGCCACCATTCTGTACTCAATGGCCAAAAAACACTACCTTTATTCCCTCGATTTCACATGATCCGTTCACCTATTGCGAAAAATTCCAACTACAATATTGCAGAGCTCGATGTGCTTTATAAATTCGACCGAGGAGATCCCTTATGGATCATCAGGGAGGTTAGATTTTGGCCACGAGATAGGTTCGTTCGTCCTCGTTTTTCGTGCTTAAAGGATAGCCGAGCACGTTGCCGTTCAGGGGAAGGGTGCTTGGGGCTATGACGCATCGATTAATGGTGATGGATTAGCTTCGTAGGCTACAAGGGTGGAGCGGTGGGTAGGGTTTTGGGGCGGCATGGGTTGTTCGAACTGTTTGTCAGCAACGAGAAGATGAAGGAAAGAACAAAGTGCGGCCTCGATCTTTTACCTTGTAATCAATGGACAGATTAGTTTCCGGGTATAAATAAAAAGGAAAACTGAAATTTATTTATATAAATTGTATTCAAAACTTGTAAAAATCATAACTTCTTCATACGTTGTCAGAATCGGATGAAACAAGCGGTGACCAAATCGTGGCGACGAGCATTATGCTCTAGAAGAGATTTGGAAACAATTAGAGCAAGTTAAAATTTTAGGTTAAATTGAACGCGGTCGATTTAATTTAAAATTGGAACATTTGGCAACGTAATAACTCAAGGTGAGATGATCTGACTTAACTATGGATTACTGGCATTAATTTTAAATAGTTAAAATTAGTTGATGATTGATTGGTTACATTGATACAATTTTATTAGTTGAATGCGATATTATATATGGTAGTACATATATATATATTAGAATGATTGATATTCTCATATATATAGCGGATTAGACCCTATGCGCCTCGCATAATAGTGGATGACCCTATATACTGTGATATTCCACCTCGATGTGGAATTGTTATTTTTATGTTGTGCTAACATCTGTGGATGCAGGAAACAGGTTGGAGGGATCCAACTGGATTCTTCAAAAATGTTTGGCTTAATTTCATATATGGGGATATGTGTTTTGTTCGAACAATCAGTGATGGATTATTGTGCGATTTGAAATTAATTGGATGCTTTGGCAGTTTTAGCCTAGATTTTGGTATTTTTACATATCAGTAATATATGGGTTGGATTGGAAAAGAATTTTAAGGGGATTTTAAAGTAAAATACTTATCTAGAAATTTGGGTTAATTGATCTGATAAAACATAGGTTTGAAATTTGTTCTTAATAAATTCGGGATATTGTAAATAGAGATTTTGGGATAAAAGTATATAAAAGGATTTTTAAATAATAATTCTTAAGTGGAACATTTTTAAAAATAAATGTTTTAAAATTGAGATTTTTAACTTATTATAGGTATTGCAATGAATTTGGAAATAAGTATAAAAATTGGTTATGCTGGAACTCGAGTAAGATTTCTAAATTTACGAGATGAAATTAAAATCGACAGAATGAGCTTGTTTTAAAAAGAGGATTTTTAATTTTTAGTTAGGTAACTTTAAAAGTGTTAAAAATATTTTGGAAACTAGTTATTTAATTATTTCAAATAGTTTAAAGCACATTTAATTATTGGTTAGTTACTTTACAGTGATTGTTAAAGATTTATTATTACTTATGAACTAGTCAGCATTTTGGTTTTTAAAGATAATTATTAGTTATTCATATGGCTTTGTATAATAACTTTTATTTTAGTATATTTTCCTAGATTAAACTTGAAAATTTATTTTAGAACTTACAAGCATTTTTTGAGATAATTTTTTAAATAAAGTTTGTGGAAGTAATGGTATACTCTCATGGTGTAATCGGAGGCAGTGAGTGCTTGCAGTTAAGTTTTGGATTTCTATGGTATATAGATGTAACAATTGAGCTACGATCCATGTTTTGATATCACAGTGGTACTTTCTGTTAACTCCACTTTTTCAGCAAGGCCGTGAAATCAAAAATCGACCGAGAAGCCAATGATAGTTCATCTCGAAGGATGGTCAATTTAACCTCCCAATAAAGCAAGTTCTGTTGAATGAATTTTCAGATAAGATCCCCTACGGAGGGGGGGTCCAGGGGGGGTGCCAACCCCCTAAGGTGGGGGTGCGGGGGCAACGCCACCGCCTACGGTGTTCGACCTGACCGGTCAGGTCGCAGGGGTCCAGGGGGCAGCGCCCCCGGCGGGGTGCGGGGCAGCGCCCCGACCAAAACGGTATACGACTTAAAGAATGAAGCGACCTATCTTCTATTCGAGGCCAGCAACCTAACAACTCAATAAGTGGCGACTCAAGTGGTGGCACCGACTTAAGGAGTTAAAGGGTCAACCGACTTAACGAGATAAGCGGGTGCCGACCTAGTAACATAGCATGGAATGCCGACCTAAGGCCTGATGGGATGCCGGTCTAATGAGGCTATGCCGACCTAAGGAGAGTTCCGACCTAGTATGGAAGCCGACCTAGTACTTTACAAGGTCTACGACCTAAGGCAGCTACCGATCTAGTGCCTTAGAAGGATTACCGATCTAACGAGTTAGAAGAGGTACCGATAAAACGCTCAGAAGGGGGGTTCCGACCCAGCATGTATGCTGACCTATTTACTCGAACTAATGGCCGACCTAAATGCTAAAAGTAAAGTGGTTCATACTTATCTCGGCAACGACCTAGAGCTTAACCTATCTCAGCCCCGACCTAGGACTTCAACCTAAAACCGGAGACCTCGCATTAGAAAAGGAAAGTAACCTGCGACCTAGCCTAACCCGGAGCTGACCTACGACCCAATTTTAGACCGGTCTAAAGTTGCGACCTAACTCCGAGCAGAGCCTATAAATACGCAACCACCTATAACATTGAGAGGACTTTTGGCCATCATTTTCTTGAAGAGAACGACACCCTGCCACTTCTGAATTCAAGCAATACAACGAACTACGAGAAAGGATCTACATCATTCATCATGAATTCAAGAGATTGCTTTTCATCGAAGTTTGAGCTATTCGTCAAAGTGTGTTGTAATCGGAGTTGATTGTAAAGAATTGTAACCAAATCAGCAATAAAGAGCTTTTAAGTGGACGTAGGCTAGATCTTAAGCCGAACCACTATAAATATTGTGTCTTTTATGGCTTTTCTGTGATTTCTTTGCTTATACTTTGTCCCGTGCCAACGGGTGGTGCTTTCACAACTATAATTCACACACCGGGGTGTTAGCGTTCAAATTTTAGCGTTAACACTTTCCATATTATTTTAAAATGGTTTTCAAATATTTTTGAAAAGGATAATTTGTAAACATACTGAATTCGATAAGATATGTACGTATATTTGGATAAAGAGATTTAAGTGATTGGAATATAAATTAAATTGAAAAAAAATTAATGTTTTAAGTGGAAAGGGAAATATTTGGTCGAATGATTGTTTATTTGATAGTTAAATAACCGCCTATCAAATCTGGACCTAAATATAACTTTGGGAATAACTAGAAGAAGCACGGGGATTATATGGTACAGTTACCATTCGCGGTGCTATACTGTACATGTGAACACGTTTTGTTCTTTTGGGACGATGATAAGGAAATTCATCCACTAACAGTTAGGAGGTGTTCTCCGATCTTACTTCGTTGGTTTATTTCCTAAAGAACTGGGGTCGAGTTTATCGGAAATATCGAACGTTGTTTTCGAAGAGACCGGGATCAGGTAAGTTATCTAAAAACCACTTCGAGCCAACGAGTACGTTTTCAAATGAAGATAAGTGCATGGAGTTGAAGATGGAGCAGTGAAGTGCAAGGGCTAATCGCTACTAATCCTGAGGGTGATTCCAAAATGGATGTAGTAGGAATAGTGTCTTCTATTCCATTCGGACCCAAAACGGACTTATATGGAAGAATACTATAAGTGCATTTTATTGTAGGACAATGAGCAATCTAGGTAAAAATTTCCTTGAAAAGGTAATTGTAGCCTTTAGCCTCATCAACCAGGAATGGCTAGAAAGCAGAGGAGATGAAGCAAGGCTATAAGGGTAGCTCCCAATCAGGGTATGTTTATCACCTTTCTAGATACCCTCAGATATTATTACCACAATTCATGGAAAGATCTCGGAAAGGGTGGAAACCTCGGGGTGATAGCATATTCGGTCTATCCAGGTTAGGGATAGTCTGGTCTTCTACAGTAGGGGATCCCGACGTGGTCCTTGGTACGCTGTTCTAGACATGTACTATGACAGGTGATACCACAGTGCCTAGTCATTCATATGGAATCCATTCTCCAATACATGCCTTTACGGTTTTGGTTGTAGAGCCTAGTACGATGGAATTTAATTAATGTAACAATTTCAGCTATTTGAATTAGTGTTTCTATTTAGAAAATATTATAATATCAGAGGATTTGGATATGAAATGTTTTGGTTATCGTAAGGTAAAAACCCGTCGTATTTATTTGTGGTGCAGTCTTACAAGATACTTTTGATTTTCAAGGGATTTGAAGAATTTAATAGTTCAAATTGAGCGTGTTTTCTCACACTGGTTTTTCAGACTGACTCGGATGTTATTTTATTATAGTGCTTGGGTCAGTCCGAGTATTTCAGGTTTAGGTTAGGATGCTATGGAGCTCAAGAGACGAGCTGGAGACCGAGACGTATTCTTGTACTTGTTTTTATTCCCCTGCAGTGTTTTGTATGAAATTACCATCAACTATGAGGGCAGATTGTTATAACTGCCCAGGCTGGTAATTATAGATTTATGTACTCTGATGTGAGATATGTATAGTACAGTTTGGGTTTGTGTAAAGAACTATTTATATTGTATGTTATTCAGTCCGTTGTTAGATTCTGTTTTTTTAGTTGCTTCTTTCTTCTATCTACTTTCTTTCCCTCAACCATCTGTCTTTCCGGCACTCGATCGTTCGACATGTTATACAATGAGCATATTTATATCGATTTTCGAGGGTCAAAAGGGCGGGTCGTCACAGCTGCTATTCGTTACCATCAGTTCGGATCCGCAAAATGGTATTATACTACCATGGGCATTGCCTCGCATGCCTTTTCACATGCCTTATCCGCTTTCTACAAGTTTTTTTAACATACCTATAGAGTGCCCTCTACGTAAACCATTGGTTTGATGGAGCTTATCGTACTGTATAGACTACGGGAATATATAAAATGTGCTAAGGGAGATATGAGTGACGCCTTAACGCTATTTTAATACTTCACTTTGCTGATAGACGTATTATAATAGCATATAATACTACATAGTAGATAGTTCCATGGATCCTTAGAGGATAGAAATCTCAAACATCCATTAAGTTATATTGTAGTTTAGTTGACATTTCACTTGAGTTAAATTTACTGGTATAAGAATGTTAATCCCGACTCAAATGGTTTTTTTTTTGCTTTATGCTCGGGTCAGACTGAGTGTCATAGCATTTGAGACACAGCTTTGGATTTCGGAGCTTATTACAGATAAAAATATGTCAAGTTACCAATAGTGGACAAACCGGTCTCAAGTGTAAATATTTACATTTGAAAAATCTAAATTCGAGTACTCAACCCGTCTTTTGGGTTTCAGACTTAAACCATTCCTCAGTTAACAATGAGGTCGAAAAAGTTAAGGTAATACTACCTCTCAACCCATGTCTCGATGGACATTCATAGTCTTTTGAATAGTCGGGGTCTCCATACCTTGAAATTTGGTATCAAGTATAAGATGAAAACATTTTTATATAGCTTAATTAATCATGACCAATTTGTGGAAATTAACTTTCTCTAAATTAATATGTGTAATGACCCGATTCTTCGACTTTTGAAAAACGACATCAATACGTTCACTGTACCAACTGCCGAGCAATCGAATGCCGGAAAACCGAACACTTAGGGTCTTAAGAAAAGGAAAGAGGTAGAAGAAGAAAGAAAAAGATGGAATAGAACAATATCAGAATCTCACAATTCGCAGCGGAACAACATATAATAGATAAATGAATATTCATTAAAACAAAAGAACTGTATATTTTATACATTACATCACATTACATTCATTATCAGAGTTTACAACAACTAACAACAACAAACAGCGGAAAAGAAATACTATATACTAGTGAAAACGCCATGCCATCCAACTTGCCTCCAACAACTCCTGAATTCCAGAATATCCTGATAACCTAACTCTAGACTGCCCGTGTGGAAATTGGTGGGCACCTAGAGTTTAGGAAGGGAAACAATAAACTCCAGGTCAGTCATGTGACTGGTGTGAGAACTAAAAAAGTTTATCATTAAAACAAAGAACAGGATAATTTTAAAATAGATTCGCAATGTTTTTTTTTGAAAATGAGACTACCATAAGGCCTCCCGCACACACACACAATGCAAACGCCGAATCGGAGGAGATTTCTCCTTATGATAGTCAAAGATGCTTGATACGCATTAAAACGAAACATTTGATATTATTACTAGTGCATAGTGTAGGAAAAATCATTTCGAAAGTAAAGATATAAATCTTAGCCAGCATAGGCATTTCGTACTTATGCTTACTATAGCTACCATCCAAACAGTGGGGCGCCACCACAAGTGAATGATAGGTTCTACAACTAAAACCATACAAGATCGTATTGTTTCTTTCGATTTCCAACAAATGGTCAGGCCAAGGAACTACCTATTGCCACATGGAAACGACTCTGGAATGACGTCCCGAGAACCTAACCTGATCTCCGCCAACACAAGGCCGGGTTACCCCTATCTGGGTAACTACTGACACGAATATGTCATTCCCCGATCGTAACCGATCTATATCCGAGGATCCTCGATTTCCAACAACCATAAAGCAATAAATTTGCAGCAGCAACATAGGTTAAGTATCTGGGCTCCATACCATGATACCACCTCTATCCAGAAGGAATGACATACACTAAAGGGGCGCTACCCCCTAATAATCTTGCCGCATCCTTCCTGTTTTGACCATTTCCGGGGTGTGAGGTCCGACAAAGTCTCGTCCACAAAGCCACGCTTTATATAAAAGCTGTGCTTTGTTCATCAAATGCTCAACAGCACTTAGTATGCCACATTACAAATTTGGGAGTGTATTACTAGTAACCATCAAGTACATAACCTCTAAGGGTGTTAAGCTAAGAGAATAAATTCTCTGCCACCAACGGGAATATATTTGATAGAAATCAGCTCTACATCTCAAACTGTAATGTCAGACACACATCCATACAAGTCCTTTCCGGGATCGAACAGAACCGAAGGCACT
Source organism: Allium cepa (assembly GCA_030765085.1). NCBI lineage: Eukaryota > Viridiplantae > Streptophyta > Magnoliopsida > Asparagales > Amaryllidaceae > Allium > Allium cepa. Next base: position 58,490,781 of record CM060930.1, read on the forward strand.
TACAAAGAAGTCCTTGCAATCCGGATATTCACTAATCACGACCGGACTTTCCATCACAAAGGGTAATAAATTTCTATATCGGGGATCAACCGATGCAGAAACATTCGACGGTAATCCTTCCGTTTTCACAAATATCCGGTCTTCAACACCGGTCATCAATGCTATCTACTACGACGTATCACATATTCGGAATGGGTTATACGACCCCAAGGTCCTTTCCCGGCTAACCCGAATAGTGAGCGCTTATTTTAAAAATAAGTGTAGCATTCAAATTCAAGCAATCACAACAAATACCTATTTAAAGGTAAATATTGATAGTCGGTTATTTAACTATCAATAGGTATGCGCAACATCACCAGATTCCAAATAATTTTCCAAATTATTTATCTTCCAAAAATATCTTTACAAGATATATATATATATATATATATATATATATATATATATATATAATTCCCATACTTCAAAAATAAATCGATATTTATTTTTAAACCAATTTTCCGAATTTCATTTATAAATTCTATATTGAATTTACATTTCCTAAATATCTGTGAATATACGATTTTCAAATCGATTTCAAATATCCAATTTCAATTTATCTTCAAAAAGATAATTCTCAAAACGTTCATTTCATATTGGAAAACATTTCCCAACTTATTTAATAACAAGTAATTCACAAATCTATTTATTCTCAACATTTGAAAAATATTCGATATTGTAACGACCCAGGATTTTTAGTAATTAAAATTTGAATATTTAATTAATTTTAAATATTAATATGTGAATTTATAAGTTGAATAAATTTTATTTTGACTAATTGGATTTAATTGGATAATTAAATCGATAATTTAATATGTGAAATTATGGAAATAATTGAAAATTGGGTTAAATATGATTGAAAATGATTTTTAAAATTTTATTTTATCATATTGAAGTTAGAACGATATTTTAGAACTTTTAAAATCGAATTAAAAGTTAATTTGTGAAAATTGAATATTTTAATATTAAAATCGACTAGTGAAAATAGTCAATTTTTGAACAGTCTCAGAATTGGACGAAACTAGTTCCATTGGATCCGTAATAGTTAGTTATTACCGGGTTTCAATTTTCGTGTCAATCGGAGTTATCGTTTGATCGTGGCAGCTCGAAACGCATCGATTTATTTTTAATATTAATTTGGCGAGTTAAAATAGCCATTTTTCAAAAAGTCTCGGATTTCGACGAAACCAGTTTCATCAGATCCGTAATGTGATATTATTGTAAGGTTTCAAATTTCGTGTCAATTGGATTTACCGTTTGTCCGGTACAAATTAAAACGCCTAGAAAATCGTTTAAATCGGTTTAATTTAAATTGAACGTTTATAGCCATAACTCGCACAGATGTCCGAATTAGCTTCCGAAACCTGTTCCATTGTGTTCGGAACGCGGGGTAAACCCTAAAAACGCTGGTTACGGCGCGTGAATCGGAGTTCGGAATTCCCGGAATGAATAGTGTTTCGTTCGTTTCCTATAAATAGACCCTTAACCCTTCATAAATTAAAAAAAAAAATTAGGTTTAAAACCCTAGCCGCCACCCCCTTTCACCAATGGCCAAAAAACACCCACGTTCCTCCCCTCGTTTTCTTCAAATCCAAGCCTCGTTTCAAGAATTCTTCAACTACAATATTGTAGAGGGCAGCGAGATCCTTATGTTCAACGGTGGAGATCGAGATTGGAGCTACGAATCAACGGATATTTGCGTTCAAAGGCCATAGGGTCGGCCTCGAAATGCGCGCCAGGATGATGACCGAGCTCATGGAGTTGGTGGCCGAAAGTAGATCCTGCAATGGGCTTCAACATGAAACTATCTGATCGTGTTCAAGTTGCTTGTGGTGATCGATAAATTAAACCCTAGTTTTGTGTTCATGGGTTTGTTCGTGCGTGTGTTGGCTGTAGGATCTTTGCGTGAGAAGGAAGAAGCTTGTGGACGGGGATGATGGGAAGGAGCATGGATCCAAGGGCTGGTATAAGTTGTAGGTTAAAAAAAAAAAAAAAGAAATTGTTGTAAATTGTTTTTATAAAATCGTGTACAAACTTGTAAAATGCATAACTTTTTCATACGAGGTCGAAAACGCGCGAAACAGGAAGCGTTGGAATCGTATGGACGAGCACTACGCGATGGAATCGGATTGGAGTCGTTTGGAGTTAGTGAGAATTTCGGGTAAAATTAAACGCTCGTTTAATTTTATTCGAAATAAATCGCTAAAACGAAAATAAAATCAAGGTGAGAACTTCTCACTCAATCGAATCAGTTTCGATTTCATTTTAAATAGTTAGATTTAAAATATTTGAATGCATGTTTGAATGATGATTGATATCTATTGATTGTTAAAATAGACATTATGCGCCGTTAGTAAGCGGATGTTATTTATTAAAAACATATACTGCGAATATTTCATAAACAGTGAAATTGGTATTATATATAATAGCAATATATATATATTGGCATATGTATATATTGGAGTTATTGATTTCCCGCATTTGCATAGCGGATGAGACCCTATTGCGCCGTCTATTAAGCGGATAATATTTAAATCATATATACCGCGATAATTCCGTACTGGAGCGGAATTGGTATTGTGCTAATGTTTGTGGATGCAAGAAAACAGGTTGGAGGGATCCAACTGGATTCCTCAACAGTATTTATTTGAATTCAGATATTTTCATATTTGATGGATTATCATATCGATATATGATGTCGTTGTTGTCGTGATTGACTATTTGGTATGTAGCATCATTGGACCAAATTTGGAATTTTAAAATGATTTTTAAAGTGATTTTTGAAAGAAAACGTTTATAAAATATGTTTGGAATTGATCCATTATAAATAAATAAACGTTATAATTTTTAAAGTTATAAAAATTATGATTTTGAGAAATACGATTAAAGATTTATTTTTGAAAATATGAGGTTAATGGTTTTATAAAATAGTTTAAAATTGGGAATTTGAATTTATTATAAAAAGTTGAAAATATAGGATCTATAAAATTTGATTATTTTATAAATCAAAACGATGAAATTATAAAGGAGTTTAAAGGCATTTTAAAAAATAGTAATATAAATTGATTATATTAAAAGATTTATAAATTGATATTTATAAATTGAAATATTGAAATTATGAAACGAGTTTTTATAAGTGTTAGAATGAATTGTGAATAAATTTCATAAATGAATGAAATTTATAGAATTATAAACGGTGAAGTTATAAATGGAATTTTTTAAGCAGTAGGTTTATAAAATTTATAAAGTTGCTAAAAGAATGGTTTTGGATAAATAATTGAATCTTATAAGTTATAAGATTTATAATTATGAAGTTCAAAGGAACGATGGTGCAAACAAATAAATTATAAGTATTTCACTTATAATATGAACTTTTGGTTTATAATTGAGTTATGAATTGAATAGGTTAATAAAGGAATTTATAAACGTTGTTTTATAAATTCGCAAACGACTTATTTTAAGAAGTAAATTGTTGTAACCTATTAATAAAGTTATATTCACGTTTTTGACTGTGAATAATCCTTTGAAATAAAATGAATAAAAGGATGAAATTTGTTAAACGTAGTTTATTCACGTTTTTGAATAGTGAATATTATGTTAAAGAAATTATTTTAGATGTGTTGTTTTAAATAGAGTTAAAACGATCTAACGATGTTTTAATTGGGTTGAGATTCGAGACCATAGATTTCAACATTGATTGTTGAAATAGACGTTTTCGAGAAATAGAAGGAAATGGTGGACTATAACACTTTTGTTATAGTAAATGATTTCCGAAAGGAAATGTTTTGTATAGTATTGGGATTTATATATCTATTTTAATTCGAATCCCTATATTAGTGATTTTGGGTTGTCGTAACGATGTTTTACGCAACATTCGTTTAGGCCCAAATAAATATGTTTAAATGAATGATTTCCTTAAAGAATGAAATATTTACTTAATCTCGATTTAAGTATATTGAATATTTTCCAAGTGTTGAAAATAAATAGGTTCATGAATTACTTATTAAATAAGTATGGAAATGTTTTCCAATATAAAGTGAGTATTTTGAGAATTTATCTTTTTGAAGATAAATTGAAATGAATAATTGAAATCGTATATGTATAGATATTGTGAAATATAAATTCACTAAGGAATTTATAAAAGAAAGTGGAATTTGTTTAAAAATAAATATTGATTTATTTTTGAGGAATTGAAATTATATATCTTGTAAAGATATTTTTGGAAAATAAATAATTTGGAAAATTATTTGGAAACTGGTGATGTGTGCATATCCATTGATAGTTCAATAACCGACTATCAATATTTCCCTTTGAATGGGTAATTGATGTGATTTGTTTGAATTTGAATGCCACACTTATTTTTGAATAAGCGCTCACTATTCGGGTTAACCGGGAAAGGACCATGGGGTCGTATAACCCATTCCGAATATGTGATACGTCGTTATGAATTGCATTTGATGACCGGTGTTGAAGACCGGGTATTTGCGAAAGCGATGGGATGACCTATCGATTGTCTCTGCACTGGGTAGCTCCTGGTATAGAGATTTCCTAAGTGATGGGAAATTCGATCGGGATTGTGAATACCCGGATTGCAAGGGCTTCGTAAGAAGTGCCTTCGGTTCTGTTCGAGCCCGGAACAGACTTGTATGGATTGTATGTCTGACATTACAAATTGAGATATAAAGCTGATTTCTTTCAAATATATTTCTGTTGGTGGTGGAGAATTTATTCTTTTAGCTTAACACCCTTCTCTGAGACGTACGAGCTCAGAGGTTATGTAGTTGAATGTTATCAGCGATATATTCCCAATTTGGTAATGTGACATGCTGAGTGTTGCTGTAAACGATCATTGTGTTGATTATTTGTGATAGGATCGTTTATTTGATCGTCTATCCTGGTGATCATTTCTATGATCATTTGTTGACCCAAAGCATGGCTTTTGTATAAAGTATGTTTTTGTGGACGTGACTTCGTCGAGCCTGACACCTCGGGAATGGTCAAAACAGGAAAGATGCGGCAAGGTTATGAGGGGTAGCGCCCTTTAGGATGTGTGCATTTCCTTCTGGAAAAGGGTGGTATCATGGTATGGAGCCCAGATACTTACTCATGTTGAAAACACTTTATGATTGTGTGAATTGATTGCGAGCGCTCGGTTGAAATGTAACAACCCGCATATTTATCGAGTTTGTATTTAAATATTTTATTTAAATATTAACTCGTTAATCGGATTTTGGTCCGAAAAGCTACTTTTTGCAAACGGTCAAATTAGGACTCGAGACCACTTACATTGAGTTCGAAATGTCGTTTACAACTTTTTAAGTATAAACATCGATAGGTTTGGAGTTATAGCAATTTCACTAACTTTTCCCGCTTTGGACTTTGGGTTAGTTTAGCCTATTAAGCCCAAGTTCCAACCCTCTTCTCCTCACTCTTCATAAATTTCCTAACTAACTCAAGCTTGGGCATTAATGGTGAAAAGAATGGGAAATTAAAACTCCAAGCACAAATTCAATTGCAAATCCAACATTCAACTCCAAATTCAAGTAGAAGATATTGGATTCAAGCTTTGGATTGCTTCTCCTTGCTTTCAAGATATTGGATTCAAGCTTTGGACTGTTGGGAATGATTCCCCATCACTTTAGCATGTATATTTGCATTTGGTTTGGATTGGATTGGCGAAAAACTCCAATTTTTAGTTGTTTGGTGAACTTCCTGAGCTTAGGTCGCTCTGCCCAGGTATAGGTCGCTCGGAATCATTAGCTCGCGCGTGTGGAAAAGTCAAGGCCTGCATATTTCGTTCGCCTCGGATTTAGGTCGCCTCGGATTTAGGTCGTAGGTCGTTGGACTTTAGGTCGTTCGCGTATAGGTCGTTCGGCCTTGCCTGCCTCATTAGGTCGTGGGACCTTAGGTCGTAGGTCGTTAGGCTTAGGTCGTTAAGTCATTCCCTCTGTTGGAAACGTCTCCTCGGTCTTATGTCGTTAGACCTTAGGTCGCCCCCCCTAGGTCGTTAGACCCTGAGTTGTTCCGCCTTCTTTTAGCTCGCGCACTTCTTTAGGTCGCATACTCCTTTAAGTCGCATGACTCCCATCCCTTTAGGTCGTTGGACCTTGTTTTCCTTAGGTCGTTGGACCCTATTTCCTTTAGGTCGTATGACCCACTAGGTCGCTTGGCCCCTTAGGTCGCGACATCTTTAGGTCGTGTTACCTATATACCCCTAGGTCGAAAGACCTTAGGTCGTGCACCTTTAGGTCGCGAACCCTATTAAGTCGCGAACACCTTTAGGTCGCGAACCACTTTAGGTCGCATGACCTCGTCTCCGTTAGGTCGTGAACCTTATTAGGTCGCGAACACCTTTAGGTCGCGAACCACTTTAGGTCGCATGACCTCGTCTCCATTAGGTCGTGAACCTTGTTAGGTCGCGAACACCTTTAGGTCGCGAACCACTTTAGGTCGCATGACCTCGTCTCCGTTAGGTCGCGAACCCATTTTAGGTCGCATGACCTTTACCCTTTAGGTCGCTGGACCACTAGGTCGTGCCCCTTAGACCCCTAGGTCGCAACCATTAGGTCGCTCGACTCTATCCCTCTTAGGTCGTTAGACCTCATTTTGTCTTCACTAAGTCGTACCGTTTTGGACGGGGCGCTGCCCCATGGACCCCCGCGACCTGACCGGGCAGGTCAAACCCCGTAAGCGGTGGCGTTGCCCCTGCACCCCCACCTTGGGGGGTTGCCACCCCCCTAGACCCCCCCTCCGTAGGGGATCTTATCAGAAAAACATTGAGCTGATTTCCTTGGATTTTATTCACATCTCCGTATGCGAATTTTTGTGAATGATTGTTTCTTCAATTGCTTCTGTGTTTCGTCACTTTATAATATAAAGGTTTCAATACTAGTAGTAAATATCAAAACTCTTTCAACAAAATGATTTCAACTCTATTTTCAATAACAAAGCTCTTTTCTTAAACCGTTTTCCAATCTACTAATATATACAAACCTTTACCTCACTCGGATGAGAAATCTAATTAAACGACTTAGTAAAACAAGTGGTATGAAACGCTTGCGTTCACTTCGTCGGTTAATTCATGGACTTGTTCGATTGAACCTCTTGTGACAATTTTATTAGTGAAGATTTACAGTTTGTTCGTAAATATTTAAGTTAAGCAAGTGGTTATGGGACATGAAGCTAAACTTCTATATTTACTAACTTAGTGTAATTGACACTTCTCGTTGATCTTGATGATCGCTTTATGAATTAGACTAGAAATTGCGCGATGTCTCTTTAATTGCAAGGTTAGACTAGACACCACTTGTGTGATTCCATTCACACATACCTTTCTGCTTTTTGGTTAGTCTTGACCTCAATCTGTGTGATTCCATTCACACATGCGGGGTAGCTCCCCTTGGTCTTCGGACCGTCATGTGATAGGCCTCTTTCCCTTTTTATGATTTCTGGATTTCTCGTGTTGATTTCTGGAATTTATGTCATTGACTTGTTATGAGTACAAGTTTAGGGTATGATGCCCTCTTTGGATCTTTGAGAAGATTCTTGTGATATTGATTTACCTCTTATCGATTGATCTTCTGTTGATCATCATTTGCATACTTATAGTAGTATGTCAGTATGGATATTTTATGTTTATGCCATATCTTTTATTTTATATCATGTCATCTGATATTTATAGCTAGACTGATCCGTTTATTATTTTCTCAAATAATACTCGGGTCAGACCGAGATGTTACAGGTGCTTCTGCTTGACTTCTTCCCAGGGATTCATCACTCTGACTTTTGGCTAACTGTTTAGATTAGTAGTTTTTGTTGTATACACTTGAGATATAGACTCATAGTTGTATTCTTTTGTATTGCACGTGTTGCTATTCTTTTGTATTATCGTGGATCTTACTGACCACTACTCTGATGTACACTTTCATGTGTTAGTTATATATTCATATCTTCTTCCGCCTTTGTGATATGGATATCTGTGACTGATTTGTGATATGATTATTTCTATGTTTGTTTCCGAAGATTATTTATAGCCACCGTGTGATAAGCAATTACATGGATGGTCGCTCCTCAACAGCCTTATTCTCCCTGCTAGTTGACAGCACTACTCCGGAGTGATCTTGGCTAGCGTGGGTATAGAGGTGGGGCGTCACATGAAAGGTCCTAAAGGACCGGGGGGATGGCATATTCGGTCAGTTGTTACTCAGTGAGGGGTAACCCGGCCTTCTGTTGGTAGAGATCCGGTTTGGCTCTCGGGGATGTCCATCCAGAGGCATTCTCATGTGGCAATGGGAAGTTCCTTGGCCTGATCATTCGTTGGAAATCCAATTCCCAATACGAAACCCTGTACGGTATTAGTTGTAGAACCTGCCATTTACTTATGGTGGTCACCGCTGTTTAGATGGTAGCTATAGTAGGCATAGTTCGAAATGTCTATGCTGGCTAAGATTTATATTCTACTTTCGAAATAAATTTTTCCTACACTATTCACTAGTAATAATATCAAATGTCTTTTTTAAATGCGTATCAAGCATCTTTGACTATCATAAGGAGAAATCTCCTCCGATTCTTCGTTTGCATTGTGTGTGTGTGCGGGAGGCCTTATGGTAGTCTCATTTTTAAAAGCATTGCGAATTGACTTTAAAAATATTCCTCTATTTTGATTTTAAAGATAAATAAACTGTTTTGAGTTCTCACACCAGTCACATGATTGACTCGGAGTTTATTGTTTTCCTTCCTAAACTCTGGGTGCCCACCAATTTCCACACGGGCAGTCAAGAGTTAAGGTTTATCAGGATATTCTGGATATTCTGGAGTTGCTGGAGGCAAGCTGGATGGCATGGCGTATTATTAGTATATAGTATTTCTTTTCCGCTGTTTGTTGTTGTATGTTGTTGTACACTCTAATGTAATGAAATGTAATGTAATGTATAAAATGTAATAACTGATATAGTTCTTTGTTTAAAGATTATTCATTTATTATTATATGTTGTTCCGCTGCGAATTGTGAGATTCTGTTATTGTTCAGTTGTTTTTCTATTTCTTTCTATTTTCTTTCTTCTCTCTATTTTCTATCTTTCCTCTCTTTTTCTGTCTTTTTCTTTTTCTTAAAACATTGAGTGTTCGGTTTTCCGTCGTTCGATTGCTCGGCAGTCGATAAAGTGAGTATCGATGTTGAATTTTCGAAAGTCGAAGAATCGGGTCCTTACATTGTGGTATCAGAGCATATGGTTAAGCGACAACCATGGTTCTGTTGGGTATTACTCATTAGAGATAGAGTCAGTAGTGCTCTAGAATGAGTTTGAGTGTAATAATAGCTATGAGTGCGTATTTGTTAGTGAATATATAAAATTGTTTATATTGTGATGATTGGTTCGTTGAGTGGCATATGAACCTTCGTCAGCGTGGTCTCGACAACTATACCGAAGGGGTTTCTAAACACTTGAAAAGAACAATTCGACACAGTATTGTTTTAAATTGGGTAAATGAAATAATTTTACCTTGAGTATATTTTATATATAAAGGGATAATTTTTCAGAATTATTAAAGTGTATATAAATTGATTGTTTGGTTGTTTGAATAATCTAAATAAAAGAATAATTGTATAAGTAAAATGAATTATAAGAATTGAATTATAATTAAAGTGATTTACAATTGTGAAATAAACTTATATATATGAGAAGTGGAACTATATGAATATAATAATGAATATAAGTTGTAAATAAAAATGAATTTAAAGTTAAATGGAAATTTACTTTATGAAATAAAATATAACTTAAGAGATGTTGAATGAAGTTGATATTGGTATCAAAGTAAATTAATAAAGTTAAGTGGTGAATGTGAACTTAAGTTATGTAAATGAAATTCAACTTTTATAAGTTATGTAAATGAAATTCAACTTTTGTAATTGAATTGAATTAATGGATTGAATGATGATCAATTGAATGAAAATAATTGATATGAAATAATGGATATAAGTGTTAATTCATTAAAATCTAATGTTATTGAAAGTTGAATAGTTGAATAAAAACCAATTTAATTAAACCAATTGATAAGCAAAGGAATTTGGTTGCAATTAATACACATTGATTGTTATATGATTGTTAGTTGATTGTATATAATTCATTAAGTATTAATGAAAATGAAAGCTAAAGTAATTTGAAATTCGATTGGAAGTTAAGTGAATCTTGAATAGAATTGAATTTGATTTGGAAGTGAACCAACTTGAATATGAATTAGTGAATATAAACTAATTGAAAATGAATGTTAGTAAACATCCACTGTTAATGAATCAAATGTGATTAACTTGAAAACCTATTTCATGGAATATTAATGAGAATATGAATGAATATTGATTTGGTTATGGATTTGTTGGATGATAGTTGGTTGATGTTTGCATTTGTTGTTTTACTACATTAGCTATGTTAGCATATATAGTTATTATGTTGCTATATGTTGTATATCGATACTATTTTCATATATGCATGATTCTCATGTTGTTGTTGAGTGTTTAGTAGGTGCGGATCACGTTTGCTTCGCATTTGGAGCTCGCTTTCGCGCTATATTAGCCGTATATGCTTGCTAATAAAATATAAGGTACATATCTCGGATTGCATACCGTACTTTTATACTTTTTTCCCCACGAGATGCCTCATTACTTGATGAGATGTATATTTGTGATATATATACTGTCATTTTTTTTCGGATCGAGCCGCGCAAAGGAGACTATGGCGATTTTTTCCGAAAATTTAAGGCGTTAGAAAAAATTTGAGAAAATTGGAAAATTTTGAAAACTTAGACTTTGATTTGGAGTTGAAAGTTAAACAATAGTAGTTGTTTTTGAAAAGATAACTAAGTATGATTTGAAAACTTAGTAAAGATTATAAGAAGTTAAACTATGGATTTTGGAAAATTAATAGATTCTGTAATTTTTCTTACTTAATAATTTCGAGGACGAAATTCTTTTAAGGGGGGAAGATTGTAACGACCCAGGATTTTTAGTAATTAAAATTTGAATATTTAATTAATTTTAAATATTAATAAGTGAATTTATAAGTTGAATAAATTTTATTTTGACTAATTGGATAATTAAATCGATAATTTAATATGTGAAATTATGGAAATAATTGAAAATTGGGTTAAATATGATTGAAAATGATTTGTAAAATTTTATTTTATCATATTGAAGTTAGAACGATATTTTAGAACTTTTAAAATCGAATTAAAAGTTAATTTGTGAAAATTGAATATTTTAATATTAAAATCGACTAGTGAAAATAGTCAATTTTTGAACAGTCTCAGAATTGGACGAAACTAGTTCTATTGGATCCGTAATAGTTAGTTATTACCGGGTTTCAATTTTCGTGTCAATCGGAGTTATCGTTTGATCGTGGCAGCTCGAAACGCATCGATTTATTTTTAATATTAATTTGGCGAGTTAAAATAGCCATTTTTCAAAAAGTCTCGGATTTCGACGAAACTAGTTTCATCAGATCCGTAATGTGATATTATTGTAAGGTTTCAAATTTCGTGTCAATTGGATTTACCGTTTGTCCGGTACAAATTAAAACGCCTAGAAAATCGTTTAAATCGGTTTAATTTAAATTGAATGTTTATAGCCATAACTCACACAGATGTCTGAATTAGCTTCCGAAACCTGTTCCATTGTGTCCGGAACGCGGGGTAAACCCTAGAAACGCTGGTTACGGCGCGTGAATCGGAGTTCGGAATTCCCGGAATGAATAGTGTTTCGTTCGTTTCCTATAAATAGAACCTTAACCCTTCATAAATTAAAAAAAAAATAGGTTTAAAACCCTAGCCGCCACCCCCTTTCACCAATGGCCAGAAAACACCCACGTTCTCCCCTCGTTTTCTTCAAATCCAAGCCTCGTTTCAAGAATTCTTCAACTACAATATTGTAGAGGGCAGCGAGATCCTTATGTTCAACGGTGGAGATCGAGATTGGAGCTACGAATCAACGGATATTTGCGTTCAAAGGCCATAGGGTCGGCCTCAAAATGCGCGCCAGGATGATGACCGAGCTCATGGAGTTGGTGGCCGAAAGTAGCTCCTGCAATGGGCTTCAACATGGAACTATCTGATCGTGTTCAAGTTGCTTGTGGTGATCGATAAGTTAAACCCTAGTTTTGTGTTCATGGGTTTGTTCGCGCGTGTGTTGGCTGTAGGATCTTTGCGTGAGAAGGAAGAAGCTTGTGGACGGGGATGATGGGAAGGAGCATGGATCCAAGGGCTGGTATAAGTTGTAGGTTAAAAAAAAAAAAAAGAAAGAAATTGTTGTAAATTGTTTTTATAAAATCGTGTACAAACTTGTAAAATGCATAACTTTTTCATACGAGGTCGAAAACGCGCGAAACAGGAAGCGTTGGAATCGTATGGACGAGCACTACGCGATGGAATTGGATTGGAGTCGTTTGGAGTTAGTGAGAATTTTGGGTAAAATTAAACGCTCGTTTAATTTTATTCGAAATAAATCGCTAAAACGAAAATAAAATCAAGGTGAGAACTTCTCACTCAATCGAATCAGTTTCGATTTCATTTTAAATAGTTAGATTTAAAATATTTGAATGCATGTTTGAATGATGATTGATATCTATTGATTGTTAAAATAGACATTATGCGCCGTTAGTAAGCGGATGTTATTTACTAAAAACATATACCGCGAATATTTCATAAATAGTGAAATTGGTATTATATATAATAGCAATATATATATATTGGCATATGTATATATTGGAGTTATTGATTTCCCGCATTTGCATAGCGGATGAGACCCTATTGCGCCGTCTATTAAGCGGATAATATTTAAATCATATATACCGCGATAATTCCGTACTGGAGCGGAATTGGTATTGTGCTAATGTTTGTGGATGCAAGAAAACAGGTTGGAGGGATCCAACTGGATTCCTCAACAGTATTTATTTGAATTCAGATATTTTCATATTTGATGGATTATCATATCGATATATGATGTCGTTGTTGTCGTGATTGACTATTTGGTATGTAGCATCATTGGACCAAATTTGGAATTTTAAAATGATTTTTAAAGTGATTTTTGAAAGAAAACGTTTATAAAATATGTTTGGAATTGATCCATTATAAATAAATAAACGTTATAATTTTTAAAGTTATAAAAATTATGATTTTGAGAAATACGATTAAAGATTTATTTTTGAAAATATGAGGTTAATGGTTTTATAAAATAGTTTAAAATTGGGAATTTGAATTTATTATAAAAAGTTGAAAATATAGGATCTATAAAATTTGATTATTTTATAAATCAAAACGATGAAATTATAAAGGAGTTTAAAGGCATTTTAAAAAATAGTAATATAAATTGATTATATTAAAAGATTTATAAATTGATATTTATAAATTGAAATATTGAAATTATGAAACGAGTTTTTATAAGTGTTAGAATGAATTGTGAATAAATTTCATAAATGAATGAAATTTATAGAATTATAAACGGTGAAGTTATAAATGGAATTTTTTAAGCAGTAGGTTTATAAAATTTATAAAGTTATTAAAAGAATGGTTTTGGATAAATAATTGAATCTTATAAGTTATAAGATTTATAATTATGAAGTTCAAAGGAACGATGGTGCAAACAAATAAATTATAAGTATTTCACTTATAATATAAACTTTTGGTTTATAATTGAGTTATGAATTGAATAGGTTAATAAAGGAATTTATAAACGTTGTTTTATAAATTCGCAAACGACTTATTTTAAGAAGTAAATTGTTGTAACCTATTAATGGAGTTATATTCACGTTTTTGACCGTGAATAATCCTTTGAAATAAAATGAATAAAAGGATGAAATTTGTTAAACGTAGTATATTCACGTTTTTGAATAGTGAATATTATGTTAAAGAAATTATTTTAGATGTGTTGTCTTAAATAGAGTTAAAACGATCTAACGATGTTTTAATTGGGTTGAGATTCGAGACCATAGATTTCAACATTGATTGTTGAAATAGACGTTTTCGAGAAATAGAAGGAAATGGTGGACTATAACACTGTTGTTATAGTAAATGATTTCCGAAAGGAAATGTTTTGTATAGTATTGGGATTTATATATCTATTTTAATTCGAATCCATATATTAGTGATTTTGGGTTGTCGTAACGATGTTTTACGCAACATTCATTTAGGCCCAAATAAATATGTTTAAATGAATGATTTCCTTAAAGAATGAAATATATACTTAATCTCGATTTAAGTATATTGAATATTTTCCAAGTGTTGAAAATAAATAGGTTCATGAATTACTTATTAAATAAGTATGGAAATGTTTTCCAATATAAAGTGAATATTTTGTGAATTTATCTTTTCGAAGATAAATTGAAATGAATAATTGAAATCATATATGTATAGATATTGTGAAATATAAATTCACTAAGGAATTTATCAAAGAAAGTGGAATTTGTTTAAAAATAAATATTGATTTATTTTTGAGGAATTGAAATTATATATCTTGTAAAGATATTTTTGGAAAATAAATAATTCGAAAAATTATTTGGAAATTGGTGATGTGCGCATATCCATTGATAGTTCAATAACCGACTATCAATATTTCCCTTTGAATGGGTAATTGATGTGATTTGTTTGAATTTGAATGCCACACTTATTTTTGAATAAGCGCTCACTATTCGGGTTAACCGGGAAAGGACCATGGGGTCGTATAACCCATTCCGAATATGTGATACGTCGTTATGAATTGCATTTGATGACCGGTGTTAAAGACCGGGTATTGGCGAAAGCGATAGGATGACCTATCGATTGTCTCTGCACTGGGTAGCTCCTGGTATAGAGATTTCCTAAGTGATGGGAAATTCGATCGGGATTGTGAACACCCGGATTGCAAGGGCTTCGTAAGAAGTGCCTTCGGTTCTGTTCGAGCCCGGAACAGACTTGTATGGATTGTATGTCTGACATTACAAATTGAGATATAAAGCTGATTTCTTTCAAATATATTTCTGTTGGTGGCGGAGAATTTATTCTTTTAGCTTAACACCCTTCTCTGAGACGTACGAGCTCAGAGGTTATGTAGTTGAATGTTATCAGCGATATATTCCCAATTTGGTAATGTGACATGCTGAGTGTTGCTGTAAATGATCATTGTGTTGATTATTTGTGATAGGATCGTTTATTTGATCGTCTATCCTAGTGATCATTTCTATGATCATTTGTTGACCCAAAGCATGGCTTTTGTATAAAGTATGTTTTTGTGGACGTGACTTCGTCGAGCCTGACACCACGGGAATGGTCAAAACAGGAAAGATGCGGCAAGGTTATGAGGGGTAGCGCCCTTTAGGATGTGTGCATTTCCTTCTGGAAAAGGATGGTATCATGGTATGGAGCCCAGATACTTACTCATGTTGAAAACACTTTATGATTGTGTGAATTGATTGCGAGTGCTCGGTTGAAAGGTCCCAAAGGACCGGGGAGATGGCATATTCGGTCAGTTGTTACTCAGTTAGGGGTAACCCGGCCTTGTGTTGGTAGAGATCCGGTTTGGTTCTCGGGGATGTCCATCCAGAGGCATTCTCATGTGGCAATGGGAAGTTCCTTGGCCTGATCATTCGTTGGAAATCCAATTCCCAATACGAAACCCTGTACGGTATTAGTTGTAGAACTTGCCATTTACTTATGGTGGTCACCACTGTTTAGATGGTAGCTATAGTAGGCATAGTTCGAAATGTCTATGCTGGCTAAGATTTATATTCTACTTTCGAAATAAATTTTTCCTACACTATGCACTAGTAATAATATCAAATGTCTTTTTTAAATGCGTATCAAGCATCTTTGACTATCATAAGGAGAAATCTCCTCCGATTCTTCGTTTGCATTGTGTGTGTGTGCGGGAGGCCTTATGGTAGTCTCATTTTTAAAAGCATTGCGAATTGACTTTAAAAATATTCCTCTATTTTGATTTTAAAGATAAATAAACTGTTTTGAGTTCTCACACCAGTCACATGATTGACTCGGAGTTTATTGTTTTCCTTCCTAAACTCTGGGTGCCCACCAATTTCCACACGGGCAGTGTAACGACCCAGAATTTTATTAAATTAAAATTTGAATATTTAATTAATTTTTAAATATTAATAAGTGAATTTATAAGTCAAATAAATTTTTATTTGAATTTTTGGATTTAATTGGATAATTAAATCGATAATTTAATATGTTAAATTATGGAAATAATTAAAAATTGAGTTAAATATGATAGAAAATGATTTGTAAAATTTTATTTTATCATATTGAAGTTAGAATGATATTTTAGAACTTTTAAAATCGAATTAAAAGTAAATTTGTGAAAATTGAATATTTTAATATTTAATAATCGACTGTAAAATAGTCAATTTTTGAACAGTCTCAGAATTGAACGAAACTAGTTCCATTGGATATGTAATAATTAGTTATTACCGGATTTCAATTTTCGTGTCAATCGGAGTTATCGTTTGATCGTGGCAGCTCGAAACGCATCGAATTATTTTTAATTTAAATTTGGCGAGTCAAAATAGCCATTTTTCAAAAAGTCGCGGATTTCGACGAAACCAGTTTCATCGGATCCGTAATGTGATATTATTGTAAGGTTTCAAATTTCAAGTCGTTTGGATTTACCGTTTGTCCGGTACAAATTAAAACGCCTAGAAATCGATTTAAATCGGTTTAATTCAAATTGAGCGTTTACAGCCATAACTCGCACATACTTCCGAATTAGCTTCCGAAACTTGTTCCATTGTGTCCGGAACGCGGGATAAACCCTAGGTATGCTGGTTACGGCGTCTAAATCGGAGTTCGAAATTCCCGGGATGAATAGTGTTTACGCTTGCTTTTTCTATAAATACACCATTCACAAGTTAAAAAGAAAATAATAATAGGAAACCCTAATTTTTAAACGCGGCCGCCACCTACAGGATTAAAGGCCGAAAATTCTCCATCTTCTTCCATTAAATTCTCCAAATCCGTGAAGTTTTAGCCAAAATTTCTAACTACAACGTTGAAGAGGAAGAAGAGAGCTACAAATCTATATGGGGTTGATCGAAAATAAAGCAGCATAAATCGAGATATGTGGCCGCGTTCGTGTAGGCTTTGGGCTCGTCTTTCTCGACTTGCGTGCAACCGAGCTTGGAGCTGCTATGGCCGTGGGTGTGTCGTGGGTAGGCGAGTGGAATGGCGGCCTCTGATCAGCGTGGAAGTCGACGTGGAGGTCACGTTAATTAGGGTTTGAAGGTGGTATATGGGTTCGGCCTTACGCTCTTTAGCCTGGAACCCACGTTTGGGAGGAAAGGGGTTTGGGCGGCCCAGATGCAAGCTGAAGGCAGTGAACGGTGGATGATGGTTTGTGGTATAAAAATAAAATAAAATTTGTAAATTTTATATTATTAATTCATGTAAACTTATAAATGCTATATCTTGATGATACGAGGTCGAAAAAATGCAAACTCAGTTGCGTTGGAAACGTTTTGACGAGCTCTACGCGATGAAAGTGGATGGGGAATTTTTGGAGCTAGCGAAAATTTCGGGTATAATTAAACACGTGTTTAATTATATTCGAAATAAAAAGCTGAAACCAAACTGAAAACCAAGGTGAGAATTTCTCACTCAATCGAATAGATTTCGATTTTATTTTAAATAGTTAGATTTAAAATATTTGAATGCATGTTTGAATGATGACTGTAAATTATTGATTGTTAAAATAGACATTATGCGCCGTTAGTAAGCGGATGTTATTTAATATAAACATATACCGCGAATATTTCATAAACAGTGAAATTGGTATTATATATAATATCAATATATATATAGGCATATGTATATATTGCAGTTGTTGATTTCCCGCATTTTTTGTTTAGCGGATGAGACCCTATTACGCCGTTAGTAAGCGGATAATATTTAATAAGAACATGTACCGCGATAATTTCGTACTGGAGCGAAATTGGTATTGTGCTAATGTTTTTGGATGCAGGGAAACAGGTTGGAGGGATCCAACTGGATTCCTCAACAGTTTTTATTTAATTTCAGATATTTTGATATTTGATGGATTATCATATCGATATATGATATCGTTAGTAGTCGTGATTGACTATTTGGTGTGTAGCATCATTGGACCCAGATTTTGGGATTTTAAAATGATTTTAAAAGTGATTTTGAAAATATACTATATTTTTGGAATTGATCCATTATAAATAAATAAACGTTATAATTTTTAAAGTTATAAAAATTATGGTTTTTGTGAAATATAGTTAAAAAGCTGATTTTTAGAAATACGATTAAAAGTCGATTTTTGAGAAATATGAACTAATGATTTTATAAAATAATTTAGATTGGATTTTTGAATATATGATAAAAGTTTAAATATAGGATTTATAAAATTTGATTATTTTATAAATCGAAATGATGAAATTATAAAGGAAATTAAAAGATGTTTTAAAGAATAATATTAATTGATTTATATTAAGAGATTTATAAACGGATATTTATAAATCGAAATATTGACATTGTAAAACGAGTCTTTATAAGTGTTTGAATGAAGTGAAAATGAAATTCATTAATGAATGAAATTTATAGAATTATATAACGGTGAAGTTATAAATGGAATTTTATAAACAATAGGTTTATAAAATTTGTAAAGTTCAAAGGAACGATTTTTGCAAATAAATAAATTATAAGTGTTTGACTTATAATTTGGACTTTTGGTTTATAATTAAGATTATAAATCGAATAGGTAAATAAAGAAGATTTATAAAGGAAGTTGTTATGAAATAAATGGAAATGGGATTTATAAACGTTGTTTTATAAATTCGCAAACGACTTATTTTGATAAGTTAATTGTTATAACTTATAAATGGAGTTATATTCACGTTTTTAGACAGTGAATAATCCTTTAAAATAAAATGAATAGAAAGGATGAAATTTGTTAATGAAGTATATTCACGTTTTTGAATAGTGAATAATACGTTAAAGAAAATGTATTGAATGTGAATGTTTTAAATAGAATTAAAACGATTTAACGATGTTTTAATTGTGTTGAGATTCGAAATCATAGATTTCAACATGTATTGTTGAAATAGACGTTTTCGAGAAATAAAAGGAAATGGTGGACTATAACACTGTTGTTATAGTAAATGATTTTCGAAAGGAAATGGGTTGTATAGTATTGGGATTTATATATCTATTTAATTTCGAATCCCTATACTAGTGATTTTGGGACGTTGTAACGATGTTTTACGCAACATTCGTTTTGGCCCAAATAAAAATGTTTAAGAGAATGATTTCCCTTAAAGAATGAATAATATACTTAATTCGATTTAAGTATATTGAATATTTTCAAAGGTTGAAAATAAAGAGATTTGTCGATTACTTATTTTTGATAAGTATGGAAATGTTTTCCAATATGAAGTGAATAATTAGAATTTATCTTTTTGAAGATAAATTGAAATGAATTATTGAAATCGAATATGCATGGATATTTTGAAATATAAATTCATTATGGAATTTATATGTGAAAAGTGGAATTTGTTTGAAAATAAATATTGATTTATTTTTGAAGTGTTGAAGTTATATATCTTATAAAGATATTTTGGGAAAATAAATAATTTGGAAAATTATTTGGAATCTGGTGATGTATGCATATCAATTGATAGTTCAATAACCGACTATCAGTTTTCCCTTTGAATGGGTATTTGATGTGAATTGATTGAATTTGAATGCACACTTATTTTTGAATAAGCGCTCACTATTCGGGTTAACCGGGAAAGGACCATGGGGTCGTATAACCCATTCCGAATATGTGATACGTCGTTGTGAATTGCATTTGAAGATCGGTGTTGAAGACCGGTATTTGCGAGAGCGATAGGATGACCTATCGATTGTCTCTGCACTGGGTCGCACCTGGTATAGAGATTCCATAAGTGATGGGAAATCCAATCAGGATTGTGAATATCCGGATTGCAAGGACTTCTTTGTAAGTGCCTTCGGTTTTGTTCGAGCCCGGAACAGACTTGTATGGATTGTATGTCTGACATTACAATTTGAGATATAAAGCCGATTTCTTTCAAATATATTTCTGTTGGTGGCGGAGAATTTATTCTTTTAGCTTAACACCCTTCTCTGAGACGTACGTGCTCAGAGGTTATATAGTTGAAGTTATCAGCGATATATCCCATTTTGGTAATGTGACATGCTGAGTGATGCTGAAATGATCATTGTGTTGATTATTGTGATAGGATCATTTATTTGATCGTCTATCTTAGTGATCATTGTGTTGATCATTTGTTGACCCAAAGCACGGCTTTTTGTACAAAGTGTGTTTTTGTGGACGTGACTTCGTCGAGCCTCACATCCCGGAAATGGTCAAAACAGGAAAGATGCGGCAAGGTTATTAGGGGTTGCTGTAGCTCCCCTTAGGGTATGTGCATTTCCTTCTGGAAAGGGGTGGTATCATGGTATGGAGCCCAGATACTTACTCATGTTGAAAACACTTTATGATTGTGTGAATTGGATATCGAGCGCTCGGTTGAAAAGGTCCTAAAGGACCGGGGAATGGCGTGCTCGTGTCAGTAGTTACCCAGTTAGGGGTAACCCGGCCTTGTGTTGGCAGAGATCCGGTTTGGTTCTCGGGGATGTCTTTCCAGAGGCATTCTCAGTGGCAATGGGAAGTTCCTTGGCCTGACCATTTGTTGGAAATCCAATTCCCAATACGAAACTTGTACGGTATTAGTTGTAGAACCTGCCATTCACTTATGGTGGTCACCACTGTTTGGATGGTAGCTATAGTAGACATAGTTCGAAATGTCTATGTTGGCTAAGATTTATATTCTACTTTCGAAATGAATTTTTCCTACACTATGCACTAGTAATAATATAAAATGTTCTTTTAAATGCGTATCAAGCATCTTTGGCTATCATAAGGAGAAATCTCCTCCGATTCTGCGTTTGCATTGTGTGTGTGTGCGGGAGGCCTTATGGTAGTCTCATTTTTAAAAGCATTGCGAATTGATTAAAAATATTCCTCTATTTTGATTTTTAAAGATAAATAAACTGTTTTGAGTTCTCACACCAGTCACATGACTGACTTGGAGTTTATTGTTTTCCTTCCTAAACTCTGGGTGCCCACCAATTTTCACACGGGCAGTCAAGAGTAAGGTTTATCAGGATATTCTGGATATTCTGGAGTTGCTGGAGGCAAGCTGGATGGCATGGCGTATTACTAGTATATAGTATTTCTTTTTCCGCTGCACTGTTTGTTGTTGTATGATGTTGTACACTCTGATGATATGATGTAATGTAATGTATAAAATGTAATAACAGATATAGTTCTTTGTTTAAAGATTATTCATTTATTATTATATGTTGTTCCGCTGCGAATTGTGAGATTCTGTTGTTGTTCTCTCTGTTCTTTTTTTTTTGTTTCCTTTCTGTCCGTTCTATTTTAAAAATTTTCTATCTTATGTTTTTCTAATTCTCTGTTTTCTAAAAATTGTCTATCTTCTTTTCCCTCTATTTTTCTTTTTCTTTCTTCTTTTTCTCTCTTCTTTCTTTTCTTTTCTTTTTTAAAACCCATAACTATTCGGTTTTTCGGCAACGAAAATCCGCGTCGTTACATTTGGTATCAGAGCTCTGATGGTTAAGCGACAACCATGGTTCTGTTGGGTATTACTCATTAGAGATAGAGTCAGTAGTACTCTAGAATGAGTTGAGTGTAATAATAGCTATGAGAGCGTATTTGTTAGTGAATATGAAATTGTTTTATATTGTGATGATTGGTTTATTGAGTGGCATATGAACCTTCGTCAGCACAGCCTCGAAACTGAGCCGAAGGGGTTTCTAAACACTTGAATAGAACAATTCGACATAATATTGTTTTAAATTGGGTAAATGGAATAATTTTGCCTTGATTATATTTTTATATATAAAGAAATAATTTTTTCAGAATTATTAAATTGTATGTAAGTTGATTGTTAGGTTGTTTGAATAATCTAAATAAAAGAATAATTGTATAAGCAAAAGAATTATAAGAATTGAAATTATAATTAAAGTATGTACAATTGTGAAATAAACTTATATATATAAGAAGTGAAACTATAGGAATATATTTATGAATATGAGTTGTAAATATAAAGTGAATATAAAGTTAAATGGAATACAACTTAAGTGTTGTTGAATGGAATTGATTTTGGTATCGAAGTAAATAATCAAATGGATTAAATAAAATAATGAATATGAACTTAAGTTATGTGAATGAAATTCAACTTTAGAATTGAATTGAATTAATGAATCGATTGAATGTTAAAACAATTGAATGTAATTTAAGTTGATAAGGAATAATTAATGAAAGTGTTAATTCATTAAAATCTAATTTTATTAGAAGTTGAATAAATTGGAATGGAAATCAATTTAATGTTAAACCAAATTGAATGAATATAAGTGAAAAGAATTTGGTTGTAATTAATATAAATTGGTTGTTATATGATTGTTATATGATTGTATAAAAGTCATTAAGAGTTAATGAAATTGAAAACTATGAAATTGAATTCAAATTAGAAGTAAATAAATTTGAATAGAATTGAATGTGAATGGGATTTAATTAGTGAATGTTAACAAATTGAAACTAATTAGAATTGAGAATGAATGTTAGTAAATCCAATGTAAACAAATCAAATGTGATTTAAAGTGAAAACCAATTCATTGTATATGAATGAAAATATGAATGAATATATTGGTTATGAATTTGTTGAATGGTAATTGGATGATGGTTGAATATATATTGCTATTGTTGCATTTGCTATGTGATATATATAGTTGATATGTTACTATATGTTGTATATTGAGATTATTTGCATATGTGCATGTTCTCATGTTGTTTGTTAAGTGTTGAGTAGGTGCGGATCGCGTTGCTTCGCATTTGGAGCTCGCTTTTGCGCTATATTAGCCGTATATGCTTGCTAATAAAGTATAAGGTACATATCTCGGATTAAATATCGTACTTTTACACTTTTTTTCCCTTCGGGATGCCTCATTACTTGATGAGATGTATATTTGTGATATATATACTGTCATTTTTTTTTTCGGATCGAGCCGCGCAAAGGAGACTATGGCGAATTTTTCCGAAAATTTAAGGCGTTAGAAAAATTTGAGAAAAATAGGAAAATTTTGGAAACTTAAGCTTTGGTTTGGAATTGAAAGTTAAATGATATAGTTTGTTTTTGAAAAGATAACTAAGTATAATTTGAAACTTAGTAAAGATTTGTAAGAAGTTTAATTATAAATTTTGGAAAGTTAATAAATTCTGTAACCTTTCTTACTTATAATTTCGAGGACGAAATTCTTTTAAGGGGGAAAGATTGTAACGACCCAGAATTTTATTAAATTAAAATTTGAATATTTAATTAATTTTTAAATATTAATAAGTGAATTTATAAGTCAAATAAATTTTTATTTGAATTTTTGGATTTAATTGGATAATTAAATCGATAATTTAATATGTTAAATTATGGAAATAATTAAAAATTGAGTTAAATATGATAGAAAATGATTTGTAAAATTTTATTTTATCATATTGAAGTTAGAATGATATTTTAGAACTTTTAAAATCGAATTAAAAGTAAATTTGTGAAAATTGAATATTTTAATATTTAATAATCGACTGTAAAATAGTCAATTTTTGAACAGTCTCAGAATTGAACGAAACTAGTTCCATTGGATATGTAATAATTAGTTATTACCGGATTTCAATTTTCGTGTCAATCGGAGTTATCGTTTGATCGTGGCAGCTCGAAACGCATCGAATTATTTTTAATTTAAATTTGGCGAGTCAAAATAGCCATTTTTCAAAAAGTCGCGGATTTCGACGAAACCAGTTTCATCGGATCCGTAATGTGATATTATTGTAAGGTTTCAAATTTCAAGTCGTTTGGATTTACCGTTTGTCCGGTACAAATTAAAACGCCTAGAAATCGATTTAAATCGGTTTAATTCAAATTGAGCGTTTACAGCCATAACTCGCACATACTTCCGAATTAGCTTCCGAAACTTGTTCCATTGTGTCCGGAACGCGGGATAAACCCTAGGTACGCTGGTTACGGCGTCTAAATCGGAGTTCGGAATTCCCGGGATGAATAGTGTTTACGCTTGCTTTTTCTATAAATACACCATTCACAAGTTAAAAAGAAAATAATAATAGGAAACCCTAATTTTTAAACGCGGCCGCCACCTACAGGATTAAAGGCCGAAAATTCTCCATCTTCTTCCATTAAATTCTCCAAATCCGTGAAGTTTTAGCCAAAATTTCTAACTACAACGTTGAAGAGGAAGAAGAGAGCTACAAATCTATATGGGGTTGATCGAAAATAAAGCAGCATAAATCGAGATATGTGGCCGCGTTCGTGTAGGCTTTGGGCTCGTCTTTCTCGACTTGCGTGCAACCGAGCTTGGAGCTGCTATGGCCGTGGGTGTGTCGTGGGTAGGCGAGTGGAATGGCGGCCTCTGATCAGCGTGGAAGTCGACGTGGAGGTCACGTTAATTAGGGTTTGAAGGTGGTATATGGGTTCGGCCTTACGCTCTTTAGCCTGGAACCCACGTTTGGGAGGAAAGGGGTTTGGGCGGCCCAGATGCAAGCTGAAGGCAGTGAACGGTGGATGATGGTTTGTGGTATAAAAATAAAATAAAATTTGTAAATTTTATATTATTAATTCATGTAAACTTATAAATGCTATATCTTGATGATACGAGGTCAAAAAAATGCAAACTCAGTTGCGTTGGAAACGTTTTGACGAGCTCTATGCGATGAAAGTGGATGGGGAATTTTTGGAGCTAGCGAAAATTTCGGGTATAATTAAACACGTGTTTAATTATATTCGAAATAAAAAGCTGAAACCAAACTGAAAACCAAGGTGAGAATTTCTCACTCAATCGAATAGATTTCGATTTTATTTTAAATAGTTAGATTTAAAATATTTGAATGCATGTTTGAATGATGACTGTAAATTATTGATTGTTAAAATAGACATTATGCGCCGTTAGTAAGCGGATGTTATTTAATATAAACATATACCGCGAATATTTCATAAACAGTGAAATTGGTATTATATATAATATCAATATATATATAGGCATATGTATATATTGCAGTTGTTGATTTCCCGCATTTTTTGTTTAGCGGATGAGACCCTATTACGCCGTTAGTAAGCGGATAATATTTAATAAGAACATGTACCGCGATAATTTCGTACTGGAGCGAAATTGGTATTGTGCTAATGTTTTTGGATGCAGGGAAACAGGTTGGAGGGATCCAACTGGATTCCTCAACAGTTTTTATTTAATTTCAGATATTTTGATATTTGATGGATTATCATATCGATATATGATATCGTTAGTAGTCGTGATTGACTATTTGGTGTGTAGCATCATTGGACCCAGATTTTGGGATTTTAAAATGATTTTAAAAGTGATTTTGAAAATATACTATATTTTTGGAATTGATCCATTATAAATAAATAAACGTTATAATTTTTAAAGTTATAAAAATTATGGTTTTTGTGAAATATAGTTAAAAAGCTGATTTTTAGAAATACGATTAAAAGTCGATTTTTGAGAAATATGAACTAATGATTTTATAAAATAATTTAGATTGGATTTTTGAATATATGATAAAAGTTTAAATATAGGATTTATAAAATTTGATTATTTTATAAATCGAAATGATGAAATTATAAAGGAAATTAAAAGATGTTTTAAAGAATAATATTAATTGATTTATATTAAGAGATTTATAAACGGATATTTATAAATCGAAATATTGACATTGTAAAACGAGTCTTTATAAGTGTTTGAATGAAGTGAAAATGAAATTCATTAATGAATGAAATTTATAGAATTATATAACGGTGAAGTTATAAATGGAATTTTATAAACAATAGGTTTATAAAATTTGTAAAGTTCAAAGGAACGATTTTTGCAAATAAATAAATTATAAGTGTTTGACTTATAATTTGGACTTTTGGTTTATAATTAAGATTATAAATCGAATAGGTAAATAAAGAAGATTTATAAAGGAAGTTGTTATGAAATAAATGGAAATGGGATTTATAAACGTTGTTTTATAAATTCGCAAACGACTTATTTTGATAAGTTAATTGTTATAACTTATAAATGGAGTTATATTCACGTTTTTAGACAGTGAATAATCCTTTAAAATAAAATGAATAGAAAGGATGAAATTTGTTAATGAAGTATATTCACGTTTTTGAATAGTGAATAATACGTTAAAGAAAATGTATTGAATGTGAATGTTTTAAATAGAATTAAAACGATTTAACGATGTTTTAATTGTGTTGAGATTCGAAATCATAGATTTCAACATGTATTGTTGAAATAGACGTTTTCGAGAAATAAAAGGAAATGGTGGACTATAACACTGTTGTTATAGTAAATGATTTCCGAAAGGAAATGGGTTGTATAGTATTGGGATTTATATATCTATTTAATTTCGAATCCCTATACTAGTGATTTTGGGACGTTGTAACGATGTTTTACGCAACATTCGTTTTGGCCCAAATAAAAATGTTTAAGAGAATGATTTCCCTTAAAGAATGAATAATATACTTAATTCGATTTAAGTATATTGAATATTTTCAAAGGTTGAAAATAAAGAGATTTGTCGATTACTTATTTTTGATAAGTATGGAAATGTTTTCCAATATGAAGTGAATAATTAGAATTTATCTTTTTGAAGATAAATTGAAATGAATTATTGAAATCGAATATGCATGGATATTTTGAAATATAAATTCATTATGGAATTTATATGTGAAAAGTGGAATTTGTTTGAAAATAAATATTGATTTATTTTTGAAGTGTTGAAGTTATATATCTTATAAAGATATTTTGGGAAAATAAATAATTTGGAAAATTATTTGGAATCTGGTGATGTATGCATATCAATTGATAGTTCAATAACCGACTATCAGTTTTCCCTTTGAATGGGTATTTGATGTGAATTGATTGAATTTGAATGCACACTTATTTTTGAATAAGCGCTCACTATTCGGGTTAACCGGGAAAGGACCATGGGGTCGTATAACCCATTCCGAATATGTGATACGTCGTTGTGAATTGCATTTGAAGATCGGTGTTGAAGACCGGTATTTGCGAGAGCGATAGGATGACCTATCGATTGTCTCTGCACTGGGTCGCACCTGGTATAGAGATTCCATAAGTGATGGGAAATCCAATCAGGATTGTGAATATCCGGATTGCAAGGACTTCTTTGTAAGTGCCTTCGGTTTTGTTCGAGCCCGGAACAGACTTGTATGGATTGTATGTCTGACATTACAATTTGAGATATAAAGCCGATTTCTTTCAAATATATTTCTGTTGGTGGCGGAGAATTTATTCTTTTAGCTTAACACCCTTCTCTGAGACGTACGTGCTCAGAGGTTATATAGTTGAAGTTATCAGCGATATATCCCATTTTGGTAATGTGACATGCTGAGTGATGCTGAAATGATCATTGTGTTGATTATTGTGATAGGATCATTTATTTGATCGTCTATCTTAGTGATCATTGTGTTGATCATTTGTTGACCCAAAGCACGGCTTTTTGTACAAAGTGTGTTTTTGTGGACGTGACTTCGTCGAGCCTCACATCCCGGAAATGGTCAAAACAGGAAAGATGCGGCAAGGTTATTAGGGGTTGCTGTAGCTCCCCTTAGGGTATGTGCATTTCCTTCTGGAAAGGGGTGGTATCATGGTATGGAGCCCAGATACTTACTCATGTTGAAAACACTTTATGATTGTGTGAATTGGATATCGAGCGCTCGGTTGAAAAGGTCCTAAAGGACCGGGGAATGGCGTGCTCGTGTCAGTAGTTACCCAGTTAGGGGTAACCCGGCCTTGTGTTGGCAGAGATCCGGTTTGGTTCTCGGGGATGTCTTTCCAGAGGCATTCTCAGTGGCAATGGGAAGTTCCTTGGCCTGACCATTTGTTGGAAATCCAATTCCCAATACGAAACTTGTACGGTATTAGTTGTAGAACCTGCCATTCACTTATGGTGGTCACCACTGTTTGGATGGTAGCTATAGTAGACATAGTTCGAAATGTCTATGTTGGCTAAGATTTATATTCTACTTTCGAAATGAATTTTTCCTACACTATGCACTAGTAATAATATAAAATGTTCTTTTAAATGCGTATCAAGCATCTTTGGCTATCATAAGGAGAAATCTCCTCCGATTCTGCGTTTGCATTGTGTGTGTGTGCGGGAGGCCTTATGGTAGTCTCATTTTTAAAAGCATTGCGAATTGATTAAAAATATTCCTCTATTTTGATTTTTAAAGATAAATAAACTGTTTTGAGTTCTCACACCAGTCACATGACTGACTTGGAGTTTATTGTTTTCCTTCCTAAACTCTGGGTGCCCACCAATTTTCACACGGGCAGTCAAGAGTAAGGTTTATCAGGATATTCTGGATATTCTGGAGTTGCTGGAGGCAAGCTGGATGGCATGGCGTATTACTAGTATATAGTATTTCTTTTTCCGCTGCACTGTTTGTTGTTGTATGATGTTGTACACTCTGATGATATGATGTAATGTAATGTATAAAATGTAATAACAGATATAGTTCTTTGTTTAAAGATTATTCATTTATTATTATATGTTGTTCCGCTGCGAATTTTGAGATTCTGTTGTTGTTCTCTCTGTTCTTTTTTTTTTGTTTCCTTTCTGTCCGTTCTATTTTAAAAATTTTCTATCTTCTGTTTTTCTAATTCTCTGTTTTCTAAAAATTGTCTATCTTCTTTTCCCTCTATTTTTCTTTTTCTTTCTTCTTTTTCTCTCTTCTTTCTTTTCTTTTCTTTTTTAAAACCCATAACTATTCGGTTTTTCGGCAACGAAAATCCGCGTCGTTACAGGCAGTCAAGAGTTAAGGTTTATCAGGATATTCTGGATATTCTGGAGTTGCTGGAGGCAAGCTGGATGGCATGGCGTATTATTAGTATATAGTATTTCTTTTCCGCTGTTTGTTGTTGTATGTTGTTGTACACTCTAATGTAATGAAATGTAATGTAATGTATAAAATGTAATAACTGATATAGTTCTTTGTTTAAAGATTATTCATTTATTATTATATGTTGTTCCGCTGCGAATTGTGAGATTCTGTTATTGTTCAGTTGTTTTTCTATTGCTTTCTATTTTCTTTCTTCTCTCTATTTTCTATCTTTCCTCTCTTTTTCTGTCTTTTTCTTTTTCTTAAAACATTGAGTGTTCGGTTTTCCGTCGTTCGATTGCTCGGCAGTCGATAAAGTGAGTATCGATGTTGAATTTTCGAAAGTCAAAGAATCGGGTCCTTACAGATATACTTACATTAATATTAAGTATATATTTTATTTCTTAAAGAAAACATTTTCTTTAACACTTTTATTTGAGTCCAAACAAATGCTGCGTAAAACATGGTTACGACGACCCAAAATCTCCAGTATAGGGATTCGAAATTTAGATAGATATGGAAATCCTAATACTGTACAAAAACATTTCCTTTCGGAAATCATTTACTATAACAGCAGTGTTATAGTCCACCATTTCCTTCAATTCCTTGAAAACGCCTATTTCAACAATGAATGTTGAAATCTATGTTTTCAATACTTAATACATTTAAAACATCTCCAATCGTTTTAATTCTATTTAAAATATAATTTTTCCCCAAAACATTTCCTTAATATATAATTCATTATCCAAAATCGTGAATATGCTTCGTTAATCCAAATTCAACACTTTCACATATTAATTTTAAGGATTTTCCACAGTCCAAAATCGTGGATCTAATTCCTTTAAAAATTTCTATGTTTACTTATCCAATTTATTTGATTACAGATTTATAAAACAACGTTTATAAATTCCATTTCTATTTCATAACTACTTCAATTTATAAATCCCCTTTAATAACCAATTCTATTTATATTTCGTTTACATGTCGAATCCAACTTATAAGTAAATTACTTATAATCCATTTATTCACAAATCCATTCTTCTATATCATCATAAATTTATAAATCCAAAATTCTTATTTACTTATAAAACTAGGTACAACTTTATTTTAACACTTATAAAAGCTCGTTTTATAATTCCAATTTCTTTAAATTATAAAATATCAATTTTATAAATCTTTTATATAAATCGTTTATAATAATTCAAAAATCCCAATTTAAACCATTTTATAAGTTTTTCAACTATTTATTTCAAAAATCATGCTTTGGTTATAATTCACAAAAATCCTAATTTTTATAACATAAAAATTGATACGTTTTAATTATTTAAAATGAATAAATTCAAAAATTTAATAAACGTATAATTTCAAAAATCACTTTAAAAATCCCTTAAAAATCAAAATCGTTAATTTTAAACTTCAAAAATGGATCCGACACACAAAATAATCAATCACGACATCCAAACATCATATATCATCATATGATAATCAACAAATATCACAATATATGAAAATAAATAAATACGGTTGAGGAATCCAGTTGGATCCCTCCAACCTGTTTCCCTGCATCCACAAACATTAGCACAATACCAATCACGTTTCAAGACGGGATATCGCGGTATATGGGATTTATAAAATACTATCCGCTTAATAGGCGGCGCAATAGGGTCTCATATGCTATATAATGCGGGAAATCAACAACTCCAATATATACATATGCCAATATATATATATTGCTATATATAGATATGTCCTACTATATCTAATATCACAACCAAACAGCAATCAATAACTGCAATACAAAATTTTATTTTTATTGAGAAGGTCTCACCTTTGATTTTTGTTTGCAGTCCATTTCCATCTTGACTCGATTTTTCATGATTTATACCTTGTATAAATATTATGCAAATAAATTAACATTCGAACCAATCAAATAATCAATTTTTCGTTGTGATAGTTTTAATAAACTAATAGTTTCATTTAAACCAATTTCTTTTTTAAATATTCTTTTTGACAACATTATAAGGTTTTTATTAATATTAGAATGATCGAACAATTCAATTGCCATTTAATAAATTAAATTTGCCAATGATTTAATTTTTTTAACTAATTACTTTTAATAAATCATCTTATCAATTAATTTGAATTTCTAACCAATTTTCTTTTAAATAATCCTTTCAGTGACAAAAATAATTGAATGAATTAATTAAACCCTCTTTTACTAATTTCATTATTTAAAATTACCTTAATTATCTTTCAAATTTTTTTTTTGAACTAATTTTTCCTTTATTAAATTGATTTAACTCAAATTTAAATTTTATACCAAAACTTCCTTACTGTAAATTCAACCACTGGGTTATATAATTATCGTTCAGCAATGTATTACTTAAATAGGAAAACAGAAACCAAACTATTTAAATGGAGACACGTGTACAATTTCTAAAATACATTTTTCTCAACGGTATAACAAACTGTTTACGCTAACGTTATTTCAATTTCGTCCCATCAAATTTACCCGTCTTTACACCTGTTTCCCCTTTTCCTAATTTCATAACTGCTGTTCTTTACAATCCGGTCGTTGCCTATGTCTGTTTGCGTACGGCTGTTTATACCTCAGCGATATCTACGTTCATGGTTTCCAAACGTTGGTTCAACCACAAATTAAGAGAATAGGGTTTCTAAGGTTAGTAATTTGATAAAGTTTTAACTGAAATTCAAGATTCTGCACAAATTTTAGGGCTTACTAGGTAGGAAGTGTGGTGTATTATAATTTCATGAAATGTTACTGCCCTATTATGTATTGCATTTCTTTTGGTTAAGCTTTGTCCCTCAATCGGAAGGCATAGTTGTTAGGGGTTTTTTTTGTGGATAAACTGATGATCTGTTGTGCCGATAAATTTCAATCTCCAACAAACTGTTTACGCTAATGTTATTTCAATTTCGTCCCATCAAATTGACCCGTCTTTACACCTATTTCCCCTTTTCCTAATTTCATAACTGATGTTCTTTACAATCCTGTCGTTGCCTACGTCTGTTTGCGTACGGCTATTTACACCTCGCCGATATCTACGTTCATGGTTTCCAAACGTTGGTTCAACCACAAATTAAGAGAATAGGGTTTCTAAGGTTAGTAATTTGATAAAGTTTTAACTGAAATTCGAGATTCTGCACAAATTTTAGGGCTTACTAGGTAGGAAGTGTGGTGTATTATAATTTCATGAAATGTTACCGCCCTATTATGTATTGCATTTCTTTTGGTTAACTTAAAATTTGTCCATGAATCGGAAGGCATAGTTGTTAGGGTTTTTTTTGTGGATAAACTGATGATCTGTTGTGCCGATAAATTTCAATCTCCAACTAACTTGCTTCACATCTCATGTTTTGCCAAACTTTTATTATCCACGAATTTATTTAGTTCTTTTTTTTGGAAACTGGCTAATTCATGAGGTCTGGCATTTCTATTTTAACCCTTAATTTTTAAAATATATTCATTCTCTTCGACGGTTGCAATGTTATGAGTTTTTCTTTTATCATAAATCTCATATAGTTGCACAAATATTACTTTTCCATATTCATATATCATCGTACAGTTTAAGCCTTTTGCATCAGATTAGAAATACATTTAGTGCACATGAATGATCAACTGGTATCACAGTTGGTAGGCATAATTTTTTAATATTTTTCCAAACATTTTTTCAAGCCTAATTGACCGACGATTCACCAAAGTCCATGCTTTCTTCCCCACTGTTCTTTTACACAATTGACTTTGCATATAAATAGGCGTTGAACATAAATTTATCTACTTCCTACATTTCTTTTTAATACTCTACCTGCTTTTATCTGCTTGCATAATTTAATCTTCTCACATATAGATATGGCAACATCTACAATAATAGAATGCAAGACCTCGATAAGGTTTTGACATTAAAGCTGAATACAATTTTCATAAACTGGTGGTCCGTTGTGATTTAAGTCAAATTAGTTCCAAACTTTCAGCTTCCATACCCCGCATGATGTTAGGTTTTCCGGTGTTATAGCTTGCTGATTACAGTTTTCATAAACTGGTCGTCCGTTGTGATTTAACTCAAATTAGTCCCAAACTTTTTAGCTTCCATACCCCACATGATATTAGGTTTTCTGGGTTTATAGCTTGCTGATTACATTCTTCGTAAAATGGTAGTCCGTTATCATTTAACTCAAATTTGTGCCAAACTTTTTAGCTTCCCTATCCCTCAAGACATTGTTAAGACTTGGCTAAGGATTTTATATACCGACTTTAACTATGAAATATTTCTTAATTTTGTATATTGATGTCTTCTACAGTTATAACATGCTTTTGTATTTTACATGTTGGTTTTAACCTCAAAACCCTTTTTATGCCCCATATCGATTTGTATCAAAATAGATTTATATTTTTATTACAATAATTCATATCCAGTCATCACAGTACTTTCATCGATTTATAAAAAGATGTGCTCCAAGCTTCACCTTCAATGTGAAATTTAATGTCCTTTTAAATCAATTGAAATTAGAGTAAAATGATTTTTCCATTTTACGTATTCCATTCCTTGAAAAATATTTTATGATATCATTCATGCTGTCTTGCTATTTGCTTTTCCACCAACCTGTCCTATTTTATTGCGATGTGACTAAATTTGCACATAGCAAATGAAGAACAATTTTCAATAGGCCGTGTGGTCATTCATGTGGCGCCCTCTATAAGTTAAAACAAGATTTCATACAGTTTGTTGTATGAGTTGTAAAGCTTGGTGTGCAAGTTTTCCGGCTTGAAATGAATTTTTTATGTAATTAGGTTCTTTTTACTTCATAAGCTATAACACAAAGTGTATCCTTCCACCCTATTATGTGCTGAAAAAATGGTTTTCCACTTATGTCTACAGATCTTTATTATACCTTTAAATTTGATCAGCATTATCGATAATATAGTTTGTAATATTATAACATACCGACTGTGCTTTGCCATGCGGATGGATGTACTAATTTTTAGTTTCGTTTCTTTTGACTATAAGAAGAATAGATACCAAATTCTTAATGTTTTTGGTTGGATTTTATGAAGAAAGTGTAAGGTAGTTACAAAAAAAATGGAGGTACAGACTGCAGCGGTAAAAGTGCATCGGTTATTGATGAACCACAAACTAGGTAACCATATTATGATTAGCTCTGACCACATATACTGAATTCCATCTTTTCAACCGAGAACATTTTCCTAACCTGTTCGACTGATACTGCTATGCTCTATTGAAATACCTGAAGATACTAAGACAGGTTTATTACTACTAAGTAGGCCGTCTGCACAACTTTCATATCCATTATAATTTTCGGCCATGCTACCACATGTTACTTTTTAATATTTTTATTCCCACCACAAAAAAATTAAAATTGAACAGACTTCTTGGAAGCCAAGTAACTTTTTTTGGACTATTATATATGTGCACAACAGTACTATTTACTGTGTTGATGAACCATATGGGCTTACGAGTGAGCGAATAAAAATGTAGAAATAATGTACCAACGATAACTTACAAATGAACTATAACTCTGACTGTTTTCTCGACTGATTGGACCCCTGATAAGAAAATTGTACCTAATACAATACTGACTTTTTACTATTTTAAAAAAACCGTTATTTTCAACACTGTATTTTACGCATTGATTTATAATTCTGTACAACGAAAATTAAAAAGGCTTTGTATTTTAGCATATTAATCTATTATGTGATTGTTTAAGTTTATGCTTTTTGAATTTTAAAGGCTTATGCTTTCTCAACTACCATCTCCATTTACATTCATATTTACAAGAATGTTTTGTTGCTTAACTTATATTTTATTTTTGCAATTTTTTTCTTGATAAAGCTGTATTTCATAGCTAATTTAACTTTGCTTTTTTCTTTGAAGCAAATTTCTACGTGCTTTACATTTTTTTTCCTTTCCAACCTATATTTCCCAAACTTTTTCTTTCATGTCAAATTGAAAATTTTCACTAAGCATAATGCTTCACATGGTAAAACACGGTCTTAGTTGTAATTTTTGAATTTGTTCTGCAAAAAGGTTTTAATTTACCCACATTTTCTTGCAAAATATATTCAAAAATATTAATTTTTCCATAAATATACACTTACCAATGATAAGTTCTAATACCATGTACACATCTAAAATTGTGAAATTTAAAAAATGTGGTATTTTGTATTCTATCTTCAACACACCTTATCTTTGAAGCAACTTTAAGCATTTCGAGGAACAACTAAAAAACCTTTGGATTTGTTTTTTCTGCATGTAGCGCATACAAGTACTGCGTCACGTTTTACACAATAAGCTAAAACTATATCCCTTTTACTGTAAGTTTGGTGAACCTACGCTGCTAACGCTCTAACTGTTTTTTCCTTTCAGCATCTCCGAACCTCACAGTCCTATGAGAATGAGCCTACAACTAAAAGAGAGAATCCACCAGCCTTACAAAAAAGAAAAAAATATTAAATTGGTGTACTGTGTCACACAAAACACAAGATACCGTACTTCTACCGTGCCAAAATGTTGTATCTACTGGACATTATATGTTTTTTTTCATTTCCATGAGTGCTACATTTTTTTTTCTACCATACACTATCTGGCGACTCTATGACTTAAATATTATATTTCTTAATCTATAAGCTGTTAATTTTTTTGGCTTTAAATTTTTCTACGCTTTGCATGGTAATTCTGCAAGTCACCTAGATTGGGACTTTTAACTATCCATAACTAGGTAATGGCATACTTTGCATATCTTCCGTGCATGGTGGTATTTGTTTTCCTACATATATTGTTCAACATGTGGGTTACCAAATTAACAAGAATAACAGAGAATACAAGACTATGGCATACTATGCATATCTTTGGTTCCAACCCCCAGCTATTTATTTTAGACATTATTTAATATTATATGCATCACCCTATTCTATATTTTTCTTCCATAGGTGGATGATTTCATGCTTGAAGGTGTAGAAAATCTAACAACGAAAGGTGTCCATATCAGGTGGTCATCAAACAGGGTAACCAACTCAATTCATTGTTATATAACTGATCAGTTGAACTATACCGAACAATCATCTGATCGTAAATAAGGCACCAAGTTCCAATGCATCCGCTTGGTTTAATACCATAACAAGCTTCAGCTTCAGCTTCGACCAATAGGTTGGTTCACCTAAATAGTGCAAGAACATCTGATCATATGGTATGTTTCACTACATGTTCTTTCTTTTTCACCGCTATCCTCAATTCCCTCCAAAATTATACTCTTACTTAAATTAACCCTATGGAAATAGCTCTAGGACGTCGAACATGAAAATATGATTATATCAAACAAGTTAGCACACTAAGGCAGTCATCCTTTCAACGTGAAACTTTGGACATCCAAAAAGAAGGTAAAAACGATACCACATCTTTCAACATTTACCAAATAGATTGGCGTTACGATCAACAACTCATTCACAGTTGTTATAATCGATACTGCAACTTTTGCAAGTTTGTTTAAACCATACTTATTCTCGGACACATATGTAATTTCTTCAAATTGATAAAATGGTCTGTCTTGCATTTATTTTCCTCTTTTTTTCCTTTCGTCAAGCTCTAAGTTCATCTTAAGCTCCTTCAAATGACTAGACTTTGCTGCTATTGCAATGTCCGAATTTGGATAGCCATAATACATGATATGTGCACGTGCGGGACCAATTGCAAATATGAATTATACTCGAATGGCCATCTTGAACACTTTCAAGTGACTTTGAATTTAGCTGTCTTCTAGATTGACTTAATTGTCAACTCTTTCCCTTCCAATCCGCAAGAAAATACCAAAAACTACTCGGCAGCATAAATTTTATATGCACTACAGTCAAATAATACCTTTTGAATTTCGAAATACTAGGCCGTCGATTAAAACAAAACCAAGTTCTAACAAAATCAAAAATACTTCAATACCGTGCGGATAACCTATAATCTTAGGTTCATAGGCCGCCATTTTATAGAATAGATGAGTAAAGTAGTAAATTTGTTTTTACTTAACAAATCTGCTTTTACATGTGTATATATATCTGTGTATTACTAAAATTTGTCAAAAAAATTTAGTGTGTACTATAAATAATTGTCCTAATATTTTATAGATTTTGGATGTTATCACCTCCTGCACTTCTACTACTATCAAAATATCACAGGATTTTGCTAATTATATATCAACGCATTTAGGACTTAGTTTTTAGTTTCATTCGATTATTTAAATTAATTGGTTACCATAAAAATATACATAGCATCATAGACGCCGATCATTGCTCTTCCTTCAGAAGATTACCAATAATATGCTAATTTACACTTGCATGACATGAGTAAAACTTTTACCAAAACATTTCATTCTGTGTGATTCCCAGCTAGGCTTTCATAACCAGAATACATATTCACGAGAATTTTTTTCCCTGATTCCTATAAAAGTTGATGCATGGCGATGTTTTTAAACCATACTGTTATTCTTCCTATTTTATTCTACCAATTAACTCATTATAAACCAATTAACTCATTATAAAATAACATAATTTTCCTTTACAATAGATGGATAGGACAAGAGTAAAAGATGGAGGTCAAAAGTTGATGTCGTCCACTATTTGGCGGTTAATAACAATGTTGACGTTTTTTCTAAATTTCAATTGAAGAATTCTACAATTGTACAAGCTTTTGAACTTTTCTTGGGTGCTTACGCATCTATTATACCTGCTAATGTTGTTTAACAGAACTGTGTAAAATGAAAATGTCCTGGTCTTCAGCTGTAACTTGACATGCTTTTTCAATCTATCAGTTTAAATGTACAAATACGAAAAGGCTGCATTAAGAACTGCAGTTATGAAAGACAATGAGCTGGCCCATATTTGCGGCACTTTACTGTGTATTGCCACCACACTTCACAGTTTCATCTATAGCAAAACAAAAATTGCCCCACTTCCTCATTCAACAATACAACTGCATGCCCGCATATTTCATTCACCTACCATACATCATCTACAGATAACCATCTTCATATAAAACATCAACAATGCATCACTGACCTCATAAGAATTGACACTTTAAATGGTCAAGGTCAACCAATTGAATCAGCAATATATTATCCCACATTGTACTCATAAAAATTGACACTTTAAATGATCAAGGTAAAACATGCAAAACATAAAAGTGATGCGTGTTGGCATAAGCATACTGTCCATATTGTATATGTTACGTTTCTCTATGAACTAACAGCATACTTCAAAGTGTTTTGTACGATTATGTAGACTGAGGTAATTAGCATGAACGCATGGTTTTCTATTTTCAGTAAATTCCCTGCATGGCACGACCTATGAAATATTGCAAACTTAAAGTCATTTCTGGAAACAATGTTAAGTTTTTCATAAAGAAAAATAAAAGACAACCAACCGATTAACCAAAAGCTAGAAAATTAAATGATATTACCCCACTAAAACATTAAATACAAAAAGTAGTGTTTGTTGTTATGGTTTAAAACGGAATTATCAACCAAATGAATGTTTTAATTATGTTAATAATTTTATGGTAACATGAATTATTAACATATTTTAATTATTAACATATGTTTGTAACATGAATGTTACTCCTCTATTTTAATTTATCAACCAAATGAATAATCGCTGTGCGAATAATCAAATAAATGCATTTCAGTCCATCGTAACAATTCTAACATAATTAGGTCGTACTATCAACTTATATTCTGGTAAGTTTTCAATTCTTCTTCTCTCTTTTTTAGTTGACATTTTGCATTCTAAAAGTAAGGTGCAACTTTTTGAAGATACTAAAACAAGAGCGGTGAAACATTTGAAAACCCACAGTTTTATATTTTTAACTGTACTTTTGAAAATAACATGTACTATTTGTACGACTTTAAATTGTAGTATAACTCTACACTAGAATAGTATATTATTTAACTCTGTTTGTCCGTGATCATTAAACAGTAAAAGCTGTCAATATTTACTTTTCATTAACCTGCTGTGCTTCAACAAAATTTCACATAACAACACGTAGTAACCTAAAACATTGTACTATAATAACAACCAAAATTGAATACGCGATAGAGTATAATACTACATATAATTGATGTATATTGTAGCATAGTTGGACAATGAATGATGTATAATGATGCTTAAATTACCCAAACTAAAACCTTTTGAAGGCACACGTGGGAAGTCCAAAAATTTGTTCACTCAACCATTCAATACCAACCACTCTTCAAATATAATCCATTCAGTTATTTAGTAATATGTGCTGAAAAAAAGATAACTTGCTACCATATGACCTTAGGTGACAACCTCCAAAGCAATGTTTTCAAACAATTCCCCTGTGCGTAGCACGGGCCACTCACTAGTCTATATATATATATATATATATATATATATATAAATTAGGTTTAATAAAAATTCGAGAATACCTCACAGATAAATTTTGAACATCAGGCAAATCGCCACAACCGTTCGCGAGATCCAACTGCAGCGAGCATCATCCCCATCCCAATCGTCGAACTCGCCCTCTTTCCCACGTCGCTCGCGAAGGAGCCGGCCTTGATTCACTCGCGAGGTCCCCTCAAAGTCGATATGCCGAAACCTTCCTGTCTCACGAACCTGCTGATGCGTTCGATCGAGAAAAGTGTCTACGGGCCATCGATTTTGATAAAAAGGGGAACCGATTTTCTTCGATATTGAATTCCACTGTTGATTTATGAACGAGAGGAGATGGATTGCGGCCATTAATTTTTTTTCTTTTTCAATCTGCTTTGGTTTGATTTCTATTGAACAAGAGATGGTAATTTTAAATAGAAAGAGTAGAGGGAACAAGATTACGTGATTTACAGAGAGAACGTGTTTGCCTGATTTAGCCGTGATCCTTGCCGTGATTTTAGGAAAGAAAGCACGTGATTTTTATTTTAATGTTCACCAATTTAAATTTAAATTTAATATTGAATTTGTTTTTTAAAAAAATTCAACGCGTTTATTCAACGTACGCTCACATAACAAATCCGAAAAATGCGAAATTTGAAATCCGGTAATAATTCAATATTACGGACCCAATGGAACTGGTTTCGTCGAATTCCAAGACTGTGCCTCGGAAGACTATTTTAAATATCGATTTAAACGATATAATTTCAAAACTAAATAAATAATTGTATAATTCAATTTTGAAGCTTCTATTATTTTCAGTATTACCAATATGAATTTTACAGGCCTTTGAAATATTTTTAATCAGCTTAAAATTGAAGATTTAAATTTTTATTCAACTTTCAATAGATTAAATTTTTAAAATTTAATCGCCAAATTCATACTGAAAATTTGAAATTCATGTCAAACCATCATTCAAATATTTAAAATTAATTAAATATTTCATTTTCAAATGTTCAAAATTCTGGGTCGTTACAACCTTCCGCCCTTAAAAGAATTTCGTCCCGAAATTACAAGTTATGAAGAATGGTCCTTAACTCGTATACTATTTTTTTACAATCCAAATAGTTTTATCAACTTACTAACCTAAATCTTTATACTAGAGATACATTATCAATTCAACTAGCTTTCCAACTTCAATCATAGGTTCCAAATCATTGTTTTCTTAACAATTCAAATTTGAATTTAAATTTCAAACTTTCAAAATTTTCTCAATAATTTTCTAACACCCTAAATTTTCGAAAAATTTCGCCAGCGTCTCCTTTGTGTGGCTAGCTCGGTACGACTACAAAATGGCACCACGGCCCCTCAGATTCAAAAAGAAAACGAAAAGCCAAGCGGCTGGATAAGAAAATCACCAAATTTCATGCTGAAATTGAAATACGTACCTTTTTGTCGAGCAATTCAATTTTATCTTTGAAATCAAAATCCCAATTCCATTTCTTTAAATACACCTGTATATCCTACTAGCCATAATATCCAATTCCAACATTCAAACCATTTTGCCAATTCCATTACAAAATTTTCAACATATGCTTCTTATACATTTTTACTTCACTATTGAAGTTACATATTCATTTCATCCAATTTTGCATTTCAATTTCATTTGAATTCAATTCACAAATTAAATTCTATTTGAATTCAATTTATTTTCTATTATGAATATTGAATTTTATCTTTTAACTTTCATTTACAAGTGATTCATATCACTATTTTAAATTAGTTTCGTTTACTAATTCATTTAAATTCCCAATTTGAAATCGTTTGACTTTTCAACAATTTTCAAAAAAATTCTAACTCCCAAAATTTTTGAACATTTTTGACAGAGTCTCCTTTGTACGGAGGAGCTTTTGAAATTTGACAAAAGATATAAATATATATACATCGACCCACACGGTCGGAAAAACAGAAAAACAGTTCATATTTCCTATTTTTATTGCGTAGGCTTACCTTTTTAGCATTTTAAAGCAAAGCGGCTAATTATTAGCTTATTAGCACGATCAAATCCAGCTAAACGGCCCTCACGTACCTGTACTTACTAAATTTAAACACGTAAGTGACATATATAAGAAATTTATTTGCATTTCACTTATTTTCAATAGCAACACATATGCATTTCATGAATAATGTATATAAAACAATTTCCGTAAGCAATTTATATGGTTTCAATACAAATTTAACCGCTTACAACTACATTTCATACCATTTCTATTTTATTCAAGTGATTTACAACACACTTTCTACATTCTATTCATTTTTATGTCCAAACAGCTCATATTCATTTCAATTGATTCAAATATGAATTCTATTTGTTTTTATTAAGCCATAGAAATTTATGCAACTCATTTGCGTCAAACGACAACCATTTCTATGCAAATTTTGACGATATGCACTTAATAGAATATCCACTCTAGTTTATAACTAATTTTAAATTGATACCAACTCAATTTACATTTTATTCTATCTCATTTCAATTTGATTTCATTCAATTCAATTTGCATTTCATATTCACATTCATTTTGAATTTATTTTATCAACAACAAGGTCATATTCAATTTATTCCAACTTACTTGAATTTATCTGCAATTTCGAACCATTTTTATTTAGCTCACAATTCAAGTTTTAATTTAATTAATTCATTTTCCATTTTAGTATTCCATGAATTAATAAATTATCATACTAGTATACTTGAATTCAATCTATTTTATTTTACCCAAGTTTGGATTTTATTCAACTTGATTCAAATCTCATTCCATTTTTCAATTTCAATTCATTTATTTACAAATGTTACTTCATTTGTTCATTTACAACCACAATTTAATTTCAATTCACCATTTTGATTTATAACCACCTATATTTAAATTGGATTTCAATTCTATGTGAATTCAATTCATTTAAACCATATTAAATTTGTCATTTCTTCAATTAGTTTTGCTTACTAAATTTTTTTTTTATTTTTTTTATTTTTTTCAATACTTCACTTCGTGTCCTTAGACATTTCTTCCAATTCACTTTACTCAAATTTATTCACTTATAATTACTTTAATTTAACTCCATTCTTTAAATTAAATTTATTCTATTAAAATTTATTTTGTATAAGTTATAAACTTATTTATTATTCCCATAAATATTTTAAATAGGATTCCAGAGTCTTTTCTATCTTTAAAAAATCAATTTTTTTGAAATCAATTCAAATTATCTTTTGAATTTCCAAAACCAAACCCAAATTTTCCAAACAACTTTCACTTAAAATAATTTGGCAGCAATCCCTCTTTTGAAAACCCGAAAATGTACACCGATGATGTTGCAATCATCATCGGAATTATTTTCCAGCGACCGAAAAGTGTTTAGAGCTTTTCATTCCTTCAAAACATTTTTCCAAAAACCTTTGAAAATTATTTTCAAATCAAAAAGAATTTAATTTCTAAAATTTCCAAATTCCTTCAAAAACATTTCAAAATACTTCCCCGGAATTCTATTTCTAATTATAAATCACATTTATAATTTACATTCTCCAGTTTCATTTGTATATGGATTTTATTTCTAAACTTTTGATTATGATTCCAATTTCTTATTCAATAATCAATGGTAATAATTTTTAATATTATCAATTCCTAACATCCAAGCATCCATATACTATAATAATCCATGGGAAATGATTTCTTTTTTTATACAAAAATAGTTTTGGGTAAAATTATTTCATTTACCTATTTTTAAAAACAATACTGTGTCAGTTTATCTTGTTTAAGAGTTTAGAAACTCCTATCAACACAGTTAGCCAGACTTCACCGACCAGAATCTATAAACAATCAACCGATAAGTCAACACAATACAAAACAATTTCATATTCACTAACAAATACGCGCTCGTATCTATTATTACTCTCAAACTCATTCTAGATTACTGCTGACTCTATCTCTAATGAGTAACACCCAACAGAGCCATTGTTGTCGCGTAACCATATGATCGGATACCACATCGTAAGGACCCGATTCTTCGACTTTCGAAAACGACATCAATACGTTCACTGTATCAACTGCCGAGCAATCGAATGCCGAAAAACCGAACACTTAGGGTTTTAAGAAAAGGAAAGAGGTAGAAGAAGAAAGAAAAAGATAGAACAGAACAATATCAGAATCTCAAAATTCACAGCGGAACAACATATAATAGATAAATGAATATTCATTAAAACAAAAGAACTGTATATTTTATACATTACATCACATTACATTCATTATCAGAGTTTACAACAACTAACAACAACAAACAGCGGAAAAGAAATACTATATACTAGTGAAAACGCCATGCCATCCAACTTGCCTCCAGCAACTCCTGAATTCC
Organism: Allium cepa; assembly: GCA_030765085.1. NCBI lineage: Eukaryota > Viridiplantae > Streptophyta > Magnoliopsida > Asparagales > Amaryllidaceae > Allium > Allium cepa. Next base: position 58,534,641 of record CM060930.1, read on the forward strand.
AGAATATCCTGATAACCTAACTCTAGACTGCCCGTGTGGAAATTGGTGGGCACCCAGAGTTTAGGAAGGGAAACAATAAACTCCAGGTCAGTCATGTGACTGGTGTGAGAACTAAAAAAGTTTATCTTTAAAACAAAGAACAGGATAATTTTAAAATATATTCGCAATGTTTTTTTTTTTGAAAATGAGACTACCATAAGGCCTCCCACACACACACACAATGCAAACGCCGAATCGGAGGAGATTTCTCCTTATGATAGTCAAAGATGCTTGATACGCATTAAAAAGAAACATTTGATATTATTACTAGTGCATAGTATAGGAAAAATCATTTCGAAAGTAAAGATATAAATCTTAGCCAGCATAGGCATTTCGCACTTATGCTTACTATAGCTACCATCCAAACAGTGGGGCGCCACCACAAGTGAATGATAGGTTCTACAACTAAAACCGTACAAGATCGTATTGTTTCTTTGGATTTCCAACAAATGGTCAGGCTAAGGAACTTTCCATTGCCACATGGAAACGCCTCTGGAATGACGTCCCGAGAACCTAACCGGATCTCTGCCAGCATAAGGTCGGGTTACCCCTAACTGGGTAACTACTGACACGAATATGTTATTCCCCGATCGTAACCGATCTATATCCGAGGATCCTCGATTTCCAACAACCACAAAGCAATAAATTTGCAGCAACAACATAGGTTAAGTATCTGGGCTCCATACCATGATACCACCTCTATCCAGAAGGAATGACATACACTAAAGGGGCGCTACCCCCTAATAACCTTGCCGCATCCTTCCTGTTTTGACCATTTCCGAGGTGTGAGGTCCGACGAAGTCTCGTCCACATAGCCACGCTTTATACAAAAGTTATGCTTTGTTCATCAAATGCTCAACAGCACTTCGTATGCCACATTACCAATTTGGCAGTGTATTACCAGTAACCATCAACTACATAACCTGTAAGGGTGTTAAGCTAAGAGAATAAATTCTCCGCCACCAACAGGAATATATTTGATAGAAATCAGCTTTACATCTCAAACTGTAACGTCAGACACACATCCATACAAGTCCGTTCCGGGATCAAACGGAACCGAAGGCACTTACAAAGAAGTCCTTGCAATCCGGATATTCACTAATCACGACCAGACTTTCCATCACGAAGGATAATAAATTTCTATATCGGGGATCAGCCGATGCAGAAACATTCGACGTTAATCCTTCCGTTTTCACAAGTATCCGGTCTTTAACACCGGTCATCAATGCTTTCTACTACGACGTATCACATATTCAGAATGGGTTATACGACCCCAAGGTCCTTTCCCGGCTTACCCGAATAGTGAGCGCTTATTTTAAAAATAACTGTAGCATTCAAATTCAAGCAATCACAACAAATACCTATTTAAAGGTAAATACTGATAGTCGTTTATTTAACTATCAATAGGTATGCACAACATCACCAGATTCCAAATAATTTTCCAAATTATTTATCTTCCAAAAATATCTTTACAAGATATATATATATATATATACATATACATATATATATATATATATACATACATATACATATATATATATATATATATATATAATTCCCATACTTCAAAAATAAATCGATATTTAATTTTAAACCAATTTTCCCAATTTCATTTATAAATTCCATATCGAATTTACATTTCCTATATGTCTGTGAGTATACGATTTTCAAATCGATTTCAAATATTCACTTTCAATTTATCATTAAAAAGATAATTCTCAAAACGTTCAGTTCATATTGGAAAACATTTCCCTACTTATTTAATAATAAGTAATTCACAAATCTATTTATTTTCAACATTTGAAAAATATTCGATATGCTTACATTAATATTAAGTATATATTTTATTTCTTAAAGAAAACATTTTCTTTAACACTTTTATTTGAGTCCAAACAAATGGTGCGTAAAACATGGTTACGACGACCCAAAATCTCCAGTATAGGGATTCGAAATTTAGATAGATATGGAAATCATAATACTGTACAAAAACATTTCCTTTCGGAAATCATTTTCTATAACAACTGTGTTATAGTCCACCATTTCCTTCAATTCCTTGAAAATGCCTATTTCAACAATGAATGTTGAAATCTATGTTTTCAATACTTAATACATTTAAAACATCTCCAATCGTTTTAATTCTATTTAAAATATAATTTTTCCCCAAAACATTTCCTTAATATATAATTCATTGTCCAAAATCGTGAATATGCTTCGTTAATCCAAATTCAACACTTTCACATATTAGTTTTAAGGATTTTCCACAGTCCAAAATCGTGGATCTACTTCCTTTAAAAATTTCTATGTTTACTTATCCAATTTATTTGATTACAGATTTATAAAACAACGTTTATAAATTCCATTTCTATTTCATAACTACTTCGATTTATAAATCTCCTTTAATAACCAATTCTGTTTATATTTCGTTTACATGTCGAATCCAACTTATAAGTAAATTACTTATAATCCATTTATTCACAAATCCATTCTTCTATATCATCATAAATTTATAAATCTAAAATTCTTATTTACTTATAAAACTAGGTACAACTTTATTTTAACACTTATAAAAGCTCGTTTTATAATTCCAATTTCTTTAACTTATAAAATATCAATTTTATAAAAATTTTATATAAATCGTTTATAATAATTCAAAAATCCCAATTTAAACCATTTTATAAGTTTTTCAACTATTTATTTCAAAAATCATGCTTTGGTTATATTTCAGAAAAATCCTAATTTTTATAACATAAAAATTTATAACGTTTGAATTATTTAAAATGAATAAATTCGAAAATTTAATAAATGTATAATTTCAAAAATCACTTTAAAAATCCCTTAAAAATCAAAATCGTTATTTTTAAACTTCAAAAATGGATCCGATGATGCAACACACAAAATAATCAGTCACGGCATCCAAACATCATATATCATCATATGATAATCAACAAATATCACAATATATGAAAATAAATAAATACGGTTGAGGAATCCAGTTGGATCCCTCCAACCTGTTACCCTACATCCACAAACATTAGCACAATACCAATCCCGTTTCAAGACGGGATATCGCAGTATATGGGATTTATAAAATATTATCTGCTTAATAGGCGGCGCAATAGGGTCTCATCCGCTATATAATGCGGGAAATCAACAACTCCAATATATACATATGCCAATATATATATATATATATATATATATATATTGCTATATATAGATATATCCTACTATATCTAATATCACAACCAAACAGCAATCAATAACTTCAATACAAAATTTTATTTTGAGTGAGAAGATCTCACCTTTGACTTTTATTTCAAGTCCATTTCCATCTTGACTCAATTTTTCTTTATTTATACCTTGTATAAATATTATGCAAATAAATTAACATTCGAACCAATCAAATAATCAATTTTTCGTTTTGACAGTTTTAATTAACTAATAGTTTCATCTAAACCAATTTTTTATTTAAATATTCTTTTTGACAACATTATAAGGTTTTTATTAATATTAGAATGATTGAACAATTCAATTGCCATTTAATAAATTAAATTTGCCAATGATTTAATTTTTTTAACCAATTACTTTTAATAAATCATCTTATCAATTAATTTGAATTTCTAACCAATTTTCTTTTAAATAATCCTCTTTGTAACAAAAATAATTGAATTAATTAATTAAACCCTCTTTTAATAATTTCATTATTTTAAACTACCTTAATTATCTTTAAAAAAAAATTTGAACTAATTTTTCCTTTATTAAATTGATTTAACTCAATTTTAAATTTTAAACCAAAACTTCCTTACTGTAAATTCAATCACTGGGTTATGTAATTATCGTTCAGCAATATATATATATATATATATATATATATATAAATTAGGTTTAATAAAAATTCGAGAATACCTCATAGATAAATTTTGAACATCGGGCAAATCGCCACAACCGTTCGCGAGATCCAACTGCAGCGAGCATCATCCCCATCCCAATCGTCGAACTCGCCCTCTTTCCCACGTCGCTCGCGAAGGAGCCGGCCTTCATTCACTCGCGAGGTCCCCTCAAAGTCGAGATGTCGAAAACCTTTCGGTCTCATGAACCTGCTGATGCGTTCGATCGAGAACAGTGTCTACAGGTCATCGATTTTGATAAAAAGGGGAACCGATTTTCTTCGATATTGAATTCCACTGTTGATTTATGAACGAGAGGAGATGGATTGCGGCCATTAAATTTTTTTCTTTTTCGATCTGCTTTGGTTTGATTTCTTTTGAACGAGAGATGGTAATTTTAAATAGAAAGAACAGAGGGAACAAGATTACATGATTTAGAGAGAGAACATGTTTGCCTGATTTAGCTGTGATCCTTGCCGTGATTTTAGGAAAGAAAGCACGTGATTTTTATTTTAATGTTCACCAATTTAAATTTAAATTTAAAATTGAATCTGTTTTTTTTAAAATTTCAACGTGTTTATTCAACATACGCTCACATAACAAATCCTAAAAATGCGAAATTTGAAATCCGGTAATAATTCAATATTACGGACCCAATGGAACTGGTTTCATCGAATTCCGAGACTGTGCCTCTGACGACTATTTTAAATATAGATTCATACTATATAATTTCAAAACTGAATAAATAATTGTGTAATTCAATTTTGAAGCTTCTATTATTTTCAGTATTATCAATATGAAATTTACAAGCCTTTGAAATATTTTTAATCAGCTTAAAATTGAAGATTTAAATTTTATTCAACTTTCAATAGATTAAATTTTTATAATTTAATCGCCAAATTAATTCTGAAAATTTGAAATTCAAGTCAAACCATCATTCAAATATTTAAAATTAATTAAATATTTTATTTTCAACTATTCAAAAATTTTGGGTCGTTACAATATGTGTCCAAGATTTTGACCCTATCTTTGCCTTGTCTAGGAAGAAGGCTAGGTGAGCCAAAACAGTGGTTGCTCCTGAACGTCTCCTTTGTTTAAGCACCTTCGGATCTCATGAAAAAAAGGATCAGTATACTCATTGGCTTTTAGTATTAAATACAAGATGATTTACTTCCTACAAACATGTCACCATTTAGTAGTAATTAATCTAGTTTGTGTTGTTACTTAACGGCAATGATTAAGAAATCCCTTTTTCTTAAAACGTAATTCTTATAAAACAATTTGGAAAACTAGCTCCTTTTAAAAGTCATTTTGAAAAATCCTTAATTTATAACCAAATTTGTTACAAAAACCGAAGTCCTTTCTATAAAATAAAACACTTCTTTTAATAAATAAATTCTAACAACCTTTAAAAATACTTTGCAAAAGATTGAAAATTAATCCAAGTTCAAAAACCCTTTTTAAAACTTTTATAAAGTGAGAAGGTTGGAATTTCAAATGTCACTTTATACAATTTCAATAAAAAGATAAAATCACATGCTTAGCAACATAAGCAACCTCCACATAGGTATATAAAAATATACATATTCATCATAATCAAAGAACACCTTTACTGTTCATTATCACTCTTGCTTTTTGAAGTGCGTCATTGCGGCCTATTCGCTATGACCACTCCGATATCATATTCTAGTCCGCTGCACAAAGTGGTTATTTATGAAATCCACCATATTGGGAAATTTAATCCAAATAACCAATATAGTCATCACATACACAGTATACATCATTCAATTCAAAGTAGTAAATAAATATATATAAAAATATCACTAGTATTAAAGTTATTAAGTGAGCTTTAATCACATATTTGCTAATCAAAATTCCAAAAACAAGCTACCACTTCTTTGCTAAAATCTATGATAATACACGACTGGAGCTTAAAAGTGGTTTGAAGGGGTAGTGGGGGTGAAGATTGCTTTTGATCTTGGTAGAGGAGGAAGAAGGTGCTTCAAAGTTCGTGTCTTTTTTACGGAGGAGGTGATGGCTATGGCTTAAAAGGCTAGTTTAAGATTTTAAGTGTAACAAACCGGATATTTTAACGATTTTATTTAATTTAGTTAACCGTTTTTGTGTGAAAAAATAAAAATAATATAAATGATAAAAATTTGAAATATAAATTTGATATTTGGAATGCGTCTAGTTAAACATAGCAACTGGTAAATTCTCGTCCGAAAATATGAAAGTTTATTTCGCGCGTAAATTTACTTCAATTTAATCAGTTAAAAAGCGATGAAAATAAAACGTTAAACCAAAATATTTTTACATAGAAAAATTCTAAAACATTTTTTGAGCAAGTTTTCAGTTTGTCGTTTTTCCAAAATCGGACATCTTTGGCTCCGTCGATCTTATTTTTCTGCGATTTTCATGCATTTTTCCGCTAGTAGAAATTTCGAATTTTTATAATTCAATCGTACAACCAATATCAATATATCGTTTTGATCGTCTCGTCATGCTGATCTCTATGGTATGTTCAATTTTGTGTTTTGGAGTCCGGTACACAGTAGAATCCGTAAAACCGGTAATTGTATCGGTACCCTTTTCTTGCCTTTTTAGTTCAGTATCTTTTTCGTTTGTTCTGAGAATAACCAAAGGCCACTAGCCTTTAATATTCTTGAAAATTCACGTTTTGCTTTTGCAATTCAATGGTGAAATTTAATGCGGTGTCCTTTAGTTCATATTCGTTCTCTGTCAATTTTTTTCTTCATCTTCTCTAGGCTAAAAAAATATATATCAAAGCTTATACCCTCTTATTCCTGAAGCTATTTCTCTTCTACTGTTCCCATTCTTTTATGGTCGCACCTGCTCTTGATTTCCCATGGCCTCTCTCTCGATGACCAAGTAATCCTTCTTCTCCCTGATCTAGCCGATGCCACTTCAACTAATTTTTTTTCTCTCTCTTTATATACAAAAGCATATATTGCTGCTCTCTCCAGTTTTGTTTACGACCTCTTCTTGCCAGCCTCCTCCTCCTTTTGCCGCACGTCCTCGCACCTTGACCGGCCTCTCCGCCTAGTTTCGACACCGTCTCCAGACCATCTCCCTCCCTCCTGGCCACAACCATGTTCCGCCTCCCCTCATTTTTCCCCCGGCCGAGCGCCACATCCACCTCACGCCAGACACGTGAGTGACATCCATGCAGTAGCCATCACCTCGACCCGCCTCTCACCTCCACGGCTTCTCCTCCTTTCACCCGAAACTTTCAGTCACTTCTTGCCTTAGTCGAGCAAGCACCACCGAGCCACTGTCCCTTTATATCGTTTCCATGCTCACCCGCAATCGCCTCGGCAAGCGCAACACCCGCTTCGGCCTTCCATCGCCTCGGCCTCCATGCGATGCCACATCTCCTCCTCTGGTTCGGCCGAACCCATCCAAACACCGCGCCTCACACCTGCCTCATTTCCTCTTCTTCGCCTGGTCGCTGTCGCAAGTGTAGCCGCTCGACACCTGGTGCGCTGACCCGTCCTCGGCCTCCTTCTCCTCCCTGTATTTTATAGTTCGCATATTATTGCATGGTACGTTTTCATTTTCCTGCCCACCTACAGTTTGTACAAGAGATACAAAATTCAAATCTCTATGTTATATATAAACAGTTTATAAACTATTGTTATTTTAGCATTTGATTTTTTTATTTGTCGTAACTTTTATATGTTTATGTTTGAAGAGATATAAGATATTTAAAATATTTACTTACGTTTATGTTAATATTGCAAATAGTTTCTGTGGAATAGCTTTTGGGTACTTGTTGAAAATGACTTTAAATAGCTTATGTATTTGTTATATACACGAATTGTCTGCATATGTTTTGTTAGTAACATGAGTTATATATGTCAATATTTGAGGTATTACACTTCACTGTTTAAATGTATATAGAGGTTATGTATTTAGGAGTTTAGTTGCTCTGTTAGTATTGTATAATATATATATATATATATATATATATATATATATATATATATATATATATATATATTGTTGATGGCACATATAGTCTGCACCTATTGTTTTAAAGATATACATGCATGTTCTGACTTTGACGATTGTAAACATATTTAACACGCATTGATTTTGTATATATAGATTTTTGATTTGAATATATCTGTATAGTTAACTATATATTGTTATAAATACATATACATAGTTTGATCTCGAATATGCATTTGGCTTCGGTTTTGAAACAGTTGTAAATATTATAAAGTATATATAACGGTTGATAAGTATATGTATAAGTGTTCCATTTTACTTTTGACGTATTGAGTTATATTTTTTTTGCGTCAGGTCTGCGTACATACTTTATCTTATATATATATAATATATTAGAGTTTGCAGTCGGTTAGTATCGGTTTATTTTAGATTTAAGATAAAATATATATAGTGATTTGGATATGTATTATGATTTGAAATGTAATATGAAATTTAAAATTGAATGTTGGTTTAAGAAAACAAATATAATATACTTTTGTTTCAATTTTATCTGCATCGATCTGGTTTTGATTAGATTTCGTCTATTTCCTATCTATCAGCTTGTCCGTCGAATTCGTGCCGATTTTGTTTGCTTGGATTCGCAATTCAAATTCAGTATCTGTACCAGTGTGTGTATCTGTGTCGTCTCCTCGATCATCTCTAGCCTCGAAAGGTGAGTAATCACTCACGATTAATATTCTTTTATTTATTAAATTTATTTTCAATTGAAGCGACAATTGAAATATATTATTGTTATTCATTGCACTGTTATTTATGTACCAGTTCATCTTTGACATCTGACACGTTATCTGTTATGTATGCAATAATAATCCAGTTGATTGATAATTGATTGATTGTTGTTGTTTATATTGGATGTTAAATCGAAATGTATAAAGTGATAAATATTATGCAATTGGATTTGGCGTAGGATAATTAAAAATTTGAATCGACATATATGTGGAATTTGATTAGTTAAATATGACTCTTTTAATTGTTAAATTAATTGACATGTAGAATAGTGATAATTACACTTCGAACCATTGAACGTATATTGGATTAATTGTTGTAGTGTAAAATTGAAATTGAATGACAAGTGAAAAGAACCGTATAAATATTAGTGTAATAATCTTTAATCTACATGAAATGATAGTGTAGATTCTAGAAATAATTATATTAATTTGCACAAACAACAATGTGGATTAATACGATTATTTCGGGGTTATTTGAATTGATTATTGGATTATGTTGATTGTTGTTATTGCTTGTTTATTTACTTTGACACCAACCCAGTTATCACACTGCAAGTTCCCTTTATTATGCTTGATCTTGAATTGAAATTGGAATCGGGTTGAAATGATAAATACCCAAAATGAACTTGACTTAGGATAGAGAATTAAATAAACCCGATTGGTCAATAATTTGATTTGAAATAAAATAAAGATTTTATTTGAATAATAAGGGTTTGAAATAAAACTGGAACGTAAAATTTGATGAAAGGAAAGTGTAAAGATTGAAATCTGAAGCAGATATTAACGTAGAAATTGATGAAAGAACGTTGTTTGAAATTTGATTGTTTAATAATTAAATTTGGAATTATTAATAAATAACTTGGAATTAATAATAATTGAGTTTTGAAATTATTGAGTTTGAAATCATTTAATAATTAAATGTGAAGTTAAAAATTAAGTTTCAAATTATAATTTATTTTGAAATTATTAAGTTAAATTTATAATTAAGTTGAAATGATTGGATAATTAAGTTTGAATTAAAATTTAAGTGGAAATGATTTAATAATTAAGTTTGAATTTATAATCAAGTTTGTAATTATTAAGTTTTGAAATTATTAATAATTAAGATTGAAATTATTTAAAAATCGAATAAGATTTAATTATTTGATTATTGAATAAAATTTGAATTCTTTGATAAGAGAAAATCGAACTTTTGATTAAGTGAATTTGATCTTCGTTAATACATGAAATGGGGTTTCTTTATTTATGAAGTTTGGAAAAAAAATTAAGTAAGTTAATAAGTGAAATTAAACTTCTCGAATATATGAAATTTAGTTCTTTATTAATTAAGTTTGAAATTTGTAACGAAGTCAATAAATAAGTGAAAATCAAATTTCTTTAATAAGAAATAAAATGTGATTTATTGAAATGAAAGAGATTTATTGAAATTAACGTAAGACTTGTAATTTAAAGAATTGATTTGACGAATTTAATTTATTTCAATTTGAAGTTTTGTTATAATGAAGTTGAACGTAAGTAATTGATTTAAATGAATTGGAATGTAAATAGAAGTTATTTTGAATGACAAATTTTACTTAATGAATATTGAATGAAATCGATAAATGAATTTAAATTGATTTGAATGAAAATTAAACCATTTTAAATGATTTCGGAATGAAACTTATATACGAACTTGAATCAATATTTGAAATGTTTAAATCTTTGAAATTGAATTGTAAGACTTTGAAATGGTCATTTGGAAGTTTTGAAACGTAAATTTTGGAAATTGATTTAGGAAGAAAATGAAATGTTGGTTTACGAATTGAAATTGAAATTGAAATTTATTTGGTTTGAAATTTATTAAACGACCAATCGGTGTAATAAATTACGAAAGTTATTAAAGAAACCGGAATCGGTTGTGGACATACTCTCTGTCTAAACCGAAAACCACTTTAATAACTATACGCGGAGTGATGATCCAGAACGAAGTGGTTGGAATGATGTACGCGATGATTGAAGAAAGAGAACGATAATGGATAGCCTTGACACTTGTGTCAAATTGGAAATGACTAAAATCAGAAGCCGTGCCGGGCCAAATGGGGTTAGCCACCTCGAGCGGACACACTTCTCCGTAACTACTACTCATTACTTGTGGTTGATTGGTGCACCCTTGGAATTTCAGGAGTGTTGTTTCGCGGTGTTGCGATCGCTGCGGCGATGCGTTCTCACCAGTCCGGATCAGGCAAACGGTAGTTTCGCTACCTTGGGTATTGCCTCATGTGCCTTGTCATACTTGTATCCCGTATACGCGACAACTACGAAATTGTTTTGTGTTATACCTATGGAGTACTCCCTGATATCCCACCAGTTTACGGTGGAGTTTACAGTGCTCTATAGACTATGATGCTTATAAAATGTGTTAAGGGGGATAATGGTAACGCCTTAACACTATTTTGATATTTATATTACTGATAGACATTATCTATTTAGCGTACATTACTACATAGTAGATAGTTTAACGGATCCTTAGAGGATGGTGATTCCAACATCCTTTAAGTTAATTGTATTTCGATTGCTATTTCACATGAGTTGGATTTGTTGATATGAGAATATTAATCCTGACTCGAGTGTTTTGTGTTTTGCTTTACCCTCGGGTCAGACTGAGTGGTTCAGCTTTCGAGACTCACCTTTGGAGTTGGAGCTTTGCTTGAAGATCCAGCCATCTATTCTGCTTTCAGTATTCGATGATTCCAGTGATGTATTCTGATTTGTACTTGATGTATCGTATTTCTCTTCTGTTGTAAACTCTGATGTTTCTTATATATTTATATAGTAGCTTCATGAACTACTATCTGTTTTACTTCCGCTGCATATTATTACTCTGTGTCTGTGATTCTGTGATTATTTATTTACTGTATATCTCAGTTTTGCCAAATTTAAATTAACAATTCAGTATTTTGAATTATTCAAGTCCGACATGTGTGGATGCGAATAGTCCAAAATAGCGGTCGTTACATTAAGTAAGGAAAAGAAGTGTTTGTTTAAGGTTTATTATGGATTAATGGAAGTAAGGAAGAGAAGGAAAAAGACAACGAAAGTGAAAAATTAAAGTGAGAAATGGAACAAGAAAGAGGGTAATTATACAAGTAGCGAAAGGCGGTAGAAGACTTTTTTTACCCACAAACCAAATTAAAAATATACCCTTGGACTTTTTTTTCAAAAATCATCCCTTCCTTCACATCATCCTACATAAATAACACTTCGTTTGCAACATACATGAGCGCATATCAAATCAAACCCAAAAATATCAAATCAAAATGAAAATACCCTTTTGTTTTAATAGTAAACTCAAAAATATCTTCTTTATAATAATAATTAGCAGTAAACTTATTTTGAATTTTAGTGTTGAATGTAAATGGTTTAAAATGTTTACGTATACATGTTTAAAAATGTAAAAAAAGCTTGCAACAGCATTGCACAATTTTCATTCGATGAAAAGCGGAAAATCTAAAAAAGGCGTATTGGTCACATTATTTGTTTTTTGACGAACTACATATCTATGCGAATAGATTTCCAAAATTTTTTTTCCATCAATACTTAATAATTAAATGAAGTCTATTAAGGCTATTAAAATCATGTTGATGACATTTAATAAATTCCTAAAACCTATATTTTTCGAACTGCAAAAACACGACGTCGAACTGCAAAAACGACACTAAAATTATTTTATTTCAAAATGAGTTTATAACTTTATAAAACCATTAAAAATGATTTATTAAAATTATAAATATAATTATAATGAATTATTTAGCATTTTCAAAATTGATTATTTTAAATTAATTAAATATTCACAATTATAGACATAAAATCATGGGTTGTTACATTCTCCCATTTTTAAAAGAATCCTTAGTTTCCCAAATGTAACCTTCAACATCACTACCCCACTGAACCTTAACTAATCTCACAACTTTCCCCGTAATCGCTTCTCAACACGATCAACGGTTCGAATAGGCCACTGATAACTATTGGGTTTGGCTTTAATTTTAAATCTTCATAGGCAGCTCTCTATATAATTAGTTCTAGATCATGCACATATTTTCTTCAATGGGATACATGGAAAATATTGTGCACAGCTGACAACCTTTCTGGCAATTCAACTCGATAAGCTTGTGAGCCAATAAGCTCCAAAATATTAAAAGGTCCAATATATCGAGGTATTAACTTCCTAGTCTTTCCAGATCTTACTACTCCCTTCATCAAAGACACTTCCGAAAATATAAAATCTCAAATCGAGAATTATAAATTCCTATGCCTCTAATTGGTGTAACTTTTGTATCTACTTTGAGCTTCCTTCATCTTCTTCCTGATCATATCTATCTTCTTCGTGGCTTCTCAAATCATATCAGGACTAAGTACTAAACGATCTTCGGTTTCAATCCAACATGATTTTGATCTACATGGAAGACTGTATAAAGCTTTATAAGGTGTCATGTTAATACTTTACTAATAGCTATTGTAACAAGAGAATTCTATAAAATGAAGACGATTCTCCAATGAACCTCCATAGTCAAAGATGCAAGTTCTTTGAAGATCTTTTAACATTCAGTTAACCCTTTATTTTTACCCATCTGCATGGGGGTGATATGCAGTGCTTAAACTCAGCTTCATTCCCAAAGCTGTCTGTAATACTTCCTAGAACTGACTGGTAAAATTTGGATCCCGATCACTTACTATGCTACATGAAGCTCCAAGCAACCGAACAATCTCCTTCATGTATGAATCTACAAGGCTTGAGGTAGGCTTTGTTGGCATTACCGAAATAAAGTGTGCGCTTTTTATTAGTCGGTATATGGTAACCCAAATGCCTTCGTTTACCTTCCTTGTTCGACGTAAGCCGACGATGAAATCCATTAATATTTGTCCCACTTCCAAGTTGGAATCTCGAGTGCTGAATTAATACAGCAATCTTTTGCTGATCGTTTTTGATTTGCTGACAATTTTCACATCCGCTAATATAAATTGAGATGTCCCTCTTTATACCCATCGACCAAAACGTTTGTTTCACGTCTTTGTACATCTTGTTAATTCTAGGGTTAATATTAAGCTTGGATTGGTGGCATTTATTCAATGCTTCCTGTTCTTAAGCAGTCAACATTGGGAATACAAATTATCCTATTTAATGATAATACCCCTTGATTATCTATTTTCAAGCTTGAATACCGCCCTTTGCTTATGTCCTCAATCATGTTCATTAGACACTGATCTTCTCTTTGCTTACATGAAATTCTTTCCAAAAGAGTCCGAGGCATTACCAGATAAGCTATAACAGCATGCCTTTTGCTTCGCGCATCTGCTACCATGTTGCCTTTCCCGGGTGTATTCAAAACGTCAAGATCGTATGATGTAAGGAATTCTAACCAACGTTGCCATCTCATACTTAATCCTTTTGAGTGAAAAGATATTTTCAATATTTTTGATCCATGAAGAGATCAATCATTTCACCTAGTAAATAATACCTCCATAGTTTTAATGTGAACACAACGGTTAATAGTTCTTAGTCAAGTGTTGCATAATTTCGCTCATAAGGCTTTAGTTGCTTGCTTGCATAAGCAATAACTTTCTCATGCTACATTAATACCACACCCACTCCTTCTCTACAAGCATTTGTATATACGGGCAAACCGCTACTTCCATCAGTAATCGCTAGGACTAGAACGCTGGTCAACCTTTACTTCGGCTCATTAAATGCTTCCACACATTTCGGTGTCCAGTCGAATTTAACATTCTTCTTGGTTAACGTCGTTATATGGGAGGAAATTTCGGAGAAGTCCTTAATAAACCTCTAGTAATATCCTGCCAATCTTAAGAAGCTGCGAACATCCATGGTTGCTTCCGATCTTATATAGCAGAAATCTTCCTTAGACGCATCGAAACTCCATCCCCTGACACTACAGGTCCAACGAACCTTACCTCTTCCTCCCAGAGATGGCATTAGGAAAATTTTCTTTAAGCACATGTCTCCTTAATATCCTAAATACAATCTCTAGACGTCCTTTATTTTCCTCCTCGGTCTTTGATTATGTAACAGCCCTAGTTTTTAGATATTTATTTTATTTTAAATTATTTAATTTTGAAATATATTTATATAAATTATGTTTAAAAATATAGTTTAAATTAGAGATATATTTTATAAATATTTTCATGTCAATAAATTTAATAATATCTGTGAAAAATTTAATCTAAGATTGAACAGTTAAATTTCGCGTTTGACAGACGCGTCAATTATAGGGTATAAAGCAACGTAACAAAACGTGTGTTTTTAAAATGTGAATTTTGTGAAAATTTTTGATGTTTTAACCTACGTCTGTTTAACGTAGTGTAAAAATCAAGTTTTAAATATTTTTGAACAAAAAATATCAGTCAGTATTTTATTCCAAACGTTACTTTGGTTTAAATGGTCAGTTTTGGTTTTAATAATTTGTATAGGTTTCTTTGCATAGATTTTGCCTTTCCGTTCATTGTTTCAAACTAAAATCAATTAAATAAATTAAACATAAAGTAACATACAAACTTATAACCAGACCCAGTTCATATATTTTTCCCAAACATGAGATGAGCATAAAATAACGTACAAAACGTTATATCCAGGATTATATCACGCAATTATATTTGCATATTTATAAACATAACGTAGAAATCAATGCGTGCACATCAGACTTTGTTTACTCTCTGTTTCACCGGTTACCAAACATCACGATCCATATTTTATAACTAATGCATTCATATTAGCACGTATATGTTTGAAACTGACACTATGAACTAGGCTTGTTTTCCTTTGATCACGCTTTATCATCTCTGCACATCTACCTCTCTCGGCTCCCCTTTGAAATTCATGCGAAAATCAATTTTTAAGAAACTGAACTCCCATTTGATCACGCAAGCCATAAACCCCAGAATCAATGCATGTTTTAATTTTCATCAAATAACGTTCGAGCATTCAATCTGGAAACCATCAGCCTTCAAATATCACACTGTTATTTGCCTATATATCTACACCCACCCCATCAGTTCTTTCACATTTTCGACTATTCTCTGGCTTCATTCATCCATCAGGTAAATAAATGGTTTATTTTCTTTTTCCCTGACTGATGTTTTCTTCCTTCCTCTTTCTCATAAAGTTGTTTTATCTGTGCCTGGCTCGGCCATTTCACTGTGTTATGCCATTTTTCTCCCAAACTGTGTGATAAGATATACATATTTGTATCTCTATGTACATAAACAGAGTTGGGTTGCGTGAAAAGTTGTAGCATAGATTTTTGGACTTGGTTGTTTATGTGTATCACCATGTGTATATATCACAGCCATATGAACAGTAGGAGCATGCAAAATTGTTTGGAAACTCTGACCAGTAGGAGAATCAACTAGGCCTATAGTTGTTATATAACAAGAAAGTATAGGAGGAATATTTGTAAGATAGGACAGAGGCAAGCAATGGTGCAAAGATGATATAACATGGTTGTTCAGTGGGGTTTGGTAGCACTGGTTTAGGGGAGTTTCTGTTTGCATTCACATCAAGTAGTCTGCATAAGCATCTATGATTTTCAGTTACATATGACATAGACTTTTGCATATATATATGAGATAAAACAGTGGTGTTGTAGAAGGCATGGGTGAGTTGTCAGTACATTTATGTTTAAAGTGGTCTGTATATATAAATAGATTTGTAAATCTAGGCATGGTTTGGGTGTCACTATGTGCACGTGTGCACCAGAAAGCTTGGGTCGATCAGTCTGGTGTGAGTATGTTCGAGGCCTAAGTAGGAGTAGGAGGAATAAATAGGTTTGGTGAGTAAATGATGATGGTAATAGTACTGAGAAGGGTATTAGGAGTGGCACTTAGGCAGGAAAGGCTAGAAGATGGGATGTTGGATGTGAATGTGCACCTGTGTATCACTATAAGCTGAGAGGAAATGGCTGCAGTGGTTGATACTAGAAGTAGGTGAGTTTTAGATTTGCATTCATGATTTGATTAGTCTGCATACATAAAGGTTGAATAGGCAGAATCTGTCTGATAAGGCTGAGAAAAGAAGAACTATAGGTAATATATATATGAGTAAATTAAGTAAAAAACTTAGGTGAGTGTTAGTCTACATGTGTAAATTCAGACAGTGTGCACAAAAGGTCAGGTAAGTGTCAGGGTGTGAGTTTTCTAGTTTGTATTCATGACATTGGGTGGAGTTTCAGAGATTTGGCAGGAGCATATCACATGGGCAGTTGTTTATGGTCACTGATTTTGATGGAGCCTGCATATTTTGGCATATGCTTTGCATAAAGATGAAGAGTATCAGTATATGAACTGAGTGCATGGTCTTTGAAGCAGCTTGTAGTGGGATTCCCAGTGTGCATGTTCAATATGTACACCTGTGCACCCTCACATCAGTGGAGATCAACCTTGAAGGATGACTGGGATTTGTAGTGGTGAAGACTGGAGTAGAAGTTGTTAACAATGGAGGTAGGTAGGCAGTTGGATGGGGTAGCAGCTGTCTCCAAAGTAGACACAGAGAAATGCATAAATTTTTGTCTCGAAGTCTTAGCATGGTTTACCCGAAGTTTTGTCATAGCCGACTCGAAGAAGCATTCGTCTGGCTCGAAGCAATTTGTAGCAGCCTCGAAGCAGTGGTCTACCTGTACAGAAGCCTGGGAAGTTTATATTTAAGAAAATTTATATTGTATAGAAATGTTTTAAAAAAAAAAAATTTAAGTTTAAACTAAAAATGAAACTGAATTCAAGGGGTCTGGAAATTGATGTAAGAAAAAAAAAAAAAAGGGGCAAGCCCAGTTGTAAAAATTTATAAGTTAACTGGAGTTTGCAAACCAAAGAGAAAAGAGAAAAAGAATTTTATAAGTTTTGGAACGGAAAGGATGAGAAGGGAAGGCTGCAAAAGGAAAAAAAAAAAATTTGCCGTGTGCATGAACATAGAGTGGTGCACGTACATGCATATATCCGTATCACGGTCATGGAGAAAATTTGGTGCACGTGTATTCGTGTTCAATTTTTGCCGTAGTTGTTTAGGAAAAATTTTCGTCGTAAAATTTTATGTTAGAGCGGTTCACAGCTTTGGGTATACTTGGGCACGTTACACGGTGGAATGGTCGAGCAAAGCAAACAAATCCTTGTTCTATTCTAATTTTTCTTTGACCATAAATTCTAAAGTCGCGTTTCAAATTATTTGAATTTTGGCTAGATTTGAATCTAGGCGACATCCGAGAAATTTTATCGTTTCCCTCTGTCGGTCTCTACCGGTGAATCGTCATTTTGAAATTCAAATTTTCTGCAATTCTCAGGTGAGTTTTTCTCACCAGACATACGTATTTATATTTTAGTAAATTATTGCAAGTGTATGTGTAAAATTGTATTTCACTATTATCTGTCTGTAGTGTAATATAGCATGATGGACCCCATTTGAATTGACACCTCATCAGTTATTTATATATTGTATTATATCTGCAGTATATTATGTTATTGTCTATTTACTGCTTAAATCACCACTGCAAGTTCCCTGTTAAATTTAGATTGTTATGGGCTGAAATGATAGGCCTAAATGATTATTATTGTTAAATTATGCTGTTAACTGCTAAACTGTTAAACTTGGGATTGCGGGTTTGAAATGATAGAACCCGGGGTTTTGTAAATTACGGGTTGAAATGATATACATCCGTATCACTTGACCTAGGCTAGAAAACTATATACAGGCCCGTGGTTCTTATAATATTTTCTGAGATATTTAAAATTATTTTGGAAGTTAAATATTTGATTTAATATCTTTAAAGAATTTTATTTGATTTTTGAATAACTTATAAATGTTAATAAATAAATAAATAAATATTTGAATAAAATTTTGGAATATAACTTATTTTGGAAATTCTGGATTTTGAAAGAATAAGATTTTAGTTAAGAAATATATATATAAATAAATAAATTATATTTGAAAATATTTATTAAGTTAAACAATCTACTACAACATTTAAATGCTGTCTTTTGAAATTGGACTAGTTTTACCCATAACCTTATGTAGCATTTCCTAAGTGCTATGGAATCTAGAATTTGATTGCTTTAAAATTTATGGAATCTGATAAATTTTATTTTATGTTTAAGTTTTGGAAAATCTTAAGATATGATATTTATAACTGGATTTTCCTTAATAAATTTAAGATGAATATTCTAGTATTAAGTAAATTTTGAAAATATTTAATGGCTAAAATTTGGAGTTTTGGAATTTATGGGAATATTCAAGACTAAATAATAAAATATTGATTTGTTGAAAGAATAAAACCCAACCTTAGTTTTGAATAGTAATACTCCAATTGGATATATATATAGAAATTGAAATGGTTTTGGGAACATAAAGTGATATTTAAATTATGGGTTAAAACTTTAAATAAAGAAATATATTTGTAAAGCTATGTAAATTATCTTCTTTACAAAGTAACCATAAAGTTAAACCATTTATTCTATATACCGTTGAATGTCCAAACCATTGTGTTTGGGAGTTATGGTTTTAAAGTAAAATTTCCAAAATACTATGTTTGAAGATATAATTCAAATATTTGGTTTCCAGATATTATAAATTTTAAGCAGTATGGTTTTTGGAAAAGAATTATATTTGAATATAACGATATCATATTGTTTTGGGTTTTAAAATGATATCGTATTTATAGTTTTGAAATGGAAATGTTTATTCTGGTTTTAAGTGTAAACTGCTTTTAAATAACCACGGGTAATAATAACGTTTGGTTGGCAAAGAGACCGGGATCGGATATGGACATACTCTCTGTCGATACCGAAAACCACTTTGACTAACCGTGTACGCGGTGGAGATTCCAGAATGAAGTAGGTTGGTGGTGACGGTTTCTTGAAAGGTATATACGTGGACCCGACTCCCGTGAGTTGGCTTAAGGTGGCTAAAACAGGAGCGATTGACGGATTAATGAGGTAGCTCCTCTGATCGAACGCACTTCTTCGTATACCATTCTATTGCTTATGTGATTGTTTGGGTGCACCCTTTTGATTTGGGAGTGTTGTTCGAGGTGGGCGGTTGCTGCGGCTTCGCGTTACCATCGGTCCGGAAGCGTAATTGGTATATCTACCCTGGCATTGCCTAGTTGTGCCGTGTCACCTACCATATCGAGCCTTGTACGAGTTTGGTTTTCTCCCGTAGCCCGTGTGGTATCCTCTAGTTGCTTCCCGATCAGGAGGAGCTATGATATTGGATGGACTACTGGGACTATTACGTGTTAAGGGCTATATGGGTAACCCCTTAATGCTAAGAAATAAGTATGTTTATTTTATAAATAGACACTATTGTAATAGCGCATATACTACATAGTAAATAGTTTAACGGATCCTTAGAGGATGGGCGATCCCAAGCATCCTTTAAGTTACTTGCTATATATTACAGTACACTTGAATTAGCTTACATTATATAAGTATGTATGTCCTGACTCGAGTGTTTTGTTTTATTTTACGCTCGGGTCAGCCTGAGTTGCAGTTTCAGTTTTCTTTCCGGAGCTAGGACTCATTAGATCATTCGTGCTGCCGGAAGCTTGTCTCAGTTTCTATACTTCTGTAATTCAAGAACTTTGAAGACTCTATATCTATTTATGTTTAAAAATTGTATGGAAGATTATAAGTTATGTAAATTCTGTTTTGTTAAGTGGCTTCATGAACCACTGAATTTTTAATTTCCGCTGCGAGATTCTGATATCTATGTATGTGATTCTGTGATTTATTTACTGTATATTCTGAGTTTTGCCAAATTTATTCTACAACGCAGTATTTTGAACAAATTCAAGTCCGACATGTGTGGATGCGAATGGTTGAAAATATTGGGTCGTTACAGTTGGTATCAGAGCTTTGGCTCTAGGCAAAACTTAGAATGTATGGTAAATTTGATTTACAGAATCACCATCATTCGAGCTTGAATCTCTTCCTTTTCGAAATTTGGAACATTCCCTGTGGTTCCAAAAGTTCATTCATGTCCCTCACCTTTTCATCTTGTTTAGATTCTGGAGTATCCCATAACTCCACTTCGGATGATCTTTGTAGTGAATTGGCGGTCTCGCCATTATTCTAATAAAGGGTGAAACTCCTTTACCATTAGCATTAATTCACCGGAGATTTATATTTATCCTCGGTTTATATGCTAGTATCTTTGCTTATTCTGAACTCTATCTCTTCAGATCAAGTGTGGATTTACTCAACCACATCGATCTGACTCTTTAAGTCACGGTTGACCCGGTCAAGGTTGTCCGCGATTTATATAGACTTACCCAGTCCCTTATTCGGGTATATAATTATCAGAACTTCTGATTTCAACTTATCTTGAATTATTTGAGTTCATCAAAATTTGAATCTTTATCTTTGTTTTGAAAAATTTATTTCTATATTTGAGAAATAAAATCTAATACTATATATATGAGTATAATTTTCAGAATTTTATATTTGACTATTTGTCAAGAGATAATAGTTTTGATTTATTTTTGATTGGTAAACCGGGTGTTTTGGCTAAAATAAATAATTGAATACAAAACAATGGTTATAAATTAATTTGGAAACAGAAATGAATTTAAAACAAGAACTTGAGAATTTAATTTCTGATAGTTTCAAACCTTGGATTTAAATTTTTAAAGGATATATTATTTAAAGTAATTTTTGTATAGAAATTTGTTTCCAAGAAATTTTAAAATTAGTGCTTTTCTCTTTGTCGCTGGAAAATAATTTCGGTGATGACTGCAGCACCATCGACATTCATTTTCGAGTTTCGAAGTGAAAAGACCATTTCTGTAGTCTGGCTACAGTGTTACCTCGAGATTTTAATTGATTTGAATTTCTAAAATATGACTTAATATATATAGATATATTATGTATATGTATTTATTTATCTGTAAATGGTTTGAGGGGAATCAGAAATTTAATTCTTAAAATTTTATCTTAAGAAATTTCAAAAAAAGGGAAATAAAATTTTGAATAAGAAATTCCAACTGGAGATAATTGAATTTGGAAGTTTTAGTTGTATAATACTCAATTTCATATAACTTACCTTGATTTTCAAAAGTTAAAAATGAATTTGGATAATATACAATATAAAAGAATTTTAGGAATAAAATTTGAGTGGTTATAATAAATGTTATATACTTAAATTTAGATATAAAAGATTAATGGAGGTAAATAGGAATTTCAAATAAAGTGTTAGTTTATTGGTTAAAATTAAGAGTTAAGTAAAATAAGGGACTTTGACTTAATAAATGAGGTTGGACATTCCATTCATAAAAGTTGTTTTATAAAATATAAGTAAATGATATGCAAATGAATATTTCAGAAATTTAACTAATTAGAAATATTATTATATCTGCTGTAGCATATTTTAAGTGCTGCTGTTCTAAAAATAAAATGTTTTGGAAAATTATAATTGAGTAAATGAAGATTATTTTTAAAGTGTTTTGATTTTGGTAGGATGATTTCCAAATGATAATATATATAGATTTTAAATGACTTTCAAAGTATTATGATTTCAAAGGCATTATGATTTCAAATTTATTTTCTTATTTTCAAACAATTTTTGAGTATCCTTGGTTTCCTATCTGCTACAGAATGGAAAGGCTATTACTTATACCAGTCTATTTAGAAATCTTTCTATAATCTTTGAAATCTTTGTTACTCATCGGGACCTGAGCACCCATAGACTGACGGTCAAACTGAAAAGGGTAAAACCGATTCTAGGAGATCTTCTTCGTGCTTCAAATCCGGAACTATTCGTTTAAGGTTCGTGTTTATCTAGCTTATCTTCCTTTATTTCTCTTCTTCGTTCCTTTTCGAGGACGAAAAGTTCTTAAGTGGGGGAGAGTGTAACAGCCCTAGTTTTTAGATATTTATTTTATTTTAAATTATTTAATTTTGAAATATATTTATATAAATTATGTTTAAAAATATAGTTTAAATTAGAGATATATTTTATAAATATTTTCATGTCAATAAATTTAATAATATCTGTGAAAAATTTAATCTAAGATTGAACAGTTAAATTTCGCGTTTGACAGACGCGTCAATTATAGGGTATAAAGCAACGTAACAAAACGTGTGTTTTTAAAATGTGAATTTTGTGAAAATTTTTGATGTTTTAACCTACGTCTGTTTAACGTAGTGTAAAAATCAAGTTTTAAATATTTTTGAACAAAAAATATCAGTCAGTATTTTATTCCAAACGTTACTTTGGTTTAAATGGTCAGTTTTGGTTTTAATAATTTGTATAGGTTTCTTTGCATAGATTTTGCCTTTCCGTTCATTGTTTCAAACTAAAATCAATTAAATAAATTAAACATAAAGTAACATACAAACTTATAACCAGACCCAGTTCATATATTTTTCCCAAACATGAGATGAGCATAAAATAACGTACAAAACGTTATATCCAGGCTTATATCACGCAATTATATTTGCATATTTATAAACATAACGTAGAAATCAATGCGTGCACATCAGACTTTGTTTACTCTCTGTTTCACCGGTTACCAAACATCACGATCCATATTTTATAACTAATGCATTCATATTAGCACGTATATGTTTGAAACTGACACTATGAACTAGGCTTGTTTTCCTTTGATCACGCTTTATCATCTCTGCACATCTACCTCTCTCGGCTCCCCTTTGAAATTCATGCGAAAATCAATTTTTAAGAAACTGAACTCCCATTTGATCACGCAAGCCATAAACCCCAGAATCAATGCATGTTTTAATTTTCATCAAATAACGTTCGAGCATTCAATCTGGAAACCATCAGCCTTCAAATATCACACTGTTATTTGCCTATATATCTACACCCACCCCATCAGTTCTTTCACATTTTCGACTATTCTCTGGCTTCATTCATCCATCAGGTAAATAAATGGTTTATTTTCTTTTTCCCTGACTGATGTTTTCTTCCTTCCTCTTTCTCATAAAGTTGTTCTATCTGTGCCTGGCTCGGCCATTTCACTGTGTTATGCCATTTTTCTCCCAAACTGTGTGATAAGATATACATATTTGTATCTCTATGTACATAAACAGAGTTGGGTTGCGTGAAAAGTTGTAGCATAGATTTTTGGACTTGGTTGTTTATGTGTATCACCATGTGTATATATCACAGCCATATGAACAGTAGGAGCATGCAAAATTGTTTGGAAACTCTGACCAGTAGGAGAATCAACTAGGCCTATAGTTGTTATATAACAAGAAAGTATAGGAGGAATATTTGTAAGATAGGACAGAGGCAAGCAATGGTGCAAAGATGATATAACATGGTTGTTCAGTGGGGTTTGGTAGCACTGGTTTAGGGGAGTTTCTGTTTGCATTCACATCAAGTAGTCTGCATAAGCATCTATGATTTTCAGTTACATATGACATAGACTTTTGCATATATATATGAGATAAAACAGTGGTGTTGTAGAAGGCATGGGTGAGTTGTCAGTACATTTATGTTTAAAGTGGTCTGTATATATAAATAGATTTGTAAATCTAGGCATGGTTTGGGTGTCACTATGTGCACGTGTGCACCAGAAAGCTTGGGTCGATCAGTCTGGTGTGAGTATGTTCGAGGCCTAAGTAGGAGTAGGAGGAATAAATAGGTTTGGTGAGTAAATGATGATGGTAATAGTACTGAGAAGGGTATTAGGAGTGGCACTTAGGCAGGAAAGGCTAGAAGATGGGATGTTGGATGTGAATGTGCACCTGTGTATCACTATAAGCTGAGAGGAAATGGCTGCAGTGGTTGATACTAGAAGTAGGTGAGTTTTAGATTTGCATTCATGATTTGATTAGTCTGCATACATAAAGGTTGAATAGGCAGAATCTGTCTGATAAGGCTGAGAAAAGAAGAACTATAGGTAATATATATATGAGTAAATTAAGTAAAAAACTTAGGTGAGTGTTAGTCTACATGTGTAAATTCAGACAGTGTGCACAAAAGGTCAGGTAAGTGTCAGGGTGTGAGTTTTCTAGTTTGTATTCATGACATTGGGTGGAGTTTCAGAGATTTGGCAGGAGCATATCACATGGGCAGTTGTTTATGGTCACTGATTTTGATGGAGCCTGCATATTTTGGCATATGCTTTGCATAAAGATGAAGAGTATCAGTATATGAACTGAGTGCATGGTCTTTGAAGCAGCTTGTAGTGGGATTCCCAGTGTGCATGTTCAATATGTACACCTGTGCACCCTCACATCAGTGGAGATCAACCTTGAAGGATGACTGGGATTTGTAGTGGTGAAGACTGGAGTAGAAGTTGTTAACAATGGAGGTAGGTAGGCAGTTGGATGGGGTAGCAGCTGTCTCCAAAGTAGACACAGAGAAATGCATAAATTTTTGTCTCGAAGTCTTAGCATGGTTTACCCGAAGTTTTGTCATAGCCGACTCGAAGAAGCATTCGTCTGGCTCGAAGCAATTTGTAGCAGCCTCGAAGCAGTGGTCTACCTGTACAGAAGCCTGGGAAGTTTATATTTAAGAAAATTTATATTGTATAGAAATGTTTTAAAAAAAAAAAATTTAAGTTTAAACTAAAAATGAAACTGAATTCAAGGGGTCTGGAAATTGATGTAAGAAAAAAAAAAAAAGGGGCAAGCCCAGTTGTAAAAATTTATAAGTTAACTGGAGTTTGCAAACCAAAGAGAAAAGAGAAAAAGAATTTTATAAGTTTTGGAACGGAAAGGATGAGAAGGGAAGGCTGCAAAAGGAAAAAAAAAAAAAATTGCCGTGTGCATGAACATAGAGTGGTGCACGTACATGCATATATCCGTATCACGGTCATGGAGAAAATTTGGTGCACGTGTATTCGTGTTCAATTTTTGCCGTAGTTGTTTAGGAAAAATTTTCGTCGTAAAATTTTATGTTAGAGCGGTTCACAGCTTTGGGTATACTTGGGCACGTTACACGGTGGAATGGTCGAGCAAAGCAAACAAATCCTTGTTCTATTCTAATTTTTCTTTGACCATAAATTCTAAAGTCGCGTTTCAAATTATTTGAATTTTGGCTAGATTTGAATCTAGGCGACATCCGAGAAATTTTATCGTTTCCCTCTGTCGGTCTCTACCGGTGAATCGTCATTTTGAAATTCAAATTTTCTGCAATTCTCAGGTGAGTTTTTCTCACCAGACATACGTATTTATATTTTAGTAAATTATTGCAAGTGTATGTGTAAAATTGTATTTCACTATTATCTGTCTGTAGTGTAATATAGCATGATGGACCCCATTTGAATTGACACCTCATCAGTTATTTATATATTGTATTATATCTGCAGTATATTATGTTATTGTCTATTTACTGCTTAAATCACCACTGCAAGTTCCCTGTTAAATTTAGATTGTTATGGGCTGAAATGATAGGCCTAAATGATTATTATTGTTAAATTATGCTGTTAACTGCTAAACTGTTAAACTTGGGATTGCGGGTTTGAAATGATAGAACCCGGGGTTTTGTAAATTACGGGTTGAAATGATATACATCCGTATCACTTGACCTAGGCTAGAAAACTATATACAGGCCCGTGGTTCTTATAATATTTTCTGAGATATTTAAAATTATTTTGGAAGTTAAATATTTGATTTAATATCTTTAAAGAATTTTATTTGATTTTTGAATAACTTATAAATGTTAATAAATAAATAAATAAATATTTGAATAAAATTTTGGAATATAACTTATTTTGGAAATTCTGGATTTTGAAAGAATAAGATTTTAGTTAAGAAATATATATATAAATAAATAAATTATATTTGAAAATATTTATTAAGTTAAACAATCTACTACAACATTTAAATGCTGTCTTTTGAAATTGGACTAGTTTTACCCATAACCTTATGTAGCATTTCCTAAGTGCTATGGAATCTAGAATTTGATTGCTTTAAAATTTATGGAATCTGATAAATTTTATTTTATGTTTAAGTTTTGGAAAATCTTAAGATATGATATTTATAACTGGATTTTCCTTAATAAATTTAAGATGAATATTCTAGTATTAAGTAAATTTTGAAAATATTTAATGGCTAAAATTTGGAGTTTTGGAATTTATGGGAATATTCAAGACTAAATAATAAAATATTGATTTGTTGAAAGAATAAAACCCAACCTTAGTTTTGAATAGTAATACTCCAATTGGATATATATATAGAAATTGAAATGGTTTTGGGAACATAAAGTGATATTTAAATTATGGGTTAAAACTTTAAATAAAGAAATATATTTGTAAAGCTATGTAAATTATCTTCTTTACAAAGTAACCATAAAGTTAAACCATTTATTCTATATACCGTTGAATGTCCAAACCATTGTGTTTGGGAGTTATGGTTTTAAAGTAAAATTTCCAAAATACTATGTTTGAAGATATAATTCAAATATTTGGTTTCCAGATATTATAAATTTTAAGCAGTATGGTTTTTGGAAAAGAATTATATTTGAATATAACGATATCATATTGTTTTGGGTTTTAAAATGATATCGTATTTATAGTTTTGAAATGGAAATGTTTATTCTGGTTTTAAGTGTAAACTGCTTTTAAATAACCACGGGTAATAATAACGTTTGGTTGGCAAAGAGACCGGGATCGGATATGGACATACTCTCTGTCGATACCGAAAACCACTTTGACTAACCGTGTACGCGGTGGAGATTCCAGAATGAAGTAGGTTGGTGGTGACGGTTTCTTGAAAGGTATATACGTGGACCCGACTCCCGTGAGTTGGCTTAAGGTGGCTAAAACAGGAGCGATTGACGGATTAATGAGGTAGCTCCTCTGATCGAACGCACTTCTTCGTATACCATTCTATTGCTTATGTGATTGTTTGGGTGCACCCTTTTGATTTGGGAGTGTTGTTCGAGGTGGGCGGTTGCTGCGGCTTCGCGTTACCATCGGTCCGGAAGCGTAATTGGTATATCTACCCTGGCATTGCCTAGTTGTGCCGTGTCACCTACCATATCGA
This sequence comes from Allium cepa, assembly GCA_030765085.1. Taxonomy (NCBI): domain Eukaryota; kingdom Viridiplantae; phylum Streptophyta; class Magnoliopsida; order Asparagales; family Amaryllidaceae; genus Allium; species Allium cepa. The sequence continues at coordinate 58,562,323 of CM060930.1, forward strand.
GCCTTGTACGAGTTTGGTTTTCTCCCGTAGCCCGTGTGGTATCCTCTAGTTGCTTCCCGATCAGGAGGAGCTATGATATTGGATGGACTACTGGGACTATTACGTGTTAAGGGCTATATGGGTAACCCCTTAATGCTAAGAAATAAGTATGTTTATTTTATAAATAGACACTATTGTAATAGCGCATATACTACATAGTAAATAGTTTAACGGATCCTTAGAGGATGGGCGATCCCAAGCATCCTTTAAGTTACTTGCTATATATTACAGTACACTTGAATTAGCTTACATTATATAAGTATGTATGTCCTGACTCGAGTGTTTTGTTTTATTTTACGCTCGGGTCAGCCTGAGTTGCAGTTTCAGTTTTCTTTCCGGAGCTAGGACTCATTAGATCATTCGTGCTGCCGGAAGCTTGTCTCAGTTTCTATACTTCTGTAATTCAAGAACTTTGAAGACTCTATATCTATTTATGTTTAAAAATTGTATGGAAGATTATAAGTTATGTAAATTCTGTTTTGTTAAGTGGCTTCATGAACCACTGAATTTTTAATTTCCGCTGCGAGATTCTGATATCTATGTATGTGATTCTGTGATTTATTTACTGTATATTCTGAGTTTTGCCAAATTTATTCTACAACGCAGTATTTTGAACAAATTCAAGTCCGACATGTGTGGATGCGAATGGTTGAAAATATTGGGTCGTTACAGATTAGATAAGAACATAGTCAATAAAAACCAACATGAACTAGTTGAGCACATCTCTAAACACTCTATTCGTGAGATCCATAAAATAATCGACCTCATTGGTTAACCCAAAGGCATAACTAATCATTTGTAAGAACAGTGCGGACCTCCGAATGTAGATAACGGAGTGCAATCTTCTAATATCCTTAGTTGATGAAACCCTATGGCTAAATTTATTTGCGAGAATATTTGAGCACCCTGGAGTTGACAAAACAACTCATCTATATAGGGTAGAGCTTAATTGTCTGCTTGTTCAGGTCTCGACAATCAATACATAGCCTTAGGGAGCCATCAGACTTTACAATGAAAACTACCGTTGTGCCCCAACTTGAGCGACCAGGTCTAATCAACCCTTTCATTAACAACTCATTGGTTTGATTCCTTAACATATCCTTCTCTTTTGGAGCCATCCTTCAGATAGGGTGTGTAATAGGCCTTGCACCAGGAATCAAGTCAACATGGAACTCAATTTTCCTATGTAGTGGCAAACTTTTCACTTCTTCAAAAACATCCCGAAACTCCTTAACAATCACATCATTTCTAAATCTTTTTAGGATGACTCTTGTGCATACAGGAAACTATTCCTCACAGAATAAGGTTCTTCACGTAATATTTTAATAAACCACATGAAATTGGTCCATACAGTCACCGTCGACTTAACACAACCAAGAATCGCTTTATACTTAGGTAACCAATCCATACCGAGTAAAACTTCAAGCCCAACAAAGTCAAGAACAAATAGGTCTCATGAAAAATTACGCGAAATGTGGGTAACTCAGACATCTTTACAAATCATACAAAGATGACTTATACCGCTTATGGGATTAGACACAAAAATAGGGGTATCTACTTGTAACGATCCGGTTTTTTTTTACTTCCAAAAGGTGACATCAATATGTCCACTGTATAAAATGCCGCACAGTCGATTGCCGGAAAACCGAACCGTTAGGGTTAAAGAAGAAGAAGATAGAAGAAGAAACAGAAAAATAACAGAATCTCACATTTCGCAGCGGAATAATATGTAACAAATAAATGAATATCATTAAAACAAAGAACTATATCAGTTTATACATCACATCAGAGTTTACAACAATACAATACTACACTGGTACTTGGTATAACTTGACTCATATGAAAAATTAACTTCGCACCAACCATATGCAAGAGACACTACATAGTATAAGTGATATGTCTTGCCATCCAGCTTGAACTCTAGATCTCCACAGCATACTTCTTGATCGACTTTGCTCTAGAACAATGATAACCTGACTCTAGGCTGCCCGCGTGGAAAATTATGGGCACCCAGAATTTAGAAAGGCAACAGTAAACTGCAGGTCAGTCATGGGACTAGTGTGAGATCCTAAAAACAGTTATTTTCACAAAGAAAGGAAAAGAAATCCGCTATGCTTTTGGAAAATAAAATTACCATAAGGCCTCCCGGCACACACACAATGCAACCGCGCACTTAGGGGAGATTTATCCTTATGATAGTCAAACATGCTTGATACGCAAAATTCTTTTTAATATTATCCTTAGTGCATAGTGGAAAACATTTGCAAGTATAATATTAATCTTAGCCAGCACACGTACCATTATAGGATGCCTACTATAGCTACCATATTAGAAGACAGGTTCTATAACTGTAACGTCCCGCCTTTCTGCATGCTTTAAATCGACGATAAACCACACATGTTAGACTTAAACCGTATAGAAGGGTAGATTGTTATGGGGTAAATAAGAAAAAGCTAAGAAAGAAAAAACAAAATAGAATCTTGCAGCGGAACGATAAAATATAATAATCAAATAAACAGTTCATGAAGCTGTTTTACAAAATGTTTGATTATACTTATATAATACATATCAGAGTTACACATAGCAGAGAATAATAAACAACAATGCAGCGAAATAGTAAGAATATAGTGAAAGACTATAATAACTAATGATAATAAATGTTTGTCTTCGTGTCTTCAAATCCTGAAATGCTAAGGCTGACCCGAGCAAATTGAAAAGACAAAACATTCGAGTCAGAACTAAAAGATCTTATGTAAGTTAAATCAATAGTAAATAATATGAGTGGAACGGCGTCAGAGATGTTTAAGGGATTTGACATCTCATATCCAGTGTCTAACGCGAGTGTCGTAACTTAAGAGATGTTCGGGATTCACATCTCCTAAGGAACCATTAAACTATCTACTGTATGGTAATATACACTATTATAATAGTGTCTAAAGTAAAGTATAATATACTGAAAATAGCGTTAAAGGGTAACCCATATAGCCCTTAACACACTTTTATATTCCCATAGTCTATACAGTACCGTAATCTCCCCCGTACTGGGCGTCGTCAGAGGTCACTCCATAGGTATGGTACAAAACAAAATCGTATAAGGCGCGCTAGGGTAGGTGACACGGCACAACTAGGCAATGCCAGTGTAGATATATCAATTGCTATCCGGGCTGGTGGTAAAGCATATGCGCATCTACCGCCCACCTCAATCCACGCCCTCAAAATCAAAAATCAAAAGTGGCTACCAAATAAATCCAAAAGTCAGAGTATAATATCGAAGGGACGTGTCCGATAAGAGGGGCTACCTCCTTGGCCCGAGAATTGCTCCTGTTTTAGCCACCTTATGCCAACTCAAGAGAGTCGGGTCCACTTATTTACCTCAAAGGAAACGCCGCCACCATCCTACTTCATTCTGTAATCTCCACCGCGTACATGGTTGTTAAAGTGGTTTTCGAAGTTGGCAGATAGTATGACAACTTCCGATCCCGGTCTCTTCAACAACCAAACGTTATTATAACACCGTGGTCATTTCAAAATAATAATACTTTAAAACCAGGATATAATATTCATTTCAAAACCATATATATATGATATCATCTTCATTTAAAAGCCAAATCAATAAGATATCATTTTCATTAAAACCCAAATCAATATAATTTCATTTTTATTTCAAATATATCCATTTCCCAAAATCATAGCATTTTCAAATTATAATACCTTGAAACCCATAACTTTGAAACATAACTTCCAATACTTAAATGGTTTAATATTAAATTACTTTACATAACAAATTATCTTCTTTAATTTCACAAATCAATTACAAATATAAATTTGAATACCAAATAAACCATTTCAATTTCCATATATTTCAAATCTTTAATTATTCAATATTTCAAAACTAAATTTTATAATTCATACACACACACACCCCCAAATTCTCTTCACTACTATTTAGTTTTGAAATATTTCCTTAATAAATCCAATATCCTTTAAATAAAACTTCAAATTCAATAACTGAATATTCCTCAATTTATTTAGATTTCATATATTTCACTTAAATCACCTTAAACCCGAATTAAGTTATAATACCATATTCCTTAAAAATCTCAATTTCAATTAGTTCCAAATGGATTCTTATTAACTATACTTCTTAATTAGATAAAATCTCAATCAATTTCAAACTATCTTCTCAACCTTGATTTATAAAAATCAATATAAACTCCATATTAAAAATATAATTTAAGTTAATACTTGTCCATATTATATTTTAATAAAATCAAACTTTATTATTAAACTTATTTTATACTTTAAACAAATTTTATTCACAGCTTAAACCAAGAATTAACCATATATATAAGAACATTTATAAAATATCCAAATCAATATCTCGAAAATCATATATTTCTTTACAAACCATAGAAATCCTTTCAAAATATTTATATATATAGACCATGGTGCCTGTATATAATTCTCTATCCTATGGTCAAGTGATATGGATATTTATCATTTCAATCCGTAATTTAAAATAAAAATTACGGTTATATCATTTCAAACCGCAATCCCGAATAAAATAAATTGCGTAACAATTTGCAGTTTATAACAATATATAACATAACATCCATTCATCCAATATCAACCATCAACCATTTATCACAATCATCATCCAATTCAAACCATAACATTAATATAGAACAGATAATAAATAACAGGTAATTACTAGCAGTTTGTATACAGTAATAAATTAATTTAACTGGCAGTTTATTTGCAATAATAAATTGAATAAAAATTTAATTCAATAAATTAAATTTAACGGGAATGATGATAAAAATATACCAAACAGCAATAAATAAATTTCTAATCACATCAAAAATTTGCAACAACCCGGTATTTTCAACCATTCGCATCCATTATAAGTGTATAGGTAGACACTCATGTCGGAATTGAATTGCTCAAAATACCGCGTTGTAAATAAAAATTTGGCAAATCTCAGGATATACAGTAAATAAAAATCACAGAGTATAAAAAAATGCAGCGGAAGAAAAAGAGATAGTAGTTCATGAAGCTACTATATAAATATGAGATACATCAGAGTTAAATGAGATACAACAGAAGAGTAACAGGATACATCTACAAATCAGATACATCACTGAACCACTGGATACTGAAACAAAATAGGTGGCTGGATCTTCAAGGAAAGCTCCAACGCCGAAGGTGAATCTGGAATGCTAACTCACTCAATCTGACCCGAGCGTAAAGCAAAACACAAAACCCTCGAGTCAGGACATAAATACTTATAAACTGTAAATCAACTCAAGTGAACAGTAACAAAATGCATCAGTAACTTAAAGGATGCTTGGGACCGCCCATCGTCTAAGGATCCGTTAAACTATTTACTATGTAGTAATATACGCTATATACGGTAGTGTCTAATCAGTAAAGTATAATCATATAGAAAATAGCGTTAAGGGGATGGTGAACCTTAACGCGGTCGGATCTTTAAAACCAAAATCGTAGTGGGCTCGATATAAGGATATGACACCGCACGCGAGGCAATGCCAGGGTGGATACACCGTTTGCACTCCCGGACCGGTGGTGATGGCAAGCCAGCAGCTTCCGCCCACCTCGAACAATACCCCCGAATCAAAGTGGCGCCACCGAATCGAATCACAAAAGTAATAGAATAGTTTCCGATGGAGCATGGTCGATGAAAGGGTGCGACCCTTTGTTTAGCCCGGTATAGCTCCTGTTTTAGTCATATATGCCAACTCACGGGAGTTGGGTCCACGTAACATACCTCGAGAACGTCGCCACCATCCTACTTCATTCTGGAATCTCCACCGCGTACACAGTTGTTAAAGTGGTTTTCGGTATTGTCCGGCTATAAGACAATATCCGATCCCGGTCTCTTTAACAACCAATCGTTATTATAACCCATGGATATTTATTTCAAATAATTTATACTTTCAAGACCAAAATATCGTACTCATTTCAAAACAATATCACAATTGTATCATTTCCATTTCAAAAAAAATTCAATATCATATCATTCAAATAAAACCCAAATTTTCAAATCATTGAATATTTCTTTAAATTTATTAAACTTGAAATATTCCTTTAAATTATCATAGCATTTTGGAGATGTTACCTTAAGGAATCATAACATTTTTGGAATGTACTATTTTCCACTTTACATTGTATATAATCAAAGTATTGATAAGCTTAAAATTTTAACATGTCAATTTATCATAGCCTTATAGTTAAATAAACTTTCTTACTGTAATATACAATTTAAACCGAAATTCTTATGTTAAGTTAAAAGCACCTTATTAACTTACATTATTATTACAATAAAGAAATTTTATTATTTTAATCATTTAAAGTATGCCATTCACATAAATTAAAACTTGCTTATCAAATGTACGTTATCAACTTACATTTTATTATTACAGTAAGTAACATTTATCATTTTAATCAATTTAAAATACACCATTACATTGATTAAAATCTACGTGTCAAATGTACGTTTTAAATTTTATATTCCTATTACAATAATGAACATTTATTAATTTAAATCAATACCACACTACTTAAAACTTTACATGTTTCTTTCTTAATTAAAACTTTACATGTTCTTGCATTAATTAAAACTTTCATGTTCTCTCATTAATTAGGACTTTACACGTTTCTTTCATTAATTAAAAACTTATACGTTTCTTTCATTAATTAAAACTTATACCTTTCTTTCATTAATTAGGAATTTACATGTTCCTATCAGTAATTAGAACACCATAAGTTCTTTCATTAATTAAAACATATACGTTTCTTTCATAAATTAAAACCTATACGTTTCTTTCACAAATTAAAACCTATACGTTTCTTTCATAAATTAAAACCTATACGTTTCTTTCATAAATTAAAACCTATACGTTTCAGATTTATATTAAAATTTCACAAATTTAACTAAACTTCCAGTTTATTTAATTAATTTAACATCTTTAGTTAAAACTCAAATTTCACATTTTCAAGTCAAGTTATATTTTAAAATTTCATTTTCAACAGTCATTTATTCAACCACTTAAATTTATAGAAAATCAATAATTCTTTAATAAATCACTTAAATTCAAATATAAATCAATTTATCATATTTACCATTTTCCAAATAAAATTAAAGTCCATTTTATTCATGTAACTTAAATATCATTTTTAGTCAAAATTCCAAATTTCAAATATAAGTTATATTTCAAAATCCAGTTAATCCATTCATAAATTACATTTTTAACACATAGAAAAATCATAATTTATTTATTTTAAAACCTTTCAAAATCTATTTAAATCAAATTTCATAATTTTATATTTTTAAAATACTTAAAATATTCAAAGCACTTTATAGAATAACCACGGGTCTGTATATAGTTTTCTAACCTAGGTCAAGTGATACGGATATGTATCATTTCAATCCGCAGTTTAAAAGGTAAAAATCCGGGTTCTATCATTTCAAACCCGCAATTCCAAGTTTAAATAAATAAATAAAATAACTCAGGCCTATCATTTCAGCCCATAACATTTTTTCTAACAGGGAACTTGCAGTGTGATCATATACAGAAATAATATAAACAAGGTCAATATCACAATATACAGTTATATATCAGATGTCAGGTGAAAATTAACAGTTTTAACATGGTAATAATATGGTAATAACATGGAATAGCATATCATACGGTCATCATTAGCTTGCATAAACATTTTTTATTACTAAACACTTGTCATCAATTCACTTTTCATAAGTACAAATGTCAGAGTGAGAAAGACTCACCTTTTTCAAAACTAGAGACCAAAACAACATACAAGCACGACTCCAAAGGCACGACAAGCACAATTTCACGACTTTTGATTTGAGTTGAAAGATAGCCAAGATATGATTTTGTATCATCAACCCAAAACAAAACAAACCAGACAATATATAAACATTCAACATAAAATAACATTGAAACAATTTTGAAATACAAAGCGAAATGAACAAGATAGATTGGACCTTGCTTCAACCACTTCAATGCTTGGCCTAAGGGACACTTATGCTTGGCTATGATGATGCTTTGACTCAGGTATGACATCATATAGGTCAGGTTTAACATCATATAGGCAAGGCAACAAGTGGAGATGAAGGGAATGAGGCAACAATGGTCAAAAACATTGTTTTTAGGCATGTATGTTGCAATTTGAAGGGTTAGGCCACCATAGATGGCTCGGACATAGTCATGGTTGGTGGAGTAGATGGTGTTGGAGTCATGGAAGAGATGTAGGAGTTTGTGGCTGCGACTATGGAGAAGAGGCCGATCCAAACTTAGAAGAGAAACAAGGCAAAATTGCATAGAAAAGTAAGAAAAGTAGAAAGAAGAGAGGGATTTACCTAATTTTTTTTCTTCAAGGTGGAGGCCATGATTTTTAGGGTTTTGGGGCTTCAAAAATTCGTGAATGATAAGAGGAAGTCGGCTGCAAAGGATGGGGAAAGGAATGGGTAAGATGAATTGATGTATTAATGACAGAAGAAACTGCAAAAGAAACGGATAAAACGTTTTTTCTGTTTCTTAGCTCTTAACCCTTTCAAATTTCTCATATATATTTATATACATCCAAATAACTGAAAATAATTAAAATCTCAGTTAAAATTCGAAAATATAACAGATAAACAAAATATTAAAAATTAAACATTAATTAGATATGATTAAATAAGAAAAATGGCACACAAATATGAAAACTAGACTTAAGAATTAGAAATAACTTCAATACACTTTGGAAAAATTTACTTAAATTTAAATACATAAAAAATGAATAAAATAAAGTAAAACACAGCAAATAAAAGTGAGTGCATAAAATAAATAAATAAATTTTAATTATATATAATTAAAATAAGAAAATGGCTTAAAATTGTAGACTGGGCTTTAAAATTAGAAATAAATCCAAATGAACTTTAGAAAATCTTCATGGACTTGTAAAATATTTATAACAAATAAAATAACAAAAAAAATAAAAGTGCATTCACAAAAAAAAAATTATTAAATATAATTTTTATGAAGAAAATGGTAGAAAATTAGAAAACAACCTTTAAAAATAGGAAATAAATACAATAAATTTTGGAAAAATTCTATTATCATTTAAAAACATCTAAAAGTCAAAATATAAATAATAAAACATATTATCACATATTAAAATAAAATATAACCAAGAAGAAGTAATTTATACAATTTAAAATAGTCATTGTTAAATAACCCTATATACGCACAATATTGTAAAGGGTATAACTTTCACAATTTACATCCAAATTCAACGAAACGAAAAGTGGTGTTCTTATAATTTTATGTACGTTCATAATAAAAGAAAAAATTTAAATTTTAAACTTTTAAAATTTTAAGTTGAAAGTCACAGTTTGACTATTTTGACCAAAATCAGCATTTCAGGCAAAAAATTCAACTTACAAAATTTTGGAATTATAACTCATATAAAAATCAAGATTATATTTAAATAATAAATTTAACCGTTTCAAAAAGTAAAATAAGTTTTTAAATCAAAATCTTACATCAAAACTAATTAAAATATACAATAAAATAATTACAAAATATAGGGTTGTTACACTCTCCCCCACTCAAAACTTTTCGTCCCCGAAAAGGAATGAGGTGTGGAAGGGCACAGAAAAGATAGAGTGAAATAGGATTAAGATAAGATGACAAGAAGATTGAAGTTATACCTGATAACTGTTGTTATAGGTAAGTTTTACAAGGTGGAGCTGATCTTTCCAAGATTCTACAAAATTAAGAACACAAGCACGAAAAAGGTGGATTCAAAATGATTACCAAAGATCTATCAAAGATTATAGAAAGATTCCTATACCAATCTATAGCAAGATAAGGAGGAGGAGGATAACAAAAATAGTTTGGAAAACAAAATAAGGAAATAAATTTGAAAGCATGGAAATTTCAACTAAAATAGAGAGTAAATCTTTACACAAGTTAAATAAATCTTAACTATCTCAAATTTCGTTATCTTATTATCCAATCATCATAAATTAACAAATTTCAAAACCATGGGTTTGAAAAATAATCATTTATTACACTCACAGTGTATTTAATAAATTTAATTCTTCTTTGTTCCTAAATAAAATTAAATTTATTCCTCTCACTATATTTATCACTTATGTTAACCATACTTACACTTAATATAACTGCTTTCTTTTATTCTTAGTTCTTTTAACATCATTTTATTGTAAGTTATTCAATTACACTTTATTATATTTACCTCTGTTAATCATTTTATAATTAAAATTTAAGTGTATAACATTTATTATAACCTCTCAAATTTTATTTATAAAATCTTTTTATATTGTATATTACCCAATTACATTGTTAACTTCTGAAATTAAGGTAAGTTATATTGGAATGAAATTGTGTCATACAAATAAAACTTTCCAATTCAATTATCTCAAGTTTTAATCATTTATCCAAAATTTTGATTTTCTTTTTATAATTGAAATTATTCTTTAATATAGAGTTTAAGAATTAAATTTCCGATTCCATTCAAACCATTTAGAGATAAGTAATAATATATACATAATATATCAAATCAAATTTCAATCATTTTTTATATATATGTTATAAACCAAGTCATATTTCAGAAATTCAAATCAATTTAATTCCCAAAACAAAGCTGTAGCAAGACTACAGAACAGTCTCTTCACTACGAAACTCGAAAATGAACGTCGATGATGCTACAGTCATCACCAGAATTATTTTCTAGCGACAAAGAGAAGAGTACTAATTTTAAACTTGAAAATTCTTTGGAAACAAATTTCTATTTGAAAATATTTTAAATATTATATCCCTTTAAACTTTTAAACAAAAGGTTTGGAACCATCGGAAATTAAATTCTCAAAATTTCTTTTTCTAAATTCATTTAAGTTCCCATATAAATTTATAACAATTATTTATAAATTCATTTATAGAACAATAAATGATAAATCAAGTATTATCATTTCAAATTATCAATTTGAATCATTTTATTAAGTTCCATAAATATATATATCAAAATTTTATTTCATTAACCAAATTTTAAAATAATATCGTGTCAGTTTGTTCTGTCAAAGTGTTTTAGAAATCCTATCGATAGCGTTGATCAGACGAATCGATCGGAAACCCAAATCAACATCAACAACTCCAACAACACAATATAAAAAAAAATATAGATTGACAAATACAATTCAAAATGTTTGAAAATATGTTGGAAACAAAAGACAAGATGATTAAATACAGAGTAGGGAGGCAGATAAGCTAAAGTAAATCACGGGCAACCTTAATCGGGTCAACCGTGACTTAAAGTATAAGATCGAAGTGGATTTTCTAGGGTAAATCTACATTTGACCTCAAGAGATAGAGTTTGGGATAATAGGAGATACTAGCATCTAAACCGAGGATATAAAATTTTTGGTGAATCGATGCTGTTGTAAAGGAGTTTCACTCCTTTTACAAGAAAATTTTTGAGATTGGCGGGACCGCCAATTCACTATAAAGATCATTCGAAGTGGAGTTATGGGATACTCTAGAATCAAGTGAAGATGAGTAGCGGAGAATAAGAATGGATTTTTGGAACCGCAGGGAACGTTCCAGAATTCAAAGGAATCGAGTCAAAAGAGAGAGATTCAACTCGAATGAAAGTGATTCTGTAAATACATCTACTCCATATGCTGAGTTTTGCCTAGAGCTAACCAAAGCTCTGATACCAACTGTAACAACCCGGTATTTTCAACCATTCGCATCCATTATAAGTGTATAGGTAGACACTCATGCCGGAATTGAATTGCTCAAAATACCGCGTTGTAAATAAAAGTAAATAAAAATCACAGATCACAGACACAGAGTATAAAAAAAATGCAGCAGAAGAAAAAGAGATAGTAGTTCATGAAGCTACTATATAAATATGAGATACATAAGAGTTAAATGAGATACAACAGAAGAGTAACAGGATACATCTACAAATCAGATACATCACTGAACCACTGGATACTGAAACAAAATAGGTGGCTGGATCTTCAAGGAAAGCTCCAACGCCGAAGGTGAATCTGGAATGCTAACTCACTCAATCTGACCCGAGCGTAAAGCAAAACACAAAACCCTCGAGTCAGGACATAAATACTTATAAACTGTAAATCAACTCAAGTGAACAGTAACAAAATGCATCAGTAACTTAAAGGATGCTTGGGACCGTCCATCCTCTAAGGATCCATTAAACTATTTACTATGTAGTAATATACGCTACATACGGTAGTGTCTAATCAGTAAAGTATAATCATATAGAAAAAAGCGTTAAGGGGATGGTGAACCTTAACGCGGTCGGATCTTTAAAACCAAAATCGTAGTGGGCTCGATATAAGGATATGACACCGCACTCGAGGCAATGCCAGGGTGGATACACCGTTTGCACTCCCGGACCGGTGGTGACGGCAAGCCAGCAGCTTCCGCCCACCTCGAACAATACCCATGAATCAAAGTGGCGCTACCGAATTGTAACAACCCTGTATTTTGTAATTATTTTATTGTATATTTTAATTATTTTTAATGTAAAATTCTGATTTAAAAATTTATTTTTTTTCTTATTTGAAATGATTAAATTTATTATTTAAATATAATCTTGATTTCTATATGAGTTATAATTCCAAACTTGTGTAAGTTGAATATTTGCCTGAAATGTTGATTTTGGTCAAAATAGTCAAACTGTGACTTTTAACTTAAAATTTTAAAAGTTTAAAATTTTAAATTTTTTTCTTTTATTATGAAAGTACATAAAATTCTAAGAACACCACTTTTCGTTTCGTTGAAATCGGATGTAAATTGTGGAAGTTATACCCTTTACAATATTGTGCGTATATAGGGTTATTTAACAATGACTATTTTAAATTGTATAAGTTACTTCTTCTTGGTTATATTTTGTTTTAATATGTGATAATATGTTATATTATGTATATTTTGACTTTTAAGTATTTTTAAAATGATAATATAATTTTTCTAAAGTTTATTTGAATTTATTTCAATTTATAAAGCATAGTCTACAATTTTAAGCCATTTTCTTAATTTAACTATATATAATTAAAATTTATTTATTTATTTTATGCACTCACTTTTATTTGCTGTGTTTTACTTTATTTTATTCATTTTACATGTATTTAAATTAAAGTAAATTTTTCCAAAGTATATTGAAGTTATTTCTAATTCTTAAGTCAAGTTTTCATTTTCTGTGCTATTTTTCTTGTTTTAATCATATCTAATTTATATTTAATTATTAATATTTTGTTTATCTGTTATACTTTCGAATTTTAACTGAGATTTTAATTATTTTCAGTTATTTAGATGTATATAAATAGATATGAGAAATATGAATGAGTTAAAGGCTAAGAAACGTAAAAACGTTTCACTGTTTCTTTTGCAGTTTCTTTTGTCATCAATACATCTGTTTTTTTTTGCATTTCCCTATACCATCTCCAGCCGACTTCCCTTGCTCATTTGTCACGAATTTTTCTCTTTCTCAACCCTAAAAATCATGGCCTCCATCTTGAGAAAAAAATCTGGTAATGGCTACATCCTTTTTCTACCTTTTTCTTCTCATTTTCTATGTATTTTGTCTAGTTTTCTATGCTTTCTGGATTGGCCTCTACCACCCACCATCACCACCATACTCTCCACCATCCCCTACCACTCTTCCTTGGCATCATCTCCAGCCATCATTTCAGATCCATCCATGGACACACCTCCCTTGGTGACAAAACTCCACAAAACTGCAAATAATGTCCAAAACAATGCACTATCCACCACTATTACTTCACCCCTTTCATCCACCACCTTGGCCACCACCATAGGCCGCTACCACCACCTTTTCCAGACCTACCCACACCCCTCCATCTACTGTCCAAACCTGTAAAAGTATGGCCAAGCCCCTCTTGACCCAAGGCCGAGCCTTGTTGTGCTCAAAAACTTCATATATGTTGCCTTGACAAATTGTGTGCTTCATGTTATAACCCTACCACTCCATACTCCTTCTAGCCGTGAGTTATGGTGCCAAACCTGAGAAATATGATCATCATGGCTGAACCCAAGAACCTCCTAGGCCAAGCATTTGAATGGTTAAAGCAAGGTCAAGTAATCTATTCCTTTGTTGCTTCGTATTTTCATTGTTTCAACATTGTTTTGCGTTGAATATTTATGTGTGTATTGTCTTGTTTTGGTTATTGTTTACAAGACAAATATCAAGGGTCTCCATTCATTCAAATCAAAAGTCGTGCTGTATCGTGCTTGTCATACTTTTGGAACCGCTTTTGTGTTTGTTGTTTTGGTCTTCAGCTTGAAACAGTGAGTCTTTCTCACTCTGACATTTATACTTATAAAAAGTGAATTGATGACAAGTGTTTAGTAATAAAAAATGTTTATGCAAGTTAATGATGATCATATGATATGCTATGCCATGTTATTACCATATTATTACCATGTTAAAACGGTTAATTTTCACCTAACATATGATATATGACTGTATATTGTGATATTGACCTTGTTTATATTATTTCTGCATATGATCACACTACAAGTTCCCTTTTAGAAAAAAATGTTGTGGGCTGAAATGTTAGGCCTGATTTATTTTATTTAATTTATTTTAACTTGGGATTGCAGGTTTGAAATGATAAAATCCGGATTTTCTTTGTAAATTACGGGTTGAAATGATATATTACCCGTATCACTTTACCTAGCGTAGAAAATTTTATACAGGCCCGTAGTTAAAATATGCTTTTCTAAAAAATTTAAAATATCTTAGAAATTTAATTATTATAATATTTTGATTTTTAATTTAATAAAAAAAGGATTTTTGTAAAATATTATTGATCTTCTGAATAATTGTAAGTGACGTGAATTAATGAAAAACTTAGAAATTTTGAACGTAAGTTATTTTGGAAATTTTGATTTAATTTTAATTGGAAATTTAATTGAATATGAAATTATGATAAATTTATGATAATTTGAATATAAATTAATTTAAAGTGATTTTTATATCATATTAATGATTTTAATAAAGTTGAAATGTGAAATGAATGAATATTGTAAGTTGAAATTTTGAAATAGAACTAAAACTGAAAATTTATGAAATTGACGTAAAAGTGAACTTTTAGTTAAGTAAATGAAAATAAAACAAAGTTATATTTGAGAATTTGAACTTAAGTGTTAATTTGAAATTTAATGTAATGGATTTTAAAAATTCAACATTGCATTTTAATAAGTGAATTATTATTAAATCTTGATTTTTGAATGGAAATTTAACTTTATAAAATTATGAACTTGAGGAAAATTAAATGAAGTTTATAAATGTGAAAATGTATGGTTTTATAAGTTAAAAATGTTTTAAATAAAAATATAATTGGTTGAGAAATTATATTGAATATTTGAAGTTAATTGACTGTATTTTTGAAATGCTATTAATTACAATGTAAATGATATTACAGCATTTGAAAATGCTGTAGTTGATGATAATAAACTAAAAAGCTAAATTGAATTAAAAGCTATTATAGCAATTTTTGTAAGTGCTATAAATTGTTGAATTTAACTAAGTTTATTCGAAATTTAAGTAAACCCTATTACAAGATTTTAAAATGTTGTCTTTTGTTAAATTGAACTGTTTTGAATGTATTTTTCCGTAGCGTTTCTAAATACCACGAAAAGTGAATTTTCACTGCGTTGATAAACTTAAGTGAATAAATGAACTTTGGAAATCGAAAATTTTGGAAATTTAATAATTTAATTATTAAACATAATAACTTCATTTTAATGATTAAAAATGATTTTTGGAATATATACTGTTTTGAAATATGGATTGAAATGATATTTTAAATTGAATAAAATGAATAATGATTTGAAATGAATGTGGTTTCGAAAGGATATGATATTTTGATATATTAAATGATTGAAATGTGGTTTTGAAAGATATGATATTTTGATATTAAAATGATTTGAAAAGAAGATCCGAAAGATATGATACTTTGGAATGATTTAATCTTTATTTTGATAAAGATTTGGGTTGAAATAATATTTTATTTTGAAGTATAAATATTGTTTGAAAAAGTCATAACTACAGGTTATAATAACGGTTGGTTGTTAAAGAGACCGGGATCGGATATTGTCTTATAGCCGGCCAATACCGAAAACCACATTAACAACTGTGTACGCGGTGGAGATTCCAGAATGAAGTAGGATGGTGGCGACGTTCTCGAGGTATATTACGTGGACCCAACTCCCGTGAGTTGGCATATATGACTAAAACAGGAGCTATACCGGGACACACAAAGGGTCGCACCCTTTCATCGAGCATGCTCCATCGGAAACCATTCTATTACTGTTGTGATTCGATTCGGTGGCGCCACTTTGATTCGGGGGTATTGTTCGAGGTGGGCGGAAGCTGCTGGCTTGCTGTCACCACCGGTCCGGGAGTGCAAACGGTGTATCCACCGTGGCATTGCCTCGCGTGCCGCGTCATATCCTTATATCGAGCCCACTACGATTTTGGTTTTAAAAATCCGACCGCGTTAAGGTTCACCATCCCCTTAACGCTATTTTCTATATGATTATACTTTACTGATTAGACACTACCGTATATAGCGCATATTACTACATAGTAAATAGTTTAACGGAACCTTAGAGGATGGGCGGTCCCAAGCATCCTTTAAGTTAGTGATGCATTTTGTTACTGTTCGCTTGAGTTGATTTACAGTTTATAAGTATTTATGTCCTGACTCGAGGTTTTTGTGTTTTGCTTTACGCTCGAGTCAGATTGATTGAGTTAGCATTCAAGATTCACCTTCGGAGTTGGAGCTTTCCTTGAAGATCCAGCCGTCTATTTTGTTTCACTATCCAGTGTTTCAGTGATGTATCTGATTTGTACCTGATGTATCTTGTTACTCTTCGGTTGTATCTTATTTAACCCTGATGTATCTTATATTTTATATAGTAGCTTCATGAACTACTATCTCTTTTTCTTCCGCTGCATTATTATTACTCTGTGTCTGTGATCTGTGATTTTATTTACTGTATATTCTTAGGTTTGCCAAAATTTTATTTACAACGAGGTATTTTGAGCAATTCAATTCCGGCATGAGTGTCTACCTATACACTTATAATGGATGCGAATGGTTGAAAATACATGGTTGTTATAGTTGGTATCAGAGCTTTGGTAGCTCTAGGCAAAACTCAGCATATGGAGTGAATGTATTTACAGAATCACTTTCATTCGAGTTTGAATCTCTTCCTTTTTGACTCAATTCCTTTGAATTTTGAAACGTTCCCTACGGTTCCAAAACCCATTTGTATCCCTCACTATTCATCTTCTTTTGACTCTGGAGTATTCCATAACTCCGCTTCGAATGATCTTTCTTGTGAGTCGGTGGTTACGCCAATTTCAAATTGAATTGAAAAAAGGGGAAATCTTATTTACAATTAGCATCGATTCACCAGAGATTCTTATCTATCCTTGGTTTATGTGCTAATATCTTTTGTTATTCCAAACTCTAACTCTTGAGGTCGAATGCAGATTTACCCTAGAAAATCCACATCGATCTTATTCTTTAAGTCACGGTTGACACGGTTAAGGTTGCCCGTGATTTGTATAAGCTTATCCATCTTCCTATTCTGTTATTTAATCATGTCATCCTTGTTTCCAACTTATTTTTAAATCATAATCTCCTTTGATTTGTGTTAATGAAAAAATTTGAATCTCTATCCTTCTTTGAAAATCTATTCACGTATAGTGTATTTGTAAACTAGTATTTAAAATTTAAAATGTTTTATATATTGTGTTGTTTGAGTTGTTGATGTTGAGTTGGGTTTCTGATCGATACGTCTGATCAGCGCTATCGATAAGATTTCCAAAACACTTTGACGGAACAAACAGACACAATATATATATTTTTTTAAAATTTTTAGTTAATGAAATAAATTTTGATATATAAGTATATTTATGGAACTTAATGAAATGATTTTAAATTGATAATTTGAAATGATAATACTTGATTTATCATTTATTGCTCTACAAATAGATCTATAAATATTTGTTTATAAATTTATTTGGGAACTGAAATGAATTTAAAACAAGAATTTGAGGATTTGAATTCCGATTATTTCGAACTTTGGTTTAAAGTTTTAAAAGGTTATATTATTTAAAGTATTTTGAATAGAATTTGTTTTCAAAGAATTTTAAAGGTTTAAAATTAGTGCTCTTCTCTTTGTCGCTGGAAAATAACTTCGGTGATGATCGCAACATCATCGACGTTCATTTTCGAGTTTCGAAGTTAGGAGACTGTTCTGTAGTCTTGCTACATCTTTGTTTTGGGAAATTAAATTGATTTGAATTTCTAAAATATGACTTGATTTATAATATATATATATATATATATATAGATATATGATTGAAATTTGATTTGACGTATTATATATGTATATATATTATTACTTATCTCTAAATGGTTTGAAGAAATCGGAAATTTAATTCTTAAATTTTATTTTAAAGAATAATTCCAAAAAAAAAAATCAAATTTTTGGATGAATATCAAGCATGAAATTATTTAATTGGAAATTTTATTTGTATGATACAATTGCATTCAAATATAACTTACCAAAATTTCAGAAGTTAAAAAGGTAATTGGATAATATACGATATAAAAAGATTTTATAAATAAAATTTGAATGGTTATAATAAATGTTATACACTTAAATTTTAATTATAAAATGATTAATAGAGATAAATAAAATAAAAAGGGGTAATTGAATAACTTACAATAAAATAATGTTAAAAGAACTAAGATTAAAAGAAAGTTGTTATAATAAGTGTAAGTATGTTTAACATAAGTGATAAATATATTGAGAGGAATAAATCTAATCTTTACTTGGAATAAAGAAGAATAAAATTTATTAAGTACATTGTGAGTTTAATAAATGATTATTTTTCAAACCCATGGTTTTAAAAATGGTTAATTTTAGATGATTGGATAATAAGATAATGAAATTTGAGATAGTTAAGATTTATTTAACTTGTGTTAAGATTTATTCTCTGTTTAAGTTGAAATTTCCATGCTTTCAAATTCATTTCCTTATATTTTTTTTTCAAACTATCTTTTGGTTGTCCTTATCATCCTTATCTTGCTATAGACCGGTATAGGCATCTTTCTATAATCTTTCTGTTTAGAAATTTTTCTATAATCTTTGATAGACCTTTGGTAATTATTTTGAATCCACCTTTTTCGTGCTTGTGTTCTTGATTCTGGAGGATCTTGGAAAGATCATCCCCACCTTGTTAAACTTACCTATAACAACTTTTATCAGGTATAACTTCAATCTTCTTGTCATCTTATCTTAATCCTATTTCACTCTATCTTTTCTGTGCCCTTCCATACCTCATTCCTTTTCGGGAATGAAAAGTTTTGAGTGGGGGAGAGTGTAACAACCCTGTATTTTGTAATTATTTTATTGTATATTTTAATTATTTTTAATGTAAATTTTTGATTTAAAAACTTATTTTTTTCTTATTTGAAATGGTTAAATTTATTATTTAAATATAATCTTGATTTTTATATGAGTTATAATTCCAAACTTGTGTAAGTTGAATATTTGCCTGAAATGCTGATTTTGGTCAAAATAGTCAAACTGTGACTTTTAACTTAAAATTTTGAAAGTTTAAAATTTTAAATTTTTTCTTTTATTATGAAAGTACATAAAATTCTAAGAACACAACTTTTCGTTTCGTTGAAATCGGATGTAAATTGTGGAAGTTATACCCTTTACAATATTGTGCGTATATAGGGTTATTTAACAATGACTATTTTAAATTGTATAAGTTACTTCCTCTTGGTTATATTTTGTTTTAATATGTGCTAATATGTTATATTATGTATATTTTGACTTTTAAGTATTTTTAAAATGATAATTTAGTTTTTCTAAAGTTTATTTGAATTTATTTCAATTTATAAAGCCTAGTCTACAATTTTAAGCCATTTTCTTAATTTAATTATATATAATTAAAATTTATTTATTTATTTTATGCACTCACTTTTATTTGCTGTGTTTTACTTTATTTTATTCATTTTACATGTATTTAAACTAAAGTAAATATTTCCAAAGTATATTGAAGTTATTTATAATTCTTAAGTCAAGTTTTCATTTTCTGTGCTATTTTTCTTGTTTTAATCATATCTAATTTATATTTAATTATTAATATTTTGTTTATCTGTTATACTTTTGAATTTTAACTGAGATTTTAATTATTTTCAGTTATTTAGATGTATATAAATATATATGAGAAATTTGAAAGAGTTAAAGGCTAAGAAACGTAAAAACTTTTCACTGTTTCTTTTGCAGTTTCTTTTGTCATCAATACATCTGTTTTTTTTTTGCATTTCCCTATACCATCTCCAGCCGACTTCCCTTGCTCATTAGTCACGAAATTTTTCTCTTTCTCAACCCTAAAAATCATGGCCTCCATCTTGAGAAAAAATCTGGTAATGGCTACATCCTTTTTCTACCTTTTTCTTCTCATTTTCTATGTATTTTGTCTAGTTTTCTATGCTTTCTGGATTGGCCTCTACCACCCACCATCACCACCATACTCTCCACCATCCCCTACCACTCTTCCTTGGCATCATCTCCAGTCATCATTTCAGATCCATCCATGGCCACATGTGACGCCCCACCTCTATACCCACGCTAGCCAAGAACACTACGGTGTAGTGCTGTCAACTAGCGCGGAGAATAAGGCTGTTGAGGAGCGACCATCCATGTAATTTCTTATCACACGGTGGCTATAAAATAATCTTCGGAAACAAATATAGAAGTAAGAATAACATGCGAATCAATCACAGATATCCATATCACAAAGGCGGAAAGAGATATGAATATATATCACATAAAAGTGTACATCAGAGTAGTGGTCTAAAAAGATCTACGATAATACAAAAGAATAGCAACACGTACTATACAAAAGAATACAACTATGAGTCTATATCTCAAGTGTAAACAACAAAAGCTGCTAATCTAAACAAGTAGCCAAAAGTCTGAGTAGTGAATCACTGGGGGAGGAGTCAAGCAGTAGCACCTGTAACATCTCGGTCTGACCCGAGTATTATTTATAAGAAAATAATAAACGGATCAGTCTAGCTATAAATATCAGATGACATGATATAAAATAAAAGATATGGCATAAACATAAAATATCCATACTGACATACTACTATAAGTATGCAAATAATGATCAACAGGAGATCAACCGATAAGAGATAAATCAATATCACAAGAATCTTCTCAAAGATCCAAAGAGGGCATCATACCCTAAACTTGTACTCATGACAAGTCAAAGAGATAAATTCCAGAAATCAACACAAGAAATCCAGAAATCATAAAAAGGGAAAGAGGCCTATCATATGACGGTCCGAAGACCAAGGGGAGCTACCCCGCATGTGTGAATGGAATCACACAGATTGAGGTCAAGACTAACCAAAAAGCAGAAAGGTATGTGTGAATGGAATCACACAAGTGGTGTCTAGTCTAACCTTGCAATGAAAGAGACATCGCGCAATTGCTAGTCTAATTCATAAAGCGATCATCAAGATCAACGAGAAGTGTCAATTACACTAAGCTAGTAAATATAGAAGTTTAGCCTCATGTCCCATAGCCACTTGCTTACGAACAAACTGTAAATCTTCACTAATAAAATTGTCACAAGAGGTTCAATCGAACAAGTCCAAGAATTAACCGACGAAGTGAACGTAAGCGTTTCATACCACTTGTTTTACTAAGCCGTTTAATTCGATTTCTCATCCGAGTGAGGTAAAAGTTTGTATATACTAGTAGATTGGAAAACGGTTTAAGAAAAGAGCTTTGTTATTGAAAATAGAGTTGAAATCATTTTGTTGAAAGAGTTTTGATATTTACTACTAGTTTCGAAACCTTTATGTTTTAAAGTGACAAATCACAGAAGCGATTGTAGAAACAATCAATCACAAAGGTCACATTCGAAGATGTGATAAAAATACAAGGAAATCAGCTCAGCAAGTTCTGTTGAATATTTTTCAGATAAGATCCCCTACGGAGGGGGGGTCCAGGGGGGGTGGTAACCCCCCAAGGTGGGGGTGCGGGGGCAACGCCACCGCTTACGGGGTTCGACCTGCCCGGTCAGGTCGCGGGGGTCCATGGGGCAGCGCCCCGTCCAAAACGGTACGACTTAGTGAAGACAAAATGAGGTCTAACGACCTAAGAGGGATAGAGTCGAGCGACCTAATGGTTGCGACCTAGGGGTCTAAGGGGCACGACCTAGTGGTCCAGCGACCTAAAGGGTAAAGGTCATGCGACCTAAAATGGGTTCGCGACCTAACGGAGACGAGGTCATGCGACCTAAAGTGGTTCGCGACCTAAAGGTGTTCGCGACCTAACAGGGTTCACGACCTAACGGAGACGAGGTCATGCGACCTAAAGTGGTTCGCGACCTAAAGGTGTCCGCGACCTAATAGGGTTCACGACCTAAAGGTGCACGACCTAAGGTCTTTCGACCTAGGGGTATATAGGTAACACGACCTAAAGATGTCGCGACCTAAGGGGCCAAGCGACCTAGTGGGCCATACGACCTAAAGGAAATAGGGTCCAACGACCTAAGGAAAACACGGTCCAACGACCTAAAGGGATGGGAGTCATGCGACTTAAAGGAGTATGCGACCTAAAGAAGTGCGCGAGCTAAATGAAGGAGGAACAACTCAGGGTCTAACGACCTAGGGGGGGCGACCTAAGGTCTAACGACCTAAGACCGAGGAGACGTTTCCAACAGAGGGAACGACTTAACGACCTACGACCTAAATCCGAGGCGACCTAAATCCGAGGCGAACGAAATATGCAGGCCTTGACTTTTCCACACGCGCGAGCTAATGATTCCGAGCGACCTATACCTGGGCAGAGCGACCTAAGCTCAGGAAGTTCACCAAACAACTAAAAATTGGAGTTTTTCGCCAATCCAATCCAAACCAAATGCAAATACACATGCTAAAGTGATGGGGAATCATTCCCAACAGTCCAATATAGTTATAGACTAGAATTGTGAGATAAAAATCTCACCTTTGCACCAAATATCAATGAAAATGAAGTTTTAAGCAAGCAAGAATCAATCCTTCTTCTATCTAAGCACAAGAAGCTTGAATCCAATGTCTTCTTCTTGAATTTGGAGTAGAAAGATGGATTGCAATTGAATTTGAGTTTTGGAATTTTAATTTCCCATTCCCTCCACCATTAATGCCAAAGCTTGATTAGTTAGGAAATTTATGAAGAGTGAGGAGAAGAGGGTTGGAACTTGGGCTTAATAGGCTAAACTAACCCAAAGTCCAAAGCGGGAAAAGTTAGTGGAATTTCACTAACTCCAAACCTATCGATGTTTATACTTAAAAAAGTTGTAAACGACATTTCGAACTCAATGGAAGTGGTCTCGAGTCCTAAGTTGACCGTTTGCAAAAAGTAGCTTTTCGGACCAAAATTCGATTAACGAGTTAATATTTAAATAAAATATTTAAATACAAACTCGATAAATATGCGGGTTGTTACACCACACCTCCCTTGGTGACAAAACTCCACAAAATTGCAAATAATGTCCAAAACAATGCACTATCCACCACTATTACTTCACCCCTTTCATCCACCACCTTGGCCACCACCATAGGCCGTTACCACCACCTTTTCCAGACCTACCCACACCCCTCCATCTACTGTCCAAACCTGTACAAGTATGGCCAAGCCCCTCTTGACCAAGGCCGAGCCTTGTTGTGCTCAAAAACTTCATATATATTGCCTTGACAAATTGTATGCTTCATGTTATAACCCTACCACTCCATACTCCTTCTAGCCGTGAGTTATGGTGCCAAACCTGAGCAATATGATCAACATGGCTGAACCCAAGAACCTCCTAGGCCAAGCATTTGAATGGTTAAAGCAAGGTCAAGTAATCTATTCCTTTGTTGCTTCGTATTTTCATTGTTTCAACATTGTTTTGCGTTAAATATTTATGTGTGTATTGTCTTGTTTTGGTTATTGTTTACAAGACAAATATCAAGGCTCTACATTCATTCAAATCAAAAGTCGTGCTATATCGTGCTTGTCATACTTTTGGAACAGCTCTTGTGTTTGTTGTTTTGGTCTTCAGCTTGAAACAGTGAGTCTTTCTCACTCTGACATTTATACTTATGAAAAGTGAATTGATGACAAGTGTTTATTAATAAAAAATGTTTATGCAAGTTAATGATGATCATATGATATGCTATGCCATGTTATTACCATATTATTACCATGTTAAAACTGTTAATTTTGTCCTGACATATGATATATGACTGTATATTGTGATATTGACCTTGTTTATATTATTTCTACATATGATCACACTACAAGTTCCCTGTTAGAAAAAAATGTTACGGGCTGAAATGATAGGCCTGATTTATTTTATTTAATTTATTTTAACTTGGGATTGCGGGTTTGAAATGATAAAATCCGGATTTTCTTTGTAAATTATGGGTTGAAATGATATATTACCCGTATCACTTTACCTAGCGTAGAAAATTTTATACAGTCCCGTAGTTAAAATATGCTTTTCTAAAAATTTTAAAATATCTTAGAAATTTAATTATTATAATATTTTGATTCTAATTTAATAAAAAATAGGATTTTTGTAAAATATTATTGATTTTCTGTATAATTGTAAGTGACATGAATTAATGAAAAAGTTAGAAATTTTGAACGTAAGTTATTTTGGAAATTTTGATTTAATTTTAATTGGAAATTTAATTGAATATGAAATTATGATAAATTTATGACAATTTGAATTTAAATTAATTTAAAGTGATTTTTATATCGTATTAATGATTTTAATAAAGTTGAAATGTGAAATGAATGAATATTGTAAGTTGAAATTTTGAAATATAACTAAAACTGGAAATTTATGAAATTGACGTAAAAGTGAACTTTTAGTTAAGTAAATGAAAATAAAACAAAGTTATATTTGAGAATTTGAACTTAAGTGTTAAGTTGAAATTTAATGTAATGGATTTTAAAAATTCAACATTGCATTCTAATGAGTGAATTATTATTAAATCTTGATTTTTGAATGGAAATTTAACTTTATAAAATTATGAACTTGAGGAAAATTAAATGATGTTTATAAATGTGAAAATGTATGGTTTTATAAGTTAAAAATGTTTTAAATAAAAATATAATTGGTTGAGAAATTATATTGAATATTTGAAGTTAATTGACTGTATTTTTGAAATGCTATTAATTACAGTGTAAATGATATTACAGCATTTGAAAATGCTGTAGTTGATCATAATGAACTAAAAAGCTAAATTGAATTAAAAGCTATTATAGCAATTTTTGTAAGTGCTATAAATTGTTGAATTTAACTAAGTTTATTCGAAATTTAAGTAAACCCTATTACAACATTTTAAAATGTTGTCTTTTGTTAAATTGAACTGTTTTGAATGTATTTTTCCGTAGCGTTTTCTAAATGCCACGAAAAGTGAATTTTCACTGCGTTGATAAACTTAAGTGAATATATGAACTTTGGAAGTCGAAAATTTTGAAAATTTAATAATTTAATTATTAAACATAATAACTTCATTTTAATGATTAAAAGTGATTTTTGGAATATATACTGTTTTGAAATATGGATTGAAATGATATTTTAAATTGAATAAAATGAATAATGATTTGAAATGAATGTGGTTTCGAAAGGATATGATATTTTGATATATTAAATGATTGAAATGTGGTTTTGAAAGATATGATATTTTGATATTAAAATGATTTGAAAAGAAGATCTGAAAGATATGATACTTTGGAATGATTTAATCTTTATTTTGATAAAGATTTGGGTTGAAATAATATTTTATTTTGAAGTATAAATATTGTTTGAAAAAGTCATAACTACGGGTTATAATAACGATTGGTTGTTAAAGAGACCGGGATCGGATATTGTCTTATAGCCGGCCAATACCAAAAACCACTTTAACAACTTTGTACGCGGTGGAGATTCCAGAATGAAGTAGGATGGTGGCGACGTTCTCGAGGTATATTACGTGGACCCAACTCCCGTGAGTTGGCATATATGACTAAAACAGGAGCTATACCGGGCTACACAAAGGGTCACACTCTTTCATCGAGCATGCTCCATCGGAAACCATTCTATTGCTGTTGTGATTCGATTCGGTGGCGCCACTTTGATTCGGGAGAATTGTTGGAGGTGGGCGGAAGCTGCTGGCTTGCCGTCACCACCGGTCCGGGAGTGCATACGGTGTATCCACCCTGGCATTGCCTCGCGTGCCGTGTCATATCCTTATATCGAGCCCACTACGATTTTGGTTTTAAAGATCCGACCGCGTTAAGGTTCACCATCCCCTTAACGCTATTTTCTATATGATTATACTTTACTGATTAGACACTACCGTATATAGCGTATATATACTACATAGTAAATAGTTTAACGGATCCTTAGAGGATGGGCGGTCCCAAGCATCCTTTAAGTTACTGATGCATTTTGTTACTATTCACTTGAGTTGATTTACAGTTTATAAGTATTTATGTCCTGACTCAAGGTTTTTGTGTTTTGCTTTACGCTCGAGTCAGATTGATTGAGTTAGCATTCAAGATTCACCTTCGGAGTTGGAGCTTTCCTTGAAGATCCAGCCATCTATTTTGTTTCAGTATCCAGTGTTTCAGTGATGTATCTGATTTGTACCTGATGTACCTTGTTACTCTTCGGTTGTATCTTATTTAACCTTGATGTATCTTATATTTTATATCGTAGCTTCATGAACTACTATCTCTTTTTCTTCCGCTGCATTATTATTACTCTGTGTCTGTGATCTGTGATTTTATTTACTGTATATTCTGAGGTTTGCCAAAATTTTATTTACAATGCGGTATTTTGAGCAATTCAATTCCGGCATGAGTGTCTACCTATACACTTATAATGGATGCGAATGGTTGAAAATACCTGGTTGTTACATGAATCGAATCACAAAAGTAATAGAATAGTTTCCGATGGAGCATGCTCGATGAAAGGGTGCGACCCTTTGTGTAGCCTGGTATAGCTCCTGTTTTAGTCATATATGCCAACTCACTGGAGTTGGGTCCACATAACATACCTCGAGAACATCGCCACCATCCTACTTCATTATGGAATCTCCACCGCGTACACAGTTGTTAAAGTGGTTTTCGGTATTGTCCGGCTATAAGAAAATATCCGATCCCGGTCTCTTTAACAACCAATCGTTATTATAACCCATGGATATTTAATTCAAATAATTTATACTTTCAAGACCAAAATATCATACTCATTTCAAAACAATATCACAATTGTATCATTTCCATTTCAAAAAAAATTCAATATCATATCATTCAAATAAAACCCAAATTTTCAAATCATTGAATATTTCTTTAAATTTATTAAACTTGAAATATTCCTTTAAATTATCATAGCATTTTGGAAATGTTACCTTAAGGAATCATAGCATTTTTGGAATGTACTGCTTTCCACTTTACATTGTATATAATCAAAGTATTGATAAGCTTAAAATTTTAACATGTTAATTTATCATAGCCTTATAGTTAAATAAACTTTCTTACTGTAATATACAATTTAAACCGAAATTCTTATGTTAAGTTAAAAGCACCTTATTAACTTACATTACTATTACAATAAAGAAACTTTTTTATTTTAATCATTTAAAGTATGCCATTCACATAAATTAAAACTTGCTTATCAAATGTACGTTATCAACTTACATTTTATTATTACAGTAAGCAACATTTATCATTTTAATCAATTTAAAATACACCATTACATTGATTAAAATCTACGTGTCAAATGTACATTTTAAATTTTATATTCTTATTACAATAATGAACATTTATTAATTTAAATCAATACCACACTACTTAAAACTTTACATGTTTCTTTCTTAATTAAAACTTTACATGTTCTTGCATTAATTAAAACTTTCATGTTCTCTCATTAATTAGGACTTTACACGTTTCTTTCATTAATTAAAAACTTATGCGTTTCTTTCATTAATTAAAACTTATACCTTTCTTTCATTAATTAGGAATTTACATGTTCCTATCATTAATTAGAACACCATACGTTCTTTCATTAATTAAAACCTATACGTTTCTTTCATAAATTAAAACCTATACGTTTCTTTCATAAATTAAAACCTATACGTTTCTTTCATAAATTAAAACCTATACGTTTCTTTCATAAATTAAAACTTAACATTTCAGATTTATATTACCATTTCACAAATTTAACCGAACTTCCAGTTTATTTAATTAATTTAACATCTTTAGTTAAAACTCAAATTTCACATTTTCAAGTCAAGTTATATTTTAAAATTTCATTTTCAACAGTCATTTATTCAACCACTTAAATTGATAGAAAATCAATAATTCTTTAATAAATCACTTAAATTCAAATATAAATCAATTTATCATATTTACCATTTTCCAAATAAAATTAAAGTCCATTTTATTCATGTAACTTAAATATCATTTTTAGTCAAAATTCCAAATTTCAAACATAAGTTATATTTCAAAATCCAGTTAATCCATTCATAAATTACATTTTTAACACATAGAAAAATCATAATTTATTTTAAAACCTTTCAAAATCTATTTAAATCAAATTTCACAATTTTATATTTTTAAAATACTTAAAATATTCAAAGCACTTTATAGAATAACCACGGGTCTGTATATAGTTTTCTAACCTAGGTCAAGTGATAGGGATATGTATCATTTCAATCTGCAGTTTAAAATGTAAAAATCCGGGTTCTATCATTTCAAACCCGCAATCCCAAGTTTAAATAAATAAATAAAATAACTCAGGCCTATCATTTCAGCCCATAACATTTTTTCTAACAGGGAACTTGCAGTGTGATCATATACAGAAATAATATAAACAAGGTCAATATCACAATATACTGTCATATATCAGATGTCAGGTGAAAATTAACAGTTTTAACATGGTAATAATACGGTAATAACATGGCATAGCATATCATACGATCATCATTAGCTTGCATAAACATTTTTTATTACTAAACACTTGTCATCAATTCACTTTTCACAAGTATAAATGTCAGAGTGAGAAAGACTCACCTTTTTCAAAGCTAGAGACCAAAACAACATACAAGCACGACTCCAAAGGCATGACAAGCACAATTTCACGACTTTTGATTTGAGTTGAAAGATAGCCAAGATATGATTGTATCATCAACCCAAAACAAAACAAACCAGACAATATATAAACATTCAACATAAAATAACATTGAAACAATTTTGAAATACAAAGCGAAATGAATAAGATAGATTGGACCTTGCTTCAACCACTTCAATGCTTGGCCTAAGGGACACTTATGCTTGGATATGATGATGCTTTGACTCAGGTATGACATCATATAGGTCAGGTTTAACATCATATAGGCAAGGCAACAAGTGGAGATGAAGGGAATGAGGCAACAATGGTCAAAAACATTGTTTTTAGGCATGTAGGTTGCAATTTGAAGGGTTCGACCACCATAGATGGCTCGGCCATGGTCATGGTTGGTGGAGTAGATGGTGTTGGAGGCATGGAAGAGATGTAGGAGTTTGTGGCTGCGGCTATGGAGAAGAGGCCGATCCAAACTTAGAAGAGAAACAAGGCAAAATTGCATAGAAAAGTAAGAAAAGTAGAAAGAAGAGGGGGATTTACCTAATTTTTTTTCTTCAAGGTGGAGGCCATGATTTTTAGGGTTTTGGGGCTTCAAAAATTCGTGAATGACAAGAGCAAGTCGGCTGCAAAGGATGGGGAAAGGAATGGCTAAGATGAATTGATGTATTAATGACAGAAGAAACTGCAAAAGAAACGGATAAAACGTTTTTTCCGTTTCTTAGCTCTTAACCCTTTCAAATTTCTCATATATATTTATATACATCCAAATAACTGAAAATAATTAAAATCTCAGTTAAAATTCGAAAATATAACAAATAAACAAAATATTAAAAATTAAACATTAATTAGATATGATTAAATAAGAAAAATAGCACAGAAAAATGAAAACTAGACTTAAGAATTAGAAATAACTTCAATACACTTTGGAAAAATTTACTTAAATTTAAATACATGCAAAATGAATAAAATAAAGTAAAACACAGCAAATAAAAGTGAGTGTATAAAATAAATAAATAAATTTTAATTATATATAATTAAAATAAGAAAATGGCTTAAAATTGTAGACTGGGCTTTAAAATTAGAAATAAATCCAAATGAACTTTAGAAAATCTTCATGGACTTGTAAAATATTTATAACAAATAAAAAAAAAGTGCATTCACAAAAAAAAAATTATTAAATATAATTTTTATGAAGAAAATGGTAGAAAATTAGAAAATAGCCTTTAAAAATAGGAAATAAATACAGTAAATTTTGGAAAAATTCTATTATCATTTAAAAATATTTAAAAGTCAAAATTTACATAATAAAACATATTATCACATATTAAAATAAAATATAACCAAGAAGTAGTAATTTATACAATTTAAAATAGTCATTGCTAAATAACCCTATATACGCACAATATTGTAAAGGGTATAACTTTCACAATTTACTTCCAAATTCAACGAAACGAAAAGTGGTGTTCTTATAATTTTATGTACTTTCATAATAAAAGAAAAAATTGAAAATTTTAAACTTTTAAAATTTTAAGTTGAAAGTCACAGTTTGACTATTTTGACCAAAATCAGCATTTCAGGCAAATATTCAACTTACAAAATTTTGGAATTATAACTCACATAAAAATCAAGATTATATTTAAATAATTACTTTAATTATTTCAAAAAGTAAAATAAGTTTTTAAATCAAAATCTTACATTAAAAATAATTAAAATATACAATAAAATAATTACAAAATATAGGGTTGTTACAAAATTAATTGAACAAAACATAAGAAATTTTAGAAATTGTGAGTGGGTAAAAACACTCACCTTTTCAATTTATATTGAATTCAAATCCAATTTAAACCCAAAAATTTAACTGTCTCAGAATCCATCTAGACCAGGGCCAAAATGTCCGAAATTCAAATAAGAACCTAGTGGAGAAAACCGCACGTGATTTGGATCACGTATGTGAAAGTTATAGCGATTAAATTGTTTGAAAACAAAATTTAATTAAAACAAAAAAATAAACTCACCTAATTCAACCCTTGCCACATCACCACAGCTACAGGGCCACGCAAACTATGGGAAATCATCGCGACCTTGAACCGCGATTGCGAGTACAAATCGACGACGCTGCCAGCTGGCCGTCCTTACATGGCCCACGCTCTCGCCGAGCCGATCACCTCCATGCCCCAGAACTCCCCAATTTTGTCATCGATCGAACCATGCGGGGACCGGCCCCCACCAATATCTCTAACCCTAATCCAATTATCGAAGGAAATCCAACCGTCAACTTGCGAAACCAACCACACGGATGCACTCCCCTTCGTTCCCTCGACACAACGGTAACCTCAAATCGACGATTAGCCAAAGATTACCAAACCTCTACGGACGACCAAGAATAAACTATGGGTTTCTAGAAATTTTTTGATTCAATTTCAAAAGCAAATTGTAGATTTAGGTTGCGCTCATTGAGAGCTTCAAATCCATATATAATTTGCTATGGTTTGAGGAGATTGAATTTTTGGTTTTGGATTTTGATTTTGAATTGTATTTGGGAATTATGGCTTGCAGCCATTGGAAAGAGGAGAAAATAGAACGTACAAAAATGAGGAATAGAGGTAGGCTAGGGTTTATAACAGGGTACTTATAGACAAAGCTGAAATAGAATCGATCGGATCAATTGGATAAACGCGTTGAACAACAAAATGGCCCGAAAAGCCCGCTCTGACTCCGGAACGAAGTTGGGTCAACCCATATATCAAAATTGATGTTTTAAAATATTTTAAACGCAATGGAAAAGGTTTCAAGTCCAAATTCCATAATATGAAGAAGTTATGCTAAAATCATTTTATTTCAAATTGATTCCAATTGATTTCAATTTCATTGATTTCAAGGTGTTTCGAGTTCGTACGATCAAACGACAAGTTCGATTGCTGCGAAACTTGAAATCCTATAATAATTCACCGTTACGGATCTGGTGAAACTAGTTTATCAAATTTTATCAATTTTTACATTAACTAAATAAATTAAAAATTAGAAAATTTAATCAAATTTTCAATTTCAATTCGATAATTGACAATATAAACCACATGCTTTCCGCATGCTTTAAATCAACGATAAACCGCACACATTAGACTTAAACCGTACAGTAGGGCGGATTGTTATGAGGTAAATAAGAAAAAGAAAAGAAAGAAAAAATTAAAATAGAATCTTGCAGCGGAACGAGAAAATATAATAATCAAATAAACAGTTCATGAAGCTGTTCTACAAAATGTTTGATTATACTTATATAATACATATGCGGAAAATCATATATTTCTTTACAAACCATAGAAATCCTTTCAAAATATTTATATATATAGACCACGATGTCTGTATATAATTCTCTATCCTATGGTCAAGTGATTCGGATATTTATCATTTCAATCCATAATTTAAAATAAAAATTATGGTTATAACATTTCAAACCGCAATCCCGAATAAAATAAAGTGCATAACAATTTACGGTTTATAATAATGTATAACATAACATCCATTCATCCAATATCAATCATTAACCATTTATCATAATCATCATCCAATTCAAAACATAACATTAGTATAGAATAGATAATAAATAACAGGTAATTACTGGCAGTTTATATACAATAATAAATTAGTTTAACTGGTAGTTTATTCGCAATAATAAATTGAATAACAATTTAATTCAATAAATTAAATTTAACTGGAATGATGATAAAAATATACCAAATAGCAATAAATAAATTTCTAATCACATCAAAAATTAATTTAATAAACATAAGAAATTTTAGAAATTGTGAGTGGGTTAAAACACTCACCTTTTGAATATAAATTGAATTCAAATCCAATTTAAACCCAAAAATTTAACTCTCTCAGAATCTATCCAAACCAGCGCCTAAATGTCCGGAATTCCAATACGAACCTAGCAAAGAAAACCGCGCGTGAATTGGATCACATATGTAAAAGTTATAGCGATTAAATTGTTTGGAAACAAAATTTATTTAAAACAAAAAAATAAACTCACCCAATCCAACCCTTGCCACATCACCACAGCTACAGGGGAACGCAAGCTACGGGAACGCAAGCTACAGGGGCACGCAAACTACAGGTAATCATCGCGACATTGAACCGCGATCGGGAGTACAAATCGGCGACGCTGCCAGGTGGCCGTCCTTACATGGCCCACGCGCTCACCTAGCCGATCACCTCCACGCCCCAAAACGCCTCAATTTTGCCATCGATCGAACCAAGCAGGGACCGGCCACCACCAATATCACCCTAATACAATTATCGAAGAAAATCCAACCGTCAACTCGCGAAACCAACCACACGGATGCACTCCCCTTCGTTCCCTCGACACAACGGTAACCTCAAATCGACGATTAGCCAAAGATCATCAAACATCTACGGACGATCAACAATATGGCCCGGAAAGCCCGTTCTGACTCCGGATCGAAATTGGGTCAACCCATGTATCAAAATTGATATTTTAAAATATTTTAAGCGCAATGGAATAGTTTTCAAGTTCAAATTCCATTGTATGAAGAAATTATGCTAAAACAATTTATTTCAAATTGATTTCAATTGATTTCAATTTAATTGATTTCAAGACGTTTCGAGTCCGCACGATCAAACGACAAGTCCGATCGCTACGAAACTTGAAATCCTATAATAACTCACCATTACAAATCCGATGAAACTGGTTTCATCGAAATCCAAGTCAGTGGCCAAAATGGCTATTTTTACATTAATTAAATAATTTAAAAATTAGTCAATTTAATCAAATTTTCAATTTCAGTTCGATAGTTGATAATTCTTATCATTTTTAATTTTCAAATCATTTACAATGATTCAAACAAATTTAAAAGTCAAATTAGAGTTGATAAATTTATAAATTTCGGTATTAACTTCAGTTTCATGAAATTCAAAAATTGTAAATTAAAGTTTCAAAAATTTCATTTAATTACTTTTCATTCTATTATTCAGTCTACTATTATCAAAAAGGATGCAATTTACATTGGTTTATAGTTATTGCATTAATATTCTCAAATTTCCTCTTAATTTCCATTAACGTAGTTTTTACTTACGTTTTATTTCAATGGATTTAAATCTAATTCAATAGATGAAATAAATGGGGTAAACCATTAGTGATTATCACCAATTTTCCTAATTTAGTCTCATTCTTACTTTATTATCAATAACAAACATTGTAATCACTAATCTAACCTTGATTGTATCCATTTTACAATTTATTAAGTATTTCTTCATCAATTAATAAAACTTTGAATTCACTCACCAATTTACTAATTTCAATCAATTATAACTTACTATATAAATTCATTAATTCTCAATTGTTATCCAAATAAATTCATTCATTTGAATCTTTCCTTATTTTCGTTATTATGAACGAATTAAAATTTACCATCTTAAAGGTAATATCAACATTTTAAATTATTAATTTACCTTTCATATCCCATTATAAATTAATGCACACACAAATTAAGATTTTAAATCACATTAATCATTTCATCTTGGTTCCATTCTTTTATTACGTCAACTATTACTTTACAGAATAAACAAACATTTCTATACATCTTATTACATTCATATCTTGTAATTATCATCTTAAACTTATAAATGTAATACCATGTTTCATTTTAAATTTCAATTGATTCCCAATCAAAGTATAATAGCCTAAGTAAACTGGTAACAAATAATAACGGTCACTATTTGCCCTAAATCACATTTATAGATTTATAGTTTACAACAAATGTTGCAGTGACTCATATGATATTTAATTTATCCAATTACCATTAAATTTGTGGTATTTCATAAATCTATCCCATACTTACATTTTGTTTCGTATATTTCATTTATACCCAAGTATAACATTTAGATTTATTTTCATTAATTGGTATTTCATTCAATTCATAAATTATTAGCTTTCATTAACATAGTTCCTTAATTTACGTTCAGTTACTGTTAAGCAATATATTATTGCATTGATTAATTCAACAGTTATTTTTATTTACTCATTTTCTAACTTATAACCAAATGTAAAAATTTACACAATTCATTATTGCGATTTCACATCAATTGTCAACATTTAATTTTAATAACCATTGCTACAATTCATTCTTAACATTACTTCGACATAAATTAAATTTTTTTATCCTAAATTAAATTACAAAAATTTAATTAAATTAACCAATTTATTTATCAAAATTTACGGGTCGTTACAGTAACTAAAGCCACACAGGGCGCGTATTGATAATAGAATTTCCAACAAATGGTTAGGCTAAGGAACTTCCTATTGCCACATGGGTACGCCTCTGGAGGCACGCCGCAAGAACCTAACCGGATCTCTGCCTACACAAGGCCGGGTAACCTCTGTAACTAGGCAACTACTGACACGAGTATGCCATCCCCCGGTCGTAATCAACCATTATCCGAGGATCCTCAACACCAACAACCGCAAAGTAATAAATTTGCAGCATTTATATTTTTTAAATATCTGGGCTCCATTCCATGATACCACCTCTTTCCAGAAGGAAATGACATACCCTCAAGGGGCACTACCCCCAAATAACCATGCCGCATTTTTCCTGTATTGACCATTCTGATTTGTGTGGTCCGACGAGGTCTTGTCCACAAAGCTACGTTTTCACAAAAGCTATGCTTCGATCAACAAATGATTAGTCGCACTTCGTATGCCACATTACCAATTTGGGAATATATCACCAGTAACCATCAACTACATAACCTCTGAGCTTGTACTTCTCAGAGAAAGGTGTTAAGCTAAAAGAATAAATTCTCTGCCACCAACAGAAATGTATTTGATAGATACTGGCTTTACATCTCAAAGTGTAACGTCAGACACACATCCATACAAGTCCGTTCCGAAGGCACTTCAGAGAAGCCCTTGCAAATCCGGATATTCACAAACCACGTCTGGAATCCCCATCACAAAGGGTGATAAAATCTCCATACCAGAGCAACCAGGTGCAAAGACATTCGACAGGTAATCTTTTCGCATTCGAAAATACCTGGCCTTCAACACCATTTTCAAATGCAATCCCATTTAGTCGTATTATTATTATTATTCGAAATGGGTTTTATGACACAAAGTGCTCTTCCGGCTAATCTGAATAACAAGGGCTTATTAAAAATAAGTGTTACATTCAGATTTCAAACAAATCACAACAATTTCCCCTTTGATCTTTTAAACAAAAGATCTATCACAAATATTAGATGTGGTTTTCGAATATCCATTTGGAATTCGACCCCCGGTCGCATCGAAATTCAAATGCCGTTTGAAGGCCAATATTGATAGTTGGTTATTTAACAATCAATCGGCATTCATAACAATCACAAGATTTAAATAATTTTCCCCAATTATTTATTTTCAAAATATCTTCGCAAGTTATATTTTCACATTCCAATCTTTTGGAAAAAAATTAAAATCAATTTCTTTACATGGAATATATTACCAAATATTTATTCATTTCCACTGAAAATCTGCCGAGTACAAATCCTATAAAATAATTTAAATTACTTACCCGAACATTTATACATGGAAATATTTGAAATAAAACTATTTTTAAACACATACTTAAATATTAGTTATGAAAATATTATACTAATATCTCATATAAAAATTCATGT
This sequence comes from Allium cepa, assembly GCA_030765085.1. NCBI lineage: Eukaryota > Viridiplantae > Streptophyta > Magnoliopsida > Asparagales > Amaryllidaceae > Allium > Allium cepa. The sequence continues at coordinate 58,599,322 of CM060930.1, forward strand.
CCAAACTAAATTTAAAATAAAATTAGTAGATAGTGTATAACTATTTAAATATCCATTTTCTAAAACAAATATCAACTAAAACTTTAAATAATCAATTCTATAATAAATTAAAATAAATCTTTACTTTGAAGATTTTCCAAATAACGTAAATAAATAATTTCCCCAAAATATTCTTTACTTAAAACCATCTTTACAACTTCAATTTATATTTATAAACTATATTGAAAACATACTCGGATTTTGAAAGAAAGTACACCTTCCATTCTAAAATGGTTCATTCAAATCAATTTATAAATCTTTCTGGATTTTTTTAAATTTATGTTCCAAATCCGTAAATTCCTTTCCGCACTTTTAAAAATAAAACAATATTTATTTTTAGAACAAATTTCCCTTTCTTTTATAAAATTCCCATTGTGAATTTAAATTTTAAAATATCCATTAATATACTATTTTTCACATCGATTCCCAAATATTCATTTTCAACACCAAATCAATTTTCAAATAGATTACCAAATTTATTTCAAATACCAAATCAAATCCCAAATTGATTTTTCAAACATTTATTTCAAACCCCAAATCGATTTCAGAATTGATTTCCCAAAGTTTATTTTTAAATACCATATCAATTTCAAATCGGTTTCCCAAAGATTAAATTTGAAACACTAAATCAAATTCCAAAATTGATTTTTAAATTTATTTTCTTTTAAAATAAATTTATTTATTTTTTACAAGCTATTTAAAATCTATAATTTAACTAAATTCTTCAATCTTTGAATAATATTACCCAAAATCCATTTATTAAGCCTTTTTCCCATATTTTGGAATTTTATTAATTAGGATTCAAAAATAAAACTTTATCCTTTTAAAATTCCTTCTTTTAAATTTATCCAATTCTCAAAAATAATTTTTACAATAAACTTTCTACTTAAATTTCAAAATCCAATGTTATCTATTTCTGGTATCCTACGATACTAAAAATATATTCGGCTAAACTATTGCCTTCAACGATTTCAATTACACATATAATCATACCAAATTATAAATAAATCATCACACAACATTGAAACAAATTCAAATGTGTGAGGAATCCAGCTGGATCCCTCCAACCTATTTCCCTGCATCCACATACGTTAGCACAACAATTAAATACCAATTCCACTTTGAGGTGGAATATCATGGTATATGGGATTTATAAACTATCATCCGCTATTATGCGGCGCATAGGGTCTCATCCGCTATATAATGCGGGGAATCAATCACTCTAAATACATATATACTACCAATTCCACTTCGAGGTGGAATATCGTGGTATATGGATTAAAATATATAATATCCTCCGCTATCATGCAGCACATAGGGTCTAATCTAATATAATTGACAATAATTTATCATCCAAGCTCACAATCAACAATTTTAAATTTAAGTATTTAAAATTTAACGGGAAATTCTAATTGAGTGAGAAGATCTCACCTTTTCTTATGCATGCAACCATTTTTCAATCCAGTTTGTTTTCTTCACGGTATTAGACCTTGTCTAAACATTTATACTATTTATTAATATTCGAATGAACCAAAAAATTAAATCCCACTTGATATTTTAATTAACTAGTGATTTTATTTTAAACTACTACTTTTAAATTTTAAACCAATTCCTTTTAATAAATTTATTTAACTAAAAATTAAATTTCCTTAAATAAATTATTTTTTATAAATAAAAATATGTATATTTACTTTATTTTTCATCTTCAAATGACATCAATAATTATAAAAATTTATAGATTTCAAAATCAAACTTTATATAAACATTCAATGTTTTAAAATTCCCTAAGTCAATACATTTTCTAAAATTCCAGTTTAAAATTTTTAACTTCAGTAATTATCAAATCTATTTGCATGTATATACATAAATTATAAGTCTGCATATGTATACATTTTTAACCACTGAATATAGTTGTACAAAACTTGACTTTACTGTATAAAAATTCCTTTGTATATATATTTACATATATTTTCTATATAAAAAACCTTTTCCACATATATATATATCCTGTTTCCCTCTAATATGTATATATATCAATTTATATTTTTATTTCTAATCTATATGTATTTATACTTACTGTAAAACGAATTTTTTGCATATATCTTCATTTATATTTTTATGTAATATATATATATATTATTGTTATATTTTCTTTTTTCTTTTTCTTTAAAATGTATGTGTGTGTATACATATACATATATGTTGAAATTCAAAAATAAAAGAAAAATACCTTACTGCACCTCATCGCTGCTCCTCCAAACCCTACCTCGAATGCAACGTCGCCACAAAATCTCGCGCATGCCTCCCTCGCGATGCCGAAGACAGAGACATCAAAACCCTCCCAATTCGTAAAGCTCGATGCCGTCGTTCACCTTGCTCGCGAGTTCGAGCTTGCATCGACTCCTTGCAGCGCCGCTCCAGATGAAAAAATCCATCGCGAATACAAATTCGCAACCTTACAGCCGCCCTTCCTGCAGACGCGAGTCGCCTCGAGTCAAATCCATGACTGCTGCCATGCCTCTGCCATGCTCGATTTGGTTTTGATTTTCCTTGATTTGAATCGTGAAATTGTATTTCATCTTGAATTGGAAAGGTGTGACTTTTTTTATTGTTTGAGAAAAAGGGCTTTAGCCATTTTTTCTTTCGAACTGGGTTTTATTATTTTCACCTTCATTTTTGTTTTTTGAACGAGAAAATAAATTTTCTGATGAATGACGTGTGTTAAAATATAAGGGACATGTGTAAAAAGAAAATTGCCAAATGTTAGATGAGGAGAAACGTATATGATTTGCCTTGTGAAAACAATATTAATTATATTTGAATTTGAATTTAAATTCAAATCTCTTCGATTAATGCAACTCAAAATCTCGATCTCCAATCGAGGATGCCTATTCCAAATGCATTAGAAAAGGTTTCGAGTCCAAATTCGATCATATGGAGAAGATCGCTTTTTGAACCAGTTGAAACTTTAAATTTCGATAAAATTTTCAATGCGTTTGCTTATCGTACGGCCACCCAACAACTCCGAATGCTACGAAAATTGAAATCCGATAATAATACAATATTACGGATCCAATGGAATTGGTTTCGTTGAATTCCAAGACTGTGCCTCGGAAGGATATTTTTAAATATCGATTTAAATGATTTAAATTCAAAACTGAACAAAATAGCTTCAAATTCAACTCTGAAGCCTTTATTATCTTCAGTATTATCATTATCAATTTTCTAAGCCTTTAAAATATTTTTAATCAACTTAAAATTGAAGATACAGTTTTTTTTACCCTACTTCACATTATTAATTTGAATAATTTAATTGCCAAATTCATAGCAATATCGAAATTCAAGATAAAAATATCCTTCAATATTTGAAATTAATTAAATATTTTGTTTTCAGTGTTTAAAATTTTCAGGTTGTCACACTACTATTTTTTGTGATCGGTTCCAATCTAACAACTAATCCTTTAGTAATAAAACTTTGGAAAGCCTCGGTATCAAACTATACTTTAACTAAAATCTCATCAACATAGATATTACATTCTAGAACTCCCTTGCCGATTACATTTTTAGAGGTTGAAGGCTTATCCTTAATATCGTAAAACTTAATATGCTCTCTATTCTTCATTAGTGGGCAAGAATATCTCCATTTTAGGCTGATCGCAGTTGTGGCAAAAACTTTTCGAAACTATAGGAAAGATGGGACCTTGTTGCTGTTTCTGAACTTTAGGACTCCTACAGAACCTTGAAAGATTTCTTTACACAGTTAAAATACTCTGCATTCTTAAACGGGTTCTCTTGAGATCCTCCACTGGTCATGCTTTACCGTTTAGTCTTCCTCTTATCGTAGTTGTTGTCCTGCTACCGAATTCTTTTTGTCCAAAACTTCATACCGGAAACCAGTACCCACCAGATCCACAAAGGTTCTTTTCATATGAGCGGTCATCCTATCCTGATACTGCTTCTTTGTCTTAGTAATAAACATCTCATTTTATTTAGGGGATATCTTCCAGTCCAGGCCTAAAGCGAGATAATTCATTAAACTTGCACAAATACTCTTCCATGGACATTTCTGCTCGCTTTAGAACCATAAAACTTTTATAGAGGCGGGATTAGCGGGCATGAATTATTCTTCAAAAACTTCTTTGAACCTTAGCCAAAATAAATTATCTTCAGCTTCATTAAGAGTAATGGACTCCGACAAAGCTAGACTCTAACGACCCTGACTCGACCTTCGAAAATCGACTTCCAAATACATCACCCGTATTCGAATGCCGCAGATTCAAATGTTGAGTCAGGTTTGTTGAAGCATATAATGACATGCGGTGAATAACAACATAGCGAAAGCAGAAGAATATTTTATCGATACACAACATTTGATACAACAATGATATAAATGAAATGATTAACTTTTATCATAGATCCAATAGCGGAAAGCACAGCCGAAAAGACCAACAACAGCAGTGGAAAACAACATGTCCAATTGCCAAAGCTCCAAAGATTCCAATCCAAAAGCTCGAACCACCATAATGCTGTAATGAAACGTAAATGCGATCCCAACGTGATAGCTAAAACAAAGACTTCGAAGATTTCCAAAGCTGCACCTACTATTTGATTATCTGAAAATCTGATTTTAGGCTGCCCGTGTGGAAAATTATAGGCACCAATAGTTTAGAAAGGGAACAATAAACTCCAGGTCAGTCATGAGACTGGTGTGGGCAAACAAAAATATTTTATCTTGAACGAAAACAAGCACAAGAAATAAAAAAGAAATTCACTATTCTTTTTGGAAAATGAAACTACCATAAGGCCTCCCGCCACACACACAATGCGGTTGCACAATTGGAGGAGATTTCTCCTTATGACAGTCAAGCATGCTTGATACGCGAAAATCCTACTGATATTATTATTAGCTCATAGTGTAGAAAACATTTCGAAAGTATAATATTAATCTTAGCCAGCATATGTACCATTATATTATACCTACTATAGCTGCCATATTAGATTGCAGGTTCTACAACTAAAACCGTACAAGGTGCGTATTGGATGATTGGATTTCCAACAATGGCCAGCCTAAGGAACTTCCTCACCGAATGGGTATGCCACTGGAGGGATGCCTTGAGAACTTAACCAGCTCTCTGCCAACAAAAGGCCGGGTTACCTCTGTAACTAGGTAACACTGACACGAGTATGCCATCCCCCGATCGTTACCGACCTTTCTCTCAGGATTCACCAACAAATAGTAACAACCACATAAGTTGAATATCTGGGCTCCATAACATGATATCACTTTTTATCTAGAAGGAAATGGACATACCCTATGGGGTGCAACCCTCGATAACCTTGCCAATCCTTCCTGGTTCGACCATTTCTGGGGTTTGAGGTTCTGATAAAGTCTCGTCCTACAAATCAATGCTTTTCACAAAAGCGATGCTTCGATCAACTAAAGATCAGCAACACTTAGTATGCCACATTACCAAATTAGGAATATAACACTAGTAAATATCAACTACATAACATCTGAGCTCGTACGTCTCAGAGAAGGGCGTTAAGCTAAGAGAATAAATTCTTCGCCACCAAACAGAAATGTATTTGATAGAAAAATTCGTCCATACAAGTCTGTTACGGGTTCGAACGGAACGAAAGGCACTTCAAAAGAAGCCGTTGTAAATCCAGATAATCGCTAATCACGTCCGGACTCCCCATCACATAGGGTGATCAAATCTCTATACCGAGGCCATTCAGTGTACAGACATTCGACAGGAAATCTTTTCGCTTTAAAAAATACCCAGTCTTCACCACCGTCTTCAAATGCTATTCAATTCGTCGTATCATTATTCAAAATGGGCTATATGACATAAAGTCCTCTTCGGCTAAAACGAATAATGAGAGCTTATTTTTAATATCATATGGATATATTGGGATCCTGGTTAAGTCACAACTTTAAGCCCAAAACCTTTCCTTTAAATGATTTAAACAAAATTCCACTTAAATCTTTTAAACAAAAGATTCACCCATGAAGATCCTCTTCGGTTCGAAAACAAAGTTAACCAATCTTTTACAAAGATTCATTCATAGCTTTCAAAACTATTTGCATTTCAAATTTGAAACCCTTTCAACAAAACTAGAAATCCTCTCTTTATATGAAAGCTATTATCATTTGAAAACAATTTTTTTAATTCGGGAAATTTGATTATATTTACTCAAGTTCTAGCCTTACAAAGTATACATTGGAAAATCAGCAAACCACTGTATTCTTGGCAAGTTCTGTTTGGATTAAATTTAAATTACCAAAATAATTTATTCAATATACTTCAAAATAGTTTAAAATCCAAATATATATATATATATATATATATAGTATAATTTGTATGATCCTTTTCAAACCATATTTCCCAAAATAATTTAAAAACAAGACATAGTATATTCAAACTAAATTTAAATATCAAAACTTCCTTTTCAAAGCTTTTCATATTCAATTCAATTTCACTTCCAAATCATTTGGATTTAAAAATTCAACTTTTTTAAGTAATATTTAGATTCAAAATATCCATGACTTAACCAATTCCTCGTGAAATCCATATTTGTATGTGTGTGGTGTAGTCCAAGGGGTTTACACATAATAATAACATATCACAATCATCATAAATTCAAGCAAAACAATATTGAAAAGTGGTATAATCCTATTACACTTATATTCATTCACAGATAAATATGTAAATTTATCAAAGATAAATAAATCACAGATCACAGCTCAAAAGAACATCACACAACAGAGATATTAAACAATTTAAAGCATTCAACGGAATCCAGTCATTCAAAAGCAAGATAAATAAATCACATGATTATAATTAATTCAATTAATTCAAACAGATAAATTACTTATGAATTAATCACCTAACGTTGATTAATTAACATAAATTATGGACCACTTTAATTAATTATCCCTTAATCATTTATTAATTAATAATAAATTAATTAACCTTTAATATTAATTAATCAACCTTAATTAATAAATCAATCAACCTTTAATCATTAAATAATTAACCTTTGATTATTTAATTATTCTTTAATTAATTATCCTTAATTAATTACATTAAGTATTTATTCTTTATGCACTTGATTAATTATCCTTAAGTATTAATCAATTTTTCCTAATTACTTTCATTAAGTAATTTACTTTTAAGTAATTTACCTTTAAGTAATTAATAATCCTTTAATCATCAAATAAAAAATTAATTGATTAATTATTCTTTAATTACTATCATTAAGTAATTATCCTATAATATAATTACACAAAGTAATTATCCCTTAATTACATTAAGTAATAATCTATTGTTAATTACACTAATTAATTATCCTTAATCAATTTCATTAAGTAATTATCCCTTAATTACTTATATAAATTAATTAACTCTTAATTAATCATATTAATTTATTAATCATCCTGATTAATCATCCTTTAATTTATCACTTTAATTAATTGATCTCTAATTATTAAGCAATTATGCTTCAATTACTTCCATCAAATAACTTTTAATTACTTCATTAAGTAATTATAATTGAATTAACTAAGAGATTATATTTTTAACTATAAAAACCTTAAATAATTAACATAAACCATATACCTTAATTAATCGCTTAATTATATCATTACAACTTATTTGAATTGAAATAAATTTATTCAAAATCATATCATTAAAGTTTCTAATATATTTATTTCAAAACACTTGCTTAATTCAAGCATTATCAAAGTCCATTTGAAAATACTTAGAAATTTATTCATTATCATCATCTAAATTATTTCAAAATCAATTAATTTTCAAACCAATTTAAAAACATTTAACCTTAACATTTTTCCATTGAAACTTGTTCATATATTTGGTATTAAACCTTGGTATAATATTTGTTTTATAACTAAAGACCTAGTACAGATATTATTTTCAAAATTTTAAAACCTGAAAACATGTTTTCCTTTTTTAAAATTTAAAACCTTGTATCAAATTAAAAAAATCCGAGCTTCCCCTCTGTTTTCCCAAGCCAAACCCCGAGTTATCATTCTTCTTTCTTTCCCCGAGACCAACCACAATTATTCTCGAGCCAGACTCGAGCAATCCTTTCTTCCTCAATGATTTTAACCATTTCATATTACACCATGCATACGTGGACATGTCCAAGCGTTCTAGACTCCTTCGATCATCATCGCGACCACCATAACGTCATCGACGATCACAACAACTAACTCGAGCACCTAGAACACTCAATTTCGTCGTAGATCAAAATCGAGCAAACTAAACCCAACATGGAACAACTTGACCACCCAAAATCTCCATGCTTCGTAACCTTCGGCCATCAGAACCATCGTCGATCCACCAAAACCTTCATCGACGTTCCACGAATTGATTCCCCCACTAGCGATTGAACCCGATCCTCTCTCGATGATGCAGCGACCCAATTTCCGACATTGACTAAAAACTGGTCTTAAACCCTATACCCAAGTCGTACTGCCGCCTCGATCCTTAATAAATCCAACTACTATTTTTTCGGTGATCTCCTTCCTTCATACCTCCTCGGACATCAATCCCGACCCATCACAATTCGTCTATCACCAGACATTATGAAAAAACCACTTCTCCATTCAACACGAATTTCTCACTCATCACTTATCTAAAAATCTTGATTTTGTTTCTAAAAATCATCATTTTTGAAAAAGATTTAGATTATATGATCGAAGACTAGAATTTAAACAATTGAATTTTGACATGAATTGATTTTCTCTGATCATTTCATCTTCCAGCAAGATTTCTAGCTATCTATATATTAATAAAAATTTTAAAAGTTAAACTGGATAAAAACGAACAAATTTCTTTTAAAGATGATAATGTGAAACAGTTTATAAAATGAGATTTTGAATATTTGAACTTGATTTAAGAACTTGTAACTAAGAACAGAGCTATATATATGTACAGAAATTCATACACAAACAATTTCATATATATATAAACTTATTCACATCCTTGCAATCATTTTTCATCACTTCACCTCAACTATTAATCAGAGATATCAAGACTAAGGTATTTAAAGTAGTGCTTTACTCACCATTTTGAAGAACATAGAGCAAGTTTGAATGCTTAAACCTGGAACTGTTTTGAGCTTGCGTTTTAGTGATTATGAGTTGATCTGCTACTTGTTTTTGGTTTGAAACTGAGTTGAATCTGAAGCTTGAAAGATTGATGTTGATTTGATTGCTCAAGTTGAATTGATTTTGATCTTTTAATTTTGAGTTGATTTCTAAACTTAATTGTTGAATTTGAATGCTTGAATTCTCGCTTGATATTCAGGTTGAAGATTTGTGAAAGAGTTTTGTTTGGTTTGTTTATATTTTCTATTTCCTGGTTTATTTACAGGTTTGATTTTGTTTTTTGAATGCACGAAACAAATGAGAAGAGAAAGGTAATGGATGTATACATATAAAATCCTATAATCCTTTTTCAAAAATAAAAGAAAATTTAAAAAGAATTACACTTGTTAAACTCAAAATATAATAAACTACATATGTAATATGCATGTTTTAATTTTTATACATTTGTTAATGCATATTTTTTTAACCTACATTTGTTAAAAACAAGTATGTTTATGCTGAAACCTTTAACTTATATATTTTTATTAATATGTATTATATTTTATAAATTATGTATTATGTTTTTAAATGTCTGTTTATATATTTATCATTTATGTTTTTATTAATGATGTCTTTAAGTATACAAACTATTTATTACAACTACAATTTTCTATATACTTATATTTGAATTTCAATTCCAAAATTTAATTTATAATCAATTTATGTATATAAATGTAAATAAACAAACAAATATCTTATTTAATTTGAAAAATTCAAATTAATTCACAATTTAATCCAAAAATTTATATAAATTACCAATTTAAATTCGACTCAAAAAGGGGATCGTTACAGATTCCCCCTTAAGAAAATTTCGTCCCCGAAATTTGCTAGACAGGGTGCCAACACACAAAGAGAGAGAATCGACTCATCAGATTAGGCTGAAATATTTATTCTATATTTAGCTTACCAAATTAGAATATCATCAATAAATACTAGAACAAACTTATTCAATACTTCACAAGGTACTTGGGTCTTCAGATCTACAAATTGCAGGTGCACTTGTTAGTCCGAAGGGATAATTAACCATTCGTAGAATATATTTGGACCCCAAAGAATAAACAAATAGATTCAACCTTTTACAATTCTCAAACACTAAGTATGTTTCCAAACTCAGGTCGGAATACCCCAAAGTGTATACTAGCTTGTCCCTCTTCGGACTTGGATCCTCACAAGAAATCACAACAAAAATTTCAAATTTTGGTTTTGACCAAAATCATTTTATTTATACAATATAATTTAGCTTCATATTTTGTTAAATTATTCATTTCAAATCCATTAAAGTGAAAACGGAAAGACTCACAAGAAACTAATGAATGGAATACGAAATAGGAATTGGGAACCTTTTCTATAATGATTCACAGGGCCACCACCACACCAAAGCTTCTTCTTATAGCTGTCCGGAAACCATCAAAGAATTGAAATTGGATGATGAACAAAGAAGATTGATAGAAAATTTGTTTCCGCTGTTATAGGGTATTGACCATTTGTAGTGGTACCTTCTTGTCCCATATCTCGTCTTCTTCTTGCACTCATACTCACTATCAGTGAATAGCCAGAGAATTTACTGAGGTATACAGACAAGATATCTTAGGGATTTACTCATTCTAGGATATTTTTAACCCTATCTCTAATGGGTCACCTAATGTGTTATACTTCTGAGCTAAAGTTCTTACTCAGCCTTTAGCTCTGATACCAATTCTAACGACTTTGACTCAACCTTCGAAAATCAACATCCAAATACATCATCCGTATTCGAATGCTGTAGATTCAAATGTTGAGTCTAGTTCGTTGGAGCTTATAACAAGATTAGGTGAATAACAACACAGCAGAAACAGAAGAATATTTTATTGATACGCAGCATTTGATACAAAAGAAATGATTAACATTTATCAGAGATACACAATAGTAGAAAACAAAGCATAAAACACCAGCAACAACAGCGGAAAACAACATCTCCAATTTCCAAAGCTCCAAAGATTCCAATCCAAAGGCTCAAATTACCATCATGCTGTAATGAAACGCAAATGCGATCCCAATGCGATAGCCAAACCAAAGACTTCGAAGATTTCCAAAGCTACACCTCCTATTTGATTATCTGAAAATCTAACTCTAGGTTGCCCGTATGGAAAATTCTTGGCATCCAGAGTTTAGAAAGGGAATAATAAACTCCATTTCATTCATGGGACTAGTGTGAACAAACAAAAATGGTTTATCTTGAACAAAAGAACAAAAGAAATAAAAAGAAATTCATTATGCTTTTTGGAAAATGAAACTAGCATAAGGTCTCCTACAATCACACACAATGCGATCGCACAATTGGAGGAGATTTCTCCTAATAATAGTCAAAAATGCTTGATACACAAAAATCCTTTTGATACTATTATTAGAGGATAGTATAGAAAACATTTCGAAAGTATAATATTAATCTTAGCCATCATACATACCATTATAATATGCCTACAATAGCTACCATATTAGACGGCAGGTTCTACAACTAAAGCCGTACAAGATGCGTATTGGATGATTGGATTTCCAACAATGGTCTGGCCAAGGAACTTCCTCACCGAATGGGAATGCCTCTGGAGGGACGCCCCGAGAACTTAACCATCTCTCTTCCAATACAATGCTTGGTTATCTCTCTAACTAGGTGACTACTGACACGAGTATGCCATCCCCCGGTTGTTACCGACCTTTCTCCCGGGATTCACCAACAAATAGCAATAACCATATAAGTTGAATATCTGGGCTCCATACTATGATATCACTTTTTATCCAAAAGGAATTGGACATACCCTAAGGGGAGCGACCCACGATAACCTTGTTTCATCCTTCTTGTTTCGACCATTTCCGAGGTATGAGGTTCTGATGAAGTCTCATCCCATAAAGCAATGTTTTCATAAAAGCCATGCTTCGATCAACCAATGATCTGCAGCACTTGGTATGCCACATTACCAGATTGGGAATATATCACAAGTAAATATCAACTACATAACCTCTGAGTACATACGTCTCAAAGAAGGGTGTTAAGCTAATAGAATAAATTCTCCACCACCAAACAGAAATGTATTTGTAGAAACCAGCTTTACATCTCAAAGTGTAATGTCAGACATACGTCCATACAAGTCCATTTCGGCTTCGAACGAAACTAAAGGCACTTTAAAAGAAGCCCTTGCAAATCCGGATAATCCTTAATCATGTCCGGACTCGCCACCACATAGGGTGAACAAATCTCTATATGAGGGTCATTCAGTCCGGAGACATTCGACAGCGAATCCTTTCATTTTCGAAAATACCCGGTCGTCACCACCATCTTCAATTGCTATCCAATTCGTCGTACCATTATTCGGAATGGGTTATATGACATAAAGTCCTCTCCCTGTTAAACCGAATAATGAGCGCTTATTTTTAAAATCATATTGATATATTGGGATCTTGGTTAAGTCACAAAATTAAGCCCAAAACCTTTCCTTTAAATGGTTTAAACAAAATTCCACTTAAATCTTTTAAACAAAAGATTCATCCTTGAAGATCCTCTTTAATTCGGAAACAAATGTAACGACCCGAAAAATTCGATGATTAAAATGAGTTAAATTAATAAGATTTTTAATTAAATTTAGAAAGAAATAAAATTTTATAATTTATATTGGAGCAAAGGTTAGAAATTAGAAGTAGCAATTCTAATAAAAAGTTAACAATTTAAAATAAAATTGCAATTAATTGAAATAGTGTAAATTGTCATACTTGGTTACAAGTTTAATATAAGAAACAAATGGAAATGTTGAATTAGTGAATCATGAATAAAAATATTAACTAGAATGGAATTCAAATTAATAAAATAATGGAAGGTGTAAATGGTTGCATTTGGGTATAAAATTTAAAATAAGTAAATAAAAGTAGGCATTTAATTTACCAATGGAATAATACATTAATTAATAGCAACTAAATGTAAATTAATGCAATAAGGTTGATGCAAGTTGATTAGTAACTAAATTAGTGCAATACCTATTAATTGAAAAAAAATTCTAAGGTTATAATTTATTGAAATTAGTGAATTGGGAAATAAATTCAAAAGTTATATTAATTAATGAAAAAATACGCAATGAATGCAGTTGATAGAATCAATGCTAGACAGGTAAATATAATGATTGTCAGTTGATATTTAAGTATGAATGGGAGTAGATTTGGCAATAGTGATAATTATAAATTGTTTGCCCATTCATTTAATTTATTGAATTAGATCTAAATCAATTGCAACGTTGGCTTGTTAATAATATCTTATAAGTGAAAATAAACATTAATGGTAACTAGTATTGTAAGTTAACCATTTATTTAGTATATTTAATTTTAACTGGTAATCAATTGCAATAGATATAAATAAATTACTACGTTAATGATAATTTAAGTCAATAGTAAATGAATGGTAAGGATGTAATCTAAGCTAAATTTTCGATAGATTGAATGTGATTACGATAAATTGAAATTATGTAAATGAGTAACTTGGGTCTGTAAACATTAAACTTATAAATGTAGTTAAAAGTAAATAATGGCAATAGTAATGTGTTGGCCGTTTGTTTAGTCTATTAATTGAAATGAGAAATCAAATTTTAATAAAATTTGAAATCAATTAGAGTTTAATGGATCTTAATGTTATATAAATGAGAATTAATGCATTAACTAATTTAGTGCAAATAAATTTATGGAACAATGGTAAGATCTTAACTGATTGAAATTAATAATTGGAGATAATGTCAATTCCATTTATAGTATGACTATTGGTTGATGTAAAGATTGTAAATCAAGATTTATTAATTTATTTGAACGTAAATTATACTGATTGGGTTTATTTCAAACAAATTAAATTATATGTCTAAATATTACATTAATTGAAATTAAGATAAAATTTGTGAATAATAATGTAATAAACCATGAACCAGTGTTAATTTCATCTGTTGGACAATAATGAAATAAATAGCAAAATGAAAAATAATTTAATAGAATTATCGGAAATTTAATTTATAATTTTGAATAGAATGAAATTGAAAATTTAACACTGCAACTGATAGATCAATCAACTTTAAGTTGACACTAAACTTGTTTAAATTATTATAGATAATTAAGAAATATGAAAGTGATAAAATTGTCGATTATAGAATTGAAATTAAAAGTTGTATTTTATTTAATTAATTACTAAATTATTTAATTAATATAAAAATAGCCATTTTGTCCACAGACTCGGATATCGACGAAACCAGTTTCATCGGATCCGTAACGGTGAATTATTGTAGGATTTCAAGTTTCGTAACGATCGGACGTGTTGTTTGATCGTACGGACTCGAAATGCCTAGGAATCAAAGAAATTGAATTCAATTGAAATCAATTTGGAAAATTTTGATTTTTGCATAATTTCTTCATACGATGGAATTTGGACTTGAAACTTGTTCGAGTTTAAAATATTTTAAAACATCTATTTTGATATATGGGTTGATCCAATTTCATTCCAGAGTCGAAAAGGGCTTTTTGGGCCACTTTGTCGTTAGCGCGTATATCTATTTTATCCATTTATTCTATTTTCAACATTGTCTGTAAATACCCAGTTACAAACCCTCGCCTACCTCTATTTGTCATTTGTATGTGCGTACAATTCCTCTTCACCTCCTCATTTCAATGGCAGACAATTCTAGATCCAACTGTAATTCAAAAATCAAATTGTAATTCAATCTCCTCAAAAAAAATTGGAAAAATTATATGTCGTAGATCTCATCAATACGAATCTACGTTCAGTGTTCGTTTTCAAAATTGAGGCTCGGATCAATAGTAAAACTCGTTCAAAGCATGGAATTTTCGAAACCCTAAGGCCGATTTGGGGTTTCCTGATTTCTTCATCGATTTGCGAAATTGTTTTGTAGGTTTTGGAGAGATTTTCATGCAGAGTTGACTGGTGGTGGTATTGAGGGCTATCTCCACCTGTGGCGGCCGGAAATCGTGGTTAGGGTTTCGAAAACCCTACAAATTTCGACGGCGGCCATGACCGTGGAGGCGCAGGAGGCCGGCATAGGCAGCGGTGGCTCATTCGAGCACGGCGGTGGAGGGGACAGCAGCCCACGGTGGCGGCGCGCATGTCAAGAACGTGGGCATTAATTTTCACGACTAGGTTCCAATTCCTGGGTCTATAGCAAGCGAAGAGCATTGATGATGACGTGGTATAAGTTGTATCATTTTATTTAATTTAAATTTGAAACCTATATCTTCTAATTATTACAACTTTTGCATATGAAATCCGTTTAACGTGCAGTTTCTTTTATTAGGATCGTATCTGAATTTCGGACATTGTGGCGCTGGTTTGGACGGATTCTAAGACTGCCCAATTTTCGGGTTTAAATTGGATTTAAATTCAATTTAAATTCAAAAGGTGAGTGTTTTGACCCACTCATAACTTCTAAATTTCTTATGTTTGTTAAATTTAATTTATGTTGTCATTCTGCATTTATTTGTGACTGTTTCTTATATTTTTAATCATCATCTCAGTTAATTGCATTTATTTAAACTAAATCGTTATTTAATTTATTATTGACTATAACTACCAGTTTAATACTTGTTATCTATTATCAGTTATCTATTGACATTGATTGATAGTTTTGGATGATGGTTGTGATGGATGTGTGATTTGTTGATGGATGAATTGATGTTTATTTTATATCATTAAAATCAGCAAGTTCTTTATTGATTTTTTCTTATCGATTCGGGATTGGGTTTGAAATGATATAGCATTTTTTTTAAATTGCGGATTGAAATGATAAATATTCGTATCACTTCACCATAGGATAGAAAATTTTATACAGACACCGTTGGTCTATATATAAAAATATCTTGAAATGATTTCTATGGTTTTGTAAAGAAATATATGATTTTATGAGATATTGATTTGGATATTTTGTAAATATTATTTTATATGTAGTTAAATTCTGCGTTTTAAGCTATGTATAAAATTGATTTGAAGTATAAAAGAAGTTAATAATTAAGTTTGATTTTATTAAGACAAAATATGATTAAGCATTTATTTAAATTAAATTTCTGGAATTTATAATGACTTAAGTGAGAATAAGGTTGGAAGATGAATATCGAATTTATTTGGAATTTAATAAAATCTAGAATTTTAAAGGGTATGATTTTTATAACTTGATTTTTAGTTTAGAGCGATTTAAATGAATATCAAGTTGATTTAAATGAATATATCAAGTTAAATAAATTGAAAGAATATCCAGCTATTTGAAGTTAAAAGTTTTACTTAAACTATATTGGATTTATTCAGTAAACATTTCAAATCTAAATAAAAGTAATTAAATTTGATATATATGGAATTATCAAAGAATTAGTTTTGAAATGGTGGAATATTTAAAGCTTTGAAATATATGGAAATTGAAAAGGTTTAACTGGAGGTTCAAATCGGTATTTGAAATAAATATTATGAAATTTAAGAAGCAATTTTATTATATAAAGTAATTTAATATTTGAACCATTAAAGTATTAGAAGTTATGTTTCAAAGCTATGGGTTTCAACGTATATAGATTTGAAGTGCTAAGAATTTGGGGAAATGGATGTATTTTAAAATAAAATGATATCATATCAATTTGGGTTTTAAAACGGAAATGATATCGTATTTATATGATTTTGAAATGGATATTATATCCTTGTCTTTAAGTATAAATTATTTTGAAATGACCGCGGTGTTATAACAACGTTTGGTTGTTGAAGCGAGCGGGATCGCAAGTTGTCATACTCTCTGCCAACTCTGAAACCACTTTAACAACCGTGAACTCGGTGGAGATTCCAGAATGAAGTAGGATGGTGGCAGCGTTTCCTTTGAGGTAAATACGTGGACCCGACTCTCGTGAGTTGGCATAAGGTGGCTAAAACAGGAGTGATCGATGGGTTTAGAAGGTAGCCCCTTTTATCGGACACATCCCTTCGATATTATACTCTGACTTTGGATTGATTCGGTGGCCACTTTTGATTTTTGATTTGGGGGTGTGGCTCGATATGGGCGGTGTTGCGCGCTACGCGTTACCACCGACCCGGAAGCATAATTGGTATATCTGCCCTGGCATTGCCTAGTTGTGCCATGTCACCTACCCTATAGCGCCTTGTACGAGTTTGGTTTTCTCCCGTAGCCCCTGTGGTATCCTCTGGTGGCTTCCCGATCGTGGAGGGACTATGATATTGGATGGACTACTGGGAATATTACGCGTTAAGGTGGAAAATGTAAAGCCTTAATGCTATTTAAAAGTAAATTTATTTTACTATAGACAATATTATAATAGCGAAATATTACTACATAGTAAATAGTTTAACGGATCCTTAGGAGATGTGAATCCCGAGCATCTCTTAAGTTACTGCACTCACATTTGTTTCTGTTGATTTAACTCACATAAGATATTTTAGTTCTGACTTGAGTATTTTGTCTTTTCAATTCGCTCGGGTCAGCCTGAGCATTTCATGATTCGAAGACTTTAGCTCTTGAGGACGAAAACGAAGATTTATATTACTATGATTTATTATATTCCACTACACCATTTTATTATGCTGCATTGTTATTGATTATTCTCCAGTATGTGTAACTCTGATATGCATTGTATAAGTATAATCAAATGTTTTTGTAAAATAGCTTCATGAACTATTTATTTGATTATTATATTTTATCGTTCCTCCGCAAGATTCTATTTTGTTTTTCTTTCTCTTCTTATTCTTATTTACCCCATAACAATCCACCCTTCTGTATGGTTTAAGTATGACGTGTGTGGTTTATCGTCGATTTAAAGCATATAAAAAGGCGGGACGTTACAACAAAGTTCACCAATCTTTCACAAAGATTCATTCATAGCTTTCAAAATTATTTGCATTTCAAATTTGAAATTCTTTCAACAAAACTGGAAATCCTTTCTTTATATGAAAGCTATTATCATTTGAAAACAAATTTTTATTATTTCGGGAAAATCCGATTATATTTACTCAAGTTATAGCCTTTTAAAGTGTACATTGGAAAATCAGCGAACCGTCGTATTCTCGGCAAGTTCTGTTTGGATTAAATTTAAATTCCCATAATAATTTATTCAATATACTTCAAAATGGTTTAAAATCCATATATATTTTATTATATATTATAACTTGTATAATCCTTTTCAAACCATATTTCCCAAAATAATTCAAAACAAGACATAGTATATTCACACTAAATTTAAATTTCAAAACTTCCTTTTCAAAAGCTTTTCATATTCAATTCAATTTCACTTCCAAATCATTTGAATTTAAAAATTCAACTTTTAAAAGTAGTATTTAAATTCAAAATATCTATGACTTAACCAATTCCTCGTGAATTCATATTTGTGTGTGTGTGGTGTAGTCCAGGAGTTTTACGCACAACAATAACATATCACAATCATCATCAATTCAAGCACAACAATATCTATGAGAGGTATAATCCTATAGCGCTTGTCTTCATTCACAGTAAATATGTAAATTTATCACAGATAAATAAATCATAGATCACAGCTCAAAAGAACATCACACAATAGAGATATCGAACAATTTAAAGCACTCAATAGAATCCAATCATTCATAAGTAGGATAAATAAATCACATGATTATTATTAATTCAGTTTATTCAAATAGATAAATTACTTATGAATTAATCACCTTACTTTGATTAATTAACATTAGTTACAAAACATTTAATTAATTATCCTTTAACCATTTATTAATTAATAATAAATTAATTAACCTTAATTAATAAATCAATCAACCTTTAGTCATTAAATAATTAACCTTTAATTATTTAATTATTCTTTAATTAATTATCCTTAATTAATTACGTTAAGTAATTATCCTTTAATCACTTGATTAATTAACCTTAATTATTAATCAATTTTTCCTAATTACTTTCACTAAGTAATTTAACATAAAGTAATTAATTATCCTTTAATCATCAATTAAAAAATTAATTAAATAACTATCATTAAGTAATTATCCTTTAATGTAATTACACAATGTAATTATCCCTTAATTACATTAGGTAATGATCTTTTATTAATTACACTAAGTAATTATCCTTAATCAATTTCATTAAGCAATCATCCCTTAATTACTTATTTAAATTAATTAACTCTTAATTAATCATATTAATTTACTAATCACCCTGATTAATCATCCTTTAATTTATCACATTAATTAGTTAATCTCTAATTATTAAGTAATTATCCTTTAATTACTTTCATCAAATAACTTTGAATTACTTTCATTAAGTAATTATACTTGAATTAATTAAGAGATTATATTTTTATTACAAAGACCTTAAATAATTAAGATAAACCATATACCTTAACTGATCGCTTAATTATATCATTACAACTTATTTGAGTTGAAATAAATTTATTCAAAATCATCTCTTAATTAAAGTTTCTAATATACTTATGTCAAAACTCTTGCTTAATTCAAGCATTATCAAACTCCATTTTAAAATACTTATAAATTCATTCATTATCATCTAATGAATTATTCCAAAATCCATTAATTTTCAAACCATTTTAAAAACATTTAACCTTAACATTTTTCCTTTGAAACTTGTTCATATCTTTAGTTTTAAACCTTGGTATAATATTTGTTTTATAACTTAAGACCTGGTATAGATTTTATTTTCAAAATTTTAAAAACTGAAAACATGTTTTCCTTTTTTAAAATTTGAAACCTGGTATCAACTTAAACAAACCCGAGCTTCCCCTTATTTTCCCGAGCCAAATCCCGAGTTTTCCTTCTTCTTTGTTCCCTCGAGACTAATCACAATTATTCCCAAGCCAGACCCGAGCAATCCTTTCTTCCTTAAAGCTTCAAACCATTCATGTTACACCGTGCTTACGTGCACGTGCACAAGCGTTCTGGCCTCCTTTGATCATCGTCGCGACCACCATAATGTCGTCGATGATCACAACAATTAACTCGAGCACCTAGAATCCTCAATTTCACCGTAGGTCAGAATCGAGTAAACGAAACCCAATCTGGAACAACTTGACCATCTAAAACCTCCATGTTTCTTTACCTCTGGCCATCAGAACCGTTGCCGATCCTCCCAAACCTCCGTTAACGTTCCACGAATTTATTCCCCCACCTGCGGTTGAACGCAATCCTCTTTCGACGATGCAACGACCCAATTTCCCACATTGACTAAAAACTGGGCTTAAACCCTAAACCCACGTCGTACTGCCACCTCGACCCTTAATAAATCCAACTACTATTTTTTGGTGATCTCCTTCCTTCATACCTCCTCTGACATCAATCCCGACCCATCACAATTTGTCGATCACCGGAATTTGTCAAAAAACCACTTCTCCGTTCAACACGAATTTCTCACTCATCATTAATATAAAAATCTTGATTTTGTTTTTAAAAATCGTTATTTTTGAAAACGATTTAGATTATATGATCGAAGACTAGAATTTAAACAATTGAATTTTGACATGAATTGATTTTCTCTGATCATTTCATCTTCCAGCGAGGTTTCTAGATATCTATATTTTCATTATATTTTTAAAAATTGAATTGGATTAAAACAAACAAATTCCTTTTAAAGATCATAATGTGAAACAGTTTATAAAATGATATTTTGAATTTTTGAAGTTGATTTATGAACTTGTAAATAATAACAAAGCCATATATATGTACAGACGTTCATACACAAACAATTTCATATATATATATAAACATATTCACATACATGCAATCATTTTTCAACACTCACCTCAATTATTAATCACAGATATCAAGATTAAGGTATTGAAGGTAGTCGTTTACTCACCATTTTGAAGAACAGGGAGCCGGTTTGAATGCTTAAACCTGGAAATGTTTTGGGCTTGCATTTTAGTGATTATGAGTTGATCTGCTACTTGTTTTTGGTTTGAAACTGAGTTGAATCTGAAGCTTGAAAGCTTGATGTTGATTTGCTTGTTCAAGTTGAATTGAATTTGATCTCTTAATGTTGAATTAATTTCTGAACTTATTCATTGAATTTGAATGCTTGAATTCTCACCAGATATTCAGGTAGAAGATTTGTGAAAGAGTTTTTTTTGGTGTTATTCTACTTTCTATTTCCTTGCTTGTTTACAGGTTTGATTTTGTTTGATGAATGCACGAAACAAATGAGAAGAGAAAGGGAATGGATGTGTATATATATAAAACCTTATAATCCTTTTTTAAAAATAAAAAGAAAATTTAAAATGAATGACACTTGTTAAACTCAAAATATATTAAGTCTACACATGTAATATGCATGTTTTAATTTTTATACAATTGTTAATGCATATTTTTTTTAATCTACATTTGTTAAAAACAAGTATTTTTATGTTGAAACCCTTAACTTATATTTTTTTTATTAATATGTATTATATTTTACAAATTATGTATTATATTTTTAAATGTTTATATATATATTTATCTATTATGTTTTTATTTATGATGTTCTTTAAATATAAAAACTATTTATTGCAAGTAAAATTTTCAATATATTTATATTTGAATTTCAATTCCAAAATTTAATTTGTAATCCATATATATATATATATATATATATATATATATGAACTGTAACAACCCGCATATTTATCGAGTTTGTATTTAAATATTTTATTTAAATATTAACTCGTTAATCGGATTTTGGTCCGAAAAGCTACTTTTTGCAAACGGTCAAATTAGGACTCGAGACCACTTCCAGTGAGTTCGAAATGCCGTTTACAACTTTTTTAAGTATAAACATCGATAGGTTTGGAGTTAGTGAAATTTCGCTAACTTTTCCCGCTTTGGACTTTGGGTTAGTTTAGCCTATTAAGCCCAAGTTCCAACCCTCTTCTCCTCACTCTTCATAAATTTCCTAACTAATCAAGCTTTGGCATTAATGGTGGAGGGAATGGGAAATTAAAATTTCAAAACTCAAATTCAATTCCAATCCATCTTTCTACTCCAAATTCAAGAAGAAGACATTGGATTCAAGCTTCTTGTGTTTAGATAGAAGAAGGATTGATTCTTGCTAGCTTAAAACTTCATTTTCATTGATATTTAGTGCAAAGGTGAGATTTTTATCTCACAAATCTAGTCTATAACTATATTGGACTATTGGGAATGAATCCCTATCACTTTTGCACGCACATTTGCATTTGGTTTGGATTGGATTGGCAAAAAACTCCAATTTTTAGCGTTTTGGTGAATTTTCTGCACTTAGGTCGTTCTGGCCATTTTCGTGTGTTCGGTGTTAGGTCGCTCGCGACCTAACCCTTAGGTCGTAGGTCGTTTCTGACCTTAAATTCCCCCTGCAGCGTTAGGTCGTTAGCCTCAGAATTAGGTCGTTGAGCCTTAGGTCATAGGTCGTATGGACCTTAGGTCGTAGGTCGTCCTGGCCATTTCTAACGTCTTCGGAGTTAGGTTGTATGGACCTTAGGTCGCTAGGTCGTATGGCTTTAGGTCGCTAGGTCGTATGACCTTAGGTCGCTAGGTCGTATGGCTTTAGGTCGCTAGGTCGTATGACCTTAGGTCGTTAGGTCGTATGGCTTTAGGTCGCTAGGTCGTATGACCTTAGGTCGTTAGGTCGTTTGGCTTTTAGGCCGCTTCCACGCTAGGTCGTTCGACTCTTAGGTCGTAACACTTAGGTCGCTTGCCTCTTAAGTCGCTAGGTCGCGTGCCTTTAGGTCGCGTTTCTTTATTAGGTCGCGTGTCTTTGTTAGGTCGCTGACCTTCTTAACTCGCATGACCTAACCCCTAGGTCGTTGGGCCTCGTTTCTGCTTAGGTCGCTGCTTCTTATAGGTCGCTCGGCTCCTTAATTTCTTTAGGTCGTTTGAGTGTTAGGTCGCGAACGCATTTTAGGTCGCATGACCTTTACCCTTTAGGTCGCTGGACCACTAGGTCGTGCCCCGTAAGCGGTGGCGTTGCCCCCGCACCCCCACCTTCGGGGGTTGCCACCCCCCGTGGACCCCCCCTCCGTAGGGGATCTTATTTGAAAAACATTGAGCTGATTTCCTTGGATTTTATTTACATCTCCGTATGCGATTTTTGTGACTGATTGTTTCTACAATTGCTTCTGTGTTTTGTCACTTTATAATATAAAGGTTTCAATACTAGTAGTAAATATCAAAACTCTTTTAACAAACAATTTCAACTCTATTTTTAATAACAAAGCTCTTTTCTTAAACCGTTTTCCAATCTATTAGTATATACAAACCTTTACCTCACTCGGATGAGAAATCTAATTAAACGACTTAGTAAAACAAGTGGTATGAAACGCTTGCGTTCACTTCGTCGGTTAATTCTTGGACTTGTTTGATTGAACCTCTTGTGACAATTTTATTAGTGAAGATTTACAGTTTGTTCGTAAATATTTAAGTTAAGCAAGTGGTTATGGGACATGAAGCTAAACTTCTATATTTACTAGCTTAGTGTAATTTACACTTCTCGTTGATCATGACGATCATTCTGATGATTTAGACTAGCAACTGTGCGATGTCTCTTGTTGCGAGGTTAGACTAGACACCACTTGTGTGATTCCACTCACACATACCTTTTTGCTTTTTGGTTAGTCTGGACCTTAGTCTGTGTGATTCCATTCACACATGTGGGGTAGCTCCCCTTGGTCTTCGGACCGTCATGTGATAGGCCTCTTTCTCTTTTCTATGATTTCTGGACTTCTTGCATTGATTTCTAGAATTTATGTCATTGACTTGTTATGAGTACAAGTTTGGGGTATGATGCCCTTTCCGAATCTTTGAGAAGATTCTTGTGATATTGATTATCTCTTATCGATTGATCTTCTGTTGATCATTATTTACATACTTATAGTGGTATGTCATTATGGATGTTTATGTTTATGCCATATCTTTTATGTTATATCATGTCATCTGATATTTATAGCTAGACTGACCCATTTATTATTTTCTTAAATAATACTCGGGTCAGACCGAGATGTTACAGGTGCTTCTGCTTGACTTCTTCCCAGGGATTCATCACTCTGACTTTTGGCTAACTGTTTAGATTAGCAGTTTTTGTTGTATACACTTGAGATATAGACTCATAGTTGTATTCTTTTGTATAGCACGTGTTGCTATTCTTTTGTATTATCGTGGATCTTACTGACCACTACTCTGATGTACACTTTCATGTGTTAGTTATATATTCATATCTTCTTCCGCCTTTGTGATATGGATATCTGTGACTGATTTGTGATATGATTATTTCTATGTTTGTTTCCGAAGATTATTTATAGCCACTGTGTGATAAGCAATTACATGGTTGGTCGCTCCTCAACAGCCTTATTCTCCGTGCTAGTTGACAGCACTACTCCGGAGTGTTCTTGGCTAGCGTGGGTATAGAGGTGGGGCGTCACATGAAAAAAAAAACAAATATCCTATTTAATTTGAAATACTCAAATTAATTAACAATTTAATCCAAAATTTATTTAAATTACCAATTTAAATTCGACTCAAACACGGGATCGTTACATAGACCCTCGTCCTTTGATTGCCAGGAGGTTAAGTACCATTTTGAATCATCATCGATGTTCATTCCTTCAGAGGTTTTCACACGTGATCAGAGCCAAGCTTGAACATCAATAATAGATTTCGTGCCTTTATATAGCTTTTCTCCCAAGCTGGTATAATCTTTGCATAGTGCGTCAAAGTTAAGCTTAGATTGCACAGTAACGACTACTTCTCAATTACCGCAGCATTCGGAGTTCGTCCAATGGTGGTCGTTGTGATGTAATTTCCCCCTCTATGTCCTCTTCGGTTACTCATTTCCTCCTATCTGCATATAGTAAGGAAACAATTTTAGAATCCACGGATGAGATTATCTTATGGAATGGATATTAAGCATAAAGTAAATTGTATAGATTTATTAGGGTAAAATTACAAATACGCACTCTCATTGACTAAACTCATTCAAGGGAATTACTAACCCTATCTCTAATGAGTCAACCCAATAAGGACAAGGTGTTTTCTCAACCTATGCTCTGATACCAAGTGTCATGGCCCGCCTTTTTGACCTTTAAAAATTGACACTAATACATCATGGTATTAACATACCGTAAATTCATGTGCCAGAGAGGTAGATGATCAAAGGTAAAAGAACATAAAGATAAAAAAAGAAGCCTAGATTCTCACATCACATTTAACAACTTAAATATTTTACATATAGATAGTACATACAATCACTCTCAAAATGATGTATCAGAGTTTTGGCAGGTATTAACCCAGCTATGGACAGTTATAACTTCCTATACCTACACAGATGTTGGTATATACTTATACATAATACAATGGAAACAGAAATGGATAACTATCAAAAGAGGAATCTTCTACTCTAAGCCCCTCCATAATAGGGCATTCAGAGTTTAAGGGACAATAAAATAAACTTTGGCTTCGTCATGAGGCTAGTGTAACAAAACTTAAAAGAATCGATACTTTTGAAATCAAAGGGTATCTCATAAGACTATGTGCACATAAGCAGGGATGGGTTTTTACCTTATGATAGCCAAAACATTTACTATTAAAATCAAGGATATTATTTTTAATAACATTCTTTGAAAACCCTTTTCAAATAATATATTAATCATAACCAAAATTGTATCAATAATCAAATTCCAGCGTACTAGGTTCTACAATTAAAAACCTAAAGGAACGTATTGGAGAATGGATTTCCAACAATGACAAGGTAAGGGACTGCCTTTCAACAGTACATATCTAGAGGAATGTACCAATGCACAGCCCCGCTACCCTCTACCAGCACAGAACTGACCTGCCTCTACTATAGATAGTACTGATATCCTATCACCATGGCCGTTCCCGACCTATTTGTAGGATCCCAAAGCATAAAGAGCAATCACAAAACATAGAGGGTAATCTAGAAAGGTGATGATCATATCGTAATGGGTGTGACCCACTTAGCTCAAACACATCTTCTCTATTTTTGCTATTACCGATGAGTGAGGCTTGATATAACTGAGATGACCGGACTTTTTCTCCACAAAATGTCATATCATCTTTAAGAAAGAAAGGGACAGAAAAGAGAAAAGAAAGAAGAGAAAGAAGAAACAACACAAGAATCTCAACAGCGGAACGAATAAATTATATTAATAACATAATTATTACATAGTATACAGTAGATATCAGAGTTACACATACAATGCAACACATACTAGATAGTTATAAACACCTGTCTAGTTATTACAACTCAATACATTACAGATAAATACTCAGAGATACCAACACAGCGGAAAAACTATATATCTATACGCAGAAGCCTCATGCTCCATTGCTCCTCCATAATTCGTCAAAGCTAACCTGAATCCCTTGGATACTCTTAAAAATTTGAGCACCCAAGAGTTTAAGAAAAACAGAAATAAACTCCAGGTCAGACATGGGTCTGGTGTGAGTAACAGGTCAAAGTTGCTTAACTTTGAAAAACCATTGAAAAGAAAAGGTATCACATAAGACTTCCCACACATAAACATGAAAAAGTTTTTACCTTACGCTAACCAAAACATTTGATAGGAAATCCGATGATATTATAATAGTGTCTAGAGTTTTCAAGTAAAATACAGAAATAGCTGGAATGCTTACATCTCACGTTCCAACATAGTTGGGCACAACTAATGCGTACGCCACTTATTGGATTTTGAATTCCATACAATGGCAGGGCTACTGGGGTACCGCCCGTCACAGTATGTGGCCTAGATCACCGTACCGAGGAGTACGCCCGCTCCCCTGCAACACAAAGCCAGAACCATTCCTTACAGAACAGTTCCGAACAAGACCACCCCGTAGTTGTGATCAGCAACTGCACCACTAAGCCGAAATAAAGGGACATCTAGACAGGGGTAAATCTCGCTCTCAAGTAGGGCTACGCACGAAGCCTTGCTGCACCTCCCCTGTTTTAGCCATTCCCGGTTGATGAGGCTTGAGGCTACGATTACCTTTAGAGAACACATCTCTTAGAATGCTCATCGTCCACCCGACGATGTTCTGAAAACATTCAATCCATACAAGTTTGTTCCAGGTTCGAAAGAAACCGAAGGCATTATCTCATTACATTCTTTTTGGAATCACCCTTAGAGTTAACGACGATAACCCTTGCACTCTGAATCTTCATCTTCACTTGAGATTCATGACCTATCGTTAATTTGGATCGATGTGGTTTACGGATATCCAAATATGGAAACCCGATCCCGGTCTCATCGAAATCCAAAACGTGTCTTTTAAGGCCAAGTTGTTTTAGAGTTTAAAACAATTCAATTCATTATCTATATACACACAGATAGATAATTCACAACATAACAAAGGATAATCAACATTATCATCATCAATAGATGATTCATATCATAAACAGATAATCCATATTATCATCACAGTGCAACCAATGCATCCATATCACACAACACTACTCATCTTATTGCTGAGATTACAAACCATACATGGCAACCAATATCAATCATTCATACATAAGCAATGATTAAATGATCATACCATCTGTAATTAATTTAAAATAAATTAAATTAATTACATCATCTCTAATTAATATAAAATGAATTAAATTATTTACTTTATCATTATAATCCTGTTTAACTTAACTATCAATTGATTACAAATCAATTAAATAATCATCAACTCAATATTCAATGAAATTAATCGTTACTGATTAACAATTCCCTAATTACAATAAGTAATTAGCTTTTAAACTAATTACACAAGTTAATTATAGTTAACACTTGATAAATAATTTACTTGTAATTACTTAATCAATTAATTAACTAAAGTTAATTACATAAATCATTTATTAATTAATTACCTCATTTATTGATTATTCCTTAATTAATCAATTCTAAATTACATCATTAATTTTATTAATTAATAATTTCTAATTACCATTTAATTAATCTCTCTATATAAAATTAATTACATTAAGTAATTAATCTGCAATTAACCACATATATTAATCACCCTTGATTAATAACCATTCAGTAATTAACTTCCCATAATTACTCATCCTATAAATTTATTACTCTTAATTAATTATCTTCATTAATCCCTTGATTAACTTCAAAGTAATTTAAATCCAAATTACTTCTATAATAAATATCTTTAATTACATCCAGTAATTATTAATTAATTACTTCCCTAAGTAATTGCAATCCAATTAATTACATAAAGTAATTATCAATCAATCATCAACAAATGTTCAAATTAATTAAACTTAATTAATTAATATAAACTAATCACATTAAACCCATAAATTACATTAAGTAATTAACTCATTAGTTACTTCCTTAAAGTAATTAATCTTAAACAATTGATTGTTTCTAATTAATTAATCTAATTAATTATCAATATTAATCACATTAATTAATTTTAAATAATCTTATGTTAATGACCTTCATTAACATTTCTTAATTACTATATTAAGAAATTAACTTATATTAATCATTATTAATCATCAATTAATATTTAATTATCAAATAATTAATCTCTAATTATTAATTAATTAAGTGTTAATTACAAATTTAATTAATCCTTAATCACTTGATTAATAAATCTTAATCATTAATTAAAATTTCATTAACAATCCTTAATTATAGATTAATTAACCTTCATTAATTAATCTCAAGTCTTAATTAATTAACTTAAAAATTATTAATTACTTAATAAATCATCCACATTATTAATTAATTAAATATTTAATATTCCATTTAAATTAATTCAATAATTTAAATGAATCCAATTTCTTAAGTTCTAACTTAATTTAAAAGACATTTCTCCTTATATAAAGTATTTTAAAACAAATTGTTTCCAAATTTATTTTAAAGTTCACTTTAAATTTCATTTTAAAATTTTAAGATTTTAAAATGAATACAATTTATTTAAAAAAGGTTTAAACAAATTTAAAAATCTTTTTATCTCACATGTTAAAGAACATCCCTTTTCTAAACTAAAGGTTTAAAAGATTATAAAACAAATTCATTTCAAACAAATTCAATTTTAAAAAAAAAATTCCTTTTAAATCTCAAACTGAAATACAGTTTAAATCTTCATTCCAGATTTAAACTTAAAACTTTAAAGCTTTACTTACATTTCCATCTTTATTTTTAAATTCAAATTATTTAATCATTTCTAAAATAGTTAAAACAAATTTAAATTTAAAAACCTATTTTATTTAAAAACTGACATTCAAATCAGATTCCAGGTTTTTAAAACTGGTCTTAATCTTATCTTAAATTTTTATTTCATAAATTTAAATCTCACAATTTAAATTCAAACCAATGTTCTTTTATACTTTAAAAGTCTAAAATCTAAATTTAAATTCCAGATTTAAATTAAATTCAAACTCAGATTCATCTACTTTGAATTTCATATTTCAGTTTCAGATTTTAAACTTTGTTTAAATTTCCAGTTACATTTTAAAACTTTGCTTTAAAATTTAAAAACAGAAAAACAATTTTCTGTTTTTATTTGAAATCAAAGTAGAGTTTAAAAGAAATTTCAAATTTATTTCGAAAACCCAAAATTTAAACTAATTGAATTCAAATTCAATTCCTGGTTCAAACTTAGTTTCAGATTTTAGTATGCATTTTTAAACTCTACTTCTAAAATTAAAACTGTACACAGCTTTTCCTGTTTTTGCTTGAGACCAAACTAAAGTTTTCAAAATTTAAATTATTTCAAAACCTAAGATTTAAACTGATTGAATTCAAAATTTAAATTCATTTTTTTTAATCTTAGTTTAAATTTTAGTTTGCATCAAAACCTTTGCTTTTAATTTAATTAAAACTTGAAACAGGTTCTGTTGTTACTGTAAAACCTGTAACCAAGAAAAATGCTCTAGCAACCCCTTCAAAGACTTCGAGTCAAATTCCCATCAACTTCGAGTTAAAACTCGAAATTCCCAAGTCCATCACGAGGTCCAGAACCCTGAAACCAAAAACATCACCAACATGTACACCTCTGCACTGTACACCTGTACATCAACTCCGGCCATCACTGGCCAACCACACGACCATCCCATGGTCAACAACCCTCCCCTCAGGCCAACCAAACACCAATTCCAACAACACTTGCTCGCATTCGAGATCGAGACCCAAATTCCAAACGTGGAAACAAACACCGCATCTTCACTCAAAACCTGTGAACGACACGTTGACGCGACTTCGGCCACCATCAACTTCGAAACTCCAGCGACATCTTCCTCACACCACCACCTAACAATACCCAAGAAATCATAGGATTCGATCCATTGTCGAAGCCGGGGTATTCAATTTCCATAAACCCAGTAAAACTAGGGTTCACAACTGTAAAAGCCCAATCTCGTCATCAAAACCCAATTTTAATACAAACCAAGAATTTTCCTAAAATCTCTGATAGCTACACCATCTCCAGAAACAAATTCAACCCAATCAAACACAAACATCATCAATGCTAACCAAAAAGGTGAAATACAGTGACTTTTAAACTACTCTTTAAATATATCATTAAGAATTTTAATTCTTGTTTTAAAATTCATGATTTTGAATGGTGCTTTGATTTATAAACCTGAAACATAAAGCTCCTATAGTTTGAATTTCCATCTTATACCAATTATTGTTCTGTTTATTTCACTTCGAGGTAATATAAGATTTTATTTATCATATGAAATTTTTTAAATCTTACTTCATCTTATAATATACAAGTTTCATTCAAAATTAAATCCTAACAACAAAACAAATCAAAAGAAAACGAATCTAGAATCAAACAGGAGACAGAAATTTGGAAAACAGAAATGCACAGTTAACACTATACACATAATTATATTCACATGTAAAAATGTTCACAGCAAATTCACATTTATGTTATTTCTAATTTGAAAGCATGAAACAACTTTTATCTGTTTAATTTATTTTTAAAAATTAATGTTACTCACCTTTTAATTATGCCGACAGAGCACACCCTTTTTTTAGCATGTAGAATATCCCTTGTAACATGCTTGAATGCCTTTAAGAGCTGAGTTTCTAAATGCCTTTAAAATGCCTTTAAAACTTGCTTTAATTGCCTTTATCTTGCAGGTAGTTGCTACCTTCCTATTGCAGAAACAAAATGCGGGTTCCATTGCTTTTCTAGATTCTAATTACCCAGATTTTGAATGAAATGCAGACTTTTCTTAGTAACAGGTAGCTTGCCTTTCCAGATATTTAGAAAAATTGAATGCATGCTTTAATTGTTGCATGCAGGTTTGTTTACAAAATTTCTAAATTTTACATGCAGGTTTGTTTTGCATGCTACAGGTTGAAGAAATTAGAATACATTTGAATATGGGTCTTTTGATTTTTCATGTTTTGAAGATGGTTTGTAGATTTGAGGATTGCAAATTTGTTTACAGGGAATTGAAGAATATTTTTTTAAGGTGGAATGTCTCAGCTGAAAACAATTCCTTTGTTTATGAAATGAAAATGAGGAAAGGAAAAATATGAAAGATGCAAGTTTTTAAATAACTATGCTTATGATTTAATTTTTTTATTTTTAAAAACAAAGAAAAATAAAATTAAACATGACACATGGCTTAATTGTTAACACTTGTTAACTTACTTATTTAATTACTCAACACATGTTAACTATGTGCCTAAAATACTTATACATGTCTTTTAAGTGATTTGTTATTTTTAAATTAAAGTTAATGAATGTTTAAACTTAATTAATTTGTTTCTTATACTTAGTTATGTATATAAATAATTTCCAAAGAATAAACCAAGTATTATTATAAATAAAAACCTTATACAAATTAGTCATTTGAAAATAATATTTTAAATCATTTTAAATAAATTTATAAGGAGATTATAACCTATTTGTAATTTAAATGGATACATGATTCATTTATAAATTGTATTTTAAATTCCATACTCAATTTCAAATCATGATTATTAATGAATATTTTAAAAAGAATAAAACAAACATTTTATAACCTTATTTTAATATTCAACTTAAGTTAAAATATAATTTAAACCAATAAAACATTTGTCTTATATTTAAAATCATTTAGTTATTTTATTAAATAATTTTGAAAAGCTTAATTCAAAAATAAATCATAGTTTTCCAAATTCAAAATATTAAAATTAGAAAATATGATACACTAATTAGATTTAAAACCAAACTTATCAGTTTAAAACATATATAAATATATATTTACATATAATAAATAGAAAACAATTTATTAACTTATTAAAAATAAATTCTCTAATTAATTATTTAATAAAAGAAGATTATTAAATCAAATCAAATTTACTAACAAAATTATCAAATTAATTTAACTTTAAACACAGATTATTAAATTTATATTGCCATAAATTCCGGGATATTACAATAACATTTTACCTTTCATATGACAAATCCCACTTGGAATGCCATATTTCCATTTTCGACAACATACTAAATGGTTTCCATAAAAGTAAAGCCCCCAAGTTCATAAGCCTCAAGGAAGGGTGTTAAGTATAAAAAAGCTTATCCCTACACCTTCAAGCTAACAAACGTTTGTAAAAACATATTATACATAATCTTGTAAATGCAATGTCAGACACTCGTCCACACAAGTTGTCCAAGTGAAGGAAAAACCGAAGGCACTCGTCCTACTACAACCTGTTTGTAGTCACCCCTAGGATTAGTAGGGAGCATCACTTGCAATATGAAGATTCTAAAATGAAGACGATACTGCCACCATGTATATGTATGTATGTATGTATATAGGAAATCACACCAGAGATTATTGGCAAGTAGCCCTAAATTATGGTGATCTTTGGTCTTCAAAATAATCATCTTAAACATGTCATCACTTTCAAACACGTATAATGGTTTGATGTGGTTTTCGAATAGGAATCACCCAAATCTGATCCCGATTTCTTCGAACCAATTGTCGCTGAAAAGATGTCCAGTTATCAATAGTGGACAACCTGCTATTAGAATCAATATTTGCATATGAATACTCAACACCACTTTTCAATTTCAGACTTAAACTATTCGTCAGTTAACAACGTTGGCGTCCAAGTTAAGGTTTGACTACCTCTCAAACCATGGCTCGACGGACTTTCTTAATCTTTGGAATAACCAAGGTCTCCATACTGACCGATTTATTGAGATTAACTCTCTCATACTTAATGCATTTTCGACATTTCAGCGTTATCTATCCTTTGCCCATGAATGAGGATAGGTGTGCTAGAGCATTAGTTTCCCCTTAACATCTCCTTTGTTTAAGCTCATCATATCTGAATCTCACGATTAGAAGGATCAATCTATTTGTCGTCTTTTAGTGTTAAATATAAGTTGACTTACTTCCCATAAATGCCACTGTCTTAATCCAAATTAATCTAGTTTGTGTGGTTACCTAGTGGCAAAGACAAAGAAATCCTCTTTTTAAAACAAGGTTTTTATAAAAAAATGGAAAACTAACTCCTTTTACATGTCTTTTCAGAAAATCCTTAATTTACGAACAAGTTTGTTAAAAAAACCAAAGTACTTTCTATAAAATAAAACACTTCTTTTAATAAATAAATTCTAAACCATCTTTAAAAATAATTTGCAGAAGATTAAAAATCAAGCCAAATTCAAAAACCCTTTTTAAAGCATTTATAAAAAGAGAAGGTCGGAATTCCAAATGTCACTCTAAACAATTTCAATCAAAAGGTAAAATCACATGCTTAACAACATAAGCAACCTCCACATAGCAAATAAACATATACATGTTCATCGTAATCAAAGAACTCCTTTAGAATTCATTATCACGTTATGATTTTCAAAGTGTGTCGTCGTGGCCTATTCGCTATGACCACTTCGATCTTCTATTCTAGTATGCTGCACAAAGCGTTTATTTATGCAATCTGCCTTAGTAGGAAATTAGATCCAAACAACCAATATAGTCATCACATACACACATACATCATCAAGTGATAATAATAAATAAATATATCACACAATATCACTAGATTTTTGAAGTTATTTAACGTAACAACCAAGAATTTTTAATAAAACTTCTAATTTATTTTATTTAAAACTTTGGTATTTAATTATTTAAAATTTGAATTTTTGAATTTTTCCTACATAATGTTGGAATTATATAAATTATTTTCCTAAATTCAATGAAATAAAAAATAATTCCGGAATTGTATATTTTAGGTCAAACTTTGACTTTAGTTGAAATTTTAAAATTTAAAATTTTCTATTCTAATCTTTTATTTAAAACTGTATATATATTTCTAATATTTGTTATGCTTTTCATTTCATTTAATTCTGGTCTATATTATGTAAATTGGATAACATACAACGTTTTAAAAAGCAGTTAATTTCTGCGTTTTATTTTATATGTTTCTATATCCATCTCCCTATTTATTTCCTATTGTGTTTGTATAAACTTTATTTTTATTTATTGAATGTTTCTTTTGTATATGTCTTTATTTAATGGATAGGAAACAAACTAATTAAGATACGTTACTTTGTTTTAAATTGGGCATACATTTCATTTTTATTTCCTTCCTTTATATTGCCCACCCTTTTGATTTCCTACCATAGCTGTTTCCTTATTTGTAGTCATGTATTCCTAAAAAACATAGCCGCCTATTACCTATCAATCCACGTGAAAAAGAAGTATCTCATCTCATTTTCCAATGGTTCCTTTTTACTAAATAAGTAATAAATCCCTTCAAATATCTAGCAGTTTAAAACATTAATTACTTGCTGTTTCTTTCCACTTGATTAAGCCATGAAAAACTCCTCTAGTAATTACTAATTCACGTACAAAACACTTTCCCACCTCTCATTTCATCTACGACTTCACGTGTGAAATTTTCCTGTAAGTAATGGCTTCCTTTCGTATTATCTTTCCATTTTTCTTCTTTCATTTTTAATGTATTTCTCTTGTCTTCTCCATCAAAATGCTCGACCATCATGTATTGCCGACCACAACTCTCCCCCCACCACCACCTTCCACGGCCAACAACTCCTACTCATCATCCCATGACCATGCCGTGACCATAGATGAAGATCCATCACCAAAAGTAACATAATTTTTCATCACAAACCTATATATTCACCACTTTCCTTTCATTAGTCTCGGCCACAACACCAACCACCTCCACCTTGCTTTGGCCGTGACTATCTCCACCTCCTAGCCATGTCTCAGATCTTACTTCTTACTTGACCAAGCCTAACCATGGCCGATGTAACGACCCGATATTTTCCACCATTCGCATCCGCACACGTCGGACTTGAATTGCTCAAATTACCGCGTTGTAAATATGTTGGGTGCATTTCCACCATAACCAGTCCAAAAGAAAAGGAGCCAAGCCTCTCCACCTCAAAGCCGATCCAAAGCCTCTCATCACCAAATCATCCCCCACCGATCCAAAATCCACACCGGACCGGCCCATGCCAAACCAACCTACCCCATGTGCCTGCCGAACCAGCCTACTCCAAGTGCCTGCCGAACCAGCCTACTCCAAGTGCCTGCCGAACCAACCTACTCCAAGTGCCTGCCGAACCAACCTACTCCAAATGCCTGCCGAACCAACTCAAAGTACCACCACCGGACCACGTACTACCAGACCCACCATCACCAAATCAACCACCACACATTGCCGAACCAGAAGCAAGGAAGGACACGACCGATCCAAATTTACCAGGCCAGACCGTTTCAGCCCAGGCCCATCAGCAGCTATATACATCCAGAACCCCTGCCCCCAGCCTCAGTCTATAAATAGAGGGGCAGGGGTACAACAATGGAGGACAAGTTTGAGAGCTCAAGCACTGAAGGAACTTTCAAACAACTTTCATATACTTATATACAAAGCTTTGTACTTGTAATTTGAAAGAAAAAGGAGAATAACATATAAAGTGGACGTAGGCGCGTTCTGGCCGAACCACTATAAATCTGTGGGTCTTTTACAGTTTAGTCCATCTATTTCGTACATTTGCATAAATCACCCATACCATCCAGATCAACATATAATCAATTAAATCATACGACTAGGAGGTGTTTGCCTAATTTTTGTGCAAACATTTTTGGTGCTTTCACTGAGAACAGGAGCTCGAAGCTTCAGCTTCTCCCACTTAATCCTTATCCTGTCAGCATCGTTCATTTGGAAAACATGCCTCCCGGATGGAAGAAAGATACTAACAAAGGAAAGAACGTTGCAACTGGCAGTATCCCAAATCCAGTGATCAGGGACTAAGACAATCGTCAGGTTCCAACGGCTAATTTAAATCAGGCAAATCCAACAGCCCCCGCTACGGGACAACCAATTACAAGGGCGGATTTTGACAGGATTGTGGCTGAAGTAACCAACCGCTTCGCATCTCAACAAGAAGCCTTGGTGGACCAACTCATGTCACGCTTAAGGGATGCTGAAGAATCCAGCTGTAACACTGAATCATGGGGTGAGTCCCAGTCTGGAGGATCTAAGAGACGACAAGGGTCTTTCTTCTTCGAAGAGGCCAACAACAGAAACAGCCATGGTAGGAGCCGAGCCCGGACTCAGCCCGAATTCCGACCCGAGGAAACACTTCGAACCGAACCCAACGGGGGAGGTTCCAGGCAAGGGTCGGATGTAGCTAAGCCTGTCATGCTACCTAACCATGAAAACACCAGTAGACGGGGCCGAGCTAGAGTCCGGCCCGAAGTTGGACCCGAGGAAGTGCTGAGAACAGAACCCAACAGGGGATGATCAAGGCAAGGGCCAAGTGTGGCTGACCCCAGCATGCCCCCAGAAGACCAGAGGCAGCCATTGGAGAATGTTAGGAATGACAAACGATACCATCCCTGCAAGTCATCTGGACGGAATCAATCCCGCAGGGAGGAACCAAACTCATTTCTATCCGCTCCAAGTTTTGACGAGAGGATGGCACCATTGTTCAGAGAGTGTGTCCAACGAGAGCAAAGGGATTGGGGGATAGGTGCTAGGGTAACCAGCCCCTTCACCCGCAATATCGAAATTGCCATCATCCCCCAGGAATGGAAAATTCCAACAATGGAACCTTACAAGGGAACCTCTGACCCTATCGTACACTTACAAAGATACACCTAACATATGCTCATGAGCGGAGCAACAGAGGGATTGTTGTGTAAATGCTTCCCATTATTCTTGACAGATCTAGCTACCTCCTGGTTCTGCCACCTACCCTAAGGGTCCATCAGCTCATGGGAAATGTTGAAAGAAAAGTTCATCAGTCAGTTCCGCATTCATGTGGAACAACCCAAGGATGCTTATTCCTTATCTAATATCAAGCAGAAACCCGGAGAGACAGTGCAACAATATCTCACTCGATTCAACGCTGCGGTGGCCGCAGTCCAAGATGCCGACGAGAAACTTATCCTAATGGCTCTCTGCAGTGGTGTACATCCGGCTACTAAATTTTCTATAAGAATAACCAAGGAAAAGCCAACTACTTTACCTGATTTCTTCCATGAAGCTAGAAAGTATACGAGACTTGAAGAAGCTGCCACTGAGAGGCAGTCGGGGCAACAGGCTAAGAAAGCTACAGACAGGGTTCCCGTTGCAGCAAAGGATGTTCGGAGAAGTAACTCTAGAGACAATGCTGGGGGAAAGAAGGGAGAAAAGCGCTTATATCGACCAGGACCAAGATTTGACTCCTACACTCCTTTGAATGAAACAATCGAAAACAACTTCCTAGCCACTCAAGACGAAGTTAGACACAAGCGGCCCCCGCACAAGAAGGAATCAGATAACGCACTCAAGTCTGGAAAGTTCTGCCGCTTCCACGAATCCCATGGACATGACACCAATGAATGCCACAATCTCCGGGACTTGATTGAAGAACACATCAGAAGGAAGAGACTGGAATGCTATGTAAAAAGCCAGAACATGACTTCGACTCCTACCAATGAGAATCCTGGGTTACCCCTCCCAGAAGTAAGTGGAGGAAATCGCAACACCAGCGGCTCTAGTCAAGAGAAGATAGTGGTCCATACCGTATCAGGAGGACCACACATCGCCGACAGAAGCTGGGCGGAGATGGAAAGATAAGGTAAGTCACCTAGAAACGATGAAGGCTACGTTAACTCTGTTATGGAAGAACGCCACCCGAAACGGAAGGAGAATGACGACATCACATTCAGTAGGCGTGATCTAGAGGGAAGGCAGTACCTACACATGGATCCTATGGTCATCTCTGCCTGATTCGGTCCGGCCAAAGTTTTTCGAATTTTAGTAGACACTGGAAGCTCGGTAAATATCCTATTCAAGCATGCTTTCGACAAAATGAAGTTGTCAATGAAGGATGCGTCTCCCTACAACAAACCACTGCATGGTTTCACTGGAGATGCGAAGATGCCCCTCGGGCAACTGGACCTTTTTGTTGAAATAGGAAGTCATCCCCGCTCCGTTATGCGAAAACAAACATTTTTGCTAATAGAAAGCCACTCGGCCTATAACGCCTTTTTAGGAAGACCAGCCTTGTCTGACTTCCAAATTGTCCTAGCCCCATGGTGCCTGAAAATGAAATTCCCAACAGATAACGGAGTAGGAGAAATAGAGGGAGATCAAGACGCCGCTCGAGATTGCTATGTAACTGAGCTTCGCAATAACCGCAGGAAGGATAAAGGAAAGGATGCAGAGACTTCTCTCTACAAGAAAAGCCTGGAAGCATAGAAATTAAAGAAAGCCCCTCCTCTTCGATATACCAGCGATCCTTTCAACGAATTAGACCCCAGGGACAAAGAGGAGGAGGCCACCACCGAGCCTGTGGAGGCTATGGAATTTGTATCTGTCGACAAACACGACCCAAGTAGACTGCTGAGAGTCGGGTCTCGGTAAAGAGCGGAGTTGAAAGATCAACTCGTCGATTTTCTTCGCCATAACATTGATGTATTTGCATGGACGCACGCCGACATACAGGAATCTCTCCAGACGTAGCATGCCACATACTGAACATCGATCCCACCAAGGTGCCAGTGAAGTAGAAAAAGAGGAGCATGGGGGCAGAACGATCAGCAGCCCTCGAGGAAGAAGTAAAGAACTTACTTGCCAATGACTTCATACGAGAGGCCATCTACCCAGAATGGATTGCCAACCTAGTACTGGTAAAGAAAGCTAATGGGCAGTGGCGAACATACATCGATTTCTCCAACTTAAATGACGCTTGCCCGAAAGACTGCTTCCCACTCCCCCGAATCGACCAACTCGTGGACAGCACAGCCGGACACGAACTCTTATCCTTTATGGACGCATACTCAGGATACCACCAGATCCCTATGCACGCCCCCGATCAAGACCACACCAGTTTCATCACTGACCGGGGATTGTACTGCTACAAAGTAATGCCTTTTGGACTTAAAAACGCCGGAGCTACTTATCAGCGCCTTGTCAACAGGATGTTTGCGAAATTAATTGGGCGAACTGTGGAAGTTTATGTGGATGACATGCTGGTAAAATCAAGGAAAGCCAACGATCATATAAACCACCTGAATGAGATGTTTCAAGTACTTCGCCAATATGGAATGAAACTGAATCCTCTAAAGTGCTCCTTTAGAGTATCGTCGGGAAAGTTCTTGGGATTCATCGTCCATGCTAGGGGGGTTGAAGCGAACCCCGAACAAATCCGGGCTTTGCAAGATATCAAGATACCATCCACTCGAAGAGAGATGCAAAGCCTAAACGGGAAGGTGGCTGCCCTAAGCAGGTTCATCTCTAAAGCAACCGACAAATGCATCCCTTTCTTCGAAGCTCTTAAGAAAGACAAAGGAAAGTTGGAATGGACTGACGAATGCTCGACAACCTTCCTTAACTTAATCGAACACCTCCAAAGACCACCAGTACTCTCAACCCCAAATGAAGGCGAGGAACTATACCTATACCTTGCTGTATCGTCCCATGCTTTAAGCTCCACTTTGGTGAGGGAGGACAACCACGCACAGCGACCCATATACTTTGTAAGCAAGACATTCACAGGGGCAGAAGCCAGATACCCTAAACTTGAAAAGCTACCATACTGTTTGCTAATCGCGTCACGGAAACTGCGACCCTACTTCCAATCTCATTCCATCAGAGTTCTAACCGATCAACCGCTAAGGCAAGTACTCCATCGCCCCGACACTTCCGGGCGACTACTTAAGTGGTGCATTGAACTGAGTCAATATGATATTACCTTCCATCCTCGCACCGCTATCAAGGGACAAGCCAGAGCTGATTTCATTGTTGAATTCACTACTAACGAAGGTAAGGAGCAATCTGAAGTAGCAGAAAATATCAAGTGGAATCTCTTCGTTGATGGAGCATCAAATGAACAAGGCTCGGGGGCAGGTGTTGTGATAATCACCCCCAGGGGAAGGAAGCTGCATTACACCCTAAGGTTGGAGTTCGCTGCCACCAACAATGACGCAGAATACGAAGCAGTGATAGCCGGATTAGAACTTGCCCTAGAGATTGGAGTCGGTTCTTTATGTCTCCATAGTGATTCTCAACTTATTGTAAATCAAATACTGGGAGAACTCCAGACTCGAGGAGAATGACTCACAGCATATCTAAAGAAGACCAAGGTGCTGCTCAATCAGTTGGATCACTATTTAATCAAACACATCCCTCGAGAAGAGAACCAGGAGGCCGACGAACTGGCAAAGAAAGCTAGCATGAAGGACGGTGCCGCTTCCTGAACAATAACCACCTCACAGCAACTAGTCCCGAGTTACGAGACAATGAACATGATAGCTGCAATTGGAGAGGAAACTTGGATGACTCCTGTCCGGAAATATTTACAAGATGGCACACTGCCCGACGAGCGTAACGAAGCTAAGAAAATCTTAAGCAAAGCTTCCCGCTACACATTACAAGAAGGCATCCACTATCGGCGCGGCTTCTCTAATCCCTTATTAAGGTGTGTCGCTGGAAGGGAAGCCAGGGAAGTCTTGTCCAACATCCATCAAGGAAGTTGCGGAGATCACACCGGATGGCAGACTCTAGCCAAGAAGACACTCCGATACGGGTATTACTGGCCCACCTTAAACAAAGACGCCTTAGACTTCATCAAAAAATGCGACAGATGTCAGAAATTTGCTAAGATTCCTCGACTACCCACAAATGAGATTACTCAGATGACCAGCCCTTGGCCCTTCGCAATATGGGGAATTGATTTGATTGGCGAACTGCTAGTGGGCCGGGGCGGAGCCAAATATGCCATAGTAGCAGTTGACTATTTCACCAAATGGGTGGAAGCGGAGCCTCTAAATAAAATATCTTCGGCAAAGGTTATTAACTTCTTGATCAAAAATGTTTTATGCAGGCACGGGGTTCCACTCAAAATCATATCGGACGATGGACTTCAATTTGACAGCGAGGAGTTCGCCGACTGGTGCCAAGAGCACGGAATTCACAAAAGCTTCTCATCTGTGGCTTACCCCCAGGCAAACGGACAAGTCGAAGCTGTCAACAAAATCCTCAAAACCCTAATCAAGAAGAAACTCGAAAAGTCAAAAGGCGCTTGGGTGGATGAACTTCCTACGGCACTTTGGGCCTACCGCACATCTTATAGAACATCAATAGGGCATACTCCTTTCTCTTTGGCATACGGATCGGAGGCCATGCTCCCAGTTGAAACTATAGTGCCATCCCACCGTAGGATCCACTATAACCCAGAAGAGAATGAAGAACTCCTCCACGTGTCTTTGGATCTAATTGAAGAGAGAAGAAACGATGCAGCACTCAAAGCAGCACCTCATAAGCAAAAAGTTGCAGCACAATACAACTCCAAAGTCAAGCACCGCAGCTTACAAGAAGGAGATTTTGTCCTCAAGCGGATCTTCCCGCGCACCGGAGCGCTAGATCCAATCTGGGACGCACCCTATGTAATTTATAAAGATCTCTGCAACGGAGCCTATATTTTGTCAACAGTGGACAGAGAGGTGTTCCAGAGGGCATGGAACATCCAACACCTCCGTCGATACTTTTCTTAACTTGTACTGCCCATATGAAGTGAATTAACAAAGAGAATCAGTGGACGTAGGCATTTTCGTGGCGAACCACTTTAAAAATCTTGTCTCTTTTTAACTTGTTCCTTTATATATTGGCTGCTTGTTAAGCTTTATGCTCTTCTGTTGAACAAAATCATGTATGACAACATTCCCATTCTGGACACTTCACGGTGCAACCTCACCTGGACAAGACCCAACAGGTACTATGTGAATCTATGCACTCGCCAATGAGACACTTTTGCTCCAGCATCGCTCTGCTGCGGGCTAAGTTATTGCTCGCGACTGCCCTCAAAGCCAACTGTAATAAGCCGATTATAAGCCATCAAAAAGGCCGACTATAGCCGATGGCAGCTCATTACGGCGTTCGGCTCGCCGGCAACTGTGAACCTACTTTAAGCCCCAACATAAGGTGTGGCCAGCCAGGGGTAGTTCACGGTTGACGATCGGCAGCCACAGTAAATCGAATAATACCCACGATTACGGGCCATAATGGCTCGGGTAGTTACTGTGCGCGATCTCGGCTCCGATATGTCTTAAGTGCGGCTGTGGTAAAAAGGATAAACTCCCCGTAGAGGCGTAAGGCGGGTGACCAATGTCTCCAAGACCCACAGATAGGGAAAGTGACTACAAAACCCGTTTGCCACGAACTTAAGCATATCGACGGCCTTCCATGATTGGAAGTTTTACTGTTTCTCATATTTCCATTTCATTCGAAAACTTTTCTCCTATCCTATATAACAATCCATAAAGTACAGGTCACAAAATAGGGGAACTCTCGCTTGTGGAAATATGAACTCACATCCGGATGATGGAACACTCAGCTACATTCCATACTCAGTCACGCAAGACATTCAAAGCAACCCTCTACAAATAAAACACGAAGGGTGGTACTATCTTCCCTTGTATACATATATGTAGCTTTAATATATTCACACATCATATTGGCATTGCAAAACATGAAACGATATTTTGAGCAGAAACTTAGCATCAAATACGATTAAATCACTAGCACATGCACAGCTATATTTCTTATGCAACACATCAAAGTAACAAAACCATTCAAATATAGCAGAATCAGTCTGTGTTATGAGATTACATGTCAAAAAATAAAGCTGTTCATACAAATGATGTAATTACAACCCAAAAGTGCATTAATGTTTTGGAACTAGTATATACAGGAATGCCACGAAGACCAAAAAATAATCAGCTGCAGCAGGGCTCCGCCTCTATCCTGCTCGCCCTCCGGGATCTACTTGACCGCATGGTCAGAACTCCCAGCATGCTGGCCAGGGGTCCCACCTGTCCGATTCGAGAAAAGAATACATCAGATAAATTATACGCAGTCAAGTTAAGAAAAGATCGAGAGGGAAGACTTACCAGCACCTACTCCCTGGCCATCATCGTCTAGCTGCACGCCTACCACATCCGCAGCAAGCAGCCGCATGCCCTCCTTAACCGCCACCTTCTCTTCCTTGGTGAATTGGGCCATAACCACATCCATCTTGAAAGCCGCACCACCTTCCTTATTCGCATCAGCCTTAGCCTCCTCCAAAGCCCGAAGATATATTCTAGCCAGGACCCGGGGATAGTCATCCATCCAGGACAGGTTGCCCTGCCTCCAAGTTCGGAAATACATGTCCTGGAGCATCTCATCCATCATCCCCTCGTTCTCCTCAAACTCTCTCATCCGGGCCTCAGAAGCCGACAGCCGTGCGACGACAGCATCTCTCTCCAATCGGTATCTCGAGCAGTCATCCTGAAGGTATTTCCGCATCACTTCCATCTCCTCCTTCAGCTTGGCCTGAGCAAACTCTGCGGCCTCAAGCCTCCCAGATAACTCCTCTACCTGCTCAAGATCCGCGCTCCGAACCTCATCCACCGTTGCGATGGCCATGTCAATTCGTCCTTTGCAAGCAGCCTCCATCTTTCGTAACTCAGCCTTGCTAGCCTCTTCCATGGTTTTCTTTAGTCGTCTGGAGGCCGCCTCATGCTGCGATATCTGGATAGCCTGATCAGCAAGCTATTTGGCCTGATCAGCAACCTTTAGCCGCAACCGAATGTTAGCACATCCGATTTCCTCCCCAGCCTTGGCCAGTCGAGCATGATGCTCCATTAGCCTCTTGGTCTCTTCAGCCACCCGATCGATGTTTGCCTTGACCTCATTCCCCATGGTCACAATCCGAGTAGTAAGCAAATCAAGGTCTAAGGACTTAGCCTCATCAAGCACCCGTACCATGGGATTGAGGGGAAGAAGATGCTCACCCGTAGCCACGTCAAAAGAGATGTCCTGAAAACTCGGGTCTAGATCCGGGTGGCCGACAAATGGGTTGCGAACCAAACCAGGATGGTCTATCGGGGTGACGATTGGATTTTCGGACGGATATGGGGAAGGCATAAACTCAGTATCCCCCTTAGCAATATCATGGATAGGCTGGACGGGAGGCTGAGGGCCAAGTGAAGGTTCAAACAAAGATCAGCCTCTCTTCCTCTTTTGCATAACTTCTTCAATAACTCCGAGGAGAGGGCGATAACCAACCACATCTCCGTGACGGCTAGCTGACGGATTTGGT
Source organism: Allium cepa (assembly GCA_030765085.1). Taxonomy (NCBI): domain Eukaryota; kingdom Viridiplantae; phylum Streptophyta; class Magnoliopsida; order Asparagales; family Amaryllidaceae; genus Allium; species Allium cepa. The sequence continues at coordinate 58,644,114 of CM060930.1, forward strand.
TTGGCGGAAGCTTTGAGTAACTTATACTGTTCAAGGCGGTGCCGAATATCTGATGTCTTGGCCACCTTACCCATTCCTGGAATAGAAACCAAGTGTTACGAGCATGCATGAAACTATAATTCAAGAAATGTGTCAAGTTAAAAGGAGTAGGAAGACGCGTTTATTTTACAAACCCTGAGGGGGAGTGTGATACTGCAATAAGTCCTGAATCTCATTCCAGGACGGGAGCTGGCCATAAAATATTATTAAGTCCTTATCATAAAGGGAGTCTGCAGAAGTTGAAAATTCACCTTGAATTTCCCTAGATGAAGGATCCTTAGAAGATGGATCGGCACCAGTCCCAGCCTTATCAGACTTCTTCGCCTTCTCCACCGAGGCTGATCCTTCCTCTAACCCCTCAAAAGCCTGGCGGAAGGCATCATCCGTCCACTCCTGGATCTCCCCTGCCTGCTCCAAAAGCAAAGCCCCGGCACCACTACCACCCTGTCCTTCACCTTCTCCATCTCCTCCGCTCTCCTCCTCGCCTCTTCCCTCCTCTCCACCTTCCTCCTCCGGAATATCTGGACATGTGCTAGGGGAAGGTCCATCAGACTTCTTAAGCTTTCCCCCCCGACAACTGGAGGTATCGAGAAAGGTCTCCTCTTGCTACTCTTCCCAGTGGCCCCGTCTTTAGCTTTGGCAGCCCTCTCCTCGGCTGTATCTCTCTGCTTAACCACGGATTACCGTGGCAGAATCAGGTTGTGCTCCAGGAGAGTGGCATTCCTGATCAGGTAAGAAGCCGAACTATCCCTTCCAGAGATAGCCTCTATCTCCGCAGCCATCTGTACCAGGCGATCATTCTCTACGAACGCAAAGCCACCTGTCGTTAGCAAGAAATAAAAGCATATAAGAAGAAGCATTGCAGTCGGGACAAAGAAGTTACAAATGGAATTCAACTTACAGCCAGAAGTGAAAAGGCGAAAAGAAACGGAGTCGTCCTTAACGAAGAACCATTCCTTCTTAAACATGGTGAATTTTGAGTATAAGTCCAAGACCGGCTTGAAGGACACGGCCGACTCTAAACTAATGTATGGAGACCCCATCTTGTAGCCCCTCAGATTATACAAATATCAGATTTCCCGATTAGAAGGGGGGCGCCCATACCTCCTCTGGAAGATACCGAATAGACACACTAAGATGGCATAGGAGTTGGGCTGAAGCTGGAATGGAGCCACCTTCAAGTAAGTAAGGAAGTAGACTATCCGGGCATTAATCGGAGGAATGGCCCCACACATGCAATGGTATCGGCTATAGGCGAAATATCCTTCAGGAGGATCATACGGCATCACACCATCTCCCGGCAGCAGCATGCTCGCCCTGTCAATCCCGAAGGAGCGAGCGATGACATCAAGTTGTCCCTCTTTGAGGGAGCTCGGAAAACAATCGGGAGGAGAGTTCAAAAGCTCTTAAGGGCCATATCCGTCTACTAATGACCTCGGGGCAGATCCATGTCGCGCTGGTTCCGGCTGGACTGGGGGCACAGCGGGAGTCTCTCTTCTGTCCATAGATTTCCTCTGTTTTTCTGATCGGGTTTCCACTTTGCGAGACATTTATCTGCAAGCACAAAAGAAAATTATGTTGTTAGAACAAGGAGTATGAAAATATAAAAAAGAAAGTATGTACAATCTAGAGTTTCGTTCGTAGGTCGAAACATGAAAAGCTAGAGATTCATTAATCATTCATGGTCCCAGAGTTCAATCAGTAGTTCAAACATAAGGATCACTCGGCATTCAAACTCTCAAGTTCACTCGGTAAAGCAAATAAAAAAATCGGTAAATCGAAGACTCTAAGGTCATTCGGCAGTCCCAATACGAAGACATATTCGGCATTAAAAGTCTTTTAGCGCATCCGGTATTAGGTCCATTCGGTAATCGTCATCACCAAAGTCATTCGGCACTCACGTCGTTCGGTAGTTTATAAACAAAAGACTCATCCGGCAATTACCTAGTCCGGTTGTCAAAAAGTTTCAGTAGTATAGTTGATTCGGCAGAAATCAGTTTCGGCTCCCTCGGTTTGGTAAGGAATAACGAAGGTGTATATCCCCTACTTATAGGCAAATATAGGATGCCGGACCAAATGGCTCGGCGCTCAGGGACCGAATGGAAACACCCTAGCTAAAACAAAGCGCGACATATACTAGCATATGCCCCACTTTGGGGGGCAAGTGTTGGGTGCATTTCCACCATCACCGGTCCAAAAGAAAAGAATCCAAGCCTCTCCACCTCAAAGCCGATCCAAATCCTCTCATCACCAAATCATCCCCCACCGATCCAAAATCCACACTGGACCGGCCCATGCCGAACCAACCTACCCCATGTGCATGCCGAACCAGCCTACTCCAAGTGCCTGCCGAACCAGCCTACTCCAATGCCTGCCGAACCAGCCTACTCCAAGTGCCTGCCGAACCAACTCAAAGTACCACCATCGGACCACGTACTACCGGACCCACCTTCACCAAATCAACCACCACACACTGCCGAACCAAAAGCAAGGAAGGACACGACCGATCCAAATTTATCAGGCCAGACCGTTTCAGCCCAGGCCCATCAGCAGCTATATACATCCAGAACCCCTGCCTCCAGCATCACTCTATAAATAGAGGGGCAGGGGTACAACAATGGAGGACAAGTTTGAGAGCTCAAGCACGGAAGGAACTTTCAAACAACTTTCATATGCTTATATACAAAGCTTTGTACTTGTAATCTGAAAGAAAAAGGAGAATAACATATAACGTGCACGTAGGCGCGTTCTGGCCGAACCACTATAAATCTGTATGTCTTTTACAGTTTAGTCCATCTATTTCGTATATTTGCATAAATCACCCAAACCATCCAGATCAACATATAATCAACTAAATAATACGACTAGGAGGTGTTTGCCCAATTTTTGTGCAAACAAAATAAAATTTGGCAAATCTCAAAATATACAGTAAATAAATAATCAGATCACAGACACAGAGTAAATAATAATGCAGCTGAATTAAAGGAGATAGTAGTTCATGAAGCAACTATATAAAAGTAAGATACATCCGAGTTAAACAAGATGCAACAGAAGAGTAACAAGATACATCAAGTACAAATCAGAATACATCATTGAAACACTGTATACAGAATGCAAAATAGATGACAGGATCTTCAAGCAAAGCTACAACTACGAAGGTGAATCTTGAATGCTAAGTCCTCAATCTGACTCGAGCGTGAAGCAAAACACATAACACTCTAGTCAGGACATAAATACTTATGAACTGTAAATCAAATCAAATGAATAGTAACAAAAATGCATCAATAACTTAATGGATGCTTGGGATCACCCATCCTTTAAGGATCCGTTAAACTATTTACTATGTAGTAATATTGCGCTATTATAATAATGTCTACAGTAAAATAAACTTACTTTAAAATATCTTTCCGGGCTTACCCATATCACCCTTCACACATAATAGTCCCAGTAGTCCATCCAATACCGTGATATCTCCAGATCGGGAGACTATCAGAGGATACCACACGGGCTACGGGAGAAAAAAAAACTTGTAGTAAAGGCTCGGTATCGTAGGTGCCACGGCACACAAGGAAATGCCAAGGTAGATATACCAATTACGCACACGGGCTGGTGGTAACGCAGCAGCCACACACGCCCACCTCAGATTACACTCCTATATCAAAATCGAAGGATGGCTATCTAATCGATCACAAGCAAGAGTATAGTATCGAAGGAATGTGTCCGACCAGAGGAGCTACCCCTTTTGCCTTGAGATCGCTCCTGTTTTAGCCACCTTAAGCCAACTCACGGGAGTTGGGTCCATGTAATATACCTCAAGAACGTCGCCACCATCCTACTTCATTCTGGAAACTCCATCGCGTACACAGTTGTTAAAGTGGTTTTCGGAGTTGGCAGAGAGTATGGCAATTTCTGATGCAGGTCTCTTTAACAACCAAACGTTATTATGACGCCGTGGTCGTTTCAAAAATCATAATGGTTAAAAAAAATCAAATCATTTCATTTCAAAACTATATTCCTTTCAAAATAGTTTATACTTCGAAACCAAAACCATTTTTATTTCAAAACTATTTATTCAATCAAAATAGTTTATACTTCGAAACCAAAATCATTTTTGTTTCGTAACTATTTATTCGATCAAAATAGTTTGCACCTCGAAACGAAAACCATTTTTACTTCAAAACTATATTCAAATTAAAATAGTTTATCATTTCCATTTCAAACATATATTCACCTTTCAAAAATTATAATACTTTCAAAGTTATAACTTTTGCGAAACCAAAATACTTAAAATCATTACACTTTGAAAATAATAACATTTTGAAACCATACATTTGAAATCATACATTTGAAATCATGGAACATTCCTTAATTCTTTACATTTTACAAATTTATTCAATTAAACCAAAATTTCAAATTTCCAATTTAAGTCAAAACAAACCATCAGTTTCAATTCAATTCAGTTTCCTTACAAAACATTTCAAATCTTATCAATTTAAATATGGATTTGATCCACAAAATAAACTATTAAATTTTTAATATACTTCAAAGCTTTAATATCCCACATTTCAAAACTAAATTTTATAATTTCATATATCTCAAATTTAACTTCATTATTACTTAGTTTTGAAATATCTTTTCATACAAATATAAACTTCAAATATTCATTTATCAAAATCAAATATCATTCCAAATTCATATTCTCTCTCAAAATAAAGATCAAATCATTTCCAAACCATTTAAATCATCAAAATATCATATCCCTTCAAAACCTCATTATCAAATCATTATTTGAATTCAATTTCAAATATTCAAATTAAATATTATTTTAAAAATCAATTATGTCATTTATTTATTATTTCAAATATCATTACAAAATACATTTCAAAATTCCACTCAAAAATTCATTTATCTCATTTCATTCAAATTAACACATAACCAAGTAAACCTTATTTAAATTCAAATTCAATTTAAATTCATTAAAATTTCAAATTTAAATATTAAATATATATTCAAAATTCTTCAATTTCACAAATAATCAATTCCAAAAGTTAAATCATTCAACACTTTAAAATATAACTCAAACAATGTTAAAATCTATAATATTTCAAACATTGTCAAAACATAGCAGCGACAACGTTTATAAAGTGCTATCGCAACTTAAAATTTCCAAAATAGTTTAGTTTAGGAACAACGGCATTTATAAAATGCCATAATAGATATTTAGTTACTTCAAACATAGTTAAATTCAAAACAACGACATCTTAAAGTGCTGTCGTAAAACTACAACATTTTAGAAATGCTATTAATAAAATTTCAGATTTTATTTTAACTTTTCAAAACAATAAAACTTCAATTCTTATTATTTAAATTTATAAATCATATTTCTAGACTTCAAAATTTCACATTTAAATCATTTGAACATATGATTTATCATAATAAAATTTTAAAATCAAATGTTCAATTTTTAAAACTCAATTCATTTATTAAGTCAAAATTTCACTATTTCTTAACTTATAAATTTCAACAAAACTTAACATTTTTCTTCAAATATCATTTCAAAACTTTAACTTTAATTTCCAATATTTACTTACATTTTTAAAATAAAATTTAAAGTCAAAAATCACCTTTACTTCAAATTTACATACTTAAATTCACAAATTCAAAACGTAGTATTTAACTTTCTTAAAACCATAAAATAATATTTTTAAATCAAATTCAAACTTTTAAAAATACATATTTTAAAAAAATCATTAAAGTTATACCAAGGGGTCTGTATATAATTTTCTAACCTAGGTCAAGTGATACGGATATATATCATTTCAATCTGCAATTTAAAAAGAAAACCCGGGTTCTATCATTTCAAACCCGCAAACCCAAGTCAAATAAAAATAAATAAAAATTGCTCAGGCCTATCATTTCAGCCTATAACGATTTTTCCCTATCTTAATGTTTGATCGGGTATGTATCATTTCAACCCATAGTGATTCTATTCTAATAGGGAACTTGCAGTGTGCACATATACATATACAACATAAACAATGTCAATATCACAATATAATGTCAAATATCAGATGTGAGGTGAAAATTAACCGAGTTAACATGGTAATGACACGGAATAACATAACATATAATCATCATTAACTTGCATAACATTTTAATTACTAAACACTTGTCATCTATTTACTATTTCATAAGTAGAAATGTTGGAGTGAGAAAGACTCACCTTTTCAAGATGAAGACCACTACGACACACAAAACGATTCCAAAGGCATGACAAGCACGATACAACACGACTAGTCATTCAAATGATTAGAGACAGCCAAGGTATGATCTTTTAAACAACCATAACAATGGACAATATATACATAAATATTTAACCAAAATAGCATTGAAATAAATGGAAATACAAAGCGACAAAGATAAGAATGACCTTGCTTTAATCACTCCAATTGCTCGGCCATAGGTTTTATATGCTCAACTATGAAGGTGCTAAAGCTCAGGTTATGGCATCATGTAGGTGCGGCTACAAGTGGAGATGATGGTAGAAGATACATATGAAGAAGGCAAAGGGTCAAGGCAAAATAGGATGGTTTTGGTGCACTATTTGGCTCGACTATGCCAAGTTTGGGGCTCGGCCCTACATACTTCAAATATGATCAGATCTGAAGTGATGTCTAGAGGTGGTGTAGGTAGGTGGTGGTAGAACTAGGGGTGGCCAAAGTGAAAATGGAAGAGTAGGTGATGATATGGTTCGGCTAGGCAATGATTGGTGAAGTTTTGCATTGATTTTGTGGTGATGGCTTCAATTGGATTGCACGGCTTGACATGGTCAGAGGAGAGGGTGTTGGAGCTGCTATAGATGATGGTGGAGAGGATGGTCGTGGTGGTGGTGGTAGAGGCTAGGCCGAGCAACCATGTGAAGAGATCAAGCAAAATCATTGAAAAAGAGGAGAGAAAGTGAGATAAGGAAGCCATAAACAAAAAATTTCTTTCAGTGAAGTGGCCGTAATTTTTTTTCCAGATGTGAGAAAGTTTCTCATGTGAATTGAGATGGGAAATACATGGCTAGGTGATAAGGAGTGAACGGCCAAAAGCTAGGAAGTGAAAGGGCAAGCAAATGAAGAGACGAGTAGATGAAAAGTCAAAATGGAAAATGAAAAGGTTTGTGTCTCTTTGTTTTCTGTTTCTTTTAAATTAAAAATAACTAAATAAATTGCAGTAAAATAAAAATAAAAACTGAACAAGTTAAAATGAAAAAGAAAAAGAAAATACAATTTAAGGAAAATAGAAAATAATTAGGAAATAGCTAATATATTGAAACTAGCATTTAAAAATAGTAAATAAAATACAATAAGCTTTGGAAAATTATAACATCACTTTAAAAATATTTTAAAAATTAAATAAATACATAACATGCCATATTATACATATTAGAAAATGTTTTGAGAAATAAAAATATTATTTATATAAATTAAAATAAACAATTTTGTTAAATAAAGTAATTTACACACAATATTGTATAAAGCATAACCTTCACAATATAAATCAGATTTCAACGAAACAAAAAGCAGTATTTTTGAAATTTAATTTATTTTTATAATAAAAGATAAAATTCAAAAATTCAAACATTTAAATTTTAAATTTAAAAGTAAAAGTTTGACCATATTGACCAAAATTCACATTTTTTTTAAAATATTCAATATATTCAGGTTTGAAATTATAAATCACATATAAATTAAAAATTATATTTAGAATGACAAAATTTATTCTTTTTTATAAATAAAAGAAAGTTTTATTCATAAATAAAATAATTTTTTTAAAAATTAGGAATTCAAAAATTAAAATACACAGTTAAAATAATCACAAAATATAGGGCTGTTACACTCTCCCCCACTCAAAACTTTTCGTCTCCGAAAGGGAATGAGGTACGGGAAAACACAGAAAAAAGATAGAATGAAATAGGATTAAGATAAGATGACAAGAAGATTGAAATTACACCTGATAACTGTGTTATAGGTAAGTTTAGCAAGGTGGAGATGATCTTCTCATGATCCTCCAGAATAAAAAACACAAGCACGAAAAAAAAATCTTCTAGAATCTGATTCACCCTTTCCGCTTAGACGGTCTGTGGCTGGCAAGCAGTGTTCAGATTCAAAATAAGTACCAATGATTATCAAACATTATAGAAAGATTTCTAAACAGACTGGTATAAGCAATAGCTTCCCCATTCTGTTACAAGATAAGGGAAATAAGGACAACCAAAAGATAGTTTGAAAAACAAAATAAGATAATAAATTTGAAACCCAGAAAATTTCAACTTAAATAGAAAATAAATTTTACATAAGTTAAATAAATCTTAACCATCTCTAATTTCATTATCTTATCATCCAATTATTAACAATTTCAAAAATCATGGATTTGAAAAAATCATTTATTATACTCATAATGTACTCAATAAATTAATTCTTCCTTATTCCTAATTATAATTAAATTTATTCCTCTCAATATATTTTATCACCTATGTTAAATATACTTACACTTATTATAACTGCTTTAAATTATTCTTAGTTCTTTTAACATCATTTTATATATTAAATTATTCCATTACCCCTTTTCCTATTTACCACTGTAAATCTTTTTATAACTAAAATTTAAGTGTATAACATTTATTATAACCACTCAAATTTTATTTATAAAATCCTTTTATTTTATATTGCATATTTTCCAATTACATATTCAACTTTTATATAATTTTGGTAAGTTATATTGGAATGAAATTGTGTATTATACAAATAAAACTTTCAATTTAGTCATTTCAAGCTTAAATATTTATCCAAATCTTGAAATTATCCTTGAAATTATCTTTCAAGGTAAAATTTAGGAATTAAATTTTCGATAAATTCCAAACTATTTAGAGATAAATAAATGCACATATACTATATATATATATATATATATACCAATTCAAATTTAAATCATATATCAGTATATGTTATAAATCTAGTCTTATTTTATAAATTCAAATCAATTAAATTTCCCAAAACAAAACTGTAGCAAGACTACAGAATGGTCTCTTCACTTCGAAACTCAAAAATGAATATCGATGATGCTGCAGTCATCACCGAAGTTATTTTCCAGCGACAAAGAGAAGAGCACTAAATTTAAACTTTAAAATTCTTTGGAAACAAATTTCTATTCGAAAATACTTTAAATAATATATCCTTTTTAGAACTTAAATACAAGGTTTTGAAATCCATCGAAAATTAAATTCTCAAATTCTTGTTTAAATTCATAAATTTCCAAATAAATTTATAACCATGTTTATAGTTCAATTATTTACATATGAAACAAAATATAATGATACATAAAATCAATTATTATTTCTTAACAACCAAATCAATAAAATCCAGAAAAAGATTTATAATATAGTTACAAAATTTATTTCATTACTAAATTTGAAAAGAAAAATATTGTGTCAGTTTGCTCTGTTCAAGTGTTTTAGAAATCTTATTGATAGCGTTGATCAGACGAATCAATCAAAAACCCAAATCAACATCAACAACTCAAATAACATAATATATAAAACATTTTAAATATTAGTTTACAAATACACTTCAAGAATGATTTGAAGATAAGTTGGAAACAAAGATGAGATGATTAAATAAAAGAATAGGAAGATGGATGAGCTTGTATAAATCGCGGGCAACCTTAACTGGGTCAACCATGACTTAGAGAATAAGATCAATGTGGATTTTCTAGGGAAAAATCAACATTCAGTCTCAAGAGATAGAGTTTGGGATAATAAGAGATACTAGCATCTAAACCAAGGATATAAAATCTCTGGTGAATCGATGATGTTGTAAAGGAGTTTCCCCCTTTACAAATAAATTTGAGGTTGGCGAGACCGCCGACTCTTTATAAAGATCTTTCGAAGTGGAGTTATAGGATACTCCAGAATCAAAAGAAGATAAATAGTGAGGGACATGAATGGATTTTGGAACCATAGGGAACGTTCCAAAATTCAAAGGAATCGAGTCAAAAAGGAAGGGATTCAAACTCGAATGAAAGTGATTCTGCAAATACATTTATCATATATGCTGAGGTTTGCTTAGAGCTACCAAAGCTTTGATACCAAATGTAACGACCCGATATTTTCAACCATTTGCATCCACACACGTCGGACTTGAATTGCTCAAATTACCGCGTTGTAAATAAAATTTGGCAAATCTCAGAATATACAGTAAATTAATAATCACAGATCATAGACACAGACACAGGGTAAATAATAATGCAGCGGAATTAAAAGAGATAGTATTTCATGAAGCTACTATATAAAAATAAGATACATCGGAGTTAAACAAGATACAACAAAAGAGTAACAAGATACATCAAGTACGAATCAGAATACATCACTGAAGCACTATACACAGAAAGCAAAATAGATGACTGGATCTTCAAGCAAAGCTCCAACTACGAAGGTGAATCTTGAATGCTGAATCACTCAATCTGACTCGAGCGCAAAGCAAAACACAAAATTCTCGAGTCAGGACATAAATACTTATAAACTGTAAATCAACTCAAATGGACAGTAACAAAAATGCATCAGTAACTTAAAGGATGCTTGGGATCGCCTATCCTTTTAGGATCCGTTGAACTATTTACTATGTACTAATATTGCGCTATTATAATAATGTCTACAGTAAAATAAACTTACTTTAAAATAGCGTTCCGGGCTTACCCATCTCACCCTACACACAAAATAGTCCCAGTAGTCCATCCAATAACATGATATCTCCAGATCGGGAGACTATCAGAGGATACCACACAGGCTACGGGAGAAAAACTAACTTGTAGTAAAGGCTCAGTATGGTAGGTGAAACGGCACACAAGGCAATGCCAAGGTAGATATACCAATTACGCACACGGGCTGGTGGTAACGCAGCAGCCACATACGCCCACCTAGGAAGACACCCCCATATAAAAATCGGGGGATGGCCATCTAATCAATCACAAGCAAGAGTATAGTATCGAAGGAAAGTGTCAGACCAGAGGAGCTACCCCTTTTGGCCCGAGATCGCACCTGTTTTAGCCACCTTAAGCCAACTCACGGGAGTTGGGTCCACGTAATATACCTCAAGAACGTCACCACCATCCTACTTCATTCTGGAAACTCCACCGCGTACACAATTGTTAAAGTGGTTTTCGGAGGTGGCAGAGAGTATGATAACTTTCGATCCCGGTCTCTTTAACAACCAAACGTTATTATAACGCCGTGGTCATTTCAAAAATCATAATACTTCAAACAAATCCAATCATTTCATTTCAAAACTATATTCCTTTCGAAATAGTTTATACTTCGAAACCAAAACCATTTTTACTTCAAAACTATTTATTCAATCAAAATACTTTATACTTCGAAACCAAAATCATTTTGATTTCAAAACTATTTATTCAATCAAAATAGTTTATACTTCGAAACCAAAATCATTTTTATTTCAAAATTATATTCAAATCAAAATAGTTTATCTTTTCCATTTCAAATATATATTCACCTTTCAAAAATTATAATACTTTCAAACTTATAACTTTTCTGAAACCATAATACTTGAAATCATTACACTTTGAAAATAATAGCGTTTTGAAATCATGCATTTGAAATCATGGAACATTCCTTTAATCCTTTACATTTTAAAAATTTATTCAATTAAACCAAAATTTCAAATTTCAATTTAATTCAAATCAAAACATCAGTTTCAATTCAATTCAGTTTCATTACAAAACATTTCAAATCTTATCAATTTAAATATAGATTTGATCCATAAAATAAACTATTAAATTTTTTTATATACTTCAAAGCTTTAATATCCCACATTTCAAAACTAAATTTTATAATTTCATATATCTCAAATTTAACTTCGTTGTTACTTAGTTTTGAAATATCTTTTCATACAAATATAAACTTTAAATATTCATTTATGAAAATCAATTATCATTCCAAATTCTTATTCTCTCTTAAAATAAAGATCAAATCGTTTCCAAACCATTTAAATCATCAAAATGTCATATCCTTTCGAAACCTCATTATCAAATCATTATTTGAATTCAATTTCAAATATACAAATTAAAATATTATTTTAAAAATCAATCATGGCATTTATTTATTATTTCAAAAATCATTACAAAATACATTTCAAAATTCTATTCAAAAATTCATTTATCTCATTTCATTCAAATTAATACATAACCAAATAAACCTTATTAAATTCAAATTCACTTTAAATTCCTTAAAATTTCCAATTTAAATATAAAATATATATTCAAACTTCTTAAATTCCACAAATAATAAATTCCAAAATTTAAATCATTTAACATTTTAAAATATAACTCAAATAGTGTTAAAATCTATAATATTTCAAACATTGTCAAAACATAGCAACGCCAACATTTATAAAGTGCTATCGTAGCTTAAAATTTCCAAAATAGTTTAGTTTAGGAACAACGGCTTTTCTAAAATGCCGTAATAGATATTTAGTTACTTCAAACATAGTTAAATTCAAAATAACAGCATTTTAAAGTGCTGTCATAAAACTACAACATTTTAGAAATGCTATTAATAAAATTTCAGATTTTATTTTAACTTTCCAAAATAATAAAACTTCAGTTCTTGTTATTTAAATTTATAAATCATATTTCTAAACTTCAAAATTTCACATTTAAATCATTTAACATATGATTTACCATAATAAAATTTTAAAATCAGATGTTCAATTTTTAAAACTCAATTCATTTATTAAGTCAAAATTTCATTGTTTCTTAACTTATAAATTTCAACAAAACTTAAATTTTTTCTTCAAATATCATTTCAAAACTTTAAATTTAATTTCCATTATTTACTTACATTTTTAAAATAAAATTTAAAGTCAAAATCACATTTACTTCAAATTTAAATACTTAAATTCACAAATTCAAACTTAGTATTTAACTTTCTTAAAACCATAAAATATATATTTTAAAATCAAATTCATACTTTTAGAAATACATATTTTAATAAAAATCATTTAAAGTTATACCACGGGGTCTGTATATAATTTTCTAGCCTAGGTCAGATGATATGGATATATATCATTTCAATCCACAATTTAAAAAGAAAACCCAGGTTCTATCATTTCAAACCCACAATTCCAAGTCAAATAAAAATAAACAAAAATCACTCAGGCCTATCATTTCAGCCCATAATGATTTTTCCCTATTCTAATGTCCGTTCGGGTATGTATCATTTCAACCCATAGTGATTCTATTCTAACGGGGAACTTGCATTGTGCACATATACGTATACAACATAAACAATGTCAATATCACAATATAATGTCAAATATCAGATGTCAGGTGAAAATTATCAGAGCTAACATGGTAATGACATGGAATAACATAACATATAATCATCATTAACTTGCATAACATTTTAATTACTAAACATATGTCATCATTTACAATTCCATAAGTAGAAATGTCGGAGTGAGAAAGACTCACCTTTTCGAGCTGAAGACCACTATGACATACAAAACGATTCCAAAGGCATGACAAGCATGATACAACACGACAACGAATTCAAATGATTGGAGAGAGCCAAGGTATGATCTTGTAAACAACCAAAACAACAGACAATATATGAATGAATATTTGACCAAAATAGCATTGAAATAAATGGAAATACAAAGCAACAAAGACAAGAATAATTAGACCTTGCTTTAATCACTCCAATTACTTGGCCATAGGGTTCATATGCTCAGCTATGAAGGTGCTAAAGCTTGGGTTATGGCATCATATAGGTGTGGCTATAAGTGGAGATGATGGTAGAAGTTACATATGAAGAAGGCTAAGGGTCAAGGCAAAATAGGATGGTTTTGGTGCACCATTTGGCTCGGCTATGCCAATTTTTGGGCTCGGCCCTACATACTTCAGGTATGGTAAGATCTGAAGTGATGTCTAGAGGTGGTTTATTCAGGTGGTGGTAGAGTTAGGGGTGGCCAAAGTAACAATGGAAGGATAGATGATGATATGGTTCGGCTTGGCAATGATTGGTGAAGTTTTGCATTGATTTTGTGGTGATAGCTTCAATTGGATGGCACAACTTGACATGGTCAGAGGGGAGGGGGTTGAAGAAGCTATAGATGATGGTGGAGAGGATGGTGGTGGTGGTGGTGGTAGAGGCTAGGCTGAGCAACCATGTGAAGAGATCAAGCAAAATCATTGAAAAAGAGGAGAGAAAGTGAGATAAGGAAGCCATAAACAAAAAATTTCTTTGGATGAAGTGGCCATGAGCTTTTTTTCAGATGTGAGAAAGTTTCTCACATGAATTGAGATGGGAAATACATGGATATGAGACAAAGAGTGAACGGCCAAAAGCTAGAAAGTGAAAGGGCAAGCAAATGAAGAGACAAGTAGATGAAAAGTCAAATGGAAAATGAAAAGGTTTGTGTCTCTTTGTTTTCTATTTCTTTTAAACTAAAAATAACTAAATAAATTCCATAATATAATAAAAACTAAACAAAATAAAAATAAAAAGAAAAAGAAAATAAAATTGAAGGAAAATAGAAAATAATTAAGAAATAGCAAATATATTGAAATTAGCATTTAAAAATAGTAAATAAAATACAATAAGCTTTGGAAAATTATAAGATCACTTTAAAAATATTTTAAAAATGAAATAAATACATAACATGCCATTTTACACATATTAGAACATGTTTTGAAAAATAAAAATATTATTTATATAAATTAAAATAAACAATTTCGTTAAATAAAACGATTTACACGCAATATTGTAAAAAGCAAAAGTTTCACAATATAAATCTGATTTCAACGGAAAGAAAAACAGTATTCTTGAAATTTAATTTATTTTCATAATACAATATAAAATTCAAAAATACAAATATTTAAATTTTAAATTTAAAAGTCAAAGCTTGACCATATTGACCAAAATTCACATTTTTGTAAAATATTCAATATATTCAGGTTTGAAATTATAATTCACATACAAATCAAAAAAATTATTTAGAATGAAAAAATTTATTCCTTTTAATGAATAAAATAAATTTTTGTCCATAAATAAAATAAGTTTTTTTTTAAATCAGGAATTCAAAAATTAAAATATACAATTAAAATAATCACAAAATATAGGGTTGTTACAACCGAGCCATGTAGACCGAAGGCCGAGCCTAAAACTCCTCAAGTTGCTTGCCTTGTTCATTTCCATGTGTAGCCTACCCTTTTCCACCTTCCTCAAGCCATAACCGTGAGTACTTGACCTATACCCGAGCCTACATGACTCAAACCCACCATGGCTGAGCCACGTATGATGGTGGCCGAGCCTCCAAGTGATGTGGTCAAGCTCACTTGTGGTTTAAACCCATATTTGTTTCAAATCTATTCATGGTTTTCATTGTTGAATTCATATCTTTTTTTGTTAAACTATATTCTTATATTTGTTTTATTTATTTGATTTCAAGATTTAAATTTGTTTGTTACTTCTTCTCAAATCTTATCGTGCCTTCTTATGCTTGGCGATATGTGGATATTTTCATTTTGAATCAATCTCTAGCGTCAAAAAGGTGAGTTATTCACTCTAGACATTGTGTACTTATATTATTGTGAATTGATGACAAGTGAATCTGTATAAATTGATATATTATTCTTATATGCCTGTGATGTGATTTTATGATGTTAAATCCTATTTATAAAATTCGTTGCATCATCTAATATGAGATGTTATAATTAACTATTCATTTTATTTCTGCATCTCACACTGCAAGTTCCCTTATCACTATGGGTTGAAATGATACTTATCCGAATGGATTTTAGAATAAGGAAAAACCATTATGGGCTTAAATGATAGGGTCGATTGATTTTTATTCCATTTATTTTCCTTGGGATTGCGGGTTTGAAATGATAGAACCCGGATTATTCTATTTAAATTACGGATTGAAATGATATATTATCCGTATCACTTGACCTAGAGTAGAAAATATTATACAGACCCGTGGTTTTTTTAAAGTATTATTTTTGAGGTATTAAGTATTTTGAAATATTTAAATATGAAGTTTTAATTATATTGGATTAAAATGATTTAAATAAATTATATAGTTATTTTCTCTAAGTTAAATGTATAAATAAAAAAGGGGAAAGGTCTATTCTAAATATGACTTAACTTGGAATTTGGGAAGTTCATTTAAATGGAATTTTAAGTTAATTAAAAATATGGAGATTTAATTTTATTTGGGGAATGGGTATGTTAAACAAATTATTAAGTTATTGGTTGAAATAAAAGTTAAGCAATTTACAAAGTACGGAAAAAACAAATGAATTTTATGTTAAATTGGATATTCATAAATAAAATGTTATTTTACTAAATTTTGTAAATTAAATACTATCCAAATAAACGTTTTTGAAAGATGGAATAAGTTTGATAAATTAAAAATAAGAAAATTTGAAGATGTAGTGTTAAAGAGTATGACATAAATAATAGCAATTCTGAAATGTTGTGGTTAAATGAACTATGGTTGTAAATACATTAAAAGGACCTATAACAACAATTCCGAAGTGCTGTAATTTCTGAAATTTTAAGTATGGGCTGAAATTACTAAGGATACCTATTACAGCATTTCTGAAATTGTTGTAGTTACTGAATTTGAATCATGTTTTGATATGTACTAAATATACCCACCGCATCACTTTGTAAATGCTACAGTTTTGAAATTTATAATTTTTGAAATGTAGAAATTGAACAAATGTACCTAGAAATTTTTGAAATTCTAGAATTTGAATATTTGATTTAAATGGACCAGTACATCATATTTAAATGGTTTAAATAAATTATTTTGAGTTTGAATTTATAACCACGGGTAATAATAATGTTGGTTGTTAAAGAGACCGGGATCGTATAAGGGCATACTCTCTATCGATACTGAAAACCACTTTAATAACCGTGTACGCAGTGGAGATTCCAAAATGAAGTAGGATGGTGGTAACGTTCTGTTGAGGTATGTACGTGGACCCAACTCCCGTGACTTGGCATAAGTTGGCTAAAATAGGAGCAATTGTCGGGCTAAGGAGATAACACCTCTTATCGGACGCATTTCTTCGTATGCCATTCTATTTCTTTGAGATTGTTTGGTGCGCACCTTTCATTTGGGAGTGTGGTTCGAGTTGGACGGTAGTAGCTGCTACGTGTTACCACCAGTCCGAAAGTGTAATTGGTATATCTACCGTGGCATTTCCTATTTTGGTCGTGTCACCTACCCTAGCAAGCCCTGTATGAGTGTGGTTTTCTCCCATAGCTCGTGGAGTATTTAGGGTAGTTTTCCGAGCTGGAGATGCGATGATACTGGATGGACTACTGGGACTATTACGTGTTAAGGGCTATATGGGTAACGCTTTAACGCTATTTAAACGTAAGTTTATTTTACTAATAGACATTATTACAATAGCATATATTACTACATAGTAAATAGTTTAACGGATCCTTAGAGGATGGGTGGTCCCAAGCATCCTTTAATTTACTTGTAACTTATATTACAGTTCACTTGATTTCGTTTACATTGTATAAGTATAAATGTCCTTAATCGAGTGTTTATTTCTTACGCTTGGGTCAGCCTGAGTGTTACATCTTGCATCTACCTTCTGGAAGCTAGAGATTTCTAGAGTCATCTGCTTATCAAGTTGTTGTCTATTTCAGTTTCAGTATTTCCATTTCATCTCATGTATTAGAGACACATATATTCGGGATTTTCTACTATGCTTGTTTCAAACCTGTATTTGTTTTCCAGACTATGTATTTTGGTACTTATTTTGAGACTGAGTTGTAGTGGCTTCATGAACCACTATGGTTATTTTTATTTCCGCTAGGGGTATTCTGATTTATCTGTGTCTGTGATTGGTTTTATTTGCTCCAAATTTTATTACAATCTTCTGTTTTGAATTATTCAAGTCAGACATGTGTGGATTTATTATCGATTTGACTGGTCCAAAATAGTGGGTCATTATAGTTGGTATCAGAGCTTTGGTTTTAGGCAAATCTTAGCCTGCGGAGCATAAACTCATTAGAGATAGGGTAGAAATACGCTAGAATGAGTGAATTCAATCCTGGAATCCTTTCTTTGTGAGAGAACGCATTTTAAAGTGTAAAATGTTTTTTGAATGATTTTCATAGGATTTTTAAAAGAGATTTTAATATAAAAAATTTCTTGTTTTTAATTTTTTTTAAACTTCTTTCTTTTCCCTTATCCACCTTGTTAGTAATTTCCTTGTACAAGATATTTAATTCCCGCCGAATCTTATGTTGATTTATCTAATATTGTCTTTGTTTCTAAATTACCTCTGTCCTAAAATTCATTCTTGATTTTTCAGTATGGAAAGAAGGAATGCAAGAGGTAGGGGTCGCGGTGTCGCCCTAGCTCCTGAGCCTGCTACCCCGGTCAGATTTACTAAACTTTGTAAAGAATGCACTGAGCTGGGTGGCACCAAGTTCACCGGATCTGAGAGCATCATTGAAGCTCAGTAATGGTTAAAGGATTTGGGGAGAATCTTCTCTGGTCTTGAAATCACCAATGCCCAGCAACGTCATTTGGCAGTTGAAAATTGAAATGAACAACTTTAGATTGGTAGGAGGCTGTCACAGCTCACACCGCTAAGGCTGATATCTCTTGGGAAAAATTTAGGTATCATCTTCTAATTTTCTTAAATATGGTTTGGTTTCTCCTTTGAAATTTTTCCTATTCTCTTTATCATCCTTTAGGGAGGCTTTTCTTGTAAAATGGATGCCCGAGGCAGGAAAATCTCAACTGTATCGGGAATTCATGGATCTGAAGTAGGGTGATATGTCTTTTGCTGAATATGAGAGGAATTTCAATGAACTCTCCAAGTTTGGCCTTAATTTGATTGGCACCCCTCTCAAGAAGAATGAAAAGTTTATTGCGGGTGCACGTCCGGAGTACTATGATCGCCTCATAGCACATGTGCGCAGTCCTTTCACCACTCTGATGGACATGGCCATTAGATACGAGAATCTTACTTTCAAGGACCCTTCGGTTGCGCAATCTGCTTCATCTCAGTCCTCTTCTGGCAATCCTAAGAATAGAAAGTCCCACTTTCACCATCGAAAGGGGAACCAAAACAAGGCTCCAGGGTTAGGATCATCTTCTTCATCTCAGAGGCAGTCGATTGACCTGTCTTCCATTACTTGCTATAGATGTAACCAGAAGGGACACTATGCTAATAGCTTGCCTACTTTGAGTGTTGCCACTATTCCTCCAGGTCAGTTGACGAGACGCGATCTCTGTCACATTTGTCTACAGTAGGGCCATTTCAAGAAGGACTGCCCTGTTCAGAAGAAGGGCAAGTAATCGGGTATGTCACTTCTACGTCCACCCCAGCTTCACCTCCCTCACCTATTCCTTCTCGTGCTCCTAGTGATAACTAAGGTACACTTCAGGTCACTTTTTCTTTGTGTTATTTTCCTGTTCGAGTTCTGTTTGATACTGCAGCTTCCCATAGCTTTATTTCCATGGATCTTTGTACTAAATCTGAGCATCTTCTTTCTCCCGAGTTTACTTCGGTGCCTTTATGTGTTTCAAATCCTATTGGTGGTCCTACGAACCTTAGTACGATTTGTAGGAATGTTGAGCTCTTCCATGATAGTTATCAATTTTCTAGTGATTTCTATATTCTGGGTTTTGATGCTTTTGATCTATTGCTTGGGGTGATTGGCTGTTGAGGAATGACGCCTATATCACTAGTAGTTCTCGAACTGTTTCTCTTGAGGATGATTTTGGTAATTCTTTTGAGATTCAGTGTAGTTTGCCCCTGGATTTTGCTGGTAGCTTTATTTATTCTCTTGATTCATCCCCTGGTGATCTTGACTCGACTCTTGTGGTCCAATTATATCCCGATGTATTTGGTGAAGTCACTTCTTTACCTCCTAAGCGGGAAATTGATTTCCGTATTGATCTTATTCCCGGAGCTCGACCTGTAGTCCTTCCACCAAGAAGAATGGAACCCCGTGAGAAGGTCGAGTTAAGAAAGCAAATCGAGGACTTGTCCTTCAAGGGTATGATCAGACCTAGCTATTCGGAATGGGCAATAGCAGTGGTTTTTGTCACCAAGCCCGATGGTTCTTTGAGGATGTGTGTTGATTATAGGGAGGTGAACAATCTGACTATGAAAAACAGATATCCTACGCTTCGCATTAATGACATGTTTGATCTACTCCATGGAGCTACTATTTTCTCTCAGCTTGAGCTTGCCACAGGTTTTCACCAGCTCAGAGTTGCTGAGAAAATTATTCCAAAGACTGCTTTCCATATGAGAATGGCTTCTATGAATGGTTAGTCATGTCTTTTGGTTTGACTAATGCTCCTGCTTTCTTTCTTGATTTGATGAATCGTGTCTTTCGTGATGTGCTTTATAAATTTATTCTAGTACTTATTGATGGTATCCTTGTCTTCTCCAAGGCAAAGGAAGAGCATGAGTCGCATTTAAGATATGTTCTAGAGACTCTTCAAAATGATTAGTTGAAGGCTGAATTCTCTAAATGTCATTTCTGAAGAGATGAAGTCTGATTTCTCGGGCATATTCTTTCTAGTGACAGAGTTTCTATTGATCCAGTCAAGATTGCTGCGATCAATGTAAGTCCTTCCTTTCTTCTATTTCCATAATTTGATCATTCTATATTTTTTGAGGTCCTTATTTCTCCCTATTCTGCTACAGGATTGGAAACTCCTAGGATTCCTACTGACATTCGTAGTTTTCTAGGCCTTGCTGGTTACTATAGGAGTTTCATTGAGAACTTTGCTCAGATTTCTGCACCTCTCACTGCTTTGACTCACAAGAATGATAATTTTATTTGGGATGATAAATGTAAAGCGGCATTCAAAGAGTTAAAGAGTAAGCTTACTTCTGCACCAGTGCTTACCGTTTCAAATGGAAATGAGGGATTAACGGTGTACACTGATGCTTGTTGTGAGGGTTTGGGAGCTGTTCTGATGCAAGATGGGAAGGTGATTACCTATGCTAGTCGCCAGTTGAAGACCCATGAGGCTAATTGTGTAGCTCATGATTTGTAATTGCTTGCTGTTATATTTGCTTTGAAGCTTTGGAGGCGTCATCTTTTGGGTGCTAAGTTTGAGATACGTACTGATCATCCGTCTTTGAAGTATATCTTCACGCAAAAGGATTTGAATCAGCGGGAAGTTAGGTGGCTTGAGTTCCTTGCTTCTTATGGCCTCGATATCAGCAGTACCCCTGTAAAAGCTAATGTTGTGGCTAATGCTTTGAGTCAGAAGAAGGCTATGTTGTGTCAGCTTGTTGTTTCTTCTTCTCCTCTTTTGGACCGTATCATGACTAAGCAGGATGAGGAGGAGATGCTTAGGCGTATGAAGGGGATTGTTCGTAGCAGGGTTGCTGGTAGTAGTCCTAATGGTACTGGAGCTCAGATCCATGATAGAGGTATTTTGAGGATTAATAATCGGATTTGTGTCCCGAATGTCGATGGATTGAGGCAGGAGTAACTTCGAGAACACCATCGATCCAGATTTTCTATTCACCCTGGTGTGACAAAGATGTATCAGGATATGAAGAAGCTCTTTTGGGGAAAGGGTATAAGGCGAGATATCTCCATTTTGTTAGTAGGTGTGTGACTTGTCAACAAGTCAAGGAAGATCATCAGAAGACCCTTGGTTTGTTGCAGCCCCTTGAGGTTCCCAATTGGAAATGGGAACATATTTCCATGGACTTTATTGATGGTTTATCGAGGTCTCGGAGGGGAAATGAGAGCATTTGGGTTATTGTGGATAGATTGACCAAATCAGCTCATTTCATCCTGGTCAAATCTTCCTGTTTGGCTTCCAGTCTGGCTGAGATTTATATAAGAGAGATTGTGTTCCTATTAGCATTGTTTGTGATCAGGACCCTATCTTCAACAATCAGTTTTGGAAAGCTTTATAGGAATAGTTAGGTACTCGTCTGAATCTGAGCACAGCCTACCACCCACAGACCGACGGTCAAATGGAAAAACTGAATTAGATTCTAGAGGACCTTCTTCGAGCTTGTGTTCTGGATTATAGAGGATCTTGGGAAGATCATCTCCGTCTCGTCGAATTCACCTATAACAATAGTTATCGAATATATATATTTTCAGTCTTCTATTTTGATCTCATCCTAATCTTTATCAATCTCATTCCATCTTTGAATTCAGGCTAGTATCGAGATGTCTCTGTTTGCTGCTCTTTACAGAAGACCTTGCAGATCTCCATCTTGCTGAATTGAATCTGATAATCGTTTGGATCTTGGTCCTAAGATGATTATGGAGGCTTCGAACAAGGTTGAGGAGATTAAGAGGAAGATGACGATTTACTAGGATAGGCAGAAGAAGTATGCGGATCGTCGTAGGAAGAGTTTGGAGTTTTCTGTTAGTGACTTGGTTTTCCTTAAGGTCTCTCCCTTAAGGAATGTGATTCGGTTTGGTCGTAGAGGCAAGCTTGCTTCTAGGTTTGCTGGTCCCTTCCATATCTTGGAAATATTGGTTCTCTCGCTTATCGTCTGGATTTCCTAAGAATTTTTCTAGAGTACATAATGTATTCCACGTGTCGCATTTCCATCGCTATCTCCATGATCCATCCCTTATTAGCCATCCTTCTGCTCTGGATAGTTTGGATATTAAGCCTAATATGACTATTGAGAGGAAGCCACTTTGTATCGTCGATCGAGGTACGAAGCAGCTAAGAAGGAAACCTATCAACCTGGTCAAAGTGCAATGGAGTACGGCTGATCGGGATTGTACCTGGGAAATGGAGGAGAGCATACGTGCTTCAAATACAGAATTGTTTGTTCCAGTTACTTTAGCTTTCCTATCTTAATATTCTTTGCTCCCTTCGTTTCGTTCCTTTTCGAGGACGAAAAGTTTTGAGTGAGGGAGAGTGTAACAACCCAAAATTTTTAATAAATCTTTTAATTCATTTTATTTAAAATTTTGGTGTTTAATTATTTAAAATTTGAATTTTTGAATTTTTCCTGTATAATGTTGGAATAGGTTATAAATTATTTTCCTAAATTCGGTGAAATAAACAGATTTCTGGAATTGTATATTTTCGGTCAAACTTTGACTTTATTTGATATTTTTAAAATTTAAAATTTTCTATTCTAATATTTTATTAAAACAGTATATATTTCTAATATCCATTATGCTTTTCATTTCATTTATTTCTGATCTATACTTTGTAAATTGGATAACATACAACGTTTTAAAAAGCAGTTAATTTCTACATTTTCTTTTATATGTTTCTATATCCTTCTCCCTATTTATCTCCTATTGTATTTGTATAAACTTTATTTTTATTTATCGAATGTTTCTTTTGTATATATCTTTATTTAATGGATACGTAACAAATCAATTAAGATACGTTTCTTTGTTTTAAATTGGGCATACGTTTCATTTTTATTTCCTACCTTTATATTGGCTACCCTATTGATTTCCTACCATAGTCGTTCCTTATTTGTGGCAATGTACTCCTCAAAAACATATCCAACTATTACCTAACAATCCATGTGAAAAAGAAGTATCTCATCTCATTCTCCATTGGTTAATTTTTACTAAATAGGTAATAAATCCCTTCAAATCTCTAGCCGTTTAAAACATTAATTACCTGTCGTTTTTTTCAACTTGATTAAGCTGTGAAAAACTCCTCTAGTAATTACTAATTCACGGACAAAACACTTCCCCACATCTCATTTCATCTGCATCTTCACGTGAGAAATTTTCCTGTAAGTAATGGCTTTCTTTCCTATTGTCTTTCCATTTTTCTTCTTTCATTTTTCCTTTATTTCTCTTGCCTTCTCCATCAAAATGCTCGGCCACCATGTATTGTTGACCACAACTCTCTCTCCACCACCACCTTCCACGACCAATAACTCCTACTAACCATCCCATGACCAAGCTGTGACCATAGTTGAAGCTCATCACCAAAAGCAAAAGAATTTTTCATCACAAACCTATATATTCACCACTTACCTTTTATTAGTCTCTGTTACAACACCAACCACCTCCACCTTGCTTTGGCCGTGACTATCTCCACCTCCTAGCCATGTTTCAGATTTGACTTGACCAAGCCTAACCATGGCCGAGCCATGTAGACCTAAGGCCGAGCCCAAAACTCCTTAAATTGCTTGCCTTGTTCATTTCCATGTGTAGCCTACCCTTTTTCACCTTCCTCAAGCCATAACCGAGAATACTTGACCTATATCCGAGCCTAGATGACTCAAACCCACATGGCTATGCCATGTATGATGGTGGTCGAGCCTACAAGTGACGTGGTCAAGCCCACTTGTGGTTGAAAACCCATATTTGTTTCAAATCTATTCGTGGTTTTCATTGTTGAATTCGTATCTTGTTTTATTAAACTATATTCTTATATTTGTTTTATTTATTTGATTTCAAGATTTAAATTTGTTGTTACTTCTTCTCAAAACTTACCGTGCCTTCTCGTGCTTTGCGGTGTGTGGATGTTTTTGTTTTGAATCAATCTCTAGCGTAAAAAGGTGAGTTGTTCGCTCTGGACATTACGTACTTATATTATTTTGAATTGATGGCAAGTGAATTTGTATAAGTTGATATATTATTCATATGTGCCTATGATGTGATTTTATGATGTTAAATCCTATTCATAAAATTTGTTGCATCATCTAATATGAGAAGTTATATTTAACTGTTCATTTTATTTCTGCATCTCACACTGCAAGTTCCCTTATCACTATGGGTTGAAATGATACATACCCAAATGGACTTTAGAATAAGGAAAAATCATTATGGGCTGAAATGATAGGCCCGAATGATTTTTATTGTATTTTTCTTGGGATTGTGTATTTGAAATGATAAAAACCGGTTATTCTTTTTAAATTACAGATTGAAATGATATATTATCCGTATAACTTGACCTTGGTTGGAAAATATTATACAGACCCGTGGTTATTTTTAAAGTATTATTTTTGAGGCATTAAGTATTTTGAAATATTTAAATATGAAATTTTAGCTTAGATTGGATTTAAATGATATAAATAAATTGTGTGGTTATTTTCTGTAAGTTAAATGCATAAATAAAAAAGGGGAAAGTTGTATTTTAAATATGACTTAACTTGGATTTGGGAAGTTGGTTTAAATGGAATTTTAAGTTAAGTAAATACATGGAGATGTAATTTTATTTGGGGGATGGGCATGTTAAATAAATTATCAAGTTATTGTTTGAAATAAAAGTTAAGCAATTTACAAAGTATTGCATTAACAAATGAATTTTATATTAAATTGGATATTCGTAAATAAAATGTTATTTTATTAAATTTAATAAGTTAAATAATATCCAAATAATGATTTTTGAAAGATGGAATAAGTTTGATAAATTAAAAATAAGAAAATTTGAAGATATAGTGTTGAAGGAGTATAACAGAAATTATAGCAATTCTGAAATGCTGTGGTTAAATGAACTATGGATGGAAATACACCAAAAGGACCTACAACAACAATTCTGAAGTGCTGTAATTTCTAAAATTTGAACTGAAATTACTAAGGATACCTATTACAGCATTTCTGAAATTGTTGTAGTTGCTGAATTTGAACCTTGTTTATGTATATACTAAATATACCTACCGTAGCACTTTATAAATGCTGCAGTTTTGAAATTTACAATGTTTGAAATGTTGAAATTGAACAAATGAAACTAAATTTTTTTGAAATTCTGGAATTTGGATATTTGGTTTGGAAGGACCACTAGTTCATATTTAAATGGTTTAAATAAATTATTTTGACTTGGAATATAAACCATTTTGATTTTATAACCGTGGGTAATAATAACGTTGGTTGTTAAAGAGTCCGGGATCGGATATGGGCATACTCTCTGTCGAAATCAAAAACTACTTTAACAACCGTGTACGCGGTGGAGATTCTAAAATGAAGTAGGATGGTGGTGACGTTCTGTTGTGGTATGTACGTGGTCCCGACTCCCATGATTTGGCATTAGGTGGCTAAAACAGGAGCGATTAACGGGCTAAGGAGGCAGCACCTCTTATTGGACGCACTTCTTCGTATGTCATTTTGTTACTTTGTGATTGTTTGGTGCGCATCTTTGATTTGGGAGTGTGGTTCGAGATGGGCGGTAATAGCTGCTACGCGTTACCACCGGTCCGAAAGCATAATTGGTATATCCACCTTGGCATTGCATAGTTATGCCTTGTCACCTACCCTAGCGAACCATGTACGAGTTTGGTTTTCTCCCGTAGCCCGTGGAATATTTAGGGTAGTCTCCCGATCACGAGATGCGCTGATACTGGATGGACTACTGGGACTATTATGTGTTAAGGGCTATATGGGTAACCCCTTAACGCTATTTAAAAGTAAGTTTATTTTACTAATAGACATTATTATAATATATTGTATATTACTACATAGTAAGTAGTTTAACGGATCCTTATAGGATGGTTGGTCCCAAGAATCCTTTAAGTTTCTTGTACCTTATATTACAGTTCACTTGAGTTGGTTTACATTGTATAAGTATGTATGTCATGAATCGAGTGTTTGTGTTTATTTCTTACACTCTGGTCAGCCTGAGTGTTACAGCTTGGATCTACCTTTTGGAAGTTAGAGATTTCTGGAGTCATCTGCTTATCAAGTTGTTGTCTATTTCGTATTCAGTATTTCCATTTCAGCTCATGTATTAGAGACATACATATTTAGGATTTTCCACTATATTTGTTTTAGAACTGTATTTGTTTTTCAGACTACGTATTTTGGCACTTGTTTTGAGACCGAGTTGTGGTGGCTTCATGAACCACTATTGTTATTTTTATTTCCGCTGCGAGTATTCTGATTTATCTGTGTCTGTGATTCTGTGATTGGTTTTATTTGCTCCAAATTTTATTACAATCTTCTATTTTGAATTATTCAAGTCAGACATGTGTGGATTTATTGTCGATTTGAATTGTCCAAAATAGTGGGTCATAACATTTAAAGTGAGGTTTACTCATATATTTGTTAATCAAAATTCCAATAATGAGCTGCTACTTATTTACTAAAATCTATGGCAACAAACAGATGTAACTTCGCCTAGGAAAAGTGGCTCGAAGGGGTGGTCGGGTTGATGAGTAGATTCGGCCTCGGTAGAGGAGTGACAAGGTGATTCAAAGTTCGTGTCTTTTTGACGAAGGAGGTGGTGACTTTGGCTTAAAAGGCTAGTTTAAGATTTTAAGGAAAAGAGGCATTTGTTTAAAGTTTATTATGGATTAATGGAGGTAAGGAAGAGGAGGAAGAAAAAGAAGAAGTAGGAATGGAAATGAAAGTGAGAAATGGAATAAGAAAGAGGGTATTTATACAAGTAACAAAAGGTGGTAAAAACCTTTTTACCCTCAAACCAAATTACCAATATACCATTTGATTTTTTTCAAAACCCATCCCTTAACTTCACAACATCTTACATAAATGTCATTTCATTTTCAACATACTTGAGTGCATATCAAATCAAATCGAAAAACATCAAATTATAATGAAAATTTCCTTCTATTTAATAATAAACTTAAAAATATCTTCTTTATAATAACATTTAACAAAAGTAAAATTATTTTGCCTTTTAGTGCTAAATGTAAATGGTTTAAAATGTGTAAGTATACATGTTTAAAAATGTAAATAAGATTGTAACAACATTGTAAAACGTTCGTTTGATGAAAAGTCGAAAATTCGAAAAACGCGTTTTGGTCACATTTTTCATTTTTCGACGAACTACGTATCTATGTAAATAGATTTTCAAAACAAGTTTTTCATCATTACTGAATAATTAAATGAAGTTTATTAAGGCTATAAAAGTCATACTGATGACATTTAATAAATTCCTTAAACTTATATGTTCCAACTGCAAGAACACGACACTGAACTACAAAAGCACAACCAAAATTATTTTCTTTCAAAATTAGTTTATATCTTTATAAAACCAATAAAAATGATTCATTAAAATTATAAAAATAATTATAATGAATTATTTAGCATTTAAAATTAATTATTTCAATATTAAAATTAATTTATTTTCAAAACTATAGGGATAAAATCTTAGGTTGTTACACCTACTAAAAGTCAACATTGGAGAATTATTACATCATAAAATTATTTTACATAATATAGACACCAACAAATAACAAGCAAATAAAGAACCTAATTGTAGTAAATCGGCAATGAGTAACAACAGTACAGGTGAAAGAGATTAATCCAACCAAGCATAAGATGAATTGGTAGGTGAATATCAAAATAACAAGTAAACAGTCAAATAATTAAAACCGATCATAGGAAAAAAAGCAATCAAAAACATAATACAAACATACAGAATTAATTCAAACGAACATGACAGAAATGAATAAGAACATTGGTTAAATAATAGCTAAATTTCTTAATTGCAAATAATTTAACAAATAACAATGCAATACGAACAATTCAACCAAAGCAAGTAAATAAAACAAAAAGGCCACTTTTCCACACATCAAAATGGGTAGTCCTTCTTCACTTCCCAACTTTCTCCTAGATGGGAGTAACTAGACATCCTATAACTCATTAGAGAAATCACTATTTATAGTCATAAAGGTTTCATCGTCAAAATAGGTGTCGGGCAAACTCAAAACTCATCTTACCCCCATCGTCTTGCACCCTATGTTACAAAGTCTAGTTTGATAGTTCTTAATTTAAATTTCCAAATAAAACACTTTTTTAATAAAATACTTATAACGACCCGTAATTTCTGATGTTTAAATTTGTTAATTTAATAAGATTTTGGTAACTAAATATAAAAGAAAAAATTTATGAATTAATAACGGGGATGAAAGGTAATAATGTTAATGCAAGTAATAAATAACTAATTTAGTGCAATCACAATCAATTGAAACAATTATAAGGTTATAATTGATTGTAAATAGTAAATTAGAAAATAAATTCAAAGTTATATTAATTGATGAAAAAATACGTAATAAATTATAATTTGATAAAATCAATGACAGATAAGTAATTATAAAATTTGTTGGTAGATAATAAAGTATGAATGTGATTGTTGATGTTGATTGACTGAAATTGACAATTGTAAATGTTTTATCAATCATTGGTAATGGTAAAGCTAATTAGGAATGTAATTGTAGAGCTTAAATTAGAAATAATTGTAAAGTTTAATGAGGAAGAAAATAAATGACCCTATGAATGTAAATTTCAATTGATTGGAATAATAAATGTCCAAAAAAAGGATGATATATGTTTCTTTACTAAATAAAGAAAATCATATGGTTATATATTTGAAATGTTGGTAGCTGAAAAATTTATTATAGAAATAAGAAAGTAATAACATTTGGTTTGTATATAATATTTCCGTAAATACGTTAAATTACTATAACAACGAATTGAATTGTCTCATTCATTTTTACCTTAGAAATCAATGACAATTAATGTGATTGGAATCTTTTAGTTAAATAGTGGGAAGACGTTAATGGTAAACATATATTGAAATAAATTGGGTGATTTATTTCCAGTTAATTCAGTTCATGTTTCAAAATTTGATGGTAGTTTACTACATATATGTTTATACCTAAATTTAAACATATGTTTTAGATCCAGTTAGATCATTGAAAAAAAAGACTATTTAGGTTTGAAATATCATACATTATTAAATTAAATGTTAATAGGAAATGCTAAAGGGGGTAAAATAGATTTACACTTAACTATTTCCTTT
The DNA here is from genome assembly GCA_030765085.1 of Allium cepa. Lineage (NCBI taxonomy): Eukaryota > Viridiplantae > Streptophyta > Magnoliopsida > Asparagales > Amaryllidaceae > Allium > Allium cepa. The sequence goes on from CM060930.1 coordinate 58,673,942, forward strand.
TCAATTAGACTTTATTAGATCTTAATTGCAACATAACTTACCTTTCCATCTTCACTTTTCTAATTTACTCTTACATTCACTACCTCCTTATGTAGATTATTTTCATACCTTATTTATGAATGTAAACTATAAGTGGCGATAAAGATGTGTATGTGTGTATTATACACCTATTTATGCTATCATATTTTTGAATGTATGTTAATGCATTCCTTGTAAAACATTCAATCAAAATGTTAACATATTTGTTTAATTCCCAATCTAATCAAAAAGTGGGAGAAATTAAAATTTCTTAATGTTGTATATTCTTTTAATATATAACACAATTTGTATAGATAATTTATTTTCATTTATTATGTGTTAATTAAATCTTTAAAGGATGTTAATTTTGGTATATTTAGGTTAACAAAATTAATTTATACCAAAATTAATTAAGTGAACGATTGTTTTTGAAATTTGAATTTTAAAAGTTTGTTTACAATATAGATTTGGTCTATTCATTCCCTTTGTAATTAATAATTGCCACATTCTTTTCATTATTTCTCCATTTGTTCCATTACTCCATTCCGTTTACATTGTCCGAAGCTTTTCTATTTTGCGAACACGGACTACTTTTCATATTTTTAATTCTTTCTTTTACCAATTTTTTATACCTGCTACTTTTAAAAAGGCCGTTCTATTTATTATATTTCAATCCCAAGTTTTTTCATATTTACTTTATTTTTTCGTTCATTTTCCAACTTCATTTTCTAAAACGTTGTTTCATTTATTTCTAATTGATAGCGGCCTCACTTTTCAAATCACTTTGGCCCTAAACCTAACTCTAACCTTATAAATAGATATGATGCAAATGAAACTCCAGCCTCCATTCTATTCTTCTTCTTTTTTTTCTTTTTTTCCTTTCAAATAACCTTATTATCTCTCATTTTAATTTTTCCTTCCTCTTCAAATATTCTTCTTCTCAAATTTTGTTCTATTTCAAAATTTCTTCCTCCTTTTCAAATCTTTGTCTTCTCTTCCATTTTCAGTTCTTCTTATTTTAATCCTTTTCTTTTTCAACTCTTCTTTTTCAGATCTTCTTTTTTTCAAACCTTTTAAAAATACATACATACATATATACATTAATATAATAAGGAGAAAAATTAAAGTAAATCAAAATAAAAGAAAAATTATGGAACAAAACTAGCAATTAAGAAGGTGACTAAGGAAACATAGAGTGGAACTATTGATTAGAAGTCCATTATTTTCAGATTCCTATAAAGGTGAGTGTTTTAACCCACTCATAATTTCTAAAATTTCTTATGTTTGTTAAATTGATTTAAGATGTTATTATAAAGTTTGGCATATTTTGAATCATCATCTCATTTTATTTGAACTTATTTGGATAAAATAGTTATTTAATTTATTATTGAATATAAACTGCCAGTAAATACTGTTATTTATTATTTGTTCTATATTGATGTTATTGATTGAATTGGATGATGATTGTGGTAAATGTTTGATGATTGATATTGGATGAATGGATGTTGTATTTTATATTGTTATAAACTACAAGTTGTTACAGATTTTTATTTCATTCGAGATTGCGGTTTGAAATGACATAAAACCGTATTTACATTTTAAATTGTGGATTGAAATGATAAATATCTGTATCGCTTGGCCATAGGATAGAAAATTATATACAGACACCGTGGTCTATATATAAAAATATTTTGAAAAGATTCCTATGGTTTGTAAAGAAATATATGGTTTTGTATAAATATTGATTTTAAATATTATGTAAATGTTATTTTATTCTTGATTTTTAAGCTATGTATAATTTGTATTAATATAGAATAAGCTTTTTAACGACCCGTAAATTTTAGTTGTTTTATTTATTTAATTAATTGAATTTTTGTGAAATTTTAAATAATAAAATTTTAAAGTAAAAATTTATTATTTGGAATACGTCAAATTAAACATAAATTTTCATTAGATAATACAAAAGTTTATTTTCTTGTGCAATTCTGTTTCAATTTAAATCGGTTAAATTTGATGATAATAAAATGTTTTCCATGCCTGAATATTTTTCTATAGAAAAATTTAAAATCATCTTCTGAGCAAGACATTATATTTCGTTTCTCCAAATTTTGATTGTTATTGCTCCGCCGATCTTATTTTCGGCGAAATAGCAGCATTTTCGTACCAATACTGATTTTGATCGAATGATCGTTCCACTGACATCTGCATACAGTTTTGATCATCTCGCCATGCTGATGTTCGTAGTGCATTCATTTCTATGATTCGAAGTTTGGTCCGCTGTGGGATCTACAAAAAGCAGAAATCGTGACGGTACTGGTTCTGTGCTTATTGAATTAACAAATAGCCAAATAAATAAACTATCGGTTATTTAACCTTTGTTATTCGGAGACTATTGATATCCCACCGTTTCAAATATTCAATACGTGTTGTTTCGGTTTTTACAATTTTCCATACGATCATTTTCTTTTGAGATAAAGTTATGTTATATAATTAAGTATATATGTCTTTTCCTGTAGCCATTCTTCTTCTCCCGTTTTTCTTTTCCTCGGCGCGCCTCCTCTCCTCCCTCTCTCTCCTCAATGCCGACCACGGCCACATTCCCACCAGCATCTCCTCTCTGAGACTCCGTGCCCGTCACCTCTCCATGTGGACTCGCCTCTATCAGCTCCATGCCTTTCCTCTGACATCCACGTCTCCACCCACCCGAGTGCCTCTTCCCAAGCTCATTTTCCCATTCCCTTCACATTTTGTCTATCTCATCTTCTAGTCGCGGGACCCGACCCTCAACTCCCCTATCTCCCTGTCGTCGAGCAGAAAGCTCCACCCTCCACTAGTACAACAGCCACCCGTGAGCATGCAACTCACACCTCCTAGCCTCACTCCACCTCCTATACGATGCAACAATCACCAGTAGCCACGTGTGAACCCACTGCTTCCGTCCCCCTTGCCTCCACGTTAGTTTGTCGCAGCACCGAGCAACGTCGATAACCCACCTCAGTCTTCCTTTTACCTCTGTCTCGTCCTACCATCAGCCGAACTTGTGAATGGCCTACCCTCTGCATTTGCTAAGGCAGCGCCTGCCACTTCTTTATCTTCAGCTCAAGCACTCTTATCATCACCACTTGCCTTGCTGAGAACCAACCCTATGCCATCGTTTTGTCAAAGCATCTAACCGATGCAAGGTATATACACATATTTATATTCATATTCATTTATTTATATATTGCATATATTTATATTCTATTTGTTGTTCTATATATAAATTGCTGTTTATGAAATTGTACGAATGTAAGTTCGGCAGTTATATATATTAGTATGTATTATTTATAAGCTTTTTTGTAGATTTCTTTTAAATAGTAAATATCGATGCATGTTAATAACAGTGTATGTTATATATATTAGCCTTACATGTGATTACAGTAATATATATGTAACATCCATCCTTTTCGCACTCTTTAAATCGACGATAAACCATACACGTCAGACTTCAAACACACAAAAGGGCGGATTCTTATGGGATAAATAAGAAAAAACAGAGTTGAAAAACAAAACAGAATCTCACAGCGGAAGGATAAAATATAATAATAAATATACAGTTCATAAAAATTGTTTACAAAACATTTGATTCTTCTTTACACAATAAATATCAGAGTTCACATACCAATAATATCGTTGTAGTGGAATACAGTATGTGCGTAGTGCAATAATGTAAATAATAATAATACAAATCTTCGTCTTCGTCCTCCAGGGCTAAATCTTCAAATCCTGAAACGCTCGGACTGACCCGAGCAAATTGAAAAGACAAAACACTCGAGCGAGAACAAAAAGATCTTATGTCAGTTAAATCAACAGAAATAAATATGAGTGTAGTAACTTAAGAGATGCTCAGGATTTACATCTCCTAAGGATCCGTTAAAATATTTACTATGTAGTATATTGCGCTATTATAATAGTGTCCATTTGTAAAATAAACTTACTTTTTAATAGCGTTAAGGGGTTACCCATATAGCCCTTAACACAAATAATGCCAATAGTCTATACAGTACCGTAATACCTCTTGATCGAGATGCAACCAGAGGATACTCCATAGGTACGACACAAATAGAAACTCGTATAAAGCGCGATGGGGTAGGTGACACGGCACAACTAGGCAATGCTAGGGTAGATATACCAATTACGCTTCAGGGTCGGTGGTAACGCGTAGCGCGCAGCTACCGCCCACCTCGAGCCACACCCTCAAATAAAATCAAAAGTGGTCACCAAATCAATCCAAAAGTCAAAGTATAATGTAGAAGGGATGTGCCCGATCAAAGGTGCTACCTTATTAACCGTCGATCGCTCCTGTTTTAGCCACCTTATGCCAACTCACGGGAGTTGGGTCCACGTATTTACTAACACCGCCACCAACCTACTTCATTCTGGAATCCCCACCGCGTACACGGTTGTTAAAGTGGTTTTCGGAGTTGGCAGAGAGTATGACAACTTCCGATCCCGGTCTCTTTAACAACCAAACGTTATTATAACACCGCGATCATTTAAAAATAGTTTTACTTTAAAAACCAGAATAAAATATCAATTTCAAAACCGTATAATTTCGATATCCTTTCCATTTCAAAACAAACTCATTTGATATTATTTTTATAAAACCCAAATTAATATAATATCATTTTATTTCAAATATATATTTATTTTTCAAAATCATATTGGTTTCAAACTTAATATAATTGGAAACCAAACATTGAATTATAACTTTCAAACTATAATACTTGGAAAATTCATAGCTTTAAACCATAACTTCTAAAACTTGGATGGTTTGGATATTCAAACGGTATATAGAATAAAATAGTTTGCATTAAAATTTACTTTATAAATAAAATAATTTCTGCAACTTACAATTTATTTTATTAAAAATTAAGTCAAAATCCATAGATTTAAAAATCGCTTTCAGTTTCAATAACCACTTCAATTTCAATATATTTCAAACTTTGAATATTGAATAATTGTAACTAAGGTTGGAAATTTCTTTCCACAATTTAAAGTCCTATTATTTAGTTTGAAATAATTGCATAATAAACCCGTAATCATTTAAGTAAAACTCAAATTACTTATAAAAGAAATTTTCCTTCAATTTATTTATAATAGAAATATTCATTTAATTCACCTTGAATAAAATTCAGTTATAAATATCATACCCTTTTTAAAATTTCAAGTTAATAAATTTTACATCAACTTATGAAGTTAACTTCTTAATTAAGCTCAATTCCAAATAAGTTTTCCAATTTAACTCCCAATCTTAATTAATTTAAATCATTTAAAATTCTATATATTTTCAATATCTTAACATGTACTTAACCATATAATATAAAATAATCAAACTCCATTATTCAACTTATTTATTTTATTTAACAAATCCATACATAGCTTAAATTCAATACTTTAACTGGTGTATATATAAAATAAGATTTTATATAATATCAAAATTTATATTTATTAACCGTATCCTATCCAAACCATAGAAAAATCATTTCAAAAATAATTTTATATATATACCGTGGTGCCTGTATAAAATTTTCTATCCTATGGTCAAGTGATACGAATATTTATCATTTCAATCCGCAATTTAAAAATAAAAATTAGGTTATATATCATTTCAAACCGCAATCCCGAATGAAATGAAAATACGTAATATCTTGCAGTTTACATAATATGGAACACATCCATTCATCCAATATCAATCATCAACCAATTTATTGCAATCATCATAAATTTAACCAATCATCAATATAGAGCATATCAAATGTAACAGGTATCAACGAACAGTTTATATTCAGTAATAAATTTATAACTGTTTAATTGGAAGTTTATATGCAAAATAAATAAATTAACTGTCAATTTATATGCAAAAATAAAATAAAATAACAATTTAATTTAAATAAATGCAATCTAGCTAAGATGATGAATAAAATATGCCAAACGGTCATAAATGAATTTCTACTCATATCATAAATCAATTTAACAAACATAAGAAAATTTAGAAGTTGTGAGTGGGTTAAAACACTCACCTTTTGAATTTAAATTGAATTCAAATCCAATTTAAACCCAAAATTTTGACGGTCTCCAATTCATCCAAACCAGTGTCACCAGGTTTGGGATTTCAATACGGTCCTAACAAAAGAAACTATGCGTAAGTATGATATCGTATGTAAGAGTTATAGCGATTATTGCACTTGAATTTAAATAAAAATAAAATAGAAAAAAGAACACATATTTACCGCCACGTCATCCAATTTTCGTCTCTTTCCAGAAAATAAACGCGCATAGGGAAGTAAGCGGCTACAGGATCCCTACCCATGCACGCAAAGAACCCACTTCAGCCGACCGTTGACCGAGCTTTCGACGCGCCTCCGACCTCCGTTTGATATGCTGTAGCCACCGTTGGAACCTCCATCTCCCCCTCTACCGACCAGCATAGGTGCGGCACCCCCAGTCAACACCGCCGCCGCCTCCAACCGGAACCCTAATTCATGACATTCGAGAGCCACCGTTCAAATTGGAAGAGGAGACTACTGCCGATAGCTTCCTGACGCTCCCCATGACAAAACCCAAAAAGCAATTTCAACAATTCACGCCGAAATAAAAACCCCTAAATTGGCCTTAGGATTTCAAAAATTCAAGGTTTGACCGCGATTTCCCGCTGATCGAAGCGCAATTTTGAAAAACAAACAGCAGACGCTGATTTGTATCGTCGAGATGTTTGATATATATTTTTTCCAGAATCTTCTAAGAACATTGAATTTTTGACTTTTGATTTGATTTGCAATTGTGTTTGGATCTAAGGTTTCATCCATTGAGGAAGAGAAAGAGTTGAGGAAATGAACACACAAACAAATGAGAATAGATGGAGGCTAGGGTTAAAAACTGGGTTTATATAGGTAGTTTAGAAATAGAGTAGATGGACTAGGTACACAAACGTGCTAAACGATAATTGGCCCAAAAAGCCCGTTCTGACCCCGGAAGGAAATTGGTTAAACCCATATATCGAAATAGGTGTTTTAAAATATTCTGAATGCGATAGAAAAAGTTTCACGTCCAAATTCCATCGTATGAAGAAGTTATGCTGAAATCAATGTTTTCAAATTGATTTCAATTTAATCGATTTCAAGGCATTTTTTGTTCGTACGATCAAACGACAAGTCCGATCGCTACGAAACTTGAAATCCAACAATAATTCGCTGTTACGGATCCGATGAAACCGTTTTTGTAGAAATCTGAGTCCGTGACCAAAATGGCTATTTTTATATAAATAAATAAATTACGAATTAGTAAATAAATCCAATTTTTATATTTCAGCTTTAGAATTGGAAATTTTTTTCACTTAATAATTCTCAACATTTAAATGATTTAATCAATTTTTAAAATGTCAATTTATTAAAGATTAAATCAATATAAATCTTCAATTTTATAAAATTCAAAACTATAGATAAATTTCCAAAATTTCTTTTTTAATTGTTAACCTATATTTATTCCATTCATTAATTTCAAATATAAGGGTTTACCATTGCATTTAAAATTATCACATAAATATTTCCCAATTTTCAACTTAATTTTTAAATTAACGTAATAATTTCATATTTGATTTTATTCATTTGCAATAAATCCAATTATTATTAATTAAATAAATTAACTCACTATTAAAATTCAAATTCTATAATTCATAAACTTCAGCATCTTGATTTAATTATTAATTCAGAACCCTTTGAACCAATTCCCTTCTCAATTTTAGAGTAGCTTAATTTACCAATCATAGTATTTATTTCAATTTCTTAAAATAACCCCTTTATTATAAACTGAATCCAATTTATTATAATAAGTTTCCAATTTAATGGATTAGATTCAATTTCAACTTTTAACTTACACTTAAGTTTAGGTCATAATCAATTTATAACGTGTTACTTTCATAGTTATTTACCTACTTCTCGTATTAATTTCTCAATTAATTATAATTATTAAAGTAACACTTATAATCAATAATGCCATTAATTACTCACATTTAAATGAACGTTATTTCAAATAAATTTATTTCCAAATAACGTACTACCTGATTACCTATATTTACGATCAAATACCGTTACAGTAGTTATCGCATTAATCAATTAAATCCTTTCCTTTATTTCAATTAATTGGGTTTGCGCAAATAAAATTTCCATTAACTTACATTTACATAATTTTATTAATTTACATTCAGTTACAACTAAATTAATACACTTATTTCATTTGTAAATTAAATGCTTACCTTTATAAGCTTTCATTCCCAAACAATATTTAAATTTCTACATGACATTGATTTAATTCAATTTACTATTTAATATTATTAATGCCTTAACTAAATTCACTACTTACCTTTGTTCTCTTATATTCAATTCTTAAACTAGTATAACAATTTACATCACTTCAATTTATTCGTTATTTTATTTCAATTGTAAATACTTAGCTTTAATTTCCCCTAGTTTGATTTCATTTTCACCATTTGCTTCATTATTAATTATAAAAATTTTCATTTCTTCTAAATTGAATTACATAAATCTTATTAAAATGACAAATTTAATTAACGAAAATTTCGGGTCGTTACACTCTCCCCCACTCAAAACTTTTCGCCCTCGAAAAGGAAAAAGAAGGGAAAAGAAGAATTAAGAGATCAATATCATTTTTAAATATTAAATTTATAAACAAATAAATTTACCAAATTAATTAATTTAGATAAAATATCCTAATTTATAATTATTAAATCTTTTGTACTCAAACTAATATACTTTGGAAAACATTTTCAAAATTTTTTCTAAGTCCAAAAAAAAATTTACGGAAAATTTCGGCAGAGTCTCCTTTGTACGGGGAGGCTTGGAAGAAAATATAATACCAACTATATCAAAATATCACATAAAATATCCCAACACGGGAAACATATAAAATAGCGCTATAAAACCGTAATCCAAAACGTACCTATTTGTCGGGCAATTTACTCTTAATTTATGTAACCAAAAGTAGTAGCAATTGCTTCCATAACCTGCATTTCGCTTATAAAATCCAAAAGGTTAACTATTTATAGAAAGTGAAATATTTAAGTGGATTTCAATCACTAACAACAAACCAATACAACAACCATCAATTTCAACAAACAACATACACAACAAATACAAAACAACCATACAATCAAACAAACAAATAGTTGTTCGGGTTCAAAACTTTTAAATTGTATGGAATGAAGAATAAACTACTACCGCATCATTTACTCAATAGTCTTAGATAAAACTAAAAAGATTATTCATTCACCCAAATCCAATTTTAAAGTATCCTTGCCCAAACTACCATCATTAAACAACAACAAATCCAACAACAATCAACTTAACTTATTATTAATTTCATTTCATACCTGTGTTGTTTGATTTTCTTTTTATTTATACAGTGATTTATCTTTTTAATTTACATTTACTCATTAAATGTTTGCTTCATTTATTTTTACTTATTACTTACAATTATTCAATTCCCTTAACTCAGGTCATGCCAGTTCCTTTTATTTCGTTATAATTATTCATTCATTTATTATTGCATGTCCTCATTATTTATTACAATCTTCATTTTCCTACTAATTTTATTTATAAATAGCTTCAACTATTTACTTAAGTTCATTATCATTCATTTATACTACTTCATTTCGTTGTAATTTATTTATTTAGTACTAAATTCCATTTACAATACTTACTTTCTATTTTAATTTGTAGTCTTTTCAGTTTAAGCTTAAGTTTATAACTCTTTACCACCAATTCTAATAAATAAAAACAAATTATTGAACACTTTCATTATCTACTTTTATTGTACAATTTCCATTACATTTCTTGCTAAACATTTCAACTATTAATATTTGGTGAGTTATATATATGCTTTAAAGAATGTAATTGAAAGTTATACACGTTTTCTCATTTCTTTTAATTAATTCATTGTTCAATAAATTTTTAACTTTTTTTTATAAGTTACAATTTCAACTTCCTTTTTATTTTCTTTATAACTTAGCCTTAAATCTCTTACCTAAATTAGAGGTTTCAATTATTCATGACTTACCTTTCATTTTACTACAATAATTGAAACAATCAATTAACGGAAATTTAAGAATCAAATACCAGGTTAAATTTTCAATTTAATTTAAAACAATAGATAAATATATTCTTCCAACTTATATATCTCTAATTATATTTAAAACAATTCAAAATTTATATATTCAAGTAGATTTAAAACAAATTAAAAATTTACTTTTGTTTATCAAAAATGGGTCTGTAGTAAACTAATACAGTGGCCTTTCCACTTCGAATTCGAAAATGAAAGTTGAGGATGCGGCCGCCATCACCGAATTATTTTCCAGCGACAGAGAGAAAAGTATAAAGCTTATTTTCTCCTAAAGCTTATTTAAAACAATTCTTCCAAATTATATTTAAATATTTATATCAGAAAATACTTATAAACTATATTATTATATTCCAAAATTTATTCGGAAAAAATTTCAAAACCCCGGATCTTAAGTTCTAAATTTCCAAATTTCATTTATCTTATTTTTCAACCTTATTTCTATTATTATTTATATACTTTATTACCTAACAACCAATCTATTTCAACCAAATATAGATAACATTTGAATTTTTTTTATTTTATATATAGAAAATATGATAGGAAAAATTATTTCATTCGCCTATATTAAAAACAAAGATTGTGTCGGTCTGTCCTATCAAGTGTTTAGAAATCCCTATTGATGTCATAGCGTCCCATACATCAACCAGAATTTATAAATACGAAACGAAACAAATTAACACAATATCAAAACCTTTTTATAACACTAATAAATACGCTCTCTCATATATATATATACACTCAACGACTCCCATAGGTTATTACTACCCTATTAGTAAAGAGTCAAGCCTCACAAAGCTAAGGTTTATCGCTAAACCAAAGATCTGATACCAGCTGTAACATCCAGCCTTTTCGCACGCTTTAAATCGACGATAAACCACACACGTCAGACTTAAAACACACAAAAGGGCGGATTGTTATGGGATAAATAAGAAAAAACAGAGTTGAAAAACAAAACAGATTCTCACAGCGGAAGGATAAAATATAGTAATAAATATACAGTTCATAAAAACTGTTTACAAAACATTTGATTCTTCTTTAAACAATAAATATCAGAGTTCACATACCAATAAATATCAATGCAGCGGAATACAGTATGAGTGTAGTGCAATAATATAAATAATAATAATACAAATCTTCGTCTTCGTCCTCCGGAGCTAAATCTTCAAATCCTGAAATGCTCGAACTGACCCGAGCGAATTGAAAAGACAAAACACTCGAGTCAGAACTAAAAGATCTTATGTAAGTTAAATCAAAAGAAATAAATATGAGTGCAGTAACTCAAGAGATGCTCGGGATTTACATCTCCTAAGGATCCGTTAAACTATTTACTATGTAGTATATTGCGCTATTATAATAGTTTCTATTTGTAAAGTTAACTTACTTTTTAATAGCGTTAAGGGGTTACCCATATAGCCCTTAACACAAATAATGCCACTAGTCTATACAGTACCGTAATACCTCCTGATCGGGAGGCTACCAGAGGATACTCCATAAGTACGACACAAATAGAAACTCGTACAAGGCGCGATAGGGTAGGTGTTACAACCCGGTATTTGCATCAATTAATAATCGACATTTTGACGATTAATATTGTTGCAAATTTCCATTTGAAGTTTTTAAGTTTGAATTAAAAATTCTTTTACAAATTTTTAGTAAGATTGATGGGTTTTAACAAAATTTAATAGTGGTCCATTTTTTTTATTTGGGCCGTGAAATTAACAAAAGCCAATAACCCGTTCCCCTTTCTATTCATTTTTCTCTCATTCTAGAACCCTAAGCCCAAAAACACTCGAAAGAAAATAAATGGCGGCCGTTATTCGCACGTTCGTTCGCTCCTTCACGTTCGCCCCTCTTTTCGAAAACTAGGGCTCGTGACAATCGAAGTCGCCAACCATTGAAGCTCGATCGAATGAAGACTATGGCTTCGCTCGATTTCTGGTGTGGTCGGCTTCTTTTAAATTCGTCGACAAGGTGAGTGACCCTCACATCTAATTCAAGACTTTATCGATTCTGAACTTGCGATTTCATGATTTCTTGTCTTGTTTTGATTTTTTGCTGATGCTTGATTTTGTTCTTTGTTCCCTTCGGTCCGAGTCAGTGGTTCATGGCTTTGACTTCGGTCGATTTGATATGTGAAAATATTGAGTTTGAAACTTAACTAGAATTCGGCATACTTTGATTCAAACTGCAGTTGTTTTTGGACTTGATTGAAAACTTGATTTTTTTGCGAAAATAAATTGGATTTGATACTGTCTTGACTGGAAACTGTTGTTTCATGATTTTGAACTCGTTTTGACTCGTTGGCCTCGGCATTACTTTGAATTGGTGCTAGTCGTTGCATATGTCTTGAGTTGACCTTGCCTTTGACATTTAGCTTGAATATCTTGATGGCACTTCATGTTGTATCTGTTATGTGCAGTGATATCGAACTGCTTCATGTTTCACTGTTTTGTTAAAACATGGTATTCTCACTTTCACTTAGCCACTGCGTTTTACTGTGCCGTGTCCATTTGTGGCTTGTCTATATATCTGGCTGCACTTGAGTATGAACTTGCACTTGAGTAGTTGCACTTGAGTAGTTTCTTATACCAAACCCTATGATGCATGTATGTTCATCCTTGTATATGCATTTCTTGGTCATGTTATGTTGTCTGCTGTCTTCATGTACATGTACACACTTGTTGTATATTTGAGCATTTGGGATGCATTGAGCTCGTGTGGTCTTCATTCATGTGCAGTTTGCATTTATATTGCCTCTGACCTTTTGGGCATGCAAACATTATTTCGTGTTGTCCCTTACTGTAACATGTTGCCACTCGTACACACTTTGATTTGAGTCGTATTCTTTATTCGAACTACCGTATATATGTATTGTATCACATGTCTATATGGGCACTGCCTATGCATGTTTCACTTGTTTGCACAAAAAATGGACAAACACCTCCAAGTCGTATTATTTAGTTGATTATATGTGATTTTCAATGGTTTAGATGAGTTATATTAATATGGAAAAAGCAGGGGCTGAAATATAAAGACACACAGATTTATAGTGGTTCGGCCAGAATGTGCCTACGTCCACTTCATATGTTATTATCTTCTTTCTTTCAGGTTACAAGTACAATGCTTTGTATACAAGTGTATGAAAGTAGTTTGAAAGTTCCTTCCTTGCTCGAGCTCTCAAACTTGTCTGCCATTGTTGTACCCCTGCCCCTCTATTTATAGAGTGAGGTAGGGGGCAGGGGTCTTGGATGTATGTAGCTGCTGGTGGGCCCGGGCTGAAGCAATCTGGACTGGCAATTATCTGGTTCGGCGAGGCTTCATTCGGCCGTGGTTGAGGTCTTGGAGGTATGAACTGGTGGTCACCTGGTTCGGTCATGATGGTTCGGCGGTGGTGAAGCTTTGGATTGGCAATAGTGGCTTTGGTTCGGAAGTGAGATGGACCGGTAGCATATTGGTTCGGTGGTAGGAGATGTTTGATTCGGTGTTGGGTGGGTTGGACCTTGGACCGGTGGTAAGTTGGTTCGGCGTTCATTTTGGTGTGAGGACCGGATGAGGTTTGACCGGATGGAGGATGGCCTTGTGCCGAATGGCCTTGGAGGAAAGTGTGCATGGACCGAATGGAGTATTGCCGAATGGACTCTAGGTTGGGCTTTGCCGAATGGAGGTGGAGTTTGCGAACCCGGGCGAAACTGACACTTCTTTGTCTCGAGATCTTCTGGGTGAGAATTCGCCCAACATTTGCCCCCCAAAGTGGGGCACGTGCTTGCATGTGTCGCGCTTTGTTTCCTTGTGGTAGGAAGGCTTGTTTTGCAATGCCATAGGCTGGATGTCCATATCCTGTTGATGACCTGCAAGGGAATTCATAGTTTTAGCGTGATTCCAAATAACGACCATTCGGGATCGAAATATTCGAGATGAAGCGAATTGTGCCGTTCGGGGTGAGAGAGTGTGCCCCGAGGGGGCTTAGCATTATCAATGCCAGGTCCACGTTAGAGTGGGCCCCTGGATCGTTTGGTTTATCGCCAGCTCAGAGCATGCCTAAGGGTTGCTCTCAACCCCGTACATGTGTAAGTAGCTTAGCCATTTCCTAATTATCAGAATCAAATATCCGTTTAACCGATGAGCCTAAAAAGGGATGCCAAAGTGTAAATTCTCACGACGATAGGGTTAATAGCCATTCAGAGCGCGCCTATGGACCATTCGTGGTCGCGTACACGTGTAAATGATTAACCCATGTTAGTGAGAGATTCACGACTTATTCATCGTTATCCTGATTTCTATTTTATCAGTAGACACTAGAGTTCGGTACTTATCTGAGTAAGGCGTATTGCATGCCCCCTGTTTCAGGTCTCTGCTGGTTGCCCCCGGCTATGTTCTGCACGTGTTACGCTTTGTTTCTGGACGGGGTGCTTTCATTCGGCATGGCTCCATTCGGCTCCTAGTGCCGAACCGGATGGTCCGGTTTTCCGGTGCTTGCCTATATATAGGGGCTACACCCCCTTTATTTTTCTTTACCGAACGAGTAGAGCCGAACCATATTGAGCACCGAACCAGTTAAGTACCGGATCAAACAAATACCGAATCAATCAAGCGCCGGACCAATTTAGTACCGAACCAGGTATGTTCCCTTTTGCCGAATACATACGAAAGTTTCTGCTTGCCGAATGAGCTTTAGGCCTTGATGCCGAATGAACTTCACGCCCATGCCGAATGAGCATAGTGCCGAATGACCCTATGCTTCTTATGCCGAATGAACCTGTTTTGCAACGCCGAATGAGACTTCATACTTGGTCCTTGAGCGGAATCTTGGACTTCTTTACACGCTTGCCTTATATGTTTGCTTGTTTATGTTTCTATACTTCTTATTCTAACCCCAAGTCTTTTTTGTGCTGCAGAAAATGTCTCGCAAAGCGGAAACACGATCGGACAGAAAGAAGTCTAGAGGCACAGGAGAACCTTCTTCTTCCTTGCCCCCAGTCCAACCAGGATCCGGGCAACATCGACCTATTCCGAGGTCTCTAGTGGATGGATATGGTCCACAGGAACTTTTGATCTCACCCCCTGATTGCTTTCCTAGCTCCCTAAAGGAGGAGCAACTTGACGTCATATCCCGTTCCTTCGGGATAGATAGGGCTCTGATGCTGCTGCCGGGAGATGGAGTGATGCCATATAATCCTCCCGAAGGCTACTTCGCTTATAGCAGATACCATTGTATGTGCGGTGCTATCCCCCCTATCAACGCTTGGATAATTAGCTTCACCACATATTTGAAGGTGGCTCCCTTCCAGCTTCAGCCTAACTCTTATGCCATCCTGGTGAGCCTCTTTGTTATCTTCCAGAGGAGGTACGGGCGTCCTCCTTCTAACCGGGAAATTCGATACTTGTACAACCTGAGACGCTATAAGAAGGGGTCTCCGTATATTAGTCTGGAAGCGGCCGTGCCCTTCAAACCAGTCCTGGACTTATATTCCAAGTTTACCATGTTCAAGAAAGAGTGGTTCTTCATCAAGGACGATGCTGTTTCTTTCCGCCTTTTCACTTCCGGCTGTAAGATGGATTTCATTTATATTTTCCATGTTTTGACTGTAGTGTTTTTTTTTTATGACATGCTTCTATTTCTGGCTAGCGACAGGTGGTATTGCAGTCGTGGAGGATGATTCCTTGGTGCGAATGGCTGCTGAACTAAAGGCTATTCCGACACGGGACCGGTCGGCCTCCTTCTTGATCAGGAACGCAACCCTCTTGGAGTATAATTTGATCTTACCGCACCAGTCCGTGGTTAAGCAAAGAGACACGGCTGAGGAGAAGGCTGCTAAATCTAAGGAGGGGGATAAGGTAAAGAGCGGTAAGAGGGAGCCTTTCGCAGCGCGTCCCGTGGTCGGGGGGAAGAAACTGAAGAAGTCTGATGGCCCTTCTCCAAGTACTTGCCCGACTGTCCCGGAGGAGGAAGGTGTAGAAGAGGAGGAAGGAGGCGAAGTTGGAGAAGGGTCGGAGGGTGGAGGAGATGGCGACGGTCAAGGTGGTAGTGGTGTTGCTGCTCTAACCTCTGAACAAGACCTCGAACTGGATGAGGCTCTCCGTCGGGCCTTCGGGGAGTCGGAGGGAGAGTCAGAAACGGAGAAGGGAACGGAGAAGGCAAAGGAAACCGGCAAAGCTGTGGCTGGCACTGACCCATCCTCTAAGGGTTCCTCAGCTAGGGTGATTCCGGCGATGCAAGGTGAACTTTTGTCTTCTGCCGATTCCATTTTCGATAGGGACTTAGAAATTTTTTACGGTTCACTTCCGTCCTGGGGTGAGATCCAGGACTTATTGCAGTATCCCACTCCTCCGCCGGGTTTGTATAATAGATGTGTCTTCCCACTTTTCTTTCTTTTTAACTTAGCACATTTTTTGAACTGTGGATTATTGTATGTTCATAACACTTGTTCTTTATTCCAGGGGCAGGCCAGGCAGTTAAAACGTCGGATGTTCGACACCGCCTTGAACAATTTAAGTCGAGGAGAGCTTCCGCGAAACCTTCTACTGATCGCACTGGGGATGTAGTCAGTTACCACCCTCTTCTTGGGGTCATCGAAGAGGGCATTCAGAAAAGGAAGCGGAGCCGTTCCTTATTTGAGCCGTCCCCTGGTTCGCAGCCTCCTACTCAGCCTCCTCGTGATACTACGGAGGAGAGCACGGAGCCCGGCCCCCCTCCTCCTCCTTCTAAGAGTCCTACTGTCATTCGTATAAGGCGTCCCGATGTGCCTCGCCCTGTGCCTCGTGATCCTTTTGCCGGTCATCCTGATTTAGACCCAAGCTTTCGGGACATTTCATTCGATGAGACCACGGGCGAGCACCTCCTTCCCCGCAACCCCATGGTAAGAGTGCTGGACGAGGCCAAATCTTTAGATCTTGATTTACTTACTACACGGGTAGTCACCATGGGGGATGAGGCCAAGGCTAATATCGACCGGGTGGCCGCAGAGACCAAGAAGTTAATGGAGCATCATGCTAAGTTGGTCAAGGCCGGGGAAGAGATCGGGAGTGCTAACATTCGGTTGAGGTTAAAGGTTGCCGACCAGGCCAAGCAGCTCGCCGACCAAGCCATCCAGATTTCCCAGCATGAGGAAGCCTCCAAGCGGCTGAAAGAGACCATGGAGAAGGCCAGTAGGGCGGAATTGCGGAAGATGGAGGTCGCTTGCAGGGAACGGATTAACGTAGCTATCACAACGGTGGATGAGGTTCGAAATGCGGATCTCGAGCGGGTAGAGGAGTTGTTAGGGAGGCTCGAGGCTGCGGAGATGGCTCAGGCCGAGTTGAAGGAGGAGATGGAGGAGATGAGGAGGTCCCTCAAGTTGAAGGAGGAGGAAATGAGGAGGTCACTCCGGGCTGACTGCTTGAGATACCAATCAGAGAGGGACGTCGCCGTCGCCAAGTTGCAAGCTTCCGAGGCCCGGGTGAGGGAGTTTGAGGAAAACGAGGGGATGATGGATGAGATGCTGCAGGATATGTACTTCCACACTTGGAAGGAGGGCGGCTTGTCTTGGATGGACGATTACCCTCGGGTCATGGCCAAGGTGTATCTCCAGGCTTTAGAGGAGGCCAGGGTGAACGCGGGTAAGGAAGGCGGAGAGGCTTTCAACTTGAATGCGGTTACTGCTCAGTTCTCAAAGGAGGAGCAAGCGGCGGTGAAAGAGGGGATGCGGCTGCTTGCTGCAGAGGAAGCGGGCGTGCAGTTGGATGATGAGGATCAAGCGGCGGATGCTGGTGAGTTATTCTTCTTCCCTTTCTTTTCTTCCCGTGTTTCCATAACTTGGTTGTTCGTTTAATGAATTCCTCTTCCGAATTGGACAGGCGGGACTTCTGATCCGCATGCTGGGGGCTCTGATCCTGCGGCTAAGTAGACTGGGGGAGTTGGTGAAGGAGTGTGGATGCATCTGCCATCTTTTTGTTTCTTTTTTATCACTGTTTATGTTAGTCTTTGATATGCAACTGTAATAAAATTATTTGCAAAGAATAACTTCGTGTGATCTTATAATATAAGCTGATTTTGTCATGTTTAAATGTTGTTGCTATCTTTATGTGCCGAGTGAGAAGTATAATTATGTATATGCCTGTGATTCTAGTTGTGTTTGATGTTAAGTTTTTGCTTGAAATATAATTTCACGTTTTGCAATGTCAGTGTATGAATAAGCTATAGTTACGCATTTATGTACAAGAGAAGAGAGTACCGCCCTTTATGTTTTATTCGCAGGCGGTAGCTTTGAGTGTCTTGTGTAACTGTTCACGGGTATAGCTGAGCGCCCTGCCACCCAGTACACAGGCTTAGAGCCTCATGAGTGAATGCTTCCTATTCGGTTTCCTGTACTTTAGAGTTTGTTATACAGGATAGGAGAAAAATATTTAAATGGAATGGAAATATAGTAAAAGTAAAACTTCCAGTCACGGAAGGCCGTCGATGTGCTTAAGTTCGTGGCAAACGGGTTTTGTAGTCACTTTCCCTAGCTGTGGGTCTTGGAGACATTTGTCACCCATCTTACGCCTCCGCGGGGAGTTTTCTTTTTTACCACAGCCGCACTTAAGACACATCGGAGCCGAGATCGCGCACGGTAACTACCCGAACCATTATGGTCCGTAATCGTGGGTATTATTCGATTTACCGTGGCCGGCTAGCGTGGGTGCCGTTGGCCGTGAACTACCCCTGGCTGGCCACACCTTATGTTGGGGCTTAAAGTAGGTTCACAGTTGCCGGCGAGCCGAACGCCGTAATGAGCTGCCATCGGCTATAGTCGGCCTTTATGATGACTTATAATCGGCTCATTACAGTTGGCTTTGAGGGCAGGCGCGCAATGAGTTAACCCGCAGCAGAGGGATGCTGGAGCAAAAGTGTCTCATTGGCGAGTGCATAGAATCGTAGCGTACCTGTTAGGCCTAGTCCAGATGAGGCCGTGGTGCGTCTTAAGTGGAGATGCCATAGGATTTTGTTCAACAGAAAGGGATAAAACTTAACGAGCAGCCAAGACATAAAGGAACAAGTTAAAAAGAGACAAGATTTTTTAAAGTGGTTCGGCACGGAAATGCCTACGTCCACTGATTCTCTTTGTTAATTCACTTCATATGGGCAGTACAAGTTAAGAAAGGTATCGACGGAGGTGTCGGATGTTCCATGCCCTCTGGAACACCTCTCCGTCCACTGTTGACAAAATGTAAGCTCCGTTGTGGAGATCTTTATGAATTACATATGGTCCGTCCCAGATGGGGTCCAGTGCCCCGGGGCGCGGAAAGATTCGCCTGAGGACAAGATCTCCTTCTTGTAAGCAGCGATGCTTGACTTTGGAATTGTATTGTGCTGCCACTTTTTGTTTGTGAGCTGCTGCTTTGAGTGCTGCATCGTTTCTCCTTTCCTCGATCAGATCCAAAGACATGAGGAGGAGTTCTTCGTTTTCTTCTGGGTTGTAGTGGATCCTACGGTGGGAAGGCACAATAGTCTCAACTGGGAGCATTGCCTCCGATCCATATGCCAAAGAGAAAGGAGTATGTCCCGTTGATGTTCTGAAAGATGTGCGGTATGCCCATAATGGCGTAGGAAGTTCGTCCACCCAAGCGCCTTTTGACTTTTCAAGTTTCTTCTTGATTAGGGTTTTGAGGATTTTGTTGACACCTTCAACTTGTCCGTTTGCCTGAGGGTAAGCTACTGATGAGAAGCTTTTATGAATTCCATGTTCTTGGCACCAGTCGGCAAATTCTTCGCTGTCAAACTGGAGTCCGTTGTCGGATACGATCTTGAGTGGGACTCCATACCTGCACAGAATGTTTTTGATCAAGAAGTTGATAACTTTTGCTGAAGATATTTTATTTAAAGGTTCCGCTTCCACCCATTTGGTGAAATAATCGACTGCCACTATAGCATATTTGGCTCCGCCTCGGCCCGTTGGCAGTTCGCCAATTAAGTCAATTCCCCATACAGCAAAGGGCCAAGGGCTAGTCATTTGAGTAATTTCGTTTGTGGGCAGTCGAGGAATCTTGGCGAAGTTCTGACATCTGTCGCATTTCTTAACGAAGTCTAGGGCATCTTTGTTTAGTGTGGGCCAGTAATATCCATATCGGAGTATCTTTCTTGCCAAAGTTTGTCCTCCAGTGTGATCTCCGCATCCTCCCTGATGGATGTTTGTTAATATCTCCTTGGCTTCCCTTCCGGCGACGCATCTTAATAAGGGGCTAGAGAAGCCACGCCGGTAGAGGATGCCTTCTTGTATTGTGTAGTGGGGAACTTTCCTCAAGATCTTCTTGGCTTCGTCACGCCTGTCGGGTAGTATGCCATCTTCCAAATATTTCCGGATAGGAGTCATCCAGGTTCCTTCTTCGATTGCAGTTATCAGATTCGCTTGTTCGAAACTCGGGGCTAGCTGCCTTGAGATTGCTAGTGCTCCGAAAATGGTGCTGTTCTTTATACTAGCTTGCTTTGCAAGTTCATCTGCCTCTTGGTTTTCTTCTCGAGGAATGTGTTTGATTAGATAATGGTCCAATCGATCGAGCAGCAGTCTGGTTTTCTTTAGGTATGCTGTGAGTCGTTCTCCTCGAGTCTGGAATTCTCCTAGTACCTGGTTTACGATAAGCTGAGAATCACTATGAATACATAAGGAATTGATTCCAATTTCTAGGGCCAGTTCCAATCCCGCTATTACTGCTTCATATTCAGCATCGTTGTTAGTGGCCGTGAACTCCAATCTTAATGCATAGTACAACTTTCTTCCCCTGGGGGTGATGATCACAATATCTGCCCCCGAGCCTTGTTCGTTTGATGCTCCGTCTACAAAGAGGTTCCACTTGATGTTTTTTGCTACTTCGGATTGTTTCTTGCCTTCGTTGGTAGTGAATTCGGCAATGAAATCAGCCATGGCTTGTCCTTTGATAGCGGTGCGGGGATGGTAGGTGATATCATACTGACTTAGTTCGATGCACCATTTGAGGAGTCGCCCAGAAGTGTCAGGACGATGGAGCACTTGTCTTAGTGGTTGATCGGTTATAACCCTGATGGAGTGAGACTGGAAGTAGTGTCGCAGTTTTCGTGACGCGATCAATAAACAATATGCTAATTTCTCAAGTTTAGGATATCTGGCTTCTGCCCCTGTAAATCTCTAACTTACAAAGTAAACCGGGCGTTGTGTGCGGTCTTCTTCTCTTACCAAGGCGGCGCTTAGAGCATGAGATGATACAGCGAGGTATAGGTATAACACTTCACCTTCATTTGGAGTTGAGAGTACTGGTGGTCTCTGAAGGTGTTCGATTAGGTTGAGGAAGGCTTTTAAGCATTCGTCGGTCCACTCTAACCTCCCTTTGTCTTTCTTGAGTGCTTCGAAGAAAGGGACACACTTGTCAGTTGCCTTGGAAATGAATCTGCTTAGGGCGGCCACCTTTCCGTTTAGGCTCTGCATTTCTTTTCGAGTGGAAGGTATCCTTATTTCTTTTAATGCCCGGATTTGTTCAGGGTTTTCTTCGATTCCTCTGGTGTGGACGATGAATCCTAAGAATTTTCCCGATGATACTCTGAAGGAGCACTTTAGAGGATTCAGCTTCATTCCATATCGGCGAAGTACCTGAAACGTACCGTCCAGATGGCTTACATGGTCGTTGGCTTTCCTGGACTTTACCAACATGTCATCCACATATACCTCCATAGTTCGTCCTATCAATTCTGCGAACATTTTGTTGACGAGGCGTTGATAGGTAGCTCCAGCATTTTTGAGTCCAAAAGGCATGACTTTGTAACAATATAATCCGCGGTCGGTGACGAAGCTAGTGTGGTCCTGATCGGGGGCGTGCATGGGGATCTGGTTATATCCGGAGTATGCATCCATAAAAGATAGGAGTTCGTGCCCAGCTGTGCTGTCTACGAGTTAGTCAATTCGGGGAAGTGGGAAGCAGTCTTTCGGGCAAGCGTCATTCAGATTGGAGAAGTCAATACATGTTCGCCACTTTCCATTGGCCTTTTTTACTAGCACTGGGTTAGCGATCCATTCTGGGTAGATGGCTTCCCGTATGAAGCCATTAGCAAGTAGATTTTTTACTTCCTCATCAAGGGCTGCTGATCGCTCTGCCCCCATGCTCCTCTTTTTCTGCTTTACTGGTACCTTGGTGGGATCGATGTTCAACATGTGGCATGCTATGTCTGGGGAGATTCCTGTCATATCGGCATGGGTCCACGCAAATACATCTAAGTTGTGGCGGAGAAAGTCAATGAGTTGATCCTTCAATTCCGTTTTCAGCTGAGATCCGATTTTTAATAGTCTACTTGAATCATGCTTATCTACCGATACGAATTCCATAGCCTCTGCAGGCTCGGCGGTAGCCTCCTCCTCTTTATCCCTGGGGTCTAGTTCATTGAAGGGATCGCTTGTGTATCGAAGAGGAGGGGCTTTCTTTAGTTGCTATGCCTCCAAGCTTTTCATGCAGAGAGTAGTCTCTGCATCTTTTCCTTTATTCTTTCTGCGGTTATTGCGAAGTTCAGTTACGTAGCAGTCTCGGGCAGCATCTTGATCTCCTTCTACTTCTCCTACTCCGTTGTCTGTTGAAAATTTCATTTTCAGGCACCAGGGGGCTAATACAATCTGGAAGTCAGACAAGGCTGGTCTTCCCAAGAAAGCGTTGTAAGCCGAGTGGTTTTCTATTAGTACGAACGTTTGTTTTCGCACAACGGAGCGAGGATGACTTCCTATTTCGACGAAGAGGTCAAGTTGCCCGAGGGGCATCTTTGCATCTCCAGTGAAACCGTGCAGTGGTTTGTCACAGGGGGATACATCCTTCATTGACAACTTCATTTTGTCGAAAGCATGTTTGAACAGGATATTTACGGAGCTTCCCGTGTCTATTAGAATCCGAAAAATTTTAGCTGGACCGAACCAGGCAGAGATGACCATGGGATCCATATGTGGGTACTGTCTTCCTTCCAAATCACGCCTACTGAATACAATGTCATCGTTTTCTTTTCGTTTCGGGTGGCGTTCCTCCGTAATGGAGTTAACATATCCTTCGGCATTTCTAAGCGACTTGCCGTACCTTTCCATCTCTGCCCAACTTCTGTCGGCGATGTGTGGTCCTCCTGAGATGGTAAGGACCACTATCTTCTCTTGACTAGAGCCACTGGTGTTGTGATTGTTGCGATTGCCTCCGCCTACTTCTGGGAGGGGTTGCTTTGAGTTCTCATTGGCAGGAGTTGGAGTCCTGTTCTGACCTTTCACATAACGTTCCAGTCTTCTTTTTCTAATGTGTTCTTCGATCAAGTCCCGAAGATGGTGGCATTCATTGGTGTCATGTCCGTGGGATTCGTGGAAGCGACAGAACTTTCCGGACTTGAGTGCATTATCTGATTCTTTCTTGTGCGGGGGGCGCTTGTATCTAGTTCGCCCTGAGTGGCTAGGTAGATGTTTTCGATTGTTTCATTCAAAGGAGTGTAGGAGTCAAATCTTGGCCCTGGTCGATATTGGCGCTTTTCAACCTTTCTGCCCCCAGCATTGTCTCTAGATTCATTTCTTCGAGCGTCCTTAGCTGCAGCGGGAACCTTGTCCTGAACTGTCTTACCTTGTTGTCCTGATTTCCTTTCTGTAGCAGCGTCTTCAAGTCTCATATACTTTCCAGCTTCATGGAAGAAATCAGGCAAGGTAGCTGGTTTTTCCTTAGTTAACCTTCTTGCAAATTTGGTGTCTGGATGTACACCACTACAGAGGGCCGTTAGAGTGAGTTTTTCATCGGCATCTTGAACTGCTGCCGCTGCGGCGTTGAACCGCGTTAGATATTGTTGCAGCGTCTCTCCGGATTTCTGTTTGACATTGGATAGAGAATAAGCATCCTTGGGTTGTTCCACATGGATGCGGAACTGGCTAATAAACCTTTCTTTCAACATCACCCATGAGCTGATGGATCCCTGGGGTAGATAGCAGAACCAGGAGGTAGCTAGATCTGCTAGGAATAGCGGAAAGCATTTGCATAATACTCCTTCTGTTGCTCCACTCATGAGCATATGCTGGGTGTATCTCTGTAAATGTACGATGGGGTCGGAAGTTCCTTTGTAAGGCTCCATGGTTGGCATTTTCCATTCCCGGGGAGTAATGGCAGTTTCGATATTTCGGGTAAAGGGGCTGGTGACCCTAGCGCCTATTCCTCGGTCCCTTTGCTCCCGTTGTACACATTCTCTGAATAATTGTGCCATTCGTTCGTCAAAACTTGGAGCGGACAAGAATGAGCTTGGTTCTTCCCTGCGGGATCTATTTCGTCCAGATGACCTGTAGGGATGGTACAGTCTATCACTTCTAGCATTATCCAGTGGTTGTCTTTGGCTGCTTGGATGCACGCTAGGACCAGCTACAGTTGCCCCCTGCCTTGATCTTCCCCTGCGGGGTTCTGTTTCGAGCACATCCATGGGGCCAACTTCGGGCTGGGTTCTAGCTCGGCTCCGTTCAGCGGGGTTTCTATGATTAGGTGGCATGACTGGCTCAGCTACATCCGACCCTCGCCTGGTGCCTCCCCCGCTGGGTTCGGTTCCAAGGGCATCCTCGAGTCGGAATTCGGGCTGAGTTCGGGCGCGGCCCCTATCATTGTTGTTCCTGTTGATAGCTTCTTCGAAGAGTGAAGACCTTTGTTGCCTCCGGGATCCTCCGGATTGGGATTCACCCCATGATTCAGTGTTGCGGTTGGACTCTTCAGCATCCCTTAAGCGTGACATGAGTTGATCCACCAAAGTTTCTTGTTGGGATGTGAAGCGGTTAGTTACTTCAGCCACAACCCTGTCCAGATCTGCCCTAGTGATTGGTTGTTCCGTTGCGGGACCAGTTGGATTTTCCTGATTTTCATCCGGTACTGCTGTTGAAGTGGGCTGATCTGTGATTGCTGGATCTGGAAGGCTGCTAGTTGCGATGTTCTTTCCTTTGTTAATATCCCTTCTCTGTTTGGAAGGCATGATTTCTATGCAACGAGTGATGTTGTTAGGAAGAAGGTTGAGTGGGAGAAGATGAAGCTTGAGTTCTATTCTCAGTGAAAGCACCAAAAATGTTTGCACAAAAAATGGACAAACACCTCCAAGTCGTATTATTTAGTTGATTATATGTGATTTTCAATGGTTTAGATGAGTTATATTAATATGGAAAAAGCAGGGGCTGAAATATAAAGACACACAGATTTATAGTGGTTCGGCCAGAATGTGCCTACGTCCACTTCATATGTTATTATCTTCTTTCTTTCAGGTTACAAGTACAATGCTTTGTATACAAGTGTATGAAAGTAGTTTGAAAGTTCCTTCCTTGCTCGAGCTCTCAAACTTGTCTGCCATTGTTGTACCCCTGCCCCTCTATTTATAGAGTGAGGTAGGGGGCAGGGGTCTTGGATGTATGTAGCTGCTGGTGGGCCCGGGCTGAAGCAATCTGGACTGGCAATTATCTGGTTCGGCGAGGCTTCATTCGGCCGTGGTTGAGGTCTTGGAGGTATGAACTGGTGGTCACCTGGTTCGGTCATGATGGTTCGGCGGTGGTGAAGCTTTGGATTGGCAATAGTGGCTTTGGTTCGGAAGTGAGATGGACCGGTAGCATATTGGTTCGGTGGTAGGAGATGTTTGATTCGGTGTTGGGTGGGTTGGACCTTGGACCGGTGGTAAGTTGGTTCGGCGTTCATTTTGGTGTGAGGACCGGATGAGGTTTGACCGGATGGAGGATGGCCTTGTGCCGAATGGCCTTGGAGGAAAGTGTGCATGGACCGAATGGAGTATTGCCGAATGGACTCTAGGTTGGGCTTTGCCGAATGGAGGTGGAGTTTGCGAACCCGGGCGAAACTGACACTTCTTTGTCTCGAGATCTTCCGGGTGAGAATTCGCCCAACATCACTGTATTCACTTTGGGCTTTGACTTTACGACTACCTGACTTGAGTCTGCCTTGTTGAGTTCTTGAGCATCAATAGTTGTACTCATTGTTTCTCGGCATTGACTTCTGTATATTTGGGCTTCACTGAGTTTGTTATTGCACTTGGTCTTGATAGTTAAGTCGCACTTTGTTGAACTGCACAGTGGTCTTCATTGTTGCCGTGTCATTGTTGTTGACATGTGCATTTGGTCTTGATCATATTTGATGTTGTTGAACCTGATTTTCATTGTGGGTCTTTTCATTGTGTTGGTTACTGATGCATACATGAGCTGTGTACATTTGCATGAGTTTGTTTACTTGGTGGCATACATTTCTTTGTGATCTGCCTTGTTGCTTGGCCTGTCTGGCCTCTGTTCTTTGTTCATTGGTGCATTGCCTTGATTGTTGTGAAGTTTTGCACTTGCCTGCACTTGTACTTCTGGTTGGTCTCCACTTTGGTTTATTGATGTTGCTTGTATTTCCAGTGTTGCCACTGTGTTTCAATTGCACAGCTCAGTGGTGCACTTGTTTGGTCATTTTGTACTTCTGGATGCACTTTTACTTTGTGCATTTAGTTTATTGTGCCTTGTGTTGAACCTAGTTTTAAAATTCGGGTTTGACCTTGTGCTTGTGTCATGATTTTAAATATATTTCACCTGTGTTGAATCCGGTATTTCGGGTTTGACCTTGTGCCCGTTTGTGTACATCATTACTGTTGTGTCAAAGCAGTGCGCGCAAAGCGTGAACTGCAGCCACACAGAATTGAGTTTTTGGGCACATTATCACTGTAGTGGCAAGGCAGTGCATGCAAGCGTGAACTGCAGCCACACGGTATGGTTTTGTGATATTCTATTTCATTTTGATTTATTTATCTTTTGCGTAGTTCATATGCCGTAGTGGCGAGGCAGTACATGCGTGCGTGTACTGCAGCCCTACTCGACTTAATATTTTAATTGTTATTTCAATGGTATAAACTGTTTTGTTTATTCAATTCAATATTCTGATTTGGTTTAATTTGCTGATTTGTTGTTTAACACTGCTACGTGTTATATTTATCGTTATCCGATTTCATTATTTAAGGATCGGATAGACGAAATTTATTATGACTATCGTCTATTCATTACTTATTTATTATTGCTTCTGTGCACTAATAACAGAGTTTGAATTAGACTGACCCGAGGATTATTTTCTTTTGAAATTAGTACTCGGGTCAGATCGAGTATTTACAGGTTGTAGATATTCTTCTTTGGGTTGCTGCTAGAGCTATGAAGTTCTTTCATATCTTTTGGAGTAGTCGTCGTCATTTATAGTAGTCAGTATAATTGTATTGGAAGATATGTATTCATGTATACTATATACGTTAATGTACTTGTATATGTAACTTCCCGAGTCGACTGTTGTAGTTGTATCATTTGTACCGTGTCAAATGTATTGTAACTGACATTAGTTATTATATATATATATATATATGAGATTTTATGTTTCATCTGTGTTCCGCATTTATATTATCTTTGTTATTACTTTATATTTTGTCCTAAACTATTATGAACCATCGTCGTTCGTTTTATACTTGAATTGGGGTATGTCGATGGGAGAAAATAAATCAGAGATGAAAAATGAAAGAATATATATATTTATATACCACTCCTATCGAGATAACCAATACTTGTGTGAGGCCTAACTACTGATGGCCGCTCCTCAACAGCCTTATTCTCCGCGCTAGTTGACAGCATTACACCGTAGTGTTCTTGGCAAGTGTGGGTATAAAGGTGGGGCGTCACAACTTGGTATCAGAGCCTGGAGGTTAAGGACTTAATATAAAACATAACTTAGATGGAACATGTGTTACAACTACTTGTCGATGTTTTATCTCTTATCTTTGTATACGATTATCTTTGATTGTTAGGTATGAATTCCTAACGTTTATTCGTGTGCAATTTATTTTGATTTCGTGAAAGTATTTTGGCTTCGGCCTCCGTTTGCTTTGCGAACTCAAGTTGAGTTTTTGATGATGAGGATTTTGTTCTCGTGTTTTCGGCTTTGAATTGATTTAGCCGATGTTAATTTTGTTCGAATTTGGCCAATAATCGTTGACTTCGGCATTGACTTGATTTTTATTCTTGTTGAAGTCATTTATGCGTTTATGCTCGTTTTACTCTGTTTATCCAATTGTTGATCGATTCTTCTTTTCCGAATAGTTGTTGTCATCTTTGTCGACTTTGATAACTTCTATTTCTGGAATTTTTGGGTATTTCTACTTTGATGGATTTGGAATCGAATTCTTTGGATTTTATTCACGTCTTCGAATGTGAATTTTAGTGAATTGATTTGGTTTCCAAATTTAATCAATTCTTGTTAATTACCCGATTTGTTGCTATCATTTATTAGCAACTTTGATAACATTTTATTCAGAATTTTTGTGTACATACTTTTTAATGGATTCGGTATCGATTCCTTTGGATTCTATTCACATCTTTGTATGTGAATTCTTGTGATTGATTGTTCCTACAGTCATTTTTGTGATTTGTCACTTTTTATTTAAAAAAAAAAAGTTTTTCTATACTAGTAGTAAATATCAAAACCCTTTTTTCCAAACGATTTCAAAACTATTTTACTACAAAGCTCTTTTCCTAAACCGTTTTCCAATCTATTAGTATATACTAACCTTTACCTCACTCGTATGAGAAATCTAATTAAACGACTTAGTAAAACGAGTGGTATATAACGATTGCGTTTACTTTGCCGGTTAATTCTAGGACTTATTTGATTGAATCTCTTGTGACAATTTTCTAGTGAAGATTTACAGTTTGTTCGTAAATATTTAAGTTAAGCATGTGGTCATGGGACATGAAGCTAAACTTTTATAATTACTAGCTTAGTGTAATTGACATTTCTCGTTGATCTTGACGATCATTTTATGAATTAGACTAGCAATTGCGCGATGTCTCTTTCATTGCAAGGTTAGGCTAGACACCATTTGTGTGATTCCACTCACACGTACCTTTTTGCTTTCTGGTTAGCCTAGACACCATTTGTGTGATTCCATTCACACATACCTTTTTGTTTGCGAGGTTAGGCTAGACACCATTTGTGTGATTCCATTCACACATACCTTTTTGCTTTTTGGTTAGCCTTGACCTCATTCGGGTGATTCAGACTCACCCATATGGGGTAGCTCCCTATGGTCTTCGGACCGTCATGTGATAGGCCTCTTTCCCTTTTTCTGTGATATTGATTGATCTCTGGATGATTATGACGATCATCTTTGTGATTTAGACTAGCAATTGTGTGATGTCTCTTTGTTTGCTTTCTGGTTAGGCTAGACACCACTTGTGTGATTCCATTTACACATACCTTTTTGCTTTTTGGTTGGCCTAGACACCACTTGTGTGATTCCATTCACACATACCTTTTTGCTTTTCGGTTAGCCACCATAGATAGCGTCTCGCTTTGCGTTACACGTGTTGGTGAGTTTTCATGCTCACGTGCAGGTGAGTTTTCATGCTCCCGTTCTCGCTTTGCATTACACTGTTGGTGAGTTTTCATGCTCATGTGTAGGTGAGTTTTCATGCTCCCGTTCTCGTTTTGCATTGCACGTGTTGGTGAGCTTTCATGCTCACGTGTAGGTGAGTTTTCATACTCCCATTTGAGTTTTCATACTCTCATTTTGTGATTTCTGGATTTCTTGTGTAGTCTTCGGGAACTTGTGCTTCACCAACTTTCGTGATTTCTATTGATAAGTTTTATCAATTTTTATGCATTGGTGAATTCTTATGCCATTGACTTGTTATGAGTACAAGTTTAGGGTATGATATCCCTTTCTATCTTTGAAAAGATTCTTGTGACATTTTTGATGAATGAAAATTCACTGGTATTATGTTTTAATGCCAATTATTTTGATGAGATTTTGACGTATAAAAATTACTGTCGCTTTGACTTCAGTAACCGTCAATTTTAAAATGGATTTTCAAGCGGTTATCCCACGATGCTTATTGTGTTATCCGTTTTTACGGTATTTTGAGAAGTGCAATTTCCTTGTCGAAATTGCTACTGATGTTGCTGTTTTAATCACGTGTTTTAAAAAATTTGTTATTTTTAAAAATTGTTTCAAAATATAAATTAAAATTGTTTTCAAAAATTTTACGGTTTACGCTTTCAAAAGAATGAGGAAGCGATTTAAACGTTTCAGAAAAATCGAGGACTATGACCCCTTTCTTTTACTGATTCGCTTAATTCCGGACTTGTCCGTTTGAGAATGTGAAATGTTATTTTTAAAATACACAATTTTGCACTTTCAAGGAAACGATGAAGTGAATTAAACGATTTAATAAAACTCATGGTTATGAGACAAGTGCGTTTGCTATTTCGGTTAATCCCGGACTCGTTAATTGAAATATTAGTGATTTCTGATTATCGTTTTTGATAATCAGATGTTTGTTGTTTCTAACTATCGTTTTTTTGATAATTAGATATTTGAGATTTGATTATCGTTTTTGAAAATCGAATATTTGTTGTTTCTAATTATCGTTTTTGATAATTAGATATTTGTGATTTGATTAACGTTTCTGATAATTAAATATTTGCGATTTAAGATTTGATTATCAATTGTGATAATTAAATATTCGTTGATTTGTGATTTTTGATTATCGTTTATGATAATCAAATATTTGTTATTTCTGATTATCGCTTGTGATAATTAGATATTTGATATTTAATTATCGTTTATGATAATTAAATATTTGTGATTTAAGATTTGATTATCGTTTTGATAATTGAATATTTGTTGATTTGAAATTTGACTACCGTTGTGGTAATTCCTAATTATCGTTTTTTATAGTTAGATATTTGTGATTTTTTTTCTAATTATCTTTGTTGATAATTAGATTTGCTGATTTCGCTGTCTTCTAATTACCGTATCGATAATTAGATATTGCTGTTTTGTGATTTCTGTATTCTGATTATCTATTTGATAATTAAATTTTGTAGAGAATTTGTAAATTTCTTTTATCAAATTAAAAGATTTCTTTGGTTGTTATATTGTACTACATCGGTGTACCGGCTCAATTTTCTCCAATTCATGACGTTTTCCACGTCTTCCAATTACGGAAATGCCTTAGGGATTTTCAATTTTTACTTCTGAGCAACCTTCTATTCACATCATTGCTTCGGGGGTGTAGCACCTTCGAAATAAAGATGCTTTTCTTGCGGAAGTTCAATGGTTCTCAAATCCTAAGGATTGCACTTAGGAATCCAGAGAATTCATCGAGCAAACACGTTCAGGCTCTCTCTCACTCATGCTCTATATGGCAAACTTCCTATTTTCAAATTTCGTCATTTTATGATCATATGCTTTTATGGTTGTTACCTTTCATCCATTTATTCCTTATGATTGCGAGGACACAATTTCTTTAAGGAGGGGAGTCTGTAACAACCCGGTATTTGCATCAATTAATAATCGACATTTTGACGATTAATATTGTTGCAAATTGCCATTTGAAGTTTTTAAATTTGAATTAAAGTTTCTTTTACAAATTTTTAGTAAGATTGATGGGTTTTAACAAAATTTAATAGTGGTCCATTTTTTTTATTTGGGCTGTGAAAATTAAGAAAAGCCAATAACCCGTTCCCTTTCTATTCATTTTTCTCTCATTCTAAAACCCTAAGCCCAAAAACACTCGAATGAAAATAAATGGCGGCTGTTGTTCTCACGTTCGTTTGCTCCTTCACGTTTGCCTCGCTTTTCGAAAACTAGGGCTCATGATAATCGAAGTCGCCAACCATTGAAGCTCGATCGAATGAAGACTATGGCTTCGCTCGATTTCTGGTGTGGTCGGCTTCTTTTAAATTCATCGACAAGGTGAGTGACCCTCACATCTAATTCAAGATTTTATCGATTCTGAACTTGCGATTTCGTGATTTCTTGTCTTGTTTTGATTTTTTGCTGATGCTTGATTTTGATCTTTGTTCCCTTCGGTCCCAGTCAGTGGTTCATGGCTTTGACTTCGATCGATTTGATATGTGAAAATATTGAGTTTGGAACTTAACTAGAATTCGGCGTACTTTGATTCAAACTACAGTTGTTTTCGGACTTGATTGAAAACTTGATTTTTTGCGAAATAATTGGATTTGATACTGTCTTGACTGGAAACTGTTGTTTCATGATTTTGAACTCGTTTTGACTCGTTGGCCTCGGCATTACTTTGAATTGTTGCTAGTCGTTGCATATGTCTTGAGTTGACCTTGCCTTTGACATGTAGCTTGAATATCTTGATGGAACTTCATGTTGTATCTGTTATGTGCAGTGATATCGAACTGCTTCATGTTTCACTGTTTTGTTAAAACATGGTATTCTCACTTTCACTTAGCCTCTGCGTTTTACTGTGCCGTGTCCATTTGTGGCTTGTCTACATATCTGGCTGCACTTGAGTATGAACTTGCACTTGAGTAGTTGCACTTGAGTAGTTTCTTATACCAAACCCTATGATGCATGTATGTTCATCCTTGTATATGCATTTCTTGGTCATGTTATGTTGTCTGCTGTCTTCATGTACGTGTATACACTTGTTGTATATTTGAGCATTTGGGATGCATTGAGCTCGTGTGGTCTTCATTCATGTGCAGTTTGCATTTATATTGCCTCTGACCTTTTGGGCATGCAAACATTATTTCGGGTTGTCCCTTACTGTAACATATTGCCACTCGTACACACTTTGATTTGAGTCGTATTGTTTATTCGAACTGCCGTATATATGATTGTATCACATGTTTATATGGCCACTGCCTATGCATGCTTCACTGTATTCACTTTGGGCTTTGACTTTACCACTACATGGGCTTCACTGAGTTTGTTATTGCACTTGGTCTTCATAGTTATGTTGCACTTTGTTGCACGGCACAGTGGTCTTCATTGTTGCTGTGTCATTGTTGTTGACATGTGCATTTGATCTTGATCATATTTGATGTTGTTGAACCTGATTTTCATTGTGGGTCTTTTCATTATGTGTAACGTCCCGCCATTTCGCACACTTTAAACCGACACTTGTCCCAATTCAAAGCATACGCAAGGGCGGATTGTTATGGGGTAAATAAGAAAAATAGAGAAGAAATAAAACGAAAATAGAATCTCACAGCGGAAGGATAAAATATAATAACAAATATACAGTTTCATAAACAGTTTACAAAAGCTTGATTCTTCTTTTACAATAAATATCAGAGTTACACATACGAGTACAAGCAATGCAGCGGAATAGAAAGAGTGTGGTGCAATACTATATGTAAAATAATACTGATTCTTCGTCTTCGTCCTCCAATGCTAAAATCTGCTATCCTGAAACGCTCGGACTGACCCGAGCGAATTTGAAAAGACAAAAACACTCGAGTCAGACTAGAAAATCTTATGTGAGTTAAATAAACAGAAATAAATATGAGTACAGTAACTCAAGAGATGCTCGGGATTTACATCTCCTAAGGATCCGTTAAACTATTTACTATGTAGTATATTGGGCTATTATAATAGTGTCTATTTATAAAATAAACTTACTTTTAAATAGCGTTAAGGGGTTACCCATATAGCCCTTAACACAAATAATGCCAATAGTCTATACAGTACCGTAATACCTCCTGATCGGGAGGCTACCAGAGGATACTCCATAGGTACGACACAAATAGAAACTCGTAGTAAAGGCTCGGTATGGTAGGTGACAATGCACAACTAGGCAATGCCAGGGTAGATATACCAATTGCTATCCAGGCTGGTGGAAACGCGTAGCCGCAGTTACCGTCCACCTCGAACTAACTCCCCAAAATCAAAATATAGAAGTGGCCACTGAATCAATCCAAGTCAAAGTATAATATCGAAGAGGAGTGTCCGATCAGAGGGATGACCTCATTGGCCTGAGAATCGCTCCTGTTTTAGCCACCTTATGCCAACTCACGGGAGTTGGGTCCACGTATTTACCTTACAGGAAACGTCGCCACCACCTACTTCATTCTGGAATCTCCCACCGCGTACACGGTTAGTCAAAGTGGTTTTCGGTATCGACAGAGAGTATGTCCATATCCGATCCCGGTCTCTTTGCCAACCAATCGTTATTATAACACCGCGGTTATTTAAAAACAGTTTATACTTTAAAACCAGAATATAATCCCTTTCAAAACCATAATATTACGATATCATTTCTTCTTTAAAACACAAACAATTTATTTTCATATTATTTTATAAAAGCCCAAATCAATGATATCGTTTCCCAAATAAAATTTTCCTTTCCAAAAATTATGTCACTTTTTATTATTTAATATCCCATGTAACCAATATTTTGTTTGTAACTTTCAACATAATTCTTCGAAAATCCATAGTATTTTAAAACCATTATTTTCAAAACTAAATGGTTTGGATATTCAACGGTATGCGAATTAAAAAGGTTTAACTTTACTGTTGCTTTATAAAGAAATAAATTACATGGCTTTCCAAATATTTCTTCTTTTAAAGTTAAACCAAAATCCAAAATATCACTTCAAGTCCCAAAACCATTTCAATTATATATATATTTATATCCATTTTTGAGCATTAATATTTCAACTAAAGTTGGATTTTTATCCTTTCAAAATCAATATTCTATTAATTAATCTTGACCATTCACATAAAATCCATAATTAATAAGACTTCAATATTTATATGTATAGAATTTTTCCACTTCAAATTATACTAGAATATCCATTTCTATTTATTTTGGGAAAATCCAATTACAAATATCATATCTTAAAATTTCCAACTTTAAATTTAAACATAGGATATAAATTTACCAAACTCCATTTTCTAAATTTCATCCATTTTCAATAAAGAAATTTATATTCCTTTTAATTTCAAAATTTCAACTTCATAGGTATATAAATATGGAATAAAATATTTATACAATATAAATTTAAGATTTATAAACCGTATTCAATCCAAACCATAGAAATCACATTAAAATAGTTATATATAGACCGCGGTGCCTGTATATAATTTTCTATCCTATGGTCAAGTGATACGGATATTTATCATTTCAATCCGCAATTTAAAAAATAAAACTTTGCGGTTTTATCATTTCAAACCACAATCCCGAATGAAATGTAAAATGTATGCTAACTTGCAGTTTAATGATATCAAATAAAACATCCATTCAACAACACATCCATCATTCAGTCACAAACATCAAGCAATATCAACCAATAACAAAATATGTTTGGGAATATACAACAGGTAATAATTGGCAGTTTAATTCAAATTATATTTATCAACTATTTATCTAACAGTTTATTTTCAGTGATAATTGACATAACTGTTAACTAGCAGTTCTTATGCAAACAATAATTTCTAACAGCCAATTAATACGAAATCAATCAATTTAATTAACAGCTAAATTCAATAAAATGCAATTCAACAGATATGGGTGAAATAACATGCCAAAAGCTCATAAATAAATTTCTATTCATTTCTAAAATTTATTTAACAAACATAAAAGCTTCTAGTAATTGTGAGTGGGTTAAAACACTCACCTTTTGAATTTAAATCGAATTTAAATTCGATTTAAACCCAAAAATTCGCCCGTCTCGGAATTCGTCCAAACCAGCGTCATCAAGTCCGGAATTAAATTACGATCCTAACAAAAAAAAATTCGTGTGAATCCGAGGTCGCATGAGAAAGTTATGGCGAAAAATGGTGATTGAATTCAAAATTACAAATGAAATGGAACACATTTACTAACTTTCCATGCCACATCATCACTTGAAAAAAATTTCCACGTCCAGGCAACATCTCCCATCTTCACGCATATACCAGGTCGCGACAGAGAAAATGAACCCATCTTCATGCATTTTTGACCGGCCTTTGACCATCTGCTACGTCCACCACCGGCCACCAGAGAACCGCCGACCACCGCCACGTGACTCCCCACTCCAGGCCGACCGCCGTGGGCCACCACCGGCCCCCAAAGATCCAGCCGCCGCCACCACTATTAACCCTAATTCGAAAATTACCACCAATCCAGCAGTTGAATCGCCAAACAAATTACATAGATGCGCTCCCCATCGTCCATACTACAATACCCAGAAACAGAATCTCGATCCGATGAAGTTTTGTGCGACGATGATGAACGGTTTTGGGGCTGTTTGAATTTATTCTGGATGAACGACAGCTCCAATTGAAAAACGAACTACACCATGAGATTACGCGTATCGAATACTTCAACATATATTTTTTCTGGAATTTTCTGAAATTTTTGAGTTTTGACTTTTGATTTTGAACTGTGGATAGATCTGGAATTGGATCTGAGATGTATCCATTGAGGAAGAAAGAAGGTTGAAGAAAATGAACGTACAGCAAAAGAATAGAGACTAGGGTTTATGATCGCATATATATAGACAAATAGAAGAAGGCTAGGGATAGGGTAGATAGGTTGTAGAATGAACGTGCGTGACAAACTATGGCCCAAAAAGCCCGCTATACCTCCGGAACCGAATTTGTTAAATCTATATATCCATATAGGTATTTTAAAATATTCTAAACGCGATGGAAAAACTTTCACGTCCAAATTTGATCGTATGAAGAAGTTATGCTGAAAACAAGATTTCCAAATTGATTTCAAATTGATTTTAATAAAATTGATTTCAAGGCGTTTCGCGTCCGTACGATCAAACGACAAGTCCGATCGATCCGAAAATTTAAACCCTATAATAATTCACCGATACGGATCCGATGAAACTGGTTTCGTCGAAATCCGAGTCCGTGACAAAAATGGCTATTTTTAATATTTATTAAATAAATTAAATAAAAAAAATCAATTTTATTTTTCAACTTCCAATATTGGCCAAACTTCATTACTTATATAATCCAATCGATTCCAAATGATTTAACAAGCTTGGATGTGGATAAAAATCTATAAGTATATCAATTTTGCAGTGTTAATTTCTGCACTTCTTATTACTTGGAATTAAAATTTTTATTCTCAAAACCCAATTATTAATTCTTATACTCTTATACTCTCAACTTGAATCCAATTAGATAAATAGATTTGATTTCCATTCCAACTCATTTGATTGCAAATAAACTTTTTACCATAAGTTAAATTCCAAATTATTAATAACCCTTATTTCTCTTAACTATTTATTAATTCCAAACCAATTGAATTCACCACTATAAATTTGATTAATTTATTATATTCACTTCCTTTCTATTATTCAAAGTTATTGTTGTAAATACGACGAATACTAACATTAGTTTAAGATTTCACTCAATGTTTACAAATTCCATTTCAATTTAATAACGTAATATTTTACGTTCAATTCTATTTTATTTGTCGTAAGTACCACTTGTTGAATTAAATACTCAAATCATAAATAAATCTTGCTTCTAAAATTATACCAACAATGGTCCAATTAAATTTGAATTAGCTTTACCTTTATTTTATGAAATTAACTATTGCAATAAATCCAAATTAATAAAGAAGGTTAGATTCCTATACTACTTCTTTGGTCTCAATTAACCTTTTATGGCGAGTATGAATTTCAATGTATAATTGAAACTTTTATATCCATTAAATTTTTACTATCATTCAATATCTACATATTCTAGCTAAATTTCAACTAACATATAAATTAGCTATTCCAACTTCCATTAATTTCGATTATCATACTATAGAAATTAAATTCCCTTAACCACATAAATAAAAGTTGATCCCCATCTATTTACATTATATCACGTTTGCATAAATTTATTCAATGGTCACTTTTAATTAATAACTATCCATTTTCCAATCCAAATGTAAATCTTCCACCTTTGAATTATTATATTAAATGGAATTTAATATTTACTGATTCAACATTTATATGTTTCTAAAAATTAGCTTCAACCAAATGTGACAATTTACATTTCATTTCTATGCAATATATACTCATCTTATTCCATTCATTTGGTTACTGCATTGAAATCTATTTATTAACCAATACTAACGTTATTATCATTAAATAAAATTTGATTCCCTATTTTATTCAATACTTAGAACAATAATTTTCATATTAAATCAAATCCTTCTTCTACTTAACTCAAGTTAGGTTATATTCCCATTTCTTATAACTAGGTCTTCAGTCACCATTTACATAGTTAAATTTTAGCGTCTATTTACATCTTCGTTTATAATTTAGAGTTTCTACTAAATTGGATTACACAACTTATGAACTTTAAAAAAATTAGTCCACCTAATACATTTTTTCCTAATATTTATGTCTATGCAATCCAATTCAGTTATAGTTTCATTAATACCGTTTAAAATCAACAAATTATGACTTATAACCTCAATCACAAATTCCAGTTATTTCAATCTATGTCATATAACATTTAAGTTATTTAACTTTAATTACAGTTACTATCTAACCCTCACATTCCATTTCTTTAAAAATCCTAAGGCTTCTATTTTATTCTGGATTAGATTAGAAAACGTATAAATTTAATTTATTCAATATTATCTAATTTAACGGGTCATTACAATCTCCCCCACTCAAAACTTTTCGTCCCCGAAAAGGAAAAGAAGGGAGGAGGAAGAATAAAACTATATACTTATTTCAGATATTACTCATAAACAATATTTTACTGGATTAATTTCCTTTAATGCTTGAATTATTAAAGTTGGAAAAATAATCTCACAAAATTCTAGGTCCCAAAATTTTCGAAATTTTTTGGCAGAGTCTCCTTTGTACGGAGGGACTCTGGAGAAAATATAATATCCAAATATACAAATATATTACACATATATCCAAAATAAAATATCCCAACTCGGGAAAATATATAAAAAGCGCTTTAAACGTAATCCGAAAACGTACCTATTTGTCGGGCAAAACGCTTATATTTTTATGGAACCAAAGCAGTAGCAGTGGCTTCCATCACCTGTATTCACTTATAAAATCTAAAAGGTTAAATATTTATTTTACAGTGAAATGTTTAGGTGGATTCAATCATTCATATCCAATCAAATGCAACAACCATAAATTATTATTATTATTATTATTATTATTATTATTTTAACAAACAACACCCATCACAAACAAATAATCATTCAATCAAACAAACAATTAGTTGTTCGGGTTCAAATTCTGAAATTGTACGAAATGAAAAATAACTATCAAGTGCATCCGTTACTCAACAGTCTTGGATGGAACAAAGATAGATTATTTGTTCATCCAACAACTCCACAATTCCTTACCCAACAAACATACATCAACCAAACAATTCAATCAACACCAAAATAGCTTATTATACATTTATTTCATAATTCAGTGGTTTGATTTCTTCCTTCACTTATGGAGGACTTTCTTTATTTCTTACAAGTTTTAATTTTCAATTATCTCAAAATTCATTATATTTGTATTTCCTTTTTATTACTTAAGTTTCCTTTTATTACTTAAGTCTATAAATTTTCATTAATAACACAAATATTTTGAATATCTTCACTTGTAAGATTTCCCTTAAATTCTTAATCTGCTAACATTCGTTCTTATAAGTGGAAGTTTTAATTTATCCATTAACTATGAATTGCCGTAATTTCAAATTTTCCTACTTTCCATTATATTAAAATAGGGGAGATTAAACATACTTAAGTGAATAATCATATAATAAATTCTTATTTTGAATTTCATGTTATATACTCAGGTTCATATCATCTATTAATAATTCTTAACTTTATTTGTAGTAAAATATCAATTACAACCTAAGTTTATACCATTAAATTCTTATTATAACAGTAATTTATTGAATACCCCTTTTTTTTTCTTCTAAATTACTACTTGTAAAATATTCAATTCCAGTTTCTCATTTAACATTTCAACTTTTATATATGGGTAAGTTATTTATGTTAAAGGGAATGCAATTGAACTTATACAAGTCTAATCTCCATTCTTTAATTAAATTTAATGTTTATCCATATTACTCTTTGTCTCATATGTATGCAAATTCATCTTTATAGCTTTGCAATTATTCTCTTATTTCAATTAGAGGTTTCAATTCATTTATTACTTAACTTTTATTTCACTAACAAATTTTAAACAATTAATTAACGGAAAAATTTAGAATTAAGTACCGGGTTAAATTTCAATTTATTTTCAAATAATAGATAAATAAGTTCTTACAACTCAATATCTCTAATTATAGTTAGAGCAATAAAAGAAAATTTTTTTAGAAAATTTCAAATAAATCTGTAGTAGAATTCACTACAGTAGCCTTTCCCCTTCGAAACCCGAAAATGAAAGTCGATGATGCGGCCGCCATCACCGAAATTATTTTCCAGCGACAGAGAGGAAAGTACAAAATTTATTCTCTCCAAAATCTTCTTTAAAACAATTCTTCCAAGTTATACTAAATACTTATATAAGAAAATACTTATAAACCAAATCATTATATTTCATAAATCTTTTGAAAGCAGATTTTCAAAATCCCGGACTTAAGTTCTAAAATCTCCCATTTGATTTATTATAATTTCAACTTAGCTTCAATTTATTATAAAATATTTTTTTTTTCCTAACACCCAATCTATAGCAACCAAATATATATATATCTTTATAAAAATATTTTTTTATATAGAAAATATAATAGGCAAAATTCTTTCATTCACCTATATTAAAACAAATATTATGTCGGTCTGTCCTATTAAGTGTTTAGAAATCCCTATTGATGACATAGCGTCCCATGCATCAACCAGAATTTATAAATACAAGCGGAACAGATTAACACAATATAAAAATCTTTTTATTAATACTAACAAATACGCTCTCTCATATATATACACTCAGCGACTCCCATAGGATATTTCTACCCTATTAACAAAGAGTCAAACCCCACAAAGCCAAGGTTTATCGCTAAACCAAAGCTCTGATACCAGATGTAACGTCCCGCCTTTTCGCACACTTTAAACCGACACTTGTCCCAATTCAAAGCATACGCAAGGGCGGATTGTTATGGGGTAAATAAGAAAAATAGAGAAGAAATAAAACGAAAATAGAATCTCACAGCGGAAGGATAAAATATAATAACAAATATACAGTTTCATAAACAGTTTACAAAAGCTTGATTCTTCTTTTACAATAAATATCAGAGTTACACATACCAATACAAGCAATGCAGCGGAATAGAAAGAGTGTGGTGCAATACTATATGTAAAATAATACTGATTCTTCGTCTTCGTACTCCAATGCTAAAATCTGCTATCCTGAAACGCTCGGACTGACCCGAGCGAATTTGAAAAGACAAAAACACTCGAGTCAGACTAGAAAATCTTATATGAGTTAAATAAACAGAAATAAATATGAGTACAGTAACTCAAGAGATGCTCGGGATTTACATCTCCTAAGGATCCGTTAAACTATTTACTATGTAGTATATTGCGCTATTATAATAGTGTCTATTTATAAAATAAACTTACTTTTAAATAGCGTTAAGGGGTTACCCATATAGCCCTTAACACAAATAATGCCAATAGTCTATACAGTACCGTAATACCTCCTGATCGGGAGGCTACCAGAGGATACTCCATAGGTACGACACAAATAGAAACTCGTAGTAAAGGCTCGGTATGGTAGGTGACACGGCACAACTAGGCAATGCCAGGGTAGATATACCAATTGCTATCCAGGCTGGTGGAAACGCGTAGCCACAGTTACCGCCCACCTCGGACTAACTCCCCAAAATCAAAATATAGAAGTGGCCACTGAATCAATCCAAGTCAAAGTATAATATCAAAGAGGAGCGTCCGATCAGAGGAATGACCTCATTGGCCTGAGAATCGCTCCTGTTTTAGCCACCTTATGCCAACTCACGGGAGTTGGGTCCACGTATTTACCTTACAGGAAACGTCGCCACCACCTACTTCATTCTGGAATCTCCACCGCGTACACGGTTAGTCAAAGTGGTTTTCGGTATCGACAGAGAGTATGTCCATATCCGATCCCGGCCTCTTTGCCAACCAATCGTTATTATAACACCGCGGTTATTTAAAAACAGTTTATACTTTAAAACCAGAATATAATCCCTTTCAAAACCATAATATTACGATATCATTTCTTCTTTAAAACACAAACAATTTATTTTCATATTATTTTATAAAAGCCCAAATCAATGATATCGTTTCCCAAATAAAATTTTCCTTTCCAAAAATTATGTCACTATTTATTATTTAATATCCCATGTAACCAATATTTTGTTTGTAACTTTCAACATAATTCTTCGAAAATCCATAGTATTTTAAAACCATTATTTTCAAAACTAAATGGTTTGGATATTCAACGGTATGCGAATTAAAAAGGTTTAACTTTACTGTTGCTTTATAAAGAAATAAATTACATGGCTTTCCAAATATTTCTTCTTTTAAAGTTAAACCAAAATCCAAAATATTACTTCAAGTCCCAAAACCATTTCAATTTTATATATATTTATATCCATTTTTGAGCATTAATATTTCAACTAAAGTTGGATTTTTATCCTTTCAAAATCAATATTCTATTAATTAATCTTGACCATTCACATAAAATCCATAATTAATAAGACTTCAATATTTATATGTATAGAATTTTTCCACTTCAAATTATACTAGAATATCCATTTCTATTTATTTTGGGAAAATCCAATTACAAATATCATATCTTAAAATTTCCAACTTTAAATTTGAACATAGGATATAAATTTACCAAACTCCATTTTCTAAATTTCTTCCATTTCCAATAAAGAAATTTATATTCCTTTTAATTTCAAAATTTCAACTTCATAGGTATATAAATATGGAATAAAATATTTATACAATATAAATTTAAGATTTATAAACCGTATTCAATCCAAACCATAGAAATCACATTAAAATAGTTATATATAGACCGCGGTGCCTGTATATAATTTTCTATCCTATGGTCAAGTGATACGGATATTTATCATTTCAATCCGCAATTTAAAAAATAAAACTTTGCGGTTTTATCATTTCAAACCACAATCCCGAATGAAATGTAAAATGTATGCTAACTTGCAGTTTAATGATATCAAATAAAACATCCACTCAACAACACATCCATCATTCAGTCATAAACATCAAGCAATATCAACCAATAACAAAATATGTTTGGGAATATACAACAGGTAATAATTGGCAGTTTAATTCAAATTATATTTATCAACTATTTATCTAACAGTTTATTTTCAGTGATAATTGACATAACTATTAACTAGCAGTTCTTATGCAAACAATAATTTCTAACAGCCAATTAATACGAAATCAATCAATTTAATTAACAGCTAAATTCAATAAAATGCAATTCAACAGATATGGGTGAAATAACATGCCAAAAGCTCATAAATAAATTTCTATCCATTTCTAAAATTTATTTAACAAACATAAAAGCTTCTAGTAATTGTGAGTGGGTTAAAACACTCACCTTTTGAATTTAAATCGAATTTAAATTCGATTTAAACCCAAAAATTCGCCCGTCTCGGAATTCGTCCAAACCAGCGCCATCAAGTCCGGAATTAAATTACGATCCTAACAAAAAAAAATTCGTGTGAATCTGAGGTCGCATGAGAAAGTTATGGCGAAAAATGGTGATTGAATTCAAAATTACAAATGAAATGGAACACATTTACTAACTTTCCATGTCACATCATCACTTGAAAAATTTTTCCACGTCCAGACAACATCTCCCATCTTCACGCATATACCAGGTCGCGACAGAGAAAATGAACCCATCTTCATGCATTTTTGATCGGCCGTTGACCATCTGCTACGTCCACCACCGGCCACCAGAGAACCGCCGACCACCGCCACGTGACTCCCCACTCCAGGCCGACCGCCGTGGGCCACCACCGGCCCCCAAAGATCCAGCCGCCGCCACCACTATTAACCCTAATTCGAAAATTACCACCAATCCAACCGTTGAATCGCCAAACAAATTACATAGATGCGCTCCCCATCGTCCATACTACAATACCCATAAACAGAATCTCGATCCGATGAAGTTTTGTGCGACGATGATGAACGGCTTTGGGGCTGTTTGAATTTATTCTAGATGAACGACAGCTCCAATTGAAAAACGAACTACACCATGAGATTACGCGTATCGAATACTTCAACATATATTTTTTCTGGAATTTTCTGAAATTTTTGAGTTTTGACTTTTGATTTTGAACTGTGGA
Source organism: Allium cepa (assembly GCA_030765085.1). Taxonomy (NCBI): domain Eukaryota; kingdom Viridiplantae; phylum Streptophyta; class Magnoliopsida; order Asparagales; family Amaryllidaceae; genus Allium; species Allium cepa. The sequence continues at coordinate 58,718,196 of CM060930.1, forward strand.
TAGATCTGGAATTGGATCTGAGATGTATCCATTGAGGAAGAAAGAAGGTTGAAGAAAATGAACGTACAGCAAAAGAATAGAGACTAGGGTTTATGATCGCATATATATAGACAAATAGAAGAAGGCTAGGGATAGGGTAGATAGGCTGTAGAATGAACGTGCGTGACAAACTATGGCCCAAAAAGCCCGCTATACCTCCGGAACCGAATTTGTTAAATCTACATATCCATATAGGTATTTTAAAATATTCTGAACGCGATGGAAAAAGTTTCACGTCCAAATTTGATCGTATGAAGAAGTTATGCTGAAAACAAGATTTCCAAATTGATTTCAAATTGATTTTAATAAAATTGATTTCAAGGCGTTTCGCGTCCGTACGATCAAACGACAAGTCCGATCGATCCGAAAATTTAAACCCTATAATAATTCACCGATACGGATCCGATGAAACTGGTTTCGTCGAAATCCGAGTCCGTGACAAAAATGGCTATTTTTAATATTTATTAAATAAATTAAATAAAAAAAATCAATTTTATTTTTCAACTTCCAATATTGGCCAAACTTCATTACTTATATAATCCAATCGATTCCAAATGATTTAACAAGCTTGGATGTGGATAAAAATCTATAAGTATATCAATTTTGCAGTGTTAATTTCTGCACTTCTTATTACTTGGAATTAAAATTTTTATTCTCAAAACCCAATTATTAATTCTTATACTCTTATACTCTCAACTTGAATCCAATTAGATAAATAGATTTGATTTCCATTCCAACTCATTTGATTGCAAATAAACTTTTTACCATAAGTTAAATTCCAAATTATTAATAACCCTTATTTCTCTTAACTATTTATTAATTCCAAACCAATTGAATTCACCACTATAAATTTGATTAATTTATTATATTCACTTCCTTTCTATTATTCAAAGTTATTGTTGTAAATACGACGAATACTAACATTAGTTTAAGATTTCACTCAATGTTTACAAATTCCATTTCAATTTAATAACGTAATATTTTACGTTCAATTCTATTTTATTTGTCGTAAGTACCACTTGTTGAATTAAATACTCAAATCATAAATAAATCTTGCTTCTAAAATTATACCAACAATGGTCCAATTAAATTTGAATTAGCTTTACCTTTATTTTATGAAATTAACTATTGCAATAAATCCAAATTAATAAAGAAGGTTAGATTCCTATACTACTTCTTTGGTCTCAATTAACCTTTTATGGCGAGTATGAATTTCAATGTATAATTGAAACTTTTATATCCATTAAATTTTTACTATCATTCAATATCTACATATTCTAGCTAAATTTCAACTAACATATAAATTAGCTATTCCAACTTCCATTAATTTCGATTATCATACTATAGAAATTAAATTCCCTTAACCACATAAATAAAAGTTGATCCCCATCTATTTACATTATATCACGTTTGCATAAATTTATTCAATGGTCACTTTTAATTAATAACTATCCATTTTCCAATCCAAATGTAAATCTTCCACCTTTGAATTATTATATTAAATGGAATTTAATATTTACTGATTCAACATTTATATGTTTCTAAAAATTAGCTTCAACCAAATGTGACAATTTACATTTCATTTCTATGCAATATATACTCATCTTATTCCATTCATTTGGTTACTGCATTGAAATCTATTTATTAACCAATACTAACGTTATTAACATTAAATAAAATTTGATTCCCAATTTTATTCAATACTTAGAACAATAATTTTCATATTAAATCAAATCCTTCTTCTACTTAACTCAAGTTAGGTTATATTCCCATTTCTTATAACTAGGTCTTCAGTCACCATTTACATAGTTAAATTTTAGCGTCTATTTACATCTTCGTTTATAATTTAGAGTTTCTACTAAATTGGATTACACAACTTATGAACTTTAAAAATTTTAGTCCACCTAATACATTTTTTCCTAATATTTATGTCTATGCAATCCAATTCAGTTATAGTTTCATTAATACCGTTTAAAATCAACAAATTATGACTTATAACCTCAATCACAAATTCCAGTTATTTCAATCTATGTCATATAACATTTAAGTTATTTAACTTTAATTACAGTTACTATCTAACCCTCACATTCCATTTCTTTAAAAATCCTAAGGCTTCTATTTTATTCTGGATTAGATTAGAAAACATATAAATTTAATTTATTCAATATTATCTAATTTAACGGGTCGTTACATTATGTTGGTTACTGATGCATACATGAGCTGTGTACATTTGCTGAGTTTGTTTACTTGGTGGCATGCATTTCTTTGTGATCTGCCTTGTTGCTTGGCATGTCAGGTCTCTATTCTTTGTTCATTGGTGCATTGTCTTGATTGCTGTGAAGTTGTGGACTTGCTTGCACTTGTACTTCTGGTTGGTCTGCACTTTGGTTTATTGATGTTGCTTGTATTTCCAGTGTTTCCACTGTGTTTCAATTGCATAGCTCAGTGGTGCACTTGTTTGGTCATTTTGTACTTCTGGATGCACTTTTACTTTGTGCATTCAGTTTATTGTGCCTTGTGTTGAACCTAGTTTTAAAACTCGGGTTTGACCTTGTGCTTGTGTCATGATTTTAAATATATTTCACCTGTGTTGAATCCGGTATTTCGGGTTTGACCTTGTGCCCGTTTGTGTACATCATTACTGTTGTGGCAAGGCAGTGCGCGCAAGCGTGAACTGCAGCCACACGGAATTGAGTTTTTGGGCACATTGTCACTGTAGTGGCCAGGCAGTGCACGCAAGCGTGAACTGCAGCCACACGGTATGGTTTTGTGATATTCTACTTCGTTTTGATTTATTAATCTTTTGCATAGTTCATATGCTGTAGGGGCGAGGCAGTACACGCGTGCGTGTATTGCAGGCCTACTCGACTTAATATTTTAATTGATATTTCAATTGTATGAACTGTTTTTTTTATTCAATTCAATATTCTGATTTGGTGTAATTTGCTGATTTGTTGTTTAACACTGCTACGTGTTATATTTATCGTTATCTGATTTCTTTATTTAAGGATCGGATAGACGAAATTTATTGTGACTATCGTCTATTCATTATTTAATTATTATTGCTTCTGTGCACTAATAACTGAGTTTGAATTAGACTGACCCGAGTATTATTTTCTTTTGAATTTAATACTCGGGTCAGACCGAGTATTTATAGGTTGTAGATATTCTGCTTTGGGGTGCTGCTAGAGCTACGAAGTTCTTTCATATCTTTTGAAGTAGTCATCGTCATTTGTAGTAGTCAGTATAATTGAATTGGAAGATATGTATTCATGTATACTATATATGTTAATGTACTTGTATATGTAACTTCCCGAGTCGACTGTTGTAGTTGTATCATTTGTACCGTGTCAAATGTATTGTAACTGACATCAGTTATTATATATATATATATATATGAGACTTTCTGTTTCATCTGTGTTCCGCATTTATATTACCTGTGTTATTAGTTTATATTTTGTCCTAAACTATTATGAACCATCATAGTTCGTTTTATACTGGAATTGGGGTATGTCGATGGGAGAAAATAAATCAGAGATGAAAAATGAAAGAATATATATATTTATATACCACTCCTATCGAGATAACCAATACTAGTGTAAGGCCTAACTACTGATGGCCGCTCCTCGACAGCCTTATTCTCCGCGCTAGTGGACAGCATTACACCGTAGTGTTCTTGGCTAGTGTGGGTATAGAGGTGGGGCGTCATAGTAGGTGACACGGCACAACTTGGTAATGTCAGGATAGATATACCAATTACGCTTCCAGGTCGGTGGTAACGCGTAGCGCGCAGCTACCGCCCACCTCGAGCCACACGCCTAAATAAAATCAAAAGTGGCCACCGAATCAATTCAAAAGTCAAAGTATAATGTCGAAGGGACGTGTCCGATCAAAGGTGCTATCTTATTAACCCGTCGATCGCTCCTGTTTTAGCCACCTCACGCCAACTCACGGGAGTTGGGTCCACGTATTTACCTTAGAGGAAACGCCGCCACCAACCTACTTCATTCTCGAATCTCCATCGTGTACACAGTTCTTAAAGTGGTTTTCGGAGTTGGCAGAGAGTATGACAACTTCCGATCTCGGTCTCTTTAACAACCAAACGTGATTATAACACCGCAGTCATTTAAAAATAGTTTTATTTTAAAAACCAGAATAAAATATCTATTTCAAAACTGTATAATTTCGATATCTTTCCATTTCAAAACAAACCCGTTTGATATTATTTTTATAAAAACCCTAATTAATATAATATCATTTTATTTCAAATATATATTTCTTTTTCAAAATCATATTGTTTTCAAACTTAATATAATTGGAAACCAAACATTGAATTATAACTTTAAAACTATAATACTTCGAAAATTCATAGCTTTAAACCATAACTTCTAAAACTTGGATTGTTTGGATATTCAAACGGTATATAGAATAAAATAGTTTGCATTTAAAGTTACTTTATAAAATAAAATAATTTCTGCGACTTACAATTTATTTTATTAAAAATTAAGTCAAAATCCATAGATTTAAAAATCGCTTTCGGTTTCAATAACCACTTCAGTTTCAATATATTTCAAACTTTGAATATTGAACAATTGTAACTAAGGTTGGAAATTTCTATTCAACAATTTAAAGTCCTATTATTTAGTTTGAAATAATTGCATAATAAACCCGTAATCATTTAAGTAAAATTCCAAATACTTATAAAAGAAATTTTCCTTCAATTTATTTATACTAGAAATATTCATTTAATTCACCTTGAATAAAATTCAGTTATAAATATCATACCCTTTTTAAAATTTTAAGTTAATAAATTTTACATCAACTTATGAAGTTAACTTCTTAATTAAGCTCAATTCCAAATAAGTTTTCTAATTAACTCCCAATCTTAATTAATTTAAATCATTTAAAATTCTGTATATTTTCAATATCTTGACATGTACTTAACCATATAATATAAAATAATCGAACTCCATTATTCAACTTATTTATTTTATTTAACAAATCCATACATAGCTTAAATTCAATACTTTAACTATAGGTGTATATATAAAATAAGATTTTATATAATATCAAAATTTATATTTATTAATCGTATCCTATCCAAACCATAGAAAAATCATTTCAAAAATAATTTTATACATATATATATACCGCAGTGCCTGTATAAAATTTTCTATCCTATGGTCAAGTGATACAGATATTTATCATTTCAATCCGCAATTTAAAAATAAAAATTACGGTTATATACCATTTCAAGCCGCAATCCCGAATGAAATGAAAATACATAATAACTTGCAGTTTATATAATATGGAACACATCCATTCACCCAATATCAATCACCAACCAATTTATTGCAATCATCATAAATTTAACCAATCATCAATATAGAGCATATCAAATGTAACATGTATAACTGTTTAATTGGAAGTTCATATGCAAAATAAATAAATTAACTGTCAATTTATATGCAAAAATAAAATAAAATAACAATTTAATTTAAATAAATGCAATCTAGCTGAGATGATTAATAAAATATGTCAAACAGTCATAAATGAATTTCTACTCATATCATAAATCAATTTAACAAACACAAGAAAATCTAGAAGTTGTGAGTAGGTTAAAACACTCACCTTTTGAATTTAAATTGAATTCAAATCCAATTTAAACCCAAAATTTTGACGGTCTCCAAATTCGTCCAAACTAGCATCAACAGGTTGGGAATTTCAATACGATCCTAAAAATGAAACCGTGCGTAAATCGGATATCGTATGTAAGAGTTATAGCGATTATTGCACTTGAATTTTAAATAAAAATAAAATAGAAAAAAGAACATATATTTACCGGCACGTCATCCGATTTCCATCTCTTTCCAGAAAATAAACACGCACAGAGAAGTAAGCGGCTACAGGAACCCTACCCACGCACGCAAAGAACCCACTTCAGCCGACCGTTTACCGAGCTTTCGACGCGCCTCCGACCTCCGTTTGATACGCCATAGCCACCGTTGGAACCTCCATCTCCACCTCTACCGACCAGCATAGGTGCGGCACCCCCAGTCAACGCCACCGCCGCCTCCAACCGAAACCCTAATTCACGAAATTCGAGAGCCGTGGTTCGAATTGGAAGAGGCGACTACTGCCGATAGCTTCCTGACCCTCCCCTCGACAAAACCCAGAAAGCGATTTCACCAATTCACGCCAAAATAAAAACCCCCAAATTGGCCTTAGGATTTCGAAAATTCAACATTTGACCGCGATTTCCCGCTGATCGAAGCGCAATTTCGAAAAACAAATAGTAGACGCTGATTCGTATCGTCGAGATGTTCGATATATATTTTTTCCAGAATTTTCTGAGAACTTTGAATTTTTGACTTTTGATTTGATTCGCAATTGTGTTTGGATCTAAGGTTTGCATCCATTGAGGAACAGAAAGAGTTGAGGAAATGAACGCACAAACAAATGAGAATAGATGGAGGCTAGGGTTAAAAACTCGGTTTATATAGGTAGTTTAGAAATAGAGTAGATGGACCAGGTACACAAACGTGCTAAACGATAATTGGCCCAAAAAGCCCGTTCTGACCCCAGAACGAAATTGGTTAAACCCATATATCGAAAAAGGTGTTTTAAAATATTCTGAACGCGAGGGAAAAAGTTTCACGTCCAAATTCCATCGTATGAAGAAGTTATGCTGAAATCAATGTTAACAAATCGATTTCAAATTGATTTCAATTTAATCGATTTCAAGGCGTTTCGCGTTCGGATGATCAAATGACAAGTCCGATCGCTACGAAACTTGAAACCCTACAATAATTCACTGTTACAGATCCGATGAAAGTGGTTTCGTCGAAATCCGAGTCCATGACCAAAATAGCTATTTTTATATAAATAAATAAATTACGAATTAGTAAATAAAACCAATTTTTATATTTCAGTTTTAGAATTGGAAACTTTTATCACTTAATAATTCTCAACATTTAAAATGATTTAATCAATTTTTAAAATGTCAATTTATTAAAGATTAAATCAATATAAATCTTCAATTTCATAAAATTCAAAATTATATATAAATTTCCAAAATTTCCTTTTTAATTGAATTAACCTATATTTATTCCATTCATTAATTTCAAATATAAGGGTTTACCATTGGATTAAAATTATCACATTGATATTTCCCAATTTTCAACTTAATTTTTAAATTAACACAATAATTTCATATTTGATTTTATTCATTTGCAATAAATCCAATTATCATTAATTAAATAAATTAACTCACTATTAAAATTCAAATTCTATAATTCATAAACTTCATCATCTTAATTTACTTATTAATTCAGAATTCTTTAAACCAATTCCCTTCTCAATTTTAGAGTAACTTGATTTGCCTATCATAGTATTTATTTCAATTTCTTAAAATAACCCATTTATTATAAACTGAATCCAATTTATTATAATAAGTTTCCAATTTAATGGATTAGATTCAATTTCAACTTTTAACTTACACTTAAGTTTAGGTCATAATCAATTTATAACGTGTTACTTTCATAGTTATTTACCTACTTCTCGTATTAATTTCTCAATTAATCATAATTATTAAAGTAACGCTTATAATCAATAACGCCATTAATTACTCACATTTAAATGAACGTTATTTCAAATAAATTTATTTCCAAATAACGTACTACCTGATTACCTAAATTTACGATCAAATACCGTTACAGTGGTTATCGCATTAATCAATTAAATCCTTTCCTTTATTTCAATTAATTGGGTTTGCGCAAATTAAATTTCCATTAACTTACATTTACATAATTTTATTAATTTACATTCAGTTACAACTAAATTAATACACTGATTTCATTTGTAAATTAAATGCTTACCTTTTTAAGCTTTCGTTCCCAAACAATATTTAAATTTCTACATGACAATGATTTAATTCAATTTACTATTTAATATTATTAATTCATTAAATAAATTCACTACTTACCTTCGTTCTCTTATATTCAATTCTTAGCCTAGTATACAATTTACATCACTTCAATTTATTCCTCATTTTATTTCAACTGTAAATACTTAGCCTTAATTTCCCCTGGTTTCATTTCATTTTCACCATTTGCTTCATTATTAATTATAAAAATCTTCATTTCTTCTAAACTAAATTACATAAATCTTATTAAAATGACAAATTTAATTAACGAAAATTTCGGGTCGTTACAATATACATATATGTTGGGTGAATATATGTACGCATATAGCTTTATAATATAAATCAGATTATATATTCAAGTAGTATTTGTATGCTTTGTTTCCTTTTTCTTTAAATATATATAAATGTATATCATATGTTTTATGCATGCGAATGTTTGTATATTTGAATTATGTGCGTATATATCATTTAATTATAAACGTATGTAAATCCTTGTATACACATATTTGATGTTGTATGTAGTATTTAACGTATGTTAGTTATATATATAGGCTGAATTTTATATATTGTTACAATATGTGTGTGTGTGTGTATATATATATATATATATATATATATATTGGTTTCTAAGTATATTTTAGCTGCAATTTATATAATACATTAAAAAATATACATTTGGTATTTAACTGAAATGAGTATATTTTATGTACAGTCAGTTTTATGTATGTAAATTTTATTTAGTCTGATGTTTGTTTTGTATACAGTGAGTCAGTCTGCGTGTTTTAATATATACTAATATTAGTTATTTTAATTTTGTTATATATATACATATATATTAAATATAGGGTGTTGTCTTATATTACATATTTATGTTTTACAAACGCTATTGTATGATTGATTTTATAAGTTTTTTAAACCCATTATATGTTAACATATATGTTATGTTGGTTACAGTAGATGTTATATATTGTTATTATATATAATTATTTACTTCAAATTTTATTATGAAGATATGTTTGTTTTATTTTTTATGTTATATCAATATCAGTTCACTTAGATAACTTATCTACATCGATCTAGTCTAGACTTGATTTCGTAAACTTCTATTTATCAGTTTGTCTGTTGAATTCATGCCAATCTAGTGTCGCATGGGAATCCGTAACTCAATTTCAACGTCTATCTTCTCTAACCTTGAAAGGTGAGAAATTACTCACGATTAACGTTCTTTTATGAATTAAATTTGATTTCAATTGAAACGACAATTGAAATATGCTGCTGTTAGTTATCGACATTGTTATATATATATATATATATATATATATATATATATGCTATTACCTGTATCTGCTCACTTGTGACATTTGACACCATTATCTGTTATTTATGTTTATGATATATGCCTGTTAATATTTTCTTACCTGTCATCACTCTACAAGTTCCCTGTTAGTATAAAATTCACTATGGGTTGAAATGATTCATGCCCGAACGGACTTTAGAATAGGAGAAAATCGTTATGGATTGAAAGATAAACCCAAGCGATTATCACTTGAATTGGATTTGGGATTGCGGGTTGAAATGATATATACCCATATTTATATTTCAAATTGCGGATTGAAATGATAAATATCCACACCACTTGACCCAGGATAGAAATTATATACATACACTGCTGGTCTGTATATAAAAATATTTTGAAATGATTTCTATGGTTTTGGAAAAGTATATGGTTATATAAATATTGATTTTTGATATTTTATAAATGCTATTATATATATATAGTTAAATTCTCGATTTAAACTATGTATAAATTTATTTGATATAAAATAAGTTTAATAATAAAGTTGATTTTATTAAAATATAATGTGGATATGTATTTATTTAAAATTATATTTTAATATAAAGTTTATAATGATTTAATAAATTAAGGTTGAGAAGATAGATTTGAAATTGATTTGAAATTGGATTTAATTAAGAATTTATTTAATAAATTGATTTGAAAAGTATGGAATTTAAATTTTAAAGGGATATAAATTTATAACCTTGATTTTTCGTTTAGGGTGATATATATGAAATTATTAAGACTTAGTTTTGAAATTATGGAATATTTAACTTTGAAATATATGGGATTTGAAATGGTTTGTTTGGGGTTTAGATCAATATTTGGAATTGATATAAATTGAAATGGATTATTGAAAGTGAATTGAATGGAAATTGATGATTCGAGATTTGATTAAAATTTGGATTCTGGAATTCGAGTTGTTTTGGAATTGATTTGAAAAAATTGAAGAAGCTATTTTGTTATATAAAGTATTTTAATATCTAAACTGATTAAGTGGTGGAAGTTATGATTTCAAGTGGTGAATTTCAAAATGTTATGATTTAAAATATTATGATTTCGAAGTGCTATGGTTTCAAAACGTTATGATTTCCAAAGTGTATGATTTCAAAGTATTATGGTTTCCAAGTTCTTATGGTTTCAAGGTATTTTGGTTTGAAACATTATAACTTTGAAAGTAATATTGATTTGGAAGAAAAATGTTTGAAATGGAAGATAGTATATGAATTTGGTTTTCGAAATGGCAATGATAAGGTATTTACTTGGGTCTTGAAATAAAAATGGTTTTGGTTTCGAAGTATAAACTATTTTGAAAGGGATATAGTTTTGAAATGAAATGATTTGATTTTTGAAGTATAAACTATTTTGAAATGACCACAGCGTTATAATAACGATTGGTTGTTAAAGAGACCGGGATCGAAAGTTGTCATACTTTCTGCCAACTCCGAAAACCACTTTAACAACTGTGTACGCGGTGGAGATTCCAAAATGAAGTAGGATGTTGGCGTCGTTCTTGAGGTATATTACGTGGACCCAAATGCCGTGAGTTGGCATAAGGTGGCTAAAACTGGAGCGATCTCGGGCCATAAGGGGTAGCTCCTCTGGTCGGACACATTTCTTCGATACTATACTCTTATTTGTGATTGATTTGATGGCCATCCTTCGATTTTGATTGGGAGTGTGTTCTGAGGTGGGCGTATGTGGCCGCTACGTTACCACCAGCCCGTGTGCGTAATTTGTATGTCTACCCTAGCATTGCCTTGTGTGCCATGTCACCTACCATAGCGAGCCTTACTACAAGTTTGTTTTTTTCCCATAACCCATGGATTATTTAGGGTAGCCTCCCAATCTGCAGATATGCTGATACTGGATGAACTACTGGGACTATTATGTGTTGGGGGCTATATGGTAACCGTTCGACGCTATTTTAAAGTAAGTTTATTTTACTGTAGACATTATTATAATAGCAAAATATTCCTACATGGTAGATAGTTTAATGGATCCTTAGAGGATGGTTATCCCAAACATCCTTCGAGTTATTTGTATTTCAGTTGTTATTTCACTTGAGTTGGATTTATTGATATAAGAATGTTAAACTTGACTCGAGTGTTTTGTGTTCGGCTTTACGCTCGGGTCAGACTGAGTTATTCAGCATTCAAGACTCACCTTTGAAGTTGGAGCTTTTCTTGAAGGTCCAGCCATCTATTGTTCTTTCAGTATCCAGTGTTTCTAATGATGTATTCTAATTTGTACCTGATGTATCTTGTTACTCTTTTGTTGTATCTTGTTTAACTCTGATGTATCTTATATTTATATAGTAGCTTCATGAACAACCATCTCTTTTACTTCTGCCGCATTACTATTTACTCGGTGTCTGTGATCTTTGATTATCTATATACTTTATTGTAACATTCTCGTTTTTAAATCAAATTTAAATTGGGAACTTGTTTAATTTTAGAAACTAAATTGTAAATTAATTTAGTATTTGTTCAAATTTAAATAGATATTTGTTGTTTATTAATGTAAATGGATATAAATATGATTTTAAAATATAGAATCTCCAATTGGAAATACAGAAATAAAAGTAAGATAATCTATATATAGGTAATTATTTATTTAAAAAAAATATATACTAGTTTTAATTCAAAGAATATAATGAACTAAACTTAAAATAATATTGGTGTAAAAATAATATTATAAAATTAATACAAATAAAAATTTATAAAATTTATTTAAAGAATTTAATTCAAACATATACATATTATGTACTTATTTATTAGAATTGATAAAACGATTTAAAACTCGTCTTCTTTTGAAATAAAAACAGTTTGTATATTCACAAATTTAAAATGTAAGAACATTTTCAAATGTTAAGGTATGAATATATCTAAGAAGAAAAAAATAAGTATGAATATTTATTAGTAATGTATAATTTGGGCTTCAAATCATTTTCTTGAAAGCTGTATAAATATAAATGGTTATATTTCAAGTTTAAAAAACTGAAATTTGAATTTAAATTTAAGATAACTGTTTTCAAATAAAATAAAATTTAAAAATCATCAAGATATACTATATGTAATGCAAATATCGGTCAAAGGCAATTCTTTTAACATTTTATGTATATATACCACATATGGAAATAAATATTAAAGGACGTATTTCTTTATTAAATGTATATGTGAAAATAAAATAAAAATAAAATATAAAGTTATAAAATCCTTTTTGACTTGAGAAGAAAAAAAATCATACAAATGTAAAAGGTAAGCATATGGGAGATCTAGTAAGGAGATTAACAAAATCTTGACCTCATCATTATTTTTTTACAAATGGCATTCAACCTCTTTGTCCTTATAAAATAATCATACCTTTCTGCTCCCAAGGATTCGAAATCAATAGGCTCCATAATCTGATAAGTACAGCAGCCACAAGGATTTGTAATCTTTAAACATCATCATTCAAAAACAAAATCATCCAAACAAAAAAAAGAAAAAAAATAGCCTGGGGAAAATTCAAGCAAACCATCACAGTTTTTAAAACAAAGAAAAAAAATCTAAGATTCACTGTTACAAATTAAAGAAAACAGATCAAACCAAAATCTGGAAATTGAAGAAGGCAGTCAAACATCAATCTGGAAATCAAATGCAAAGCTCTCTGGAAAACAATCTAAAGGCAAGTGAATATTTTTTTTTAAGATGTGAACTTAATATTGTTAGTAATCAGTAACTAAAGCATAAGTTTAAATCAATAAATTTAACTAGTTGCAGGAACAAGTCAAGTTCAAGGCAAAAGATTTGTTTCTGTTCTCATATGCAGGAAGTTCCTCTGTTATATATATATGAATTTAAACTGTAAGTAAAGAATCAAATTTGTTTGTTATTAGTGAAATAAACAAATAAATACAACAGAAAAGTAAGCAAGTTCTTCTTACAACTTGCAGTTTTAACTTCAGGATCTAAAGAAAAGGAAAGGAAAGTACATAGGCTCAAACACTTTTGTTCTCTGTCAAAATTTCCAGGTGAGCAAAAAAAAAAAAAACTTCACCCTCCTTATTTTTGTGAAATGGTTTGCATGCATTATCTTATCCGAATTCATGTGCGCAAATGATTGATATTTGTAAATATTTGAATATGATGCTCTGTTATTAGCTACAGACCCAAATATTTTCAGATTAATTCCTATTTTCATAAAAACTCTACATTAGGCTTTGAATTCTGAAGATAAAATGTTAATAATAACATGATCTTGTTTTTAAAAATATTTTAAGGTAAGATTATTTAACAAATAAACTGTATATATTGGGATTACAGTAAAAAAATCAAGTTTTGGTTAAAAATCAATAACAACAATTTCATCTTTGAATCATATAGTCAGATTCATCCAAACGAGTCATGAATTTTAATGAAAATCTCGTGATTTTTAATATTGTTTTGATCGTGAATTGGTGAATTTCTCGGTTTTGGTTTTTGGGGTATTGCCGTCGAATGGCAACGATTGAAGCTTCGAATTTTGGTATGAGGGAGGCTAGAGTAAGGTAGAGTAACGAAAAAATATTGTTGGATTTTTCTTTTGACTGGGATGAGCAGAATTAGTCGAACTAGGGTTTAAGAGCTCGTGTTGGTCGTGGTTTTTGTGAGCTCTGTATGGCGTCGATCAATCACCGGAAGTGATCGCGTGGTGGGGGTTAGAAACGTGGTGGCGTGACGAACTTCTGATGGGGGCGACAAGGGTTTTCAAGATCTAGATCTTCGGCGATTGGAAGTTTGGTAGTTCGAACTTATTTTACTGATGATGTTGTTGCACCTTTTTTCGAATCAATGGTGTTTTCGTCAATTCTGGGTATCGAGGTGGTCGGTGGGGTCAGGAGTGACTCATGGAGCATTGCGGTGATGTTCGCCGTCGACCAAGTCCGGTGTGCATGTGCACGGTTTCGATCGCGTGCGTCTGGAATTTTGGTTCGTGGAAGAAGAAGTTGGGCTGGGTGATTTCTCGTGTTTGTCTCGCATGTGACTCGAAGAAGATATGTGGTTGTCTCGAAGTCGTGGAGCACATGGGTTTATACGTCTGGAAAAAAAATGTTATTGAGGAAGACGAAGTTTTCTTCGGGGTGAACCCGAAGTGACTTGTGAAAATTCCTGGGGGAAAACATATATTGATTTGAATAAAAACCCGAAGCCACCTAGGGACAGTAAAATGATGATTTTTAATGTTTTAGGATTTTAACATATCAAGTTTTAATTTGAAAAAATTTTCTCAACCTATATCTTTTAAAATTAATAAATGTTTTATTTAAATTATGGGTTATTTAACGTTTTTAAAATAAAATATTTTAAAATTAACTTAAGCTTAAAACATTAATCATGTATCCTTAATTTATTTAAAGGTTTATTTAAATAATTTTTGATAATGTGATTAAGTGATTTATAAAGATAAACGGTTTATCTTTTAAAAATTTATCAAAAGCCTTAAGTTAATGTATGGGTTAATGAATAAATTTATTTCATGAGTTATCATTAATTAATTCGAGTTTCGATGTAATTAAAAGATTATTTATTAATTAATTTTATGGTAATTAATTAATTAATTGCAGTTAATTAAAGAAAAATTAATTGATTAAGAGCTAATTAATTAACACATTTAATTAGAGGTTAATTAAATGTAAGTAATTAAAGGTAATTAATCACTTAAAAATAATTACTTAATTAAAAGTAGTTAATTAATGACTAAAAATGAATTAATCAAGTGATTAAAATTAATTTGAGATTTATTAAGTGATTAAGGATAATCACTTATTGTAATTAACTAAGGGTAATTAATTAAATGGTAATTAATTAAAGGTTAATTAATAATAAATTAAAGGATAATTAATAATAATGGTTTGTAATCAGTTAATTGTTAGTTAACCATAATTAGAAATTTATCCATAGGTAATGATCTGGTTTAAAATTAATCAGATGACTTGATGATTATACTTATGAATGTATGGATAGCATGGAATGCTGTGAATTGCTTTGATGTGAAATGCTTTGCGATTTGAATTGTTTAAATTCAAGCTGTGATGAATGTAAATTATTTATCCATAATGCATTCATATTTTTCTATCTGTGATCCTATGTATATAGATAAGCGTTATAGGATATACCGCTTATCGATTTTGTTATGATTGAATATGTAGTGTGATTGATAAATTTATTTTATTTATGAATCTGTGAATGAAGATAAACGTTATGGGTTATACCGCTTATCGATATATCTATGATGATTGATGTTGTGCACTATTGTGTAATACCCTTGGACTTCACTATACACACACAAATATGGATTGCACGTGGAAATCGGTTAAGTCACAGATTTCTGAAATAATTTTTAAGATCTAATTTTTAAATCTAAATGGTTTTGGAAATGGATCGGATTTAAAGTGAAAAGATTTTGGAAAAGAATTTCTAAAATAAAAGTTGTTTTGAATAACTTAATAAAGTTTTGAAACTTAATAATTCAATTTAAAATTAAATTCAAGGTTTGAAATTAAATTCTATTTTGAGAATTTATGAAGAAAAAGGTCATACAAGTTATATGGGTTTTTAAACCATTTTTAAAAGTGTTGTTTTGAGAATTAAATTCAACCCAAGTTTGAGAAACTTTAACTTGTATAATCGAAATCGATTTTTTTTTCAAAATGAAAACTGTTTGTTTTCAAATGATAAAAGCTTTCATATAAGAAATGAATTTCCAAATTGGTATTATAGGAATTTCAAGTTTGAATTGAAAAACAGTTTTCCAAGTTATGGATAAATCTTTGGAAACGGGTTTGAAAGCTATAAGCCAAATCTTTGATTTAAAGATCGAATTGAGTTAAATCCAAATTGAAATGGAAATTATTTTGGAATCTATGAATAGATCTTTGTGAAACTAGGTGAACTTTGTGAAATAAATCTTTTTTTATAAGATTTAAAATGGTAATTTGTTTAGTCCATTTGAAAAGCAAATTTTGGGTTTTAAGTTGTGACTTAATCGAAATCTCATTATCCATATGTTTTTAAATATTGCGCTCATTATTCGGTTTAGCCGGGGGAGGACCTTGTGTCATATAACTCATTCCGAATAATGCTATGACGTTATGGATAGCATTTGAAGACCGGTGGTGAAGATCGGATATTTTCGAAAACGAAAGGACAACTTGTCGAATGTCTCTGCATCGACTGGCCCCCGGTACAGAGACTCCATATGTGATGGGAAGTCCGGACGTGATTAGGAATTATCCGGATTTGCAAGGGCTTCTTCGGAAGTGCCTTCGGTTCTGTTCGAGCCCGGAACAGACTTGTATGGTCGTGTGTCTGACACTACACTTTGAGATATAAAGCTGATTTCTTTCAAATACATATCTGTTGGTGGCGGAGAATTTATTCTCTTAGCTTAACACCCTTCTCTGAGACGTACGAGCTCAGAGGTTATGTGGTTGAAGGTTATCAGCGATATACTCCCAATCTGGTATTGTGGCATGCTAAGTGCTTCTGTGTGTTGATGATCATTTGTTGATCAAAGCATGGCTTTGTGAAAAAGCGTAGCTTTGTGGACGAAACCTCTTCTAGCCTCACAACCCGGTAATGGTCGAAACAGGAAGGATGCGGCAAGGTTTCAGGGGTAGCTCCCCTAGGGTATGACCATTCCTTCTGGAAAAGGGTAGTATCATGGTATGGAGCCCAGATACTTACTCATGTGGACACTATTATATTTATTACTGTGTGATGTTGTTGTTGGAGGGCCCTCAGATAAAGGTCCCAAAGGACCGAGAGTGGCATATCTTAGGTTTTATTCCCCGGGAAGGGGGTAGCCGGCCTTGTGACAGCAGAGAGCCGGGTAGGTTCTCGGGGCGTCCCGGCAGAGGCGTTCCCATGTGGCAATAGGAAGTTCCTTAGCCTGACCATTTGTTGGAAATCCATTCATCCAATACACGCCTTGTACGGTTTTAGTTGTAGAACCTGCCATTTAACATGGCAGCTATAGTAGGCATAGTATAATGGTACCTATGCTGGCTAGGATTTATATTATACTTTCGAAAGGTTTTCCACTATGCACTACTAATAATATCAAAAAGAATTTTTCTCGTAGTAAGCATGTTTGACTATCATAAGGGGAAATCTCCCCCATGTGTGCGTTTGCATTGTGTGTGTGCCGGGAGGCCTTATGGTAGTTTCATTTTCCCAAAAGCATTGCGGATTTAAACTTTAAAAGCTTTGTTGTTTGTTTTAAAAGATAAAACTGTTTTGTTTGCTCACACCAGTCCCACGACTGACCTAGAGTTTATTGTTCCTTTCCTAAACTCTGGGTGCCCACTATTTTCCACGGGTAGTCTAGAGTTGGATTTTCAGATATTCCAGTAATAGGTATAGATTCATTAGCCTTCGAAGTCTTTGGATTGGTAGCTTTCAGTCTTTGGGATCTTTTTCAGTCTTGGATGACTGACTTTGCTTAGCTTGGTGCAACGTGATCTAGAGTTCTCGCTAGCTTTGGATTGGAGATGGAGTTCTTGGAGTTTGGCAGTGAAGACATTATCTTTCCGCTGCTATTTCTTGTATCTCTGATAGTGTTGATATCTATTGTGTCATTCTATTGTATCCTGTTGTATCAGATATTGTATCAAATGTTATATATATCAAATGTATAATGCATTTTTTTTTCTTCCGCTGTGTCGTACTTATTGTGTTATAAGCTTCGGCGAACCAGATTTGACGTTTGGATCTACGGCTTTTGAATACGAGTGTCGTAATCGGTGCCGATTTTCGAATGTCGAGTCAGGGTCGTTTCATTTATAATCTGAGATTTGCCAAATTTTATTTATAATGCGGTATTTTGAGCAATTCAAGTCTGATAAGTACGGATGCGAATGGTTGAAAATATCAGGCCGTTACATTTGGTATCAGAGCTTTGGTAGCTCTAGGCAAAACTCAGCATGTATGGTAAATGTATTTATAGAATCACTTTCATTTAGGTTTGAATCTCTTTCTTTTTGACTCGATTCCGTTGAATTTTGGAACGTTCCCTGCGGTTCCAAAATCCACTCGCATCCCTCACTATTCATCTTCTTTTGATTCTGGAGTATCCCATAACTCCACTTCGAATGATCTTTATAACGAGTCAGCAGTCCCTCCAATCTCAATTTGATTTGTAAAGGGGTGAAACTCCTTTACAACAGCATCGATTCACGAAGGATTTTATATCCTCGGTTTAGATGCTAGCACCTCTTATTATCCCAAACTCTATCTCTTGAGATCGAAGGTTGATTTACCCTAGAAAATCCACATCGATCTTATTCTTCAAGTCACGGTTGACTTGATTAAGGTTTCCCATGATTTATATAAGCTTATCCATTTCCTTATTTAGTTAGATAATCATCTTATCTTTTGTTCCAACTTATTCTAAAATCAAAATTTTCTTTGATTGATTTAATCAAATTTGAATCTCTGTCCTTGCTTTGAAAATCTATTCTTGTATAGTGTATTTGTAAATCTATATTTAAAATGTTGTGGATATTGTGTTGTCTTAGTTGTTGATGTTGATTTGGGTTTTCGATCGATTCGTTTGATCTACGCTATCGATTGGATCTCGAAAACACTTAAACAGAGTAAACTGACACAATATAGTTTTCAAATTTAGTAAAGGAGATAAATTTGCTGTAATTATATTGTATATGTATATAAGTATAATTTTTTTGAATTTGGATAGTAAATTGAATTGGTTATTAGGAAATAATATTTGATTTTATATATAGCTTGTACACCATTGTCTTTTGTCTCATATATAAATAATTGTATTATTAAACATGATTATAAATTAATTTGGAAATTTACATAAATTAAAATCAAGAAACTGTGAATTTAATTTCCAGTGATTTCAAACTTTGGTTTTAAAGATTTAAAATGGATATTATTTAAAATATTTTCGAATAGAGATTGTTTCAAAGAACTTTTAAATGTTTAAATCAGTGCCCTCCTATTTTATCGTTGGAAAATAATTTCGGTGATGGCGGTCGCATCATCGACATTCATTTTCAGGTTTCGAAGTGGAGAGACCATTCTGTAGCTCTGCTGCAACTTTTCTTTGAAAATTAACTGTTTTGGATTTCTAAAGTATTACCTAATTGATAAAACATATTGATATATGATTTTAAATTTAATTTGATATCTATAGTAAACATATATATTTATCTCTAATGGTTTGAAATTAATCGGAAATTAATTCATAAATTTATGGTAAAAGGTGATTCTAATTATAAAGTAAAGCCAATTTTTGAATAAATATTTAAACTTGAATAATGAAATTAAAAGAAAATATATTTTTACCTGTATAATACTCAATCACATTCCAATATAACTTACCTAAATTATTCAGAAGTTGAATATGTAATTGCATAATATACAATATAAAAGGATTTCCATAAATAAAATTTGAGTGGTTATAATAAACATTATACGCTTAATTTTAAGTTATAAAAGATTAATAGAGATGAATAGAATAAAAAGTTAATTGAATAATATACCGTATAAAAGTTTGTTAAAGGAAATTATAAATAAATTTGAGAAGCTATAGTAAGTGTAAATACTTAATATATGTGATAAGATATATCAAGTGGAAAATTTTTAATAATAATTTGGAATAAAAGATAATTAATGAATTAATTTTGTTGAATAAAATATGAGTATAATAAATGACAATGCAAATTTATGATTTTAGAGAATTGTTAATCATAGATAACAGGTTAATAAGATAATCAATTTAGAAATAGTTCAGATTGATTTAACTTAAGGGAAATCAAATGGGATAAATAAAATTGATAAAAATAAATATTGTTTTGGAAGGAAACTTTTATATTAAATATTAATAAGTTTAAACTAAATCAACTGAAATGAGATACTTTGAATTTAAAATAAATAATTGAATATTAATTGATTTAAATTGAAATTTATATGGGTTAATCAATTGCTTAATTCTGTATTCCAAATCTATTTTCTTTCTGGTTGTTTTATTCTCCTACAACGTTCTTTTTCGGGGACAAAAATTTTGAGTGGGGGAGAGTGTAACTACCCGTAAATTTTAGTGGTTTTATTTATTTAGTTAATTGAATTTTTATGAAATTTTATATAATTAAATTTTTAAATAAAAATTTAATATTTGGAATACGTCTAATTAAACATAATAACTGGTTAATTTTCATCAGATAATACAAAAGTTTATTTTCTTGTGCAATTCTATTTCAATTTAAATCCGTTAAATTTGATGATAATAAAATGTTTTCTAAACATGAATATTTTTCTATAGAAAATTTTTAAATCATCTTCTGAGCAAGACGTCATATATTGTTTCTCCAAATTTTGACTGTTGATCTTATTTTCGACGAAATAGCTACATTTTCATACCGATATCGATTTTGATCGGATGATCGTACGACTAACATCTGTATACCATTTTGATCATCTCGTCGTGCTGATGTTCATAGTGTATTCATTTCTGTGATTTTAAGTTTAGTCCGCTGCGGAATCTACTAAAAGCAGAAATCGTGAAGGTACCGTTTCTATGCTTATTCAATTGTCAAATAGCCAAATAAATAAACCATTAGTTATTTAAACTTTGATATTAAATGACTATTGATATCCCACCGTTTCAAATATTCAATACGTGTTGTTTTGGTTTTTACAATTTCCATACGATCATTTTCTTTTGAGATAAATTTATATTATATAATTAAGTATATATGTCTTTCCCTGTAGCCATTCTTCTTCTCTCATTTTTCTTTTCCACGACACACCTCCTCTCCTCCCTCTCTCTCCTCAATGCCAACCACGGCCACGTTTCCACCAGCATCTCCTCTTTGACACTCTGTGCCCGTCACCTCACCACATGGACTCGCCTCCATCAGCTCCACGCCCTTCCTCCGACATCCGCGTCTCCACTCACCTGAGTGCCTCGGCCTGAGCTCATTTTCCCCTTCCCTTCACACTTCGTCCATTCATCTCCTAGTCGCCGAACCTGACCCTCAACTCCCCTATCTCCCTGTTGCCGAGAAGAAAGCTCCACCCTCCACTAGTATAGCAGCCACCCGTGAGCACGCAACTCACGCCTCCAAGCCTCACTCCACCTCGTTTACACTGCAACAGCCACCAGTAGCCGCGCGAACCCACTACTTCCATCCCTTCTTGCCTCCACGTTGGTTTGTCGCAACACTAAGCAATATAGACAACCCACGTCAGTCTTCCTTTCACCTCTGTCTCGTGCTACCATCAGCCGAGCTTGTGAATGGCCTACCCTCTCCATTTGCCAAGGCAGCGCATGCCACTTCATTATTTTCAGCTCGAGCACTCTTATCATCACCACTTTCCTTGTTGAGAACCAACCCCGTGCCATCGTTTTGCCGAAGAATCTAGCCGAGGCAAGGTATAAACACATATTTATATTATATTAATTTATTTATATATTGCATATATTTATATTCTGTTTGTTATTCTATATATAAATTGCTGTTTATGAAATTGTACGAATGTAAGTTTGACAGTTATATATATTAGTATGTATTATTTATAAGCTTTGTTGTTGTTTTCTTTTAAATGGTACATATTGATGCATGTTAATAACAGTGTACGTTATATATATTAGCCTTACTTGTGATTAACCCAATATATGTGTGTGTATTTATATATATGTTGGGTTAATATATGTAAGCTTATAGCTTTGTAATATAAGTCAGATTATATATTTAAGTAGTATTTGTATGCTTTGTTTCCTTTTTCTTTAAATATATATAAATGTATATCATGTTTTTTATGTATGCGGATGCTTGTATATTTGAACTATATGCGTGTATATATAATTTAATTATAAATGTATGTAAAATCCTTGTATACACATATTTGTTGCTGTATGTAGTATTTACAGTATGTCTGTTATATATATAGGCTGAATTTTATATATTGTTACCGTATGTGTGTATATATATATTGGTTTCTAAGTATATTTTAGCTGCAATTTATATATTGTGTTAAAAAAATATACATTGGGTACTTAAACTGAAATGAGTATATTTTATGTACAATCAGTTTATATATGTAAATTTTATTTAGTCTGATGTTCGTTTTGTATATAGAGAGTCGGTCTGCGTGTTTTAATATATACTGATATTAGTTATTTTAATTTTATTATACATATATTAAATATAGGGTGTTGTCTTATATTACATATTTAAGTTTTACAAACCCTATTGTATAATTGATTTTATAAGTTTTATAAACCCATTATATGTTAACATATATGTTATGTTGGTTACAGTATGATGTTATATATTGTTATTATGTATAATTATTTACTTAAAATTTTATTATGAAGATATGTTTTTTAATTTTTTACGTTATATCAATATCAATTCACTTAGATAACTTATCTTAATCGATCTAGTCCTTACTTGATTTCGTCAACTCCTATTTATCAGTTTGTCCGTTGAATTCGTGCCAATGTAGCGTTGCCAGGGAATCCGTAACTCAATTTCAGTGTCTATCTTCTCTAACCTCGAAAGGTGAGCAATCACTCACGATTAATGTTCTTTTATATATTAAATTTGACTTCAATTGAAACAACAATTGAAATATGCTGTAGTTTCTTATCTACATTGTTATATATAGGCTATTACCTATGTCTTCTCACCTTTGACATCTGACAACATTATCTATTATTTATATTTTTGATATATGCCTGTCATAATATTTTCTTATCTGTTATCACTCTACAAGTTCCCTGTTAGTACAGAATTCACTATGGGTTGAAATGATTAGAATAGGAGAAAATCATTATGGACTGAAATGATAAACCTAAGCGATTTTCACTTGAATTGGATTTTGGATTGCGGGTTGAAATGATATATACTCGTATTTATATTTTAAATTGCGGATTGAAATGATAAATATCTGTATCATTTAACCCAGGATAGAAAATTATATACAGACACTACTGGTCTATATACAAAAATATTTTTAAATGATTTCTATGGTTTTGGAAAAGTATATGGTTATATACAAATATTGATTTTTGATATTTTATAAATGCTATTTTATATGTATAGTTAAATTCTCGATTTAAACTACGTATAATTTTTTTCATATAAAATAATTTTAATAATAAAGTTGATTTTATTAAAATATAATATGGATATGTATTTATTTAAAATTATATTTTAATCTAGAGTTTATAATGATTTAATAAAATAAGGTTGAGAAGACAGATTTGAAATTGATTTGAAATTGGATTTAATTAAGAATTTATCTAATAAATTAATTTGAAATGTATGGAATTTAAATTTTAAAGGGATATAATTTTATAACTTTGTTTTTTGGTTTAGGGTGACATATATAGAATTACTAAGACTCGGTTTTGAAATTATGCGTGACAGCCCGCAAATCCGTACCCCTTGAATCGACACTATTCAACAACAATCAACTCAAGTTGTACAGAAATATGAACCATTTGGGTTAAAGAAGAAGAGGTAGAAGAAGAAAACAGAAATCAACATCGGAATCTAACCATCGCAGCGGAATAAAATATAATAGATAATAAATGATCTTTACTCAAAAGTCAAATATCTCTGTTTACATATATTACATCATCAGAGTACAACAATCGTGGCTCAACATCAATATTATACAAATGGATACACAACAACTCAACACAGCGGAATATGTATATATATACAAGTACGAGAGTACAAATCGCCATCCTGCTCATCTCCTGAGCTCCACAGCATCACATCCTGAATCCTATATTACTCGGCCTGACCAGAGCATTACAGTTAAATAACACCCGAGTCAGTCTGGAATACCAGTATGAGAAAATCTCACCCAATTGATTATTAAAGTTTCAAAAATCCTTTGAAAACAAAAGCGTCTCGTAAGACAATGCCACAAATAAACATGTCGGGTTTTTACCTTACAATAGCTAAAACAATTTTTATAGAAATCCTCTGATATTATAATACGGTCTATATACAAATACATATAAAATAGCCGAAATTGTTACATTCATTAAATTCCAGCTACAAGCCACAGAGTGGGTAATACAAACAAAACTCGTACATGGCTCGTAGGGAGAATGGATTTCCAACAATGACTAGGCACTGGGGTACCACCTATCACAGTACGGGGCCTAGATCACCATACCAAGGACCACGCCCGATCCCCTGCAACACAAGGCCGAACCCATCCCTTACTGGATAGTTCCGAATAAGATCACCCCGCGGTTGGGATCAGCAACCGCACCACTAAGCCAAAATAAAAAGGACATCTAGACAGGGATGACCTTACTCTCAAATGGGGGCTACCCACGAAGCCTTGCTGCATATCCTATAATTTTCAGTCATTCCCATTTGATGAGGCTTGAGGCTAAGCGTTACCTTCTAGAACATCTCAATTAGAATGCCCATCGCCCACCTGACGATGTTCCGAAAGCATTCTGTAACGACCCAACTTCCAAACTCCAGGAAGTCACATCGCTAATAAGAAAGAAAGGGATAGAAAAGAGAAAGAAAGAGAAGAAGAAGAAACAAAAAATCAGAATCTAAACAGCGGAACGAATAAATTATATTAATAACATAAAATATTGCATAGTTTACAACCACTATCAGAGTACACAAATATACAAGATATACTAGACAGTTATAAACACCTGTCTAGTATTTACAACATAATACAATCCAGAGACACACAGCGGAATACTATATATATCTAACGCAGAAGCCTCCTGCTCCATTGCTCCTCCAATATTCGTCAAAGCTAACATGAATCCCTTGGCTACTCGTAAAAATTTCAGTACCCAAGAGTTTATAAAAACAAAAGATAAACTCCGGGTCAGACATGGGTCTGGTGTGAGTAATAGGTTAAAGTTGCTTAACTTTCAAAAACTTTTTGAAAAGAAAGGTATCACGTAAGACTTCCCACACATAAACATGGAAATGTTTTTACCTTACGCTAACCAAAACATTTGATAGGAAATCCAGTGATATTATACTAGGTCTAGGGTTTTCAAGTAAATATGAAATAGCCGAAATTGTTACATCTATTAAATTCCAGCTACTAACCACAAAAGTGGGTAATACAATCAAAACCGTTGGCACTTATTGGATTTTGGATTCCATACAATGGCAGGGCTACTGGGGTACCGCCCGTCACAGTACGTGGCCTAGATCAACGTACCGAGGAGTACTCCCACTCCCCTACAACACAAGGCCGGACCCATTCCTTACTGAATAGTTCCGAACAAGACAACCCCGCAGTTGGTGTGCACTGACTACTGCCCACTAAGCCGAATAAAAAGGGACCTCTAGACAGGGATCAATCTTGCCCACCAGTGGGTGCTACCCACGAAGCCTTGCTGCACCTCCCCTGTTTTAGCC
Source organism: Allium cepa (assembly GCA_030765085.1). NCBI lineage: Eukaryota > Viridiplantae > Streptophyta > Magnoliopsida > Asparagales > Amaryllidaceae > Allium > Allium cepa. The sequence goes on from CM060930.1 coordinate 58,743,918, forward strand.
ATTCCCGGTTGATGAGGCTTGAGGCCACGATTACCTTTATAGGACACATCACTTAGAATGCTCATCGTCTACCTGACGATGTTCTGAAAGCATTCAATCCATACAAGTTCGTTCCGGGTTCGAACGAAACCGAAGGCATTATCTCGTTACACTTGTTTTGGAATCACCCTCAGAGTTAACGACGATAACCCTTGCACTCTGAATCTCCATCTCGAATTTATAAGTATCATTCCGTCAAACTCATTATGGAATCACCCACTAAGTTATAGTGACGTATAACCCTTACACCTTGAGTCTTCACTCTTCACATAAGATTCACGACCTATCGTTAATTTGGATCGATGTGGTTTTCGGATATCCAAATATGGTAACCCGATCCCAGTCTCATCGAAATCCAAAGGGTGTCTTTTAGGTCCAAGTTGTTTTAGGGTTTAAAACAAATTCAATTATATTATCTATATACACACAGATAGATAATTCATAGATTCACAACAGATAATTATCATTATCATAACCACAGATAATCCATATTTATCACTATCAAAAGATAATCCATATCAATATACAATGCAACAAATATATCAATCAACATAACTAATCTCATCTCTGAGATTCAAACCATTCAAGGTAACCAATATCAATCATTCATAAGCAATGATCTATAATCATACTATCTATAATTAATTTAAAATGAATTAAATTAATTACATCATCTTTAATTAATTTAAAATGAATTAAATTAATTACTTACACAATATAAATCTTGCTTACATTATCATTAATTAATTACAAATTAATTAATTGATTAACCTCTAATTTATCATCTTAATTAATCAACCCATGATTAATTATATTTCAATTAATTTCACAAAATTAAATACTCTAAACCAAATATAGTAATTAACCTTTAATTACTTCATAAATGAATTAACTATAATTAATTACATTTAACCTTAATTAACTAAGATTACTTAATTACTCTTAATTACTTATTATTGGTTAATTAATATTAATAAATCAATCTTAATTACATCATTAATTATATTAATTAATGATTCTTGATCATATTTAATTAATTACTCAATTAAATTAATTACTTTCAATATAATCTCATTTAATCCATATTTATCACCTTTGGTTAATCTCAATCTGTAATTAACTACCCTTAATTACTTATCAAATTAATTACTTCTTAATTAATTTCTGAATTAATTCCTTGATGAATTATACAAAATAATTTAACCTAAATTATTTTCAAAACTCCATCACACTAATTTCATACAGTAATTATTTCTAATTACTTTACTGAGTAATCCTATTAATTACATCAAGTCATTACTATCAAATCCCTTGTTTAAAATTAATTAAACTAAATTAATTAATTTAAACCAAACTCAGTAAACTCCATTAATTACATTAAGTAATTAATGTCTTAATTATTTTTATTTAAGTAATTAAACTTAAATAAGTTTTACAATTTATTATCATAAATTAATTAAATTAATTTTTAAAAATTAATCATATTAATTAATTACTAAATAAACTTTAGTTAATGACCATCATTAACTATTATTAATTCTTTAATTACTTTTCTTTAATTACTTCTTAATTATCTCTAATTTTAAATTAATCCAAATTATTAATTTTAAATTAAATAAATAAGTTACTTCTTGTTAACGCTAAAATTTGAACGCTAACACCCCGGTGTGTAAAGTGTAGTTGTGAAAGCACCACCCGATGATTCGGGAACAGAGTATAAGCAGAAAATCACAGAAAAAGCAGTGAATAACAACGATTTTATAGTGATTCGACTCAAGGCAAGCCTACGTCCACTTTAATTCTCTTTATTGCTAAACCGATTGCAACTTTACAACAACCTTCAATTACAATTATGACGAGACAAACAACTAGAACTTTAGTAGAGAAAAATTCTTCGAATCCATGTAGATTGCGTTAGATTTTCCCTTGAAGTTAGTTGAGATGCCTTTCGAACTTGAAGTGTCGGGTGAGTTGAGGATTCAGCAGAGTATTGGCGCTTGAAGTGATTGGCCGAAAAAAGTCCCTTGAATGTTGGAGGTGGTCGCGTATTTATAGGGGTTTCTGGTGTCAAGTTGTAGGTAGTGGCCGAGATAAGCTAGGTCGTAAGCTGTTGCCGAGATAAGCTAGGTCGTAGGTCGCTGCTCCTCACCTATGCACGGCCTATGGTTTAAATGGGAGGCGCATATTCTTCTGGCCCCAAATCCTAAGTCCCAAGTCGCTGCCGAGTTATCGTGACGCGCATTGAACTGTTGCACTACTTCCCCCTTCATATCCTTAGGTCGGTCACGACTTATCATGAGCCGTAAGCCGGCCACGACTCAGGTGTGGACCAACTTATTCTTAACAGCTAGGTTGGCAAACAACTTGAGTAGTTAGATCGAAAATCGTGTTAGGTCGGTAGACCTTTATAAGTCCTAGGCCGGAATCTCCTTGAACCTTAAGTCGGCATCATTTCAGGACGTTAGGTCGGAACTTTCTTTAAGGCATTAGGCCGGCATGCTTCTCAAGGCCCTTAGGTCGGTATCCCTCTTAGGTCTCATGCAGTTAGGTCGGTCTTCCATGTTAAGATACTAGGTCGGCATCCCTTCGTGTCTTGGGTCGGCATCCTTCGTTAAGTCGGCAGAGTGTTAGGTCGTTTATTTTCTTGGATCGGTGAGCCACGGCCGAGGCGGGGTTAACATTTGCCCCACGAAGCATGCGCCTAATGGTTAGGTCGTATGCTTCGATACTCTTTAACCCGTTCCTTTTTTAGATCGGTAGGTCGTAAACGACCTAACAGTTAGATGGCCTAAGTCACTTCAGTCTCTACCACAGCAAGATATAAGTCGTCCATTTTCTTTTCTTTTCCATCTTTATTACTTACCCCCTTGTTCGATTCCACCATTAAAATTTTCTCAAGCTCCTAAAGGCGATCTCATCCCATCTGATCATCGATAACCTCTACCATTGATCGTGTAGGTAACTTTATTCCTCTTCTGATTGTAGGTCACTGTCGATTCGTAAACCTTGTTGCTCGAACTCGAATCGTTTCCTTGTGCAATGCTCCATCACGAATCCCATCACATTTATAGCTGATGAAGCCTAGTTCACTCGATTCGGCTTCAGATGATCATTGATACAACTAAGATGGTTTATCACCTTAGACTCGATGATCTCTGATGGCAGGGTATCGGACTTGTAACAATTTTGAATTGTTGTATTGGGTGATTCGAGAGCAGGAATGAAGGCTGTTGTTGATGAAATGGTTATCGGGTTAATGGGTTGAATGGAGTGAAATGTTGGTTCGGCGGCGACTCAGCAAATTCGGATGACCTAATTCTTTGGCCGACCTAAACTTTTAAGAATTGAATCGTCGCCGAGTTAACACTTAGGAAAATTCCCACTTCTTCGAACCGGAGCCTTTCTTCTGATTACTCCACGACCTAGAGGACTACCGATTTAAGGAACGAAGGAACTTAGCCTTAACTCGCGAAGGATTTTTAAATCGTAGCCGACTTAATACTTAAGCTTTGGACGTGTTGTCGTTTAGGAGCATAGACCCACTTTGGGTATTTGACTTAAACTGCCGAACTAAGTTGCCTGAACTTTGAACTGCCCCAATTTTAAACTCGCTTGAATCTCATTGTATTATTTTACAGACCGCATTAACTTATAAGCTGCCAACCTGCTGAAAATAACAAACAAAGAAACCAAGGCGAGAATACTGCCATTGACTGCCCACGTCAAATGACAGATTAGTCGAGATGAAACAAGCAACTTAATTATATTGCATGAAATGTTTGTGAATCAATCAACTAAAGTTAAACATTGATGCAAAATATCAACAATCTGAACTGATTTGTCTGCATCAACATTATACTTGCATATTTAAGCTTAAAGCAATAGTCCTTGGATTTCATAACTAACAAATGCTTGCTAGTTTTTATTCCAGTTACATTTGTTTATTGCTTTGTTAATTTTACACAACACCTCACAGATTTTAGAAAACGTGCACCTTGATGTTTGAATATCCAGTTATTTATGTAGAATGACTTCCCATCAAGAAGAAATGGCAGCTCAAGAGGAAGAAACTTTTCCGGTAGCTCTACCTATAGAGAACCCTCCAGAGAGAACTCCAACCATTCTAACCCCGAGAGCATTTACTCAGCTGCGCACTCAATTTGGTTTTACTGAGAGTGATGTCCTGCTCCCTGGGCCAAGTGATACTGTCGAAAATCCTCCCCGTGGCTTTATTGCAATCAATCGTCAAATGTGTTTAAGCGGAGCGATCCCTCCTTTTAATGACTTTCTCCGAATTCTTCTCCTTCGGTTGTCAATCTCTCCATCCCAACTTCATCCTAATGGTTATGCCATCTTGATGGGGTTGTGTGTTTTGTTCAGAAGAACTTTTGATCGCTTACCAAGTTTTGAAGAAATCCGTTACTTATGCTCGTTTGCAAAGAGTAGAGATCATCCTTCCCTTATAATTGTGAGGAGTGCTAGAAACCGAAAACTTATTTCTGACCTTACCGAAAGCGTTCATGGATTTCTGAACCAATTTTTCTTTGCTCGCTGCCCCCCAGGGTTTTATGCCGATTGGATAGTCGGAAGTAAGATTACTTGTCTCCATTTTTAAACTTTCTCGAGATCCGAATTACAAATTGCTATTTTCATTCTTTGCTCTTTTCAGCACTTCCTCTTCCCACTAGAGATCCGGTCCATAAGCAGACTTTTGATAGATTGAGTGTCGTGGCCGTAGCAGAGAGAAGCATCAAGTTTTTGTTGGGGGATGAATTATTGCACCAATACGGGCTTTTGCATACTTCTCGTTCTACACATCCTCATGAAATCCCAGACTCCCCGGTTAGAGCATTGGATGCCCCAGTTTCTACAGATACATCCAAACCAAAAGGACCTGCTCCCGAGGCTTTGCTAGTGAAATGTTCCACTTCTGTTGATGTTGCGGGGCCATCTGACGAACTTGCCCCGGTTATTGAGGAAGAGGAGCCTCAGGGATCCCCCCGACATTCACAGAAATCCGGCGAAGAAGCCGAGAAAACTAGCCTTGCCAAGCAGAGCAGGGATGATACTTTCGAAGGGCTGAGCGACCTCTTTGCCACCTCGCAAGAAATCTTTAAAGATGATCCTATCACTACCGGGGTTTCTTCTTCAGTAGTCGAAGCAACTTCCATTCTGCAACAGGCTCCGTCAACTCAAGAGTTGACGCTAACTATTACACCCATAACCACTCCTCAATTAAAGAGTGGTTCGTAGTTTGATGCGCGTAGTTTGCACATCACACACACTTAGAATTTTTTCGGCACTTTTATGTTTCTCACTTTTTGTACTTTGAAGAATTCTAAGATTTAGCTCTTTTTTATTTCAGATCCTCTGATGGGGCGCAGCGGATCTTATTATGATGATTTCCAGCGCTACGGGAGGCGTAGCCAGTATGATTACAGGCGTTACCTTCCCTCTAACAGAGAATCTGATGAAGAGAGAGCCGCTCGAAAGGCTCAAGAAAAGAGGGCTCAAGAGGAGCGCTATGAAAGAAGAGAGAGGGAAGAGCGCCACGATTCTTCACAGAGAGGTGACGATTCCCATAAAAGAAAAACCCATGATGACAGAGGAAAAAGTCATGTGGTTGAAGATTCGAGCAAGCGAGCCCGACATGGTGAGAAGCACACCACTACAACTCCTGAAAAGGTTACTGCCCCTGCCTCGCTTGATATTCCTTCCGGCTCTCCCGCTCTCGGGAAGTCAGACATCCAAACTATAATTAGCAGACCCAAATTCCAAGTTGGACCGGGTCCTGCCACTTTGCAAAGTCGGTTTCCTTAGTGGTGTCTGAAGGGAGTAAGGTTTGACCTTGACTTGGTCCCCATTGACAAGTCTGCCATGTTACGAAACCTTGACGCCGTCAAGCTTGATATTGAGAGGATGTCGAACTGGCAGAAACTCGTTGACGAGCTTCAGAGGGTTAATCGTACAAACATAGAGGCCATGCTCACCATGGAAAATGATAAAGCCGAATGGCAAAAGGTGCTTGAGCAACATGACACCGAGATGAGAAGCATTGCTTCTTACAATGAGGAGCTTGAAGCAAAAGTTGAAGAACTGAAACAAGAGCTTGCTGCTTCCTCTACTTCTTATTCTCAAAAAGAAGAAGTGCTCCTAAAACAAGTGAGAGATGCTCATGCTAGCCAAAGGGATGCCGAAGACAGGCTCGAAGTGCAGAAAAGAATTAGCGAGGGCTATGTCGCTGACATTGAAGAGCTTCAGAAGAAGAATAACTCCCAAGAGGCGGAGATCCAAATGCTTAAGCTTCAACTTTCTAAAGTTGAAATGGAGCGTGATGAAGAATCTCACGAGGCAACGAGGGCCAACATCAGCTCAACATTATTTGATTTCTATCTTCATAGCATCTTGGGGCGCGGTAGCCTCGCCTTTCTAGGCCTCAAGTATAAAATTACACTAGCTGAAGTTTGGGAGGCCGCACTTGACATGCTCGGTGGTAGCGGCGCTGGCTACGCTGAGTCAGCTCTTGAGGAGCACTATCTTGATGATGATGCTCGTGCCGCTCTCACTAGGGGGAGAGAACAGCTGGCAAAATTAAGGGCCGAAACAGCGGCAGGGGAATATTCAGGAAAAATCATCTCAACTGCTCCAATTCAACCTTCTCCTTCAGCCGAAATTGACATTATCGGTTCTAGTTCTCATTCCCCATCTCCTACTAAAGTCACCACTGATATTACAAGCATACAAGGTGGAGACGAGGGCGGCGAGAGTGCCGAGGCACAGGCTTACGAAGTTGACGTCAGGGAACCAACTTTTGCAGGTAACCTTACTGACAATCTTGCCCAAGTAGACTGCTCATCTGTTTCTTATGAATTTGATGAGCTTTTTGACTACTTCTTGAATCTCAGCGAACCTTTATCTCCGGTTTTTGCTGACTTGAACTTTTTTCCTTCTGCAGAGAAAACGTCGGGCATTGTTCAGGCTTCTCCTCCTCCAATTATTCCTTCCCCGCCTCTTAAGGTCACTCCTCCTTCTGCTTCGCAACCTGGGTCACAAGAGGAGAAAATAGAAGCTCTTCACGGATTAGATGATCCCGTTGCTTCTCAATATCCGAAAGGAGAAGAAACTGAAGGAAGCGAGAGGACTCCAGAACCAACTGGCTCCGATGCTGAACCGTTATCCAAACTTCATTCTCCAGGGGGTGGGTCTTCCTCCAAGAAGAGAGGAAAGCAGGGAGTTTCCAAGAAGAAGAATAAGAAGGGATCTTTAACTGGCGAAGAGGAGACGGAAGAAAGTCCGATCGAGCCCCTTTCTCCTCCATCCCCTACCCTTACAAGCCGGCCTAAAATGTTGGTCATTCGGCCAGGTGCGGGCTCAAAAGGTGGGCGGAAGAAGAAATGATGGCTCTGGTTCTGTGGCTTTCATATCGCTTTTTTGCCTTTCTCGCATGCAATGTCAGGAAATTGTGCGGGTACCGGCCCCCCGCTTTTCTTTTGTTGTTTTTTTTTACTTTGGAACCTGTACCTGTATATAAAATAGTGTTGAATAAAATGATTCTTTTTCTTTGTACAAACTTCTGTCTATATCTGAGAATGCATTTACTATTCATTTTTGTACAAGTTTCTTTGTACGATATTGCAGTGAGCTTGTGGTATATATTGTCCGAGCGCAATTTTACCGATGTAGTTATGCCATTCTGCCCCTATACCATAAGCCCATTGTAATATTTTATTTTATGGGGAACTTGTGCTTTTATTCTTTAGAGAATAATTATTCCACGTTTGGGGGAATATGATTTCATTAAAAAAAATAGAGCACAAAGAAGTTTCTATGCTTCAACCTTCGAAGATATCACTCTTTATTTTGTGCATATACACATTTTATTGAATGAAATCTTCTATGTGGTAAACCGGGTATTTGAAAGGTACTTCAACTTCTTTTTGAGGAAGAGAATTTTCTAGAATAAGTAATTCATTCTTCCTTTGGAAGTTAAAGTGTGCCTTTGATGAGGATTTTTTTTTGTTTTACTTTGAAAAGTTGCTCCTCTGAGGAAGACTCTTTCACATTTCAACACCTGGAAGTTTTATTTCAATCTTGGTGAAATGTGTGCCTCCGGAGAGGTCTTTCTGCTTGATTGTGCCTCCGGGAGGAGGTCTTTTTATTTCTGCCCCTTGGGAGAGGCTCTCTTTTTTTTTTCTTTTTTCTTTTAGCATTTCATCTCTGGTGAAGTGAAACTTCGAAGAGCGGCTGTTGCACTTCAACTCCTGGCGAAATGGGCCTCCGAAGAGGGCATTTATTTTGTTTTACATTTCAACTCTGGTGAAGCGAAACTCCGAAGAGCGGCTGTTACACTTCACCTCCTGGTGAAATGGGCCTCCGAAGAGGGCTTTTATTTTGTTTTTAATTTCATTTCCGGCGAAGTGAAACTACGAAGAGCGGTTGTTACACTTCAACTCCTGGTGAAATGGGCCTCCGAAGAGGGCTTTTATTTTGTTTTACATTTCAACTCCGGTGAAGTGAAACTCCGAAGAGCGGTTGTTACACTTCAACTCCTGGTGAAATGGGCCTCCGAAGAGGGCTTTTATTTTGTTTTACATTTCAACTCCGGTGAAGTGAAACTCCGAAGAGCGGTTGTTACACTTCAACTCCTGGTGAAATGGGCCTCCGAAGAGGGCTTTTATTTTGTTTTACATTTCAACTCCGGTGAAGTGAAACTCCGAAGAGTGGTTGTCACACTTCAACTCCTGGTGAAATGTGCCTCCGAGGATTTCCTGGAAGTTACTCTCTCATGGTTGGAGGATCATGACTCCTCCAATCTTTTTTGGTTGAGTAGAGAACTTTCTTTTTTGCGGCATATGCTTCGTTAGAGGTCTTTATCCTCCGAAGAGTTGTGCCTCCGAAGAGGACTTGTGCCTCCGAAGAGGGCTTTAGTTGTTCCTTGTCCACTTGCTTATGCCTTTTCAGTGATCCTCTATTTTTTTTCTTTTCAAGCTCGCACTCCCTTCTCTTACAAGTAGTTTGTTAATCCAAAGAAGTGTACTTCATTGCTAGGCCAGTTCGCGAGAACGGACATAGGCTTCTTAATTGGATGTTTGTTTGTTCAAACTTCTCAATTTATTAGCTAGAGCCCGTTTTCGACGAAATCATTGACCGTTCAATTGAAGCACTTCTTATCTAGGATTTAAATTCGGGAATTTTGTGACTTGGAATTTGTTTGTTGAATGATAACAAGAATCACTTGGTCTTGTAACGTGCAAGTTTTGTTTTCGTTGCCTGCAAAAATTTAAATCGACATTTTAGCAATACATTTAAGGTATTTATCATATCGAAAATAAAGCAGACATGTAATAATAATAAGGAACACAAGATTTATAGTGGTTCGGCTAAGAATTTGGGGCTACATCCACTTTATAGTCTTTCATTATTCACTTGCATCGGTTTTACAATCGCTTTCAATTACGGGAATCGTACATTCATAATTCTTTTTACAATATTTCAACAAAGCTATCAAGTAAAGTATGGACGCAAGTGATTGCCGTTCCAAGCTCTTAGAATTTGATCTCCTTCGACAGTAGTGAGTTTGAATGTGCCGTCAAGAAGCTTCTGACCTATGACATATGGTCCTTCCCATTTTGGCCCAAACACACCTGTCGCTGTCATAATTCTCTTTAGGACTAGATCTCCAATCTCAAAGCTGCGTTGGCGAACTTTGGAATTGAAATGCCTGGCTATCCTTTGCTGATGAGATGCGATTCTGAGCTCAGCCTCTTCTCTTTTTTCGTCAAGGAGATCTAGTGCCTCAAGCTGTAGTTTTTCATTCTCCGCTTGATTGAAATGGATTCTTCTATGTGAAGGGACCTCTGTTTCTACCGGAATCATTGCCTCTGATCCGTATGCCAATGAAAACGGAGTATGCCCAGTCGCAGTTTTGTGGGTAGATCTGTATGCCTATAATGCTAGCGGTAGCTTATCGACCCAACCACCTTTCGCTCTTTCAAGTTGCTTCTTGATGGTTGACTTGATAATTTTATTTACTGCTTCCACCTTCCCGTTTGCCTGCGGATGAGCTACTGCTGAGAAGCTTTTTCGGATTTTGAATTGTTTGCAAAAATCTTGGAATTCTTCACTTTCGAACTGAGTACCATTGTCTGTAATTATTTTTTCAGGCACACCATATCTGCAAATGATACTTTTAGTCACAAAACTTATCTTCTTTTTTGAGGTGATAGTAGCCAGTGGTTCAGCTTCTGCCCACGTAGTAAAATAATCTACAGCAACAATGGCATATTTAATTCCAGATTTGGCAGTTGGTAACGGTCCTACAAGGTCTATCCCCCATATTGCAAACGGCCATGGACTAACCATCTGTGTGAGTTCAGTGGAAGGAGCTCTAGGAATTTTGGCGAATCTTTGGCATTTGTCACATTTTCGGGAATAGTCTGCTGCATCTCGATTAATTTCTGGCCAAAAATATCCGTATTGGAGAATCTTTTTCGCTAAAGTTTGACCACCTAAATGATCACCACATTCTCCCCCATGCACCTCAGCTAGGATTGTTTTGGACTCTTCCCTGGATACACATCGAAGTAACGGCATTGAGAATCCCCGTCTGTATAACTGGCCATCCTGGACTATATAGCGAGAGGCTTTCCTCAATAGTTTCTTTCGTTCTTTTGAATTTTCCGGTAAAGAGCCATTGAGCAGATATTCTGTTATTTGAGTCATCCATGATTCTTGCTCTTGAGACACGCTCATGATCCAATCAATATCCATCTCATCAATGCTCGGAGTCGACATGACCTCCACTGGAGTTAACCCCAGAAATTGAGCTTCGCCTGTGCTAGAGTACTTTGCGAGAGAATCTTCTTTCATGTTTTCTTCTCGAGGAATATGACTTATCCTGTAATTATCGAAATCACCCAGGAGTTCCCAAGCCTTTGACAAGTAGGCGGGCAGATTTCCCCCTTTCGCTTGGAATTCCTTCTTGACTTGGCATACAATAAGCTGAGAATCACTGAAGATCTGTAACGCTCTGATGTTTAGTTCTTTATCAATCCTTAAGCCAGCAATAAGGGCTTCGTATTCTGCTTCATTGTTTGTTGAAGGAAATTCCAATCTTAGTGCATAGCATAATGATCGACCTTCAGGGGTTTCAAGTACAACTCCGGCTCCAGAACAGTAGTCGTTTCTCGCGCCATCGACATATAACTTCCATTGGATTGGGGAATCGTCGATCGTTTCCTTCTCACTGTTACCCTTATCTGTGAATTCTGCGATGAAATCCGCTAAAGCTTGTCCGTTGATTGCTTTTCGGGGATGATAAGTGATGTCATATTGACTGAGTTCAATATTCCACTTTAGAAGACGACCCGTAGTCTCAGGGCGAAATAGGACTTGCTTTAAAGGTTGATCAGTGAGGACTCTGATAGGATGAGCTTGGAAATATTGCCTCAACTTCCTGGATGCAATCAGTAGGCAATAGGCGAGTTTTTCCAACTTAGAGTAATTCATCTCTTCCCCAGTGAGTCTTTTGCTGATATAGTAAACTGGATGTTGAATCCTCTTGTCTTCTCGTATCAGCGCTGCACTTAAAGCATGAGATGATACAGCCAAGTATATAAGAAGATCCTCGCCATCGCCGGGCCTAGAAAGTATTGGAGGCATTTCCATATGGCGAACCAATTCATCAAAGGCTTTTTGGCATTCGGGAGTCCAATCGAAGTTTTCCTTTCCTTTCTTTAGGGCGTCAAAGAATGGGATGCATTTATCTGTGGCTTTGGAAATGAACCGACTCAAGGCGGCGACTTTTCCATTGAGACTTTGCAATTCCTTCTTCGTTCTAGGAGCTTTGACTTCCTTTAAGGCGGTAATTTGAGCTGGACTAGTCTCAATGCCCCTAGCGCTCACGATGAAACCTAAAAACTTTCCGGATTCCACTCCAAATGAACATTTTAAAGGGTTGAGCTTCATACCGTATTTTCGGAGGACTGCGAACATGTCTGCTAAGTGTTCTATGTGATCCACTGCTTTCTTAGACTTTACTAACATGTCATCGACGTAGACTTCCATAGTCTTGCCCAATTGCGGTTTGAACATAGCATTAACAAGTCTTTAGTATGTTGCCCCTACATTCTTCAGCCCGAAGGGCATAACTCTGTAGCAGTAAAGACCAACGTCGGTGATAAAGCTCGTGTCCTCCTGATCTGACTCATGCATCATGATCTGGTTATATCCAGAGTAGGCATCCATAAAAGATAATAATTCGTGTCCCGCTGTTCCGCCTACCAGTTGATCAATCCTGGGTAATGGGAAGCAGTCTTTGGGGCAGGCCTTGTTTAGATCTAAAAAATCGATGCACACTCTCCATTTTCCGTTGGCTTTCTTAACCAGCACTGGATTTGAAACCCAATTCAGATAGGTAGATTCTTTGATAAAGTTATTCTCCATGAGCCGATCAACTTCTTCTTTTAACGCTGCTGACCTTTCTGGACCTTGAGTTCTCCTTTTCTGCTTCACAGGTGTAAATTTTGGATCAATATTCAGAGCGTGTAATGCAACTTCTGGGGATATTCCGCACATATCGGCATGAGTCCAAGCAAAAACATCCAAATTTGCCTTTAAAAAAGATATTAAGATATTCTGAATTGACACATTAAGTTGTGAACCCACATTTAACACCTTGTTTGGGTCCTTTGGGTCAACAGGTACCGGTATTGTCGTTTCCACTGGTACCACTCTATTCTCCCCTGCACTGGCTTTTCTAGGATCCATCTCTTTCTGCGCTCCGCTGTGCTCGCCAGTGCAGGGCCCGCCCTGTAATTGCTACAAGGCTAGTTCTTTGATGCGGACTGGGGTTGCCGCATCCTTTCCCATTTCTCTTTTCCTTGTTTCTCGGAGCTCTGTCAGATAACACTCCCGTCCAGCATTTTGATCCCCTTTTATAACTCCCACTCCATTATCTGTGGGAAATTTAATGGTGAGGCACCATGGGGCCGGAACAGCTTTGAATGCTGCGAGAGTTGGATGGCCAAGGAAAGCATTATAAGCAGAAAATTCGTCGACAATCAAAAAAGTTTGCTTGCGGACCACTTTTCTTTCTCCCTCTCCAAGTTCTACAAGCAAATCAACGGTTCCTATCGGCTGTTTTGGCTCCCCAGTGAAGCCAGTTATTTTATGCAATGATGCTTGCACATCAGCCATAGGGATCTTCATTTGGTCGAATGTTTTCTTTAAAAGGATATTGCAGGATGCGCCACAATCAATGAGAACTCTTCTGACAATAGCTGGCCCGATACCAGCCGAGATGACTAAGGGATCCAAGGTAGGAGCTTCAATACCTGTGGAATCCCTGGCTCTGAACACAATATCATCATTGAAAGTTCTTTGTTGCTTCAGGGGCGTAGCACCTTCCAAAACAAATACATCTTCCTCGGTCGGTACATACTTCAAACCTCGGGTATACCTTTCCATCTCACCCCAGCACCTGCCTGCTGGGTGAGGTCCTCCCGTAATGACATTGATAACAGGCCTTCCGGATTCATGCCCTGCAGTCTTCTCACTTGTCCTGGGTTGATGAGCAGAAGCTCGTTGCCCCTGACTAGTCGAAGCAGGATTGCTGCTATTCTTTTCCACAAATTGCTGCAGCTTATTTTCCCTTATCAATTCTTCAATCAAAATTTTCAATTGGCGGCATTCATCGGTATCATGACCGGGTTGATTATGGAAGCGGCAAAACTTTCCGCTTTGTACAGCTTTTTTCCCGGTTCTTAGAACGGGAGGTTTAGGATAATCAACAGAATCTTTAGTGGCAAGGTAAATACGCTCCGGCGTATCTGATAAAGGGGTATATTCCGATGGCTTGAAGGAACGAGGCTTCTTTAGATTTTTCTGTTTCTTCCCATCGTTATTTTCCCTTTTCTGTCCTACAGATTCACTCTTGCGTGGAGCAACAATGTTATCTTCATCTTTTTCCAATGCTGCCTTTACCGGTACAGGACGGCTTTCCAGGCATATGAACTCATCTGCTTTCTTGTAGAATTTTTCAAGGGAATTTGGTTCCTTCATGTTAAGCCATTTTCCAAATTCGCTCGACTTGTCGATGGCCCTCATTAGTTAGGTCAAGATCATCCGTGGCTCTGCATTGTCTACCTCGGCCAGCGCTATATTAAAGCGATTCAAGAAAGATCTGATAGTTTCCCTGGATTCTGTTCTAAACTTGACAACGACATGATATCTTTGGCTTTTGAAGCGTATAGTCTGAACTGCTCCTTGAATTTCCGGGTTAGGTCAGAAATATGATCTATAGATCGAATTGGTAGCTTGGTGAACCAAAGCAGAGCTACACCTTCCAAATATACAGGAAAATATCGACACTTTATTTCATCAGAAGCCCTGGCACCTGTCATGTGCCAATCATACTTATACAAGAATTCGTTCGGATCACTTGTTCCTTTGTAAGCTGGGATAGTTGGAGGGACGAACTTCCTTGGGAACTCAGCCTTTAAGATCCTTTCGGTAAACGGGGTTTTACTTGGAGCGAAACCTCATTCCTTCTCGTCTTCATTCCTTTGCATGCTTTCTTTCATGATTTGTCGAACCATTTCAGAAAGATACCCCTCATCATTTCGAGCTTTAGATCCACCAACTTCAGGAAATGTCCGCTCAAAGGGGCTGGCAGCCCTCTCAGGAATGTTTCTTTCTTCATCCTCATGAATGTTGCCAGCAAAGTTCCTTTCATTACCCGTTGGTTGACGGTTTACCCCAAGCAAGTCATTCAACTTATTCAAGATTAGGGAATTTTGGGCATTCTGAGCTTCCAATTGTGCACTTTGGGCATTTATCTGCTGGTTCAGCCCTAAGATTACAGCATCCAACTCCGCTTTTGTAACCCCAACAGGTGGAGTGGATTGATTAGGTACTGGGGAAGCGGAGGTTCCCTCTTGAACATTTCCAGATCTAACAGATCTACTCTTTCTCCCCGGAGCCATGATTTCAGATAAACTTCTAGTCTTCAGAGAGGTTACTTCAACAAACTTTCGTGGAGCAATGATGATAATTGTCCTGAGTTCAATTCTCAGTGAAAGCACCAAAAATGTTAACGCTAAAATTTGAACGCTAACACCCCGGTGTGTAAAGTGTAGTTATGAAAGCACCACCCGATGATTCGGGAACAGAGTATAAGCAGAAAATCACAGAAAAAGCAGTGAATAACAATGATTTTATTGTGGTTCGGCTCAAGGCAAGCCTACGTCCACTTTAATTCTCTTAATTGCTAAACCGATTACAACTTTACAACAACCTTCAATTACAATTATGACGAGACAAACAACTAGAACTTTGGTAAAGAAAAATTCTTCGAATCCATGTAGATTGCGTTAGATTTTCCCTTGAAGTTAGTTGAGATGCCTTTCAAACTTGAAGTGTCGGGTGAGTTGAGGATTCAGCAGAGTATTGGCGCTTGAAGTGATTGGCCGAAAAAAGTCCCTTGAATGTTGGAGGTGGTCGCGTATTTATAGGGGTTTCTGGTGTCAAGTTGTAGGTAGTGGCCGAGATAAGCCAGGTCGTAAGCCGTTGCCGAGATAAGCTAGGTCGTAGGTCGCTGCTCCTCACCTATGCACGGCCTATGGTTTAAATGGGAGGCGCATATTCTTCTGGCCCCAAATCCCAAGTCCTAAGTCGCTGCCGAGTTATCGTGATGCGCATTGAACTGTTGCACTACTTCCCCATTCATATCCTTAGGTCGGTCACGACTTATCATGAGCCGTAAGCCGGCCACGACTCAGGTGTGGACCAACTTATTCTTAACAGCTAGGTCGGCAAACAACTTGAGTAGTTAGATCGGAAATCGTGTTAGGTCGGTAGACCTTTATAAGTCCTAGGTCGGAATCTCCTTGAACCTTAAGTCGGCATCATTTCAAGACGTTAGGTCGGAACTTTCTTTAAGGCATTAGGCCGGCATGCTTCTCAAGGCCCTTAGGTCGGTATCCCTCTTAGGTCTCAAGCAGTTAGGTCGGTCTTCCATGTTAAGATACTAGATCGGCATCCCTTCGTGTCTTGGGTCGGCATCCTTCGTTAAGTCGGCAGAGTGTTAGGTCGTTTATTTTCTTGGATCAGTGAGCCACGGCCGAGGCGGGGTTAACACTTCTTAATTATCTTATTTATTTAATTATTTTATTTTGTTAATAATTTCTAAGATAATCCATTCTTTATTAATAATTTTATAAATATTGAAGTGGACTTAGAACATTGCATTTTAAAATTTTAAATTCAAATTTCATTTGGAATCTAAAATTCAAAATGATATTAAGAATTAACCAATTTAAAATTTCATTTATTATTCTTTGAAATAAATGTAAATAACATTATTACTTAAAATTAAAACTTATATAAGATAAGTCTTAATTTGCTTAAAAAAACTAAGTATTAAATACATTACTTATTTAAATTATAAATTCAAGTTAACAATCATTTAACTTTCTTTATAAACCATTTATAGTGACTTCATTCAAAAAGAAAATCAAATTAAAGTATTTTTTTGAAACAATTTTACTCCTAATTAACAATTTAAATTTAAATTAATTTGAAAACATTCTAATTTTAAAACTTATTCAAATCCCAAATTTTTAATTCAATACACATGAAACCATTCCTTATTCAAATCATTTATATTTTAAACTTAAAATAAACTTTTGATTTGAACCTTGTTTTTAATTTTTTTTATTTAAAATACAAATTTATTTTTAAAACTTGAAGATTCAAAAATCTTAAGAAAACTGAACTTAAATTTAGATTCAAACTGGTGATTTGAATTATGATTCAAATTTTAAAATGAAATTTAAATTTACAGAAAAACTGTCAGGTTTCCCCTTTTTTATTATTTAAAACTGAAACCATTTTCAAATTTGAAAACTTATAAGATTTTCAAAATCATTTGAAACTCTAATACATATTTGATTTAACTTAACTCAGATTTAAAACTTAACCCCATTAAAATTCAGTTTTAATTTTTATATTTAAAGTAAAAACAAAACTACAGGTTTTTCAAAAAAACTGCAACCTATATGCCTAAAACCCGAGCAAGTACTAAATTTACTTCGAGTCAGAAGAACTCCTGCTTCGAGCCAAGTACAGCCACACTCGAGTATTACTTCGAGTTCTACAATACTGCAGTACCCCAAATCAACCAAGCTCAAAGATTTTTGCACGGTGCACGTGCACCGTGCCTCCAGTCACCATCACCCGCCTCCGGCATTTTCCAATCATCGACGACCAAGCCTACAATCAACCACCACCATCAGTTCTTCACTCGACAACCAAAAATCAAATTCAAGTAGCCTTCACAAAACCTGGAATTAAGTCGTGGGTCAGTTATCACTTAAATGCTGGGTCGAGACTTCTTCAAGGCATCCCTGCTGAACCCTAGATATATCACAAGTCCTAAGTCGCAAATGAGTCAACCGGTCCTCTCATAAGCGATGCGGCATTGAACCTTAACTTCGTAGTCTTAAGTCGTGTACGACTTATCATATGTCGTAGGTCGTGACCGACCTAATCTGATTCTCGGCTTGTGGCTTAACTGGGGTTAACGAGTCATGGTGCAGTATTGAATTTGCCTCTGTGGCCTTAGGTCATGAACGACCTAGCAAAGGTCGTAAGTCGGTCACGACTTAGGCGTAGTCGTCTTAACTCCTCGTCCCTCGAGTCGTTAAGTCATAGTCCCTTTAAGTTGTTGGACCGTTACTCCCTTGGGTCATTTAGGTTGTAATGACTTAAGTCGTAAACTTCCTTAAGTCGTGTCATCCTTAACTAGTAAGATTATGCAGACCTTAGGTCGTCAGGCCGTAATGTTCTTAGGTTGTGAAGGCCTTAAGTCGTAAACCTTAACTCGTAGAGGAAACTGGGTTAACACTTGCCCCTCGAAGCACATGCCTTAAGTCGTAAGTCGTGTGCTTCGACTCATCATAACCCTGGTGTGCCGATTCGAGTTCCACTTCCCTGAGGTATAAAATGCTTGGGTCGTTCCTCCTATTTCCTTCTTCCCATTACTTACCTCTGAGCTATTTCTGCCATTAACACGTCCTCGAGCTTTCGGAAACAAATTCAACCAGTTCATCTTACCGTTGATTCAGTCCCTATAATCCTCATCATCGCATCGCGTAAGTAAATCCGCAGTTCATTTGATTCCGCGATAGCTATTAACTTGCGAATTTAATCCAGTTCCTTATACCACGCTTCATCACAATTGTTGCCACGATCGATTGCTGGTGAGCTCGAGGAAGTTTGATTAGGTTTTGGATAATTCGCGAGGAGAGGACAATGGGTTTCAATCTATTTATATTTTATTTTTATCAGGCTGTTAGGGGTTTGGAGAAGACGAGATAATAGTTAGTGGGTTCATCGGTTTAGGGGTGAGACGGTCTATGGGTTTAGGAGTGGAGATAAGGTTATTCGTCTAGTTGGGGCATGAGTTTTAGGTCGTAACTGAGTTAAGACTTAGAAGAATTTGTATCTTTCTGACTTGAAGCCTTGTCTTTCTTTTATGATTCACGATTCAAAGGACTGCCGACTCAAAGCCTCAACGACTCAAAAGTGAAGCGACCTATCCTGTTTCTCCTCATAATTCTTTAGGTCGTGGACGAGTCAACCAGAGAACCAACGACTTAACTTAAACCGAAGAAAAATTCTTAACTCATAGACGAGTTAGCACTTAAGTTGTTGTCGAGTTATCACTTGAGTCGTTTACGACTTAGCTCTTGAGTCGTCTACGACTCAGCACTTGCATTTTTAAACTCTGCTTAGACCTTGAACTGTTGCATGGATTTTGATCTGTTGAACTTTGCTGCATTCTTTTACAGATTACTTTAACTTGTGGGTTAACAATCTGTTTAATATGATATTTACAGAAAATTGGGACGAATATACTGCCATCAACCGCCCACATCAAATGACAGATTAGTTAATAACAGATAATTAACTTAAGTAAATTGTGTGAACGAAGTGCTATCGATTTCAAGTAGAATATTAAAGCAACACTGAAATAGTCAATTGAAACTGACCAGCCTGCACTAATATTATGCTTGAACTTTAAATTAACAAGTTCTGAAATTACCGTAGTCGATCAATCGTCGACCAGTTTAATTCCAGTTATATTTACTTGCTATTTTTATCAGTTTTGCACGACACTTCACACTTTTAGGAAACGTGCACCTTCATATTTGAATATCCAGTTGCTTGTGTAGAATGACTTCTCAGGAAGAAGATGCAACAGTTCAGACGGGAGAGGCAACTGTTCTTCCAGCTCCACTAGTTAATCCTCCCGAAAGAGTTCCTACTACACTATCATATAAAGTTTTTCGCCAGCTGTGTGCTCAGTTTGGCATTGCTGAATCAGATGCCATTCTTCCTGAGAGAAGTAACACTGCTGACATAGCACCTTCTGGCTTTGTGACAGTTAACCGGCATATGTGCCTAAGTGGGGGCGTTCCTCCTTTCAATGACTTTTTCCAACAACTTCTTCATCAATTGGCCATTGCTCCATCCCAACTACACCCCAATGGCTACGCCATTCTAATGGGGTTGTGTGTGCTATTTAGGAGAACACTTGATCGACTTCCGAGCTTTGATGAAATTTGTTACTTATGCTCCTTTAGCCGGACCAAAGATCATCCTTCTATTACTGTTGTGAGAAGCGCCCGAAACCGCAAATTAATTGTTGGCCTTCCCGACACTGCTCACGGGTTTCTAACCCAGTTCTTCTTCGTTCGTTGCCCCCCGGGGTTTTATGCTCTGTGGAGGGAAGAAAGTAAGATCACCCATCCTTGCTTCGTTTGTTATCTGGCCTTTGTGAGACTGACCTGCTAAGTGTTAACTCTGCTTCTTTTATTTTCAGCGCTGCCTCCTCCCTCTAGGAATCCCAGTCACAAGTCGACTTTCGAGAGGCTTAAGGCCGTACCGGTTGAGGAGAGAGATATTCAATTTCTGTTGAAAGATGAGTTTCTGCATCAGTACGGACTTTTGCATACTTCTCGTTCTACGCGTCCTCATGAAATTCCAGACTCCCCAGCTAGAGTGTTGGATGCCTCAGTTTCTACTAGCACATCCATATCTAAAGGACCTGCTCCTGAGACTTCGCTAGTGAAGTGTTCCACTTCTGTTGATGCTGCAGGGCCGTCTGACAAACTTGCCCCGGTTATCGAGGAAGAAGAGCCTCAGGGATCTTCCCATCATTCACAAGAATCTGGTGAAAAAGCTGAGAAATCCAGTCCTGTTAAGCAAAGCAGGGACGATACTTTCGAAGGACTGAGCGACCTTTTTGCTACTTCACAAGAGATCTTTAAAGAAGATCCTATCACTGCTGGGATTTCTTCTTCAGTAGTTGAAGCTACTTCTACTTTGCAACAGTTGCCGTCGACTCAAGAGTTGACGCTATCTATTACACCCACAACTACTCCCCAATTAAAGAGTGGTTCGTAGACTGAAGCGCGTAGTTTGCACATCACACACACTTAGAATTCCTGGCACTTTTATGCTCTCTCTTTTCTTTTTTAAACGTTTGAAGGATTCTCAAGTTTTATTTCTTCTTTTTAAATTTTAGGTTTACCAATGAGGCGAGGCAGCTCGTACTATGATGACTTTAAGCGATATGGGAAACGCAGCCAGTATGGCTATCAATCCTATCCTCCTATTCATAGAGAGACTGATGAAGAAAGGGCAGCCCGGAAGGCTCGGGAAAGACGTGATTATGAAGAACGCTTTGGAAGACCAGATAGTCGACATGATTCCTCCCACAGAGAGAGTGACTCCCTTAAACGCAAATCTCATGATGATAAAGGGAAGAGTCACACAACTGATGACTCGAGCAAACGAGCCAAAGTTATTGAGGAGCCAATGCCTGTGCCTTCAGAGAAGATTACTGCTCCTACTTCTTCTCAATCTCCTGCCCCTTCCCCTACTGATATCCAAGCAATCATTAATAAGGCATCTTACCAAGTTGGACCAGGTCCAGCCACTCTTCAACGCTGATTTCCTAATTGGTGTTTAAAAGGAGTTCGCTTTGACCTCGATCTGGTTCCCATAGATAAAAATGCTATGCTACGGAACCTTGATGCAGTCAGAACCGATATTGAGAGGATGTCATCTTGGCAGAAACTCGTTGATGAGCTCCAAAGGGTGAATAGGGCCAATCTTGAAGCTATGCTTACCATGGAGAACGACAAAACTGAATGGCAAAAGATCCTTAAACAGCATGATGCAGAAATGAGGAGTATCGCCGATTATAATGAGAAACTTGAGGCAGAAGTTGGGAAACTTAAAGAGGAGCTTGCTACTTCTTCCACTTCTTATTCTCAAAGGGAAAGTGTGCTTCTTCAACAGGTGCGGGATGCTCATGCCGCGCAAAGGGATGCTGAGGCCAAGGCTGATGAGTTGGAGCAGATTATAGAGGGCAACCGTACTGACATTACTCAGTTGCGAGGACAAACTGGCCTTCAGGCTGCAGAGATTGAAAAATTGAAAGCCCAGTTATCCAAAGTCGAGAGAGAGCGGGATGAGGCTGTTGCGGGCAGAATTACCGCTGAAGAGGCCCATGAAGCCACCAAAGCTGATATTGGCTCGACACTATTTGATTTCTACTTGCAATGTATATTAGGGCATGGCAGTCTTGCATTCCTGGGCCCCAATTATGAGATTACCCTGGCCGAAGTGTGGGAGGCCGCACTAGATATGTTTAAAGGGGCCGGGTACACTGAAGAGGAGTTGGAGGTGCACTACTTAGACTTTGAGGCTCGCGTAGCCCTTGCCAGAGGGAAAGAGCAACTCGCCAGATCGCGGGTTGAAATAGTGGGGGAAGAGCATCAAGAAAAAGAAACAAATATGACTGTTCCTGTCCCTCCTTCAACTTCGGTCGATGCTGGCATTATTGGCTCTAGCTCTTATGTACCGATCCCTGCTCAAACTGATACCGGGGCCAAAATTACTCAAGTTACAGATGAATTGCAAGAGAGTGCTGAAGCCCCGGACTATGAAATTGATGTAATAAAGACAACTTCTGCAGGTAATTTCACTGTAAATTTCGCTCAAGTGGATTGCTCATTTACTTCACATGGGTTTAATGAGCTCCTTGACTATTTTCTCAACCTTGATGAGCCTTCATCTCCTCTCTTTACTGACTTTAACCTCTTTTCTTCTACAGAGAAAGTACCAAGCACCGCTCAGATTTCTCCTCCTCCGGTTATCCCTCCTCCGTCTCTCCAGGTGGCTCCTCCTTCTGCTTCTCAGCCCGGGTCGCAAGAGGAACAAATAGAAGCCCTCCATGGTTTAGACGATCCCATCGCTTCGCAGGAGCATAGAGACGAGGGACTTGTGGGAGGTGAGATATCCCCGGAGCGGACCCCTTCTGATGACATAACTTTGTCTAAACTTGCCACTCCGGGAAGTGAGTCTTCCTCAAAGAGGAGGAAAAAGCACGGAACATCAAAGAGGAGGGGGAAGATAATCACTGTTACTGAAGGGGAGCCAGAAGTTGGACTAGCTGCACCTACCCCTCCTTCTTCCCTTGTGCCAACTGACCGACCTGAAAAGCTAATCATTCGGCCGGGAAAAGGGTCCAAAGGTAGTAAAAAGAAGTGAACATTTTAGCTTTTTGCCTTTTGTATGTACTGGTCGAGAATTGTGCGGGTACCGGCCCCCGCTTTTCTTTATTTTGAAACCTGTACCTGCATTTCGATTGAATAAAATGATCCTTTGTTTGTACAGACTTCTGTTTGAATGCATTTATTATTCATTTTTGCACAAGTTTATTTATATGATATTGCAGCGGGCTTATGGTATGTTGTTTGAGTATTACTTTACTGATGCGGCTATACTATTATACCACGTTGCCCCCATACCATAAGCTTGCTGCAATATCTTATACTTCGAGGGGACTTGCACTCTTATTTGCTAAAGAACAATTATTTTATTCTCTTTAAAGAAAATTTTTGTAGAGTACAACTCCCTTCGTATAAGTTTCTACGCTTTGTCGTTCGAAGAAATCACTTTTTTTTTTTTACTTATGTGCATATTTTACCAAGTGAATTCTTCTATGTGGTAAAGCGGACCTCTGAAGGGCACTTTAACTTCTTCTTTTTTTTTATATACAAAGTTGTACCTCTGAGGAGGGATTTTTCACGTTTCAACACTTGGAAGTTTTATTTCAATCTCGGTGAAACGTGTACCTCCAAAGAGTTGTGCCTTTGAAGAAAGCTTTTTCACGTTTCAACACTTGGAAATTTTATTTCAATCTTGGTGAAACGTGGGCTTCCGAAGAGGTCTTTCTTCTTGATTGCGCCCTTGAAGAGATCTTTCCTTTGAACTGTGTCCCCGGGAGGGGGTTGTACCTCTAAAGAGGGATTTTTCACGCTTCAACACTTGGACGTTTTATTTCAATCTCGGTGAAACGTGTACCTCCAAAGAGTTGTGCCTTCGAAGAAAGCCTTTTCACGTTTCAACACTTGGAAGTTTTATTTCAATCTTGGTGAAACGTGGGCTTTCAGGAAGGTCTTTTATTTTGTCTCTGCATTTCAACTTTGGTGAAGTGAAATTCCGAAGAGCGATTGTTACACTTCGTCTCCTGGAGAAATGGGCCTCCGAAGAGGGCTTTTATTTTTGTTTGCATTTCAACTCCGGTGAAGCGAAATCTCGAAGAGCGGTCATAACGCTTCAACTCCTGGTGAAATGGGCCTCCGAAGAGGGCTTTTATTTTGTTTACATTTCAACTCTGGTGAAGTGAAATTCCGAAGGGCGGTTGTTACACTTCAACTCCTGGTGAAATGTGCCTCAAAAAGGGTTTTCATCGCCTGGAAGTTACTCTCTCATGGTTGGAGGGTCATGACTCCTCCAATCTTTTTTGTTGAGTAGAGAACTTTCTTTTTTGTGGCGTATGACCCATTAGAGGTCTTTATCCTCCGAAGAGTTGTGCCTCCGAAGAGGATTTGTGCTGCCGATGATGGCCTTGGTTGTTCCTTTGTCCACTTGCTTATGCTTTTTCAGTGATCCCTTTTTTTTTTTTTTTTTTACAAGTGACTCGTTTAATCCAAGGAAATGTACTTCATTGCCAGGCCAGTTCATGAGAACGAGCATCAGCTTCTTAATTGGATGTTTGTTTGTTCAAACGATCTCAACTTATTAGCAAAGGCCCGTTTCTATCGAAATCATAGGCTGTTCAATTGAAGTACTTCCTATCTAGGATTTGAATTCGGGGCTTTTGTGACTTGAAATTTGGCGAGAATCACTTGGTCCTTTTATGTGCAAGTTTCACTTCCACTGTCTGCAAAAATTTAAATCGACATTTCAGCAACACATTCTATGTACTTTTCATATCGAAAATAAAGCAAACATGTAATAATAATAAGGAACACAAGATTTATAGTGGTTCGGCCAGGAAATTGAGCCTACATCCACTTTATATTCTTTCATTATTTACTTGCATCAGTTTTACAATTGCTTTCAATTACAAGAATCATACATTCATAATTCTTTTTACAATATTTCAACAAAATTTTCAAGTAAAGTATGGACGCAAATGGTTGCTGTTCCATGCCCTTGGAATTTGATCTCCATCAACAGTGGTGAGTTTGAATGTGCCGTCAAGAAGCTTCTGACCTATTACATACGGTCCTTCCCAATTTGGCCCAAACACACCTGTCGCTATCATGATTCTCTTCAGGACTAGGTCTCCAATCTCAAAGCTGCGTTGGCGAACTTTGGAATTAAAATGTCTGGCTATTCTTTGCTGATGAGCTGCAATTCTGAGATTAGCCTCATCTCTTTTTTCATCAAGGAAATCTAGCGCTTCAAGCTGTAGCCTTTCATTTTCTGCTTGGTTGAAATGGATCCTTCTGTGTGAAGGAACCTCTGTTTCTACCGGGATCATTGCTTCCGACCCGTATGCTAATGAGAATGGAGTGTGCCCAGTCGCAGTTTTGTGAGTGGTTCTGTATGCCCATAGTGCAAGTGGTAGCTTATCGACCCAACCACCTTTTGCTCTTTCAAGTTGCTTTTTGATGGTTGATTTGATGATCTTGTTTACTGCTTCCACTTGCCCGTTTGCCGGCGGATGAGCAACTGCTGAAAAGCTTTTCTGGATTTTGAATCGCCTACAAAAATCTTGGAATTCCTCGCTTTCAAACTGAGTACCATTGTCTGTGATTATTTTCTGAGGCACTCCATACCTGCAAATGATATTCTTGGTCACGAAACTTATCATCTTTTTAGAGGTGATAGTAGCCAATGGTTCAGCTTCAGCCCATTTAGTAAAATAATCAACTGCAACAATAGCATATTTAATCCCTGATTTGGCAGTCGGCAGCGGCCCAATGAGATCCATTCCCCAAATTGCAAATGGCCATGGACTGACCATTTGTGTGAGTTCAGTTGAAGGTGCTCTAGGAATTTTGGCAAATCTTTGGCATTTGTCGCACTTTCTGGAATAGCTTGCAGCATCATGATTAATTTCTGGCCAAAAATATCCGTATCGGAGAATTTTCTTTGCTAATGTTTGACCACCTGAATGATCACCACATTCTCCTCCATGTACCTCAGCTAGGATCGTTTTGGACTCTTCCCTGGATACACATCGAAGCAATGGCATTGAGAATCCCCGTCTGTATAATCGGCCATCCTGAATTACATAGCGAGAGGCTTTCCTTAGTAGCTTCCGTATCTCTATCGAATTTTCTGGCAGAGAACCTCTGAGTAGGTAGTCCAGTATTGGAGTCATCCATGACTCTTGTTCTTGAGATACATTCATAATCCAGTCAATATCCATCTCGTCTATACTTGGTGCTGAAAGGACTTCTACGGGGACCAATCCCAATAGTTGAGCTTCACCAGAACTTGAATACTTTGCGAGGGAATCTGCCTTCATATTCTCTTCCCGAGGAATATGGCTTATTGAATAGTGATCGAGCTCACACAGAAGTTCCCAAGCCTTTGACAAGTAAGCGGGCAGGTTTCCCCCTTTCGTTTGAAATTCCTTCTTGAGTTGGCATACAATAAGCTGAGAATCGCTAAAGATCTGTAATGCTCGTATGTTTAGTTCTTTAGCGATTTTCAGTCCTGCGATAAGAGCTTCATATTCGGCTTCATTGTTTGTTGAAGGAAATTCCAATCTTAGTGCGTAGCATAATGACCGACCTTCAGGAGTCTCAAGTACAACTCCGGCTCCAGAACAGTAATCATTTCTTGCACCATCGACATATAACTTCCATTGGATAGGGGAATTGTTGAACGTTTCTTCCTCACTATTACCCTTATCTGTAAATTCTG
Organism: Allium cepa; assembly: GCA_030765085.1. Classification (NCBI taxonomy): domain Eukaryota; kingdom Viridiplantae; phylum Streptophyta; class Magnoliopsida; order Asparagales; family Amaryllidaceae; genus Allium; species Allium cepa. Next base: position 58,770,258 of record CM060930.1, read on the forward strand.
CAATGAAATCAGCTAAAGCTTGTCCATTGGTTGCTTTCCGGGGATGATAAGTGATGTCGTACTGACTGAGTTCAATATTCCACTTTAGAAGACGACCCGAAGTTTCAGGGCGAAACAGGACTTGCTTTAAAGGTTGATCAGTGAGGACTCTGATAGGATGAGCTTGAAAATATTGCCTCAATTTCCTAGACGCAATTAGTAAGCAATAGGCGAGTTTTTCCAACTTAGAGTAATTCATCTCTGCCCCAGTGAGTCTTTTGCTGATATAGTAAACTGGATGTTGAATCCTTTTGTCTTCCCGTATCAGCGCTGCACTTAAAGCATGAGATGATACTGCCAAGTATATAAGAAGATCCTCGCCATCGCCAGGCCTAGAAAGTATTGGAGGTGTCTCCATATGGCGAATCAATTCATCAAAGGCTTTTTGGCATTCGGGAGTCCAAACGAAGTTCTTCTTTCCTTTCTTTAGGGCGTCAAAGAATGGGATGCATTTATCTGTGGCTTTGGAAATGAACCGACTCAAGGCGGCAACTTTTCCATTGAGACTTTGCAATTCCTTCTTTGTTCTAGGAGCTTTGACTTCTTTCAAGGCAGTAATTTGAGCTGGACTAGCCTCAATGCCCCTAGCGCTGACGATAAACCCTAAGAATTTTCCGGACTCGACCCCAAACGTGCATTTCAGAGGGTTAAGCTTCATTCTGTATTTCCGGAGGACTGCGAACATTTCTGCCAAGTGTTCAATGTGATCCGCTGCTTTCTTAGACTTTACTAACATGTCGTCGACGTAGACTTCCATAGTTTTGCCCAATTGCGGTTTGAACATAGCATTAACAAGTCTTTGGTAGGTTGCCCCTGCATTCTTCAATCCGAAGGGCATAACTCTGTAGCAATAAAGACCAACATCGGTGATAAAGCTTGTGTCCTCCTGATCCGGTTCATGCATCATGATCTGGTTATATCCGGAGTAGGCATCCATGAAAGATAACAATTCATGTCCCTCTGTTCCATCTACCAGTTGATCGATCCTGGGTAAAGGAAAGCAATCTTTGGGGCAGGCCTTGTTCAGATCTGAAAAATCGATGCACACTCTCCATTTTCCATTAGCTTTCTTAACCAACATAAGATTTGAAACCCAATTCGGATATGTAGATTCTTTGATGAAGTTATTTTCCATGAGTCGACCAATTTCCTCTTTTAATGCTGCTGACCTTTCTGGACCTTGGGTTCTTCTTTTCTGTTTCACTGGTGTAAACTTTGGGTCGATATTCAGAGCGTGTACCGCAACTTCTGGAGATATTCCACACATATCAGCATGAGTCCAAGCGAAGACATCCAGATTTGCTTTCAGGAAAGATATCAAGATATTCTGAATTGATACATTAAGTTGTGAACCCACATTCAACACCTTATTTGGGTCCTTCGGGTCAACAGGTACCGGTACCGTCGTTTCAACCGGCACCACTCTATTCTCCCCTGCACTGGCTTTTCTGGGATCCATCTCTTTCCGTGCCCCGCTATGCTCGCCAGTGCAGGGTCCGCCCCGTAATTGCTACAAGGCTGGCTCTTTGATGCGAACTGGGGTGGCCGCATCCTTTCCCATTTCCCTTTTTCTTGACTCTCGCAATTCTGTCAAATAGCACTCTCGCGCAGCATTTTGATCCCCTTTTATAACTTCTACTACATTGTCTGTAGGGAATTTAATAGTGAGGCACCACGGGGCTAGGATAGCTTTAAACACTGCGAGCGTTGGACGGCCAAGGAAAGCATTATAAGCAGAAAATTCATCGACAATCACAAATGTTTGCTTGCGGACTACTTTCCTTTCTCCTTCCCCAAGTTCTACAAGCAGATCGATGGTTCCTACTGGTTGCTTTGGCTCCCCGGTGAAGCCAGCGATCTTCTGCGATAAGGCTTGTACATCGACCATAGGGATTTTCATTTGGTCGAATGTCTTTTTGAAGAGGATATTACATGATGCTCCGCAGTCAATGAGAACTCTTCTGACAATGGCCAGTCCGATACTAGCTGAGATGACCAAGGGATCTAGGGTAGGAGCTTCGACACCTGAGGAATCTCTGGCTCTGAAAATAATATCATCACTGAAAGTTTTCTGTTGTTTCAGGGGCGTAGTGTCTTCTAAAACAAAGACATCTTCTTCGGCTGGAACATATTTCAAAGCCCTGGCATATCTCTCCATCTCTCCCCAGCTCTTGCCAGCTGGGTGAGGCCCTCCTGTAACGACATTGATGATGGGCCTTCCAGATTCATGCCCCGTGGCTTTCTCACCTATCCTAGGCTGATGAACAGGAGCCTGTTGCCCCTGACTTGACGATGCAGGATTGTTGCTATTCTTTTTCACGAATTGCTGCAGCTTCTTTTCTCTTAGCAATTCTTCAATCAGATTTTTCAACTGGCGGCATTCATCGGTCTCATGACCGGGTTGATTATGGAAGCGGCAGAACTTCCCACTTTGTATAGCCTTTTTTCCGGTCCTCAAAGGGATAGGTTTAGGGAGGTCAACAGAATCTTTAATGGCAAGGTAGATATGCTCCGGCGTGTCTGATAAAGGAGTATACTCTGATGGTTTGAAGGATCGGGGCTTCTTCGGATTACTCTGTTTCTTCCCATTGTTATTTTCCCTTTTTTGCCCTACAGATTCATTCTTGCGTGGAGCAACAGTGTTATCTTCAGCTTTTTCCGACACTGCCTTCACCGGTACAGGACGGCTTTCCAGGCGTATGAATTCATCTGCCTTTTTGTAGAATTTTTCGAGGGAGGTTGGCTCCTTCATGTTTAACCATTTCCCAAATTCGCTCGACTTATCAATAGCCCTCATCAGATAAGTCAATATCATTCGCGGTTCAGCATTGTCCACCTCTGCCAGCGCTATATTAAAGCGGTTCAAGAAAGATCTGATAAATTCACCAGGATTTTGTTCTATACTTGACAATGACATGATGTCTTTGGCCTTTGAAGCATATAGTCTAAACTGTTCCTTGAACTTTCGGGTCAAGTCTGAAAACTGATCAATAGATCGGACTGGTAACTTGGTGAACCACAGTAGAGCCACACCTTCAAGGTATACGGGGAAATATCGGCACTTTATCTCGTCTGAGGCTCTGGCACCTGTCATGTGCCAATCATATTTATACAAGAATTCATTCGGATCACTTGTCCCTTTGTAAGCTGGGATAGTTGGAGGGACAAACTTCCTTGGAAACTCCGCCTTTAAGATTTTCTCAGTAAATGGAGTTTTACTTGGGGCGAAACCCCATTCTTTCTCATCTTCAACCCTTTGCATACTTTCTCTCATGATTTGCCGGACCATTCCAGAAAGATACTCCTCATCATGTCGAGTTCCAGATCCACCAACCTCAGGAAGCGTTTGCTCAAAGGGACTGGCAGCCCTTTCTGGAGCATTCCTCTCATTAGCATCATGAATGTTGCCAGCATAATTCCTTCCATTACCAGCCAGTTGATTGTTTGCCCCGAGAAAATCATTCAACTTATTCAGAATTAGAGCATTTTGGGCACTCTGAGCTTCTAATTGTGCATTCTGGGCGTTTATCTGCTGGTTCAGTCCTAATATTACAGCATCCAACTCTGCTTTCGTAACCCCAGCAGACGGAGTGGGTTGATTAGGTACAGGGGAAGCGGAGGTTCCCTCTTGAATATTCCCAGATCTGACAGATCTACTCTTCCTTCCAGGAGCCATTATCTCGGATAGACTTCTGGTTTTCAGGGAAATTCTCTCTACAAACCTCTGTGAAGCAATGATGATAACTTGCCTGAGTTCAATTCTCAGTGAAAGCACCAAAAATGTTAACGCTAAAATTTGAACACTAACACCCCGATGTATGAGTTGTAGTTGTGAAAGCACCACCCGACGACTCGGGAACAGATTACAAGCAGATAATAGTAGAAAAGCGGTAAACAACAACAATTTTATAGTGGTTCGGCTTTAGGGTATAGCCTACGTCCACTTTAAGTACTTTTATTAATAATCTCGTTACAAGCTGATACAATTCTTCCCAAATACAATACACTTTGAATTACAAGAGACTTAGAACAAGTAGCTTAAACTTCGATGAAGATGAGAGTTTTCGAATCCATGTTGGATTTATGTGATCTCTTCTTGAAGTTGTTTGTAGCGTTCTTAATGTCTTGATTGCTTCAAGTGTTGGATTGGATTAGTTTGGAATGCAGCAGAGTAACGGTGTATGAAGGAAATCAGCCAAAAGTCCCCTTCTAGTTGGAGCTAGGGTCGTATTTATAGGCAATTCTAGGCAGGAAACCTTACCAAGTCCTAAGTCGTAACCGACCTAAGTTGGGTCGTGGACGACTTAAATTAAGTCGTGGGTCAGTTATCACTTAAATGCTGGGTCGAGACTTCTTCAAGGCATCCCTGCTGAACCCTAGATATATCACAAGTCCTAAGTCGCAAATGAGTCAACCGGTCCTCTCATAAGCGATGCGGCATTGAACCTTAACTTCGTAGTCTTAAGTCGTGTACGACTTATCATATGTCGTAGGTCGTGACCGACCTAAACTGATTCTCGGCTTGTGGCTTAACTGGGGTTAACGAGTCATGGTGCAGTATTGAATTTGCCTCTGTGGCCTTAGGTCGTGAACGACCTAGTAAAGGTCGTAAGTCGGTCACGACTTAGGCGTAGTCGTCTTAAATCCTCGTCCCTCGAGTCGTTAAGTCATAGTCCCTTTAAGTTGTTGGACCGTTACTCCCTTAGGTCATTTAGGTTGTAATGACTTAAGACGTAAACTTCCTTAAGTCGTGTCATCCTTAACTAGTAAGATTATGCAGACCTTAGGTCGTCAGGCCGTAATGTTCTTAGGTTGTGAAGGCCTTAAGTCGTAAACCTTAACTCGTAGAGGAAACTGGGTTAACAAACATTATCTTAAAAACCACTTTACTAGTTACTAAAATTTTCTGAAATCCCCAAAAATTTTCTAACTCCCAAAATTTTCGAAAATTTTTGGCAGAGTCTCCCTTGTACGGAGGAGCTTTCGCGATATCGCGATACAAATAGATATATATACATCGACCCACACGGTCGGAAACCAAAATATATCACAATATACATATCATTTCCCAATTATATTTGCGTAGGCGTACCCTTTTAGCAAATTTTTAAAGCAAGCAGCTAATATATAATGCATATACGCGCTCCAACTCTATCGATCACCTCCCGTACCTGTACTTACTCAACAAACTCGTCAGTTTTCAAAGATATGAACATTTTAACAACATTTCCAATATAAATGTAAGCCAAACATATCCATTTCATAGCCTAACCAAGCAACTTCATAATTTACAAATGTTAACCATATTTTATCAATAATTTTTAGATTTCAATCACCTTTTAATTTCTTATTCAAGCCCAAACTTCATTTTATTTCACTTGAATGATTTACATTCAAGTTTTCTTTTTACAATTCATATTTTCCATAACCAAATCATCTTTGTACCAATTAATCCCATATTCACAACAAATTGGTTTATAGGCCTTACTTACATCAATTTACTTCAATTCGATTCCCAATTTGATTCACAATCAAATTTTTCTTTAAATTTGGAGTATTTGCATTACTTTGATGATCCATTTTCATTCATATGCAAAATTACTTAATAGAATTTCAATCCATTCCAAATTGATTCATAACCCATTCCATTTGCTTCTTAAAACAACTCAATTCCGAATACAACAAAACAACCAATTCTTATGCAAATTTTAGGCTATCCAAGCATTCTTATCACATTGCAATTTTTAACTCAATTTCTTATTTTCACTTCAAGATCATTATTTAAATTTATGTTAATATCATCCCATTCTATATTATTCACAGCCCAAACATTCTTGCTTTATCCCAATTATTGAATTAAATCTCAAATCTTATATTTCCAATTCATTACCATATATGTTTATATTAGTATCATTCAATTCTGGTTTATATACAACTCATACATTTTTATTTCCTCAAAAGAGTTAATTTAGAATTCATTTACTTGCATTCCAATTTTATTATCTAAACAAATTTCATTTAAAGCTATTTCATAAGCTTAACTATAACCATCTCACCATTTTCTTAAATGATTTCAATTTCATAATATCTAAATTTATTTCCATTTTAACCGATTCTTATCCAATCAAACCATTTACAAATTTTAATTCCAACTAGCTTATACATTCTATCAAATGTTAATTTCAAATTAATATATTCTCCAAATTCTAGCTCATATTCAATAATTAAATCTTTTATTAATAATAAGGCCACTACAAATCATTTCACACACTTGGATTTTATTTACGGTTCAACCATCGACCATCACTATTAAAATCCCATACCAGTATTCTTTCACACTTCTAATACTTATTACCAAAATTAAATCCCATTCCAAAACTGGATTTTTTTTATCTTTCAAATTTTGACCAAATATCAAAATTCTATTCATTTCCACACACATTCCATTTAATTTAGCTTACACAAAATTCATTTTCAAGCTTCTCTTTATTTAATTTAGCTTACGCTAAATTCATTCTCAAATAATTCATTTGAATTTAGTTGAGTTAAAATTTTATTCACACAATATCATTATTACTTCTTTAAGTTAAATTTCTTTTCAATTTAATCTTTTTCCAATTCTAATTCAAGTTCAACCAAATTTATTTAGCCATCTTGAATTCATATCATTTCCTTTACTATCTTAAATAAGAATTTAATTCTATTCATAATTATTTGTAACACAACTGAATTTTGATTTTGATTCAATCCAACTTTATTTCTCCATAAATAAGTCCAAAACTTATTTTCTATTTTAAGTTCATTCACATCCTTTTATATCTCACTTCTTCTTATCTTACTTTACATGTCATCTTTATATCCAATTTAATTTAATTCTGATTCATTTAGATTTAATTCAACTTCAAATTCTCAATTTTATTTATCTTATCTTAAGTTAAATTCAAAAATATTCCATTCTCCTTCATATGCTCAAATTTTATTTAATCCCAGGATAAAATTTCATTTTCCTACCTTATTAATATCAACTTCTGTTCCTATGTAAACCAACCTCAAGTTCAGTAGTTGATTCTCTTCATCTTTCACCTTTTAAATGGAATTTCTAGAATTCAATTTAATTCTAAACCTAATTTATTTAACTTATCCCAAGTTAAATTTAAAATTCCTATTTCCTTTAATATATTTTATTCTCTTTCGTTTACTCAAGTTAAATTTTAATTCCAAGATTAAAATTCTCATTTCCTACTTATTAATACCAACTTCACCAAATAAGCCTAATAGTTAATTCATTTTAATTTCACATATCATTTAAATAGATTTTGTTTTTCAGAATTCAATTTACCCGGTTTTACTCTGAAATCATTTTGAAATATATCAAATATATACCTATTTGGTATATTAATCAAATCTCCAGATTTCCAAAACAACTTGGTTATACCAAAACAATTTCCCCATTCTAAATTTTCCAAAACACTTATTATACCCAACAAGTTCCAAACAATATCATAACCAATCACTTTGGTAGCATTCCATCACTTTAGAAACTCGAAAATGAATTCTAATGATGTGGCCAGCATCATCTGGATTATTTTCCAGCGACTGAAGTGAGTTCAGTGCTTCCTTACTTCCCAAATTCATTTCAAAACAGTTTCCATCCAAAACATATTACCCAAAAAAATACTCCATCATTGCCTTCAAACGCCTTAGCAACATTTCAAACTTTCCCAGGATTTTAATTTTCTAAACCCATGTTTTCAATCATTTAAAATCCTTTCCAAAACATCCGGGATTTAAATTCTGGTTTTAATTCAAATTTAATTATTTTTCTCTTTTTTCTAATTTATACTTATAGAAATTTATTAGATTACAACCATTTCAAATATAAGATTAAATATTAGATTCTTATTTGATTAAGATATTAACAACCAATCATCCAAATATATAGATAATATTTTCAGAATTTTTTTTATCAAAATATAATTTTGGGTAAAATTATTTCATTTACCTACTTAAAAATCAATACTATGTCGGTTTATCTTGTTTAAGAGTTTAGGAACCCCTATCGATACGGTTGTACTTCCCGTACCGACCAGAATTCATGAACACTCAACCGATAAGTCAACACAGTATAAAAACAATTTTTATATTCACTAACAAGTACGCTCTCATATCTATTATTACACTCAACTCATTATAGAGTACTGTTGACTCTGTTTAATGAGTAATTTCCCCACCAAAGCCTAGGTTGTCGCCAACCTAATCTCTGATACCAAGTGTGACAGCCCGCAAATCCGTACCCCTTGAATCGACACTATTCAACAACAATCAACTCAAGTTGTACAGAAATACGAACCATTTGGGTTAAAGAAGAAGAGGTAGAAGAAGAAAATAGAAATCAATATCAGAATCTAACCATCGCAGTGGAATAAAATATAATAGATAATAAATGATCTTTACTTAAAAGTCAAATATCTCTGTTTACATATATTACATCATTAGAGTACAACAATCATGGCTCAACATCAATATTATACAAATGGATACAAAGCAACTCAACACAACGGAAAATGTATATATATACAAGTACGGGAGTATGAATCGCCATCCTGCTCATCTCCTGAGCTCCACAGCATCACATCCTGAATCCTATAATACTCAGTCTGACCCAAGCATTACAGTTAAATAACACCCGAGTCAGTCTGGAATACCAACGTGAGAAAATCTCACCCAGTTGATTATTAAAGTTTTAAAAATCCTTTGAGAACAAAAGCATCTCGTAAGACCACGCCACAAATAAACATGTCGGGTTTTTACCTTATGATAGCTAAAACAATTTTTATAAAAATCCTCTGATATTATAATAAGGTCTATATACAAATACTTATAAAATAGCTGAAATTGTTACATTCATTAAATTCCAGCTACTAGCCACAGAGTGGGTAATACAAACAAAACTCGTACAAGGCTCGTAGGGAGAATGGATTTCCAACAATGACTAGGCACTGGGGTACCACCTGTCACAGTACAGGGCCTAGATCACCGTACCGAGGACCACGCCCAATCCCCTGCAACACAAGGCCGGACCCATCCCTTGCTGGACAGTTCCGAATAAGATCACCCCGCGGTTGGGATCAGCAACCGCACCACTAAGCCGAAATAAAAGGGGACATCTAGACAGGGATGACCTTACTCTCAAATGGGGGCTACCCATGAAGCCTTGCTGCATATCCCCTGATTTTCAGTCATTCCCATTTGACGAGGCTTGAGGCTAAGCGTTACCTTTTAGAACGTCTCACTTAGAATGCCCATCGCCTACCTGACGATGTTCCGAAAGCATTCGTCCATACAAGTCCGTCCCGGGTTCGAACGGAACCGAAGGCACTACCCCTACTACATCCATTTTGGAAATATCCTCGGAATTAGTAGCGATAGCCCTTGCACTTCACAGCTCCATCTTCGACTCCGAACACGTTTCACGAAACGTACAAACCGGATCGAAGTGGTTTTCGAGAAATAAGTCTCGATCCCGGTCTCTTCAAAACGATCAACGCATTTGTCCAATATTGATAGTCGGTGATATAACTATCAATTAACATTCACGAACATCCATCACACAATAAATAATTTCCCACATTATTTATTTGCCTCAATTATCTTTACAAGATATATTTCCAAATCGCAAAACTCGTTTGAAAAGAATTTCCCAAAGTTCTTCCTTTACAAGGTAAATCCTTTACCATTTATTCCCATTGGAAATAACCAACTTCAAAACAATTTAGATTTGAAACAACTAAAACACTTCTTCTGAATTGTACTATAAATATGCAAGTTACTACTAGTTATTACTCAAAAAATATAATTCCAAAATATTTAAAGTAAAACTATTTATTTAGATATAAACTTGATTTTAATAAAGGTTAAAATAAACCAAATCTAAAAGTAGAGTTTAAAAAGATAATATTAGCTTTTACCAATAACTTAAACAATAACTTTAAAACAAATTTATTAATTTCTTCTTTAAAATAATAATTTCTTAAAATACTCTTTAAACAAATTTAAGCTTTAACTCTTATTTCAATAAAATCTGTTAAAATTCTAACTTGGTTTTCCAGGAAAACACACCCCTATTTGACATTTCCAAAGAATCCGTCTCATAAATCTAGCCGATTTATTTTAATTCAATTTATGTTAATAGCATAAATTCCCAATTCCATGCTTAAACATAACATCTTTCGAAGTTCAAACACTTTTTTTCCCATTTCCGAAAATTTATTTTAAAGTATAGGTTTAAAACATTTTTAAACAAAACATTTGGAGAATTCTTTAATGAAAAACATATTACGAATTACTTAAATAAAATCCCAATGGAGAAAACAGCATTTCAAAATATTCTATTTACATTTAAAACTGTAAATTTTATATTTGGAAACTTCGTTGCAACATATTTTAATTTCCCAAAAAAAAACACTATTCATTATTAAAATAACCCCTCGTTATTTAAAACAATTTATAATTTCTTATAGAATTTCTCACCAAAAAGCCACTCTTCCACATTTATCCATTGATAAATTTCCCACTTTATTTATAGTTACAAATTTACCAATTTCATCCTCTATCCAAACCAAATTCCAAATTTGATTCCATTAAATTCTTATTTAACAATTTCCTTTATTTCTTTTTAAAAACCCAATTAAATCTATTTATAATTAAATCCTGGATATGTAATTTTTCCAACAATAGCACGGTACAATTTAATTTCAGGGTTATCAATCACAATATATAAACAGATTGCATCATTAATTATAAAGATGATTACTATATTGTGAGGAACCCAGTTGGATCCCTCCAACCCGTTTCCTGCATCCACAAATATTAGCACATCACATATATAAATATTCATTTCATACTGATACAACATTTATATTCAACCAATCACACAGACATTTATTTTAATCAGCTAACATTCCAGATGTGAGTGAGATTAACTCACCTTGAGTTTTCGACGAGCGTTCAAATTTAAATTAAGTCGAACGGCGTTCGATTTAACCTAGATTTTTTACTTGCTTGGAACGATTCTAGAGCTGGTCCACTATGAAGTACGCGACTCTGCGATTCCGGCATCGTTAGTTTCGTTGAATTCTGACCAAACATGACAAAGTTGTGAATTTTATAAGTTTTTAATTACAAATTATCAGCAAGAATTTTTTTTTTATTATTATTACCAGAGAATCGTGACCGCGCATATTCACTACAAACCCAGGCCGAAGCTTACCTCTCCTACGTCGCGTTTTAGGGTTTTAAAAACCCAAACTGCCGCGCTTTAACCAAAAAACGCGACCATCCTTCATCGCCGTACCACCATCCATCACCACCGCACGAACGGCCACCTAGAGATCTACCAACGCCTCTAACCCTGATGAACTCGAGCGTCCCATAGCCACGTATGTCGCACTCAAACGACCGACAATCGAGCCGACATTTATGCCTCCTCGTCAAATGATAAACGACTCTGTCCGTTGGATGTGCTCGCTTGAAGAGCTCTCCATCCTCGCAGTAGAAATTTTTTGATAATAGTTTGTGGATTTAAAGAAAATTCAAGATAAGGTTTTAAGTGTTTTCGGCCATTGGTAATAGGAGATGGCGGCTCCAAAGAGATTAGGGTTTTGGCCAAAAATATCTGCATATAGACGTTTTATACTAATTATTTTAATATTAAATTCATTCTTAAACAGCATTTTCACACGATCTCCAAACGACGTGTGCCAACAGGCGTTTCTAAGGTTTTACCTACGTTTCGAACACAATGGAATGTATTTCGGAAGCTAATTTGGTCATATAAGCAAGTTGCGGAAATAAACGATCAATTTTAAGTTAAATCGATTAAAGTATTTCCTAAGCGTTTTAAGCTGCCGGGGTCAAACGACAACTCCGATTACTACGAAAATTAAAATCCGATAATAACTAACTATTACGGATCCAATTGCACCGGTTCCATCGAATTCCGAGACTGTGCCCCGGAAGGCTATTTTAACTCGTCGATTAAATCGAGCGATTTCCAAAATCGTCGAAATCACTTAAAATTTCACTTTTAAGATTTTACTAACTCTATTATAACTCGTATGAAATTTATATTCACATTAGAAATCGTTTCGATTCAGTTTAAATCAAAATATGATTATTTGCATTATTATAATATTAAATCCCATTATTAAGTGAATATAAAATTCCAAATTCAATTTAATAACTATTAATTTCATCCAATGGTCCAATATTATTATTTAAAACAAAAGAAACTTAAATAAATTTTTAGAAACCATTTCTATATTTATTTACACTCAGATTCACCAATTATCCCAATTCTAATATTAAATTATTATTATTCAAATTTCAATTTAATTCTCGTATTTGAAATTTAACTAATTCTATTAACCTAACCAAAATCTTTGTATTTCAAAATCAAATTATAATCCATATTCGACATTCAAAATGAATTAAACGTTCAAATCTAGCGAACCAAAATTCCGGGTCGTTACATTATGGAATATTTAACTTTGAAATATATGGGATTTGAAATGGTTTGTTTGAGGTTCAGATCTATATTTGGAATTGATATAAATTGAAATGGATTATTGAAAGTGAATTGAATGTAAATTGATGATTTGAGATTTGATTAAAATTTGGATTCTGGAATTCCAGTTGTTTTGGAATAGATTTGAAAAAATTGAAGAAGCTATTTTATTATATAAAGCATTTTAATATCTAGACTGATTTAGTTGTGGAAGTTATGATTTCAAGTCAGGAATTTCAAAGTGTTGTGATTTAAAATATTAAGATTTCGAAGTGCTATGGTTTCAAAATGTTATGATTTCCAAAGATCATGATTTCAAACTATTATGGTTTCCAAGATCTTGTGGTTTCAAGGTATTTTGGTTTGAAACGTCATAACTTTGAAAGTAATATTGATTTGGAAGAAATATATGTGAAATGGAAGATAGTATATGAATTTGGTTTTCGAAATGGTAATGATAACGTATTTATTTGGGTCTTGAAATAAAATTGTTTTTGGTTTCGAAGTATAAACTATTCTGAAAGGGATATAGTTTTGAAATGAAATGATTTTATTTTTAAAGTATAAACTATTTTGAAATTACCACGGCGTTATAATAACGATTGGTTGTTAAAGAGACCAGGACAGAAGTTGTCATACTCCCTGCAAACTCCGAAAACCACTTAACAACTGTGTATGCGGTGGAGATTCCAGAATGAAGTAGGATGGTGGCATCGTTCTTGAGGTATATTACGTGGACCCAACTGTGACGCCCCACTCCGAGACTCACATTAGCAAAGAGTATTATTAGATAATAACGTCTGCTAATACGGAGAATAGAGCTGGATATGAGCGACCATCTAAAGCCTTGCTTTAACTATCAATTGAATACATCGACAATTGTCATACCAAGCAGATTGACATATCCAATGAATACTTAAAATAAAACCATAGGTGGCTGGAGGATCTATCAGAACAGAATATAACAACTCAAATGTAATATACATCACAGAACAGTAGATCATCATATACACATATAGTAATACATAACAGAGTATACAAACTGATACATGTCAACTATTATAGCAAAACACAATATATAGGCGAATCCAAAATAATGCATATCAGAGTTATAACCAAAAATGACCTCACAAAAAGCTATAACAAAAAGGAGCTAGCTGAATAGTCCATGCGGAAGCAAAATATGCGAGGACCAAAAGTACCTAACCTGAAACATCTCGGTCTGACCCGAGTATAAATACACGGGACAGTCTAACTAAACAAATCAGTTAGACAATCTGAACAATAATGAACCTGCAAGGTCACAAAATACATATCCCTTAAAGAGATAACACAATCATCTAACAAAAGATGAATCATAACAAGACAAGCCTCATATCATGGGCAACACAAAAGGATATGAATATCCCAAAACAAGCCAAAAAGGAAAATAACAAATACCAATGAAGGTAACATAAGTTCTGCAAGGTAACCGCTAACATCGTGCAGCTCGAAAAGATCAACACCGAAGGGCGGTACCTAGGGAATATAAATATCAATGAAACAAAAGATGCTTGAGCTCAGTACTGTATAACAAGGATCCATAAGAGACAACACCCAAAGGAGACAGTCTGAAGACACTATCCTGAAGGTGATGAGCCCGAAGGAGACAGTCCGAAGACACTATCCCAAAGGCAACAAACCCGAAGGCACAAACCCGAAGGCAACATACCCAAAGGCAACAAACCAAAAGGATAAGTCCGAAGAAACGATCCCAAAGGCAACAAACCGTAGTGGTGAAGGTCCGGAGGCCCAGTACTGGATACCACTAATAGGCAAAATGTGTCAGAATTCTAGAAAAGGAACCCGAAAAGTGTTAACGTGAGTCCCATAACCACTCGTTCGCTATGACATCCCGGTATTTTGACCCCATTACTATCATAAGTTTTTTTGATCAAATTGAAATAAAATATAATATTTTCATTTATAATAAATAAGATGTTGGACATTTTTAGTTGTATATGTGTTAGAAAGGAAATTTATAATTTCAAAATGTAAACTAGACTCTTTTAACAATATTCAAAAATTAAATCTGTTTATTTAATAAATTAAAAGTTGTGTATAAATGGCATTTAATATCAGATACAAGAATGTAGTTAATAAAAATAAGTACAATAATACAATTCTTTTCATATTAAATATAAATATAAAATACATAGGTGCAAATACATTACAAATCCAATATTGGAAAATTTAACTTTAAATAAAAATAATATTTAAGTACTGTTTCTAACAATAGCTTTTATAACTAAAATAAAATAAGCTTATAAATATTTAACATGAGCTTCTATATAAATATAAATACTTACAAATATAGTTATAAACATGAGCTTCTATATATTTAACATAACTATAACATAAAAGTAGGATTACAAACATAATTACAAAATATAATATGTATAGGATATAAATAAAAATGTAACTATGTTAAGATCAAATACCTTTAAACAAAACTAACTTGTCTGCAAACATTTATAATATGCTAGCATAAATAATAAAACAAAACCCGCAAGCAACATTTATCTATATGTTAACATAAGTATGTTTAACAAAAATCTGCAAGTATGAAATTATGAATACATCTTAATACAAATACACTGCAAATATCTTTGTACAAAATTTTGTCAGCAAAGCATTATAGTGTAAACCCATATGAATACATTCAGTACAAACAAAGCCTGAAATATGTTATACCATATGTTGTGTCAGCAAGCATTAATTGTATGTTAACATATATGTTAACACAAACATTTAATTAGCCTACTTTTATGTACTGAAAAACAAAACTATTCAGCCGAAATGGTTGAATTGTCTTAGGCTTTAGTACATGATAAAATAAGCAAGATATGATATCAATTGAAAGCTTGTACAAGAAGACATATTGTTTAAAGTTATATATATGTATACATCATTTTATCCCTCAGCTCATTTGTATCTGCAAAAGCAAAAGAAACTTCACAAACCTGATAAAGCAAAAGAGAAGAAAAAATAAAAATAAACAAATTTCAAGTTCAAAGGTCAGGAAGCAAAGAAGTTACAGAAATACAAATTTGCAAATTGCAGTATCCTTGCATCATCAAATACTTCTCTGTTACAACAGTTTTGGTGAGTAAACATGTTTTCAAATCTAACTTTTAACATGGATTTCATGAAGTATTGTTATGATTTAAGTTCTGGAATGTTTGGCATAGTTCTATATGTTCTGCATCTTTATATTCTTACAGGTTTTAAATTTCTGTTGAGTCAAAGGAAGTAAAGAATAATTCGTACTTTTATATAAAGTCATCTGATTTAATTAGTAATTTAACTTAGTAAAAGTTGTTAAACCTTCATATTAAGGTTTGAAGTTGATTTTAAGAAAGCTGTATAATTTAAGCACTGGAAACTTAAACTTACAGTAAAAAGGTAAGTAATGATCAAAATTCGAGTTGCTTAAATTGTAAATTCAAAGTTATATCCTTAAACAACATACTAAGTTAATATTTTTAAGACCCATATTATAATTTTTAGTGAACAAGTCTGGGAGCAGTTTGATAATAACCCAATTTTGCTTTTCTATGAATTTCAGATGATTCATTCAACAATTTTTTGTTGAAATTCGACTTGAGGCTAGAGTAATGTTGTGAGATCACCAGAAAATTGTTAAAATAATTTTCGAATGCAAGAATTGTTGTGGGAAATAAAAAATAGGGTTATGGGTTCTGTGTTTTCGAGCCCTGTTCATGTGAAGGTCGCTTCGCCGAGGCTTCACCGAGTGCCATGGGATTTGGGTAGATGCTAGAGTGGGGTGTCGGCAAGATTTGATCGGAGCCACGTTGTCTATGGCGGTCGTGACAGTGGTTATGAGGTGGTTTTGTCCACTGTGTTCGTGGAAACAGTTCGACTTTTGGGCATTTTTTTGATTTCGTAGTTGTCGCGTTCTTCTGGGTTGCGATTTCGAACGAGAGGAGAGTTTGTGACTTGTTGGTGGTGTCGAGGTGCAGTTGCACGGTGGTGGACCGCCGTGCACGTGCACGGCGGTGAGGAAGGGACTGGGCAATTTCAACTCGGGTGAAACGCGAGTTGGATCGCGTGTTACTTCGGGTCTTTTGCTTTTGAGTCGCGTGATTATGCTAGCTTACCTGTTGTTTAAAACTTAAACTAACTAAAAAAAAGAAGAAGGAGAAGATAGAAACAGGGAAGGAAGAAGAGAGACAGAGAGGGTAACGCGAAAGAGGTAAGGGTTGGTCTCGAGTTCTGCACGAGGAAACACAGTGTCGACTTTGGGTTTAATTCCAGTAGCTTGCTAACCATATTAAGTTAAAGTAAAATAAGCTAAGTATAAATTATATTATTAGTATTGACCAAATTGTTTAAGCCAGGTTAAACTTTAAGCTTTGCAGAAAACAAAGCGGAGTAATTAATTTAAATACAAAGTTAATTAAGTAGACAATAAATTTTATAATTATAATTTAATACGTAGTTCCAAATGTAATCAAATTTGTAATTGAAGATTATAATGATAATCGTGTATAAAATCATTTGTAATTAAGAATCTAATTAATTATTTGAAGTTGGTTAATTAATAAATCATAATTAACAGATTAAATAATTAATTAATGATTAAACGATTAAGTTGATTAATAATTAATGATTAATTAAATAAATAATAATAATTAATTGCGTAATTGAGTTTTATAAATCAATAATGAAGGTATTGATTAGTAATTAAGAATTAATTCATTAATTAAGTGAATAATTATTAAGTACTTAATAAATTGAAATAAGTTAATTAATTAATAATGAATTAAGCAAGAATGAAATATATTTACTCTTGAGTATGCAATTAAGTTTAAAACAAATCAAACTTGTTGGTATGAATCGATGATTCTATTTGATTGCCTCTGATGTTTGTTTATATCTTGTGATGTTCTGTGATATTCTAGATATATCTGTGATGATTGTGCATGATTTATCTGTATTAAATTATTATATGATTTATTTGATGTTATTTATCCGTGTTAAATTGCTATATGGATTCAAATGTTAAATTTAAACTGTTAAGTTAATTAGACAACTTGGACTTTAAAATGGCATTTGGATTTCGATGAGACTAGGATCGGATATCAATTGATATTCCGAAAACCACATCGATCCAAATTAAACGATAGGTCGTGTAATCTCAAGTGAATATCGAGATTGTGTTTTCAGAATGCAAGGGTTATCGTCGTTAACTTTGAGGGTGATTCCAAAATGAGTGTAACGAGATAATACCTTCGGTTTCGTTCGAATCCGGAACGAACTTGTATGGATTGAATGCTTTCAGCACATCATCAGGCGGACGATGAGAATTCTAAGAAATATGTTCTAAAAAGGTAAACGCAGCCTCAAGCCTCATCAACCGGGAATGGCTAAAACAGGGGATGTGCAGCAAGGTTAGGTGGGTCATGCCCAAGCAGGACGAGGTATACCCCTGTCTAGATGTCCCTTTTACTCGGCTGTGCGGGCGGTTGGTCTACAGCCAACTACGGGGTTATCGTGTTCGGTACTGTTCAGTAAGGAATGGTTTCGGCCTTGTGTTGCAAGGGAGTTAGGGTGGCTCCTCGGTACTATGATCTAGGCCACGTACTGTGACGGACGGTACCCCAGTAGCCCTGCCATTATATGGGATCCAATTTCGAATAAGCACCGTACGTTTTGATTGTGCCCAACTATGTTGAAATGTGAGATGTAAGCATTTCAGCTATTTCTATATTTTACTTGAAAACCCTGGACACTATTATAATATCACTGGATTTCCTATGAAATGTTTTGGTTAGAGTAAGGTAAAAACTTACACGTATTTATGTGTGGGAAGTCTTACGTGATACCTTTATTTTAAATGATTTCAAAGTTAAACAACTTTAACCCGTTTACTCATACCAGACCCATGTCTGACCCAGAGTTTATATTTGTTTTTCATAAACTCTCGGGTACCCAAAATTTTTACGGGTAGCCAAGGGATTCAGGTTAGCTTTGACGAATTCTGGAGGAGTTGGAGCAGGAGACCAGACGTATGTAGCTATCTATATAGTTCCCCTCTGTTAGTTAGTTCACGATATTTGAGATGTATGTTCTGACAGATATGTATATGATAGTCATGTTATATGAAATTGTATAACTCTGACGTATATAACTATGTAATAGTTATGTTGATATATTATATTTTATTCCATTCCGCGGTGGGATTCTGATGTTGTTATTTTTTTTCTTTTCTTTTCTTTTCTATTTCTATCCCTTTCTTTCTTATTGATGTCACGTCTTCCTGGGCGTAGGAATCCGGGTCGTCACAGCTGGTATCAGAGCATTAGGTTGAGCGAGTACCTATGCTCTGGAGTAATATTTATCTTGAGAGTGCGTATTTGTATCTTCACATAATTATATATATATACCTATCTAAACTTGTTGGGTTACCTGTCTAAGAGGCCAACATGAGTTCTGGGAGAAGAGGCAGAGTTAGGGACAGTACTTCAACTGATAATGGTCGAAGTCAAATTGCTAAAGAGGCTGTTAATCCAGTACCGCCTCAAGTTAGTTTTGCAGCCTTATGTAAAGATTTTATCGATCTTGGAGGCCAACCATTTAAAGGTTCAGAATCGATAATTGAAGTTCAAGCCTGGTTACGTTCTTGTGAGCGTATTTTTAAGAGGATGAGATTGTCGGATGATCAGAAGAGGGATATGGCATCGTGGCAATTGCAGGGAAGCGCAGCATCATGGTGGGATGTAACAATTGCAAATATTCCTGAGTAAGATATTTCATGGGAAAGATTTAAGGAGTTATTTGAGGAGAAGTTTATGCCGACGGCAAGGAAAACTCAATTGTACCAGGATTTTCTGAATTAGAAGCAGGAAAGCATGACCATTTCTGAGTATGAGACCAGATTCATCGAACTTTCGTGTTATGGATCAGGACTCACTGATACTCCCCTCAAGAAGAATGAAAAATTTGTGCAAGGATTGAGGTCTGAATTCCAGAATAAGATGACGGTGCTCTTGAAAGGAACATTTGTTGATTTAGTTGATATGACATTGAGGTATGAAGATTTGATGAGCAAGAAATTGGAGGCAATGGCAGCAGTTTCAAGAAGGAATTTCGTTAACCCAAATAAAAGAAAGTTCAACCCACTTTGGAAAAGGGAATTTAAGGGAAAGAAATCGGGAAGAAGCAATAACGGACCCCGTAAGTGTTATAATTGTCAGCAAATTGGACATTTGGCGGATCAATGTTCTCAAGGAGGATCTCAGCAGCAGCAACGTCAGAGTGGTATAGGATTAGCAGTAGTCCAGAGATCATTGTGCTTTAATTGTCGTCAGCCCAGTCATATGATTAAGAATTGTCCACTTTTGCAGAGGACACTGGAGGATAAAGTTTTTGCTGTGGAAGCAGGTTCAACTTCTTCTTCTCAAGGCAAAGGAGTTTTGGAAGGTACCTTACTCTTAAATGGCAAATATATTAAAGTGTTATTGGATTCGGGTGCATCTTTAAGTTTCATATCTTCAGAATCAGTAGAAAAGTTTTCTCTTAAACCTAGTACCGTGGATCGTCCCATTATTGTATCTAATTCTATTGGTGGAGCAACAAAATTGGATACGATCTGTAAGGACTTGAAGCTTTCTTATTTGTCCCACAGTTTCTCTTGTGACCCGTATGTGTTAAATTTCAAGGGATTTGATCTTATTTTTTGAATGGATTGGCTCGATAAGTATAAAGCAGTACTGAATTGTGATGAGAGGACAGTTTCATTGGAGATTGATTTGGGTATGATTGCCAAAGTGTCGTGCGATAGTTCTGGATTTCACTTGAGTAGTTTTTTGCTAGGAGTTGAGACTTCTCAAGAGAAAGTTGAGGAAATCGATGTGGTTCAAGATTTTCCAGATGTTTTTGAAGAAGTTAAGTGTCTTCCGTCACATCGAGAGATTGAGTTTCGTATTGATTTGTTTCCAGGAGCAGTGCCGGTGATTCAACCCAGTAGGAGAATGCCTCCTAGAGAGAGAAGAGTTGGTTAAGCAGACGCAAGATCTTTTGGAGAAGGGTTTGATTAGACCCAGTTTTTCTTGTTGGGGCTCTACTACGGTGTTTGTCACTAAATCGGATGGTTCGCTAAGGTTCTGTGTTGATTATAGAGAATTGAACAAAGTGACCATTCGAAATAAACATCCTTTTCCTCGCATCGATGATCTTTTTGACCAGTTGCATGGAGCTTCTATCTTTTCTCAACTAGATCTAGCTTCAGGTTTCCATCAATTGAGAGGAGCTGAAGATAGTATTCCCTTGAAAGCATTTAGGGGACCGAATTGTTTTTATGAGTGGTTGGCTATGCCGTTCGGATTAACCAACCCACCTGCCTATTTTTTTGACCTCATGAACCGAGTCTTTAGAGATGTGTTGAATAAGTTTGTGCTGGTACTCATTGATGATATCTTGGTCTACTCCAAATCGGAAGAAGAGCATAGGCAACATTTGAGGATTGCATTGGAGACTCTGAGGAAGCATGTGTTGAAGGAAAGTTTGCAAAGTGCCATTTTTGGAAATCAGAAGTCAAATTTTTAGGGCACATTGTTTCTGGTGAAGCATTTCAGTAGATCCAACAAAGGTTGAAACTATTTTGCAATGGAAACAGCCGGAGACACCGACGGAAGTTCGCAGTTTTCTGGGTTTGGCTGGCTACTACAGAAAATTCATTAAGGATTATTCCAAAATTTCTTCGCATCTGACCAAGCTAACAAGGAAAGGAACTAAATTCAAGTGGACACCTCAGTGTGAAGAAGCTTTTCAGGAATTGAAGACAAGGCTAACTAGTGCACCAGTACTTGCTATTCCGGATGGGAAGAGCAAATTTGAAGTATGTACGGATGCATGTTTGGTTGGATTAGGTGCAGTTCTGATGCAGAACGGTAGAGTTATTGCATATGCTAGTCGACAATTGAAGTCCCATGAGAAGAACTATGCTACGCATGATTTAGAACTGTTAGCTATTGTTTTTGCTTTGAAGATCTGGAGACATTATCTTTTGGGAGAAAAGTTTGAGTTATTCATGGATCACAAACCGTTGAAATATATTTTCTCTCAAAAAGATCTTAATTTGAGACAGCAGAGATGGGTCGAATTTTTGGCATCTTATGATCTAGATATTTTGTATACTCCGGGGAAAGCAAATGTCGTGGCTGATGCTCTTAGTAGAAATGCTATTTTATCTCTTTTGGAAGTCGTTCCATCTCTCCAAGAAAAGATCATAGGTAAGCAAATGGAGGATAAATCTTTTGAGGAAACAATTCTTGGAACTAAAGACGGTCAGTATTCAGATTTCAAGATAGACGATCAGGGTATTTTAAGGATTAATGGTCGTTTGTGTGTGCCTAATATTGATGGACTGAGGCAAGAAGTTTTAGCTGAGTGTCATCGTTCTAAATTGAATATTCACCCAGGAATCTCGAAGATGTATAAAGATATGAGGAGAGTTTTCTGGTGGCCGAATATGAAGAAGGATGTAGCTGCTTTTGTATATAGTTGTGCCATTTGCCAGCAAGTGAAGGGAGATCAACAAAAGTCTAACCTTTGGAAATTCCAGATTGGAAGTGGGAAATGATCTCGATGGACTTCATCGACGGTTTGCCTAGAACCAGGTAAGGAAATGAAGGAATATGGGTTATTGTGGATCGTTTAAAGAAGAGTGCCCATTTTATTCCAGTTAAAGCAACTCGTACTGCAGTTTCCTTGGCAGAAATTTTCTTGAAGGAAATAGTCAGATTACATGGTGTTCATGTTAGCATAGTAAGGTACCGTGATCCTATTTTCACTAGTAAATTCCGGGAAGCTCTACAATCAGCAATGAGAACAAGTTTGAGATTAAGTACAGCCTATCATCCTCAGACGGACGGACAAACGGAAAGGCTTAATCGTATTCTGGAAGATATGCTGCGAGCTTGTGTATTGGATTTTGGTGGATCTTGGGAAGAACATCTTCATCTAGTGGAATTCTCCTATAAGAACAGTTATCAAGCGAGTATTAAGATGGCTCCTTATAAATATCTGTATGGAAGACCGTGTAGATCCCCATCTTGTTGGATTGAATCGAATGATCGACTTATACTTGGACCCGATCTTATTCGTGAAGCTTCTGCGAAGGTTGAGCTTATCAAGAAAAGGATGAAAGCTGCTCAAGTTCGTCAGAAGAAATATGCAGATAAGAGACGAAGACCATTGGAATTTGAGATCGAAGATTTAGTTTTTATCAAAATTTCCCCAATCATAGGTGCTATAAGATTCGGAAAGACGGGAAAACTTGCTCCGAGATATATTGGTCCATTCCGAGTGCTGGAAAGAATTGGAACTGTAGCCTACAGGATTGAATTACCAGAACGGATGTTTGGGATTCACAATGTATTTCATGTGTCTCATTTAAGGAAATATATTCATGACCCATCATTAGTGATAGAACTAATTGTTCAGGAAGATTTAGAAGTAGATCCCAACCTGACTGTGGTTAGAGATCCTGTTCAGATTGTAGATCAAGACGAGAAGCAGCTCAGGAACAACAAAGTGGTGAAACTCGCCAAGGTGCAATGGAGTGAGGATCCCAGAGATTGTACCTGGGAAACTCTTGATAGTTTTAGAAAAGCTTATCCTAATATATGTCCGGATAACTAGTAATGATGTTAGAATTGGCTGTTTGATTGTTTGTTTTGTATGTATGATATGTACGTTTAGGGTGTTAATATTAATTTTTGAAATTAACTGTTGTTTAAATTTCGGGGACGAAATTCTTTTAAGAGGGGAGGAATGTGACATCCCGGAATTTTGACCCCATTATTATCATAAGTTTTTTTGATCAAATTGAAATAAAATATAATATTTTCATTTATAATAAATAAGATGTTGGACATTTTTAGTTGCATATGTGTTAGAAAGGAAATTTATAATTTCAAAATGTAAACTAGACTCTTTTAACAATATTCAAAAATTAAATCTGTTTTATTTAATTAAATTAAAAGTTGTGTATAAATGGCATTTAATATCAGATATAAGAATGTAGTTAATAAAAATAAGTACAATAATACAATTCTTTTCATATTAAATATAAATATAAAATACATAGGTGAAAATACATTACAAATCCAATATTGGAAAATTTAACTTTAAATAAAAATAAGATTTAAGTACTGTTTCTAACAATAGCTTTTATAACTAAAATAAAATAAGCTTATAAATATTTAACATGAGCTTCTATATAAATATAAATACTTATAAATATAGTTATAAACATGAGCTTCTATATATTTAACATAAATATAACATAAAAGTAGGATTACAAACATAAGTACAAAATATAATATGTATAAGATATAAATAAAAATGTAACTATGTTAAGATCAAATACCTTTAAACAAAACTAACTTTTCTGCAAACATTAATAATAAGCTAGCATAAATAATAAAACAAAACCTGCAAGCAACATTTATCTATATGTTAACATACGTATGTTTAAACAAAAATCTGCAAGTATGAAATTATGAATACATCTTAATACAAATACACTGCAAATATCTTTGTACAAAATTGTGTCAGCAAAGCATTATAGTGTAAACCCATATGAATACATTCAGTACAAACAAAGCCTGAAATATGTTATACCATATGTTGTGTCAGCAAGCATTAATTGTATGTTAACATATATGTTAACACAAACTTTTAATTATCCTACTTTTATGTACTAAAAAACAAAATTATTCAGCCGAAATGGTTGAATTGTCTTTGGCTTTAGTACATGATAAAATAATCAAGATATGATATCAAATGAAAGCTTGTACAAGAAGACATATTATTCAAAGTTATATATATGTATACATCATTTTATCCCTTACCTCATTTGTATCTGCAAAAGCAAAAGAAACTTCACAAACCTGATAAAGCAAAAGAGAAGAAAAAAATAAAAATAAACAAATTTCAAGTTCAAAGGTCAGGAAGCAAAGAAGTTACAGAAATACAAATTTGCAAACTGAAGTACCCATGCATCATCAAATACTTCTCTGTTACAATAGTTTTGGTGAGTAAACATGTTTTTAAATCTAACTTTTAACATGGATTTCATGAAGTATTGTTATGATTTAAGTTCTGGAATGTTTGGCATAATTCTAGATGTTCTGCATCTTGATATTCTTACAGGTTTTAAATTTCTGTTGAGTCAAAGGAAGTAAAGAACAATTCATACTTCTATATAAAGTCATCTTATTTAATTAGTAATATAACTTAGTAAAAGTTGTTAAACCTTCAGATTAAGGTTTGAAGTTGATTTTAAGAAAGCTGTATAATTTAAGCACTGGAAACTTAAACTTACAGTAAAAAGGTAAGTAATGATCAATATTCGATTTGCTTAAATTGTAAGTTCAAAGTTATATCTTGAAACAACATACTAAGTTAAGATTTTTAAGACCCAAATTATAATTTTTAGTGAACAAGTCTGGGAGCAGTTTGATAATAACCCATTTTTTCTTTTCTATGAATTTCAGATGATTCATTCAATAATTTTTGTTGAAATTCGACTTGAGGCTAGAGTAATGTTGTGAGATCACCAGAAAATTGTTAAAATAATTTTCGAATGCAAGAATTGTTGTGGGGAATCAAAAATAGGGTTATGGGTTCTGTGTTTTCGAGCCCTGTTCATGTGAAGGTCGCGTCGCCGAGGCTTCACCGAGTGCCATGGTATTTGGGTAGATGCTATAGGGGGTTGTCGGCAAGATTTGATCGGAGCCACGTCGTCTATGGCGGTCGTGACAGTGGGTGTGAGGTGGTTTTGTCCACTGTGTTCGTGGAAACAGTTCGACTTTTGGTGATTTTTTTGATTTCGTAGTTGTCGCGTTCATCTGGGTTGCGATTTCGAACGAGAGGAGAGTTTGTGACTTGTTGGTGGTGTCGAGGTGCAGTAGCGCGGTGGTGGACCACCGTGCACGTGCACGGCGGTGAGGAAGGGACTGGGCAATTTCAACTCGGGTGAAACGCGAGTTGGATCGCGTGTTACTTCGGGTCTTTTGCTTTTGAGTCGCGTGATAGTGCTAGCTTACCTGTTGTTTAAAACTTAAACTAACTAAAAAAATGAAGGAGAAGATAGAAATAGGGAAGGAAGAAGAGAGACAAAGAGGGGAACGCGAAAGAGGTAAGGGTTGGTCTCGAGTTCTGCACGAGGAAACACAGTGTCGACTTCGGGTTTAATTCCAGTAGCTTGCTAAACATATTAAGTTAAAGTAAAATAAGCTAAGTATAAATTATATTATTAGTATTGACCAAATTGTTTAAGCCAGGTTAAACTTTAAGCTTTGCAGAAAACAAAAGGGAGTAAATAATTTAAATACAAAGTTAATTAAGTAGATAATAAATTTTATAATTATAATTTAATACGTAGTTCCAAATGTAATCAAATTTGTAATTGAAGATTGTAATGATAATCGTGTATAAAATCATTTGTAATTAAGAATCTAATTAATTATTTGAAGTTGGTTAATTAACAAATCATAATTAACAGATTAAATAATTAATTAATGATTAAACGGTTAAGTTGATTAATAATTAATGATTAATTAAATAAACAATGATAATTAATTGTGTAATTGAGTTTTATAAATCAATAATGAAGGTATTGATTAGTAATTAAGAATTAATTCATTAATTAAGTGAATAATTAATAAGTAAATAATAAATTGAAATAAGTTAATTAATTAATAATGAATTAAGCAAGAATAAAATATAATTTACTCTTGAGTATGCAATTAAGTTTAAAACAAATCAAACTTGTTGGTATGAATCGATGATTCTATTAGATTGCCTCTGATGTTTGTTTATATCCTGTGATGTTCTGTGATATTCTAGATATATCTGTGATGATTGTGTATGATTTATCTGTATTAAATTATTATATGATTTATCTGATGTTATTTATCTGTGTTAAATTGCTATATGGATTCAATTGTTAAATTTAAACTGTTAAGTTAATTAGACAACTTGGACTTTAAAATGGCGTTTGGATTTCGATGAGACCGGGATCGGATGTCAATTGATATTCCAAAAACCACATCGATCTAAATTAAACGATAGGTCGTGTAATCTCAAGTGAAGATCGAGATGGTGTTTTCAGAATGCAAGGGTTATCGTCGTTAACTCTGAGGGTGATTCCAAAATGAGTGTAACGAGATAATGCCTTCGGTTTCGTTCGAATCCATAATGAACTTGTATGGATTGAATGCTTTCAGCACATCGTCAGGCGGACGATGAGCATTCTAAGAAATATGTTCTAAAAAGGTAAACGCAGCCTCAAGCCTCATCAACCGGGAATGGCTAAAACAGGGGATGTGCAGCAAGGTTAGGTGGGTCATGCCCAACCAGGACGAGGTATACCCCTGTCTAGATGTCCCTTTTATTCGGCTGTGTGGGCGGTTGGTCTGCAGCCAACTGCGGGGTTATCTTGTTCGGGACTATTCAGTAAGGAATGGTTCCGGCCTTGTGTTGCAGGGGAGTTAGAGTGGCTCCTCGGTACTGTGATCTAGGCCACGTACTGTGACTTGCGGTGCCCCAGTATCCCTGCTATTGTATAGGATCCAATTTCCAATAAGTGTCGTACGTTTTGATTGTGCCCAACTATGTTGAAATGTGAGATGTAAGCATTTCAGCTATTTCTATATTTTACTTGAAAACCCTAGACACTATTATAATATCACTGGATTTCCTATGAAATGTTTTGGTTAGCGTAAGGTAAAAACGTACCCGTATTTATGTGTGGGAAGTCTTACGTGATACCTTTATTTTAAATGATTTTCAAAGTTAAACAACTTTAACCCGTTTACTCATACCAGACCCATGTCTGACCCGGAGTTTATCTTTTGTTTTTCATAAACTGTCGGGTACCCAAAATTTTTACGGGTAGCCAAGGGATTCAGGTTAGCTTTGACGAATTTTGAAGGAGTTGGAGCAGGAGACCAGACGTATGTAGCTATCTATATAGTTCTGCTGTGTTAGTTAGTTCATGATATTTGAGATGTATGTTCTGACAGATATGTATATGATAGTCATGTTGTATGAAATTGTATAACTCTGATGTATATAACTATGTAATAGTTATGTTGATATATTATATTTTATTCCATTCCGCGGTGAGATTCTGATGTTGTTATTTTATTTTTCTTTTCTTTTCTATTTCTATCCCTTTCTTTCTTATTGATGACACGTCTTCCTGGGCGTAGGAAGCCGCGTCGTCACATTCGCACTAAACAGTTTACTTTCTGTTAGTCAATTTCACACTCAAAGGAGTACAAAGTTTACCTCATCTCATCGGTAAACCAGACCCAAAGGTCAAAACATTCAAACGAATAGATTGGGAATTAACTAAGAAGTTGAACGCACGTGTTCGTAGCACGTGTTTTATCTAATCATTTAATTCTCCTCCCACTTCGCTCGGAGTGCGAAATTGTGTGTGTTTTAAATAGAAATTATAAATCGGAGAAATGAGCTTTTAATACAATTTAAAAGATTATTTTATAAAACCCCGTGTATGAAGTCAAAAAGGAATCTTCAAAGTCAAAGACGAATGATAAGAACAATCGGAACAACCAAAGATGATAAAAATTGGAATTTCAATCCCAAAAGAAAATTGGCCAAAAGATTGTAGATTCAGAGTCTGAAGTATACGGTTCAGACGTCTGAATCTTGAAAATTAAATGTTTTCCAGAACATAATTCAGACATCTGAACAATATATTCCAGACGTCTGAAAATGGCAATTTTAAGCCTATTTACTTTTCGGTTGCCCTTGAACCAATTCAGATGTCTGGAACTTTGATTCAGACGTCTGAATATTGGGGAATAAAATTTCCCAGTATAATATTCAGACGTCTGAAAATGAGGATTCAGACGTCTGAAACCTGTTTCTCAGGTATTTCCTGAACCTAGGCCATTGATGGCCAAAGCAAATCGAAAGCGATCGGATGAGCGATGATTACGGGGGCTTACGTCAAATGACTACCCAAACTTAACGACTCACCCAAACACTCCGAACCGCACAAACATCAACCATATAAGGATTTCATAGATTTAGCTTCAAAAATCATAAATTGGCAATTTCACCGAATCAATCCAAATCGAAAGCAAATGAACCTGTAAATATGTTAGGTATTCATTCCTAACAACCCAAGATAGTTGTAGGCATAGATGTGAGATAAAAATCTCACCTTTAACTCAAAAACATGGATGAGAAGCTCAAATGCTAAGAAAAGACCAACCACTCTCCACTTCAACTCTATAAGCTTCAATCTAAGATCAAAACAAGTATTTGCTAAGTTTAGGTTTAGCAATTTCTTAAATTGAAGAGAGAAAGAGTTGGAGAAGATGAAGAGGCGGCTTACTAATAGCTTCTCTTGGATTACGGAGCAAGAATTTGAGTTTGCAAGAGGAAACTAGGGCTTGAAATTTCTACTTCTTCTTCCTTTCCCCCATTTTCAGTTTAGCTTAAGTTTTAGAAATGAAAAGAGTGAATGGAGAAGAGAGGGCTGAGTTAGGGTATTAAGTTAAGCTAATAGGCTGATCCCAAACCTAAAATCCAAATAGAAAAAGTAGCAAAGATTCAATTTACTCCAAACATATCGAAGTTTATACTCAAAAAGATCGCAAACTCTATTTTGAACTCAATGGAAGTGGTTTCGGGTCCCAATTCGACAGTTTACAAAATGTAACATTTCGGATTTAAATCCGACGAATGACGCTATATTTATATAAAACATTTAAATATATAATCGTTAAATATGCAGGTTGTTACAGATTTCCCCTCCTTACAAAATTGCATCCACGCAATTCCTAGAGATGATATTTTTAACAACTACATGCATACATCATCCAAAAAGAAACGGAAATAAGCTTGAGATGAAAAGATATTCTAACCGTTTCCAAGCAAAGATAGAAACCGCGGTTATGATCGCTCGATAAACTCTCTGGTTTTCCATGTACAGTCATTAGAATTAGCGGACCATTGAACTTTAATGAGCGACACATCGTTGTTTCAATGGTGTCGCACCTCTGTGGCTAGCACACGAATAGGCTGCTGTGATATCCTGGAATTTCACACCGAATTTAAATATGATAATCTATATAATAAATTAATTTAAATTGATTAACTTGTTATTTTATTCAACAGTTAATAAATGGATAGTAAATATAAATTTATTTTAATTAAAAACTAATACATATATAAAAGGAATTGAATGTGTTAAAATTTTATTCATACCAAATTTGATTTTGAATTGGATTTTAAAATTCAAATTTGTGTTTAAATTGATATATTAAAGGATTTAAACTATGTTAAATTTTATTCTAAATTTTACTTTGAATTTTGAAGAATATTCCCATAATTTTAATTATGATATAACATTGGTTTTATCTTCATTCTTTAAGGAAATTGATTTTTTTAGGAATTTAAAATATAAACTTATATAAGAAAAATCAATTTAAGAAAACATTTAATTTCTTTTTTTGCATGAGATAAACACATGTTAACATTTAAACCTATTAATAAAACATGTGTTTGAAATTTAAGCCTTTTTGTGACAAGTGTCATAATGTAGGTTTTATTTTCTTTAAACTTTATAAAACATATTTTTTAAAAGACAATCTCATTTTTATTAAACAAGAAATTTTACGTTCTTCATAAAAAAAAAAAAATCTGAACTTCTTCAAATCTCTACTTCTTCAACCAATTTCTGAAACAAAAACTCAGTTTTATCACCTATTAATTCAAGATTTAAAGCATTTCAAAGTTAAGCAAACAAATTCAAGTTTGAGGCATCTTCAAAGCAACAACATCAAGTGGGAAAAGAAGATCTGCAGTTCCCATATTTTGTTCCTGCAGTTTGAATCTTCACATCAGAAAGAAAAAAAAAAGGTGAGTAAATTCTTAAAATCAACCCTTAAAGTATAAAAGTTGTATATGAATGTTAGTTATGAAATGCTTGCATGTCTTTTATTCTGTGAAGTGTTTGTTTACAGTTTTAAAATTTAACTGTGCATGTTAAAAGAAAATTGAACTCCTCTGTTATTTCAAGTTCAAAGCAAACTTTAGAACAAACTTCAAATTAAAAACTTTATGATGAGGTTGAGTTAATATCTTCTAATATAGAAGTTAAATTCAATATGAATTTAAGTGAAAGAAATGAATTTGCATAAGAAACAGTTAAATGTCTGCAGGAAGTACATATGCAGTAAAATAAAAATAATAATATCATGTAAATTTTGTTGAATTTTGAATGAATCAAATAAATATGCTGAATCTATAATGCATGTTATGAATTTTAAAATTGAAATTGGAATTTTTAACATACAAATGAATTTGAATTTTTAAATTTACTAAATTTGGGACTTTCTTCAAATTCTCGAGATTGGTTTGATTTCAACCTTTGAAATTTGAACTGAATATAGTTTAGATGATGTTTATCACTAGAAAAATAGTGATTGATTTTATTTTGCAACATGGAATTGGGAATGTGGGTTTGTAGGGTTTTGAGTACTGTGTTTTTCGAGCTTAAAGAATTTGATCGCGTGAAGCATTGTGGTGATCGAGTTGGGTATGGTTTGGGGTGGAGTTGCGTTTGGGTGTTGCGTACGCATGGCCGGAGTTTGGCGTCGAAAGGAGGTAGGATGGCCGTGGGTGATGGGTTTGTTTCAGGCATCTGCTATTCGACATTGGGTTCGAACTAACCAAATTTCGCTTGACGCCGAATTGAGGGATTCTGGGTTTGGATTTTGGGTCAAAGGTCGTAGTGGGGTTTGCGCGTGTAGTCGGCGGCGGTGATGGGGGTGCCGGAGCACCGTGCACGTGCACGAGGAGGGTTGGCTTGTGTCTGTTGTTTTCGTTCGTGCGCGCGTGGATTTTCCTCGAATTCACGTTCGAGTGGGTCACGTGAGAGTAGCATGTTGTACTCGGGTGTATGCGTGCGTTTGCTCGTGAGTGTTGTTGGGTTCAGGTAGTTGAAGAAGAGGGTAGGAGATGGAGTTGGGTCTGGGTAGTTTGAATTTGGGACGGGCTATATGCAAATTAATGAAGACAAGTTTAAGCTTGTTTTAAAACTTCAATTTGTTTTAAGTTTAAGGTTTAACACTTTATATTTTATCTATTTTATAAAGTGTCAAATATTTATTTCAAAAGGTATTTCACATCTTATTATTTGAAGTTTGAAATAGTTTACATTTTTAAATCTAACATGTTCTAAAGTAATTAGTTTTTAATAAATTGAATACTTAAATATGTAAGAGTTTTTAAAGATGAATGAACATTGTTTTGTTTTGAAGTTAAGTAGATTTTGAAATTTAAGTTTACTTAAATTTATTAGTAATTAGAGTTGGAATTTAATAAATTAATTTTGGTTAATTAATTGTTAAGATTTAAATTAATTAATTATGAATTAATTAATGGGTAATTAAGGATTAAATTAAATAACAATTAATAGATCATTAATTAATTTATTAATTTAAGGTTAATTCATAAGTGATTAATAATTGATTAATTAATTGATTAATGATTAATAAATTAGTAATTAAGAAGTTAATTAATTAATTGATTAGGAGTTAATTAATTAAGTACTTAAACATTAATTAATTTATAATTAATTGTAAATTAATTAAGGGTTAAGATTTAATTAATTAAATAATTAAGGTTAATTAATGGATAATTAATTATGTAATTAAGAAATTAATTTGTAATTAATTAAGAATTAATTAAGGTAATTAAGAATTAATTAAGGTTAATTAATTATAAATTAAGGATTAATTAATAACCAATTAAGGAATGATTAATTTTTAATCAAAGTTTAATTAATAAATAATTATAGTAATTAATTGATATTAAATAAAGATTTTTAATTTAATTAAGTAGTAATTAATTAATAATAAGATAATTAGGAGGTGATTAATTAATTAAATAATTGGGATTAATTAATGAATGTTTGGTTAAGGAAGAATAAGTGATAAATTCTTAAGTAATTAATTTAATTTAAATTAATTAAATTAATTATGATATGAATTAAGTAGTACTTGCTTGTGTATGATAGTTTGTATTGATATCTGTATATGGTTGATATCTGTTGAATGATTGATGAGTATATTCTGTGATGAGATGTTGTATATCAGTGATAGATATTGGTTATTATCTGTTGATAATGTTGTGTGATGCTATGTTTAAATCTGAATTGAACTGTTTAAACCTTTAAAACAACTTGGACCTAAAAGACACGCTTTGGATTTCGATGAGACCGGGATCGGGTTTCCTTATTTGGATATCCGAAAACCACATCGATTCCAAATAACGCTAGGTCGTGAATCTTATGTGAAGAGTGAAGACTCGAGGTATAAGGGATATACGTCTGTATAACTCTGTGGGTGATTCCGTAATGAGTTTGACGGAATAGTACTTATAGATTCGAGATGGTGAATCAAAGTGCAAGGGTTATCGTCGTTAACTCTGAGGGTGATTCCAAAATGAGTGTAACAAGATAATGCCTTCGGTTTCGTTCGAACCCGGAATGAACTTGTATGGATTGAATGCTTTCAAATCATCGTCAGGTGGACGATGAGCATTCTAAGAGCTGTTTTCTTTGTAAAGGTAATCGTATCCTCAAGCCTCATCAACCGGGAATGGATAAAACAGGGGTGGTGCAGCAAGGTTTCGTGGGTAGCCCCCACTTGAGAGTGAGATTTACCCTTCTCTAGAAGTCCCTTATTATTTATTCGGCTGGTGGGCAGTTGTTGGCCACAACTGCGGGGTTGTCTTGTTCGGAACTGTCCAGTAAGGGATGGGTCCGGCCTTGTGTTGCAGGGGATCGGGAGTGATCCTCGGTACGGTAGTCTAGGCCCCATACTGTGACGGGCGATACCCCAGTAGCCCTGCCATTGATGGAAACCCATTTTTTCTACGAGACCCTATGGTTTTGATTGTATTATCCACTTTGTGGCTAGTAGATGGAATTTAATGAATGTAACAATTTCGGCTGTTTTCTATTTATTTGAAAACCCTAGACCCTATTATAATACCACTGAATTTCCTATCAAATGTTT
This sequence comes from Allium cepa, assembly GCA_030765085.1. Classification (NCBI taxonomy): domain Eukaryota; kingdom Viridiplantae; phylum Streptophyta; class Magnoliopsida; order Asparagales; family Amaryllidaceae; genus Allium; species Allium cepa. The sequence goes on from CM060930.1 coordinate 58,803,999, forward strand.
TGGTAAGCGTAAGGTAAAAACTTACCCGTGTTTATTTGTGGGAAGTCTTACGTGATACCCTTTGCTTCAAAATGATTTTTTGAAGTTAATCAACCTTAACTGATTTACTCACACCAGACCCATGTCTGACCCGGAGTTTTTTTCTTCATAAACTCTTGGGTACTCAAATTTTTATGAGTAGCCAAGTGATTAGGTTTGGATTAGCATATGTTTTGGAAGCTGGAGCTGGAGTCCAGACGTACTATCTATCTATATTCACTGTAGTGGCATTTTGGTGTTGTGTTTTGAGTTGTATGGGTTGGGAAAACTCTTATGAATGGCTGATGTAATGGACTAGTATTATTTTGTGAACTCGGATAGGTAAATTATGTAAGGGATATATGTAATATTATATTTTGTTCGTTTCCACAGTGAGATTCTGATGATTGTTGTTTCTTTTCTTTCTATCTTTCTATTTCTATCTCTTTCTTTTCTTATTGATGATACGTTTTTCTGTGGAATGAAAGACGGGTCGTCACAGTTGGTATCAGAGCAATGGTTGAGAAACACCTAGGCTCTGAAGTAGTATCTATCTTGAGAGTGCGTATTTGTAATTTTCTTATATAACTATACCCTATCTAAATTGATTGGATTACCTGTTCGGGTAGCCAATATGAGTTCAAGAGGCCGTAGGGGAAGAGTTGTTGGGAGTGGATCAACTGGTAACAGAAGAGAGCAGACTGATGATGAGACTGTTAATCCAGTTACGTCTTCAGCCAGTTTTGCCGCCTTATGCAAGGACTTTGTTCATCTAGGAGGGAAACCATTTCAAGGATCAGAAACTATAATAGTAGTTCAAGCATGGATTCGCTCTTGTGAGAATATTTTTAAGTGCCTGAGGTTATCAGATGAGAAGAAGAGAATAATAGCTATGTGGCAATTACAAGGAGGTGCTGCAGTATGGTGGAATTCAGTGACTGCTAATATCTCGGAGGATGGTATGTCTTGGGAAGAATTTAAGGAGATGTTTGAGGAAAAGCATATGCCTGCTGCAGGAAGAACTCGGCTTTATCAAGATTTTCTGAATCTGAAACAAGGGAATATGTCCATAGCTGAATACGAGACAAAGTTCAACGAGTTATCTTGCTACGGTCCAGGACTTATAGACACACCTCTTAAGAAGAACGAGATGTTTGTCCAAGGGTTGAGGCCTGAGTATCATGAGAGAATGACTGCACATCTGAAAGGGTCTTTTGTGGAGCTTATTGATATGGCGTTAAGGTATGAAGACTTGATGAAGAAGAGATCAGTGGCACCAACTGCTACATCAGGAGGGAATTCTTCTAACCAGAATAAGAGGAAATTCAATCCTAACTGGAAGAAGCAAAACAAGAAGAAGTCTGGAAACAATAATGAACCCCGAAAGTGTTATATTTGTCATCAAGAAGTTCATGTGGCAAACAAGTGTCCCAGCAAAGGATCTCAGCAGCAGCGGCAGCAGTATAGTGGACCAGGGTCAGCTTTAGTTCAGAAGTCGCTTTGCTTTAACTATCACCAACCGGGACACATGATTAAAGACTGTCCGCTCCTTCATAAGGTTCAACATAACAAAGTATTTGCTTTAGAAGGCGCACCATCAAACTCATCAAAGGGAAAGGGAGTTTTAGATGGTACTTTACTTTTAAATGGAAAGTATATTAAAGTCTTATTTGATTCTGGTGCTTCTTTAAGTTTTATTTCCTTGGGAACTGTAGAGAATTTCTTAGTCACTCCTAGTATCGTAGACAATCCCATTTGTGTATCAAATCCTATAGGAGGGGTAACCCAATTGGATAGGATTTGTAAAGATTTGAGAATCTCCTATCTATCCCATAGTTTTTCCTGTGATCCTTATGTATTGGATTTTCAAGGTTTCGACCTTATATTGATAATGGATTGGCTTGACAAATATAAAGCTATCTTAAATTGTGATGAAAGAACAGTTTCGTTGGAAACTGATCTAGGTAGGATTGCCAGAGTAATGTGTGATAACTCTGGAATCCACTTGAGTAGTCTTTTACATGGAGTGGAGACTTCTCAAGAGGAGGTTGTAGATATTGAAGTAGTCCGAGATTTCTCCAATGTATTTGAGGAAGTTAAATGTTTGCCACCGCATCGGGAAATAGAGTTTCGCATAGATTTGGTTCCTGGAGCAGTACCTGTAATTCAACCTAGTAGGAGGATGGCTCCAAGAGAGAGGGAGGAATTAGTGAACCAAACTCAAGATTTGTTGGAGAAGGGTTTGATTAGACCAAGTTTTTCTTGTTGGGGTTCTGCTGCAGTTTTTGTCACCAAGTTGGATGGGTCGCTAAGGTTCTGTGTAGACTACCGTGAATTGAACAAGGTGACCATTCGGAATAAGTATCCTCTTCCTCGCATTGATGATCTCTTCGACCAGCTTCATGGTGCATCTGCCTTTTCACAGTTAGATCTAGCATCAGGTTTCCATCAGTTAAGGGTAGCTGAAGACAGTATTCCCTTAACCACATTTAGGGGACCTAATTGTTTCTATGAGTGGTTGGTTATGCCTTTCGGGTTAACCAACGCTCCTTCTTATTTTGTTGATCTGATGAACCGAGTCTTTAGAGATGTTCTGAATAAGTTTGTTTTGGTCTTCATCGATGATATTTTGGTTTATTCTAAATCGAAAGAAGAGCACAAGCAGCACTTGAGAATAGTTTTGGAAACTCTGAGAAGGCATGTGCTAAAGGCGAAGTTTTCCAAGTGTCATTTTTGGAAATCTGAAGTAAATTTTTTGGGCCACATTGTTTCTGGTGAGGGAATCTCTGTAGATCCAGCTAAAGTTAAGACTATTCTGGAATGGAAGCAGCCTCGGACTCCTACAGAAGTTCGTAGTTTTCTTGGATTGGCCGGTTACTACAGGAAGTTTATTAAGGATTATTCTAACATCTCTTCTCATCTAACGAAGCTGACAAGGAAGGGAGCTAAAGTTAAGTGGACACCGGAGTGTGAGGAAGCTTTCTAGAAACTGAAGGCAAAGTTGACAAACACTCCTGTATTGGCTATTCCTGATGGTAAGAGCAAGTTTGAAGTGTATACTAATGCCTGTATTGTTGGATTGGGAGCTGTTCTTATGCAGAATGGTAGGGTTATTGCGTATGCGGGTCGGCAGTTGAAGCCACATGAGAGGAACTACGTTACGCATTATCTAGAGCTATTGGCTATTGTTTTTGCTTTAAAGATATGGAGACACTATCTTTTAGGAGAAAAGTTTGAGTTATTCACAGACCACAAACCGTTGAAATATCTTTTCTCTCAGAAAGATCTTAATCTAAGGCAGCAGCGATGGGTTGAGTTCTTGGCATCATACGATTTGGATATTCTGTATACTCCGGGGAAGGCGAACGTTGTGGCAAATGCTCTTAGCAGAAATGCGGTTCTTTCTCTTTTGGAAGTGGTTCCATCTCTTCTGGAAAGGATTTCAAGCAGGCAGGAATCTGATAGTAGGTTAAGAGGAATTATCAGAAGAGTTAGGAAGGGGTAGTGTCCTAGTTTTGAGATTGATGATCAAGGAACACTAAGGATTAACGGAAGGATCTGTGTTCCGTATGATAGAGATCTGCGTCAGGAAATATTGTCAGAGATTCATCGCTCCAGATTGAATATCCATCCAGGAATCTCAAAGATGTATAAGGATATGAAAAGAGTCTTTTGGTGGAAGGGCATAAAGGAAGATATAACCCGATTCGTTAATAGTTGTGCAATCTGCCAGCAAGTGAAAGGAGATCAGCAGAAGCCAGCCGGGTTGTTACAACCTTTGGAGGTCCCGACATGGAAATGGGAAATGATTTCGATGGACTTCATCGACGGATTTCCTAAAACAAAGAAAGGGAATGAAGGAATATGGGTGATTGTGGATCATCTTACCAAGAGCGCCCATTTTATACCAGTTAAAGCAACTCGAACTGCAGTTTCTTCGGCTGAAGTTTTCTTGAAGGAGCTTGTGAGATTGCATGGCGTTCCAGTCAGCATTGTAAGTGATCGAGATCCGATTTTCACCAGTAAATTCTGGGAAGCATTGCAATCAGTTTTTGGGACTAATTTGAGATTGAGTACAGCATATCATCCACAAACAGATGGACAAACAGAAAGGCTTAATCGAATTCTAGAAGATATGCTGAGAGCCTGTGTATTAGATTTTAGAGGATCGTGGGAGGATCATCTACATCTAGTGGAGTTCTCGTATAATAACAGTTACCAAGCAAGTATTAAGATGGCTCCTTATGAAGCATTATATGGACGACCGTGTAGATCTCCAACTTGTTGGATAGAGTCGAAGGATCGTATTGTGCTTGGACCAGATCTGATCCGTGAAGCATCTGCTAAAGTCGAGCTGATCAAGAAAAGGATGAGAGCTGCTCAGGATCGACAAAAGAAATATGCTGATAAGAGACGAAGACAATTGGAGTTCGAGATTGGTGATTTAGTCTTTGTCAAAGTTTCCCCTATTAATGGAGCTATAAGAGTCGGGAAGACAGGGAAACTCGCTCCGAGATTCATTGGTCCGTTCAGAGTTCTCGAGAGAATTGGTGTAGTAGCATACAGGATTGAATTGCCGGACCGGATGGCTGGAATTCACAATGTTTTCCACGTATCTCATCTACGGAAATATGTGCACGATCCATCTCTTATTGTGGAGCCAGCTGTGCCGGAGGAATTGGAGACTGAGCTGGACTTGTCAGTTGTCCGACATCCTGTTCGAATTGTTGATCAAGATGAGAAGCAACTCAGAAGCAGGATAGTGAAGCTTGTTAAAGTCCAGTGGAGTGATGATCCCAGAGATTGTACCTGGGAGCCTCTAGATAGTATTAGGAAGGCTTATCCGGATATGTGTCCGGATAGCTAGTGGTGTTTGTATTGGATATATGTTTGTTTGGATGTTTGTTTGATGGTTGCTTATGTATGGATGTTATGTATGTTTGAAGTATTGAATAAAATGAAATTTTGGATTATCTTTTGTCTAAATTTTGGGGACGAAATTCTTTTATGGCGGGAGGATTGTGATATCCCAGAATTTCACATCGAATTTAAATATGATAATCTATGCAATAAATTAATTTAAATTGATTAACTTGTTATTTTATTCAACAGTTAATAAATGGATGGTAAATATAAATTTATTTTAATTAAAAACTAATACATATATAAAAGGAATTGAATGTGTTAAAATTTTATTCATACCAAATTTGATTTTGAATTGGATTTTAAAATTCAAATTTGTGTTTAAATTGATATATTAAAGGATTTAAACTATGTTAAATTTTATTCTAAATTTTACTTTGAATTTTGTAGAATATTCTCATAATTTTAATTATGATATAACATTGGTTTTATCTTCATTCTTTAAGGACATTATTTTTTTTTAGGAATTTAAAATATAAACTTATATAAGAAAAATCAATTTAAGAAAACATTTAATTTCTTTTTTTGCATGAGATAAACACATGTTAACATTTAAACCTATTAATAAAACATGTGTTTGAAATTTAAGCCTTTTTGTGACAAGTGTCATTATGTAGGTTTTATTTTCTTTAAACTTTATGAAACATATTTTTTAAAAGACATTCTCATTTTTATTAAACAAGAAATTTTACATTCTTCATAAAAAAAAATCTGAACTTCTTCGAATCTCTACTTCTTCAACCAATTTCTAAAACAAAAACTCAGTTTTATCACCTATTAATTCAAGATTTAAAGCATTTCAAAGTTAAGCAAACAAATTCAAGTTTGAGGCATCTTCAAAGCAACAACATCAAGTGGGAAAAGAAGATCTGCAGTTCCCATATTTTGTTCCTGTAGTTTTGAATCTTCACATCAGAAAGAAAAAAAAAGGTGAGTAAATTCTTAAAATCAATCCTTAAAGTATAAAAGTTGTATATGAATGTTAGTTATGAAATGCTTGCATGTCTTTTATTCTGTGAAGTGTTTGTTTACAGTTTTAAAATTTAACTATGCATGTTAAAAGAAAATTGAACTCCTTTGTTATTTCAAGTTCAAAGCAAACTTCGGAACAAACTTCAAATTAAAAACTGTATGATGATGTTGAGTTAATATCTTCTAATATAGAAGTTAAATTCAATATGAATTTAAGTGAAAGAAATGAATTTGCATAAGAAACAGTTAAATGTCTGCAGGAAGTACATATGCAGTAAAATAAAAATAATAATATCATGTAAATTTTGTTGAATTTTGAATGAAACAAATACATATGTTGAATCTATAATGCATGTTATGAATTTTAAAATTGAAATTGGAATTTTTAACATACAAATGAATTTGAATTTTTAAATTTACTGAATTTGGGACTTTCTTCAAATTCTCGAGATTGGTTTGATTTCAACCATTGAAATTTGAACTGAAGATAGTTTAGATGATGTTTATCACTAGAAAAATAGTGATTGAATTTATTTTGCAACATGGAATTGGGAATGTGGGTTTGTAGGGTTTTGAGTACTGTGTTTTTTGAGCTTGAAGAATTTGATCGCGTGAAACATTGTGGTGATCGAGTTGGGTATGGTTTGGGGTGGAGTTGCGTTTGGGTGTTGCGTACGCATGGCCGGAGTTTGGCATCGAAAGGAGGTAGGATGGCCATGGGCGATGGGTTTGTTTTAGGCATCTGCAGTTCGACATTGGGTTCGAACTAACCAAATTTCGCTTGAGGCCGAATTGAGGGAGTCTTGGTTTGGATTTTGGGTCGAAGGTCGTAGTGGGGTTTGCGCCTGTGGTCGGCGGCGGTGATGGGGTGCCGGAGCACCGTGCACGTGCGCGGGGAGGGTTGGCTTGTGTCTGTTGTTTTTGTTCGTGCGTGCGTGGGTTTTCCTCGAAGTCGCGTGAGAGTAGCATGCTGTACTCGGGTGTATGCGTGCGTTTGCTCGTGAGTGTTGTTGGGCTCAGGTAGTCGAAGAAGAGGGTAGGAGATGGAGTTGGGTCTGGGTAGTTTGAATTTGGGCCGGGCAATATGCAAATTAATGAAGACAAGTTTAAGCTTGTTTTAAAACTTCAATTTGTTTTAAGTTTAAGGTTTAACACTTTATATTTTCTCTATTTTATAAAGTGTTAAATATTTATTTCAAAAGGTATTTCACATCTTATTATTTGAAGTTTGAAATAGTTTACATTTTTAAATCTAACATGTTCTAAAGTAATTAGTTTTTAATAAATTGAATACTTAAATATGTAAGAGTTTTTAAAGATGAATGAACATTGTTTTGTTTTGAAGTTAATTAGATTTTGAAATTTAAGTTTACTTAAATTTATTAGTAATTAGAGTTGGAATTTAATAAATTAAATTTGGTTAATTAATTGTTAAGATTTAAATTAATTAATTATGAATTAATTAATGGGTAATTAAGGATTAAATTAAATAACAATTAATAGACCATTAATTAATTTAAGGTTAATTCATAAGTGATTAATAATTGATTAATTAATTGATTAATGATTAATAAATTAGTAATTAAGAAGTTAATTAATTAATTGATTAGGAGTTAATTAATTAATTAATTAAACATTAATTAATTTATAATTAATTATAAATTAATTAAGGGTTAAGATTTAATTAATTAAATAATTAAGGTTAATTTATGGATAATTAATTATGTAATTAAGAAATTAATTTGTAATTAATTAAGAATTAATTAAGGTAATTAAGAATTAATTAAGATTAATTCATTATAAATTAAAGATTAATTAATAACCAATTAAGGAATGATTAATTTTTAATCAAAGTTTAATTAATAAATAATTATAGTAATTAATCGATAATTAAATAAAGATTTTTAATTTAATTAAGTAGTAATTAATTAATAATAAAATAATTAAGAGGTGATTAATTAATTAAATAATTGGGATTAATTAATTAATGTTTGGCTAAGCAAGAATAAGTGATAAATTCTTAAGTAATTAATTTAATTTAAATTAATTAAATTAATTATGATATGAATTAAGTAGTACTTGCTTGTGGATGATAGTTTGTATTGATATCTGTATATGGTTGATATCTGTTGAATGATAGATGAGCATATTCTGTGATGAGATGTTGTATATCAGTGATAGATATTGGTTATTATCTGTTGATAATGTTGTGTGATGCTATGTTAAAATCTGAATTGAACTGTTTAAACCTTTAAAACTGTAACGATCGCGATTTTTCGTTGCCGAAAAACCGAACCGTTAGGGTTGAAGAAGAAGAAAGAGGTAGAAGAAGAGAGAAAAGGGAGAAGAAACAGAAACAAACAACAGAAACATGAAAACAATATCAGAATCTCACAATCGCAGCGGAACAACATATAATAGATAAATGAATATTCATTAAAACAAAAGAACTATACATCATACATTACATCACATCATCAGAGTGTACAACAATGAAATAACAGAAAAAAAATACTATATACAATAGATAATAGACTACGCTATCCAAGCTCGCCTCCAAATCTGCACAGCAACTCCCGAATCCAGAATAACCTGATAACCTAACTCTAGACTGCCCGTGTGGAAAATAGTGGGCACCCAGAGTATAGGAAAGGAACAATAAACTCCAGGTCAGTCATGGGACTGGTGTGAGAACTCAAAACAGTTTATCTTTAAACAAGCAACAAGAAAATTTAAATTTTGAAATCCGCAATGCTTTTTGGAAAATGAAACTACCATAAGGCCTCCCGCCACACACACAATGCAAACGCAGAATTGGAGGAGATTTCTCCTAATGATAGTCAAAGATGCTTACTACGCCAAAAAAATCAAATCATTTTTGATATTATTATTAGTGCATAGTGTAGAAAACAATTTCGAAAGTAGAATATAAATCCTAGCCATCATACGACATTTCGTCGTATGCCTACTATAGCTACCATGTTCAATAGCATGTTACCGCCACATTCCATGGCAGATTATACAACTAAAACCGTACAGGGCGCGTATTGTTTTGATTGGATTTCCAACAAATGGTCAGACTAAGGAACTTCCTACTGCCACATGGGATCGCCTCTGGCGGGACGTCCCGAGAAACTAACGTTACGGTTAGATCTCTGCAACACAAGGCCGGGTTACCTCTGTAAGTAGGTAACTACTACACGAATATGTCATCCCCCGGTCCTTTGGGACCTTTATCCGAGCGCTCGATACCAACAACACCATACAGTAATAGATATAGTGTATCAACATGAGTAAATATCTGGGCTCCATACCATGGTACCACCCTTTTCCAGAAGGGAATGACATACCCTAAAGGGCGCGACCCTCATAGCCGCATATTCCTGTTTCGACCATTTCCGGGGAGTGAGGTCCGACGAAGTCTCGTCCACAAAGCCACGCTTTGTGCAACAAAGCCATGCTTTGGTTCAACAGATGACCAAAGCAATGATCACAAAGATAAATGATCAAACAAATGATCATATCACAAATGACCAACCAATGATCATCACACAGCAGCACTCAGCATGTCACATTACCAGATTGGGAATATATCGCTGATAACCTTCAACTACATAACCTCTGAGCTCGTACGTCTCAGAGAAGGGTGTTAAGCTAAGAGAATAAATTCTCCGCCACCAATAGAAATGTATTTGAAAGAAATCTGCTCTATATCTCAAAATGTAATGTCAGACATGTAACTATACAAGTCTGTTCCGGGTTCGAACAGAACCGAAGGCACTTCCAAAGAAGCCCTTGTAATCCGGGTATCCAAAATCCCGATAAAATTTCCCATCACAAAGGAAATATCCATACCGTAGCTAACGATGCAGAGACAATCGATAGGTCATCCTATCGTTTTCACAAATACCCGGTCTTCACACCGGTCTTCAAATGCGATCCAAACGACGTATCGCATATTCGGAATGGGTTATATGACACAAAGGTCCTCCCCCGGCTAAACCGAATAGCGAGCGCTTATTTTAAAAATAAGTGTAGCATTCAATTTCAAACAATCACAACAATTACCATCCAAGGGTAAATACTGATAGTCGGTTATTTAACTATCAATAGAGATGCGCAACATCATCAGATTCCAAATAATTTTCCAAATTATTTAATCCCAAAAATTCTTTACAAGATATATATACACCTTCCAAATAATTGCCCAAATTATTTGTTTAACCAAAAATATCTTTACACGGTATAATCTCCACACTTCAACCATTTGAAAACCAATTTCAAATTACTTTTCATCTTTTATACCTTTGAAAACAAATTCCAAATCATCAAATAAATCCTTACCGATTTATTTTAAACTTACGTTCCAATTCGTAAATTTATTTTCTATACTTCAAAATAAATCAATATTTATTTTTAACAAATTTCCCTTCCTTTACAAATTCCATAGCGAATTTCAAATTTCCAAATATCTACTAGTATATGATTCTCAAATCGATTTCAAAATATCCGCTTACAATTTACCTTTGAAAGATAAATTCTCAAAAACGTTCCATTTCATATTGGAAAAACATTTCCATACTTATTTAATAATAAGTAATTCACAAATTTATTTATTTTCAACAATTTGAAGATATTCAATATACTTAAATCACGGTTAAGTATATATTTCATCCTTTTAAGAAAACCATTCTCTTATTCACATTTATTTGGGTTAAAACAGATGTTGCGTAAAACATCGTTACGACAACCCAAAATCACTAGTATAGGGATTTGAAATAAAAATAGAAACATAAATTCCAATACTACACAAAATATTTCCATTTGGAAACCATTTACTATAACAACGGTGTTATAGTCCACCGTTTCTCTATTTTCTCGAAGACGCCTATTTCAACATTGAATGTTGAAATCTATGTATTCGATACTTAATGCATTTTAAAGCATCTTTAAATCGTTTTAAAATTCCCTTTAAAACATTCTTCTCCCAAAACATGTCCATTTGACTTAATAATATATTCATCGTTTAAAAGAGTAAATATAACCCCTTTAACAAATTCTAAATTCATTTTATCAAATTCCATTGATTTCAAATTTATAAACAACGTTTATAAATTCTATTTCTATTAATAACTTCGGTTTAGAAATCCCTTTTATTGAGCCAATTCAATTTATAAACCCAATTTCTATACCAAAAGTTCGTATTATAAGTCAAGAACTTATAATCTATTTATTTACTAAACCGTTCCTTTAAAACTTCACAATTTCTTAAATCTTATTACTGATAAGATTCCTTTAAGTTTCATAATAGTTTTCAACTTATAAAAACCACCTTTATTAACAATTTCTATAATTATCCCCTTTTAAATGCCCAAAATCCATTTTTATAAGTTAATTACTTATAAACTTTTATTTTCAACGTTTATTCCTTTTTATAACTTTCAAAATTTATAAATCTATAGTTTTTTTTTTAGTGAAATCCATTTTATACCCCCTTTTAACACTTTATAAACTCGTTTCATAATTCCAATAAATTTAATTTATAGATATCAATTTATAAAACTTTTATATAAACTGTTAATAATAATTATTCAAAATCCCAATTCAACTATTTTATAAAATCTATTGATTTTAAAATTTTCCTTTTGGTTATATTTCATAAAAATATTAATTTTTTACAACATAAAAACTTATACGTTTATTTATTTTAAAGTGAATCAATTTAAAATTTTAATAAAACATATATTTTGGAAAAATCACTTTAAAATGCTTTTAAATTCAAAATCGTTATTTTTTTTTTAACTTTAAAAATGAATCCGATGATGCAATAGCATCAAATAGTCAATCACGGGAATAACATCATATATCGATATGATAGTTAACAATCAACACAATATTTATAAACAAATAAATATTTGTGAGGATTCCAGTTGGATCCCTCCAACCTGTTTCCCTGCATCCACAGACGTTAGCACAATACCAATCCCGTTTCAAGACGGGATATGGCGGTATATGGGATTTTATAAAATATTATCCGCTTAATAGGCGGCGCAATAGGGTCTCATCCGCTATACGAGGCGGGAAATCAAATCCAATATATACATATGCCAATATATATATATATATATATATATATATATATATTGCTATATATAGTATATGTCCTACTATATCTACTACCACAATCAAACAGCAATCATCAATCAATAATAACTATTTAAAATTTTAAACCAAACGGTTCGATTGAGTGAGGAGTTCTCACCTTGATTTTATTTCCGTTTTCGGCGTTCGTTTCGAATAAAATTAAAAGAACGTTTAATTTTACCCAAAATTCAAACGAGCTCCAATCGACTCCAAATCAGCTTCATCGCGAAGAGCACGACCATACGATTCCAACGCACTTTGATTCGTCCAAATCGGACCTCGCATGAAAAAGTTATCGCGTTACAAAGTTTGAACGAATTTTTATAAAACTAAATCACATATCCTTTTATAATTTCAACCTGATTCAATCCAGGCTGCACATCACTTTCTCTCCCCCTTCCCTCTCTTCACGCACGCAACTATTCTCCTCTACAGGTAAAAACGCACGCAGATAACCCATCAATCTCGATTCTAGGGTTCCATATCGCGACTCCATTCCTCATCTATTCGTTGATCAAGAGATGCCATTCAAAGGAGCTTCACGAGCTCCACCCATGGTCGAAGACCGGCCAAACTCGGTGGTTCCCAGCCCCCTAGAAACGCATGCAACTTACCTATGAATGCGGGCCCCTAACGGCCACCCTGCTGCTCCGATCACCACCGTTTAGATCGAAGATCTCGATGCGCTCAACATTTTTCCAGTTGAAAGATTCTCGATTCGATTAGCGGATTTGTAGATTTTGAGAGGAGAAAACGAGACGATTTCGGCCATTAAACATATAGGAGGCGGCTGGCTTGATGATAAACTAGGGTTTAGTGAAAATATTAATATATATATATATATATATATATATATGTTATTAATATTATTTTAATAATAAAATTTCCAATTTAACAACTTATGCAAACGACCTCCAAACTACGCGTTTCGACAGGCGATCTTGGGGTTTTTCCGCGTTCCGGACACAATGGAACAGGTTTCGGAAGCTAATTCCATCGTATGTGTGAGATACGGCAATAAACGTTCAATTTAAATTAAAACCGATTTAAACGATTTCTAGGCGTTTTGGCTTGTACCGGACAAACGGTAAATCTGATTGACTTGAAATTTGAAATCTTACAATAATATCACATTACGGATCCGATGAAACTGGTTTCGTCGAAATCCGAGACCGTTTGAAAAATGGCTATTTTAACTTGCTAAATTAATATTACAACAATATCGATGCGTTTCAAGCTGCCACGGTCAAACGACAACTCCGATTGCTACGAAAGTTGAAATCCGATAATAACTAATAATTACCGATCCAATGGAACTCGTTTCGTTCAATTCTGAGACTATTCAAAAATTGGCTATTTTTCAGTCAATAATTAAATATTAAAATATTCGATTTTCACAAATAAATTCCAAATTCAATTTTAAAAGTTCTATAACATTACTATAACTTCAATATGATAAAATAAAATTTTCCAAATCATTTCAATCATATTTAAACCCAATATTTAATTATTTCTGGCATTTCAACTATTATATTATCGATTTAATTGTCCGATTATATCCAAATATTCGAAAAATAAATTATTTAACTTCAAATTTCTACTTATTATCATTTAAAATCAATTAAATATTCAAATTTAAATTATCAAAAATTCTGGTTCGTTACAATCTTCCCCCCTTAAAAAAATTTCGTCCTCGAAATTGTAAGTCAAGGAGAATGATCCTAATCCGTTTATATTTTTTCCAAAACTAACAGTTTTATCAACTTTTTAACACAAATCTTTTTATTAAAGATTTACGATCATTTCAATTAGCTTTCCAACTTCAATTATAGGTTTCAAACAACATTGTTTACTTAATAATTCAAATTTAAATTTAAATTCAAAATTTTAAACTTTCAAAATTTCCCAAAATTTTTCCTAACACCCGAAATTTTCGAAAAATTTCGCCAGCGTCTCCTTTGCACGGCTAGCTCGGTACGACTACAAAATGGCACTACGGCCCCTCAGAATCAAAAAGAAAAGAGAAAGCCAAGTGGCAGGAGAAGGCAATCATCAAATCTCATACTAAAATTGAAATACGTACCTTTTTGTCGAGCAATTCAACTTTCAACGTTAAAATCAAAATCCCAATTCCATTATATACCTGTATATCCTGCTAGTAGTAGTATCCAATTCCAACATTCAAACCATTTTGCCAATTCCATTACAAAATTTCGATACTTACTTTTTATCTCAATTTTAGCTTTACTATTGAAGTTACATATTCATTTTCATTCGTTTCCCATTAGTTTACATTCACTAATTAAATTCACATGGTTCACTTTCAACTCAAATCAAATTCAATTCTATTCAAATTCATTTACTTCACTTTCAATTTGAATTCAATTAAATAGCTTTCAAATTTTACTAATTCAATTTCATTAACACTTAATGAATTTACATACAATCAACCAACAACAAGTTAACAACCAATGTTTATCCAATAGAGCCAAATTTATTTATTTTACTTACATTCAATTTGGTTCAACTGTTTCAATTCCAATTGGTTTAAGGTTCAATTATTCAACTAGCTTCAAATGAATTTACGCTTACATACATCATTTCATATCAACTTATTTACATTCGATTGATTAACATTCAATCCATTCTTTAATTCAATTGCTAATTCTTTTTTTTACAAATAAAAATTGAATTTCATTTATATAACTCAAGTTCACATCATTTAACGATTTCATTAATTCACTTTATTCATTTATTTTGATATCAACATCAATTCTTTTAACATTACTTAAGTTATATTCCACTTCAACTTCATTTACATCTACTTCCACTATACGACTTAAGTTCACTTCTAATTTATTCCAAATTCTAAAGTAAATTCTATTCAACTTTTACTTAAGTCAAATTCATATCAACATTCAAATTTATATTTCATTTTACTTAACTTAATTGTTTAACCATTTCAATAATTGGTTTTACTTACATTTTCTCATTCTATAAGTTATACAACTTATTATTCGACTTCCAAATCATATTATAAGTTCAAAACCTTTTTCACTTATATTTAACAATTTCAAATTGAATTTGAATTTCAAATTTGTTTATTTCAACAAAACCTCAGTTTTAAATTCATTATTGTAGCAAATCCATCACATAGAAACTCGAAAATGATACTGATGATGTTGCAGTCATCATCCTTATTATTTCCCAGTGACAATAGTGAAATCAGTGCTAAATATTCTTTCAAAAAGTTTTCTTTTTATTCATAAATTACATTTATAAATCTTACTTATAAAATTTCACTTCTTATATACATAAGATTATTTTCAATTGTAAATTATTCTAATTATAAATTCATACTTATAATTCATTTGTTTATACTATTTTTTTTTTACAATTAATCGTTTTTATTTAACTTATTCAAACAACTTTGATTGTCTTATGTATACATATTATTTACAACAACCAAGCAACCAATTATATACACAGTTCAATAATTCTTGAAAAATTATTTTCTTATATAGAAAATATAGTCAAGGTAAAATTATTTCATTTACCCAATTTAAAACAATATTGTGTCGAATTGTTCTGTATAAGTGTTTAGATATCCCTATCGATAGAGTTGTATAGACTATACCGACCAGAATCCATATACCACTCAACAAACCAATCATCACGATATAAAACAATTTTATATCCACTAACAAATACGCGCTCATACCTATTATTACACTCACACTCATTCTAGAGTACTACTGACTCTATCTCTAATGAGTACTACCCAACAGAGCCATGGTTGTCGCTTAACCATATGCTCTGATACCAAATGTAACGATCGCGATTTTTCGTTGCCGAAAAACCGAACCGTTAGGGTTGAAGAAGAAGAAAGAGGTAGAAGAAGAGAGAAAAGAAAGAAGAAACAGAAACAAACAACAGAAACATGAAGACAATATCAGAATCTCACAATCGCAGCGGAACAACATATAATAGATAAATGAATATTCATTAAAACAATAGAACTATACATTTGATACATTACATCACATCATCAGAGTGTACAACAATGAAACAGCGGAAAAAAATACTATATACAATAGATAATAGACTACGCTATCCAAGCTCGCCTCCAAATCTGCACAGCAACTCCCGAATCCAGAATAACCTGATAACCTAACTTTAGACTGCCCGTGTGGAAAATAGTGGGCACCCAGAGTTTAGGAAAGGAACAATAAACTCCAGGTCAGTCATGGGACTGGTGTGAGAACTCAAAACAGTTTATCTTTAAACAAGCAACAAGAAAATTTAAATTTTGAAATCCGCAATGCTTTTTGGAAAATAAAACTACCATAAGGCCTCCCGTCACACACACGATGCAAACGCAGAATTGGAGGAGATTTCTCCTTATGATAGTCAAAGATGCTTACTACGCCAAAAAAATCAAATCATTTTTGATATTATTATTAGTGCATAGTGTAGAAAACAATTTCGAAAGTAGAATATAAATCCTAGCCAGCATACGACATTTCGTCGTATGCCTACTATAGCTACCATGTTCAATAGCAGGTTACCGCCACATTCCATGGCAGGTTATACAACTAAAACCGTACAGGGCGCGTATTGTTTTGATTGGATTTCCAACAAATGGTCAGGCTAAGGAACTTCCTACTGCCACATGGGATCGCCTCTGGCGGGACGTTCCGAGAAACTAACGTTACGGTTAGATCTCTGCCAACACAAGGCCGGGTTACCTCTGTAACTAGGTAACTACTACACGAATATGTCATCCCCCGGTCCTTTGGGACCTTTATCCGAGCGCTCGATACCAACAACACCACACAGTAATAGATATAGTGTATCAACATGAGTAAATATCTGGGCTCCATACCATGATACCACCCTTTTCCAGAAGGGAATGACATACCCTAAAGGGCGCGACCCTCATAACCTTGCCGCATATTCCTGTTTCGACCATTTTCGGGGAGTGAGGTCTGACGAAGTCTCGTCCACAAAGCCACGCTTTGTGCAACAAAGCCATGCTTTGGGTCAACAAATGACCAAAGCAACGATCAAAAAGATAAATTATCAAACAAATGATCATATCACAAATGACCAACCAATGATCATCACACAGCAGCACTCAGCATGTCACATTACCAGATTGGGAATATATCGCTGATAACCTTCAACTACATAACCTCTGAGCTCGTACGTCTCAGAGAAGGGTGTTAAGCTAAGAGAATAAATTCTCCGCCACCAACAGAAATGTATTTGAAAGAAATCTGCTCTATATCTCAAAATGTAATGTCAGACATGTAACCATACATGTCTGTTCCGGGTTCGAACAGAACCGAAGGCACTTCCAAAGAAGCCCTTGCAATCCGGGTATCCACAATCCCAATAAAATTTCCCATCACAAAGGAAATCTCCATACCGTAGCTAACGATGCAGAGACAATCGATAGGTCATCCTATCGTTTTCACAAATAGCCGGTCTTCACACCGGTCTTCAAATGCGATCCAAACGACGTATCACATATTTAGAATGGGTTATATGACACAAAGGTCCTCCCCCGGCTAAACCGAATAGCGAGCGCTTATTTTAAAAATAAGTGTAGCATTCAATTTCAAACAATCACAACAATTTCCATCCAAGGGTATATACTGATAGTCGGTTATTTAACTATCAATAGAGATGCGCAACATCATCAGATTACAAATAATTTTCCAACTTATTTAATCCCAAAAATATCTTTACAAGATATATATACACCTTCCAAATAATTGCCCAAATTATTTGTTTAACCAAAAATACTTTACACGGTATAATCACCACACTTCAACCATTTGAAAACCAATTTCAAAATTACTTTTCATCTTTTATACCCTTTGAAAACAAATTCCAAATCATCAAATAAATCCTTACCGATTTATTTTAAACTTACATTCCAATTCGTAAATTTATTTTCTATACTTCAAAATAAATCAGTATTTATTTTTAACAAATTTCCCTTCCTTTACAAATTCCATAGCGAATTTCAAATTTCCAAATATCTACTAGTATACGATTCTCAAATCGATTTCAAAATATCCGCTTACAATTTACCTTTGAAAGATAAATTCTCAAAAACGTTCCATTTCATATTGGAAAAACATTTCCATACTTATTTAATAATAAGTAATTCACAAATTTATTTATTTTCAACAATTTGAAGATATTCAATATACTTAAATCACGATTAAGTATATATTTCATCCTTTTAAGAAAACCATTCTCTTATTCACATTTATTTGGGTTAAAACGGATGTAGCGTAAAACATCGTTACGACAACCCAAAATCACTAGTATAGGGATTTGAAATAAAAATAGAAACATAAATTCCAATACTACACAAAATATTTCCGTTTGGAAACCATTTACTATAACAACGGTGTTATAGTCCACCGTTTCTCTATTTTTTCGAAGACGCCTATTTCGACAATGAATGTTGAAATCTATGTATTCGATACTTAATGCATTTTAAAGCATCTTTAAATCGTTTTAAAATTCCCTTTAAAACATTCTTCTCCCAAAACATGTCCATTTGACTTAATAATATATTCATCGTTTAAAAGAGTGAATATAACTCCTTTAACCAATTCTAAATTCATTTTATCAAATTCCATTGATTTCAAATTTATAAACAACGTTTATAAATTCTATTTCTATTAATAATTTCGGTTTAGAAATCTCTTTTATTAAGCCAATTCAATTTATAAACCCAATTTCTATACCAAAAGTTCGTATTATAAGTCAAGAGCTTATAATCTATTTATTTACTAAACCGTTCCTTTAAAACTTCACAATTTCTTAAATCTTATTACTGATAACATTCCTTTAAGTTTTATAATAATTTTCAACTTATAAAAACCACCTTTATTAACAGTTTCTATAAATATCCCCTTTTAAATGCCCAAAATCCATTTTTATAAGTTAATTACTTATAAACTTTTATTTTCAACGTTTATTCTTTTTTATAACTTTCAAAATTTATAAATCTATAGTTTTTTTTAGTGAAATCCATTTTATACCCCCTTTTAACACTTTATAAACTTGTTTCATAATTCCAATAAATTTAATTTATAGATATCAATTTATAAAATCTTTTATATAAACTGTTAATAATAATTATTCAAAATCCCAATTCAACTATTTTATAAAATCTATTGATTTTAAAATTTTCCTTTTGGTTATATTTCATAAAAATATTAATTTTTTACAACATAAAAACTTATACGTTTATTTATTTTAAAGTGAATCAATTTAAAAATTTAATAAAACATATATTTTGGAAAAATCACTTTAAAATCTTTTTAAATTCAAAATCGTTATTTTTTTTAACTTTAAAAATGAATCCGATGATGCAACAGCATCAATTAGTCAATCACGGGAATAACATCATATATCGATATGATAGTTAACAATCAACACAATATTTATAAACAAATAAATATTTGTGAGGATTCCAGTTGGATCCCTCCAACCTGTTTCCCTGCATTCACAGACGTTAGCACAATACCAATCCCGTTTCAAGACGGGATATCGCGGTATATGGGATTTTATAAAATATTATCTGCTTAATAGGCGGTGCAATAGGGTCTCATCCGCTATACGAGGCGGGAAATCAAATCCAATATATACATATGCCAATATATATATATTGCTATATATAGTATATATCCTACTATATCTACTACCACAATCAAACAGCAATCATCAATCAATAATAACTATTTAAAATTTTAAACCAAACGGTTCGATTGAGTGAGGAGTTCTCACCTTGATTTTATTTCCGGTTTCGGCGTTCGTTTCGAATAAAATTAAAAGAACGTTTAATTTTACCCGAAATTCAAACGAGCTCCAATCGACTCCAAATTAGCTTCATCGCGAAGAGCACGACCATACGATTCCAACGCACTTTGATTCGTCCAAATCAGACCTCGCATGAAAAAGTTATCGCGTTACAAAGTTTGAACGAATTTTTATAAAACTAAATCACATATCCTTTTATAATTTCAACCTGATTCAATCCAGGCCACACATCACTTTCTCTCCCCCTTCCCTCTCTTCATGCAAGTAACTATTCTCCTCTACAGGTAAAAACGCACGCAGATAACCCATCAAGCTCGATTCTAGGGTTCCATATCGCGACTCCATTCCTCATCTATTCGTTGATCAAGAGATGCCATTCAAACGAGCTTCACGAGCTCCACCCATGGTCGAAGACCGGCCAAACTCGGTGGTCCCCAGCCCCCTAAAAACGCATGCAACTTACCTACGAATGCGGGCCCCTAACGGCCACCCTGCCGCCCCAAATCCGATGACCACCGTTTAGATCGAAGATCTCGATGCGCTCAACATTTTTCCAGTTGAAGGATTCTCGATTCGATTAGCGGATTTGTAGATTTTGAGAGGAGAAAACGAGACGATTTCGGCCATTAAACATATAGGAGGCGGCTGGCTTGATGATGAACTAGGGTTTAGTGAAAATATTAATATATATATATATATATGTTATTAATATTATTTTAATAATAAAATTTCCAATTTAACAACTTATGCAAACGACCTCCAAACTACGCGTTCCGACAGGCGATTTTGGGGTTTTTCCGCGTTCCAGACACAATGGAACAGCTTTCGGAAGCTAATTCCATCGTATGTGTGAGATACGGCAATAAAGATCAATTTAAATTAAAACCAATTTAAACGATTTCTAGGCGTTTTGGCTTGTACCGGACAAACGGTAAATCCGATTGACTTGAAATTTGAAATCTTACAATAATATCACATTACGGATCCGATGAAACTGGTTTCGTCGAAATCCAAGACCGTTTGAAAAATGGCTATTTTAACTTGCTAAATTAATATTAAAACAATATCGATGCGTTTCGAGCTGCCACGGTCAAACGACAACTCCGATTGCTACGAAAGTTGAAATCCGATAATAACTAACAATTACGGATCCAATGGAACTCGTTTCGTTCAATTCTGAGACTGTTCAAAAATTGGCTATTTTTCAGTCGATAATTAAATATTAAAATATTCGATTTTCACAAATAAATTCCAAATTCAATTTTAAAAGTTCTATAACATTACTATAACTTCAACATGATAAAATAAAATTTTCCAAATCATTTCGATCGTATTTAAACCCAATATTTAATTATTTCTAGCATTTCAACTATTATATTATCGATTTAATTGTCCGATTAAATCCAAATATTCAAAAAATAAATTATTTAACTTCAAATTTCTACTTATTATCATTTAAAATCAATTAAATATTCAAATTTAAATTATCAAAAATTCTGGGTCGTTACAAAAACAACTTGGACCTAAAAGACACGCTTTGGATTTCGATGAGACCGGGATCGGGTTTCCATATTTGGATATCCGAAAACCACATCGATTCCAAATAACGTTAGGTCACGAATCTTATGTGAAGAGTGAAACTCGAGGTGTAAGGGCTAAACGTTAGTATAACTCTGTGGGTGATTCCGTAATGAGTTTGACGGAATAGTACTTATAGATTCGAGATGGTGAATCAAAGTGCAAGGGTTATCGTCGTTAATTCTGAGGGTGATTCCAAATGAGTGTAACGAGATAATGCCTTCGGTTTCGTTCGAACCCGGAACGTACCTCTATGGATTGAATGCTTTCAGATCATCGTCAGGTGGACGATAAGCATTCTAAGAGCTGTGTTCTTTATAAAGGTAATCGTAGCCTCAAGCCTCATCAACCGGGAATGGCTAAAACAGGGGAGGTGCAGCAAGGTTTCGTGGGTAGCCCCCACTTGAGAGTGAGATTTGCCCCTGTCTAGAAGTCCCTTATTATTTATTCGGATGGTGGGCAGTTGTTGGCCACAACAGCGGGGTTGTCTTGTTCGGAACTGTCCAGTAAGGGATGGGTCCGGCCTTGTGTTGCAGGGGATCGGGAGTGATCCTCTGTACAGTAATCTAGGCCCCGTACTGTGACGGGCGGTACCCCAGTAGCCCTGTCATTGATGGAAACCCATTTGTCCTACGAGACCCTACGGTTTTGATTGTATTACCCACTTTTGTGGCTAGTAGCTGGAATTTAATGAATGTAACAATTTCGGCTATTTTCTATTTATTTGAAAACCCTAGACCCTATTATAATATCACTGAATTTCCTATCAAATGTTTTGGTTAGCGTAAGGTAAAAACTTACCCGTGTTTATTTGTGGGAAGTCTTTCGTGATACCCTTTGTTTCAAAATGATATTTTAAAGTTAAGCAACCTTAACTGATTTACTCACACCAGACCCATGTCTGACCCGGAGTTTATTTTTTTTTCCATAAACTCTTGGGTACTCAAATTTTTATGAGTAGCCAAGTGATTAGGTTTGGATTAGCATATGTTTTGGAAGCTGGAGCTGGAGTCAAGACGTACTATCTATCTATATTCACTGTAGTGGCATTTTGGTGTTGTGTTTTGAGTTGTATGGGTTGGGAAAACTCTTATGAATAGCTGATGTAATGGAGTAGTATTATTTTGTGAACTCTGATATGTAAATTATGTAAGGGATATATGTAATATTATATTTTGTTCGTGTCCGCTGTGAGATTCTGATGATTGTTGTTTCTTTTCTTTCTATCTTTCTATTTCTATCTCTTTATTTTCTTATTGATGATACGTTTTTCTGTGGAATGAAAGACGGGTCGTCACAGCTGCTGTACAATAGATAAGTCTGGTGAGACCTCGAGCTCTTGCAAATCAGGAGAATCAACAATAGAATCCGATTCTCGAAGACACTTCCGAAGTTGGTAGACGTGAAACACGTCGTGAATGCAAGATAAATAAGCAGAAAGTGAAACTCTATAAGCCATAGGGCCAATACGTTCAGTAATAGGAAATGGTCCTATAAAGCGAGGGCCAATTTCCCAGTCGTACTGAAGTTCATAACCCGTTTTCAAAGGAGAAACATGAATAAAGACGAGATCACCAACTTAGAACTCGAGAGGCTTCCTACGGTTGTCCGCGTAGGGTTCCTGGCAGCTCTGTGCCTCTTTCATTCTCCGACGAATAAGATCAATCTTCTTAGAAGAATCCCAAATAGAATCTAGGCCAAGAATAAGCTTCCCCCCAGATTCCAACCAACAAGAAGGTGATCGACATGGCCTTCCGTATAAGGCTTCGAAAAGAGCCATACCGATACTGGGCTAAAAACTATTATTGTAGGAGAACTCTACAAGAGGTAGGTGATCCTCCCAACTACCACCAAAATCAAGAATACAAATACGGAGGAGATCTTCCAAGATACGATTCACCCATTCAGTCTGTCGGCCAGACAGCGGATGATAAGTTGTGCTAAAATTAAGCTTTGTTCCCAAAGCTTGCTGAAGACTCTGCCAAAAATGACTCGTGAATAAAGGATCACGGTCACTCACAATAGAACTAGGAACAACGTGAAGTCTCATGATTTCCTTGACATATAATTTAGCCAAATGAGAAGCAATCCTATTAGACATAATAGGAATAAAATGAGAAGACTTGGTGAGGCGATCAGCAATAACCCATATGCCAGAATGGCCCGATCTCGAACGAGGTAGGTCATCAATGAAATCCATTGAAATTTGATCCCATTTCCATAATGAAATCTCTAGAGGCTGAAGAAGACCCGAAGGACGCTGATGTTCGGCCTTAATACGCTGACAGGTTATGCAATTACTCACATAACTCGCTACATCGCGCTTCATGCCTTCCAAATAATAAAGGCAACGCATATCGGCATACATCTTACTACTACCAGGATGAATAGTATACTTAGAACGGTGACAGTCATCAAGAATGCCATGCCTAAGTGCAAAATCAGAAGGCACAAAAAGACGATTCCTCTTGCGAAGACACCATTGAGAATCAATGCTGAAATCCCGCAATGACTCATCAGAGGATCCGGATTCACAAAGCTGAATAAGATGCAACAACTGTGGATCACGCCGTTGAACATCGGCAATACGATCCAATAAAATGGGTAGAGCTCCCAAACTGAATAATAGAATAGGAGAATTAGAAGATGAACCTCGATCATGAATTTCACAAAAAGATGGCGTCTCAAGAATATTCCATTCGGCAAGCAACATAGAAACGACGGCCGAATGTTTGCGACTAAGCGCATCAGCACACGATTACCCTTACAATGGGTATACTGGATATCAAAGTAATAGGAAGCAAGAAACTCGAGCCAACGCGGTTGCCTCATATTGAGTTCTTCTGAGTGAACAAATACTTCAAGGATTTATGATCGGTATAAAGAATGAAGCGCTCGCCTATATAGTGTCGCCAAATCTTCAAGGTGAAGACAATGGCGGCTAACTCTAGATCATGAGTGGCATAGCAAACTTCATTCGGACGTAGTTGCCTAGAAACATAAGCAACTACCCGATCCTTCTGCATAAGAACAGCACCGAGACCACTACAACAAGCATCGGTGTAGACCACAAGATCATGATTCCCTTCGGGAACCACAAGAATAGGAGCATTAGTGAGAAGTTCCTCTAATGTTAGAAAGGAAGCTTCACACTTGTCGGACCAAATGTAACAAATGCCTTTCCGAGTAAGGATGGTGAGAGGAAGCACAACACGGGAAAAAGCCTTAATTAACCGACGGTAATAACCCGCCAATCCAAGGAAACTACGACTTTCATGAACATTCTCAGGCCTTTTCCAATTCTGGATGGCTTCGATCTTTGAGGGATCGACTGAAATGCCCTCGGAAGATACAACGTGGCCTAAGAACTTAACCTTATTCTGTCAAAAATGGCACTTAGAAAATTTAGCTCTAATCTGATGGTGATGGAGAGTACTCAAGTGATTAGCATGCTCGGCTTCAGACTTAGAATAAATAAGGATGTCAACAATAAACACAAGGACGAACTTATTGAGATACTTCCGGAATACTCGATTCATGAGATCGACAAAGAAAGCAGGAGCATTCGTTAAACCGAACGGCATAACGAGCCACTCAAAAGAACCATATCGAGTGCGGAAAGCTGTAAGAGGTGTGCTATCCTCCGCGACTCGTAAGTGATGAAAACCTGTGGCAAGGTCGAGCTGAGAAAAGACCTTAGCACCACACAATAGATCGAACATATCATCGATCCTAGGCAATGGATACCTATTCTTGACGGTTAACTCGTTAAGCTTGCGATAGTCAATGCAAAGCCTAAGAGTTCCATCGGACTTCTTCACAAAGATGACCGCAGCTCCCCACGGTGAAAAACTGGACTGAATTAACTGCTTGGACTCAAGCTCTAAAAGCTGCTCCTTGAGTTCCTCATTTTCCTTTGTAGACATCCTCATGGGAGGACGACTAACTAGCTGCGTGCTTGGAATGAGATCGATGTGGAAGTCAATTGCCCGCTTGGGTGGCAAACCCAAAAAAGGCTCAAAAACATCAGAAAAGTCACAAGTATTAGGAATACGAGATATATCATCATCATCATCTCGCGAGCCAAGAGAATATAAAGCCATTTCGAAATTATCCACATTCCGAAGAACAAGGGATAGCTGAGTAGACGAATCCCGATGTCGATGATATATAATCCTTTCAGAACAAATAATCCTGGCATCGTATCTCACTAGCCAGTCCATACCCAAAATCATTTCAAATCGCAGATAAGAAATAACGTGCAGATTCGCACGAAAAGAAAAGCCACATAAAACAATCTCAACATCATCACAAAAAAAGCTAAGGGTCGCGGATCCTCCAATAGGATTCGCAATCCTCAATGAAGTAACCATACAAGAAACATCGAAAGATAAATCATCGACGAGCTTCTTCGATACGAAAGAATGTGAAGCACCCGTATCGAAAAGAACTCGAATACTATGATCATGAAATAAAATAGAACCTTCCAAAATAGATGGAGATATACCTTTGGGCTGAGATGAGCCTTCAGAAGCCTTAGTAGCATAAAGCATGCTAGACTTGGCACCGACAGGAATAGTAGGGCATGTGGAAACATGATCAACTTCCTTCTTGCAATACCGGCAGAAGAGAGGCTTAGGACAAGCTCGAATCATATGATCAGGAGAACCACAATTGAAACACTTCCGAATGGAAGGTGTTCCAGCAGACTGAGACTGAGAATTAGAACCACTAGTCTTTTTCTTCTTGGAAGGAAAAGACCTGTACTTCTGAAATGGAAACTGCTTCTTGTTGGGGTTCTTAAGACCAGAGACAAACTTCAGATTCTTCTTAAAAGATGTATTAATGAATTCAAGACCATACATAGATAAAGCCTTGAATGGTGCAACATACTCAGAAACGGAAGACTTCCCTTGCTTAACCTCCAGAAAGCGACGGGTCAATAAAACTTTCTCAGATTCAGGAATGAACTTGAGTTCGAATCGCTCTCGAAACTGAGTCCAAGAAAGTGTAGACTCATCAATTTTGGCTATAAGAAGCTCATACCAATCAAGGGCACGCTCTTGCAATAAGCTAGAAGTTACAAGAACTCTATCATGATCCGAAAGATCCAAGCGAGAGAAGATACGCTCGCACGTGCGAACCCAAGCTTCGACTTCAAGAACAGACTCGGAGCCTTTAAACTGCTTTCCCCCAAGATGGGAAAAATCACTACACAGGCATGCAAAGGAAGACTTGCGAGGTGGAGATCCTCGAGTAGGAGCTGGAGGCTGAGTGCTCCTAAACAACTCCAAAAACTGATCAGCAGACATATAAACGCCATCCGGATATGAGCCACTGGATTGCACAGCATCGGAACGTCATGCCCTGCCTCTTCCAGCCATACGCTGAAAATTAAGATAAGAACAAGATTATTTACAAGGTAGATATCATTAATCCAAATGTGGAATACTACGGAACAAAATGCATTCCTAGACGTATTCCGAAATTCTATCTACCCTCAAAGGCACAGAAGGAATATAGAGGCACGATGGTTCAAAGATTTGTACACTTATACACTTTGATGTATCGGAATATGTGCTTTTATTCTGTGTTTATCATATTTTGTTCTGAACTCAGCTCTGATACCAAGCTGTGATGCCCCAATCCGAGACCCACATTAGCAAAGAGTATTATTAGATAATAGCGTCTGCTAATACGGAGAATAGAGCTGGATGGGAGCGACAATTAGCCTTACTTTAACTATCAATTGAATACATCGACAATTGTCATACGAAGTAGATCGACATATCCAATGAATACTTAAAACAAAACCATAGGTGGTTGGAGAATCTATCAGAACAGAATATAACAACTCAAATGTAATATACATCATAGAATAATAGATCGTCATATACACATATACTGATACATAACAGAGTATACAAACTGATACATGTCAAGTGGTATAGCAAACCACAATATACAGGCGAATCCAAAAGAATACATATCATAGTTATAACTAAAAATGACCACACAAAAAGCTATAACAAAATGGAGCTAGCTAAATAGTCCATGCGGAAGCAAAATAGGCTAAGTCCAAAAGTACCTAACGTGAAACATCTCGGTCTGACCCGAGTATAAATATACGCGTCAGTCTAGCTAAACAAATCAGTTAGATAAACTGAACAATAATGAACCTGCAAGGTCACAAAAAACACATTCCTAAAAGAGATAACACAATCATCTAACAAAAGATGAATCAGAACAAGA
The DNA here is from genome assembly GCA_030765085.1 of Allium cepa. NCBI lineage: Eukaryota > Viridiplantae > Streptophyta > Magnoliopsida > Asparagales > Amaryllidaceae > Allium > Allium cepa. The sequence goes on from CM060930.1 coordinate 58,831,734, forward strand.
CAAGCCTCATATCATCGACAACACAAATAAACAAAGGATATGAATATCCCAAACAAGCCAAAAAGGCAAATAACAAAAACCAATGAAGGTAACACAAGTTCCGCAAGGTAACCGCTAATATAGTGCGGCTCGAAAAGACCAACACCGAAGGGCGGTACTAAAGGAATATAAATATCAATGAAACAAAAGATGCTCAAGCTCAGTACTGTATAACAAGGATCCATAAGAGACAACACCCAGAGGAAACAGTCCAAAGACACTATCCTGAAGGTGATGAGCCAGAAGGAGACAGTCCGAAGACACTGTCCCAAAGTGCCAACAATCCCGAAGGCACAAACCCAAAGGCAACATACCCGAAGGCAACAAACCAGAAGGAGACAGTCCGAAGACACGATCCCAAAGGCGACAAACCATAGTGGTGAAGGTCCGGAGGCCCAGTACTCCACACCACTAACTGGAAAAATGTGTCACGACTCTCGTAAAGGAACCCAAAAAGTGTAAACGTGGGTCCTATAACCACCCATTCGCACTAAACTGTTTATTCTCCGTTAGTCAATTTCACACTCAAAGCAGTACAAAGTTTACCTCATCTTATCGGTAAACCAGACCCAAAGATCAGAACGTTCAAATGAATAGATTGGGAATTAACTGAGAAGATGGATGCACGTGTTCATAGCATGCGTTTTATCTAATCATTTAATTCTCCTCCCACTTCGCTCGTAGTGCGAAATTGTGTGTGTTTTAAATAGAATTTATAAATTGGAGAAACGAGCTTTTAATACAATTTAAAAGATTATTTTATAAAACCCCGTGTATGAAGTCAAAAAGGAATCATCAAAGTCAAAGATGAATTTCAATCCCAAAAGCAAATTAGGCAAAAGATTGCAGATTCAGACGTCTGAAGTATATGATTCAGACGTCTGAATCTGAAAAATTAAATGTTTTCCAGAACATAATTCAGACGTCTGAACCATATATTCCAGACATCTGAAAATTGCAATTTTAAGCCTATTTTCTTTCTGGTTGCCCTCGAAACAATTCAGACGTGTGGAACTTTGATTCAGACATCTGAATACTGGAGAATAAAATTTTCCAGTATAATATTCAGACGTCTGAAAATGAGGATTCAGACGTCTGAAACCCGTTTCTCAGGTATTTCCTGAACCTAGGCCATTGATGGCCAAAGCAAATCGAAAGTCATCGGATGAGCGATGATTACGGGGGCTTACGTCAAACGACTACCCAACTTAAACGACTCACCCAAACAGTCCAAACCACATAAACATCAACCATATAAGAATTTCATAGATATGGCTTCAAAAATCATAAATTGGCAATTTCACCGAATCAATCCAAATCGAAAGAAAATGAACCTGTAAATATGTTAGGAATTCATTCCTAACAACCCAAGATAGTTGTAGACATGGATGTGAGATAAAAATCTCACCTTTAACTCAAAAACACGGATGAGAAGCTCAAATGCTAAGAAAAGACCAACCACTCTCCACTTCAACTCTACAAGCTTCAATCTAAGATCAAAACAAGTATTTACTAAGTTTAGGTTTAGGAATTTCTTAAATTGAAGAGAGAAAGAGTTGGAGAAGATGAAGAGGAGGCTTACCAATAGCTTCTCTTGGATTATGGAGCAAGAATTTGAGTTGGCAAGAGGAAACTAGGGCTTGAAATTTCTATTTCTTCTTCCTTTCCCCTATTTTCAGTTTAGCTTAAGTTTTAGAAATGAAAAGAGTGAATGGAGAAGAGAGTGGCTGAGTTAGGGTATTAAGTTAAGCTAATGGGCTGAACCCGAACCCAAAACCCAAATAGAAAAAGTAGAAAAGATTCGAATTACTCCAAACATATCGAAGTTTATACTCAAAAAGATCGCAAACGCCATTTTGAACTCAATGGAAGTGGTTTTGAGCCCCAATTCGACAGTTTGCAAAAAGTAACATTTCGGACCTAAATCCGACTAACGAAGCTATATTTAAATAAAATATTTAAAAATATAATCGTTAAATATGCAGGTTGTTACATACCCAGCTCCCATGAGTTGGCATAAGGTGGCTAAAACAGGAGCGATCTCGGGCCAAAAGGGTTTCTTCTCTGGTTGGACACATTACTTCGATACTATACTCTTACTTGTAGTTGATTTGATGGCCATCCTCCGATTTTGATTGGGAGTGTGTTCCGAGGTGGGCGTATGTGGCTGCAATGTTACCACCAGCCCGTGTGCGTAATTGGTATGTCTACCTTGGCATTGCCTTATGTGCCATGTCGCCTACCATAGCGAGCCTTACTACGAGTTTATTTTTCTCCTGTAGCCCATGGTGTATTTTGGGTAGTCTTTTTATCTGAAGATATGATGACACTAGATGGACTACTGGGACTATTATGTGTTGGGGTATATGGGTAACCCTTCGACGCTATTTTAAAGTAAGTTTACTTTACTATAGACATTATTATAATAGCAAAATATTACTACAAAGTAGATAGTTTAATGGATCTTTAGAGGATGGTTATCCCAAACATCCTTTGAGTTATTTGTATTTCAGTTGTTATTTCACTTGAGTTGGATTTAAGAATGTTAATCCTGACTCGGGTGTTTTGTATTTTGCCTTACGCTCGGGCCAGACTATGTGATTCAGCATTCAAGACTCACCTTCGAAGTTGGAGCTTTCTTGAAGATCCAGCCATCTATTTTTCTTTCAGTATTCAGTGTTTCTAGTGATGTATTCTGATTTGTACCTGATGTACTTGTTACTCTTCTGTTGTATCTTGTTCAACTCTGGTGTATCTTATATTTATATAGTAGCTTCATGAACTACTATCTTTTTTACTTCTGCTGCATTACTATTTACTCTATAGCTATGATCTGTGATTATTTATTTACTGTACATTCTGAGATTTGCCAAATTTTATTTACAATGCGGTATTTTGAGCAATTCAAGTCCGACTTGTATAGATGCGAATGGTTGAAAATATCGGGCCGTTACAAGGTTAATAATAAGTTGGATTTTCATTGATGATAATATGATCAAGTATTCAAATTATATCTTAATATAGAGTTATAATGGTTTAAACAAATAAAGGTTGGGAGATAAATTGGAAATTTAGTTGAAATTGAATTTATGTCAGAACTAAACTCAAATAAGTTGATGTAAATTTACTAAATTTGAAATTTTTAAAGGTATGATTTGTATAACTTGATTTTGGTTTAAGGTGAATTAAATTAATACTTCAAGTCTAAATAAATTGAACGAAATATTCAGTTATTTGTAATTTGAATTTATTTAAATGTTAATGGATTTATTATGCAAAATATTTCAAAACTAAATAATAGAACACTGATTTGTCGAATTGTAATTTCCAAACTTAGTTTTGAAAATGTTGAATACTTAAAGCTCGAAATTTATTGAACTTGAAATGGTTTATTCTGTGGATAAATCAGATTTGAAATCTATATAAATTGGAATAGTTTATTTGGAAACTGAATCGTATTGAAATTAATGATTTTGGATTTGGTTAAATTTAATATTTATAAATTCGAGTTGTTTCGGAATTGATTTATGAAATTGAAGAAGCTAGTTTATTATACAATGTATTATAATATTTTTACCGTTTAAGTGGTGGAAGTTATGTTTCAAAGTTTGAACTTCAAAGGATTATGATTTGGAAGTGTTATATTTCAATTTTTTTGATTTTGAAGTGTTATAACTTTGGAAGTGCTATGATTTTGGAAAAAGGATATATTCGAAATAAAAAGGATATTATATTGATTTGGGTCTTTACAAAAATGATATCATATTGATTTGGTTTTTGAAATGGAAATGATATCGTATTTATATGGTTTTGAAATGGATATTATATTGTGGTTTTGAAGTATAATTATTTTGAAATGACCGCGGTGTTATAATAACATTTGGTTGTTAAAGAGACCTAGATCGGAAGTTGTCATACTCTCTGTCCGCTCCGAAAACCACTTTAACGATTGTTTACGCGGTGGATATTCGACAATAAAGCAGGATGGTGGCGACATATCTTTTGAGGTATATATGTGGACCCGACTCCCATCAATTGGCATAAGGTAGCTACAGCAGGAGCGATTCCGGGCCAGTGAGGCAGCTCTTCTTATTGGACACACACCTTCGATATTATATGCTGACTTTGAGATTAATTTGGTGGCCATTTTTGATTTTTGATTTTGGGGCTGTGGCTCGAGACGGGCAGTAGCTGCGCGGTATGCGTCACCACCAGTCCGGATAGTAATTGGTATATCTACCCTGGCATTGCATTGTGTGTCGTGTCACCTACCCTAGCGCGCCTTGTATGAGTTTGGTTTTCCCCCGTAGCCCATGGAATATTTAGGGTAGTCTCTCGATCTGAAGATTCGCTAATACTGGATGGACTAGTAGGACTATTACGTGGTAAGGGCTATATGGGTAACCCCTTAACGCTATTTACATTATTATTATAATAATAGCGAAATATTACTACATAGTAAATAGTTAAACGGATCCTTAGGAGATGTGAATCCCGAACATCTCTTAAGTTACTGCACACACGTTAGACACTAGATAGGAGAAGTCAAAACCCATAAACATCTCCGATGCCGTTCTACTCATATTTACCTCTGTTGATTTGACTCACATAAGACCTTTCAGTTCTGACTCGAGTGTTTTGTCTTTTCAATTCGCTCGGGTCAATCTGAGCATTTCAGGTTTTGAAGACCTTATTTCTAGAAGATGAAGGCGAAGATTTTATTACTATTATTTACTATATTGTTCCACTACATTGTTATTTATTATTCTTTGGTATGTGTAACTCTGATTTTGTGTTGTATAAGTATAAGCAAATGTTTTGTAAACAACATCATGAACTGTTTATTTGATTATTATATTTTGTCGTTCCGTTGTAAGATTCTATTTTTTTTCTTTCTCTGCTTTTTCTTATTCACCCCAATAACAATCCGCCCTTTTGTATGGTTTGAGTCTGACGTGTGTGGTTTATCTTCAATTTAAAACATACAAAAAGGCGGGATGTTACGATACCTTTCTAGCAATTACCTCTGAAGTATGCTATTCAACTAAATATTTTACCTTTTCAACCATTTACGTCGAAACCAAATAATCCTCATTTTAATAAAATATTTTCTCAAGTATTTTAAAACAAGATATTATTAATACATCATTTCTTAACAAGATATTCTAAAATATATTCTTAAATAAATAATTTTCAAATAGGTCTTTTTCACCCAAAATTCTTTACCCAAAAATGTTCACTTTTAAAAACATCATTTGTCAAAGAGTATCATTTAATTGAAAAGCCCTATAAACCAAAACCAATTTCCAGACAAAAGTTTTCTAAAATCAAATATACTCTTTTGATAAAACTTTTCTCTCAAATGAATACTTTATCGCTTTCTTTAACTAAAAAGTTGCTTTAAAAAAAATACTGTCATCGAACTATTTTCAAATGTTTAAGCAAAATATAATTCCTCAGATAAAAATATTTCAAACATATTATTTTTATATATTTATTTTGAGAAAATAATCATTTCTGTAAAGTACCTTCAAATAAATCTTTTCCAAATCATATAATATTCATTATAAAGAATGTTTTAACAAAATATTCTTTTCTTCAAAATAATGGTTCTGACTAGACATTCCCCAAAAAGGAATTTTTGACAAAAGACATTTTAAATCTTTATATGGTTACAAAATACCTTTCAACGTGTATCTTTTCAAAGGATGTTTCCAAATCAAAACAATTTTGGCTATGATATTCTCATTATTCCATCAAAATAACTTATTTTAAAATAAACAAAATTACATAAAAATGTTCTCAAATAAAATATTTATCAATTTCTCTTTCCTTAAACAAAAATTTTACACCTTTCAGAAAGCATCTTGATTCTATTATATATTCCAAAGTTTGTTTTCAAAAAAAATAATCAAAGATTCTCACTCAAAAATAGTTTCTATACCTAATCAAAACACCTTTCTATTAAAAATACTTTGAAACAATTTTTTTTTTACAATATTCACATTTCCTTAGAACAATATCTTCAATAAAATATTTTAATTTCCAAATCAAACACTTTATTTTCACCAAAAGTTTCAATAAATCACATTTATGCCCAAATAGACATTTTCCAATTTAATAAAGCGTTTTAAAAGAAAAATTATATTTTACATCAATTTTCCAAACAAACATAATTCACTTAGACATAAAAATCACTCTATCTCACTTAGGTCAAGCTTCAATTATAATCTAACATCATGTGTGTATGTTAGTTGGGTTAAAACCAAACACTTAACTCCTCTTCTAAGTGTTCGTCTTACTTTGCTCCTACTTTACTTATCTTCCACGTAAGGGTCCATATAAATAAACATTATTTCAGGGTGAGGTAATTTTAATGACCCACAAATTTATTTATTTGTTAAATTATATTTATTTTTAAATATTCAAATATAAGTTTTTTAAAACATAGAATATGATGTTTTGAATAATAATAAGGGTAATCTTATTTTGAATAAGTATTTACATAAAATTAAACTTTGGAGGAATATCGATAAAATGATCGAAAATCGTTTTATCAATAAATAGCTCTATAATTATCAGAAGTCGTGCATGGAGTTATGTACATACACTTTTTTATCCATTTAAGAAAGAATATGAAATAAAAATTATTTATTTTATTTATGGAAATAAAATGTATTTATGACATCATCAGGGACGTCGTCGCTTTTATATTTTTTTGATATACTTAAATTAAGGTTATTTATTCAAATAATTGTTTTTAAATGATTAAAATTCATTTCAATTTGTTGCATAGTGACAAAAAATCATTTATAATTATTTTATAACGATACATACGTACACGCACACACACATATATATATATATAACTTGAAAATATAAGAAAAATTGATATTGCGTTACCAATATAATAACACATTTGTAAACAATTTTTTAATATTAATTTATATTGTTATATAATTCAAATGAGATCATTTTAAGTAATTAAAAATGATGGGAATTATTTTTTAATGTTTTTTTATATTTATACGTAAATTAATTTATAAGCGAAAATGTGGCCAAGAATTGGCTTTTCGATTTTCACTGGTTTAACGAACGAAAGTTGTTTAATGTTGTTGCAACCTTATTTATATGTCTTGTGCACAAATAAAACATAAATATGCACACCCTAACATATATATGAACACATTTATACATACGAATATAGACGTACACTTATATATGTATATATTACAAAAATATCTAAGATATTTTCATTTTCTTACTACTTAAACATCCTTAAAGTCAATGCACATGCATGGAGGAGATGGAAATGATGCCATAGGGTCAAGGCGGCTGAAATGATGCCATAGTAATTAAGTATTTTAAAGATGAGTAGGAGGTTTTAGAAAGAATTTAAAATAAATGATTAAAAGAAAAGATGTTATAAACAAATGATTTAATCTTGGCTCTAAAAGTCGATGAGTAGACTGGAATTTTTATATTCATGAGATCTGAATATGTGGTGCTTACACTAAGAAGATTTTAAGAGCAACCAGTGCCCTGGCTCACCAGGCCTCTTTCCTAGGCGGGGAATAAATAAAATGAAAATGTCGGAAAAAGTGGCAAGTATAAACGATTCAAATTTACAAATTTAATATAACCTAGACTTTGTAGAATTAATCTTCTTATACTTAGTATCAAATTCTGAGAAGGGATATGAGAAGGGAACCCACACTATCCCTGTGAATGTAAAAGCTGATTCCACCGTTATTTGATGGATAGTAAAGGTTGAATGCGAAAATTGTTATTGAGTAAAATTAGTATAATTTCTATCGATAATTCTTACTCAATAAGGTTGTACAATGTAATTTACGAGAGATAATTTGGTTTTCCAAAGTTAACGAAAAGTCTAATTATCCCGTATACACTAATTTTTTTTTTTAAAGATATATATCTTAAGAGGACATTTTACGTGGATGACAAAGATATTGACAAATAGAATAATAATCAACTACAATACTTGACCTCTTTTTATCGATAAATTGGTTTAGATGGACCTGGATTGAATTTGGGTGATTCCTATCCGAAATGTACTTCGAAAAAATGTACGTTTCGAAAATGAAAACATGATAATGGTAATGATTTTGAAGACAAAAATCTTCATAATTAAAGGATACTTGCCACTAGCTCCTCGTTTTCCATATTATATACATATGGTGGAAGTAGTACTTAATTTTGGAAATCTTCAATGCAAGGACTTCTCGCTACTAATCCTAGAGGTGATTCCTAAAACAAGACGTAGTAGAAGAGTGCCTTTGGTTTGTCATATTCCTAGACAACCATATGGGTGAATGTATGATATTGCATTTCTAAAATAAACGTGCATTGATCTTAACAAACGTACATCTATTTGGTGGTGTAGGAGGTAACCTCTCTTACACTTAACACCCTTCTCTAAGAAATACAAGCTTAGAGGTTGTACATTTGTGGAAAACAATAATGTATGATGGAAAAGGCAGTATGGCTTTCTATGTAGGATTTTATGATTCTATTCAAGGTAAAACGTGACTTTAATCTTGCACCTGGAAATGCCAAAAATAGGATAGGAGGGACAGAGCTATGTCGGTTGCACCCATTAAGATACGGTCATCACCTTTGTAGGTTACCCTCTTTATATCGGGATGTTATGAGACCCTTCGGATTAATCGGGAATGACTGCTGTGATGTCATATTCAGCATTATCTACAATAAAGGTAGGTCGGTTTTGTGTTAGGAGAGGACCATCTGTTAGTTTCTCAATGCATTTTTCTAGAGATATATTGTTGGAAGGTAGTCTCCCACCTTATCATTGTACGGAATCCATTCTCCAATATGAGCCTTTATTATTTTATTTGTAAATGTTACGACCAGCTATTTCATACCATTCAAATTGACAAAAATCCACACATGTCGGACTTGAATGATGGAAAATAACATATTGTATATAAATTTGAAGCAAATGAAATCAAATACACAGAATCACAGACACAGAATAATTAGAATGACTCGCAGCGGAATATAGAATACATAGTTGTTCATTAAGCTACTATAACAAAGTCTCAAAACAAATATATAATATCAGTCTGAAAACAACATAATAGAAATCCCAAATACAAAGAAGTTCACTAATACGTGAGATAAACTAGAATAGCTGAAACTGAAATAGATATAAATATAGATGGGCAGAATCTCCAACAAAGACTAGCTCCAGAAAGAGAATCCAAAGCTGTGAATACTCAAACTGACCCGAGCGTAAAGAAAAACACAAAACACTCGAGTCAGGACATATATACTTATATAATGTAAACCAACTCAAGTGAACTGTGATAAAGATACAAGTAACTTAAAGGATGCCTGTGACCGCCCATCCCCTAAGGATCCGTTAAACTATTTACTATATAGTAATATTTCGCTATTATAATAATTTCTACAGTAAAATAAACTTACTTTAAAATAGCGTTAAGGAGTGACCCAATATTCCCCTTAACACATAATAGTCCCAGTAGTCCATCCAGTATCAGCGTATCTCCAGATCGGGAGACTACCCTAAATACTCCATGGGCTACGGGAGAAAAACAAACTCGTAGTAAAGGCTTAGTATGGTAGGTGACACGGCACACAAGGTAATGCCAGGGTAGATATACCAATTACGGGCATGGGCTGGCGGTAACGTAGCAGCCACTACGCCCACCCCGAACAACACTACAAAAAAATAAAGGGGTGCACCCAATCAATCACAACAGTAATAGAATGGTATCGAAGAACTGTGTCCGACCAGAGGAGCTACCCCTTTTGGCCCGAGTTCACTCCTGTTTTAGCCACCCTAAGCCAACTCACGAGAGTCAGCTCCACATAATGTACCTCAAGAACGTCGCCACCATCCTACTTCATTCTGGAATCTCCACCACGTACACAGTTGTTAAAGTAGTTTTCGGTATCGACAGAGAGTATGTCCAAATCTGATCCCGGTCTCTTTAACAACCAATCATTATTGTAACCCGTGGTTATAATTTTAAAATGGCATTTATATTTCAAAAATCAAATATCATTTCAACAATTCAATATCATTTCAAATCATTTCAAATCCATTCCAAAATATCAGAATATCATTTCTTTTTAAAACCATATTCATTTTATACAAAATACCATTTCAACTCATATTTAAAAATAGTTTATATTTCAAATTGAATTACTACATTTGAATCATTAAAATGATGTTATTATATTTAATAATTTAATATAAATTTCCAAAATTTTAATCTTTCGAAGTTCATTTATTCATTCAAGTTTGTCAAAACAGTGAAAATTCCAGTTTCGCAGCACTTAGAAATTGCTACAGAAAGTTGTCTTAAAACAGTTCAATTAACAAAATACAGCATTAAAATGCTGTAATAGAATTACTTTAGTTTCAAATAAAACTTAGTTAAATTCAACAATTACAGCACTTACAAAGTGCTATAATAGCCCTTAATTGAATTTAGCCATTTAATTCATTTCTATCAACTACAGCATTTACAAATGCTGTAATATCATTTACATTAGAAATAATAGCATTTCAAAAATGTTGTTAATTAAATTCCAAATATTCAATATAGTTTCATAAAAAATTAAATTTTTATTTAAGCCATTCTAAACTTATAAAATCATGTATTTTAACTTTTAAAACAATCATTTAATTACCCTTATATTTATGATTTTATAAAGTTAAATTTTCATTCAAAAATCCATTTAATAATAATTTACATATTAAATTCAAACACTCAATTTCAATTCTTTATAATTAATTTTTTTAACTTAACACTTAAGTTTAAATTTCCAAATATAACTTATTTTTCATTTTATTTACATAACTTAAAATACATTCTTAAACAAGATTCACAAATTTCCAATTTAAGTTATATTTAAATATTCAACTTAAATATTCATTTATTTCACATCTTTAATTTACACAAAAACCAATAAGCTTTATAAAAATCTTTTTAAATTCATTTTAAATCAAATTTTGAATCCATTTATCTAATTTTCCTACCGAATTTGAATTCCATTTATAACCAAATTATAATTTCCAAAATAACTTATATTTCAAATTTCTAACTTTACAATAAATTTATTTCACTTATAAATTTTTAGAAAATCAATAATACTTTATAAAAATCACTTTTAATTAAGTTTAAATCAAAATATTATAATATTTACATTTTAAAAATACTTTCAAAAATTCAGAAAAATATATATTAACCATGGGTCTGTATAAAATTTTCTACCATAGGTAAAGGGATACAGATATTATATTATTTCAGTCTGTAATTTACAAAGAAAACCCGGGTTTTATCATTTCAAACCCACAGTCCCAAGTAAAATGAAATAACGTTCAGGCTTAACGTTTCATCCCATAATGATTTTTCCTTATTCTAATGTCCGTTCGGGTATGTATCATTTCAACCCATAGTGATTCTAATCTACATGGAACTTGCAGTGTGATAAACTGATATAAACAACAGAATAGCATTATATAACAGTAACAGATATTATAACAGGTGTATAAGCATGGGGTGAACATCATATGATCATAGCATATCAGTTATAACATAATGATATGGTTTTACAGATTCAGTTGTGATCAGTTTACTAGTCATATAAGTATAAATTTGTCTAGTGAGAATTACTCACTTGTACAAGCTGGAGATGACAACCAAATACAAAAAACAAAGATCTTCAAAGGCACTAAAGCACGACTACGATTTGTGTGTGGAGAGCCAAAGCTAATTGCCTTGTCACATATCAGACAAAACAAATACAAAATGAATTTTCAAACCAAACTATTATTAAACAAAGCTAGAAATATATGCATAACACATAGACAAAGCTTTTGCACTTGCATTCAACAATCTTATGCATGGCCATGGGCTGGAAATACACTGCCAAGGTAAGGATTTGGATCCAGTTAAGGGTACAAAAGTGTCGGCCATACATAAATATAAAGGAGTAGAGAGATGTGTGCATGTACGCACAAATACAAGGCAACACAAATGAGTTTCTATGCAATCAATGGCTTCGACCAAGGCATAATCATGCACGGCCAGGTCGGGTGTGTTTCTGGGGTGATGTGGCAGGTAGTTGAGTCCGTAAGTGGCAGGTGAAAATGGTGCAAGGGTCAGCCAATATGGCGTGTGAGGTGGTGGAGCAAAGGTTGAGTTCGGCTAGCATATGTAAGCGGAGTTTGTGTAATTTTTTAGTGGATCTTCATCCAAGAGCACTACGGCCATGGAAGGACAGTGGAATGGAGGAGATGGTGGCTGGATGTGTTGGTAGTGGAGGTGGCCATGGTGAAGGAGGAGGAAGGCCGAACTACATAAAGGAGATGCAATTGCAAAATTAGTACAAAAACAAGTAGAAAGGTGAAAAAAGAATAAAAAAATTTACCAAACTTTTTCTTCGGTTGATAGTCGAATATGTTTAGGGTTTTAGAAATTATTTTTACGTGAGAAAACTGAAGTGGAGTCTGCTTAAAGAAAGGGAATATGGCAGCAATTGAATGGATATGTTGTTTGGTGAAAAGATGAAGTTGAATATGAAAAGGCAATGCATATGAAGGGTCAAAAACCTTTCAAATTTATAAATTCATTTTGCAATTTGAAATATATGTAAAAATGGATGTAAGTAAAAAAACACAAAAAAATAATGAATGAATAAAAAAATAAAAAAAATAAAATTTAAATAAATATACTTAAATTAAGAATATAGCTTAAAAATTGAAACTAGGCTTTAAAAATTGAAAATAAATGCAATAAACTTTGGAAATTTTTTATCATCATTTAAAAAATATTTAAAAATGAAATCTAGCTATAAAAAAATTAAAAAAATTTCAAAATAAAATAGAGTCAAATTTAAAATGATATTCAAAAATCTAGGGTTGTTACGCAGTCTCCCTAAAATCTTTTCGTCCTCGAAAAGAACGGGCAAGGAAAATAAAGAGAAACAAGATAGATAAACAAAATAGTGTCTGAAACGAACAATTTCGGATTCGAAGCACGAATGCTCTCCTCCGTCTTTCAAGTACAATCTCGATCGTCAATACTCCATTGTACTTTGACCAGATTAATAGATTTCCTTCTGAGCTGCTTCGTACCTCTGTCGGCAATACGAAGTAGCTTCCTCTCGATGGTCAGATTATGCTCAATATCCAAACTATGAAGTGCAGAAGGCTGGGCAATAAGAGATGAATCATGAAGATATCGACGAAGATGCGAGACATGGAATATATCATGCACTCCAGAAAGCTTCTCCGGCAAATCCAGATGATAAGCCAAAGAACCAACTCATTCCACATTGCGGAAAGGACCAATGAACCTAAGAGAAAGCTTCCCTCTACGACCAAAGTGAATGACACTCCTCAAGGGAGAAACCTTAAGGAACACCTAATACCAACAGCAAATTCCAAATTCCGCCTATGCCTATCGGCATACTTCTTCTGCCTATCCTGAGCAGCTCTTAACCTCTTCTTAATCTCTTCAACTCTCTCAGAAGCTTCCAAAATCACATCAGTACCAAGAACCGAACGATTACCGGATTCAATCCAGCAAGATGGAGATCTACAAGGTTGTCCGTATAGAGCAGCAAGCAGAGACATTTTGAGACAGGCCGAGTGTAAAGATGGAATGAAATAGATAAAAAGATTAAAAATAGGTTGGAAATAGAAGGTTAGATTATACCTGATAGCTATTATTGTAGTTGAATTCGACAAGATGGAGATGATCTTCCTAGGATCCTCCATAATCAAGCACACAAGCACGAAGAAGATCCTCGAGAACCTGATTCACTCTTTTCGTTTGACTGTCGGTCTGTGGATGGTAAGCAATGCTCAAATTCAGATGAGTACCTAGAGATTCCTGAAAAGCTTTTCAGAACTGACTTGTAAAGATAGGGTCATGATCACAAACAATACTGAGAGGAACACCATGGAGATGAACAATCTCTCTTATGTAGATTTTATATAAGCTAGAAGCAAAACGAGTAGACTTGACCGGAATAAAATGAGCGGACTTGGTCAGTTTATCCACAATAACCCAGATACTCTCATTGCCCCTCCGAGTCCTCTGTAAACCATCGATGAAATCCATGGAAACCTATTCCCACTTCCAATTAGGAATCTCAAGGGGCTGCCACAAACCAGGGGTCTTCTGGTGATCGGCTTTGACTTGCTGACAAGTCGTACACCGACCAACAAAGATAGAGATATCCCTATTCATTTCCCTCCACCTATAAAGCCTCTTCATATCCTGATACATCTTCGACACACTAGGATGAATAGAAAGTCTGGATCAATGATTCTCCTGAAGCAACTCCTACCTCAAACCATCAACATTCGAGACACAAATCCTGCCATTAATCCTCAAAATCCCTCTATCATTGATCTGAGCTCCACTGCCACTACTACCACCAACCCTGCTACGAACACTCTCCTTCATCAATCTGAGTATCTCATCCTCATCCTTCTTAGCCATAATACGATCCAGAAGAGAAGAAGAAGAAACAACAAGCTGACACAACAAATCCTTCTTCCAACTCAGAGCATCGGCCATAACATTAGCTTTACCGGGAGTATAGCTAATATCGAGGTCGTAAGAAGCCAGAAACTCAAGCCAACGAACTTGCCTCTGATTCAAATCCTTCTAGGTGAAGATATACCTCAGAGGCTGATGATCGGTGAAAAGCTCAAACTTGGTTCCTAGAAGATGATGCCTCCAAAACTTCAAAGCAAAGACAACAACAAGCAACTCTAAATCATGTGCAGCATAATTTGCCTCGTGGGTTTTCAGCCGACGGCTAGCATAGGCAATGACCATACCATCCAGCATGAGAACATCACCCAACCCTCACGACTAGCATTAGTATATACCATCAATCCCTCACTTTCATTCGGAACGGTAAGAACGGGTGCAGACGTTAGCTTGCTCTTTAACTCATTGAATGTAGCCTTACACTGATCACTGCAGACAAATTTAGCACTCTCAAGAGTCAAAGAAGTGAGAGGTGCAGCAATCCGAGAAAAATTCTCGATGAATCTCCGTAGTAACCGGCAAGGTGCAAAAAACTATGGTATCAGATGGAGTCTTTGGAGTTTCCCAATCCTAAAATAGAATAGGGAGAAAATAAGGACAACCGAAAAGATAGAATTATTAAATGATAAAGGAAAGAGAAGAAAGGAAGAAAGGCTTACATTGATCGTAGTGATCTTAACTGGATCAATAGAAACTCCATTACTAGAAACAAGATGCCCGCGATATCGGACTTCATCCTTCCAGAAATGGCATTTAGAAAATTTAGCCTTCAACTGATGATTTCTGAGAGTCTCCAAAACAAATTTCAAATGTGACTCATGCTCTTCCTTAGTCTTAGAGAAGACAAGGATATCATCAACGAAGACTAGAATTTTTTTATTAAGCACATCACGAAAGACACGATTCATCAAATCAACAAAGAAAGCGGGAGCATTAGTCAAATCAAAATGCATAACTAACCATTCATAAAACCCATTCTCAGTGTGAAAAGCTGTCTTGGGAATGCTATCCTCAGCAACCTTGAGCTGATGAAAACCTGTGGCAAGATTAAGCAAAGAGAAAACAGTGGCACCATAAAGCTGATCAAACATATCATTGATACGTGCCATTGGATATCTGTTTTTCATAGTAAGCTTGTTCAGCTCCCTATAATCAACACACATACTCAAAGAACCATCGGACTTGGTGACAAAAACCACCATGGCTCCCCATTTAGAAAAACTAGGCCTAATCAGACCTTTGGAGAACAAGTCCTCAATTTGCTTTCCCATTTCAACCTTCTCGCGGGGTGTCATTCCCTTAGGAGGAAGAACAACAGGCCATGCGCCAGGAATAAGATCAATCCGAAAATCAATTTCCCGCTTCGGAGGTAAAGAAGTGACTTCACCAAATACATTAGGATATAGTCTAACCACAGGTGTCGAATCAAGATCACTAGGAGAAGAATCAAGAGAATAAATAAAGGTGCCAGCAAAATCCTGAGGCATGCGGCACTGAATAATCAAGGAATTTCCTTGATTATCAACAAGGTGAACAGATCGGGCTTTATATGAGATATAAGCATCATGATTCCCTAACCAATATAGACCAAGCAATAAATCAAAAGCATCGAAGTCCAGACCATAAAAATCACCACTAAAGCGATGATTAGAATGGAGAAGTTTCACTTGCTTACAAATCCGATTAAGGTTAGCAGGACCCCCAATAGGATTTGAAACACATAATGGAACAGAAGCATACTCAGGAGGAAGGAGATGCTCAAACTTATCACACAAATCAACAGAATAAAACTATGGGAAGCTCCAATATCAAATAAACACGAACATGATGATGGTATAAAGTAAATGTACTCTGAAGAGTACCTTGGTCATCAGTACGAGTAGGAGCAGGTGGAGAACTGGAGATGAGGCAGAAGTGACAGAAAATATACCAGAAGGCATACCCTTCTGTTGGGTAGGGCAATCCTTCCTAAAATGACCAGGCTGGAGACAGATATGGTGGAGATCCTTGTGGTTAAAATGATGAGGTCGTGTCCTTAAGGCTAAAAATATACTAATTTTTGTCCTTTAAATTAATTCCCACTTTTATAAATTATATTTATAAAATGTGTTTAAGTATTTAAATCCCAAGATTTTTCTGAACAATTTCGAGTAGCTCGAAAGTAACTAAAAATGGATAGGGGATAAGTTCGGATAGTAAAACACTTCTCTTAAGTATTCCACTTCTTGTTAAAGAAATGTATGATACTATTAGTAGTACCTAGTTCCTTGGTATCATTTTTGAGTTACCCAATCTATATAATTTTCTAGTGTTAAAAAGATAATGTGTAACATTAATGAAAAGATTAATTAGTGATTGTTAATTTTTATCAGGGTGGTTGCATTTAATATTGTTTAAAAGGAATGTTTTAACAAATAAATACATCTTTTATTACAAAGGAAATACAGTTTGAAAGAAGAAACAAATAATTTGAAACTAATATTTTCGGAATGGTTGACATAAAAGATTTATAAAAGTAATATTCTATAAATAAAGTAATAAATTTACAAATGGTGTTTTATAAATATTAAAGATGGTTTTGTAATTAATAATTTGTAAATAGATTTATAAATGTGATTTTATAAATAAAGGAGATAAAGAAAGAAAGAGATTTATAAATGGAATTTTGTAAATAAAGTGATTTTATAAAAAGAGGTTTTATAAAAAAGGAAGAAGATTATAAAATATGGTTTTATAAAAGGATTTGTCTTGATAAGTGGAGGATGGTTTTTATGAAGGGAGATAAATTTGATTGTAAAGTAAAATAGTCTCTTAAACGAATGTTTTGAAAGTGATATTGCAAATGGATTTTAGTGGATTTAAAAGTGATTTAAAATGTGTTAAGTGATAGGAAGACATGGATTTCAACATTTTTTTGTATTAAATGTTTTTGAGAAAGCAAGGAAGACATAGACTACAACACTGTTGTTATATTGAGTAATTACCGAAAGAAGATGCTTTATATGGTATACGGGATTTATACAATCCTATATCTGATGTTAAGATTCGACGTGGGTAACTTATATCCATATTTAAGTTAAGGATGATGTCCATTCAAGTTTTAAGAGGTAATAACACCCCAACTTGATCGGCTTCATTGTTAACTAACAAATAGTTTAAGTTCGACACAGAAAATTAATATTAAGTATAAATATCATATCCCTATGTTACTGTTTTGGGGTACTCGTAACAATGTTTTACGCAACATTCATTTTGACCCAGTAAAGTGCTTTTCATAAATTATGAAGCTTTCTGTAACGCCCCACTCCGAGACCCACTCTAATAAAGAGTATTACGGAGTAATACCGTCTACTAGAACGGAGAATAGAGTATAGTCGAAGCGACCATATGTAATCAAGCTATAATTAACAACTGAATACGTCAAATAGGTGGTTTTCTTTTCTCAAGTGGTTCGACATATCTAATAGATATTTATAACGAAACTACAATGGCTAAAAATAGATTCAGAACAAACATAATAACAATGATAATATATCCATCACAGATCAGCCACAGAGCATAAGTACGTCATATTGTCAATACAAGTCCAAACGTAAAGAAAGTGGATACAAACCCACCGCTCACATATGTGAGTCGAAAATATATACATAAGAGACTGAATAATCAGAGTATCAAAATAGTGGACAAATATAAAGAGCTATCTATCAGCATAGCAGATAATGTCCAAGCGGAAGCACAGAAAGCTAATTCCAAAGGCCTAACCTGAAACAACTCGGTCTGACCCAAGCGAAAAACACTTGGGTCAGGCTAGCTAAACAATCAGTTAATAAACTGAGATAAACATAATAATGCGGTACATGAATAAAACAGTACTTCTCCAAAGGGAAGAGCATTATGGTCTACATGAATATAATGAAGATCCCCAATCATTAATAAATAGTAAAAATCTCCAAAGAGAATATCAACACCAAAGTGTTAAATAAATAAAATCGCCTCATATCATCGGCGTAACCAAAGCTATATAATGTTGCCCATAGGCAATAATCCCAAGAGTGACCAGAGTCTGTAATCAATGCCCAAGCAAAGATCGATGCTCCAAAGAGCAATAGGGATATACTGAAAAGTCAGTGAAATCGAATACTGAAAAGCTGTGTCCAGATACACTGTGAATCCACAAGGTAATCGCACTTACATCGTATGGTTCCATAGAACCAACACCGAATGGCGGTACTCGAATAGATATAAAATCATCAGATAATACAAGTATAGCACGTGCACCGACCAGAGTCGTTATTGCCAAGTACTGTAGAATTGTGATCGATCACTCGCACAGATGCGAAACGCGCGAGACGGCGAGATCCTTCCCAGAAGGATAAAGGCCCAGAGGCACATGCCGAAAAACCGCTCCATAGAGCAGGGGTCCAGAGACGGTTTCCCAGAGGCGTGGTGACCCAGAGGTCCAGTACTGGCCGCCCGTAGGCTAATGTGTCACAAACTTCTTGGAGAGCAACCCGTAAAGTGTTAACAATGAGTCCCATACCCCACGTTCGCACTAAACGGTTTACTATCCAATAGCAAGCTCACACTCCAAACAATAAAAAGTCCACCTCGTATCATCGATAAACTAGACCCAAAGGTCAAAACGATCAATTGAATTGGTCGGGGATTAACCGGAAAGAAAATACACACGGTTCCATAGGCCAGAGATTTCCTAACCGTTTAAGCACCTTTCCACTTCGCTCGACGTGCTAAAAGTGAGTGTGAGATTTTTATTATAGAAAATAATGGTGCGAAACATATTTATTATTGATCTTGAAATCACTTTAAAACGGCTTTTGAAAACTCTCCTATTATGGAGTAATTAATTTAATAATTAAAAATAATATTATATAATAATTTCGAAAGCCATTTAGGAGTGAAAAAATCCTTTTAAAATAGTTCATAAAAACCCATGTACGTAATCTAAAGGCAAATCTCAAAGAAATCGATAAATCAGAAAATCATTGAAAACCAATATTCGTGTTGGAAAATATTCCGAATGGTTGTGAATCAAGGTTCGACAATTTCTGATTAGCAATTGAAGCCCAAAGGTTCATTGCAGAAACAAACAATTTGAAGCAGTTACACCAAAATAGGGCAACTCGGACTCGGTTGCATCAAAAATGGTGCAACCGGTGGGTCGGAACCCGGCTGCACCAAGTGGGCGCCGCCCAAATTTTTTTTTAGAACCAGCTGCACCGCATGGTGCAGCCTGGTTCGGTCCAGCCCCAGCCCACATGGGCTGGGTGAATTAACAAGCCCCCCCAGCCCGCCTGGGCTGGGGAGATTGGGACAAGCCCAGCGCGCTTGGGCTGGGAAATGGGACAAGCCCCAGCCCATGCGGGCTGGGGAAATGCGGTAAGCCCCCCCCAGCCCGCATGGGCTGGGGGTGTAATGGGGTAAGCCCCAGCCCATACGGGCTGGGGAGGAGGGGGAAGCCCAGGCCGCATGGGCTGGGAGAAGGGGCCAGCCCCAGCCGCATGGGCTGGGGACGTGCGGGGCAGCCCCAGCCCGCTTGGGCTGGGAACGTGCGGCCAGTCCCAGCCCGCATGGGCTGGGGATGTGCGGGCCATGCGCGCCAGCCCGTGTGGGATGGCCTGGTACCCGGCTAGCCCAACCGAGCTAGCCTGCTGCACCCGGGCAGTAGCCTGGGTGCAGCCCAGGCCTACCCTGGTGCACTCAAACCACTGTTTCAGCCTGTTTTCAGGCTGAAACATTCCAGCCTGCTGAATTTGCTCATTTTAGTGATTTTGGGGTGTTTTTTTTTCAAATTTTTGGCATCAAATTTCACCAATATCAATCACTAACTATCATATAATGATTTCTACACTATATTAAAGGAGACAAAGGGCCAAAGCTTAGCATTACCTTATGACGCAATATAACAAACACCTTATGTGCACACCCAAAATGAAAGCAAAGATGATCAAAGAGCTATGATTCACATGTTACATAATAAAACATGTTTTACTAAATGATTACTGAAATCAAAAGAGGATTAAACACATATTAGAAGAGGTTTTTAGAAATATACCTCTCTAGAAAGCAACAAAGACCACTATAGCATCAACCCAAATTAGCAAAAGATGATTAGGAGGCGATAAGATCAAAAAACCACATAAAACATGTGTTACCAAATAAATTTCAGAAATTAGAAAGATATAAAAACGGATTTGTGGTGGGTATTTGCATTACCTTTGCATAGAATGACTTGCATAAGCTAAAACTAGAAGGAGATGAAGATAGAGGCCATTTTTGTTAAGAAAGCTTTAGGAAATGATTAGGGTTTTGATTAGGGATGAATGAATGAGGTTAGGAGAGTTTGAGATAATTTATAGAGGAGGTTTAGGGTGGGTTATTGGGTTAAGTTTAGTAACCCAATAAGAAGAGAGTTATTTACATGTTTCCAAAAATTAGTCTAAGTGTTCATATATGTTTATAAAACTCATTTTTCTTATCCAAACCCGTTTTAAATTCTCTCCTACAATATTTAACTTTCAAAAAAACAACATTTTATCCTCATTTTAAAATCCCATATTTCCCATTTAATTAAAATAGCTTTTTTCAAATAAATTTTGTTATTCCAAATCCTTTTATGCTTCAAAAAAAAATGGTAACTTTTTTTTATTAATTGGTAATGCAAATCCCGGGTTATTACAGACTCCCCCCTTAAGAAAATTGCGTCCCCGCAATTCCTTAAGATAGATGTCGTATATAACGTGAAATCCACAAAATAGGTGATAGAGATAAAATTAGAGAATTCTTACCTGCAAAAGAAGATGGGAGAAAGCCAAGATAAGAGTGCTCGATAGATTCTCTGGTCTCCCAAGTGCAGTCCTTAGGATTCGGTGACCATTGAATCTTCACGAGTGGAACCTTTTTGTTGCGAAGGCGTCTAACCTCCGAATCAAGCACACGAAGAGGTTGCCGCTCCAAAGATAAATCAGGTAAGATCTCTAAATCAGGCTCAACATGCGGCTCAATGATAGAATCAGGATCGCGAACACACTTGCGAAGCTGAGAAACATGGAACACGTCATGCATTCCGGAAAAATGAGCAAGTAGAGCCACACGATAAGCAACGGGGCCGATGCGTTCCGTGATAGGAAATGGTCCAACATAGCGGGGAGCCAATTTCCCTATAGAGATGAAACGCCCAACCCCCTTCATAGGGGAAATCCGAATGAAGACAGAATCACCAATGGAGAACTCAAGAGGCTTCCTACGGTTGTCCACGTAGGATTTCTGGCGGTCCTGTGCCTCCCTCACTCTCTGACGGATAAGAACAATCTTTTCAGAAGATTCTCGAACTGAATCTGGACCAAGAATGAGCTTCTCGCCAGATTCTAACCAACAAGCAGTAAAGCGACATGGCCTTCCGTATAGAGCCTCGAAGGATGCCAGGCCGATACTAGACTGAAAGTTGTTGTTGTAGGAGAACTCTACAAGCGGTAAGTGATCCTCCCAACTACCTCCGAAATCCAGAATACAACAGGCAAAAGATCCTCTAAAACACGATTCACCCTCTCTGTCTGACCGTCAGTCTGAGGATGATAAGCAGTCGAGAGATTCAGCTTTGTGCCCAAAGCTGACTGTAGGCACTTCCATAAGTGACTAGTAAAGATAGTGTCTCGATCGCAGACGATAGAGCTAGGAATGCCATAAAGTCGAGCGACGTCCTTCACATATAGCTTGGCAAGCCGAGGAGCAGTCCGAGTGGACTTAATTGGAATGAAATGAGCTGATTTGGTCAAGCGATCGACGATGACCCAAATAGAAGTATGGCCTGACCTCGATCGAGGTAGAACGTCAATAAAATCCATGGATATCTGATCTCATTTCCACAATGGAATCTCTAGCGGCTGAAGAAGACCAGATGGACGCTGATGCTCGGCTTTGATCTGTTGACAAGTCATGCAACGGCTTACATAACTTGCAACATCACTCTTCATGCCCTCCTAATAAAATAGGCGACACATGTCGGCATACATCTTACTCGACCCGGGATGAATAGTGTACTTAGTGCGATGACACTCGTCTAGAATGTCACGCCTAAGAGATGAATAAGATGGCACAACAATACGGTTCTTTCTCCGAAGACACCGATGAAAATCAATAGAATAGTCCCGCAATGTCTCATCACTGGATCCTGACTCGAGAAGATGAATGAAATGCAATAGGTCTGGATCCTGCCGCTGAGCATGGGCAATGCGATCCAACAAGATGGACGAGCTTCCAAGCTGGATAATAAGACAGGAGCATCAGAAGATGGACCTCGATCTCTAATATCACATAAAGATAGAGTCTCAAGAATATTCCACTCGGCGATCATCATAGAAACAACTGCCGAGTGCTTGCGACTGAGCGCATCTACAACACGATTACCCTTGCCAGGGGTATACTGAATATCTAAATCATATGAGGTGAGAAACTGAAGCCATCGCTGCTGCCTCATATTGAGATCCCTCTGACTGAATAGATATTTCAGAGACTTATGATCGGTGTAAAGAGTGAAGTGTTCGCCTAATAGAAAGTGACGCCATGTCTTCAAGGCAAAGACGATAGCTGTCAACTCAAGATCATGAGTCGGATAGCAAACCTCATTCGGACGTAGCTGCCTAGAAGCACAAGCAACTACCCGATCCTTCTGCATAAGCACAGCACCGAGGCCGCTACCACAAGCGTCAGTGTAAGCAACAAGATCCCGGTTACTCTCAGGAACCACAAGAATAGGAGCATGAGTGAGAAGTTCCTTCAGTCGCTGAAAGGAAGCTTCACACTTATCATACCAAATAAAGCGAACACCCTTACGAGTCAACGTCATAAGTGGAAGTGCAACTCGAGAGAAATCCATGATAAACCGACGGTAGTAACCCGCCAGACCAAGGAAGCTGCGAATATCATGAACGTTCTCGGGCTGCTTCCAATTCTGAATAGCTTCGATCTTGGCAGGATCGATAGAAATACCCTAAGATGATACAATATGGCCCAAGAACTTGACCTTGCTCTCCCAAAAATGGCACTTGGAGAGCTTGGCCTTAAGCTGATGCTGAAGAAGAGTATCCAAGATGATTTGCAAATGATGAGCATGCTCTGTCTCGGATCTAGAATAAATAAGAATATCATCGATGAAAACCAGAACGAATCTATCGATGTATTCCCGGAATACTCGATTCATAAGATCGACGAAGAAAGCCGGTGCGTTCATCAAGCCGAATGGCATGACCAACCACTCAAAAGAACCATAACAAGTGCGGAAAGCGGTAAGAGGAATGCTATCGTCCGCAACTCGGAGCTGATGAAATCCGGCGGCATGGTCCAGCTGGGAAAAGACCTTCGCGTCGCTCAACATATCAAACATATCGTCTATCCATGGAAATGGATAACGATTTCTGATGGTCAACTCATTAAACTTGCGATAGTCAATGCAAAGCCTAAGAGAGCCATCGGGCTTCTTAACGAAGACTACAGCAGCACCCCATGGTGAAGAACTGGACCGAATGAACTGTTTCGCCTCAAGTTCTACTAACTGCTTCCTGAGTTCCTCATTTTCCTTAATAGACATTCTCGTAGGAGGACACCCAACTGGGTGGGTGCCTGGAATGAGATCAATGCGGAATTCAATGGCCCGCTTTGGCGGCAGGCCTGATACTGGCTCGAATATATCGGGGAAATCCCGAACAACTGGAATACGAGATATGTCCACATCCTCATCTCGTGAATCAAGAGCAAATAAAGTAATATCAGAAATTCCAACATCCTGAAGAGCAATAGCTAATGGAGCGGATGAGTCAGGATGACGAAGAAATAATATCCGCTATGAACAAATGATTTTTGAGTCGTACTGAGCGAGCCAATCCATGCCAAGAATCATGTCAAATCCCAAATACTCCATAACGTGCAGATTCGCACGAAAAGAAAATCCACAAAGATCAATATCTACATCCTCACAAAGCAAGCTAAGGGTCGTCGATCCGCGATGGGATTCACAATCCTTAGTGAAGAAACCAAGCAAGTAACATCCAAAGATAAAGTATCAACTAGTTCCTTTGATACGAATGAGTGAGAGGCACCCATATCAAAGAGAACACTACAAGATCTACCATGAAATAAAATAGAACCTTCGAGAACGGAAGGATGCGTACCTCGAGGCTGAGCTGAAGATGTAGGAGCCTTGGCAGCATTAAGCTTGCCAGATCTAGGAGGTGCAGTAGGACAAGTGGAGATCCTGTGTCCCTCCTTCTTGCAGAAGGTGCAATAGAGAGGTTTGGGACACTCTCGAATAATGTGATCTGGAGAACCGCAGTTGAAGCATTTCTTCGGGGGATGTGTCCCACTAGGCTGAGGACGAGTCTGAGGCTGAGTCTGAAAAGTAGAACTGCCAGTCTTCTTCTTCTTGTTCCAAGGCTTGGTCTTCTGAAATGGACCCCGCTTCTGATTGGGGTTTTTGGAAACCTCACCATCCCCATCGCTGTCTCTCTCACGCTCCACCGCTTCAAGGTGAAGTGCTGCGTCAACTAGCTCATCAAAAGGGAGCTTAAGCTGGAGCATAAGCTATTTCTTTAAATATTTCTTCAGGCCTTCTACAAATTTGAGATTCTTCTTATAAGGAGTGCTAATGAACTCGAGGCCATACTTAGACAGGGCCTTGAAAGATGATGAATAGTCAGTAATAGAGGTCTTCCCTTGCTTAAGGTCAATAAAGTGGCATGCAAGGGATATCTTCTCAGACTCGGGAACAAACTTGAGCAAGAAGCGCTCTCAGAACTGATCCCAAGTGAGAGTGGCCTCATCGGTCTCAGAAATAAGGAGCTCGTACCAATCCAAGGCACGGCCCTCAAGATGGCTAGAAGCAACAAGAACTCTGTCATGGTCAGGAAGGGTCATGCGAGTAAAATTACGCTCGCAGACTCTGATCTAAGCCTAGATCTCAAGAACAGTCTCGGAGCCATTGAACGGCTTCCCTCCAAGATGAATAAATTTGCTGCAGAGGCGCGCAAAAGCATACTTGCGCGGTGCATCAGAAACTGGTGCAGGAGACTGAGAGTGCGACTGAGAGTTACGAACCAGCTCCGTGATTTGGTCCGTGGTCATGTATACGCCCTCTGGGTGAGGGTTGCTGGACTGTCCAGCATCAGCAAAACGGAGGTTCCTAATTTTCCCAACCATACTAAAAGATAAGGTAAGATTTAGTTAAGCAAGATTCAAAGATAGATTATTCATTAAGGAATATTACGGAATATAACAGATTCCTATAACTATTCCTAAATTATCTATCTAAAGGTGGTGATGTTCAATTTGGATCGTATTGTAACGTATTATACTATGTGTCTATTCTGTGTTTGTTATGCTTAATTCTGAACCTTAGCTCTGATACCAAACTATAACGCCCCACTCCGAGACCCACTCTAGTAAAGAGTATTACGGAGTAATACCGTCTACTAGAACGGAGAATAGAGTATAATGGAAGCGATCATATGTAATCAAGCTATAATTAAAAACTGAATATGTCGAATAGGTGGTTTTCTTTTCTCAAGTGGTTCGACATATCCAATATATATTTATAACGAAACTACAATGGCTAAAAATAGATTCAGAACAAACATAATAACAACGATAATATATCCATCACAGATCAGCCACAGAGCATAAGTACGTCATATCGTCAATACAAGTCCAAATGTAAAGAAAGTGGATACAAACCCACTGCTCACATATGTGAGTCAAAAATATATACATAAGAGACTGAATAATCAGAGTATCAAAATAGTGGACAAATATAAAGAGCAATCTATCAGCATAGCAGATAATGTCCAAGCAGAAGCAAAGAAAGATAAGTCCAGAGGCCTAACCTGAAACAACTTGGTCTGACCCGAGTGAAAAACACTTGGGGCAGGCTAGCTAAACAATCAGTTAATAAACAAAGATAAACATAATAATGCGGTACATAAATAAAACAGTACTTCTCCAAAGGGAAGAGCGTTATGGTCTACATGAATACAATGAAGATCCCCAATCATCAATAAACAGTAAAAATCTCCAAAGAGAATATCAACACCAAAGTGTTAAATAAATAAAATCGCCTCATATCATCGGCGTAACCAAAGCTATATAATGTTACCCATAGGCAATTATCCCAAGAGTGACCACAGTCTATAATCAATGCCCAAGTAAAGATCGATGCTCCAAAGAGCAATAGGGATATACTGAAAAGTCAATGAAATCGAATACTGAAAAGTTGTGTCCAGAGAAACTGTGAATCCACAAGGTAATCGCAGTTACATCGTATGCTTCCATAGAACCAACACTGAATGGAGGTACTCGAATAGATATAAAATCATTAGATAATACAAGTATAGCACGTGCACCGACCAGAGTCGTTATTGCGAAGTACTGTAGAGTCGTGATCGATCACTCGCACAGATGCAGAAAGCGCGAGACGGCGAGATCCTTCCCAGAAGGATAATGGCCCAGAGGCACATGCCGAAAAACTGCTCCATAGAGCAGGTGTCCAGAGACGGTTGCCCAGAGGCGTGGTGACCCAGAGGTCCAGTACTGGCCGCCCGTAGGCTAATGTGTCACAAACTTCTTGGAGAGGAACCCGTAAAGTGTTAACAATGAGTCCCATACCCCACGTTCGCACTAAACGGTTTACTATCCAATAGCAATCTCACACTCCAAACAATAAAAAGTCCACCTCGTATCATCGATAAACTAGACCCAAAGGTCAAAACGATCAATCGAACAGGTCGGGGATTAATCGGAAAGAAAATACACACGGTTCCATAGGCTGGACGTTTCCTAACCGTTTAAGCACCTTTCCACTTCGCTCGACGTGCTAAAAGTGAGTGTGAGATTTTTATTATAGAAAATAATGGTGCGAAATGGATTTATAATTGATCTTGAAATCACTTTAAAACGGCTTTTGAAAACTCTCCTATTATGGAGTAATTAAATTAATAATTAAAAATAATATTATATAATAATTTCGAAAGCCATTTAGGAGTGAAAAAATCCTTTTAGAATAGTTCATAAAAACCCGTGTACGAAATCTAGAGACAAATTTCAAAGAAATCGATAAATCAGAAAATCATTGAAAACCAATATTCGTGTTGGAAAATATTCTGAATGGTTGTGAATCAAGGTCCGACAATTTCTGATTAGCAATTGAAGCCCAAATGTTCATTGCAGAAACAATCAATTTGAAGTGGTTACACCAAAATAGGGCAACTCAGACTCGGTTGCACCAAAAATGGTGCAACCGGTAAGTCGGAACCCGGCTGCACCAAGTGGGTGCAGCCTACAACTTTTTTTAGAACCAGCTGCACCGCATGGTGCAGCCTGGTTCGGTCCAGCCCCAGCCCGCATGGGCTGGGTGAATTAACAAGCCCCCCCAGCCCGCCTGGGCTGGGGAGATAGGGACAAGCCCAGCCCGCTTGGGCTGGGAAATGGGACAAGCCCCAGCCCATGCGGGCTGGGGAAATGCGGTAAGCCCCCCCAGCCCGCATGGGATGGGGGTGTTATGTGGTAAGCCCTAGCCCCAGCCCTATGCGGGCTGGGGAGGAGGGGGAAGCCCAGCCCGCATGAGCTGGGAGAAGGGGGCCAGCCCCGGCCCGCATGGGCTGGGGACGTGCGGGCCAGCCCCGGCCCGCATGGGCTGAGGACGTGCGGGCAGCCCCAGCACGCATGGGCTTGGGACGTGCGGGCCATGCGCGCCATCCCGTGTGGGCTGGCCTGGTACCGGCAAGCCCAACCGGGCTGGCCTGGTGCGCCCGGGCAGCAACCTGGGTGCAGCCTAGGCCTGCCCTGGTGCACTCAGACCACTGTTTCAGCCTGTTTTCAGGCTGAAACATTCCACCCTGCTGAAATTGCTCATTTTAGTGATTTTGGGGTGTTTTTTTCAAATTTTTGGCATCAAATTTCACCAATATCAATCACTAACTACCATATAATGATTACTACACTATATTAAAGGAGACAAAGGGCCAAAGCTTAGCATTACCTTATGAAGCAATATCACAAACACCTTATGTGCACACCCAAAATGAAAGGAAAGATGATCAAAGTGCTAGGATTCGCATGTTACATAATAAAACATGTGTTACTAAATGATTACTGAAATCAAAAGAGGATTAAACACATATTAGAAGTGGTTTTTAGCAATATACCTCTCTAGAAAGCAACAAAGACCACTATAGCATAAACCCAAATTAGCAAAAGATGATTAGGAGGCTATAAGATCAAAAAAACAAATAAAACATGTGTTACCAAATAAATTTCAGAAATTAGAAAGATATAAAAACGGATTTGAGGTGGGTATTTGCATTATCTTTGCATAGAATGACTTGCATAAGCTAAAACTAGAAGGAGATGAAGATAGAGGCCATTTTTGTTAAGAAAGCTTTAGGAAATGATTAGCGTTTTGATTAGGGGTGAATGAATGAGGTTAGGAGAGTTTGAGATAATTTATAAAGGAGGTTTAGGGTGGGTTATTGGGTTAAGTTTAGTAACCCAATAAGAAGAGAGTTATTTACATGTTTCCAAAAATTAGTTTAAGTGTTCATATATGTTTATAAAACTCATTTTTCTTATCCAAACCCGTTTGAAAATCTATCCTACAATATTTAACTTTCAAAAAAATAACATTTTATCCTCATTTTAAAATCCTATATTTCCCATTTAATTAAAATAGCCTTTTTTCAAATAAATTTTGTTATTCCAAATCCTTTTATGCTTCAAAAAAAATTAATAAAAATTCTAACTTTTATTTATTAATTGGTAATGCAAATCCCAGGTTGTTACACTTTCCTCAAGTATTTTTATAGATTTAAGTATATGGAGGTAATTTCTTAGTGTTGGAACTGAAATGATTTCTTTGGAAAGAGTACACAAATTTTTGGTAAATAATGTTTTTTAAAGTAATTATATATAAAGAAACATCTTTACAAATATGTTTGAATGGAATTTTTCTAAAATGTTTTCATAAAATTTTTGAAGGTTAATAAGTACATATAATGTACATAAATCATTTTGTTGCACAATTTTGATCGAAGATTCAGGCATGGAACTTTGAGGTGTTTACATCCATCCAAAAATGTATTTATCACTCGGTTCTTGACGACGAACATTGATGAGGATTTGTAGTCAGATACTAACATTTTCGACTATAGATGAAACCTATGAAAGGAAAATAAAAGCTTCTGCGCCTGATCAAAGTTCCACACTAGAGAATCGAAGGATCAATACTAGTTTGGATGTAAAATTGTAAATTTGAAAAAGAGATTGAAACAACTATCACGTATGTATAATCGACATACATTATTTAAATGCAAGTTTAAAAAAATAAATATTTCAGGCAAACACCTATAGGTTTTGCGTTGTAATTTCAGGGTCAAAATTCTTTGAAGGGAGAGTTTGTAACGATCTGCAAATTTATCAATTTGATAAATTATTTTTATTTTTAAAAATTAAAATATAAGCTTTCTAAAACACAGATTATGATGTTTTGAAGAATAGTGACGGTGATCTTATTTTCAATAAATATTTACAATAAATTACTTTGAAGGAATATCGATAAAATGGTCAAATATTATTTTATTAATAAACAACTCTTTAATTATTAGAAGTCCTCCATGGAATTGGATACACATACTTATTTATCCTTTCAATAAAGAATACGAAATAAAAATAATTTATTTTATTTTTAGAAATAAAATGCATTTATGACATCATCACGGATGTCATCACTTTTATATTTTTTTGATGTACTTAAATTAATGTTAATTATTCAAATTGTAGTTTTTAAATGATTATAATTCATTTCAATTAGTTGGATAGTGATAATAAATCATTTATAATAGTACTATAAAGATATATATTTAACTTGAAGATATAAGGAAAATTGATATCGCGCTACTGATATAATAGCACTTTTTTAAAACAATTATTTACTATTTATTTATATGGTTATATAATTCAAAAATGAGATCATTTTAATTAATTATTAATGATGGTAAATTGGTATTTTAATTTTTTATATTTATATGTTTATTAATTCATAAGTAAAAATGTGACCGAGCATCGGTATTTTAATTTTCAACGGTTTAACGAACGGAAGTTGTTTAAAGTTGTTGCAACCTTGTTTATATGTCATGTGCTCATATAGAACATACATATGCACACCCTAAGATATACCTAAACACATATATATATATATATATATCTACGAATATACACATACAACTATATATGTATATATTATTAAAATATCTATGATATTTTCATTTTCTTACTCCTTAAGCACCCTTAGAGTCAGTGCACATGCATGGAGGAGATGGAAATGATGGAATGGGGTGCAGGCGACTGAAATGATGGGAAGAGATGGAGTACATGGGTGATGGAACAAAGGTGAAGTGATGTGGGATATTTTATATATACGTAGCCTATAATTACACACACCCACACTTCATCTCTATACCGTATTTTCCACACTTCATCTCTTCAGCTTACCTCTTGTCTTCTATTTTTAATGGCCATATGGCCTTGGGTTTACGAAGGTGAAAGGGGTATGGCCATAGGTTGGAGAGGTAGGAGGAATTTTTAGACACCAGCAATGGTGAAGGTGGAGGTTACCGTAGGTTGCACGATGGATAGGGAGGCTTGGCCGTGAGCATTCTCCAGTAAAATGAGGTGGAGTTTTAGCCTATGGCCATAGGCTAGTAAGAGGATGGCGTGAGCACTTCGAAGTGGAGAGGCTAGGGTCGAGAGCGAAGGCAAGGTGGTGGAGATAGTCTGTGAGTCTTGGAGCAAGAGGTGGATAGCCGAGCACTTAGAAAGGAAGCGGAGTTGTTTAGGTGATGTTTGAGTGAAGTAGAAATGGTTAGTGAAGTGTTGATTGGTTTGAATGTTCATAGAAAGTTTGGATTGAATAATGGTAAGAAACTGTACATACATATACATACATACACACATAAATATATATATATATATATGATATATTGGATGATGCAATATGTCTTGCTATGCTTGTTTATGATGGTTATTTATCATGTTTGAATGTGATAATATAGATGGATGATTGTTGAAATGGTTCATCTTAATACACATCGAATTTCACAGAGAAAACCATTTTTCTTTAATAAATGAAATGGTATATATTGAATTGATGAACCTCTTTAAAATATTTTAAAATGCTTTATAATCATTTAAAAGTATTTCAACAGATTTTGCATGATGCCAATTTGCGAATTCACATCATAAAATTTTAAATCCATCTATAGAATGGAACAAGAGTCGAAATTCTTTGGAATAAGAATTTTCATAACTCTTATAATCATTTTTCAAACAAAACAAAATGATCAAGCTTTCATTCGGTAGATTTTGAAATATGAGTAAAACAAAATTTTAAAATAGTCGCGTTTTGGCAGTTCGGAAGCCAAAGCGATAAATTCTCTAAAAGTCATATTTTTAATTCTAAAAAAAATGGAATAAATTTTATAAATATATTAAAATGTTTTAAGAAGATTTGAGTTATAAAAATGGATTTCTAAATGATAGAAAAGTTGTTTTGATCAAATGAGCCTTAAAAGCACTATGCGCGGCACTTTTTCCAATGGTTTTTTATAAAATTTGAAATAGAGATTTAAACTTAAGCATTCCTTCCCAAATCTTTTATAAAAAATTTCAAATAAATAATTAAGTACTTTGAAGATGATTTGGAAGTTTTAAAAGGTGTTTAAAATAAATGGTTAAAAAAAGCTGTTATAAACAAAAGATTTAATCTTGGCTTTAAAAGCTGATGAGTAGATTGGATTTTTCTGTTTGTGAGATCTAGATGTTGGGTGCTTAAACTAAGGAATTGTTCGGGAGAAACTAGTAACCTTGCTCACATGGCCTTAGTCCTGAGCGAGGAATAGATAAAATCGAAATGTCGAAAACAAGGCAAGTATAAAAGATTCAAATTTAGAAATTTAACAAAACATGGATTATGTAGAAATAATCTTCTTATAATCTGTTTTAAATTATGAGGAGGAAACTTGTACTATCCATGTGAATTTAAAAGGTGACTCCACCATTATTCGATGGATAGTAAAGGTTGAATTCAAAAATTGATATTGAGTAGAATTAGTATAATTTCTACCGACCATTTCTACTTAATATGGTTTTGCAATGTGATTTATGAGAGATGATTTTGATTCGGTATTTCCAAAGTTAAAGAGAAGTTTAACAATCCCATATACACTAAAAAGAAATGTTTTAAAGATATATATCTCAAGAAGACATTTTACTTGGATGAAAAGGATATTGAATAATGGAATAATAATCACATACATACTTGAATTCTTTTAATCAATAAATTGGCTTGAAGAAACCGGGATTGGGGTTTTGTGATTCCACTCCGTAAACCACTTTGAACCAACGTATGCTCGAAAGTGAAAACTAGATAAAGGCAATGATTTTGAAGACCGAGATCTTCATAATGAAAGGCTACTTGCCTCTAGGAGCTCATATTATATACCTATGGAGACAGTAGTACTTAATGTTGAAGATCTTCGATGCAAGGGCATCTCGCTACTATTCCTAGGGGTATTTCCCAAAATAGAATGTAATAGGAGAGTGGCTTTGATTTGTCCTGTTCCATGGCAACTTGTATAGATGACAATTGCATTCCTAAAATACATGTATGTTGGTCTCTACAAACATAATCTATTTGGGGGTGTAGGAGATAACCTTTCTTACACTTAACACCCTTCTCTAAGACGTACGTGCTCAGAGGTTGTACATTTGTGGAAATCAATAGTGTTTGATGGAAATAGCAATGTGGCGTTTTAAGTAGAATTTGATGATTTTATGCAACGTAAAATGTGACCTTAAGCCTAATACCCGGGAATGACAAAAACTGGGTTGATGGGCAGAGCAAATGGGTCACACCCAGTAGGATATGGTCATCACATTTCTAGATTACCCGTTATATATCAGGTATGTTGAGTATTCTATAAGAGCACTTGGATAGTGTAACGTCGCGCCTTTACGCACGCTTTTAATCGACACACGTGCCAATTCAAACCATACGGAAGGACGGATTGTTATGGGGTAAATAAGAAAACCAAGAAAGAAATAAAACAAAACAGAATCTCACAGCGGAAGGAAAAATAAAATAATCAAATATACAGTTCATGAAGCTGTTTTTCAAAATATTTAATTATACTTACAATATATATCAGAGTTATACATACCATAGAATATCAATAATGCAGTGGAACACAATAGTGTAGTGGAATAATATAGTAGATAATAGCACTACTAATCGTCGTCTTCTTCCTCCAGAAAAAAATATTCAAATCCTGAAACGCTCGGACTGAGCCGAGTGAATTGAAAAGACAAAACACTCGAGTCAGAACTAAAAGATCTTACGTAAGTTAAATTAACTGAAATAAATATGAGTGTAACGGCGCCGAAGATGTTTACAAGGTTTGACATCTCCTATCCAGTGTCTAACGTGAGTGCAATAACTCGAGAGATGCTCGGTATTCACATATCCTAAGGATCCGTTAAACTATTCACTATGTAGTAATATTTCGCTATTATAGTAATGTCTACAGTAAAATAAACTTACTTTTAAATAGCGTTAAGGAGTTACCCATTCTCCCCCTTAACACGTAAAAGTCCCAGTAGTCCATCCAATATCATAGTCCCTCTTGATCAGGAAGCCACCAGAGGATACCACGCGTGCTACGGCAGAATACGAAACTCGTACAAGCCGCGATAGGCTATGTGACACGGCACAACTAGGCAATGCCAGGGTAGATATACCAATTACGCATCCGGGCTGGTGGTAACGTGTAGCAGCTACTACCGCCCACCTCGAACAACACCCCCAAAATCAAAAATCAAAAGTGGCCACCGAATCAAATCCAAATGTCAGAGTATAATATCGAGGGAGTACGTCCGATCAGAGGAATGACCTCATTGGCCCGAGAATCACTCCTGTTTTAGCTACCTTATGCCAACTCACAGGAGTCTTGTCGACGTATTTACCTCAAAGGAAACGCCACCACCATCCTACTTCATTCTGCATTCTCCACCGCGTACATGGTTGTTAAAGTGGTTTTCCGAGTTGGCAGAGTGTATGACAACTTCCGATCCTGGTCTCTTCAACAACCAAACGTTATTATAACACCGCGGTCATTTTAAAATAATCATACTTCAAAACCAGAATAAAATATTCATTTCAAAACCATATAAATACGATATCATTTTCATTTTAAGACCCAAATCAATATGATATCATTTTATTTCAAATATATCCTTTTTAAAGAAATCATAGCACTTTCAAATCTATATACCTTGAAATCTATAGCTTTGAAACATAACTTAATATACTTCAATGGTTTACATATTAACTTACTTTATATAATAAAATAGCTTCTTTAATCTTTCAAATAAATCCCAAAATACCGATTTGAACCTCTCAATAAACCATTTCAATTCATATATTTCAAAGCTTTAAATATTCCACCATTTCAAAAAAAATTCCTTGTTAATTCCATATATATCAAATTCAATTACTATTATTTATATTTGAGATGTTTACTTAAGAAATCCAATAAAATTTAAGTAAAACTTTTAACTTCAAATAACTCGATATTCTTGAAATTTTGTTTAACTTGATATATTCATTTATCTCAACTTTATATTCATTTAAAACACTTTAAACCAAATCAAGTTATAAGAATCATACCCTTTAAAATCTCAACTTATATTTAAATTCCAAATCAAATTTATTCAAGTACAATTCCTAAATAATTCAATTTAAACCAATTTCCTATTTATCTTCCAACTTAAATTTCATTTAAGTCATTAAACTCTATATATATAATACCTTAAATATGTACTTTCCCATATAATATAAACCATCAAACTTCATTATTAAACTCATTTTTATTAAACAGTTTTATACATAGCTTATATTCAAGAATTTAACTATATACATATATATATATAAAATAATATTTATATAACATCAAAATTAATATTTAATAAACCGTATGTTCCTTTCCAAAACCATAGAAATCATTTAAAGATATTTTTATTTATAGACCATGGTGTCTGTATAAAATTTTCTATCCTATGGTCAAGTGATACAGATATTTATCATTTCAATCCGTAATTTAAAAATAAAATTACGGTTATATATCATTTCAAACCGCAATCTCGAATGAAATGAGAATGCATAATACTTGCAGTTTAGGACAATATAGAATACAGTATCCATTCACCCAATATCAATCATCAACCATTTATTGCAAACATCAATAAATAACAATCAATTACTGACAGTTTATTATTCAATAATAAATTAATTTAACAGGCAGTTTATATGCAATAATAAGTTGAATAACAATTAAATTCAAATAAACGCAATTTGACTGAGATGATGATCAAATATATGCCAAACAGTTATAAATAAATTTCAAATCACATCATATATCAATTTAACAAACATAAGAAATTTTAGAAGTTGTGAGTGGGTCAAAGCACTTACCTTTTGAATTTAAATGAATTTAAATCCGATTTAATCCCAAAAATTGAACAGTCTCCAAATCCATCCAAACCAACTCCAAGTTGTCCGGAATTTTATTACGGTCATAACAAAAAAAATCGCGTGTGAAACAGAGTTCGTATGTAAGAGTTATAGCGATTAAATTGTTTGAATACAAAATTAAATTTAAAAAAAAAAAATAACTTACCTCAATTTATTGGGCCACATCACGTCTTTGCTATAGGGACCGAAACCTAATTTCTCTACTGGTCGCGAACAACTCGAAGCCGCCGTTGCCAAGGCTAATTTCATCGCTGTCCTACTCGCCTCCAGCCACATGCAGACACTCCACTACGACCACGGCCTTGAGCCGCCCCCACGCCGTGAACGGCGCTTCCCCTTGTCGCCCCATCTGGCTGCACCGCTGCCGACGTTATATTGCCAAATTTGGCGATTGCGTTGACCATCTCGATAAATGAACCCTAGATCCGTGACCTACTCTCCACCCTCTTCCCAACGCCACCTTCCGATCGTCGATTGACAATAAATCCACCGTTGGATCGACCAAACTCCACTACGAACGGCTCGTATTGATTTGCGATTTCTGGGCAAATGGTGAACCGATCTGGAAACGAATTCCACCAGAAGATTATGCTCATTGAGAGCTTCAATATATGTTTTTTCCAGATTTTTCTGAGGAATTTGAAATTTATGCTTTGGATTGAAATTTGAATTGGATAGATTAGGGTTTACAACCATTGAGGAAGAGGAATATAGAAGTTTCTGTACGTATAGAAATGAGGAATAGAGGCTGCAAGGGTTTTATAACGGGGTTGATATAGGTAGATCAGAAATTAGAATAGATGGACATGGATGCATATACGCGCTAACGCCAAAGTGGTCAAAAAAGCCGTTTCGACTCCAGAATGAAATTGGGTCAACCCATATATCAAAATAGATATTTTAAAATATTTTAAACGCGATGGAACAAGTTTCAAGTCCAAATTCCAAAGTATGAAGAAGTTATGCTCAAATCAATATTTTTCAAATTGATTTCAATTGATTTCAATTTCATTAATTGCAAGGCATTTCGAGTCAATACGATCAAACGACAAGCCTGATCGCTACGAAACTTGAAACCCTACAATAATTCACCGTTACGGATCGAATGAAACTAGTTTCATTGAAATCCGAGTCAGTGACCAAAATGGCTATTTTTATATTATTTAAATAAATTAAAAATAAGTTAATTAAATCAAATTTTACAAATTTACTTTAATTATTTACAATTTTTATCAGTTTACAATATAAATTTACTCCTCTTCCTCAATTTACAAATTTACTTTAATTATTTACAATTTACAATATTAAGTTTAAATTTTCAATTTATCTAGAAATTAACTTAATTCCCAAGAAATTCATTTATTTGGTTCTTAAATCCTGTTAATCACTCCATTATCTCCATGTAGATAAACTAACATTGGTTCTTGGTTTATTACATTGTTATTCTAAATTTTCATCTTAAACTTCTTTAACGTAATATTTAAACAAGTTTAGATGTCAATTTAAAATTGATTATTCTATCAATTGCAGTGTCAAATCTTCAATTTCATTATATTCGAAATTATAAATTAAATTTCCAGTAATTCTATTAAATTAAATACATCAATGATTATTCCATTCATAAATTTCAAATAGATGGATTTAATATTGGATTCAAAATCTATTATCTTAATATTCTTAGATTTCATTTAAATCTCTATTAACGTAATATTTAGATGTTAATTTCATTTATTTTCAATTAAACCTTTTATCATACATTAAACTTCAATATATTGACAAAACTTATTTTTTGCATCCTTTTCATTCACCCAACAATCATTTTATAGATAAAACTAATAATAGATTCATACTATATTACATAAATAACTTCAATTTCATCTAAATTAATTATTTATGTAATTTTTAAATGTTTAATCCATTTAATTGCATTTAATCCTTTTATTTAATTTTAAATTCCAATAAATTTACTTGATTTAACTTAATTCTTTTTCTAATCAATTATTATTCAATAAGCAAAGATAACCTTTGTTTTACCCTTTATTACATTAGTCAGTTCAAATTTCCATCTTTCCTTTTGTATTAACTACCCTATTTTCATTTTATTACATTTTTACCAATATACATGCTAATTGCGATTAATATTCAAAATAAATTCATTTCTTGGTTTCATACTTTCCATTATCGATTACTACACTATGCATAAATTTACAATTCCAATTATTTAATTATTACACTCACACTATCCGTTTCAGCACCCATTTTCGTTAAAACATTAAAGATTTCCTATTTTAAATTTAGAAGGCCAATTAAATATAACAATGGTTACCATAACTTTATAATACCCTTAAGTTTATCAATTTCAACCAATCATTATGATTACTTGCATAACCCTGAATTCATCCAATTACCTTTTTTTATACTAATTCATTTATTTATACAACACTTACCATTATTTACTTTCACCCTATTATTCAACTCATTGTTGTCAAATGGATATATTTAACATTGGATTTACAAACTAATACCTTAATATTTTTACGTTAACACCTTTCCTTACAATTCATAAATACTTCTGCTTTTATTTAATTACCGTTACTATATTATTATTATTCCATTAGCTAATTAAGTAATTACATTAATACATCTTTGTTTCATTCCTCAAATTTACACTTATGTTTATGTTCTATTCGACTAATTATCATAACACTGAATAAAATTTATGTTATTCCAATTATTACCCAAATTTACCTTAATTTACTTAAATTGGCATTTATAACTAAGTCCTAACATTTAAATTTAATTTCATAAATTTGGAATTTCCTTCCATTCATTCATTATTAACTTTAATTAGCCTTGTTACTTTTCTCTTAGTTAATTTTCATTATTACAACCTTTATTAATATTCATCGATTTTTATTTCTTCACTACTAAATTTCAAAATCTCATTAAATTAACAATTTTTAAATTATTGAAAAATTACAGGTCGTTACACTACCCCCACTCAAAACTTTTCGTCCCCGAAAAGGAAAAAGAATGTAACGACCCATATTTTTACGTGTTGATAAATCGTAAAATAGTTGTCATTAGGTCGTTTGCATTGTTTGAGTCAACCTGAGTTAGCTCGTGTGGGAGCTTAGGTCGTGTTGTGGTTTGGGTCGGTGGAACGAGTTAGTGGTAGCTGCCGACTTAAGGTGGTTAGCGGGTTAAGGAGATGGGCCGACCCAAGAGCTAGCGACCTAAGGGGTGGACCGAGTTAAGGAGGTAGGGCGATCTAAGGAGTGGGTCGAGTTAAGAATTTGGAGCGACCTAGTAGTTAGCCGACTTAAGATAGTAACCGACCTAGGGATTCGACCGACCTAATTATAGTGGACCGACCTAGGAAGCTCACCGACTTAGTGGAGTGAGCGACCCATAGTGGTTGCCGACGTAAGGGGAGACCGACCCATAGAATTGACCGACTTAAGGTGATTGGCCGACCTAAGGGAACTAATGGCTTAGGGAATGCTGACTCAAGGGTTAGTGGCTTAAGGGGTTAAGCGACCTAAGGCTTAGGTCCTGAACGAGTTAAGGGTGTTAGGTCGTTGGGTCGCTAAGCCGTGTGTGTTTAGTTGTCCCTTGTGTTAGGTCGGCAGTGTAGTTAAGTCGCTAGGTCGTCTCTAGCGTTAGGTCGGCAGCAGTGTTGAGCCGTGTTTGTGTTAGACCATGTGATGTGTTAGGTCGGTAGGTCATGGGATTCTTGAGTCGTAGGTCGTTAGGTCGGCGACGACTCAAGGGGAAGGCCGACTTAAGGGATTTCCAGCCTATAAATAGAAGTGCCTATCTTCATTTTTGGGATCCAGATTTTGAAGCGACGAAGTGCTGCCATTTTGAGAGCTCGACTACAACACTTCTTTACTTCTTTTCTCCACTCTAATCTAGTACTTCCTTCCATCCAAGATTGAAGATCAAATCAAAGATCCAAGAGCCAAAGTTGAAGATCTCCATCCATCAAAGAGAGATTTCATCATTTGAAGGGAAACCTTGTTAGATCAAGCTAGATCCTTTGCTGTCCAGATCTGGAGTTTGTTGTTTTTGTGGTGTTTAGGTGATTCGGTGAGTGGTGGTTATCTCTCACACGGACCCAAAGGAGTATATTGGATCGGTGGCTTGTTTGTGCGTTAAAGATAGTGATTTCATGCATTTTCCTCAAGTCTGCATGTAGATCTATTGTTCATGAAGTTTTGATATCTACTTTACTACATGTTAACCTATGCTAGTTCATTCATCAAGATATTACTTAGAATTCATGCTTGTTAGATTTGGACCCTTTAATTACGAATTTGTCATCGTAGTTATAACTGTTTCTTTAGATCTTATTTGAATGATTGATTACTTGGATGAATTATTGATTTGGTTGATTAGTTGATTGGTGATTGAATTTGGACAAGTTGGTCGAAGATGATTCAAAAGCTAAGTGGAAAGGCTCTTGAATAGGGAAAGCTGCTCGTGGCATATGAAGCGGATGATAAAGTTCATATGGATAGATTTGATCATGATGTTGAGATGGGACTTTGCTATGATGTGATTAGGCAAAGCATGATGTTGAGATGGGACTTTGCTATGATGCGATGAGGCAAAGTATGACATGAGATAGCCTTGGTTTAATCCAGACAGGATCATTACAAGCATGTTGATAATTCGGTGATGTGGTTCGAGTTTGTTGATAATGGTTGGCTCGAGAGGCGCTTGAGCTAGTATGTGAATAGTCGTCGAGGAGGATGACTAGAAGGCTGAGATTTCACCGTTGTTGAAGGTTCTAGCATGCTCAAAGCAAGGGTACGTTGGGATGGGTCACGATGACGTCCCAGGCACGGGTCACGATGACGTGTTAGTACTCTGGGCAGATTCGATAGTCCTAGGCACGGGTCACGACGACGTGCGGAGTTATGTCTAGAACTGGGGTTACCATTAGCCCTTGGCGGACGGATGAGATAATGGGCCGGTCATTCAATTAACGGTGAAATCAAGGCAATGATAACAGTGATAGCCAGAGTCATGGATGTTTGGATGTTTTGGTTGTATCGTCGCTTGGGCTAAGAGCGATGTTTTCGGGGTGCTACCTGATCTTGGTTTAGGACTTGGGGGTCTGTACTTGGAAAACACCGACCTTGACTCGAGTGATAATTTGCTCTACTTTAAATGTCTGCTTTGCTATGTTTGTTTCTGCTTAGTGTGTCTGGGGGCTATCACTGTAGAAAGAGGTGGAGTGGGATGGTTGAGTTCCTGTTCCTTTTTACCCTTTATGCTCTTTTGGTATGTTTGATAGTTGATTTATTGCTCACTAAGACTTTTGTCTGATTCAAGGTTTTATGTTTAACTCTTATTACCTTGCGCTGTTCATCCATGTTGGGATGGCAGACTAGGTAGCAGGTGACAGGTGCTGTTCTTAGTGACTAACGTTGTCGATGACAAAGGCGAGCTGGAGGTTTTTGCATATTGTTTTCTTACTATATGTACTGGATGTTCTGCTGTTTGTATGATTCTCTGAGTGTTATGTAGTGAGGCTTGATGTATTGACATTTTAGATTATTGTACCAAACTATTATGAGTTTATATGATGGATTCTGTTCTATAGATCTTCACTATGTATACTTTCTATTGTATTTTATCCATGCGTTGTGAGTAATACGATAGACTATTCTATGTTTACCTTACCCTGATGATCGTCCATGGCAGCCTGGCACACTTTTTAGCGCATAATTTCCTTGTTGGGTGCAGGAGTCATGGGCGGTCATCACATTTGGTATCAGAGCCTTGGTTAATCGATTTTAGCCAACGCTCGTTGACGTAACTACGTATGAGAGACGTAATTGTAATTTTGATGGATGATTACTATATATAATATAGTAGCTTAGAAGGATTTGAACTTATTATGCAGTTGTTTCCCCAGGGTATATTAATCATTTCTTTTAGATATTAGGAATGAGTCAAAGAGGGAGACCAGCTGCTAGGGGAGGCCGTGCTGTTGAGGGGGCTTCTTATTATGCTTCTATGTTCGAGGCTATGATGACTTCGATCATGAGAAGGATGCCAGCTCCGGGGCCATCGGTAGATGTTGGAGTTCAAGTTCAAGCCCCAAGACTAGTGGATTTTGCTAAGTTGTGTAAGGACTATACTGCTCTTGGAGGAAAGGTTTTCTTGGGAACTGAATCAACCATTGAAGTTCAGAGATGGATTGATGCTTGTAGAAGGATTTTTGGTGACTTTGGAATTGAGGATGCAACTAAGAGAAAACTTGCATCAAGACAACTTCAAGGAAGAGCTTCTGATTGGTGGAACTCTGTCACCATTGATACTCCAGAGGAAGAGATTACTTGGTAGCAATTCCAAGTCAGATTTGAAGTTAAGTTCATTTCTACAGCTCAGAAGTCTGTTTTGTTCAAGAAGTTTGTGGAGCTCAAGCAAGGTGGAAGACTGGTTCTTGAGTATGTTTCTGAGTTTGAAGCTTTGTCTAAGTATGCTCGGCCATATATTGAATCTCCCTATCAGAAGAATGAGAAGTTTGTGACAGGCTTGGATAGTTATCATGAGAGGCAGTTAGTGGATCATTTGGATGACCCATTTGAGAAGCTTATGGAGAAAGCTCTCAGGCATGAGAATTTGTTTCCTAAAGAAGGATCTGTTGTTGCTATGACCAAGGAGCAAAGTGGAAGCAAGAAGAGAAAGCAGTAGCAGAAGGGTAAGGATGGCCAGAAGAAGCCGAAGGGAGAAGTGACCTGCTACAACTGTCGGCAGAAGGGTCATCTCTCCAGAGATTGCAAGAATCCGAGAGTGCCGGTGAAGTGCCACAACTGTGACAAACCGGGGCATATCAAGAGGAATTGTCCAGAACCGAGGAAGGACAAGCAGATTGTGCAAGCTTATGCTTTGGGGGCTGTGCCATCATCTTTGAAAGCTCCTACTGCTGAAGAGGAGGGAAAGAGTGTGGTGGTTCAAGGTACTCTTTCCATTTGTGGTGTTCC
The DNA here is from genome assembly GCA_030765085.1 of Allium cepa. Taxonomy (NCBI): domain Eukaryota; kingdom Viridiplantae; phylum Streptophyta; class Magnoliopsida; order Asparagales; family Amaryllidaceae; genus Allium; species Allium cepa. Next base: position 58,874,999 of record CM060930.1, read on the forward strand.
AGTTAGGGTGTTGTTTGATACTGGAGCGTCGCATTCTTTTGTTTGTAATGATCTTGTAGGCCGGTTGGGTTTAGAACCGGATATTGTTGACAGACCATTGGTTGTGACTAATCCAGTTGGGGGTTCGTCTTGTTTGTGTATGGTATGCCGTGGTCTAGTTGTATAGAGTCACGATTGCTCTTTTGTTTGTGATTGTTTTGTTCTGAACTTTGCGGGGTTCGGAATTATTTTGGGTATGGACTGGCTTAGGAAGTATGCGGCAAAGGTTGATTGTGAGAGGCTTGAGGTGACAGTCGAGAATGTGGAGAGGCAAAAAGTTGTGATACAATGCAGGCATGAGGAAGGCGTCCTCATGAGCTTCATGTATTCGCTGGTTGTTCCACGGGACGGACTGTCTTCGGTGCCTATTGTGAATGGATTTGAGGATGTCTTTGATGAGGTCAAAGAGTTACTGCCGCATAGGGAGATCGAGTTTCGTATAGATCTAGTTGAAGGAGCCAGACCTGTTGTGATGCCTCTTAGGCGAATGGCGCCTAGGGAACAACAAGAGTTGAAGGTGCAAGTTGATGACCTTTTACAGAAAGGATTCATTCGGCGTAGTGTGTTCGAATGGGGTGCACCAGTTGTGTTTGCAACCAAAGCGGATGGATCGTTGAAGTTGTGTGTGGATTATCGTGAGCTGAATAAAGTGACTAAGAAGAACAAGTATCCATTGCCGAGAATAGATGACTTGTTTGATCAGCTTCATGAAGCTAAGGTGTTTTCTCATATGGATTTGGCAACGGGATTTCACCAGTTGAGAGTGGCAAAGGATAGTGTGCCGAAGACTACTTTCAGGACACCATCCGGTTTCTATGAGTGGCTGGTAATGCCATTTGGATTAACTAATGCAACAGCATATTTTGTGGATCTTATGAATAGAGTGTTCAGAGATCAGTTGAACAAGTTCGTACTTGTGTTCGTGGCTGATATTCTGATTTATTCCAGAACTGAAGAAGAGCACAAGACGCACTTACGTGTTGTTTTGGAAGTCTTGCGGAAACATCAGCTGAAGGCTAAGTTTTCGAAGTGTCACTTCTGGAAGAGTGAAGTGAGGTTCTTAGGCCATATTATCTCTGGAAATGGAATAGCGGTTGATCCCGCCAAGGTGGCAGCAATCCAGGATTGGGTTAGACCGAAGAATGCATCTGATGTGAGAAGTTTTCTTGGATTAGCAGGATATTATCGTCGGTTTATCAAAGACTTTTCCAAGATAGCTGCACTGTTAACAGGATTGACGAAAAAGAATCAAGTATTTAGATGGGAAGCTAAGTGTGAGCAAGCATTTGGAATCCTGAAAGAGCGACTGACAAGTGCTCCTGTTTTGACTATTCCAAGTGGGAATGATAAGATGGTGGTTTACACCGATGCATGTGGTACTGGACTTGGAGCAGTGCTGATGCAAAAGGATAAAGTTGTTGCATATGCAAGTCGACAACTGAAGCCGAATGAAAGGAATTATCCGACTCATGATTTGGAGTTAGCGGCGATTGTATTTGCTCTGAAGATGTGGAGACATTACCTATTGGGAGTTCGATTCGAGTTGTTTACAGATCATAAGTCATTGAAGTATCTGTTCTCCCAAAAGGATTTGAATCTTCGACAGCAACGATGGTTAGAGTTTTTAGCATCATATGATTTGGGTATAGCTTATACTCTGGGAAAAGGTAACGCGGTGGCAGATGCGTTAAGTCGGAAACATGCAGGATTGGGAGCCATGTTTTAAGAATGGAAGAGGCTTGAGTATTTGGCTGGATTTGACTTCAGGCCTAGATGTGAATTGGAACCTGAGATGTTGGCAAACTTATCGATAAGACCTACTCTAGTGGAAAGAATTGGCGAGAGCCAAAAGCGAGATGATAAGCTTGTCAAGATTATCCGTGATGTGGAATCTGGAGTGGACCCAAAAAAGGATAAAGGATTTGAAGTCGATCGAGAGGGTTGGCTTCGGAAGAAAGGACGACTAGTTGTTCCCGATATAGATGAACTGAGAGATGAAGTTCTTCAGGAAAGTACTCATTCGAAGTTGACAATTCATCCAGGTGGAAATAAGATGTATCGGGATATGAAGAGAACCTATTATTGGGAAGGTATGAAAAAGGATGTTGGAAATTTTATTTCCAAATGCATGAACTGCCCGTTGGTAAAAGCCGAGCAGAAAAATCCAAGTGGATTGCATCAGCCATTAGAAGTTCCTACATGGAAGTGGGAGCAAATATCGATGGATTTTATTGATGGGTTACCTAGAACCAGGGCAGGAAATGAAGGGATTTGGGTCATCGTAGATCGTTTGACTAAGAGTGCAAGATTCATTCCTGTTCGATCAAGTAGGACTGCATCGAAATTGGCTGAGTTGTATGTTAAGTGGATAGTTCGATTCCATGGTATTCCGAAGAATATAGTGAGCGATCAAGACCCATTGTTCACTAGTAGATTTTGGAAGAGCTTCCATGAAGTTTTGGGGACCGAGTTGTGTTTGAGTACAGCTTATCATCCCCAAAACAGATGGTCAGACCGAGAGAGTCAACCGAGTTTTGGAAGATCTCCTCAGAGCTTGTGTTATAGATTTCGGAGGATAATGGGAAGATCATCTTTATTTGGTGGAATTGCATATAATAACAGTTACCAGTCAAGTATTGGTATGGCACCATATGAGTCACTGTATGGAAGACCGTGTAACTCTCCGACATGTTGGTTGGAAACTGGAGAAAAGTTGATACTTGGGCCAGAAATGATTCGACGGACTTCGGATTGAATAGAAATCATTCGGCGATGAATGAAGGCAGCCCAAGATCGTTAGAAAAGTTATGCCGATAAGCGTCTTAAGGATTTGGAATTCGACGTAGGCGATATGGTTTTCATGAAGGTTTCTCTACTGAAGAATGTTATTTGATTCGGGAAGAAAGGAAAGTTGACTCCAAGATTTGTTGGACCATTCCCGATCATCGAGCGAATTGGAAAGCTCGCCTATAAATTGGAGTTACCAGAAAAGATGTCAGGTGTGCATAATGTTTTTCATGTATCGTATCTACGGAAGTATGTGCACGACCCAAGTACAGTGGTTTCTGTTGATAGCTGTAAAGATTTAGAGGTTGATCCAGTTGTTACGAGACCTCGTAAGCCGCTTCGTGTTGTTGAAACCAACACGAAACAGCTTAGGAGGAAGACGATTACGTTGCTCAAGATACAATGGAGTGATGATGTTAACGACTGTACATGGGAAGAGGAAGAGAGAATGAAGGCAGCTCATCTTGAACTCTTCGAGGTATGACCCTAAGGTGTCGTGGCATCTCATGAATTTGTAACATGTTCTAGTCTTAGAATTCTGCACGCTAGGCTAGTAATTGGATGCATAGTTTGTTGATTGCTATGGATGGTAGGCATGCAGAATAGTTTTGGTTGTTCTTGTTTGTTTGGAATTTCGAGGGCGAAATTCCTAAGGGGGAGAGAATGTAACGACCCATATTTTTACGTGTTGATAAATCATAAAATAGTTGTCATTAGGTCGTTTGCATTGTTTGAGTCGACCTGAGTTAGCTCGTGTGGGAGCTTAGGTCATGTTGTGGTTTGGGTCGGTGGAACGAGTTAGTGGTAGCTGCCGACTTAAGGTGGTTAGCGGGTTAAGGAGATGGGCCGACCCAAGAGCTAGCGACCTAAGGGGTGGACCGAGTTAAGGAGGTAGGGCGATCTAAGGAGTGGGTCGAGTTAAGAATTTGGAGCGACCTAGTAGTTAGCCGACTTAAGATAGTAACCGACCTAGGGATTCGACCGACCTAATTATAGTGGACCGACCTAGGAAGGTCACCGACTTAGTGGAGTGAGCGACCCATAGTGGTTGCCGACTTAAGGGGAGACCGACCTATAGTAGTAACCGACCCATAGAATTGACCGACTTAACGTGATTGGCCGACCTAAGTGAACTAATGGCGTAGGGAATGCTAACTCAAGGGTTAGTGGCTTAAGGGGTTAAGCGACCTAAGGCTTAGGTCCTGAACGAGTTAAGGGTGTTAGGTCGTTGGGTCGCTAAGCCGTGTGTGTTGAGTTGTCCCTTGTGTTAGGTCGGCAGTGTAGTTAAGTCGCTAGGTCGTCTCTAGCGTTAGGTCGGCAGTAGCGTTGAGCCGTGTTTGTGTTAGACCATGTGTTGTGTTAGGTCGGTAGGTCATGGGATTCTTGAGTCGTAGGTCGTTAGGTCGGCGACGACTCAAGTGGACGGCCGACTTAAGGGATTTCCAGCCTATAAATAGAAGTGCCTATCTTCATTTTTGGATCCGGATTTTGAAGCGACGAAGTGCTGCCATTTTGAGAGCTCGACCACAACACTTCTTCACTTCTTTTCTCCACTCTAATCTAGTGCTTCCTTCCATCCAAGATTAAAGATCAAATCGAAGATCCAAGAGCCAAAGTTGAAGATCTCCATCTATCAAAGAGAGATTTCATCATTTGAAGGGAAACCTTGTCGGATCAAGCTAGATCCTTTGCTGTCGAGATATGGAGTTTGTTGTTTTTGAGGTGTTTAGGTGATTCGGTGAGTGGCGGTTATCTCTCACACGGACCCAAAGGAGTATATTGGATCGGTGGCTTGTTTGTGCGTTAAAGATAGTGATTTCATGCATTTTCCTCAAGTCTGCATGTAGATCTATTGTTCATGAAGTTTTGATATCTACTTTACTACATGTTAACCTATGCTAGTTCATTCATCAAGATATTACTTAGAATTCATGCTTGTTAGATTTGGACCCTTTAATTATGAATTTGCCATCATAGTTATAACTGTTTATTTAGATCTTATTTGAATGATTGATTACTTGGATGAATGATTGATTTGGTTGATTAGTTGATTGGTGATTGAATTTGGACAAGTTGGTCGAAGATGATTCAAAAGCTAAGTAGAAAGGCTCTTGAATAAGGAAAGCTGCTCGTGGCATATGAAGCGGATGATAAAGCTCATATGGATAGATTTGATCATGATGTTGAGATGGGACTTTGCTATGATGTGATGAGGCAAAGCATGATGTTGAGATGGGACTTTGCTATGATGCGATGAGGCAAAGTATGATATGCGATAGCCTTGGTTTAATCCAGACAGGATCATTCCAAGCATGTTGATAACTCGGTGATGTGGTTCGAGTTTGTTGATAATGGTTGGCTTGAGAGGCGCTTGAGCTAGTATGTGAATAGTCGTCGAGGAGGATGACTAGAAGGCTGAGATTTCATCGTTGTCGAAGGTTCTAGCATGCTCAAAGCAAGGGTACGTTGGGACGCGTCACGATGACGTCCCAGGCATGGGTCACAATGACGTGTTAGTACTCTGGGCAGATTCGATAGTCCTAGGCACGGGTCACGACGACATGCGTAGTTATGTCTAGAACCGGGGTTACCATTAGCCCTTGGCGGACGGATGAGATAATGGGCCGGTCATTCAATTAACGGTGAAATCGAGGCAATGATAACAGTGATATCCAGAGTCATGGATGTTTGGATGTTTTGGTTGTATCGTCGCTTGGGCCAAGGGCGATGTTTTCGGGGTGCTACCTGATCTTGGTTTAGGCCTTGGGGGTCTGCACTTGGAAAACACCGACCTTGACTCGAGTGATAATTTGCTCTGCTTTAAATGTCTGCTTTGCTATGTTTGTTTCTGTTTAGTGTGTCTGGGGGCTATCACTGTAGAAAGAGGTGGAGTGGGATGGTTGAGTTCCTGTTCCTTTTTACCCTTTATGCTCTTTTGGTATGTTTGATAGTTGATTTATTGCTCACTAAGACTTTTGTCTGACTCAAGGTTTTATGTTTAACTCTTATTACCTTGGGCTGTTCATCCATGTTGGGATGGGCAGACTAGGTAGCAGGTGACAGGTGCTGTTCTTAGGGACTAACGCTGTCGATGACAAAGGCGAGATGGAGGTTTTTGCATATTGTTTTCTTACTATATGTACTGGATGTTCCGCTGTTTGTATGATTCTCTGAGTGTTATGTAGTGAGGCTTGATGTATTGACATTTTAGATTGTTGTACCAAACTATTATGAGTTTATATGATGGATTCTGTTCTATAGAGCTTCACTATGTTCTATTGTATTTCATCTATGCGCTGTGAGTAATACGATAGACTATTCTGTGTTTACCTTACCCTGATGATCGTCCATGGCGGCCTGGCACACTTTTCAGTGCATAATTTCCTTGTTGGGTGCAGGAGTCATGGGCGGTCGTCACAAAGAAAGGAAAAGAAGATTTAAGAAATCAATATATCTTACTTAAATATTGTATTTATAAACAAATAAATTTACAAAATTTAATAATTTAAATAAAATATCAACTTTTAACTATTGAATCCCTTTATACTCAAATTAGTAGAGTTTGGAAAACATTTCAAAAAAATTTCTATGTCCAAAATTTTTGAAAAATTTCGGCAGAGTCTCCTTTGTACGGGAGGCTCGGGAGAAAATATAATATCAAAAATACAATATACAGCATATATTTTAAAAATAATATATATGCAAACTCGAGAAAATAATATAATAACACTATAAACCGCAATCCGAGAACGTAACTATTTGTCGGGCAAATTACGCATATATTATAAAACCAAATGCAGTTGCAATTGCTTCCATAACCTGTATTTCACTTATGTAATCCAAAAAGTTTAACAGCCATATAGAATGAAATATTTAAGGTTATTTCAACTACAAACAAACAATTCAATACAATCAACAATCACTTGCAATAAGGCATACAACCATCACATAGAATCCATAAAAATCAATCATTCATTCAGATCAACAAAACAAATAGTTGTTCGGGTTCAAACTTTAAATTGTATGGAATTAAAAATAACTACTAAGTGTACCATTCACTCAACAGTCTTAGGTGAAACTAAATAAATTATTCATACATCCCAACAATTTTAAAATATCCTTACCCAACAACCATAGGCCAAAACAAACAACACTTCCAAACAAGAAATCAAATTAAATTTTCCAATTTCATAGCATTTCTTGTTTGATTTCCTTTTTATTCATATATGATTTATCCTTTTTTTTCTTTATCATTATTTATTTGCAGTATTCATCTTTCTGATTATTTTATTAATAAATAGCTTCAATCATTTACTTAAGTTTATCATCTTACATATATACTACTTAATTTTATTTATTTACTTTAATTTATTACTAAATTCCATTTATAATACTTACCTTTCTATTTTAATTAATAGCCTTTACTTTTATACTTGAGTTCATAACAACTCCAACACCAAATTCTTATTTGTTAAGGAATTTCATTGAATACTTTCATTATTTCAGATTTCTTTTAATTTTATTCATAACTTAGCATTAAATTTCTTATTTAAATTGAAGGTTCTAAATTTAAATTAGTTACATTCAATTTCACTACAATAACTGAAACTATTAATCAATGGAAACTTAAGAATTAAATAACGGGTTTTATTCAAATCATTTTAAAATAATAGATAAATATACACTTACAAATTTATATATAAAAATTTATATTTAAACAATTTTAAATTTTTTTTATCAAAACAACTCTACAATAAAACACTACAGTGGCCTTCCCACTTCGAAACTCGAAAATGAATGTCGATTATGCGTGCACTCATCACCGAAATTATTTTCCAGTGACAGAGAGGGGAGTACAAAACTTATTTCCTTTCAAAGTCTCTTTTAAAACAATTCTTTCAAATTATATTGAAATATTTATATCAGAAAATACTTCTAATACTATTATTACTATATTCCAAAATCATTTGAAAGGAATTTTTCAAAACCCCGGGCCTTAAGCTCCAAATTTCCAATTTTATTTATTTTATTTTCAATCTTATTTCAACTATCATTTATAAATTTCATTACCTAACAACCAATATATTACAACCAAATATAACCTTTATAAAATATTTTATATAGAAAATATATTAGGAAAAAATTATTTCATTGTAACGACCCAGGATTCTGGACATCCCGAGTTGCGAATATTATTTATAATATTCAATGATATTGTATTTTAATATACAATATTTCCATTAATCAATGATTAATAATTATCTAAACCTTTTCCCAATCAATATAACTTGATTTTTCAAAACGATATTAAGTTATTAATTTGACTTAAATAAAATTTCTTAAATATATATTTTGTTTTAAAGTAAAATATGTATATATTGTTTAGTTTTAATATATGTATTTGTTTCAAGGATAAATATGTATATTTATTCTAAAGATTGAAATATAATAGGAAATTTAAATTTACTGAAAATCCATTATTTTCATATATAGGATGATAAATTTTTATGTAATAAAATTAGATGAAAATTCTTAATGAAGTGAAAGTGTTATATTTTGATTTGGTATACACAAACAATGTTATTTATATTGAATAAAATAATTTTAAGTTTCTTAAAAATATATGTACTTTGAATAAGGAAATTTTATATGTATGTTATGATAAGTTAAAAGGAAAATTTATAATATTTAATTGAGAAAAATGTTATAAATTGATGTGCATAAAAATCACTTAAATAAATAGGAGAAACTATTTACACATAAATATCAATGAGACTTAGTTTGTTTTGAAGTCATATATTTTTATATTATAAAAGAAGGAAGTGACTTGATTTATTTTCAAATAATATATTTCTATATTTTAAATTAAAATGTGTATATGGTACATATATACATGAATACTTAAAATAATTTTTAACCACTTTTGTAGCTTTTGTTTCGCAACAAATATATAGGAAAATATGTTGACTAGAGATTGTTTCATAAGTATTATTTTCTATTCTAAAATTTAAAATAACAAGTTCATTTCTAAAAATTGTGTAAAGTGCAAACATTCATTTTATAAGGCAATAAGTAACTATGGGCTATCTAACATCATCGAAATAGTGTTCATTTCATTTTATTAATATATAGATAGTGTTAATCTTTTAGTTTATTTCTCATCTTTATTTTAAAAATGCAAAACCTTTGAATTTAATCGAAGGTCTTGATTGAATTTAGATAATAATTATTAAATTCCAAATGTTAAGTTAAATAAAGTATTATTTCAATATAGTTTCTTATTTGCCTTTTTTTGGGTTTTAAATGTATATAACACAACACTATTTTGACAATGATATTAATAGGTTGTTTAAATTATTGAATTACCCTTGCCTATGTTTTATTTTTATATGTTTTATATTAATACACATTAAAAGAAAATGTTGTAAACTATTTACTATTAAATAAAAACATATTAACGAAACCAGAAAAGAAAAATGCTTTTAACAAGTTAAACAATGGGAGTTAAGTGATAAAGTTTTAATCAAGGAACAAACTAACATTTGGCACTTTAAATCTGGGAAATCCAACATAATGATTTGGTCTCTTTTCAAAAATATTCTCAGTAGGAGACCATATCTGTCTCAACCACCAAGCTAGTCATTCTCTGTCCCTCAGCTGAATTGCTAAGTTGTATATATATCTATTGTCTTAGATCTCGACTGTTGTTTGAAAATTTGTACAAGTAACTTTAAAAAAAGAGACCTTTGTTCAAATATTTTCAATCAGAAATCAAAGTTAATAAAAGAAGATATTACTTAGTTAAACCAAGTCTGGGAGTATAGCAACTGGAAGCAATCCATGTTCAATTCAGATCATCAGAAGAATTCAAAGGCCAAATTCAAGTTTTCAATTTTAAAGATTTCAACTTTTAAATTTTAGATTTCAACATCAATTTTAAGACTGCTGGAATCAACATGGAAGGTGAGAAACCTTAACTCAAAATCTGGATAGTTACTGCCTTGTTAAACAATGAACATTTATGTTCATTTCTGTTTCAAAATTTCATATCTTTTATTCTATTTTAAATATGTTGATGTTGTGAACTAGGTAAATGGTTATTTATGTTTATGGCATAAGTTAAACATAGTTTGAAAACAAATTATGTTATGTAGTGGTTTTAGGCTTGTTTCTACAGTAGATAACCCTGTTTTTGTGGAAATTTAACTTAATTAAAACAAACATTCAAGCATGCAATTCGATTTCTTTCATAAAATTAAGATTTTTAGAAGTTGAATTGTAATTTTTAATAGAATATGGTGTAAGGAATTCAAATAATGGATTTTCGGTTAAAAAAAATAATTTCTGACGATCTCATCGTCGAGAGGAGCTACGACCATTTCTGGAAGAAGAAGTGGGTCGAGGGGAAAGGTTTAACCATAGCAGAATTTTCGATTTAGCCTATGGTTGTGCGTGCATGTTGATATTAGGGTTTTGAGGGAGTGCAGTTTAGGGTAAAGTCGCGTTCGAATTGCGGCGTGGTAGTGTGACCGGAGTTTTAGGGTTTTGACTCGAGGGTAGCTGCATGAGTTAGCATTCGATCGTGATGGATGGGTTTCGAGGTCGTGGTCAGTTATGGAAGAAGTGGGTAATTTTGTGGAGGAGTGTGGTCTTCGCGTATTGAAATCCTCGATCTAGAGCTCGAAATTTTGATCGTCAGTGAAGTTTGCCTCGGCAACTAGCATGTTCGATTCGAGCGACGATGTGGAGTTGGATTGAGGCGTCGCAACAGTGAGATGGCTGGAGTTTTGGCCGTGCATGTGCACGTGGTTCCAGGCAGCATGTTGCTAAGCGATGGGTTGTTCGTCATCGCGTTGGAGGATGAATGTCGTTTTGGGTTCAGCGATTGTCAACGTTGATTCGAGGGATGTTGTTGCAAGGCGACGTGATTGCCTTTCGATTTTGGAATGGGTTCCTAGAGATGGACTGTAGTGGCTTTAGCCAAGTTTTTGGGGTGAAGGAAGGGTGGTTCGGTGATCTTTTTTTAGGGCTTCGGACCCATTTTGTTGCGTGAGATAATTGGGTCGAGCCTGTTAATTTGGGCTGTGCTTTAGGGCTGGTTTGTTTAAAGGCAAGTTTATTATTTTAAAGAATTTGGTATATAAAAAGTTTTAAATTCATATTGTTTTCCCACATTTTGACAAGTATGATGATATAAGTGAATCCTTTAAACAACATCTTTGATCTTAAATATTATTTAAGATTTAATTAAAAACATCGGGTTTTAATAATAATAAATTTGTTTATATTAATACTTAACTATGGTTATTTAAGTAAATTGTTATCAGTATTTGATTTAACTTAAAGGATAAAATTCTTTTACTTAAGTTTATTTGAATAATTTGAGTAAGTAAAGATGATTAAGAAGATTATTATAATTAAGCTTTTGTATTAATCAAGTGCTTAATTTTTTTTTAAAATTTATAATAATTAATAAAATGATTAAGGGATTGATTGATTGATTAAGGAATAATTAATCAATATAATGATTATCAAATAATTAATTAAAATTATATGAGGGTTAATGTAATTAATTATAGTCGATTAACTAATAAAGCAATTAAAGGTTAATTGCTGAAAATGGTAAAAAATAATTAGTTTGTGTAATTAATTAAAAGTTAATTACTTAATATAATTAGAAAATAATTAATCAAGGATGATTAATTTAAAAAGTGAGATATAATTAAAATAATAAAGGGAAATAAATGCTTATACTTTGAAGTGAATTCGAGTCCTTAAGTGATATTATATTATAATCATTTCATAAATAAAGTGTTATGGAATGAATGGTTCGTATCGATGAATGTTACGTTGTCGTATGATCCATTGTGAAGTTAAATATGTGAAATTTTATAAGCGTGTTTAGATTGGATCTAATTATCAATCGGAAATGAATGCCATTTATTAATTTTACGGCCAAACTGTTGAAATGTTCCCAATTGATTAGTTGTATTTATTTAGATTGTTTAAACTAGATGACATTCGGACAGCGGAAACTGACAGCATTCCGTTGTATAAATCTAATTATTTTGTAGGGTGTAAGCCATTGATCTGATTGTGTCTGAATAATTGTTCTAGTAATGATAATCTCTAATCTGTTGTTCTTGCACATATCTGTTATGTGCCTGTTAATTATATTGAGAATACATTATGAATCGATCTATGGAAGTTGATTGATTTGAATATCTATGATTGTGAATTGATAAGTACCATTTGGACCAATAAACCTTGTTTGATTTGGATTGATTGTGAAATTAGTTTTGTTTAAAATAATAATAATAATAATATTAGAAATGTTTTTTAGATTGATCAATATTTGGAATAGTGAAAGTAGCTATTTATTTCTACCTTTGAAAATCTTTTTAAGTTATAATTTTTATAAATAAATAAAATTTTAAATTGTTTCAAGTATTAACTCATTTTGTAATGACACTTTAAAGGATAATTTTTATTAATAGTTAAGCATATATTCTTCAAATTAGAATCTCTTTAATAAAAGCAGTTTAAATAATAAATAATAATAATTTTTATGAAGAATAATTTATTTATTAAACTTGAAATGATATTTGGAAATTTATATGTATGTTTTGAAAGGAAACAGTTTTATATATATTTCAAATGAAATAAGCTTTCTTAAAAAAATGGTAATCCACTTGGATTTTTAAAGGTGAACAAGGTTTAACGGTTGCAATGGGAAATAACTTTGTTGTATTGATTGATTGCTTTGATCGTTAAATAACCGACTATCAAAATTAGACAATACCTGACTTTGGAATTATCTAGGGGGGACTCGAGAATTATATGGTACAGTTACCGATCAAGGTGCTATACCGTACGTACATACTTGTTTGTTCTCTAGGACGAAGTACAAGGAGACCCCCACACTAACGGTTAGGAGGTGAACTCCGATCTTGTATTTCGTCGGAGTATTTCCTAAAGAACCGGGGTTGAGTTTACTGGAAAATAACGAACGTTGTTTCGAAGAGACCGGGATCGGATTTGAAATCCGAAAACCACTTCGATCCAACGATACATTTTCGTGATGAAGATAAGAGCTTGGAGTCGAAGATGGAGCAGTGAAGTGTAAGGGCTACTCGCTAATAATCCTAAGGGTGATTTCAAAATGGATGTAGTAGGAATAGTGCCTTCGGTTCCGTTCGAACCCGAAACAGACTTGTATGGACAAATGCTTTCAGAACGTCGTCGGGTGGACGATGAGCATTCTAAGGGATATGTTCTAAAAAGGTAACGCTTAGCCTCAAGCCTCATCAACCGGGAATGACTCAAAATCAGGGGTTTTGCAGCAAGGCTAGGTGGGTAGCACACATTTCAGGGTGAGGTAATCCCTGTCTAGATTCCCTTTTATTTCGGCTTAGTGGTGCGGTTAATGATCTCAACCGTGGGGTGATCTTACTCGGGATTATCCAGTAAGTGATAGTCCCTGTCTTGTGTTGCAGGGGGTCGGGAGTGATCCTCGGTAGTGTGATCTAGGCCATGTACCATGACAGGTGGTACCCCAGTGCCTAGTCATTAGTTGGAAATACATTCTACCTACGCGCTTTGTACGAGTTTTGTTTGTATTACCCACTCTGTGGCTAGTAGCTAGAATTTAATAATGTAACAATTTCGGCTATTTTAATAAGTATTTGTATATATACCCTATTATAATATCAAAGGATTTCATAAGAAATGTTTTAGCTATTGTAAGGTAAAAACCCGACATGTTTATTTGTGGCGTGGTCTTACGAGATGCTTTTGTTTTCAAAAAGTAATTTTCAAATTGTAATAATCAAGTTGAATGTGTTTCTCACACTGGTATACCAGACTGATCCGGGCTTTGGTGTTTTTCCTATATGCTTGGGTCAGACCGAGCAAATTTCCAGGTTAGCTGGAAGAGTGGAAGCTTCAGGAGAAGGAGCTGGACCCAGACGTATCCTCGTAGATGTTTATATTCTCTCTATTTTTGGTCGTGTGGTTATTATTGTAAGGACAGGGTTGATATAACTGTCTGAGTTTGTGTGGTTGTAAACTCTGACATACAGTTTGTATATATTATCAAAGTAATGGTTTTGGTTTTGTGTAAAGATTTGTTTATATTATAATTTATTCGTTCCGCTGTAAGATTCTAATTTGTTCTCTTTTCTTCTATCTTCTTCTTATTCCTACCTTCTTTCTTTCTTTCATTATCCGTCTTTCCGAACGGTTCAGCTGACAAGAGTGTTTAATGTCGGTTCAAATCGGTACAGAAAAATGGGTCGTGACATTGTGGTATCAGAGCCTAGGTTGAGTGAATACCTAGGTTCGAGTAGGTTGCTCAATAGAAATAGAGCCTATAGCAACCTGTTGAGTATGAGTGTGTGTATATATATACGAGAGTGCGTATTCGTTAGTTATATAAAAATGGTTTTATATTGTGTTAATTGATCGGTTAAGTGGCATATGGATTCTGGTCAATACGAGTAGCTACCGTTATTGATAGGGATCTCTAAACACTTGGACCAGGCCAACGGACACAATATCGTTTTAAAAAGGGGTAAATGAAATAATTTTACCCAAATATATTTTCTATATAAGAAGAATGATTTTCAAATAAATATGATATTTAAAATGATTGGTTGTGATGATAATAATTTATCATCTAGGTTTTGAGTAGTTTAACCATCAACCTTAAGTATATTCGTTTGTTGCCCTTTTGACTAGAATATACCCTTAGAAATTGAACCCTTTGGAATTTGAATCTGTGGAAAATGTATTCTTACTAAGTTTATTTACTAGAGAAATTTGGAAAACTCTTAAATTGATATTTGAAAAGCTTTTAAACTAGTAAATTTTTGGGAAATTTTACACTCTTTAAAGATAAAATTAATTAACCAAGTAATTAAAGATTAATTAAATTATATTTAACACTTAATTAATTCAGGGATTAGGGATAAATTAATTGGAAAAAAAGTCATAACTAGGGATTATGTGATGATTGATTAATGTGATTAATTTTAATTATTAATAGGTTAATTAATTGGGAATGTTTGAAATTTTAAAACCTTATAACAATTTATTTGTTATATATATACACATGGATCTACAGATTGAAGAAATAAGTTGTTTATAAAAACTTACTATATATGTGTGTGTGTGTATCTTTCTACCTATAATTACTTTTCAAATATATATATACTTGAATTATTTTGAAAAGATGGTTTTATAAAATCTTGGATAATGAGAATTCAAAGTGGTAGAATGAATTTGAAGTATAAACTTTGATGAACTCCTTAGCTTATAGAATTCTAAACCTTAGGATCTCATTTTTGGGACTTGGTTTTGATTATAGAGAACCTGTATTATTCATCGTGGTGGAGATTTGGCCCGAGCTAGAAGAGAGGGTGACTAGGACGAAGTCTGAAGGATTAGGGCGGAACTTAATGAGCCGTCCTTGTATGAAGAAGAGCCGAAGGCACCTGAAGAGCCGGTTGAGCAACCCCAGCCTCAGCCCCAGCCTCAGCCTCATCAAGAAGATTACGAAAAGGACTTCGAGGACGAAGAAGAATTTGAGATCGAAGAAGAAGAGGAGTTTGACGACGAAGAAGAATTTGAGGTCGAAGAAGAAGAGGAGTTCAACGACGAAGAAGAATTTAAGGTCGAAGAAGAAGAGGAGTTCGACGACGAGGAGGAATTCGAGGTGGAAGAAGATCCCGAATCTGAGAACTAAGATGCTATCAATTGGAATATAGGTGAAGTGGTTGAGGGACCAGATGTTGGTGAAGGTTTCATTCATAGAGTACCTAATCCAAAGGAGATTCGGGTTCCTAATAATGATAGAGAGGTCAGGGAGTTGTCAGGACCTGAGAGGGTGGACTCCGATAGTGGGAGTCCGTAGTAGGAGTTAGGTTGTTTTCTCTTCGATGTATATATAGTTTTTGTATGTGTTTTGACCCATGGACGTCATGGATGTTAAGTGTTTGGTAGGGTAGTTACATATCTGTGTATATATGTATGGTTGATGGATGGTGATAACATCTGTAGGAATATTTTGGATAGTGCTTAATGCAATGTATATTTTGATGTACTATGTGAATCTTTATGTTTACTAGTGTAGTTTGAGTTGTTATTGATCTATTTTATTGTGAGCGGATAATTTTTACTAGCTTAACTATGGAATTTCGGGGACGAAATTCTTTTTAAGGGGGAAGGAATGTAACGACCCAGGATTTTGGACATCCCGAGTTATGAAAATTATTTATAATATTCAATGGTATTGTATTTTAATATACAATATTTCCATTAATAAATGATTAATAATTATCTAAACTTTTTCTAAATCAATATAACTTGAATTTTCAAAACTATATTAAGTTATTAATTTGACTTAAGTAAAATTTCTTAAATATATATTTTGTTTTAAAGTAAAATACGTATATATTGTTTAGATTTAATATATGAATTTTTTGAAGGATAAATATGTATATCTATTCTAAAGATTGAAATATAATAGGAAATTTAAATTTACTGAAAATCCATTATTTTCATATATAGGTTGATAAATTTTTATGTAATAAAATTAGATGTAATTTTTTAATGAAGTGAAAGTGTTATACTTTGATTTGGTATATACAAACAATGTTGTTTAGATTGAATAAAATAATTTTAAGTTTCTTAAAAATATATGTACTTTGAATAAGGAAATTATATATATATGTTATGATAAGTTAAAAGGAAAATTTATAATATTTAATTGAGAAAAATGTTATAAATTGATGTGTATAAAAATCACTTAAATAAATAGGAGAAACTATTTACACATAAATATCGATGGGACTTAGTTTGTTTTGAAGTCATGTATTTTTACATTATAAAAGAAAGAAGTGACTTGATTTATTTTGAAATAATATATTTCTACATTTTAAATTAAAATGTGTATATGGTGCATATATACATGAATACTTAAAATATTTTTTAACCACTTTTGTTGCTTTTGTTTTGCAACACACATATTAGAAAATATGTTGACTAGAGAATGTTTCATAAGTATTATTTTCTATTCTAAAATTTAAAATAACAAGTTCATTTCTAAAAATTATGTAAAGTGCAAACATTCATTTTATAAGGCAATAAATAACTATGGGCTATCTAACATCATCGAAATAGTGTTCATTTCATTTTATTTATATATAGATAGTGTTAATCTTCTTGTTTATTTCTCACCTTCATTTTAAAAATGTAAAACCTTTAAATTTAATCAAAGGTCTTGAGTGAATTTACATAATAATTATTAAATTCCAAATGTTAAGTTAAATAAAGTATTATTTCAATATAGTTTCTCATTTGCATTTTTTTTGGTTTTAAATGTATGTAACACAACACTACTTTGACAATGATATTAATAGGCTTTTTAAATTCTTGAATTACACTTGCTTATGTTTTATTTTTGTATGTTTTATATTAATACACATTAAAAGAAAAAGTTTTAAACTATTTACTGTTAAATAAAAACATATTAACGAAACCAGAAAAGGAAAAAGGTTTTAACAAGTTAAACAATGGGAGTTAAGTGATAAAGTTTTAATCAAGGAACAAACTAACATTTGGCACTTTAAATCTGAGAAATCCAACATAATGATTTTGGTTTCTTTTCAAAAATATTCTCAGCAGGAGATCATATCTATCTTAGCCACCAAGCTAGTCATTCTCTGTCCCTCAGCTGTATTGCTAAGCTGTATATATATCTATTGTATTAGATCTGGACTGTTGTTTGAAAATTTATACAAGTAACTTACAAAAAAAAAGACCTCTGTTCGAATATTTTCAATCAGAAATCAAAGTTAATAGAAGAAGAAATTACTCAGTTAAACCAAGTCTGGGAGTATACCAACTGGAAGCAATCACTGTTCAATTCAGATCATCAAAAGAATTCAAAGGCCAAATTCAAGTTTTCAATTTTAAAGATTTCAACTTTTAAATTTAAGACTTCAAATTCAATTTTAAGACTGCTGGAATCAATGTGGAAGGTGAGAAACCTTGTCTCAAAATCTGGATTGTTACTGCCCTATTAAACAATGAAAATTTATGTTCCTTTATGTTTCAAAATTTCATATCTTTTATTGTAGTTTAAATATGTTGATGTTGTGAACCAGGGAAATGGTTATTTATGTTTGTAGTACAAGTTAAAAATAGTTTGAAAACAAATTATGTTATGCTGTGGTCTTAGGCTTGTTTTTACAGTAGATAACCCTGTTTTTGTGGAAATTCAACTTAATTAAAACAAACATTCAAGCGTGCAATTCGATTTATTTCATAAAATTAAGATTTTTAGAAGTTTAATTGTAATTTTTAATAGAATATGGTGTAAGGAATTCCAAATAATGGATTTTTAGTTAAAAAAATAATTTCCGACGATCTCATCGTCGAGAGGAGCTACAACCGGTTCTGGAAGAAGAAGTGGGTCGAGGGGAAAGGTTTAACCATGGCGGAATTTCCGATTTAGCCTTTGGTTGTGCATGCATGTTGTTTTTAGGGTTTTGAGGGAGTGCAGTTTGGGGTAAAGTCGCGTTCGAATTGCAGCGTGGTAGTGTGACCGGAGTTTTAGGGTTTCAACTCGAGGGTGGCTGCATGATTTAGCATTCGATCGTGGTGGATGGGATTCAAGGTCGCGGTCAGTTGTGGAAGCAGTGGGTGATTTTGTGGAGGTGTGTGGTCTTCGCGTTTTGAAATCGTCGATCTGGAGCTCGAAATTTTGATCGTCGGCGAAGTTTATCTTGGCAACTAGCATGTTAGATTCGAGCGACGATGTGGAGTTGGATTGAGGCGTCGCGACGGTGAGATAGCCGGAATTTTGGCCGTACACGTGCACGCGTATCAGTGCACGTGCTTCCAGGCATCATGTTGCTATGTGATGGGTTGTTCGTCGTCGCATTGGAGGATGAGTGTTATTTTGGGTTCGGAGATTGTCAACGTTGATTCGAGGGATGTTGTTGCAAGGCGACGTGATTGCCTTTCGATTTTGGAATGGGTTCCTGGAGATGGACTGTAGTGGGTTTAGCCAGGTTTTTGGTGTGAAGGAAGGGTGGTTCGGTGATCTTTTTTTGGGCTTCGGACCCGTTTTGTTGCGTGAGATAATTTGGTCGAGCCTGTTAATTTGGGCTGTGCTTTAAGGTTGGTTTGTTTAAAGGCAAGTTTATTATTTTAAAAAATTTGGTATATTAAAAGTTTTAAATTCATATTGTTTTCCCACATTTTGACAAGTATGATGATATAAGTGAATCCTTTAAACAACATCTTTGATCTTAAATAGTATTTAAGATTTAATTAAAAACAATGGGTTTTAATAATAATAAATTTGTTTATATTAATACTTAATTATGGTTATTTATGTAAATTGTTATCAGTATTTGATTTAACTTAAAGGATAAAATTCTTCTACTTAAGTTTATTTGAATAATTTGAGTAAGTAAAGATGATTAAGAAGATTATTATAATTAAGCTTTTGTATTAATCAAGTGCTTAAGAATTTTTTTAAATTTATAATAATTAATAAAATAATTAAGGGATTGATTGATTGATTAAGGAATAATTAATCAATATAATGATTATCAAATAATTAATTAAAATTATATGAGGGTTAATGTAATTAATTATGGTCGATTAATTATAAAGCAATTAAAGGTTAATTGCTGAAATTGGTTAAAAATAGTTAATTTGTGTAATTAATCAAAAGTTAATTACTTAATGTAATTAGGAAATAATTAATAAAGGATGATTAATTTAAAAAGTGAAATACAATGGAAATAATAAAGGGAAATAAATGCTTATACTTTGAAGTGAATTCGAGTCCTTAAGTGATATTATATTAATCATTTCATAAATAAAGTGTTATGGAATGAATGGTTCGTATCGACGAATGTTTCGTCGTCGTATTATCCATTGTGAAGTTAAATTTGTCAAATTGTATAAGCTTGTTTAGATAGGATCTAATTATCAATCGGAAATGAATGCCATTTAATAAATTTACCGCCAAACTGTTGAAACGTTCCCAATTGATTAGTTGTATTTATTTAGATTGTTTAAACTAGATGACATTCGGACAGCGGAAACTGACACCATTCCGTTGTATAATTAATATAATTGTTGTGTAGGGTGCAAGCCATTGATCTGATTGTTTCTAAATAATTGTTCTAGTAATGATAATCTCTAAGCTGTTGTTCTTGCACATATCTGTTGTTTAGGCAATTCTGCTGTTTTCTAAATTATCTTCATTGATAATCCTTTCATTTATCTTTGTTGATAATTTGAATTTTCTAATTTGTTGATTAACACTGTTACGTGCTATATTTACCGTTATCCAATTTCCTTACTATGGGATTGGATAGGTAAGATTTATTGTGACAGTCGTCTGTTAGATTATTTAATTATTATTGCTTCATTGCATTAATAACTGAGTTAGAATTAGACTGACCTGCGTATTATTTTCTTTTGAATTTAATACTCGGGTCAGATCGAGTTATTTCATGTTGTAGATACCTTGCTTTGGGTTGTTTCTTGAGCTACGAAGTCTCTTTTTATCATTTGGAGTAGTCGTTTTTGTAGTATAGGATGTTATGTATTCATGTATATTATTCACGTTAATGTACTTGCATATGTAAATTCCAGTGTCGACAGTTGTAGTTGTATCATATGTATTGTATCACATGTATTGTAACTGACTTCGGTTATATATATATATATATATATATATGAAATTTTAAATTATTTGTGTTCTGCATTATCTGTGTTCCGCATTTAGCTTATCTGTGTTGTTATTATATATCTTGTGCCTAAACTATTATGAACCATCGTACTTCGTTTTATACAGGAATTGAATATGTCGATGGGAGTAAATAAACAAAGAGATGAAAAAAAAACGTATACCACTCATATCGAGATAATCAATACTAGCGTAAGGCCTAACTGTGGATGGCCGCTCCTACCCAGCATTATTCTTCGTAATAACAGACAGTGTTTCCTTTCAATACACTTTGTTATTATGAGTGTAACAACCCTAGATTTTGCTTCTATTTTTAAATTGACTTTATTTTTATTTTAAGTTATTTTACATTTGTTTTATTTAAAACACTTCATTTTTAAATATAAATGTTGATTATTAAGTGATTTATAGTTCAAACTAGTAAAATTTGAATATTTTACGACAAAGTGAATTTCTGGTCAAACTGTTCGAACTTTGACTTCTAAACTTCAAATTTAAATTATTTTAAATCTTAGATTTTATATTTTTTTATTAAAATAGATGTAATAACTTGAACACTGCTTTTCGTTTCATTGAAAACGAAGTTAAACTGTAAAAGTTAAATACATTTCAATTTTGGGTGTAATTTGATTTATTTAACAATTTTGTCTATTTTAGTGTTGGGTGTGTTTCGACCGGTCCTATGCCACCGAACCAATAACGTCCCACCTGCCACCGAACCAGCTACCCCCATAAACTACCGAACCAGATGCCTCGAGCACCTACCGAACCAATTCCCCTCTCCTCCATCACCGAACCAAATCCTCCCACTTCACCGCCGAACCAGCTCATCTCCGAGTCCTAGCCCGACCAACCACTACCGAGCCAAACTTCAACCTCCACCGAACCAGCTCATCTCCGAGTCCTAGCTGGACCAACCACCACCGAACCTCCCAACCTACCACTGGTCCAAACATCATACCACTCTCCACCGAACGTTCTGGATCAACTTAGTCAGGCCAGATTGCATCAGCCCAGGCCCACCAGCAGCTATATACATCCAAGAACCCTGCCCCTGGCCTCACTCTATAAATAGAGGGGCAGAGGTACAACAATGGCAGACAAGTTTGAGAGCTCAAGCACGGACATAACTTTCAAACAACTTTCAGATACTTGTAATCTAAGCTTTGTACTTGTAATATGAAGAGAAAAGGAGAATAACATATAAAGTGGACGTAGGCACATTCTGGCCGAACCACTATAAATCTGTGTGTCTTTTACAGTTTAACCCATCTATTTTATATATTTGCATAAATCACCCAAATCACTAAGAACAACATAAAATCGATTAAATCGTACGACTTGAAGGTGTTTGCCCATTTTTTGTGCAAACATTTTTGGTGCTTTCACCAAGAGACAGGAGCTCGAAGCTTCAGCTTCTCCCACTTAACCCTTTTTCTATCAGCATCGTTCATTGCTTGGAAAACATGCCTCCCGGATGGAAGAAAGATGCTAATAAAGGAAAGAACATCGCAACTAGCAGTATCCCAGATCCGGTGATCATAAAATCAAGACAGTCGTTCGGTTCCAACAGAAAATGGAAATCAGGCAAATCCGACAGCCCCTTCTATGGAATAACCAATTACAAGGACGGATCTGGACAGGGTTGTGGCTGAAGTAACTAACCGCTTCGCATCTCAACAAGAAGCATTGGTGGACCAACTCATGTCACGCTTAAGGGATGCTGAAGAATCCAACCGCAACACTGAATCATGGGTGAGTCCCAGTCTGGAGGATCTAAGAAGCGACAAAGGTCTTTCTTCTTCGAAGAGGCTAACAACAGAAACAGCTATGGTAGGAGCCGAGCCCGGACTCAGCCCGAATTCCGACCCGAGCAAACACTTGGAACTGAACCCAATGGAGGAGGTACTAGGCAGGGGTCGGATGTAGCTGAGCCTACCATACTACCTAACAATGGAAACACCAATAGACGGGGCCGAGCTGGAGTCCAGCCCGAAGTTGGACCCGAGAAAGTGCTGAGAACAGAACCCAGCAAGGGAAGATCAAGGCAAGGGCCAACTATGGCTGACCCCAGCATGCTCCAGGAAGACCAGAGGCAGCCGTTGGAGAATGTTAGGAGTGATAGACGATACCATCCCTACAGGTCATCTGGACGGAATCAATCCCGCAGGGAAGAACCAAACTCATTTCTATCCGCTCCAAGTACTGATGAAAGGATGGCGCGATTGTTCAGAGAGTGCGTCCGACGGAACCAAAGGGATCGGGGGATAGGCGCTAGGGTAACCAGCCCCTTCACCCGTAATAGCGAAACTGCCATCACCCCCCGGGAATGGAAAATGCCAACAATGGAACCTTACAAGGGAACCTCTGACCCCGTTGTACACTTGCAGAGATACACACAGCATATGCTCATGAGCGGAGTGTTGAATATGCGCTTATATGATTTTTGTTTGATGATAATAAACATATATACATTCATTTAAATGTATTTGATAATATACTATTTATTTTCACAGATTAAATAAATATTTGCTGAATAAAATAAATAACATAGAATTTGAATTCAAACGAATATTTTATTCAAATAAATATTTATTACAATTTTGAATAGTATACAAATTCAAGCTCTCACTATTCACTATACAACTTTGATACAATTTCAATTACATCACTATTTTACATCAGCACCTCACTACATATCACTCACACTCGTATTTATCTTCAACTGCATTCAAGTTTGAATCCAGCATCTGAGCAATCTACAAAAATATAAACTAACGCACTAAAATTGAAAATAAAATATTTTTGCGATATAAAATAAAACGTGAATTTTTGAAAATGATATTTGCCTCAGTTATTTGGGTTGTTCGTCATCATTTAAATTTGAATTCATCATACACGAACAACTTGTGACATACACAGTATATTACTGTATATGCCACAAGTCCGTGCACGCCGATATATACACTTGATTGATTTACAGGGACAGGCAAGCACAGGTCAAACCCAAATAAAAAGCCGGGTTCAACTCATGTGCAATAATATAAATGTCACAATTCTCAGCACAAGGTCAAAACCGAGCTGTAAAACTGGGTTCAACACAAGGCAGTCATGAAGTATGCAAAGAGCTTGAGCATGAGATATTGCAACTACAGTAATGCATCAGTGACCAAACACTACAAACTGCAACATGGCGAAGACTACAAGCAACTGACACAAACAACTCAAATGCACACATGAAGTATGTAAAGAGCTCGAGCACAAGAACATGACAGCAAACAGGAAGTGCAATTCCAAGTGAAGAACCAGACTCAAGTTAGTGCACAGTGCATATATGATGCATACAAGTACAGGCCACAACATGTCAATGAAGCACGGCTGCAAACAACATGACAGTGAAAACTCGAGTCACAGTGCCATGCTACAGATTATAAAATTAAATTCATAAGCAACAACATGAACCAACTGTGCATATATGAAGCACACTCAAGGCCCAGAAACAGTACAAGGCATGTCAACAGCAATGGAATCAACATGGATATCACAAGAAATGAAACACCAATCAGTAGCATGCTAAGGAAGACTGCATCAAAATGCAAGCACAAAAGTGCACAGCAACCATTAACTTCAACAAGTTGATCATGCAAACTGACTTGAAGATGGCCACCAACATAAGCAACAACATGAACCAACTATATGAAGTACACAATAGGCCGAGTTTCAAGATACTATGCAACAATCAACTCAAATGAATACAGCAAGCATGCAACAGAGGTCAAGCATATATAGATATGCAATGACAAAGTGGATCAAAATAAAACATACAAAATGCCCAAGTAAAGTGCACAGTGAAGTATAAAGCAACTACAACAGATGCAGTGAAGCATCTGTGTAAATATATGTACAGCATATCAAAAGCAAGAACAAACAACAATCAAACAATGTCACAGCTACACGATACCAAATATCAAGTTCAGGTGACATCAACCAAACAGTGACAATGCAGACACAACTGAAATGAGACAGGTCAAGAAATGGAGTATCAAAATGATGCAAATAACAAGTACAGGCCGCAACAGTATGCACTAGTACAAAACAAGTCAATGCAACAATGAACCAACTCCAAATGTATCAGTAGCATATATTACAGAGATGAACAAATTGTAACAGTGAAAAGATGACAATGCCACCAGAATTTCATATCAAGCAAGTGCAGTCAGTTCATGTTAAACCGATCAGAAGATGGCCAGAGACTATAGTTCTCAGTGAAGTCGAAATCAGTGTCAAGGCCGAAGTCATAGTAAAATTGCCATGTCAATGTTGAACAAGTCAACAAAGTATAAATTCCAGAAATAAAAATACCGTGGTCATCACGAAATTGAATCAAACCGTGTTAACCAAGTAAACACGAAATATTCGAAATTGAAGAAGTCAGAAGTCATCACATTCGTTGAAGAAAAATCAAGTGGCAGAGATGAATAATTGACAAATTCAAATAAAATATATACGACGAAAATACAGGGGGGTCGAACCCTATAAAAGTGATTAACATCATCGGCAATTGGTGATTCGAGTTCAAGCAAAACTGAGAATAATAATCATTCATCTCGAATCAGATCGAGTTCAAGTACGAAAGATTAGAAGAAGCAAAAAGCACAAAATACATACCGAAGTAATCGAACTCGACGAAAGAGAAGCAGCCACACGCGAAATCGAAGAGACGATTATTCGACAAAGCAAGCATCCAAGATCAGAAACTCGAATCATCGAAGCGGCACTTAAATTTCTCAAAATCCCTAATTTAAGAGCGAAAAGGAAAGAGATCGAACGAAGCCCTAATTTGCATAGACACGGCCACCATTATCTCGAACATAGAAGGACCGGGCCAAAAATTATAAAAGAAGAAAAAGGGGGCCGGCTATTTATTCTAACATTGGACTTTATAATTATAAAGGGCTTTTAGATTACAATTAGGGTTTATTTTATTTTTTAAATTGTTTTTAAATTTGTAATTTTTTTTCAAACCGTTTAATTTTCTAGTCGTGTGACTAGGGTACAAACTACGGTGTGTAGTTTGAGAATTCGCAACTCGGTAGTTGAGTTGTGGCAGGGTTTTGAGCGTAGAGTTAGATTAGTCAATAGCGGGTATAGCGAGTTTACGTGTGTAAGCGAGGGACTATCTAATTTCGAGTAGAAACCTTGGTGGCAGCACGTAGGCAGGGTTTTGCCGAAGCTGGGTAAATTCTGTGTTGTTCTGTTTTATTCTGTTATTTGTATTCTGCGATATCTGTGCTGCTATTCTGTGATTCGTGTTAAATATTAATTAGCTTCTGCAATTAAGTTTTTATAATTTGCACTATCACCCTATTCACCCCCCCTCTAGGGTGAAATCGATCCTACAAGTGGTATCAGAGCTAGGAATAGAAGTCAACATTTGTTTTAAAAATTCTATTTTTTTTGAAAAAAAAATCAGTTTTGTTTAAAAATTCGAATTTTTAAAATGGCTTCTTTTAATAATGCTTTTGCAGAAGGTCAATCCATAGTTAGACCACTAATGTTCAATGGTGAATATGCTTTTTGGAAAAATAGGATGAAAATCTTTTTGAAAACCATTGACGCTTGGGATATTGTTGAGACAGGTTATAGAATACCAACTATAACTGTAGATGATCAGGAAATAGAGAAACCAAAGGAACAATGGACAGAACTAGAAAATAAATTACAGAATACTAATGCCAAAGCTATGAATTCTATTATCTGTTCATTAGATCAATTTGAATTTAATCGTGTCTCACATTGTCTAACTGTGCAGGAAATATGGCACATATTAGAAGTAACTCACGAAGGAACATCTCAAGTCAAAAAATCTCGCCTTGCCATGCTAAGCAGCGAATACGAGAACTTTACAATGGCGAAAGAAGAAAATGTCAAAGAGATGTACGGACGACTTTCCAACATCGTATACAAATCAAAAGCTCTCGGAAAAACATACACCGAATTGGAAATAGTCCGTAAAATCCTCAGAGTCCTTCCACGAAGCTTTGAAGCAAAAGTAACTGCCATTCAAGAATCGAAAGATTTAAAACAACTCAAAGTCGAAGAACTCATCGGAAATCTCACCACTTATGAGCTAGAAATGAAATTCAAGGAAGAGCGTGAAGGTGGAGATACTCGAAAGAAATCAATAGCTCTCAAAGGAACAACTGAAAGTGATGATGAGAATGATGACGATGATGATGGAGCAGCGGAGCTAGCGCTACTAATAAAGAAATTCAAAAAGTGGAATCGTAAATACGGAAATCCAGCTCGAAATCATGAATTGAAAAGCAGAATAGGGAAAGCACTAGAAAACCCAGAAGATCAGAAAATCATCTGCTACAAATGCAACAAACCCGGCCATATCAAGCCACAATGTCCTCAAAAACGATCAAATCAAGGAAAGAAACTAAAGAAGAAAAGCTTTGCGGCTACTTGGGATGAAACTGACGAAGATGAAAGTGATAACACCGAGAGTGAGAGTGAAAAAGCAAACATGTGTCTTCATGGTGAAGTTACAGACAGTGATGACGACGAGCCAAGCGAGGTATCAAAACTCACTCATTCTGAATTACTAATTTATTTCCATGAAGTAAATGGCTGTTATGAACGACTTAGGGAAAAATATGCTAATCTTGAATCTCAAAAGGATACTTTGATAGAATGCAATAAACAACTTGATCAATTAGTTAAGAACTATCAATGTAGAATTCCTAAGTGTGATAAGTGTCCAACATTCGAAGAAGAAATTAAAAAATCGGAAATCAATATAAAATCACTTGAAAATGAAATTCTGGTTTTAAAAGAGAATGAAAATACTAGGAGAGAGAATTCTATTAAAAAGTGCACACAGTTGTTAAACGAAAATGAATCTCTCAAATTACAAGTCCAACAATTGTCAACGACTTTAGATAAATTTTCAAAAAGTGAAAAATCGTTGAATATGCTATTAGGAAAGCAAACTGTTTATACGGTTAGACAAGGACTTAGATATAATAATTCGAAAATTGTTGAAAACAAGATTAATCAAGTTAATTCTATGTGCACAATTTGTAGAAAATTTGGACACGGTCACAATAATTGTTGGTATAGACCCAAACACGTGAAAACTATACCGATTTGGGTTTCAAAGGGCACAAATATAAAATCTCTCAAAGTTAAACAAATTTGGGTGCCAAAGGGAACAATTATAAATAGTTTTGGGTCTACACAAAATTATTTTTCAAAATTTTCTGCCACTAACAACCATGGACCTATAAAAACAAATAGGTCACTAAACTTTCTTCTCGTGTAGGTATGCTAGCAGGCTAAGGAACAACAGCAATGGTACTTGGATTCTGGCTGTTCCAGGCACATGACAGGCGATAAATCGAAGTTCCTTAGCCTAGAAAAGTACAAAGGTGGCAGAGTCACAATGGGGAACAATGACAAGTGTAAAATTGTCGGTAAAGGTAAAGTAGGTAACAATACATTTACCTTGAATGACGTTTTATATGTTGAAAATCTGCACCACAATTTGATATCAATCAGCCAGCTATGTGATAAAGGTATGAATGTTATCTTTGATTCTGACATGTGCAAAATTGTTGACAAATCATCAAAAGAAATTTTATTTTCAGGAAAAAGGAAAGGTAATATATATTCTCTATCTTTTGATGATCTCATCCTCTCTAAATGTTTGGTAGCTAAGGATATAGAAGTGAATTTATGGCATAGACGTTTAGG
This sequence comes from Allium cepa, assembly GCA_030765085.1. Classification (NCBI taxonomy): domain Eukaryota; kingdom Viridiplantae; phylum Streptophyta; class Magnoliopsida; order Asparagales; family Amaryllidaceae; genus Allium; species Allium cepa. Next base: position 58,903,359 of record CM060930.1, read on the forward strand.
GCATGCTAGTATGAACTTATTAAACAAATTAAAAAGGAAAAGTTTGGTAAGAGGGTTGCCATCACATGAGTTTGAAACTGAGAACATCTGTAAAGCATGTACTTTGGGAAAACTTAGAAAATCATCGTTTCATGCCAAAAACAATGTAAGCACTTCTAGAGTTCTTGAACTAATTCATATGGATCTATTTGGACCTAATGACATTGCTAGCTTAGGAGGTAAGAAATATTGCTTTGTGTTAGTTGATGATTACTCAAGATATACATGGGTATACTTCTTAGCTAAAAAATCAGAAACTTTTTCATACTTCACAAGATTCGCAAAATTTGTGCAAAATGAAAAAGAAGTCTCTATTGTTTCGTTAAGAAGTGATCATGGTGGAGAATTTGAAAATTATGAATTTGAAACTTTCTGTGATGAAAACGGAATCAAACATGAGTTCTCTACACCACGTACTCCACAACAAAATGGGGTAGTTGAGAGAAAGAATCGAACTTTACAAGAATTGGCTAGGTCTATGTTAAATGAATATGAACTACCTCTGCATCTCTGGGCAGAAGCTGTAAATACAGCATGTTATGTAATGAATAGAGTTATCATCAGACCAATTCTTAACAAAACCCCCTATGAGCTATGGTTCAACAAAAAACCAAACATCGCTTACTTCAAAGTGTTTGGATGTCCTTGCTATATTCTTAATACAGGTGATCAGTTAGGAAAATTTGAAGCAAAGGCTGATGATGGCATCTTCATGGGTTACTCTTCGAGAAGCAAAGCTTATAGAGTCTACAACAAAAAGACTAAAACAATCGTAGAGTCAATCAATGTGAAATTTGATGAAGGCATTGACGAACAGGATACATCCAAAAGCAACGTTGAAGAGGAGAAAGAAAAAGATGAATTTGAAAAACCAAAAGAAACTGCTGATGGTAAAGAAACCACAACACAAGAAGTCCGAAGAAATCTGGATCCAGAAAAGCTGAAATACAAAACAGACCATCCACCAGAATTGGTAATTGGAAACCCTATAGCAGGTATACAAACTCGTTCATCCTTTAAAAATCTATGTGATCTGTGCTTATATAGTGGATTTATTTCAGAAATAGAACCAAATAACATAGATTCAGCCCTTAATGATGAAAACTGGTTCATGGCCATGCAAGAAGAGCTAAATCAGTTTGAACGAAATAATGTTTGGAGTCTAGCACCTAGACCTAAGGATTATCCAGTTATAGGAACAAAATGGATTTTTAAAAATAAATATGATGAATCTGGAAATATAATTAGAAATAAAGCTAGATTAGTTGCTAAAGGATACAATCAAATTGAAGGAGTTGACTTTGATGAAACCTTTGCGCCTGTAGCTAGACTAGAATCAATTAGAATATTGTTAGCTTTTGCTTGTTACAAAGGATTTAAACTAAGACAAATGGACATTAAGAGGGCTTTTCTTAACGGAGTTTTAAAAGAAGATGTGTTTGTTGAACAACCAGAAGGTTTTGAAAGTTATGAATATCCAAACCATGTATACAAACTAAAGAAGGCATTATATGGATTAAAACAAGCTCCCAGAGCTTGGTATGAATGTCTTACATCTTATCTCCTTGAAAATGGGTTCAAAAAGGGATGTGTAGATACCACACTATTTCTGTTGCATGAAAACAATGATATTTCGATTGTTCAAATATATGTTGATGACATCATTTATGGTGCTACTAACAAGTTATTGTATGAGAAATTTGAAAAAGTCATGCAGGAAAAATTTGAAATGAGCTTGGTTGGAGAGTTAAAATTCTTTTTAGGATTTCAAATCCAACAAAGCAATAAAGGCACATTCATTTCTCAAACAAAATATATCAGGGAACTTGTCAACAAATTTGGATTGAAAGATGTTAAACCAGCAAGAACTCCCATGAGTACAACACTTAAACTTGACAAAGATGAAAAGGGTAAGACAGTTGATCAAAAGCAGTACAGAGGTATGATTGGATCACTCCTTTATCTTACCGCCTCTAGACCTGACATCATGTTTTCTGTCTGCTTATGTGCGCGTTTTCAATCTAACCCAAAAGAATCTCATTTAAAAGCTGTTAAAAGAATTATAAGATATTTATTGCACACCCCACGGTTTGGTCTTTGGTATCCATCAAATGATAATTTTGAATTGAAAGGTTTTTCAGATGCTGATTATGCTGGAAATTTGGTTGATAGAAAAAGTACTAGTGGAGCATGTTTTATGATAGGACATTCATTAGTTGCATGGTCGAGTAGAAAACAAAATTGTATTGCATTATCCACAACAGAGGCAGAGTATATTGCTTTGAGCGGTTGCTCTGCTCAAATCTTATGGATGATACAAACTTTGCATGACTATGGCCTAAATTTTAAACGTGTACCACTAATGTGTGATAGCAAAAGCGCAATTGATCTCACAAATAATCCTGTACATCATTCGCGAACAAAACATATAGATGTAAGACATCATTTTATTAGAGATCATATTTCCAAAGAAAATATCTGCATAAATTTTATTTCAACTGATTCTCAATTGGCAGACATCTTTACAAAACCCCTACCAGAAAATAGTTTTTGTAAACTACGACTCAGTCTAGGTGTTTTAGAAATTTGCTGAATATTTAACATTTTTTTTCTCCCTACAAATCATCGAAAAGAAAAATAGTGATTGAAAAAGTGATGAGTGTTGATATTGATTATATATTATAACTCGAGAAAGTATAATTAGAAAATTTCTTTAGAAATGTAAACAAGAGTTATAAAACTCTTTGTTGGTAAAAATTCCATTACCATCTCTATACCTATCATATTTCTATCAACCATCACTCATCAAAATTCTATATAGTTTGTCGATATGTGGTATTTTGAACAGGAATCGTTCGTTTTTCATTTAAAATAAAATAAAATAATAATAACAATAAATAAATACCAAAGTATTCACTCTCATTTAAAAGTCCTCACGGTTATGCATGGGTGAATTACTTGGAATTTGTTATGTGCTTCCATGCTCATTTAAAAGTCCTCACGGTTATGCATGTATGGAACACATATCAAAAGTTGATTGTTTAAAAAAATAAACAAGTTGATTCTAATCCCATTTAAAAGTCCTCACGGTTATGCGTGGTTAGAAGATACTTGAATTCATTTTTTTTCTAAAATAAACGTGGAATACTACTAATCTCATTTAAAAGTCCTAACGGTTATGCATGATTAGTAGATATTCAAATTCCTGATATAAAAATACCACAAACAGACACAATTGTATGGTTTTATATGATGACATCATCTCCATCATTCTAAAAGTGGAATATGCGCCTAACAAAAATTTTATGATTTTTGTTTGACTTTTTATTGAAATTTGATATTTATATTCAATTGAGTTTTAATGTTGAATTGATATCGATTACTTTATCTCTATTTTCTCTAACACTATTATTCTTTTGCTGATAACAAAAGGGGGAGAGAAAAGTTAAGATTTTGTCAAATAAAATCTAGCAAAGGTCAAATAATTTTCCATTTTGCATCTAGACTCTTTTGCATATTTTATTTGTATGCATATATGTAGTGGGAGTTTTTGTGTAGAGAGGAAGCAATTAAATAGGGGGAGCAATTAGAGCATATCAATGATCAAATACATTTAACATATTCAAAATCTTAAATATATGTTTGTTATCATCAAAAGGGGGAGATTGTTGAATATGCGCTTATATGATTTTTGTTTGATGATAATAAACATATATACATTCGTTTAAATGTATTTGATAATATACTATTTATTTTCACAGATTAAATAAATATTTGCTGAATAAAATAAATAACACAGAATTTGAATTCAAACGAATATTTTATTCAAATAAATATTTATTACAATTTTGAATAGTATACAAATTCAAGCTCTCACTATTCACTATACAACTTTGATACAATTTCAATTACATCACTATTTTACAACAGCACCTCACTACATATCACTCACACTCGTATTTATCTTCAACTGCATTCAAGTTTGAATCCAGCATCTGAGCAATCTACAAAAATATAAACTAACGCAGTAAAATTGAAAATAAAATATTTTTGCGATATAAAATAAAATGTGAATTTTTGAAAATGATATTTGCCTCAGTTATTTGGGTTGTTCGTCATCATTTAAATTTGAATTCATCATACACGAACAACTTGTGACATACACAGTATATTACTGTATATGCCACAAGTCCGTGCACGCCGATATATACACTTGATTGATTTACAGGGACAGGCAAGCACAGGTCAAACCCAAATAAAAAGCCGGGTTCAACTCACGTGCAATAATATAAATGTCACAATTCTCAGCACAAGGTCAAAACCGAGCTGTAAAACTGGGTTCAACACAAGGCAGTCATGAAGTATGCAAAGAGCTTGAGCATGAGATATTGCAACTACAGTAATGCATCAGTGACCAAACACTACAAACTGCAACATGGCGAAGACTACAAGCAACTGACACAAACAACTCAAATGCACACATGAAGTATGTAAAGAGCTCGAGCACAAGAACATGACAACAAACAGGAAGTGCAATTCCAAGTGAAGAACCAGACTCAAGTTAGTGCACAGTGCATATATGATGCATACAAGTACAGGCCACAACATGTCAATGAAGCACAGCTGCAAACAACATGACAGTGAAAACTCGAGTCACAGTGCCATGCTACAGATTATAAAATTAAATTCATAAGCAACAACATGAACCAACTGTGCATATATGAAGCACACTCAAGGCCCAGAAACAGTACAAGGCATGTCAACAGCAATGGAATCAACATGGATATCACAAGAAATGAAACACCAATCAGTAGCATGCTAAGGAAGACTGCATCAAAATGCAAGCACAAAAGTGCACAGCAACCATTAACTTCAACAAGTTGATCATGCAAACTGACTTGAAGATGGCCACCAACATAAGCAACAACATGAACCAACTATATGAAGTACACAATAGGCCGAGTTTCAAGATACTATGCAACAATCAACTCAAATGAATACAGCAAGCATACAACAGAGGTCAAGCATATATAGATATGCAATGACAAAGTGGATCAAAATAAAACATACAAAATGCCCAAGTAAAGTGCACAGTGAAGTATAAAGCAACTACAACAGATGCAGTGAAGCATCTGTATAAATATATGTACAGCATATCAAAAGCAAGAACAAACAACAATCAAACAATGTCACAGCTACACGATACCAAAATATCAAGTTCAGGTGACATCAACCAAACAGTGACAATGCAGACACAACTGAAATGAGACAGGTCAAGAAATGGAGTATCAAAATGATGCGAATAACAAGTACAGGCCGCAACAGTATGCACCAGTACAAAACAAGTCAATGCAACAATGAACCAACTCCAAATGTATCAGTAGCATATATTACAGAGATGAACAAATTGTAACAGTGAAAAGATGACAATGCCACCAGAATTTCATATCAAGCAAGTGCAGTCAGTTCATGTTAAACCGATCAGAAGATGGCCAGAGACTATAGTTCTCAGTGAAGTCGAAATCAGTGTCAAGGCCGAAGTCATAGTAAAATTGCCATGTCAATGTTGAACAAGTCAACAAAGTATAAATTCCAGAAATAAAAATACCGTGGTCATCACGAAATTGAATCAAACCGTGTTAACCACGTAAACACGAAATATTCGAAATTGAAGAAGTCAGAAGTCATCACATTCGTTGAAGAAAAATCAAGTGGCAGAGTTGAATAATTGACAAATTCAAATAAAATATATACGACGAAAATACAGGGGGGTCGAACCCTATAAAAGTGATTAACATCATCGGCAATTGGTGATTCGAGTTCAAGCAAAACTGAGAATAATAATCATTCATCTCGAATCAGATCGAGTTCAAGTACGAAAGATTAGAAGAAGCAAAAAGCACAAAATACATACCGAAGTAATCGAACTCGACGAAAGAGAAGCAGCCACATGCGAAATCGAAGAGACGATTATTCGACAAAGCAAGCATCCAAGATCAGAAACTCGAATCATCGAAGCGGCGCTTAAATTTCTCAAAATCCCTAATTTAAGAGCGAAAAGGAAAGAGATCGAACGAAGCCCTAATTTGCATAGACACGGCCACCATTATCTCGAACATAGAAGGACCGGGCCAAAAATTATAAAAGAAGAAAAAGGGGGCCGGCTATTAATTCTAACATTGGACTTTATAATTATAAAGGGCTTTTAGATTACAATTAGGGTTTATTTTATTTTTTAAATTGTTTTTAAATTTGTAATTTTTTTTTAAACCGTTTAATTTTCTAGTCGTGTGACTAGGGTACAAACTACGGTGTGTAGTTTGAGAATTCGCAACTCGGTAGTTGAGTTGTGGCAGGGTTTTGAGCGTAGAGTTAGATTAGTCAATAGCGGGTATAGCGAGTTTACGTGTGTAAGCGAGGGACTATCTAATTTCTAGTAGAAACCTTGGGGGCAGCACGTAGGCAGGGTTTTGCCGAAGCTGGGTAAATTCTGTGTTGTTCTGTTTTATTCTGTTATTTATATTCTGCGATATCTGTGCTGCTATTCTATGATTCGTGTTAAATATTAATTAGCTTCTGCAATTAAGTTTTTATAATTTACACTATCACCCTATTCACCCCCCCTCTAGGGTGAAATCGATCCTACACGGAGCAACAGAGGGAGTGTTGTGTAAATGCTTCCCACTATTCTTGGCAGATCTAGCTACCTCCTGGTTCTGCCATCTACCCCAGAGGTCCATCAGCTCATGGGAAATGTTGAAAGAAAAGTTCATCAGCCAGTTCCGCATTCATGTGGAACAATTCAAGGACGCTTATTCCCTATCTAATATCAAACTGAAAGCCGGAGAGACAGTGCAACAATATCTTACCCGATTCAACGCCGCAGCGGCCGTAGTCCAAGATGCCGACGAGAAACTTATCCTAATGGCCCTCTGCAGTGGTGTCCATCCGGATACTAAATTTGCTAGAAGATTAGTGAAAGAAAAGCCAGCCACCTTACACGGTTTCCTCCAGGAAGCCGGAAAATATATGAGACTTGAAGACGCTGTCATTGAAAGGCAGACAGGGCAACAAACCAAGGCAGCTCATTGCAACACACCCGCAGTAGCACAGGACGCTCGAAGAAATGACTCCAGAGATAGTGCTGGGGGCAAGAAGGGAGAAAAGCGCTTATATATGCCAGGACCAAGATTTGACTCTTACACTCCTTTAAATGAAACAATCGAAAACATCTTCTTGGCCACCCAAGACGAAGTTAGATACAAGCGCCCCCCGCACAAGAAGGAATCAGATAATGCAATTAAGTCTGGAAAGTTCTACCGCTTCCACGAATCTCGTGGGCATGACACGAATGAATGCCATCATCTCTGGGACTTGATTGAAGAACACATCAGAAGGAAGAGACTGGAGCGCTATGTGAAAGGTCAGAATAGGACTTCAACTCTTGCCAATGGGAACCCAGGGCTACCCCTCCCGGAGTAAGCGGAGGAAATCGCAACACCAGCGGCTCCAGTCAAGAGAAGATAGTGGTCCTTACCATATCAGGAGGGCCACATATAGCGGACGGAAGCTGGGCAGAGATGGAAAGATACGGTAAGTCACTTAGAAACAATGAAGGCTACGTTAATTCAATTACCGATGAATGCCACCCGAAACGGAGAGAGAATGATGACATCACATTCAGTAGGCGTGATCTAGAGGGAAGGCAGTACCCTCACATGGATCCTATGGTCATCTCAGCCTAGTTCAGTCCAGCCAAAGTCTTCTGAATTCTAGTTGACACTGGAAGCTCAGTAAATATCCTATTCAAGCATGCTTTCGACAAAACGAAGCTGTCAATGAAGGATGTGTCTCCTTGCAGCAAACCGCTACATGGTTTCACTGGGGATGCGAAGATGCCCCTCGGGGAACTGGACCTCTTTGTCGAAATAGGAATTCATCTCCGCTCCGTTGTGCGAAAACGAACATTTGTGCTAATAGAGAACCACTCGGCCTACAATGCCTTTTTTGGAAGACCAGGCTTGTCTGACTTCCAAATTGTCCTAGCCCTGAGGTGCCTGAAGATGAAAGTTCCAACAGATAACGGAATAGGAGAAATAGAGGGAGATCAAGACGCCGCTCGAGATTGCTATGTAACTGAACTTCGCAATAACCGCAGGAAGGATAAAGGGAAGGATGCAGAGACTTCTCTCTGTAAGAAAAACTTGGAAGCATAGCAATTAAAGAAACCCCTCTTTTTCGATATACCAGTGATCCTTTCAACGAATTAGACCCCAGGGACAAGGAGGAGGAGGCCACCACCGAGCCTGGAGAGGCTATGGAATTTGTATCTGTGGACAAACCCGACCCAAGTAGACTGATGAGAGTCGGGTCTCAGTTAAGAGCGGAATTGAAGGATCAACTCATCGATTTTCTTCGCCACAACTTGGATGTATTTGCATAGACGCACGCTGACATGACTGGAATCTCCCCAGACGTAGCATGCCACGTACTAAATATCGATCCCACCAAGGTGCCAGTAAAGTAGAAAAAGAGGAGCATGGGGGCAGAACGATCAGCAGCCCTCGAGGAAGAAGTAAAGAACCTACTTGCCAATGACTTCATACGAGAAGCCATCTACCCGGAATGGATCGCCAACCCGGTGCTGGTAAAGATGGCTAATGGGAGGGCGAACATGCATCGACTTCTCCAACTTAAATGACGCTTGCCCGAAGGACTGCTTCGCACTCCCCCGAATCAATCAGCTCGTGGACAGCACAGCCGGACACAAACACTTATCCTTTATGGACGCATACTCAGGATATAACCAGATCCCTATACACGCCCCCGTTCAAGACAACACTAGTTTCATCACAGACCGGGGATTGTACTGCTACAGAGTAATGCCTTTTGGACTTAAAAACGCCGGAGCTACTTATCAGCGCCTCGTCAACAAGATGTTCGCGGAACTAATAGGACGAACTATGGAAGTTTATGTGGATGACATGCTGGTAAAATCGAGGAAAGCGAACGATCATATAAACCACCTGGACGAGATGTTTCAAGTACTTTGCCAATATGGAATGAATCTTCTAAAGTGCTCCTTCGGAGTATCGTTTGGAAAATTCTTGGGATTCATCGTCCATGCCATGGGGATTGAAGCAAACCCCGAACAGGTCCGGGCTTTGCAAGATATCAAGGTACCATCCACTCGAAAAGGGATGCAAAGCCTAAACGGGAAAGTGGCCGCCCTAAGCAGGTTCATCTCTAAAGCAACCGACAAATGCATCCCTTTCTTCGAAGCTCTAAAGAAAGACAAAGGAAAGTTCGAATGGTCCGACGAATGCTCGACAGCCTTCCTTAACCTGATCGAACACCTTCAGAGACCACCGGTACTTTCAACTCCAAATGAAGGCGAAGAACTATACCTAAACCTTGTTGTATCGTCCCATGCTTTAAGCGCCGCTTTGGTGAGAGAAGACAACCACGCACAGCGGCCCGTATACTTTGTAAGCAAGAGATTTACAGGGGCAGAAGAAAGATACCCTAAACTTGAAAAGCTAGCATACTGTTTGCTAATCACGTCACGGAAACTGCGACACTATTTCCAATCTCATTCCATCAGAGTTTTAACCGATCAACCGCTAAGGCAGATACTCCACCACCCCGACACTTCTGGGCGACCACTTAAATGGTGCATTGAACTGAGTCATTATGATATCACCTACCATCCTCGCACCGCCATCAAGGGACAAGCCATGGCCGATTTCATTGCCGAATTCACTACCAACGAAGGTAAAGATCGATCCGAAATAACAGAAGATATCAAGTAGAATCTCTTTGTAGATGGAGCATCAAACGAACAAGGCTCGGAGGCAGGTGTTGTGATAATCACCCCCAGTGGAAGGAAGCTGCACTATGCCCTAAGGTTGGAATTCACTGCCACCAACAACGACGTAGAATACGAAGCAGTGATAGCCGGATTAGAACTTGCCATAGAGATCGGAGTCAGTTCTTTATGTCTCCATAGTGATTCTCAACTTATTGTAAATCAAATACTGGGAGAATTCCAAACTCGAGGGGAACGACTCACAGCATGTCTAAAGAAGACCAAGCTGCTACTCGATCAGTTGGACCACTATTTAATCAAACACATTCCTCGAGAGGAGAACCGAGAGGCCGACGAACTGGCAAAGCAAGCTAGCATGAAGAACAGCACCGTTTATGGAACAGTAGCCATCTCAAAACAACTAGCACCAAGTTTCAGACAAGAGGATCTGATAGCTGCAATCGAAGAAGAAACTTGGATGACTCCTGTCCGAAAATACTTGCAAGATGGCACACTACCCAACGAGTGTAACGAAGTCAGGAAAATTTCGAGGAGTGCTTCTCGATACATAATACAAGAAGGCATCCTCTATCGGCGCGGCTTCTCTAACCCCTTATTAAGATGTGTCGCTGGAAGGGAAGCCAAGGAAATCTTATCCAACGTCCATCAAGGAAGTTTCGGAGACCACACTGGAGGGCAGGCTCTGGCAAAGAAGATACTCCGATATGGGTATTTCTGGCCCACCTTAAACAAAGACGCCTTGGACTTCTTCAAAAAATGCGACAGATGTCGGAAATTTGCTAAAATCCCTCGACTACCAACCAATGAGATTACTCAGATGACCAGCCCTTGGCCCTTTGCAATATGGGGAATTGACTTGATTGGCGAACTGCCAATGGGCCGAGGCGGAGCCAAATATGCCATAGTGGCAGTTGACTATTTCACCAAATGAGTGGAAGTGGAGCCTCTAAATAAAATATCTTCGGCAAAAGTTATTAACTTCTTGATCAAAAATGTTTTATGCAGGTACGGGGTTCCATTCAAAATCATATCAGACAATGGACTTCAATTTGACAGTGAGGAATTCGCGACTGGTGCCAAGAGCACTTAATTCACAAAAGATTCTCATCTGTAGCTTATCCGCGGACAAACGGTCAAGTTGAAGCTGTCAACAAAATTATCAAAACTCTAATGAAGAAAAAAACTTGAAAAGTCAAAAGGCGCTTGGGTGGATGAACTTCCTACGGCACTTTGGGCCTACCGCACATCTTACAGAACATCAACAGGACATACTTCTTTCTCTTTGGCATACGGATCGGAGGCCATGCTTCCAGTTGAAACTATAGTGCCTTCCCAACGTAGGATCCACTACAACCCAGAAGAGAACGAAGAACTCCTCCACATGTCTTTGGATCTAATTGAAGAAAGAAGAAACGATTGAGCACTCCAAGCGGCAGCTCACAAGCAAAAAGTGGCAGCACAATACAACTCCAAAGTCAAGGAACGCAGCTTACAAGAAGGAGATCTTGTCCTCAAGCGAATCTTCCCGCGCCCTGGAGCTTTGGATCCAATCTGGGACGGACCCTATGTAATTCATAAAGATCTCCGCAACGGAGCTTATATTTTGTTAATAGTGGACAGAGAGGTGTTCCAGAGGGCATGGAACATCCAACACCTTCGTCGATACTTTTCTTAACTTGTACTACCCATATGAAGTGAATTAACAAAGAGAATCAGTGGACGTAGGCATTTTCGTGCCGAACCACTTTAAAAATCTTGTCTCTTTTAGCTTGTTCCTTTATATCTTGGCTGCTTGTTAAGCTTTATCCTTTTCTGTTAAACAAAATCCCATGTAACGGCATTTCCATTCTGGACACTTCACGGCACAACCTCACCTGGACAAGACCTAACATGTACTATACGAATCTATGCCCTCGCCAATGAGACACTTTTGCTCCAGCATCCCTCTGCTGCGGGTTAACTCATTGCTCGCGACGACCCTCAAAGCCAACTGTAACGAGCCGATTATAAGCCACCGAGAAGGCCGACTATAGCCGAGGCAGCTTATTACGGCGTTCGGCTCGCCGGCAACCGTGAACCGATTATAAGCCCCAACATAAGGTGTGGCCAGCCAGGGGCAGTTCACAGTTGATGATCGGCACCCGCGCTAGCCGGCCACGGTAAATCGAATAATACCCACGATTACGGGCGATAATGGCCCGGGTAGTTACTGTGCACGATCTCGGCTCCGATGTGTCTTAAGTACGGCTATGGTAAAAAAGAAAACTCCCCGCGGAGGCGTAAGATGGGTGACAAACGTCTCCAAGACCCACAGCTAGGGAAAGTGACTACAAAACCCGTTAGCCACGAACTTAAGCACATCGAAGGCCTTCCTTGATTGGAAGTTTTACTATTTCTTATATTTCCATTCTATTTAAGAAACTTTCCTCCTATCCTCTATAACAACCCTTAAAGTACAAGACACCAAATAGGAAGCACTCACTAATGGGAATGAGAACTCTCAGCTGGATGACGGGTCACTCAACTGTACTCCGTGTTCGATCACACAAGGCATTCAAAGCTACCATCTACAACTAAAAATTGAAAGGGCGGTACTTTCTTCTCTTGCATACAAAAAAGTAGCTCTGATATATTCACACATCACATTAACATTGCAAGACATGATTGTTAACTCCGTTTAGGCAACGAGTCAAGGTCTGGGCCGACTCACGACTTAAGGTTCTTAACGGTTCATAAGGCTACCGACTCAACAAGCTACCGACTCAGGAAGCTACCGACTCAACAACCTCGAGGAGTTACCGACTCAACAACCTTGAGGAGTTACCGACTCAACAGCCTAGAGGAGTTACCGACTCAACGGCCTCGAAAGGTTACAACTCAGCGACTCAGGAGGAATAACGACTCACCGGGTTATAACCTTAGCGACTTAAAGGTGCCGGCCGACTCAACGGGTTAACGACTCATGGAGCTAGCGACTCAAGTTCTCTAACGACTCAACGACCTAAGGTGTCAAATGACTTAACTGACTAAACTCCCAAAACAACAAAGGACCGACCTACGACTTATGATAGGTCGTTCACGACCTAGCTTGAGTCGTCTACGACTTACAGCTACTATGTAGAAATCCTATGCCGCCTCATTTTGGACCACGACCTATTAACTCGCAGACGAGTTAGGACTTGTGCTGTATACAGAGGACCGGAGACGCTCTGATATGAAGTCAGGGCTCAACCAGTTGAGTCGCCTATGACATACGACTCATCCTGAGTCGGTCACGACTTACGACTCATCTTGAGTCGGTCACGACTCATGACTTGACAATTTCAGCCTAGAAAATTGCCTATAAATACATGACCACATTGAGCATTGAGGGGACTTTTTGGGACTGACTTCTTGGACGCCATTACTCTGCCATTGACTCGACTTCAAGCAACGTTCAAGCAACACTTCTATCACTCCAATCACCAAAGACATTTCAACAAATCTCAAGTGGAAATCTAACTCATTCACCATGCATTCGAGGGATTCTTCTACATCAGAGTTTGAGCTATTTGTCTAAGTGTGTTGTAATTGAAGATTGTTGTAAAGAATTGTAATCAAATCAGCAATAAAGAGCTTTAAAGTGGACGTAGGCTAGATCTTAAGCCGAACCACTATAAATATTGTGTCTTTTATAGCTTCTCTGTGATTTCTCTGCTTCTATTTTGTTCCCGTACCAACGGGTGGTGCTTTCACAATTACCTTCTACACACCGGGGTGTTAGCGTTCAATTTTTAGCGTTAACATTTTTGGTGCTTTCACTGAGAAGTTGAACTCAGGCGAGTTATCATCATTGCTTCACAGAGGTTTGTAGAGAGAATTTCCTTGAAAACCAGAAGTCTATCCGAGATTATGGCTCCTGGAAGGAAGAGTAGATCTGTCAGATCTGGAAATATTCAAGAGGGAACCTCCGCTTCCCCTATATCGAATCAAGCCACTCCAGCTGTCGGAGTTACAAAGGCAGAGCTGGATGCTGCAATTTTAGGGCTGAACCAACAGATCAATGCCCAAAATGCACAACTCGAGGCTCAAAATGCCCAGAATGCCCTAATTCTAAATAGGTTGAACGATTTGCTTGGGGCAAACCGTCAACCAGCGGGTAATGAGAGGAATTTTGCTGGCAACCTTCATGATGCTGAAGAAAGAAATGCTCCTGAAAGGGCTGCTAGTCCCTTTGAACAAACACTTCCAGAGGTTGGTGGATCTAGAACTCGACATGATGAGGAGTATCTTTCTGGAATGGTCCGACAAATTATGAAAGAGAGTATGCAGAGGGTTGAAGACGAGAAAGAATGGGGTTTCGCCCCAAGTAAAACTCCGTTTACCGAGAAAATCTTAAAGGCTGAATTCCCAAGGAAGTTTGTCCCACCAACCATTCCAGCTTACAAGGGGACGAGTGATCCGAACGAATTCTTATACAATTATGATTGGCACATGACTGGTGCCAGAGCCTCTGATGAAATAAAGTGCCGATATTTTCCTATGTATCTCGAAGGTGTAGCTCTGCTTTGGTTCACCAAACTTCCAGTCCGATCTATCGACCAGTTTTCTGACTTAACTCGGAAGTTCAAGGAGCAGTTCAGACTATACGCCTCAAAAGCTAAGGATAACATGTCACTGTCAAGTTTGGAACAGAATCCAGGGGAAACTATCAGATCTTTCTTAAACCGCTTTAATATAGCGCTAGCTGAGGTGGACAATGCAGAACCGCGAATGATATTGACTTATCTGATGAAGGGTATTGACAAGTCAAGCGAATTTGGGAAATGGCTAAACATGAAGGAACCAAATTCCCTTGAAAAATTCTATAAAAAAGCAGATGAATTCATACGCTTAGAAAGCCGTCCCGTACCGGTAAAGGCAGTGTTGGAAAAAGCTGAAGATAACACTGTTGCTCCACGCAAGAATGAACCTGTAGGGCAAAAGAGGGAAAATAACAATGGGAAGAAACAGGGTAATCTGAAGAAGCCCCGATCCTTCAAGCCATCAGAGTATACTCCTTTATCAGATACGCCGGAACGTATCTACCTTGCCATTAAAGATTCTGTTGACTTTCCTAAACCTCCTCCTCTAAGGACCGGGAAAAAGGCTATACAGAGTGGGAAGTTCTGCCGCTTCCATAATCAACCCGGTCACGAGACCGACGAATGCCGCCAGTTGAAAAATCTGATTGAAGAGTTGCTAAGGGAAAGCAAACTGCAGCAATTTGTGAAAAAGAATAACAACAATCCTGCTTCATCTAGTCAAGGGCAACAGGCTCCTACTCAACAGCCTAGGACGATTGAGAAGGCTGCAGGGCATGAATCTGGAAGGCCCATTATTAATGTCATTACAGGAGGACCTCACCCAGCAGGCAGAAGCTGGGGTGAGATGGAAAGGTATACCAGAGCTTTAAAGTATGTGCCGACTGAGGAAGATGTATTTGTTTTGGAAGGTGCTACGCCTTTGAAGCAACAAAGAACTTTCGATGATGATATAGTGTTCAGAGCCAGGGATTCCGCAGGTATTGATGCTCCTACTTTGGATCCTCTAGTCATCTCGGCTGGTATCGGACCAGCTATTGTCAGAAGAGTTCTCATTGATTGTGGCGCATCCTGCAATATTCTCTTTAAGAAAACATTCGACCAAATGAAGATCCCTATGGCTGATGTGCAAGCCTCATCGCAGAAAATTGCTGGTTTCACTGGGGAGCCAAAGCAGCCGGTAGGGACCATTGATTTGTTTGTGGAACTTGGAGAAGGAGAGAGAAAAGTGGTCCGCAAGCAAACTTTTGTGATTGTGGACGAATTTTCTACTTACAATGCTTTCCTTGGTCGCCCAACTCTGGAAGCGTTCAAAGCCGTTCTTGCCCCGTGGTGCCTCACTATTAAATTCCCTACAGACAATGGAGTAGGAGTTATGAAAGGTGATCAAAATGCTGGGCGAGAGTGCTATCTGACAGAGCTACGAGAAACCAGAAAAAGAGAAATGGGAAAGAATGCGGCGGCCCCAGTCCGCATCAAAGAACCGGCCTTGTAGCAATTACAGGGCGGACCCTGCACTGGCGAGCACAGCGGAGCAAGGAAAGAGATGGACCCTAGAAAAGTCGGTGCAGGGGAAAATAGGGTGGTACCGGTGGAAACGACAATACCAATACCTGTTGACCCAAAGGACCCAAACAAAGTGTTGAATGGTTCACAACTTAATGCGTCAATTCAGAATATCTTAATATCTTTTTTAAAGGCAAATCTGGATGTTTTTGCTTGGACTCATGCCGATATGTGCGGAATATCCCCAGAAGTTGCAGTGCATGCTCTAAATATTGATCCAAAATTTACACCTGTAAAGCAGAAAAGGGGAACTCAAGGTCCGGAAAGGTCAGCGGCATTAAAAGAAGAAGTTGATCGGCTCATGGAGAATAATTTTATCAAAGAATCTACATATCCAAATTGGGTTTCAAATCCAGTGCTGGTTAAGAAAGCCAACGGAAAATGGAGAGTATGCATCGATTTTTCAGATCTAAACAAGGCCTGCCCCAAAGACTGCTTCCCATTACCCAGAATCGATCAACTGGTAGACGGAACAGCGGGACACGAATTGTTATCTTTTATGGATGCTTACTCCGGATATAACCAGATCATGATGCATGAGCCACATCAAGAGGACACGAGCTTTATCACCGACACTGGTCTTTACTGCTACAGAGTTATGCCCTTCGGGTTGAAGAATGCAGGGGCAACATACCAAAGACTCGTTAATGCTATGTTCAAACCGCAACTGGGCAAAACCATGGAAGTTTACGTCGATAACATGTTAGTAAAGCCTAAGAAAGCACTGGATCACATAGAACACTTAGCAGACATGTTCGCTGTCCTCCGAAAATACGGAACGAAGCTCAATCCTTTAAAATGTTCATTTGGAGTGGAATCTGGCAAGTTTTTAGGTTTCATCGTGAGTGCTAGGGGCATTGAGGCCAGTCCAGCTCAAATTACTGCATTGAAAGAAGTCAAAGCTCCTAGAACAAAGAAGGAATTGCAAAGTCTCAATGGAAAAGTTGCCGCCTTGAGTCGGTTCATTTCCAAAGCCACAGATAAATGCATCCCATTCTTTGACGCCCTAAAGAAAGGAAAGAAAAACTTCGATTGGACTCCCGAATGCCAAAAAGCCTTTGATGAATTGATTCGCCATATGGAGACGCCTCCAATACTTTCTAGGCCTGGCGATGGCGAGGATCTTCTTATATACTTGGCAGTATCATCTCATGCTTTAAGTGCAGCGCTGATACGGGAAGACAAAAGGATTCAACATCCAGTTTACTATATCAGCAAAAGACTCACTGGGGCAGAGATGAATTACTCTAAGTTGGAAAAACTCGCCTATTGCTTACTAATTGCGTCTAGGAAGTTGAGGCAATATTTTTAAGCTCATCCTATCAGAGTCCTCACTGATCAACCTTTAAAGCAAGTCCTGTTTCGCCCTGAAACTTCGGGTCGTCTTCTAAAGTGGAATACTGAACTCAGTCAGTATGACATCACTTATCATCCCCGGAAAGCAATCAATGGACAAGCTTTAGCGGATTTCATTGCAGAGTTTACAGATAAGGGTAACAGTGAGGAAGAAACGGTCGACAATTCCCCGATCCAGTGGAAGTTATATGTCGATGGTGCGAGAAACGACTACTGTTTTGGAGCCGGAGTTGTACTTGAGACTCCTGAAGGTCGATCATTATGCTATGCACTAAGATTGGAATTTCCTTCAACAAACAATGAAGCAGAATACGAAGCCCTTATCGCTGGCTTAAGGATTGCTAAAGAATTAAACATCCGAGCGTTACAGATATTCAGTGATTCTCAGCTTATTGTATGCCAAGTCAAAAAGGAATTCCAAGCAAAAGGGGGGAATCTGTCCGCCTACTTGTCAAAGGCTTGGAAACTCCTGGGTGATTTCGATCATTACATGATAAGCCACATTCCTCGAGAAGAAAACATGAAAGCAGATTCTCTCGCGAAGTATTCGAGCACAGGCGAAGCTCAATTTCTGGGGCTAACTCCAGTGGAGGTCCTGTCGACTCCTAGCATTGATGAGATGGACATTGATTGGATCATGAGCATGTCTCAAGAGCAAGAATCATGGATGACTCCGATAATAGAATATCTGCTCAATGGATCCTTACCAGGGAACTCAAAAAAACGGCAAAAGCTACTGAGAAAAGCCTCTCGATACGTAATCCAGGATGGCCGGTTATACAGACGGGGATTCTCAATGCCATTACTTCGATGTGTATCCAGGGAAGAGTCTAAAGCAATCCTAGCAGAGGTACACGGAGGAGAATGTGGTGATCATTCAGGTGGCCAAACATTAGCAAAGAAAATTCTCCGATACGGATATTTTTGGCCAGAAATTAATCGAGATGCAGCAGAGTATTCCCAAAAATGTGACAGATGTCAAAGATTCGCCAAAATTCCTAGAGCTCCTTCCACTGAACTCACGCAGATGGTCAGTCCATGGCCGTTTGCGATATGGGGAATAGACCTTGTAGGGCCGTTGCCAACTGCCAAATCTGGAATTAAATATGCCATTGTTGCTGTAGATTATTTTACTAAGTGGGCAGAAGCTGAACCACTGGCTACTATCACCTCAAAGAAGATGATAAGTTTTGTGACTAAAAACATCATTTGTAGATACGGGGTGCCTCAAAAAATAATTACAGACAATGGAACTCAGTTTGAGAGTGAAGAATTCCAAGATTTTTGCAAGCGATTCAAAATCCGGAAAAGCTTCTCAGCAGTAGCTCATCCGCAGGCAAACGGGCAAGTGGAAGCCGTGAACAAAATTATTAAGTCAACCATCAAGAAGCAACTTGAAAGAGCAAAAGGTGGTTGGGTCGATAAGCTACCACTGGCACTATGGGCATACAGAACCACTCACAAAACTGCGACAGGGCACACCCCGTTTTCATTGGCATACGGGTCAGAGGCAATGATTCTGGTAGAAATAGAAGTCCCTTCACACAGAAGAATCCATTTCAATCAAGCAGAAAACGAAAAGCTACAGCTTGAAGCGCTAGATCTCCTTGATGAAAAACGAGATGAGGCTAATCTCAGAATTGCAGCTCATCAGCAAAGAATAGCCAGACATTTCAATTCCAAAGTTCGCCAACGCAGCTTTGAGATTGGATACCTAGTCCTGAAGAGAATTATGACAGCGACAGGTGTGTTTGGGCCAAATTGGGAAGGACCATATGTCATAGGTCAAAAGCTTCTTGACGGCACATTCAAACTCACCACTGTTGAATGAGATCAAATTCCAAGGGCATGGAACAGCAATCATTTGCGTCCATACTTTACTTGAAAATTTTGTTGAAATATTGTAAAAAGAATTATGAATGTATGATTCTTGTAATTGAAGGCAATTGTAAAACCGATGCAAGTAAATAATGAAAGAATATAAAGTGGATGTAGGCCCAATTTCCTGGCCGAACCACTATAAATCTTGTGTTCCTTATTATTATTACATGTTTGCTTTATTTTCGATATAAAAAGTACATAGAATGTATTGCTGAAATGTCGATTCGAATTTTTGCAGACAATGGAAGTGAAACTTGCACACAAAAAAAGACCAAGTGATTCTCGCCAAATTTCAAGTCACAAGAGCCCCGAATTCAAATCCTAGATAGGAAGTACTTCAGTTGAACGGCCTTTGATTTCAAAAGAAATGGGTCTTTGCTAATAAATTGAGATTGTTTGAACAAACAAACATCCAATTAAGAAGCTAGTGCTCGTTCTCACGAAATTGCCTGACAATGAAGCACACTTCCTTGGATTAAACAAGTTACTTGTAAAAAAAAAAAAAAAGGGGGGGGGGCAGAGGATCATTGAAAAGACATAAGCAAGTGAACAGAGGAACAACCAAAGCCATCATCGGCAGCACAAGTCCTCTTCAGAGGCACAACTCTTCGGAGGATAAAGACCTCTAATGGGTCATACGCCACAAAAAAGAAAGTTCTCTACTCAACAAAAAAGATTGGAGGAGTCGTGACCCTCCAACCATGAGAGAGTAACTTCCAGGCGATGAAAACCCTCTCTGAGGCACATTTCACCAGGAGTTGAAGTGTTATGACCGCTCTTCGGAATTACACTTCACCAGAGTTGAAATGCAAACAAAATAAAAGCCCTCTTCGGAGGCCCATTTCACCAGCAGTTGAAGCGTTATGACCGCTCTTCGGGATTTCACTTCACCAAAGTTGAAATGCAAACAAAATAAAAGCCCTCTTCGGAGGCCCATTTCACCAGGAGTTGAATTGTTGTGACCGCTCTTCGGGATTTCACTTCACCAAAGTTGAAATGCAAACAAAATAAAAGCCCTCTTCGGATGCCCATTTCACCAGGAGTTGAAGTGTTATGACCGCTCTTCGGGATTTCACTTCACCAAAGTTGAAATGCAAACAAAATAAAAGCCCTCTTCGGAGGCACATTTCGCCAGGAGTTGAAGTGTAACAACCGCTCTTCGGAATTTCACTTCACCAAAGTTGAAATGCAAAACAAGATAAAGACCTTCCTGGAAGCCCATGTTTCACCGAGATTGAAATAAAACTTCCAAGTGTTGAAACGTGAAAAGGCTTTCCTCGAAGGCACAACTCTTTGGAGGTACACGTTTCACCAAGATTGAAATAAAACTTCCAAGTGTTGAAACGTGAGAAATCCCTCCTCAGAGGTACGACCCCCTCCCGGGGACACAATTAAAAAGAAAGGCCTCTTCAGAAGCCCACGTTTCACCGAGATTGAAATAAAACTTCCAAGTGTTGAAACGTGAAAAGGCTTTCTTCAAAGGCACAACTCTTTGGAGGAACACGTTTCACCAAGATTGAAATAAAACTTCCAAGTGTCGAAACGTGAAAAAATCTCTCCTCAGAGGCACAAATTTTTATTAAAAAAAAAAATCCTCATCAAGAGCGTACTTTAACTTTCAAAGGAAGAGCGATTTACCTATTTTAAAAAAAAGAAGGGGGGGAGAAAGTTAAAGTACATTCAGAGGTCCGCTTTACCACATAGAAGAATTCACTTGGCAAAATGTATACATACGCAAAAGGAAAAAGTCATTTCTTCGAAGGACAAAGCGTAGAAACTTATATGAAGGAAGTTGCACTCTACGAAAATTCTCTTCGAGAATGAAGTAATTATTCTTTAGAAAACGAGAGTGCAAGTCCCCTCAAAGTATACGATATTGCAGTAAGCTCATGGTATGGGGGCAACATGGTATAGTTACATACAAAGTGGTATAGCTACGTCGGTAAAGTACGCTCAAACAACATACCACAAGCTCACCGCAATATCATATAAATGAACTTGTGCAAAAATGAATAATAAATGCATTCTCAAATTCAAACAAAAGTCTGTACAAATAAAGAATCGTTTTATTCAATTGCAGATATTGCAGATACAGGTTTCAAAATAAAAAGCAGGGGCCGGTGCCTGCATAACATCCGACCATTACACAAAAAAGGAATCAAAAAGCTCAACTCTTCATTTCTTCTTGCCGCCTTTAGACCCTTTACCCGGCCGAATGGTTAGCTTTTCAGGTCTTTCAGGTCGGTCTGAAGGCATAAGGGAAGAAGGGGAGGGAGGTGCAACTGGTGCAATTTCCGGTTCCTCTTCAGTGGTGATAATTTTCTTCCCCCTCCTCTTCGATGTCCCATGCTTCTTTCTTCTCTTCGAAGAAGACTCACTCCCTGGAGTAACGAGAGCGGACAAAACTACATCGTCAGAAGGAGTCCGCTCCGGAGAGATCTCGCCTCCTTCAAGTCCCTCATCTTTTTGCTCCTGCGAAGCAATAGGGTCATCCAAGCCATGAAGAGCCTCAATTTTCTCCTCTTGTGACCCGGGTTGTGAAGCAGAAGGAGGAGTCACCTGAAGAGATGGAGGAGGAATAACCAGAGGAGGCGAAGTCTGCACAGCACTTGTTGTTTCAACTGCAGAAGAAGAGAAATTGAAAATGTTAGTATCTTCCCAAAAGAAGGGAGATATGGGTTCATCGAGATTCAAGAAGTAATCGAGAAGCTCATCAAATTTTTGAGAAATAAGCAGGCAATCCACCTGAATCGGACCAATGTCGAAATTACCTGAAGATGTTGGCTTCGTCAGTTCAATCTCATAATTTTGAGCCCCAATGTCTTCCAAAGCCTCTTCATCAGTAGGGGTAATTACCCCGGTTCTTGTAGGAGGCAGTGAATGAGCACTGGAACCTGCGATGTCAACTTCAGAAGAAACTAGAGGACGTTCAGAGGTAGTAGGCGGTATTTCTTTCTCAGAATGTTCCCCTTCCGCCATTCCGGCCCGTACCTTGGCGAGTTGCTCTTTTCCCTTGGCAAGAGCGGCGCGGGCATCATCATCAAGATAATGCACTTCAAGAGCTGTCTCAGCGTAGCCAGCACCTTTGCCACCTAGCATATCAAGTGCTGCCTCCCAGACTTCAGCTAATGTAATTTCGTATTTAGGGCCTAGAAAGGCAAGGCTGCCACGCCCCAAAATGCTGTGCAGATAAAAATCAAATAGTGTGGAGCTAATGTCAGCTTTGGTTGCTTGATGGGCCTCTTCGGTCGCAAGTTTACCAGCAACAGCCTCGTCGCGCTCCTTTTCGGCCATA
Organism: Allium cepa; assembly: GCA_030765085.1. NCBI lineage: Eukaryota > Viridiplantae > Streptophyta > Magnoliopsida > Asparagales > Amaryllidaceae > Allium > Allium cepa. The sequence goes on from CM060930.1 coordinate 58,925,887, forward strand.
GCAAGTCGAGTTTTTAACAACTCTATCTCCAAGCTTTGAGAGCCGGTTTGTTCTCGCAGCTGTATAGTTTCAGCACGATATTCTTCTATGACCTTTTCCTTATGTGCAAGCTTATCTTCGACTGCTCTTTGACTGGCATGCGCATCTCGTACTTGTTGCTGAAGCATGCTCTCCTTTTGAGAATAGGAAGTTGATGAAGTAACTAATTCTTCCTTAAGCTTTTCCACTTCCGCTTCCAGCTTTTCATTATAGGAAGCAATACTTCTCATTTCAGCGTCATGCTGTTCGAGAGTCTTCTGCCACTCAGCCTTATCGTTCTCCATTGTGAGCATGGCCTCGAGATTGGCTCGGTTAACCCTCGGAAGCTCGTCGACAAGTTTTTGCCAGTTCGACATTCTTTCAATATCGGTCCTGACAGTATCAAGATTTCACAGCATAGCCGGTTTGTCGAGAGGAACCAAGTCGAGATCAAATCGAACCCCTCTCAAGCACCACTGAGGAAATCGACTTTGAAGAGTGGGAGGACCTTGCCCGACTTGGTATGCGGGCCAGTTGATGATTGCTTGAATGTCGGAGCGAACGGGAGCAGGAGATTTAGCAGGAACATGTTCAGAAGCTATCGGCATTGTTTCTTCAGTAAGTCTAGCTCGCTTGCTAGAAGAATCGTCTATGTGACCTTTACCTCTCTCATCGTGAGCTTTTCTCTTTTGAGTATCATCATCTCTGTGGGGAGGGTCATGTCTTTCTTGTTCCCTTCGGTGACGTTCTTCATATGCTCGTCTCTCGTCGGCTTTCCTGATAGCCCTCTCTTCATCCGATTCTCTGTAAGAAGGGAGGTAACGCCTGTAATCATACTGGCTACGCCTCCCGTAGCGCTGGAAATCATCATAGTACGAGCCGCTGCGCCCCATAGGAGAATCTGGAATAGAAATAATAAGCTTTAGAAATCTTTAAAGTACAAGAAGATAAACGCGTAGAAGTGATGAAAAATCCTAAGTGTTGTGTATCGTGTAAACTACGCGCATCAAGTTACAGACCACTCTGTGAAATAGATGTAGTGATAACTTGAGTAGGAGGAGTTGACATTTGTTGTAGAGAAGATGTCGCCTCAATTACAGAAGAAACAGTTTTGGAAACATCATCTTTGAAAAGTTCTTGAGAAGTCACAATTAAATCGCTCAACCCCTCGAAAACATCATCACCCTCATGTTTTTTGGGACTGGCTTTTTCAACCCCTTCGTCGGCAGATCTTCCGGAGGATCGTGGAGTTTCTTCCTCTTCGATAACTGGGGCAAGTGCAGACTTATCAGACGGCCCCGCAACGTCCTTCGGAACTGAACATCTCACTAGTGGAGTTTCTATAGAGGTTCCTCCCTGAATGTGCTCTTTAATAGGGACCGGGGCATCAGAAGTTTCCGTCGGAGAATCAGGAATTTCAGATGGGACTTCACGAGACTGAGTGAAGCGAGAAGGATGAAGAAGCCCATATTGATGTAAAAATCCATCATTTAACAAGAACTTTATACTCCTCTCTTCTGCCGCCACGGCGTTCAATCTCTCAAAAATTTGTTTATAACATGGATCTCTAGAGGGAGGAGGAAGTGCTAAAACAGGGAAAAGAAACAAAGTTAGCGTTTAGCAACTCAGATTTTGAAAAGCCCAAGAATGGAGAAATAAAAACAGGAAAATCTTACTTCCTACTCTCCAGATGGCATAAAACCCTGGAGGGCAACGAACAAAGAAATACTGATTTAGAAATCCGTGAACGCTATCAGAAAGATCGGTGATGAGTTTTCGATTTCGAGCACTTCTTATGATTACGATAGAGGGATGATCTTTGATCTTTGTGAATGAGCAGAGGTAGCAGATTTCCTCAAAGCTCGGTAATCGGTCCAGAACTCTACTAAAAAGCACACATAACCCCATCAGAATGGCATGGCCATTGGGGTGCAATTGGAATGGAGAGATAGATAATCGAAGCAAGAGCTGCCGAAGGAAGTCATTAAAAGGTGGTATGGCACCGCTCAAGCACATTGGCGGTTGACAGCAATAAAGCCAGAAGGAGGCCTATCTGCAGTATCGTTTGGCCCCGGCAGTGAGACATCAGCTTCGGCAATGCCAAACTGGGTGAGCAGTAGAGTAAACACCTGGTGATTCAGAGTGGTGGGAGTTCTTTCCGGAGGATTATCCAACAAGTTGGCTACTGGGAAGACATCTTTAGCTTGGCCCATCGGTTCTTCTTGTTGAGATGTCATTCTACACAAGCAACTGGATGTTCAAATGCGAAGGTGCACGTTTCCTAAAAGTGTGAAGTGTTGTGCAAAACTAATGAAAATAACAAGTAAATATAACTGGAATTAAACTGGTTGACGATTGATCGACTATGGTAATTTCAGAACTTGTTAATTTAGAGTTCAAGCATAATATTAGTGCAGGCTGGTCAGTTTCAATTGATTGTTTCAGTGTTGCTTTAATATTCTACTTGAAATCGATAGCACTTCGTTCATACGATTTGTTTAAGTTAATTATCTGTTATTAACTAATCTGTCATTTGATATGGGCAATCAATGACAGTAAATTCGTCCCAGTTTTCTGTGAATGTTGTATTGAACAGATTGTTAGCCTGCAAGTCAAAATAACCTGTGAATGAATGCAATAAAATTCAACAGTTCAAGATTAATGCAATGGTCCAAAGTTCAAACAGAATTCACACAAGTCATAACTCGTCAACGGTTTAAAAGTCATGAGTCGGCAGTGCCCTATGCCTTGAGTCGTAGAAATAAGGAGATTATCTACAAGTCTTATCTCGGCCATGACTCAGGGGTCTTATCTCGGTCACGACTCAGGGGGCTTATCTCGGTCACGACTCAAGGCTTAGGTCGAGGAGCATGATGAGTCGTATCATGGTTAAATCACAAGGGTCGCTGGATCATACCAAAGTAGCCAAGTCAAACCTACGGCAGCGTTCGAATCAACCCGACCCATTAACCATCTAACTCCTAACCCATTAACCATCTAATCCATAACCCGATAACCCAATAACCTTGCAATGGTTAACCCCAGCTCCATCACACCACTAGGTCGCCTTAAATTTCGAATCATTACAAGTAGGGTAAAACCGCCTGCTTTTAATCCATCAATGTCCGATGTAACAATATTCGCAAGGGTCAAGGGGGAAAAGCAGAGGCGGAGATCGGCAATCATCAGCAGTTGAAAAAAGATGTGAAATCTCTTACACGGTGTGATGCTAAAGATGATCGAAAATAAATCAGGTTGGAATCGCCTTTGAGAGCTCGAAGATGCGTTAATTGCAGACACGGTTCAAAGGATAAGAAATGAGAAGAAGGAAGTAAGGGGAACGACTCAAGTCTTTTATAGCTTTAAGCAGTGGTAGTTGAATCGGCACACGAGTTATGATGAGTCGAAGCGCACGACCTACGACTTAGGCGTGAACTTCGAGGGGAAAATGTTAACTCCGTTTAGGCAACGAGTCAAGGTCTGGGCCGACTCACGACTTAAGGTTCTTAACGGTTCATAAGGCTACCGACTCAACAAGCTACCGACTCAGGAAGCTACCGACTCAACAACCTCGAGGAGTTACCGACTCAACAACCTTGAGGAGTTACCGACTCAACAGCCTGGAGGAGTTACCGACTCAACGGCCTCGAAGGGTTACGACTCAGCGACTCAGGAGGAATAACGACTCACCGGGTTATTACCTTAGCGACTTAAAGGTGCCGGCCGACTCAACGGGTTAACGACTCATGGAGCTAGCGACTCAAGTTCTCTAACGACTCAACGACCTAAGGTGTCAAATGACTTAACTGACTAAACTCCCAAAACAACAAAGGACCCACCTACGACTTATGATAGGTCGTTCACGACCTAGCTTGAGTCGTCTACGACTTACAGCTACTATGTAGAAATCCTATGCCGCCTCATTTTGGACCACGACCTATTAACTCGCAGACGAGTTAGGACTTGTGCTGTATACAGAGGACCGGAGACGCTCTGATATGAAGTCAGGGCTCAACCAGTTGAGTCGCCTACGACATACGACTCATCCTGAGTCGGTCACGACTTACGACTCATCTTGAGTCGGTCACGACTCATGACTTGACAATTTCAGCCTAGAAAATTGCCTATAAATACATGACCACATTGAGCATTGAGGGGACTTTTTGGGACTGACTTCCTGGACGCCATTACTCTGCCATTGACTCGACTTCAAGCAACGTTCAAGCAACACTTCTATCACTCCAATCACCAAAGACATTTCAACAAATCTCAAGTGGAAATCTAACTCATTCACCATGCATTCGAGGGATTCTTCTACATCAGAGTTTGAGCTATTTGTCTAAGTGTGTTATAATTGAAGATTGTTGTAAAGAATTGTAATCAAATCAGCAATAAAGAGCTTTAAAGTGGACGTAGGCTAGATCTTAAGTCGAACCACTATAAATATTGTGTCTTTTATAGCTTCTCTGTGATTTCTCTGCTTATATTTTGTTCCCGTACCAACGGGTGGTGCTTTCACAATTACCTTCTACACACCGGGGTGTTAGCGTTCAATTTTTAGCGTTAACAATGATATTATTTTTTAAGCAAGAACTTGACATCAAAACGCAATTGAATCACTAGCGCATGCACAGCTATATTCCTTATGCAACACATCAAAGTAATAACAGCATCCAAATGTAACAGAATCAGATTATGTTATAAAATTACATGTTAAGAATAAAGTCGTTCGTTGCAATGACATAATTACAACATGAAAGTACATTAATGTTTTGGAACTAGTATACACGAGAATGTCAAGCAAAACCAAAAATGCCCACATCAAGTCAAAATAGTCGGCAGCATCAGAACTTCATCTCTATCCTTCCGACCCCCCAAGACCTACTTGACCGCAGGATCAAAACTCCCAGCATGCTGACCAGAGGTCCCACCTATCCAATTCAGGAGAAGAATCTAGTAGATAAATGATAAGAAATCAAGTTAATAAAAGATTAAAAGGGAAGACTTACCAGCGTCTGCTCCCTAATCATCATTCTCCAACTGCACACCCACTTCCTCAGCGGTAAGCAGCCGCATGCCCTCCTTCACCGCCACCTTCTCCTCCTTGGTGAACTGAGCAGTGACCACATCCATTCTGAAGGCCGCGCCACCTTCTTTATCCGCATCAGCCTTGGCCTCCTCCAAAGCCCAGAGATATATCCTAGCCATGACCCGGGGGTAATAGTCCATCCAGGATAGGTTGCCCTGCTTCCAAGTACGAAAATACATATCCTGCAGCATATCATCCATCATCCCCTCGTCCTCCTCAAACTCCCTCATGCGGGCCTCAGAAGCCGACAACTTAGCAACGGCAGCATCCCTCTCCATTCGGTATCGCGAGCAGTCATCTTGAAGGGATCTCCTCATCGCCTCCATCTCCTCCTTTAGCTTGGCATGAGCAAGCCCTACGGCTTCAAGCCTTCCAGATAACTCCTCTACCTGCTTAAGATCCGCTCTCCGAACCTTATCCACCGTTGCGATGGCCATGTCAATTCGTTTCTTGCAAGCAACCTCCATCTTTCGCAACTCTGCCTTGCTAGCCTCCTCCATGGTTTTCTTTAGTCGGTTGGAGGTCGCCTCATGCTGGGAGATCTGGATGGCGTGATCGGCTAGATGTTTGGCCTGATCGAAAACCATTAGCCGCAACCGATTGTTAGCACTTCCGATTTCCTCTCCAGCCTTGACAAGTCGGGCGTGATGTGCCATCATCTTCCTGGTCGCCTTAGCCGCCAGATCGCTGTTTGCCTTGGCCTCATCCCCCGTAGTCACAATCCGAGTGGTCAACAAATTGAGATCCAAAGACTTGGCCTCATTAAGCACCCTTACCATAGGATTGCGGGGCAGGAGGTGCTCACCGGTAACCTCATCGAAGGAAATATCGTGGGGGTTCGGGTCCAGGTCCGGATGACCCACGAATGGGTTGCGAGCCAAGCTAGGACGATCTATCGGACTAACTGTAGGGTTCTCAGATGGATGCGGAGAGGGTGCAAAATCAGTAGTCTCCTCCGTGATATCCTGAAGCGGCTGATTTGGAGGCTGAGGACGAGATGGAGATTCGAACAAGGAGCGGCCCCTCTTATTCCTTTGGATATCTTCTTCAATAATCCCGAGAAGAGGACGATAGCCGACTACATCCCCGGGGCGGCTAGTAGGAGGCTTCGGTCTAGCAGAGGCTCTGAGTAGCTTGTATTGTTCGAGGCGATGTCGAACATCTGAGGTCTTGGCCGCCTCGCCTGCCCTTGGAATAAATAACAAGTGTTACGAGCATACACTAATCCATAATTCAAGAAATATGTTAAGTGAAAAGGAGTAAGAAGACGCATTTATTATACAAACACTGAGGGGGAGTGGGATACTGCAATAAATCCTGAATCTCATTCCATGACGGAAGCTGGCCATAAAATATTCCTAAGTCCTTATCATAAAGGGAGTCTGCAGAAGTCAAAAATTCACTTTGGATCACCAGAGTCGCCTTAGCCGGAATACTCTGAGAGTATGAACCGGCACCAGTTTCGGCCTTGTCAGCTCTCCCGGACTCCTTTGCCGGAGCCGGTCCTCCCTCCAGCCCCTCAAAAGCGTGGCGGAATGCATCATCCGTCCACTCTTGAACCTCACCTGCTTGCCCAGAGGTCGAGGCACCAACGCCACTACCACTCTGTCCATCATCGCCACCATCACCTTCTCTACCACTTCCTCTCTCCGACTCACCTCCTTCACCTTCGCCTCCTTCCTCCTCCGCACTCTCCTCCTCCGGAGCATCTAGGCGTGTGCTGGGAGAGGGTCCATCGGATTTCTTGAGTTTCTTCCCCCCCCCCCCCCCCGACGACGGGAGGTATCGAGAAGGGTTTCCTCTTGCTGCTCTTCGCCGTAGCCCCTCCTTTGGCTTTGGAAGCTCTTTCCTCAACCGTATCCCTCTACTTGACCACAGACTGATGTGGTAGAATCAAGTTATGGTCCAGAAGAGTAGCGTTCCTGATCAGGTAAGAAGCTGACCTCTCCCTTCCCGTAATGGCTTCTGTCTCCGCGGCCATCTGAACCAAGTGATCATTCTCCACGACCGTAAAGTCACCTGTCCCTAGAAAATAGTAAAGCACATGAGGAGAAGCATTGTAGTTAAAATAGAAATTACGAGTAAACTTTAACTTACAGCCAGAGGTGAAGCGGTGTATAGAAACGGAGTCATCGTGGACGAAGAACCATTCCTTCTTAAACATGGTGAACTTTGAATACAAGTCCAAGACCGGCTTGAAGGACACGGCCAATTCCAAGCTGATGTATGGAGACCCCTTCTTGTAACCTCTCAAGTTATATAGGCATCGAATCTCCCGACTGGAAGGGGGGCGCCCGTACTTTCTCTGGAAAATCACGAATAGGCACACCAAGATAGCATAGGAGTTGGGCTGGAGCTGGAAAGGGGCCACCTTCAAATAGGGGACGAAGCTAATTATCCAAGTATTGATTGGAGGAATGGCCCCACACATGCAGTGGTACCTACTATAGGCGAAGTATCCTTCAGTGGGATTATATGGCATGACCCCCTTCCCTGGCAACAACATGCGTGCTCTATCAATCCCAAAGGAGCGGGAGACAACATGCAGCTGCTCTTCTTTGAGAGAGCTAGGAAAGCAGTCAGGCGGAGAATTCAGAAGCTCTCGAGGACCGTACCCATCTACTAGCGATCTCGGGGTGGGTCCCTGACGTTCCGGTCCTGGCTGAGCATGGGGCACTGCGGTGGACTCTCCTTTGTCCTGGGATTTCCTCTTATCCGGTCGAGTTTCCACTTTACGAGACATTTATCTGCACCACAAGAAAGTATATCGTCAAAACGGAAGGTATAAACATGCAATTATATGCAGTCCAGAATTTCACTCGTAATTCAAAACATAAAAATTCAAGTATATAAGGTTCATTCGGCAATCAAATCCCCATGTCACGTTCGGAAATTCAAAAGTGAAAATTCATTCGGTATTCGAACCCTATGTTTCATTCGGTAGTCCCATCATAAGAACTCATTCGGCAGAAGTGAACTCACCTGGTCCGGCAATTAGGTTTGATTCGGCACTTGGTTGATTCGGTATTTGATTGATTTGGCACTTGGTTGATCCGGTACTCGGTTGATTCGGCTATCTCAAAACGATAAAGGAATAACGAATGCCTAACACCCCTATTTATAGACGAACGCAGGATGACCGGACCGGGTGATTCGCCACATATGACCGGATGGAAACATCCAAGTTAAAACAAAATACGCCATCTGCATACACATGCCCTACTTTGGGGGGCAAGTGTTGGGTGTGTCTTGACCGGTCCTATACCACCGAACCAATAATGTCCCACCTGCCACCGAACCAGCTACCCCCATAAACTACCGAACCAGAGGCCTCCAGCACCTACCGAACCAATTCCCCTCTCCTCCATCACCGAACCAAATGCTCCGACTTCACCACCGAACCAGCTCATCTCCGAGTCCTAGCCGGACCAACCACTACCGAGCCAAACTTCAACCTCCACCGAACCAGCTCATCTTCGAGTCCTAGCCGGACCAACCACCACCGAACCTTCCAACCTACCACCGGTCCAAACAACATGCCACTCTCCACCGAACCAAGACGGTCCGGATCAACTTAGTCAGGCCAGATTGCATCATCCCAAGCCCACCAGCAGCTATATACATCCAAGACCCCTGCCCCCAGCCTCACTCTATAAATAGAGAGGCAGGGGTACAACAATGGCAGACAAGTTTGAGAGCTCAAGCACGGACAGAACTTTCAAAAAACTTTCAGATACTTGTAATCTAAGCTTTGTACCTGTAATCTGAAGAGAAAAGGAGAATAGCATATAAAGTGGACGTAGGCACATTCTGGCCGAACCACTATAAATTTGTGTGTCTTTTACAGTTTAGCCCATCTATTTTATATATTTGCATAAATCACCCAAATCACTAAGAACAACATAAAATCGATTAAATCGTACGGCTTGGAGGTGTTTGCCCGTTTTTTGTGCAAACATTTAAATTGTATAAATTATATTTTCTTTGTCATATTTTATTTTAATATGTGTTAATATGTAATTTTATTTATATTTTTGTCTTTTAATATTTTTGAAGTGATAGTGTAATTTTTCTAAAGTTTAGTTGAATTTATTTCAATTTTTAAAGCCTAGTTTCTATTTTCTTTGCTATTTTCTTCATTTAAATTATATTTAAATTAAAATTTATATATTTATTTGTGAATGCATTTTATTTTATGTTATTATCTTTGTTATAAATATTTTTTCAAGTCCATATAAATTTTCAAAAGTTCATTCTGTTTATTTTCCATTTTTCTAGACTACTTTGCAATTTTGTGCTATTTTCTTATTTTTACCTTATATAATTTATAATTATTTATTTATATTTTATATTTTTTGCATTTTCGAAATCTTTACTGAAATTATGATTTTTGTCAGTAATATAAACTTATGTAAATAAATAAAGTAATGCGAAAAGGTTTTGACTTTTTGTTTCCAATGGCTCTTTATCTCCCACCTTTTCACATTTCAACCTTATTTTTCATTCAATTGGCCGCATCTCCTCATTTCTTTAGCCGCCTATTTTTTTTCTCAGTCACGTAAAACATTTCTCTTCCCATATGAAAAAATTTCGGCCTCCATCATCTCCATGTGTTTGGTAAAAAAAAATTCTTTTTCCATTGTTTTTCTTCTTGTTTTTCCACTTGTTTATGTTGATTGTACTTGCCTTCTCTTCTACTTCAGGTTCGGCCCCACCACTCAGAGCCACCATGGCCACCTCCTCCACCACCTGAAACACCCACCACCTCCTCTCCAGCCCTAAGCCACTGGTCGTGCCCAATATTTTATCAAACTCCACCTAAATCTACACAAACTTCACCTATATGCACCATAGCCAGCACCTATGCTTTAATCACCTTCAACCTTCCTTTGGCCGCCACCAACTCCACCTCTACCACCCATGGATGACTTGAAACCCTCTTCCACACCAACCTCTAGCCTACTACAGAGATGGCCATGCCTGGTCATGCTTGGGTCGAGCCAATGTTGCCTTGAATTCATGATATTTTGCCTTGTAGTTGTAATCCTTGCACATATCTCTCTACCATACTTTGCTCCTTCATTTTCCCATGCTAGGCCGATCTTTAGGAACCCAAACCAGATCCAAACCATGCCTTTAGCCGTTCCATTTCTGATCTGGAGCTGAAGCATAGGTGGTAGAAAGCAAGTGCAATAGTTTTGGTTTTATTTTATTCAATCCATTTCTAACATTGTTTAAGTATATCTTGTTTTGAAACTTATGTTTTATATATATTTGTTTGTCTCATGTATCCAAGGGGATTTATCTTTGGCTCTCCCACTTAAATCATATTCGTGTTGTCGTGCCTTCAAAGATTCTGTGTTGTGTGTTTTGGTTGTCATCTCCAGCTTAAACAAGTGAGTTATTCTCACCTGACAACATGTACATATATAACTAGTAAATTGACCCCTTTTGAATCTGTAAAAATGCATAACCATATCACATCTGCTATGTTATGATTATATGATGTTCATTCATTCTTAAACACCTTTTATGTCATATGTTACTACTATTTTATGTTATTCTGTTATTTTTATCAGTTTATCACACTGTAAGTTCCCTTTAGATCAGAATCACTATAGGTTGAAATGATACATACCCGAACGGACTTTAGAATAGGGGAAAATCGTTATGGGCTGAAATGATAGGCCTGAGCGAATTTTATTTTATTTCATTTACTTGGGACCGCGGGTTTGAAATGAGAAAACCCGGACTTTTCTTTGTAAATTACGGGTTGAAATGATACATTACACGTATCACTTTACCTAGTCTAGAAAATTATATACAGACCCGTAGTTAAAATATATTTTTCTAAAATTTTTAAAAATATGTTTGAAATGTAAATATTATAATATTTTGGTTTAAAACATAATTAAAAATGATTTTTTAAAGTATTATTGATTTTCTGGAAATTTATAAGTTAAATAAATTATGGAAAAGTTAAAAAAATTAAATGTAAGTTATTTTGGAAATTTTGATTTAATTATAATTGGAAATTAAATTAAATATGAAATTATGATAAATTTAAGATAATTTGAATTTAAAATGAATTTATAAAGGGATTTTATAATATATTAATGATTTTTGAGTAAAGTTAAAAAGTGAAAGGAATGATTATTTAAGTTGAAATTTGGAAATATAACTTAAATTGGAATTTATGAATTTGATTTAAAAGTGAAATTTTAAGTTAAGTCAAATAAAATGGAATTAAGTTATATTTGAAATTTTAAAATTAAGTGTTAAGTTGAAATTTAATGTAATGAATTTAAATTTGAATGTTGAAATTTAATAAGTGAATTATTAATAAATATTGATTTTTGAAAGGAAACTTAACTTTATAAAATCATGAATTTAAGGAAAATTAAATGATGATTATAAATGTGAAAATGTATGATTTTATAAGTTAAAAGTGATTCAAATAAAAATATAAGTGTTTGTGAAATTCTTTTGAATATTTGAAATTAATTAACAGCATTTTTATGCTGTCTTTTGTTAAATTGAATTGTTTTGAATGTAACTTTCTGTAGCATTTTGCAAATGCTGCGAAACTTGAATTTTCATTGTTTTAATAAATTTAAGTGAATAAATGAACATTGAAAAGTTTAAATTTTTGGAATTTAATAATTTAATTACTATATGTAATAACTTCATTTTTATGATTTAAAATAAAGTAATTTGTTTTGAAATATAACTATTTTGATAGACTAAAATGATAGAAATGTAGTTTCGAAAATATATTATATTTGGATATATTAAAACGATTTGAAATGAAGTTTTGGAAAGATATGATATTTTGATATATTAAAATGATTGAAATGCGGTTTCGAAAGGATGTGATATTTTGGTATATTAAAACGATTTGAAATGTGGTTTTGAAAAGATATGATATTTTGATATATTAAATTGGTTGAAATGTGGTTTCGAAAAGATATGATATTCTGATATATTAAAAGGATTTGAAATGAAGTTTTGGAAAGATATGATATTTTGATATATTAAAATGATTTGAAGCGAAGTTTTAAAAGATATGATATTTTGATATTAAATGATTTGAAAAAAGGAGTTTTGAAAGATATGATATTTTGATATTAAAATGATTTGAAAAGAAGTTCTGAAAGATATGATATTTTGAAAATGAAGCTTTGGAAGGTTATGATATTTTAATATATTAAAATGATTTGAAACGAAGTTTTGAAAGATATGACATTTTGATATTAAATGCTTTGAAAAAAATTGAAGTTTTGAAAGATATGATATTTTGATATTAAAATGATTTGAAAAGAAGTTCTGAAAGATATGATATTTTGGAAACGAAGCTTTGAAAGGTTATGATATTTTAATATATTAAAATGATTGGAAAGGAAGTTTTGAAAGGATATGATAATATAATATATTGAAATGGTTAGAAATGACTTAATATTTATTTTGATAAATATTTGAATTTGGAAGATATGGTATGATGATATATTGAAATAGTTTGGAAATGATTTAATCTTTATTTTTGATAAAGATTTGGATTGAAATGATATTTTATTTTGAAGTATAAAATATTGTTTTAAAGTTATAACTACGGGTTATAATAACGATTGATTGGCAAAGAGACCGGTATCGGATATCTGGCATTCTCTCTGTCGATACCGAAAACCACTTTGACAACCGTGTACGCGGTGGAGATTCCAGAATGAAGTAGGATGGTGGCGACGATCTTGAGGTATATTACGTGGACCCAATTCCCGTGAGTTGGCATAAGGTGGCTAAAATATGAGCGATCTAGGGCCAAGTGAGGTCATTCCTCCGATCGGACACATTCCTTCGATACTATACTCTTACTTGTGATTGATTAGACGGCCATCCTCCGATTTTGATATGGGAGTGTGTTACGAGGTGGGCGTATGTGGCTGCTGCGTTACCACTAGCCCGTGTGCGTGATTGGTATATCTACCCTGGCATTGCCTTGTGTGCCGTGTCACCTACCATACCGAGCCTTTACTACGAGTTTGTTTTTCTTCCGTAGCCCGTGTGGTATACTTTGACAGTCACCCGGAGTGGAGATGGCATGATATTGGATGGACTACTGGGACTATTATGTGTGAAGGGTGATATGGGTAGCCCAGAACGCTATTTAAAAGTAAGTTTATTTTACTGTAGACATTATTATAATAGCGCAATATTACTACATAGTAAATAGTTTAACGGATCCTTAGAGGATGGGCGGTCCCAAGCATCCTTTAAGTTATTTGTACCTTATTACAGTTCACTTGAGTTGGTTTACATTATAAGTATATATTGTCCTGACTCGAGTGTTTATATTTTTATGTATGCTCGGGTCAGCCTGAGTTATTCACAGATTTGGATTCCACTTTCTGGAGATTGGAATCGCTGGAGATTATCTGCTTATCTAGTTTCATCTATTCCAGTTCTGTTGTCTATTCAGCTTGTACTCGGTTATCATCTTGAGGCTTCTGTTGTACTTTATTTCTTCTATTGTATTTTATTTAACTCTGATATATTTATATAGTAGCTTCATGAACTACTATTTCTTTTACTCATGCTGATCTATGATTTTATTTACTATATATTGTAAGATTTGCTAAATTTTATTTACAACGTGGTATTTTGAGCAATTCAAGTCCGACATGTGCGGGTGCGAATGGTTGAAAATATCGGGTTGTTACAGTTGGTATCAGAGCTTTGGCTTTGAGGAAAAACTTAGAATATACGATAAATTTATTTACGGAATCACTTTCGTTCGAGTTTGAATCTCTTCCTTTTGATTCAATTTCCTTTGAATTTTCGAACGTTCCCTGCAGTTCCAAAATCCATTCGTGTCCCTCACTATTCATCTTCTTTTGATTATGGAGTATCCCATAACTCCACTTCGAATGAACTTTATAGTGAATTGGTGGCCTCGCCAATATTCAAATGACTTCTAAAGGGGTGAAACTCCTTTACAATTAGCATCAATTCACCAGAGATTTATATATATCCTTGGTTTAGATGCTAATATCTTTTGTTGTTCCAAACTCTATCTCTTGAGATCGAATGTAGATTTACTCAAGTCAATCCACATCGATCTTTTCCTTTAAGTCACGGTTGACCCGGTTAAGATTGCCCGCGATTTATTTAAGCTTATCCGTCTCCCTACTCTGTTTAACCATCTTGTCTTTTGTTTCTAAACCATCTCCAAACATTTTGAACTGTACTTGTAAATCTATGTTTTATATATTGTGTTGTTTGAGTTGTTGATTTTGATTTGGGTTTCCGATCGATTCATCTGATCAAAGCTATCGATAGGATTTCTAAAACACTTTGACAGAACAAACTGACACAATATTATTTTAAATTTGGTTAATGAAATAAATTTTGATATATAAGTAAATTTATGCAACTTAATAAATTGATTTAAATTGATTATTTGAAACGATAATACTTGATTTATCATTTATAGTTCTATAAATGAATTTATAAATAGTCGTTTATAACTTGATTTGGGCACTGAAATGAATTTAAATCAAGAATTTGAGATTTTAATTTCCGATGGTTTCTAACCTTGTGTTTTCAAGTTTTAAAAGGATATATCATTTAAAGTATTTTCGAATAAGAAATTTGTTTCCAAAGAATTTTAAAGCTTAAAGAAATTAGGGCTCTTCACTTTATCGCTGGAAAATAACTTCGGCGATGACCGCGGCATCATCGACTTTCATTTTCGAGTTTCGAAGTGAAGAGACCTTTCTGTAGTCTTGTTATAGCGGCTTTGAGAATTTAATTTATTTGAATTTATATGATATGATTTGATTTATAATATATATATTGATATATGATTTAAATTGATTTGACATATTATGTATATATATTTATTTATCTCTAAATGGTTTGAAGGAATCAGAAATTTTATTCTTAAACTTTATCTTAAAGAATCATTTCAATTATAAAAAGAAAATCAAAATTTTATATAAATGATTCAAACTTGAGATTAGGGAATTGGAAAGTTTTATTTGTATAACACAATTGCATTCAAATATAACTTGCCTTAATTTCATAAGTTAACAATGTAATTGGATAATATACAATATAAAAAGACTTTATAAATAAAATTTGAGTGGTTATAATAAAGTTATACACTTTAATTTTAGTTATAAAACGATTAACAGAGGTAAATATAATAAAGGGTAATTGAATAACTTACAATAAAATAATGTTAGAAGAACTAAGAATAAAATAAAGCAGTTATCATAAGTGTAAGTATATTTCACATAAGTGATAAATATATTAAGGAGGAATAAATTTTAATTTTAATTTGGAAATAAAGAAGAATTAAATTTATTAACTACATTATGGGCGTAATAAATGATTAAATTTTTTAAACCCATGGTTTTAAAATTTGTTAATTTAAGATGATTGGATAATAAGATAATGAAATTTGAGATAGTTAAAGATTTATTTAACTTATGAAAAAAAATAAAAAAAATAAAAAAACAATTTTAAGATGAAATTTCCATGGTTTCAAATTTATTTCCTTATTTTGTTTTCAAACTGTCTTTTGTTGTCCTTATTTTTCCTCATCTTGCTATAGACCGGTATAGGCATTTATTTATAATCTTTCTATTTAGAAATCATTCTATAATCTTTGATAATCTTTTAATCTGAGCACTACTTTCGATCCACGGATCGTTGGTCAAGCGGAAAGAGTAAATCAGATTCTAAAGGATCTTTTCATGCTTGTGGAAGATCATCTCCACCATGTTAAACTTACCTATACCAAAAGTTATCAGGGATAATTCCAATCTTCTTGTCATCTTGCCTTAATCTTATTTCACTCTATCTTTTTCTGTGCTTTCCCGTACCTCATTCCTTTTCGGGGACGAAAAGTTTTGAGTGGGGGAGAGTGTAACAACATAGATTTTGCTTCTATTTGTAAATTGACTTTATTTTTATTTTAAGTTATTTTAAATTTGTTTTATTTAAAACATTTCATTTTTAAATATAAATGTTGATTATTAAGTGATTTATAGTTCAAACTAGTATAATTTGAATATTTTACTCTAAAGTGAATTTCTGGTCAAACTGTTCAAATTTTGACTTCTAAACTTCAAATTTAAATTATTTTAAATCTAAAGTATTGTTCTGAAAATAGATGTAATAACTTGAACACTGCTTTTCGTTTCGTTGAAAACAGAGTTAAACTGTAAAAGTTATGTACATTTCTATTTTGAGTGTAATTTGATTTATTTAACAGTTTTGTCTATTTTAAATTATATAAATCATATTTTCTTTGTCATGTTTTATTTTAATATGTGTTAATATGTTATTTTACGTATAGTTTTGTCTTTTAATATTTTTGAAGTGATAGTTTAATTTTTCTAAAGTTTACTTGAATTTATTTCAATTTTTAAAGCCTAGTTTCTATTTTCTTTGCTATTTTCTTCATTTAAATTATATTTAAATTAAAATTTATATATTTATTTGTGAATGTGTTTTATTTTTATGTTATTATCTTTGTTATAAATATTTTTACAAGTCCATATAAATTTTCCAAAGTTCTTTCTGTTTATTTTTCATTTTTCTAGACTAGTTTGCAATTTTGTGCTATTTTCTTATTTTTACCTTATATAATTAATAATTGTTTATTTATATTTTATATTTTGCTGCATTTTCGATATATTTACTGCAATTATGATTTTATCAGTAATTTAAACTAATACAAATAAATAAAGGTAATGTGAAAAAGTTTTGACTTTTGGTTTCCAATGGCTCTTTATCTCCCACCTTTTCACATTTCAACCTTACTTTTCATTCAATTGGCCACATCTCCTCATTTCTTCAGCCACCTATTTTTTTCTCTCATACATGTAAAACATTTCTCCTTCCATCTGAAAAAAATTTCGGCCTCCATCATCTCCATGAGTTTGGTAAATTTTTCTTTTCTTTTTCCATTGTTTTTCTTCTTGTTTTTCTACTTGTTTATGTTGATTTTACTTGCCTTCTCTTCTACTTCAGGTTCGGCCCCACCAGTCCAGCCACCATGGCCGCCTCCTCCACCACCTGAACCACCCACCACCTTCTCTACAGCCCCAAGCCACTGGCCATGCCCAACAGCTGATCAAACTCCACCTAAATCTACACAAACTTCGCCTATATGCACCATAGCCAACACCTATGCTTTAATCACCTTCAACCTTCCTTTGGCCGCCACCAGCTCCACCTCTACCACCCATGGACGACCTAAAACCCTCTTACACACCAACCTCCAGCCCACTATAGAGATGGCAATGCCTGGTCTTGCTTGGGCCGAGCCAATGTTGCCTTGAATTCATGATATTTTGCCTTGTAGTTGTAATTCTTGCACATATCTCTCAACCATACTTTGCTCCATCGTTTTCCCATGCTAGGCCGACCTTTAAGAACCCTAACCAGATCCAAACCATGCCTTTAGCCATGACATTTCTGATATGGAGCTGAAGCATAGGTGGTAGAAAGCAAGTGCAATAGTTTTGGTTTTATTTTATTCAATCCATTTCTAACATTGTTTAAATATATCTTGTTTTGAAACTTATGTTTTATATATATTTTTTTGTCTCATGTATCCAAGGAGATTTATCTTTGGCTCTCCCACTTAAATCATATTCGTGTTGTCATGCCTTCAAAGATTCTGTGTTGTGTGTTTTGGTTGTCATCTCCAGCTTAAACAAGTGAGTTATTCTCACCTGGCAATATGTACATATATAACTAGTAAATTGACGCCTTTTGAATCTGTAAAAATGCATAACCATATCACATCTGCTATGTTATGATTATATGATGTTCATACATGCTTAAACACCCGTTATATCATATGTTACTATTATTTTATGTTATTCTGTTATTTTTATCAGTTTATCACACTGTAAGTTCCCTTTAGATTAGAATCACTATGGGTTGAAATGATACATACCCGAACGTACTTTAGAATAGGGGAAAATCATTATGGGCTGAAATGATAGGCCTGACCGAATTTCATTTTATTTTATTTACTTGGGACTGCGGGTTTGAAATGTTAAAACCCGGATTTTTCTTTGTAAATTACGGGTTGAAATGATGCATTACCCGTATCACTTTACCTAGGCTAGAAAATTATATACAGACCCGCAGTTAAAATATATTTTTCTCAAATTTTTAAAAATATGTTTGAAATGTAATTATTATAATATTTTTGTTTAAAACATAATTAAAAATGAATTTTGTAAAGTATTATTGATTTTCTAGAAATTTATAAGTTAAATAAATTATGGAAAAGTTAGAAAATTTAAATGTAAGTTATTTTGGAAATTTTGATTTAATTATAATTGGAAATTAAATTAAATATGAAATTATGATAAATTTATGATAATTTGAATTTAAAATGAATTTAAAGGGATTTTATAATATATAATGATTTTTGAGTAAAGTTAAAAAGCGAAAGGAATGATTATTTAAGTTGAAATTTGGAAATATAACTTAAATTGGAATTTATGAATTTGATTTAAAAGTGAAATTTTAAGTTAAGTTAAATAAAATGGAATTAAGTTATATTTGAAATTTTAAAATAAGTGTTAAGTTGAAATTTAATGTAATGAATTTTAAATTTGAATATTTAATTTTAATAAGTGAATTATTAATAAATATCGATTTTTGAAAGGAAACTTAACTTTATAAAATCATGAATTTAAGGAAAATCAAATGATGATTATAAATGTGAAAATGTATGGTTTTATAATTTAAAAATGATTTAAATAAAAATATAAGTGTTTGTGAAATTCTATTGAATATTTGAAGTTAATTAACAGCATTTTAATTACTGTCTTTTGTTAAATTGAATTGTTTTGAATGTAACTTTCTGTTGCATTTTCCAAATGCTCCGGAACTTGAATTTTCATTGTTTTAAAAAAATTAAGTGAATAAATGAACATTGAAAAGTTTAAATTTTTGGAATTTAATAATTTAATTATTAAATGTAATAACTTCATTTTTATGATTTAAAACGAAGTAATTTGTTTTGAAATATAACTATTTTGATAGATTAAAATGATTGAAATGTGGTTTCGAGAAGATACGATATTTTGATACATTAAAACGATTTGAAATGAACTTTTGGAAAGATATGATATTTTGATATATTAAAATGATTGAGATTCGGTTTCGAAAGTATATGATATTTTGGTATATTAAAACGATTTGAAATGTGGTTTTGAAAAGATATGATATTTTGATATATTAAAATGGTTGAAATGTGGTTTCGAAAAGATATGATATTCTGATATATTAAAACGATTTGAAATGAAGTTTTGGAAAGATATGATATTTTGATATATTAAAACGATTTGAAACGAAGTTCTTAAAGATATGATGTTTTGATATTAAATGATTTGAAAAATGGAGTTTTGAAAGATATGATATTTTGATATTAAAATGATTTGAAAAGTAGTTCTGCAAGATATGATATTTTGGAAATGAAGCTTTTGAAGGTTATGATATTTTAATATATTAAAATGATTTGAAATAAAGTTTTGAAAGATATGATATTTTAATATTAAATGATTTAAAAAAAAATTAAGTTTCGAAAGATAAGATATTTTGATATTAAAATGATTTGAAAAGAAGTTCTGAAAGATATGATATTTCATAAATGAAGCTTTGAAAGGTTGTGATATTTTAATATATTAAAATGATTGGAAAGGAAGTTTTGAAAAGATATGATAATTTAATATATTGAAATGGTTAGAAATGACTTAATATTTATTTTGATAAATATTTGAATTTGGAAGATATGGTATAATGATATATTGAAATAGTTTGGAAATGATTTAATATTTATTTTTGATAAAGATTTGGATTGAAATGATATTTTATTTTGATGTATAAAATATTGTTTTAAAGTTATAACTACAGGTTATAATAATGATTGTTTGGTAAAGAGACCAGGATCGGATATCTGGCATACTCTCTGTCGATACCGAAAACCACTTTGACAACCGTGTACGCGGTAGAGATTCCAGAATGAAGTAGGATGGTGGTGACGATCTTGACGTATATTACGTGGACCTAACTCCCGTGAGTTGGCATAAGGTGGCTAAAACAGGAGCGATCTCAGGCCAAGTGAGGTCATTCCTCCAATCGGACACATTCCTTCGATACTATACTCTTATTTGTGATTGATTAGATGGCCATCCTCCGATTTTGATATGGGAGTGTGTTCCGAGGTGGGCGTATGTGGCTGCTGCGTTACCACCAGCCCGTGTGCATGATTGGTATATCTACCCTGGCATTGCCTTGTGTGCCGTGTCACCTACCATACTGAGCCTTTACTACGAGTTTGTCTTTCTTCCGTAGCCCGCGTGGTATCCTCTGACAGTCACCTGGAATGGAGATGGCATGATATTGGATTGACTACTGGGACTATTATGTGTGATGGGTGATTTGGGTAGCCCGGAACGCTATTTAAAAGTAAGTTTTTTTTACTGTAGACATTATTATAATAGCGCAATATTACTACATAGTAAATAGTTTAACGGATCCTTAGAGGATGGGCGGTCCCAAGCATCCTTTAAATTACTTGTACCTTATTACAGTTCACTTGGGTTGGTTTACATTATATAAGTATATATTGTCCTGACTCGAGTGTTTGTATTTTTATGCACGCTCGGGTCAGCCTGAATTATTCACAGATTTGGATTCCACTTTCTGGAGATTGTAATCGCTGGAGATTATCTGCTTATCTAGTTTTATCTATTCCAGTTCTGTTGTCTATTCAGCTTGTACTCGGTTATCATATTGAGGCTTCTGTTGTACTTTATTTCTTCTGTTGTATTTTATTTAACTCTGATACATTTATATAGTAGCTTCATGAACTACTATTTCTTTTACTTCCGCTGCATTATTAAATACTCTGTGTCTATGATCTGTGATTTTATTTACTATATATTTTGAGATTTGCCAAATTTTATTACAATGCAGTATTTTGAGCAATTCAAGTCCGACATTTGCGGATGCGAATGGTTGAAAATATCGGGTTGTTACAGTGAGCATAGAGGTGGGGCGTCACAGTTGGTATCAAAGCGAGGGGTTTATGGACATAATATAGAACATAACTTAGATGGAACACGTGTTACAACTATTTGTTGATGTTTTAGTTGTGCTTTGAGTCAAAACTAAAGTTTTGAAATTATGATGAAATTTTTAAATATCTATATTTAAAAATAAAAGTGAAATTGTGTTTTGATGGTTGATTAAATTGTGTTCTGTTTATCAGAGTTCGCAGCGGAAACAGTGAGATTGTCTTCGCTGAGTACGGCTGGTAACCCCTTTGATTTAAAAATCAAAAATATGAAAATGAAATAAATTTCATTGTGTTGTTACATAGATGTGTTTATTTTGTTTCTTTAAAAATTTCGAATCCGATTTGAGGATCTGAAGCGATTGCAGTTATGTGATTTTGTTTAGATTTTTGCTGTTTTAAATTATCTTCATTGAAGATATAATCGAAAGATTTCTATGTTCATCTTCTAGTGTGCGTGCAAATATGAGTTGCACGTTACTGAATTAATTTTACGTTGAACCAGTGTTTGGTTTTAAACGTATTTTATTGCCGTTATTTTTATAACGGGATTTCTACACCGGTGCTAAATTTTTGAAGTACAGTGTTTTGTTGACATTTTTAATGAATGAAAATTCATTGGTATTATATTTTGATGAAAATATTTTGATGAGATTTTGATGTATAAAAATTACTGTCGCTTTGACTTCGGTAACCGTCAATTTTAAAGTGGATTTTCAAGCGGTTATCCCGCAATGCTGATTTTGAGATCCATTTTTACGGTGTATTGAGAAGTGCAATTTCCTTATCAAGATTGCTACAGATGTTACTGTTTTTATCACGTATTTTAAAATAAAATTGTTTTCCAAAATTTCTACAGTTTGCGCTTAAAACGAATGAGGAAGCGATTTAAACGCTTCAGCAAAATTAAGGACTATGAACCCTCACTTTTACTAAATTGCTTAATTCTGAACTTGTCCGTTTGAGAACGTAAAATGTTATTAGTTTAAAATACACAATTTTGCACTTTCAAGGAAACGATGAAGAGAATTAAATAACTTCGTAAAACTCGTGGCATGGGACATGTGCGTTTTCTATTTCGATTAATTCCAGACTCGTTAATTGACATATTTGCTGTTTTGATGATTTTGATGATTTTGTGTGCTTTCGAGCCACTATGTTGGACCTTCGGGTCATAGTTGGACCTTCGGGTCACATGATGGACCTTCGGATCAATACCAGTACTGGACCTTCGGGTCATTATTGGACCTTCGGGTCATTTGTTGGACCTTCCGGTCATTTGTTGGGCGCCAAAAATATAGTACTTGGTAGGCTTCGACCATTTGTTGATGCATGTGCGGCGTAGCTAAAACTTGCCATCTGATGGGATCGATCCACCTTTTATGTTGATTTTCTAGTCATCTTAATTGATTTCTAGATATTTGTTGTTTCCAATTATCTGTACGTAATTGGATATTTGAGATTTCTGATTATCGTTTGTGATAATTAGAGATTGGTTGATTTGAGTTTTTTGATTGTCGTTTGTGATAATTAGACATTGATTGATTTGAGTTTTCTGATTATCATTTTTGATAATTAGATATCTGTTGATTTGAGATTTCTGATTATCATTTTTTATAATTAGATATTTGAGTTTTCTGATTATCGTTTTTGATAATTAGATATTTGTTGATTTGAGATTTCTGATTATCGATTTGATAATTAGATATTTGTTGATTTGAGATTTCCGATTATCGTTTTTGATAATTAGATATTTGTTGATCTGAGATTTCCGATTATCGTTTTTGATAATTAGATAATTATTGATCTGAGATTTCCGATTATCGTTTTTGATAATTAGATAATTGTTCATTTGAGATTTCTGATTATCGTTTTTGATAATTAGATATTTGTTGATTTGAGATTTCTGATTATCGTTTTTGATAATTAGATAATTGTTGATTTGAAATTTCTGATTATCGTTTTTGAGAAATAGATATTTGTTGATTTCAGATTTATGATTATCGTTTTTGACAATTAGATATTTGTTGATTTGAGATTTCTGATTATCGTTTTTGACAATTAGATATTTGTTGATTTGAGATTTCTGATTATCGTTTTTATAATTAGATATTTGTTGATTTGAGATTTTCGATTATCGTTTTTGATAATTAGATAATTGCTGATTTGAGATTTCTGATTATCGTTTTTGATAATTAGATATTTGTTGATTTGAGATTTATGATTATCGTTTTTGATAATTAGATATTTGTTGATGTGAGATTTCTAATTATCGTTTTTGATAATTAGATATTTGTTGATCTGAGATTTTTGATTATCGTTTTTGATAATTAGATATTTGTTGATCTGAGATTTCTGATTATCGTTTCTGATAATTAGATAATTGTTGATTTGAGATTTCTGATTATCGTTTTGATAATTAGATAATTGTTGATTTGAGATTTCTGATTATCGTTTTTGATAATTAGATATTTGTTGATTTGAGATTTCTGATTATCGTTTTTGATAGTTAGATATTTGGGATTTGAGATTTCTGATTATCGGTTTTGATAATTAGATATTTGTTGATTTGAGATTTCTGAGTATCGTTTCTGATAATTGGATATTCGTGTTTCCTGATTATCTATTTGATGATTGGATTTTGTGAGAATTTGTGAATTTCTTTTATGAAATTAAAAGATTTCTTTGGCGTTTGTGTTCTTGACCTTTATTTTTCTAGCTTAACCAGTTTATGTTAGAAAATTAATTGTTATTGACGACTTTAATTATGAAAATTGCGAGGACGCAATTTTTATAAGGAGGGGAGTCTGTAACAACCCGGGGTTTTGTAACAATTAATTATCGTCACTTGACGATTAATGTCACTAGCTAATTGCTATTGGAATTTTTAATCGAGTTGAAATTCTTTGAAAAATTGTTAAATGTTGGGCGGGCTTTTAATCGAATCGTGGCCCACGTTCTTTTGTCTTGGGGTTGCGTTATATCGAAATAGACCCGGTTGCCTTCCTCCATTCATTCATTTTCGCAACCCTAACAAAACAAAAAGAATAAAAATGGAGGCTCGTTCGTTCCTCTTTAACAAAAATTAGGGTTTGCGAATTCGTGCTACGGCGATCTGAAGGGGGGAAGGGGAGGACTTCGGCTGCGATGGGATTTTGTTCTTCGAAGCAAAGTGAGTGAATTTCGATTTTCACTCACATATATATTAAAGCTACTGTTTTTATTCGATTCGTATTTGCTAATTTGCATTCGATTGAGGGTTGCTTGACTTCGTCTCGGTCATTCGACTTTGTTACGATGTTGATGATTTTATTTGACTTGTTCAGATTTCTTGTTGTCTTCGGCATTAACTTGAATTTTGTTTTCAGCTTCAATTTATTTATCACCAGACTTCGGCTTGTGTTAATGTTTGGCTTCGGTTTTGACTATTTTATTTGGTAGCTGTGATTTTGGTACATTTTGGTTTGAATTGTAGATGACTTTGTGTATTTTTGGTGACATCGGCCTATGCTTTGATCTACAATTTGAAACCTCCTCTGTCTTGAATGTATCATTCGCTGTTTATGTTGGCCTAGTAGAGTGGTTCGTCATTGTAGTGCTTCTGGTCATTACAAATGCGCCATTCGAAATGTGATACTAGTTATCACTACATACAAAATATGTTAGTATACATTCATGTTTCTTTTTATATGTGATGTTTGGTTCATCTTGAGTCTTTGTGTATTTATGCATCATGTTGTGTCTGATGTAATTATGTGTACTTGCTATTGCATATAGCTATGGCTATGTCACACATATGCTTTTTAAAATCCCTTATGCAATTGTTGTTTGGACCCGTGTATTTGTACACATCTTCTGTTGTTTTGTGATATCAAAGTTGATATGATAATTGTTGCCGCCTTTTTCTTAGTTTTGCAGTGTGCTTTTTCTTGAGCATTGAGCATTGTTTTGTATTTAAATGGCCGGACCACTTTGATTGCCATTGTTGTTCTGTTGCTCCATGTTGCTTTTGCACAGGCCGTGCCTTATATTGGATTGTATATCCAGGTTTTGTAGTGAGATATTTGATGTTTTTAAGTCAATTTATTGTTCCATATATGTTGCCATATCTCAGGTGTACTAATGCATTTTATTTTCATTTACACTGAGTTAATTCTCACGTGTACTAGTGCGTTATGTGCTTGGTTCGGTCTTGCAGTTGCGTTGAGTCATGATAGTAGTGACTTGACCTTTGCATTTTGTTATTGATTTGGCTATATATTCTCGACTCTGTCCCCTGTTGTATTAGGTCGTACATGTTTTGTGCCTTCATGTGCATTGTGACGACCCGCAAATCCGTACTCCTTGAATACACACTAATCTCCGTAGATTAATTCAAGGTGAACAGAAATACGAATTATCAATGTTTAAGAAAAAGAAAGAGACAGAAGAAGAGATAAGAAGATATAAAATAGAACGGAATATAAAACAGCAGAACAATAACAGAATCTCACAATTCGCAGCGGAACAACATATAATAATAATTGAATCATCTTTAAACAAAGAACTATATCAGTTATTACATTTCATAACATTACATTTCATAACATCATCATCAGAGTGTACAACAACAACAACAACAAACAGCGGAAAAGAAATACTAAATACTAGTAATACGCCATGCCATCCATCTTGCCTCCAGCAACTCCAGAATATCCAGAATATCCTGATAAACCTTAACTCTTGACTGCCCGTGTAGAAATTGGTGGGCACCCAGAGTTTAGGAAGGAAAACAATAAACTCTGAGTCAGTCATGTGACTGGTGTGAGAACTCAAAACAGTTTATTTATCTTTAAAATCGAAAATAGAGGAATATTTTTAAAGTCAATTCGCAATGCTTTTAAAAATGAGACTACCATAAGGCCTCCCGCACACACACACAATGCAAACGCAAAATCGGAGGAGATTTCTCCTTATGATAGTCAAAGATGCTTGATACGCATTAAAAAGAACATTTGATATTATTACTAGTGCATAGTGTAGGAAAAATTTATTTCGAAAGTAGAATATAAATCTTAGCCAGCATAGACATTCCGAACTATGCCTACTATAGCTACCATCCAAACAGTGGGGCTCCACCTTAAGTGAATGATAGGTTCTACAACTAATACCGTACAAGATCGTATTGTTTCTTTGGATTTCCAACGAATGATCAGGCCGAGGAACTTCCCATTGCCACATGAGAATGCCTCTAGATGGACATCCCCGAGAACCAAACCAGATCTCTACCAACACAAGGCCGGGTTACCCCTGACTGAGTAACAACTGACCGAATATGCCATCCCCCGGTCCTTTGGGACCTTTCACCGAGCGCTCGCAATCAATTCACACAATCATAAAGTGTTTTCAACATGAGTAAGTATCTGGGCTCCATACCATGATACCACCCTTTTCCAGAAGGAAATGCACATATCCTAAAGGGAGCTACCCCTCATAACCTTGCTGCATCTTTCCTGTTTTGACCATTCACGGGGTGTGAGGCTCGACGAAGTCACGTCCACAAAAACATACTTTATACAAAAGCCATGCTTTGGGTCAACAAATGATCATAGAAATGATCACCAGGATAGACGATCAAATAAACGATCCTATCACAAATAATCAACACAATGATCATTTCAGCAACACTCAGCATGTCACATTACCAAATTGGGAATATATCGCTGATAACCTTCAACTACATAACCTCTGAGCTCGTACGTCTCAGAGAAGGGTGTTAAGCTAAAAGAATAAATTCTCCGCCACCAACAGAAATATATTTGAAAGAAATCTGCTTTATATCTCAACTAGTAATGTCAGACATACAATCCATACAAGTCTGTTCCGGGCTCGAACAAAACCGAAGGCACTTACAAAGAAGTCCTTGCAATCCGGATATCCACAATCCTGATCGGATTCACCATCACATATGGAGAACTCAATACCGGAGCAACTCGGTGCAGAGTCAATCGACAGGTCATCCTATCGCTCTCGCAAATACCAGGTCTTCAACACCGATCTTCAATGCAATTCATAACGACGTATCACATATTCGGAATGGGTTATACGACCCCATGGTCCTTTCCCGGTTAACCCGAATAGTGAGCGCTTATTCAAAAATAAGTGTGGCATTCAAATTCAAACAAATCACATCAATTACCCATTCAAAGGGAAATATTGATAGTCGGTTATTGAACTATCAATGGATATGCACAACATCACCAGATTCCAAATAATTTTCCAAATTATTTACTTTCCAAAAATATCTTTACTAGATATATAATTTCACACTTCAAAAATAAATCAATTTTTTTTTTTAAACAAGCTCCCCCTTTCATTTATAAATTCCATAGTGAATTTATATTTCACAATATCCATGCATATACGATTTCAGTTATTCATTTCAATTTATCTTCAAAAGGATAAATTCTCAAAATATTCACTTCCTATTGGAAAACATTTCCAAACTTATTTATTCATAAGTAATTCACAAATTTTATTTATTTTCAACACTTGGAAAATATTCAATATACTTAAATCGAAATTAAGTATATATTTCATTCTTTAAGGAAATCATGCTCTTAAACATATTTATTTGGGCCAAAACGAATGTTGCGTAAAACATCGTTACGACAACCCAAAATCACTGGTATAGGGATTCGAATTTAAGATAGATATATAAATCCCAATACTATACAAAACATTTCCTTTCGGAAATCATTTACTATAACAACAATGTTATAGTCCACCATTTCCTTCTATTTCTCGAAAACGTCCATTTCAACAATGAATGTTGAAATCTATGGTTTCGAATCTCAACACATTTTAAAACATCGTTAGATCGTTTTAATTCAATTTAAAGCATCACATTCAAAACAATTTCTTTAACATATTATTCACTATTCAAAAACTTGAATATACTACGTTAACACATTTCATCCTTTTATACATTTCATTTTAAATGATTATTCACAATTAAAAATGTGAATATAACTCCATTAATAGGTTTCAACAACTTACTTATCAAAATAAGTTGTTTGCGAATTTATAAAAACACGTTTATAAATTCCATTTCTATTTATCTTATTAAAACTTCTTTTTATAAATTCCTTTATTAACCTATTCCAGTTTATAACTCAATTATAAACTAAAAGTTCATATTATAAGTTAAATACTCATAAAACGATTATTTTACAAAAATCGTTCCTTTTAAGACTTTCTAAATTATAAATTTTATAACTTATATGATTCATTTATTTATCAAAAATCCATTCTTCAATTACTTTTCAAATTTTATAAACATCGTTAGATCGGTTTAATTCTATTTAAAACATCTTTAATCCCCTTTATAATTTCACCATTTTGATTTATAAAATAATTAAATTTTATAAATCCTATATTTTCAACTTTTTTTACAATAAATCCAAAAATCCCAATTTTACTATTTTATAAAATCATCAGCCTCATATTTTCAAAAATCAACTTTTAACTATATTTCTCAAAAATCATAATTTTTATAACATTAAAAATTATAACGTTTATTCATTTAAAAAGAATCAATTTCCAAACATATAGTATATTTTCAAAAATCACTTTAAAATCATTTTAAAATTCCAAAATCTGGTCCAATGATGCTACATACCAAATAGTCAATCACGACAACAACGATATCATATATCGATATGATAAACCATCAAATATCAAAATATCTGAATTCAATTAAATACTGTTGAGGAATCCAGTTGGATCCCTCCAACCTGTTTTCCTGCATCCAAAAACATTAGCACAATACCAATTTCGCTCCAGTACGAAATTATCGCGGTATATTGGATTTAAAATATTATCCGCTTAATAGACGGCGCAATAGGGTCTCATCCGCTAAACAAATGCGGGAAATCAATAACTCCAATATATACATATGCCAATATATATATATATATATTGCTATTATATATAATACCATTTTCACTGTTTATGAAATATTCGCGGTATATGTTTTTAATAAATAACATCCGCTTACTAACGGCGCATAATGTCTATTTTAACAATCAATAGATAACAATCATCATTCAAACATGTATTCAAATATTTTAAATCTAACTATTTAAAATAAAATCGAAACTGATTCGATTGAGTGAGAAGTTCTCACCATGATTTTATTTTCGTTTTAGCGATTTATTTCGAATAAAATTAAACGGACGTTTAATTTTACCCGAAATTCTCACTAACTCCAAACGACTTCAATCCAATCCCATCGCGTAGTGCTCATCCATACGATTCCAACGCAACTGGTTTCGCGCGTTTTCGACCTCGTATGAAAAAGATATGGATTTTTAAACTTACACGATTTTATATATATATAAATTAAATCAACATTTTAATAACCTATTCTAATCACAGCCATAGGATTTGGTCCCCTTTCATCATGACCGTGCACAAGCTCTCCTTCTCATCACGTATCCATCTCCAGGTCGCGCACCATAGCCGAATCCACTTTAGATAATTAGGGTTTGAAACTAGAGCCTCTTCACTCGATTAAAACTCGATCAGAGACTTGCATTCTCCTCGCCTCCCCACACTATACCTTCGGCCCAAACATCATAGAGCTCGGTCGAGCTATTCGCACAGAAAACGAGGCCGAACGTATGGCCTTTGCAGCCACATTCCCGTTGATCTACGCCTCCATAGACGATCACCACCGTTGAATATAAGGATCTCAACGTGCTCTACATCTTTCTTTTAGAAAGTTTGTTGAATCGTTGCACGGATTTGAAGAAAAGAGAGGAGAATCGAAATGAAATTCTGGCCTTTGGTTTATGATACTGGTGGCTGCAGTTTTAGATTTACGGTTTTTATTTTTTTTTCTAAAATTGTGAATTTATGGTGTATTTATAGGAAAAAATCGAACACTATCCATTCCAATTTTCCAAACTCCGATTTACGCGCCGTAACCAGCGTTTCTAGGGTTTACCCCGCGTTTCGGACACAATGGAACAGGTTTCGGAAGCTAATTCGGACATCTGTGCGAGTCATGGCAATAAACGTTCAATTTAAATTAAACCAATTTAATCGATTTTCTAGGCGTTTTAATTTGTACCGGACAAACGGTAAATCCAATTGATACGAAATTTGAAACCTTACAATAATATCACATTACGGATCCGATGAAACTGGTTTCGTCGAAATCCGAGACTTTTTGAAAAATGGCTATTTTAACTCGCCAAATTAATATTAAAAATAATTCGCTGCGTTTCGAGCTGCCACGATCAAACGATAACTCCGATTGACACGAAAATTGAAATCCCGTAATAACTAACTATTACGGATCCAATGGAACCGGTCTCGTTCAATTCTGAGACTGTTCAAAAATTAACTATTTTCACTAGTCGATTTTAATATTAAAATATTCAATTCTCACAAATTAACTCTTAATTCGATTTTAAAAGTTCTATAATATCATTCTAACTTCAACATGATAAAATAAAATTTTAAAAATCATTTTCAGTCATATTTAACCCAATTTTCAATTATTTCCATAATTTAACATATTAAATTATTGATTTAATTATTCAATTAAATCCAATTATTCGAATAAAAATTTATTTGACTTATATATTCACTTATTAATATTTAAAATTATTTAAATATTCAAATTTAAATTAACAAAAATCCTGGGTCGTTACAATCTTCCCCCCTTAAAAGAATTTCGTCCTCGAAATTAACAAGTAAGAAAAGTTAAAGAATCGATTAACTTTCCAAAATTCATAGTTAAACTTCTTACAATTCTTTACTAAGTTTTCAAATCATACTTAGTTATCTTTTCAAAAACAACTACTATTGTTTAACTTTCAATTCGAAATCAAAGTTAAGTTTTCAAAATTTTCCAATTTTCTCAAATTTTTTCTAACGCCTTAAATTTTCGGAAAAAATCGCCATAGTCTCCTTTGCGCGGCTCGATCCGGAGAAAAAATGACAGTACATATATCACAAATATACATCTCATCAAGTAATGAGGCATCCCGCAGGGAAAAAGTGTAAAAGTACGGTATGTAATCCGAGATATGTACCTTATATTTTATTAGCAAGCATATACGGCTAATATAGCGCGAAAGCGAGCTCCAAATGCGAAGCAAACGCGATCCGCACCTACTAAACACTCAACAAACAACATGAGAAACATGTCTATAGACAATAGTATCGATATACAACATATAGCAACATAATAACTATACATGCCAACATAGCAAATGAAACAAAAGCAATATATTCAACCATCAACCAACTATCATCCAACTAACATTCATAACCAATAAATATTCATTCATATTCTCATTAATATTCAATGAATTGGGTTTTTCAATTTTTAAATCACATTTGATTCGTTAACAGTGGATGTTTCTAACATTCATTTTCAATTAGTTTATATTCACTAATTCATATTCAAGTTGGTTCACTTCCAAAATCAAATTCAATTCTATTCAAGATTCACTTAACTTCCAATTGGATTTCAATTACTTTAACTTCCAATTTCATTAACTTAATGAATTATATACAATCAACTAACAATCATATAACAACCAATGTATATTAATTTCAACCAAATTCCTTTGCTTATATTCATTTAATTTGGTTTTAACACCATCACTTTCAATTGGTTTAATTAAATTGATTTTCATTCAACCTTTCAACTTCTAATAACATTAGATTTTAATGAATTAACACTTACATTCATTATTTCATATCGACTTAAATTACATTCAATTGATTAACATTCAATCCATTAATTCAATTCAATTTCTAAAGTTGAATTTCATTACATAACTTAAGTTCATATTTCATTTTACTTTAAATTCATTTTTATTTACAACTCATATTCATAAATATAATCACATAGTTTCACTTCTCATATATATAAGTTTATTTCACAATTGTAAATCAATTTTATTATAATTCAATTCTTATAATTCTTTTGCTTATACAATTATTCTTTTATTTAGATTATTCAAACAACTTAACAATCAATTTATATACACTTTAATAATTCTGAAAAATTATTTCTTTATATACAAAATATAATCAAGGTAAAATTATTTCATTTACCCAATTTAAAACAATACCGTGTCGAATTGTTCTATTCAAGTGTTTATAAACCCCTTCGGCATAGTTGTCCAGACCGTGCCGACGAAGGTTCATATGCCACTCAATAAATCAATCATCACAATATAAAATAATTTTATATATTCACTAACAAATACGCTCTCATAGCTATTATTACACTCAAATTCATTCTAGAGTACTACTGACTCTATCTCTAATGAGTAATACCTAACAGAACCATGGTTGTCGCTTAACCATAAGCTCTGATACCACCTGTGACGACCCGCAAATCCGTACTCCTTGAATACACACTAATCTCCGTAGATTAATTCAAGGTGAACAGAAATACGAATTATCAATGTTTAAGAAAAAGAAAGAGACAGAAGAAGAGATAAGAAGATAGAAAATAGAACGGAATATAAAACAGCAGAACAATAACAGAATCTCACAATTCGCAGCGGAACAACATATAATAATAAATGAATCATCTTTAATCAAAGAACTATATCAGTTATTACATTTCATAACATTACATTTCATAACATCATCATCAGAGTGTACAACAACAACAACAAACAGCGGAAAAGAAATACTAAATACTAGTAATACACCATGCCATCCATCTTGCCTCCAGCAACTCCAGAATATCCTGATAAACCTTAACTCTTGACTGCCCGTGTAGAAATTGGTGGGCACCCAGAGTTTAGGAAGGAAAACAATAAACTCCGAGTCAGTCATGTGACTGGTGTGAGAACTCAAAACAGTTTATTTATCTTTAAAATCAAAAATAGAGGAATATTTTTAAAGTCAATTCGCAATGCTTTTAAAAATGAGACTACCATAAGGCCTCCCACACACACACACAATGCAAACGCAGAATCGGAGGAGATTTCTCCTTATGATAGTCAAAGATGCTTGATACACATTAAAAAGAACATTTGATATTATTACTAGTGCATAGTGTAGGAAAAATTCATTTCGAAAGTAAAATATAAATCTTAGCCAGCATAGACATTCTGAACTATGCCTACTATAGCTACCATCCAAACAGTGGGGCGCCACCATAAGTGAATGATAGGTTCTACAACTAATACCGTACAAGATCGTATTGTTTCTTTGGACTTCCAACGAATGATCAGGCCAAGGAACTTCCCATTGCCACATAAGAATGCCTCTGGATGGACATCCCCGAGAACCAAACCGGATCTCTACCAACACAAGGCCGGGTTACCCCTGACTGAGTAACAACTGACCGAATATGCCATCCCCCGGTCCTTTGGGACCTTTCACCGAGCGCTCGCAATCAATTCACACAATCATAAAGTGTTTTCAACATGAGTAAGTATCTTGGCTCCATACCATGATACCACCCTTTTCCAGAAGGAAATGCACATATCCTAAAGGGCGCTACCCCTCATAACCTTGCTGCATCTTTCCTGTTTTGACCATTCACGGGGTGTGAGGCTCGACGAAGTCACGTCCACAAAAACATACTTTATACAAAAGCCATGCTTTGGGTCAACAAATGATCATAGAAATGATCACCAGGATAGACGATCAAATAAACGATCCTATCACAAATAATCAACACAATGATCATTTCAGCAACACTCAGCATGTCACATTACCAAATTGGGAATATATCGCTGATAACCTTCAACTACATAACCTCTGAGCTCGTACGTCTCAGAGAAGGGTGTTAAGCTAAAAGAATAAATTCTCCGCCACCAACAGAAATATATTTGAAAGAAATCTGCTTTTTATCTCAACTTGTAATGTCAGACATACAATCCATACAAGTCTGTTCCGGGCTCGAACAAAACCGAAGGCACTTACAAAGAAGTCCTTGCAATCCGGATATCCACAATCCTGATCGGATTCACCATCACATATGGAGAACTCAATACCGGAGCAACTCGGTGCAGAGTCAATCGACAGGTCATCCTATCGCTCTCGCAAATACCGGGTCTTCAACACCGATCTTCAATGCAATTCATAACGACGTATCACATATTCGGAATGGGTTATACGACCCCATGGTCCTTTCCCGGTTAACCCGAATAGTGAGCGCTTATTCAAAAATAAGTGTGGCATTCAAATTCAAACAAATCACATCAATTACCCATTCAAAGGGAAATATTGATAGTCGGTTATTGAACTATCAATGGATATGCACAACATCACCAGATTCCAAATAATTTTCCAAATTATTTACTTTCCAAAAATATCTTTACTAGATATATAATTTCACACTTCAAAAATAAATCAATATTTTTTTTTTTAAACAAGTTCCCCCTTTCATTTATAAATTCCATAGTGAATTTATATTTCACAATATCCATGCATATACGATTTCAGTTATTCATTTCAATTTATCTTCAAAAAGATAAATTCTCAAAATATTCACTTCCTATTGGAAAACATTTCCAAACTTATTTATTCATAAGTAATTCACAAATTTTATTTATTTTCAACACTTGGAAAATATTCAATATACTTAAATCGAAATTAAGTATATATTTCATTCTTTAAGGAAATCATGCTCTTAAACATATTTATTTGGGCCAAAACGAATGTTGCGTAAAACATCGTTACGACAACCCCAAATCACTGGTATAGGGATTCGAATTTAAGATAGATATATAAATCCCAATACTATACAAAACATTTCCTTTCGAAAATCATTTACTATAACAACAATGTTATAGTCCACCATTTCCTTCTATTTCTCGAAAACGTCTATTTCAACAATGAATGTTGAAATCTATGGTTTCGAATCTCAACACATTTTAAAACATCGTTAGATCGTTTTAATTCAATTTAAAGCATCACATTCAAAACAATTTCTTTAACATATTATTCACTATTCAAAAACGTGAATATACTACGTTAACATATTTCATCCTTTTATACATTTCATTTTAAAGGATTATTCACAATTAAAAATGTGAATATAACTCCATTAATAGGTTTCAACAATTTACTTATCAAAATAAGTTGTTTGCGAATTTATAAAAACACGTTTATAAATTCCATTTCTATTTATCTTATAAAAACTTCTTTTTATAAATTCCTTTATTAACCTATTCCAGTTTATAACTCAATTTTAAACTAAAAGTTCATATTATAAGTTAAATACTCGTAAAACGATTATTTTACAAAAATCGTTCCTTTTAAGACTTTCTAAATTATAAATCTTATAACTTATAAGATTCATTTATTTATCAAAAATCCATTCTTCAATTAACTTTTCAAATTTTATAAACATCGTTAGATCGGTTTAATTCTATTTAAAACATCTTTAATCCCCTTTATAATTTCACCATTTTGATTTATAAAATAATTAAATTTTATAAATCCTATATTTTCAACTTTTTTTACAATAAATCCAAAAATCCCAATTTTACTATTTTATAAAATCATCAGCCTCATATTTTCAAAAATCAACTTTTAACTATATTTCTCAAAAATCATAATTTTTATAACATTAAAAATTATAACGTTTATTTATTTAAAATGAATCAATTTCCAAACATATAGTATACTTTCAAAAATCACTTTAAAATCATTTTAAAATTTCGAAATCTGGTCCAATGATGCTACATACCAAATAGTCAATCACGACAACAACGATATCATATATCGATATGATAAACCATCAAATATCAAAATATCTGAATTCAATTAAATACTGTTGAGGAATCCAATTGGATCCCTCCAACCTGTTTTCCTGCATCCAAAAACATTAGCATAATACCAATTTCGCTCCAGTACGAAATTATCACGGTATATGGGATTTAAAATATTATCCGCTTAATAGACGACGCAATAGGGTCTCATCCGCTAAACAAATGCGGGAAATCAATAACTCCAATATATACATATGCCAATATATATATATTGCTATTATATATAATACCAATTTCACTGTTTATGAAATATTCACGGTATATGTTTTTAATAAATAACATCCGCTTACTAACGGCGCATAATGTCTATTTTAACAATCAATAGATAACAATCATCATTCAAACATGTATTCAAATATTTTAAATCTAACTATTTAAAATAAAATCGAAACTGATTCGATTGAGTGAGAAGTTCTCACCTTGATTTTATTTTCGTTTTAGCGATTTATTTCGAATAAAATTAAACGGACGTTTAATTTTACCCGAAATTCTCACTAACTCCAAACGACTCCAATCAAATCCCATCGCGTAGTGCTCGTCCATACGATTCCAATGCAACTGGTTTCGCGCGTTTTCGACCTCGTATGAAAAAGATATGGATTTTTAAACTTACACGATTTTATATATATATAAATTAAATCAACATTTTAATAACCTATTCTAATCACAGCCGTAGGATTTGGTCCCCTTGCATCATGACCGTGCACAAGCTCTCCTTCTCATCATGTATCCATCTCCAGGTCGCGCACCATAGCCGAACCCATTTTAGATAATTAGGGTTTGAAACTCGAGCCTCTTCACTCGATTAAAACTCGATCATAGACTTGCATTCTCCTCGCCTCCCCACATTATACCTTCGTCCCAAACATCATAGAGCTCGGTCGAGCTATTCGCACAGAAAACGAGGCCGAACGTATGGCCTTTGCAGCCACTTTCCCGTTGATCTACGCCTCCATAGACGATCACCACCGTTGAATATAAGGATCTCAACGTGCTCTACATCTTTCTTTTAGTAAGTTTGTTGAATCGTTGCACGGATTTGAAGAAAAGAGAGGAGAATCGAAATGAAATTCTGGCCTTTGGTTTATGATACTGGCGGCTACAGTTTTAGATTTAGGGTTTTTATTTTTTTTTCTAAAATTGTGAATTTATGGTGTATTTATAGGAAAAAATCAAACACTATTCATTCCAATTTTCCAAACTCCGATTTACGCGCCGTAACCAGCATTTCTAGGGTTTACCCCGCATTCCGGAAACAATGGAATAGGTTTCGGAAGCTAATTCGGACATCTGTGCGAGTTATGGCAATAAACGTTCAATTTAAATTAAACCGATTTAATCGATTTTCTAGGCGTTTTAATTTGTACCGGACAAACGGTAAATCCAATTGACACGAAATTTGAAACCTTAAAATAATATCACATTACAGATCCGATGAAACTGGTTTCGTCGAAATCCGAGACTTTTTTAAAAATGGCTATTTTAACTCTCCAAATTAATATTAAAAATAATTCGATGCGTTTCGAGCTGCCACGATCAAACGATAACTCCGATTGACACGAAAATTGAAATCCGGTAATAACTAACTATTACGGATCCAATGGAACTAGTCTCGTTCAATTCTGAGACTGTTCAAAAATTGACTATTTTCACTAGTCGATTTTAATATTAAAATATTCAATTTTCACAAATTAACTCTTAATTCGATTTTAAAAGTTCTAAAATATCATTCTAACTTCAACATGATAAAATAAAATTTTACAAATCATTTTCAATCATATTTAACCCAATTTTCAATTATTTCCATAATTTAACATATTAAATTATTGATTTAATTATTCAATTAAATCCAATTATTCGAATAAAAATTTATTTGACTTATATATTCACTTATTAATATTTAAAATTATTTAAATATTCAAATTTAAATTAATAAAAATCCTGGGTCGTTACATGCATGCCGAGCATTGTTGGCATTATCGGTGCACTGACTTGAGTCCTTGCCATTGTTGGTTTACTGTTTCATGTGATGCCATTCCTTTGGTGTAGTTTCATTTTGTTTGCAATTGTGTTGAGCCATGACAGCCGTGACTTGACCTCTGCAGTTTCGATTTGCTGTTAATATTTGGAGTCGTGAGGACATCATATACTGTAGTGGCGAGGCAGTACACGCGAGCGTGTACTGCAGCCACACAGAATTGGCATTTTAAGAGATATTTCAATTGTTTGAATTGTTTTGTGTGTCCAATTCAATATTTTGAAATTGTATTTGATTTGGTTTAATTTGATGATTTTGTTTATATCTAATTATCTTTTTGATAATTAGATTATGAGTTTCTAATTATTTATTTAATAATTAGATTTTGTTATTAATTGCCGTTTAGGCAATTCTGTTGTTTTCTAAATTATCTTCATTGATAATCCTTCCATTTATCTTTGTTGAAAATTTGAATTTGCTGATTTGTTGTTCAACACTATTACGAGCTATATTTACCGTTATCCAATTTCCTTACTATAGGATTGGATAGGTAATATTTATTGTGAAAGTCGTCTATTAGATTATTTAATTATTATTGTTTTATTGCATTAATAGCCGAGTTTGAATTAGACTGACCCATGTATTATTTCTTTTGAATTTAATACTCGGGTCAGACCGAGTTATTTCAGGTTGTAGATACCTTGCTTTGGGTTGCTGCTTGAGCTATGAAGTCTCTTTTTATCATTTGGAGTAGTCGTTGTTATACTATAGGATGTTATGTATTCATGTATATTATTCACGTTAATGTACTTATATATGTAACTTCCAGTGCCGACAGTTGTAGTTGTATCATATGTATTGTATCACATGCATTGTAACTGACTTCAATTATATATATATATATATATATATATATGAGATTTTACATTATCCGTGTTTTACATTATCTGTGTTCCGCATTTAGCTTATCTGTGTTGTTATTATATATCTTGTCCTAACCTATTATGAACCATCGTAGTTCGTTTTATACAGGAATTGAATATGTCAATGGGAGTAAATAAACAAAGAGATGGAAAAAAATATACCACTTCTATCGAGATAATCAATACTAGTGTAAGGCCTAACTACGAATGACCACTCCTATCCAGCCTTATTCTTCGTAATAACAGACAGTATTTCCTTTCAACACTCTTTGTTATTGTGAGCATAGAGGTGGGGCGTCACATCGCTACTAATCCTAAGGGTGATTCCAAAATGGATGTAGTAGGATTAGTGCCTTCGGTTCCGTTCGAACCCGAAACGGACTTGTTTAGACGAATGCTTTCAGAACGTCGTCAGGTGGATGATGAGCACTCTAAGGGATATGTTCTAAAAAGGTAACGCTTAGCCTCAAGCCTCGTTAACCGAGAATGACTAAAAATCAGGGGTTATGCAACAAGGCTTGGTGGGTAGCACCCATTTCAGGGTGAGGTCATCCCTGTCTAGATGTCCTTTTATTTCGGCTTAGTGGTGTGGTTGCTGATCCCAACCATGGGGTGATCTTACTCGGGATTATCCAGTAAGGGATAGTCCCGGTATTGTGTTGCAGGGGGTCGGGAGTCATCCTTGGTACTATGATCTAGAACACGTACCGTGACAGGTGGTACCCCAATGCCTAGTCATTAGTTGGAAATCCATTCACCCTACGCGACTTATACGAGTTTTGTTTGTATTACCCACTCTGTGGCTAGTAGCTGGAATTTAGTAACGTAACAATTTCGGCTATTTTAATAAGTATTTGTATATAGATCCTATGATAATATCAGAGGATTTCGTAAGAAATGTTTTAGCTATCATAAGGTAAAAACCCGATATGTTTATTTGTGGGTGGTCTAACGAGATGCTTTTGTTTTCAAAAAGGAATTTTCAAACTATAATAATCAAGTTGAATGTGTTTCTCATGCTGGTACACCAGACCGACTCGGGCTTCGGTGTTTTTCCTTTATGCTCAAGTCAGACCGAGCAAATTTCCAAGTTAGCTGGAAGAGTGGAAGCTTCAGGAGAAGGAGCTGGACCAGGACGTATCCTCGTAGATGTTTATATTCTGTTTGTTTTTAGTCGTGTGGTTATTGTTGTATGGAAAGGATTGATATAACTGTCCGAGTTTGTGTGG
The DNA here is from genome assembly GCA_030765085.1 of Allium cepa. Classification (NCBI taxonomy): domain Eukaryota; kingdom Viridiplantae; phylum Streptophyta; class Magnoliopsida; order Asparagales; family Amaryllidaceae; genus Allium; species Allium cepa. The sequence goes on from CM060930.1 coordinate 58,966,036, forward strand.
TTGTAAACTCTGATATAAAGTTTGTATAAATTATCAAAGTAACAGTTTTGGTTTTGTGTAAAGATTTGTTTATATTATAATTTATTCGTTCCGCTTTAAGATTCAGATTTGTTCTCTTTTCTTCTATCTTCTTTTTATTCCTACCTTCTTTCTTTCTTTCATTATCCGTCTTTCCGAACGGTTCAGCTGACAAGAGTGTTTAATGTCGGTTTAAATCTATATGGGAAAATGGGTCGTGACATTCATTCACCAATATCAAAAACAAATATTATGTCGGTCTTTCCTATTAAGTGTTTAGAAATCCCTATCGATGTCACAGCGTCCCATGCATCGACCGGAATTTATAAATACAAAATGGAACAAATTAACACAATATTAAAACCTTTTTATAAAACTAACAAATACGCTCCCTCATATATACACTCAGCGACTCACCATAGGGTATTACTACCCTATTAGTAAAGAGTCAAACCATACAAAGCTAAGGTTTATCGCTAAACCAAAGCTCTACTACCAGATGTAACGTCCCGCCTTTTCGCACGCTTTCAATTGACACACGTGCCAATTCAAACCATACGGAAGGGAAGATTGTTATGGGGTAAATAAGAAAACCAAGAAAGAAATAAAACAAAGCAGAATCTCAAAGCGGAAGGAAAAATATAATAATCAAATATACAGTTCATGAAGTTGTTTTTCAAAATATTTAATCATACTAACAATATATATCAGAGTTATACATACCATAGAATATCAATAATGCAGCGGAATACAATAGCGTGGTGGAATAATATAGTACATAACAGTACTACTAATCGTCGTCTTCTTCCTCCAGAATAAAATCATCAAATCCTGAATTGCTCGTACTGACCCGAGCAAATTGAAAAGACAAAATACTCGAGTCAGAACTAAAATATTTTATGTAAGTTAAATTAACTAAAATAAATATGAGTGTAACGGCGTCGGAGATTATTACGGGGTTTGACATCTCCTATCCAGTGTCTAATGTGAGTGCAGTAACTCAAGAGATGCTCGGGATTCACATCTCCTAAGGATCTGTTAAACTATTTACTACGTAGTAATATTTTGCTATTATAGTAATGTCTACAGTAAAATAAACTTACTTTTAAATAGCGTTAAGGAGTTACCCAATCTCCCTTAACACGTAATGGTCCCATTAGTCCATCCAATATCATAGTACCTCCTGATCGTGAAGCCACCAGAGGATACCACACGAGCTACGGGAGAAAACCAAACTCGTACAAGGCACGATAGGGTATGTGACATGGCACAACTAGGCAATGCCAGGGTAGATATACCAATTATGCATCCGGGCTGGTGGTAATGCGTAGCAGCTAGTACAGCCCACCTCGAAGAACACCCCCAAAATCAAAAATCAAAAGTGGCCACTGAATCAAATCCAAATGTCAGAGTATAATATCGAAGGAGTGCGTCCGATCAGAGGAATGACCTCATCGGCCAAAGAATCGCTCCTGTTTTAGCCACCTTATGCCAACTAACGGGAGTCGGGTCCACGCATTTACTCAAAGGAAACGCCGCCGCCATCCTACTTCATTCTGGAATCTCCACCACGTACACGGTTGTTAAAGTGGTTTTCAGAGTTGGCAGAGAGTATGACAACTTCCGATCCCGGTCTCTTCAACAACCAAACGTTATTATAACACTATGGTCATTTTAAAATAATTATACTTCAAAACCAAAATAAAATATTCATTTCAAAACCATATAAATACGATATCATTTTTATTTTAAGACCCAAATCAATATGGTATCGTTTTATTTCAAATATATCCTTTTTCAAGAAATCATAGCACTTTCAAATCTATATACCTTGAAATCTATAGCTTTGAAACATAACTTAATATACTTCAATGGTTTACATATTAAATTACTTTATATATTGAAATAGCTTCTTTAGTCTTTCAAATAAATCCCAAAATACCGATTTGAACCTCTCAATAAACCATTTCAATTCATATATTTCAAAGCTTTAAATATTCCACCATTTCAAAACAATTTCCTTGATAATTCCATATATATCAAATTCAATTACTATTATTTATATTTGAAATGTTTACTTAATAAAACCAATAAAATTTAAGTAAAACTTTTAACTTCAAACAACTCGATATTCTTTAAATTTTATTTCACTTGATATATCCATTTATCTCAACTTTATATTCATTTAAAACACTTTAAACCAAATCAAGTTATAAGAATCATACCCTTTAAAATCTCAACTTATATTTAAATTCCAAATCAATTTATTCAAGTACAATTCTTAAATAATTCAATTTAAACCAATTTCATATTTATCTTCCAACTTAAATTTCATTTAAGTCATTAAACTCTCTATATATAATACCTTAAAAAGGTACTTACCCATATAATATAAAACATCAAACTTCATTATTAAACTCATTTTTATTAAATAATTTTATACATAGCTTAAATTCACGAATTTAACTATATATATAAAATAATATTTATATAACATAAAAATTAATATTTAATAAACCGTATATTCCTTTCCAAAACCATAGAAATCATTTAAAGATATTTTTATAAATGGACCACGGTGTCTGTATAAAATTTCATATCCTATGGTCAAGTGATGCGGATATTTATTGTGATAAGCCAGAATTTCAGAATATCTGTAATTGATAAAGTAATTGAATTTAATTATTGAAAATGCTGATTTATAGATCGAACAAATAAATTATATGGAAATGATATATCTTATAGTAAATTTAGGTATAAATAACAATGTGCAAATGTACTAATGTTGAAAATTTTAAGGGTGTTCATATACAAGTATGTATATATGTATATATGTTTTGTGAGTTGAGAACATGAATTTGAATTCAATACATTAAAATTTTAAAGGAGATTTAAAGATAGAATTCTATATTTATAAACATTAGAGATAAATAATTATTAGATTTGAATATAGTGGCTCAAGTTTAAAATATGATTAATAAAGGATCATTCTTTCTCTAAATATTTGTATGTTGTATATATGTAAGGGTATTAAACACAAGAGATAGATTAATTTTCAAATTATAAAATGATAATATTTAAGACAAAATTTATAAATAAATTTTTTAAAAAAAAGAAAAAAAAGGGGGGTTAGACATAAAAATACTTATGCGTAACAAGTGTTTAATTGGTAGAATAGGTAAAACCAAGTGTAAACAAAATTTACAAGTGTCACTTCTTTTGATTTTTAATTTTTTAAGAAAATTTACAAATAAATTTAAGCTATATAATATTATGACTCTCATTCCTCTCATTCTTTTGATCACGTTCTCAAAAGCTTAGAACCAAAAGAAGAAAAATAAAACCGAGAAGCATTGAATTCTCAGGATAAATTTAAACAAAAGGCTTCAATCTTTGAATCAGCAATTCAAGATCACAAGAAAATTCAGGAATCAAACTGTAAGAAAAAATTCATCTCAGCAAAGCACCATTCAACAATCAGTTCGTAGTGTCAAAGCTTAAACCTTCTCAGTTAAGGGCTGATTCAAATCAAAAAGCTCTGTTTTCAATTTAACAGGTGACTAAATTCTTATAATCGATATATCCTGGATTTTTATTAGATGATTTTTTTGAAGTATGATATGTGAGTAAACACTTAACTAAGTTTCTTAGGATAATAAATGTTAATTCATGTGAATTCTTGGTGATGATGGTGTTGCATGTTTATGTATTTCTGTAACTCTGTATATAAATGTATGATTTTACCGTGTACTTAGAATATGCCTGTTTCTTCTCTCTGTTCTGCCACAGAATTGGGATTTAACAAAAAGAATTTAATATATCTTTATTAAGGCACTGATAGGTTTAGAGTCTAAAACAACAAGTGATTTTAAACATAATCAAGACTTAAAAATTTGTTTATGCAGGGTAGTGATGAGTTGCCTCTGAAATTTAGTTTTACAGGAAAAGGTTTTTAACATATGTTAAATTCGAATGTCAGAAATTGTTAATTCAATTGTATAACTTGAATCATCATTTGAAAATAGGATTTTTAAGATGAAATTGGAGATTTTTAGTTTTGTATGTAAAGAGCAGTTTACAGTTGAACAAAAAGTGTGTTTAATCAAATTCTGGCGACGGAAGTAATTCTAGGTGCTGAGACTTGGCATGAAGCTAGCATGGCAGAAGGTGAAGCCAGGAAAAATGGTGTCCGGTGTTTCAGATCGTCATAGCATCGACGATAAGAAAATTAAGTTTTAAACCCTAGTTTTAACTAGCTATGGGAATTTCGACGATGCATGTTCCTCGTTGTATCGAGTTCGATCGGGTTTGAAGGGGACGTGGCTGAGACGTGGAGGCAGGCGTAGGTGAAGGCATGGCGGCTCTGGTGGTCGGGGTGGCCGTGTCGAAGTGGATTTTGGTGAGGACGAGCGTTCCAGTTTTGACTAGATGCTTCAATTTTCCTGTGTGCTTCATGACGTTGATTCAAAGGTTAGGGTTGAACTTTTGGATGATCGCCGATGTGTGGAGCAAGTGACCGGAAGTGGGGACGCCGCTGTTGCCGTGTGCACATGCACGGCGTTGGGAAGTGTCAGCGGCTTCGTGGTTGGTTCGACTCGAGTGATACTCGAGTATGATGGAGGATAACTTCTGGTTCCTGGTGCGTGAGTGGGATTATGTACTGCTGCTATAATTAAACTTAACTAAAAAAAGAAAACAAAAAAGAAAGAGTGGAAGAAGAATACGAGTAGAAGAGAGAAGGGACACGGGAAGTTCAGTGGAAAACCCGAGTTTTGCTCGAGCCAACGCAGTGATTTCTTCGGGTTCTTTTTTTTAAGGGTTATCTTAATTTAATCTTAGGTCAAATGTTTAACTAAGTTCAGTATAAATTAAGTTATTAAAGTTTGCGAGGTTGAAGATAAGACTTGATTAAATTTATCATGAAAAGTTTACAAAGTAAGATGATAAGTAATATAATGTGTAAGTAAATCAAAAGGGAAATTAATTTATACTTGTAATTAAATAAGTAATTTAAGATTTAATAAATTTGTAATTAAAGATTGATAATTATAATCTTGTGTTTAAATCAATTTGAACATAAGGATTTAATTAACTACTTAAAGTCAATTAACCAATAATAGTAATTAACTAATTAAGTAAGGATTAATGATTAATTAAATTTGTAATTAATGGTTAATTAATTAATTAGTGATAATTAAACGAGTAATTAAGTTTTATGAATTAATAATTAAGGTTATTAATAATTCAGAATTAATTAAGTGGATAATTAAGAGATAATTCATAATTGCAGGATGTAATAAAAGAAATTACTTAATGGGAAGTAATAAAAGATAATTGCTTAGTAGAAATAATTAAGAATGAATTACTTGGCGTAATTAATCAAAAGGGATTAATCATTAAGTAAGGGGTTAATTATTCAAGTAAGTAATTGCAGAGGGTTAATTACTGTTTATGAGTAATAGGGGTTGATTAATGAATGCAATTAATTAAGTTTAATTGATTAATTAAGGATAAACATTCTTGGAGTTTGGCTAAGTATAATTACTTAATGAAAGTAATTAGACAATGATGATAATTTTAATATAATTAAAGGATAATTAATCAGGAAGGAATAACTAAGATGAATGATTGTGGGATGTAAAATCAATTAGGTTGCGCTCATTAATAAGCAGGACTTAAAGGTAATTGATTCAAGATGGTGTGATTGATTTAACTTGCTTATGTATGACTAAATGATGATTAAATGCCCTGAATTGATTGATACCCCTGAAATGAAATGGTTCGTGATATGATGTGTTTTGGGTGGACAATGATAATGTGGTTATTGTGAGGAATTGCTAAGTAAAGGGTGACACCTTTAATTTAAAGTTGTATTGTATTTCACTTAAATGGCTTGTGTTGAGAAGAACTGAATTCGAAGAGACCGGAGTCGGGTACTAGTTAATACCTGAAACCACTTCGATTCTTTATAAATTTATACGTGAAATCAATAGGGTGTAATGGAATGATTTAAGTGAATTGGACCATATAATCTAAGTTCCAGTACTTAGAAATTGCCTTGTGAAATAGGTGATGTCTATAGTAATTTGTGAATTTGTAAATTGTTATAAGTTACCCGGGTTTATATAAGTTGTATGCTTTTGTATTCCATGTTAGATGGGTTTACTCACGCTGGTTTCCAGCCTGACCCGGGTGTTACTTTGATGTAATGCTCGGGTCTGACCGAGTATTACAGATTTTCAGGTAAGGACGTTCTGGAGCTCAGGAGGCGAGCTGGAGAGCTGGAACGTATGGAGAGTTTCTGCTGTGATATATTATAGTATCTGAAATAGATTGATTTATCTGTCCTGTGTTTGTAAATATGTTGTAAATCTGATATATATTAAAGTGTAATTTGACAAGTACAGTTTTCTTTGTATAACTATTATTTATGTGATATTATATTTTGATTCGCTGCGAATGTGAGGTTTCTGTGACTTGTTTCTATTTTCTTCATCTTTCTCTTTTCTTCTTTTCTTAACTATCTGCAAATTTCGGGATCGAAATTTTTGGGTCGTTACATTTGGTATCACAGCGAGGTTAAGAGGGAACCTTGGCTCTGGTGGGATTACTCATTAAGGATAGGGTCAATAGTACCCTAGAATGAGTTGAGTGTGTGTGTGTGTGTATGAGGGAGCATACTTGTTATTTTCTTATATAAAAATTTTAAATGATTTTATATATGAATATATTTTGATATATAAGGCAATATTTCTTTGTAATAAATATTAAGATAATGGGATGCTAAATTATTGAAATTAAATAAGAATTTAAGTGGTAAATTTATGTATCCGAGTAGCAATTGAATAGAATGTACCATTCATATAAGGAACATTAGAAATTAAATTTGGTTTCAAATTGTTAAAGGGAATGATAAATAATATTATTCAGAATCGTTTGGGAAGTAATCTTATGTTGAAATAAGATGTTTGAAACTTTGTTTGAAAATTAAAAACCAAAGATGTTAAAACATAAGGTATATCTTGGTAAGCAAATTGATATAAGAGTAAAAGTTGAATTCTTCTAATTAAGTCTAATTTATAGGTTAGGAAGTCCCTTTAGAATTCAGTCTTTGAGAGAGGTGATTAAGAGTAAAGAATGGAAGGTTAGACGCCGAGAGCAAGGAGTAGCTGCATGTAGGGATTGTGACGCCCCACCTCTATACCCACACTAGCCAAGAACACTACGGTGTAGTGCTGTCAACTAGCATGGAGATTAAGGCTGTTGAGGAGCGACCATCCATGTAATTGCTTATCACACGGTGGCTATGAATAATCTTCGGAAACAAACATAGAAATAATCGTAACACAAATCAGTCACAGACATTCATATCACAAGGGCGGAAGAAGATATGAATATATATCTAACACATGAAAGTGTACATCAGAGTAGTAGTCAGTAAGATCCACAATAATACAAAAGAATAGCAACACGTGCTATACAAAAGAATACAACTATGAGTCTATATCTCAAGTGTATCCACAAAAAAAACTGCTAATCTAAACAGTTAGCCAAAAGTCAGAGTGATGAATCCCTGGGAAGAAGTCAAGCAGAAGCACCTGTAACATCTCGGTCTGACCCGAGTATTATTTAAGAAAATAATAAACGGATCAGTCTAGCTATAAATATCAGATGACATGATATAACATAAAAGATATGGCATAAACATAAAATATCCGTAATGACATACCACTATAAGTATGTAAATAATGATCAGCAGAAGATCAGTCAATAAGAGATAATCAATATCACAAGAATCTTCTCAAAGATTCGGAAAGGGCATCATACCCCAAACTTGTACTCATGACAAGTCAATGGCATAAATTCTAGAAATCAATGCAAGAAGTCCAGAAATCATAGAAAAGAGAAAGAGGCCTATCACATGACGGTCCGAAGACCAAGGGGAGCTACCCCACATGTGTGAATGGAATCACACAGATTAAGGTCCAGACTAACCAAAAAGCAAAAAGTTATGTGTGAGTGGAATCACACAAGTGGTGTCTAGTCTAACCTCGCAACAAGAGACATCGCACAGTTGCTAGTCTAAATCACCAGAATGATCGTCATGATCAACGAGAAGTGTCAATTACACTAAGCTAGTAAATATAGCAGTTTAGCTTCATGTCCCATAACCACTTGCTTAACTTAAATATTTACGAACAAACTGTAAATCTTCACTAATAAAATTGTCACAAGAGGTTCAATCGAACAAGTCCAAGAATTAACCGACGAAGTGAACGAAAGCGTTTCATACCACTTGTTTTACTAAGTCGTTTAATTAGATTTCTCATCCGAGTGAGGTAAAGGTTTGTATATACTAATAGATTGGAAAACGGTTTAAGAAAAGAGCTTAGTTATTAAAAATAGAGTTGAAATTGTTTTTTAAAAGAGTTTTGATATTTACTACTAGTATTGAAACCTTTATATTATAAAGTGACAAAACACAGAAGCAATTGTAGAAACAATCAGTCACAAAGATCGCATACGGAGATGTGAATAAAATCCAAGGAAATTAGCTCAATGTTTTTCAGATAAGATCCCCTACGGAGGGAGGGTCCGGGGGGGTGGCAACCCCCCAAGGTGGGGGTGCGGGGGCAACGCCACCGCTTACGGGGTTCGACCTGCCCGGTCAGGTCGCGGGGGTTCAGGGGGCAGCGCCCGCGGCGGGGTGCGGGGCAGCGCCCCAACAAAACGGTACGACCTAAGTGAAGGCAAGAGGCCTACAACCTAAAGCAAAATGAGGTCTAACGACCTAAGGGTTCACGCGACCTAACACAATGGCTGAGCGACCTAACTAAGTGCGCGACCTGGTGGGTAAGGAGGTCGAGCGACCTAAAGTTCTTTGCGGCCTAACGAGGTAGAGGGGGCACGCGACCTAAAGGTACGCGACCTAAGAAAGCACGCGACCTATCGGCAACAAGGATCGAGCGACCTAACGGAAACATGGGTCGAGCGACCTAACTTTGCCGCGACCTATAAATATCACGACCTAAGGCCACAACGACCTAAGAAATAAAGGGGAGCGACCCAAAAGAGGAAGGGTTTAACGACCTAAGCAGTGAAGAGGCCAAGCGACCTAGCGTGGTCAACGACCTAAAAGGGTTCGCGTCCTAAGAAAGTGCGCGACCTAAAGCACACGCGACTTACGACCTAAGGAAAGCAGGCGACCTAACTCCACACACAAGGCCTACGACCTAAGAGTTAAACGACCTATGCCACCAACTCACGAGCGACCTAAGTACTAGGTCGTGAACGACCTAACTCCGAACACACGAAAAGTGGTCAGAACGATCTAGGAGCAATCTCGTACGCGACCTACGACCTAAGACCCACACGACCTAACTCCGAACGACCTAAAAATGGCCAGAACGACCTAAATGCAGAAATTTCGCCAAAACGCCAAAAATCAGAGTTTTTCGCCAATCCAATCCAAACCAAAAGCAAATATTCATGCTAAAGTGATAGGGAATCATTCCCAACAACCCAAGATAGTTATAGACAAGAATGTGAGTTAAAAATCTCACCTTTGCACTAAAGTTTATGAAGATGAAGCTTGAAAGCAAGGAGAAGCAATCCAAAGCTTGAATCCAATATCTTCTACTTGAATTTGGAGTTGAATGTTGGATTTGCAATTGAATTTGTGCTTGGAGTTTTAATTTCCCATTCTTTTCACCATTAATGCCCAAGCTTGTGTTAGTTAGGAAATTTATGAAGAATGAGGAGAAGGGGGTTGGAACTTGGGCTTAATAGGCTAAACTAACCCAAAGTCCAAAGCGGGAAAAGTTAGTGAAATTTCGCTAACTCCAAACCTATCGATGTTTATACTTAAAAAATTTGTAAACGGCATTTCGAACTCAATGGAAGTGGTCTCGAGTCCTAATTTGACCGTTTGCAAAAAGTAGCTTTTCGGACCAATATCCGATTAACGACCTAATATTTAAATAAAATATTTAAATATTAAATCGATAAATATGCGGGTTGTTACAGGGATCGTGAAGAAAATATCCAAGAATATGAGAATCAGGTTAAGGAAAGGGCTAAACCAGGACCTTACGATAATGTCACATGTTACAGATGTTTTAATAAGGGTCATTACGCAGCCAAGTGCAGTAAAACAAGGGAGGAATTGAAGGGTACATTCCATCGGTTTTGCTCTGAGATCTTGTGCTTTAAGTGTCATAAAAAAGGACATTTTTTAAATCATTTGCCTGAAGTGAGGAAGGCGAAGCGTAAACCAGTTGGACCGGTCAATGAGTCGACTATTTGCTATCATTGTAAGAAGCCGGGACACATTGCTAGGAATTGTTCCGAGTGGCAGAAGAGGAGTAAGGCTGTGGAACGTACTGTTGAAGGCGTGAAGGTTATCCAGATTTATGACAGGGTAGAAACATTTTGTGGCAAATGTTATAAGTGGGGACACCCTGTTGAGAAGTGTATGTTCGGGCTTTGCCCTTTGGATGGAAGTCCATAGGAAGGATTATTGTAAGAGTATTAGGGCTCTGTTCTTTCCAAACCTCTACGTAATAGGAAGGCATCTAGATATATAACTTCTGTAAGACTCTTATTTTGGATAAATGTATGTAATGTATGAACTACTGGTATATAGAGAATTAATATATGGAATCGCTTTGAATTGAAGTTTTGAATGTTAAGAATTGAATTTGTAAATTAAAATTGTTTTGAACTTTTACTTGAACCTTGTAATGAGTTAAGTAAAGATAAGTTAAAAATGGAATTTGAATTCTGAATTAAATGGCTTAAAGTAATAAATCAACGTTTAAAAAAAAAGAAAATTTAACTCGAATTTATATAATTCGAGATGGTTTAAATTTGGAATTTGAATTGAATTTAGGAGGAAATCAAGAATAATTCAACGTGATTTGGAAATGGAGTTTGAAATTGGGATTAAAATCAAACTAGAGTTTAAATGAATTGAAATTGGAACTAGTTCAATTGAAATTTATTTGAATTAGTAGAATTTGAGATCAAGGTTGAATAAAGTTAAATTTGGAAAGAAACAGAGGTTAATTCAACCTGAATTGGGGTTGAATCAATTTCAATGGAAATTGAAGTTATTTAAATTGGAATTGGGTCAATTTAAATGGAAGTGGAATTTAAATTAAATTGATTTAGAAAGGAGATTGGGAATTGAACAGTATTGACTATGGACTATTTTTAATATAAATTGTTTTAATATAAGCCTATTTTCCAAGCTAATCATTATATATGCAACCTTTCTTTTAAAAAGCCAAACTATCTTATACCTTTTTTACAATTATTTTTGAAACTGTTTAACAATTTTCCAACTGTTTTATAAACTATTTACTATATCTCAACTATTTTACAAAACAAATTACTATCTTACTACTATTTTGCAATTATCTAAAATTTCTATAATTATTTTAACCATTTTCTAACTATTTTACACCTATTTTACAAACTAGTAATTATTTTCCAACTACTTATTTATTTTTAAAATTTTCAAGCTATTTTCTAAATAAACTGGTCGGAGTTCAAACTGTTATTGGTTAAATACTCAATCGAGATAAGAATAGAGGTGATAATCCAAATGGGTAGAAGCACTTGTGAGTAAGTGAATGAAAATCAAAGTGAATGTGAATAGAAATGGAATCGATTTGGCTAATAACCAATAAAGATAAATACGTAAGGTTTACGTATGTTATTCTATTTGCATAATGATTTGATCTAGATTCGAGCACAGAATTTCGAGGTAGTTATATCGATCCGAGTTGGGATTTTTCCACTCGATTTTCGACGGCGAACCTGGATATGAATTGTTGACTGGTTCTAGATATTCTCTATCATAGTTATGGCTATGCAAGGAGAATGACGGCTTCTGATCAAGAAACCAGATCTGTATCCGCACTAGGAAGTCGGGTGGACGATATTAGTTCGGAAGTGGAATTGTGTGATCGAGTGAGCGATCAGATTGGTATGGCTATGGATGATGAGTGTACATCGTACAGATTTGAATGAAATTGGAAATGAAATTTGTGAATAAGAAATATGCAATGGTTTTTAGAATGAAAGGTATCTTTTGTGAAATATACAATGAATAAAAAGTGGAAGTTGAATATTTCTATAATAGAAACTTACTTTATGGAAATAAGTAAAATGGAAAGTGACTTTATAGTGCAATCAAATTTGAATATTTGATTTTGAATAAACAAAGTTAAATATCTTTGTTTTATAAAATGAAACTCCCCTTGTTGAATCTTTTTCCAGAAGAAAAGGGATTTTTAAAATTTTGAAGTATAAAAGGAGTTTTATACAAGTTTGAAATGATTCAAAGTAATAAAAAATATATTTAACTGTGTGTGTGTATATATATATATATATAAACGATCTTATGAGGATTTTAGAAAGGTTTCGGGTACCTTTGGATTTGGAAAGGCTTTTGATTTTTGGGTAAAATCAATATGAGTATTTGGAAAGCCTAGTTTGAGAATTATCGATTTTGGAATAATCGATTTTGTGTAAAGGAGCTTTGTATGGGATCATGCTAGGTGTATGATTTGAAGATACTATATGTGTATAGTATAAAATGTTTTGCTGATGGCTCTAGGGAAAAAGGTGCTCCCTTGAAATGAACTTCTCAGGAGTGCCATCGAGTGGTGCTGCCTTGAGCACCAAGGGGGTGTTCTAAAGTTGATCCTGTGAGGAGTCCGGACAAAACTAGTTTCTGGGGATTATGAGTAGAATATAACTTAGCGAAAGTCGTGTATGCCGCTGAGAGCTAACAGTCTGCGTTTGATTTTATATCGGTAGACTGCGACCTATGTAGGAGGAGAGAAGTTTCATTTCGACAGCGAAAATCAGAGGCCGCGGAGAGCCTACAGTTACATGGACTTTTGCTGTGATGGCAACGTAATCCTGGAATGTAACTGCGATCTGTCGTGGATTCCATGGCGTAATCGAGAGGCCGCGGAGAGCCTGCATTTACATGGACTTTTACTACGATGGCAACGTAACCCTGGAATGTTACTGCGACCATGGATAGGGGGTGATGATTTTCAGACCATTCTCACCAAAAATATTTCCTCTATTTCAAAATGTTTTTTATATTTTCAGTAAAATTATTTTCCAAGTATTTTCACTGGGTATTGAAATGGGTCTTCTAAGTAATTATAGATTTTCTGTCCTATGCCTGATCAACGTATGACCGAATTTCTGTAAGAATGAGGATGGACCTGTTGAGACATCGAGTCGTAAAAAGTATTTTATAAAAACAGTTTTGTAATATTATGTAGATTTTAAAAATTGTTTTAAAAAGTGTTTCAAAGAATAATTTTTCTAATAATAAGCATTTTAATAAATTATGGCTTTGTTCCTTTTCGAGGACGAAAAGATTCTAAGGGGGGGAGGAATGTGATAACCCGGAATTTCAAAATATCTGTAATTGATAAAGTAACTAAATTTAATTATTGAAAATACTGATTTATAGATCGAACGAATAAATTATATGGAAATGATATATCCTATAGTAAATTTAGGTATAAATAACAATGTGCAAATGTACTAATGTTGAAAATTTTAAGGGTGTTCACATACAAGTATATATATATATGTATATATGTTTTGTGAATTGAGAACATTAATTTGAATTCAATACATTAAAATTTTAAAGGAGATTTAAAGATAGAATTCTATATTTATAAACGTTAGAGATGAATAATTATTTGATTTGAATATAGTAGCTCAAGTTTAAAATAGGATTAATAAAGGATCATTCTTTCTCTAAATATATGTATGTTGTATATATGTAAGGGTATTAAGCATAAGAGATAGATTAATTTTCAAATTATAAAATGACAAGATTTAAGACATAATTTATAAATAAATTAAAAAAAAAAGAAAAACGAAAAAGGGGAGGGGTTAGACATAAAAATACATATGGGTAACAAGTGTTTAATAGGTAGAATGGGTAAAACCAAGTTTAAACAAAATTTACAAGTATCACTTCTTTTGATTTTTAATTCTTTAAGAAAATTTATAAAATAAATTTAAGCTATATAATATTATGACTCTCATTCCTATCATTCTTTTCATCACGTTCTCAAAAGCTTGGAACTAAAAGAAGAAAAATAAAACTGAGAAGCATTGAATTCTCAGGATAAATCTAAACAAAAGGCTTCAATCTTTGAATCAGCAATTCAAGATCAAAAGCAAATTCAGGAATCAAACTGTAAGACAAAATTCATCTCAGCAAAGCACCATTCAACAATCAGTTCGTAGTGTCAAAGCTTAAATCTTCTCAATTAAGGGCTGATTCAAATCAAAAAGCTCTGTTTTCAATTTAACAGGTGAGTAAATTCTTATAATCGATGTATCCTGGATTTTTATTAGATGATTTTTTGAAGTATTATATGTGAGTAAACACTTAACTAAGTTTCCAAGGATAATAAATGTTAATTCATGTGAATCTTGATGATGATGGTGTTGCATGTTTATGTATTTATGTAACTCTGTATATAAATGTATGATTTTACTGTGTATTTAGAATATGCCTGTTTCTTCTCTATGTTGTGCAACAGAATTGGGAATTTAACAAAAAGAATTCAATATATCTTCATTAAGGCACTGAAAGGTTTAGAGTCCAAAACAAACAAGTGAGTTTAAACATAAATCAAGACTTAAAAATTTATTTATGCATGGTAGTGATGAGTTTCCTCTGAAATTTAGTTTATAGGAATTTTTTTTAACATATGTTAAGTTCGAATGTCAGAAATTGTTAATTCAATTATATAACTTGAATCATCATTTGAAAATAGGATTTCTAAGATGAAATTGGTGATTTTTAATTTTGTATGTAAAGAGCAGTTTAAAGTTGAACAGAAAGTGTGTTTTAAGCACATTCTGGCGACGGAAGTTATTCTAGGTGCTGAGACTTGGCACGAAGCTATCATGGCAGAAGGCGAAGTCAGAAAAAATGGTGTCAGGTGTTTCAGATCGTCACAGCATCGGCGATAAGCAAATTAAGTTTTAAACCTTAGTTTTAACTAGCTATGGGAATTTCGACGACGCGTGTTCCTTGTTGTATCGAGTTCGACCGGGTTTGAAGGGGACGTGGCTGAGATGTGGAGTCAGGCGTAGGTGAAGGCATGGCAAATCTGGTGGTCGGGGTGACCGTGTCGAAGTGGATTTTGGTGAAGACGAGTGTTCCAATTTTGACTGGAAGCTTCAATTTTTCTCTGTGCTTCGTGACGTTGATTGGAAGGTTGAGGTTGAACTTTTGGACGATCGTCGATGTGTGGAGCGAGTGACCGAAAGTGGCGACGCCGTTGTTGTCGTGTGCACGTGCACCGAGGTGGGAAGTGTCAGCGGCTTCGTGGTTGGTTCGACTCGAGTGATACTCGAGTATGATGGAGGATAACTTCGGTTCCTGGTGCGTGAGTGGGATTGTGTACTGCTGTTATAATTAAACTTAACTAAAAAAAGAAAAGAAAAAAGAATGAGTGGAAGAAGTATATAAGTAAAAGATAGAAGGGACGTAAGAAGTTCAGTGGAAAACCCGAGTTTTGCTCGAGCTAGCGCAGTGATTTGTTCGGGTTCTTTTTTTTAAGGGTTAGCTTAATTAAATCTTAAGTCAAATGTTGAACTAAGTTCAGTATAAATTAAGTTATTAAAGTTGGCAAGGTTGAAGCTAAGACTTGATTAAATTTATCAAGAAAAGTTTACAAAGTAAGATGATAAGTAATATAATGTGTAAGTAAATCAAAAGGGAAATTAATTTATACTTTTAATTAAATAAGTAATTTAAGATTTAATAAATGTGTAATTAAAGATTGATAATTATAATCTTGTGCTTAAATCAATTTGAACATAAGGATTTAATTAACTACTTAAAGTCAATTAACCAATAATAGTAATTAACTAATTAAGTAACGATTAATGATTAATTAAATTGGTAATTAATGGTTAATTAAATAATTAGTGATAATTAAATGAGTAATTAAGTTTTATGAATCAATAATTAAGGTTATTAATAATTGAGAATTAATTAAGTGGATAATTAAGAGATAATTCATAATTGCAGGATGTAATAAAAGGAATTACTTAATGGGAAGTAATAAAAGGTAATTACTTAGTAGAAGTAATTAAGAATGAATTACTTGGCGTAATTAATCAAAAGGGATTAATAATTAAGTAAGGGGTTAATTATTAAAGTAAGTAATTACATAGGGGTAATTACTGTTTATGAGTAATAGGGGTTGATTAATGAATGCAATTAATTAAGTTTAATTGATTAATTAATGATAAACATTCTTGGAGTTTGGCCAAGTATAATTACTTAATGATAGTAATTAGACAATGATGATAATTTTAACATAATTAAAGAATAATTAATCAGGAAGGATTAACTAAGATGAATGATTGTGGGATGGAAAATCAATTAGGTTGTGCTTATTAATAAGCAGGACTTAAAGGTAATTGATCCGAGATGGTGTGAATTATTTAACTTCCTTATGTTTGACTAAATGATGATTAAATGCCCTGAATTGATTGATACCCCTGTATGAAATGGTTCGTGATATGATGTGTTTTGGGTGGACAACGATAATGTGGTTATTTATCAATGAGGAATTGCTAAGTAAAGGGTGACACCTTTAATTTAAAGTTGAATTGTATTTCACTTAAATGACTTGTGTTGAGAAGAACTGAATTCGAAGAGACCGGAGTCGGGTACTAGTTAATACCCGAAACCACTTCGATCCTTTATAAATTTATATGTGAAATCAATAGGGTGTAATGGAATGATTTAAGTGAACTGGACCATATAATCTAAGTTCCGGTACTTAGAAATTGCTTTGTGAAATACGTGATGTCTATAGTAATTTGTGAAGTTGTAAATTGATATAAGTTACCCGAGTTTATATAAGTTGTATGCTTTTGTATTCCATGTTAGATGGGTTTACTCACGCTGGTTTCCAGCATGACCCGGGTGTTACTTTGGTGTAATGCTCGGGTCAGATTGAGTATTACAGATTTGCAGGTAATGACGTTCTGGAGCTCAGGAGGCGAGCTGGAGAGCAGGAACGTATGGAGAGTTTCTGCTGTGATATATTATAGTATCTGAAACAGATTCATTTATCTGTCCTGTGTTTGTATATGTTGTAACTCTGGTATATATTAAAACGTGATTTGACAAGTACAGTTTTCTTTGTATAACTATTATTTATGTGATATTATATTTTGATTCGCTATGAATGTGAGGTTTCTATGACTTGTTTATATTTTCTTCTTCTTTCTCTTTTCTTCTTTTCTTAACTATCTGGAAATTTCAGGATCGAAGGCGTTACATTTATCATTTCAATCCATAATTTAAAAATAAAATTACGGTTATATATTATTTCAAACCGCAATCCCGAATGAAATGAGAATGCGTAATACTTGCAGTTTAGGACAATTTAGAATACGGCATCCATTCACCCAATATCAATCGTCAATCATTTATTGCAAACATCATCCAAATTCAAATAATAACATCAATAACTAACAATCGATTACTGACAGTTTATTATTCAATAATAAATTAATTTAATTGGCACAATAATAAGTTGAATAACAGTTAAATTCAAATAAATGCAATTTAGCTGAGATGGTGATTAAATATATGCCAAACAGTTATAAATAAATTTCAAATCACATCATATATCAATTTAACAAACATAAGAAATTTTAGAAGTTTTGAGTGGGTTAAAACACTCACCTTTTGAATTTAAATCGAATTTAAATCCGATTTAAACCCAATAATTGAACAGTCTCCAAATCCGTCCAAACCAGCGCCAAAGTGTCTGGAATTTATTACGATCCTAACAAAAAAATCGCGTGTGAAATGGAGTTCGTATGTAGGAGTTACAGCAATTAAATTGTTTGAAAACAAAATTAAATTTTCGAACAAAATAAGTAACTTGCCTCAATTTATTAGGCCACGTCACGTCTTTGCTACAGGGACCGAAACCAAATTACTCTACAGGTCGCGAACAACTCGAAGCCGCCGTTGCCAAGGCCAATTTGGTCGCTGCCCTACTCGCCTCCAGCCACATACAGACACTCCACTACGACCACGGCCTTGGGCCGCCCCCACGCCGTGAACGGCGCTGTTTGCGTCAAAATTGGCCATAAACCCCAAATACTGTGAAAGCACCAGTGTATGAATACAAATCAGCGATATTCAAACACAAATCACAGATCTCAGCAAATAACCCAAATATGTTTGCACAAAAAATGGGCAAACACCTCCAAGTCGTATCATTTAGTTGATTTTATGTTGTTCGTAGTGATTTGGGTGGTTTATGCAAATATTTAAAAAACAGAGACTAAACTATAAAAGACACACAGATTTATAGTGGTTCGGCCAGAATGTGCCTACGTCCACTTTATATGTTATTCTCCTTTTCTGATCCGATTACAAGTACAAAGCTTTGATTACAAGTATATCAAAGTTGTTTGAATGTTCCTTTCAGGCTTGAGCTCTCAAACTTGTCCGCCATTGTTGTACCCCTGCCCCTCTATTTATAGAGTGATGCTGGGGGCAGAGGTCTTGGATGTATATAGCTGCTGGTGTGCCTGGGCTGATGCAATCTGGCCTGGCAAAATTGGTTCGGTAGCTCCTTGGTTCGGCGGTGAGTGGAGTGTTGACTGGACCGGTAGTGTGTGGAGCGTGGGTTGGTTCGGTAGCCCCGGTCCGGTAGTGGTTGGTTTGAATCGATGGTGAGTTGGTTCGGCGAGGCCTTGGACCGGTGGAGCTTGGTTCGGTGGGAAGGGAAGTGGAGTTGGTTCGGTGGTGAGAGGAAGTGGAGTTGGTTCGGTGGGAAGGGAAGATGGCTGGTTCGGCTATGCTTTGGACCGGCATTGTTTGAAGATGGAGCTTGGACCGGCATTGTTTTGGACCGGTAATAGGTAAAAACGTGCCCAGCAGATCATATCTCCTTCATACGAACTCTGATTATCTTGAAAATTGAAACATAGCCTTTCCTAGTCCTTATCATCATTTCCAATCAATTTCGTCCCGATCGGAACTCAACCAAATTTTAATAATATCGACCGTAGCCTTGATTCCAATCGATTTCCAATCCCGACATCCATCATTCCTTGCGAATTTGTTGATATTCTACTTTTTACCCAAAAAGTGGGATAACACTTTTCCCCCCAAAACATGCCTTATGTTAACAAGGCGTGTTTTGAATAATTCCGAATCCAATATCTGAATTCCATAACCATATTGCCAGAGTATATCATCCTTGACTGCTCCGAGTCGATATCCAATCCCAAATCCAATAACCAAAGCTTGAGCCAATTCCATGTTTATTCGAACTCGACAACCGAGTCCCAAACCATCCTTATCCAATAGCCAATAACTGAATCCAGGACCTCTCCGGGTCGATATCCAAATCCATAACCTCTCCAGGCTCTTGCCAAGCGCAATCTACACCTGACAGTCGTGATCCAGTGTCCCTGGATGTTAAGCTAGCCTCATCGTGTTCTTGTTGAGCGTAATCCACACTTGATGGCCTTGGTCCAGTGTCCCTGGATGTTGAGCTAACCTCTCCGGGTTCTTGCCAAGCGTAATCCACACTTGACGACCTTGGTCCAGTGTCCCGGGACGCTGTACAATGCCATGGCTTAAGTCCTAAGCCGAATCCTGGTCTCTCCGGACCCTTGTTGAGCATAGTCCATACTCAACGACCTGAAAATAACAATTGATAATACAGGGCCTAAGTCCTAGGCCGAATCCTGGTCACTCCGGACCCTTGCCGAGCATATTCCATACTCGACGACCTGAATGAGTCAGTTTACCACATTCGGGCAAAGCGACTCACCCCTTGCCAGGCATAATCCATACCCGACGACCGTTTATCAAAAATCAGATAAAAATCCAATCAAAATCCAATCCAAAATCCACATCCAAAATCCAAATCAAAACCAGAAATCCAAACCAGCATCCAAAACCGAAAACAATCATCCAAAGGAAAATCCAAATCAAAAGGCAAGAAAAACCAGGAGCTCAATCCAAGCATCAAACCCGAAAACCAAAAAGAAAAGCAGTGTCCAATCCAAAAGCAAAAGACAAATTTCACAAACCATAGCATTGTAGTTTATCATCATTCAAAGCATGCCTAGGGGTTATCTCCGTCCCCGTACATGTGTAAATGATTTGGTTGCTTGCCAATAGTTCGCTACTTATTTCATATTAACCTGGTCAATGGATGATCAACCGACCATCATTCCTGGGCCTCCCACCATCGTAGCTTGAGGTAGGCGGCGGTTGCTCCTGCCCCGCCGTTGCATTCTGAGGTCCAACATATTGTGGCAGTTGTCCATTCCTTACATGCTCCTCAATTATGTCCTTAAGGTGCCTGCAGCTGTTGGTGTCATGTCCATCCAAATCATGAAAGAGACAGTGCCTTCCTGATGTCCTTTCCCGTTCTGTTGGTTCTCTCCTAGCCAGCCTCCGGTAGGGAAGGCGATTCCGAGTATCCAGGTATATCCGCTCCAGCGTCTCGTTCAATCCTGTGTACGTGGAAAACTTTGGATCCTTCCATTGCTTCCTAGCATTTCCAGAACCATCGTCCAACTTCCTTTTTCCTTTGTCTTTATCCAAACCTTTGCTGGATGGTCCTCCAACCTCCAATGCATTAACCTTTTTTAACTTTAAATCCGTACTCGCATCTTCTTGCCGAAGGAACCTTTCTGCCTCGTGAAAGAATTCGTCGAGATCCCGTGGGGGATCTCGTATCAGAGATACCTTGAAATCCGAGTTCTCCCTGACTCCTGATAATGCTGCCATTAAAACCATCGATGGATCGGGCTGATCCACCGAAGCAACTGCGGCACTGAATCGAGTTAGAAAAGCTCTAAGCGATTCATCGATCCTTTGCTTTACCGATGTCAATGTCATCACGTTCTTCGGTCTCTTGACATGAACCCGAAACTGTCCCAAAAACCTTTCCACCAATTCCCTCCAAGTTTTGATAGATCCTTCTCCCAGCTGCCTAAACCACATCGCGGCTAAGTCCGTCAAGTACAAAGGGAAGCATCGGGCCATCACTTTCTCCGATGCCCCCAGCACCTCCATGTGTTTGGTGTACCTCATCAAGTGATCCGTAGGGTCTGTATTGCCATCGTATACCTCCACGCTAGGTTGCTTGAACTTAGGTGGATTCTGAGCCATCCTTATTTCCCGAGCAAACGGACTGCTGTTCACTCCTTCCAAGTCTCCGTTGGTCAAACCACCTCACACGGTCTTCCTGATTATATCCACCAATCCAGTGTTGTCTGTCAGGGGTTGCCCCCGAGGGAATTCCGGTACATACTCTTCATGTGGCTCGCTAGCAGTAACGTTAGTTCTAGCCTGTTGAACTCCTTCCAAAGGTCCTCCTGTGTTGGATACTGCGGGCCTGCCCCCAAGTCCTTGTCGATTGCCCTCTGGCTCTGCATCCTTTCCTCCATTGGGTTCCATAACCCTAGCTCCTTGTCCTGCATCCACGGCTGCTGTAGCCGTTCCTAAGTTCTTGGTCCCTGCAGCTCTCATTTGCTCCAAGAAAGTCTGCATCATCTTCTGTTGACTCTTCAACAACCTCTCTTGCAGTGAATTTGTTATGGATTCCATTTCATCCCGGGTTATGTAGATCGAAGCTGGTACTTCCTCACCTCCGGAGGATGCTTGTTGACTTCCTTCCTGTTGGCTTCTCTCATCCCTTAGCCTTCTACTGTTTTGCCTAGCCATTGTCTTCCAAATCCAAACTTCTATCCGATGCAGCGGGTGCTAGTCCTTCTCAGTGAAAGCACCAAAGTGTTTGCGTCAAAATTGGCTACAAACCCCAAATACCATGAAAGCACCAGTGTATGAATACAAATTAGCGATATTCAAACACAAATAACAGATCTCAGCAAATAACCCAAATATGTTTGCACAAAAAATGGGCAAACAACTCCAAGTCGTATCATTTAGTTGATTTTATGTTGTTCGTAGTGATTTGGGTGGTTTATGCAAATATGTAAAAAAATAGGGACTAAACTGTAAAAGACACAAAGATTTATAGTGGTTCGGCCAGAATGTGCCTACGTCCACTTTATATGTTATTCTTCTTTTCCGATCCGATTACAAGTACAAAGCTTTGATTACAAGTATATCAAAGTTGTTTGAAAGTTCCTTTCAGGCTTGAACCCTCAAACTTGTCCGCCATTGTTGTACCCCTGCCCCTCTATTTATAGAGTGGGGCTGGGGGCAGAGGTCTTGGATGTATATAGCTGCTGGTGGGCCTGGGCTGATGCAATCTTGCCTGGCAAAGTTGGTTCGGTAGCTCCTTGGTTCGGCGGTGAGTGGAGTGTTGACTGGACCGGTAGTGTGTGGAGCGTGGGTTGGTTCGGTAGCCCCGGTCCGGTAGTGGTTGGTTTGACTCGGTGTTGAGTTGGTTCGGCGAGGCCTTGGACCGGTGGAGCTTGGTTCGGTGGGAAGGGAAGTGGAGTCGGTTCGGTGGTGAGAGGAAGTGGAGTTGGTTCGGTGGGAAGGGAAGATGGCTGGTTCGGCTATGCTTTGGACCGGCATTGTTTGAAGATGGAGCTTGGACCGGCATTGTTTTGGACCGGTAATAGGTAAAAACGTGCCCAGCATATCATATCTCCTTCATACGAACTCCGATTATCCTGAAAATTGAAACATAGCCTTTCCTAGTCCTTGTCATCATTTCCAATCAATTTCGTCCCTATTGGAACTCAACCAAATTTTAATAATATCGACCGTAGCCTTGATCCCAATCGATTTCCAATCCCGACATCCATCATTCCTTGCGAATTTGTTGATATTCCAGTTTTTACCCAAAAAGTGGTATAGCAGGCGCTTCCCCCTGTCGCCCCATCTGACTGCGCCGCCGCCAACGTTAAATTTCCAAATCTGGCGA
This sequence comes from Allium cepa, assembly GCA_030765085.1. NCBI lineage: Eukaryota > Viridiplantae > Streptophyta > Magnoliopsida > Asparagales > Amaryllidaceae > Allium > Allium cepa. Next base: position 58,989,018 of record CM060930.1, read on the forward strand.
TTTCGTTGGGCATCTCGACAAACGAACCCTAGACCCGTGACCTATTCTCCACCCTCTTCCCAACCCCACCTTCCGATCGTCGATCGACAGCAGATCCACCGTTGGATCGATCAAACTCCACTACGAACGGCCAGTATTGATTCGCGATTTCTGGGAAAATGGTGAAACGATCTGGAAAACGAATTCCACCAGAAGATTACTCATTAAGAGCTTCAACATATATTTTTTCCATATTTTTCTAAGGACTTTGAAATTTATGCTTTGGATTGAAATTTGAATTGGAAAGATTTGGGTTTACAGCCATTGAGGAAGAGGAGCATAGAAGTTTCTATACGTATAGAAATGAGGAATAGAGTCTGCTAGGGTTTTATAATGGGGTTTGTATAGGTAGGTCAGAAATTAGAATGGATGGACAAGGTTGGATATACGCGCTAACGCCAAAGTGGCCCAAAAAGCCCGTTTCGACTCCGGAACGAAATTGGGTCAACCCATATATCAAAATAGATATTTTAAAATATTTTAAACGCGATGGAACAAGTTTGAAGTCCAAATTCTATCGTATGAAGAAGTAATGCTAAAATCAATATTTTTCAAATTGATTTCAATTTCATTGATTTCAAGGTGTTTCGAGTCCGTACGATCAAACGACAAGCCAGATCGCTACGAAACATGAAACCCAACAATAATTCATCGTTACAAATCCGATGAAACTGGTTTCGTCGAAATCCGAGTCAGTGGCCACAATGGCTATTTTTATATTAATTAAATAAATTAAAAATAAGTTAATTAAATAAAAAATTTACAAATTTACTTTAATTATTTACAATTTTCATCAGTTTTGATTACTTGGTAAATTTGGAATACTTTTAAAAATCTCTACATCAATTTATCATTGAAAAGTCCCAATTTACAATATTAAGTTTAAATTTTCAATTTATCCAGAAATTAACATAAATTCCCAAGAATTTTTTTTTTTAAAATCTTGTTAATCACTCCATTATCTCCAAGTAGATAAATTAACATTACTTCTTGGTTTATTACATTGTTATTCTCAATTTTCATCTTAAACTCCTTTAACGTAATATTTAAACAAGTTTAGACGTCAATTTAAAATTGATTATTCTATCAGTTGCATTGTCAAATGTTCAATTTCATTATGTTCGAAATTATAAATCAAATTTCCTGTATTTCTATTAAATTAAATAAATCAATGATTATTCCATTCATAATTTCAAATAGATGGATTTAATATTGGATTCAAAATCTATTATCTTAATATTTTTTAGATTTCATTTAAATCTCTATTAACGTAATATTTAGATGTTTAATTTAATTTATTTTCAATTAAACCTATTATCATACATTAAACTTCAATATATTGACAAAACTTATTTTTTGCATCCTTTTCATTCACCCACTGTCATTTTATAGATAAAATTAACAACAGATTCATACTTTATTACATAAATAACTTCAGTTTCATCTAAATTAATTATTTACGTAATTTTTAAATATTTAATCCATTTAATTGCAATTAGTACTTTTATTAAAATTTAAATTCCAATAAATTTACTTGATTTAACTTCAATTCTTTTTCTAATCAATTATTATTCAATAAGCAAAGATAACCTTTGTTTTACCCTTTATTACATTAGTCAGTTCAAATTTCCATCTTTCCTTTTTATTAACTAACCTATTTTCATTTTATTACATTTTTACCAATATACGTGCTAATTGCGATTAACATTCTAAATAAATTCATTTCTTGGTTTCATACTTTCCATTATCGATTACTACACTATGCATAAATTTGCAATTCCAATTATTTCATTATTACATTCACACTTTCCGTTTCAGCACCCATTTTCGTTAAAACATTAAAGATTTCCTATTTTAAATTTAGAAGGCCAAATAAATATATCAATCGTTACCATAACTTTATAATACCCTTAAGTTTATCAATTTCAACGAATCATTATGATTACTTGCGTAACCCTGAATTCATCCATTTACCCTTTTTTATACTAATTCATTTATTTATACAACACTTTCCATTATTTACTTTCACCCTATTATTCAATTCAATGTTGTCAAATGGATGCATTTAACATTGGATTTACAAACTATTACCTTAATATTTTTACATTAACACGTTTCGTTACAATTCATAAATACTTCTGCTTTTATTTAATTACCGTTACTATATTATTATTATTCCATTAGCTAATTAAGTAATTACATTAACACATCTTTATTTCATTCCTTGAATTTACACTTAAGTTTGTGTTTATTCGATTAATTGTCATAACACTGAATAAAATTCGCGTTATTCCAATTATTACCCAAATTTACCTTTATTTACTTAAATTGGCATTTATAACTAAGTCCTAACATTAAAATTTAATTTCATAAATTTGGAATTTCCTTCCATTCATTCATTATAAACTTTAATTAGCCTTGTTACTTTTCTCTTAGTTAATTTTCATTATTACAACCTTTATTAATATTCATCGATTTTTATTTCTTCACTATTAAATTTCAAAGTCTCATTAAATTAAAAAAATTTAAATTATTGAAAAATTACGGGTCGTTAAGATAGGTTGGGAACGACAGAGGTGATGTCATATTCGGTGCTATTTATGGTAAAGGTAGGCCGGTTCTTTGTTGGTAGAGGATCATCTGTTGGTGCCTCGGTGTATTTTGTTTAGAGATGTACTATTCGAAGGTCGTCCCTTACATTGTCATTGTATGGAATTCATTCTCCAATACGAGCCTTTATGGTTTTTGTTGTAACAAATATAGTAATTCAAGCTATGATTAATATGTTATTTGAAAGGATTTTCAGAGATTGTCATTAAATATGATATCCTTGATTTTGCATAGCAAATGTTTTGGTTATCATAAGGTAAAATCTAGTTTTTCTTTTAGGTGTGGTATGGTCTTATGAGAACCCTTTGTTTTCTAATACCTTTATTTTTAAGCTTCTCACACCAGTTCCATAATTGACCTGGAGTTTAGTTTCTTTCTCTCAAACTCTGGGTGCTCTATTTTTATGGGTAGCCAAGTAGTCAGGTTTAACATGTGATGGAGCTTGATGTCTGGATCTGAAGAGGTTCTTATGGATAGTTCACCATTTCTATATTCGCTGCATTAATTCACTGATTTTACTCAGCATTTATAACGACAGAGATTTATAACTGTCCAAGCTGATTTATAAGATAGACTCTGATTAATGTATTTAAAATTTCCACTGTAAAGATCATATATATTAAAATAATATGTTTTATTCCATTTGTGTAAGATTTTGTTTTATCTTTATTTTCTTTTACCCTTAACTATCTGTCCTTCAGGCACTTGGTTTCGTGATGCATGAATACTGAGATTGTATATGTGTCAATTTCTGAGAGTCAAAAGTGCAGGTTGTCAAAGTAATGGTGTTTAATCAAACAACACACACATAAAAAACATACAATCATCAATCGAAACACTCTCTCACTCTATATTCTAACCCTGCCTAAGGTGTATATTAACCTACCAAGGTTGGTTTAAACCTACAAAAGGTCGAGTGAATTGCTAAACTTAAGCACTAATACCAAGTGCGTTGACCCACTAATTCTAACATTTAAAATCAATTACAAACGCCAACAAAACATGCTTGCAACTAGTTTCGAACGTTAAAAATAGTGAACCATGAGAATACAAAATTAGAAAGAGTCTACAATTGTTAACATAAAAAGAGAAACGTCATAGCAGAATAAGACAAATAATGTACATATCACTATAAGACATAAAGGGTACATTAAACAAACAAATCACCTCAATGTTTCTATACATTACGCAATCGTAAAGCAATACTATAGTGATGCATAAGAAATAATCTTGGTAAGCAACATATGGATGCAGCATACAACCTAAGCTCCTTTCTTTTTCCATTTTCTTTCTTTAACTTTCCAACTTCACAAATATGTACAAAAAGAAAAAGGTTTCAACTATGTTTGGACTACACCTAACCATATACCCTACAGTCATAGATTCAGTGGCTATTGCATAAGAAAAGACTGCTTCCATACCCTTTTTGGTGGATCAAGCCCACTTAGTTTTACTTATCTTCTCTTGCATCCAAATAATAGTTAGTGCATTAGAACCATGACATCCATGTAACCGATGCAATCAATGAAGCATGAAACACTATTCCTACTAAACCATTGCAATCAATCATCATAAATATTAGTTAATAACAATAACTTCACACTTAGCCATTAAACACTACAAACATTTAACAATATACAATGCCAAATCCAAACATCAAATAAGCTAACCACATCATATGTACACTTGCATATACCAATTATCAACCATTAATAATACACCATAGTGTAAGTATAAACTAATCAAATGTGTACTACACCACAACATTAGTAGCACAAATACCAAGCCATCAAATATGTACTAAATCTTATTTTAGTAACACAACATCAGCACAATAAAGCCATAGTTAAGTACACACAATGTAATAATCATGGCGAAATATTTCACACCACCAAATACGATCCGATCTTCGTAAAACAACATATGTGATTAATAAAATTAACCATTAATCATATAGTACATCAATTCAAAATATTATATTCATTTTCCCTTAAGTATAAAATCATTTTATTATTGTTTATTATAAAAGCATTTTTCATTTACCCCAAAAACTATAATAATTCTCCCATAATAGTACACTTCAAGATACTTTAATGTAATCTCATTTCTCTAAATTTTTTAAAACATTGTATTTTCCATCAAAAATAGAAGTTTACAACAAATTACTTTTAAAACCAACAGTTTTATTATTTTACGTCAAAATAATAATATTCATATTGAATCTCTTTAATATTCTCCGAAACCAGTTCATTACTATTTATCTCAAAACGTGTAATTTTCACAAAAACCATATTATTATTTATAATATCTCATTTTATTTAATAATAAAAATATATTTCCAATATTTAGCCTAAAATATATTTTTCTGTCCATATTTATAAATTTCGGTAGATATTCTTAAATAATAACCTAATTAAATTTCTTCCATTAATTTCATTTAATTCACCAAACCTTCTTTTTTTATAACATCACCCAAAATACGTAAATAACCTTATTTGCCATTATATATCCAATCTTCGCATTATTGATCGAGCCCAACCATTTGTCTCAATTAGTTACACCCATATTTTAAATCCACAATTACTCACAATTAAACATCCAATAATACATTAATCAACAGAACATAATCAAAATATTTACAATATCCAAACAATTATCAATATATCACACCACATATTAATAATATAAATTTTCATCGATTGATATGCATTTAGTGTTTAAAAAATCAATTAATTATATAAATAAACCAACACTGTGCTTTTTCCAATATTCCCTAAACTAAACAAACAAATGTCAAAACGTTTGAAATTTTTCCATGAATCCAATAGAAGAAATTGTGCATGAATCAACATTTGTGTGTCAAAGATATTGATGTTAGAGTATATCGACATTACTTTATAAAACAAAAATATAATATACCATTCGTATACGTATCCCACCTCTACGCGTATTGGGTTATAATTGCTTTTTAATTAATTTGCTAATCAGCACTAGAGAGAGTCAGGATTGATTTCGGTATTAGGGAAGAAAACTGAAGATAGAGATGATGGTTGGGCTTTCACAGCCTCACCTATGTGATAACCCGCAAATCCGTACCCATTGAATCGATAATAGACTACACATGTCCTACCCAAAAAACACAGATTGAAGGAAAGTCATGAGAAAGAAAAGAAGAGAGAAGAGAGAACCAAACAAAATAATACAGAATCTCACATCGCAATGGAAAACATATAATGTCATATCATTGATCTTTACAAAACAGCAACTATATATACATACATCAATCAGAGTACAACAATCAATCACTAATCATTAGCATGGACAGTTATAATAGGATGTCCTTACAATTACAGATAATATAAGCAACAAACAATGCAGCGGATAATAAACAGATACGTGTAACCGACATGAAGATCTCCTGCTCGCTTGCTGAAGCTCCAAAAGCATAAAATATGATTCTGTAAATATACTTGGTCTGTCGCGAGCATTGAAAGGGAAGAACACCTTGATCAGTCTAGTAAACCAACGTGAGAAACACACTAAACTTAATTTATTAAATTAAGAAAACTTTCCTTTTCAAAACAAAGTATCTCGTAAGATACGCCCACATATAAACACGAACATGTTTTACCTCACGATAACCAAAACTTTCATATCAAATCATCTTATATTATACTAGTGTCTAGTATACAAATAATATTAATCATAGCCGAAATGGTTACCCATATATCATTTAGGGTTGTTCATTAAGCCATTAGAAACAAAACTGCAAGTTCGTAGTGGAGTTTGGATTTCCATACAAATGACCAGGTGAAGGAACTACCTTCTGATAGTACATCTACAGAGGAATGTACCATGGAACATCACAAAGGAACCTCTATGAACACAGGACCAGTCTATCTTTGTAACTACATAGCACTGAATATATCATCCCCTGGTCGTTACCAACCTTTCTAAGGGCCCTTATAGTATACAAATAACATTAAGTTACATCCCGAACGTAATAGCGGAAAGAAATATATCTAGGAGGGAATGATCATATCCTACTTGGGAATGACTCACTTAACCATTGCCGCATCCAACCGGTTTTGGTCATTTTCGGTTGATGAGGCCCGAGGTAACGATTACCTTTCACATATCACATACCGCATCACTTTGAATGTCAAATTGCCATTTCAGTTGACTGCTAATTTCCTTCCATAAAAATACAACCATTGAGCTCGTTCGTCTCAAGGAGAGTGTTGATGTAACGACCCGTAAAATTTAATCAGTTTTAATAACGTTATCAATTGAAATTTTATGAGAATTTAAACGATAAAATTTTGAAATATAAATTTTTTATTTGGAATGCATCTAGTTAAATATAGCAGCTGGTAAATTTTCGTCTGAAAATATGAAAGCTTATTTCGTGCGTAAATTTACTTCAATTTAATCAGTTAAAAAGCGATGAAAATAAAACGTTTTCGAAACCTAAATATTTTTACGTAGAAAAATTCTAAATCGTCTTCTGAGCAAGATGCCATTTTTTGTTTTTCCAAATTCGGACTTCTTTAGCTCCGTCGATCTTATTTTCTTGCTTCTTTGCTGCATTTTCCGCTGCTAGAAAATTTGAATTTTTATAATTCAATTGTACCACTGAAATCTGTATACCGTTTTGACTGTATCGTTATATGCTGATCTCTACGGTATATTCAATTGTCTGTTTCGGGGTCTGGTATGTCGCGAATTCAGTATAACGTTACCGTATCGGTACCACCTTCACTGTCTATTCAAATTTCAAACGGTTTGAAGCATTTATTATCGGCTGCTACCCTTCCACTTTTCCAATACATGCATGGCTGTCTTTATTTTCACCGGTTTCCAAAAAAAAGTGATGTGGCTACTACCTTCTCTTTTTCACTTTCTTTTATGTGAATGCAAATTGCAAACTTCACTGTAAAAAGGTTTTCCCATCCTCTACTCCTTTCCCTCTTCCACCTCACCTTCCCTCCATTCTTTTTTTTTCCACCGTGCCCTCCTCTCCTTCTTCCAATAGCATGCCACATCTCCGCCTAACTTAGACCACTTCCCGCCCATCTACAACCCACACACATCCTCAACATCAGAACTGCTCCATTACGTCGTCCACCACACTCCGCTGCGCCAACACCACATGAGAAGCCATCTCCTCCTATACACGACAGCTCCGCCTAATAACTCATCACCTCTCGAACACTGTCAACCTTTTTGTGAATTATTTTCCACCTACACCTTCCACCAGCGTTCACCCCTCTCCCCAAACCTATCCGCCTTGCAGTCAAAGTCACAGAACCTTGCACCCTTGACCGACAATTATCCCCCACACATGACCCACCTTCAGCCGGCCTCGCGTGTACGAACAACAGCAAATGCTTCCTTGCATTTTATCTCACCGACCATCCAGCCTTCTCCTTTCGCCTGCCGAGCGTCTGTTCCCTTTTGATTAACAGAGCAAACACTCAACTCATGACCTTTCTTTCATATAAGCACGTACCTTCATATCTATGAAATTTGGACAGAGTTTTGATTTTATTTGTATGCGTGTCTGCACTGTGTTGTTATATATATAGCATTATTTAGCTATATCATTTTATATATGACTTTTGTATAACATTTTAGCTGTACGTAAGTTTTATATAAAGGTTAGTTTGTATACATATGTCTATATTTCCTGTTTTGCATTCTTCTACCTTGTTTTGATAACCTGATTTCATATTATTTGGTATATGTATGATATATTTTAAAATATCCAGTTTTGTAAATATGGAAAATTATATGCCTGCATTTTTAAGTGAAGTTCATATCACGTATATATACATATGGTGATGTTAGTTTATATAAATTTATTAATTTGTTAGTTATATATAGGTTTACGTTATTAATATAACAATAGTAGCTATATGCAATGCTATAATTTGACGACGCAGACTCGACCTTCGAAAATTGGCACCGAATATGACACTTGTATTCAATGTCGCAGATCCAAACGTCGAATCTGGTTCGTCGGAGCTTATAACACAATTAAGTAAAAACAACACAGCGGAAGAAAAATGAAATGAATATCATTGATATACAACAATCGATACAACAATGATACAATATGAATAAATATCAGAGATAGAAGACACCAATGCTACAACGGAATAACAAATGAACTAGTAGCAGAAATCAAAAACTCCAAAACAGCAACAGCAACTCCAAAGCACCAATCCAGAAATAACTCGAACCACCATCACGTTGCACCAAGATAATAAAGTCTCGTTCATGAATCCATAGACTCCAATATCCAGAGTCTCCAAAGAATACAAGGAGAAAGCTGAAAGCTACTAATTCAATATCTATATCTACTATCTGAAAAACTCAACTCTAGGCTGCCCGTGTACAAAATTATAGGCACCCAGAGTTTAGGAAAGGAACAATAAACTTCGGGTAAGTCATGGGACTGATATGAGCAAACAAAAACAGTTTGGTCTTTTTAAACAAACAAAAGAAACTTTAAATTTTGAAATCCAAAATGCTTTTAACAAAATGAAGCTACCATAAGGCCTCCCGCCACACACACAATGCAACCGCAGACTTGGAGGAGATTTCTCCTTATGATTGTCAAACATGCTTACTACGCAAAATTCTCTTTTAATATTATTGTTAGTGCATAGTGGAAAACATTTCGAAAGTATAATATTAATCTTAACCAGCATAGGTACCATTATATTATGCCAGCTATAGCTATCTCCTTAGGAGGCATGTTATACAATTGCAATCGTAAAGGCTCATATTGTTTCTTTGGATTTCCAACAAATGGTCAGGCTAAGGAACTTCCTGGGCCACATGGGTACGCCTCTGGAGGGACGCCCCGAGAACCTAATCGAATCTCTGCCAACACAAGGCCGGGTTACCTCTGTAACTATGTAACTACTGACACGAGTATGCCATCCCCAAGTCGTAACCAACCTTTATCCCAGGATTTACCAACAACCACAAAGTAATAAATTTGCACCAACCACATTGGTTAAGTATCTGGGCTCCATACCATGATACCACCTCCATCCAGAAGGAAATGAACATACCCTCAGGATGCGCTACCCCCGAATAACCTTGCTGCATTCTTCCTGTTTCGACCATTCCGGGTTGTAAAGTTCGACGAAGTCTCATCCACAAAGCTACGCTTTTCACAAAAGCCATGCTTTGATCAACAAATGATCAACAGCACTTCGTATGCCACATTACCAAATTGGGAATGTATCACTGGTAACCATCAACTACATAACTTCTGAGCTCATACGTCTTAGAGAAGGGTGTTAAGCTAAGAGAATAAACCTCCGCCACCAAATAGAAATGTATTTGATAGAAACCGGTTTTACATCTCAAGGTGTAACGTTAGACACACAATCCACACAAGTCTAGTCCGGGGTCGAATAGAACCGAAGGCACTTCCGAAGAAGCCTTGCAAATCCGGATAATTTCTAATCATGTCCAGACTTCCAATCACAATGGGTGCTCGAATCTCTATACCGGGGATCAGCCGATGCAGAGACATTCGACAAGAAACCCTTTCGTTTTCGAAAGTATTCGGTCTTCACCACCGGTCTTCAATTGCTATCCATAACATCGTATCACTATTCGGAATGGGTTATATGACACAAGGTCCTCTCCCAGCTAAACCGAATAGTGAGCGCAATATTTAAAAACATATGGATATGGGATCTTAGTTAAGTCACAACTTATTATCCAAAACTTTTCATTTAAATGGTTAAACCAAATTACCATTTTAAATCTTTTTAAACAAAAAGATTTACTTCCAAAAACCTTTTAATGGTTTAAACAATTTCCCCACATTAATCTTTTAAACAAAGATTCCCTTTTAAAAACCCCTTTTCAAATTAATACAAGGATCACCAATCTTTAACAAAGATTCATTTATAGCCTTTCAAAACAATTCCATTCTAAATTGGTTAACTCGACTGGTCTTTAAATCAAAAACACATTCCATAGCTTCCAAAACAATTCCGATTTTCAAAAAATAAAAGATACACCATTTAGAATCTTCTTCGATTCCAAAACAAAGTTTAACAATCTTCTTCAAAGATTCTTCCATAGTTATTCAATCTTTAAATCAAAGGTTTAATAGTTTTCCAAACTCGTTTCCAATTTCATTTAATCCCATTTCACATATTGAATTCAAACTCAAATCAAAATATTTCAAACTAAATCAAATTATTCAAATTTCTTTTATTTTTAAAACACCTTTTCAAATACTTTTTAAACTTCAACCTTATTTCATTTCCAAAATCATTTGGATTCAAAATTCAAACCTTAAATACCATTTCAAAATATTAAATTCAAATATTTGTGACTTAACTGATTTCCTCGTGAAATCCATATTTGTGCGTGTATAGTGTGGTCCAAGGGTTTTACACATAATAGTGCAACAACATCAACCATTATAGACATAACAATATCAATAAGCGGTATAACTCATAACGCTTATCTTCATTCACAAATCACAAATAAAATAAATTTATAAATCACAAAGATTCATCTTTACAATTCGATGTGAGTTTCGGATAACCAACTGGAATCCGACTCCCTGTCGCATCGAATTTTAAATACCGTTTTACGGCCGAGGGGTCATTCATATCCACACAGAAACAATCACAAATATTACAATGTAGTACAAAGCCATTCATATCTCATAGCATTACAGTTACAAATTAGAGATATCAATCCAATATAAGGCAATACAATCATTCATAAGGCAGTATATCTCTAACTCAAATTTAAATTAATCTAATTAATTCAAATTAAATCAATTACTTAAGAATAAATCAACTTACCTTGCTTAAGCAATCATTAATTAATTAATCACAATCATTTAATTAACTAATCACTTCTTAATTAACCTCATTATCAATTAATTGATCTTTATTTAATTAATTAATTATTCTTTAACAATTAATTAGCAATCTCTAATTATTCATTATAAAACTTGATTAAAAATTTTTCATTCCTAAATTGATTACTAATTAACCTTTAATAATTAACTTTTAATTCTTTAATTTATATTCCTCAATTTCATTAATTATCCTTTAATTAATAATAATCCTTTGATTACTTATCCTTAATTAATTACAAAATATAGCTAATTAATTAATCCTTAATTAATAATCATCCCTTAATTATTTTCATAAATTAATCACCCTTTAATTAATTTATCAAATTAATTACCCATATTAATTAAAATAAGTGGTCATTCTTAATCATTTATTCATTGTTAACCATAAATTAACTAGCAATTAATTTGCCTTAATTAATTACCTTAATAATTAATCCTCTTTTAAATTATTAATTTATAGATTAGCCTTTAATTAACTTCTTTAATTAATTAATCTTTAATTAATTACTTTAATTTCATCACTTATACTAATTACATCAAATCATTGAATTAAGAAATCCTTGGTGAATCATTTCTTGGGTTTACCATTAAATTATGCTTTTGAAATTAAATTAATTATCTTAATAAAACTATTATAAAATCATATTTTTTAAAACATCTAAATCTTTAGAAAATAAATCTTGTAAATCTATTTAAACCCTTGTAATAAGAATATTGATCTATATCTTTTTTTTAAAACTTATTAAAATTAATAACTTTAAACTTGTTCACACATATTTGAAATTTCTTTGAATCAACAAGTTTTTTTTTAACAAAAAACCCAAGCCATTTCATGTTCTCCCCGAGTCTCCCACGAGTCTTTTCCCTTTTTGCTTTGAGTTTCCCGAATATCAACCCGAGTTGAATCAAAAAATTTCAAACATAATGTTCCATCTGTTTTTCTTAGCATATCGATACTCACTCGAGTTAAAACTCAAGCCATCTTCATGTTTTCTCGATAGTAACCCCGAGTCTTCTTTCTTTCTCAAACCAACATCTTCCAGATGCACCAAAGTGCACTGTGCACATGCACCATCCACCGGCCCACCTCCGACCAATGTCGAGATCATCCACGAGACATTCTTGACCTCCTCGACGAACACCACAACCCAGAAACCCAGTACCACCATGGATTCAAAATTCAACCCATTCAACCCAGGCCTGTAGCCATTGCCATCAAAAATTCCCCCTTCGCCGTTGATCTCAACCGTAAGAACTCCTGCTACTCCTCCTAGAGACGCATCACCTCCCCACGATCCATCCCAAATTGGTCCGATCACTCCCGAAGCCACCAACACGACGCACGAGTTCAAATAAAACCCACAGTGAAAGTTGAAACTTAAACCCTAAAACTAGCTCATTCTCCACCGCGATCTGAAAAATTATCCGCCATTTTTCTGATAACCACCAACCCCTCGGCCACCTTTATGACAATGCACATGGCCTAATTCGGCATTGATTTCCAAAAATTCGCCTAAATCTGTCTAACTTTCATCTCCCAAATCCACACTCAAAACCGGACTAAAAATCTAGATTTTTATTTCAAAAATCATGATTTGTAAAATTGAACAACATCATACATACAAAACTTAAATTTTAATTAATTATATTTTTACAAAAAAAATGAGTTTACACTGTGTTTTATTTTTTTCCCAGAATACCTATTTATATTAAGTGCCTACAAATATCTTTAAAATGAAGATATTGCAGATTGTAACATAATCTATTCAAACTTCAAAGTCTCGAAATGAACAAGGGTGAGGTTTTGGTGATGATTTTATTTCTTAATCAGGTTTTGAAACCTGTCATACTAAAACCAGAGACTTTTTTTTCAAAACTTGCACAGCTGCATTCACCTGCATATGTACACAGGTTGTTCACATGCAAGTGGTTTCCATCTTCACTTCAGACATGCATTTATATTTCACAAACAAACATTCAAAATAAATCACATGGCAACCAATATTAAAAAAATTAAGAGTTCGCTCACAGTTATGTGAAGAACAGAGGAATGAATTTGTTTTGATAATCTGCATATTTATTTTTCCTGCAATTGTTTTCCAGATTTTGCCTTTCATCTGCTATTTTATTTGCATTGAACTCTGAATTTGCTTGATTACAGGTTATCTGGTTTCTTTAGTTTGATTTCCAGAAATTTGCATTGCTTGAAACATTGACACAGAATTGCTTTGAAGCTTGTTTTCAGGTTGAATTCATTTTCCAGATTTAATCTGTTTTTGAATCTGCATGCTTGATTTTCATGTTTGAATTCCAGATTTTCTTTGATTTAGGAACTACAGTTGCATGCAAGCTACCAGATTGAATTTTTGCTTAGATTTTTTATTGGAGAGAAGGGGTTTGTAATTTTGAGTTTGAAGATGTATCTCTCTTTAGTTTTTCTAATTTTACTTTTAGGTTTGTGCTGATTTTGCTTTGCAGAAAGTTTCCAGATTTTGATTTTTTTTTTCAGGTTAAGAAAACTGGAATTTTTTTTTCCTTTAAAAATTTTTAGCTAAAAGAAAATAGTTATATTGCCATTTGTATGATTTCATACTCCATGCCCTTACACTTGTAAATCCACTTATGTATAAGGTCTACACTTGTAAACATATGTATTTTTATGTTTTTAACCTTGTTTTATTTTAAATTTACAACTTTGTTTACATATTTAAATTTATGTTTAAATCCCTTTATTAATAGTTTACAAATGTTGAAACAAATTATTTAATACCTTCTTATGTATTATTTATACTTATAAAAATTAAAATTTAAACCTTATTTTAAATTAATTCATGCATTTTCATTTAAACCTTATTTTATTTTTATTTTAAATATTTTTGTATCAATTCATCTCTTATGTTTTTATAACTTAACATATGTTCATATGTTCCAATGTTTTTATTGTTTCTAAATGTATTGTTTAAAACATTTATTTTTAGATATCAATTCAAAAATTGATATAAAAAAATCAATTCATAAATGATTAAACAAATATATAAATTTTATCCCAATTATAATTTTTTCCAAACTTTATTTTCAATATATTTATCTTAAACTTAAGTTAATAAACTTATTAATAAATACATGTTCTAAAATTCTCATTCAAAATATCTATTTAATATAATTTGGAAAACAGATTTTTATTAACTGAAAAGATAATGTTTCAAACCCAATATATTTATAAGATTTTTAATTTTGAATTTCAGTTTCAAAGTTTAATTTAAACTAAATTTATAAATATAAATAAACAACAGAACATATCTTTAATAAATCTTAAAACATTCAAATTCTATTTATAATCCAAAATTTTATTTATTCTAAAAATTTTCTAATTATTTCATATCAAATTCACAATTTAATTTTTAAATTAAATTAATTGCCAAATTATCTTAACTAAAATTTCAGGGATGTTACAGATTACCCCCTTAGAAAATTTCGTCCTCGAAATTTGAAAGGGAGACAATCAAGAACAAATGAAGGACAGAGAAATTTCTGATAAAATTGAATATCTATTCTGCATTTGGCTTACCAAATCAGGATATCAATAATAGATACAAGAATGAATCAAAATACTCGTGTTATCACATTTACGAATACACAAGAGTATTGGTTAGTTCAAAAGGTAACTAACCACTCGTAGAATATACCAGAACTCAACAGAATAAGCAGAGATATATGGATGCAATCCAAATCTTTTAGTTTAAACAACCAAAAAATATATATCAACCATAGCAACCACAACAAACAATTCATCCAAACAAAGCATTCTGACCCATCTGGAGTTTGTGTCCCATGCAAATATATCAAAGCTTCCTCCTGGAGCTGCCAGGAATCATCAAAGATTTGAAAAGACGAATCAAAGAAGATTTATACAGAAAGAGTGTTTCCGCTATTACAGGGCATCGACGATTTGTAGTGGTATTCCTCTGTCCCCTATCTCATCCTCTTCTTGCACTCATACTCACTATCAGTAAATAGTAAGAGAATTTACTGAGGCATTTAGACGGATATCTTAGGGATATACTCATTCTAGGATATACTTCACCCTATCTCTAATGAGTTACTTAATGTGTTATACTCCTGAGCTAAAGTTTCAACCTTCAGCACTGATACCAAATGTGACGACCCTGACTCGGCCTTCGAAAATCGGCACCGAATATGACACTTGTATTCAATGCCGCAGATCCAAACGTCGAATCTGGTTCGCCGGAGCTTATAACACAATTAAGTAAAAACAACACAGCGGAAGAAAAATGAAATGAATATCATTGATATACAGCAATCGATACAACAATGATACAATATGAATAAATATCAAAGATACAAGATACCAATGCTATAGCGGAATAACAAATGAACTAGCAGCAGAAAACAAAAACTCCAAAACAGCAACAGCAACTCCAAAGCACCAATCTAGAAATAACTCGAACCACCATCACATTGCACAAAGATAAGCAAGTCTCGTTCATGAATCCACAGACTCCAATATCCAAAGTCTCCAAAGAATACAAAGAGAAAGTTGAAAGCTACTGAATTCGATATCTATATCTACTATCTGAAAAACCCAACTCTAGACTGCCCATGTAGAAAATTGTGGGCACCCACAGTTTAGGAAAGGAACAATAAACTCCGGGTCAGTCATGGGACTGGTATGAGCAAACAAAAACAGTTTGGTCTTTTTAAACAAACAAAAGAAACTTTAAATTTTGAAATCCGAAATGCTTTTAAGAAAATAAAACTACCATAAGGCCTCCCGCCACACACACAATGCAAACGCTGACTTGGAGGAGATTTCTCCTTATGATAGTCAAACATGCTTACTACGCAAAATTCTCTTTTAATATTATTGTTAGTGCATAGTGGAAAACATTTCGAGAGTATATAATTATTCTTAACCAGCATAGGTACCATTATATTATGACAGCTATAGCTATGTCCTGAGGAGGCAAGTTATACAATTGCAATCGTAAAGGATCGTATTGTTTCTTTGGATTTCCAACAAATGGTCAGGCTAAGGAACTTCCTGGGCCACATGAGTACGCTTCTGGAGGGACGCCTCGAGAACCTAACCGGATCTTTGCCAACACAAGGCCGGGTTACCTCTGTAACTAGGTAACTACTGACACGAGTATGCCATCCCCCGGTCGTGACCAACCTTTATCCCGCGGTTTACCAACAACCACAATGTAATAAATTTGCAGCAACCACATAGGTTAAGTATCTGGGCTCCATACCATGATAGCACCTCTATCCAGAACGAAATGAACATACCCTAACGGGGCGCTACCCTCAAATAACCTTGCTGCATTCTTCTTGTTTCGACCATTCCGGGTTGTGAAGTTCGACGAAGTCTTGTCCACAAAGCTACGCTTTTTACAAAAGCTATGCTTTGATCAACAAATGATCAGCAGCACTTCGTGTGCCACATTACCAAATTGGAAATGTATCACTGGTAACCATCAACTATATAACCTCTGAGCTCATACGTCTCAGAGAAGGGTGTTAAGCTAAGAGAATAAATCTCCGCCACCAAATAGAGAAGTATTTGATAGAAACCGGTTTTACATCTCAAGGTGTAACGTCAGACACACAATCCATACAAGTCTGGTCTGGGTTCGGACTGAACCGAAGGCACTTCCGAAGAAGACCTTTCAAATCTGTATAACTTCTAATCACGTCCGGACTTCCCATCACAATGGGTGCTCGAATCTCTATACCCGCGATCAGCCGATGCAGAGACATTCGACAAGAAACCCTTTCGTTTTCGAAAGTATTCGGTCTTCACCACCAGTCTTCAATTACTATCCATAACGTCGTATCACTATTCGAAATGGGTTATATGACACAAGGTCCTCTCCCGGTTAAACCGAATAGTGAGCGCATTATTTAAAAACATATGTATAAGGGATCTTAGTTAAGTCACAACTTATTATCCGAAACTTTTCATTTAAATGGTTAAACCAAATTACCATTTCAAATCTTTTTTAAAAAAAAGATATACTTCCAGAAACCTTTCAATGGTTTAAACAATTTCCCCACTTTAATCTTTTAAAAAAAATATTCCCTTTTAAAAAGCCCTTTTCAAGTTAATACAAAGATCACCAATCTTTATCAAAGATTCATTTATAGCCTTTCAAAACAATTCCATTTTAAATTGGTTAACTCGACCGGTCTTTAAATCAAAAACTCATTTCATAGCTTCCAAAACAATTCCCATTTTCAAAAAAATAAAAGATACACCATTTAGAATCTTCTTCGATTCCAAAACAAAGTTTAACAATCTTCTTCAAAGATTCTTTCATAGTTATTCAATCTTTAAATCAAAGGTTTAATAGTTTTCCAAACTCGTTTCCAATTTCATTTAATCCCATTTCACATATTGAATTCAAACTCAAATCAAAATATTTCAATCTAAATCAAATTATTCAAAACAACTTTTATTTTAAAAACACCTTTTCAAATACTTTTTTAAATTTCAACCTTATTTCATTTCCAAAATCATTTGGATTCAAAATTCAAACCTTAAAAACCATTTCAAAATATTAAATTCAAATATTTGTGACTTAACTGATTTCCTCGTGAAATCCATATTTGTGCGTGTATAGTGTGGTCCAAGGGTTTTACACATAATGGTGTAACAACATCAACCATTATAGATATAACAATATCAATAAGCGGTATAACTCATAACGCTTATCTTGATTCACAGATTACAAATAAAATAAAATTACAAATCACAAAGATTCATCTTTACAATTCGATGGGGGTTTCGGATAACCAACTGGAATCCGACTCCCTATTGCATCGAATTTTAAATATCGTTTTACGGCCGAGCGGTTTTTCATATCCACATAGAAACAATCACAAATATTACAATTCAGTACAAAGCAATTCATATCTCAAAACATTACAGTTACAAATTAGAGATATCAATCCAATATAAGGCAATACAATCATTCATAAGGAAGTATATCTCTAATTCAAATTTAAATTAATCTAATTAATTCAAATTAAATCAATTACTTAAGAATAAATCGACTTACCTTGCTTAACCAATCATTAATTAATTAATCACAATCATTTAATTAATCACTTCTTAATTAACCTCATTATCAATTAATTAATCTTTATTTAATTAATTAATTATTCTTTAACAATTAATTAGTAATCTCTAATTATTCATTATGAAACTTGATTAAAAATTTATCATTCCTAAATTGATTACAAATTAACCCTTAATAATTAACTTTTAATTCTTTAATTTATAATCCTCAATTTCATCAATTATCCTTTAATTAATAATAATCTTTTGATTACTAATCCTTAATTAATTACAAAATTTAGTTAATTAATTAATCCTTAATTAATAATCATCCCTTAATTATTTTCATAAATTAATCACCCTTTAATTTATTTATCACATTAATTATCCATAATTAATTAAAATAAGTAATCATTATTAATCATTTAGTCTTTGTTAACCAAAAATAAACTAGCAATTAATTTACCTTAATTAATTACCTTAATAATTAATCCACTTTTAAATTATTAATTTATAGATTAGCCTTTAATTAACTTCTTTAATGAATTAATCTTTAATTAATTACTTTAATTACGTCACTTATCCTAATTACATCAAATCATTGAATTAAGAAATCCTTGGTGAATCATTTCTTTGGTTTACCATTAAATTATGCTTTTGAAATTAAATTAATTATCTTAATAAAACTATTATAAAATAATATTTTTTAAAACACCTAATTCTTTAGAAAATAAATCTTGGAAATCTTTTTAAACCCTTGTAAAAAAAATCTTGATCTGTATCTTTTTTTTAAAACTTATTAAATTTAATAACTTTAAACTTGTTCAACACATATTTGAAATTTCTTTGAATCAACAAGTTTTTATTTTATTTTATTTTTTTAACAAAAAAACCCGAGCCATTTCATGTTCTCCCCGAGTCTCTCCCGAGTCTTTTCCCTTTATGCTTCGAGTTTCCCGAAAATCAACCCGAGTTGAATCAAAAAAATTCAAACTTAAAGTTCCATCTATTGTACTTAGCGTATCGAAACTCACTCAAGTTAAAACTCGAGCCATCTTCATGTTTTCTCGATAGTGACCCCGAGTCTTCTTTCTTTCTCAACCCAACATCTTCCAGATGCACCAAAGTGCACTGTGCACATGCACCATCCATCGGCCCACCTCCGACCAATGTCGAGATCATCCACGAGTCATTCTTGACCTCCTCGACGAACACCACAACCCAGGAACCTAGTACCACCATGGATTCGAAATTCAACCCATTCAACCCAGACCTGTAGCCATTCCCATCGGAAATTCCCCCTTCGCCATTGATCTCAACCGTAAGAACTCCTGCTGCTCCTTCTAGAGACGCGTCACCTCCCCCACGATCCATCCCAAATTGGTCCGATCGCTCCCAAAGCCACCATCACGACGCAAGAGTTCACACAAAACCCATAGTCAAAATTGAAACTTAAACCCTAAATCAAACTAGCTCATTCTCCACCGCGATCTGAAAAATTATCCACCATTTTTCTAATAACCACCAACCCCTCGGCCACCTTTACGACAAAGCACGTTGCCTAATTCGACGTTGATTTCCAGAAATTCGCCTAAATCTGTCTAACGTTCATCTCCCAAATCCACACTCAAAACCGGACTAAAAATCAAGATTTTTATTTCAAAAATCATGATTTGTAAAATTGAACAACATCAAACATACAAAACTTAAATTTTAATCAATTATATTTTTACAAAGAAAAATGAGTTTACACCGTGTTTTATTTTTTTCCAGAATACCTATTTATATTGCGTGCCTCCAAATATCTTTACAATGAAGATATTGCAGATTGTAACATAATCTATTCAGACTTCAAAGTCTCAAAATGATCACGTGCAAGTGGTTTCCATCTTCACTTAAGACATGCATTTATATTTCGCAAACAAACATTCAAAATAAATCACATGCCAACCAATATAAAAAAAATTAAGAGTATGCTCACAGTTATGTGAAGAACAAAGGAATGAATTTGTTTTGATAATCTGCAGATTTATTTTTCCTGCAATTGTTTTCCAGATTTTTCCTTTCATCTGCTATTTGATTTGCATTGAACTCCGATTTTGCTTGATTACAGGTTATCTGGTTTCTTTAGTTTGATTTCCCGAAATTTGCATTGCTTGAAACATTGAAACAGAATTGCTTTGAAGCTTGTTTTCAGGTTGAATTCATTTTCCAGATTTGATCTGTTTTTGAATCTGCATGATTGATTTTCAGGGTTGAATTCCTTATTTTCTTTGATTTAGGAACTGTAGTTACATGCAAGCTTCCAGATTGAATTTTTTCTTAGAATTTTTATTGGAGAGAAGGGGTTTTTAATTTTGAGTTTGAAGATGTATCTCTCTTTTTTTTTCTAATTTTACTTTCAGGTTTGTACTGATTTTGCTTTGAAGAATGTTTCCAGATTTTGATTTTTTTTTCAGATTAGGAAAACTGGAAATGATGATTTTTTTCAATTTTTAGCTAAAAGAAAATAGTTATATTGACATTTGTATGATTTCATACTCCATGCCCTTACACTTGTAAATCCACTTATGTATAAGGTCGACACTTGTAAACATATGTATTTTTATGTTTTTAACCTTGTTTTATTTTAAATTTACAACTTTGTTTAAATATTTAAATTTATGTTTAAATCCCTTTATTAATAGTTTACAAATGTTGAAACAAATTATTTAATACCTTCTTATGTATTATTTATACTTATAAAAATTAAAATTTAAACCTTATTTTAAATTAATTCATGCATTTGCATTTAAACCTTATTTTATTTTTATTTTAAATATTTTTTGTATCAATTCATCTCTTATGTTTTTATAACTTAACAAATGTTCATATGTTCCAATGTTTTTATTATTTCCAAATGTATTCTTTAAAACATTTATTTTTAGATATCAAGTCAAAAATTAATATAAAAAATCAATTCATAAATGAGTAAACAAATATATAAATTTTATCCCAATTGTAATTTTTTCCAAACTTTATTTTCAATATATTTATCTTAACTTAAGATATTAGACTTATTAATAAATACATGTTCTAAAATTCTCATTCAAAATATCTATTTAACATAATTTGGAAAACAGATTTTTATTAATTGAAAAGATAATGTTTCAAACCTAATATATTTATAAGATTTTAAATTTTGAATTTCAATTTCAAAGTTTAATTTAAACTAAATTTATAAATATAAATAAACAACAGAACATATCTTTAATAAATCATAAACTTTCAAATTCTATTTATAATGCAAAATTTTATTTATTCTAAGAATTTTCTAATTATTTCATAATCAAATTCATAATTTAATTTCAAAATTAAATTAATTGCCAAATTATCTTAACTAAAATTTCAGGGTGTTACATATAATGTATGAAAAGCGCATATAGATTTCAAATTTTCTATTTCTATATGTGAATTATGAAAGTTATATATACTTTTACATAGTGGCTTATATGATTGGCTGCTTATGGTAAGTAATCTTTTCCTGCTGTTTATATATATGTAGCTATAAAGTAAATATATATATTATCCTGAACAAATACGTTTGCAGCCATATAGAGTGTTATAAATTTGTATATCTAGCTTCAGTTACATATATGATTTTATTTTAAGTGGTATATTTATAGATGTTATACGTTTACATAAGTTTATTTAGCGGTATATATTGTGTTGTATATTTATCCGGTTATACAAGATTGTATATAATGTGTTCAAGAGGTAAACAATATAATATTTTTTTTTTAAACTTTCACTTTCTGGTTTGTTGCGTAAGTTGTTAGAATCTTTGGTTATATGTATATATTAAATAAAGTACGTACAACTTGGTTTGTTGTATATATAGGGTCAGTTGAGTTATATTGGTTTTATAACATTTTATGTATATAAGTACGTAGTGATTTATGATCCATTATAATATATAATATGCATATATGTTTGATTTCAATGAATATATATATTTAAATTAAGACTTATTTAAAATGTATATGTATTTTAAATTGAATATTGGGTTTAAGGAAGATACTAATATAATATTCATCCCGACTAAATTTTTTATCAAGTTAATTTGATTCGATCCCATCGATTTCTGTTATCAGATTTATCCGTAGAATTTGTGCAAATCTTGCTTTGATTCGGAATTGGTGCTTTGATTCGTAACTCGTTCCATTGTCTATTCACTCTAGCCTCGAAAGGTGAGCAATCACTCACGATTAATGTTCTTTTATTTATTAACTTTGATTTCAATTGAAACAACAATTGAAATATGCTGCTGTTAGTTATTTACACTGTTATATAAATGTTATTACCTGTATCAGTTCACTTGTGACATCTGACACCATTATCTATTATTTATACGATGATAATATAGTTTGGCTGATAATTGATTGATTGTTTGTTGTTTATATTGGATGTTAAATT
The DNA here is from genome assembly GCA_030765085.1 of Allium cepa. Lineage (NCBI taxonomy): Eukaryota > Viridiplantae > Streptophyta > Magnoliopsida > Asparagales > Amaryllidaceae > Allium > Allium cepa. The sequence goes on from CM060930.1 coordinate 59,012,114, forward strand.
GCAATGTATCAAGTGATAAATATTATGCAATTGAATTTGACGTAGGATAGTTAAAAATTTGAATCGACTTATGTGTTGAATTTGATTTTTTAATTTGAATAATATGACCCCTTAAATGTTTAATTATTTGACACGTACAAATGGTTAATTACCCTTGAACCATTTGAATTCATGTTGTATGAAATCGAATAATAAATTTCAAGTGAAGAACTGTATAAATAATTAGTGCAATAATCTTTAATCAACATGAAATGATAGCGTAGATTCTAGGAATAATTATATTAATTTGCACAAACAACAATGTGAATCAATACAATTATTTCGGGATTATTTGAATTAATTATTGAATTGTTATTGATTGTTGTTACTGTTTGTTTATTTACTTTGACACCATCCCAGTTATCACACTACAAATTCCCTTTGTTATGCTTTGATTTTTTAATTGAAATGGAATCGGGTTGAAATGATAAATACCCAAATGAACTTGACTTAGGATAGAGAATTTAATAAACCCGATTGGCCAATAATTTGATTTAAAAATAAAAATAAAGATTTTATTTGAATAAAATAATAAGGGTTTTAAATGAAGTTGAAATTTGAATTATAGTGAAATTTAAATGTTGATATTTAATAATCGGAAACAAAATATTAACATAGTTGTTGTTGAGAGAATGTTGTTTTAAAATAAATTATTTGACAATAAAATTTGGGATTATTCATTGAATTAAATTTGGAATTATTTAATAATTAAGTTTGAAATTATTGAATGATTAAGATTGAAATTAGTAAGTCTGAAATTATTTAATTAAGATTTGAAATTATTTAATAAAGATTTGATCTTATTTAATAATTAAATAAAATTGAATTTTTGATAATTAAATAAAAATTTGAATTCTTTGATAAGAGAAATTGAACTTTTGAATAAGTGAATTGGAACTTCATTAATAAATGAAATTTGGTTTCCTTTATTAATTAAGCTTTGGAAAATTTAAGTAAGTTAATAAGTGAAATTGAACTTCTTGAATATGTGAAATTCAGTTTCTTATTTATTTGAGTTTTGAAATTTGTAACTAAGTAGATGAATAAGTGGAATTGAATTTCTTTAGCAAGAGATAAAAATGTGATTTATTGAAATTAATGAAAGACTTGGAATTTTAAAGAATTTGATTTGACGAATTAAATTTAATTCAATTTGTAGGTTTTGGGATAATGGAATTAAACTTAAGTAATTGATTTAATGAATTAAAAATTAAATAGAAATTATTTTGAATGATAAATTAACTTAACGAATATCGAATGAAATCGACAAATGAATTTAAATCCATTTTAATGAAAAATTAAATTAATTTAAATGATTTTGGAATGAAAACTTATATACGAACTTGAATCAATATTTGAACTGTTTAAATATAAATTGAAATTGAATTATAAGATTTTGAAATAGTAATGGAAGTTTTGAAACGTAAATTATGGAAATATATTTAAGAAGTCAAATGAAATGTTGAATTTCAAATTCTAATTGAAATTGAAATTGAAATTGATTTGATTTTGAAATATATTAAACGACCAATCGGTGTAATAATTACGAAAGTTATTAAAAGAGACCGGAATCGATTATGGACACACTATCTGTCTAAACCAAAAACCGCTTTAATAACTATACGCGGAGTGTGATCCAGAATGAAGTGGTTGGAATGATGTGCGTGATGACTGAACAAAGAGACCGATAATGGATAGCCTTGACACTTGTGTCAAATTGGAAATGACTGAAACAGGAGCTGTGCCGGGCCAAATGGGGTTACCTACCTCGAGTGAACACACTTCTTCGAAAACTACTCATTACTTGTTATTGATTGGTACACCCTCGTACTTTTGGGAGTGTTGTTTCGCGGTGTTGCGATCGCTGCGGCGATGCGTTTTCACCAGTCTGGATCAGGCAAACGGTAGTTTCACTACCTTAGGTATTGCCTCATGTGCGTTGTCATACTTGTATCCCTATATACACGACCACTACGAATTAGTTTTGTGTTATACCTATGGAGTACTCCATGATATCCCACCAGTTTACGGTGGAGTTTACAGTGCTGTATAGACTATAACGCTTATAAAAATGTGTTAAGGGGGATAATGGTAACGCCTTAACACTATTTTGATATTTATATTACTGATAGACATTATCTATTTAGCGTATATTACTACATAGTAGATAGTTTAACGGATCCTTAAAGGATGGTTATACCAACGTCCTTTGAGTTATTGTACTTCAATTGTTATTTCACTTGAGTTGGATTTATTGATACAAGACTGTTAATCCTTACTCGAGTGTTTTGTGTTTTGCTTTACGCTCGGGTCAGACTGAGTGTACCAGTATTCAAGACTCACCTTCGGAGTTGGAGCTTCGCCTGGAGATCCAGTTATCTATCCAGCTTTCAGATATTCAGTTGATTGATGAATTCTGATTCTTGTATATGACTATTGTATTCGATACTTCTGTTGTAACTTATTTAACTCTGTTATATATATAGCTTCATGAACTACTATCTTTTACTTCCGCTGCATATTATTACTCTGTGTTTGTGATTCTGTGATTATTTATTTACTGTATATGTTCATTTTTTCCAAATTTAAATTAACAATTCGGTATTTTGAATTATTCAAGTCCGACATGTGCGGATGCGAATAGTCCAAAATAGCGAGTCGTTGCAGTTGATCTAAAAGAAGTTGCCTTCTCTGCCACCACAGATGTACGTTTGTAAAAACCCATGTACGTAATCATACAATGCCAGAAACTTGTCCATACAAGTTGTCCAGGAATTGAACAAATTGAAGGTACTTTCCTACCACATCCTATAGGGAAATCCCTAGGATTAGTAGTGGATAGTCCTTGCATTGGATGTTTCTTAACCAAGAGACTACTGCTACTATATGTATGTTTCGATTTTAATCCCAAACGATCAACAAGTAGCTCATCACTATGAAAATCCTAAATATCAATATCATCAATAGCCTGCACAATCGAATGCATAAATGTTGGTCCGAAGTGGTTTTTAGATAAATCTAATCCCGCTCTCTTAGCACCAGCATGAAAAAACGTTTCTCAACCTCACACAGAAACTAAATCTCGTAGACTTATCATGTCTCCAACTTTTAACTTGCTATCCTTCAGCCAAGAAGGAAGCTCGATAGATTGGAGTAATATTCCGCACTACACGAATCAACATCCCCAACACAAACAATAATCAAGCCTACGCAGATGGCTACGTAGTAAGTGTACGACTAAATATTTCCCACATCAAGTCGAGGAACTGAAAATGGCTAAATTTGATAGTCGGTTATTTAACTTTCAAAGCTAACAACAAGCATTTAGCACCATAAGCAATCACTAGGCCCTTTTAATTAATCTTTTATTAATTAAATCACTTTTCAAATATTCACTTCAAATTAACTTTTTTTAAAAGATATATTCTCAAAACCATTTCAACATTTCAATATTCGAAAGCAGTTCCGTATAATTATATCAAAAGTATAAACATATTCACAATTCTCTTTAGGAAAGCTTAATATTTTTCAACACATGCTTTATTGAGTCAAAACGAATGTTGCGTAAAACATCATTATGACAACTCAAAATCACTAGTATAGGGGTTTGATAATTAGAAGACATATAAATTGCATATAATATAGAAAACTTCTCCTCTAAAAAATCATTTACTATAACAATAGTGTTATAGTCCATGCTTTCCTTGCTTCTCAATGACGTCTATTTCAACAACGAATATTGAAATCTATGTATTCGATGCTCATACCTTTTAAAACATCTTCAAACCATTTAATTCCATTTAAAGATCACTTTTCGAAACATTCATTTAATTTAAAAGATTATTCACTGTCCAAATTTTATGGATGAAATTCCTTTACAAAATTCAATACTATTGCACATTTAATTAAAAGAATTATCCACTGTCCAAAATCGTGAATATATTTCCTTTAATAAACTTCCATATTGAACTTATCAAATTCAATTGATTTTTTATAAAACAACGTTTATAAATTCCAAATGGTTTTTTTGAAAACTTCCATCTATAAAATTACTTTATTGACCAATTGTAACGACCCTCAAATTTTGATAAATAAAATTGGTTAATTTAATTAGATTTTTGAAATTAAATTAGAAAGGAATAAAAGTTTTATAATGTAGTGTAACAGCCCGATATTTTCAGCCATTCGCATCCGCACATGTCGGACTTGAATTGCTCAAAATACCGTGTTGTAAATAAATTTGGAGCAAATGAAATACAATCACAGGCACAGAAATATCAGAATAACTCGTAGCGGAAATAAAAATACCATAGTAGTTGATGCAACACGATCTACAGAAGTTCAGAGGTTAGGTCGTTCACAAGATAAGGAAGCTTCGGTCCTAACTCTTAAGTCGTGCACGAGTCAACCTAAAGAAGTTTCGGTTTTAACTCGTAAGTTGTGCACGAGTCAACCTAAGGAGTCACGGGGGAAAAGCATACGAGTTAATATAAGTCGTTTCCGACCTAAGGAGTCACGGGGGGAAGGCTTACGAGTTAATAAAGAAGGATTGAGTCGCCTCCGAGCTAACTGGTTACCAGAGGGAAAAGGGTGTCGAGTTAACGACCTAAGGTCTTAGGTCGGCAGCGGCCTAAAGGAATAAGTGTTGTATATGAGCCGAGTTAACGAGTTACAACTCATGATAAGCCGACCTATTTAAGTCGTTGAGGAGATATGCCGTAGGGAGCTCGTGTTGCTTGAGTCGTATGAGTCTTGAGTCATCTGTGTTCTTTAAGTCGTGTGGTATTATAGGTCATCACCGACTTATGTGTGTGTTGTTGTAGTATGTCTTCTTTGAGTCATAAGTCGTTAGGTCGGCCATGCAGGGTCATTTGTTGAGTCGTTTTCATTGTGCTGTGTTGCACATGTGTTTGCGTTGTTAAGTCGTAAGTCGGCAAGGGTTGTTGTGTCGGTCATGTATACATTTGAGTCGTATGGGTTGTATTGTATTTGAAGCATAGCTGATAAGTCGGCAGCGACCTAGTTGAGTCGGTAGTGTTAAGTCGGTAACGACTTAAGGTCTGAGTTGGTTGTAAAACACTATAAATAGGGAGTGAGTTGTACATTTTTTAGTAGTTGATTTTTGAATAAAATTTCTTGTTGATTGCTGTGTGCTTTCATCTTAAATTGGTAGTTGAGTGTAATCTCCTATCTCCACTTTCGGTTATTCGAGTGCGCTCGAATCAACGATTGTTGAAGCTGATTCGCGGAATCAAGTGCGCTTGATCAATGCTAGAATAATTGAAGATCTTCTTTCACGGTATCGTGCGCGATCAACGTGTTAGAGATAGCTAGAATTCGGTATCTTCGGATCAACGAATTTGGGCATTTGGTATTCATCAATCCACCGATTGCTACTTTCATCGTTATATCGATTTTCTGTTAATCCGCTGCGTCAGTTTTGGTATCACAGCCATACTTAGCCAATCATAGCTAAGTTGATTCTTGGAGCCAAGTATTTGAAGTTTGAAGTTGTTCATCGTGTTCATCTTGAAGTTGCAACAAGAGGGAGACTTTCGATCCATTCCATTTTGGATCAAAGTGTTGGAAGGTGTTTGAATTTGATTTGTGATGAAGTGTGAAGGCCGAGCATAACATCGTGTTAAGTATAGGCCGTGCATCAGTTTTTGGTATCATTGTTTGAAGTGTTAAGCCGAGCCAAGTTGAATTGAGCCGAGATTTGTTTGACTTGTTTTGAAAGTCTAGAAGTATTTGTTGAAGTTTTTGAGAAGTTTTCAATCATGCCACCAAGGAGAGCTAAGCGTCATCAAAATGTTGAAGCGTTGTATAGAAGAGAAGAAGCCGAGCTCATGGAACAACGTATTAATGAGAAATTTGATGAAGGCATTGGAAAGTTATAGAAGTTGATGAATGATTTGAATCAAACTCAAAGGAGGAGATCACCAATCTCGAACCATGGAGGAAACCGAGTTTCGCCATCGGTTACGGAAGCGAGGAGGGTATCACCGAATTCTTTTAGAGATAGAAGAGAAACATCAATTTCATCATGGAGAGATCATCATGACTATGGACATGAAGAGATAAGAAGTCAACGTGAATTTGACAATGAGGCGTATAGAGATGAAGAGAGACATAGTCGAAGAAGCATGCATGAACGAAGGGATGATAATGGTCGAGATCGATGTAGGCATACTTTTGATTTTGATGAAGAGGGTGATAGAGCTAGCATTCATTTTCGAGATCGAGACCAAGTTCAAAATTCATATCGAGATGTGGATGAAGATCGTCGATGGGAATCGGGTATGAAGATGGAAATTCCAGAGTTCAAGGGTGGAATGGTAGCTAAAGAATTTCTTGATTGGTTGTCAAATATGGAGGAAATCTTTGATTTCAAGGAGGTTCCGGAGAAATGAAGGGTGAAGTTAGTTGCTACAAGGTTGAGGGGGAGAGCTTTGGCGTGGTGGCAGCAAACTAAACTTACAAGGGAGAGAATGGGAAAGTCAAAGATTGAATCATGGGAGAAGATGAAGAAGTTGATGAGAGCTACTTTCTTACCATATAACTATCAATCACTTATGTACCAGATGTTGCAGAATCTGAGGCAAGGGACGAAGTCTGTTAGTGATTATGCTGATGAATTTTACCAACTCATTGCCATGAATGATATTATGGAGACAAAAGAACCGCTGACTGCCAGATTTGTTGGAGGGTTACGAATGCAGATCCAGGATATGGTTAATATGTTTGATCCTAGATCAGTAGCAGAGGCACATCAGAAAGCGTTGGCTTGGGAGAAGCAAGGAAGGCATGGAGGTGGTGTGTTTACTAATTCCAATAATCAAGTGAAGGGTGTTAGTGGGAGTTCTAATGTTCCTAAACCTGTCAGTAAGCCAGTGGTGAAGGAGACTGAGAAGGCAAAGGTTAGCAGTGGTTTCAAATGTTACAATTGCCAGGAGTTGGGTCATAAAAGCAATGAATGTCCGAAGCCGAAGAAGGGAGCAATGGTTGCTAAGATTGAGGATGATGGTGAGGAGGCATAATGTTCAAATGCACCTTATGTTGAGGAGGAAGAAGAATTGTCTGGAGATGAAGGTTGTAATCTTATGATGAGGAGGTCATGTCTTACACCAAAGCAAGAAGAAGATTCTAGTTGGTTGAGAAGCAATATTTTTCAGTCGACATGCACTATTCTGGAAAATGTTTGCAAGTTCGTTATTGATGCTGGAAGCTGTGACAATATTATCTCTACAGAAGCAGTAAGGAAGTTGAACTTGAAAACTGAGAAGCATCCTAAACCATACAAGCTAGCATGGTTAAGGAAGGGTGGTGAAGTAAAGGTGTGTCGAAGGGCTTGTGTTAATTTTTCTATTAGGAAGAAGTACAAAGACGAAATTTGGTGTGACGTTGTAGACATGGATGTGTGTCATCTGTTGTTGGGCAGACCATGGCAGTTTGATAGAGCAGTACAACATGATGGTCGTGCTAATAGCTATAGTTTCATGTTCGAAGGTACTAAAATCACTTTAGTTCCCAAGAAGCAGCAACAGAAGGAAAGCAAGCTAGAGGAGATCGAAGAGCTGAAAACTTTATTATCTTTGAAAGAGTTTGTTAAAGAAGTTGAAGAGGAGCCTGAAGTCGTTTTATTGATTGGGCGAGAGTGTAGTGAAGAGGTTGAAATTTCAGAAGAAGCAAAGCCAGTTTTGAAAGAATTTGAAGATGTCTTTCCAGAAGAGTTGCCTAAGGAGTTACCGCCACTGAGGGACATTCAACATCAAATTGATCTTGTTCCGGGAGCAGTTTTACCACATCGACCACATTACCGAATGAGTCCGAAGGCACATGAGGAGTTACGAAGACAAGTGGAAGAGTTGTTAGAACAGGGACGTGTTCAGGAAAGCTTGAGTCCTTGTGCAGTACCAGCATTGTTGGTGCCGAAGAATGATGGAACATGGAGAATGTGTACCGATAGTAGAGCTTTGAACAAGATTACTGTTCGTTACAGGTTTCCTATGCCAAGGTTGGTTGACTTGCTAGATCAGTTGAGTGGGGCTACTATCTTTTCGAAGATTGATTTGAAGAGTGGTTATCATCAGATTCGGATTAGACCTGGAGACGAATGGAAGACAGCCTTCAAGACGAGAGAGGGGTTATACGAATGGTTGGTTATGCCATTTGGTTTATCAAATGCACCTAGTACATTCATGCGGGTGATGAATCAAATCTTTAGACCATTCATTGGGAAGTTCGTGGTGGTTTATTTCGATGATATTTTGATATATAGCAGGAGTATGGAGGAGCACGTTCAACATTTGAGGGAAGTGCTGATTATTCGTCGTGAGGAACAATTTTATGCTGCTACGAAGAAATGCGTGTTCATGACGCATAGTGTTTTATTTCTAGGATATGTTGTCTCTGAGAAGGGAATCCAAGTGGACCAAAGTAAAGTTGAAGCTATTAGAAATTGGCCACGACCTAGAACTATCACTGAAGTTAGAAGTTTTCATGGATTGGCATCATTCTACCGAAGATTCATTCCACACTTCAGTAGTGTGATGGCACCAGTTACTGATTGCATGAAGGGGAAACAATTTTCTTGGACAGAGGAAGCTGGGATTGCTTTTAAGAAGATCAAGGAACTGTTGACGACAGCACCAATTCTTGTTTTGCCAGATTTTCAATTATTGTTTGAGCTACACACTGATGCATCAAAAGTTGGAATTGGGGGAGTCTTGAGTCAGAGTGGAAAACTCGTTGCTTATTTCCGTGAGAAATTATCAGGAGCAAAGATGAGATATAGTACGGACGATGTTGAGTTTTATGCCATTGTGCAAGCTGTGAAACACTGGAGGCATTATCTATTCCAGAAAGAGTTTGTTCTTTACACTGATCATGAAGCTTTGAAGCATTTGCAAGGACAGGATAAGATTTCAGCGAGACATGCATCGTGGATTGCTTATTTGCAACAGTTTACATTCGTTGTGAAGCAAAAATCTGGAGTAACGAATCGTGTGGCTGATGCATTGAGTAGGAGGAGTCATTTATTAACAACAATGAAAGTTGAGGTGATCGGGTTTGAATTGTTGCCATAATTGTTTGAGGAGGATCCTTACTTTGCAAAGTTTGTTGAGAAAGTTAAGGATGGGAGTACTGATGAATTTATGATGGTTGATGGATTCTTGTTTAAAGGAAATCGATTATGTATCCCAGAGAGCAGTTTGAGATTGAAGATTATCAAAGAATTGCACGAAGAAGGCCATGTGGGTAGAGATCGTACTTTGCAGTTAATTTCTCAATCTTATTTTTGGCCATCAATGAGGAAAGAGGTTGAAAAGTTTGTGGAGAGATGTCATATATGTCAGGTTTCGAAGGGAACAGCGACAAATGCAGGATTGTATATGTCGTTACTTGTACTATCTAAACCGTGAGTTGATATCAGCATGGATTTCGTTTTGGGTTTGCCTAGAACTCAAAGGGGAAATGATTCTATATTTGTTATGGTGGACAGATTTTCGAAAATGGCACATTTTATTGCTTGTAAGAAGACGGCAGATGCTGTTCGTGTTGCTCAGTTATTCTTTAAAGAAATCTATAGTTTACATGGGTTGCCAGAGTCAATTGTTTCTGATCGGGATACTAGATTTTTAAGCCATTTTCGGTTAAGTTTGTGGAAGATGGTGGGAACGAAGTTGAACTTTAGCAGCGCTTATCATTCGCAAACAGATGGACATACCGAAGTTGTTAACAGATCATTGGGAAATTTGTTGCGATGTCTTGTGAAGGACAATCTGAAAAGTTGGGATATGAAGTTATGCCAGGCAGATTTTGCTCATAATCATGCAGTGAATCGTAGTACGGGATTCAGTCCATTTCAGATTGTATATTCAAATTTACCAAGGGGACCATTGGACCTAACGGTAGTGCCACAACCGAAGGGGACAGTTAAACGGGCTGTTGATTTTGTTGAAGGTTTGACGGAATGTCATAAAATCGTTCAGGAACGATTGGAAAAGTCGAATGAAAAATATAAGAGGTTTGCAGATTTGAAGCGACGAAATGTTGAATTTAACGAAGGTGATTTAGTGTATGCTGTGTTAACAAAGGATCGTTTTTCAGTGGGCGCTTATAACAAGTTGAAAGCCAGAAAAATTGGTCCTGTCAAAGTTGTGAAACGAATTAATGAAAATGCTTATAAAATGAAGCTGCCGGAGGATGTGTACACTTCTGACGTGTTCAATGTTAAGCATCTTGTACCATATTATGGAGATAAACAATCTGTTGGGGAAGAATTTACAAATTCGAGGACGAATTTTTCTCAACCAGGGGAGGATGATGCAGCACGATCTACAGAAGTTCAGAGGTTAGGTCGTTCAAAAGATAAGGATGCTTCGGTTCTAACTCTTAAGTCGTGCACGAGTCAACCTAAAGAAGTTTCGGTTTTAACTCGTAAGTCGTGCACGAGTCAACCTAAGGAGTCACGGGGGAAAAGCATACGAGTTAATATAAGTCATTTCCGACCTAAGGAGTCACGGGTGGAAGGCTTACGAGTTAGTGAACAAGGATTGAGTCGCCTCCGAGCTAACTGGTTACCAGAGGGAAAAGGGTGCTGAGTTAACGACCTAAGGTCTTAGGTCGGCAGCGACCTAAAGGAATAAGTGTTGTATATGAGTCGGGTTAACGAGTTACGACTCATGATAAGCCGACCTATTTAAGTCGTTGAGGAGATATGCCGCAGGGAGCTCGTGTTGCTTGAGTCGTCTGTGTTCTTTAAGTCGTGTGGTATTATAGGTCGTCACCGACTTATGTGTGTGTTGTTGCAGTATGTCTTCTTTGAGTCATAAGTCGTTAGGTCGGCCATGCAGGGTCATTTGTTGAGTCGTTTTCATTGTGCTGTGTTGCACATGTGTTTGCGTTGTTAAGTCGTAAGTCGGCAAGGGTTGTTGTGTCGGTCATGTATACATTTGAGTCGTATGGGTTGTATTGTATTTGAAGCATAGCTGATAGGTCGGCAGCGACATAGTTGAGTCGGCAGTGTTAAGTCGGTAACTACTTAAGGTCTGAGTTGGTTGTAAAACACTATAAATAGGGAGTGAGTTGTACATTTTTTAGTAGTTGATTTTTGAATAAAATTTCTTGTTGATTGCTGTGTGCTTTCATCTTAAATTGGTAGTTGAGTGTATTCTCCTATCTCCACTTTCAGTTATTCGAGTGCGCTCGAATCAACGATTGTTGAAGCCGATTTGCGGAATCAAGTGCGCTTGATCAACGCTAGAAGAATTGAAGATCTTCTTTCACGGTATCGTGCGCGATCAACGTGTTAGAGATAGCTAGAATTCGGTATCTTCGGATCAACGAATTTGGGCATTTGGTATTCATCAATCCACCGATTGCTACTTTCATCGTTATATCGATTTTCCGTTAATCCGCTACGTCAGTAGTTCATGAAGCTGCTATAACAAACTCTCAAAACATAATACATAATATTAGTCTGAAACATATACAATAGAAATCTCAAATACATAGAAGTTTATAAATACCAGAGCTGAAATAGAACAACGAAAACTGAAAGGAAATAGATAACTAGACAAGCAGAATCTCCAGCGATTCCTAGCTCCAGAAAAGAAATCCAAAGCTAAGCTGTAAATACTCAGACTGACCCGAGCGTAAAGTAAAACACAAAACACTCGAGTTAGGACAATATATACTTATATAATGTAAACCAACTCAAGTGAACTGTAGTAGAAATGCACAATAACTTAAAGGATGCTTGGGATCGCCCATCCTTTAAGAATCAGTTAAACTATAACTTAAATACAACCCGTGGTTAAAATTTCAAAATGATATTTTATACTTCAAAATCAAATATCATTTCAAAATTCAATATCATTAAAAATCCATTTCAAAATATCAAAAATATAATATCTTCTAAACTACATTCATTTTTATTTAATTTAAATACCATTACAAAACACATTTCAAAATAGTTTATATTTCAGAACAAATTACTTCATTTTAAATCATAAAATGAAGTTATTATATTTAATAATTAAATTATTAAATTTACAAAATTTTAGTCTTCAAAAATTCATTTATCCACTTAATTTGTTAAAACAGATGAAAATTCAACTTTCGCAGCATTTAGAAATTGCTACAGAAAGTTACATTCAAAACATTTCAATTTAACAAAAGATAGCATAAAAAATGCTGCGATACGGTTACATTAGTTTCAAATAAAACTTAGTTAAATTCAACAATTATAACATTTACAAAAATGTTATGATAGCCTTTAATTAAACTTAGCCATTTGGTTCGTTATTATCAACTACAGCATTTACAAATGTTGTGTTATCATATACATTAGAATTAATAGCATTTGTGAAATGCAGTTAATTAACTTCAAATATTCAGTATAATTTCACAAATAATTATATTTTTATTTAAATCATTTTTAGCTTATAAAATCATATAATTTCACTTTTAAAATAATCATTCAAATGCCCTTATATTCAAGATTTTATAAAATTAAATCTCCATTCAAAAATCAAAATTTAATAATAATTCACTTATTAAATTCCAACATAAAATTTCAAATTCATTAAATTAAATTTAACTTAACACTTAAGTTTAAAATTTTCAAATATAACTTAATTTCATTTTTATTTACTTAACTTAAAATTCACTTTTAAGCCAAATTCACAAATTTCCAAATTTTTGTTATATTTCAAAATCTCAACTTAAATATTCATTCATTTCACATTTTAACTTTATTCAAAAATCATTAAATATATTATAAAAATCATTTTTAATTCATTTAATTCTAAATATCATAAATTTATCATATTTTAATATTTAATTTAAATTCCATTTATCACCAAATTATAATTTCCAAAATAACTTACATTTCAGATTTCCTAACTTTACCATTTATTTATTTCACTTATAAATTTTCAGAAAATCAATAATGCTTTACAAAAATCATTTTTAATCAAATTTAAATCAAAATATTATAATATTTACATTTCTAAAATAATTTAAAATTTTTAGAAAAACATATTTGAACAACGGTTCTGTATTTCATTTTCTAGCCTAGGTAAAGTGATACAGGTAATATATCATTTCAACCCGTAATTTACAAAGAAAACCCGGGTTTGATCATTTCAAACCCGCAATCCCAAGTAAAAGAAAATAATTGGAAATCATTCAGGCCTATCATTTCAGCCCATAATGATTTTCTCCTATTCTAAAGTCCGTTCGGGTATGTATCATTTCAACCCATAGTGATTCTAGTCTACAGGGAACTTGCAGTGTGATAAACTGATGAAAGTAACATAATAGAATGAAATAACAGTAACATATGATATAACAGGTGTAAATATGGGTGTGAACATCATATGAATATAATATAGCAGTTATAACAGGATGATATGCATTTACAGATTCAGGTGATGTCAGTTTATCACTATATAAGTACATATTAGTCTGGTGAGATTTACTCACCTGTTCAAAGCTGGAGATCGCTACCAAAGCAACAATACGACACTATGAAGGCACGACAACACTACTATAATTTTGAGAGTGGAGAGTCAAAGCTATACCCCTTGAAACATTTAAACAAAACAATACAATAGACATGAATAAACACTTCACATATATTTAAATAACTTATATATACAAGAACAAATCAAATCCAAACCAATTGCACTTGCCTCCATCTCACATAGACTCAGCCATGGCTGGAAAATACATGACTATGGCATGTTCTAGGGTCTGGTTATGGACCTATAGGGGTCGTCCTAACCTAGAGAAATTGGTGCAAATATTTGTGAAGCAAGATCTAATGTTCAAAGGCAAAAGCATGGATTTCAAAGCATCTTATGGTTCGACCAAGGCCAAGGGGCATGGATATTTCAGGTGGGGTCAGGTAGTGGTGTGCAGAGGTGTTCTAGGTCGGAATTTGGCTGGTGAATGTGGTGTTTGGTCGGCCTAGGTGGAAGAGAGAGGTGGTGATAGGTGAATGGTCTCGGCTAGGCATGTAGGTGGAGTTTGGTTCATTTTTAGGTGGATCAACACCATTATTTTGCATGACTATGGATGGGGATGGGCTGGAGGAAGTGTTTACCAGAGGGGATGGTGGTGGAGGCGGCCAAGGTGGTGGAGGAGAGCAGGCCGATCCAATAAAGATGAAGAAGGCAAGTGCAATCACAAAAGAAAACAAAGAAAACATGAAAAGAAAAGAAGTTTTTACCAAAAATTTTGCAAGCAATGGAGATGGACGGCTATTATGGAGATGAGAAAGGTTTGTATTCGTGAATTATGAGAAAAATAAGTGGCTGAGAGAAAGAATTAGGTCGGCCAAAGCAATTGAATGCAAGGGGTCGGAAAATGAAGAGGTGGAAAACAAAAGGTCTCAAGCAGCTAAAGAGTCACAAAACTCTTCGAATTTCTTTTGTATAAATTTGTAATTTATAAATACATATAAAAATGATAAATAAAAATAAAAATAAGATACGAAAAAAAAAAATTTAATTAAATAGAATTTAAATTAAGAAAATGGCTAAAAATTGCAAACTAGGCTTTAAAAATTAGAAATAACTTCAATAGACTTTGGAAAATTTTATTTAAATTTAAATACATGTAAAATGAATAAAATAAAGAAAAACCCAGAAAGTAAGAGTTAATGCATAAAATAAATAAATAAATTTTAATTATATATAATTAAATTAAGAAAATAGCAAGGAAAAATGGAAACTAGGCTTGAAAATTAGAAAATAGATTCAATAAGCTTTGGAAAAATTCTATCAACACTTTAAAAATATTTAAAATACAAAATGTATATAATATAACATATTAACACATATTAAAATAAAGTATGACAAAGAAAATATAATTTATATAATTTAAAGTAAACAAAATTGCTAAATAAAACAAATTGCATTCAATATTGAAATATACATAACTTTCACAATTTAAGTCCATTTTCAACGAAACGAAAAGCAGTGTCCAAATTATTAAATCTATTTCCATAATAAAATATAAAATTTAAGAATTTAAATATTTAAATTTTGAAATTTAAAAGTCAACGTTTGAACTGTTTGAACAGAAATACACTTTTCAGTAAAATATCCAATTTATACTAGTTTGAAATTATAATTCCCATAATAATCAACATTTATATTTAAAAATGAAATATTTGAAATAAAAAAGTTTAAAATAATTTCAAAATGAAATAAATTTGAAATTAAAATATACATAAAAATCTAGGGTTGTTACACTCTCCCCCACTCAAATCTTTTCGTCCTCGAAAAGGAAGGAAGCGGAGAAACAACAAGAAAGAGCAATAGGTTGGAATACATCCCCGAAAAAAGGTAGGGAAAAAATATAGCTAGGAGGTAAACAGGTTGAAAGACAAGGACGAACCATTATTTGAACCATTATACATTTCAATTGATTTTTTTTAGTATGATGAATAGTCATTTGATTCAAATCTGATGGTTCAAAGTAAACAGTATTTAAAACATTTTAAATTTTTAGAAGGGAAAATAACTTATCAAAATATTCTTTATATAATACTTTATCAAAATACTTTTATAACTCGATGTCTTAACTAGTTTACTTTCGTTCCTGCAAACTCTGGCCATACGCTGATCAGACTCAAAGCTAGAATTCTTCAGGTACTTGGTAGACTTGTTTCAACACCCGGTGAAAATACTGGAAATCTCTTTTAAAAAAACAGATATGGAAAGTACAATCCAAACAAATCAACCAAACCAAAACAGTTGTCTAACCATGGATTGCAGATACACAATGGTTACGCCTGGATCCCCCAGAAAACAATCCGTATCCGTATGCTTTCTCAGCCCTGCGAGTTACGCCATGATGACGAGTAGAATGCAGGATACACAATGGTTACGCCTGGATCCCCGAGGAAACAATCTGTACCCCCAGGCCAGTCAGCTAGGCATTTGCGCTACTAATGCGACCTACATAGAGTGTAGGATACACAATGGTTACGCCTAGATCCCCTAGGAAACAATCCGTACCCCAGGCCAGCTTAGCCAGGAAGATGCGCTATGTAGTCGCGATCATAAGACCACGGGGATCGCCGTGGAATTCGATGGACACTCGAGTATCATATCCGGAAAACCCAAATCAAAGAGAGAGAATAATATCGATAGAATGAATCCACAGTGTAGCCACAAAACGGATATCAAGCAGAAGGAACTTTCCATATCTTTACTTCGAAAATATGTATCATATAGTACCTTTCAAAATCACTTTCAAATATCATGCTTATATAAATTCCATTATATATAAGATTTCATTTCAAATCAAATACTTTCCAAAATAATAGTATATCAAATCACACTTATATAAATTTCGATTATTAAGATTTCATTTTTCAAAATTGAGTACCTTTTCAAATCAAAAGTTCTCAAATCAATAGTTTTCAAATCAACTGCATACTTACACAAATCAATTTTTATATAAGTTCGATAACTCCCAAATCAAAGTATTTAAATAAACAAGGTTCTCAATTTCAAACCATTTCAATATCATTTCAGCTTCAAAATCATATATGATTTCACCAAATCATTTCTTCCAAATTACATAAATTTAGTTTCAAAGTTTCTTAAACAATAGATTTAGAAAATAATCCAAATTTCCAAATCAACAAAATTTAGGTCAAATAAATTCATTTCCATTTCAAACATGTATTCACTTCAAAAATCATAATACTTTCAAAGTTATAAATCTTTCGAAACCAAATACTTAAAATCATTTCACTTTGAAAATCATAACATTTTGAAATCATACATTTGAAATCATAAAACATGCCCTTAATTCTGTACATTTCAATTTTTTTTTCAATTAAACCAAAATTTAAAATTTTCAATTTTAATTCAATTCAAACCATCAGTTTCAATTTAGTTTTCCAACAAAACCATTTCAAAAATTATCAATTTCAAATATGGATTTAATTTACAAAATAAACTATTAAATCTCAAATATGTTTCAAGGCTTAAATATACCATATTTCAAAACTAAATTTCATAATTTCATATATCTCAAATTTTACTTCATTATTACTTAGTGTTGAAATATATTTATTCATAAATCCATTATTTTTAAATAAACTCAAATTACAGGTAAACCAAATATCCTTTCATACTAATATAAGCTTCAATTATTGATTTATCAAAATCAATGGATTTCAAAATCATTTCATACTTACATAGAGTTTATCTTATATAAGGATCAAAATTTTCAAAAAAATAAATTTCGCTGCATGAAAAGCCATATGGGATTGAACATCTTTTCTTACTAAAAGATTTTTAATTAAGAATAGTTTTGTATAAAAATAATTTTTATGAAAAATAGAATAAAACAGTTACTTTAAGAAAAAGAAAAATAGTTTTGAAAAATGGTTTTAAATTTTATAGTGGTTTTTCATAAAAGGAAAATTCCAATTAAATTACAAAGATATCCAACCCAACAACGTTCAATTTCAGCGTCAAGTATACCAATGATATTAGGATACAAGATGTACATATGTCATCATTTCGCAACATTATATTCGATCGCTCGCTCGATCACACAAGTTCGCTTTCGAACTAGTATTGTCCATTCGACTTCCCTAATGCGGACTTCGATATGGCTTCTCGACTAGAAGCCATCAGTTCCTTGCATAGCCATATACTATAATAGAGAATTCTAGAATCAAGCCAAAAATCCGCATCAAATATTCGCCATTAAGAATCAAATGAAAAATCCTAACATGAAATGGTATAATTCAGCTCGAACTTGTGTACTCAAACTTGGATCAGATTAATTATGCGAATAAAACGGCATACGTACAACTTATGTACCTATTCCAACTTGTTAAATAAATAGTTTCATAAAGATGTTACTAAGTTAAAACATTTAAAACCAAATTTTTCTCAAACATTTGAAGACTAATTTTTATCCAAAACATCTCAAAACTAAATTTCATATTAGTATAATTCAAAATAATCTTATTTATTTACTTAACAAAACAGTTTCAACTTATACAAATCATATTATTTCATACTTGAAACATACAAACTAAATTTATATTCTTTATCAAATATCTTATACCTTTAAAAAAAATTAGCTTTGAAAAGTTAACCTTGATTTGGAAGTGCTCGAATCTTAAAATAGTCGAAGAAATCATATTTTCAATCCAAGAGTCTGAAATCAACACTAAATCAGTAAATCAATTTCAAAAGATAGGTTTCAAACCCGAAACTCGAGAACTGAACACCAGCTTACTTTAAATCATTTCAAATATACATACATATATCTTTCAAAAATCAATCATACCTCAAAATATGAAATCAAAACTGGTTTCACAAAATCCCTCTCATAGCAAAGCTACCAGAGTGGCCTCTCCCCTACTCAGAAACTCGAAAATCAATGTCGATGATGCATGCATTCATCACCGAAATTATTTTCCAGCGACATAAGTGAGTTCTGGACTTCAATTAACTTTGAAAAACTTCTTTGAAATTCCTTCGAAATCATTGAATTTCATTCGAATACATTTGAAACATTTCTTATTTGAAAAAAATATATCTTTAAATCATATTATTATTATATATTTTCCAAAATCTTAAAACCGATTTCAAAACACCGGAGTTCGATTCCTCGAAATTCAAATTCAAAACCCTTCAGATATAAATCATTTTTGTATAAATCAAGTTTCTTATAAAGTTCAAAATTTCAAATCCTTTCAAAGCTTTAAATTTTCATTTTAAAAGGTATATAATCCTTATCGAAAACATTTCACTCTTCATATACAAAATATGGTCATCCCTAATAATTTCGATGTATGCACAATTTCAAAATACAACCAAACACAATTTTCCCAAAGGATGATTTAAGGAAGGATTTCAAACAAACAAAGGTTCAAAATTAGAGGAACTCTAATCAAATATAATTCTAGTTCGAAGATAAACTCAAATGAAGATGAGATAACTTAATTACCAAATAGAGGATAGATAAGCCTATATAAATCGCGGGCGATCTTAACCGGTCAACCGAGACTTTAGGAATATAATCAATACGGAAATCTAAGGCAAATCGACCTTCGATCTCCAGAGATAGAATCCGGGTAGAGCAGGAGATAGATAGCATCGACATCCGAGGATACAAAAATCTCCAGTGAATCAAAGCCAATTGTAAAGGAGTTTCACTTTACAAATCATTCAACGATTTACAGAATCACCGCCCTTTAGAGAGGTCATTCCAAAGTAGAGTTACGGAATGCTCCAAATCAAAAGGAAAAATGGGGAAGCCAAGACTGGATTCCAGAACAAGTGGGAGCGTTCCAAAGTTCAAGAAATCCTAATCGATAAGAATCCTAACCGAGAGATTTCAAACAAGGTAGATACAGTAGGAAAGAAGCTTAGAAAATCTTGGTTTCAAAATAAGAACATTTTTACACCAAAATAATTTTTGAAAATCCTTAAAAATAATTTGGAAATCATTTTATACTTCGAAAATACGTTCTCTCACAAAGAAAGGATTCTGAGATTGATTTCACTCGTTCTAGGGTATTTCTACCCTATCTCCAATGAGTTTTTGCTCCGCAGGCTAAGGTTTGCCAAAAAACCAAAGCTCTGATACCAACTGTAACAGCCCGATATTTTCGGCCATTCGCATGCGCACATGTCGGACTTGAATTGCTCAAAATACCGTGTTGTAAATAAATTTGGAGCAAATGAAATACAATCACAGAATCACAGACACAGAAATATCAGAATAACTCGCAGCGGAAATAAAAATACCATAGTAGTTCATGAAGCTACTATAACAAACTCTTAAATCATAATACATAATATTAGTCTGAAACATATACAATAGAAATCTCAAATACATAGAAGTTTATAAACACCAGAGCTGAAATAGAACAACCAAAACAGAAAGTAAAAAGATAACTAGACAAGCAGAATCTCCAGCGATTCCTAGCTCGAGAAAAGAAATCCAAAGCTAAGTTGTAAATACTCAGGCTGACCCGAGCGTAAAGTAAAACACAAAACACTCGAGTCAGGACAATATATACTTATATAATGTAAACCAACTCAAGTGAACTGTAGTAGAAATGCACAATAACTTAAAGGATGCTTGGGATCGCCCATTCTTTAAGAATCAGTTAAACTGTAAATTAAATACATCCCGTGGTTAAAATTTCAAAATGGTATTTTATACTTCAAAATCAAATATCATTTCGAAATTCAATATCATTCAAATCCATTTCAAAATATCAAAAATATAATATCTTCCAAACCACATTCATTTTTATTTAATTTAAATACCATTACAAAACACATTTCAAAATAGTTTATATTTCAAAACAAATTACTTCATTTTAAATCATAAAATGAAGTTATTATATTTAACAAATAATTATTAAATTTACAAAATTTTAGTCTTTCAAAATTCATTTATCCACTTAATTTGTTAAAACGATGAAAATTCAACTTTCGCAGCATTTAGAAATTGCTACAGAAAGTTACATTCAAAACATTTCAATTTAACAAAAGATAGCATAAAAAAATGCTGCGATAGGGTTATATTAGTTTCAAATAAAACTTAGTTAAATTGAAAAATTATAACATTTACAAAAATGTTATGATAGCCTTTAATTAAACTTAGCCATTTGGTTCATTATTATCAACTACAGCATTTACAAATGTCGTGTTATCATTTACATTAGAATTAATAGCATTTCTGAAATGCGGTTAATTAACTTCAAATATTCATTATAATTTCACAAATAATAATATATTTATTTAAATAATTTTTAACTTATAAAATCATATAATTTCACTTTTAAAACAATTATTCAAATACCCTTATATTCATGATTTTATAAAGTTAAATCTCCATTCAAAAATCAAAATTTAATAATAATTCACTTATTAAATTCCAACATAAAATTTCAAATTCATTAAATTAAATTTAACTTAACAATTAAGTTTAAAATTTTCAAATATAACTTAATTTCATTTTTATTTACTTAACTTAAAATTCACTTTTAAGCCAAATTCACAAATTTCCAAATTTTTGTTATATTTCAAAATTTCAACTTAAATATTCATTCATTTCACATTTTAACTTTATTCAAAAATCATTAATATATTATAAAAATCATTTTCAATACATTTAAATCAAAATATCATAAATTTATGATATTTTAATATTTAATTTAAATTCCATTTATCACCAAATTATAATTTCCAAAATAACTTACATTTTAGATTTTCTAACTTTACCATTTATTTATTTCACTTATAAATTTTCAGAAAATCAATAATGCTTTACAAAAATCATTTTTAATCAAAATATTATAATATTTACATTTCTAAAATAATTTAAAGTTTTTAGAAAAACATATTTTAACAACGGGTCTGTATTTCATTTTCCAGCCTAGGTAAAGTGATACGGGTAATATATCATTTCAACCCGTAATTTACAAAGAAAACCCGGGTTTGATCATTTCAAACCCGCAATCCCAAGTAAAAGAAAATAATTGAATTTTCAGCCTATCATTTCAGCCCATAATGATTTTCTCCTATTCTAAAGTCCGTTCGGGTATGTATCATTTCAACCCATAGAGATTCTAGTCTACAGGGAACTTGCAGTGTGATAAACTGATGAAAGTAACATAATAGCATGAAATAACAGTAACATATGATATAACAGATGTAAATATAGGTGTGAACATCATATGAATATAATATAGCAGTTATAACAAGATGATATGCATTTACAGATTCAGGTGATGTCAGTTTATCACTATATAAGTACATATTAGCCTGGTGAGATTTACTCACCTGTTCAAAGCTGGAGATCGCTACCAAAGCAACTATACTGACACTACGAAGGCACGGCAACACTACTATAATTTTGAGAGTGGAGAGTCAAAGCTATACCCCTTGAAACATTTAAACAAAACAATACAATACACATGAATAAACACTTCACATATACTTAAATAACTTATATATACAATCACAACTCTAATCCAAACCAATTGTACTTGCCTCCATCTTGCGTAGACTCAGCCACGGATGGAAAATACACGACTATGGCATGTTCTAGGGTCTGGTTATGGACCTATAGGGGTCGGCCTAACCTAGAGAAATTGGTGCAAATATTTGTGAAGCAAGATTTAATGTTCAAAGGCAAAAGCATGGATTTCAAAGCATCTTATGGTTCGACCAAGGCCAAGGGGCATGGCTATTTCAGGTGGTTTCAGGTAGTGGTGTGCAGAGGTGTTCTAGGTTGGAATTTGGCTGGTGAAGGTGGTGTTTGGTCGGCCTAGCTGGAAGAGAGAGGTGGTGATAGGTGAATGGTCTCGGCTAGGCATGTAAGTGGAGTTTGGTTCATTTTTAGGTGGATCAACATCATTATTGTGCACGACTATGGATGGGGAATGGGCTGGAGGAAGTGTTGACCAGAGGTGGTGGTGGTGGAGGCGGCCAAGGTGGTGGAGGAGGGCAGGCCGATCCAATAAAGATGAAGAAGGCAAGTGCAATCACAAAAGAAAACAAAGAAAACATGAAAAGAAAAGAAGTTTTTACCAAAATTTTTGCAAGCAATGGAGATGGCCGGCTATTTTGGAGATGAGAAAGGTTTGTACTCGTGAATTATGAGAAAAATAAGTGGCTGAGAGGAAGAATCAGGTCTGCCAAAGCAATTGAATGCAAGAGGTTGGAAAACGAAGAGGTGGAAAACAAAAGGTCTCAAGCAGCTAAAGAGTCACAAAACTCTTCGAATTTCTTTTGTATAAATTTGTAATTTATAAATACATATAAAACTGATAAATAAAGATAAAACTCAGATATGAAAAAAAATATTAAATTTTAGTTAAATAGAATTTAAATTAAGAAAATGGCTAAAAATTGCAAACTAGGCTTTAAAAATTAGAATTAACTTCGATAGACTTTGGAAATTTTTTTTTAAATTTAAATACATGTAAAATGAATAAAATAAAGTAAAACACAGCAAATAAGAGTGAATTCATAAAATAAATAAATAAATTTCAATTATATATAATTAAATTAAGCAAATAGCAAGGAAAAATGGAAACTAGGCTTGAAAATTAGAAAATAGATTCAATAAGCTTTGGAAAAATTCTGTCAACACTTTAAAAATATTTAAAAGACAAAATATATATAATATAACATATTAACACATATTAAAATAAAGTATGACAAAGAAAATATAATTTATATAATTTAAAATAAACAAAATTGCTAAATAAAACAAATTGCATTCAATATTGAAATATACATAACTTTCACAATTTAAGTCCGTTTTCAACGAAACAAAAATCAGTATCCAAGTTATTAAATCTATTTTTTCATAATAAAATATAAAATTTAAGAATTTAAATATTTAAATTTTGAAATTTAAAAGTCAATGTTTGAACAGTTTGAATAGAAATACACTTTTCAGTAAAATATCCAATTTATACTAGTTTGAAATTATAATTCCCATAATAATCAACATTTATATTTAAAAATGTAATATTTGAAATAAAACAAGTTTAAAATAATTTCAAAATGAAATAAATTTGAAATTAAAATATACATAAAAATCTAGGGTTGTTACATGTATATTGAAATAAATGTTAATAATGAATTGTAGAAATGGTTAATAAACCTAATGGTTGAAAATTTTGTAGGATCTAGATTAACCCTAGAGGGGGGGTGAATAGGGTTACAGCAAATTTTCTCGATTAAAACACAGAAAATAAACTGCAGAAATAAATATGCTGAAAAGTAAATCACACACAAAATTTACCCAGCTTCGGCAACCCGTGCCTACGGCTGCATTCCCAGATTTCTATTAGAATTAAACGGTATCCCGCTTACAAACACTCTACTAGACTCGCAGACCCTTTTGTTTCCGCTCACAAACACTCTACTAGACTCGCACACCCTGCTCCCGCATATAGAGTTTGGCTTACTCGCAAACACTGCTCCCGCCTATAGAGTTTTGCAAACTCGCACACCCTGCTCACTGATGTAACGACCCGATATTTTCAACCATTCGCATCCGCTAATGTCGGACTTGAATTGTTCAAAATACCGCGTTGTAATTAAAATTTGGCAAATCTCAAAATATACAGTAAATAATTAATCACAGAATCACAGACACAGAATTAGAATACTCACAGTGGAATTTATAAATACTTAGTGGTTCATGAAGCCACTATAAATAGTCTCAACAAATACAAATTACAAAGTCTTCCATCCCAAATATAGTTTAAATCATCAAATAGAAAATCCAAAAATCCCAAAGTCTTTATTTCATAAATAAGATAACGGACAGAAAGAAGCCAGCAACTTGAAAGGATCTACAGAAGTCCTAGCTCCGGGATGATGACTGAACTGCAACTCAGGCTGACCCGAGCGTAAAATAAAACATAAACACTCGAGTCAGGACATACATACTTATATAGTGTAAGTTAATTCAAGTGTACTGTAGTATAGAGCAAGTAACTTAAAGGATGCTTGGGACCGCCCATCCTCTAAGGATCTGTTAAACTATTTACTATGTAGTAATATTTCGCTATTATAATAATGTCTATTAGTGAAATAAACTTACTTTTTAATAGCGTTAAGGGGTTACCCATATAGCCCTTAACACAGAATATATTCCCATAGTCTATACAGTACCGTAATCTCCCCCGTACTGGGCGTCGTAAGAGGGCACTCCATAGGTATGGTACAAAACCAAAATCGTATAAGGCTCGCTATGGTAGGTGACACGACACAACTAGGCAATGCCAAGGTAGATATACCAATTGCTATCCGGACCGATGGAAACGCGTAGCCGCAGTTACCACCCACCTCGAACAACACTCCAAAATTAAAGGTGCGCACCAAAACAATCACAAAAGTAATAGAATGGCATACGAAGAAGTGCATCCAATCAGAGGTGCTACCTCATTAATCCGAGAATCGCTCCTGTTTTAGCCACCTTATGCCAACTCACGGGAGTCAGGTCCACGTATTTACCTCAAGGAAAACGTCACCACCATCCTACTTCATTCTGGAATCTCCACCGCGTACACGGTTGTCAAAGTGGTTTTCGGTATCAACAGAGAGTATGCCAGATATCCGATCCCGGTCTCTTTAACAACCAAACGTTATTATAACCCGTGGTTACAACTTTTAAAAATGGTATTTATACTTTAAAAATAAAAATAAATTTCAAATACATTTCAATATCATAATATCATTTCATACATCATTTATTTAAACATCAGTCATTTTATTTAATATAAAATACCATTTAAATCTGTTCAATTTATTTAGGAATTAATTTTCCTTTCAACTCACATTTAAAAGTCAAATTCTTCCATTTAAAACCATTTAAAGTCAATTCCTTATTTTATTTTTTACATATTAAACTCCAAAATTTAAGCCCTTTTTCCTAAAGATTATTTCCATTTATTTTAAACAATCCGAAAATTCAGTTTCCGTAGCATTTATGAAATGCCACCTAAAGTCTATAAGTTAAAACAGTTCATTTATAAAAGACAGCATTTAAGTGCTGTAATAAATTATTAACTTAACAATCAAATTTTAAATTCCCAAATATAACTTATTATCAGTTATTTCCTTAACTAAAACTCACTTTAACAAAATTTCAGAATTTCCCAAAATAAGTTATACTCCAAAAATTTTACTTAAACATTTATTTTTTTAACATTTTGACTTATTCAAAAATCATTATAAATTTTATAAAAATCATTTACATTTGAACCAGAATATTATAAATCTCCATTTAAAATACTTTTAAACATTTCAGAAAAATATTATATAAACCACGGGTTTGTATATAGTTTTCTAGCCTAGGTCAAGTGATACGGATTTATATCATTTCAATCCGCAATTTACAAAATCCCGGGTTCTATCATTTCAAACCCGCTATCCCAAGTTAACAAATAAATAATTAAACAATCAAATAAATGAACAAATGATTATCGTTCAGGCCTATCATTTCAGCCTATAACGATCTCAAATTTACAGGGAACTTACAGTGATGATTTAATCAGTAAATAAGCATTACATAGTATAACTGCAATAATATTACAATAGATAAACAACTGATGAGTTGTAAATTTAAAATGGGGTTTAACATCATACGTTATATCACAGGCAGATAAAATTTAATAAATAATTTACAAATACACTTGTGATAAATCACGGATATATAGGTATGTTTGTCTGGTGAGCAAAACTCACATTAAAGCTGCATAAATTTTGATTCAAATTGAAAATCCCCCGAAAAAGAATCGCACAGCGGGTAACGATCAAATTTTTCCCGGATGTCACGCCTAGATTCAAGATCCAAATACCGAATACGTGACTTTAAAAATTACGGTCAAAGCAAAAATTTTGAGACAATTGGAACGAATAGAGTAAAAGAAATTTTGGTTCAACTTTTGCTCGACCCCCTCACCCCACATCCCGACCCCAACTTCATAGGCTTGGCAATGCTATTTATTATTATTATTATTATTATATATATATATATATATATATATATATATAAATTTTTCCAACGGCATGTCCTACTTATCTAGTTTGAAAATATGAATTTTATGCAAACTTGCGTCTCTGCCTAGATAAACACGTCTCTGCCAAACTCCAAATCAAAACATGCACACATCATAACATCTCCATATTTTTAAAGTCCTTCCCCCTATAGTCACGCCTCCCCTTCAGTTTTCAAATAACACGTCAAATATCTCCATGCATAGATGAATACTATCCCATGCAACTATATGCTTCAAAGCATTGCAGGCCTTCAACTGAAACTCTTTATATTCTTTTGCCATTTTATGAACCATGCCTTGCAAAACACGTCCCATTTTGACATTCTATGTCTTCTTTCAAATTTGGAAAGCCTTCTGTCAGTTCTACTCAATGATATTACAGGGTTATGCTCGTCAATGGTCTTTATTTATTTTTTATTTTTTTCATTTTTTTTTCATTATGGCTATAACAACCTATATCAACTACAGGAACACACGCATGAAATCTCTACAGAATGCAACTAAGCTTGACTTCCTATATGATATGCACGGCAAAACATGGCAACACTATCAGGGGGAAAAGAAAGGCATGTACTTAGTCAAAGACGGCAGAAATATGGAGTGAGAAGTAGCCGAGCAAGGTGAAAAAGAAAAGGAAAAAAACTGAAGAAGGAAAACAAAAATACAAGGGAGGGAGGAAGAAAACAGAGAGAATACAAAAGAAGAAGAGGAATAGAAATATTACCTGATTGTATGCAAGCTCACGAGAAGAAACAGAGAGAGGATAGTGGAATTTTGTAACTGAGTATGGTGTGTATATATATATAGATAAACAACTTGTGAAATTTGAGGAAGAGGCATTCGAAAAAAATATGTGTGATTTCGTTCCAGTTTTCTTTAGTTTGATTTCTAGAAAAATATGCGCGATTTATATTGCCAGATTTGAATGGATAAGGCTTGCATTGTTTGATTAGCAAGGTTTAAATGCAGAGAAGAAACGGCAAGCATTGATGGAAGATAATTTATACGTGATTAATATTGCCAATATTGCGTTGATTTATGTCACGGAGAGAAAATGGTAAGAAATTAAATTTTCTGATTGATTGAATTTTAGAAGGCACGCAATTATATTTGATTGAGAGGAATGAATGGCAAGTGGAATAAAATTTATTTGTGAAAGTTTTTAAATCAAATCTCTATAAAGAGGCAAATGACAAAGATGTTAAAGGAAATAAATTTCACTGATATGTCACGCGCGAGGAAAGCAAGTTTGATATCTTTCCAGATGATATTTGCGTGAAAGGGAAGCACGATTTTGAAAACAATATTGGTAGTGGGAATCTCCTTAATCAGTGCATGATTTTAGAGAAATGGATAGGCACGAAATCAATACGTTTTGGTTGGAAATCTCCTAACTGATTTTATTAATCCATATAGATATTGAAATATAATTTTTTTTAAAATACGCCAAACTGATGCATTACCATACGCCCAAAAATTTATGCAAAAGTAACATTTTTAATTTATACGTTTTTACGTTACTTATACCATTACAATGCGTGCTCTTTTTAAATTCGAAATTATTAGTTTATTAATATGCTATAAATTCTTAACATTTATTACTAAATTAAAAAGATAAAACTTTGGTTATATCTCTCTCTGATTCTTATTGCCATAAAAAGGCGATTTATTATCCAAATGGACCAAATATTACAAATTTTTAAAGCAAGTATATAATCCAATTTTTTATTATTATTAAAATTCCCATTTAGAGTTATCCTTAAGCAAAGTGAAACTTTCATTTATTATTTAGCATTTTGGAAATGATTTGATCAAATTAATATATATATAAATTGGGAAGAAAATTTTACTGGAAAGAGAAAAATAACGTAAGAGATATGAGTAAAGAGAAAAACGCATATGAAATAGGCAAGCAGATAGGAGAATGGATACTGCGCATGACTGAGATTTAGGAGAAAATTGTGTTTTGAAAAATGAAAGAAATAAATTTTGTTGAATGGAAAAAAAATCTATGGAAATCAAATTTTTTAAAGTAATGCGTTGAATTTAGAGGCAACATATTTGATTTGAATGCTAGAATATTCCTTCCCTCTAAAACACATGCCACTCATAAATTTACTCATTTACACTAAGGTCATATTTTTAAGAATGTGTACCATAGCCATAATATTTTATGCCCAAAATATACCGAAATAATGGATTAAAATTCTATACATTTTCTTATATATAATCTTATATATATATATATATACGGTATTTATTCCCTAAATTTACGCGCCCTTTTTAACGGGTAATTACCCAGTTCATTTATACACTGAAAAAAAATTCAAAATTCTGACCGTGCTGAGACTCGAACTCGTGACCTGTCGTGAATAGCCCAAATGTCTTAACCACCTAAGTTATTAATGTTTTCTTAATTCAAATTTGATTTTGCTAGAAATTAAGTTATTTACCATCTTCGAAAAAACCCAAATTTCCAAATTAAAGTTAATTCTTAACCATGTCAAAATTTCAGAGATCTTATTATTTAATTAAAAATTTGGTCAATTGTTTTTATTGTTATTTTTAATCACTTTAAAATTTAGATTTTTATATAATAAACCCCAAAGTTTTTAAAATACAAGTGAAAAATACTTGTTAAACATTTGGGCTGTTACAACCGAACTAATTCTAACTAGACAATCTGACACTACCTACAACCTAGGTGGTGATTTACAAAAATTTTTTGACTCGAAAAGTAAAAACAACTTCAAAAATAAAACCAGCAGCAAAAATTAAAATATAAACTATAATCCCTGATTTTTGCTCAAAATAAAAAACCCCTTTATAAAATTAGGCCCTAAAAACTAAATCCCCTTTTAAAAATAAACAAGGCCGGCCCCTTGTTTTCTTTCACTAGCCCGATCCACTTCTATGGTTTGTGACGATGGCGGCTTCGTTCTTCTTTCTCGAATTAGGGATTCGGCTCTTGTGAGAATTATGGGCGTTTTCCAATTCAATTCTCTGAATTGCTCACGACTCTCTGATGTTCTTATTTTCTGGTTCACGTTACTTGTGCTTCGTTCGTTCTCTGATGATCGATTCTACTTGCAGCTGCTCCTTTGATCGAGTTTGAGAGATTGGTATGTAATTTCTCTGTTTGTTTGTGCTTTTGTGATTTTCGAACTCAAACTCAATGCCGATGATGATGACTTGGGATTGTTATTTATATGAATTCGAATACACTTAATTCGTTCGTATTCACGTGCGCGACTTCATCACTTTCCTAATGTTTCAATTGCTTGATGCGCACGGCTTTCCTGATATAATTTCAACTTGTTACACACGGCTTTGATTATCAAACGTTTGATTTATCTTGAATAATACGGCCAAACTTTCCTAAATTGATTTTTGACTTTTTCAAAGATACGTTCACGAATTTTCTTGTTGACTTCTGTATGCTTCCACATGATTTCGACTTCGAACATGTTATTCACTGTTTCCACATGAACTTCTTTATTGCTTTCGATGTCACTGGTTGTTGCAAGCATGAATTGTGCATTTTGTTCATTTGAGTTTTGTCTCTGATCTTTATCGGCACTGGCTGTTGTCTTTGTGGTCTTCTCATTGCATATGAACTTGGTCCACTTGATGTTGTAGCTTTCAAGTATTTTTACATGTGCATCACTTGACTTCTTATATTGCCTCCGATCTGTTCACCTGTAGTCTTCATTTGCATACTATTGTTGTCGCTGACTTGAACTGTCCACTGCATTTACTCTGGTTTCTGTAGTTGTAATTGTTTCTGACCTGATGGCTCTGGCTATTTGCACTTCTTCATCATGTTGTATTCATCTCCCTGTACTTGCTGCCTGGATTGATTCTGTCCACTTCATGTTGTTGACTGCATTATTGAAGTGTGTCTGACCATGTTTGTGTATATAAGCAGTTTGAAGTTGCTGACTTCATTTGTTTACTTGATGTCATGATTTTCCTGGTTTCACTTGTGTACACTGTTGCACTAAGTCTCTGGTACTTCATGCATGTTTTCCATTGTTGCTTGAGCTGTTTCATTTATGATCTGCCATGCTTGTTGTTGCCAGTTTGCATGTACATTCCACTGCCCTTGTGTCTGCACTTGTGAACTTTGTTGCATTCATGTCTTCGACTGTTTGCATACACTTTTGGTCATGTTGTACTTCTGGTTGGTCACTTGATTCAGTAGTTTGTTGTGTCACTTGATTCAGTAGTTTGTTGTGTTGGAACTGGACATGCTGTGAAGTTGTGCATTTGGTCTTGATCATATCTGATGTTGTTGGACCTGATTTTCAATGTGGGTCTTTTCATTGTGTTGGTTACTGATGCATACATGTTTGTTTGAACCTTGCACATTTGAGTTTAACTATGCACTGCTTCGAGTCAGGTTGCATGGTCACTGATGTGTGCTGTGCCATTGCTTATTTTGGTTCATTGGTCTGCTTGGTCATTGTACCGCTGAACTTGATTCACTTCATGTATGGCTGTTCTGATTTGTTGAAGCTTTGAACTATTTGCAACTTGACACTGTTGTACACTTGCTCTTGTTGGCTGCGCACACGAGTTGGCGAGGCAGTGCACACGTGTATGAATGTACATGTGTGTATTGCAGCCACTTATGATTACCTTGTCCCTGATGCGTTATCAAGTGTATATATCTATGTGCACGACTTTGTGATGAATTCAAGTGTGAATGATGACAAACAACCCAAATAACTGAGGCAAATCATATTTACAAAAATCATATTTCATTTTATATTGCAAAAACATTTCTTTTTCAATTTTACTGCGTTAGTGAATATTTTTGCAGATTGCTCAGATGCTGGATTCAAACTGGAATGCAGTTGAAGACAAAATACGAGTGTGAGTGATATGTAGTGAGGTTATTAATGTAAATCAAATTGTGATGTATTCAAAAATGTATATGTATAGTGAGAGCATGAATTTGTACTATTCAAGATTGTAATAAATATTTGTTTGAATAAAATTTCTATTTGAATTCAAATTCCATTCAAATTCTGTGTAACTTGTTCTGTTTGAATTCAAATTCAAATTCTGTGTAATTTATTTTATTCGGCAAATATTTATTTAATCTATGAAAAAACAAAATAGTACATTACCAAATACATTTAAATGAATATATATGTTTATTATCATCAAACAAAAACATATAAGCGCATATTCAACAATCTCCCCCTTTTGATGATAACAAACATATATTTAAGATTTTGTACATGTGTTAAATGTATTTGATCAATGATATACTCAAATTTCTCCCCCTATTTAAATGCATCCTCTCTACATGATGCTCCCCCTACATATATGCACACAAATAGAAATATTCAAATAAGCCTAGATGCAAATGGAAAATTACTTGACTTTTGCTTGATTCTACCTGACAAAATCTTAACTTTTCTCTCCCCTTTTTGTTATCAGCAAAAGAATAATAGTGTTAGAGAAAATAGAGATAGAGTGATCGTTATTAATCCAACATTAAACTCAAATTGAATATAAATATTAAACTTCAATAAGAATCAAACAAAACCATAACTACCCTTGTTAGGCGCATATTCCACTTTTAGAAATGACGGATATGATGTTCATATAAAATCATACAGTTGAATCTTCTTGTGGTACATTTATATCAGGATTTTGAATATCTACTAATCATGCATAACTGTTAGGACTTTTAAATGAGATTAGTAGTATTCGAATTTAATTTTTAAAATGAAATCAAGTATCTTCTAACCACGCATGACCGTGAGGACTTTTAAATGGGATTAGAATCAACTTGTCTATTTAATCAATTAATTTTGATATGCGTTCCGTACATGCATAACCGTAAGGACTTTTAAAAGAGCATGGAAGCACATAATCAAAAACCCATGTAATTCACCCATGCATAACCGTGAGGACTTTTAAATGAGAGTGAATACTTTGGATATTTTCTTTTTACAAAAAAATGTGAAATGAAAAACAAACAATCCCTGAATATTGTACAACATATTGACAAACTATATTGAATATTTGATAAACCATGGTCGATAGAAATATGATAGATATAGAAATGATCATGGAATCTTTACCCAACAAAAAAGTTTTATAATTCTTGTTTTAATTCCTAATTTTTTTTTCCAAATATACTCTCTTGAGTAATGTATGTTGAATATCAACACTTATCACTTTTTCAATACTATTTATCTTTTTGATAATTAGTAGGGAGTCGGATTAGTCAAAATTTGTCATTTAAAATTAAATAAAAATGACTAATCTGAAAATATGGTCAAACAATTTTTTTCTCGAAGGGGTTATATGAGAAAAAATCCTGCTAAATGAAAGATCATTTCAAGTGAAAAATATGCAGATATTTTCTTTGAAAAACGATGCAGCAAATGAATGTTTCAAAAATTAATCACGTTACACTAGTAATTTTTCTATCAACTATATTACCAGTGTAATCTGCATCTGAATTTCTTATTCACTCCAAAATCTCACTAACTAAATTTGATAATCCAGACAATGAAGCGTGCATCAAAAATTTCAACAAACTATCTCAGAATGAAATTTGAAATGAAGCCATGTTAACACTCAAACAAATATCATAGTGTTAATTTCAGAAACCATAGGATAGACAGTTATATTCATGAGTAATCAACAGTCAATCAACATCATAATTATTTCAAAAACAATTTCTTGAAGTTTTAACAATTTCTTAAAATCCTTTTTAACAGCTTTCACATGAAATTTGAAATCGTGCAAATTTACAAGCAGTGACCAACATGTCAAAACAAATATATCTACATGTAGCATGAGTAACCAAAGATCAATAAAATACCATCATTTGACCGAACAAATTTATATGGATTAGTTCAAAGTTGAAAATCTGATTGGTCATCATTTAAGCACAAATCAAGGTCATAAATAAGAACAAGTCAAAAGAAAAATCATATCAATTAAGAATAAGACATCATTCATTTCATCATCACCTTACTGGCTGATTTAATTCAGATTACGGTGCAGATTATCACATTTAATATATCGTTCAAAACAAATTTACCTGTTTTACCTTTACGTTAATTTTCCGTTGTTGTCCATTGTGATTCTGTCACCTTTATACTAGGCTAAGGAACTTTGCTTTGTTGCCCGTTGTGTTTCTGGAACAGCCAAAATCCAGAGAACAGCTTTGTTGTTCCTTAGCCTGCCACCATACCTACAAGAGAAAAGATTTATGTGACCTATTTGTTTTTATAGGTCCATGATTGTTAGTGGCAGAAGCATTATGAATAAATAATCCCTTTGGAACCCAAACTTGTTTAGTCCTTTCATTCTTGTTCCAATAGACATGAAATTTGTTTGTAGAATTCTTAGGAACCCAAACTTGTATAAATTTTTGTTCTTGTTCCTATGACTACAATTTTCAACACGATGTCCAATTATTTCACATCTACCAAAGACACTCTTACCTTTTGCATTATCTTCAATTTGTGTTTTCCCAAAACCTAGTCCTTTTCTGTTGTTAGCAAAAATTTGATTTCCCAATAACATGTTGAATGATTTTTCTCCTCTTGAAAAGTTATTCAAAGATTTCTCAAGGTTTTGGACTTTGGTTTTTGGTGTTGTGTTTTCAGTTACAAGTGAGGTGCATCGATTTATAAAAACCTTTTTCCTAGTGTCGATGGTTTCCTTAAGACTCAAGTTTTCTTTTTCAAGATTCTCAAAGCTATTCTTAAGTCTTGTAAATTATGAATCTAAAATTTTACATTTTTTACATTCTAAGTTTTGAATATTTTCATGTTCAGTTTCTAACCTAAAATTTTCATGGGCAAGTTATCTCCTATCATATTTCAGTTTTTCAATTTAAGATTCAAGAGCATCAACTACTTTAGTGAGATCAAGACACATAAAAACAAGATCTCTATAGGAATATGCACCTGCCTCACTAGATTCCTCGGAGCTTGCTTATGAATCTGTTTTTGCCATAAGACACAAGTTAGCCTCCTCTGAGCTGCTATCCGAAACTTCCTCTCCTTCCTCATCATCCCAAGTCGCTGCAAAGGCCTTCTTCTTCTTTTTCTTTCCTTTGTTGTTTTTGAGAAGTGGGCATTTTTGTATGAAGTGTCCGGGCTTCTTGCAGTTAAAGCACGTTGGTTCATTATCGGAATGGTCAGAATCTTTCGGCCTATTATGACTTGTTTTCTTCTTGCGTGGCTTGAATCTAGACCATCTTCTAAGATTATTGACAGCCATTGCAAGTTCTTCGATTGGATCTTCTTCTTCTTCATCGCTTTCTTCTTTACTGTTTAAGGCAATCGTCTTCTTCTTTGGTTCGGAGTTGTTGCGTTCTTCCTTTGCTTTTAGCTCAAGCTCATATGTCATCAAGTTACCAATCATCTCTTCCATGCTTAGTTTACTTAAATCTTTCGATTCTTGGATTGCCGTGACTTTTGCCTCAAAGTTCATCGGTAAAACTCGTAGCACCTTCCTCACAAGCTCTACCTCAGTGAATACCTTCCCGAGCGCTCTAGCGTTGTATACCAAAGTTGAAAAGCGTCCAAACATGTCCTTTATGCTCTCGCCTTTGTCCATCACAAAGTTCTCGTATTCATTGCTGAATTGGGCTAGACGAGACTACTTGACTTGAGAAGTTCCTTCGTGTGTCACCTCCAAAGTGTGCCAAATTTCCTGTGCTGTTGTACAATGACAAATTCTATTAAGTTCATTCTTATCAAGAGCACAGATCAAAGCGTTCATTGCTTTGGCATTTGTAGTTTTTAATTTCTTATCGTTAGCATCCCACCTATCCTTAGGTTTAGGAATCTCAGTACCACCAACAGTTATAGTGGGAGGTTTATAGCCAGTTTCAATAATATCACAAACATCATAATCAACGGAACTAAGATAAATACTCATCCTAAATTTCCAATAAGCATTATCATTCCCGTTAAACATGGGTGGCCTAATAATAGATTGCCCCTCAGAAAAAGCATTATTTGATGAATTCATGACTCTAGAGTTAAAGAAAAATACCGTGCTCTGATACCACTTGTAGGATCTAGATTAACCCTGGAGAGGGGGGTGGTGAATAAGGTTATAGAAAATTTTCTCGATTTAAACATAGAAAATAAACTGCAGAAATAAATATGCTGAAAAGTAAATCACACACAAAATTTACCCAGCTTCGGCAACCCCTACCTACTGCTGCATTCCCATATTTCTATTAGAATTAAACAATATCCCACTTACAAACACTCTACTAGACTCGCAGACCCTTTTGCTCCCGCTCACAAACACTCTACTAGACTCGCACACCCTGCTCCCGCCTATAGAGTTTCGCTTACTCGCAAACACTACTCCCGCCTATAGAGTTTTGCAAACTCGCACACCCTGCTCACTGAACTAATTCTAACTAGACAATCTGACACTACCTACAACCAAGGTGGTGATTTACAATTTTTTTTTGACTCGAAAAGTAAAAACAACTTCAAAAATAAAACCAGGAGCAAAAATTAAAATATAAACTATAATCCCTGATTTTTGCTCAAAATAAAAAACCCCTTTATAAAATTAGACCCTAAAAACTAAATCCCCTTTTAAAAATAAACAAGGTCGGCCCCTTGTTTTCCTTCACTAGCCCGATCCACTTCTATGGTTTGTGACGATGGCGGCTTCGTTCTTCTTTCTCGAATTAGGGCTTCGGCTCTTGTGAGAATTAGGGGCTTTTTCCAATTCAATTCTTTGAATTGGTCGCGACTCTCTGATGTTCTTATTTTCTGGTTTGCGTTACTTGTGCTTCGTTCGTTCTTTGATGATCGATTCTACTTGCAGCTGCTCCTTTGATCGAGTTTGAGAGATTGGTATGTAATTTCTTTGTTTGTTTGTGCTTTTGTGATTTTCAATCTCAAACTCAATGTCGATGATGATGACTTGGGATTGTTATTTATATGAATCCGAATACACTTGATTCGTTCGTATTCACGTGCACGACTTCATCACTTTCCTAATGTTTCAATTGCTTGATGCGCACGGCTTTCCTGATATAATTTCAACTTGTTACACACCGCTTTGATTATCAAACGTTTGATTTATCTTGAATAATACGGCCAAACTTTCCTAAATTGATTTTTGACTTTTTCAAAGATACGTTCACGAATTTTCTTGTTGACTTCTGTATGCTTCCACATGATTTCGACTTCGAACATGTTATTCACTGTTTCCACATGAACTTCTTTATTGCTTTCGATGTCACTGGTTGTTGCAAGCATGAATTGTGCATTTTGTTCATTTGAGTTTTGTCTCTGATCTTTATCGGCACTGGCTGTTGTCTTTGTGGTCTTCTCATTGCATATGAACTTGGTCTACTCGATGCTGTAGCTTTCAAGTATTTTTACATGTGCATCACTTGACTTCTATATTGCCTCTGATCTGTTCACCTGTAGTCTTCATTTGCATACTGATGTTGTCTCTGACTTGAACTGTTCACTGCATTTACTCTGGTTTCTGTAGTTGTAATTGTTTCTGACTTGATGGCTCTGGCTATTTGCACTTCTTCATCATGTTGTATTCATCTCCCTGTACTTGCTGCCTGGATTGATTCTGTCCACTTCATGTTGTTGACTGCATTATTGAAGTGTGTATGACAATGTTTGTGTATATAAGAAATTTGAAGTTGCTGACTTCATTTGTTTGCTTGATGTCATGATTTTCCTGGTTTCACTTGTGTACACTGTTGCACTAAGTCTCTGGTACTTCATGCATGTTTTCCATTGTTGCTTGAGTTGTTTCATTTATGATCTGCCATGCTTGTTGTTGGCAGTTTGCCTGTACTGTCCACTGCCCTTGTGTCTGCACTTGTGAACTTTGTTGCATTCATGTCTTCGACTGTTTGCATACACTTTTGGTCATGTTGTACTTCTGGTTGGTCACTTGATTCAGTAGTTTGTTGTGTCACTTGATTCAGTAGTTTGTTGTGTTGGAACTGGACATGCTGTGAAGTTGTGCATTTGGTCTTGATCATATCTGATGTTGTTGAACCTGATTTTCAATGTGGGTCTTTTCATTGTGTTGGTTACTGATGCATACATGTTTGTTTGAACCTTGCACATTTGAGTTTAACTGTGCACTGCTTCGAGTCAGGTTGCATGGTCACTGATGTGTGCTGTGCCATTCCTTATTTTGGTTCATTGGTCTGCTTGGTCATTGTACTGCTGAACTTGATTCACTTCATGTATGGCTGTTCTGATTTGTTGAAGCTTTGAACTATTTACAACTTGGCACTGTTGTACACTTGCTCTTGTTGGCTGCGCACACGAGTTGGCGAGCCAGTGCACACGTGTATGAATGTACACGTGTGTATTGCAGCCACTGACGATTACCTTGTCCCTGATGCATTATCAAGTGTATATATCTATGTGCATGACTTTGTGATGAATTCAAGTGTGAATGATGACAAACAACCCAAATAACTGAGGCAAATCATATTTACAAAAATCATATTTCATTTTATATTGCAAAAACATTTCTTTTTCAATTTTACTGCGTTAGTGAATATTTTTGCAAATTGCTCAGATGCTGGATTCAAACTGGAATGCATTTGAAGACAAAATACGAGTGTGAGTGATATGTAGTGAGGTTATTAATGTAAATCAAATTGTGATGTATTCAATAATGTATATGTATAGTGAGAGCATGAATTTGTACTATTCAAGATTGTAATAAATATTTGTTTGAATAAAATTTCTATTTGAATTCAAATTTCATTCAAATTCTGTGTAACTTGTTCTGTTTGAATTCAAATTCAAATTCTGTGTAATTTATTTTATTCGACAAATATTTATCTAATCTATGAAAAAACAAAATAGTACACTACCAAATACATTTAAATGAATATATATGTTTATTATCATCAAACAAAAACATATAAGCGCATAGTCAACAAATTTAAGTGAAATCCTAACAAAGAAATAGTGTTAACTGTTGCACTTGGATATAAAATTTAAAATAAGTAATTAAAGACAAGAATTTAATTTACCTATGTAATAATATACTGATAAATTGTAACTGTATGTGAATTGAGGTAGTAATGTAAATGGCAGTTGATGAATAACCAATTTAATGCAATGCAAATTGATTGAAATGACTGTTTAGGTTATAATGGAGTGTAAATAGAAATATTTGGTAATAAATTGAATATAGGAAAACAAACGCAATTAGTGAATTAATTAATAAATTCATAATAATAAATAGTGGTTAAGTAAAATCAAGGTTCTGTATGTGATTGTTTGGAAATAATAACTAGAATAAATTGCAACAGTAAAAATGTAAGTTAACTGTTAGTATCTTGGATGTAATTCCAATAAGTGAAACAGTGTAAATGTTATAACTTGGTTACCAAATTTATGTACGGAAGTGGATGTAAATATGAATTTATTTTAGTGAAATAATACAGGGTTAATAACAATTAATTATAATTTGTGTTATATATGGTATTTTAACCTGTGTTGGGAAGTAATAACTTAAGAAAAGAAGTAAAGATTACTTTAATAATAATTAATATAAAAACGAAAAGGTGAATGTAAATTGAAGAGAAGCGTAAGTTTATTTATAAGGCAGTAATTGATGAAATAGAAGGTGGAAACCAAGTAAATAAATTATTGAGGACATCCAGTAGTAATTAATGTATATATATTTGGAAATTAAATCAAATCGATTTATAGAAATCAATTTTAAATTAATTGGAAGGAAATCTATAATAAATGAATTTATTTGTAAGTGAATGAAATTTATTTATGCATTAATTGGAAATTGGAATAAGATGGTAATTGTTAATGTAATAAGAGTAAGCCATTAATAATACTTCCCATAAATTTATAATTGATTCAATAATGTAATACTATCCATAATAGGGCAATTTGATTGAATAATAGAATGGAAAGTCTATTAAATGGAATTATTGAAAATAAAATTTGTAATTTCTGAATTAATGAAATTGGAAGCAAGGATAGTAATTATTGTAATAATTAGAATGGAAGCCAATTAGAATTTAATGAACCTTAATGTATGTTAATGAGAATTTATGGAAATAGTCACCAGATATGAAGGAAATATGATGAATTGAAATGTAGTTTATTTGTAAGACAATAAGTGATGTAATATAGGAATGAAATCAAAATAGATAAGTTTAATTGAGATTTTAATTTCAAATAACGTGTGAAATTGACCAAAATATAGTAAATGGGAATATGATAGTCAATAAATAAAGGATGGATGAGAGCACTAATGTAATGAATGTAAAACATAATTAAATATGATTATAGAAAGGTTTAATAGAGAGTGGAAGGATTGAAATCTGGTTTTAAGCAATGTATTGTAAGTAATTATAAATAACTGGATTTATTAAATTGAAAATAAATGAAATTAAACTTCTAAATATTACGTAATATATATTTAAATGAAATCTAAGACTATTAAGATAATAGATTTTGAATCCAATATTCAATCTGTCTATTTAAAATTTATGGATGGAATAATCATTGATTTATTTAATTTAATAGAATTTTTGGAAATTTAATTTATAATTTTGAATATAATGAAATTGAAGATTTGACACTGAAATGGATAGATAATCAACTTTAAATTGACATCTAAACTTCTTTAAAATTGGGTAGATGATTAAGAAATATAAAAGTGATAAAATTGTCAATTATAGAAGTGAAATTAAAAATGGAATTTAACTGATTGATTTTTAATTTATTTAGTTAATATAAAAATAGCCATTTTGGCCACTGATTTGGATTTCGATGAAACTAGTTTCATCGGATCCGTAACGTGAATTATTATAGGGTTTCAAGTATCGTAGTGATCGGACTTGTAACAACCCGGAATTTTGGGCAATATCAATTTAATAATCTGCAATAATAATTAAATTGGTTTGATAAATTTTCTTTATAATTTTAATTTAATTGTGTGAAATTAATCTTATTAAGGATAACAATATTTAATCTGGCTAGTGTGATCAATATCTTTTAACAATTTAAAATGGATAAGGTTTATTTTTCCAAAGCTAATGAAATTTTATTCTGTTTATAATATATAATTGATATATATTATGAATTGAAATACCTTTTTTTTAAAATAAAAGATGCATTTGCAAATTGTAATATATATATAAGTATATGTTATAATTTGAATTGTTTTGAAATTTAATTTAAACTATTAATAATTGATGTATGAATGAATATTGTAATTTTAAAGCTTTATTTCAAATTCAATGAGATTTTTCAAAAGATAATTTAAAGATTAATTTAATCTGTTTCCAAAAAATTATAAGATAATTGTTATTTTAAATAAGATAGTTTAAAAATGATTTAAACAAGTTTTGTTTGTTCTCTTTTATAATGTTTAAAATTTAAAAAAAAATGTGTATGTATAAGTTTTAAAATTTTTTTTAATACATGCATAAGATTATATTATAATTAGTTTAGGATATTTTCTTTTAAAAAGTAAACTTATTTATATACATGTAAGTATTTATTAATAAAGTAAGTAAATATGTAAGTCTTTATTTACATGTAAAATTAAATAAAAATTTATTAAAATACTTAAAGACATGTGTTAACATGCAAACTTCTTTAATAAACAAATGTAAGAACATTAAATACTGATGTGACAAGTGTCTTTATTTTAAAATCTTACCCTCATTAATTTTTATAAACTTAAAATATGAAGAAAATTTGTTTCCTCTTTCAATTAATGGCTAAAATGTAACAACCCGCATATTTATCGAGTTTGTATTTAAATATTTTATTTAAATATTAACTCGTTAATCGGATTTTGGTCCAAAAAGCTACTTTTTGCAAACGGTCAAATTAGGACTCGAGACCACTTCCATTGAGTTCGAAATGTCGTTTACAACTTTTTTTAAGTATAAACATCGATAGGTTTGGAGTTATAGCAATTTCACTAACTTTTCCCGCTTTGGACTTTGGGTTAGTTTAGCCTATTAAGCCCAAGTTCCAACCCTCTTCTCCTCACTCTTCATAAATTTCCTAACTAACTCAAGCTTGGGCATTAATGGTGAAAAGAATGGGAAATTAAACCTCCAAGCACAAATTCAATTGCAAATCCAACATTCAACTCCAAATTCATGTAGAAGATATTGGATTCAAGCTTTGGATTGCTTCTCCTTGCTTTCAAGATTCATCTTCATAAACTTTAGTGCAAAGGTGAGATTTTTATCTCACAAATCTAGTCTATAACTATATTGGACTGTTGGGAATGATTCCCTATCACTTTTGCATGCACATTAGCATTTGGTTTGGATTGGATTGGCGAAAAACTCCAATTTTTAGCGTTTTGGTGAATTTTCTGCACTTAGGTCGTTCTGGCCATTTTTGGTGTTCGGAGTTAGGTCGCTCGCGACCTAACCCTTAGGTCGTTCGCGTGTTATCGCGCTAAGTCGCACTGCCTTGAATCTTCACCTCGGAGTTAGGTCGTAGGTCGCAAGGTTCCTAGGTCGTGGGTCGTTTGGGTCTAGGTCGCTCGGCATGACTCTGGGTCATCAAAATGCTTGTTTGAGTTAGGTCGCGCCTCTTTTAGGTCGCGTCTCCTTTAGGTCGTGCCTCTTTTAGGTCGCGTCTCCTTTAGCTCGCGCCTCTTTTAGGTCGCGTCTCCTTTTGGTCGTGCCTCTTTTAGGTCGCGTCTCCTTTAGCTCGCGCCTCTTTTAGGTCGCTTCACCTGCGCTCACGTTAGGTCGTTCGACCCATTCATCTTTAGGTCGCGCCTCTTTTAGGTCGCGCCTCCTTTAGGTCGCTCTCCTCTGGAACCCTTAAGTCGTTTGGCCTTAGGTCGTTGCACCATTAGGTCGTTGGAAACCACTTGATCGTATGACCTTG
This sequence comes from Allium cepa, assembly GCA_030765085.1. Classification (NCBI taxonomy): domain Eukaryota; kingdom Viridiplantae; phylum Streptophyta; class Magnoliopsida; order Asparagales; family Amaryllidaceae; genus Allium; species Allium cepa. Next base: position 59,054,654 of record CM060930.1, read on the forward strand.
TTAGGTCATTAGGTCGCGATGGCTTTAAGTCGCGCACCTGTTAGGTCGTTCGCCCCTTTTTGTCGTTAGGTCGCGAACCCACTTAGGTCGCTTAACCTTATTTGCCTCTAGGTCGCGTGGCCTTTAGACCCTTAGGTCGTGAGCAGTTAGGTCGTTAGACCTAGGTTGCCTTTTCCCCTTAGGTCGTTGGACCGATAGGTCGCTTCACCTGTGCTCACGTTAGGTCGTTCGACCCATTCATCTTTAGGTCGTTCCACTTGCCTATCTCGTAGGTCGCATTCTACCTAGGTCGCGTGAACCTATAGGTCATTGGAACCTTAACTGTGCTCACTAAGTCGTACCGTTTTGGGCAGGTCGAACCCCGTAAGCGGTGGCGTTGCCCCCGCACCCCCACCTTGGGGGGTTGCCACCCCCCTGGACCCCCCCTCCGTCGGGGATCTTATCTGAAAAACATTGAGCAGATTTCCTTGGATTTTATTCACATCTCCGTATGCGATTTTTGTGACTGATTGTTTCTACAATTGCTTCTGTGTTTTGTCACTTTAAAATATAAAGGTTTCAATACTAGTAGTGAATATCAAAACTCTTTTAACAAACAATTTCAACTCTATTTTTAATAACAAAGCTCTTTTCTTAAACCGTTTTCCAATCTATTAGTATATACAAGCCTTTACCTCACTCGGATGAGAAATCTAATTAAACGACTTAGTAAAACAAGTGGTATGAAACGCTTGCGTTCACTTCGTCGGTTAATTCTTGGACTTGTTCGATTGAACCTCTTGTGACAATTTTATTAGTGAAGATTTATAGTTTGTTCATAAATATTTAAGTTAAGCAAGTGGTTATGGGACATGAAGCTAAACTTCTATATTTACTAGCTTAGTGTAATTGACACTTCTCGTTGATCTTGATGATCGCTTTATGAATTAGACTAGCAATTGCGCGATGTCTCTTTCATTGCAAGGTTAGACTAGACACCACTTGTGTGATTCCATTCACACATACCTTTCTGCTTTTTGGTTAGTCTTGACCTCAATCTGTGTGATTCCATTCACACATGCGGGGTAGCTCCCCATGGTCTTCGGACCGTCATGTGATAGGCCTCTTTCTCTTTTCTATGATTTCTGGACGTCTTGCATTGATTTCTAGAATTTATGTCATTGACTTGTTATGAGTACAAGTTTGGGGTATGATGCCCTTTCCGAATCTTTGAGAAGATTCTTGTGATATTGATTATCTCTTATTGATTGATCTTCTGTTGATCATTATTTACACACTTATAGTGGTATGCCATTATGGATGTTTATGTTTATGCCATATCTTTTATGTTATATCATGTCATTTGATATTTATAGCTAGACCGATCCGTTTATTATTTTCTTAAATAATACTCGGGTCAGACCGAGATGTTACAGGTGCTTCTGCTTGACTTCTTCCCAAGGATTCATCACTCTGACTTTTGGCTAACTGTTTAGATTAGCAGTTTTTGTTGTATACACTTGAGAGATAGACTCATAGTTGTATTCTTTTGTATAGCACGTGTTGCTATTCTTTTGTATTATCGTGGATCTTACTGACCACTACTTTCATGTACACTTTCATGTGTTAGTTATATATTCATATCTTCTTCCGCCTTTGTGATATGGATATCTGTGACTGATTTGTGATATGATTATTTCTATGTTTGTTTCCGAAGATTATTTATAGCCACCGTGTGATAAGCAATTACATGGATGGTCGCTCCTCAACAGCCTTATTCTCCGTGCTAGTTGACAGCACTACTCCGGAGTGTTCTTGGCTAGCGTGGGTATAGAGGTGGGGCGTCACATAAAACCAGAAATCCATTTACAAACCTGAGATTTTAAAATCAATATCAAAGTTTTCTCAACTTCAAGCTATAAACCTCAACCTGCATTTCAAAAGACTTCAACCTGCAATAATTAAAAACTGCATTTCCTCAAACTGCATATTTGAAAAAAAAAATGTTCAAACCTGCAACATAAAATCTTCAGCCTGCATTTCCTAAATGAAGATCTGCAATTTCAACTTTTAAACAACTACTTGAAAGCATGCAAGGGATTTTCAAACAGCAAATGCATTTTTGAATTAGAGTTAAAGCCTGGATGTAATAATGTACCCTGCAAATAAGAGGTGAGTAAACTTCTTTTAAAAACAGTTTTAATTGTTTAGCTACCATGCTTTGTTTTCTGTTCTCTGCTCTCTGCAATTTAATCAAGTGAGTTAATTGATTTTAAAAGCAGCCAAGTTGAATACAGATCCTATTGCATATCATGTAGTTACCTGGAAATTTCATTTAGATTGGATTGTATGTGGAATTAGAAATATTTAATTGCCTGTAGGAGATAAAAATTAATACTGTGTTTACTAAACAGTTCAAGATACTTCAAAAATCAGCAACTTGATTTTGGATGCAAATTTGATATTGATTTGTAAATGAAAACTGTTTGTAATCACATAACTTATCATCTAAAAATAATCATAGGATTTAAAAATGGATGAGTTTCTCAGAATTTTCAATTTACAGTAGAAAATCAAATTTGGGAAAAAATTTGTAATTTAAATTTCTAGTTTTGAATTTATAATCTAATTACAATGGAAAAGTTAGGATTTTTAGAGTTGATATCATAATTTTTAACTGTGTATTTAGGTTGAATTCTTGGTTTGAATGTTTTGGGGTTTATTGGAAATTGCCGTTGATTGGCTTAATGATTCGAGTTGAATTTTGGATCGTAGGCAGTATTTGAAATGTAGAACTTGAGAAAAATGTTGAATTAATTTTTCAATGTGTGATTTGTTCGAAATTGAGGAAGTTAGGGTTTATTTGGTTTATGGGTTCGGCTGATTTTTCCTTGCCTTTGCGTCATGGATGGAGGACAGGGGGGGTGTCGCGAGGATGGAGCATGGGGCTGGGGTTGTGTCGAGTTGATAGGGATGGTGGCGAGTTCAATGGCGTCGAGTTGAACGTTGGTGATGGGATTTTCGGTTTTGAAGCAGTTGAAGATTTTCGAGCTTATAGGTCAAATTTTGGAACGTGTATTAATTGTTGGATCTGGGTTGAGTTTGGTGTTCGAGTGGGTTCGTGTGATCATCGGCATCAGCCGCGACAATCAACGGCGACCTCCGGCAGTGGGACATGTGCACGTGGTTGTTTTGTACACGCAAGGAATCCGGTGAAGTGTTGAGTTGGGGAAGTTGAGTCGAGCTCGTAGTAATACTCGTGTTTTTGCCAGGGACGACTCGAAGAAGATGGGGGCCTAGTCGCTTCGGGGTTGACACGAGTGCTGCCTGGGTTTGTACTCGGGGTTCCTAGGTGGATAGCTCGAGTATTTAGGTATGTGAATCTGGATAGGTTCAGAAAAAAGAAAAGGGGTACAGGTTTACATGTTAAACTTGTTATTTTGATATTAAGTTTCAAATTATAAAAACGAATTTATTAAAGTTAAACTTGATCCTTGATGTAAAGATTAATGCTATTCAAACTTATAAAAGTGTTAATTGAATTTTAGATTTCAAGTTTAAAATGTTTTAAGATGATTGTTTTTTTTATAATTATCTAATTAAATTTCGAAGTTCAATTTAAAAGAATGTTTTGAATCTAAATATTAAATCAAAGTTTAAGTAAAGTATAAAGCAATGTTTTAATAACAAGTTTTCAAATTTATATTGAAATTAATAAGTTTAAATTAGATAATTTATAATGTATTAAATTTGAAATTGATTTTAATATGACTTATTTCCAAATAAGATTAATATTAAGATTTTGAAACCAAATAGAAAAGTTGGATTTTAAATTACAAAAATTTGATTAATTCAAATAATTTAATTATGAAGATAAATAGGGTTAATTTATCGTAACTTGAGGATACTTGATATGATTTGTAATTAAATAAAGAATTAATTAAGATAAATGTTTTCTTAATTAATTAAGGATTTTGAAATATAAGAAATTAATTAATTAATTGTTTAATTAATTAGTTAATTATTTATTAATTTTAAATAATCACTTAATTGTGGATTAATTAAGTGTGATTACTTAATGAAGTAATCAACGGTTAAATTTTTGAATGTAATTAAAATGGTAATTACTTATGGAAGTAATTAGAGAAGTTACTCATGTGAGTAATTAATTGGAAGTGATTAATGGATGGCCACTTAGTGTTATTAATTAAGAATTAATTAATATAATTGTTCTAAAGTTAATTAATTATGGAGGAATTAATTAGTTAATAAATTAAGATTTATTTAATAATGGAATTAATTATTTGTTAAGTAATTAATTAAGAGAGTAATTAAGAATTATTAAAGGAAGTAATTAGAGATAATTACTTATGTAAGTAATTAAGAGTTAATTACTTAATTAGTTCAGTCAATTTGTTAATGTGATTAAGTAATTAATGAATGAGATTAAATAAGGGTTAATTACTAAGTGTAATTAATTAAAATTGTAATTAATTAATAAAGTAATTAATTAAGGATCTATTTATTAATTTAATTGTTCAATAATTACTTAATGAAGTAATTAAGATTTATTAATTAAAGTAATTAATCAAAAGGTTAATATAATTAATTAAGAAGTTAATTAATTAAGATAAGTAATTACAAATTGTTAATTATTGTTTATGATTAATGAGATGATTAATTACAAGTTAATTGTTTAATTAATTAAAGGATTATTAATTAATGAAGATCATTAATTATTATAATTAATGACGTAATTAATTTAAATATGATTAATTAATTGTAATTAATAAAGGATTAATGTAATTAATTATAGTTAATTAATTAATGAAGGATCATTAATTATTGTAATTAATGATAGTAATTAAAGGTTAATTACTGAATATGGTTACGGTTAATTACTTGAATGTAATTAAAGGATAATTAATTAGGGAAGATTAATTAAAGAAGGTCATTAGGAGATGATTAATGAATTTGATTTGTAATAAATCAATGAAGCAGGAGTTAGGATAATCCAAATGATTAAAGGATAGTATTTGATTTAATTAGTGGTTAATTAAATTGATTAAGAGTCAATCAATTCTGCTATGGGTGGTTGATTAATATTGAATGATTGATATTGGATGTTGAATGATATTGGATGATTGATATTGGGTGATTGGTTGATACTGGATGATTTTGATGTCTATGAGATATGTGATATGCTGCTTTGTGAGATGAATGTTGATATGAAATATCTATTGTGATAATGTTATTCATCTATCTGTTCATATCATCCTGAATGAGTTAAACTGTTTAAATCCCTTAAGTACAACTTGAACATTAAAATGGCATTTGGTTTCGGTGAGACCGGGATCGGGTTTCCATATTTGGATATCCGAAAGCCGCATTGATTTCAATTAAACGTTTGGTCGTGAATCCAAGTGGAGCAAGTGAAGACTCGAGGTGTAAGGGCTATACGTCAGTATAACTATATGGGTGATTCCATAATGAGTTTGACGGAATAGTACTTATAGATTCGAGATGGGATTTAAAATGCAAGGGCTATGGTCGTTGACTCTGAGGGTGATTCCAAAATGAGTGCAACGAGATGGTGCCTTCGGTTTCGTTCGAACCCGAAATGAACTTGTATGAATTGAATGCTTTCAGCACATCGTCAGGTGGACGATGAGCATTCTAAGATAGATATGTTCTATAAAGGTAATCGCAGCCTCAAGCCTCATCAACCGGGAATGGCTAAAACAGGGGAGGTGCAGCAAGGCTTCATGGGTAGCTCCCACTGGAGAGCAAGATTTACTCCTTTCTAGAAGTCCCTTTTTATTCGGCTGTGTGGGGCGGTTGATCCGGACAACCGCCGGGGCTGTCTTGTTCGGGACTGTTCAGTAAGGAATGGTCCCGGCCTTGTGTTGCAGGGGAGTGGGAGTACTCCTCGGTACGGTGATCTACGCCACGTATTGTGACGGGCGGTACCCCAGTAGCCCTGCCATTGATGGAAACCCATTCTTCCTACGAGACCCTATGGTTTTGATTGTATTACCCACTTTTGTGGCTAGTAGCTGGAATTTAGTAATGTAACAATTTCGGCTATTTCATATTTACTTGAAAACCCTAGACACTATTATAATATCACTAGATTTCCTATCAAATGTTTTGATTAGCGTAAGGTAAAAACTTTTCCATGTTTATGTGTGGGAAGTCTTACGTGATACCTTTTCTTTCAAAGGTTTTCTAAAGTTAAGCAATTTTAACCCGTTTACTCACACCAGACCCCTGCCTGACCCGAGTGTTTATTTTCTGTTTTATTAAACTCTTGGGTACTCATATTATGTATGAGTAGTCAAGTGATTCAGGTTTGCTTGACGAATTTTGGAGGAGTAATGGAGCAGGAGGCTTCCACGTGTAGATATTATGTTTCCGCTGTGTTTGTGATATCTGTATTTTGTGTACTTAAGTTGTATGAATTAGACAGATGTTTATAACTGTCTAATATGTGTTGTAAAGTTGTGTACTCTGATGTAATGAGATACTATGTAATATTTTATGTGATATATTATATTTTATTCGTTCCGCTGTGAGTTATCTGTTGTTGTTGTCTTTCTTCTTTCTGTTTCTTTTCTTCTTCTATCCCTTTCTTTCTTCACTAGTGATACGGTTTCCTGGAGATAGGAAGTCGGGTCGCTACAGATGGTATCAGAGCATTAGGCTGAGCGAATACCTAAGCTCTGAAGTGTGTTTTTCTTTAGGGAGCATTAGGTTGAGTGAATGCCTAGGCTCTGTAGTGGTGTCTTTCTTGAGAGAGCGTACTTGTAAATTTTTATATATAACTATATATATACACACACACATTTATATCTACCTAATCTGTTGGGTTATCTGTTCGGATTTTCCAGCATAAGTTATAGAGGTAGATGGAGTAGTGGTTTGTGTGTGTAGCACGATTACCACTAATGGAAGAGATCCATATGTTGAGGTTGGAAGTATTTGTCGAGACTGTAGACCTAATACTGTCTCAGGTAGGATTTGTTGTTTGGTGTAAGGATTCTCTTATATCCGAAGGAAATCTTTTTTTAAAAGATTCGGAATTTATCTTTGAAGAATAAGTTTGGATTTCGCTCGGGTGAGCGAATTATTTTTGAGTTTGGATTTGATGGAAGTGCAGAAGTAAGTGATGGTATCTTGGTAACTGCGTGATGAGATGCAGTATCCTTGGATATTTTCCGAAGAAGTTTTCTCTTGAAGCAGTTTTAGAGGTGGTTGAGGAGCAGTCTTTACCTGCCTCAGGTAAGACTCGTCTGTGTAGAAGTTATCTGGATCTTCAGTATGGAAGATTAGCTGTTGTGGAAATATGAGACTAAGGTCTATGAGTTGCTTCGCTTTGGCATGGTCTCATTTGTCATTTTTTTTAGGAAAGCGAGGTGTTGATGTTTGGTTTAGAATCCGAGCAGTTGGTGAATGTTTTCTTGAAGAATTAACCTTGTTTGGAAAAGCTTAAAGCTGTTCTAATTAGTAAAGAGAGGACAGTTTCTTTGGAATTCGAATTAGGTTGGATCGCAAAAGTGACTTGCGATTGGTTTGGAATTTTCTTGAGCAATCTTTTGTTTGAGACTGAAGATTCTCATAAGGAAGTAGGAGCTGCTAGAGTAATCAAAAGGTTATCTGCATATGGAGTTGAGTTCCATATTGTTTTAGTTCCAAAAGCAAGTTTGGGTGGTTAGCCTAATAGGAAGAGTTGGTGTAGCAGCTCAGAAATTTTTGGAATTTGGTTTTGGTTAGATCTTGTTTTTGAATTGGATTCTGTAATAATGTTATGTGACTGAGTCAGATAAGTTGCTCAGATTTTTGTGGATTTGATGAATAAAGTTTTCGAATTTAGTAGATAAGTTTGTACTCATGTTCATCAACAGTATTCTTATCTATTTCCAAATCAGAGTTGTGCAGCGGAAGCAAGGTAGCAGCTGAGCAAGGAAGGAAGCATGTTCTGTTTGCTATTGCTTGAGTAGTAGAGTTTGTGTTCTGGATTTCGATGGATTATAAATATTTTTCTATTGGATAGGATCCAGAAGCATATTGCTTTGGTCTAGTGGTTTCAGAAAAATCAGCATAGGATGAGCTAATCAGGAAGAGATCGGCAGCCCTGGATTGTCTGTCGAGTTATACAGATATGAGATAAGGAGTTTTGGAATTCGAAGTTGGAGACTTCAGTGTTATTAGAATTCTCTGGTTAAGAGAACAGAAATTGAGTAAGATTGGTTGGTTAGTGCTTTGGCATTTGAGATTTCTTATCTGTGTTTTGATAAGATAAGATCTGTTGTCTATGAGATTAAATTGCCAGTTTGGATAGCTGGAGTTCATTTTATTTCACGTACCTCTGAGGGAGTACGTGTATGATTCGTTGTTGCTTGTTGAATCTGTAGAATCAGTTGGAGTTGGATGTTGAGTTGGATTTGAGTATAGTCTGGTGTTCTTGTTCAGTTGGAGAATCTAGAGAATAGAGGAGCTCTGGATTTTGGTAGTGTAGTTAGTTTGTTAACTTCTGTAGAGCGAGTCTCCCGGTTATTTTTACTTGGGAAACTCGAAATAGTATTAGAGTTTTATTCTGACGTATGTCAGGATAATTAGTTAAGTTTGTTTGTGTGATTGATTGCTTTGGTTGTTAGTAACTGATTGTTAGGAATGCTATGCTAATTGAATTTAAAATCTTTGTTGATTTATTAAATTAGCTTTGCTTTTAAATTTTGGGGACGAAATTCTTTTAAGGGGGGAGGATTGTAACGACCCAGAATTTTGGGCAATATCAATTTAATAATCTGCAATAATAATTAAATTGGTTTGATAAATTTTCTTTATAATTTTAATTTAAATTGGTGAAATTAATCTTATTAAGGATAACAAATATTTAATCTGGTTAGTGTGATCAATATCTCTTAACAATTTAAAATGGATAAGGTTTATTTTTCCAAAGCTAATGAAATTTTATTCTGTTTATAATATATAATTGATATATATTGTGAATTGAAATACCTTTTGTTTAAAATAAAAGATGCATTTGCAAATTGTAATATATATATAAGTATATGTTATAATTTGAATCGTTTTGAAATTTAATTTAAACTATTAATAATTGATGTATGAATGAATATTGTAATTTTAAAGCTTTATTTCAAATTCAATGAGATTTTTCAAAAGATAATTTAAAGATTAATTTAATTTGTTTCCAAAAAATTATAAGATAATTGTTATTTTAAATAAGATAGTTTAAAAATGATTTAAATAAGTTTTGTTTGTTCTCTTTTATAATGTTTAAAATTTTTAAAAAAATGTATATGTGTAAGTTTTAGATTTTTTTTAATACATGCATAAGATTATATTATAATTAGTTTAGGATATTTTCTTTTAAAAGGTAAACTTATTTATATACATGTAAGTTTTTATTAATAAAGTAAGTAAATATGTAAGTCTTTATTTACATGTAAAATTAAATAAAAATTTATTAAAATACTTAAACACATGTGTTAACATGCAAACTTCTTTAATAAACAAATGTAAGAACATTAAATACTTATGTGACAAGTGTCTTTATTTTAAAATCTTACTCTCATTAATTTTTATAAACTTAAAATATGAAGAAAATTTGTTTCTTCTTTCAATTAATGGCTAAAACCATAAATCCATTTACAAACCTGAGATTTTAAAATCAATATCAAAGTTTTCTCAACTTCAAGCTATAAACCTCAACCTGCATTTCAAAAGACTTCAACCTACAATAATTAAAAACTGCATTTCTTCAAACTGCAAATTTGAATCTACCCTGCAAATAAGAGGTGAGTAAACTTCTTTTAAAAACAGTTTTAATTGTTTAACTACCATGCTTTGTTTTTTGTTCTCTGCTCTCTGCAATTTAATCAAGTGAGTTAATTAATTTTAAAAGCAGCCAAGTTGAATACAGATCCTATTGCATATCATGTTGTTACCTGGAAATTTCATTTAGATTGGATTGCATGTGGAATTAGAAATATTTAATTGCCTGTAGGAGATAAAAATTAATACTATGTTTACTAAAACAGTTCAAGATACTTCAAAAATCAGTAACTTGATTTTGGATGCAAATTTTATATTGATTTGTAAATGAAAACTGTTTGTAATCACATAACTTATCATCTAAAAATAATCATACGACTTAAAAATGGATGAGTTTCTCAGAATTTTCAATTTACAGTAGAAAATCAAATTTGGGCAAAAATTTGTAATTTAAATTTCTAGTTTTGAATTTATAATCAAATTACAATGGAAAAGTTAGGATTTTTAGAGTTGATATCATAATTTTTAACTGTGTATTTAGGTTGAATTCTTGGTTTTAATGTTTTGGGGTTTATTGGAAATTGCCGTTGATCGGCTTAATGATTCGAGTTGAATTTTGGATCGTAGGCAGTATTTGAAATGTAGAACTTGAGAAAAATGTTGAATTAATTTTTCAATGCGTGATTTGTTCGAAATTGAGGAAGTTAGGGTTTATTTGGTTTATGGGTTCCGCTGATTTTTCTTGGCCTTTGCATCATGGATGGAGGACCGAGGGGGGGGTGTCGCGAGGATGGAGCATGGGGCTGGGGTTGTGTCGAGTTGATAGGGATGGTGGCGAGTTCAACGGCGTCGAGTTGAACGTTGGTGATGGGATTTTCGGTTTTGAAGCAGCTGAAGGTTTTCGAGCTTATAGGTCAAATTTTGGAACGCGTATTAATTGTTGGATCTGGGTTGAGTTTGGTGTTCGAGTGGGTTCGTGTGATCATCGGCATTAGTCGTGACGATCTACGGCGACCTCCGGCAGTGGGACATGTGCACGTGGTTGTTGTGTACACGCAAGGAATCTGGTGAAGTGTTGAGTTGGGGAAGTTGAGTCGAGCTCGGAGTAATACTCGTGTTTTTGCCAGGGACGACTCGAAGAAGATGGGGGCCTAGTCGCTTCGGGGTTGACGCGAGTGCTGCCTGGGTTTGTACTCGGGGTTCCTAGGTGGATAGCTCGAGTATTTAGGTATGTGAATCTGGATAGGTTCAGAAAAAAGAAAAGGGCTACAGGTTTACATGTTAAACTTGTTATTTTGATATCAAGTTTCAAATTATAAAAACGAATTTATTAAAGTTAAACTTGATCCTTGATGTAAAGATTAATGCTATTCAAACTTATAAAAGTGTTAATTGAATTTTTGATTTCAAGTTTAAAATGTTTTAAGATGATTGTTTTTTTATAATTATCTAATTAAATTTCGAAGTTCAATTTAAAAGAATGTTTTGAATCTAAATATTAAATCAAAGTTTAAGTAAAGCATAAAGCAATGTTTTAATAACAAGTTTTCAAATTTATATTGAAATTAATAAGTTTAAATTAGATAATTTATAATGTATTAAATTTGAAATTGATTTTAAAACGACTTATTTCCAAATAAGATTAATATTAAGATTTTGAAACCAAATAGAAAAATTGGATTTTAAATTATAAAAATTTGATTAATTCAAATAATTTAATTATGAAGATAAATAGGGTTAATTTATCGTAACTTAAGGATACTTGATATGATTTGTAATTAAATAAAGAATTAATTAAGTTAAATGTTTTCTTAATTAATTATGGATTTTGAAATATAAGAAATTAATTAATTAATTGTTTAATTAATTTTAAATAATTAGTTGATTATTTATTAATTTTAAATAATCACTTAATTGTGGATTAATTAAGTGTGATTACTTAATGAAGTAATCAACGGTTAAATTTTTGAATGTAGTTAAAATGGTAATTACTTATGGAAGTAAATAGAGAAGTTACTCACGTGAATAATTAATTGGAAGTGATTAATGGATGGCCACTTAATGTTATTAATTAAGAATTAATTAATATAATTGTTCTAAAGTTAATTAATTATGGAGGAATTAATTAGTTAATAAATTAAGATTTATTTAATAATGGAATTAATTATTTGTTAAGTAATTAATTAAGAGAGTAATTAAGAATTATTAAAGGGAGTAATTAGAGATAATTACTTATGTAAGTAATTAAGAGTTAATTACTTAATTAGTTCAGTTAATTTGTTAATGTGATTAAGTAATTAATGAATGAGATTAAATAAGGGTTAATTACTAAGTGTAATTAATTAAAATTGTAATTAATTAATAAAGTAATTAATTAAGGATTTATTTATTAATTTAATTGTTAAATAATTACTTAATGAAGTAATTAAGATTTATTAACTAAAGTAATTAATCAAAAGGTTAATATAATTAATTAAGAAGTTAATTAATTAAGATAAGTAATTACAAATTGTTAATTATTGTTTATGATTAATGAGATGATTAATTACAAGTTAATTGTTTAATTAATTAAAGGATTATTAATTAATGAAGATCATTAATTAATATAATTAATGAAGTAATTAATTTAAATATGATTAATTAATTGTAATTTATAAAGGATTAATGTAATTAATTATAGTTAATTAATTAATGAAGGATCATTAATTATTGTAATTAATGATAGTAATTAAAGGTTAATTACTGAATATGGTTACAGTTAATTACTTGAATGTAATTAAAGGATAATTAATCAGGGAAGATTAATTAAAGAAGGTCATTAGGAGATGATTAATGAATTTGATTTGTAATAAATCAATGAAGCAGGAGTTAGGATAATCCAAATGATTAAAGGATAGTATTTAATTTAATTAGTGGTTAATTAAATTGATTAAGAGTCAATCAATTCTGCTATGGGCGATTGATTAATATTGGATGGTTGATATTGAGTGATTGATATTGGATGTTGAATGATATTGGATGATTGATATTGGGTGATTGGTTGATACTGGATGATTTTGATGTCTATGAGATATGTGATATGCTGCTTTGTGAGATGAATGTTGATATGAAATATCTATTGTGATAATGTTATTCATCTATCTGTTTATATCATCCTGAATGAGTTAAGCTGTTTAAATCCCTTAAGTACAACTTGGACATAAAATGGCGTTTGGTTTCGGTGAGACCGGGATCGGGTTTCCATATTTGGATATCCGAAAATCACATCGATTCCAATTAAACGTTAGGTCGTGAATCCAAGTGGAGCAAGTGAAGACTCGAGGTGTAAGGGCTATACGTCAGTATAACTCTGTGGGTGATTCCGTTATGAGTTTGACGGAATAGTACTTATAGATTCGAGATGGGATTTAAAGTGCAAGGGCTATGGATGTTGACTCTGAGGGTGATTCCAAAATGAGTGCAACGAGATGGTGCCTTCGGTTTCGTTCGAACCCGGAACGAACTTGCATGGATTGAATGCTTTCAGCACATCGTCAGGTGGACGATGAGCATTCTAAGATATATATGTTCTATAAAGGTAATCGCGGTCTCAAGCATCATCAAACGGGAATGGCTAAAATAGGGAAGGTGTAGCAGAGCTTCGTGGGTAGCTCCCACTGGAGAGCAAGATTTACTCCTGTCTAGAAGTCCCTTTTTATTCGGCTGTGTGGGGCGGTTGATCCGGACAACCGCAGGGGTTGTCTTGTTCGGGACTATTCAGTAAGGAATGGTCCTGGCCTTGTGTTGCAGGGGAGTGGGAGTACTCCTCGGTGCGGTGATCTAGGCCATGTACTGTGACGGGCGGTACCCTAGTAGCCCTGCCATTGATGGAAACCCATTCTTCCTACGAGACCCTAAGGTTTTGATTGTATTACCCTCTTTTGTAGCTAGTAGCTGGAATTTAATAATATAACAATTTCGGCTATTTCATATTTACTTGAAAACCCTAGACACTATTATACTGGATTTCCTATCAAATGTTTTGGTTAGCGTAAGGTAAAAACTTTTCCATGTTTATGTGTGGGAAGTCTTACGTGATACCTTTTCTTTCAAAGGTTTTCTAAAGTTAAGTAATTTTAACCCGTTTACTCACACCGGACCCCTGCCTGACCCGAGTGTTTATTTTCTATTTTATTAAACTCTTGGGTACTCATATTATGTATGAGTAGTCAAGTGATTCCGGTTTGCTTGACGAATTTTGGAGGAGTAATGGAGCAGGAGGCTTCCACGTGTAGATATTATGTTTCCGCTGTGTTTGTGATATCTGTATTTTGTGTACTTAAGTTGTATGAATTGGACAGATGTTTATAACTGTCTAATATGTGTTGTAAATTTGTGTACTCTGATGTAATGAGATACTATGTAATATTTTATGTGATATATTATATTTTATTCGTTCCGCTGTGAGTTATCTGTTGTTGTCTTTCTTCTTTCTCTTTCTTTTCTTCTTCTATCCCTTTCTTTCTTCACTAGTGATACGGTTTCCTGGAGATAGGAAGTCGGGTCGCTACAGTTGGTATCAGAGCATTAGGCTGAGCGAATACCTAAGCTCTGAGGTGTGTTTTTCTTTAGGGAACATTAGGTTGAGTGAATGCCTAGGCTCTGTAGTGGTGTCTTTCTTGAGAGAGCGTACTTGTAATTTTTATATATAACTATATATATATATAGATATACATTTATATCTACCTAATCTGTTGGGTTATCTGTTCGGATTTTCCAGCATAAGTTATAGAGGTAGATGGAGTAGTGGTTTGTGTGTGTAACACAATTACCACTAATGGAAGAGATCCATATGTTGAGGTTGGAAGTATTTGTCGAGACTGTAGACCTAATATCGTCTCAGGTAAGATTTGTTGTTTGGAGTAAGGATTCTCTTATATCCGAAGGAAATCTTTTTTTAAAAGATTCGGAATTTATCTTTGAAGAATAAGATTGGATTTCGCTCGGGTGAGCGAATTATTTTTGAGTTTGGATTTGATGGAAGTGCAGAAGTAAGTGATGGTATCTTGGTAACTGCGTGATGAGATGCAGTATCCTTGGATATTTTCCGAAGAAGTTTTCTCTTGAAGCAGTTTTAGAGGTGGTTGAGGAGCAGTCTTTACCTGCCTCAGGTAAGACTCGTCTGTGTAGAAGTTATCTGGATCTTCAGTATGGAAGATTTGCTATTGTGGAAATATGAGACTAAGGTCTATGAGTTGCTTCGCTTTGACATGGTCTCGTTTGTCATTTTTTTAGGAAAGCGAGGTGTTGATGTTTGGTTTGGAGTCCGAGCAGTTGGTGAATGTTTTCTTGAAGAATTAACCTTGTTTGGAAAAGCTTAAAGCTGTTCTAATTAGTAAAGAGAGGACAGTTCCTTTGGAATTCAAATTAGGTTGGATCGCAAAAGTGACTTGCGATTGGTTTAATATATATATATTTAGCAATTAAATCAACTCAATTTATAGAAATCAATTTTAAATTAGTTGGAAGGAAATCTATAATAAATGAATTTATTTGTAAGTGAATGAAATTTATTTATACATTAATTGGAAATTGGAATAAGATGGTAATTGTTAATGTAATAAGAGTAAGCCATTAATAATTCTTGCCATAAATTGATAATTGATTCAATAATGTAATACTATCCATAATAGGACAATTTGATTGAATAATAGAATGGAAAGTCTATTAAATGGAATTATTGAAAATAAAATTGGTAATTTCTGAATTATTGAAATTGGAAGCAAGGATAGTAATTATTGTAATAATTAGAATGGGAGCCAATTAGAATTTAATGAACCTTAATGTATATTAATGAGAATTTAAGGAAATAGTCACCAGATATGAAGGAAATATGATGAATTGAAATGTAGTTTATTTGTAAAACAATAAGTGATGTAATATAGGAATGAAATCAAAATAGATAAGTTTAATTGAGATTTTAATTTCAAATAACATGTGTAATTGACCAAAATATAATAAATGGGAATATGATAGTCAATAAATAAAGGATGGAATGAGAGCACTAATGTAATGAATTTAAAACAAATATTAACTATGATTATAGAAAGGTTTAGTAGAGAGTGGAAGGATTGAAATCTGGTTTAAAGCAATGTATTGTAAGTAATTATAAATAACTGGATTTATTAAATTTAAAATAAATGAAATTAAACTTCTAAATATTACGTAATGGATATTTAAATGAAATCTAAGACTATTAAGATAATAAATTTTGAATCCAATATTAAATACATCTATTTGAAATTTATGGATGGAATAATCGTTGATTTATTTAATTTAATAGAATTTTTGGAAATTTAATTTATAATTTTGAATATAATGAAATTGAAGATTTGGCACTGAAATGGATAGATAATCAACTTTAAATTTACATCTAAACTTGTTTAAAATTTGGTAGATGATTAAGAAATATAAAAGTGAAAAAATTGTCAATTATAGAAGTGAAATTAAAAATGGGATTTAATTGATTGATTTTTAGTTTATTTAATTAATAAAAAAATTGCCATTTTGGCCACCGACACGGATTTCGACGAAACTAGTTTCATCGGATCAGTAACGTAAATTATTATAGGGTTTCAAGTTTCTTAGTGATCGGACTTGCCATTTGATCGTACGGACTCGAAACGCCTTGAAATTTAAGAAATTGAAATCAATTTAAAAAATATTGATTTGAGCATAACTTCTTCATACGATGGAATTCGGACTTGAAACTTGTTCCATCACGTTTAAAATATTTAAAAACATCTATTTTGGTATATGGGTTGACCCAATTTCATTCCGGAGTAGAAACAGGCTTTTTGGGCCACTTTGTCGTTAGCACGTATATCTAATAGATCGGATCCATTCTATTTCAACTTTCTCTATAAATACCCTGTTATAAACCCTAGAAGCCTCTATTCCTCATTTTCTATATGTACAGAAACTTCTGTGCTCCTCTTCCACAATGGTTGTAAAACCTAATTTACCCAACTCAAATTTCAATTCGTCAACTTCAAAAATTCAAACTCCTCAGGAAAATTTGGAAAAAATTATATATCGAATATCTCGATCATACGAATTGGAGTGTGGCATCTATTTCTGCAAAGGATGCTCGATTTAGCCAGAAATCTCGGTCAAAGCTCAAAATTTGTGAACCCTAAGCATCATATTGGGGGTTTCTGATTTTGTCGTCAATTGACGAAATCAAGATGTGGGTTTGTGAGAGTTCGTCGTATAGAGTTGATTAGCGGTGAAATTATGGAGTGATTCGACTTGTAGTTGCCGGAATTGGCGAACTAGGGTTTTGAAACCCTAGTTAAACGGCGACGGCTCGTCGACCTGGGACCAGGAGGCACTAGCAAGGGAAGGCGGTTGGGTCGGGTGAGGCTCGCGGCGGCGGTGCCGTAGCCATGAACGGCGTGGGGTGTGGGTGAAGCGCGGTCAAAGTCACATTGACTGCGTTCTGGCAACGCATGTTTCTCGAGCATGGAGATGAAATAATGTGACGTGGTAATAGTTTTTTATTTTATTTTTAATTTTATTTTGGATTTCACATCTTCTAACTCGAATAAACTTCTCATACGATATTCGATTTACGCACGGTTTCTTTTGTTAGGATGGTATTAAAATTCCGGACAGTTTGACGTTGGTTTGGACGAATTTGGAAACTATCAAATTTTTGGGTTTAAATTGAATTTAAATTCAATTTAAATTCAAAAGGTGAGTGTTTTAACCCACTCACAACTTCTAAAATTTCTTACGTTTGTTAAATTTATTTATGTTGTGATTATGGATTTATTTATGACTGTTTGTATATTTTTAATCATCATATCATTTAATTGTATTTATTTAAATTAAATTTGTTATTTAATTTATTATGGAATATAAATGCCAGTTAATTGCCTGTTTTTATTATCAGTTATATATGGATATTGATAGATTATTTTGTATGATGATTTTGATGGATGTATGATTTTAAGATGGATGAATGAATGTTTTATTTATATCATCATAAACTGCAAGTTGTTATGCATTTATTTTGATTCGGGATTGCGGTTTGAAATGATACACAACCACATTTTTATTTTTAAATTGCGGATTGCAATGATAAATATCTGTATCACTTGACCATAGGATAGAAAATTATATACAGGCACCGCGGTGTGTGTGTGTGTGTGTGTGTGTGTGTGTGTAATATTATGAAAATGGTTTTCTATGGTTTTGGAAAGGAATATACGGTTTAATAAATATTAAATTTTGATGTTATATAAATATTATTCTATATATATATATATATATATATATATATATATATATATAAATTCTTGAATTTAAGCTATGTATAAAATTGATAATAAAAATGAGTTTAATAATAAAGTTTGATTTCTTTCATATAAAATGGTAAGTATCTATTAAATTATATTGTAGATAGAGTTTATAATGACTCTAGTAAAATTAAAGTTGGAAGATAATTATGAAATTGGATTGAATTGAATTATTTAAGAATTGTACATGAATAAATTGGATTTGGAATGTAAATAAATTTAGATTTAAAAGGTATGATTTTATAACTTGATTTTTATTTAGAGGATTTAAATAAATATCAAATTGATTTAATTGAATATTATCAAGTTAATTTAATTGGAAGAATATCCAGTTATTTGAAGTCTAAAGGTTTTACTAAAACGATATTTGATTTATTTAGTAACATTTCAAATTTAAATAATAGTAGTCGAAATTGATGTATATGAAATTATCAAAGAATAAGTTTTGAAATGGTGGGAAAATTAAAGCTTTGAAATATATGGAAATTGAAATGGTTTATTTGGGAAATTAAACCTATTTTGGAATTTATTTGTGAAATTTAAAAAGCTATTTTATTATATAAAGTGGTTTAATATTTAAACCATTTAAGTATTAGAAATTTTGTTTCCATGCTATGGGGTTTAAGCTATATATATTTGGAATTATTATGATTTTGGAAAATGAGATATATTTAGAAAAATGATATCATATTGATTTAGGGTTTTAAAAATAGAAATGATATTGTATTTGTATGGTTTTGAAATGGATATTATATTCTGGTTTTGAAGTATAATTATTTTAAAATGACCGCGGTGTTATAACAACGTTTGGTTGTTGAAGAGACCGGGATTGGAAGTTGTCATACTCTCTGCCAACTCCGAAAACCACTTTAACAACTGTGTACATGGTGGAGATTCCAGAATGAAGTAGGATGGTGGCGGTGTTTCCTTTGAGGTAAATAAGTGGACCCGACTCCCGTGAGTTGTCATAAGGTGGCTAAAACAGGAGCGATTCTCGGGCCAATGAGGTAGCACCTTTGATCGGACACATCCCTTCAATATTATACTTTGATTTTTGGATCGATTCGGTGGCCACTTTTGATTTTTTTTATTTGTTGGTGTAGCTCAAGGTGGGCGGTAGCTGCGGCTATGCGTTACCACCATCCCGGATAGCAACCGGTATATCTACCCTGGCATTGCCTAGTTCTGCCGTGTCACCTACCCTAGCGCGCCTTATACGATTTTGGTTTTGTACCGTACCTATGGAGTGCCCTCTGACAACGCCCACTACGGGGGAAATTACGGTACTATATAGACTATGGGAATATATAAATGTGTTATGCTGGAAAACGTAAAGCCTTAACGCTATTTAAAAGTAATTTTATTTTACTATAGATATTATCATAATAGCGAAATATTACTACATTGTAAATAGTTTAACAGATCCTTAGGAGATGTGATTCGCGAGCATCTCTTAAGTTACTGCACTCATGTTTATTTCTGTTAATTTAACTCACATAAGATATTTTAGTTCCGACTCGAGAGTTTTGTCTTTTCAATTCGCTCGGGTCAGCCTAAGCATTTCAGGATTCAAAGACTATAGCTCTGGAGGACGAGGACGAAGATTTATATTACTATTATCTACTATATTATTCCACTACACCATTTTATTCCGCTGCATTGTTATTATCCTTTGGTATGTGAACTCTGATATTTATTGTATAAGAAAAATCAAATGTTTTGTAAAACAGTTTTATGAACTGTATATTGATTATTATATTTTATCGTTCCGCTGCAAGATTCTGTTTTATTTTTTTTCTTCTCTGCTTTTCTTATTTACCCCATAACAATCCTCCTTTCCGTACGGTTTGAATAGGCACGTGTGTCGATTTAAAGCGTGTAGAGAAAGGTGGGATGTTACATCTGGTATCATAGCTTTTGTTTAGTGAAAACTTTAGCTTTGTGGGGTCTAATTCTTATTAATAGGGTAGTAATACCCTATGATGAGTCATTGAGTGTAAATATATGAGAGAGCATATTTGTTAGTGTTATAAAAAGATTTCAATATTGGGTTAATCTGTTCCGTTTTGTATTTATAAATTCTGGTTGGTACATGGGACGCTATGACATCAAAAGGGATTTCTAAACACTTAATAGGACAGATCGAGATAATATTTGTTTTTAATATAGGTGAATGAAATTATTTTTCCTATTATATTTTCTATATATAAAATAAATTTTGTAAATATGGTATATATTTGGTTGCAATATATTGGTTGTTAGGTAACGAAATTTATAAATTATAGTTGAAATGAGATTGAAAATAAAATAAATGAAAATTGGAAATTTTGAACTAAGTTCCGGGATTTTTGAATATCTCTTTCAAAGTATTTTGAAATATAATAATAATATTATTATTAGAAGTATTTTCTGATATAAATATTTCAATATAATTTGAAAGAATTGTTTTAAAAAGAAACTTTGAAAAGAAATAAGTTCTATACTCCCCTCTTTGTCGCTGGAAAATAATTTCGGTGATGGCGGCCGCATCATCGACATTCATTTTCGAGTTTGGAAAAGGGAAGACCACTATAATAGTTTTACTGCAGATTCATTTTTGATAAACAATTATAAATTTTAAATTGTTTTAATAACAATTAGAAATATAAGTTGTAAGTATATGCATTCATCTATTATTTTAAATGATTTGAAATTTAAGCCGATATTTAATTCTTGAGTTTCCGTTAATTATAGTTTCAATTAAGTGTAGTAAAATGGAATATAACTAATTTATAAATTGGAACATTTAATTAAAATAAATTATTTAATGCTAAGCTATAAATGAGATTAAAAGAAAGTTAAATGGTAATCTTATAAAACGAAAGATATAATATTGAACCATTAATTAATTAAAAGAAATAAGATAAACTTGTATGATTTTAATTACATTCTTAAAAGCATATATATAACTTATCAAAAGATATAAATGTTGAAATGTTAATAAGAAGATGTAATAGATATTATACAAGTAAGAAATTTGAGGTAATGAAAGTAATTAATGAAATGCTTTCATAAATAAGGATTTAAAGTTATAATTATTATATAATTAAGTTATGTTTGAAAGGCCACTAATTAAATATAATAGAAAGGTTATAAAGAAATGATAATAAACTTATGTAAGTGCTGAAGGCATTTGTTTTGAAAATAAGCAGAAAGATGAATACTGTAAATAAATGAAGTTAAGCAGTAAATAAATGAATGTAATATAATAAAAGGAAAATTTCATGAGATGAATAAGTGAAAATGAGATATTGGTAGAAATAAATAGAAGTAAATGAAACTATAAGAAATAAAATGTAAATTAAAAAGATAAATTATTATATGAATGAAATTAATAAGAGTGAACATGATCTGATTTGTTGTTTGTTTTGGTTTGTGGTTGTTTGGGTAAGGATACTTTAAATTTGTTTGGATGTATGAATAATATTTTTAGCTTCATTAGAGACTGTTGAGTAAATGGTGCGCTTAGTAGTTATTTTTTATCCTGTACAATTTGAAGTTTTGAACCCGAACAAGTATTTGTTTTGTTTGAAATGAAAGAATGATTGATTTGTATTATTTGTATGTGATGGTTGCATGCGTTGTTGCAAGTGATTGTTGGTTGTATCAATTTGTTGTTTATGGTTGAAACAACTTTAAGTATTTCACTTTATATAATTATTAACTCTTCTGGATTATATAAGTGGAATACAGGTTATGGAAGCAATTGCTACTGCTTTTGGTTTCATAATTAAGCGTTAATCGCCCGACAAATGGGTACGTTTTTGGAGTATGGTTTATAGAGCTATTATATTCTATTATTTTTCCCGTGTTGGGATATACTGTTTTTGAAAAATATATGTTGTATATTGGTATATTTGATATTATATTTTTCTCCAGAGCCTCTCCGTACAAAGGAGACTCGGCCGAAACTTTTCGAAAATTTTGGACTTAGAAAATATTTTGAAATTGTTTTTCAAACCATACTAATTTGAATATAAAAGATTTAGTTGTTATAAATCTATGTATTTTATTTAAATTATCCTATTCTATAAATTTATTGTAATGAATATAATGTTTTGAATAATTTATATTGATCTATAAGTTTCTCTTTTGCTTTTCGGGGACGAAAAGTTTTGAGTGAGGGAGAGTGTAACGACCCGTAAATTTTGATAAATAAAACTGGTTAATTTAATTAGATTTTCGAAATTAAATTAGAAAAGAATAAAAAATTTATAATGTATATTGAAATAAATGTTAATAATGAATTGTAGAAATGGTTATTAAACCTAATGGTTGAAAATATAAGTGAATCCCAATAAAGAAATAGTGTTAATTATTGCACTTGGATATAAAATTTAAAATAAGTAATTAAAGACAAGAATTTAATTTACCTATGTAATAATATATTAATAAATTATAACTGTATGTGAATTAAGGTAGCAATGTAAATGGCAGTTGATGAATAACCAATTTAATGTAATTCAAATTGATTGAAACGACTGTTTAGGTTATAATGGAGTGTAAATAGAAATATTTGGTAATAAATTGAATATAAGAAAACAAAGGCAATTAGTGAATTAATTAATGAAATCCTAATAATAAATAGTCATTAAGTAAAATCAAGGTTCTATATGTGATTGTTTAGAAATATTAACTAGAATAAATTGCAACAGTAAAAATTTAAGTTAACTGTTAATAACTTGGATGTAATTCCAATAAGTGAAATAGTGTAAATGTTATAACTTGGTTACCAAATTTATATAGGAAGTGGATGTAAATATGAATTTATTTAATGAAATAATACAGGGTTAATGACAATTAATTAAAATTTGTGTTATATATGGAATTTTAACCTGTGTTGGGAAGTAATAACTTATAAAATGAAGTAAAGGTTACGTTAATAATAATTAATATAATAACGAAAAGGTGAATGTAAATTGAAGAGAAGCGTAAGTTTATTTATAAGGCAGTAATTGGTGAAATAGAAGTTGGAAACCAAGTAAGTAAATTATTGAGGACATCTAATAGTAATTAATGTATATATATTTGGCAATTAAATCAACTCAATTTAAAGAAATCAATTTTAAATTAATTGGAAGGAAATCTATAATAAATGAATTTATTTGTAAGTGAATAAATTTATTTATACATTAATTGGAAATTGGAATAAGATGGTAATTGTTAATGTAATAAGAGTAAGCCATTAATAATTCTTCCCATAAATTGATAATTGATTCAATAATGTAATACTATCCATAATAGGGCAATTTGATTGAATAATAGAATGGAAAGTCTATTAAATGGAATTATTGAAAATAAAATTGGTAATTTCTGAATTATTGAAATTGGAAGCAAGGATAGTAATTATTGTAATAAT
The DNA here is from genome assembly GCA_030765085.1 of Allium cepa. Classification (NCBI taxonomy): domain Eukaryota; kingdom Viridiplantae; phylum Streptophyta; class Magnoliopsida; order Asparagales; family Amaryllidaceae; genus Allium; species Allium cepa. The sequence goes on from CM060930.1 coordinate 59,078,171, forward strand.
TAGAATGGGGGCCAAGTAGGATTTAATGAACCTTAATGTATATTAATGAGAATTTAAGGAAATAGTCACCAGATATGAAGGAAATATGATGAATTGAAATGTAGTTTATTTGTAAAATAATAAGTGATCTAATATAGGAATGAAATCAAAATAGATAAGTTTAATTGAGATTTTAATTTCAAATAACATGTGTAATTGACCAAAATATAATAAATGGGAATATGATAGTCAATAAATAAAGGATGGAACGAGAGAACTAATGTAATGAATGTAAAACAAATATTAACTATGATTATAGAAAGGTTTAGTAGAGAGTGGAAGGATTGAAATCTGGATTAAAGCAATGTATTGTAAGTAATTATAAATAACTGGATTTATTAAATTTAAAATAAATGAAATTAAACTTCTAAATATTACGTAATAGATATTTAAATGAAATCTAAGACTATTAAGATAATAAATTTTGAATCCAATATTAAATCCATCTATTTGAAATTTATGGATGGAATAATCATTGATTTATTTAATTTAATAGAATTTTTGGAAATTTAATTTATAATTTTGAATATAATGAAATTGAAGATTTGACACTGAAATGGATAGATAATCAACTTTAAATTGACATCTAAACTTGTTTAAAATTTGGTAGATGATTAAGAAATATAAAAGTGATATAAATTGTCAATTATAGAAGTGAAATTAAAAATGGGATTTAATTGATTGATTTTTAGTTTATTTAATTAATAAAAAAATTGCCATTTTGGCCACCGACACGGATTTCGACTAAACTAGTTTCATCGGATCCGTAACGTGAATTATTATAGGGTTTTAAGTTTCGTAGTGATCGGACTTGCCATTTGATTGTACGGACTCGAAATGCCTTGAAATTTATGAAATTGAAATCAATTGAAAAAATATTGATTTGAGCATAACTTCTTCATACGATGGAATTTGGACTTGAAACTTGTTCCATCGCGTTTAAAATATTTAAAAACATCTATTTTGGTATATGGGTTGACCCAATTTCATTCCGGAGTAGAAACAGGCTTTTTGGGCCACTTTGCCGTTCGCACGTATATCTAATAGATCAGATCCATTCTATTTCAACTTTCTCTATAAATACCCTGTTATAAATCCTAGCAGCCTGTATTCCTCATTTTCTATACGTACAGAAACTTCTGTAATCCTCTTCCTCAACGGCTGTAAACCCTAATTTACCCAATTCAAATTTCAATTCGAAAATCAACTTTAAATATTCAAACTCCTCCGAAAAATTTGGAAAAAATTGTAAATCAAATATCTCGATCATACGAATCGGAGTGTGGCTTCCGTTTCTGCAGTCGATGCTCGATTCAGCCAGAAATCTCGGTCAAAGCTCGAAATTTGTGAACCCTAAGCATCATATTGGGGGTTTCTGATTTTGTCGTCAATTGACGAAATCAAGATGTGGGTTTGGGAGAGTTCGTCATATGGAGTTGATTGGCGGTGAAATTGTGGAGTGATTCGACTGTAGTTGCAGGAATTGGCGAACAAGTGTTTTGAAACCCTAGGTAAGCGGCGGCGGCTCGTCGACCAGGGACCAGGAGGCAATCGCAGGGGAAGGCGGTTGGGTTGGGTGAGGCTCGCGGCGGAGGTGCTGAAGCCATGAACGGCGCGGGGTGTTGGTGAAGCACGGTCAAAGTCACGTTGACTGCGGTGTGGCAACGTGTGTTTCTCGAGCCTGGAGATGAATGTATGGTGACGTGGTAATAGTTGATTATTTTATTTTTAATTTTATTTTGGATTTCATATCTTCTATCTCGTATAACCTTCTCATACGATATCCGATTTACGCGCGGTTTCTTTTGTTAGGATCGTATTGAAATTCCGGACAGTTTGACGCTGGTTTGGATGAATTTGGAAACTATCAAATTTTTGGGTTTAAATTGAACTTAAATTTAATTTAAATTCAAAATGTGAGTGTTTTAACCCACTTACAACTTCTAAAATTTCTTTTGTTTGTTAAATTTATTCATGTTGTGATTATGCATTTATTTATGTCTGTTTGTATATTTTTAGCCATCATATCAGTTAATTACATTTATTTAAATTAAATTCGTTATTTAATTTATTATGGAATATAACTGCCATTTAATAACATGTTTATATTATTAGGTATATATGGATATTGGTTGATTATTTTGTATGATGATTTTGATGGATGTATGATTTTATGATGGATGAATGGATGTTTTATTTATATCATCATAAACTGCAAGTTGTTATGCATTTATTTTGATTCGGGATTGTGGTTTGAAATGATATACAACCGCATTTTTATTTTTAAATTGCGGATTGAAATGATAAATATCCGTATCACTTGACTATAGGATAGAAAATTATATACAGGCAACGCGGTCTATATATATAAAATATTTTGAAAATGATTTTCTATGATTTTTGAAAGGAATATACGATTTAATAAATATTAAATTTTGATGTTATATAAATATTATTCAATATAGATAGTTAAATTCTTGAATTTAAGCTATGTATAAAATTGATTAATAAAAATGAGTTTAATAATAAAGTTTGATTTTTCACAAAAAATGGTAAGTATCTATTTAAATTCTATTGTAGATAGAGTTTATAATGACTCAGATAAAATTAAAGTTGGAAGATAAATATGAAATTGGTTTGAATTGAATTATTTAAGAATTGTACTTGAATAAATTGGATTTAGTGTGTAAATAAATTTAGATTTAAAAGGTATGATTTTATAACTTGATTTTTATTTAGAGGATTTAAATGAACATCAAATTGATTTAATTGAATATTATCAAGTTAATTTAATTGGAAGAATATCCAGTTATTTGAAGTCTAAAGGTTTTACTAAAACGATATTTGATTTATATAGTAACGTTTCAAATCTAAATAATAGTAGTCGAAATTGATGTATATGAAATTATCAAAGAATAAGTTTTGAAATGGTGGGAAAATTAAAGCTTTGAAATATATGGAAATTGAAATGGTTTATTTGGGAAATTTAACCTATATTAGGAATTTATTTGTGAAATTTTAAAAATCTATTTTATTATATAAAGTGGTTTAATATTTAAGCAACTTAAGTATTAGAAATTTTGTTTCAGAGCTATGGGGTTTAAGCTATATATATTTGGAAGTATTATGATTTTGGAAAAAGAGATATTTAAAAAAATGATATCATATTGATTTGGGGTTTTAAAAATAGAAATGATATCGTATTTATATGGTTTTTAAATGGATATTATATTCTGGTTTTCAAGTATAATTATTTTAAAATGACCACGGTGTTATAATAACGTTCGGCTGTTGAAGATACCGGGATCGGAAGTTGTCATACTTCTACCAACTCGGAAAACCACTTTAACAACTGTGCACATGGTGGAGATTCTAGAATGAAGTAGAATTGTGACGACCGCCCATGACTCCTGCGCCAAAACAAGGAAATAGTGCGCTGAAAGGCGTGCCAGGTAGCCATGGACGATAGTCAGGGTAAAATAAAACAGCAAACTCTATCGTACAACTCACAGCGCATGGATAAAATACAATAGAGAAATATATAGTGAAGCACCATAACAGAAAAATCATCATATAAGCATCGTAGTAGTTTTATACAAACATGAATCATCCATACATCAAAGCCTCACTACAAACACTCAATCAGATATAACAGCGGAACACCCAGTACGTATAGTAAGAAAACTAGTATGCAAAGCCTCCTGCTCGTCTTCGTCATCATCAGCGTAGATCTCTAAGAACAGCACATGTCACCTGCTACCTAGTCTGCCCATCCCAACATGGATGAACAGCCCAAGGTAATAAGAGGAGACATAAAACCTTGAGTCAGACAAAGTCTTAGTGAGCAGTAAATCAACTATCAAACATACCAAAAGAGCATAAAGGATAAAAGGAATAGGAACCAAACCATCCCACTCCACCTCTTTCTACAGTGATAGCCCCCAGACACATACCAAGGAGAAGTAAGCATAACATAGCAGATAATTAAGGTAAAGAAATAATCACTCGAGTCAAGGGCGATGTTTTCCAAATACAAACCCCCAAGGCCTAAACCAAGATCAGATACGCACCTAGAAAATACCGCTATTGAGACCGAATGATGATACAACCAAATGTCCAAACATCCATGACTCTGGCTATCACTGTTATCCTTGCTTTGATTTCACCGTTGATTGAATGACCATCCGTCAAGGGCTAATGGTAACCCCGGTTCTAGGCATAGCTCCGCACGTCATCGTGACCCGTGCCTAGGACTTACCTACTCTGCCCAGAGTACTCAACTACCTACCTGTAGTCTTTTGGGTGTCCCGACTACCTGCCTGTAGTCGTTATGGGCGCCCCATGTACTCTTGCTTTTGAGCATGCTAGAACCTTCAACAACGATGAGATCCAAGCCTCCTAGTCATCCTCCTTGACGACTATCCTCATACTAGCTCAAGCTACCTCTCGAGCAATCCATTATCAATCAACTCGAACCATCCCTCGAGTCATCAACATGCTTGGAATGATCCCTGCCTGGATTACGCCAAGTCTACATCACATCGTACTTCGCTTTATCACACCATAGCAAAGTCTCAACTCAACAACATGGTTTGCCTCATCGCATCATGGCAAAGTTCCATCTCAACATCATCCAATCAATACATATGAGCTTCAACATCCACCTCATATGCCTTTAGCAGCTTTCACCATTCAAGAGCCTCTTCTGTAGCTTTTTGAATCATCTTTGACCATACTTGTCCACATCTATCAACTAGATAGCTCATTCACAACAATCAATCAAGGCAAACCTTAATCCAAACAAATACGTATTCAATCAAGATCTAATTAGGCATTTATAACTAAAATGGCAATTTCGTAAATAAATGAGCATAGAACTAACATACATGAATCATGGGTTTTTAGCATAGATCTAGCAAATATAAAACATGGGTTTTGTTTCTATAACTTAATAAATGAACTTGCATAGGTAAACATCTTCACAAACAATGGATCTATACTTGGATCTAAGGAAAATGCACAAAATCACTATCTACAACACTCCAACAAACCACCAATCCAATATACTCCTTTGGGTCCGCGTGAGAGATAACCACCACTCACCAAATCACCCAAACACCTTAAAAACTAAACACTTCAGATCTGGACAGCGGAGATCAAGGCTTGATCCGGCAACATCTCGCTTCAATCGATGAAATCTAGCTCCAACGGATGAAGATCTTCAACTTTGGCACTTGAATCTTTGATCTCGATCTTCGATCTTGGATGGATGTTAGAACTAGATTGGAATAGAGAAAAGAAAATGAAGAAATGTTGTAGTCGAGCTCTCAAAATGGCAGCACTTCGTCGCTTCAAAAACCGGTGCCAAAAAGTGAGTCAAACCCCTCTATTTATAGGCTGAAAACCCCTTAGGTCGTCCAGGCCTTATAACTCGTTCTCGGTCTTAGGTCGTCGCCGACCTAAAATCCCCGACCTATCATAGGTCGTCACCGACCTACCTACCTCACGACCCAACGGTCTAAACAAACTCCATGACACACGACTCAAGAACCCAAGGCCGACCTAACTATAAGTCGACTCAACCAATCACACGACCTACCGACTTAACCAAACGCAGGGTCACACGAGTTAACACACGGCCGACCTAATTCCTGCGACCTAAAACACTGCCGACCTAAAGACTCCAGCGACTTACTAGGTCCGACCTAACTCTTATGCGACCTAACAAACCAGGCCGACTCAATGACCTAAGCCCCCAACGACTCATCGTGCTTGCCGACCTATCCCCCTAGCGACCTAACGCTATCCCTTAGGTCGTTCAACGACCTATCTATACACAGCAACTCTAGGTCGCTAGTCCCCCTAAGTCGGTCAAATACTTATGTTGGTTCAATACCTTAGGTCGTTAACCCGTTCGACCGACTCATCCCTAGGTCGCTCCTTTCCCTAACTCGCTCACACGACCTAAGACACTAAGTTGGTCACGACTCAACTCCGAACCCTCAACCTGAGCCTCTATACGAGTTAACCCTTAACTCGTTTTAACACTAAGTCGGCAGCTTTCTTAAGTCGTTCAAACGACTTATCAACAATACGACTTAGGCTAGAAACAACATAAACAATACTAACGACCTGTAAATCCTACGATTTATCAACACGTAAAATACGGGTCGTTACATTCTCTCCCCCTTAGGAATTTCGCCCCCGAAATTCCAAGCAAACATCAGCCATCAAAATTATTCCGCATGCCTGCCATCCTTAGCAATCAACAAACCATACATCCAATTCTAGCCTAGCATGCAGAATTCTAAAACTTAGAACAAGCTACAAATTCATGAGATGTCACGACACCTTAGGGCCATACCTTGAAGAGTTCTGGATGAGCTGCCTTCATCCTCTCTTCCTCCTCCCACGTACAGTCGTTAACATCATCACTCCATTGTATCTTGAGCAACGTAATCGTCTTCCTCCTAAGCTGTTTCGTATCGGTTTCAACAATACGAAGCGGCTTACGAGGTCTCGTAACCACTGGATCAACCTCTAAGTCTTCACAGCTATCAGCAGAAACCACAGTAGTTGGGTCATGCACATACTTCCGTAGATAAGATACATGAAAGACATTGTGCACACCCGCCATCTTTTCCGGTAACTCCAACCTGTAAGCGAGTTTTCCAATTCGTTCGATAATCGGGAATGGTCCAACAAATCTCGGAATTAACTTTCCTTTCTTCCCAAATCTAATAGCACTCTTCAATGGAGAAATCTTCACAAAAACCATCTCTCCTACATCGAATTCCAAATCCTTACGACGATTATCGGCATAACTTTTCTGACGATTTTGGGCTGCTTTCATTCGTTGCCGAATGATCTCTATACAATCCGAAGTCTGTCGAATCATCTCTGGCCCAAGTATCATCTTTTCTCCAGTTTCCAACCAACATGTCGGAGAGTTACACGGTCTTCCATACAATGCCTCATATGGTGCCATACCAATACTCGACTGATAACTGTTATTATATGCAAACTCCACCAAATGAAGATGATCTTCCCATGATCCTCCGAAGTCCAAAACACATGCTCTAAGGAGATCTTCCAAAACTCGGTTGACTCTCTCAGTCTGACCATCTGTTTGAGGGTGATAAGCTGTACTCAAACACAACTCGGTTCCCAAAACTTTCTGGAAGCTCTTCCAAAATCCACTAGTGAACAATGGGTCTCGATCGCTCACTATACTCTTCGGAACACCATGGAATCGAACTATCCACTTAACATAAAGCTCAGCCAGCTTCGATGCAGTCCTAGTCGATCGAACAGGAATGAATCTTGCACTCTTAGTCAACCGATCTACTATGACCCAAATTCCTTCATTTCCTGCCCTGGTCCTAGGTAGACCATCGATAAAATCCATCGATATCTGCTCCCACTTCCATGTAGGAACCTCTAATGGCTGAAGTAATCCACTGGGCTTCTTCTGCTCAGCTTTCACCAACTAGCAGTTCATACACTTGGAAATAAAATTTCCAACATCCTTCTTCATGCCTTCCCAGTAGTAAGTTCTCTTCATATCCCGATACATCTTATTCCCACCTGGATGAATTGTCAACTTCGAGTGATGACCTTCCCTCAGAACTTCATCTCTCAATCCATCAATGTCGGGAACAACCAATCGTCCTTGCTTCCGAAGCCAACCCTCTCGATCGACCTCAAATCCCTTATTCTTCTCTGGGTCCAATCCGGATTCCAAATCTCGGATAATCTTAACAAGCCTATCATCTCTCTTTTGGTTCTCGCCAATCCTTTCCACAAGAGTAGGTCTTATCGATAAGTTTGCCAACATTTCAGGTTCCAACTCACATCTGGACCTGAAATCAAATCCAGCCAAATACTCTAGGTTCTTCCATTCCGAAAACATGGCTCCCAAACCTGCATGTCTTCGACTTAACGCATCAGCCACCGCGTTACCTTTTCCCGGAGTATAGGCTATACCAAAATCATAAGATGCTAAGAACTCTAGCCATCTTTGCTGTCGAAGATTCAAATCCTTTTGGGAGAACAGATACTTCAACGACTTATGATCTGTAAATAACTCAAATCTAACTCCCAATAGATAGTGTCTCCACATCTTCAAAGCAAACACAATCGCCGCTAACTCCAAATCATGAGTCGGATAATTCCTTTCATGCGGCTTCAGTTGTCGACTAGCATATGCAACAACTTTATCCTTCTGCATTAGCACTGCTCCAAGTCCAGTGCCACATGCATCGGTGAAAACCACCATCTCATCATTCCCACTTGGAATAGTCAAGACAGGAGCACTCGTCAGTCGCTCTTTCAGGATTACGAAAGCTTGCTCACACTTATCATCCCATTTGAACACTTGGTTCTTCTTCGTCAATCCTGTCAACGGTGCAGCTATCTTGGAAAAGTCTTTGATAAACCGACGATAATATCCTGCTAATCCAAGAAAACTTCTTACTTCAGATGCATTCTTAGGTCTTACCCAATCCTGGATTGCTGCCACCTTAGCGGGATCAACCGCTACTCCATTTCCAGAGATAACATGGCCTAAGAACCTCACTTCACTCTTCCAGAAGTGACACTTTGAAAACATAGCCTTCAGCTGATGTTTCCGCAAGATTTCCAAAACAATCCTCAAGTGTGTCTTGTGCTCTTCTTCAGTTCTGGAATAAACCAAAATATCATCCACGAATACAAGCACGAACTTATTCAACTGATCTCTGAATACTCTATTCATAAGATCCACAAAATATGCTGGTGCGTTAGTCAACCCAAACGGCATTACCAGCCACTCATAAAACCCGGATGGTGTCCTAAAAGCAGTCTTCGGCACACTATCCTTCGCCACTCTCAATTGGTGAAATCCCGTTGCCAAATCCATCTGAGAAAACACCTTAGCCTCGTGAAGCTGATCAAACAAGTCATCTATTCTCGGCAATGGATACTTGTTCTTTTTAGTCAACTTATTTAGCTCACGATAATCCACACACAACCTCAACGATCCATCCGCTTTGGTTGCGAACACAACTGGTGCACCCCATTCGGACACACTTCTCCGAATGAATCCTTTCCGTAAAAGGTCATCAACTTGCACCTTCACCTCTTGCTGCTCCCTCGGTGCCATCCGCCTAAGAGGCATAACAACAGGTCTGGCTCCCTCAACTAGATCGATACGAAACTCGATCTCCCTATGCGGCGGCAACCCTTTGACTTCGTCAAAGACATCCTCAAATCCATTCACAATAGGCACCGATGACAGTCCATCCCGTGGAACAACCAGTGAATACATGAAGCTCATGAAGACGCCTTCCTCATGCTTACATCGTATCACAACCTTTCGCCCTTCCACATTCCCGACTGTCACCTCCAGCCTCTCACAATCAATCCTAGCCGCATACTTCCTAAGCCAGTCCATACCCAAAATAATTCCGAATCCCGCAAAGTTCAGAACAAAGCAATCACAAACAAACGAGCAATCATGACTCGACACAACTAGACCACGACATATCATACACAAACATGACGAACCCCCGACTGGATTAGTCACAACCAATGGCCTATCAACAATATCCGGTTTCAAACCTAACCGGCCTACCAAATCATCACAAACAAAAGAATGCGACGCTCCAGTATCAAACAACACTCTAACTGGAACACCACAAAGAGAAAGAGTACCTTGAACTACCACACTCTTCCCCTTCTCTTCAGCTGTAGGAGCTTTTGAAGACGACGGCACAGCTCCCAAAGCATAAGCTTGCACAATCTGCCTATCTTTCCTCGGCTCTGGGCAATCCTTCTTGATATGTCCCAGCTTATCACAGTTGTAACACTTTCCCGGCACCTTGGGATTCTTACAATCTTTGTAAAGATGGCCCTTCTGCTAGCAGTTATAGCAAGTCGCTTCGCTCTTCGGCTTCTTCTGGCCATCCTTTCCCTTCTGTTGCTGCTGCTTCCTCTTCTTGTTTCCATTTTGCTGGGGTTTAGATCCTTCCTTGGTTACAGAAACAACAGAACTTTCCCTAGGAAACAGACTCTCATGCCTAAGAGCTTTCTCCACCAGCTTCTCAAATGGATCGTCCAAATGATCCACTAACTGCCTCCCAAGATAAGCATCCATACCAGTCACAAACTTTTCGTTCTTCTGGTAGGGAGAATCAATATACGATCTGGCATACTTGGACAAGGCTTCAAACTCGGAAATATACTCAAGAACAGGCCTCCCACCTTGCTTGAGCTCTACAAACCTTTTGAACAAAGCAGACTTCTGAGCAGTAGAGATGAACTTGGCTTCAAATTTAACTTGGAATTGCTCCCAAGTAATCTCTTCTTCTGAAGTATCTATGGTGATAGAATTCCACCAATCAGCAGCTCTTCCCTGAAGCTGTCTCGATGCAAGCTTCCTCTTGGTTTCATCCTCAATTCCCAAGTCCCCAAAGATTCTTCGGCAAGCATCAATCCATCTCTGCACTTCAATAGTCGACTCTGTCCCCAAGAAAGCTTCTCCTCCAAGAGAAGTATAATCCTTGCAAAGCTTGGCAAAATCCACCGGTCTTGGAGCTTGGACTTGAACTCCAACATCTACAGATGGCCCTGGAGCTGGTATCCTTCTCATGATCGAAGTCATCATCGCTTCGAACATAGTTCCATAATCAACCGCTCCTTCAGTAGCACGGCTTTCCATTGCAGCTGGTCTTCCTCTTCGACTCATCCTTATTATCTAGAAAAAAGAATGATTAGAACACCTTAAGTAACAACTGCATAAGGAGTTCAAATCCTTCTAAACTACTATATTATATATAGTAATCATCCATCAAAATACAATTACGTCTCTCATACGTAGTTGCGTCAGCGAGCGTTGGCTAAAATCGATTAACCAAAGCTCTGATACCAAATGTGACGACCGCCCATGACTCCTGCGCCAAAACAAGGAAATAGTGCGCTGAAAGGCGTGCCAGGTAGCCATGGACGATAGTCAGGGTAAAATAAAACAGCAAACTCTATCGTACAACTCACAGCGCATGGATAAAATACAATAGAGAAATATATAGTGAAGCACCATAACAGAAAAATCATCATATAAGCATCGTAGTAGTTTTATACAAACATGAATCATCCATACATCAAAGCCTCACTACAAACACTCAATCAGATATAACAGCGGAACACCCAGTACATATAGAAAGAAAACTAGTATGCAAAGCCTCCTGCTCGTCTTCGTCATCATCAGCGTAGATCTCTAAGAACAGCACCTGTCACCTGCTACCTAGTCTGCCCATCCCAACATGGATGAACAGCCCAAGGTAATAAGAGGAGACATAAAACCTTGAGTCAGACAAAGTCTTAGTTAGCAGTAAATCAACTATCAAACATACCAAAAGAGCATAAAGGATAAAAGGAATAGGAACCAAACCATCCCACTCCACCTCTTTCTACAGTGATAGCCCCCAGACACATACCAAGGAGAAGTAAGCATAACATAGCAGATAATTAAGGTAAAGCAATAATCACTCGAGTCAAGGGCGATGTTTTCCAAATACAAACCCCCAAGGCCTAAACCAAGATCAGATGCACACCTAGAAAATACCGCTCTTGAGACCGAATGATGATACAACCAAACGTCCAAACATCCATGACTCTGGCTATCACTGTTATCCTTGCTTTGATTTTACCGTTGATTGAATGACCATCCGTCAAGGGCTAATGGTAACCCCGGTTCTAGGCATAGCTCCGCACGTCATCGTGACCCGTGCCTAGGACTTACCTACTCTGCCCAGAGTACTCAACTACCTACCTGTAGTCTTTTGGGTGTCCCGACTACCTGCCTGTAGTCGTTATGGGCGCCCCATGTACTCTTGCTTTTGAGCATGCTAGAACCTTCAACAACGATGAGATCCAAGCCTCCTAGTCATCCTCCTTGACGACTATCCTCATACTAGCTCAAGCTACCTCTCGAGCAATCCATTATCAATCAACTCGAACCATCCCTCGAGTCATCAACATGCTTGGAATGATCCCTGCCTGGATTACGCCAAGTCTACATCACATCGTACTTCGCTTTATCACACCATAGCAAAGTCTCAACTCAACAACATGGTTTGCCTCATCGCATCATGGCAAAGTTCCATCTCAACATCATCCAATCCATACATATGAGCTTCAACATCCACCTCATATGCCTTTAGCAGCTTTCACCATTCAAGAGCCTCTTCTGTAGCTTTTGAATCATCTTTGACCATACTTGTCCACATCTATCAACTAGATAGCTCATTCACAACAATCAATCAAGGCAAACCTTAATCCAAACAAATACGTATTCAATCAAGATCTAATTAGGCATTTATAACTAAAATGGCAATTTCGTAAATAAATGAGCATAGAACTAACATACATGAATCATGGGTTTTTAGCATAGATCTAGCAAATATAAAACATGGGTTTTGTTTCTATAACTTAATAAATGAACTTGCATAGGTAAACATCTTCACAAACAATGGATATATACTTGGATCTAAGGAAAATGCACAAAATCACTATCTACAACACTCCAACAAACCACCAATCCAATATACTCCTTTGGGTCCGCGTGAGAGATAACCACCACTCACCAAATCACCCAAACACCTCAAAAACTAAACACTTCAGATCTGGCAGCGGAGATCAAGGCTTGATCCGGCAACATCTCGCTTCAATCGATGAAATCTAGCTCCAACGGATGAAGATCTTCAACTTTGGCACTTGAATCTTTGATCTCGATCTTCGATCTTGGATGGATGTTAGAACTAGATTGGAATAGAGAAAAGAAAATGAAGAAATGTTGTAGTCGAGCTCTCAAAATGGCAGCACTTCGTCGCTTCAAAAACCGGTGCCAAAAAGTGAGCCAAACCCCTCTATTTATAGGCTGAAAACCCCTTAGGTCGTCCAGGCCTTATAACTCGTTCTCGGTCTTAGGTCGTCGCCGACCTAAAATCCCCGACCTATCATAGGTCGTCACCGACCTACCTACCTCACGACCCAACGGTCTAAACAAACTCCACGACACACGACTCAAGAACCCAAGGCCGACCTAACTATAAGTCGACTCAACCAATCACACGACCTACCGACTTAACCAAACCCAGGGTCACACGAGTTAACACACGGCCGACCTAATTCCTGCGACCTAAAACACTGCCGACCTAAAGACTCCAGCGACTTACTAGGTCCGACCTAACTCTTATGCGACCTAACAAACCAGGCCGACTCAATGACCTAAGCCCCCAACGACTCATCGTGCTTGCCGACCTATCCCCCTAGCGACCTAACGCTATCCCTTAGGTCGTTCAACGACCTATCTATACACAGCAACTCTAGGTCGCTAGTCCCCCTAAGTCGGTCAAATACTTATGTTGGTTCAATACCTTAGGTCGTTAACCCGTTCGACCGACTCATCCCTAGGTCGCTCCTTTCCCTAACTCGCTCACACGACCTAAGACACTAAGTTGGTCACGACTCAACTCCGAACCCTCAACCTGAGCCTCTATACGAGTTAACCCTTAACTCGTTTTAACACTAAGTCGGCAGCTTTCTTAAGTCGTTCAAACGACTTATCAACAATACGACTTAGGCTAGAAACAACATAAACAATACTAACGACCTGTAAATCCTACGATTTATCAACACGTAAAATACGGGTCGTTACAAGAATGGTGGTGGTGTTTCCTTTGAGGTAAATAAGTGGACCCGACTCCCGTGAGTTGGCATAAGGTGGCTAAAATAGGAGCAATTCTCGGGCCAATGAGGTAGCACCTTTGATCGGACACATCCCTTCGATATTATACTTTGATTTTTGGATTGATTCGGTGGCCACTTTTGATTTTTTTTATTTGGGGGTGTGGCTCGAGGTGGCCGACAGCTGCGGCTATGCGTTACCACCAGCCCGGATAGCAATCGGTATATCTACCCTGGCATTGCCTAGTTCTGCCGTGTCACCTACCCTAGCGCGCCTTATACGATTTTGGTTTTGTACCATACCTATGGAGTGCCCTCTGACAACTCCCACTACGGGGGAAATTACGGTGCGGTATAGACTATGGGAATATATAAATGTGTTATGGTGGAAAACGTAAAGCCTTAACGCTATTTAAAAGTAAGTTTATTTTGCTATAGACATTATTATAATAGCGAAATATTACTACATAGTAAATAGTTTAACGGATCCTTAGGAGATGTAAATCGCGAGCATCCTTAAGTTACTGCACTCATGTTTATTTCTGTTAATTTAACTCACATAAGATATTTTAGTTCTGACTCGAGTGTTTTGTCATTCAATTCGCTCGGGTCAGCCTGAGCATTTCAAGATTCGAAGACTATAGCTTTGGAGGACGAGGACGAAGATTTATATTACTATTATCTACTATATTATTCCACTACACCATTTTATTCCGTTGCATTGTTATTATCCTTTGGTTTGTGAACTCTGATATTTATTGTATAAGAAAAATCAAATGTTCTGTAAAACAGTTTTATGAACTGTATATTGATTATTATAATTTATCGTTCCTCTGTAAGATTCTGTTTTGTTTTTTTCTTCTCTTCTTTTCTTATCTACCCCATTACAATCCGCCCTTCCGTATGGTTTGAATTGGCACGTGTGTCGATTTAAAGCGTGCAGAAAAAGGCGGGATGTTACATGTAGCAACCCGCATGTTTGTCGATTTTTTATATTTAAATATTTTATTTAAATATTTTATCGATACTCGAAATTTAGTCCGAAAATCTACTTTTTGCATACGGTCGAATTAGGACTCGGGACCACTCCCATTGAGTTTAAAATGCCGTTTGCGACTGTTTTGAGTATAATCTTCGATATGTTTGGAGAAAGTTGATTTTTGCTACTTTTTCACTTAGGGCTTTGGTTTGGGCTGAGCCCAACCACTTATGTATTCAGTCCCAACCCCTTCTCCTCTTCATTACTTCATTCCTTATTTCCTTATACTCAATCTTTTATATTAATGGAGAGTGGAAGAGGAAATTAAAACTCCAAGCCCTAGTTTTCTTTTGCAAATCCAACTTCTAGCTCCAAACTTATAGAAGAACCCATTGGTAAGCTTCTCTTCTTCTTCTCCAACTCAATCTCTTATCAATTTCAGAAATTCTTAAACCTAACTTTGGTAATGTTCTTCTTTTAAAGCTTAGAATCAAGCTTCTTGAGTTGGATTTGAAGAGTGGTTGATTCTCCTTTGCTTTCAAGCATCTTCTTCAATCGTTTGGGTTCAAAGGTGAGATTTTTATCTCACATCTATGACTATAATTATCTTTGGTTGTTGGGTATGAATTCCTAACACTTCTTCATGTGCATTTTCTCTTGATTTGGATTGGTTTTGTGAATATTCCAATTTTTGTGTTTTTAAGTCAAATTTGTGTGAAAATCCTTTTATGGATGTTTGATCATGCTTTTGGAGATGCATCGAGGAGCATATAGGGCCAGGTTGTCAATTGGCATAAATCCTTAGAGCCAATGTTCGACCGGTTGCATTTTGGAAGAGTTTCCTCTTCATTTGAATAGACTAAAAAACAGCCCAGGTATGATTCAGTCTACTGAATCTTCTGTTCAGTCGACTGAACTTGGAACCCGAAAGTTTCCAGGCGTGATTCAGTCGACTGAATCTTCTGTTCAGTCGACTGAACATGGAAACAGAAAGTTTCCTGAACCTGGAAAATTTCCAGGTTCAGGGTCAGTCGACTAAAAACTCTGTTCAGTCGACTGAACCTGCTGTTTGAGTCCATTTTGCCTTTTTGGATTGAATTTCCAATGTTAATCGATTCGTGTTGATTCCCTTTTGTTATTATCACTTATTATCGACTTTGATGACATTTTCTTCGTGATTTTTGGGAATGTCCATTTTGATGGATTCAGTATCGATTTCTTTGGATTTTATTCACGTCTTCGAATGTGAATTTATTGATTGATTGTTCCTACAATCTTCTTTGTGATTTGTCATTTTAAAATTATAAAGGTTTCAATACTAGTAGTAAATATCAAAATTCTTTCATCAAAACGATTTCAACACTATTTTATTACAAAGCTCATTTTATCAAACCGATTTCCAATCTATTAGTATATACAAACCTTTGCCTCACTCGTATGAGAAATCTAATTAAATGACTTAGTAAAACAAGTGGTATGAAATGCTTGCGTTTACTTCGTCGGTTAATTCTTGGACTTGTTCGATTGAATCTCTTGTGACAATTTTATAGTGGAGATCTACAGTTTGTTCGTAAATATTTAAGTTAAGCAAGTGGTTATGGGACATGAAGCTAAACTCATATATTTACTAGCTTAGTGTAATTGACACTTCTCGTTGATCGTGACGATCATCTTTGTGATTTAGACTAGCAATGTGCGATGTCTCTTTGTCTGCGAGGGAGACTAAACCCCGTTTTGTGGAGTTTCGACTCAAATTGGTGGGGTAGCAACCCATGGTCTTCGGGCCGTTTGTGGATCTTCGGCTCAATTTGTGATGGTTAGCAACCATGGAATTAGCGTTCCGCTTGTGATACACGTGTTGGTGAGCTTTATGCTCCCGTTTGTGATAGGCCTCCCCCGTATTTTGTGTGATTTCTGGATTTCGTGTGTCGGATTCTGGGATTTTCTTCTTCACCTACTTTTGTGATTTCTATTGATAAGTTTTATCAATATGTGTGCATTGGTGAATTTGTGTGTCATTGACTTTTGTGATTGACATTGATATAATCGTCAATATTTATAGTTTAGTGAACGAAATAAGGAGTATGACATTTCCTTTGATTCTTGTGTAGATTTGGTGATATTGATTAATCTCTTGTTGATTCTCAATTACTTATATATATCACAACTTGGCATTGTAATTATTATGTGTTTAGTCATATTTCTTACACTATACCATTTCATCTGATATTTATAGTTGGACTGATCCGTTTATTATTTTCTTATTAAATAATACTCGGGTCAGACCGAGATGTTACAGGTGCTTCTACTTGACTTTACATCCGGGATTACCTCCTTGACTTTTGGTTAACTACTTAGATTAGTAGTCTTTGTTGTATAAATTTGAGTTATAGACTCCACAATGTATACTTATTCTTTTGTGTAGTTCGTGTAACTACTCTTTTGTGATATTGTGGATCTTTTTAGACCACTACTCTGATGTACACTTCCTAGTGTAAAATTCATATCTATTTCCGCCTTTGTGATATGAATTGTCTGTGACTGATTTATGTTATGTTTATTTCTATATTTGTTTCCGAAGATTATTATAGCCACTGTGTAGTAGCTTTGTTTTTGTATCGGTATGTCGGATTTCTTATTGAAATAAAATGCATGTTATACTATCTGACATATCGGTGCTCGCGCAAAGCAATTACACGGATGGTCGCTCCTCAACAGCCTTATTCTCCATGGTAGTTGACAGCATAACACCGTAGTGTTCTTGGCTAGCGTGGGTATAGAGGTAGGGCGTCATAGCTTGGTGTCGGAGCCAAACTTCGGAACAATATGGAATATTATAACAAGGATCATCGTCCTAAGTCCATCTTAGGAGTCGTGCTTTCGGGTTTAATTCGAGTATTCGTACCGATTCATCCTATTTTCCTTATGATTCCTTGTTTATCTATCAAGATTGCTTGATCTTCAATTTGGTGAATAACCTTTTTCTTCTTCTTCTTTCTTTCTTTCTAAAGGAAGAGAAATTTCTAGACCAGGCCGCCCCAGAGCCGTACCATCTAGCACTCCACCCCAGGATGGAGTTTTTATGACTGCTCAACAACTTCTTGATTTAGCGGCGAATGCTCAAGCAGTTGGAGCTAACCTGGAACCTATCACCCAAAGTCGGGATTTGCACGCTTGTGCAGCGATTACACTAATTTGGGTGGGGAGCCATTCAAAGGTTCCGAAACTATTATTGAAGTATAGGCTTGGCTAAGGTCATGCGATCGAATCTTTTCTCGCATGAATCTTATTGACCTTCACCGAGTTCAGGTGGCCTCTAGTATGCTCCGAGAAAGAGCATTGGACTGGTACGAGCTTCTTATTTCTGAGATTAATGAAGTGGATCTCACCTGGGAGCAATTCCGGGAACGCTTCGAGTTGAAATTCGTACCAGAAGCTGAGAAGGTGACTTTGGCTCGCCGTTTTATAGACCTTGTTCAAGGTGATTCTTCTGTGACTGATTATGTCGCCTCCTTCGAGTCGCTTTCTAAATACGTGGTTGAATACATCAACACCCCTTTAAAGAAGAACCAGAGGTTCGTCTATGGCTTAAACAAAAATCTCAAGCATCCATTACTTCTAAAGTTAGAAGTTTCTTTCGACCAACTCATTGATATCACTCTTCGTCTTGAAGAGGCGGATAGGGAGAATGATGTTGAAGTGGTGGGTTCCAAACCAAGCTTCAACAACAACAAGAAAAGGCCAAACAAATTCAAAGGCCCTTATCCCAATAAGAAAGGGAAGCAAGCAACCTCCGCGGCAAAGACTTCTTCCTTTGGCCGTGGGGAATGCTATAATTGTGGTTCGAAGGACCATTACGCGAACAAGTGTCCAAAATCTCTCTCTTGTCGCTACTGCAAAGGTCCCGGTCATGTTATATCTTCATTCCCCAAGCTTCAGGGCAAGAAGGAGGGAAAGCTTAATGTTGCTCAAGCCCCTGGTATCACATCTCGTGGCCAAGGTATTTCTCATTCTATCCTTGATGGCATTATTGTGTTTCGTGATCATCCTATTCGAGTTCTTTTTGATACGGGTGCGTCCCATTCTTTTATATCAAAAGAACTTGTTGATACTTTTTCTTTGGATGTTTTGTGTTTAATGACTTCTTTGAGAATTGCGAATCCGGTTGGTGGATCCGCAACAATCAGTTTATTGTGTAAAGATGTCGAGATTATTTTGTGTGATTTTCCTTTCCTAGCCAATTTGCATATCATGCGTTATTTAGGCTTTGGAATGATTTTGGGAATGGATTGGCTTAACCGTTATGAAGCTCATATCCTATGCCCTGAGCGGACTATTCATCTTCGACATCCTCAATCTGTTAAGCAGATTTCTATTAATCTTAAAGATTCGGATTCCAGCTAGGTTTCATCTTTATATTCTTTAAACCCTCGTGATGACGATGATAATGATGAGGGTGATATTATTTCTCTTATTCACGTCGTTCGTGAATTTTCCGACATATTTGAGCCCGTTTTAGGATTGCCACCTAAGCGAGCAATTGATTTCAGAATTAATCTTATCCCTGGAGCTCAACCTATCACCCGTCCCCCTTATCGTATATCCAATAAAGAAAACGAGGAGATGCGTAAACAATTATCCGAATTGGAGACGAAGCAATTTATTCGCTCTAGTTCCTCGCCTTGGAGAGCTTCGGCTATTTTCGTGAAGGAATCCGATGGTGCACTTATGCTTTGCGTTGTCTACCGCAAGCTTAATGATCTTACTGTCAAAAATAAATATCCATTACCTCGGATTGATGACTAATTTGACCAACTTAGTGGTGCTAGAGTCTTTTCACAATTGGACTAGGCTACCGGTTTCATCAGCTTCGTATTGTAGAGGATAGCATTCCTTTGACATCGTTCCATACTCGGTATGGATCTTATGAATGGCTTGTTATGCCATTTGGGTTAACGAATGCCCCGGCTTATTTCGTTGACTTAATGAATCGAGTTTTTAAAGACTTCCTCGATCGATTTGTTCTCATCTTTATTGATGATATTCTTGTGTATTCTAAAACCGAGGAGGAGCATGAAAAGCATCTTCAAATTGTGTTGGAAACTCTTAGGAGTAATCAATTAAAAGCAAAATTTTCTAAATGCCATTTTTGGCAATCTCGTGTGAAGTTTCTAGGCCATATTATTTCCGAATCCGGAATATCAGTGGATCCTTCAAAGATTGAAGCGATTCAATATTGGAAGATACCGGAGAGTGTGACAGAAATCCGTAGCTTTCTGGGATTGGCAGGTTATTACCGCCGTTTTATCGAAGACTTTTCTAAGATTGTCGTGCCTCTCACTTGCTTAATGAAGAAAGGTGTTAAATACATTTGGTCGGACAAATGTAAAACTTCTTTTTATAAATTAAAAGAACTTCTTTCTGATGCTCCTATTCTTGTTATTCCCGAGGGGAATGAAGATTTCGTTGTTTATACCGATGCTAGTCACGTTGGTTTGGGTGCCGTTCTTATGCAAAAAGAACGTGTTATTGCTTATGCTTGTAGGCAATTAAAGCCTGCTGAGACTAGATATGCCACTCATGATTTAGAGCTCGCGGCTATTGTTTTTGCTCTTCGGATTTGGCGTCATTATCTTTTAGGAGAGAAATTTGTTCTTTATACCGATCATAAATCCTTGAAGTATTTATTCTCTCAAAAGGAACTTAATTTGGGTCAACAGCGTTGGCTCGAATTTCTTGCACCATATGATCTTGATATTCTTTATACTCCCGGTAAGGGTAATCGTGTCGCCGATGCTCTTAGCCGTAAACAACAAGCTGTTGTTTCCATGATGATATCCGAATGGAACGATCTCGAGATTTTATCCACTTGCGAAATTCGAGACTGTGTTTTCGATTTGTGTTCATCTCTTGTTTTATGTAACCTTGAGGCTCATCCTTCTCTTTTAGACCGCATTCTTGAAGCTCAAAGGCTAGATCCCGAATTGGCTCTTCTTGGCCAAAATATTATGGATAAAATTGATATTGAAGGTTTGAAAGACTTTAATATCGATTCTCGTGGCTGCATTTGGAAATTTGGTAGACTTATCGTACCAAATATTAGTGATCTTCGTAAAGATATTTAGAAGATTCCCATCGCTCTAAATTTACCATTCATCCCGGTAGTAGTAAAATGTACGCGGATATGAAGCGACTTTACTATTGGGAGGGAATGAAACTTGACATCGCAACCTTCGTTAAGCGTTGCATGACTTGCCAACTCGTTAAGGCCGAGCAACAAAGGCCGGGTGGGTTATTGCAACTTTTAGAAATTCCAATTTGGAAGTGGGACCAAATTTCCATGGATTTTATAGATGGCCTTCCCCGTTCTCTTTCGGGTCATGATAGCTTATGGGTGATTGTTGATAGGCTTACTAAATCTTCCCATTTTATTCCCGTTCGGTCTAACCGAACCGTTCCTCTTTTGGCCAAACTCTTCGTTAAAGAGATTGTTAAATTACATGGAGTTCCTACTTCTATTGTTAGTGATCGTGATCCATTGTTTACTAGTGGATTTTGGAAGAGTCTTCAAAAAGCTTTAGGAACGAAGCTTAAATTTAGCACCTCTTATCATCCCCAGTCCGATGGACAAACTGAATGTGTGAATCAAACTCTTGAAGATCTTCTTCGTTCTTGCGTGCTTGATTTCGGTGGAAGTTGGGAAGATCATATTTCCCTTGTTGAATTTTCCTATAATAATAGCTTCCAATCTAGTATTGGTATGGCACCTTTCGAGGCACTCTATGGAAGGCCATGCCGATCTCTTTCTTGTTGGCTTGAAGCCAGTGAGAAGCTGGTTTTAGATCCAGATTTTATTCGGGATTCCACAGATAAGATTGATCTTATTCGTCATAGGATGAAAGAAGCCCAGAGTAGACAAAAGTCCTATGCCGATAACCGAAGAAGGAAGTTAGAATTTTTTGTGGGAGATCTTGTGTTCATTCGTTTGTCACCTATAAAGGGTGTTGTACGTTTCAGTCGATCAGGAAAATTAGCGCCTCGATATATTGGGCCATTTCCTATCACTGAATGTATTGGTTCCATGGCTTATCGCCTTTTAGTACCGGCTCAATTTTCTGCTATCCATGACGTGTTTCACGTTTCTCAACTTCGGAAATGTCTTCGAGATTCCGATTCTATTCTTGAGCCTGGTGTTGTGGAAGAAATTGAAGTTTCGCCTAATTTAACTTATGAGCAGCATCCTATTCGAATTATTGCTTCGGAGGTCAAACGTCTTCGAAATAAAAAGGTTCCACTTGTGAAAGTTCAATGGTCTTCAAATCCTAAGGATTGTTCTTGGGAGGCTAGAGAGTTCATCGAGCGATCACATCCGGACTTACTTTCCCGTGCTCTTTAAGGTGAACCTTTTATTTCAAATTTCTTTTGTGTTGAATATGCTTTTATGGTTGTTACTATATATCTTCTTCTTAAATATTGCGAGGACGCAATTTCTTTAAGGAGGGGAGTCTCTAACAACCCGCATGTTTGTCGATTTTTTATATTTAAATATTTTATTTAAATATTTTATCGATACTCGAAATTTAGTCCGAAAAGCTACTTTTTGCATACGGTCGAATTAGGACTCGGAACCACTCCCATTGAGTTTAACATGCCGTTTGCGACCTTTTTGAGTATAAGCTTCGATATGTTTGGAGAAAGTTGGTTTTTGCTACTTTTTCACTTAGGGCTTTGGTTTGGGCTGAGCCCAACAACTTATGTATTCAGTCTCAACCCCTTCTCCTCTTCATTACTTCATTCCTTATTTCCTTATACTCAAGCTTTTATATTAATGGAAAGTGGAAGAGGAAATTAAAACTCCTAGCCCTAATTTTCTTTTGCAAATCCAACTTCTAGTTCCAAACTAATAGAAGAACCCATTGGTAAGCTTCTCTTCTTCTTCTCTAACTCAATCTCTTATCAATTTCAGAAATTCCTAAACCTAACTTTGGGAATGTTCTTCTTTTAAAGCTTAGAATCAAGCTTCTTGAGTTGGATTTGAAGAGTGGTTGATTCTCCTTTGCTTTCAAGCATCTTCTTCAATCGTTTGGGTTCAAAGGTGAGATTTTTATCTCACATATATGACTATAATTATCTTTGGTTGTTGGGCATGAATTCCTAACACTTCTTCATATGCATTTGCTCTTGATTTGTATTGGTTTTGTGAATATTCCAATTTTTGGGTATTTAGGTCAAATTTGTGTGAAAATCCTTTTATGGATGTTTGATCATGCTTTTGGTGATGCATCGAGGAGCATATAGGGCCGGGTTGTTGATTGGCACAAACCCTTAGAGCCAATGTTCGACCGGTTGCATTTTGGAAGAGTTTACTCTTCATTTGAATAGGCTGAAAAACAGCCCAGGCATGATTCAGTCGACTGAATCTTCTGTTCAGTCGACTGAACCTGGAACCCTAAAGTTTCCAGGCGTGATTCAGTCGACCGAATCTTCTGTTCAGTCGACTGAACCTGGAAACAGAAAGTTTTCTGAACCTGGAAAATTTCCCCGTACAGGGTCAGTCGACTGAAAACTCTGTTCAGTCGACTGAACCTGCTGTTTGAGTCCATTTTGCCTTTTTGGATTGAATTTCCAATGTTAATCGATTCGTGTTGATTCCCTTTAGTTATTATCACTTATTATCGACTTTGATGACATTTTCTTCGTGATTTTTGGGAATGTCCATTTTGATGGATTCAGTATCGATTTCTTTGGATTTTATTCACATCTTCGAATGTGAATTTTAGTGATTGATTATTCCTACAATCTTCTTTGTGATTTGTCACTTTAAAATATAAAGGTTTCAATACTAGTAGTAAATATCAAAATTCTTTCATCAAAACGATTTCAACACTATTTTATTACAAAGCTCGTTTTCTCAAACCGATTTCCAATCTATTAGTATATACAAACCTTTACCTCACTCGTATGAGAAATCTAATTAAACGACTTAGTAAAACAAGTGGTATGAAACACTTGCGTTTACTTCGTCGGTTAATTCTTGGACTTCTTCGATTGAATCTCTTGTGACAATTTTATAGCGGAGATCTACAGTTTGTTCGTAAATATTTAAGTTAAGCAAGTGGTTATGGGACATGAAGCTAAACTCATATATTTACTAGCTTAGTGTAATTGACACTTCTCCTTGATCGTGACGGTCATCTTTGTGATTTAGACTAGCAATGTGCGATGTCTCTTTGTCTGCGAGGGAGACTAAACCCCGTTTTGTGGAGTTTCGACTCAAATTGGGGGGGGGGGGTAGCAACCCATGGTCTTCGGGCCGTTTGTGGAGCTTCGGCTCAATTTGTGATGGTTAGCAACCATGGAATTAGCATTCCGTTTGTGATACACGTGTTGGTGAGCTTTATGCTCCCGTTTGTGATAGGCCTCCCCCCTATTTTTTGTGATTTCTGGATTTCGTGTGTCGGATTCTGGAATTTTTTCTTCACCTATTTTTGTGATTTCTATTGATAAGTTTTGTGAATATGTGTGCATTGGTGAATTTGTGTGTCATTGACTTTTGTGATTGACATTGATATAATCGTCAATATTTATGGTTTGGTGAAAGAAATAAGGAGTATGACATTTCCATTGATTCTTGTGTAGATTTGGTGATATTGATTAATCTCTTGTTGATTCTCAATTACTTATATATATCACAGCTTGGCATTGTAATTATTATGTGTTTAGTCATATCTTTTACTCTATATCATTTTATCTGATATTTATAGTTAGACTGATCCGTTTATTATTTTCTTATTAAATAATACTCGGGTCAGACCGAGATGTTACAGGTGCTTCTGCTTGACTTTACATCCGGGATTACCTCCTTGACTTTCGATTAAGTACTTAGATTAGTAGTCTTTGTTGTGTACATTTGAGATATAGACTCCACAATGTATACTTATTCTTTTGTGTAGTTCGTGTAACTATTCTTTTGTGATATTGTGGATCTTTTTAGACCACTACTCTGATGTACACTTCCTAGTGTAAAATTCATATCTATTTCCGCCTTTGTGATATGAATTGTCTGTGACTGATTTATGTTATGTTTATTTCTATATTGTTTCCAAAGATTATTATAGCCACTGTGTATTAGCTTTGTGTTTGTATCGGTATGTCGGATTTATTCTTGAAATAAAATGCATGTTATACTATCTGACATATCGGTGCTCGCGCAAAGCAATTACACGGATGGTCGCTCCTCAACAGCCTTATTCTCCATGCTAGTTGACAGCATTACACCGTTGTGTTCTTGGCTAGCGTGGGTATAGAGGTGGGGCGTCACATTACACCACTTCAATTTATATCTCATTTATATGCCAAAATCCAATTATAACTTAATTTACTTATATTTCTCTTATCTACAATTTCATTCCTTTTTGTAACTTCATAAATCTTATTTACTTATAAGATACATTTATACTTCATTTTTACACTTATAAAACTCGTTTATAATTCCATCATTTTGATTTACAAAATATTAATTTTATAAATCTAATATATAAACCATTTATAATAATTCAAATCATAATTTTACATATTTTATAAAATAGTTAACTCCATATTTCAAAAATCACATTTTGATTTCATTTAAATAAAATTCTTCTTTTAATAACTTATAAATCGTTATTAAAACTTATATAACTTCAAAAATCATATTTAAGTATACTTCACAAAAATCATATTTGTTATAACACAAAAATATAACTTCTTATGTATTGAAAATAAATTCATTTCCTTAACAATTCAAAAATTAATAAAACATATATTTTCAGAATTACTTTGAAATCCTTTTGAATTTGAAATCGTCGCTTTCATATTTTTAAAATTCCAAAAACATGGCCCAATGCTGCAAAAGCACTAAATAAGGTGATTAACATCAATCACATCAATCTTTGCATCTAACACATTGTATATCATATGATAACAGCATATATATCAATATCTATACTTAAAAATCAACATTGGTGAGGAATCCAGTTATATCCCTCCAACCTGTCACCTGCAACAAATGTACACATGAGAAAATATGTACAGTGTATGCTTCGAGGCAGACGCGTGTACAAAGGGTCATTCGCTCATACACGGGAACGCATAGGGTCTCATCTTTTCCAATAGGCGGGAATATATCTAAATAATAATCAATATATATATATATATATATAATATACAATATATAACCCAAACAATCATTAATCATCATAAAATAAATTTATTCTCACTTATATAAAAATATAAGCGATTCAGAAAGAGTGAGTCGTACTCACTTTGATTCCAATAGTCGTTGCCGCGTTTTATTCCAAATAAAACGAAATAGCCATTTAATTTTACCTAAATTTTTCACTAGCTCCAATCAAGTCTAGTCTAACTCCATCGCGTAATGTTCGTCATTACGAACCCAACGCAACTTGTTTTGTCAATTTTCGACGTCTGTAATGACCCGACATTTTCAACCATTCGCATCCGCACATGTCGGACTTGAATAGCTCAAAATACCGCGTTGTAAATAATTTTTTTTGCAATACTCAGAAATACAGTAAATAAATAATCACAGATCACAGATACAGAGTATGAAATGCAGCGGAAGTAGAGAAATAGTAGTTCATGAAGCCACTATCATAGTCTCAAAATAACTATAAATTACATAGTCTTAAAACCAAATATAGTTTGAAACAACCATAGAAAATCCCAAATTTATTTGCCTCAATTACATAAGCGAAGATAAAAGACTGAGTAGATGGTAGACAACAGCTTGAAAGAGATGATCTTCAACAGTCCTAGCTTTGGGAAATAAAGTCCGAACTGATACTCATACAGACCCGAGCGTAAGAAATAAACACAAACACTCAAGTCAGGATATACATATTTATGCAGTATAAGCTAATTAAAGTGAACTATAATATAAAGGCAAGTAACTTAAAGGATGCTTGGGACCGCCCATCCTCTATGGAACCGTTAAACTACTTACTATGTAGTAATACTTCGCTATTATAATAGTGTCTACAGTAAAATAAACTTACTTTTTTCATAGCATTAAGGGGTTACGCATATAGCCCTTAACACGTAATAGTCCTAATAGTTCATCCAATATCATAGTCCCCCTTGATCGGGAAGCCGCCAGAGGATACCACATGGGCTACGAGAGAAAACCAAGCTCGTACAAGGCGCGATATGGTAGGTGACATGACACAACTAGGCAATGCCAGGGTAGATATACCAATTACGCTTCTGGGCCGGTGGTAACGCATAGCGCTGTAACATTTCCGTTTTTAAATCAAATTTAAATTGAGAATTTAATTTATTTTAGAAATTAAATTGTGAATTAATTTGGTATTTTCCAGGATTTAATAGATTCTTGTTTGTTTATCAATGTAAATATTGTTTTAAAATAGAATTTCTAATTGGAAATTGAAAATAAACACTTTGAAAAATTACATCGACTATAAAATTTGATTTTGGGTTTAATTTGGAAGTTTTGAATAAATATATATATAGATTGAAAGTTAAAATTGTAAAAGGAATTTTGATTTGTAAAATTCAAAATGTAAATATTTATAAATACATTGGGTTTGGAAACTCTACAAATTTAATACCAATAGGAAATTTTGTTTTATTTGTAATATAAGAAGTAGAAATTAATAAAACAAAATGTATACAAAACAAGGAATAAAAGTTTAAAATAATATTGGTTGTTGAGAATTGAATATTTTCATATGAGAATATTGTTTGTAAATATACCAAAGTATAAAATTTAAAGTAAAAGTTTTAAAAGTAGGTGGCATTCAAAATCATTAAGGAGTAATGTATATTATATAAATATTGGGTAAAACCATTTTTCTTTCAACATTGTATATGTTCATACAAATGAATTATAATTTGGAAATTTAAATTTGGAATTTAATAAATATATAGACAAGGAATATTGTTGATGTGAAAATACTAAAATGAATATATTTAAAACAAATTCGATTTTATTTTGGAATAAATATGAAAATTCTAGAATGAGTTAAAATTATGTGTTATAAAATAATATTTGGATTAGAATTCAATTATAAACATTTTGAATAATAAATGTAGTTGTATACAAGTATATAAAAGCAATAAATGCAAGATTTGAATTTTTACTTGTACAAAATATAAATAAACATAGTTAATGTGTATAAGAAAATAAAATTTGTAAGTATAACCTAACTAAGGATCTAAACATAAATTAAATTGAATATATTTAAATATCAATATATAAAATAAAATAAAATAAAATGTTAGATAGATACGAATCATTTTTTTCTTATAGTGTATAAATAGTTATAGAAGGAAAAAAATAAATAGAAAAAATATAAGGTTATTTGGATGTAATGGATTTTAAAAGTTGTAGCAATAAAATAAAATAAATACAAGTGTATGTAAATAACTTGTGACTAAATTAATAAAAGGCTACAAACATAGAAGCATGTTTACAAATTAAAAATAAAGTAAGGGCTGAAATTAAAAATAAATTTATTTGAATTCAAACAAGTGTAAGAGAATTCATATTTTAACTTACAAGTGGCAAGGAAATCTATTCTTTTGGATTTGATCTTTGGAAACATGAAAAAGAAGAAAAGACAAGTCAAGTTGCTTTTATCTTTATCAAAAAAAAATTTGCTCAGATCTGAAAATCAAGTTTTAAAGCAACCACAAAACCTGAGGAAACAAACATAAACAATTCGAAACCCTTTTCATTTTCAAATCTGAAAACAAGATAAGTTTTCAGAATTCAAAGCAAAACAAAATACAGATCAAAGAAAGGAATGAAAATCAATTCAAACAAATGCAAGTTGAAGCTTTTAGCCTGGAAACAACAAAAACAGAGTGAAAGATCAAAGAAGTAAAGTTTCTCAACAATCAAATGAAGACTTGATGCAAAGGTTCAAAGTAGAGGTCTTCTCAGTTTTAAGCATGCAAGCCTGCATTTGCAATTCAACCTGCAAATCTAGTCAAGCCTGTAATTATTTCAAACAGAAAAAAATCAAACTAGATTCAAAGTTGAATCAAAAACAGGTTCAAAAATCAGCAAGCTTCAAACTGGAAATTCCAGAAACAATGCAAATCAAAAGTCTGAAGTAATTAACAACCTTCAACCTGGATCAAAGCATTCAGGTTTAAGATTTCAAAACAACAATCAAGATTCAATTCCAATAGCTTCAACAAGTTTCAATTCAAAGTTCAAGCAAAGATCAACAAGTAGCAGATCAGTAATCAAGTTTTCAAGTTTGCAATCCAGGGTTTTCCTCTGTTTCAAAAAGAAAAAAAATAAACAAAACTGTAAGTAAATACTTTCAGAAATTTTGAGTTAGCATTTTTGTTCTTGAAAGATTTAAGCAAGTAATTCATCTAAAAATCAATTCAAGGTCAGTTGCAACCTGGAGTCAAACAGATTATCAAAAAAAATCTTGAATCAACAATAAACAAAAGGAAGAGCAGTTTGGAAAGTTGCATGGTCCAGAGTTTCAAAACTCAATCTTCTCCTCTGATTCTTCAAAAACAAGTGAGCAAACCTCATCATCTTTATTTTGAAATGCCTGTGAAAAAACAGTATGCCTATTGTTTGAATCTGGTTATTGTTGATTTCTTGTGATCATGCTTGAGATAGAATTGTGAGAAGTATATATATATGCTTGAATATGATGTTCATGTCTGAAAATAGGCAGAAGTTTGCCTTTGTACACACTTTCCAGTTTTTTTTTAAAAACCTATTTGGAAATTTAAATTATCTCAACACAAAACATTCTAGGGTATGATTATTGAATGAAGAATGTTTATATGAGTGTAACATTTTTTATAAAAATGTAAATAAGAAAAAATAACAAATAAGTTATTGGAAATTGAGAATTTACGGTAATGATCTTTTAATGTTAAAAAATCAAATGATTTAATTCTTTGTTTTGATCATGCAATCTGATTTGTGCTCATAAATGTTGAATTTTAATAATAAAATTATGATTTTAAGTTATGAATTGAAGTGGAATTTTGGGTTTGAACCGAAAACACAAAATGATAAAATTTCGACTAACGGCATGGTGGAATTGTTTGATTTTTGAACTAGAGGTGGTCTGATTGATGGGGAGAAAGGGAAAAATGTTTATAAAAATTCCAATTGATCGTAGGGGATATACGAATCTAAAGTAGGGTTTAAGGGGAGTTTTTAGCTACTGTCAGTTCTGAATTGAGTTTTTGGACGAGGAAGCTTCGTGTTCGATCGGATCCGGGGGAGACTTGGGGTTGGTTGAAGACGAAACCCTGGGCGGAATGGCGATGTTGTTGGTGGCGTGAGGCGTTCAGACGAGGTGTTTTTTTCCTGATGATCGTATGTTGCAGTTTGGTTCAGGATGTTCAAAATTGATTGGCTCACGAACATGTCGATTTATGGGTTCTAAACGATGGCGTGGTTGATCTGGGATTTGTGGAGTGGGGTGGTGTTGGCCAGAACGCCGTCGAACTTCGGTGCACATGCACCATGGAGGAGGGGTATCAGTAATCTACTGTAGAAGAAGAAGGAGGTGAGGATGGAAAACTCGAGTCTACGCTCGTGAAAATGAGTTGATGGCCAGAGTAAAAGCTCGCGTAAATTAGTATGGGTTTTGTAATCAGGTTTTAAATTCTTTAAGCAAAGTTGTAAAAGAAAAAGGAAAAAATGTATAGATTGGCTCGGGTTGTTGCCAGGGGAATGGAGGTTGAATCTCGGGTTGGTTCCTGAAGGAGGCTTGGATTAGATTTAAAGCACTAACCGAGTTTGTGTATTTTAATAAAACATGTTTCTAAAATGAAACAAACCCAGTTTTCTCAAACATGTTTTCAAACTTAAAGGTTTATTAAGTAATAAAAAGATCGATTACTTTATAATTTAACGTTAATTAATTAGCCTAGTTAATCCAAGTGATTAACTAATGGATAATTTGTTGAAGAGATTAATTGAAGGATAATTAACTAAAAGTTAATTAATAAGTAATTAGGGGTAATTAGTTAATTACTGGTTAATCACTTAATGAGGGTAATTAAGGAAATTAGCTAATGTTTATAGGTAGATTAATTAAATGATTAAATGATGATTTCTTAAGGTAAGTAATTAGTGAGTTAATTTGTCAACTAATTAAGGATATAAATTATTAATTAAGGGCTAATTAATTTAATCAATACTTAAATTATGTGACTAAATAAATGATTAATTAAGAATAATTAATTAAATAATAATTAATTAAGGGATAATAAATTAATGTAATTAAGGAATGTAAATTAAAGGATAATTAAATTATTAGGGGATAATTATTTAATGATTCAAGGTTAATTTAAATTATTATTAACGGTTAATCAATAAATGATTAAAGAATAATTAATCAAAATGATTTGTGATTAATTAACCAGGATTAGTACTTTATCAATCTGGTTTAAAATAAGTTATAATCAGAATTAAATATTTAATTCATAGGTAAATTAATTAAAAATTTAATTGAATTGATTTGGGATTAAACAACTAATCCCGTTTATAAATGATTTTTGAATGCTTGGATTACTTATGAATGTTTGCATTTATATGCCTTGAATTGATTGTTACCTCTAGACTGTAATTTTCTGTGATGTGAAATATGATGTGTGTTGATCTGTGATATCTGTGATATGTTTCGATGTAAATACCCTTGGCCGTAAAACGACATTTGAACTTCGATGCGACAGGGAGTCGGATTCCAGTTTGTTATCCGGAACCCACATCGAATCATATTAGTGAATCTTTGTGATTGATAAATTTATTTTATCTATGAATCTGTTAATGAAGATAAGCATTATGGGTTATATCGCTTATCGATATCTTTATGATTGATGTTGTGCGCTATTGTGTAAAACCCTAGACCACACCTTCCACACACAAATATGGATTGCACGTGGAAATTGGTTAAGTCACAGATTTTTGAAACAGTTTTTTTTAAATTGAATTTTGAATCCGAAAATAGTTTTGAAATTGGAATTGAAAGCTTTTGGAAAAATGAGTTTCAAAAATAGAAGTTATTTTGAGTAACTTAATAAAATTTTAAAATTTAATTAATTTGATTTAAATTTGGATTTGATATTTGAATTGAATGTAAAAATTGGGAGTTATGGTTTAAAAGTTTATACAAGTTACAAAGATGTTTATATGGGCTTTTAAACCATTTAAAAAGGCATTTTTTTGGGGACTTAAATTCAAACCCGAGTTTTTACTTAAATGGTTTTAAATTATGTGGAAGATTATCAAACCTTGTTTTGAAATCGAAGAGAATTTTAAATGGTATATCTTTCATATAAAAGAGTTGAATTGGAAATGGTTTGAAAGTTGTGAATTAAATCTTTAATTTAAAGATTAGATAAGTTAACCCAATTAGAAATGAAATAGTTTTGGAAACTATGAATTAACCTTTGTGAAAAAATTGGTAACTTTGTGAAATGAACCTTTTTATTAAAAGTTCTGGAAGGGTAATTTGTTTAAACCATTTAAAGAAAGGTTTTGGTATAATAAGTTGTGACTTAATTGAAATCCCATATCCATACGTTTTAAATGTTGCGCTCACTATTCAGTTTAGTCGGGAGAAGACCTTTGTGTCATATAACCCATTACGAATATGTGATACGACGTTATGGATAGCATTTGAAGACCGGTGGTGAAGACCGGGTATTTGTGAGAACGATAGGATGACTTGTCGATTGTCTCTGCACTGAGTCACGCCGGTATAGAGATTTCCTAAGTGATGGGAAGTCTGATCGGGATTGTGAATACCCGGATTTGCAAGGACTTCTTCGGAAGTGCCTTCGGTTCTGTTCGAGCCCGGAACAGACTTGTATGGTCGTGTGTCTGACACTACACTTTGAGATATAAAGCCAATTTCTTTCAAATACATATCTGTTGGTGGCGGAGAATTTATTCTCTTAGCTTAACACCCTTCTCTAAGACGTACGAGCTCAGAGGTTATGTAGTTGAAGGTTATCAGCGATATACTCCCTATTTGGTAGTGTGGCATGCTAAGTGCTGCTGTGTGTTGATGATCATTTTTGATCATTTTTTATCAAAGCATGGCTTTTGTATAAAGTGTAGCTTTGTGGACGAGACTGCATCAGGACCTCACTCCCCGGAAATGGTCGAAACAGGAAAGATGCGGCAAGGTTATGAGGGTCGCGCCCTTTAGGGTGTGTCATTCCCTTATGGTAAAGGGTGGTATCATGGTATGGAGCCCAGATACTTGCTCATGTGGTTGCTCCAATCTCATTTACTGTGTGGTTGTTGCTTAGAGGTACCTCAGATAAAGGTCCCAAAGGACCGGGGGATGGCACGCTCGTGTAGTAGTTACCTAGTTACAGAGGTAACCCGGCTTTGTGTTGGCAGAGATCTAACCGTAACGTTAGGTTCTCGGAACGTCCCGCCAGAGGCGATCCCATTGACAGTAGGAAGTTCCTTAGCCTGACCATTTGTTGGAAATCCAATCAAAACAATACGTGCCCTGTACGGTTTTAGTTGTATAACCTGCCATGGAATGTGGCGGTAACCTGCTATTGAACATGGTAGCTATAGTAGGCATACGACGAAATGTCGTATGCTGGCTAGGATTTATATTTTACTTTCGAAAGGTTTTCCACTTTGCACTTATAGTAATAATATAAAAGAATTTTCCTCGTATCAAGCATATTTGACTATCATAAGGAGAAATCTCCTCCAATTCCGCGTTTGCATTGTGTGTGTGGCGGGAGGCCTTATGGTAGTCTCATTTTCTAAAAAGCATTGCGGATTTCAAACTTAAATTCTTTGTTCGTTTTAAAGTCTAGTTGTTTTTGTTTGCTCATACCAGTCCCATGACTGACCTGGAGTTTACTGTTCCTTTCCTAAACTCTGGGTGCCCACTATTTTCCCACACGGGCAGTCTAGAGTTGGGTTTTTCAGATAGCCAGGTTTAGTAGGTTATCTGGAGCTAGTTGGGTCTTTGGATCGGACCAGTCTTGCTCTCTTAGTGAATGTGATAGGGGGTTCGAGCTATTTCTGGATTGAAGCTTTGGATGGAAGATGGAGTTCTTGGAGTTTGGCATTGAAGACATTTTCTTTCCGTTGCTATTTCTTGTATCTCTGTTAGTATTGATACCTATTGTACCATTCTGTTGTATTCAGTTGTGTCTGATATTGTATCAAATGTTCTATATGATATTATTTCATTTCTTCCGCTGTGTCAATTACTTAATGTGTTATAAGCTCCGACGAACCAGGTTCGACGTTTGGATCTGCGGCATTTGAATACAAGTGTCGTATTCGGTGCCGATTTTCGAAGATCGAGTCAGGATCGTTATAATTGGTATCAGAGCTGAGGGTGAAAACTTAGCTCAGGAGTATAACACATTAAGTAGCTCATTAGAGATAGGGTGAAGTGTACCCTAGGATGAGCAATCCCTAAGATATCCGTTCGAATGCCTCAGTAAATTCTCTTACTATTCACTGATAGTGAGTATGAGTGCAAGAAGAGAACGAGATAGGGGACAGGGAAATACCAATACAAATGGTCAATACCCTGCGACAGTGGAAATATCTTTCTTATCAATCTCCTTTGATTCGTCTTTTCAATTTCTTTGATTGCTTTTGGCAGCTCGAGGAGTAGTTTCGATGTGATGGTGGCTCTATGAATCGTATAGATAAGTCTCTATTTCGTATTCTCTTCGCCAGATTTCTATCAGCTTTTCGATTTTAACTTTAGCGAAATTGAAATTTAATTTGAAATAAATTGGTAACTAAGATATAAAGTTAAATAAATTGTATCGATAAAACAATATCGGTTAAAACCAAATGTGAAGTTTTATTGTCATTTCTAGTCAAGTCCAGAGAGTGACAAATTATGCATAAACTTTGGGATGTTTCGATTTGAATTGAATCCATTCATCTATTGTTGGGTCCAGGCATATACTACGAACGGTTAGTTATCCCTTCGAACTAACCAGTGACTTGCATATTTCGTAGATCTGGTGACTCGAGCATCTTGTGTAGTATCGAATGAGTTTGTTCTCATATTATTGATATTCTGATTTGGTAAACCGAATACAGAATAAATATTTCGACCTGATCTGATCAATCGTGTATTTATCTATCATCTATTCTTGCTCATCTTCCTTGCAAATTTCGGGGACGAACTTTCTTAAGGAGGGGAACCTGTAACATTTCCGTTTTTAAATCAAATTTAAATTGAGAATTTAATTTATTTTAGAAATTAAATTGTGAATTAATTTTGTATTTTCCAGGATTTAATAGATTCTTGTTTGTTTATCAATGCAAATATTGTTTTAAAATAGAATTTCTAATTGGAAATTGGAAATTGAAAATAAACACTTTGAAAAATTACATCGACTATAAAATTTGATTTTGGGTTTAATTTGGAAATTTTGAATAAATATATATATAGATTGAAAGTTAAAATTGTAAAAGGAATTTTGATTTG
This sequence comes from Allium cepa, assembly GCA_030765085.1. Taxonomy (NCBI): domain Eukaryota; kingdom Viridiplantae; phylum Streptophyta; class Magnoliopsida; order Asparagales; family Amaryllidaceae; genus Allium; species Allium cepa. The sequence goes on from CM060930.1 coordinate 59,113,424, forward strand.
GAAAATTCAAAATGTAGATATTTATAAATACATTGGGTTTGGAAACTCTACAAATTTAATACCAATAGGAAATTTTGTTTTATTTGTAATATAAGAAGTAGAAATTAATAAAACAAAATGTATACAAAATAAGGAATAAAAGTTTAAAATAATATTGGTTGTTGAGAATTGAATATTTTCATATGAGAATATTGTTTGTAAATATACCAAAGTATAAAATTTAAAGTAAAAGTTTTAAAAGTAGGTGGCATTCAAAATCATTAAGGAGTAATGTATATTATATAAATATTGGGTAAAATAATTTTTCTTTCAACATTGTATATGTTCATACAAATGAATTATAATTTGGAAATTTAAATTTGGAATTTAATAAATATATAGACAAGGAATATTGTTGATGTGAAAATACTAAAATGAATATATTTAAAACAAATTCGATTTTATTTTGGAATAAATATGAAAATTCTAGAATGAGTTAAAATTATGTGTTATAAAATAATATTTGGATTAGAATTCAATTATAAACATTTTGAATAATAAATGTAGTTGTATACAAGTATATAAAAGCAATAAATGCAAGATTTGAATTTTTACTTGTACAAAATATAAATAAACATAGTTAATGTGTATAAGAAAATAAAATTTGTAAGTATAACCTAACTAAGGATCTAAACATAAATTAAATTGAATATATTTAAATATCAATATATAAAATAAAATAAAATAAAATGTTAGATAGATATGAATCATTTTTTTCTTATAGTGTATAAATAGTTATAGAAGGAAAAAAATAAATAGAAAAAATATAAGGTTATTTGGATGTAATGGATTTTAAAAGTTGTAGCAATAAAATAAAATAAATACAAGTGTATGTAAATAACTTGTGACTAAATTAATAAAAGGCTACAAACATAGAAGCATGTTTACAAATTAAAAATAAAGTAAGGGCTGAAATTAAAAATAAATTTATTTGAATTCAAACAAGTGTAAGAGAATTCATATTTTAACTTACAAGTGGCAAGGAAATCTATTCTTTTGGATTTGATCTTTGGAAACATGAAAAAGAAGAAAAGACAAGTCAAGTTGCTTTTATCTTTATCAAAAAAAAATTTGCTCAGATCTGAAAATCAAGTTTTAAAGCAACCACAAAACCTGAGGAAACAAACATAAACAATTCGAAACCCTTTTCATTTTCAAATCTGAAAACAAGATAAGTTTTCAGAATTCAAAGCAAAACAAAATACAGATCAAAGAAAGGAATGAAAATCAATTCAAACAAATGCAAGTTGAAGCTTTTAGCCTGGAAACAACAAAAACAGAGTGAAAGATCAAAGAAGTAAAGTTTCTCAACAATCAAATGAAGACTTGATGCAAAGGTTCAAAGTAGAGGTCTTCTCAGTTTTAAGCATGCAAGCCTGCATTTGCAATTCAACCTGCAAATCTAGTCAAGCCTGTAATTATTTCAAACAAAAAAAAAATCAAACTAGATTCAAAGTTGAATCAAAAACAGGTTCAAAAATCAGCAAGCTTGAAACTGGAAATTCCAGAAACAATGCAAATCAAAAGTCTGAAGTAATTAACAACCTTCAACCTGGATCAAAGCATTCAGGTTTAAGATTTCAAAACAACAATCAAGATTCAATTCCAATAGATTCAACAAGTTTCAATTCAAAGTTCAAGCAAAGATCAACAAGTAGCAGATCAGTCATCAAGTTTTCAAGTTTGCAATCCAGGGTTTTCCTCTGTTTCAAAAAGAAAAAAAATAAACAAAACTGTAAGTAAATACTTTCAGAAATTTTGAGTTAGCATTTTTGTTCTTGAAAGATTTAAGCAAGTAATTCATCTAAAAATCAATTCAAGGTCAGTTGCAACCTGGAGTCAAACAGATTATCAAAAAAAATCTTGAATCAACAACAAACAAAAGGAAGAGCAGTTTGGAAAGTTGCATGGTCCAAAGTTTCAAAACTCAATCTTCTCCTCTGATTCTTCAAAAACAAGTGAGCAAACCTCATCATCTTTATTTTGAAATGCCTGTGAAAAAACAGTATGCCTATTGTTTGAATCCGGTTATTGTTGTGTAACAACCCGCATATTTGTCGAGTTTACATTTAAATATTTTTATTTAAATATTAAATCGTTAATCGGATTTTGGTCCGAAAAACTACTTTTTTGCAAACGGTCAAATTAGGACTCGAGACCACTTCCATTGAGTTCGAAATGTCGTTTACAACTTTTTAAGTATAAACATCGATAGGTTTGGAGTTAGTGAAATTTCACTAACTTTTCCCGCTTTGGACTTTGGGTTAGTTTAGCCTATTAAGCCCAAGTTCCAACCCTCTTCTCCTCACTCTTCATAAATTTCCTAACTAACTCAAGCTTTAGCATTAATGGTGAAGAGAATGGGAAATTAAAACTCCAAGCTCAAATTCAATTGCAACTCCATCATTCAACTCCAAATTCAAGTAGAAGATATTGGATTCAAGCTTTGGATTGCTTCTCCTTGCTTTCAAGCTTCATCTTCATAAATTTTAGTGCAAAGGTGAGATTTTTATCTCACAATTCTAGCCTATAACTATATTGGACTATTGGGAATGATTCCCCATCACTTTAGCATGTGCATTTGCATTTGGTTTGGATTGGATTGGCGAAAAACTCCAATTTTTAGCGTTTTTGACAAAAAACTGCAGTTAGGTCGCACTGCCTCGGATTTAGGTCGTTCTGGCCTTAAGTCGTTTCTGGCCATCGCTAAGTCGTCCACGAGTTAAGCCTAAGTCGTAAGTCGCGCGCGTTGAAAAGTCACCGCCTTTGTATTTCTGTTCGCCTGTGTTGAGTCGTTCACGAGTTAGAGTGCTAAGTCGGCTGCGAGTTAAGAGTTAAATCGTTCGTGTGTTATCTCGTAAATCGTCTCCGACCTAAGCTCCAGTAAGTCGTTCGTGTGTTATCTCGTAAGTCGTCTCCGACCTAAGCTCTAGTAAGTCGTTCGCGTGTTATCTCGTAAGTCGTCTCCGACCTATGCTCCACTAGGTCGTAGGTCGTATCCGACCTAAGCCTCTCTAAGTCGCGAATTGTTAAGTCGGCTGTCCTTAAGTCGTTCGACCCCACTAAGTCGTAGGTCGCCTCCGACCTTACCCTTAGGTCGTATGACTTGTTTGTTAAGTCGGCTGTCCTTAAGTCGTTCGACCCCACTAAGTCGTAGGTCGCCTCCGACCTTACCCTTAGGTCGTATGACCTGTTTGTTAAGTCGGCTGTCCTTAAGTCGTTCGACCCCACTAAGTCGTAGGTCGCCTCCGACCTTACCCTTAGGTCGTATGACCTGTCATCCACTAGGTCGCGCCACTTAAGTCGTATCCCTTAGGCCGCGAACTCTTTAGGTCGTTAGACCTCGTTTTGCTTTAGGTCGTAAGCCGCTTGTCTTCACTGGACCCCCGCGACCTGACCGGGCAGGTCGAACCCCGTATAACTCTGCGTAGGCGATCTTATCTGAAGAACATTCAACCGAACTTCCTGAGCTGATTTCCTTGGATTTTTATCACATCTTCGAATGTGATCTTTGTGATTGATTGTTTCTACAATCGCTTCTATGATTTGTCACTTTAAAATATGAAGGTTTCAATACTAGTAGTAAATATTTTCTTAAACCGTTTTCCAATCTATTAGTATATACAAGCCTTTACCTCACTCGGATGAGAAATCTAATTAAACGACTTAGTAAAACAAGTGGTATGAAACGCTTGCGTTCAGTTCGTCGGTTAATTCTTGGACTTGTTCGATTGAACCTCTTGTGACAATTTTATTAGTGAAGATTTATAGTTTGTTCGTAAATATTTAAGTTAAGCAAGTGGTTATGGGACATGAAGCTAAACTTCTATATTTACTAGCTTAGTGTAATTGACACTTCTCGTTGATCTTGATGATCGCTTTATGAATTAGACTAGCAATTGCGCGATGTCTCTTTCATTGCAAGGTTAGACTAGACACCACTTGTGTGATTCCATTCACACATACCTTTCTGCTTTTTGGTTAGTCTTGACCTCATTCTGTGTGATTCCACTCACACATGTGGGGTAGCTCCCCATGGTCTTCGGACCGTCATGTGATAGGCCTCTTTCCCTTTTTATGATTTCTGGATTTCTCGTGTTGATTTCTGGAATTTGTGTCATTGACTTGTTATGAGTACAAGTTTAGGGTATGATGCCCCCTTCGAATCTTTGAGAAGATTCTTGTGATATTGATTATCTCTTATTGATTGATCTTCTGTTGATCATTATTTACATACTTATAGCGGTATGTCGTTATGGATGTTTATGTTTATGCCATATCTTTTATGTTATATCATGTCATCTGATATTTATAGCTAGACTGATCCGTTTATTATTTTCTTAAATAATACTCGGATCAGACCGAGATGTTACAGGTGCTTCTGCTTGACTTCTTCCCAGGGATTCATCACTCTGACTTTTGGCTAACTATTTAGATTAGCAGTTTTTGCTGTATACACTTGAGATATAGACTCATAGTTGTATTCTTTTGTATAGCACGTGTTGCTATTCTTTTGTATTATCGTGGATCTTATTGACCACTACTCTGCTGTACACTTTCATGTGTTAGTTATATATTCATATCTTCTTCCGCCTTTGTGATATGGATATCTGTGACTGATTTGTGATATGATTATTTCTATGTTTGTTTCCGAAGATTATTTATAGCCACCGTGTGATAAGCTATTACATGGATGGTCGCTCCTCAACAGCCTTATTCTCCGTGCTAGTTGACAGCACTTCTCCGGAGTGTTCTTGGCTAGCGTGGGTATAGAGGTGGGGCGTCACATGTTGATTTCTTGTGATCATGCTTGAGATAGAATTGTGAGAAGTATATATATATGCTTGAATATGATGTTCATGTCTGGAAATAGGCAGAAGTTTGCCTCTGTACACACTTTCCAGTTTTTTTTTAAAAACCTATTTGGAAATTTAAATTATCTCAACACAAAACATTCTAGGGTATGATTATTGAATGAAGAATGTTTATATGAGTGTAACATTTTTTATAAAAATGTAAATAAGCAAAAATAACAAATAAGTTATTGGAAATTGAGAATTTACGGTAATGATCTTTTACTGTTAAAAAATCAAATGATTTAATTCTTTGTTTTGATCATGCAATCTGATTTGTGCTCATAAATGTTGAATTTTAATAATAAAATTATGATTTTAAGTTATGAATTGAAGTGGAATTTTGGGTTTGAACCGAAAACACAAAATGATCAAATTTCGACTAACGGCATGGTGGAATTGTTTGATTTTTGAACTAGAGGTGGTCTGATTGATGGGGAGAAAGGGAAAAATGTTTATAAAAATTCCAATTGATCGTAGGGGATATACGAATCTAAAGTAGGGTTTAAGGGGAGTTTTTAGCTACTGTCAGTTTTGAATTGAGTTCTTGGACGAGGAAGCTTCGTGTTCGATCGGATCTGGGGGAGACTTGGGGTTGGTTGAAGACGAAACCCTGGGCGGAATGGCGATGTTGTTGGTGGCGTGAGGCGTTCAGACGAGGTGTTTTTTTTCTGATGATCGTATGTTGCAGTTTGGTTCAGGATGTTCGAAATTGATTGGCTCACGAACATGTCGATTTATGGGTTCTAAACGATGGCGTGGTTGATTTGGGATTTGTGGAGTGGGGTGGTGTTGGCCAGAACGCCGTCGAACTTCGGTGCACGTGCACCATGGAGGAGGGGTATCAGTAATCTACTGTAGAAGAAGAAGGAGGTGAGGATAGGAAACTCGAGTCTACGCTCGTGAAAATGAGTTGATGGCCAGAGTAAAAGCTCGCGTAAATTAGTATGGGTTTTGTAATCAGGTTTTAAATTCTTTAAGGAAAGTTGTAAAAGAAAAAGGAAAAAATGTATAGATTGGCTCGGGTTGTTGCCAGGGGAATGGAGGTTGAATCTCGGGTTGGTTCCTGAAGGAGGCTTGGATTAGGTTTAAAACACTAACCGAGTTTGTGTATTTTAATAAAACATGTTTCTAAAATGAAACAAACCCATTTTTCTCAAACATGTTTTCAAACTTAAAGGTTTATTAAGTAATAAAAAGATCGATTACTTTATAATTTAACGTTAATTAATTAGCCTAGTTAATCCAAGTGATTAACTAATGGATAATTTGTTGAAGAGATTAATCGAAGGATAATTAACTAAAAGTTAATTAATAAGTAATTAGGGGTAATTAGTTAATTACTGGTTAATCACTTAATGAGGGTAATTAAGGAAATTAGCTAATGTTTATAGGTAGATTAATTAAATGATTAAAAGATGATTTCTTAAGGTAAGTAATTAGTGAGTTAATTTGTCAACTAATTAAGGATATAAATTATTAATTAAGGGCTAATTAATTTAATCAATACTTAAATTATGTGACTAAAAAAATGATTAATTAAGAATAATTAATTAAATAATAATTAATTAAGGGATAATAAATTAATTTAATTAAGGAAAGTAAATTAAAGGATAATTAAATTATTAGGGGATAATTATTTAATGATTCAAGGTTAAATTAAATTATTATTAACAGTTAATCAATAAATGATTAAAGAATAATTAATCAAAATGATTTGTGATTAATTAACCAGGATTAGTACTTTATCAATCTGGTTTAAAATAAGTTATAATCAGAATTAAGTATTTAATTCATAGGTAAATTAATTAAAAATTTAATTGAATTGATTTGGGATTAAACAACTAATCCCGTTTATAAATGATTTTTGAATGCTTGGATTACTTATGAATGTTTGCATTTATATGCCTTGAATTGATTGTTACCTCTAGACTGTAATTTTCTGTGATGTGAAATATGATGTGTGTTGATCTATGATATTTGTGATATGTTTCGATGTAAATACCCTTGGCCGTAAAATGACATTTGAACTTCGATGCGACAGGGAGTCGGATTCCAATTTGTTATCCGAAACCCACATCGAATCATATTAGTGAATCTTTGTGATTGATAAATTTATTTTATCTATGAATCTGTGAATGAAGATAAGCATTATGGGTTATATCGCTTATCGATATCTTTATGATTGATGTTATGCACTATTGTGTAAAACCCTGGACCACACCTTACACACACAAATATGGATTGCCCGTGGAAATTGGTTAAGTCACAGATTTTTGAAATAGTTTTTTTTAAATTGAATTTTGAATCCGAAAATAGTTTTGAAATTGGAATTGAAAGCTTTTGGAAAAATGAGTTTCAAAAATAGAAGTTATTTTGAGTAACTTAATAAAGTTTTGAAATTTAATTAATTTGATTTAAATTTGGATTCGATATTTGAATTGAATATAAAAACTGGGAGTTATGGTTTAAAAGTTTATACAAGTTATAAAGATGTTTATATGGGTTTTTAAACCATTTAAAAAGGCATTGTTTTGGGGACTTAAATTCAAACCCGAGTTTTTACTTAAATGGTTTTAACTTATGTGGAAGATTATCAAACCTTGTTTTGAAATCGAAGAGAATTTTAAATGGTATATCTTTCATATAAAAGAGTTGAATTGGAAATGGTTTGAAAGTTGTGAATTAAATCTTTAATTTAAAGATTAGATAAGTTAACCCAATTAGAAATGAAATAGTTTTGGAAACTATGAATTAACCTTTGTGAAAAAATTGGTAACTTTGTGAAATTAACCTTTTTATTAAAAGTTCTGGAAGGGTAATTTGTTTAAACCATTTAAAGAAAGGTTTTGGGATAATAAGTTGTGACTTAATTGAAATCCCATATCCATATGTTTTAAATGTTGCGTTCACTATTCGGTTTAGCCGGGAAAAGACCTTTGTGTCATATAACCCATTCCGAATATGTGATACGACGTTATGGATAGCATTTGAAGACCGGTGGTGAAGACCGGGTATTTCCGAGAACGATAGGATGACTTGTCGATTGACTCTGCACTGAGTCGCGCCGGTATAGAGATTTCCTAAGTGATGGGAAGTCCGATCGGGATTGTGAATACCCGGATTTGCAAGGACTTCTTCGGAAGTTCCTTCGGTTCTGTTCGAGCCCGTAACAGACTTGTATGGTCGTGTCTCTGACACTACACTTTGAGATATAAGGCCGATTTCTTTCAAAAACATATCTGTTTGTGGCGGAGAATTTATTCTCTTAGCTTAACACCCTTCTCTAAGACGTACGAGCTCAGAGGTTATGTAGTTGAAGGTTATCAGCGATATACTCCCAATTTGGTAGTGTGGCATGCTAAGTGCTGCTGTGTGTTGATGATCATTTTTGATCATTTGTGATCAAAGCATGGCTTTTGTATAAAGCGTAGCTTTGTGGACGAGACTGCATTAGGACCTCACTCCCCGGAAATGGTCGAAACAGGAAAGATGCGGCAAGGTTATGAGGGTCGCGCCCTTTAGGGTATGTCATTCCCTTCTGGTAAAGGGTGGTATCATGGTATGGAGCCCAGATACTTACTCATGTGGTTGCTCCAATCTCATTTACTGTGTGGTTGTTGCTTAGAGGTACCTCGGATTAAGGTCCCAAAGGACCGGGGGATGGCACGCTTGTGTAGTAGTTACCTAGTTACAGAGGTAACCCGGCCTTGTGTTGGAAGAGATCTAACCGTAACGTTAGGTTCTCGGGACGTCCCGCCAGAGGCGATCCCATTGACAGTAGGAAGTTCCTTAGCCTGACCATTTGTTGGAAATCCAATCAAAACAATACGTGCCCTGTACGGTTTTAGTTGTATAACCTGCCATGGAATGTGGCGGTAACCTGCTATTGAACATGGTAGCTATAGTAGGCATACGATGAAATGTCGTATGCTGGCTAGGATTTATATTTTACTTTCGAAAGGTTTTCCACTTTGCACTTATAGTAATAATATAAAAGAATTTTCCTCGTATCAAGCATATTTGACTATCATAAGGAGAAATCTCCTCCAATTCTGCGTTTGCATTGTGTGTGTGGCGGGAGGCCTTATGGTAGTTTCATTTTCTAAAAAGCATTGCGGATTTCAAACTTAAATTCTTTGTTTGTTTTAAAGTCTAGTTGTTTTTGTTTGCTCATACCAGTCCCATGACTGACCTGGAGTTTATTGTTCCTTTCCTAAACTCTGGGTGTCCACTATTTTCCCACACGGCCAGTCTACAGTTGGGTTTTTCAGATAGCCAGGTTTAGTAGGTTATCTGGAGCTAGTTGGGTCTTTGGATCGGACCAGTCTTGCTCTCTTAGTGAATGTTATAGGGGGTTCGAACTATTTCTGGATTGAAGCTTTGGATGGAAGATGGAGTTCTTGGAGTTTGGCATTGAAGACATTTTCTTTCCGCTGCTATTTCTTGTATCTCTGTTAGTATTGATACCTATTGTACCATTCTGTTGTATTCAGTTGTATCTGATATTGTATCAAATGTTCTATATGATATTATTTCATTTCTTCCGTTGTGTTAATTACTTAATGTGTTATAAGCTCCGGCGAACCAGGTTCGACGTTTGGATCTGCGGCATTTGAATACAAGTGTCGTATTCGGTGCTGATTTTCGAAGATCGAGTCAGGATCGTTATAGCGCACAGCTACCGCCAACCTCGAGCCACACCCCCAAATAAAAAAAATCAAAAGTGGCCACCAACTCAATCCAAAAGTCAAAGTATAATATCAAAGGGATGTGTCCGATCAATGGTGCTACCTCATTAGCCCGTCAAGTGCTCCTGTTTTAGCCACCTTATGCAACTCACTGGAGTCGGGTCCACGTATTTACCTCAAAGGAAACGCCGCCACCATCCTACTTCATTTTGGAATCTCCACAGTGTACACAGTTGTCAAAGTGGTTTTCTGTATCGACAGAGAGTATGCCCATATCCGATCCCAGTCTCTTTGCTAACCAATCATTATTATAACACCGTGGTCATTTCGAAATAGTATATACTTTTATCATTTCGAAAATATATTCCTTTCAAAATAGTTTATACTTCGAAACCAATACCATTTTTATTTCAAAACTATATTCAATATCAAAACCATTTCAATCATTTCCTATCAAATCCCTCATCAATTCATTATCATTCTTAAATTCAAATATTCAATTTAAATATCATTTTAAAAATCAATTATGTCATTCATTAATTATTTCAAATATCATTTCGAAACACATCTCAAAATTCCATTCAAAACTTCATTTATCTCATTACATTTCATTCCATTTAACACATAACAAAGTAAACCATATTTAAATTAGAATTCAATTTAGATTCCTTTGAAATTCAAATATAAATGTTAAATTATATTCAAAACTCTTTAAACTTCATAAATAATCAATTCCAAAAGTTAAATCATTTAACACTTTAAAATATAACTCCAAAACAATGTTAAAATCTATAATATTTCAAAACATTGTCTAATTTCAGCAACGACGACACTTATATAGTGTTATCGTAGCTTATATTAAGTATTTCAGCATATAGTTTAGTTTAGCAACTATAGCACTTACCAAGTACTATAGCAGAGATGTTTTGTTTATTTACAGCAACAGCGGCACTTATAAAGTGCTACAGTAGCCATTCTTATTAATTCAAAGCTTAGTTAACTTTAGCAACGGCAGCATTTAGAAAGTGCTACAGCAGCCTATTATTAAAATTTCCAGAGTTAAATAAAATTAAATTTAGCTCTTTTTAAACTTATAAATCATATTTAGGCTTTAAAATTTCACATTTGAATCATATTTAACATATGATTTATCACAACAAATTTTTTTTATAATTAAATATCAAATTTAAACACAGTTCATTTGTTAAGTCAAAATTCCACTGTTTTCTTAACATATTAATTTAATAAAACATAACATTTATCCATTTAAAATTTAAAATTTAATTTCCATTATTTACTTGCATTTTTAAGTATAAATTAAAGTCAAAATACATTTACTTCAAATCTACATACTCAAATTCACAATTCAAAACTTAATATTTAAATTTCTTAAAACCATAAAAAAAAATATTTTAAATCAAAATTTCAAACTTTAAAAATACATATCTTAAGAAAATCATTTAATAATATACCACGGGGTCTGTATAATTTTTTTTATCCTAGGTCAAGTGATACGGATATGTATCATTTCAATCCGCAATTTAAAAAGAAAACCTGGGTTCGATCATTTCAGCCCGTAACGATTCTATTCTACAAGGAACTTGCAGTGATAAACAGTAAATAAATAAATAGTATTACAATATAAAATATAACAGCATATAATATAACGGATGATGTGTAAATTTTATAACAGGGTTTTTAACATCCTAAAATTTATCACAGGCGTAAAATATAATCATACTACAATTTCACTTGTTATTAATTTACAGATCTATAAGTATGTTTGTCAGGTGTGAACACTCACCTTTACGCCGCTGAAGATTCTATTCAAACAACGATATCCACACCGAAAAAGCTATAGAAGGAATGATCAAATTTTAGCAGAGGCGACGATCAGATTCAAATTCTTGAAAAACAAACGAATAAACTAATTACGCGAATTTTAAATACGATCATCAAATTTAGATAAACCAAACTGGAACTAAGATTTTACAAAGAATGACGTGAACACAAGTGACTCAGCCCTTCACCACTTGGACAAGACAAAATAGTGGAAACAAGAAAACAAAACAATAAGCAAAAGAAATAAAAGAAAGCAAGAAAATATTTGGCAGCCATTACCTGATGAGCAAACTTCCACACACGAAGAAATAGAAGACAATTGAGGTGGTGATGGAATTATGTGAACGTGTTTAGTATCTAAAAGAAACTTGCGTTGATTGAGTGGAGAAAACGACATGCAATAATTGAATTTGGAGGGCTATGCGAATTCAAGGATTTCATACCAATTTAAAACAATTGTAGAAAAATGGAAATTGTATAGAGTTTACACATGAATTCAGGGCAAGCAATAAATTTTTAAACGGTCAGGTAGAAATCGAAAAAAAATTATTCCTATTAAAGCAAATGAAGGAAAGGAAAGTAGAATTTTTTTTTTGTAAAAGGCAAGAAGGGATTTTGAAACAGTCAGGAAATTTTTGTGTGTGCTATTAGAGTTTATAAGAGGTAATTGCGTTCGATAAATTAATTACAGAAACACAAGAAATAAAGATATTTGAACGTTAAGGAAATAAAGGATTTCGCTTCTTTCAAACAGAAGAGGAAAAAGGAAAGTCTGGAAAATTGTGAATGTGAATTTAGAAAGGTTTTAATTCACCATCAAACAAATACACGACTGATTTGTTTTGTTTAATTGCTGAGGTAAGAGATAAATGAGTGAGTTTTTTTAGGTGAAAGAATATGGCAAGAAGTAATTGCCTTTGTAACGGCTAAGAGAAATCAAATATTATATACCAATTAAAACAATTGAAGCAAAAGGAACGTGTAGAAGTTTACACGTGAAATTTCAAGCAAACTTTAAATGGATTTTGAATGGCTAGAGAGAAATGAATGCATTCATTCCTATTAAGTATAAAGATGCAATGGAAAGTGGATAGGAGACAAATCAAGACATGCGAATTTTTGGGGTAAGATTTTAAATTTCTTTCCTTTTGAAAAGGCACGGTTAATAATTGATTTTTATTAGTTGAGGTAAGAAATTTAAGAGTGTGTATTATAGACGCAATAAATAAACGAAACGTGCGTCCAAATTATGCCCAAAATTTATAACAAAAGTAACATATTTTATTTATACTTTTCTTATTCATTTAGTAAATATATTTAGTAAAACATACGCTAATGGATATTTCATCAAATAGCGTACCATTTACACCAACTAAATTAAACAAAACGGATATAAACGTACCAAATTAAAATGTGAAATTATATAGCATATTTATACATTATTTATGACATTAATTTAGAATTTGATTTTTTTACATTCATTTGATTTATTTATCATTTAACTAAGAAACTAATGTATATACGTATAAAGAAACGTAATATTTTAGGAAATTAGAAAGATAATTAAAGACAATGGCTTAATTTATTGAAACTAGCTTAGGAAAATTGCAAACATAATCCACTTAACTTTGGGAAATTACAACTCTTCTTAAAAATGGTTTAAAATAAATCTTTGAGAAACAAAATAAAGTGAGAATGAGAATAAAATAAGTTTTTAAGAAAAACATAAAAATAAATAAAGAATTTCTTAAATTAATTGAAGTTGGAAATTAGAACTTGTAAACAAAATACAACTAACACTGAAAAATGTCAATTACACTTTTAAAAATGTTTTAAAACCAAAATATATTAAAAAAAACCCCTGAAAATATAAATTAGAACATTACATGACCAAATAAAATATTATTTATATAATTTAAAGTAAACCATTTTGTTAAATACATCAAATTACACACAATAGTTAAAAAGACATAACTTTCACATTATAAATTAGATTTCGACGAAGCGAAAAGCAACATTCTCAAAATTTTATTTACTTTCTAAATTAAAATAAAATTCAAATTTTCAAACTTTTAAATTTTTAAATTTAAAAGTCAAAGTTTGACCACATTGACAAAATTCACATTTCCAGAAAATATTATTTTAATTCATGTGTGGAATTCTAATCCACACCAAAATTTATATTTTAAATAACAAAATTATCTAAATTAAATAAATAAAACATTTATTAAAATTTTTGGGTTGATACATAGATGGTTTGGATGGCAAGCAAAGTGAGAGTAAATGCTAGGAAATAAGAAAGGCATAAGTTAAGGAGAAAGAAACATATATATGTTTGATTCTTAAATGCAGATGAAAACGAGAAGTTTTGAAATGAGAAATAAATCTTATTGTACAAGATTTGCAAATGAGAAATACACGGCTAGGTAAAGAGTTTGTCTGGCTAAAGCAAGAAATAAAGAGGCCCTGTAGAAAAAGGCAAGAAATCAATCAATGACTTGATGGATTTAATTAATTTCTTTCCTTTGTATTAACAGTTGTTCTTAATTACATTGAATTTGTTAAATGTGTACATTTATTATGATTGAATCCTCAAATAAATTCATTCAGATAAGTTTCATTCTTTTATATTACCTTATGAATAAAATATGCATTTCCACTTTAACATTCGTTCCTTATTTTATTACAAAGTTTATTTTTCTTCATATTAAATTACCAAAATTTTATCAATTTAACAATTTTAATTATTAAAAATTTATAGGTTGTTACGCTCTCCCCTACTCAAAACTTTTCATCCCCGAAAAGGAAGAAGGTGGGGGAATAGAAACAACCTGAAAGAAAACTAAATTGAAACTCAAAATAGAAACATTAATTTAAACCATACAAATTCAATTTTAAATTAATAATTGATTTCATCCATTTAATTTCACTTAAGTTAAATTTAACTATTTCAAATTTCATTACTTCATCTTCCAATTATCTTAAAACAAAAATTTCTAAAATCATAAGTTTGAAAATCATTTGTTATACTCAAAAATGTGTTCAATAAATTAATTTCTTCTTTATTCCTAATTATAACTAAATTTATTTCTCTCAATATATTTTTATCATCTATGTTAAATAAGTTTACACTTATTACAACTGCTTAAATTTACTCTTAGTTCCTTTGACATCATTTTATATTGTAAATTATTCCACTACCCTTTTATTCAATTTACCTCTGTTAATCTTTTTTATAACTAGAATTTAAGTGTATAACATTTATTATAACCACTCAAATTTTATTTATCAAATCTTTTTATATCGTATATTATCCAGTTACATTGTTAACTTCTGAAAATCAAGGTAAATTATATTGAAATGCAATTGAGTATTATACAAATAAAACTTTCAAATTCAATTTCTCAAGTTTGAATCATTTATTCAAAAATTTGATTTTCTTTTTATAATTGAAATTATTCCTCAAGATAAAATTTAAGAATTAAATTTCTGATTCCCTTCAAACTATTTAGAGATAAATAAATATATGTACATAATATATCAAATCAAATTTAAATCATATATCTATATATTAAAAATCAAGTCATTTTTAGAGATTAAAATTAATTAAATTATCAAGGTAACACTGTAGTCAGACTATAGAATGGTCTCTTCACTTCGAAACTCTAAAATGAATGTCGATGATGCTACAGTCATAACCGAAACTATTTCCCACCGGTAAACAGAAGAGCATTAATTTTTAAACCTTTAAAAAATTTTGGAAACAAATTTCTATTCGAAAATAATTTATATAATATATTCTTTTGAAACATTAAAAAAAAGGTTTGAAACCATCGGAAATTGAATTCTCAAGTTCTTGTTTTAAATTCATTTCTGTTTCCAAGTTAATTTATAACCATTGTTTATAGTTCACTTATTTATATGAGACAAAACCCATGGTTTACAAGACCATAAATAAAATAAAAGACTATCATCTCTTGAAAACTCGTTAAATTAATTACAAAAATTATGAAAATTATCCTTATATATAATATTAGATTTTTTTCCAAATATAGGAATAAATTTTTTATAACAAGGATAGAGATTCAAATTTGATGGACTCAAACCAAAGAGAATTTTGATTTAAAGATAAATTGGAATCAGAAGGTCTGATGATTAAATAACAGAATAAGGAACTGCATAAGTTTATATAAATCGTGTGCAACCTTAACCGGGTCAATCGTGACTTAATGAATAAGATCGATGTTTATTTTCTAGGGTAAATCTACATTCGATCTGAAGATAAATATAAATCTCTGGTGAATCAATGCTAATTGTAATGGAGTTTCACCCCTTTATTAGAATTTTGGCGAGACGAATGAACTATGGAACCACAGGATATGTTCCAAAATTCAAAGGAAATCAAATCAAAAGGAAGAGATTCAAGCTCGAATGAAAGTGATTCTGTAAATCAAATTTACCATACATTCTAAGTTTTGCCTAGAGCCAAAGCTCTAATACCAAGTGTAACGACCCGACATTTTCAACTATTCGCATCCGCACATGTCAGACTTGAATTGCTCAAAATACTGCGTTGTAAATAATTTTTTTTTTGCAATACTTAGAATATACAGTAAATAAATAATCACAGATCGCAGACATAGAGTAAGAAATGCAGCGGAAGTAGAGAAATAGTAGCTCATGAAGCCACTATCATAGTCTCAAAATAAGTATAATTTACATAATCTTAAAACCAAATATAGTTTGAATCAACCACAGAAAATCCCAAATTTATTTGCCTCAATTACATAAGCTAAGATAAAAGACTAAATAGAAGGTAGACAGCAGCATGAAAGAGATGTTCTTCAAAAGTCCTAGCTCCTAGGAATGAAGTCCGAACTGATACTCAGACTGACCCGAGCGTAAGAAATAAACACAAACACTCGAGTCAGGACATACATACTTATACAGTGTAAGCTAATTCAAGTGAACTGTAATATAAAGGCAAGTAACTTAAAGGATGCTTGGGACAGCTCATCCTCTAAGGATCCATTAAACTATTTACTATGTAGAATACTTCACTATTATAATAGTGTCTACAGTAAATAAACTTACCTTTTTCATAGCATTAAGGGGTTACCCATATAGCCCTTAACACGTAATAGTCCCAGTAGTCCATCCAATATCATAGTCCCTCCTGATCGGGAAGCCACTAGAGGATATCACATGGGCTACGGGAGAAAACCAAACTCGTCCAAGGCGCAATAGGGTAGGTCACACGGCACAACTAGGCAATGCCAGGGTAGATATACAAATTACGCTTTCGGGCCGGTGGTAACACGTAGCGCGCAGCTACCGCCCACCTCAAGCCACACCCCCAAATAAAAAAAATCAAAAGTGGCCATGAAATCAATCCAAATGTCAAAGTATAATATCGAAGGGATGTGTTCGATCAAAGGTGCTACCTCATTAGCCCGTTAATCGCTCCTATTTTAGCCACCTTATGCCAACTCACGGGAGTTGGGTCTACGTATTTACCTCAAAGGAAACGCCGCCACCATCCTACTTCATTCTGGAATCTCCACCGCGTACACGGTTGTCTGGTTTCGACAGAGAGTATGCCCATATCCGATCCTGGTCTCTTTGCCAACCAATCGTTATTATAACACCATGGTCATTTCGAAATAGTATATACAATCAGAAACCAAAGATATTATTTCAAAACTATATTTCTTTCAAAATAGTTTAAACTTCGAAACCAAAACCATTTTTATTTCAAAACTATATTCATATCAAAACCATTTCAATCATTTCCTACCAAATCACTTATCAATTCATTATCATGCTTAAATTTAAATATTCAATTCAAATATCATTTTTTAAAATCAATTATGTCATTCATTTATTATTTAAAATATCATTTCAAAACACATCTCAAATGTGACGCCCCACCACTATACCCATGCTAGCCAAGAACACTACGGTGTAGTGCTGTCAACTAGCACGGAGAATAAGGCTGTTGAGGAGCGACAATCCATGAAAGAGACTTCTCACATGGTGGCTATAAATAATCTTCGGAAACAAACATAGAAATAAGCATAACACAAATCAGTCACAGACATCCATATCACAAAGGCGGAAGAAGATGTGAATATATAACTAACACATGAAAGTGTACATCAGAGTAGTGGTCAAAAGGATCCACAATAATACAAAAGAATAGCAACACGTGCTATACAAAAGAATACAACTATGAGTCTATATCTCAAATGTGTACAACAAAAACTACTAATCTAAATAGTTAGCCAAAAGTCAGAGTAGCAAATCCCGGGAAGAAGTCAAGCAGAAGCACCTGTAACATCTCGGTCTGAACCGAGTATTATTTAAGAAAATAATAAACGGATCAGTCTAGCTATAAATATCAGATGACATGGTATAAAATAAAAGATATGGCATAAACATAAAATATCCATACTGACATACTACTATAAGTATGCAAATGATGATCAACAGAAGATCAATCAATAAGGGATAAATCAATATCATAAGAATCTTCTCAAAGATCCAAAGAGGGCATCATACCCTAAACTTGTACTCATAACAAGTCAATGACATAAATTCCAGAAATCAACACAAGAAATCCAAAAATCATAGAAAAAGGGAAAGAGGCCTATCACATGACGGTCCGAAGACCATGGAGAGCTACCCCATATTGGTGAGTCGGAATCACCCAGATGAGGTCTAGGCTAACCCAAAAGCAAAAAGGTATGTGGGAGTGGAATCACACAAATGGTGTCTTGCCTAACCTCGCAACAAAAAGGTATGTGTGAGTGGAATCACACAAATGGTGTCTAGACTAACCATGCAGACAGAGAGATATGTGTGAGTCGGAATCACACCAATGAGGTCTAGTCTAAGCTTGCAAACAAAGAGACATCGCACAATTTCTAGTCTAAATCATAAAATGATCGTCATGATCAATGAGAAGTGTCAATTACACTATGCTAGTAAATATAAAAGTTTAGCTTCTTGTCCCATAACCACTTGCTTAACTTAAATATTTACGAACAAACTGTAAATCTTCACTAGAAAATTGTCACAAGAGATTCAATCGAACAAGTCAAAGAATTAACCGACGAAGTAAACGCAAGTGTTTCATACCACTTGTTTTACTAAGCCGTTTAATTAGATTTCTCATACGAATGAGGTAAAAGTTTGTATATTCTAGTAGATTGGAAATTGGTTTGAGAAAACGAGCTTTGTAATAAAATAGTGTTGAAATGATTTGAAGAAAGAGTTTTGATATTTACTACTAGTATAGAAAACCTTTATATTTTAAAGTGACAAATCATAGAAGTGATTGTAGAAACAATCATAAAAATTCACATTCGAAGACGTGAATAAAATCCAAAGAAACCGATAAGGAATCCATCGAAATAGATATTCAAAAATCCATAAAATCGACCAAGAAGCCAAACATAGTTTGTCTCGAAGAATGGTCAACTCAGCATCTCAACAAAGCAAGTTCTATTGAATGTTTTTCAGATAAGATCCCCTACGGAGGGGGGTTCCAGGGGGGTGGCAACCCCCCAAGGTGGGGGGTGCGGGGGTAACGCCCCTGCTACGGGGTTCGAACTGCCCGGTCAGGTCGCGGGGTTCCAAGGGCAGCGCCCCGTCCCAAACGGTACGACCTAGTGAAGACCTAAGGGAGGATAGGATCGAGCGACCTAGGGGCTAAGGGGTCAAGCGACCTAGTGGTTGCGACCTAGAGGTGTTCGCGAGTTAGTAGAAGCGAGCGACCTAACAGAGGTGAGCGACCTAACTGGAGCGACCTAGAGGTCATGCGACCTAAGGGCAAAAACAAGGTCACGCGACCTGAAGCCATGCGACCTAAAAGAATAAAGGACATGCGACCAAAAGGAATAAAGGTCATGCGACCTAAAGGGGAGCGGTCTATCTAGGTGAGCGAGGTCGAGCAACCTAACGGCTAAACGATCCAACGGTGCTAAGGCCTAGCGACCTAGGGGGTACGCGACCTAGAGGCGAACGACCTAGCGACCAAAAAGGCCAAGCGACCTACGACTTATAAAGGTAGACGGTTAAGCGACCTAGCGAGGCTCGCAACCTAACGACCTAATGGTGAAAAAGGCCGAGCGACCTAACGTGCGAACGAGCCGAACGACCTAAGGGATAAAAAGGCGAGCGACCTAACGTCTTAGCAAGGCCGTGCGACCTAACGCTATAAGGCCAAGCGACCTAGATCCAAGCGACCTAAGACTGAGGTAACGTTTCCAACAGAGGGAGCGACCTAACAACCTAAGACCTAATGACCTACGACCAAGCGGCCCACGACCTACGACCTAATTCCGAGGTGGCATTTCGTGGCAGTGCGACCTAAGTGCAGGAAATCTCCAAGGTCGAGCGACCTGCGACCTACCACCTAGCGGCCCACTACCTACGACCTAGCGACCTAACTCCGAAGTGGCAATTTGTGCCAGTGCGACCTAAGTGCAGAAAATCACCAAAAACGCTAAAAATTGGAGTTTTTCGCCAATCTAATCCAAACCAAATGCAAATGTACATGCTAAAGTGATAGGAAATCATTCCCAAACATCTATGATAGTTATAGACAAGAATGTGAGATAAAAATCTCACCTTTGCACCAAATTTATGAAGAAAAGCTTGAAAGCAATGGAGAAGTAATCACTAGCTTGAATCCAATATCTTCTTCTTGAATTTGGAATTGAATGTTGGATTTGCAAGAGAATTTGAGCTTGGAATATTAATTTCCACTTCCACTCACCATTAATGCTAAAGCTTGGTTGTTAGGAAATTTATGAAGAGTGAGGAGAAGGAGAGAAGTGGGTTTGAGTTATAATGGCTAATCTAGCCCCAAGTCCAAAGCGGGAAAAGTAAGTGAAATTGCACTAACTCCAAACCTATCAATGTTTATACTTAAAAAAATTGTAAACGGCATTTTGTACTCAATGGAAGTGGTCTCGAGTCCTAATTTGACCATTTGTAAAAAGTAGTTTTTTGGACCAATATCCGATTAACGACAAAATATTTAAATAAAATATTTAAATATAAAATCGATAAATATGCGGGTTGTTACATCAAAATTCCATTCAAAAATTCATTTATCTCATTACATTTCATTCCATTTAACACATAACAATGTAAACCTTATTTAAATTCAAATTCAATTTAGATTCCTTTGAAATTCAAATGTAAATATTAAATTATATTCATAAGTCCTCAAACTTCATAAATAATTAATTCCAAAAGTTAAATCATTTAACACTTTAAAATATAACTCCAAAACAGTGTTAAAATCTATAATATTTCAAAACATTGCCAAATTTCAACAACGACGACACTTATAGAGTGTTATCGTAGCTTATATTAAGTATTTCAGCATATAGCTTAGTTTAGTAACCATAACACTTACCAACTACTATAGCAGAGATGTTTTGTTTATTTACAGCAACAGCGACACTTACAAAGTGCTACAGTAGCCATTCTTATTAATTCAAAGCTTAGTTAACTTTAGCAACGGCAGCACTTACAAAGTGCTACATCAGCCTATTATTAAAATTTCCGGAGTTAAATAAACTTGAATTTTAGCTATACTTAAACTTATAAATCATATTTAGGCTTCAAAATTTCACATTTGAATCATTTTTAACATATGATCTATCGCAACAAATTTTTTTTATGATTAATATCCAATTTAAACATAATTCATTTGTTAAGTCAAAATTCTACTGTTTTCTTAACTTATTAATTTAATAAAACCTAAAATTTTACTTCAAATATCTATTTAAAATTTAATTTCCATTATTTACGTGCATTTTTAAGTATAAATTAAAGTCAAAATCACATTTACTTCAACTTTACATACTCAAATTCACAATTCAAAACTTAATATTTAAATTTCTTAAAACTATAAAATATATATATATTTTAAATCAAAATTTCGAACTTTAAAAAATACATATCTTAAGAAAATCATTTAAAAATATACCACGGGGTCTGTATAAAATTTTCTATCCTAGGTCAAGTGATATGGATATGTATCATTTCAATCCGCAATTTAAAAAGAAAACCCGGGTTCTATCATTTCAAACCCGCAATCCCAAGTAAATAAATAAATAGAATAATTAAATCAATATCGTTCAGGCCTGTCATTTCAGCCCGTAACGATTCTATTCTGCAGGGAACTTGCAGTGATAAATAGTAAATAAAAAAATAGTATAACAGTATAAAATATAACAACATATAATATAATAGATGATGTGAAAATTTTATAACAGGGTTTTTAACATTCTAAAATTTATCACAGGCATAAAATATAATCATTCTACAATTTCACTTGTTATCAATTTACAGATCTATACGTATGTTTGTAGGGTGTGAATACTCACATTTGCGCCGCTGAAGATTCTATTCAAAACAACGATATCCACACCGAAAAAGCATATAGAAGGCACGATCAAATTTTAGCAGAGGCGACGATCAGATTCAAATTCTTGAAACAAAAACGAATTAAGTAATTACGCGAATTTTAAATACGATCATTAAATTTATATAAAGCAAACTGGAACTAAGTTTTGAAAAAGAATGATGTGAACACAAGTGACTCAGCCCTTCACCATTTGGAGAAGACAAAATAGTGGAAGCAAAAAACAAAGCAAGAAGCAAAAGAAATAAAAGAAAGCAAGAAAATATTTGGCAGCCATTACTTGATAAGAAAACTTCCACACGCGAAGAAATAGAAGACAATTGAGGTGATGATGGAATTATGTGAACGAGTTTAGTATTTAAAAGAAACTTTCGTTGATTGAGTGTATAAAACGGCATGCAATAATTGATTTTGGAGGGCTATGCGAATTCGAGGATTTCATACCAATTTAAAACAATTGAAGAAAAAAGGAAAGTGTATAACATTTACACGTGAATTCAGGGAAAGCAATAAATTTTTAAACGGACAGGTAGAAATAAAAAAATTATTCCTATTAAATCAAATGAAAGGAAGGAAAGTAGAAAAAAAAATTCACGTAAAAGGCAAGAAGGGATTTTGAAACGATCAGGAAATTTTTGTGTGTGATGTTTGAGTTTATAAGAGGTTATTGCGTTTCATAAATTAATTAAAGAAACGCAAGAAATAAAGATATTTGAACGTTAAGGAAATAAAGGATTTTGCTTCTATCAAACAGAAGAGGAAAAAGGAAAGTCTAGAAATGTTTGAATGTGAATTAAGCAAGGTTTAAATTCTTCTTCTAACAAATACACGGCTGATTAGTTTTGTTTAATTGCTAAGGTAAGAGATAAATGAGTGCGTATATTTAGGTGAAAGAAAATGGCAAGAAGTAATTGCCTTTGTAACGGCTAAGAGAAATCAAATATTATATATCAATTAAAACAATTGAAGCAAAAGGAACGTTTAGAAGTTTACACGTGAAATTTCAAGCAATCTTTAAATGGATTTTGAATGGCTGGAGAGAAATAAACGCGTTCATTCCGATTAAGTATAAGGAGGCAACGGAAAGTGGATAGGAGATAAATCAAGACACATGAATTTTCGGGGCGAGATTTTAAATTTCTTTCCTTCAGAAAAGGCACGGTTGATAATTGATTTTTATTAGCTGAGGTAAGAAATTTAGGAGTGTGTATTATAGACGCAATAAATAAATGAAACGTACGTCCAAATTATGCCCAAAATTTATGACAAAAGTATCGTATTTTATTTATACGTTTCTTATTCATTTAGTAAATATATTTTGTAACAACCCGGGATTTCATATTGCTTTATAATCGTAATTAAACGATTAACATGCTAGCTAATTGATAGTGAGAGTTTTAATTGGGTTAAAATTCTTTAAGAAATTGATTAAAGAATTAGGTGGGCTTTAAAATCATATCGGCCCGTCTCTTTTTGAAATTAGGGCTTTTCAAAGATCAAAGACGCCGACTTCTAGTTGATGGATCGAATGATGATTTTCGTTGCTTGCCTGTCGATAGAGGATTCTTCGCTTCACACGGCTGCTTCGATTTGTAACGGTGAGCGATTTTAATTGTCACTCACATCTAATGCAAAACTTTATCGATTTTAAACTTGCGATTTCGTGATTCCTTGGCTTGTTTTGATTTTGTTGATGTTGATTTCGTTCTTTGTTCCCTTTGGTTCCTGTCAGTGTTTCATGGATTCGACTTTGAAAGCGCTTTGATATGTGAAAATATGTGAGTTTTGTTTGTGCTTCAATTCGTTTAACATCTGACTTTGGTTTGTGATAATATTAGCCTCGGCTTAGACTTGATTTTGAAAAAGTGATTTCGTTCGACTTTGGCTAATTCTTTGATATTGAACTGATAACTTCGATCTTGATTTTGTTTATGCGATTCTATGACTTTGGCATGAGTATACTGTATCATACTCGACTTCGTCTGTGTATTGTGTTCCAGCCGTAGTATTATAGTCTTCGACTTATACTACTTGTTGTATATCACCAGTTGGAACCACTAATTGATGCTGGTATTCATCTGGATGTTTTGTGTCGTTTTACTTTGGACTTGATGAAAGTGATTTATAAAAATAATCTACTGACTTGTTCCAAATTTGGTTTACTTGGACTATGTTCGAACTCATATGTTTTTGGGATTATAAGTTTCACAGTTTTGGTTTAGTGAATTACTGGTGAATTCGGCAGACTTTGATTCAAACTGTAGTTGTGTTTGTCTTGGTTTGCAAACTTGATTTTGTGATGACGATCTTGTTCGTACTATTCACTGCCTCTGGTAGCACTTTTGACCTTGTTCATTAGAGACTATATTTTGGTAACAGTAGCTGTTCATGTTGTAGAAAATTTGCATTGCATCACCACTGACTGTTGACACTCTGTACGTTTGTTTTCACTGCTTCACAGTGACATTCGCGTCTGCACTGTGCACTTATATCATTTTGAAGTTCCCGATGCACTTTTTGACCTGATGCTTGTGTACATATTTGCATATCAACTTGGGTGAGTCATGTGCAGTGCGAACTTTGCTGTTGTCCGGTTCTCCTGTGCATCAGTGTCACCTTTATCTGTTAGTCTTCACGGGGCATTATTTTGTACTGTTGAAGCATTGCATTTGTTGTTGTTGTTCAATTGAATTCAGTTGCTTGCATTGGGTTTGTACATCCTGTAGCATATTTTTGAAAGAACCATTGCATTCCTGTATATGCACTCGAATCATATACTTTTTGAAGTTTGTTCTGTCCAGTTCAATTGAACTTAGTTGTATTTGCACATTTGATTTTTTTTTAGAGGCTGATGCAACTGACTTGAGTTGTCGCAGTGTGCATATATGGTTATTTATAGTCATTTCATTGTTGAGGTTGTGTCACTGATGTTGGCTTGCATTATTCATTTCTCAGTTGCATTTGAATTTGACTATCTTGTTGAGTTCACTTGAGATTGCAATCAGTTTCGTTATTAAGTTTATGTACAGTCTACTGTCCATTGTTCTTCAAGTTAGAGCATTGAGTCCTCATTCACTTTAGTTTATACTGTATATCTATATGTGCTAGTGGCTGTGTACATCATATATTGATTCGAAATTTCGTTCATGTATCTTGTACTAGTGTTACAGTGAGATATTTATGTCCACAGCTGTTCTTGCATTTCGATCATCAAGTATGCATTCCCACATTGCTATGTTGTTTTGTGTGGTATCGGGTCTTCAACTTTGCATTTCCTATCTGTATTGGCTTCGGCCATTATACACTTGATTTATTTGCATCCTTGACTTTGTTGTATCTTCTGCCCTGAACATAAATTTACACTGAGATAGTTCATCTCGGCTGTGCTTGCTTGTCCCTGTTGTTTTGAATTGTGATGCAATTGTATCCTCAGTTAATTCTTGAATTTGTATGATGCTTGGTGGGCAACCTTGTTTCATTTGCATATGATGCTTAGTTTTTGATCCATGTAGTTTATAGCTCCATGTTGCCAGCTCCATTGTATTAAGCCTGGTCTTTATTCCAAATTCGTTTGATGGCATTTGGTCGAGACATGAGATCCCTGTATGCATGTCCATATGGGTTTGCTTTGTGGTGCATTGTACTGCATTTCTGAGTATGTTACAGCCTTTTCTGCTTATATATATATATATATATATATATATATATATATATATGTTGCCTTGTACCACTTGATTGCATTTGGATTGGTTTTGGAATTCACTTGAGTTGAATCCATCTTGTAGCTCGGATTTGACCTTGTGTTGAAAGTGGTGATATTAATTTATTGCACTTGAGTTGAATTCGATATTTTGTGTTTGACCTTGTGCTGATTCCTATTTCATCACTGTGGTGACGAGGCAGTACACGCGTGCGTGTACTGCAGCCAAACAACAGTGACGTTTTGAGTTGATATTTCAATTACTTGATTTGTTTTGCATGTTCTATTCGATATTTTGAAATTGTATTTTGATTTGATTTGATTCGATCATTTTGGTGTTGTCTAATTATCTATTTGATAAATTATGAGTTTCTAATTATTTAATTAATAGTTGTTTTTTGTCGTTAATTTCCGTTTAGGCAATTTTGTTGTTTCCTAAATTATGTTCTTTGATAATCTTTTTAATTTATCTTCGTTGATGATTTGGATTTGTTGATTTGTTGTTTAACACTATTACGTGTTATATTTATAGTTATCCAATCTCTTTATTTAAGGATCGGATAGACGAGATTTATTGTGACTGTCGTCTATTTGCTACTTAATTATTATTGCTTATGTGCACTAATAACTGAGTTTGAATTAGACTGACCCGTGTATTATTTTCTTTTGAATGTAATACTCGGGTCAGACCGAGTATTATAGGTCGTTGATATCTTACTTTGGGTGGCTGCTAGAGCTATGAAGTCTTTTCATACTTTTTGGAGTAGTCGTTGTCTTAGTATAGGATGTTGTATATTCATGCATATTATTTATGATAATGTACTTGTATATGTAACTTCCAGAGTCGACAGTTGTAGTTGTATCATATGTATTGTATCACATGTATTGTAACTGATATCAGTTATTATATATATGAGACTTTCTGTTTTATCTGTGTTCCGCATTTATATTATCTTTGTTATTATTATATTTATTGTCCTAAACTATTATGAACCATCGTAGTTCGTTTTATATTGGAATTGGGTATGTCAATGGGAGTAAATAAATAAGAGATGAAAAATTAAAAATATATACACTCCTATCGCAATAACCAATACTAATGTAAGGCCTAACTACGGATGGCCGCTCCTATCTAGCCTTATTCTTCGTAATAACAGACAGTATTTCTTTTAATACCCTTTGTTATTGTGAGCATAGAGGTGGGGCGTCACATATTTAGTAAAACATATGCTAATGGATATTTCGTCAAATAGCGTACCATTTACACCAACTAAATTAAACAAATTGGATATAAACGTACCAAATTAAAACGTGAAAAACTATAGCTTATTTATACACTATTTATTACATTAATTTAGAATTTGATTTGTTTACATTCGTTTGATTTATTTATCATTTAAGTAAGAAACTGATGTGTAAACGTATAAAGAAACGTAACATTTTAGAAAAATAGAAAGATAAATAAAGAAAATAGCTTAATTTATTGAAACTAGCTTAAGAAAATTGCAAACATAATCCACTTAACTTTGGAAAATTACAACTCTTCTTAAAAATGGTTTAAAATAAATCTTTGAGAAACAAAATAAAGTGAAAATGAGAATAAAATAAGTTCTTAAGAAAAATATAAAAATAAATAAAGAATTTCTTAAATTAATCGAAGTTGGAAATTAAAAATTGTAAACAAAATACAACTGACACTGGAAAATGTCAATTTCACTTTTAAAAATGTTTTAAAACCAAAATATATACAAAACTGCCTTAAAATATAAATTAGAACATTAGGTGACCAAATAAAATATTATTTATATAATTTAAAGTAAACCATTTTGTTAAATACAACAAATTACACACAATAGTTAAAAAGGCATAACATTCATATTATAAATCAGATTTCGACGAAGAGAAAAGCAATATTCTCAAAATTTTATTTACTTTCAAAATAAAATTCAAACTCAAATTTTCAAACTTTTAAATTTTTAAATTTAAAAGTCAAAGTTTGACCATATTGACAAAATTCACATTTTCGGAAAATATTATTTTAATTCATGTGTGGAATTCTAATCCACACCAAAATTTATATTTTAAATAACAAAATTATCTAAATTAAATAAATAAAACATTTATTAAAAATTTTGGGTTGATACATAGATGGTTTGGATGGCAAGCAAAGTGAGAGTAAATGCTAAGAAACAGAAAAGGCATAAGTTAAGGAGAAAGAAATGTATATATGATTTATTCTTAATTGCAAATGAAAACGAGAAGTTTTGAAATGAGAAATAAATCTTCTTGTACAAAATTTGCAAATGAGAAATACACGGCTAGGAGAAGAGTTTGGCCATGTAGAAAAAGGCAAGAAATCAATCAATGGCCTGATGGATTTAATTAACTTCTTTCCTTTGTATTAACAGTTGTTCTTAATTATATTGAATTGGTTAAATGTGTACAATTATTATGATTGAATCCTCAAATAAATTCATTCAGATAAGTTTCATTCTTTTATATTACCTTATGAATAAAATATGAATTTCCACTTTAACATTCCTTCCTTATTTTATTACAAAGTCTATTTTTCTTCATATTAAATTACCAAAATTTTATCAATTTAACAATTTTAATTATTAAAAATTTATAGGTCGTTACAACCTCATATCAAGAACTTATGCTATTTCAATGATTATACAATTTATAATATAATAAACTTACAATTTTTTTATTTGAACCTTCAAAGAAATCTGGTCATTCATTTTGAAAGAACAGGTCTAGCTGCCCTTGTTTCACTTCCATCTTCATCGCTCGCGCTAACGGACCCATCGTCGCGTTCGCTTCATCATAGGTCGCGCCTTCCACGATCATCGAGGACACGATCGAACACCACCACATGCTAGCTTACCCTTGCGTCCACCTGCGGTCCATGCACGCAGCCCCCGAGTGCCTCCTCCTCCTCGTAAAGCATGTTCGAACGCCGGCTATTCAAGGCCATTTCATCGTCGATCCACCACTCTAAAGTCGATCACGAATGTTGGATTTATATATCTCGTTGAGCTCTACAATGTTGTAGTTGAAACTTTTTTGTAATTGTTTACGATTGGGAGGAATCAGATAGGAATGATTCGAATTATTTCGTCGTGTGTTCCTTAGTGGCAGCGGTTGAGTGAAACCCTAGGGTTTGAGTGAAAAATTAGTAATAAAGTCCTTTTATAGAAATTTCGGGACACTATTCATCCGAATATTTTTTCAACTCCAAATGAAGCATGCCGCCTGGCCTTTATAATGTTTTACACCTATTCTGAACATAATGGAATATATATCGGGAGACAATTCCATTGTATTTGGAAGATAGGTTGAATCGACTTATTTTAATTAAAATTCACTTAAACAAATTTATACGTGTTTTAGCTTCCCATGACCAAACTTTAAAAGCGTTTGACACGAAATTTGAAATCCTACAATAATACAACGTTATGGATCTAATGAAACTAGTTTCGTTGAAATTCAAGACTGTGTCAAAAATGACTATTTTTATATGTTAATTAAATATTAAATATTCAATTTTTATAAATTTACTTTTAAATCAAGTTCAGAAGTTCTCTAGCATCATTCTAATTGAAATAGAATTTAATTCAAATTTATAAATCATTTTTATTCACATAAAATTAAAATTGAATTGTTTACACAATTTCAAATATTAAATTAATAATTTAATTATCTAATTAAATTACTATATTCAAAATATAAGTTATTTAACTTATAAAATTAACTATTGAATATTTAAAATCAATTAAATGTCTGAATTCTGAATGACTAAAATTCTGGGTCGTCACATTCTCCCATACTTAAAAGAGTTTCGCTGTGACGACCGCCCATGACTCCCGCACTAAAACAAGAGAATGGTGCATTGAAAGGCGTGCCAGGCAGCCATGGACGATAGTCAGGGTAAGATAAAACAGAAACTCTATCGTACAACTCACAGCGCATGGACAAAATACAATAGAGAAATATATGTATATAGTGAAGCTCATAACAAAATATCATCATATAGACTTCATAAAGGTTTGATACAAGCATCTGAACAATCAACACATCAAGCCTCACTACATAACACTCAAAACATATACAAGCAGCGGAACATCCAGTACATATAGTAAGAAAACTAATATGCTAGCCTCCAGCTCGTCTTCGTCATCAACAGCGTTAGTAGCCAAGAATAGCACCTGTCACCTGCTACCTAGTCTGCTCATCCCAACATGGATGAACAGCCCAAGGTAATAAGAGTTGAACATAAAACCTTAAGTCAGACAACAGTCTTAGTGAGCAGTAAATTAACTATCAAACAAACCAAAAGAGCATAAAGGATAAAAGGAATAGGAACTCATCCATCCCACTTAGGGCTGTCAATTTCCTATACGACCCGAAACACGACCCGAAACTCGCACGGAAATTAGCAGGTTAACCCGACCCATTTAATTGGCGGGTCATTTTCGGGTCAACCCGAATTTGACCCGTTTATAAACGGGTGGGTTTCGGGTTGACCCGCTAACCCGAAACTGACCCGTTAACAACCCGTTTATACAGTATATAGGTTAAGCTGACCCGTTTACGACCCGCTCCGACCCGTTTATGACCCGTTTGTACCTTATACGGGTTATACGGGTTGACCCGACCCGTTTACGACCCGTTCCGACCCATTTACGACCCAATTATACCTTATACGGGTTGACCCGACCCGTTTACACCTTATACGGGTTGACCTGACCCATTTACGACCCGACCCGGCCCGACCAGACCCGACCCGACCCGACCCGACCCGACCCGACCCGACCCATTTATAATCGGGTTACACGGGTTGGGTCGGGTCAATCCGTTTATAAACGGGTCGGGTTCGGGTTGAGCGTTTTCGACCCGTTTAATAAACGGGTTGACCCGACCCATTTAAAATCAACCCGAACCCGACTTGACCCGACCCAAACCCGACCCGACCCGACCCATTGACAGCCCTAATCCCACTCCACCTCATTCTACAGTGATAGCCCCCAGACCCACTAAGCATAAACAAGCACAGCAAAGCAGACAATTTAAGTAAAGTAATTATCATTCGAGTCAAGGTCGATGTTTTCCAAGCACAAACCCCCAAGGCCTAAACCAAGATCAGATAAGCACCCAGAAAACACCGCTCTTGAGATCGAATGATGGTACAATCAAACATCCGTGACTCTGGCTATCACTGTTATCATTGCCTCGATATCATCATTAGTTGAATGACCGCTAGTCAAGGGCTAATGGTAACCCCGGTTCTAGATAAACTCTACACGTCATCGTGACCCGTGCCTAGGACTTACCTACTCTGCCCAGAGTACTCGACCACCTACCTGTAGTCTTTTGGGTGTCCCGACCACCTACCTGTAGTCGTTTGGGCATCCCATGTACTCTTGCTTTGAGTTTACTAGAACCTTCAACAACGATTAGATCCAAGCCTCCTAGTCATCCTTCTCGACGACTATTTCCATACTAGCCCAAGCTACTTCTCGAGCAATCCATTATCAACCAACTCGAACCATCCCTCGAGTTATCAACATGCTTGGAATGATCCCTGCCTGGACTACGCCAAGACTACATCACGTCATACTTCGCTTCATCGCATCATAGAAAAGTCCCATCTCAACAACATGGTTTGCCTCATCGCATCATGGCAAAGTCCATCATCATCAAATCTATCCATATGAGTTCCACGTCCGCTTCGTATGCCACAAGCAGCTTTCACCATTCAAAAGCCTTTCCACTTAACTTTTGAATCATCTTCGATCAACTTGTCCAAATCGACTACTAGCTAATTTGAAACAATCAAATCAATCATAAACCAATCATTAATCCAAGCAATCAAAAATTCAACAAGATCTAATAAGCAATTACAATAATAATGGCAATTTGGTAATTAAAGTGTCCAAATCTAACAAGTATGAATCATAGGCAAATGTCTCTATAACTTGATGAATGAACTTATACAAGTAATCATGTAGCAAAATAGGTGTCAAAACTTCATAGATGATAGATCTACATGCAGACTTTAGGAAAATGCAAGAAATCACTATCTTTAACGCATAAACAAGCCACCAATCCAATATACTCCCTTGGGTCCGTGTGAGAGATAACTACCACTCACCGAATCACCTAAACAACTCAAAAACAATCAACTCCAGATCTGGACAGCAAGGAATCAAGCTTGATCCGGTAAAATCTCGCTTCAATCGATGGAATCTCTCTTTGTTGGATGAAGATCTTCAACTTTGGCTCTTGGATCTTTGATTTGATCTTCAATCTTGGATGGATGTTAGCACTAGATTAGAGAGGAGAAAAGAAGTGAAGAAGTGTTGTAGTCGAGGTCTAAAAATGGCAGCACTTCGTCGCTTCAAAATCCGGTGCCAAAAAGTGAGCCAAACCCCTCTATTTATAGGCTGAAAAACCCATGAGTCGTGCCCCCATAAGTCGTCGCCGACCTATCCATGAGTCGTCCACGACTCATCAAAGCCTATGACCCATGCCTCAACAACCCACGGCCTATACGACTCACGACTCAACGGTGCCACACGACCTACGACTTAACACACTCGCGACCTAACGGCTTACGACCTAACTACACAGCCTACAGACTCGAGTCAACGACTCAACAGGTATGCACGACTTACGACATAACCCTTGCCGACCTAACGACTCAACAGGACTCACGACTCAACACACTGTCGCATTGTTCCAAAGTCCTAAGTCGTATGACGACTCAACAAACATGCCGACTTAACTAACACACGACTCATCACTAAGTCGTCTGGACGACTTAACACCCTAACGACTCACTTAGCTTCCCAACGACCTAACACTAACACCCTACGACTTACGACTTAACCTATTATCCTTAACTCGCTAGCCCGTTAACCCTCAACCTCCTTGAGTCGTAACTCGTTCAACCGACTCAAGCCATAACACTATCCCTTAGGTCGGTCCAACCCATGACTCGGTCATACTATAAGTCGTCTACACCTTAAGTCGGCCATACTTTAACTCGGTGCCAACCCTATAAACCGCTAACTCGTAAGCCTTTCAACCCCTAAGTCGGCCAGTTCCTATAAGTCGTTAACTCGGCAACACGACCCAAGCTTCCACACGACCTAAGCACTAAGTCGGTCACGACTCATGCCTCCATACAACTCAACTCCGAACGACTTAGGCTACCCACGAGCTAGCTATTACACGGCCTAACCCCTTAAGCCATAAACCCTACCACTTAGGTTCAAAACGACTCAAGCAATACTAACGACTTAAAGCATATAGTTTAACAATGTTTCGATCCGTAAAATTACGGGTCGTTACATTCTCTCCCCCTTAGGAATTTCGCCCCTGAAATTCCAAACAAACAAGAGCAATCAAAGTTATTCTGCATGCCTACCATCCATAGCAATCAACAAACCATGCATCCAATTACTAGCCTAGCATGCAGAATTCTAAGACTAGAACAAGTTACAAATTCGTGAGATGTCACGACACCTTAGGGCCATACCTTGAAGAGTTCAGGATGAGCTGCTTTCATCCCCTCTTCCTCCTTCCACGTACAGTCGTTAACATCATCACTCCATTGTACCTTGAGCAACGTAACCGTCTTCCTCCTAAGCTGTTTCGTGTCGGTTTCAACAACACGAAGCGGCTTACGAGGTCTCGTAACAACTGGATCAACCTCTAAATCTTCACAGCTATCAGCAGAAGCCACCGTATTCGAGTCGTGCACATACTTCCGTAGATAAGATACATGAAAAACATTGTGCACACCCGCCATCTTTTCTGGTAACTCCAATCTATAAGCGAGCTTTCCAATTCGCTCCATAATCAGGAATGGTCCAACAAATCTCGGAGTCAATTTTCCTTTGTTCCCGAATCTAATAACATTCTTCAGAGGAGAAATCTTCACAAAAACCATATCATCTACGTCGAATTCCAGATCCTTACGACGATTATCGGCATAACTTTTCTGACGATCTTGGGCTGCCTTCATTCGTCGCCGAATGATCTCTATACAATCCGTAGTCTGTCGAATCATTTCTGGCCCAAGTATCAACTTTTCCCCAGTTTTTAACCAACATGTCGGAGAGTTACATGGCCTTCCATACAATGCTTCATACTTGCCATACCAATGCTTGACTGGTAATTATTATTATACGCAAATTCCACCAAATGAAGGTGATCTTCCCATGATCCTCCGAAATCTAAAACACATGCTCTAAGGAGATCTTCCACAACTCGGTTGACCCTCTCAGTCTGACCATCTGTTTGGGGACGGTAAGCTGTACTCAGACACAACTCAGTTCCCAAACTTCTTGGAAGCTCTTCCAAAATCCACTAGTGAACAATGGGTCTCGATCGCTCACTATACTCTTCAGAATACCATGGAATCGAACTATCCACTTAACATACAACTCAGCCAATTTCGATGCAGTCCTAGTTGACCGAACAGGAATGAATCTTGCACTCTTAGTCAAACGATCTACAATGACCCAAATCCCTTCATTCCCTGCCCTGGTTCTAGGTAGACCATCGATAAAATCCATCGATACCTGCTCCCACTTCCATGTAGGAACCTCTAATGGCTGAAGTAATCCACTGGGCTTCTTCTGCTCAGCTTTCACCAACCGGCAGTTCATACACTTGGAAATAAAATTTCCAACATCCTTCTTCATATCTTCCAGTAGTAGGTTCTCTTCATATCCCGATACATCTTATTTCCACCTGGACGAATTGTCAACTTCGTGTGATGACTTTCCCTAAGAACTTCATCTCTCAATCCATCTATATCGGGAACAACTAGTCGTCCTTGTTTCCGAAGCCAACCCTCTCGATCGACTTCAAATCCTTTATCCTTTTCTGGATTCAATCCAGATTCCAAATCACGGATAATCTTGACAACCTTATTGTCTCACTTTTGGCTCTCGCCAATCCTTTCCACAAGAGTAGGTCTTATCGATAAGTTTGCCAACATCTCAGGTTCCAATTCACATCTAGGCCTGAAGTCAAATCCAGCCAAATACTCAAGACTCTTCCATTCCGAAAACATGGCTCCCAATCCTGCATGTCTTCGACTTAACGCATCGGCCACTGCGTTACCTTTTCCCGGATTATAGGCTATATCAAAATCATATGATGCCAAAAACTCTAGCCACCTTTGCTGCCAAAGATTCAAATCCTTTTGGGAGAACAGATACTTCAACGACTTATGATCCGTAAACAACTCGAATCGAACTCCTAATAGATAATGTCTCCACATCTTCAGAGCAAAAACAATCGCCGCTAACTCCAAACCATGAGTCGGGTAATTCCTTTCATGCGGCTTCAGTTGTCGACTTGCATACGCAACAATTTTATCCTTTTGCATCAGTACTGCTCCAAGTCCAGTACCACATGCATCGGTGTAAACCACCATCTCATCATTCCCACTTGGAATAGTCAAAACAGGAGCACTTGTCAGTCGCTCTTTCAGGATTACGAAAGCTTGCTCACACTTAGCATCCCATCTGAACACTTGGTTCTTTTTCATCAATCCTGTCAATGGTGCAGCTATCTTGGAAAAGTCCTTGATAAACCAACGATAATATCCTGCTAATCCAAGAAAACTTCTCACATCAGATGCACTGTTAGGTCTAACCCAATCCTGGATTGCTGCCACCTTAGCGGGATCAACCGCTATTCCATTTCCAGAAATAACATGGCCTAAGAACCTCACTTCACTCTTCCAGAAGTGACACTTCGAAAACTTAGCCTTCAGCTGATGTTTCCGCAAGATTTCCAAAACAATACACAAGTGCTTCTTGTGCTGTTCTTCATTTCTGGAGTAAACCAAAATATCATCCACGAACACAAGTACGAACTTGTTCAACTGATCTCTGAACACTCTATTCATCAGATCCACAAAATATGCTGGTGCATTAGTCAATCCAAACGGCATTACCAGCCACTCATAAAAACCGCATGGTGTCCTAAAAGCAGTCTTCGGCACACTATCCTTAGCCACTCTCAACTGGTGAAATCCCGTTGCCAGATCCATCTGAGAAAACACCTTAGCCTCGTGAAGCTGATCAAACAAGTCATCTATTCTCGGCAATGGATACTTGTTCTTCTTAGTCACCTTATTCAGCTCACGATAATCCACACATAACCTTAACGATCCATCCGCTTTGGTTGCGAACATAACTGGTGCACCCCATTCGGACACACTACGCCGAATGGATCCTTTCCGAGAAAGGTCATCAACCTGCACCTTCAGCTCTTGTTGTTCTCTAGACGTCATCCGTCTAAGAGGCATCACAACTGGTCTAGCTCCCTCAACTAGATCGATACGAAACTCGATCTCCCTATGCGGCGGTAACCCTTTGACCTCGCCAAAGACGTCCTCAAATCCTTTCACAACTGGCATCGATGACAGTCCATCCCGTGGAACAACCAGCGAATACATGAAGCCCATGAAGACGCCTTCTTCATGCTTACATCGTATCACAACCTTTCGCCCTTCCACATTCCCGACTTTTACCTCCAGTTTCTCACAATTAACCTTTGCCGCATACTTCCTAAGCCAGTCCATACCTAAAATTATTCCGAAACCCGCAAAGTTCAGAACAAAGCAATCACAAACAAAAGAGCAATCATGACTCGACACAACTAGACCACGACATACCATACACAAACAAGACGAACCCCCAACTGGATTAGTCACAACCAATGGTCTATCAACAATATCAGGTTCCAAACCCAACCGGCCTACAAGATCATCACAAACAAACGAATGCGATGCCCCAGTATCAAACAACACTCTAACTGGAACACCACAAATAGAAAGAGTACCTTGAACCACCACACTCTTCCCCTTCTCTTCAGCAGTAGGAGCTTTAGAAGATGACGGAACAGCCCCCAAAGCATAAGCTTGCACAATCTGCTTATCTTTCCTCGGTTCTGGACAGTCCTTCTTGACATGTCCCAGCTTATCACAGTTGTAACACTTTCCCGGCACCTTGGGATTCCTACAATCTTTGGAGAGATGGCCCTTCTGCTGACAGTTGTAGCACGTCACTTCGCCCTTCGGCTTCTTTTGGCCATCCTTACCCTTCTGTTGCTGTTGCTTCCTCTTCTTGTTTCCACCCTGCTGTGGCCTAGACCCTTCCTTGGTTACAGCAACAACAGATCCTTCCTTAGGAAACAAACTCTCATGCCTGAGAGCTTTCTCCACAAGCTTCTCAAATGGATCGTCCAAATGATCTACCAACTGTCTCCCAAGATAATAGTCCAAGCCTGTCACAAACTTCTCATTCTTCTGATAGGGAGATTCAATATACGATCGAGCATACTTGGACAAAGCTTCAAACTCAGAAACATACTCAAGAACTGGTCTCCCACCTTGCTTGAGCTCCACAAACTTCTTAAACAGAACAGATTTCTGAGATGTAGAAATGAACTTAGCTTCAAATCTAACTTGGAATTGCTCCCAAGTAATCTCTTCCTCTGGAGTATCAATAGTGATAGAACCCTACCAATCAGCAGCTCTTCCCTGAAGCTGTCTCGATGCAAGCTTCCTCTCAGTTGCATCCTCGATTCCCAAGTCACCAAAAATCCTTCTACAGGCATCAATCCATCTCTGAACTTCTATGGTTGATTCTGTTCCCAAGAAAACCTTTCCTCCAAGAGCAGTATAGTCCTTACACAACTTAGCAAAATCCACTGGTCTTGGAGCTTGAACTTGAACTCCAACATCTACTGATGGTTCTGAAGTTGGTAACCTTCTCATGATCGAAGTCATCATAGCTTCGAACATTGCAGCATAGTCAGTAGCTCCCCTAGCAGCACGGCTTTCCCTAGCAGCTTGTCTCTCACTTCGACTCATCCTTAATATCTACAAAAAGGAATGATTTAGAACACCTTGAGAAACAACTACATAAGGAGTTCAAATCCTTCTAAACTACTATATTATATATATAATAATCATTCATCAACTACAATTACGTCTCTCATACGTAGTTACGTCAGCGAGCGTTAGCTAAAATCGATTAACCAAAGCTCTGATACCAAATGTGACGACCGCCCATGACTCCCGCACTAAAACAAGAGAATGGTGCGCTGAAAGGCGTGCCAGGCAGCCATGGACGATAGTCAGGGTAAGATAAAACAGAAACTCTATCGTACAACTCACAGCGCATGGACTAAATACAATAGAGAAATATATGTATATAGTGAAGCTCATAACAGAATATCATCATATAGACTTCATAAAGGTTTGATACAAGCATCTGAACAATCAATACATCAAGCCTCACTACATAACACTCAAAACATATACAAGCAGCGGAACATCCAGTACATATAGTAAGAAAACTAATATGCTAGCCTCCAGCTCGTCTTCGTCATCAACAGCGTTAGTAGCCAAGAACAGCACCTGTCACCTGCTACCTAGTCTGCTCATCCCAACATGGATGAACAGCCCAAGGTAATAAGTGTTGAACATAAAACCTTGAGTCAGACAACAGTCTTAGTGAGCAGTAAATTAACTATCAAACATACCAAAAGAGCATAAAGGATAAAAGGAATAGGAACTCAACCATCCCACTCCACCTCATTCTACAGTGATAGCCGCCAGACCCACTAAGCATAAACAAGCATAGCAAAGCAGACAATTTAAGTAAAGTAATTATCACTCGAGTCAAGGTCGATGTTTTCCAAGCACAAACCCCCAATGCCTAAACCAAGATCAGATAAGCACCCAGAAAACACCGCTCTTGAGATCGAATGATGGTACAATCAAACATCCATGACTATGGCTATCACTGTTATCATTGCCTCGATATCATCGTTAGTTGAATGACCGCCAGTCAAGGGCTAATGGTAACCCCGGTTCTAGATAAACTCTACACGTCATCGTGACCCGTGCCTAGGACTTACCTACTCTGCCCAGAGTACTCGACCACCTACCTGTAGTCTTTTGGGTGTCCCGACCACATACCTGTAGTCGTTTGGGCATCCCATGTACTCTTGCTTTGAGTTTACTAGAACCTTCAACAACGATGAGATCCAAGCCTCCTAGTCATCCTCCTCGACGACTATTCCCATACTAGCCCAAGCTACTTCTCGAGCAATCCATTATCAACCAACTCGAACCATCCCTCGAGTTATCAAAATGCTTAGAATGAACCCTGCCTGGATTACACCAAGACTACATCACATCATACTTCGCTTCATCGCATCATAGCAAAGTCCCATCTCAACATCATGGTTTGCCTCATCGCATCATGGCAAAGTCCATCATCATCAAATCTATCCATATGAGTTCCACATCCGCTTCATATGCCACAAGCAGCTTTCACCGTTCAAAAGCCTTTCCACTTAACTTTTGAATCATCTTCGATCAACTTGTCCAAATAGATTACTAGCTAATTTGAAACAATCAAATCAATCATAAACCAATCATTAATCCAAGCAATCAAACATCCAACAAGATCTAATAAGCAATTACAACAATAATGGCAATTTGGTAATTAAAGTGTCCAAATCTAACAAGTATGAATCATAGGCAAATGTCTCTATAACTTGATGAATGAACTTATACAAGTAATCATGTAGCAAAATTGGTGTAAAAACTTCATAGATAATAGATCTACATGCAGACTTTAGGAAAATGCAAGAAATCACTATCTTTAACGCATAAACAAGCCACCAATCCAATATACTCCCTTGGGTCCGTGTGAGAGATAACTACCACTCACCGAATCACCTAAAAAACTCAAAAACAATCACCTCCGGATCTGGACGGCAAGGAATCAAGCTTGATCCGGTAAAATCTCGCTTCAATCGATGGAATCTCTCTTTGTTGGATGAAGATCTTCAACTTTGGCTCTTGGATCTTTGATTTGATCTTCAATCTTGGATGGATGTTAGCACTAGATTAGAGAGGAGAAAAGAAGTGAAGAAGTGTTATAGTCGAGCTCTAAAAATGGCAGCACTTCTTCGCTTCAAAATCCGGTGCCAAAAAGTGAGCCAAACCCCTCTATTTAAAGGCTGAAAAACCCATGAGTCGTGCCCCCATAAGTCATCGCCGACCTATCCATGAGTCGTCCACGACTCATCAAAGCCTATGACCCAAGCCTCAATAACCCACGGCCTATACGACTCACGACTCAACGGTGCCACACGACCTACGACTTAACACACTCGCGACCTAACGGCTTACGACCTAACTACACAGCCTACAGAATCGAGTCAACGACTCAACAGGTATGCACGACTTACGACATAACCCTTGCCGGCCTAACGACTCAACAGGACTCACGAATCAACACACTGCCGCATTGTTCCAAAGTCCTAAGTCGTATGACGACTCAACAAACATGCCGACTTAACTAACACACGACTCATCACTAAGTCGTCTGGACGACTTAACACCCTAACGACTCACTTAGCTTCCCAACGACCTAACACTAACACCCTACGACTTATGACTTAACCTATTATCCTTAAGTCGCTAGCCCGTTAACCCTCAACCTCCTTGAGTCGTAACTCGTTCAACCGACTCAAGCCATAACACTATCCCTTAGGTCGGTCCAACCCATGACTCGGTCATACTATAAGTCGTCTACACCTTAAGTCGGCCATACTTTAACTCGGTGCCAACCCTATAAACCGCTAACTCTTAAGCCGTTCAACCCCTAAGTCGGCTAGTTCCTATAAGTCGTTAACTCGGCAACACGACCCAAGCTTCCACACGACCTAAGCACTAAGTCGGTCACGACTCATGCCTCCATACAACTCAACTCCGAACGACTTAGGCTACCCACGAGCTAGCTATTACACGGCCTAACCCCTTAAGCCGTAAACCCTACCACTTAGGTTCAAAACGACTCAAGCAATACTAACGACTTAAAGCATATAGTTTAACAATGTTTCGATCCGTAAAAATACGGGTCGTTACATTCGCCCTCGAAATTAAAAAGTAAGAAAAAGTCACAAAATCCATTATTTTTCAAAAACAGTTCATTCAAACTTGATTACCAAAATCATTTAAACTTTTGACTTTTCCAAAATTATGTAGTTAAACTTGTAATAAAAACTTTTCTATGTTTTCAAATCCATACTTTGTTATCTTTTGAAAACTAACTAATATCAATTTTAACTTTTAACTCAAAACCAAAAGTTTCTCTAGTTTTTGCAAAGAAATTTCTAATGCCTTAAATTTTCTAAAAATTTCTCCACAGCCTCCTTTGCGCGGTTCGATCCAAAAAATCACAATATATATCACAAATATACTTCTCATCTTCGAGGATGAGGCGTCTCTCGAGGAAAAAAGTGTAAAAGTACGATGTGTGATCTGAGATATGTACCTTATATATTATTAGTGAGCATATACGGCTAATATAGCATGAAAGAAAGCTCCAAATGCGAAGCATATGCCATCGGCACCTACTAAAAATAACAAACAAATGAGAAACATGTATATAGAAAGTAATATCAATATACAACATATACCAATACAACAAATATAAATACCAATATAGAAAATGCAATCAAAAGCAAAAAATTCACCTATCAAACATCTATCATCCAACTAACATCCAACAAACCAATATCTATCCAATCAATCCATAGCCAAATCAATAAACCTTCATTTCTCATTAATATTCATTTATTCATATTCAATTAGTTTACATTCACTAATTTACATTCAAATTAGTTCACTTTCAAATTAAACCAAATTCAATTTTATTTCAATTCACTTACTTCTAATATGAATTCAATTAATTATT
This sequence comes from Allium cepa, assembly GCA_030765085.1. NCBI lineage: Eukaryota > Viridiplantae > Streptophyta > Magnoliopsida > Asparagales > Amaryllidaceae > Allium > Allium cepa. The sequence continues at coordinate 59,154,805 of CM060930.1, forward strand.
TTTTAATTTTATTTATTCAATTTCATTAATATTTAATGATTTTCCACACAATCAACTAACATCCGTCAAACAACCAATGTATACCCAACATAACCAAATTTACTTACTTTATTCTCAAACATTCATATTTAATTTGTTTTCCTTCAATTTGGTTTAATGCATTTAATTTTCAGTTGATTTAATATCTAATTTATTTTCATTCAATTATTCAATTTCAAATTTCACTTGCCTTTAATGAATTAACACATACATCCATTATTCCATAACAATTCAATTACATTCTAATGATTAACATTCAATTTATATTTCATTTACTAATTCACTTTATTAATTCATTTTGATATCAAATTCAACTTCGTTCAACATCACTTAATTTAAATTTCATTTTCAAAGACCATTCCTTTTTAGCTTTTCTTAGATTTCATTTCTAAAGTCATTTTATTTAATTTTTGCTTAAGTCAAATTTCATATCAATATTAAAATTTAGATTTTGTTTTGCCTAGCAAAATTGTTGAACCATTTTAACATTTGGTTTTACTTACACTTTTCCATTTTATAAGATATATAACTTATTTATTTAAAGATTCAAATTCATAGTATATAATCACTTACCACATATGTTTAATTTCCATTTCAATAACTTATCTAATCCAGTTTAAATCCAATTCAATTTGTTTGACTTTCCTTCAATTAAATTTCAAATCATATATTTATTATGCTAACTAAAATTTATTTAACTTTACTAAGTTTAAATTTTCATTTCATATGATAAGTCCAAAACTCGTTCTACATTTATTTATCAATTCCAACTTGGATTTTAAATTCAAATTTTTTTATCACAACAAAACTTCAATTTTCAATTTACTATTGGTAGCAAATCCATCACGTAGAAGGTTAAAAATGATACTAATGATGCTGCAGTCATCACCTTTATGATTTCCCAACAAATGTAGTGAATTCAGTACTTTATATTCTTTTAAAAATCCTTCTTATATTTATAAATCTTTTACTTATATAACTTCGATATTTTACTTTACTTACATAAGATTCATTTCAAATTCATTTATCTTATTTAGATTTATAACAATATAACATCTTTAAACTTTAAAAAACAATTTTCAAAATCAACGAGATTCAAAATTTTCAAATTCTTGGTTTAAATCTATTTTTACTTACATCTCATATTTATAAATATACTCATATACTTTCATTTCCTATATCCAAGATTATTTCACAATTATAAATCATATTAATTATAATTCCATGCTTATAATTTATTTTCTTATATAATTTACTCTTTTACAATTTTTATTTTTATTTAAATTATTCGAACATCTTTTATTAGCTTATATATATATATATTACAATCTCAAACAACCAAACAATCAATTTATATATAATATACCAATTTTTGAAAAGTTATTCCTTTATATATAAAATATAACCCAGGTAAAATTGTTTCAATTATCAAATTTAAAATTAATACTACGTCAACTTGCCTCGTTTAAGTGTCTATAAATCCCTATCGATAACATGGCGTTCCACGCACTGAGCAGAATTCATAAACCACTCAACGGATGAGCAAACACAATATAAAACATTTTTATATCACTGTAACATCCTGCCTATTTGTATGCTTTAAATCAACGATAAACCACACATGTCGGACTCAAACCATACAAAAGGGAGAATTGTTATTGGGGTGAATAAGAAAAGCAGAGAAAGAAATAAAATAAAACGGAATCTTAAAACGGAATGACAAAATATAATCATCAAATAACAGTTCATGAAGCTGTTATATAGAACATTTGATTATACTTATACAATACATATCAAAGTTACACATACTAGAGTATAGTAAATAACAATGCAGCGGAACAATGTGATGTAGCGGAATATAATAAAAAATAGTAATACAAATCTTCATCTTCGTCCTTTAGAAATAAAGTCTTCGATCCTCAAATGCTCAGACTGACCCGAGCGAATTGAAAAGACAACACTCGAGTCAGAACTAAAAGATCTTATGTAAGTTAAATTAATGGTAAAGTATGAGTGGAACGGCGTCAGAGATGTTTACGGGATTTGATATCTCCTATCCAGTGTCTAACGTGAGTGCAGTAACTTAAGAGATGCTCGGGATTCACATCTACTAAGGATCGTTATGCTATTTACTATGTTGTAATTTTTCGCTATTATAATAATGACTACACTAAAATAAACTTACTTTTAAATAGAGTTAAGGAGTTACCCAATCTTCCTCTTAACACGTAATAGTCCCAGTAGTCCATCCAGTGTCATAGTCCTTCCTGATCGGGAAGCCACCAGAGGATACCACACGGGCTACGGGAGAAAATCGAATTCGTATTAGGCGCGATAGGGTAGGTGACATGGCACACAAGACAATGCCCGGGTAGATATACCAATTGCTATCCGGGCTGGTGGTGACGCATAGCACACAGCTACCGCCTACCTCGAGCCACACCCTCAAAGATCAAAGGGCGCTAATCAATCGCAAAGTAATAGAATGGTATCGAAGGAGTGTGTCCGATAAGAGGGGCTACCTCACTCACCCAAGAATCGCTCCTATTTTAGCCATCTTATGCCAACTCATGGGAGTCGGTTCCACATATATACCTCAATAGAACGTCACCACCATCCTACTTCATTCTGGAATCTCCACAGCGTACACGGTTGTTAAAGTGGTTTTCGAAGTTGGCAGAGAGTATGACAACTTCTGATCCCGGTCTCTTTAACAACCAAACGTTATTATAACACCGCGGTCATTTCGAAATAATTATACTTCAAAACAAGAATATAATATCCATTTCAAAACCATATAAATACGATATCATTTCGGTTTCAAAAACCAATCAATATGATATCATTTTATTAAAACCCAAATCAATATAATATCATTTTTATTTAGAATATATCCTTTCCAAAATCATTGCACTTTCAAAATTATAAAATTATAATTTTTTCAAAACCAAACGCTTGAAATATAACATTTCAGAACATAATACTTCGAATTTCATAGCTTCTAAACCATTACTTCAAAAAATTAAATGGCTTGGAATTTGGATGGAAGCTATGTGGATGTTGCGTGGAGATGTGGTCAGAATTTTTGGCACTCCGGTGATCGTCGTTGATCATTCGACATGATTTCAGGTTGGGTGTCTAGTTCCAGTTTTTAACCGTAATACTCGATTTTGATTTTGAGCTTTGTGATCGAGTTGGATCGTTGAGATCAAAGATGGGGTTAGCAAGTGACTTGTCAACGGTAGGGGATGAGGACAAGTCGTCGACGGCCACCTGTGTACGTGCACTGGTGCACAGCGTGTCAGGTGAAGTTGGAATTGGGAGAGAAGGTGTTGCCATGGGTTCGAACTCGAAGTAATTAGGGATGGACTCGAAGTAATAAGGTAGTAGGCTGCTTGTGTTTGAACTCGAGATTTGGGTTTTCTTTTTGCTCAAGTCTTTATAATGCTAGCCTGTTTAAAGCAATTGACACACAGGTTTAAAATTTTGAATTTACACAGATTTAAAACCCACTTCACAATCTATTTTTCTTGCAATATAAGATGTTGGATTGGGTTTAAAGGTAAATAAAGGGGTTTAAGATAATTTGTGTTAAAATTAATTAATTATAAAGTGTTTTGTAATCTATATAACCTTTGTTCGAAAGATTATTTAAAATAAACATGATATTGTAATCGAGTAAATGATTTATAATAGATGATGTGGTTAATACTTAATTTGACCAAAAGTATAAGTTGATAGATTGGTGATAAATTATTTCCAAATTTATTCAGTAAGGATCTGAAAGATAATTAAAGTAATTTTTAAAGATAAATGTTTTAAAATATGATTATTAAGGAATTAAATATAAATGGACTGTTTAAGTTTAACTAAGACTTTGGGGGATTAAGGATTAATCAAGAAATTAATAAAGGCCAATTAATATACTTGATTAATAAATGTTTAAAGATTAATTGTTAATTAAAAATGGGTTAACTCTTAATTAATGATTAATCAAATGGTTAATTAACGGGTAATTAAGGAATAATTAATCTTTAATTAAGTTGTTAATAATTTAAGAATAATTAATTAGTTCATTTATTAATTAATGAATTATAAGGATAATTATGTATTAATTAATTTGAATTAAGAGATATTGATTAATAATTAGGGTTATTAATCAATAGTTGATGGTTAATTAATCAGTTAATTAGAGGTTAATTAATTGATTATAAAGTAATTAAGGATTGATTACTTTGTTTTAATGGAGATTAAATAATAATTGAGGTTTATTAATTGATAATTAAAGAATAATTAATCCGGGATTAGATGATTAATTTTGATATGAATTGATAATGCATGCTTATGGATGATTGTTTGTTGAATGATTGAATTGAATGATATCTATTGGATGATATCTAATGGATAACACGCTGCGATATTCTGTTAATATGATATTGGTTATATCAATGATAAATGTGTGATGTTTATCTGTGGAATTGCGGTGTAAAAGTGTGACGCCCCACCTCTATACCCACGCTAGCCAAGAACACTACGGTGTAATGCTGTTAACTAGCACGGAGAATAAGGCTGTTGAGGAGCGACCATCCGTGTAATTGCTTTGCGCGAGCACCGATATGTCAGATAGTGTAACATGCATTTTATTTCAAGAGGAAATCCGACATACCGATACAAACACAAAGCTACTACATAGTGGCTATAATAATCTTCGGAAACAAATATAGAAATAAGCATAACACAAATCAGTCACAGATAATTCATATCACAAAGGCGGAAGAAGATATGAATATATAACTAACACATGAAAGTGTATATCAGAGTAGTGGTCAAAAAGATCCACATAATACAAAAGAATAGCAACACGTGCTATACAAAAGAATACATCTATGAGTCCATATCTCAAGTGTATACAACAAAATAAACTACTAATCTAAGTAGTTAGCCAAAAGATCATATGATAACCCAGAAGAGAAGTCAAGCAGAAGCACTTGTAACATCTCGGTCTGACCCGAGTATTATTTAAGAAGAAAATAATAAACGGATTAGTCTAGCTGTAAATATCAGAAGAAATGATATAGAATAAGAGATATGACTAAACATATAATAATCACAATGCCAAGCTGCGATAAATAAATAATTGAAAAATCAATAAGAGATTACTCAATATCGCAAAGATCTTCTCAAAGATAAAAAGGAATGTCATACTCCTAATTTCATTCACCAAGCCTCAATAATGACATATATATCAATGCCAATCGTAAAAGTTGGTGAAACATAAATTCCAGAATTCAACACACGAAATTCAGAAATCACAAGAAAAGGCTGGCCAATCCCAGAAAAATGAGCCGGAGCTCCTCCAGACAGGGTATAGTCCCCCACCGCGGACTTTGAGCCGAAGCTCCTCTTGGTGAACCGAAGTTCCTCCTGACAGGGTATAGTCCCCCATTGCGGACTTTGAGCCGAAGCTCCTCCTGGTGAGTCAAAACTCCTCCTGACAGGGTATAGTCCCCCATTGCGGACTTTGAGCCGAAGCTCCTCCTGGTGAACGGAAGCTCAATAAAAACGACGTACAGTCCTCCACGTGGACAAAGAGACATCGTACAATGCTAGTCTAAACCATAAAATGATCGTCATGATCACCGAGAAGTTTCAATTACAGTAAGCTAGTAAATATATGAGCATAGCTTCATGTCCCATAACAACTAGCTTAACTTAAATATTTACGAACAAATTGTAAATCTCCACTAGAAAATTGTCAAAAGAGATTCAATCGAACAAGTCCAAGAATTAACCGACGAAATAAACGCAAGCGTTTCATACCACTTGTTTTACTAAGCCGTTTAATTAGATTTCTCATACGAGTGAGGTAAAGGTTTGTATATACTAATAGATTGGAAATCGATTTGAGAAAATGAGGTTTGTAGCAAAATAGTGTTGAAATCATTTGAAGAAAGAGTTTTGATATTTACTACTAGTATAGAAAACCTTTATATTTTTAAAGTGACAAATCACAAAGAAGAATGTAGGAACAATCAATTACTAAAATTCATATTCGAAGACGTGAATAGAATCCAAAGAAATCGATGCCGAATCCATCGAAATGGATATTCCAAGAATTCCCAAAGAAAATAAGTCATCAAAGTCGATAATAAATGATAACAACAAAAGGGAAACCACACGAATCGATTAAAGTTGGAAATTCAGACAACTAGGCAAAAAGGTATAGTTGGCAGATCGGAGCAGGTCGGTCAACCGGACTCCCTGAGTCGGTTGACCGAACCAGAGGTTGGAAGTGCTCGGTCACCAGGTCGGTCGACCAGCCCAGGGGCTCAGTCGGCCGAAGCCTGTAACCAGCACTTCCAAAACAGAGGTAGGAAGTGCCTGGGTAGCAGGTCGGTCGACCGGCCCAGGGGCTCGGTCGGCCGAACATGTATGCTTGCACTTCCTTCCCTATTTCAAAAGAGGTGCAAACTCCCTCAATTTGCAAACCGTCGAGCAACGGCACTAAGGGTTTACGCCAATCGACTACCCAGCCATAGAAGCTCTTTGGTTCATCACCAAAAACATGATCAAAACATCAAAGTTATGATTTTTAAAGAATTGAACCCAAAACACCAAAAATTGGAATATTCACAAAAGCAATCCAAATCAAAATCAAATGCACATGAATAAGTGTTAGGAATTCATACCTAACAATCGAAGATAAATATAGACTAAGATGTGAGATAAAAATCTCACCTTTGAACCCAAATCAATGAAGGAGAAGCTTTAAAAACATGCTAAGATCAATTCCTCTTCAATCTCAACACTAGAAGCTTGAAACTAAGCTCAAAAGAAGAACATTCCCTAAGTTAGGTTTAGGAAATTTCTGAAATCAAAGAGAGAATGAGTTGGAGAAGATGAAGGGAAGGCTTACCAATGGGTTCTCTTGAATTTGGAGCTAGAAATTGATTTGCAAATGGAAACTAGGGTTTTGGATTTCTATTTCCCATTCTCTTCCACCATTAATCTCTTTAGAACTGAAAGTAGAGGGAGAGGGAGTGAATGAAGAGGGGTTTCAGTTTGGGGTATTAAGTTAGAACATTGGGCTGAACCCAACCTAAACCCAAAGCCCTAAGTGAAAAAGTAGAAAAATTCCACTAACTCCAAACGTATCAAAGTTTATACTCAAAAAGGTTGCAAACGGCATTTTGAACTCAATGGGAGGGGTCTCGAGTCCTAATTCGACTGTTTGCAAAAAGTAGCTTTTCGGACCAAAATCCGACGAACGATAAACTATTTAAATAAAATATTTAAATATACAATTGATAAATATGCAGGTTGTTACAGACACTCCTCCTTAAAGAAATTGCGTCCTCACAATACTTAAGAAGAAAATAAAGAGTAACAACCATAAAAGCATATCAACACAAAAGAAAATTGAAATAAGAAGTTAACCATAAAGAGCACGAAAGAGTAACAAGAACGGGATCGCTCGATGAATTCTCTAGATTCCCAAGAGTAATCCCTAGGATTTGAGAACCTTTGAACTCTCACAAGAAGAACATCTTTATTCCGAAGGTGCACAACCTCCAAAGCAATGATGCGAATGGGATGTTGCTCATTAATCAAATTGGGTGAAACTTCAATTTCCTCAATAACACCAGCTCGAGAATAAAAATAGGAAACCTAAAAGCATTTCCATAGTTAAAAGACGCACAAAACGTCATGAATAGCAGAAAATTGAGCCAGTGCAACGGCGTAGTACAGAAACGGTACGCCCGAGAAACTAGAAACTCGAACAATTTGGAACACCGACGTAGTACAAAAATGGTACGTCCAATGAACCAAAGTTCAAATAATTCGAAACTCCGACGCAGTAAAAAAACGGTACGTCCAATGAACCAAAATTCAAATAATTCGGAACACTGACGCAGTACAAAAACGGTACGTCCAATGAGCCAAACACCATAAAAGAACATCGGACACTAGTCCATAAAAGGAATGAGATAAAGCTCAATAAAATGAAGTATATCAAAACTTTCGATGAAATTAATAAAAAGATAATTCCATTTAGACATCATCAAAGAATCAACCACTTGTTGCTTAATACAAAGCGCATTGGCAACATGATTTCCCCTCCGGGAATAAAAAGAATATCAAGATCACAAGATGCCAGGAACACGAGTCAACATGAAGTTCCTTATGAGAAAATAAATATTCCAAAGATTTATGATCGAGGTGGAGAACAAATTTCTTCCCCAAAAATGGTGATGCCAAATTTTAAAAGTATAACAATAGCCGCGAGCACTAGATCATGAGTGGCATATCTAGTCTCGATAAGCTATAATGATTTAGAAGCACTAGTAATAACATGTTCTCCTTTGCAAGAGAACGGCATCCAAACCAATACGACAAGTATCGTTACAAATAGCAAAGTCTTGGTTCCCCTTCAGGAATCACAAGAACAAGAGTATCGAAAAGAAAGAATTTCTTTTAAATAATTCTTCTTTCTTGAAATGTTAAAACTTTCAAAATTACAATCATCTTTAAGTAATTATCTTTTTAGAAAATTTTACTTATTTGAAGTGAATTTTACTGTGTTTTATTGTCTCATCAAAGCATTTAGGAAATTTCTATCGATAACGTTAATCAAGCGCATCACCAAAATTCTTAAAGCACTCAACGGGCAATAAAATCACAAAATCGTCTTCTAGATAATAAACATGTTTCTTAAAAACTTTTAAGAATATTATTCGTTCGTTTCAAGAGCAAAATCCAATTTTACTTATAAATAAATCTTATGGAAAAGATTTGCAAAATTTTAAATTACTATTTTCATCCAAATCAATAAATACAAGAATGGTCTCATCGAAATATTCATAGAATATTCGATTTATAAAATGGATGAAATAAGCTGGATAAACCGAATGACATAATAAGTCATTCATAAGAATCATAACGAGTGTGGAATGCTGTAAGTGGAATGCTAACTTCCGCAACTCGTAGCAAATGAAAACCGGTGGCAAGGTCGAGTTGAAAAGACCTTAACACTACTCAAAAGATTGCTTAGGTGACAGTCCTAAGTCAAATTCAAAAATACCGGAAAATTTCTCAAACTACATGAATAAGAGAAACAGCACTTTCCTTATAAGTGGGCTTAAGGAATAAAATGATTCCACCAAAAATTTGAAATCGAAATCACAAAGAAAAATAGAAACCTGCCTAACAGATTAAAAATGTCGAAGATGATTAGTTCTCACGGAAAATAGGATATAGGCTTCGCAATAAGCCAATCCTTTCCAAAAATCGATTCCGAAGCCTAAGTAAAAACCGTCTCGGACAGAAAAATCACATAAAATAATTTCGACATCAATAAAAAGCAAATTGAGTGTTGCGGATCTACCATCCGGATTCGCAACTCTCAAAGAAGTCATCAAGCCCAAAATATTTTCAAAGAAAAAGAATCATCAAGTTCTTTTGATATAAAATAGTGAGATGTAACCCATATCAAAATGAACTTGAATAAGAAGATCACGAAATAAAATAACGTCATCAAGGATTGAATGTAAAATACCTTGACTAAGAGAAGAGTTGCTAGGGACTTGCATCTTTCCTTCTCTCTTGCTTTGACGCTTGGGACACGAAGATATATAATGATCCACACTTTTGCAATAGCGACAAAAGGGTGGCTCCGGACACTCCTTTGCATAGTGGTCCTTAGAATTACAATTGTAGCATCCTCCACGATAAGGGATTGGAGTCTCTGCTACAAAAGTAGTTCGCTTCACTCTCTTATTAGGATTAAGGCTCTTGAACTTAATATGCCTCTTCTTGGAAGTCCCAATATCACAAACACTTCCTTTACCAGCCTCTCCATGAAGAAGAGTAACATCCACAAGCTGATTGAAAGAAACTTCAAGTTTCAAAGGTAGAACCATTTCGGGGTCTTACTCAAAGCATAGATAAACTCTTGATTCTTTACAAGATCCAAAAGTTGTTGAGCAGACATGAATACTCCATCCAGGGGAGTAGCACTAGATTGACCGGCGCTGGGACGGCCTAGTCTAACCATTTCTCTTCCTTTGGAAAGAAAGAAAGAAGAAGAAAAATTATTCTTAGAATGAATATCAAACCATCATGATTGATAAAACAAGGAATCATAAAGAAAATAGGATGATTTGGTACGAAGACTCGAATTAAATCCTAAAGCATGACTCCTAAGATAGACTTAGGACGATGATCCTTGTTATAATATTCCATATTGTTCCGAAGTTTGGCTCTGGTACCAAGCTGTGACGCCCCACCTCTATACCCACGCTAGCCAAGAACACTACGGTGTAATGCTGTCAACTAGCACGGAGAATAAGGCTGTTGAGGAGCGACCATCCGTGTAATTGCTTTGCGCGAGCACCGATATGTCAGATAGTATAACATGCATTTTATTTGAAGAGGAAATCCGACATACCGATACAAACACAAAGCTACTACACAGTGGCTATAATAATCTTTGGAAACAAATATAGAAATAAGCATAACACAAATCAGTCACAGATAATTCATATCACAAAGGCGGAAGAAGATATGAATATATAACTAACACATGAAAGTTTATATCAGAGTAGTGGTCAAAAAGATCCACCATAATACAAAAGAATAGCAACACGTGCTATACAAAAGAATACATCTATGAGTCCATAACTCAAGTGTATACAACAAAATAAACTACTAATCTAAGTAGTTAGCCAAAAGATCATATGATAACCCCAGAAGAGAAGTCAAGTAGAAACACCTGCAACATCTCGGTCTGACCCGAGTATTATTTAAGAAGAAAATAATAAACGGATCAGTCTAGCTATAAATATCAGAAGAAATGATATAGAATAAGAGATATGACTAAACGTATAATAATCACAATGCCAAGCTGCGATAAATAAATAATTGAAAAATCAATAAGAGATTAATCAATATCGCAAAGATCTTCTCAAAGATAAAAAGGAATGTAATACTCCTAATTTCATTCACCAAGCCACAATAAATGACATATATATCAATGCCAATCATAAAAGTTGGTGAAACATAAATTCCAGAATTCAACACACGAAATTCAGAAATCACAAGAAAATGATGGCCAATCCCAGAAAAATGAGCCGGAGCTCCTCCAGACAGGGTATAGTCCCCCATTGCGGACTTTGAGCCGAAGCTCCTCCTGGTGAACCAAAGTTCCTCCTGACAGGGAATAGTCCCCCATTGCGCACTTTGAGCCGAAGCTCCTCCTGGTGAGTCAAAACTCCTCCTGACAGGGTACACTCCCCCATTGCGGACTTTGAGCCGAAGCTCCTCCTGGTGAACCGAAGCTGAATAGAAACGATGTACAGTCCTCCACGTGGACAAAGAGACATCGCACAATGCTAGTCTAAATCATAAAATGATCGTCATGATCACCGAGAAGTGTCAATTACAGTAAGCTAGTAAATATATGAGCTTAGCTTCATGTCCCATAACTACTAGCTTAACTTAAATGATGCAGCCCAGACTAGAAGGATGAGTCGTATACGAGATAAGGGCAAGTATTTAAGTCGTTCACGACTTAGGAGGGTAGAATTAAGTCGTTTCCGACTTAAGGAATCACGTGGGAAAGGAATACGAGTTAATGAAGAGGATGTAAGTCGTTTGCGACTTAACAAAGCTCAGGGAATGAACCGTACACGAGTTAAGGGAGCTTCGGGTTTAAGCCTTAAGCCGTTCACGAGTCAACCAGGGAAGGTGCGACCTAAGGAAAGACTTTTGGGTCGTCCACGACTCAATGAGGGTCGTCCACAACTCAATGAGACACGGGAAGAAAAGCTGCGAGCTAACAAAGAGTTAAGTCGGCAAGGAGTCGAGTCGCAGGGAGGTTGTGTGTTAAGTCAGCAAGGAGTTGAGTCGTTACTTTTGAGTCGTGAGTCGTAAGTCGCCTTTATCTGCGTTGTATTGTTTTTAAGTCATGACTATCTTAAGTCGTAAGTCGTCCAGGGTCATTGTGTCTTAAGTCGTGGCAATGTTAAGTCGTATCGTTTAAGTCGTTGTGTCTTAAGTCGCTATGATGTACAGAGTGTGTTGTAATTTGTTAGATCGTTAACGACTTAAGTCATAAGTCGTATGTCGCTGTGTTGTGTATATGTGCGCATGTAATGTTGTGTTAGGTCGGAGACGACCTTCTTTAAGTCGTATGCCGTGGTGTACTGGTGTTATAGTGTTTTAGGCAAACGCATGTTGTATTGTAAAGGAATGAGTCGTGTGTTGTTGAGTCGCTGCCGACCTAAGGTGAGTCGTGAGTCGTGAACGACTTATAGGCTGGTTGTGAAAAAACTATAAATAGCGAGTGCGTTGTAACTTTTGGTTAGTTGATTTTTGAATAAAATTTCTTGTTGATTGCTGTGTGCTTTCTTCTAAAATTGGTAGTTGAGTGTAATCTCCTATCTCCTCTTTCAGTTAATCGAGTGCGCTCGATTCAACGATCGTAGAAGCCGATTCACGGTATCTAGTGCACTAGATCAACGGACGAAGAATCGTATATCTTTGAACACGGTATAGTGCGCTATCAACGTGTTTGAGATAGCTAGAATTCGGTATCTTCGGATCAACGAATTTGGGCATTTTAGTATTCATCAATCCACCGATTGCTACTTTCACCGATTGAAGTTTACTTTTGATTAATTCGCTACGTCAGTTTGGTATCAGAGCTAGACTTAGCCAATCATAGCTAAGCCGAGACTTGGAGCCAATTTTTGAAGTTGAAGTTTGAAGTTATTGTTCATCGTGTTCATCTTCAAGTTGCAACGAGTTTGAAGATTTTGATCCATTTCATTTTGGATCTGGACTTGGAGAAGCGTTTGAATTTGAAGTTGCTTGGAGACCTTGAGCCGAGCCAAGTTAAGCCGTGAAGTGTTTGAAGGCCGAGCATAGTTTGTGTTGAAATTTTGTGTTCAAGTTGTTGAAGTATTTGAGAAGTTTGAAGTGTTTGTGAAGAGTTTCCAATCATGCCACCAAGGAGAGCTAATCGTCATCAAAATCTTGAAGCATTGTATAGAAGAGAAGAAGCCGAGCTTATGGAACAACGTATTAATGAGAAATTTGATGAAGGCATTGGAAAGTTAGAGAAGCTGATGAATGATTTGAATCAAACTCAAAGAAGGAGATCACCAAACTCGAACCATGGAGGAAATCGAGTTTCGCCATCGGTCACGGAAGCGAGGAGGGTATCACCGCATTCTTTTAGAGATAGAAGAGAAACATCAATTTCATCACAGAGAGTTCATCATGACTATGGACATGAAGAGAGAAGAAGTCAACGTGAGTTCGACAATGAGGCGTATAGAGATGAAGAGACAAATAGTCGAAGAAGCATGCATGAACGAATGGATGTTGATGGTCGAGATCGATATAGACATACATTTGATTTTAATGAAGAGGGTGATAGAGCTAGCATTCATTATCGAGATCGAGACCAAGTTCGAAATTCATATCGAGATGTGGATGAAGATCGTCGATGGGAGTCGGGTATGAAGATGGAAATTCCTGAATTTAAAGGTGGGATGGTTGCTGAAGAGTTCTTAGATTGGTTGTCAAATGTGGAGGAAATCTTTGATTTCAAGGAGGTTCCAGAGAATAGAAGGGTGAAGTTAGTTGCTACTAGGTTGAAGGGGAGAGCTTTGGCGTGGTGGCAGCAAACTAAACTTACAAGGGAGAGAATGGGAAAGTCAAAGATTGAGTCTTGGGATAAGATGAAGAAGTTGATGAGAGCTACTTTCTTACCATACAATTATCAATCACTTATGTACCAGAGGTTGCAGAATCTGAGGCAAGGGACGAAGTCTGTTAGTGATTATGCTGATAAATTTTACCAACTCATTGCCAGGAATGATATTATGGAAACGGAAGAACAACTGACTGCCAGATTCATTGGAGGGTTACGAATGCAGATCCAGGATATGGTTAATATGTTTGATCCTAGATCAGTAGCAGAGGCACATCAGAAAGCGTTAGCTTGGAGAAGCAAGGAAGGCATGGAGGTGGTGTGTTTACTAATTCCAATAATCAAGCGAAGGGTGTTAGTGGAAGTTCTAATGTTCCTAAACCTGTTACAAAACCAGTGGTGAAAGAGGCTGAGAAGGCGAAGGTTAGCAGCGGTTTCAAATGTTACAATTGCCAGGAGTTGGGTCATAAAAGCAATGAATGTCCGAAGCTGAAGAAGAGAGCAATGGTTGCTGAGATTGAGGATGATGGTGAGGAGGCAGAATGTTCAAATGCACCTTATGTCGAGGAGGAAGAAGAATTGTCTGGAGATGAAGGTTGTAATCTTATGATGAGGAGGTCATGTCTTACACCAAAGCAAGAAGAGGATTCTAGTTGGTTGAGAAGCAATATTTTTCAGTCGACATGCACTATTTTGGGAAAAGTTTGCAAGTTCGTTATTGATGCTGGAAGCTGTGACAATATTATCTCTACAGAAGCAGTAAGGAAGTTGAACTTGAAAACTGAGAAGCATCCTAAACCGTACGAGTTAGCATGGCTAAGGAAGGGAGGTGAAGTGAAGGTGTGTCGAAGGGCTTGTGTGAATTTTTGTATTGGGAAGAAGTACAAAGACGAAATTTGGTGTGATGTTGTAGACATGGATGTGTTTCATCTGTTGTTGGGCAGACCATGGCAGCTTGATAGGGCAGTGCAACATGATGGTCGTGCTAATAGCTATAGTTTCATGTTTGAAGGTACTAAGATCACTTTAGTTCCTAAGAAGCAACAACAGAAGGAAAGCAAGTTGGAGGAGATTGAAGAGCTGAAAACTTTGCTATCTTTGAAGAGTTTGTTAAGGAAGTTGAAGAGGAGCCTGAAGTCTATTTGTTGATTGGACGAGAGAGTCATGAAAAGGTTGAAATTCCAGAAGAAGCGAAGCCAGTTTTGAAAGAATTTGAGGATGTATTTCCAGAAGAGTTGCCTAAGGAGTTACTACCACTGAGGGACATTCAACATCAAATTGATCTTGTTCCGGGAGCAGTGTTACCACATCGACCACATTATCGAATGTGTCCGAAGGAACATGAGGAGTTGCGAAGGCAAGTAGAGGAATTGCTAGAACAGGGACGTGTTAAGGAAAGCTTGAGTCCTTGTGCAGTACCAGCATTGTTGGTGCCGAAGAAGGATGGAACATGGAGAATGTGTACCGATAGTAGAGCTTTGAACAAGATTACTGTTCGTTACAGGTTTCCTATGCCAAGGTTGGATGACTTGCTAGATCAGTTGAGTGGGGCTACTATCTTTTCGAAGATTGATTTAAAGAGTGGTTATCATCAGATTCGAATTAGACCAGGAGACGAATGGAAGACCGCATTCAAGACGAGAGAGGGGTTATACGAATGGTTGGTTATGCCATTTGGTTTATCAAATGCACCTAGTACATTCATGCGGGTGATGAATCAAATCTTTAGATCATTCATTGGGAAGTTCGCGGTGGTTTATTTCAATGATATTCTGATATATAGCAGGAGTACGGAGGAGCATGTAGAGCATTTGAGAAAGGTGTTAATTATTCTTCGTGAGGAACAATTTTATGCAGCTACGAAGAAATGTGTGTTCATGACGAGAAGTGTATTCTTTTTGGGATATGTTGTATCTGAGAAGGGAATCCAGGTGGACCAGAGTAAAGTTGAAGCTATTAGAAATTGGCCACAGCCGAGAACTATCACTGAAGTTAGAAGTTTTCATGGATTGGCATCATTCTACCGAAGGTTTATTCCACACTTCAGTAGCGTGATGGCACCGGTTACTGATTGTATGAAAGGGAAGCAGTTTTCTTGGTCGGAGGAAGCGGGGTTTGCTTTCGAACGAATCAAAGAACTTTTGACGACAGCACCAATTCTTGTATTACCTGATTTTCAGTTGTTGTTTGAGCTACACACTGATGCATCAAAGGTTGGGATTGGAGGAGTGTTGAGTCAGAGTGGAAGACCTATTGCATATTTCAGTGAGAAGTTATCAGGGGCAAAGATGAGATATAGTACATATGATGTGGAATTTTATGCTGTTGTACAAGCTGTTAAACACTGGAGGCACTATCTATTTCAGAAAGAGTTTGTTCTTTACACTGATCATGAAGCTTTGAAGCATTTACAGGGGCAGGATAAGATTTCAGCGAGACATGCATCGTGGATTGCATATTTACAACAATTTACCTTTGTTGTTAAGCACAAATCTGGGGTAACAAATCGTGTAGCTGATGCTTTGAGTAGGAGGAGTCATTTGTTGACTACAATGAAAGTTGAGGTGATAGGGTTTGAATTATTGCCAGAGTTGATTGACGAAGATCCTTACTTTGCAAAGTTCGTTGAGAAAGTTAAGGATGGAGATACTGATGAATTTATGTTGGTTGATGGATTCTTGTTTAAAGGAAACCGATTATGCATTCTAGAGAGCAGTTTGAGATTGAAGATTATCAAAGAGTTGCACGAGGAAGGACATGTGGGTCGTGATCGTACATTACAGTTGATTTCTCAATCTTACTTTTGGCCGTCAATGAGGAAAGAAGTTGAAAGGTTTGTGGAGAGGTGTCATACTTGTCAGGTTTCGAAAGGAACAGCGACGAATGCGGGATTGTATAGGCCATTACCTGTACCGTCTAAACCATGGGTTGATATTAGCATGGATTTTGTTTTGGGTTTGCCGAGAACTCAAAGGGGGAAGGATTCTATATTTGTTGTGGTGGACAGATTTTCGAAGATGGCACATTTTATTGCCTGCAAGAAGACAGTGGATGCAGTTCGAGTGGCACAATTATTCATTAAGGAGGTGTATCGATTGCATGGTTTACCAGAATCTATTGTTTCTGATCGGGATACTAGATTTTTAAGCCATTTTTGGTTAAGTTTGTGGAAGATGGTGGGAACGAAGTTAAACTTTAGCAGCGCTTATCATCCGCAAACAGATGGACAGACAGAAGTTGTCAACAGATCGTTGGGAAATTTGTTACGATGTCTTGTGAAGGACAATCTGAAAAGTTGGGACATGAAATTATGCCAGGCAGAGTTTGCACATAATCATGCAGTGAATCGAAGCACAGGATTCATTCCATTTCATATTGTATATTCAAGTTTACCCAGGGGACCGTTGGACTTAACGGTAGTACCACAACCTAAGGGGACAGTTAAACGAGCTGTTGATTTTGTTGATGAATTAACTGAATGTCATAAGATCGTTCAGGAACGATTGGAAAAGTCAAATGAGAAATACAAGAAATTTGCAGACTTGAAGCGACGAAATGTTGAATTTAACGAAGGAGATTTGGTGTACGCTGTGTTAACGAAGGATCGTTTTCCAGTAGGCGCTTATAACAAGTTGAAAGCCAGAAAAATTGGTCCAGTAGAAGTTGTGAAACGAATCAATGAGAATGCTTATAAGTTGAAACTGTCGGAGGATGTATACACTTTTGACGTATTCAATGTTAAGCATCTTGTGCCGTATTATGGAAATGGACAATCTGATGGGGAAGAATTTACAAATTCGAGGACGAATTTTTCTCAACCAGGGGAGGATGATGTAGCCCGGACTAGAAGGACGAGTCGTATACGAGATAAGGGCAAGTATTTAAGTCGTTCACGACTTAGGAGGGTAGAATTAAGTCGTTTCCGACTTAAGGAATCACGTGGGAAAGGAATACGAGTTAATGAAGAGGATGTAAGTCGTTTGCGACTTAACAAAGCTCAGGGAATGAACCGTACACGAGTTAAGGGAGCTTTGGGTTTAAGCCTTAAGCCGTTCACGAGTCAACCAGGGAAGGCGCGACCAAAGGAATGACTTTTGGGTCGTCCACGACTCAATGAGGGTCGTCCACGACTCAATGAGACACGAGAAGAAAAGATGCGATCTAACAAAGAGTTAAGTCAGCAAGGAGTTGTGTCGCAGGGAGGTTGTGTGTTAAGTCGGCAAGGAGTTGAGTCGTTGCTTTTGAGTCGTGAGTCGTAAGTCGCCTGTATCTGCATTGCATTGTTTTTAAGTCGTGACTATCTTAAGTCATAAGTCGTCCAGGGTAATTGTGTCTTAAGTCGTGGCAATGTTAAGTCGTATCGTTTAAGTCGTTGTGTCTTGAGTCGCTGTGATGTACAGAGTGTGTTGTAATTTGTTAGATCGTTAACGACTTAAGTCATAAGTCGTATGTCGCTGTGTTGTGTATATGTGCGCATGTAATGTTGTGTTAGGTCGGAGATGACCTTCTTTAAGTCGTATGCCGTGGTGTACTGGTGTTATACTGTTTTAGGCAAACGCATGTTGTATTGTAAAGGAATGAGTCGTGTGTTGTTGAGTCGCTGCCGACCTAAGGTGAGTCGTGAGTCGTGAACGACTTATAGGCTGGTTGTGAAAAAACTATAAATAGCGAGTGCGTTGTAACTTTTGGTTAGTCGATTTTTGAATAAAATTTCTTGTTGATTGCTGTGTGCTTTCTTCTAAAATTGGTAGTTGAGTGTAATCTCCTATCTCCTCTTTATGTTAATCGAGTGCGCTAGATTCGACGATCGTAGAAGCCGATTCACGGTATCTAGTGCGCTAGATCAACGTACGAAGAAATCGTAGATCTTTGAACACGGTATAGTGCGCTATCAACGTGTTTGAGATAGCTAGAATTCGGTATCTTCGGATCAACGAATTTGGGCATTTTTGTATTCATCAATCCACCGATTGCTACTTTCACCGATTGAAGTTTATTTTTGATTAATCCGCTGCGTCATTAAATATTTACGAACAAATTGTAAATCTCCACTAGAAAATTGTCACAAGAGATTCAATCGAACAAGTCCAAGAATTAACCGATGAAATAAACGCAAGCGTTTCATACCACTTGTTTTACTAAGCCGTTTAATTAGATTTCTCATACGAGTAAGGTAAAGGTTTGTATATACTAATAGATTGGAAATCGGTTTGAGAAAACGAGCTTTGTAATAAAATAGTGTTGAAATCATTTGAAGAAAGAGTTTTGATATTTACTACTAGTATAAAAAAACTTTATATTTTTAAAGTGACAAATCACAAAGAAGATTGTAGGAACAATCAATCACTAAAATTCATATTCGAAGACGTGAATAGAATCCAAAGAAATCGATGCCGAATCCATCGAAATGGATATTCCAAGAATTCTCGAAGAAAATAAGTCATCAAAGTCGATAATAAATGATAACAACAAAAGGGAAACAACACGAATGGATTAAAGTTGGAAATTCAGACAACTAGGCAAAATTAGTTGGCAGATAGGAGCAGGTCGGTCAACCGGACTCCTTGAGTCGGTTGACCGAACCAGAGGTTGGAAGTGCTCGGGCACCAGGTTGGTCGACCGGCCCAGGGGCTCGGTCGGCCGTAGCCTGTAACCAGCACTTCCGAAACAGAGGCAGGAAGTGCCTGGGTAGCGGGTCGGTCGACCGGCCCAGGGGCTCGGTCGGCCGAACCTGTATACTTGCACTTCCTACCCTATTTCAAAAGAGGTGCAAACTCCCTCAATTTGCATACCGTCGAGCAACGGCACTAAGGGTTTACGCCAATCGACTACCCGGCCATAGAAGCTCTTTGGTTCATCGCCAAAAACATGATCAAAACATCAAAGTTATGATTTTTAAAGAATTGAACCCAAAACACCAAAAATTGGAATATTCACAAAAGCAATCCAAATCAAAATCAAATGCACATGAATAAGTTTTAGGAATTCATACCTAACAATCGAAGATAAATATAGACTAAGATATGAGATAAAAATCTCACCTTTGAACCCAAATCAATGAAGGAGAAGCATTAAAAACAAGCTAAGATCAATTCCTCTTCAGTATCAACACTAGAAGCTTGAATCTAAGCTCAAAAGAAGAACATTCCCTAAGTTAGGTTTAGGAAATTTCTGAAATCAAAGAGAGAATGAGTTGGAGAAGATGAAGAGAAGGCTTACCAATGGGTTCTCCTGAATTTGGAGCTAGAAATTGATTTGCAAATGGAAACTAGGGTTTTGGATTTCTATTTCCCATTCTCTTCCACCATTAATCTCTTTAGAACTGAAAGTAGAGGGAGAGGGAGTGAATGAAGAGGGGGTTTCAGTTTGGGGTATTAAGTTAGAACATTGGGCTAAACCCAACCTAAACCCAAAGCCCTAAGTGAAAAAGTAGCAAAATTCCACTAACTCCAAACATATCAAAGTTTATACTCAAAAAGGTTGCAAACGACATTTTGAACTCAATGGGAGGGGTATCGAGTACTAATTCGATTGTTTGCAAAAAGTAGCTTTTCGGACCAAAATCCGACGAACGATAAAATATTTAAATAAAATATTTAAATATACAATTGATAAATATGCGGGTTGTTACAAAAAGTGACATCCAGTTTTTAAATTTAATCATTTAAGCAACTTGGGTTATGGTGACATTAGAATCGAAGAGACCGGAGTCGGGTATTAGTTAATATCTGAAACCATTTAGATTCTCTTTTGATTGATATGTGAAATCATTAGGCTGGAATGGAACAATTTAAATAAAATTTGACCATAAAAACTAAGTGAGGGTACTTAGTGACTTGTTTGTGGGATAAGTGATGGGCTTTAATAAGATTAAAACTCGTACAAAAGTACGAGTTATCCTTGTTATTCACTTAAGTTTTATGCATTTGTATTTCATGTCATTTGGGTTTACTCATGCTGGTTTCCAGCCTGACCCGGGTGTTACTTTGATGTAATGATCGGGTCAAACCGAGTATTACAGATTTTCATGCAAGGACGTTATGGAGCTCTGGAGGCGAGCTAAATGGCAGGAACGTATGGAGCATATACCGCTGTTCATATTGTAGTTGTCTTGGACATATTGTTTTAAAACTGTCTAGCATTGTGAAATGGATTGTAACTCTGATGTATAAAAATATAAATGTACTGATGCAGTTCTTCTTTGTATAACTGTTAGTTATGCGATATTATATTTTGATCTGCTGCGAATGTGAGGTTTCTATGACTTGTTTCTGTTTCTTCTTCTTTTCTTTCTTCTTTTCCCTTACTATCTGGAATTATCTGGATTGGAAAATTCCGGGTCATTACATTTGGTACCAGAGCTAAAGATTAAGCGAGAACCTTGGCTCTGGTGGGATTTCTCATAAAGGATAGGGTCAATGCTACCTTAGAATGAGTTGAATGAATATATATATGAGAGCGTGCTTGTTATTTTCTTATATAAAGATTTTAAATGATTTTATACAAGATATATTTTGATATATAAAGTAATATTTCTTTCTGATAAATATTAAGGTAATTGATTGTTAAATTGTTGGAATTAAATTATGTATTAATAGGAATACAACCAAATTGAAATTAAAATTAAAAATTAGCTTGAAATGGATTCAAACTGAAATTAAATCTTGAAGTTGGGGAAGAATTTCAAAATAAGATGAATTAGAATTGGTTTCAAACCAGAAAAATAGAATGGTTATAGTAATGAGATGATTGTTTTCCAGTAAACAATAAAATGTTTTGAGGAAGTTACCATGTAAGGAGAGAAATTTGTAAATTTGAAAGGTTGTAAGTGTGTTTCAAATTGTGAAGTTCTGAATCCTAAATTTAAACATTTGAATTGGTTTCAAAATGTTAAAGGAAATAATATTATTCAAACTATTTTGAATATGATCTTATTTTAAAATAAGAAATGTTATTTAATGTAATTGAATGAAAGGTCCTATTTCAAACAAGGGTTGTTTGAAATTTTAAAGGAATCTGTTTGAATTTAAAACCAAAGGTGGTTTAAAATATAAAAGTAACCAGATGATGCAGTGCAGTCGGAAGAAATGCAAGTATTAGGTCGCTCACGACCTAAAAAGGAAGAAATAGGTCTCTCACGACCTAACAATGATGCAGCGCGACCTATCAAAGAAGTAGTGGGTCGTCTCCGACCTAAAGAAGTAAGTCTAGGTCGTGAACGACCTAACAGTAGTAACCTTCGACCTAACTGGCCAAGTGAAGCAGAGTTACGACCTAAAGAAACCCTCAACGACCTAACTTCTTTACAACCTAACTCTCTTCAACCTAAACTCCACGACCTAATTTCTTACCCGACCTAACTTCTTACCGACCTAATTCCTTCCCAATCTAAAACCTTGCGACCTATTCCTTTCCAACGACCTAACCTCCCATGCAATTCTGGAAGTGAGCTATGCTGTGTCTTGAGTCGTTAACGACCTTACATAGGTCGTAGGTCGCATCTGTTTGTTCTGAGTCTGTTAAATCACATCTTTTAGGTCGCGTACGACCTTGTGTAGGTCGCTGTGTCGTATATACGTGTGTATATGTTGTGTGTTAGGTCGGCAACGACCTGGTATAGGTCGTAGGTCGCAGACGACTTAAGAGTGTGATGTTGGCGTGTGTTGTAAATGCTATAAATAGCGAGTGTGTTGTAATTTTTTGGTGGTTGATTTTTTGAATAAAAATTCTCTTTGTTAGCTTTGTGCTTTCATACTAATTGGTAGTTGAGTGTGATCTCCTATCTCCTCTTTCGGCTAATCGAGTGCGCTCGATTCAACGATCGTAGAAGCCGATTCACGGTATCTAGTGCGCTAGATCAACGTACGAAGAATCGTAGATCTTCTTTCTCGGCATCGTGCGCGATCAACGAGACGAAGATAGCTAGAATCCGGTATCTTTGGATCAACGGATTTGGGCCTTGCAGTATTCTCAACTCACCGATTGCTACATTCCATCGATTGAAGTTTGTTTCGATTTATCCGCTGCGTCAGTTTGGTATCAGAGCCATACTTAGCCAATCATAGCTAAGTTGATTCTTGGAGCCAAATATTTGAAGTTGAAGTTTGAAGTTGTTCATCGTGTTCATATTGAAGTTGCAACAAGAGGGAGAACTTTCGATCCATTCCATTTTGGATCAAAGTGTTGAAAGTATTTAAATTTGAGGTTGAAGGCCGTGTATACTTATGGGAAGTAGCCGAGCCTTGTGAAGGGTTTTGAAGTTGAAGCCGTGACTTATTGTTGTTTGTTGAAGTGTTTGTGAAGTTTTCCAAACATGCCACCAAGGAGAGCTAATCGTCATCAAAACGTTGAAGCTTTGTATCGAAGAGAAGAAGCCGAGCTTTTGGAACAACGTATTAATGAAAAGTTTGATGAAGGCATTGGTAAATTGGAGAAATTGATGAATGATTTGAATCAAAGTAGGAGATCTCCAAACTCGAACCATGGAGGAAACCGAGTTTCGCCATCGGTTACGGAAGCGAGGAGGGTATCACCACATTCTTATAGAGATAGAAGAGAAACATCAATTTCATCACGAAGAGATCATCATGACTATGCGCATGAAGAGAGAAGAAGTCAACGTGAATTTGACAATGAAGCATATAGAGATGAAGAGAGACATAGTCAAAGAAACATGCATGAGCGAAGAGATGATAATGGTCGAGATCGATGTAGGCGTACCTTTGATTTTGTTGAAGAAGGTGATAGAACTAGTATTCATTATCGAGATCGAGACCAAGTTCGAAATTCTTATCGGGATGTTGAAGATGATCGACGTTGGGAATCGGGTATTAAGATGGAAATTCCAGAATTTAAAGGAGGGATGGTAGCTGAAGAATTTCTTGATTGGTTATCTAATGTTGAAGAGATCTTTGATTTCAAGGAGGTTCCTGAGCATAGAAGGGTGAAGTTAGTTGCTACTAGGTTGAGGGGGAGAGCTTTGGCGTGGTGGCAGCAAACTAAACTTACCAGGGAGAGAATGGGGAAGTCAAAGATAGAATCGTGGGATAAGATGAAGAAGTTGATGAGATCTACTTTCTTACCTTACAACTATCAATCACTTATGTACCAGAGGTTGCAGAATCTGAGGCAAGGGACAAAGTCTGTTAGTGATTATGCTGATGAATTTTACCAACTCATTGCCAGGAATGATATTATGGAAACGGAAGAACAGCTAACAGTTAGATTCATTGGGGGATTGAGAATACAGATCCAGGATATGGTTAATATGTTTGATCCTAGATCAGTGGCAGAGGCACATCAGAAAGCGTTGGCTTGGGAGAAACAAGGAAGGCGTGGAGGAGGTGTGTTTACTAATTCCAATAATCAAGCAAGGGGTGTTGGTGGAAGTTCTAATGTTTCTAAACCTGTTACAAAGCCAGTGGTGAAGGAGGCTGAGAAGGCGAAGGTTAGTAGTGGGTTCAAATGTTATAATTGTCAGGAGTTGGGTCATAAGAGCAATGAATGTCCGAAGCCGAAGAAGAGAGCAATGGTTGCAGAAGTTGAGGAGGATGATGGTGAGGAAGCAGAGTGTTCAAATACACCTTATGTTGAGGAGGAAGAAGAATTGTCTGGGGATGAAGGTTGTAATCTTATGATGAGGAGGTCATGTCTTACACCAAAGCAAGAGGAGGATTTTAGTTGGTTGAGAAGCAATATTTTTCAGTCGACATGCACTATTCTGGGAAAAGTTTGCAAGTTCGTTATTGATGCTAGAAGTTGCGATAATATTATTTCTACAGAGGCTGTGAGGAAATTGAACTTGAAAACTGAGAAGCATCCTAAACCGTACAAGCTAGCATGGTTAAGGAAGGGTGGTGAAGTGAAGGTGTGTCGAAGGGCTTGTGTTAATTTTTCTATTGGGAAGAAGTACAAAGATGAAATTTGGTGTGACGTTGTGGACATGGACGTGTGTCATCTGTTGTTGGGCAGACCATGGCAGTTTGATAGATCAGTTCAACATGATGGTCGTGCCAATAGTTACAGTTTCATGTTCGAGGGTACTAAGATCACTTTGGTTCCCAAGAAGCAACAGCAGAAGGAGAGCAAGCTAGAAGAGATTGAAGAGTTGAAAACTTTATTATCCTTGAAGGAGTTTGTTAAAGAAGTTGAAGAGGATCCTGAAGTATACGTGTTGATTGGGCATGAGAGCAGTGAAGAGGTTGAAATTCCTGAAGAAGCAAAGCCAGTTTTGAAAGAGTTTGAAGATGTATTTCCAGAGGAGTTGCCTAAGGAGTTGCCATCATTGAGAGACATTCAACATCAAATCGATCTTGTTCCGGGAGCAGTGTTACCACATAGACCACATTACCGAATGAGTCCGAAGGAACATGAAGAGTTACGAAGGCAGGTGGAAGAGTTATTAGAACAGGGACGTGTTCAGGAAAGCTTGAGTCCTTGTGCAGTACCAGCTTTGTTGGTGCCGAAGAAGGATGGAACATGGAGAATGTGTACAGATAGTAGAGCTTTGAACAAGATTACTGTTCGTTACAGATTTCCTATGCCGAGGTTGGATGATTTGTTAGACCAGTTGAGTGGGGCAACTATCTTTTCGAAGATTGATTTGAAGAGTGGTTATCACCAGATTCGAATTAGACCAGGTGACGAATGGAAGACAGCCTTCAAGACGAGAGAAGGGTTATACGAATGGTTGGTTATGCCATTTGGTTTGTCAAATGCACCTAGTACATTCATGCGGGTGATGAATCAAATCTTTAGACCATTCATTGGGAAGTTCGTGGTGGTTTATTTCGATGATATTCTGATATATAGCAGGAGTATGGAGGAGCATGTTCTACATTTGAGGGAAGTGTTGATTATTCTTCGTGAGGAACAATTTTATTCAGCCACGAAGAAATGTGTGTTCATGACGAGAAGTGTGTTATTTTTGGGATATGTTGTGTCTGAGAAGGGAATCCAAGTGGACCAGAGTAAAGTTGAAGCTATTAGAAATTGGCCACAGCCGAGAACTATCACTGAAGTTAGAAGTTTTCATGGATTGGCATCATTCTACCGAAGGTTCATTCCACACTTCAGTAGTGTGATGGCACCAGTTACCGATTGCATGAAAGGAAAACAGTTTGTATGGTCAGAGGAAGCGGGAGTTGCTTTTGAACGGATCAAAGAACTATTGACGACAACACCAATTCTTGTTTTACCTAATTTTCAGTTGTTGTTTGAGCTACACACTGATGCATCAAAGGTGGGAATTGGAGGAGTGTTGAGTCAGCAGGGGAGACCTATTGCATATTTCAGTGAAAAGTTGTCAGGGGCGAAGATGAAATACAGCACATATGACGTTGAATTCTATGCTGTGGTGCAAACGATTAAACATTGGCGACATTATCTATTTCAGAAAGAATTTGTTCTGTACACTGATCATGAGGTATTGAAGCATTTACAGGGGCAGGATAAGATTTCAGCGAGACATGCATCATGGATTGCATATTTACAGCAGTTTACTTTTGTCGTTAAGCACAAATCAGGGGTGACGAATCGGGTAGCTGATGCTTTGAGTAGGAGGAGTCATTTGTTAACAACAATGAAGGTTGAAGTGACAGGGTTTGAAATGTTGCCTGAATTGTTTGAGGAGGATCCTTACTTTGCAAAGTTTATTGAAAAAGTTAAGGATGGAAGTTCGGATGAATTTGTGTTGATTGATGGATTCTTGTTCAAAGGAAATCAATTATGCATCCCAGACTGTAGCTTGAGATTGAAAATTGTCAAGGAGTTACACGAGGAAGGGCATGTGGGCCGTGATCGTACTTTGCAATTGATTTCACAGTCTT
This sequence comes from Allium cepa, assembly GCA_030765085.1. Classification (NCBI taxonomy): domain Eukaryota; kingdom Viridiplantae; phylum Streptophyta; class Magnoliopsida; order Asparagales; family Amaryllidaceae; genus Allium; species Allium cepa. The sequence continues at coordinate 59,181,388 of CM060930.1, forward strand.
ACTTTTGGCCGTCGATGAGAAAAGAGGTTGAAAGATTCGTGGAGAGATGTCATATTTGTCAGGTGTCAAAGGGAGACGAATGCAGGGTTGTATATGCCGTTGCCTGTACCGTCTAAGCCATGGGTTGATATTAGCATGGATTTCGTTTTAGGTTTGCCTAGAACTCAAAGGGGAAATGATTCGATATTTGTTGTAGTGGACAGATTTTCGAAGATGGCACATTTTATTGCCTGCAAGAAGACAACGGATGCAGTTCGAGTGGCACAATTATTCTTTAAGGAGGTATATCGATTGCATGGTTTACCAGAATCTATTGTTTCTGATCGAGATACTCGTTTTCTGAGTCACTTTTGGTTGAGTTTGTGGAAGATGGTGGGAACGAAGTTGAATTTCAGTAGTGTGTATCATCCGCAGACAGATGGTCAAACCGAGGTTGTGAACAGATCATTGGGAAATTTGTTGCGATGTTTGGTGAAGGACAATCTGAAAAGTTGGGACATGAAGTTATGCCAGGCAGAGTTTGCACATAATCATGCAGTAAATCGAAGCACAGGATTCAGTCCATTTCAAATTGTATATTCAAATTCGCCCAGGGGACCGTTGGATTTAGCGGTGGTACCACAACCAAAGGGGACGGTTAAACGAGCTGTTGATTTTATTGAAGAATTGACGGAGTGTCATAAGATCGTTTGGGAACGATTGGAAAGGTCGAATGAGAAGTATAAGCAAGCTGCTGATTTGAAGAGACGAAGTGTTGAATTTAATGAAGGTGATTTGGTTTATGCAGTACTGACAAAAGACCGTTTCCCGGTTGGAACGTATAATAAGTTGAAAGCGCGGAAAGTTGGTCCGATTGAAATTTTAAAGAAAATCAATGAGAATGCTTATAAGTTGAAGCTGCCGGAGGATGTATACACTTTTGATGTTTTCAATGTTAAACATTTAATTCCGTATCGTGGAAATGAAATTGTTGTGGAAGAAGATGTTGTGAATTCGAGGTCGAATTTCTGTCAACCCGGGGAGGATGATGCAGTGCAGTCGGAAGAAATGCAAGTATTAGGTCGCTCACGACCTAAAAAGGAAGAAATAGGTCGCTCACGGCCTAACAATGATGCAGCGCGACCTAACAAAGAAGTAGTGGGTCGTCTCCGACCTAAAGAAGTAAGTCTAGGTCGTGAACGACCTAACAGTAGTAACCTTCGACCTAACTGGCCAAGTGAAGCAGAGTTACGACCTAAAGAAACCCTCAACGACCTAACTTCTTTACAACCTAACTCTCTTCAACCTAAACTCCACGACCTAATTTCTTACCTGACCTAACGTCTTACCGACCTAATTCCTTCCCAATCTAAAACCTTGCGACCTATTCCTTTCCAACGACCTAACCTCCCATGCAATTCTGGAAGTGAGCTATGATGTGTCTTGAGTCGTTAACGACCTTACATAGGTCGTAGGTCGCATCTGTTTGTTCTGAGTCTGTTAAATCACATCTTTTAGGTCGCGTACGACCTTGTGTAGGTCGCTGTGTCGTATATACGTGTGTATATGTTGTGTGTTAGGTCGGCAACGACCTGGTATAGGTCGTAGGTCGCAGACGACTTAAGAGTGTGATGTTGGCATGTGTTGTAAGTGCTATAAATAGCGAGTGTGTTGTAATTTTTTGGTGGTTGATTTTTTGAATAAAAATTCTCTTTGTTAGCTTTGTGCTTTCATACTAATTGGTAGTTGAGTGTGATCTCCTATCTCCTCTTTCGGCTAATCGAGTGCGCTCGATTCAACGATCGTAGAAGCCGATTCACGGTATCTAGTGCGCTAGATCAACATACGAAGAATCGTAGATCTTCTTTCTTGGCATCGTGCGCGATCAACGAGACGAAGATAGCTAGAATCCGGTATCTTTGGATCAACGGATTTGGGCCTTGCAGTATTCTCAACTCACCGATTGCTACATTCCATCGATTGAAGTTTGTTTCGATTTATCCACTGCGTCACCAGGTGTGTAAAGTAAATAAATTCTAAGGTTGAGTTTTGAATTTTCCTTGGAATGTGACGTGAAACCCAAAGCGATAAGTTTTTAAACTTAATAAGTGGGAAGATTATTTATGAGAAGTTTAAAATTTGAAATGGAAGTTTAAATTGGGTAAGGTTGGCTGGATTAAGTGAATTGAGTTTAACTTGGGGAAAAGTTAAATAAGTTTGAATGAGCAACCTGAATTGGAAATTTCAAGATGAAATTGGAATTTAACTTGGGAAGTTAAATGGTTCATTTAAATTGGGACTTTGTGTGATCTCAAAATGGGTTTGAGATCTAGAAAATAGAAATGTATGGGTGTTTTATAATAATTTGGATAATATCCTATTAATAATCTTTAAACTGGAATTGGATTTGAATTATTATTTGAACCTTGAAATAGGTTTATAAAGAAGTAAAGGTTAAACTGATTCAAGAGAATTAAATCAAAATTTGAAAGTTTAACTTGAATTTATATATTTCGAGATGATTTAAAGTGAGATTGAATTTGAAATTAAGTTGAATAAGTTCAAATTCAAATGGGAATTGATATTAATTCAAATTAGGGTTGAAATGAATTGAAAATTTAAAATTGGTTCAGTTTGAAATTTATTTGAATTAATTGAAATTGTGATTAAATTTGAATGAGTAAATTCAAATGGAATTTGATTTGAATTTAGAAAAGGAATTGAGAATTAATTCAACTTGAATTTGGGGTTAAGTCAATTTTAATGGATATTGAAGTTATTTAATTTGGAATTGAGTCAATTTAAATGGAAGTGGAAATTTAAATTTAATTGACTTGAAATGAAGGTTTGGAATTGAACAGTTTGACTCTGGACTATTTTCAAAATCAATTGTTTTAGTACAAATATATTTTTCCAAACTATTTACTATACAACTTTTCTTTTTAAACCTAAAACTATCTTATAATTGTTTTACAATTATTTTTTGGAACTATTTAACAATTTTTCAACTGTTTCATAAACTAATTACCGTTTTTCAACTACTTTACAACTAATTACTATTTTATAGCTATTTTGCAATTATTTGAATTTCTATAACTATTTGACTATTTTCCAACTATTTTAGAATTACTTAACTATTTTATAGCTATTTTACGACCAAATAATTATTTTTCAATGACTTATCTATTTCTAAACTTTTTAAATTATTTCTACATTTAACTGGACAGAGTTTAAACTGTTTATGATTGAATACCCAATTGAGATAAGAATAGAGGTGATAATCCAAATGGGATTGAATCAATTGTGAATAAGTGAATGAATATTTTAAGTGAATGTGAATGGAAAGGAAATTGATTTGGCTAATAATTAATGAAGTTAAATACGTAGGATGTAGGTATATTATTCTATTCGCATAGTGATTTGATCCAGATTCGAGCATAGAATTTCGAGATAATTATATCGATCCAGGTTGGGATTTTTCGCTAGATTTTCGACGGCGAACCTGCATATGGATTGTTGATTGGTTCTAGTTATTCTCTATCATAGTTATGGATATGCAAGGAGAATGATGGTTTCTGGTCAAGAAACCAGATCTGAGTCCTTAATAGGAAGTCGGATGGACGATACTAGTCCGGAAGTGAAATTGTGTGATCGAGTGAGCGATCAGATTAGTATAACGTACGGATGATATGTGTACATCGTATGGGTTTGAATAAAATTGATACTGAGAATTTGTGGATAAGAAATGTGAAATGGTTTTTGAAGTAAAAATATATTTTGTGAAATATATGATGAAGTAAAGTGGAAACTGGAGATTTCTATGGCAAAAAATTACTTTATGAAGGTAAGTTATATAGTTAGTGACTTTATAGAGTTATCAAATTTGAATATTTGATTGGAATAAACAAAGTTATATATATTTGTCATATAAGATAAATCTCCCCTTGTTGAATCTATTGCCGGAAGGAAAGGATTTTAAAAAGTGTTTGAAGTATAAAATGGGTTATATACAAGTTTGAAGTGATCCTAGGATTCTTTCAAGATTATATATATCTACATATATATATATATATATATATATATAAAGGATCTTGTGAGAATGATTTGAAAAAGGTTTTGGGAACCTATGAATTTGGAAAAAGCTTTTGATTTTTGGGTAAAATCAATTTTGGGATTTTGAAAAGCCTAGTTTGAGAATTATCCATTTTAGGATAATCGATTTTGTGTATAGGAGCCTTATATGAGATCATACTAGGTGTATGATTTGGAAGTTACTATATGTGTATAGTATAAAGTGTTTTGATGATGGCTCTAGGGAAAAAGGCGCTCCCTTGAAATGAACTTCTCAGGAGTGCCACCGGGTGGTGCTGCCTTGAGCCCCAAGGGGGGTTCTAAAGTTGATCCTGTGAGGAGTCCGAACAAAACTAGCTCCTGAGGATTACGAGTAGAGTATACCATAGCGAATGTCGTGTGTTCCGCTGAGAGCCAACAATCTACGTTTGATTTTATATTGGTAGACTGCGACCTATGGTAACATAGTGAAAGTCGTATGCACCGCTGAGAGCCAACAGTCTGCGTTTGACTTTATATCGGTAGACTACGACCTATGTAGGAGTGGAGAAGTTTCATTTCGATAGCGAAAATCGTGTGTGCCGTTGAGAGACAACAGTTACATGGAATTTTGCTGCGATGGCAACCTAACCCTAGAATGTAACTGCAATCTGTTGTGGGTTTCATGGCGTAATCGAGGGGCGCGGAGTGCCTATAGTTACATGGACTTTTGGTGCGATGTCAACGTAACCCTGGAATGTAACTGCCACCATGGATGGGGGTGATGATTTCCAGAGCATTCTCACCAAAAATATTTCCTCTATTTTCAAAAATGTTTTCGATATTTTCAATAAAATTATTTTCCAAGTATTTTCACTAGCTATTGAAATGGGTATGCTAAGTACTTGTAGATTTTCAGTCCTACTCCTGATCAACGTATGACCGAATTTCTGTGAGAACAAGGATGGACTTGTCGAAACATCGAGTTATAAAAGTATTTTTATAAAAACCATTTTAGTAATATTATATAGATTTTCAAGTGTATAAAGATTTTTAATAAAGGAGTTTATGGTTTAAAAATGTTCAAAGAGAAATTTTACTAATATAAGTATTTTAATAGATTCTGGCTTCGTACCTTTTCGAAGACGAAAAGATTCTAAGGGGGGAGGAATGTGATAACCCGGATTTCTGGACATCTGTAATTGATAAATAATTGGGTTAATTAATAGGATATTGATTTATAGATTGAACAAATAAATATGATGATAAATATTTATTTGATATTCTACTAGTACAATTATTTAAAATTTGCAAAAGCATTATTTTCAAACAAATGTAATGTGTGTTTTTTTAAATATATATAAGAGTGAATTTAAATTTAATTTGAATTTGAGATTGAAAATTGAAAGATAAATATCTTAAAGTAAATTGGATATAAAAAATAATGCATATCTTAAAGAAAACATTTACTTGTTTAGAGATGTATTTATTTACTAGGAAAATTAATTAAAAAAACCTTTTAAAAATCTTTTAAAAGATAAATAATATAAGATTACAAGTGTTGATTTATTAAAGCATATAAATACACATGTAAGTGAATTAATAGTAGGATGTGACAAGTGTAGCATTTGCAAACAAGTGTCAAGATTTATTTTTATTTTCTTTAATTCTAAAATAAATCCTAATTCACATTTTATAAACTCTCCTCTCCTCACTTTTATTTCTTTTCCATCTTCACTTTCTAAAATATTTATAAAAAAATGAGTAATTATTATAATATTTGAAATTTAACAATGTGTAAGTATATGAAATAATGCAAATACGCTTGTAAAATAATCTACAACTTAAAGCAACAAGTGGCATTACCTTAAGCTTATTTTTGAAAACATTTATTAATAAATGTATTATAAAACTTAGCAAAAATCTTTTGTTTTCAAAAACAATTTCTTCTTCTCTTCTAAAACTGGAAACCGGATCTAAAACAAGAAAAGGAAAAAATGGGTTCAAAATTAAAGTAATCTACTCAAACAACAAGTAAATTCAACAGTAGGAAATCCAACAGCAAATTGTAGATCAATCTGCAAGATCTCTGATCAACTCAACAAATTCAAACCAAAAGGAAACTTGAAGTAGCCACTATTGCTAGGTTCTCTGGACTACAGCAAGCAAAATCAATTAACAGGAGTTTCAGTGTAACGACCCGTATTTTTAGCTTTTTTAATTAGAAAATTTAAGGTGATTATTGAAGGAAAATGATTATTAATGTAATTTGTTGAATAATTTAATATTTGAAATTATTTGAATAATTGGATAACGGGTTTAGTATGATTAAAAATGATTTGTAAAGTTCTATTTTATGATATTAAAGTTAGAATGATGTTGTAGAACTTTTAAAATCGAATTAAAAGTAAATTTGTGAAAATTAAATATTTTAATATTTAATTGACGAGTTAAAATAGCCATTTTTCAAACAGTCTCGGATTTCGACGAAACTTGTTTCATCGGATCCATAATAGTAAATTATGGTAGGATTTCAATTTTCGTAGCAATTAGACTTGTCGTTTGGCCATGCGAGGTTGAAACGCGTAGAAATTTAATTTCGAATTTAATTAAAATAATCGACTTCGAAAAGCTATCTTCCAGATATGATCGAATTAGGCCTTGAAACTAGTTTCATTGCGTCCGGAATGGGGGTAAAACCTTATAAACGCCTGGCGGCACGTCTCGATTGGAGTTCAGATGATTTTGGACCTACCTATATAAATACGCACGCAAACCGACACAGTTTTATTATTATTTTAATCCAGAAACCCTAATTCTAAATCATGGCCGCCACCTATTCCATGGCCAGAAATTGCCGATCTTCTTTTCTTAATATCTCTCAATCCGTTCGACGAAATCGAAAAATTCCAAAAGCAAAAGTGTAAATCTCGACGAGCTCTTCAAATCCATACGGTTGATGTATGCTAATTTTTCATGGATTCGTCCTGATCTGACTTGGAAGTATGTACGTATTTCCTTGGATTGCGTGTAAACGACGGCGAATGACGGGATGAAACTTGGCGCGTAGGTGGCTCTGGTGAAGGGCTTCGTGGTGGCGCTAGCTGATCGTTCTGGAAGTCGACGAGGTGGTCATGAAAATTGCTTGAAGATCGGCGGCTAATGGGTTTGCATACGTGAATTTGACGTTGGGGAAGAAGCGCCGGAATCACGGAGATGAGAGCTGCGCTGCAGTGCAGATCCGAAAGTGTTTGGAGCTCGTTAAAATTATATGTTAAATCGAACGTCGTTCGAATTGATTTAAAATCGTAAAATCAAGGTGAGTGTTTTATAACGCTCACAACGTACTGAATATCTTTATGCTAGTTAAATTTGACATTATGCATAGTTATGATTTTTATTTGTTGTTGTTTGATAAAATTTAATTATCATATTGATTGTCATTTGAATTCACCGTTAAAAAAATTAAATTGACAGTTAAATTTAAATTAAAATTGAATTGCGATTAAATTACCTGACATTGATAAATATGAAATTGCCGTGAATTGTATTGCCTATTGGATGATGTATTTCGATGGATGTTATTGGTTGATATTTAAATGTTTGGATGTTTATTTGTTTATATATATCCTGCTATGCATACATATGACACTGTGATTGATTTAAATGATATATTCATCCCTGACATTTAATTGTAATAACTAATCACTTGGCCATAGGTTAGAAAATTATATACGGACACCGAGTTGGATAAATTAAATGATTTTAAAAGTTGTTTTGAATTTATTTAAATGAATTGATTTTAAGAATAAAATCCAATTTATGGAAATTGAATTATTTTGAATTGGAGCTCGAAATGTTAGAATCTAAACTTGGTAAACGAAATTATTAAATAAAATCGAAGTTTAGATTTAAATTGAAAATTGAAATACGGTGTAAATTTTTGAAAGTTGATTTGTTTTAAAAGATTGGACTTTTAATCGAACTCTGAATATTTCTAAGAAAATTAATATGAAATGATATTTCAAGTTTGAGTTTGGAATTGAAAATTTATTTGAAATTTTGATTTAAATTAATTTGGAATTGAATTGAAATTTAAAGAAATTTGTGAATTGAAATCGAAATTTACGTGGAATAGAAATTTATTCAAGTTGAAATTGGAATAAATCGATTAAATCGAAATGGAATTTGGATTTGATTTGGATAGGAAATTTGGGAAGTTGACCGGTTTGACTTTGGAATTATTTATCAAATAATTTTTGATTTTTTCCAAACTATTTTATATATAAACCATTTTATATTCAAATTATTTTCGATTAAACTATTTAAATATTTTCTATTAAACTATTTTGAATTATTTAACTATTTTAAACTATTTAAACTATTTTCTTAAATTCAAACTGGTTAAAGAGACGGAAATGTTTTATATTTAAACATTTGGTTTAAATACGAACTAGGTTAAAGTAGAGATTATAACCTAAATTGAATTCGAATCAAATTTTGAAGTGAAATTGATTTATCGGACAAAATTGATAATTTTGAATATATGATGATTTTGAAATGGATATGATTTTAAAGCGAATATGATATTTTGTTATCAATCGTGAATCAATTTGAAATATAAAAGAGCCATCAGTGTAATAATACGTAGTTATTAAAGAGACCGGGATCGGATATGGACATACTCTCTGTCGATACCGAAAACCACTTTAATAACTATTATACGCGGAGTGTTGATCCAGAATGAAGTGGATGGTTTGGTGAACGCGTTGACTGAAGAAAGAGAACGATATTGGATGACCCCTGACATGACTAAAACAGGAGCCGCGCCGGGCCATTGAGGTTCGCCACCTCTAGCGGACACACTTCTTCGATGCCATATCTATTACATTTGTGATTTGATTTGGGTGCACCCCTTGATTTGGGAGTGTTGTTTCGCGGTGTTGGGGTAGTAGCTGCTATGCTCAACATCAGTCCGGATCACGCAACTACTAGTATCCTAGTTGGTATCGCCTCATGTACCTTGTCATACTGATTATCCTATTCGCGACCACTACGTTTTGGTTTGTACCTTGAGTATATGGATTGCCCTCTGGTGACTTCCGGTTTTGGGGAAACTACGGTCTTGTACATGCTTTTGGGAATATAAAATGTGTTAAGGGGGATTATGGTAACGCCTTAACTCTATTTTGATACTTTATATTACTGATAGACATTATCTACTTAGCGTACATTACTACCTAGTAGATAGTTTAACGGATCCTTGAAAGGTGGAAAATCCCGTAACATCTCTTAAGTTATTGCACGCACGTTGACACTGGATATGAGATGTCAAACCCCGTAAACATCTCTGACGCCGTCACACTCATATTTATTTACGATTGATTTAACTTTCATATGGATATTTTTGTCATGACTCGAGTGTTTTGTCTTTTCATTACGCTCGGGTCAGTCCTGAGTTTTCAGATTTTTGAAGATCTATTCTGGAGGACGAAGACGAAGATTTGGTATACTATTACTATTATTATCTGTGCATCATGTTGTCTGCTGCATTATTTATTTGTTCTGTTGTATATGTATAACTCTGATAAATGTTGTATAAATAATTGTCTAAGTATAGTAAACAGTTTCATGAACTGTTTATTTGACTATTATATTTTATCGTTCTGCTGCGAGATTCTGTGTTGTTTCATTTCCTTTATTTCTTTTCTTTTCTTAATTACCCCAATAACCATCTGCCTTTTTTTAATGGTTTGGAACCGGCATGTGTATTTGATCGTCGGTTTAAACTGTCCAAAAAGGCGGGTCGTTACAGTTGGTATCAGAGCTTTGGTTTAGCGATAAACCTTGGCTCTAGTGGGGAATAACTCATTGAAATAGACGTAAACTATATGAATGAGTTGAGTGTATATGAGAGAGCGTACTTGTTATTTGATATAAAATGGTTTTATATTGTGTTAATTTGTTCCGTTGAGTATTTATGAATTCTGGTCGATACTTGGGACGCCAAGGCGTCGATAGGAATTTCTAAACACTCGAATAGGACAAACCAACACAATATCATTTTGGAATATATTTTATATAAAAGAATTATTTGAATATTTATTCATTTTGATTGAATTGATTGTTAGGAGATGATAATATTAGATTATTATCGTTATTGTTTGATCAGTCAATATTTACAACAATTGATTAAATAACAATGGATTTAGGAAAATGAAATCTTGTAAACACAATTGATAATGAATATAAATGAATTTTAACTTGGATTTGGGAATTTAAATTCCGGTGTTTGAGATTGACTTATAAGAATTTGAAAAATATAATATGAGCATTATATGATAGTATAATTGAGTTGAAATTGTTTTCGAAGGATTTTTTTATGATAAGTGTTATATTCCCTTCTCTTGACGCTAGAAAATGATTTCGATGATGTGTGCACGCATCATTGGCGTTTATTTTCGAGAGTCCGAGTGGGGGAGACCACTTAATAGCTTGTCTAAACCTTGTTTTGACTCAAATTTTATTTTGTTTTGCATTCTCTATAGTATGATTTGATATATAAATTATATAAGTATATATTATTTCAAACCTTGATTTGAAATGAAACCGGGATTGGAATTCTTAAGTTCTTTAATAATTAATGATTTTTTTTTATGATTGAAATGAATTTAGACTTGAATCATTAAGGAACTTCTGAATTGTGAAATGAGAAAAGAACCTAAGAGCTAAGTGAAAATATCAATTGAAGTAGAAATCCTTAGAATTAGGAAATTATGAACTTAAAATAAAATTTAAACTGTAAAACTCGCATAGTATTAAATTTCATTCTATAGCTTAGATATAACTTACCAAAATACTTAAGAAGTTCAAAAATGTTATATGAATTGTTAATTGGATAATATACAAGTATAGGTTTGAATAATGAAATATGCATTTAATTAATGGTTTGCAAATATAAATAAAATTATTAGTAAATAATTGGAATTTAAATTAACATTTAAAGGTGATTCACAATTATGTTAATATAAAATGAAAATACTATATGTGAATGTAAATGTGAAATTAAATTATAGTGAAATTTAAGTAATGACTTAAGAATTGATAAATTGAAAATTCAACTTTAAATGAAAAGAAGTTGTATGTTGTTTAACTACATTCTATTTGCATAACTATAACTTACCAAATACTTAAAGGGTTTAAAATGCTAATAAGGATAAGTAGAGAAATAATATACCAGTGTGAGAGTGAAAAATAAAATGTAAAGATCTATTGATAGTTGTAAATATAAAAGAAATTTAAGCTGTAAAATGAATGATACATGTATAAGTGAATGAATAAAATTTAAACTTAATGAAATATAAAATTGGTAAATGGAAACTAATTAAATTTGAATATAACTAAATGTCAATAAACTTGGAAGTGTATGAAATTAAAATTGACTTGGAAATGTATAATTGATTTAGTGTAGATTTTGGATGGATGTTAATGTTTGATATGCATTGGTTGTTAGATGGATGATAATTGATTAAGTAGAATTCATTAGTGTTAATGGAATCGAATAAACGGAATAAAATTTTAAATAATTAAATTCAAATTGGGAGCAAATTGACTTGAATTAAAAATGTGAATGAAACAAACTTGAATAAATCGGAAACAAATTGAATGTAAACCTATTGCATGGATGAATAAGAAAATAGATGACTTTGTGTTTATGATTGTTCTTTAGAAAATTTGAAGTTTTGATGTTTTGTACTTTGAAATAATAAAAGCAAATTTTTGGAAGAAAAAAAATCCAACATTGTCCAATATATGCTGAAACGAAAACAACCATGACTTTTAAATGGCTGAACGGAATTCGACGATTTTGGACTTTTCGGAAAGTTTAGAAACTATAGCACAACTTTTCTTTAGATAACTTGAGAAAATTCCTTCGTATGCTTGGTTAAAAACTTGAATGTTACTCGCTGTCCTGTGTAAAAATAAGTAAAATCAGTAGTATACACCCTTAATATTTTCGCCATATCTTTTGACTGGTTCATCGGATTTTGGTGATCTTGCACTTTTTGGAAAGCTAAGAACTTAAGCTAAAACTTTTGTTTTAAGTGTTTTGTGTTTTGATATCGTTTAGAAGGTCGAAAATATGGGTGAACGTCGCTGACCTGCGCAATTCATTGCCCAGGCTGAGGCGTATCCTCTAAGTAAAACGGCCGTAACTTTTGAATGTTTGGTCCGAATTCGATGATTTTGGACATTTCGGAAAGCTTGAAATGAATACAACAACTTTTGTTTAGATTATGTTGCCAAATTTTATAGTTTAGGTGACCAAAAACTGAGATTTGTTTGCTGTCCTGAAATTGGAATCTCAGTTTTGAAGCTAAATAGGTTATATATATGTTGTGTAGGCTAAATATATCGATCTATCTTTATATGCATGGTTCTAACTTAGTTATTGAGCATTTTAGTAGGTAGAAAAAGGGTTGCGCTTCGTTGTAGAGCTCGCTTCTGTGCTAAATACAAAATGTAAGTAAACTGCTAATAAATGCTAAATAAAAGGTACGCTTATGGTTTTATATGGTATTGGTGATATATATATGTTGTTTCCCCAGATATGGGATGCCTCATCATGGAGATGAGATGTATATTTGATATATATTGGTTATATTTGTGTTATATATTGAATTGTAAAAATTTTCGATCGAGCCGCGCAAAGGAGACCCTGCCGAAATTTTCCGTGAATCCGGGTGTTAGAAAATTTTTCAAGTTTTTAAATTTTATAACTTGTTTTGATAACTAACTTTTAAATTTAGAAAGCCGTTCGGAGTAACATTGTGGAAGCGTGGTTATGACTTTATAAATGGAATTTCATTGTTTTATAAGTTGGTAACTTTGAATAAAATATATCTAATGTTGAATTCTATACTTAGTTCCTTTTCCCTTTTTTTCCTTTTCGGGGACGAAAAGTTTTGAGTGGGGGAGAGTGTAACGACCCGTATTTTTAGCTATTTTAATTAGAAAATTTAAGGTGATTATTGAAGGAAAATGATTATTAATGTAATTTGTTGAATAATTTAATATTTGAAATTATTTGAATAATTGGATAACGGGTTTAATATGATTAAAAATGATTTGTAAAATTCTATTTTATCATATTAAAGTTAGAATGATGTTGTAGAACTTTTATAATCGAATTAAAAGTAAATTTGTGAAAATTGAATATTTTAATATTTAATTGACGAGTTAAAATAGCCATTTTTCAAACAGTCCCGGATTTCGACGAAACTTGTTTCATCGGATCCGTAATAGTAAATTATGTAGGATTTCAATTTTCTTAGCAATTGGACTTGTCGTTTGGCCGTGCGAGCTTGAAACGCGTAGAAATTTAATTTCGAATTTAATTAAAATAATCGACTTCGAAAAGCTATCTTCCAGATATGATCGAATTAGGCCTTGAAACTAGTTCCATTGCGTCCGGAATGGGGGTAAAACCTTATAAACGCCTGGCGGCACGTCTCGATTGGAGTTCGGATGATTTTAGACCTACCTATATAAATACGCACGCAAACCGAGACAGTTTTATTATTATTTTAATCCAGAAAACCTAATTCTAAATCATGGCCGCCACCTATTCCATGGCCAGAAATTGCCGACCTTCTTTCCTTAATATCTCTCAATCGTTCGACGAAATCGAAAAATTCCAAAAGCAAAAGTGTAAATCTCGACGAGCTCTTCAAATCCATACGGTTGATGTATGCTAATTTTTCATGGATTCGTCCAGATCTGACTTGGAAGTGTGTACGTATTTCCTTGGATTGCGTGCAAATGACGGCGAATGACGGGATGAAACTTGGCGCGTAGGTGGCTCTGGTGAAGGGCTTCGTGATGGTTCTAGCTGATCGTTCTGGAAGTCGACGAGGTGGTCATGAAAATTGCTTGAAGATCGGCGGCTGATGGTTTTGCCTACGTGAATTTCACGTTGGGGAAGAAGCGCCGGAATCACGGAGATGAGAGCTGCGCTGCAGTGCAGATCCGAAAGTGTTTGGAGCTCATTAAAATTTTATGTTAAATCGAACGTCGTTCGATTTGATTTAAAATCGTAAAATCAAGGTGAGTGTTTTATAACGCTCACAACGTACTGAATATCTTTATGCTAGTCAAATTTGACATTATACATAGTTATGATTTTTATTTGTTGTTGTTTGATAAAATTTAATTATCATATTGATTGTCATTTGAGTTCACAGTTAAAAAAATTAAATTGACAGTTAAATTAAAATTAAAATTGAATTGCGATTAAATTACCTGACATTGATAAATATGAAATTGCCGTGAATTGTATTGCCTATTGGATGATGTATTTCGATGGATGTTATTGGTTGATATTTAAATGTTTGGATGTTTATTTGTTTATATATATCCTGCTATGCATACATATGACACTTGATTGATTTAAATTATATATTCATCCCTGACATTTAATTGTAATAACTAATCACTTGGCCATAGGTTAAAAAATTATATACGGACACCGAGTTGGATAAATTAAATGATTTTAAAAGTTGTTTTGAAATTATTTAAATGAATTGATTTTAAGAATAAAATCCAATTTATGGAAATTGAATTATTTTGAATTGGAGCTCGAAATGTTAGAATTTAAACTTGGTAAACGAAATTATTAAATAAAATCGAAGTTTAGATTTAAATTGAAAATTGAAACACGGTGTAAATTTTTGAAAGTTGATTTGTTTTAAAAGATTGGACTTTTAATCGAACTCTGAATATTTCTAAGAAAATTGATATGAAATGATATTTCAAGTTTGAGTTTGGAATTGAAAATTTATTTGAAATTTAGATTTAGATTAATTTGGAATTGAATTGAAATTTAAAGAAATTTGTGAATTGAAATCGAAATTTACGTGGAATAGAAATTTATTCAAGTTGAAATTGGAATAAATCGATTAAATCGAAATGGAATTTGGATAGGAAATTTGGGAAGTTGACCGGTTTGATTTTGGAATTATTTATCAAATAATTTTTGATTTTTTCTAAACTATTTTATATATAAACCATTTTATATTCAAATTATTTTAGATTAAACTATTTAAATATTTTCTATTAAACTATTTTGAATTATTTAACTATTTTAAACTATTTAAACTATTTTCTTAAATTCAAACTGGTTAAAGAGACGGAAATGTTTATATTTAAACCTTTGGTTTAAATACGAACTAGGTTAAAGTAGAGATTATAACCTAAATTGAATTCGAATCAAATTTTGAAGTGAAATTGATTTATCGGACAAAATTGATAATTTTGAATATATGATGATTTTGAAATGGATTTGATTTTAAAGCGAATATGATATTTTGTTATCAATCATGAATCAATTTGAAATATAAAAGAGCCATCAGTGTAATAATACGTAGTTATTAAAGAGACCGGGATCGGATATGGACATACTCTCTGTCGATACCGAAAACCACTTTAATAACTATTATACGCGAAGTGTTGATCCAGAATGAAGTGGATGGTTTGGTGAACGCGTTGACTGAACAAAGAGAACGATATTGGATGACCCCTGACATGACTAAAACAGGAGCCGCGCCGGGCCATTGAGGTTCGCCACCTCTAGCGGACACACTTCTTCGATACCATATCTATTACATTTGTGATTTGATTTGGGTGCACCCCTTGATTTGGGAGTGTTGTTTCGCGGTGTTGGGGTAGTAGCTGCTATGCTCAACATCAGTTCGGATCACGCAACTACTAGTATCCTAGTTGGTATCGCCTCATGTACCTTGTCATACTGATTATCCTATTCGCGACCACTACGTTTTGGTTTGTACCTTGAGTATATGGATTGCCCTCTGGTGACTTTCGGTTTTGGGGAAACTACGGTCTTGTATATGCTTTTGGGAATATAAAATGTGTTAAGGGGGATTATGGTAACGCCTTAACGCTATTTTGATACTTTATATTACTGATAGACATTATCTACTTAGCGTACATTACTACCTAGTAGATAGTTTAACGGATCCTTGAAAGATGGAAAATCTCGTAACATCTCTTAAGTTATTGCACGCACGTTGACACTGGATATGAGATGTCAAACCCCGTAAACATCTCTGACGCCGTCACACTCATATTTATTTACGATTGATTTAACTTTCATATGGATATTTTAGTCCTGACTCGAGTGTTTTGTCTTTTCATTACGCTCGGGTCAGTCCTGAGTTTTCAGATTTTTGAAGATCTATTCTGGAGGACGAAGACGAAGATTTGTTATACTATTACTATTATTATCTGTGCATCATGTTGTCTGCTGCATTATTTATTTGTTCTGTTGTATATGTATAACTCTGATAAATGTTGTATAAATAATTGTCTAAGTATAGTAAACAGCTTCATGAACTGTTTATTTGACTATTATATTTTATCGTTCCGCTGCGAGATTCTGTGTTGTTTCATTTCCTTTATTTCTTTTCTTTTCTTAATTACCCCAATAACCATCTGCCTTTTTTTAATGGTTTGGAACCGGCATGTGTATTTGATCGTCGGTTTAAACAGTCCAAAAAGGCGGGTCGTTACAGTTGGTATCAGAGCTTTGGTTTAGCGATAAACCTTGGCTCTAGTGGAGAATAACTCATTGAAATAGAGGTAAACTATATAAATGAGTTGAGTGTATATGAGAGAGCGTACTTGTTATTTGATATAAAATGGTTTTATATTGTGTTAATTTGTTCCGTT
This sequence comes from Allium cepa, assembly GCA_030765085.1. Lineage (NCBI taxonomy): Eukaryota > Viridiplantae > Streptophyta > Magnoliopsida > Asparagales > Amaryllidaceae > Allium > Allium cepa. Next base: position 59,198,164 of record CM060930.1, read on the forward strand.
GAGTATTTATGAATTCTGGTCGATACTTGGGACGCCAAGGCGTCGATAGGAATTTCTAAACACTCGAATATGACAAACCAACACAATATCATTTTGGAATATATTTTATATAAAAGAATTATTTGAATATTTATTCATTTTGATTGAATTGATTGTTAGGAGATGATAATATTAGATTATTATCGTTATTGTTTGATCAGTCAATATTTACAACAATTGATTAAATAACAATGGATTTAGGAAAATGAAATCTTGTAAACACAATTGATAATGAATATAAATGAATTTTAACTTGGATTTGGGAATATAAATTCCGGTGTTTGAGATTGACTTACAAGAATTTGAAAAATATAATATGAGCATTATATGATAGTATAATTGAGTTGAAATTGTTTTCGAAGGATTTTTTTATGATAAGTGTTATATTCCCTTCTCTTGACGCTAGAAAATGATTTCGATGATGTGTGCACGCATCATTGGCGTTTATTTTCGAGAGTTCGAGTGGGGAGACCACTTAATAGCTTGTCTAAACCTTGTTTTGACTCAAATTTTATTTTGTTTTGCATTCTCTATAGTATGATTTGATATATAAATTATACAAGTATATATTATTTCAAACCTTGATTTGAAATGAAACCGGGATTGGAATTCTTAAGTTCATTAATAATTAATGATTTTTTTTTATGATTGAAATGAATTTAGACTTGAATCATTAAGGAACTTCTGAATTGTGAAATGAGAAATGAACCTAAGAGCTAAGTGAAAATATCAATTGAAGTAGAAATCCTTAGAATTAGGAAATTATGAACTTAAAATAAAATTTAAACTGTAAAAATCGCATAGCATTAAATTTCATTCTATAGCTTAGATATAACTTACCAAAATACTTAAGAAGTTCAAAAATGTTATATGAATTGTTAATTGGATAATATACAAGTATAGGTTTGAATAATGAAATATGCATTTAATTAATGGTTTGCAAATATAAATAAAATTGTTAGTAAATAATTGGAATTTAAACTAACATTTAAAGGTGATTCACAATTATGTTAATATAAAATGAAAATACTATATGTGAATGTAAATGTGAAATTAAATTATAGTGAAATTTAAGTAATGACTTAAGAATTGATAAATTGAAAATTCAACTTTAAATGAAAAGAAGTTGTATGTTGTTTAACTACATTCTATTTGCATAACTATAACTTACCAAATACTTAAAGGGTTTAAAATGCTAATAAGGATAAGTAGAGAAATAATATACCAGTGTGAGAGTGAAAAATAAAATGTAAAGATCTATTGATAGTTGTAAATATAAAAGAAATTTAAGCTGTAAAATGAATGATACATGTATAAGTGAATGAATAAAATTTAAACTTAATGAAATATAAAATTGGTAAATGGAAACTAATTAAATTTGAATATAACTAAATGTCAATAAACTTGGAAGTGTATGAAACTAAAATTGACTTGGAAATGTATAATTGATTTAGTGTAGATTTTGGATGGATGTTAATGTTTGATATGCATTGGTTGTTAGATGGATGATAATTGATTAAGTAGAATTCATTAGTGTTAATGGAATTGAATAAACGGAATAAAATTTTAAATAATTAAATTCAAATTGGGAGCAAATTGACTTGAATTAAAAATGTGAATGAAACAAACTTGAATAAATCGGAAACAAATTGAATGTAAACCTATTGCATGGATGAATAAGAAAATAGATGACTTTGTGTTTATGATTGTTCTTTAGAAAATTTGAAGTTTTGATGTTTTGTACTTTGAAATAATAAAAGCAAATTTTTGGAAGAAAAAAAATTCCAACATTGTCCAATATATGCTGAAACGAAAACAACCATAACTTTTAAATGGCTGAACGGAATTCGACGATTTTGGACTTTTCGGAAAGCTTAGAAATTATAGCACAACTTTTGTTTAGATAACTTGAGAAAATTCCTTCGTATGCTTGGTTAAAAACCTGAATGTTACTCGCTGTCCTGTGTAAAAATAAGTAAAATCAGTAGTATACACCCTTAGTATTTTCGCCATATCTTTTGACTGGTTTATCGGATTTTGATGATCTTGCACTTTCTGGAAATCTAAGAACTTAAGCTAAAACTTTTGTTTTAAGTGTTTTGTGTTTTGATATCGTTTAGAAGGTCGAAAACGTGAGTGAACGTCGCTGACCTGCGCAATTCATTGCCCAGGCTGAGGCGTATCCTCTAAGTAAAACGGCCGTTACTTTTGAATGTATGGTCCGAATTCGATGATTTTAGACATTCCGGAAAGCTTGAAATGAATATAACAACTTTTGTTTAGATTCTGTTGCCAAATTTTATAGATTAGGTGACCTAAAACTGAGATTTGTTTGCTGTCCTGAAATTGGAATCTCAGTTTTGAAGCTAAATAGGTTATATATATGTTGTGTAGGCTAAATATATCGATCTATCTTTATATGCATGGTTCTAACTTAGTTATTGAGCATTTTAGTAGGTAGCAAAGGGGTTGCGCTTCGTTGTAGAGCTCGCATCTGTGCTAAATACAAAATGTAAGTTAACTGCTAATAAATGCTAAATAAAAGGTACGCTTATGTTTTATATGATATTGGTGATATATATATGTTGTTTCCCCAGATATGGGATGCCTCATCATTGAGATGAGATGTATATTTGATATATATTGGTTATATTTGTGTTATATATTGAATTGTAAAATTTTTCGATCGAGCCGCGCAAAGGAGACCCTGCCGAAATTTTCCGTGAATCCGGGTGTTAGAAAATTTTTCAAGTTTTTAAATTTTATAACTTGTTTTGATAACTAACTTTTAAATTTAGAAAGCCGTTCGGAGTAACATTGTGGAAGCGTAGTTATGACTTTATAAATGGAATTTCATTGTTTTATAAGTTGGCAACTTTGAATAAAATATATCTAATGTTGAATTCTATACTTAGTTCCTTTTCCCTTCTTTTCCTTTTCGGGGACGAAAAGTTTTGATTGGGGGAGAGTGTAACGACCCGTATTTTTAGCTATTTTAATTAGAAAATTTAAGGTGATTATTGAAGGAAAATGATTATTAATGTAATTTGTTGAATAATTTAATATTTGAAATTATTTGAATAATTGGATAACGGGTTTAATATGATTAAAAATGATTTGTAAAATTCTATTTTATCATATTAAAGTTAGAATGATGTTTTAGAACTTTTAAAATCGAAGTAAAAGTAAATTTGTGAAAATTGAATATTTTAATATTTAATTGACGAGTTAAAATAGCCATTTTTCAAACAGTCTCGGATTTCGACGAAACTTGTTTCATCGGATCCGTAATAGTAAATTATGGTAGGATTTCAATTTTCTTAGCAATTGGACTTGTCGTTTGGCCGTGCGAGCTTGAAACGCGTAGAAATTTAATTTCGAATTTAATTAAAATAATCGACTTCGAAAAGCTATCTTCCAGATATGATCGAATTAGGCCTTGAAACTAGATCCATTGCGTCCGGAATGGGGGTAAAACCTTATAAACGCCTGGCGGCACGTCTCGATTGGAGTTCGGATGATTTTGGACCTACCTATATAAATACGCACGCAAACCGAGACAGTTTTATTATTATTTTAATCCAGAAACCCTAATTCTAAATCATGGCCGCCACCTATTCCATGACCAGAAATTGCCGATCTTCTTTCCTTAATATCTCTCAATCCGTTCGACGAAATTGAAAAATTCCAAAAGCAAAAGTGTAAATCTCGACGAGCTCTTCAAATGCATACGGTTGATGTATGCTAATTTTTCATGGATTCGTCTAGATCTGACTTGGAAGTGTGTACGTATTTCCTTGGATTGCGTGCAAACGACGGCGAATGACGGGATGAAACTTGGCGCGTAGGTGGCTCTGGTGAAGGGCTTCGTGGTGGCGCTAGCTGATCGTTCTGGAAGTCGACGAGGTGGTCATGAAAATTGCTTGAAGCTCGGCGGCTAATGGGTTTACGTACGTGAATTTCACGTTGGGGAAGAAGCGCCGGAATCACGGAGATGAGAGCTGCGCTGCAGTGCAGATCCGAAAGTGTTTGGAGCTCATTAAAATTTTATGTTAAATCGAACGTTGTTCGATTTGATTTAAAATCGTAAAATCAAGGTGAGTGTTTTATAACGCTCACAACGTACTGAATATCTTTATGCTAGTTAAATTTGACATTATGCATAGTTATGATTTTTATTTGTTGTTGTTTGATAAAATTTAATTATCATATTGATTGTCATTTGAATTCACCATTAAAAAAATTAAATTGACAGTTAAATTAAAATTAAAATTGAATTGCGATTAAATTACCTGACATTGATAAATATGAAGTTGCCGTGAATTGTATTGCCTATTGGATGATGTATTTCGATGGATGTTATTGGTTGATATTTAAATGTTTGGATGTTTATTTGTTTATATATATCCTGCTATGCATACATATGACACTGTGATTGATTTAAATGATATATTCATCCCTGACATTTAATTGTAATAACTAATCACTTGGCCATAGGTTAAAAAATTATATACGGACACCGAGTTGGATAAATTAAATGATTTTAAAAGTTGTTTTGAAATTATTTAAATGAATTGATTTTAAGAATAAAATCCAATTTATGGAAATTGAATTATTTTGAATTGGAGCTCGGAATGTTAGAATTTAAACTTGGTAAGCGAAATTATTAAATAAAATCGAAGTTTTGATTTAAATTGAAAATTGAAATACGGTGTAAATTTTTGAAAGTTGATTTGTTTTAAAAGATTGGACTTTTAATCGAACTCTGAATATTTCTAAGAAAATTGATATGAAATGATATTTCAAGTTTGAGTTTGGAATTGAAAATTTATTTGAAATTTAGATTTAGATTAATTTGGAATTGAATTGAAATTTAAAGAAATTTGTGAATTGAAATCGAAATTTACGTGGAATAGAAATTTATTCAAGTTGAAATTGGAATAAATCGATTAAATCGAAATGGAATTTGGATTTAATTTGGATAGGAAATTTGGGAAGTTGACCAGTTTGACTTTGGAATTATTTGTCAAATAATTTTTGATTTTTTCCAAACTATTTTATATATAAACCATTTTATATTCAAATTATTTTCGATTAAACTATTTAAATATTTTCTATTAAACTATTTTGAATTATTTAACTATTTCAAACTATTTAAACTATTTTCTTAAATTCAAACTGGTTAAAGAGACGGAAATGTTTATATTTAAACCTTTGGTTTAAATACGAACTAGGTTAAAGTAGAGATTATAACCTAAATTGAATTCGAAACAAATTTTGAAGTGAAATTGATTTATCGGACAAAATTGATAATTTTGAATATATGATGATTTTGAAATGGATATGATTTTAAAGCGAATATGATATTTTGTTATCAATCATGAATCAATTTGAAATATAAAAGAGCCATCAGTGTAATAATACGTAGTTATTAAAGAGACCGGGATCGGATATGGACATACTCTCTATCGATACCGAAAACCACTTCAATAACTATTATACGCGCAGTGTTGATCCAGAATGAAGTGGATGGTTTGGTGAACGCGTTGACTGAAGAAAGAGAACGATATTGGATGACCCCTGACATGACTAAAACAGGAGCCGCGCCGGGCCATTGAGGTTCGCCACCTCTAGCGGACACACTTCTTCGATACCATATCTATTACATTTGGGATTTGATTTGGGTGCACCCCTTGATTTGGGAGTGTTGTTTCGCGGTGTTGAGGTAGTAGCTGCTATGCTCAACATCAGTCCGGATCACGCAACTACTAGTATCCTAGTTGGTATCGCCTCATGTACCTTGTCATACTGATTATCCTATTCGTGACCACTACGTTTTGGTTTGTACCTTGAGTATATGGATTGCCCTCTGGTGAATTCCGGTTTTGGGGAAACTACGGTCTTGTATATGCTTTTGGGAATATAAAATGTCCTAAGGGGGATTATGGTAACGCCTTAACGCTATTTTGATACTTTATATTACTGATAGACATTATCTACTTAGCGTACATTACTACCTAGTAGATAGTTTAACGGATCCTTGAAAGGTGGAAAATCCCGTAACATCTCTTAAGTTATTGCACGCACGTTGACACTGGATATGAGATGTCAAACCCCGTAAACATCTCTGACGCCGTCACACTCATATTTATTTACGATTGATTTAACTTTCATATGGATATTTTAGTCCTTACTCGAGTGTTTTGTCTTTTCATTACGCTCGGGTCAGTCCTGAGTTTTCAGATTTTTGAAGATCTATTCTGGAGGACGAAGACGAAGATTTGGTATACTATTACTATTATTATCTGTGCATCATGTTGTCTGCTGCATTATTTATTTGTTCTGTTGTATATGTATAACTCTGATAAATGTTGTATAAATAATTGTCTAAGTATAGTAAACAGCTTCATGAACTGTTTATTTGACTATTATATTTTATCGTTCCGCTGCGAGATTCTGTGTTGTTTCATTTTCTTTATTTCTTTTCTTTTCTTAATTACCCCCAATAACCATCTGCCTTTTTTTAGTGGTTTGGAACTGGCATGTGTATTTGATCGTCGGTTTAAACTGTCCAAAAAGGCGGGTCGTTACATTCAAAGTTCAGCAAATAATGTCAGCCCTAAAGCAAACTCAACATTCAAAGTATAGATCTAATACTGTTCCAGGAAATAAAAAATACAGCAGTGTTATCTCTCCTTTGATTAAAGATGAGTAAAACTAAAAAAACTTAAGCTTTATGTGAGTTATTGTGTGATAATTGCTTTACGTATTTTCATTTATGTAAGCCTATTTTATTTTTGTTGATTTTATAATCTCTATTTTAGTATTAGCCTCTGTCCTTTAAACTATGAGCATTAAACATCTTTAAATTTGTTACATGTGATCTATGGCTGAAGTTAACTAGTGATGTGTGCTTTAAAATATGTTTGCATGATGGTTTTATGACTTTGAAACATGTTTGTATGTATAAAGGTGCTATGCATATCTGAAACTCAGATTGTTCCAGGTTACAGGCATTGGATTATGTTTTAAAAAAAAAGGAAAAATCATTTCCCAATTCCCTGATGATATTAGACAAAAATTTATAGACAAAAGATTTTAGTTTTATCAAGATTCAAACCATAAAAATAGTTTTAAAGTTAATGATAGCGAAAAAATTCTGTAAATTAGGAATTACAGACTAAAATTCAAAAAAAAGTTAAGATTCAAACATCGTAATTTGTTGTTTCAAGATTATAACTTGAATCAATTTAGAAAATTTTGATTTTTTGAACAAGAATCTAAATTTTTAATATTGCATTAAATATTCAATTTGGGTTTGTCTAGAAACTGGTGTTGAGGCTTCCTTTGGCGATCAAGAGCGTGAGAAGTCTCGGGGTTTCTACTGGTGATGTAGGAAGTTACGGTAGATTCGGCAAAAATGGTGGATGGGGTGGTTTTGGACAGTCGCGACGGCAATGGGAAGTTTTCTGTTCTAACCCTAGTTTTGGTCGACCTTGCAATATTGGATGCTGTGATGTTTCTAATGCATCGAGCTGCTTGGAATTTGGATGGAAGTTGTGTGGATGTTGCATGGAGACGTGGTCAGAGTTTCTGGCGCTCTGGTGATCATCGTTGATCGTTCGACGTGATTTCAGGTTGGGTGTCTAGTTCCAGTTTTCAACCGGAATACTCGATTTTGATTTCGAGCTTTGTGATCGAGTTGGATGGTTGAGATCGAAGATAAGGTTAGTAAGTGACTTTTCGACCGCAGGAGATGAGGACAAATCGTCGATGGCCACCTGTGTACGTGCACTTGTGCACAGCGTGTCAGGTGAAGTTAGAATTGGGAGAGAAGGTGTTGCCATGGGTTCGAACTCGAAGTAATTCGTGATGCACTCGATGTAATAGGGTAGTAGGCTGCTTGTGTTTGAACTCGAGATTTGGGTTTTCTTTTTGCTCAAGTCTTTATAATGCTAGCCTGTTTTAAGAAATTGAAATACATGTTTAAAATTTTGAATTTAAACAGATTTAAAACCCACTTCACTATCTATTTTTCTTGCAATATTAGATGTTGGATTGGGTTTAAAGGTAAATAATGGGGTTTAAGATATTTTATGTTAAAATTTATTAATTATAAAGTGTTTTATAATCTATATAACCTTTGTTTAAAAGATTATTTAAAATAAATCTGATATTGTAATCAAGTAAATGATGTAAAAGGGATGATGTGGTTAATACTTAATTTAACTTAATGTATAAGTTGATAGATTGGTGATAAATTATTTCCAAATTTATTTAGTAAGGAACTAAAAGATAATTAAAGTAATTTTTAAAGATAAATGTTTTAAAATATGATTATTAAGGAATTAAATATAAATGGACTGTTTAAGGTTAACTAAGACTTTGGGGGCTTAAGGATTAATCAAGAAATTAATAAAGGGCAATTAATTTACTTGATTAATAAATGTTTAATGATTAATTGTTAATTAAAAATGGGTTAAATGTTAATTAAGGATTAATCAAATGGCTAATTAATGGGTAATTAAGGAATAATTAATCTTTAATTAAGTTGTTAATAATTTAAGAGATAATTAATTAGTTTATTTATTAATTAATGAATTATAAGGATAGTTATGGATTAATTAATTTGAATTAAGAGATATTGATTAATAATTAGGGTTATTAATCAATAGTTGATGGTTAATTAATCAGTTAATTAGAGGTTAACTAATTGATTATAAAGTAATTAAGGATTGACTACTTTGTTTTAAAGGAGATTAATTAATAATTGAGGTTTATTAATTGATAAGTAAAGAATAATTAATCTGGGATTAGATGATTAATTATGATATGAATTGATATTGCATGCTTATGGATGATTGTTTGTTGAATGACTGAATTGAATGATATCTATTGGATGATATCTAATGGATGGTATGCTGTGATATTCTTTTAATATGATATTGGTTATTTCAATGATAAATATGTGATGTTTATCGATGGAATTGCGGTGTAAATGTGACATTCCAGTATTTAAATTTAATCACTTGAGTAACTTGGGTTAAGATGACATTGGAATTGAAGAGATTGGAGTCGGGCATTAGTTAATATCCGAAACCACTTCGATTCTCTTTTGATTGATATGTGAAATCAATAGGCTGGAATGGAATAATTTAAGTAAAATTTGACCATAAAAACTAAGTGAAGGTACTTAGTGATTTGTTTGTGGGATAAGTGATGGGATTTAATAAGATTAAAACTCGTAGAAAAGTACGAGTTATCCTTGTTATTCACATAAGTTTTATGCATTAGTATTTCATGTCATTTTGGTTACTCACGCTGGTTTCTAGCGCGACCCGGGTGTTACTTTGATGTAATGCTCGGGTCAGAACGAGTATTACAGATTTTCAGGTAAGGAAGTTCTGGAGCTCTGGAGGCGAGCTAGATGGTAGGAACGTATGGACCATATACTGCTGTTTATATTGTAGTTGTCTTAGACATGTTGTTTTAAAACTGTCCAGTGTTGTGAAATGGTTTGTAACTCCGATGTATAAAAATATAAATGTACTGATACAGTTCTTCTTTGTATAACTGTTATTTATGTGATATTATATTTTGATCCGCTGCGAATGTGAGGTTTCTATGACTTGTTTCTGTTTCTTCTTCTTTTCTTTCTTCTTTTCTCTAACTATTTGGAATTTTTTGGATTTGAAAATTCCGGGTCATTACAATTAATCCATTATTATTTAAATAAAACTCAAATTACAAATAACTAAATATTTCCTTCTATTTATTTATACTTGGAATATTAGTTTAATTCATCTTAAACCAAAATCCAGTTATAAAAAATAATACCTTTAAAATCTCAATTTTATTAAATTTCAAATCAATTTTATATTTATCTTCCCACCTTATTCTCATTTAAGTCATTATAAATTCCAGAAATATAATTTAAATAGATACTTAACCATATTATATCTTAGTAAAATCAAACTTTATCATTAAACTTATTTTATACTTTAAACCAATTTTATACATAGCTTAAAACCCAAAATTTAACTATATATAAAATAACATTTATAAATATCCAGTCAATATCTCATAAAACCATATATTTGTTTACAAAACTATCGAAATCGATTCAAAATATTTATATATAGACCACGGTGTCTGTATAAATTTTTTTATCCTATGGTCAAGTGATACGGATATTTATCATTTCAATTCGCAATTTAAAATATAAATACGGTTATACCATTTCAAACCGCAATCCCGAATGAAATAAAATCCATAACAACATGCAGTTTTTAACAATATCAAAAACAACATCCATTCATCCAATATCAATCATCAACCATTTATCACGATCATCATCCAATTCAATCAATAACATCAACATAGAACAGAATATAAACAACGGGTATTTACTGGTAGTTTATATTCAATAATAAATTATTTGACGATTTAACTGGCAGTTTATATGCAAGAATAAATTAAGTAAAAATTTCATTCAAATAAATTCAATTTAACTGAGATGATGATTAAAATATGCCAAATAGTCATAAACTTTTTTCAAATCACATCATAAATCAATTTAACAAACATAAGAAATTTTAGAAGTCGTGAGTGGGTTAAAACACTCAACTTTCGAATTTAAATTGAATTTAAATCTAACTTAAAGCCAAAATTTGAACAGTCTCTAAATTTCTCAGAACCTGCGTCAAAATTTCTAAAATTCTAATAGGGTCACAGCGGAGAAAACCACGCCCAAATCCGAGTTCGCATGCAGAAGTTATTAACATTTGAAGTTAGGCAATTAAAATTTAAATTAAGTAAAAATAAATAAAATAACAATTACAATTACACATCACCTTCCGAAACCCTAATACGCGCGCTACATCTCCTACAGGTCGCGACTTTAGGTAACAGCCGCCACCTAGGGCTGCACATCGCTAACGCCACGACGATCTTGCACCAGATCAAACACTCCGACGTGATTGCCCAGGTCGAGCCGCCCCCCTGACCACCTCCGTGTTACCTCCGGTCAGGCCCAGTGCCTTTCGTCGCCGCCGCCTTCCCCTATCGATTCTGGCGAACCAACTACCCTACGGCGAAAACGAACACCACCGATCGACTTCCCTCGGCCCCCTCTACGCTCGTGCACTACCCGATCGTCGTATAGTCGACGATCCGCCGCTAAAATACACAACCACCAACTGGGTTTAATTTTTTGAGGAGTTTAATTTTTTGACATTGATCGTGCACTACCCGATCGTCGTTGAGAACTTCAGATCGATATAAAATTTGACATTATTTGAGGAGTTTAATTTTTTGAAGGTGAATTTTGAATTGAAACTGGGTTGTGAAATTTAGGGTTTGTCTACCATTGAGAAAGAAGTTACGCTAAAATCAAGTTATTTCAACTTGATTTCAATTGATTTCAATAAAATTGATTTCTAGGCGTTCGAGTCCGTACGATCAAACGACAAGCCCGATCGCTACGAAACTTGAAATCCTACAATAATTCACCGTTACAGATCCGATGAAACTAGATTCATCAAAATCTGAGTAAGTGGCCAAAATGGCTATTTTCTAGTCAATTAAATAAATTAATAATTGACTAATTAAATCAAGTTTTCAATTTCAGCTCTATAATTAATAAATTTCATCGTTTATAAATTTCTTAACCATTTATACTAATTTAACCAAATTTAGATGTCAATTTAGAGTTGATTAATTCATCAATTGTAGCGTTTAATTTCAATTTCATTAAATTCAAAAATTATAAATTTAAATTCCCAAAATTCATTTATTAAATTTTTTAAACTTTGTTATTCATGTCTTTTATCACAATAAGGATACAACTAACCTTGTTCTAAATCTTGTTACTAAATGTTTCTCAATTTCCTCTTAATTTCTGTTTTCGTGATATTTAAATATAAATTTTCATTTAATTCCAACTAATCCAATTATGAAATTTAAATTAATAAATCTTGATTCCTATTCTTTTTGTTCAATTTATCATTATCATATTCATACTTTATTATTAACGAACAATTATTACAGTTAATTATCTAATATTGATTATATCAAATTACAATTTATTATTGTTTCATCAATCAATATACTTTGAACTTATTTCCCAATTTATTAATTACAATCAATTATAACCTTACAATTGGTTTCAATTAATTGGGATTGCACTGAAGTAATTATTCATTCACTTACATTAACATTATGACCTTTATTTTAGTCATTTTATTATTAAATTATAGATTTTTATTTTTCTTTTCGAATTGAATTACCAAAATTTAATAAATTAACAAAATTTAATTATCGAAAATATCGGGTCGTTACACTCTACCCCGCTCGAAACTTTTCATCCCCGAAAAGTAATAAGAAGGGAAAAGAAGGAATTGAGTAGACAATACATCTTATTCAAAAATATTAATTTATAAACAAATAAATTTGCAAAGTTAATCAATTTAAATAAAATATACAAATTTAAAACCATTAAATCTTTTTGCACTTAAATTAATAAGGTTGGGGAAACATTTTCCAAAAAAATTCTAAGTCCAAAATTTACGGAAAATTTCGTCAGAGTTTCCTTTGTACGGAGACGCTTGGGAGAAAATATAATATCAAATATAGAAATATACAACATATATTCTCCAAATAAAATATCCCAACATAGGAAAATCAATATAATAACCGTGACGACCCGAAATTTTTGGATGTTTGAAATCGGAATATTTAATTGATTTTAAATATTTAAAAGTTATTTTTTAACTTGAATTCAAATATCACTATTTATTTGGTAATTAAATTATCGAATTAAATAATTTGAAGTTGGGTAAAATTTTGAATTTGGAGTTTTAAGCCTGTTAAAAATAATTTGAAGGCTTGTAAAATTTATATTGATAGTTCTAAAGAAAATAAAAGCTTTTAAACTGAAATTGGAAGTGATGCGTTCTGTTTTAAAAATATATCGTTTAAATTTGATATATAAATAGCCTTCCGACGCACAGTCTCGGATTTCGACGAAACCAGTTCCATTGGAACCGTAATATTGTATTATTGCCAGATTTAAATTTTCATAGCATTTGGAGTTGTTGTGTGAGCACACGATAAGTAAACGCGCTGAAATTTATTTCGAAAATTTAATATAAAAGCTGGGTCCAAAAAGCTATCTTCTCCATACGATCGAACTAGGACTCAAAACCTTTTCCAATATGTTCTTAATAGGGGTATAACATTAGGAACGCCCAGCGGCACGCCTCGATAAGAATTCAAAATTGTAGGTTGCATTTGCGAGTCAATTTGAATTTGAATTTAAAATTTAAATATAAGTAAATACTTTACTTGACTAGTCAAATTAATTTCACATCAGAGCTTTTTCCAGTCCTTTCCAAAGCAATGTAGCATGTTTAACCAGCATGCCATGTTCTTTTCAACATCATATCTTGTCACCTTCATTTCATTGTCGAACGCAGAGAGAAAAAAAAGTTACAACTATTTAAAAATTGCGGTCTTCAATTCTTCCTCATCCCCTTTTCCTTTTTTTTACTATTAGAAATAGTAGAGCAGAAAATTTCAAAACATAATGGCGGAATCAAAATATGAGGGTACACAATCGAATTCAACTCGATTTCGAATCAGAGCCGAGTGCGACTCGTTCTGTCGAGTCTCGAGGCACGTAAGGGGGATGTCGACTTCGATGCGGCAAGGAGGGAGACTTGCGCTCGAAGGAGGGCACGGAAGACCGTAGAGAGTGAGGCAGAATCGAGTCGTGACCTTCGCGACAGAGGGACTCGAGCTGCGATGTGAGGCAGAGTCGCGAGATGAGGAGGTTGACCACGTGTGAAAGTGGAGCGACTCTAGAGTGGTGGCTCGAGCGCACGTGTAGGCAACAACTGGGAAGTCGCGGTCGATTTTGGATTTTCTTCTCATGGTGAGGTTCGAATCCAGGAGTTGTCGATGCCGCGTAGGAGGGTTGTGTTCGCGATCGTGACAGGAAATGGCCAAATCTGGCAAGGTGGGTATCAAATCGAAGTTGTGGGACTAGATCAATTTCGAGCATCGTGATAGCGGTGTTCGTGATGAGTTTTCTTGCTCGAGCAAGGTTTGGCAGTAAGGTATGCATGTTGTTCTTTTTGATTCAAATTGGGTAATACTGTATGGATATGCTCAAAATTAGAATAATGATAGTTTAACAGTAGATTTTATTAAATAATCTATTTTCTACGATTTATAAACTTATATATGTATGTGTGTATATTTATACAGTGAAGTAAATTACTGCTGTGTTTTATAGAAAATAAAAATGGATTTTTAAATATGTACTTGTTATTTTAATGTGTGTAGTTTTATAAATGAGGGAAAAAAAGGGATTTATATATAAAACCTATTAGCTTATTTGAAAAATAGAAATAAATATAACAATATGTATTATAGTGATTAACCTATTAGTAAACTTATCTAATAATTTTGGTAACTAGAAATTTATTTATTATAGAAGAATTAGTTTAAATAAAGGTATTAGATTGAGTTAAAATTTATTAAATGGAAAATAAATTGTTTAATTAATTCAAATACTAATAAACCATATAATGTTATACAAGGTATTGAATCGTGAAGAAACCGAGCCATGGTTGAAGTGGATTGCAAAAATCTAAGGTGAGTTAATCTCACTCTTTTGGATTGCTATTTAAATTTAAATGGTTAAATAAAAAAAATTGGTTGAATGATTGAATTGATTTGATGTGCTATATTATACATAGTAGTATATATAGTATATATTGGAGTGATTGATTTCCTGCATTATATAGCGGATAGGACACTATGCGCCGCATAATAGCGGATGATATTATATTAATCCCATATACTGCGATATTCCACCTCAAAGTGGAATTGGTATTGTGCTAACGTCTGTGGACGTAGGGAAACAGGTTGGAGGGATCCAACTGGATTCCTCAAAATTATTTAGATTGTTCTAATCATTCTGTGTTATGATTATTTGATATTCTGTGATGGATTATATTGATAATTGGAATATTGGATGATGTGTTTGATTGATTATATTTGGGTATACCGAGTTATCAAAAATATATAGATTGGATTTTTGATGAGAAAATAAAAAGAGAGAATTCTTAAATAAAAATAATTTTTGAAAGTTGGATAAATTAAAAAGTGAATTAGAAAAGTTGAAAGTTGAAAAATTAAGTGATATTATGTAAAGGAATGAAGAATTTATTTTAGACAATCCAAGGTTTAAGTTTAGTGAAAGTGATAAAGAAGGAATTTGGAAATATGAAGTTGATATTTTCAGCTAAATAAGATTTTCAAATCATAATAAGAAATAAAATCTGGAGTTTATGGGTTTTGAAATAAATGAGTAAGTAAATGAAACTATTTCAAAATGGAGTAATTTGGAAATCAATTTGGAAATTGATTTAAGTGTTTGAAATGGGAACTATAAAGGAGGATGGGACTAAGAAATTTATAAACTGGGTTTATAAAACTGAAGTAATATATCAGTGGATATTTGGAAGGATAAATTCACGGTGGGAATTTATTAAAGGAATGGATATTTTTGTTTAAAAATAAATAGTGGTTTATTTTTAAGATATGTAAGAGAAGGGTATTTCTCTGAATAGCCAAGTACGTTTTCTGTAACGATCCTGAATATTGAACAATTTAATTTGTAAATATTTAATTTATTTTAAATATTTAAATGATGATTTGACTTGAATTTCAAATTATCAGAATAAATTGGCGATTAAATATTAGAATTTAATCTATTTAATGTTGAATAAGAATTTGAATTTAACTTTGAAGTTGAAATTGAATATTGAATTTGTAATTGAAATTCGAACTGATAACTTAGAAAAAAAAATAGTTGGATTTACGAATTATTTTTTTTCTTTATAAATTTATAAATTGATAGTTAGTTTAATAACATTTTCTTTAACTTAAATAAAAGGAATAAAATTTTAATCAATATAAAACAAATTGAGAAACACGTTAATATAAATTTATGTTTGATAAATGAACTGCAAAACGTTTATATGTTTATTTAAGAAAATAATTTACAAAACAAATTGAATTTAAAATGGAAAAAAATATATAAAAATAAACATAAAAT
Source organism: Allium cepa (assembly GCA_030765085.1). Taxonomy (NCBI): domain Eukaryota; kingdom Viridiplantae; phylum Streptophyta; class Magnoliopsida; order Asparagales; family Amaryllidaceae; genus Allium; species Allium cepa. Next base: position 59,214,329 of record CM060930.1, read on the forward strand.
AAATAAATAAATAAAAAATAAATAAAATAATAAGACATGTACACTACCTTACCTATCAGCTACACACACCATTATTTACGCCCAAATTCGTGCCTTCAAACATGCCTTAACCCATGCCTTCAACTCTGCAAAAATCACGATCCCTTCTCCTTAAAACACGAAGCACCCCCTCCCTCATCATTTCAGAGCTTACGGAAAAAAAAAAAAAGAAACAATGGCGGCCTAAAATCGCCGTTCCTCTTCAACAGCTTGGGTTTCATCCTTCAACCAAAATTAGGGTTTTCGCACGAGTTCGTCTCCTTGCTTCGGTGAAAGGTGAGTTCTTTACTCACGATTAATTTAGATTCAAGTTTTTAAATTTGGTTGAATTGAATGTTTGGTTGCATGCTTTGTTTTGGGTGATATTTGCTATCAATTGCTCTGATAATTCTATTTTAACTGATGAAAACAGATGCTATTTGAATTGCTTTTAAATTGATAAGAACAGATACTATATAAATTGTTTTAAACTGATATGAGCAGATTTGTCACTGCATGTTGGTTGTTGGTTGTTTGCTATCATTTGCTTTTTGCTCTCGGTCAATTTGATTTAAACTGTTGAGAACAAATGCTAATTGATATTTGATATAAACTGTGAAGAACAGATGCTATTGATTTTAATTTTAAATTGGTGAGAACAGACACTATTTGGAATTTAATTTAAATTGTTAAGAACAGATGCTACTTGAATTTGATTTAAACTGTTAAAAACAGATGCTATATGATATTGTTTTTTTTACTGATAAGAACAGATGCAATCAAATCTTGTGTACTTGAATTCCTGAATGAATATGATGGCTTGAATTAAATGAATGAAATGCATGTGTTTTGCTTTTCTGGAAACATTGTTCTTGGGTGTATGCGTGTATATATATAAGTATTTCAACCCAATTTTCTTTGTTATTTGAAATGACTGTGAGCAAAACTGAAACTTTTAAGGTTAAAACACTTTTATTACCCAGTATATATATAGCCATGAATGGAGGTAATGACTCAAAGCCATCTTGAATGGATGATTAAGTTGTGTTATTTGATAAGAGAAAAGGATGATCTGGAATGTTGTTAAATATGCCTGATTGTTGAATGTATTAGTGCATACATGTTTTGAATGTTTGTATATCTGTGCATATGCCTCTGTTTAAACAGTATAGGCTAAACCTATTTTTCTTTGAAATTTAAATCCTCCTTATAAAATTGATGTTATGCTTTAATCTTTAAAGAAAATCTGTTCATTTTAAATCTGAAGCTTTTAATGTTAAGAAAATTTCGAACCCAGTTTCATTTGTTTTGATTTGATCCTTTGCTTTGTTTCACTGGTACCTTTCATTTTGTCTGCACTGTCCACTGCAGTCTCCTCATTTATGCATTTAGACTTGACTGTTGCACTTGTAGTTGCATTCCATTTTGTTGCACTTGAACTTAACTATTGTCTGCATCGTCCACTTATGTACATGTTTGGCTTTGGGGTCTTCATATTTTGCCCTCTTAGTTGATTTGCATTTTACCATGCTGTTATCTGTACTCATGTTCTTGCAGTCATATTGGCATGGAGTTGCATTAATACTGTTGGTCTTTTGTAGCATTGAGTTGCACTGTAATTGTCCTGTCCACTGTTTCATTTAGTTTGCATTGGTCACCTGTATCATGTTTTTTCTCCTCTCTGTTTTAAATTGCAGACTCAAACTAAATAGGAAAATTGTATCTTCCCATTTAAATGAATTTAAGTTATAAATTCTAAAAAGAATATGCCTGTAACAATATAAACAGAAAAATGAAGGGAAAGATTAAGTAATCAAGCAAGATCCCAGATTTAGAAATAGAACCTGCCTTCCTGTTAACAATGTGAGTAAACCCATTTTAAAAAAAAAACTTGAATTTGTTTGAATCTCTGGTTTGCATGTGATGATGCTTGAAAATTTATTGAGTAGTATACCTTACATTTTTGTTGAGAGGTGACTGTAGGTGTATATGTATGTTAATACTGATATGCTATATCAAAAAAAAAAAAAAAATGAAATGAACTGAGTGCATTGGGTTGTCTCAGCCTTGAACCTTTGTAGTTGCATTCCATCTTGTTGCATTTGGTTTATTTTGTTTGCACCCATCTGTAGTCTGCACCACCATATGCTTTTGTAGCTTGATCTTTGTTGAACATGTGTTTTGCTATACTGTTCGCTTGAGTTTGAAATTATTGTCTCATTTGAAACAGTGCAGTCCCTTTGTTTTTGAGATATATGCATGTTGACTAGTTCAGTTGCTCATATATGTTGATTCACTGACGCATTTCTTATGGTCTGTTTCTTTGTTGTTATGAGCTTAATGAGTTGTTCTCATTTTGGTCTGCACTCTGTAAACTTCGAGTGGTATTTGTGAATCTTTTGATGCTTCATGTCTTTGGCATTTCTGAGTCTCTGCCCTTGGCTGCCTGTTTTGACAGTGCTGTTTGCACTGTGTCACTTGAGACTGCTGCCTGTACTTGTGTTTCTTGTTCATTGCACTGTGCTGCTGTGTATTATTTGTACTTGTGCAACCTCACTTTGACTTGTACATGATTTGTAGATTGTGCTTTTGTTTGGTGCACACGTGTTGGCGAGGCAGTGCACATGTGTACAAATATATGTGTGCACTGCAGCCACACAGGATTGATAGATTTCGAAAAATAATAATTAATTTAATTGATATTGTTAATGTGAAAATCCATAATAGATTTAAATTGATTCATGTGATTCGTCATCTCTGTTACCATTTTATTCAGTTCATTACAAATTTAATTATTTGAATAAAGATTAATCCTGAATCGAGTGTTTTTGTGTTTGCAATAAACGCTCGGGTCAGACCGAGTATTTTTACAGCTTGAAGATTTTCAGGCAGCGAAGTTAGAGAGAGAGGAAAGCACTCCACTAAAAGTTTTTCTAGAAAATTTTCTTGTACTTAATGAAAATAAATTGTTCTGCTGTATAAAATTTAATGCATTGTACAAACTCTGATATATGTATGTAAGAAAAATTCATTTATGAATAATATTATGATTATTCTGTGATTCTGTGGCTGATTCTGTTTAAACTTTATAAACTGAACAACAATCCGTCATTTTGAACGTTTCGAGTTGGTTTAATTACCGACTAGAGGCGGTCAGAGCGGCGGGTCATTACAAAAGTGGTATCAGAGCTTTGGTTTACTCAAAGCTCAGTTTATGATGTAATATGCAAATATTTAGCATGAAAGATTTCAAGTTTAAAAATCTGAGTTTTGTAAGTCAAAAATTTGGTAAAAGACTTTTGTGTCTTGATTATTGAAATTGATGAACAAAACTAGTGAAATAAAATAAATGGAATGAATCCTATATTTATTTGTGAGTTTGAAACTTGATAAAATTGTGTAGGATATAAATATCGGTGAGATTTTAGCAATCGTTTTCCTAACTTATAATTTCGGGACGAAATTCTTTTAAGTAGGGGAGATTGTAACGATCCTGAATATTGAACAATTTAATTTGTAAATATTTAATTTATTTTAAATATTTAAATGATGATTTGACTTGAATTTCAAATTATCAAAATAAATTGGCGATTAAATATTAGAATTTAATCTATTTAATGTTGAATAAGAATTTGAATTTAACTTTGAAGTTGAAATTGAATATTGAATTTGTAATTGAAATTCGAACTGATAACTTAGAAAAAAAAATAGTTGGATTTACGAACTATTTTTTTTCTTTATAAATTTATAAATTGATAGTTAGTTTAATAACATTTTCTTTAACTTAAATAAAAGGAATAAAATTTTAATCAATATAAAACAAATTGAGAAACACATTAATATAAATTTATGTTTGATAAATGAACTGCAAAACGTTTATATGTTTATTTAAGAAAATAATTTACAAAACAAATTGAATTTAAAATGGAAAAAAAATATAAAAATAAACATAAAATAAATAAATAAATAAAATAATAAGACATGTACACTACCTTACCTATCAGCTACACACGCCATTATTTACGCCCAAATTCGTGCCTTCAAACATGCCTTAACCCACGCCTTCAACTCTGCAAAAATCACGATCCCTTCTCCTTAAAACACGAAGCACCCCCTCCCTCATCATTTCAGAGCTTACGGAAAAAAAGAAGAAAAAAGAAAAGAAACAATGGCGGCCTAAAATCGCCGTTCCTCTTCAACAGCTAGGGTTTCGTCCTTCAACCAAAATTAGGGTTTTCGCACGAGTTTGTCTCCTTGCTTCGGTGAAAGTTGAGTTCTTTACTCACGATTAATTTAGATTCAAGTTTTTAAATTTGGTTGAATTGAATGTTTGGTTGCATGCTATGTTTTGGGTGATATTTGCTATCAATTGCTCTGATAATTCGATTTTAACTGATGAAAACAGATGCTATTTGAATTGCTTTTAAATTGATAAGAACAGATACTATATAAATTGTTTTAAACTGATATGAGCAGATTTGTCACTGCATGTTGGTTGTTGGTTGTTTGCTATCATTTGCTTTTTGCTCTCGGTCAATTTGATTTAAACTGTTGAGAACAAATGCTAATTGATATTTGATATAAACTGTTAAGAACAGATGCTATTGATTTTAATTTTAAATTGGTGAGAACAGACACTATTTGGAATTTAATTTAAATTGTTAAGAACAGATGCTACTTGAATTTGATTTAAACTATTAAAAACAAATGCTATATGATATTTTTTTTTACTGATAAGAACAGAAGCAATCAAATCTTGTGTACTTGAATTCCTGAATGAATATGATGGCTTGAATTAAATGAATGAAATGCATGTGTTTTGCTTTTCTGGAAACATTGTTCTTGGGTGTATGCGTGTATATATATAAGTATTTCAACCCAATTTTCTTTGTTATTTGAAATGACTGTGAGCAAAACTGAAACTTTTAAGGTTAAAACACTTTTATTACCCAGTATATATATAGCCATGAATGGAGGTAATGACTCAAAGCCATCTTGAATGGATGATTAAGTTGTGTTATTTGATAAGAGAAAAGGATGATCTGGAATGTTGTTAAATATGCCTGAATGTTGAATGTATCAGTGCATACATGTTTTGAATGTTTGTATATCTGTGCATATGCCTCTGTTTAAACAGTATAGGCTAAACCTATTTTTCTTTGAAATTTAAATCCTCCTTATAAAATTGATGTTATGCTTTAATCTTTAAAGAAAATCTGTTCATTTTAAATCTGAAGCTTTTAATGTTAAGAAAATTTTGAACCCAGTTTCATTTGTTTTGATTTGATCCTTTGCTTTGTTTCACTGGTACCTTTCATTTTGTCTGCACTGTCCACTGCAGTCTCCTCATTTATGCATTTAGACTTGACTGTTGCACTTGTAGTTGCATTCCATTTTGTTGCACTTGAACTTAACTATTGTCTGCATCGTCCACTTATGTACATGTTTGGCTTTGGGGTCTTCATATTTTGCCCTCTTAGTTGATTTGCATTTTACCATGCTGTTATCTGTACTCATGTTCTTGCAGTCATATTGGCATGGAGTTGCATTAATACTGTTGGTCTTTTGTAGCATTGAGTTGCACTGTAATTGTCCTGTCCACTGTTTCGTTTAGTTTGCATTGGTCACCTGTATCATGTTTTTGCTCCTCTCTGTTTTAAATTGCAGACTCAAACTAAATAGGAAAATTGTATCTTCCCATTTAAATGAATTTAAGTTATAAATTCTAAAAAGAATATGCCTGTAACAATATAAACAGAAAATTGAAGGGAAAGATTAAGTAATCAAGCAAGATCCCAGATTTAGAAATAGAACCTGCCTTCCTGTTAACAATGTGAGTAAACCCATTTTAAAATAAAAAAAAACTTGAATTTGTTTGAATCTCTGGTTTGCATGTGATGATGCTTGAAAATTTGTTGAGTAGTATACCTTACATTTTTGTTGAGAGGTGACTGTAGGTGTATATGTATGTTAATACTGATATGCTATATCAAAACAAAAAAAATGAAATGAACTGAGTGCATTGGGTTGTCTCAGCCTTGAACCTTTGCAGTGCATTCCATCTTGTTGCATTTGGTTTATTTTGTTTGCACCCATCTGTAGTCTGCACCACCATATGCTTTTGTAGCTTGATCTTTGTTGAACATGTGTTTTGCTATACTGTTCGCTTGAGTTTGAAATTATTGTCTCATTTGAAACATTGCAGTCCCTTTGTTTTTGAGATATATGCATGTTGACTAGTTCACTTGCTCATATATGTTGATTCACTGATGCATTTCTTATGGTCTATTTCTTTGTTGTTATGAGCTTAATGAGTTGTGCTCATTTTGGTCTGCACTCTGTAAACTTCGAGTGGTATTTGTGAATCTTTTGATGCTTCATGTCTTTGGCATTTCTGAGTCTCTGCCCTTGGCTGCCTGTTTTGACAGTGCTGTTTGCACTGTGTCACTTGAGACTGCTGCCTGTACTTGTGTTTCTTGTTCATTGCACTGTGCTGCTGTGTATTATTTGTACTTGTGCAACCTCACTTTGACTTGTACATGATTTGTAGATTGTGCTTTTGTTTGGTGCACACGTGTTGGCGAGGCCGTGCACATGTGTACAAATATATGTGTGCACTGCAGCCACACAGGATTGATAGATTTCGAAAAAAAAAATTAATTTAATTGATATTGTTAATGTGAAAATCCATAATAGATTTAAATTGATTCATGTGATTCGTCATCTCTGTTACCATTTTATTCAGTTCATTACAAATTTAATTACTTGAATAAAGATTAATCCTAACTCGAGTGTTTTTGTGTTTGCAATAAATGCTCGGGTCAGACCGAGTATTTTTACAGCTTGAAGATTTTCAGGCAGCGAAGTTAGAGAGAGAGGAAAGCACTCCACTAAAAGTTTTTCTAGAAAATTTTCTTGTACTTAATGAAAATAAATTGTTCCGCTGTATAAAATTTAATGCATTGTACAAACTCTGATATATGTATGTAAGAAAAATTCATTTATGAATAATATTATGATTATTCTGTGATTCTGTGGCTGATTCTGTTTAAACTTTATAAACTGAACAACAATCCGTCATTTTGAACGTTTCGAGTTGGTTTAATTACCGACTAGAGGCGGTCAGAGCGGCGGGTCGTTACATTTTCAAAACAAATTTTTAAGTATAAGTAAAAAGTTTAAGTTGTTTAAAAGAATGTTTTAGGAAAGTTATTATGTAACGACCCGGAAATTTCGATCCCGAAATTTCCAGATAGTTAAGAAATGAAGAAAAGAAAGAAGAAAGAGATAGAAGAAGAACAGAAAAGAAACACACAATCTCACATTCGCAGCGGATAAAATATAATACCACATAAATAATAGTTTTACAAGAAGAACTATATCATTACATTTATATCTTTATATATCAGAGTTACATCATTAAACAAACACCAGACAGTTAAAAATTAACTTGTTCCAGATAAATACAGCGAAACTCCTCATACGTTTCTGCCATCTAGCTCGCCTCCTGAGCTCCAGAACGTCCTTACCTGAAAATCTGTAATACTCGGTCTGACCCGAGCATTACATCAAAGTAACACCCGAGTCAGGCTGGAAACCAGCGTGAGTAAACCCATTTAACTTGGAATACAAAAGCATACAATTTATATAAACCCGGGGTAACTTATATCGATCTACACTTCACAAGTTATTATACTTCAACCATATCACACATCAATTTCTAAGTGCCAAAACTTATATTTAAATGGTCCACTTTACTTAAATCATTCCACTTCAACCTATCAGATCCACATATCAAATTATAAGAATAGAAGTGGTTTCGAGTATTCATTAATACCCTACTCCGGTCTCTTCGAAACCATTGTCAACTTAACTTAAATTATTCAAGTGAAATACGAATCTACTTAAAATACAGGGTGTCACGGTAATTCATCATCAATAGATAACCACACTTTCATAGTTTAAATCAAACATATCATATCACATAGCATCACGAACCACCTATTAAGGATAATAACTAATCAAGGCTTCCAATATGATTCTAATAATCCTTTAATTACATTTAAGTAATCAACCCTTAATTAATTTCTCAAACTAATTATCCTTAACCCAACACAGTAATTATCCTTTAATTACTTCATTAATTAATTACCAACCAAAATTATTAATTACCCTTGATTAATAACATTAGTAATTAATCACCCTTATTTTCTTCACTAAATAAATTAATTATTCCTTAATTAATTATTTCTAATTAATCCCTTGATTAATTATACAAGGAAATCTAATCCAAATTCCTTTCATTAATATTCACTTATTCAATTAATTACATCCAATAATATCCATTACTTACTTACCTAAGTAATTTATTTATCAAATCATCATGTGATTCTTTTAAATTAATTAAACTGAATTAACTAGCTTAAACTAATTAGGATAAACTCAATTAATTACAATGAGTAATTAATTCCTTAATCACTTCCATAAAGTAATTACACTTAAACAACTTCACAAATGATTATTCTTAATCAATTAATCTAATTAATTATTAATAATTAATCACATTAATTAATTATTAAATAATCCTATGTTAATAACCTTCATTAACCATTAACACATCTTTAATTACTTCTCGAAAGTAATTACTAAGATTAATCAACATTAGTTACAAATTTAATTATCTATAAAACCCATTAATTAATCTCTAAGTATATAATTAACCAAGTGATAATCTAAAACTTAAATATTTTTTTTAATTATTTGATTAATGAATTCAAATCATTAATTTATTAAATTAACTAATTACAAATCTTAATTACCTTAATCATTTTAATGAATTATAAATCATTAAATTCTGATTAACTTTGAGGTAATCATTAATCTTATTAATGATGATTAAATTACCACTAACAAGGTATTTAAAATCAATTTGTTTTCTTTTAGTTTTCCTTTAAATCCTAATTTAAATTCAAGAATCAAATTAAATCTAATTTTAACTTAAACAAAGTTTAAGAATTCAAAAACCTTTTAATTTTAAAGAATTACATATCTTCTAAGGAAAACTTACAATAGGTTTAAACCCACATTCAATTTAAATCAATTTAAAATATGCTTTAAATATTCCAAGTTATTTTTAAACATTTTAAATTCAAATAAAACTTTATTTTATTTCAAACTAGAATTCAAACCTATTTAGATTTAGATTCAAACTTGTTTTTTTTTTAAAACTTTTGTTTAAAACCTGCTTTACTTCACTATTTAAATTTAGTTTTCAAATTTCAAAACTGCACACAGTCAGGTTTCTCAAACCTGAAACAAAAAAACTACTCGAGCCCACTCTCCTTTACTCTGAGCCTTTCCCCACTTGACTTCGGGTGAACACTCAAATGCCTCGGGTATCTATCGAGTAAAAACTGCATCCTCCCACAACTAAACATCAGATCGCCTGAATAAGCACACCGTGCACATGCACAGTTCATCCATGCCGCCGCTACCTCCGGTGACTCCTCACCCACATCGGCGATCGACCACTTAAACAATCCCGACCCTCAAACTATCGCCACGAAACCCAAAACAAATTTGAGCCTTCCTCTTGAACTGGAAACTCATAATCTCCTCAGAAAATCTCCTCATCAAAGAAATTCTGACCACCAGAACAGTTGTGACTTCGCCAACACCTTCGTCCACGTCTCCAGTATGTCTCCTCCAAGTTTGGCCGAGCTCGATGCTTTAACAGTGGCAAACGTCCCCAAAATCAGACCACCATTTCTAACCCCCTTTAAGCCTTAATTCATACTACGATCGACAACACGACCATCGAACGCCACCGTCGCCATTTTTCTAGTGTCGCCTGACATTCCGTCTACCTACATGCCAAATCTCAAACCCCCACATGACGCCGATCAACGACAAATGCCAAAAGTACCAAAATTGGTCATACCGAGTTTCCCCGACATACTCAATCCTTAAAATCCAAAAAATTATATCAAAATTCAAGATCTTCTACCCAGAATCCGTACATGCAATCCAATCTCGAAACTGCATTCATAAAATTTTGACCAAATTACAATTCATTGTTATATATTCTTTTTTTCAAATTTCCAGACAATTTTTCAAGATAAATTTCAGGAATAATTTTTAATAATGTTATTGTATGATTTCAACGTTTTTATTCAAAAATCAAAGGTTAACTGTGATTCGAGGATGAAACAATGGATTTGGGTAGGAAATCAAACACTGATATATCAACAAAGTCTGTATTTTCATAGTCACTTTCATCCAATACTAATTAAAACTACATGCATTCATCTTAATCTCAGTATTTCAGCTAAGAACATAATTTTATATACACAACATCAATATGAAGTCCAAGATTAAACTATTTAAAGTGGATTTACTCACTTGTTGAAGAAGATCAGAGGGCTTACACTATAAAAAAATTGGAAGTGTTTCCTACTGGCAAAACTGAAACTGAAACTTTGTATTGTTCTAACCCTCATCTGGCTTTAATTATCCTTCGAACAGAACCAGATCTTCTTTGATCATGCTTTAATTATTGAGGTGAAACTTTTGTCTTGAATTTGTTATAGAATTTATCTGGAATTTTGCTTTAGGCTGCAGTTTGGATTTGGAATTGTTTATCTTCAGTTTTTTTTTTCTTTTTTAAAATTACAAAGAGTACTTGTTTGATACTTATTTGGTTTGAATATTGTTGACCATTCTTGATCTTCTTCAGATCAGTTTTGAAAATGAGGAAAATGGTCTTGTTATTATTATTATTTTATTAAATTTTACAATACAAATGGAACAACTTTGCGACTTGTTATCTTATAGGATGTTTGGTTTACACATGTACGTTGCAATTTACAGGTGTCCTAAATATTATGATATTTTCAAGTATTAACTCTTTCTTTATTAAATCTTTTAAGTGAATATATGTATTTATGTTAAAAATGTTTGGTTCCATTTTAATAAGCTTTTAAACTTAATAAATATACAATTGAAAATTTATGTAACCTTTGTCTGTAAATAATTTATGTTTTGCCCCAAATAAATATATTTGATGCCTATATGTTTGTGAGTGTTAGTTTAACTCTAACTTTTGATTAACAATTTTTTTTTTAAATTTATTTATTATTTAGCTTGAGTTTAAAATAAGGATTTAATTAAAGTTCATTTACATTTCTTTTATATTAACTTATATGTCATATTAATATGTACCTATTCCAACTATATTTATAATATTGTATATGTATATTATTTATTATTCAGGAAGATTTAAAATTCAACACTTGTATTATAGTTTTAAACCTATGTTCATATATATATATTCAGATATTTGTCAGAATTTTATCTGTTTGATTTACAAAATAAAATTTTAACCCTGAAAATTACCAATTATCATATGCCCGAAAATTCGGGTTATTACATTCCTCCCCCCTTTGAATCTTTTCGTCCTTGAAAAGGAACGAAACCAAAATTTATTAAATATATAAAACCAGTTAAAATATTCTTTGATCATTTTAAAATACCTTTAAAATCTGTATGATATTGTTAAAGTAGTTTTATAAAAATACCTTTATAACTCGATGTCTCGACCAGTCCATCCTTGTTCTTATAGAAATTCGGTCGTACGTTGATCAGGCGTAGGACTGAAAATCTATAAATACTTGGCAGACTCGTTTTCAACATCCAGTGAAAATACTTGGAAAATAATTTTATTGAAAATATCAAAAACGTTTCGAAAATAGAGGAAATATCTTTGGTGAGAATGCTCTGGAAATCATCACCCGCATCCATGGTCACAGTTACATTCCAGGGTTACGTTGCCGTCGCAGCAAAAGTCCATGTAACTGCAGGCTCTCCTCGGCCTCTCGATTACGCCATGGAACCCACACAACAGATCACAGTTACATCCAGGGTTACGTTGTCGTCGCAGCAAAAGTCCATGTAACTGTTGGCTCTCAGCGGCCTCTGATTTTCGCTGTCGAAATGAAAACTCTCCACTCCTACATAGGTCGCAGTCTACCGATATAAAATCAAACGCAGACTGTTGGCTCTCAGCGGCACACACGACTTTCGCTATGTTATACCATAGGTCGCAGTTACATCCTGGGTAAGCTGTCGTCGCAGCAAAAGTCCATGTAACTGTTGGCTCTCAGCGGCCTCTGATTTTCGCTATCGAAATGAAACCTCTCCACTCCTACATAGGTCGTAGTCTACCGATATAAAATCAAACGCAGACTGTTGGCTCTCAGCGGCACACACGACTTTCGCTATGTTATACCATAGGTCGCAGTTACATCCTGGGTTACGTTGCCGTTGCAGAAAAGTCCATGTAACTGTTGGCTCTCAGCGGCACACAAGACTTTCGCTATGGTATACCCTACTCAAAATCCCCAAGAACTAGTTTTGTCCGGACTCCTCACAGGATCAACTTTAGAACCCCCCCTTGGGGCTCAAGGCAGTACCACCCGGTGGTACTCCTGAGAAGTTCATTTCAAGGAAGCGCCTTTTTCCCCAGAGCCATCATCAAAACATTTTATACTATACATATATAGTATCTTTAAATCATACACCTAGTATGAACTCATACAAAGCTCCTTTACACAAAATCGATTATCCCAAAATCGATAATTCTCAAACTAGGCTTTCCAAATTTAATATTGATTTTACCCAAAAATCAAAAGCCTTTCCAAATCCATAGGTTCCCAAAACCCTTTTTCGAAAATCCTCATATGATCCTTTACATATATATGTATATAAAGATATATATAATTTTTAAAACTCTAGATCATTTTCAAACTTGTATAAAACTCCTTTTATACTTCAAACACTTTCAAAAACCCTTTTCTTCTGGCAAAAGATTCAACAAGGGAAGTTTTATTTTATAAATCAAAGATATTTACTTTGTTTACTCAAAATCAAATATTCAAATTTGATTACTCTTTACAAAACCACTTACCATGTCACTTACTTCCATAAACAAAATTTCAACCATAGAAATATCCAATTTCCACTTTACTTCATCGTATATTTCACAAAATATATTTTTCATTTCAAAAACAATTTCACATTTCTTATCCACAAATTCACTATGTCAATTTTATTCAAATTCGTACGATGTACACATATCATCCGTACGCTATACCAATAGATCGCTCACTCGATCACAAAATTTCATTTCCGAACTAGTATTGTCCACCCGACTTCCTAGTGAGGACACATATTTAGTTTCTTGATCAGAAACCGTCATTCTCCTTGCATAGTCATAACTATGATAGGGAATATCCAGAACCAATCAGCAATCCATATCCAGGTTCGCCTTCAAAAATCGAGTGGAAATTCCAACTTGGATCGATATAACTATCCCGAAATTCTGTGCTCGAACCTGGATCAAATTATTATGCGAATAGAATAACATACGTACACCCTATGTATTTATCTTAATTGGTTATTGGCCAAATCAATTCTATTTCTATTCACATTCACTTTGATTTTCATTCACTTGCTCACAATTACTACAATCCATTTGGATTATCACCTCTATTCTTATCGTGATTGGGTATTTAACCAATAACAGTTTGAACTCCGACCAGTTTATTTAGAAACTAACTTGTAATTTTAAAAATAGGTAAGTAGTTGGAAAATAATTACTAGTTTGTAAAATAGGTGTAAAATAGTTAGAAAATAATTATAGAAATTTTAGATAATTGCAAAATAATAGTATGATAGTAATTAGTTTTGTAAAATAGTTGAAATATAGTAATTAGTTCATAAAATAGTTGGAAAATTGTTAAACAGTTTCAAAAATAATTGTAAAACAAATATAAGATAGTTTAGCTTTTAAAAGAAAGGTTGTATATATAATAAATAACTTGGAAAAATAGGTTTATATTAAAACAATTTATATTAAAAATAGTCCAGAGTCAAAACTGCTCAATTCCCAATCTTCATTCTCAATCAATTCAATTTAAATTTCCTCTTCCATTTAAATTGACCCAATTTCAATTTTAAATAACTCCAATTTCCATTGGATTTGATTTATTCCCAATTCAAGTTGAATTCCTCAGTTCTTTCCAAATTTAACTTTATTCAATCATCATCTCAAATTTTACTAATTCAAATAAATTTCAATTGAACTTGTTCCAATTTCAATTCATTTCAACTCCAGATTGAATTAATCCCAAATTCATACTTTATTTCCAAATCAAGTTGAATTATTCTTGATTTCCTCCCAAATTCAATTCAAATTCCATTTGACTTAAAAAATTATTCAACTCTAATTACAATTTCAGATTATTCAAATCAATCCAATTCATATTTTCCATTTGAATCATATACTCATACATCTTCAATCACCCATTTCAATTAATTCAAATCAAAATCAATTTGAACCAATTTCAAGTTCCAGTTCACTATGAACCATCTCGAATTACATAAATTCGAGTTAATACTTCAATTGTTGATTTAATTCCTTTAAATTAATTTTCCTTATATCCCAACAATGGATTACCATACTTCACTTCTCATTCATTTAAACAAATCCTGTAACAACCCGCATATTTATCGATTTTTATATTTAAATATTTTATTTAAATATTTTATCGTTAATCGGATTTTGTTCCGAAGCTACTTTTTGCAAACGGTCAAATTAGGACTCGAGACCACTTCCATTGAGTTCGAAACGTCGTTTGCAATCTTCTAAGTATAAACGTTGATATGTTTGGGGTTAGTGGAATTTCACCACTTTTTCACTCGAGCCTTTGGTTTGGACTTTTAGCCCATTAGGCCCAAGTTCCACCCCCCTTCTTCTTCATTGCTTCATTTCATTTCCTAACACTAAAGCTTCAACAAAAATGGTGAATGGAATGAGAAATTAAAACTCCAAAGTCTTTGTTTTATTGCAACTCCAACACTCAACTCCAAATTCAAGAAGAAGACATCGGATTCAAGCTTGTGGTTGCTTCTCCATTTGCCTTCAAGCTTTGTTCTTCATTTTCATTGGGTTTTGGAGCAAAGGTGAGATTTTTATCTCACAATTCTAGTCTATAACTATATTGGACTGTTGGGAATGATTCCCCATCACTTTAGCATGTATATTTGCATTTGGTTTGGATTGGATTGGCGAAAAACTCCAATTTTTAGTTGTTTGGTGAACTTCCTGAGCTTAGGTCGCTCTGCCCAGGTATAGGTCGCTCGGAATCATTAGCTCGCGCGTGTGGAAAAGTCAAGGCCTGCATATTTCGTTCGCCTCGGATTTAGGTCGCCTCGGATTTAGGTCGTAGGTCGTTGGACTTTAGGTCGTTCGCGTATAGGTCGTTCGGCCTTGCCTGCCTCATTAGGTCGTGGGACCTTAGGTCGTAGGTCGTTAGGCTTAGGTCGTTAATTCGTTCCCTCTGTTGGAAACGCCTCCTCGGTCTTAGGTCGTTAGACCTTAGGTCGTTAGACCCTGAGTTGTTCCGCCTTCATTTAGCTCGCGCACTTCTTTAGGTCGCATACTCCTTTAGGTCGCATGACTCCCATCCCTTTAGGTCGTTGGACCTTGTTTTCCTTAGGTCGTTGGACCTTATTTTCCTTAGGTCGTTGGACCCTGTTTCCTTTAGGTCGTATGACCCACTAGGTCGCTTGGCCCCTTAGGTCGCGACATTTTTAGGTCGTGTTACCTATATACCCCTAGGTCGAAAGACCTTAGGTCGTGCACCTTTAGGTCGCGAACACCTTTAGGTCGCGAACCACTTTAGGTCGCATGACCTCGTCTCCGTTAGGTCGTGAACCTTGTTAGGTCGCGAACACCTTTAGGTCGCGAACCACTTTAGGTCGCATGACCTCGTTTCCGTTAGGTCGCGAACCCATTTTAGGTCGCATGACCTTTACCCTTTAGGTCGCTGGACCACTAGGTCGTGCCCCTTAGACCCCTAGGTCGCAACCATTAGGTCGCTCGACTCTATCCCTCTTAGGTCGTTAGACCTCATTTTGTCTTCACTAAGTCGTACCATTTTGGGCAGGTCGAACCCCGTAAGCGGTGGCGTTGCCCCCGCAACCCCACCTTGGGGGGTTGCCACCCCCCCTGGACCCCCCCTCCGTAGGGGATCTTATCTGAAAAACATTGAGCTGATTTGCTTGGATTTTATTCACATCTCCGTATGCGATTTTTGTGACTGATTGTTTCTACAATTGCTTCTGTGTTTTGTCACTTTAAAATATAAAGGTTTCAATACTAGTAGTAAATATCAAAACTCTTTTAACAAACAATTTCAACTCTATTTTTAATAACAAAGCTCTTTTCTTAAACCGTTTTCTTATCTATTAGTATATACAAGCCTTTACCTCACTCGGATGAGAAATCTAATTAAACGACTTAGTAAAACAAGTGGTATGAAACGCTTGCGTTCACTTCGTCGGTTAATTCTTGGACTTGTTCGATTGAACCTCTTGTGACAATTTTATTAGTGAAGATTTACAGTTTGTTCGTAAATATTTAAGTTAAGCAAGTGGTTATGGGACATGATGCTAAACTTCTATATTTACTAGCTTAGTGTAATTGACACTTCTCGTTGATCTTGATGATCGCTTTATGAATTAGACTAGCAATTGCGCGATGTCTCTTTCATTGCAAGGTTAGACTAGACACCACTTGTGTGATTCCATTCACACATACCTTTCTGCTTTTTGGTTAGTCTTGACCTTAATCTGTGTTATTCCATTCACACATGCGGGGTAGCTCCCCATGGTCTTCGGACCGTCATGTGATAGGCCTCTTTCCCTTTTAATGATTTCTGGATTTCTTGTGTTGATTTCTGGAATTTATCTCTTTGACTTGTCATGAGTACAAGTTTAGGGTATGATGCCCTCTTTGGATCTTTGAGAAGATTCTTGTGATATTGATTTATCTCTTATCGGTTGATCTCCTGTTGATCATTATTTGCATACTTATAGTAGTATGTCAGTATGGATATTTTATGTTTATGCCATATCTTTTATTTTATATCATGTCATCTGATATTTATAGCTAGACTGATCCGTTTATTATTTTCTTATAAATAATACTCGGGTCAGACCGAGATGTTACAGGTGCTACTGCTTGACTCCTCCCCTAGTGATTCACTACTCAGACTTTTGGCTACTTGTTTAGATTAGCAGCTTTTGTTGTTTACACTTGAGATATAGACTCATAGCTGTATTCTTTTGTATAGCACGCGTTGCTATTCTTTTGTATTATCGTGGATCTTTTTAGACCACTACTCTGATGTACACTTTTATGTGATATATATTCATATCTCTTTCCGCCTTTGTGATATGGATATCTGTGATTGATTCGCATGTTATGCTTACTTCTATATTTGTTTCCAAAGATTATTTTATAGCCACCGTGTGATAAGAAATTACATGGATGGTCGCTCCTCAACAGCCTTATTCTCCGCGCTAGTTGACAGCACTACACCGTAGTGTTCTTGGCTAGCGTGGGTATAGAGGTGGGGCGCCACAAATCCAATTCACAATTTAAAGACTATTAATAACAATAGGTTGATATCATCCAATTCATCTTAAAACACCCATCAATTTCCAATTTCCAGATCTCAAACCCATTTGAGACCACACAAACTCCCAATTCAAATTAACCATTTAACTCTCCAAGTTAAACCCCAATTTCATCTTGAAATTTCCAAATCATGTTCATCATTCCAACTTATTTAACTTTTTCCCAAGTTAAACTCAATTCACATGATCCAGTCAACCTTACCCAATTTGAAATTCCATTTCAAATTTTAAACTTCTCATAAATAATCTTTCCACTTATTAAGTTCAAAAACTTTTCACCTTGGGTATCATATCTTATTCCAAACTCAAAACTCACCATTTAGAGTTTATTTCCAACCACCTTTTATATATATCCACATGTATAAATATTAATTTCTTTTACATACCAAGTTATACTTCAAAATTTTAAACCACCTTTGGTTTTAATTCAAAACAAAATTCTTTTTAAATTTTCAAACAACTCTTGTTTGAAATAGGACCATTTCATTCAAATTCATTAAATAATATTATTTTTTATTTCTTTAAATTAATCACATCATTAATTAATTCCAATTAATCACATTTGGTAACTAACTTATTTCTTAATTACCTTCATTAAGTAATTATCCTTTAAATTACTTACCTCTAATTACTTCATTAAGTAACTCCTTCTTATTTGTCAATTCCAATTATTATCCGTTAATTAATCTCATTAAATAAAGTTTAATTAATTACATAAATTAATTGATTATCCTTATCCTGTAACCTTTCCTAATTTCAAGATTTAATTTCAGTTTGAATCCATTTCAAACTTGTCTTTAATTTAATTTCAATTTGGTTGTAATTCTATTACCACTTAATTCTTACTTTTACTTTTGATTTAATTAATACTACAACCAATTTCCTTAATATAATAGATAATCTATTTCTTGTATAAGATTCTTTTACTTTTGAAATAATTTAAAAATCTTTATATAAGAAAATAACAAGTACGCTCTCTCATATATATACACTCAACTCATTATAGGGTACCACTTACCCTATCCTTAATGAGTAATCCCTAACAGAGCCAAGGTTCTCGCTTAACCTTCTGCTCTGATACCAAATGTAACGACCCGGAAATTTCGATCTCGAAATTTCCAGATAGTTAAGAAAAGAAGAAAATAAAGAAGAAAGAGATAGAAGAAGAACAGAAAAGAAACACACAATCTTACATTCGCAGCGGATAAAATATAATATCACATAAATAATAGTTTTACATGAAGAACTATATCATTACACTTATATCTTTATATATCAGAGTTACATCATTACACAAATACTAGACAGTTAAAATTAACCTGTTCCAGATAAATACAGCGAAACTCCTCATACGTTTCTGCCATCCAACTCGCCTCCTGAGCTCCAGAACGTCCTTACCTGAAAATCTGTAATACTCGGTCTGACCCGAGCATTACATCAAAGTAACACCCGGGTCAGGCTGGAAACCAGCGTGAGTAAACCCTTTTAACTTGGAATACAAAAGCGTACAATTTATATAAACACAGGGTAACTTATATCGATCTACACTTCACAAGTTATTATACTTCAACCATATCGCACATCAATTTCTAAGTGCCAAAACTTAGATTTAAATGGTCCAGTTTACTTAAGTCATTCCACTTCAACCTATCAGATCCACATATCAAATTATAAGAATCGAAGTGGTTTCGGGTATTCATTAATACCCGACTCCGGTCTCTTCGAAACCATTGTCAACTTAACTTAAATTATTCAAGTGAAATACGAATCTACTTAAAATACAGGATGTCAAGGTAATTCATCATCAATAGATAACTACACTTTCACAGTTTAAATCAAACATATCATACCACGTAGCATCACGAACCACGTATTAGGGATAATAACTAATCAAGGCTTCCAATATTATTCTAATAATCCTTTGATTACATTTAAGTAATCAACCCTTAATTAATTTCTCAAACTAATTATCCTTAACCCAACACAGTAATTATCCTTTAATTACTTCATTAATTAATTACTAACCAAAATTACTAATTACCCTTGATTAATAACATTAGTAATTAATCACCCTTATTTTCTTCATTAAATAAATTATTTATTCCTTAATTAATTATTTCTAATTAATCCCTTGATTAATTATACAAGGCAATCTAATCCAAATTCCTTTCATTAATAATTCACTTATTTAGTTAATTACATCTAATATCCATTACTTACTTACCTAAGTAATTTATTTATCAAATCATCAAGTGATTCTTTTAAATTAATTAAACAGAATTAACTAGCTTAAACTAATCAGGACAAACTCAATTGATTACAATGAGTAATTAATTCCATAAAGTAATTACACTTAAACAACTTCACAAATGATTATTCTTAATAAATTAATCTAATTAATTATTAATAATTAATCACATTAATTAATTATTAAATAATCCTATGTTAATAACCTTCATTAACCATTAACACATCTTTAATTACTTCTCGAAAGTAATTACTAAGATTAATCAACATTAATTACAAATTTAATTATCTATAAAACCCATTAATTAATCTCTAAGTATATAATTAACCAAGTGATAATCTAAAACTTAAATAATTTTTTTTAATTATTTGATTAATGAATTCAAATCATTAATTTATTAAATTAACTAATTACAAATCTTAATTACCTTAATCATTTTAATGAATTATAAATCATTAAATTCTGATTAACTTTAAGGTAATCATTAATCTTATTAATGATGATTAAATTACCATTAACAAGGTATTTAAAATCAATTTTTTTTAATTTTCCTTTAAATCCTAATTTAAATTCAAGAATCAAAATTAAATCTAATTTTAACTTAAACAAAGTTTAAGAATTCAAAAACCTTTTAATTTTAAAGAATTACATATCTTCTAAGGAAAATTTACAATAGGTTTAAACCCACATTCAATTTAAATCAATTTAAAATGTGCTTTAAATATTCCAAGTTATTTTTAAACATTTTAAATTCAAATAAAACTTTATTTTATTTCAAACTAGAATTCAAACCTATTTAGATTTAGATTCAAACTTTTTTTTTAAAACTTTTGTTTAAAACCTGCTTTACTTCTTTATTTAAATTTAGTTTGCAAATTTCAAAACTGCACACAGTCAGGTTTCTCAAAACTGAAACAAAAAAACTAATCGAGCCCACTCTCCTTTACTCCGAGTCTTTCCCCACTTGACTTCGGGTGAACACTCAAATGCCTCGGGTATTTCTCGAGTAAAAACTGCATCCTCCCATAACTAAACATCAGATCGCCTGAATAAGCACACCGTGCACATGCACAGTTCATCCATGCCGCCGCTACCTTCGGTGACTCCTCACCCACATCGGCGATCGACCACTTAAACAATCCCGACCCTCAAACTATCGCCACGAAACCCAAAACAAATTTGAGCCTTCCTCTTGAACTGGCAACTCATAATCTCCTCAGAAAATCTCCTCGTCAAAGAAATTCCGACCACCAGAACAGTTGTGACTTCGCCAACACCTTCGTCTACGTCTCCAGTATGTCTCCTCCAAGTTTGGCCAAGCTCGATGCTTTAACAATGGCAAACGTCCCCAAAATCAGACCACCATTTCAAACCCACTTTAAGCCCTAATTCATACTACGATCGACACCACGACCATCGAATGCCACCGTCACCATTTTTCTAATGTCGCCTGACATTCCGTCTACCTACATGCCAAATCTCAAACTCCCACATGACGCCGATCAACGGCAAATGCCAAAAGTACCAAAATTGGTCATATCAAGTTTCCCCGACAACCTCAATCCTTAAAATCCAAAAACTTATATCAAAATTCAAGATCTTCTACCCTGAATCCATACGTGCAATCCAATCTCGAAACTGCATTCATGAAATTTTAACCAAATTACAATTCACTGTTATATATTCTTTTTTTCAAATTTCCAGACAATTTTTCAAGATAAATTTCAGGAATGATTTTTAATAATGTTATTGTATGATTTCGAACATTTTTATTCACAAATCAAAGGTTAACTGCGATTCAAGGATGAAACATTGGATTTTGGAAGGAAATCAAACACTGATATATCCACAAAGTCTGTATTTTCATAGTCACTTCCATCCAATACTAATTAAAACTACATGCATTCATCTTAATCTCAGTATTTCAGTTAAGAACATAATTTTATATACACAACATCAATATGAAGTCCAAGACTAAACTATTTAAAGTGGATTTACTCACCTGTTGAAGAAGATCAGAGGGCTTAGACTAAAAAAAATTTGGAAGTGTTTCCTACTGGCAAAACTGAAACTGGAACTTTGTATTGTTCTAATCCTCATATGGCTTTAATTATCCTTCGAACAGAACCAGATCTTCTTTGATCATGCTTTGATTATTGAGGTGAAACTATTGTCTTGAATTTGTTCTAGAATTTATCTGGAATTTTGCTTTAGGCTGCAGTTTGGATTTGGAATTGTTTATCTTCAGGTTTTTTTTTTCTTTTTTAAAATTACAAAGAGTATTTGTTTGATACTTATTTGGTTTGAATATTGTTGACCATTCTTGATCTTCTTTAGATCAGTTTTGAAAATGAGGAAAATGGTCTGGTTATTATTATTATTTTATTAAATTTTACAATACAAATGGAACAACTTTGCCACTTGTTATCTTATAGGATGTTTGGTTTACACATGTACATTGCAATTTACAAGTGTCCTAAATATTATGATATTTTCAAGTATTAACTCTTTCTTTATTAAATCTTTTAAGTCGATATATGTATTTATGTTAAAAATGTTTGTTTCCATTTTAATAAGCTTTTAAACTTAATAAATGTACAAGTGAAAATTTATGTAACCTTTGTCTGTAAATAATTTATGTTTTGCCCCAAATAAATATATTAGATGCTTATATGTTTGTGAGTTTTAGTTTAACTCTTACTTTTGATTAATAATTTTTTTTTATTTTTTTTAAAATTTATTTATTATTTAGCTTGAGTTTAAAATAAGGATTTAATTAAAGTTCATTTACATTTCTTTTATATTAACTTATATGTCATATTAATATGTACCTATTCCAACTATATTTATAATATTGTATATGTATATTATTTATTATTCTGGAAGATTTAAAATTCAACACTTGTATTATAGTTTTAAACCTATGTTCATATATATATTCAGATATTTGTCAGAATTTTATCTGTTTGATTTACAAAATAAAATTTTAACCCTGAAAATTACCAATTATCATATGACCGAAAATTCGGGTTATTACATATTATTTCTAAATGTTTAAATTTTAAAATAAGTATATTTTTCTAATTTATTATAGCAGTAATTATTTAAAGGTGGCTTGGTATTATGTTTTAAAAGTTAGAAATTTAGTTTTATATTGTACAAAGTAGTTTTATTTTTTAAATATTCTCAAAGTACATATTTTCAATAAGTATTAAAGTAATTTTTAATTTAAATGTTTTAAAGGATATTTTATAATAAAGTGTTTTTAAATTATTTTAAAAATCTAAAGTTTTTTGTGCTTGGTGTCTTAAGTGGGAATAAATATTTAGGAATTTATTCCATGAGAAGAGTGTGGTTTGAAACTGTTTTGAAAAAGGTTTGAAAGTGGAAATATGTCTTGGGAAGATATTTGAGATTAATAAATAATTTGGTGAAATTACTTATGTTCGATGGTTGTTTGTGAATGTTATTTGATAGTTAAATAACCGACTATCGATATTGGCCAAAGTGCTGATCATTTCGAAGAGATCGGGACCAGGATTAAATTCTCGAAAACCACTTCGATCCGGTTTGTACATTTTCGTGAGGAAGACGAGTTTGGATTCGAAGGTGGAGCAGTGAAGTGCAAAGGCTAGTTGCTACTAATCCCGAGGTGATACCAAAATGGATGTAGTAGGGGTAGTGCCTTCTATTCCATTCGAACCCGGAACGAACTTGCATGGATGAATGCTTTCAGAACATCGCCAGGTGGATGGTGAGCACTCTAGGAGATGTGTTCTAAAAGGTAACGCTTAGCCTCGAGCCTCATCAGCAAGGAATGACTGAAAATCAGGCGTTATGCAGTAAGGCTAAGTGGGTAGAACCCATTAGGGTGAGGTCATCCCTGCCTAGATGTCCCTTTTTATTTCAGCTGTGTGGGCAGTTGCTAATCCCAACAGTGTGGTGATCTTACTCGAGATTATCCAGTAAGGGGTATTCCCTATCTTGTGCTGCAGGGGATCGGGAGGGATCCTCGGTACGGGATCTAGGCCACGTATTGTGATAGGTGGTACACCAGTGCCTAGTCAATAGTTGGAAATCCATTCTCCCTACACGCCTTTACAGTTTTGATTGTGCTCAACTATTGCTAAAACGTGACATGCAAGCATTTCAGCTTGATTTTATTTTACTTTCTATAGACGCTATCATAATATCAGACAGATTTGATAAAAAGTGTTTTGGCTAACGTAAGGTAAAAATCCGACATGTTTATTTGTGGCGTGGTTGTAACGGTCCTGAATTTTGAACAATTTAATTTGGGAATATTTAATTTATTTTAAATATTTAAATGATGATTTGACGTGAATTTCAAATTATCAGAATAAATTGGCGATTAAATATTAGAATTTAATCTATTTAAAAAGTTGAATAAAATTTAATTTTGACTTTGAAGTTGAAATTGAATATTTAATTTGTATATAAAAATTCGAACTAACTTAGAAAAATAATTTGGATTTACGAATTATATTTATGTAAACTTATAAATTGATGTTGAACTTCAAAACGTTTATAAGTTTATTTAAGAAAAAGATTATACAAAACAAATTGACTTTATAATAAAAAAAAGGTAAAAATAATATAACATAAAATAAAGGAGAAAAAAAATAAAAATAAAAAGAATACACGACCTTACCGTATTCAGCTAAAAACACGCCCAAATTCATGCCTTAATATCTGCCTTAACCCACGCCTTCAAATCTGCAAAAATTCACGTCCCCCTTTCTCTTTTATACCCTACCTTTTACCTTTCTTGTTCAAACCCTAAATAAATCAAACAGAAAAAAAATAATGGCGGCTTCGTTGTTTCTCGTTGGATCTCAGCTAGGGCTTGCGATCTGATGTGGGGCTTCAATCTTCGCTTCAATCTTCGTTCAACTTGGCTCATTACTCTTCGGCTGTTTCGATTTTTGTTATGGTGAGTTCTTTGCTCACGATTAATTTAGATTCAAGTTTTTAAATTTGGTTGAATTGAATGTTTGGTTGCATGCTATGTTTTGGGTGATATTTGCTATCAATTGCTCTGATAATTCGATTTTAACTGATGAAAACAGATGCTATTTGAAATTGTTTTTAAACTGTTGAAAACAGATACTATAATTTTGATTTTAAATTAAGAAGAACAGATGCTATTTGAAATTGTTTTTAAACTGTTGAAAACAGATACTATAATTTTGATTTTAAATTAAGAAGAACAGATGCTATTTGTGATTGTTTTAAACTGTTGAGAACAGATACTATATAAATTGTTTTAAACTGATATGAGCAGATTTGTCACTGCATGTTGGTTGTTGGTTGTTTGCTATCATTTGCTCTTTGCTCTCGGTCAATTTAATTTAAACTGTTGAGAACAAATGCTATTTGATATTTGATATAAACTGTTGAGAACAGATGCTATTGATTTTAATTTTAAATTGGTGAGAACATACACTATTTGGAATTTAATTTAAATTGTTAAGAACAGATGCTACTTGAATTTGTTTTTAAACTAATAAGAACAGATGCTATTTGTGATTGTTTTAAACTGTTGAAAACTGATACTATGAATTTTGTTTTTAAAACTGATAAGAACAGATGCTTAAAGTAAAGTTTTGGGGTTTGCTTGAAAGTGTGTTGTTTTGGCTTGTGGGTAGATTGTTGTGCTTGAACCTCTGCATGTATGCCATGGCTTCGAATTTAATGGATAGTGTGCTTGTGTTTGATTTTCCTTGGGAAAACACTGTTTTCCTTGTTCTTTTTTTTCTTTTCCTGTAACATTTAGTTACAGTGAAAGCATTTAAGTTACCCTGCCATCTTCTGTTGAAAAGGAAAAATTGAATTGCAAAGCAAGAAAAAAAAAGAGAAAGGTGTTTAAAAACTTGCACTAGTGAGCCAGAAATAAAATTAAAAGTAAGTTTTGAAGTTTTTCTTTCTTCAACTAGAAAATGAGTATCAGGCTCAACAAGTAAACCCTATCAAAATCTTAAATATATCTGTGATGTGTGTTTCAGTAATGGATCAGTAAAGTACTGATCTGTATGCATTTGGTTTAATAATAAATGATCGTGAATTGAGATAATAATTTTGTGTTTCCATGGTTGCAAATTTATAGTTCATCCTCTGTAACAGGGCTCACTGTAAATTAACTGCAACTTTGAAATTGGTTACGCACCCATATTGGTAGTTATCTTGACTGTGCTTCATCCCTTACCTGTTGAATTTTCCATAATTTGTTGCCTTGACTCTGTTCATCCTTCACTGCCTGTTGCTGTGAAAATGAGTCACAATTGCCTTGAAAACCTGTTCGCATAATACCCTATAGCCATGGGGACTTGTACATATTTCACTGTTAGTTTCATTTGCTTTGGAAATTTCAAGTACACACCCCTCAATTGCCTGATACGTCCCATGTTTCTTTTGGAATTGGCATGCCTTACATTGCCCTGTTGCATTTAATTGTTATGACCTACATCAGCATGTTGCCTGGTTTAGTCTTCATGTTCATATATACCTTCCTATTCACTGTTGCCTGGTTTTAGAATTGAATGCATTCTGTAGCCCCATCTTGACTTGGGCTTGTGGTTTAATGTCTTACTGTTACCATTTTCTTTGCATCACTGGTGCACTTTGAATACATTCATGTTGATTTTCATCGAGTAGTCATCTTGACACTATCTTGACACTGTTGTTCACTTGCCTGAGTGCATGTCAAGTGCAGGCTATAGCATTTACTTTGCCGTGGTATTTACTTTAAAAGAGTGTATTGGTTCAAGTATTTGTTTTCAGGAAAAATATGAATGGCAATACTAGAAGAAGACAAATCATTAAGTATCATGACAGTAGATGATATAAAAGACTTAACATGAGTTTCATATGAGCAATGATCTTGGTCAAATTTTAAGTATCAGCATTCATACTCCTCTGCTATATTCAATAGATTTGGCATGAAGCTTGGTATTTTGTTTTATATTAACACAGCTAGATTTGGATCCAGATTAGAAGCACAATCATTATATTAGAAAAACACGAAATTGTCTCAGCCTTGTATCTTTGTGAAGTTGTAGTTGGTAGTCTCTCATGATTGTCTTTACTGCTGTTACCATTTTATTTCAGTTCATTACAAATTTAATTACTTGAATAAAGATTAATCCTGACTCGAGTGTTTTTGTGTTTTGCAATAAACGCTCGGGTCAGACCGAGTACTTTTACAGCTTGAAGATTTTCAGGCCGCGAAGTTAGAGAGAGAGGGGAAAGCACTCCACTAAAGTTTTTTTTAGAAAATTTTTCTTGTACTTAATAGAAAATAAATTGTTCCGCTGTATAAATTCAAATGTATTGTACAAACTCTGATACATGTATGTAAGAAAAATTCGTTTATGAATAATATTATGATTATTCTGTGATTCTGTGGCTGATTCTGTTTAAACTTTATAAACTGAACAATAATCCGTCATTTTGAACGTTTCGAGTTGGTTTAATTACCGACTAGAGACGGTCAGGACGGCGGGTCGTTACAAAAGTGGTATCAGAGCTTTGGTTTACTCAAAGCTCAGTTTATGATGTTTAATATGAATAGTTACTAGAACCACTTTAAAGAAAGTGCTTTACAAATTTAAAGAAGTATAAAATTGTTTTCTTTAAAATGAAAGGTATTTTGGAAATTAAAATTATTTTGAAAATTCCCCTCTCTAAATTTAAGTTTGCGTTAGTTCTCTTCGGTGAGGTCTTCTTGGATTTGAGTTTCAATCGTTGGAGACTCATTATCGAATTTTTGAGAGTTAGGGAAAATGGAAAATAAAAGTTAAGTGAATTAATGAATTGATTTAAATCGAATATTGTGAATATCTACAAAATAATAATTGTGAAATAAATGATATTTTAATTTGGTTATAACCAAGAGGATAATTAAACTATAACTTGAGAATTTGATTCTGAATTCTTTTGAGAAATTGATTTCAAATGTGGTGAAGAATTATTTAGTAAATGAATGGATTATAAGTATTTAACTTATAATATGGATTTTGGGTATATAACTGAGTTATATAAATTGAATCGAGTTGAATTAATAAAGAAGATTTATAAATCGAAGTTTATAAATAGAAATGGAATTTGTAAAGATTGTTTATAAATTCGAAACCAATTGAATTTGATAAATGAAACATAGAAATTATTTATTAAAGGAGATATATTCGTGATTTTGGACAGCGAATTATCCTTTAAGTTAAATATTGTGATAGTAAATGTTGGTTGGGAATTTTATCCACGATTTTGGACAGTGGATAATCTTTTAAATAAAAAGTGTAGAAACACTGATTTGAATAAATAAGCATATTCACGATTTTGGACAGTGAATATATTATTGAATAAAACGGATATGTTTTAGGGAAGTGATATTATGAAATGAGGTTAATGTGGAGATATGAATTTAATGGAACCAATTCGATGAATAATTTACTAAAGAACTAGTTGACTATTTTGGAAATAGAAAGTAAATGCAAAGTTCAAATAGAATTTAGATTTCAAGTTTGAAGTTGTCAACATGATAATCTATTATAGGTTTAATAAATTCAGTGATGAATTTTAATTTAAACGTGCGGAAAATTGAATTAAGTGAAAAACTTAATATTGAAAGGTTTGAAATTGGTTTAAAACTAATATTATGAAAGGTAGGAGGAATTCAAACTACGAATTAAGTTGAAGTTGAAAAAGTTAATAGTTTTAAAGATGTTTTAAAATGCATTAACTATCGAATACATAGATTTCAACATTCAATTGTTGAAATAGACGTTTTCGAGAAAATTAAGGAAATGGTGGACTATAACACTATTGTTATAGTAAATGGTTTTCGGAAGAAAATGTTGTTTATAGTATTGGGATTTATATATCTATCTTAAAATCCGAATCCCTATACTAGTGATTTTGAGTTGTCGTAACGATGTTTTACGCAACATTCGTTTTAACTCAAATAAATGTGTTTAAAAGAATGATTTCCTTAAAGAGTGAAATATATACTTAATTTTGATTCAAGTATATTGAATATTTTCCGAGAGTTGAAAATAAATGAATTTGTGAATTACTTATTATTTAATAAGTATGGAAATGTTTTCCAATATGAAATGAAAGGTTTGAAATATTATCTTTTGAAGATAAATTGAAAAATGAATATTTGAAACTTGTTTCAAATGGCTAAGTGTGAAAATTATATATCTTGTAAAGATATTATTTTGAGAAATATGGACAATCAGTTCAACTTGAATATTTTCCAAAGAAGATTGAATCTTGAGTTAAATTGAGTTTAACTTTGACATCAAAAACAATATAAGTTGAGCTTTGAATTTTGGATAGTCGATTGGGATTGTATGTCTAACATTGTGAATTGATGACATAGCATTTGATCTCTATTAAATATATATCTGTGGTGGCGGAGAATTTATTCTTTTAGCTTAACACCCTTCTCTGAGACGTACGAGCTTAGAGGTTATATATCGGTAGACATCAATTATGTGTTGAGAATTGACGATGTAACGTGAAATCCAAATCGAATGTGAAGTCGATAATAAATTGGATTGTGAATGTGAATTAGGTTTGAGATAACCTTAAATTTTCAAATCGATTTAGAGGAAAATTTTAAACGTGATGGAAAATTTGGAATCCTCTATTTGTTGTGAATGTGAATTGAGTTTTCGTAACTTATATATGTGAATATAATCGAAAACTATCAGTTTGGAAAGTCATTATTATGAAAATCCTGTGTAAGTTTACATAGGTATGATATGTACGAAATGTGAAATGAAGTACTATATGTATATGACATATGTTTTCTAAAAACTGAGGATATGGAAATGTACCTTCCATTTATTATTTGTGAAGGTGATTGGAACTCGGTGGAGTGTCCATTGGAAATCGTAGCTACGTAGAATTCCATTAGTGGAATGTCCATTGGGACTGATATGATATCCCCCACGATGGATCATCGTGTTTGGGATTATGTGAATTGATGCTGGCGTAATTCGAGGGGCGTGATGCCTACAGTTACAAGCGATTCCACTGAGATAGTGGCGCAACCGCCGAGTAAACTGCGATCTAGAAACCGAAGCGAAATTCGTGGGGCGTGATGCCTAAGGCCACGAGCGATTCTACTGAGATAGTAGCGTAACCGCCGTGTGGACCGCGATCTAAGGCGACAACCATGGCGAAATTCAGGAGTGATGAGAAATCTAAGGTTACAAGCGATTCTACTGAGATAGTAGCGTAACCGCCGGGTAAACTGTGATCCATGGGGGAACGTGCTTTCCATATCCATTTTTAAAATAATTTTTAAAAAGTATTTTCACTGGGAGTTGAAGCAAGTATGTTTAGTACTTGGAGATTTTTAGTCTTGCGCCTGGCCAGCGTATGCCTAATGTCTGTAAGAACGACGATGGACTTGTTAAACTTTGAGTTATCAAGTATTTTCAAACTTTGAATAGAAAATCAATAGTCTGAAATTAGAATTACATAATTCTAACTTAATGAATTAAGGAAGAAGATTTTTAAAATATCTTGGAAACACACAACTTTGGAAAAGATGTAATATGCAAATATTTAGCATGAAAGAATTTCAAGTTTAAAAATATGAGTTTTGTAAGTCAAAAAATTTTTGGTAAAAAGACTTTTGCGTCTTGATTGTAGAAATTGATGAACAAAACTAGTGAGATAAAATAAATGGAATGAATCCTATATTTATTTATAAGTTTAGAACTTAGTAAAAATTGTGTAGGGTATAAATATCAGTGAGATTTTAGCAATCGTTTTTCCTAACTTATAATTTCGGGACGAAATTCTTTTAAGTAGAGGAGATTGTAACGGTCCTGAATTTTGAATAATTTAATTTGTGAATATTTAATTTATTTTAAATATTTAAATGATGATTTGACGTGAATTTCAAATTATTAGAATAAATTGGCGATTAAATATTAGAATTTAATCTATTTAAAAAGTTGAATAAAATTTAATTTTGACTTTGAAGTTGAAATTGAATATTTAATTTGTATATAAAAATTCGAACTAACTTAGAAAAATAATTTGGATTTACGAATTATATTTATATAAACTTATAAATTGATGTTGAACTGCAAAACGTTTATAAGTTTATTTAAGAAAAAGATTATACAAAACAAATTGAATTTATAATAAAAAAAAGGTAAAAATAATATAACATAAAATAAAGGAGAAAAAATAAAATAAAATAAAAAGAATACACGACCTTACCGTATTCAGCTAAAAACACGCCCAAATTCGTGCCTTAATATCTGCCTTAACCCACGCCTTCAACTCTGCAAAAATTCACGTCCCCCTTTCTCTTTTATACCCTACCTTTTACCTTTCTTGTTCAAACCCTAAATAAATCAAACAGAAAAAAGATAATGGCGGCTTCGTTGTTTCTCGTTGGATCTCAGCTAGGGCTTGCGATCTGATGTGGGGCTTCAATCTTCGCTTCAATCTTCGTTCAACTTGGCTCATTACTCTTTGGCTGTTTCGATTTTTGTTATGGTGAGTTCTTTGCTCACGATTAATTTAGATTCAAGTTTTTAAATTTGGTTGAATTGAATGTTTGGTTGCATGCTATGTTTTGGGTGATATTTGCTATCAATTGCTCTGATAATTCGATTTTAACTGATGAAAACAGAGGCTATTTGAAATTGTTTTTAAACTGTTGAAAACAGATACTATACTTTTGATTTTAAATTAAGAAGAACAGATGCTATTTGAAATTGTTTTTAAACTATTGAAAACAGATACTATAATTTTGATGTTAAATTAAGAAGAACAGATGCTATTTGTGATTGTTTTAAACTATTGAGAACAGATACTATATAAATTGTTTTAAACTGATATGAGCAGATTTGTCACTGCATGTTGGTTGTTGGTTGTTTGCTATCATTTTCTCTTTGCTCTCGGTCAATTTAATTTAAACTGTTGAGAACAAATGCTATTTGATATTTGATATAAACCGTTGAGAACAGATGCTATTGATTTTAATTTTAAATTGGTGAGAACAGACACTATTTGGAATTTAATTTAAATTGTTAAGAACAGATGCTACTTGAATGTGTTTTTAAACTAATAAGAACAGATGCTATTTGTGATTGTTTTAAACTGTTGAAAACTGATACTATGAATTTTGTTTTTAAAACTGATAAGCACAGATGCTTAAAGTAAAGTTTTGGGGTTTGCTTGAAAGTGTGTTGTTTTGGCTTGTGGGTTGATTGTTGTGCTTGAACCTCTGCATGTATGCCATGGCATCGAATTTAATGGATAGTGTGCTTGTGTTTGATTTTCCTTGGGAAAACACTATTTTCCTTGTTCTTTTTTTTTCTTTTCCTGTAACATTTAGTTACAGTGAAAGCTTTTAAGTTACCCTGCCATCTTCTGTTGAAAAGGAAAAATTGAATCGCAAAGCAAGAAAAAAAAAAGAGAAAGGTGTTTAAAAACTTGCACTAGTGAGCCAGAAATAAAATTAAAAGTAAGTTTTGAAGTTTTTCTTTCTTCAACTAGAAAATGAGTATCAGGCTCAACAAGTAAACCCTATCAAAATCTTAAATATATCTGTGATGTGTGTTTCAGTAATGGATCAGTAAAGTACTGATCTGTATGCATTTGGTTTTATAATAAATGATCGTGAATTGAGATAATAATTTTGTGTTTCCATGGTTGCAAATTTATAGTTCATCCTCTGTAATAGGGCTCACTGTAAATTAACTGCAACTTTGAAATTGGTTACGCACCCATATTGGTAGTTATCTTGACTGTGCTTCATCCCTTACCTGTTGAATTTTCCATAATTTGTTGCCTTGACTCTGTTCATCCTTCACTGCCTGTTGCTGTGAAAATGAGTCACAATTGCCTTGAAAACCTGTTCGCATAATACCCTATAGCCATGGGGACTTGTACATATTTCACTGTTAGTTTCATTTGCTTTGGAAATTTCAATTACACACCCCTCAATTGCCTGATACGTCCCATGTTTCTTTTGGAATTGGCATGCCTTACATTGCCCTGTTGCATTTAATTGCTATGTCCTACATCAGCATGTTGCCTGGTGTAGTCTTCATGTTCATATATACCTTCGTATTCACTGTTGCCTGGTTTTAGAATTGAATGCATTCTGTAGCCCCATCTTGACTTGGGCTTGTGGTTTAATGTCTTACTGTTACCATTTTCTTTGCATCACTGGTGCACTTTGAATACATTCATGTTGATTTTCATCGAGTAGTCATCTTGACACTATCTTGACACTGTTGTTCACTTGCCTGAGTGCATGTCAAGTGCAGGCTATAGCATTTACTTTGCCGTTGTATTTACTTTAAAAGAGTGTATTGGTTCAAGTATTTGTTTTCAGGAAAAATATGAATGGCAATACTAGAAGAAGACAAATCATTAAGTATCATGACAGTAGATGATATAAAAGACTTAACATGAGTTTCATATGAGCAATGATCTTGGTCAAATTTTAAGTATCAGCATTCATACTCCTCTGCTATATTCAATAGATTTGGCATGAAGCTTGGTATTTTGTTTTATATTAACATAGCTAGATTTGGATCCAGATTAGAAGCACAATCATTATATTAGAAAAACACGAAATTGTCTCAGCCTTGTATCTTTGTGAAGTTGTAGTTGGTAGTCTCTCATGATTGTCTTTACTGCTGTTACCATTTTATTTCAGTTCATTACAAATTTAATTACTTGAATAAAGATTAATCCTGACTCGAGTGTTTTTGTGTTTTGCAATAAACGCTCGGGTCAGACCGAGTACTTTTACAGCTTGAAGATTTTCAGGCCGCGAAGTTAGAGAGAGAGGGGAAAGCACTCCACTAAGGTTTCTTTTAGAAAATTTTTCTTGTACTTAATAGAAAATAAATTGTTCCGCTGTATAAATTCAAATGTATTGTACAAACTCTGATATATGTATGTAAGAAAAATTCATTTATGAATAATATTATGATTATTCTGTGATTCTGTGGCTGATTCTGTTTAAACTTTATAAACTGAACAACAATCCGTCATTTTGAACGTTTCGAGTTGGTTTAATTACCGACTAGAGGCGGTCAGGACGGCGGGTCGTTACAGTGGTCTTACGAGATGCTTTTGTTTACAATGGATTTTTGAAACTTTAATAATCAAATTGTGTGTGATTTTCTCACGCTGGTATTCCAGACTGGCTCGGGCGTTATTTAACCATAATGCTTGGGTCGGACCAAGTATTATAGAATACAGGATATGATGTTGTGGAGCTCAGGAGATGAGCTGGATGGTGATACGTACTTCCGTACTTGATTATTATTCCGCTGTGTATTCAATTTTGAGGAAAAGTTTATATGACTGTCCAGTTGTGTGTTATTGATGTAGTTTAACTCTGATGATGTATTCTGATGATGTATGTATAAAAACATATATAATTTTCTTTTGTGTAAAGATCTGTTATTATTTATTTTATTTTATTCCACTAAGATGGTAAGATTCTGTTGTTGTTTTGTTTTCTCTTCTTCTACCTCTTTCTTCTTAACCCTAATGGTTCGTATTTCCTTTCACTTTGAGTTGATATGTTGGAGAATAGTATCGACTCATGGGGCACGGATTTGCGGGACATTACAGTTGGTATCAAAGCTGAAGGTTAAGCGAGAACCTTGGCTCTGGTGGGGATTACTCATTACAATAGAGACTGTAGTAATCTAGAATGAGTTTGAGTGTATTAATAAATATGAGCGTGTATCTGTTAGTGAATATAAAAATTGATTTTATATTGTGTTGACTTATCGGTTAAGTATTTATGGATTCTGGTCGATATATGGGACGCCATGTCATCGATACAGATTTCTAAACTCTTAAACAAGATAAATCGACATAGTATTGTTTTAAAATAGAGTAAACGAAATAATTGTACCCAAAATTATTTTTGTACATAAAAGAAATAATTTTTCATAAATTATTGTAGCTATATATGGTTGCTTGGTTGTTAGGAGATGATAATATTAAATTATTATCATTATGTATGAAACTCGATAAGAAGTAAAATAATAATTTAAGGTTAAGGAAATAAATTCATTAATAGAATGGAATTTGAAATGTAAACTGCAAACGTGATTTATAAATTGAACTAAAATTCTAGAGTAATTTTTGAATGTGAGTTGAAGGATTTGAAAATTTGAAAATTGGAATTTTGAAAAAAGTTTAATTTCTTTGGGTTTGAAAATGGTTTTCAAAAGCTTTTGAGAAATAATAGTGATAGTACTTGAGAAATATTTTGAATTAGGTTTGAAATATGGAGAGATTTGGAATTTAAGAATATTTGAAAATGTTTTTAAAGAGATAACACATTTAACTCTCTTCGGTCGTTGGAAAATAACTTCGGTAATGACTGCAACATCATCAATGTTTATTTTCGAGTTTCGAAGAGAGAAATTGCTACCAAATTATTTTAAATTGAAATTGTTTGCAAAAGTTGGGATTGCTTTTTAAAATGCAAAGGATTTTGGATATAATTGATTTCAAAATGATTTTGAAATACTTAAATGATTGTTGAAGACTCTGGAATTGGATTAAAATGTTTTGAGTGTTTAAGTATTGGTTTGAACTCTGGAAGAATTGACTCCAAATGTTTATGGATTGTAAAAAGATTTGGAAATTTATAAAGTTTGAAAATTTCTTGGAATGGAATTAACTTGTAAAATGTTAATAAGTTAGAAGAGTAAGTCGAATTAAATGAACTTAAGCTAAGATTAATAATATTGTGATTGGATCTGGATTAAAGTTGAAATATAATTGAAATGGAACTGTATCACGTGGTGGATACATTAAATGAAATTAAGTTCTTACTTAATAAAATTTAAATGGATTGTGAAGTCAAAAGAATAGTATGAGGTTAGATTTATCAGGAGTTTAGTTAAATAA
This sequence comes from Allium cepa, assembly GCA_030765085.1. Lineage (NCBI taxonomy): Eukaryota > Viridiplantae > Streptophyta > Magnoliopsida > Asparagales > Amaryllidaceae > Allium > Allium cepa. Next base: position 59,250,084 of record CM060930.1, read on the forward strand.
GATTGAATGGGAATAAATAGATTTCGATGGCTTATAAAAGAATTGAAAACCCATTAAATATATATATATATACATATACATACTTGGATAAATTAAGTGTGTAATTCCGAGTTAAAAAGTAAAATGTGAACGGGATTGATTGTAAATTGATGAAAGTATGGATATAAATAAGTTGTGAGTTATAAAACTTAGAAGTGGAATGAAAAAGCCAAAATAAAATTGTTTCGTATTTTGGGAAATGAATAAAAATCTAAAACTTGAATTATAAAATAGATCGAACTCAAGAAAATTAAGTGAAGTGACTTTTGGAGGGTAAAAATCAAATATTGAATTAAAAGTGGGAAATCAACTAATTTGAATAAATTAGTTAAGTGGGTATGTTAATGGAATTCTGATTGGTTGAATAAAATTTGAATTATGAGTTAAAATGGATTTTGTGGAGTTAAACTTGTGTAATAAATAAAATTCAACTTGGAAGTGAAATTTAATATTGAAATTTAATTTAAAATTGGTAAGCAAATAGAATTGAAACTGAATATTGAAATCCAATTTAAATTGTATAGGTAAAATAAGGTGAAATCGAAGAAATTATTCAAAGAAACTAAAAGAAAGAAAAAGTTTGCAAATAAACTTTTATTCGAGGTTTAAAACTAAATTAGTAGGTGGAACTTATTTAAAGAATGATTAATTAAATATTGTTCGAGATAAGATGAATTGGAATTTGAAATAAATTAGTGGATGAAACTAATTTAAAATAATGATATGAATCAGCTATAAATGGAAGATAAAATTCAATATTCAGAGTTGAAGATAAATTGAATTCACTTGAAAATGGGAGAACCGATTTGAATAGAAGTAGATATAAACTAAAGTGGTGAAGTGAAAATAAATATAAGAAGCGTATAAAATACTTATATTGAACTTAAGAAGAAATGGTACAATTCGTAAGTAATATGGGTGTCGGGAAAATATATTGAATAAGCATTTGAGTGAAGATTTAATAAAAATATGTGAAATGATAAGCGTTGATAAGTGAATAGAAATCAAAATGAATAGGAATAAAAAGAGAATCGATATGTTGATAATCAATTGAGATAAATACGTAGGATGTACGTATATTATTTTATTCGCATAACAATTTGATCCAGAATCGAGCATAGAATTTCGAGATAGCTCGATCGATCTGAGTCGGTATTCTTCACTCGATTTTCGACGGCGAACCCTGGATATGGATTTTGATTGATTCTGAAGATTCTCTACCATAGTTATGACTATGCAAGGAGAATGACGGTTTCTAATCAAGAAACCAGATTTGAGTCCGCATTAGGAAGTCGGGTGGACAATACTAGTTCGGAAATGAAATTGTGTGATCGAGTAAGCGATCAGATTTGGTATTGCGTACGAATGATATATGTACGTCTTATAGGCTTAATTGGAATGAATATTGAAAATTTTCTAAAGGAGTCAAGAAAATGATTTTGAATGTTGTGACTGGATATTATTGCTAAGTAAGATATACAGGTATTATAAAAGGAAAACTGGTTATGATTTCTGTAACGACCCGATTTTTCGACGTCTGAAAGTCAACATTAATACGTCCACTGTATCAAATGTGGCACAGTCGATTGCCGAAAAACCGATCCGTTAGGGATAAAGAAGAAGAAGAAGAAGATAGAAGAAGAACAGAAACAATAAACAGAATCTCACATATCGCAGCGGAACAAATATAATAGATAAATGAATATCTTTAAAACAAAGAACTATATCAGTTATTACCTTACATAACATTACATTATCAGAGTGTTACAAAAACAAACAGCGGAAAAGAATTATTACACATATAAGTGATACGCCTCGCCATCCAGCTTCAACTCTATATCTCCATAGCAACTTATTGATTTCGCTCCCGAATAACTGATAACCTGACTCTAGGCTGCCCGTGTGGAAAATTGTGGGCACCTAGAGTTTAGAAAGGGAACAGTAAACTCCAGGTCAGCCATGGGACTGGTGTGAGATCTTAAAAATAGTTATTTTCACAAAGAAAATAAAAAGAAATTCGCTATGCTTTTGGAAAATGAAACTACCATAAGGCCTCCCGCCACACACACAATGCAAACGTAGAATTAGAGGAGATTTCTCCTTATGATAGTAAAACATGCTTAATACGCAAAATCCTTTGATATTATTATTAGTGCATAGTGAGATATTATTATTAGCGCATAGTGCAGAAAACATTTCGAAAGTATAATATTAATCTTAGCCAGCATAGATATTCCGAACTATGCATACTATAGCTACCATCTAAACAGTGGTGACCACCATAAGTAAATGGCAGGTTATACAACTAAAACCGTACAAGGCGCGTATTGGAGTTTGGATTTCCATCAAATGGTCAGGCTAAGGAACTTCCTACTCCCGCATGGGTACGCCTTCGGAGGGACGTCCCGAGAACCTACCCGGATCTCTGCCAACACAAGGCCAGGTTACCTCTGTAACTAGGTAACTTGTTACGCCACACCTCTATACCCACATTAGCATAGAGTATTAATAGATAATACCATCTGATAATGTGGAGAATAAGGCTGGATAGGAGCGACCATCTATAGCCTTGCTTTGACTATCCATTGAATACATCGACAATAACCATACATAGCAGATCGACACATCCAATGAATACTTAAAACAAAACCATAGGTGGCTGGAGGATCTACTAGAACAGAATATAACATCTCAAATATAATATACATCACAGAACAATAGATCATCATATACACATATAGTGATACATAACAGAGTATACAAACTGAGACATGTCAAGTGGCATAGCAAACCACAATATACAGGCGAATCCAAAAGAATACATATCAGAGTTACAACAAAAAGGACTACACAAAATCTATAACAAAAAGGAGCAAGCTGAATAGTCCATGCGGAAGCAAAATAGGCTAAGTCCAAAAGTACCTAACCTGAAACATCTCGTCTGACTCGAGTGTAGAATACACGGGTCAATCTAGCTAAACAAATCAGTTGGATAAACTAAACAGCAATGAACCTGCAAGGTCATAAAGTATAACAAATATCTCTAAAAGAGATAATATAATCATCTAACAGAAGATGAATCATAACAAGACAAGCCTCATATCATTGGCAACTCAAATAAACAAAGGATATGAATATCCCAAAACAAGCCAAAAAGGCACATAACAAATACCAATGAAGGTAACACAAGTTCCGCAAGGTAACCGCTATATATTGTGCGGCTCGAAAACACCAACACCGAAGGGCGATACCTAGGGAATATATATATCAATGAAACAACAGAAAATTTGCATGTGATCAGTACTATATAAACAAGGATCCATGAGCCCGAAAGCTCCAAACCCAATATCACTCGAGCGGTGACGAATGACCAACTCCAAATGCGATACAATAGGGCAGCAAACCGGAAGGCACAAACCCGAAGGTACAAACCCGAAGGCAACATACCCGAAGGAAACATACCCAAAGGCAAAAAATCTGAAGGAGACAGTCCGAAGACACTATCCCAAAGGCAACAAATCGTTGTGGTGAAGGTCCGGAGGCCCAGTACTGGACACCACTTACTGGCAGAATGTGTGACAACTTTCGAAAAGGAACCCGAAAAGTATTAATGTGAGTCACATAACCATCCGTTCGCACTAAACGGTTTACTATACGATAGTCAATTTCACACTCAAAGCAGTACAATGTTTACCTCATCTCATCGGTAAACTAGACCAGAGGTGAAAACAATCAATCGAATAGGTCGGGGATTAATCGGAAAGGTAAACGCACGGATTCATGGTCCATGTTTTACCTAACCGTTTAATCTCCTTTCCACTTCGCTCGAAGTGCGAAATTGTGTGTGTGTTTTAAATAGAATTTATAAATTGGAGAAGTGAGCTTTCAATATGATTTGAAGAGATCATTTTATAAAAACCCATGTATGAATTCAGAAAGGAATCATCAAAGTCAATAATGAATGTTAACAACAAATCGGAACAATTGGGCAAAAAAACTACAGATTCAGACGTTTGAAATATATGGTTCAGACAACTGGATCTGGAAAATTAAAAGTTTTCCAGAATCCCATTCAGACGTTTGGCCCATATAATTCAGACGTCTGAAATTAGCATTTTAAAGCCTATTTCCTTTCTGGTTGCAATCGAACCAATTCATACGTATAAGGGCTTTAATTCAGTCGTCTGAATACCGGGGGAAAGAAAATTCCCAGTATATTATTCAGACGTCTAGAAATAAGATTTCAGACGTTTGAAACCTGATGTTCAGGCATTTCCTGAACCTAGGCCCCAGATGGCCAAAACAAATCGAAAGCGATCGGATGAGCGATGATTACGGGGGCTTACGTCAAACCACTAACCAACCTTAACGACTCACTGATACACTCTGAACAACATAACCATCAACCATATAAGGATTTCATAGATTTGGTTTCAAAAATCATAAATTGGCAATTTCACCAAATCGAACGCAAACGAACATGCAAATATATTAGGAACCTATTCCTAACGATCCAACATAGTTGTAAACATTAATGTGAGATAAAAATCTCACCTTTCAACACAAAACACGGGTGAGAAGCTCAAACGTAAAAAAAAGACCAACCACTCTCCACTTCAACTCTACAAGCTTTAATCTAAGACCAAAACAAGTATTTCCTAAGTTAGGTTTAGGAAACTTTTCTGAAATTGAAGGAAGAAGAGATGGAAAAGGCGAAGAGGAGGCATACCAATAGCTTCTCTTGGATTATAGAGCAAGAATTTGAGTTTGCAAGACTAAACTAGGGTTTGGATTTTCTAATTCTTCTTCCTTTCCCCCATTTTCCGTTGAGCTAGAGTTTAAGAAATGAAATGAGTGAATGGAGAAGAGAGGGAACTGAGTTGGGTATTAAGCTAAGCTAATGGGCTGAACCCAAACCCAAAACCCAAATAGAAAAGGTAGCAAAATTCTACTTACTCCAAACACATCAAAGCTTATACCCAAAAAGATCGCAAACGCCATTTTGAACTCAATGAAAGTGGTTTCGAGTCCCAATTTGACTGTTTGCAAAAAGTAACATTTCGAATCTAAATCCGACTAACGACGCTATATTTACATAAACCATTTAAATATATTATCGTTAAATATGCGGGTTGTTACAAATCTCCCCTTCTACCAAAAATTGCGTCCACTCAATTCCTAGATACGATATTTGTAACAACTACACACATACAATTCCCAAAGGAAAAAGGAAATAAGCTCGAGATGAAGAGATATTCTCACCGTGGCCAAGCAAAGATAGAAAACCCAGATAGGATCGCTCGATAAACTCTTGGGTTTCCCAAGTACAGTCATGGGATTAGCAGACCATTGAACTTTAACCAGCAGCACGTCCTTGTTTCGAAGGTGTCGCACCTCTGTGGCAAGCACGCGAATAGGTTGCTGTACAATAGATAAGTCTGGTAAGATCTCAAGCTCATGCAAATCAGGAGAATCGATACAGAATCCGACTCTCGAAGACACTTTCGAAGTTGAGAGATGTGAAACACGTCGTGAATGCCAGATAGATGAGCAGGAAGTGAAACTCTATAAGCCACAGGGCTAATACGTTCAGTAATAGAAAATGGTCCTATAAAGCGAGGAGCCAATTTCCCAGTCGTACTGAAATGCATAACCCCTTTCAAAGGAGAAAGACGAATAAAACCAAGATCACCAATCGAGAATTCGAGAGGCTTCCTACGGTTGTCCGCGTAGGATTTCTGGCGGCTTTGTGCCTCTTTCATTCTCTGACGAATAAGATCAATCTTATCCAAAGAATCAAGAACAAAATCTGGGCCAAGAATATGCTTCTCCCCAGATTCCAACCAACAAGAAGGTGACCGACATGGCCTTCCGTATAAGGCTTTGAAAGGAGCCATACCGATACTGGACTGAAAACTATTGTTGTATGAGAATTCTACAAGAGGTAGGTGATCCTCCCAACAACCACCAAAATCAAGAGTACAAATACGAAGGAGATCTTCCAAGATATGATTCACCCGTTCAGTCTGTCCGTCACACTACGGATGATAAGCTGTGCTAAAATTAAGCTTTGTTCCCAAAGCTTGCTGAAGACTCTGCCAAAAATGACTCGTGAATAAACGATCACAGTCACTCATAATAGAACTAGGAACACCGTGAAGTCTCACGATTTCCTTGATATACAACTTATCCAAATGCGAAGCAGTCCTATTAGACATAATAGGAACAAAATGAGCAGACTTGGTGAGGCGATCAACAATAACCCATATGCTAGAATGGCCCGATCTCGAACAAGGTAGGCCGTCAATGAGATCCATACAAACCTGATCCCATTTCCACCATGGAATCTCAAGAGGCTGAAGAAGACCCAAAGGACGCTGATGTTCGGCCTTAATACGCTGACAAGTTATGCAACTACTCACATAACTCGCCACATCGCGCTTCATGCCTTCCCAATAATTAAGGCGATGCATAGCGGCATACATCTTACTACTACCGGGATGAATAGAATACTTAGAACAATGATAGTCACCAAAAATGTCATTCCTAAGTGCAAAATCAGAAGGCACAAAAAGACGATTCTTCTAACGAAGACACCCAGGAGAAGGAATGCTGAAATCTCGCAACGCCTCATCACAGGATCCAGACTCACAAAGCTGAATAAGATGCAAAAAATCAGGATCACGCCGCTGAGCATCGGCAATACGATCCAATAAAATGGGTCGAGCCCCCAAACTAAATAATGGAGTAGGAGAATCAGAAGATGAACCTCGATTACGAATTTCACAAAAAGATAGAGTCTCTAGAATATTCCATTCGGCAAGCATCGTGGAAACAACAGCCGAATGTTTGCGACTAAGCGCATCAGCAACACGATTACCCTTACCAAGGGTATACTGGATATCAAAGTCATAGGAAGCAAGAAACTCGAGCCAACGCTATTGTCTCATATTGAGTTCCTTCTGAGTGAACAGATACTTCGAGGATTTGTGATCGGTATAGAGAATGAAACGCTCGCCCAATAAATAGTGTCGCCAAATCTTCAGGGCGAAGACAATGGCGGCTAACTCAAGATCATGAGTGGCATAGAGAACTTCATTTGGACGCAGTTGCCTCGAAGCATAAGCAACTACCCGATCCTTCTGCATAAGAACAACACCGAGACCACTGCCACAAGCATCGGTGTAGACAACAAAATCATGATTCCCATCGAGAACCACAAGAATAGGAACATTTGTGAGAAGTTCCTTTAATGTCTGAAAGGAAGCTTCACACTTGTCGGACCAAATATAACGAATGCCTTTCCGAGTAAGGATGGTGAGAGGAAGAACAACACAGGAAAAATCCTTAATGAACTGACGGTAATAACCCGCCAGTCCAAGGAAACTATGAATCTCATGCACATTCTCAGGCCTCTTCTGATTTTTGATGGCTTCGATCTTTGAGGGATTGACTGAAATGCCCTCGGAAGATACAACGTGGCCTAAGAAATTAACCTTATTCTCCCAAAAATGGCACTTGGAGAATTTGGCTCTAAGCTGATGGTGACGAAGAGTACTCAAGACAATTCTCAAGTGATTAGCAAGCTCGGCTTCGGATTTAGAATAAATAAGGATGTCGTTGATGAACACAAGGACGAACTTATCGAGATATTTTCGGAATACTCTATTCATTAGATCAACAAAGAAAGAAGGAGCGTTCGTAAAACCGAACGGCATAACGAGCCACTCAAAAGAACCATAACAAGTGCGGAAAGCTGTAAGAGGTATGCTATCCTCCACGACTCGTAACAGATGAAAACCCATGGCAAGGTCGAGCTGACAAAAGACCTTAGCAACACACAATGGATCGAACATATCATCGATCCTAGGCAGTGAATACCTATTCCTAATGGTTAAGTCGTTAAGCTTGCGATAGTCAATGCAAAGCCTAAGAGTTCCATCAGACTTCTTCACGAAGACGACCGTGGATCCCTACGGTGAAAAATTGGACTGAATCAACTGTTTGGACTAAAGTTCTAAAAGCTGCTTCTTGAGTTCCTCATTTTCCTTTGTAGACATTCTCGTGGGAGGACGACTAGCTGGCTGTGCGCCTGGAATGAGATCAATGCGGAATTCAATTGCCCGCTTGGGTGGTAAACCCGAAACAGGCTCAAAAACATCAGAAAAGTCACAAGCAATAGGAATATGAGATATATCATCATCATCTCGCGAGTCAAGAGAATATAATGCCATTTCGCAACTATCCACATTCCGAAGAACAAGTGATAGCCGAGTAGGCGAATCCAGATGTCGAAGATATATAATCCTCTTAGAACAAATAATCCTGGCATCGTATTTCACTAGCCAGTCCATACCCAAAATCATATCAAATCCTAGATAAGAAATAACGTGCAGATTCGCACGAAAAGAAAAGCAAAATAAAACAATCTCAACATCATCACAAAACAAGCTTAGGGTCGCGGATCCACCAATAGGATTCACAATCCTTAATGAAGTAACCATACAAAAACATTCAAAGATAAATCATCGACAAGCTTCTTCGATACGAAAGAATGTGAAGCTCCCGTGTCGAAAAGAACTCGAATACTATGATCATGAAAAAAAATAGAACCTTCCAAAATAGATGGAGATATACCCTTGGGCTGATAAGAACCTTCAGAAGCCTTAGCAGCATAAAGCATGCTAGACTTGGCACCAGCAGTAACAGTAGAGCAATTGGAAACATGATGACCTTCCTTCTTGCAATAGCGGAAGAAGAGAGGCTTAGGACAAGCTCGAATCGTATGATCAGGAGAACCACAATTGAAACAGTTTCGAATGGAAGGTGTTCCAACAGACTGAGACAGAGAGCTAGAACCACCGGTCTTCTTCTTCTTGGAAGGAAAAGACCTGGACTTCTGAAACGGAAACGACTTCTTGTTGGGCTTCTTGGAAACCTCAACATCATCAACACTATCACACTCTTTCTCTATGGCTTCGAGATGAAGTGAAGAATCTACCAACTCCTCAAAAGAAAGCTTAAGCTGGAGCAATAAGGACTTCTTAAGATATTTCTTAAGACCAGAGACAAACTTCAGATTCTTATTGTAAAATGTACTAATGAATTCAAGACCATACTTAGAAAAGCCTCGAATGATGCAACATACTCAGAGACAGAAGATTTCCCTTGCTTCAACTCAAGAAAGTGACGGGTCAATAAAACTTTTTCAGATTCAGGAAGGAACTTGAGTTTGAATCGCTCCCGAAACCAAGTCCAAGAAAGAGTAGACTCATCAATTTCGGCAATAAGAAGCTCGTACCAATCAAGGGAACGTTCTTGCAATAAGCTAGAAGTTACATGAACTCTATCATGATCGAAAAGATCCATGCGAGAGAAGATACGCTCGCACGTGCGAATCCAAGCTTGGACATCAAGAACAGACTCGGAGCCTTTAAACGGCTTTCCTCCAAGATGAGAAAAATCATTACACAAACGTGCAAAGGCAGACTTGCGAGGTGGAGAAACTCGAGTAGGAGCTCGAGGCTGAGTGCTCCTAAACAACTCCAAAAATTGATCGGCAAACATACAAACGCCATCAGGATGTAAGCGACTGGATTGCCCAGCACCCGAACGTCGTCCCCTGCCTCTCCCAGCCATACGCTGAGAGTTAAGGTAAGAATAAAATTATTCACAAGGTAGATAATTCAATATGGGATACAATAGAATTTAAATGCATTCCTAGACGTATTCCCAAATTCTATCTACCAACAAAGGCACAGAAGGAATAGAGGCAAGATGATTCAAAGATTTGTAACACTTATACACTTTTATGTACCATAATATGCGCTTGTATTCTGTGTTTATCATATTTTGTTCTGAACCTTGCTTTGATTCCAAGCTGTGACGCCCCACCTCTATACCCACGTTAGCAAAGAGTATTAATAGGTAATACCGTCTGCTAATGCGGAGAATAAGGCTGGATAGGAGCGACCATCTATAGCCTTGCTTTAACTATCCATTTAATACATCGACAATAATCATACACAACAGATCGACATATCCAATGAATACTTAAAACAAAACCATAGGTGGCTGGAGGATCTATCAGAACATAATATAACAACTCAAATATAATATAAATCACAGAACAATAGATCATCATATACACATATACTGATACATAACAGAGTATAAAAACTGAGACATGTCAAGTGGTATAGCAAACCACAATATACAAGCGAATCCAAAAGAATACATATCAGAGTTACAACAAAAGGACTACACAAAAGGTATAACAAAAAGGAGCAAACTGAATAGTCCATGCGGAAACAAAATAGGCTAAGTCCAAAAGTACCTAATCTGAAACATCTCGGTCTGACCCGACTATAGAATACACGGGTCAGTCTAGCTAAACAAATCAGTTAGATAAACTGAACAACAATGAACCTGCAAGGTCATAAAGTATAACAAATATCTCTAAAAGAGATAACACAATCATCTAACAGAAGATGAATCATAACAAGAAAAGCCTCACATCATTGGCAACTCAAATAAACAAAGGATATGAATATCCCAAAACAAGCCAAAAAGGCACATAACAAATACCAATGAATGTAACACAAGTTCCGTAAAGTAACCGCTATATATCGTGCGACTCGAAAAGACCAACACCGAAGGGCGATACCTAGGGAATATACATATCAATGAAACAACGGAAAATTTTCACGTGCTCAGTACTGTATAAACAAGGATCCATGAGCCCGAAAGCACCAAACCCAATATCACTCGAGCGATGACGAATGACCAACTCCAAAAGCGATACAATAAGGCAACAAACCCGAAGGCACAAACCCAAAGGCAACATACCCGAAGGCAACAAACCTAAAGGAGACAGTCCAAAGACACTATCCCAAAGGCAACAAACCGTAGTGGTGAAGGTCCCGAGGCCTAGTACTGGACAACACTAACTGGCAGAATGTGTCACAACTTTCGAAAAGGAACCCGAAAAGTATTAACATGAGTCCCATAACCACCCATTAGCACTAAACGGTTTACTATACGATAGTCAGTTTCACACTCAAAGTAGTACAAAGTTTACCTCATCTCATCGGTAAACCAGACCAAAGGTCAAAACAAACAATCGAATAGGTCGGGGACTAATCGGAAAGATAAACGCACAGATTCACGGTCCATGTTTTACCTAACCATTTAATCTCCTTTCCACTTCGCTCGAAGTGCGAAATTGTATGTGTGTTTTACATAGAATTTATAAATTAGAGAAGTGAGCTTTTATTACGATTTGAAGAGATCATTTTATAAACACCCGTGTATGAATTCAAAAAGGAATCACCAAATTGAATGATGAATGATAACAACAAATCGGAACAACTAAAGCTGATAAAAATTGAAAATTCAATCCCAAAGGCAAATTGGGCAAAAAAAACTACAGATTCAGACGTCTGAAATATATGGTTCAGACGTCTAAATCGGGAAAATTAAAATATTTCCAGAATCCTATTCAAACGTCTGGCCCATATAATTCAGACGTCTGAAATTAGCATTTTAAAGCCCATTCTGTTTCTGGTTGCAATCGAACCTATTCAGACGTCTGGGGGCTTTAATTCAAACGTCTGAATAATGGGGGAAAGAAAATTCCCAGTATAATATTCAGACGTCTGGGAATAAGATTTCAGACGTCTGAAACCTGATGTTCAGGCATTTCCTGAACCTAGGCCCCAGATGGCCAAAACAAATCGAAAGCGCTCGGATGAGCGATGATTACGGGGGCTTACGTCAAACGACTACCCAACCTTAACGACTCACTAATACACTTTGAACAACATAACCATTAACCATATAAGGATTTCATAGATTTGGCTTCAAAAATCATAAATTGGCAATTTCACCAAATCAATCCAAATCGAAAGCAAACGAACATGCAAATATATTAGGGACTCATTCCTAACAGTCCAACATAGTTGTAAACATAGATGTGAGATAAAAAATCTCACCTTTCAACACAAAACACGGGTGAGAAGCTCAAATGCAAAGAAAAGACCAACCACTCTCCACTTCAACTCTACAAGCTTCAATCTAAGACCAAAACAAGTATTCCCTAAGTTAGGTTTAGGAAACTTTTCTGAAATAGAAGGAAGAAGAGATGGAGAAGATGAAGTGGAGGCTAACCAATAACTTCTCTTGGATTATAGAGCAAGAATTTGAGTTTGCAAGAGTAAACTAGGGCTTGGAGTTTCTAATTCTTCTTCCTTTCCCCCATTTTCAGTTGATCTAGAGTCTAAGAAATGAAATGAGTGAATGGAGAAGAGAGGGAACTGAGTTGGGTATTAACCTAAGCTAATGGATGACCCCAAACCCAAAACCCAAATAGAAAAAGTAGTAAAATTCTACTTACTCCAAACACATCAAAGCTTATACTCAAAAAGATCGCAAACGCCATTTTGAACTCAATGAAAGTGGTTTCGAGTCCCAATTTGACTGTTTACAGAAAGTAACATTTTGGATCTAAATTTGACTAACGACGCTATATTTAAATAAACCATTTAAATAAATTATCGTTAAATATGCGGGTTGTTACATAACTACTACTCAAGTATGCCATCCCACGGTCCTTTGGGACCTTTATCCGAGGATCCTCAACCTTAAAGTAATAACCACAAAGTATATATAAAATATTTGCGGCAACAGCAGAGGTTAAGTATCTGGGCTCCATACCATGATACCACCCTTTTCCAGATGGAAATGACATACCCTAAACGGCATGACTCTCAAAACCTTGCCGCATCTTTCCTGTTTCGACCATTTCCGGGGTGTGAGGTCCGACAAAGTCTCGTCCACAAAGCTACACTTTTCACAAATTCATGCTTTGATCAACAAATGATCAGCAGCACTTCGTATGCCACATTACGAAATTGGGAATGCATTACTAGTAACAATCAACTACATAACCTTCGAGCTCGTACGTCTCAGAGAAGGGTGTTAAGCTAAGAGAATAAATTCTCCACACCAACAAAAATGTATTTGATAGAAACCAGATTTACATTTCAAAGTGTAATGTCGAACACACATCCATACAAGTTCGTTCCGGGATCGAACGGAACCGAAGGCACTTCCAAAGAAGCCCTTGCAAATCCGGATATTCACAAATCACGTTCGGAATCCCCATCACAAAGGTGATAAAATCTCTATACCGGAGCAATCCGGCGCAGAGACATTCGACAGGTAATCCTTCCACTTTCGAAAATATCCATTCTTCAACACCGTCTTAAAATGAAATCCCATTTCGTCATATCATTTTTCGGAATGGGTTTTTTGACACAAGGTCCTCTCCCGGCTAATCTGAATAACGGGCGCTTATTTTTAAAATTAAGTGTTACATTTAGATTTCAACAGATTACAACAATTTTCATTGTGATCTTTTAAACAAATGATCTATCACAATCACAATGGTTCGATGTGGTTTTCAGATATCCACTTAGAATCCGACCCTCGGTCGCATCAAAATTCAAAAGCCGTTTAAAAAGACCAATATTGATAGTCGGTTATTTAACTATCATTTATCATTCACAACCATCACTGGATTTGAAATAATTTTCCAAAAACATTTATTTCCAAAATATCTTCGCAAGATATACTTTTATCACTTTAATATTTAAAAAAAAATCAAATCACTATTCACATTTCAATCTTTTGAAAACAAATTTCAAAGCATTTTCCTTACGCGGAATATATTTCCAAATATTTAGTCATTTCCACTGGAAATCTGCCGAGTTAAAATAATTCAAATCACTTATCCCAAATATACTTGGGAATATTTAAAACAAAACCATCTTAAATACTTACTTAAAATATTGGTTATGAAAACATTACACTAATTACCACATATAAGATTTTAAGTCCCAACTAATTTTTTTTTGAAATAAAATTAGTAGATAAGGTATAACTATTTAAATAATCATTTTCTAAAACAAATATCAATTTTAACCTTTAAAATAATCCCTTCTTTAAGTAATTAAATAAATCCATACTTTAAAGATTTGAAACCAGTTAAGAAATTTTTTTATCCAAAGTATCCTTTCTTAAACCATCCTTAATTTTTTTTTTAAGTTTATATTTATAGCCTACTTCGAAATCATACTCAGCTTTGCAGGGAAAATACATTTTTCATTTCAAAATGGTTCATTTAAATCAATTAATAATTCTTTCTTGATTTATTTTAAATTTACGTTCCGAATCCGTAAATTCCTTTCACACTTTTAAAAATAACCAAATTTTTATTTTTAAAACAAATTTCCTTTATAAATTCTCATTGTGAATCTAAACTTCTAAATATCCATTGATATACGATTTTTTAAATCGATTTCTAAATATTCATTTTCAGCACCGAATTAAATTCTAAATTGATTTCCAAATTTATTTTCAAATACCTAATAAATTTCCAAAATTGATTTTTAAATTTATTTCAACACCAAATTTATTATGTTTTAGAACAAATTCCTTTTATAAATTTAGTCAATTTTCTAAAATAAATTTACTACAAATTTTCTATTAAATTTGAAAAATCAAATTTTGTTTATTTCTGGTATCCTACGATACCAAAAATGTATTTGGCTAAATTATAGCCTTCAACAGTTTCAATCACAAATAGTCACACACAGATTATAAATGCTCAACACACAATATTGAAATAAATTCAATTATTTGAGGAATCCAGTTGGATCCCTCTAACCTGTTTCCCTGCATCCACAGATGTTAGCACAACAACTAAATACCAATTCCACTTCGAGGAGGAATATCGCGGTATATGGGATTTATAAAATATCATCCGCTATTATGCGACGCATAGGGTCTCATCCGCTATATAATGCGGGAAATCAACAACTCCAATATATACTATATACTACTATATATATAATATCATCCAGTGAATAATTATTATAAATCAATCATCCAAGCACATAGTCAATCAATTTTAAATTTAACTATTCAAAATTTCAATCAGAACAATATTGATTGAGTGAGAAGATCTCACATTTTGCTTACGCATGCAATCCATTTCCAACCCGACTTGTTTTCTTCATTGTATTAGACCTTGTATAAACAATTTTATACAATTTATTAATATTCGAAATAAATCGAACAATCAATTTTCGTTTTGATAGTTTAACTATCTAGTAGTTTCAATAAAACTAATATTTTTAATTTTAAACAAATTCTTTTTGATAAATTTATTTGACTAAAAATTTAAATTTAAAACTAAATTCCTTTTAACAATTTCTAAAATAAATTAAAAAAGTAAATCAAACAAATTTAATTAACCTAAGTATATTTTTAAAAATTCCTTTTCTGCATGTATAATCTTTTGACAAATAAAACTTCCTGTTTTAAATTTTATGTATATATATATATATATATATTGAAATCTGTATTTACATAAACCCTACCGTATGTTTATGATTTCACTCTATAAAATTTTATTTACTGTTAAAATAAAAATCTCACTTATATACATTTATTCATTAATTAAATTTACTTAACAAATGATTTTAAATTATTATTATTATTATTATTTCAAACCTTATCCATAACTATATAATTATGTTTATATCACATTTTCCTTTTCTAAAAAAATAAAATAATAATAATAATAACAGAAATCCACTTTACTGACAATAATTTTCTTGCTTTAAACTTTACATATTTTTCTCATCTTCACAGTGTGTATAAATATTCATTAAACCAAATAAATAAAAATGATATACCTGACTGGATCCTTAGCCTCACTCGAGCTCACGCTGAAAACATCTCGGCTCTACTAAACCAAAGTCCACGCCAACGGCTCCTTCCCACGCGTACGCGTGTGCACTCGAGTTTCGCTACCATCGGAAAGCCGCCGACTCAACGCGACAACTACTAACGATGCTTCGACTTCGCCACCGCGACCCAATTCACGAACGTGAGCCTTCCACCCTGCCGCGATTTCCCAAACGCGACAACCAAACAGCGTCGCCCCCCATGCTTGAATTAATATCGAGCCGACCCACAAATCGATGCCGTGCGTCCACTCATCGCACGCCTACGCGCTCGAGATTGAGATCGCTATCTTCCAACCTAGAGTGCTCGAACTTCCAAAGCGAACCCTCGGCTTCGAACGTGACACGAAATCGCGGCTTAAATCGATGAAGGCTGCAACCATTTTTTTTCCTGTGATTTGAGTTAGGTTTTTTTTTTTGAATTCGAACGGTAGAGGGGTTTTGATTTTTTTTGAATTAGCAGAGAGATGCCGGCCATTTTTTATCGATTTCGAACAGTTTGATTTTGAGAAGGGAGAGAGCTTGGCTGTAAATATTAAAGAGGGGAAGCGTGTTGAAGATGCTTTGCTAAATTGATTGAAATGAAGCGTACAATGCACAGGTGTGACATTATTTCGGCTGAAGGCTGACTATTTTTATGTAAATAAATATGTATATATTAAATTGATTTCAAATTGTCTAAACTTTGTAGTTTTAAATTTTCGATCTCCTAACGAGACGTGGCGCTAGGCGTTCATAATGTTATACCCTTATTTCGAAATCAATGGGACAGATTTCGAGTCCAAATTCGATCGTATGGAGAAGATAACTTTTTGAACCAGTTATTAAATTAAATTTCGATACAATTTTCAGCGCGTTTGCTTATCGTACGGCCAAACGACAACTCCGAATGCTACAGAAATTGAAATCCGATAATAATACAATATTACGGATCCAATAGAACTGGTTTCGTTGAAATCTGAGTCTGTGCCTCGGAATGCTAATTTTAAATATCGATTTAAACGATATAAATTCAAAATTAAACAAAAACATTTCCAAATTAAATTCTGAAGCTTCCATTACCTTTAGTATTATCAATATAAATTTTCCAAGCCATCAAATTATTTTTAACAGGCTAAAAATTTAAAATTCAAATTTTTACTCATCATTAATAAATCAAATTCAAAAATTTAATTGCCAAATCCATAGTTAATTTTGAAATTCAAGTTAAACTAACTTCCAAATATTTAAAATCAATTAAATATTTCGATTTCAAATGTTCAAAATTTCCAGGTCGTCGCATCTTTTCCCCTTAAAAGAATTTCGTCCCTAAATTACAAGTTAAGAAGAATGATCCTTGACCCGTTTAGTATTTTCCAAACCAAATAGTTTCAACTTTCCAAAACAAATCGTTTTATTTAAAGACTCATTATCATTTCGACTAATTTTACGAAATCTTTCATAGATTCCAAACAACATTTTTTTCTTAACAATTCAAATTTAAATTTAAAATCAAATTTTAAACTTTCAAAAATTTCTCAATATTTTTCTAGATCCCTAAATTTTTGAAATATTTCGCCAGCGTCTTTTTTGCGTAGCTAGCTCGGTACGACTACAAACTGGCACCACGGGCCCTCAGATTCAAAAAGAAAACAAAAAGCCAAGTGGCTAGACAAGAAAATCACCAAATTCCGTATAGAAATTTAAATACATACCTTTTTGTCGAGCAATTCATTTTTTTCTTCAAAATTCCAATTCCACTTTTCCTTTTTCCTGTAACATACATGTACATCCTGACATTCATAATGTCCAATTTCAACATTCAAAAATCATTTTTGCACATTTTTTTACAAAAGTTTGAATACTTACTTCTTATACCATTTTTTACATCACTATTGAAGTTATATATCCATTTTCACTCAATCTTGCATTTTCAATTTCATTTGAATTCAATTTACACTTTCAATTCTATTTGGATTCAATTTATCTTCTAAATCTCGAATTTTATCAATTATCTTTCATTCACAATTGATTCATATCACTATTTTAAATTAGTTTCATTTACTAATCCATTAAAAATTCCAATTCATTTTATCTCAAATCATTTCTTTATTTCACCTTTATTATCTTCAGTTCACTTCGAACTAATTTTACAACTTCATTTTATTTCACACAATTCAAATTGGTTTTCAATATTCAGTTTCAATTCCAGTTTTATTCTTTTGTTCAATCCCAAAAATTTATTTTCAATTCACTATTCTAGTTTATAGGCACTTATATTACTGGATTTCCAATTCTACATGAATTCAATTTACTTTTTATTTATAAATATTAGATTCAATTCATTTTAAACCTTATCCATTTGGTCATTCATCAATTAGTTTCGCTTACTAATCTTAGTTTAATACTTCACTTTGTTTATCACAAATCAATTTCAATTCCAACTCCAGTTCTATTTACTTACAAATTCGAAATGAATTTCAACATTCAATTTCACTTTCATTTAATTTCAATTGTAATTCATTTATACATTCATAACTTTATTTTCCACGTTATAAAATTTTATTCCATAACTATTTTTTATAAGATTACAGAGTCTTTTCAACAATTCAAAACCATTATTGAAAACAATTCAAATTATCCTTTGAATTTCAAAACCAAACCCAAATTTCCCAAACAACTTCCATTTTTAAAAAAAAAAATTGGTAGCAATTCCTCCTTTGGAAACCCAAAAATGAACATTGATGATGTCGCGATCATCATCGGAATTATTTTCCAGCTACCGAAAAGTTTTTAGAGCTTTTATCCCTTCAAAAACATTTTTCCAAACCCTTGAAAACTATTTCCAATCCCAAAAGGAATTTAATTTCCAAACTTCCTGAATTTCAAATATTTTCAAGAACATTTCCATATATTTCTCTGGAATTCTATTTCAAACTATAAATCTCATTTACAATTTATATTCTCAAATTACATTTGGATTTTTATTTTCTTAGCTTTTGGTTTTGATTTCAATTCCTCATACAACGATGATAATAATTTAATATTATCGCTTACTAGCAACCAAGCAACCATATATTATAATAATTCACGGAAAATTTATTTCTTTTATATATTAAAATAGTTGGGTAAGATTATTTCATTCACCCTATTTTAAAACAATATCGTTTCGAATTCTTCTGTACGAGTGTTTAGAAATCCCTTTCGATAAAGTTGTACAGACTATAGTGACCAGAATCCATATACCACTCAACAAACCAATCATCACAATGTAAAACAATTTTTATATTCACTAACAAATATGCGCTCATATCTATTATTACACTCAAACTCATTCTAGAGTACTGCTGACTCTGTCTCTAATGAGTAACACCCAACAGAGCTAAGGTTATCGCTAACCAAATGCTCTGATACCACATTGTAAAGGTCTAGACTTTTCAACCATCGATAGCGGCCAATCTCGATTGGTAGGCTTTTCAACCATTCCAGCCTCGCCGTGGCATACAATGGTACCCTGCCCTTGCTTTTACGGCCAGCCTTTCGACTGTCACGTCTTACGGCTAACCAACCCCGTAAGAGGATGTGTAAGGGTAAGAGTCTCCTGCTCGCCACCAAACAAAAAGCGAGAACCCCTCATCACGTTTCACAAAGATAAGAAAGGTCAGTCGTGGGACTGGTGTGAGATCTCAAAAATAATTATTTCCACAAAGAAAATAAAAATAAATTCGCTATGCTTTTGGAAAATGAAACTACCATAAGGCCTCCCGCCATACACACAATGCAAACGTAGAATTGGAGGAGATTTCTCCTTATGATAGTCAAACATGCCTAATACGCAAAATCCTTTGATATTATTATTAGTGCATAGTGTAGAAAACATTTCAAAAGTATAATATTAATCTTAGCCAGCATAGACATTCCGAACTATGCCTACTATAGCTACCATCTATGACAACCATAAGTAAATGGCAGGTTATACAACTAAAACCGTACAAGGCGCATATTGGAGTTTGGATTTCCAACAAATGGTCAGGATAAGGAATTTCCTACTGCCACATGGGTACGCCTCTGGAGGGACGTCCCGAGAACCTACCCGGATCTCTACCAACACAAGGTCGGGTTACCTCTGTAACTAGGTAACTACTACTCGAGTATGCCATCGCCCGGTCCTTCGCGACCTTTATCTGAGGATCCTCAACCACAAAGAAACAACTACAAAGTATATATAAAATATTTGCAGCAACAACATAGGTTAAGTATATGGGCTCCATACCATGATACCACCCTTTTCCAGAGAGAAACGACATACCCTAAAGGGGGCGACCCTCATAACCTTGCTGCATCTTTCCTCTTTCGACCATTTTTGAGGTGTAAGGTCCGACGAAGTCTCGTCCACAAAGCTACACTTTTCACAAAGCCATGCTTCGATCAACAAATGGTCAGCAACACTTCGTATGCCACATTACAAAATTGAGAATGTATCACTAGTAATCATCTACTACATAACCTCTGAGCTCGTACGTCTCAGAGAAGGGTGTTAAGCTAAGAGAATAAATTCTCCACCACCAACAGAAATGTATTTGATAGAAACCAGCTTTACATCTCAAAGTGTAACATCAGACACACATCAATACAAGTCCGTTCCAGGATCGAACAGAACCGAAGGCACTTCCAAAGAAGCCCTTGAAAATCCGGATATTCACAAATCATGTAACATCCCGCCTTTTCGCACGCTTTAAATCGACACACGTGCTAATTTAAACCATACGGAAGGGCGGATTGTTATGGGGTAAATAGAGAAAACAAGAAAGAAATAAAGTTTAATAGAATCTCACAACGGAAGGATAAAATATGATAATCAAATACACAGTTCATGAAGCTATTTAAAAAATATTTAATTTTACTTATACAATATATATCAGAGTTATACATACCATAGAATATCAATAATTCAGCGGAATACACTAGTGTAGTGGAACAATATAATATATATTAATAATACTGAAATCTTCGTCTTCGTCCTCCAGAGATAAAGCCTTCGATCTTGAAATGCTGGGACTAACCCGAGCGAATTGAAGAGACAAAACACTCGAGTCAGAACTAAAAGATCGTATGTAAGTTAAATCAACAGAAATAAATATGAGTGTAGTAACTCAAAAGATGCTCAGGATTCACATCTCCTAAGGATCCGTTAAACTATTTATTATGTAGTAATATTTCTCTATTATAATAGTGTCTATTAGTAAAATAAACTTTCTTTTTCTTAGCATTAATGGGTTACCCATATAGCCCTTAACATGTAATAGTCCCAGTAGTCCATCAAATATCATAGTCCCTCCTGATTGGGAAGCCACCAGAGGATACCACATGGGCTACGGGAGAAAACCAAACTCGTACAAGGTGCGACAGGGTAGGTGACACGGCACGACTAGGCAATGCCAGGGTAGATATACCAATTACGCTTCTGGGTCGGTGGTAACACGTAGCCGCAGCTATCGCCAGCTCGAGCCACACCTCCAAATCAAAGAAATCAAAAGTGGCCTCCGAATAAATCCAAAGTCAGAGTAGAATATCGAAGGGATGTGTCCGATCAAAGGTGCTACCTCAATTAACCCGTCGATCGCTCCTGTTTTAGCCACCTTATGCCAGCTCACGGGAGTTCGGTTCATGTATTTACCTCGAAGGAAACGCCACCGCCATCCTACTTCATTCTGGAATCCCCACTACGTACACGGTTGTTAAAGTGGTTTTCAGAGTTGGCAGAGAGTATGCCAACTTCCGATCCCGGTCTCTTCAACAACCAAACGTTATTATAACACCGCGGTCTTTTCAAAATAGTTTATACTTTAAAACCAGCATAAAATATCCACTTCGAAACCTTATAAATACGATATCATTTCTATTTTAAAACCCAAATCAATATGATATCATTTTTATTTTAAATATATCTTTTCAAAAATCATATTACTTTCAAATATATATGCCTTAAACCCATAGCTTCGAAACATAATTTTCAATAATTAATTGGTTTAAATATACATTACTTTATAAAGTAAATTACCTTTTTAAGTTCTCAAATCAATTCCAAATACATATTTGAATTCCCAAATAAACCATTTAAATTTCCATGTAATTCAAAGTTTAAATATTCCACCATTTCAAAAATAAATTTTTAATTCATATACATATATTCCAAATTCACTTTACTATTATTTAGTTTTGAAATACTTACTTAATAAATCCAGTATCCTTTAAATAAAACTTTCAAATTCAATAATTGAATATTCCTCAATTTATTTAGTCTAGATATATTCGCTTAAATTATCTTAAACCTTAATTTAGTTATAACACCATATTCTTTTAAATCAAAATTTCAATAAGATTTTAATTAAATAAAATCTCAAATCAATTTCAAAACTATCTTCTTAACTTTGATTTATAAAATCAATATAAACTCTATATTAGAATATAATTTCAGTAAATACTTATCTAAAATATATTCCACTTTATTATTATACTTACTTCGTACTTTAAACAATTTTACACATAGTTTTAAACCAAGAATTTAACTATATATAAATTAACCTTTATCAAATATCCTTCATCAATATTTCATGAAACCATATATGTATTTCTTTGCAAAACCATAGGAAAATTATTTCAAAAATAATTATATATATATATATACATACATATATATACCGCGGTGCTTGTATAAAATTTTCTATCCTATGGTCAAGTGATACGGATATTTACCATTTCAATCCGCAATTTAAAAATAAAAATGCAGTTGTATATCATTTCAAACCGCAATCATGAATGAGATGAAATGCAAAATGACATGTAGTTTATAACAATATACAATACAACATCTATTCATCCAATTTCATCCATCAACCATTTATCAAAATCATCATCAAATTCAAACAATACATGAATATATAACAGGTAATAAATAACAGGCATTTACTGGCAGTTTATTATGCAAAATAAATTAACTGATAATTTAATTGGCAGTTTATATGCAATAAATTTACTAATAATTTAACTATCAGCTTATATGCAACAATAAATTTAACTAGAAATTTAACTGGCATTTTATATGCTATAATGAATTAAATAACAATTTAATTAAATAAATGCGGTTTAACTGAGATGATGAATAAAAATATGCCAAACAGTCATGAATAAATTTCTACTCATGTCATAAATCAATTTAACAAACATAAGAAATTTTAGAAATTGTGAGTGGGTTAAAACACTCACCTTTTTAATTTAAATCGAATATACGTCCGATCTAAACCTAAAAATTGAACAGTCTCCAAATCCATCCAAACTAGCGCCAAAATGTTCGAAATTTTATTACGATTCTAACAATAAAATCGCGCGTGAAACAGAGTTCGTATGCTGAAGTTATAGCAATAATTGCGAGTTGAAATCAAAAAAAAAAAAACAAGATAACACATTCTCACCCAATATATGCCACGTCAACCCCCCCAATACTCAAGCTACAGCAACGCACGTTACCGACAATTGAATCCATGAAAACCAAACTTTGACCATCAAATCCCCCCACCTACGACCAACTGAGACGACCGCTCCACCACACACTCGAAGCCCGGGACTAGCCGCCTCCATCCCCCGCATACGCGTGCCCCCATGTTGGCCACGGAGGCCGCCGCCGCCGCCGTTGAAGCCTTAGGGTTTCAAAACCCAAAAAATGGAATTTCGGTCGCCTCAGGTCGAAATAGACGACGCGACCACCGCCGATAGCGTCCTGACATCGCCCTCGACAAAACCCAGAAACAGATTTGCATAAAGTTGCTCCAATCAAAAATGCCCAAATCCGCAATTAGGTTTCGCGTTTTCTGCCTTTTGACCGCGATTTCCCGCTGATTCAAGCAAAATTTCCAAAAACGAATAGTTAACGCAGATTCGTATCATCAAGATCTTCGACCCTATATTTTTTTCGAATTTTTTTGAAGAGTTTGAAATTTTTGCTTTGGATTTGAATTTGATTTGTGCTTGGATCTGGAAATATAAAAATTTGTCTACCATTGGAAAGGAGGCGTTGAGAAGAAGATATATGTACAGACAAATGAGAAAATAGAAGGATAGGGTTTATAACAAGATATTTATAGAGAAGGTTGGAAAAGAATGGATCAGATCAAATAGATGTACGCGTTGGATGATATATGGCCCGAAAAGCCCGTTTCGACTCCGGAACGAAATTGGGTTAACCCATATATCAAAATAGATGTTTTAAAATATTTTGTAACAACCCGCATATTTATCGAGTTTGTATTTAAATATTTTATTTAAATATTAACTCGTTAATCGGATTTTGGTCCGAAAAGCTACTTTTTGCAAATGGTCAAATTAGGACTCGAGACCACTTCCATTGAGTTCGAAATGTCGTTTACAACTTTTTTACGTATAAACATCGATAGGTTTGGAGTTAGTGAAATTTCACTAACTTTTCCCGCTATGGACTTTGGGTTAGTTTAGCCTATTAAGCCCAAGTTCCAACCCTCTTCTCCTCACTCTTCATAAATTTCCTAACTAATCAAGCTTTGGCATTAATGGTGGAGGGAATGGGAAATTAAAATTCCAAAACTCAAATTCAATTGCAATCCATCTTTCTACTCCAAATTCAAGAAGAAGACATTGGATTCAAGCTTCTTGTGCTTAGATAGAAGAAGGATTGATTCTTGCTTGCTTAAAACTTCATTTTCATTGATATTTGTGCAAAGGTGGGATTTTTATCTCACAAATCTAGTTTATAACTATATTGGACTGTTGGGAATGATTCCCTATCCCTTTTGCATGCACATTTGCATTTGGTTTGGATTGGATTGGCGAAAAACTCCAATTTTTAGCGTTTTGGTGAATTTTCTGCACTTAGGTCGTTCTGGCCATTTTCGTGTGTTCGGAGTTAGATCGCTCGCGACCTAACCCTTAGGTCGTAGGTCGTTTCTGGCCTTAAATTCCCCCTGCAGCGTTAGGTCGTTAGCCTCGGAATTAGGTCGTTGAGCCTTAGGTCGTAGGTCGTATGGACCTTAGGTCGTAGGTCGTCCTGGCCATTTCTAACGTCTTCGGAGTTAGGTCGTATGGACCTTAGGTCGTAGGTCGTATGGACCTTAGGTCGCTAGGTCGTATGGCTTTAGGTCGCTAGGTCGTATGACCTTAGGTCGTTAGGTCGTATGGCTTTAGGTCGCTAGGTCGTATGACCATAGGTCGTTAGGTCGTATGGCTTTAGGTCGCTAGGTCGTATGACCTTAGGTCGTTAGGTCGTTTGGCTTTTAGGCCGCTTCCACGCTAGGTCGTTCGACTCTTAGGTCGTAACACTTAGGTCGCTCTCCTCTTAAGTCGCTAGGTCGCGTGCCTTTAGGTCGCGTTTCTTTCTTAGGTCGCGTGTCTTTGTTAGGTCGCTGACCTTCTTAACTCGCATGACCTAACCCCTAGGTCGTTGGGCCTCGTTTCTACTTAGGTCGCTGCTTCTTATAGGTCGCTCGGCTCCTTAATTTCTTTAGGTCGTTTGAGTGTTAGGTCGCGAACCCATTTTAGGTCGCATGACCTTTACCCTTTAGGTCGTTGGACCACTAGGTCGTGCCCATTAGACCCCTAGGTCGCGAACCCATTTTAGGTCGCATGACCTTTACCCTTTAGGTCGCTGGACCACTAGGTCGTGCCCCTTAGACCCCTAGGTCGCGAACCCATTTTAGGTCGCATGACCTTTACCCTTTAGGTCGCTGGACCACTAGGTCGTGCCCCTTAGACCCCTAGGTCGCAACCATTAGGTCGCTCGACCCTATCCCTCTTAGGTCGTTAGACCTCATTTTGTCCTCACTAAGTCGTACCGTTTTGGACGGGGCGCTGCCCCCTGGACCCCCGCGACCTGACCGGGCAGGTCGAACCCCGTAAGCGGTGCCTTTGCCCCCGCACCCCCACCTTGGGGGGGTTGCCACCCCCCCTGGACCCCCCCTCCGTAGGGGATCTTATCTGAAAAACATTGAGCTGATTTCCTTGGATTTTATTCACATCTCCGTATGCGATTTTTGTGACTGATTGTTTCTACAATTGCTTCTGTGTTTTGTCACTTTATAATATAAAGGTTTTAATACTAGTAGTAAATATCAAAACTCTTTTAACAAACAATTTCAACTCTTTTTTTAATAACAAAGCTCTTTTCTTAAACCGTTTTCCAATCTATTAGTATATACAAACCTTTACCTCACTCGGATGAGAAATCTAATTAAACGACTTAGTAAAACAAGTGGTATGAAACGCTTGCATTCACTTCGTCGGTTAATTCTTGGACTTGTTCGATTGAACCTCTTGTGACAATTTCTTTAGTGAAGATTTACAGTTTGTTCGTAAATATTTAAGTTAAGCAAGTGGTTATAGGACATGAAGCTAAACTTCTATATTTACTAGCTTAGTGTAATAGACACTTCTCGTTGATCATGACGATCATTCTGATGATTTAGACTAGCAATTGTGCGATGTCTCTTGTTGCGAGGTTATACTAGACACCACTTGTGTGATTCCACTCACACATACCTTTTTTCTTTTTGGTTAGTCTGGACCTTAATCTGTGTGATTCCATTCACACATGTGGGGTAGCTCCCCTTGGTCTTCGGACCGTCATGTGATAGGCCTCTTTCTCTTTTCTATGATTTCTGGACTTCTTGCATTGATTTCTAGAATTTATGTCATTGACTTGTTATGAGTACAAGTTTGGGGTATGATGCCCTTTCCGAATCTTTGAGAAGATTCTTGTGATATTGATTATCTCTTATTGATTGATCTTCTGTTGATCATTATTTACATACTTATAGTGGTATGTCGTTATGGATGTTTATGTTTAAGCCATATCTTTTATGTTATATCATGTTATCTGATATTTATAGCTAGACTGACCCGTTTATTATTTCCTTAAATAATACTCGGGTCAGACCGAGATGTTACAGGTGCTTCTGCTTGACTTCTTCCCAGGGATTCATCACTCTGACTTTTGGCTAACTGTTTAGATTAGCAGTTTTTGTTGTATACACTTGAGATATAGACTCATAGTTGTATTCTTTTGTATAGCACGTGTTGCTATTCTTTTGTATTATCGTGGGTCTTACTGACCACTACTCTGATGTACACTTTCATGTGTTAGTTATATATTCATATCTTCTTCCGCCTTTGTGATATGGATATCTGTGACTGATTTGTGATATGATTATTTCTATGTTTGTTTCCGAAGATTATTTATAGCCACCGTGTGATAAGCAATTACATGGATGGTCGCTCCTCAACAGCCTTATTCTCCGTGCTAGTTGACAGCACTACTCCGGAGTGTTCTTGGCTAGCGTGGGTATAGAGGTGGGGGTCATAGCTTGGTATCAGAGCCAAACTTCGGAACAATGTAGAATAACTTAACAAGGATCATCGTCCTAGGTCTATCTTAGGAGTCATACCATAGGATTAATTCGAGTCTTCGTACCGATTCATCCTATTTCCTTTATGATTCCTTGTGTTATCTATCAAGATTGCTTGATGTTCATTGGTAAATAACCTTCTTCCTTCTCTTCTTTCTTTCTTTAAGGAAGAGAATGTCTAGACCAGGCCGTCCCAGAACTGGATCATCTGGTGCTGCTCCTCCGGATGGAGTTTTTATGACTGCTCAACAGATTCTTGATTTAGTAACTAATGCTCAAGCAGCTGGAGCTAACCCGGAACCTACTCACCCAAAGTCGGGATTTGCACGCTTGTGCAGCGATTACACCAACTTGGGTGGGAAGCCCTTCAAAGGTTCGGAAAATATCATCGAGGTCCAGGCTTGGTTAAAATCATGCGATCGAATCTTTTCTCGCATGAACCTTATCGATCTCCACCGCGTTCAGGTGGCTTCCAGCATGCTCCAGGAGAGAGCATTGGACTGGTACTCCTTACTTCAGAAATTAATGAAGCGGATCTCACCTGGGAGCAATTTCAGGGACGCTTCGAGTTAAAGTTTGTACCAGAAGCTGGGAAAGTAACCTTGGCTCGACGTTTTATAGACCTTGTTCAAGGTCAATCCTCTGTGACTGATTACGTCGCAGCCTTCGAGTCGCTTTCCAAATATGGGGTTGAATACATCAACACCCCATTGAAGAAGAACCAGAGGTTCGTTTATGTCTTAAATAAGAATCTTAAGAAGCCACTGCTCCTGAAACTAGAAGTCGCATTTGATCAACTCGTTGATATCGCTCTTCGTCTTGAAGAGGCTGATAGAGAGAGTGATGTTGAAGTGGAAGGCGCTAAACCAAACTTCAAAAACAAGAAGAGGCCAAACAAATTCAAGGGTCCTTATCCCAACAAAAAGGGTAAGCAGGCAACCCCTGCGGCAAAATCTCCTTCTCCTAGTGGTGCGAGTTGCTTCAACTGTGGGTCTGGGGATCATTATGCGAATAAGTGCTCTAGGCCCAAATCTTGTCGCTATTGTAAGAGCCCGGATCATTACATACATCAATGCCTCAAGCGTAAAGGCAAGAAGGAAGGAAAGTTGAATGTGGCTCAAGCCCCTGGCAACACATCTCGTGGCCAAGGTATTTCTCATTCCATTCTTGATGGTATTATTTTATTTCATGATCAACGTATTAGAGTTCTCTTTGATATGGGTGCATCCCATTCTTTTATATCAAAGGAACTGGTAGACACTTTTTCCTTAAGTGTTACTGCATTGATGACTTCTTTAAAAATTGTGAATCCTGTTGGTGGATCCGCAACTCTTAGTTTGCTTTGTAAAGAAGTGGAGATTATTTTTTGCGATTTTTCTTTCCTAGCCGATTTGCATGTCATGCGTTACTTAGGCTTTGGAATAATTTTGGGAATGGATTGGCTTAACCGTTATCAAGCCCATATCCTATGTCCTGAACGGGCTATTCATCTCTGACATCCACTATCTGTTAATCAGATTTCTGTTAATCTTAAAGATTCAGAATCCTGTTTGGTGGCATCTTTATATTCTTTAAATCCTCGTGATAATGATGATGATGATGAAGATGATATTATTTCTCGTATTCATGTTGTTCGTGAATTTTCCGACATATTCGAGCCCGTTTTAGGTTTGCCACCTAAACAAGCAATTGAGTTCAGAATTAATCTTGTTTCTGGAGCTCAACCTATTAATCATCCTCCTTATCGCATGTCCAATAAGGAAAATGGGGAGATGCGTAAACAATTATCTGAGTTGGAGACGAGGCAATTTATTCGCTCTAGTTCCTCGCCTTGGGGAGCTTCGGCTATTTTCGTAAAGAAATCCGATGGTACTCTGAGGCTCTGCGTTGATTATCGCAAGCTTAACGATCTTACTATTAAAAATAAATATCCTTTACCTCAGATTGATGATCTATTTGATCAGCTTAGTGGTCCTAAGGTCTTTTCACAATTGGACTTGGCTACCGGTTTCCATCAGCTTCGTATCGCTGAGGATAGCATTCCTTTGACATCATTCCGTACTCGATATGGATCTTATGAATGGCTTGTTATGCCATTTGGGTTAACGAATGCTCCAGCTTATTTCGTTGACCTCATGAATCGAGTTTTCAAAGATTTCCTCGATCGGTTTGTTCTCATATTCATTGATGATATTCTAGTGTATTCAAAAACCGAGGAGGAACACGAGAAACATCTTCGGATTGTATTGGAAACACTTAGGAGTAATCAATTAAACGCGAAATTTTCTAAATGCCACTTTTGGCAATCTCGTGTGAAGTTTCTCGGTCATATTATTTCCGAATCCGGGATATCCGTGGATCCTTCAAAGATCGAAGCGATTCAAGATTGGAAGAGACCGGAGAGTGTGACAGAGATTCGTAGTTTTCTCGGATTGGCGGGCTATTACCGTCGTTTTATTAAAGACTTTTCTAAGATTGCCGTGCCTCTTACTGGCTTGACTAAGAAGGGAGTTAAATACATTTGGTCGGATAAATGTGAAGCCTCTTTTCAGAAATTGAAAGAACTCCTTTCCGATGCTCCTATTCTTGTGATTCCCGAGGGGAATCAAGATTTTGTTGTTTATACCGATTCTAGTCACGTTCGTTTGGGTGCCGTTCTTATGCAAAAAGAACGTGCTGTTGCTTATACTTCTAGGCAATTGAAGCCGGCCGAGACTAGATATACCACACATGATCTAGAGCTCGCGGCTATTGTTTTCGCCCTTCGAATGTGGCGTCATTATCTATTGGGAGAGAAATTTATTCTTTACACGGATCATAAGTCTTTGAAATATTTATTTTCTCAAAAAGAACTTAATTTACGTCAACAGCGTTGGCTCGAGTTCCTTGCACCTTATGATCTTGATATTCTTTATACCCCCGGTAAGGGTAATCGTGTCGCCGATGCTCTTAGCCGTAAGCAACAAGCAGTTGTTTCTATGATGATATTCGAATGGAACGATCTCGAGATCTTATCCACTTGTGAGATTCGAGAGCGCGTATCCGATTTATGCTCATCGCTTGTTTTATGTAGCCTTGAGGCTCATCCTTCTCTTTTAGACCGCATTCTTGAAGCTCAAGGTCTAGATTCTGAATTGGCTCTTCTTGGCAAAAATGTTAAGGATAAAATTGATATTGAAGGTTTGAAAGACTTTGATATTGATTCTCGTGGCGGCATTCGAAAATTTGGTAGACTTATCGTACCAAATATTGGAGATCTTCGTAAAGATATTTTAGAAGATTCCCATCGTTCTAAATTCACCATTCATCCTGATAGTAGTAAAATGTACGCTGATATGAAGCGACTTTATTATTGGGTGTGAATGAAATCTGATATTGCTAACTTTGTTAAGTGTTGCATGACTTGCCAACTTGTCAAGGCCGAACATCAAAGGCCTGGTGGGTTATTGCAACCTTTAGAAATTCCAATTTGGAAGTGGGATCAAATTTCCATGGACTTTATAGATGGCCTTCCCCGTTCTCGTTCGGGTCATGATAGCTTATGGGTGATTGTTGATAGACTTACTAAATCCGCCCATTTTATTCCGGTTCGGTCTAACCGAACCGTTCCTCTTTTGGCTAAACTATTTGTCAAGGAAATTGTAAAATTGCATGGAGTTCCTACTTCTATTGTTAACGATCATGATCCATTGTTTACTAGTGGATTTTGGAAGAGTCTTCAAAAAGCTTTAGGAACGAAGCTTAATTTTAGCACCGCTTATCACCCCCAGTCCGATGGACAAACCGAGCGTGTGAATCAAACTCTTGAAGATCTTCTTCGTGCTTGTGTGCTTGATTTTGGTGGAAGTTGGGAAGATCATATTTCACTTGTTGAATTTTCCTATAATAATAGCTTCCAATCTAGTATTGGTATGGCACCTTTCGAGGCACTCTACGGAAGGCCATGCCGATCTCCTTCTTGTTGGCTTGAGGCCGGTGAGAAGCTGGTTTTAGGTCCAGACTTTATTCGTGATTCCACGGAAAATATTAAACTTATTCGACATAGGATGAAAGAAGCCCAGAGTAGACAAAAATCCTATGCCGATAATCGAAGAAGGAAATTAGAATTTTCTGTTGGGGATCCTGTTTTTATTCGTGTTTCACCTATGAAGGGTGTTGTACGTTTCAGTCGATCGGGGAAGTTAGCGCCTCGATATATTGGGCCATTTCCTATCACTGAACGTATTGGTTCCATGGCTTATCGCCTTGCATTGCCGGCTTAGTTTTCGGCTATGCATGATGTATTTCACGTTTCTCAATTACGGAAATGCCTTCGGGATTCCGATTCTATTCTTGAGCCTGCTTTTGTGGAAGAAATTGAAGTTTCGCCGAATTTAACTTATGAGCAGCATCCTATTCGAGTTATAGCTTCTGAGGTTAAACGACTTCGAAATAAAGATGTTCCGCTTGTGAAGGTTCAATGGTCCTCAAATCCTAAGGATTGTTCTTGGGAATCCAGAGAATTCATCGAGCGTACACATCCGGACTTGCTTACTCCTGCTCCTTGAGGTGAACTTCTTATTTCAAAATTCCTCTTGTGTTAATATGCTTTTATGGTTGTTACTTTTTATTTCCATCTTATATATATTGCGAGGACGCAATTTCTTTAAGGAGGGGAGTCTGTAACAACCCGCATATTTATCGAGTTTGTATTTAAATATTTTATTTAAATATTAACTCGTTAATCGGATTTTGGTCCGAAAAGCTACTTTTTGCAAACGGTCAAATTAGGACTCGAGACCACTTCCATTAAGTTCGAAATGTCATTTACAACTTTTTTAAGTATAAACACCGATAGGTTTGGAGTTAGTGAAATTTCACTAACTTTTCCCGCTTTGGACTTTGGGTTAGTTTAGCCTATTAAGCCCAAGTTCCAACCCTCTTCTCCTCACTCTTCATAAATTTCCTAACTAATCAAGCTTTGGCATTAATGGTGGAGGGAATGGAAAATTAAAATTCCAAAACTCAAATTCAATTGCAATCCATCTTTCTACTCCAAATTCAAGAAGAAGACATTGGATTCAAGCTTCTTGTGCTTAGATAGAAGAAGGATTGATTCTTGCTTGCTTAAAACTTCATTTTCATTGATATTTGGTGCAAAGGTGAGATTTTTATCTCACAAATCTAGTCTATAACTATATTGGACTGTTGGGAATGATTCCCTATCCCTTTTGCATACACATTTGCATTTGGTTTGGATTGGATTGGCGAAAAACTCCAATTTTTAGCGTTTTGGTGAATTTTCTGTACTTAGGTCGTTCTGGCCATTTTCGTGTGTTCGGAGTTAGGTCGCTCGCGACCTAACCCTTAGGTCGTAGCTCGTTTCTGGCCTTAAATTCCCCCTGCAGCGTTAGGTCGTTAGCCTCGGAATTAGGTCGTTGAGCCTTAGGTCGTAGGTCGTATGGACCTTAGGTCGTAGGTCGTCATGGCCATTTCTAACGTCTTCGGAGTTAGGTCGTATGGACCTTAGGTCGTAGGTCGTATGGATCTTAGGTCGCTAGGTCGTATGGCTTTAGGTCGCTAGGTCGTATGACCATAGGTCATTAGGTCGTATGGCTTTAGGTCGCTAGGTCGTATGACCTTAGGTCGTTAGGTCATTTGGCTTTTAGGCCGCTTCCACGCTAGGTCGTTCGACTCTTAGGTCGTAACACTTAGGTCGCTCTCCTCTTAAGTCGCTAGGTCGCATGCCTTTAGGTCGCGTTTCTTTCTTAGGTCGCGTGTCTTTGTTAGGTCGCTGACCTTCTTAACTCGCATGACCTAACCCCTAGGTCGTTGGGCCTCGTTTCTACTTAGGTCGCTTCTTCTTATAGGTCGCTCGGCTCCTTAATTTCTTTAGGTCGTTTGAGTGTTAGGTCGCGAACCCATTTTAGGTCGCATGACCTTTACCCTTTAGGTCGCTGGACCACTAGGTCGTGCCCCTTAGACCCCTAGGTCGCGAACCCATTTTAGGTCGCATGACCTTTACCCTTTAGGTCGCTGGACCACTAGGTCGTGCCCCTTAGACCCCTAGGTCGCAACCATTAGGTCGCTCGACCCTATCCCTCTTAGGTCGTTAGACCTCATTTTGTCCTCACTAAGTCGTACCGTTTTGGACGGGGCGCTGCCCCCTGGACCCCCGCGACCTGACCGGGCAGGTCGAACCCCGTAAGCGGTGGCTTT
Source organism: Allium cepa (assembly GCA_030765085.1). Lineage (NCBI taxonomy): Eukaryota > Viridiplantae > Streptophyta > Magnoliopsida > Asparagales > Amaryllidaceae > Allium > Allium cepa. The sequence goes on from CM060930.1 coordinate 59,283,541, forward strand.
GCCCCCGCACCCCCCCTGGACCCCCCCTCCGTAGGGGATCTTATCTGAAAAACATTGAGCTGATTTCCTTGGATTTTATTCACATCTCCGTATGCGATTTTTGTGACTGATTGTTTCTACAAATGCTTCTGTGTTTTGTCACTTTATAATATAAAGGTTTTAATACTAGTAGTAAATATCAAAACTCTTTTAACAAACAATTTCAATTCTTTTTTTAATAACAAAGCTCTTTTCTTAAACCGTTTTCCAATCTATTAGTATATACAAACCTTTACCTCACTCGGATGAGAAATCTAATTAAACGACTTAGTAAAACAAGTGGTATGAAACGCTTGCGTTCACTTCTTCGGTTAATTCTTGGACTTGTTCGATTGAACCTCTTGTGACAATTTATTTAGTGAAGATTTACAGTTTGTTCGTAAATATTTAAGTTAAGCAAGTGGTTATGGGACATGAAGCTAAACTTCTATATTTACTAGCTTAGTGTAATTGACACTTCTCGTTGATCATGACGATCATTCTGATGATTTAGACTAGCAATTGTGCGATGTCTCTTGTTGCGAGGTTAGACTAGACACCACTTGTGTGATTCCACTCACACATACCTTTTTGCTTTTTGGTTAGTCTAGACCTTAATCTGTGTGATTCCATTCACACATGTGGGGTAGCTCCCCTTGGTCTTCGGACCGTCATGTGATAGGCCTCTTTCTCTTTTCTATGATTTCTGGACTTCTTGCATTGATTTCTAGAATTTATGTCATTGACTTGTTATGAGTACAAGTTTGGGGTATGATGCCCTTTCCGAATCTTTGAGAAGATTCTTGTGATATTGATTATCTCTTATTGATTGATCTTCTGTTGATCATTATTTACATACTTATAGTGGTATGTCGTTATGGATGTTTATGTTTATGCCATATCTTTTATGTTATATCATGTCATCTGATATTTATAGCTAGACTGATCCGTTTATTATTTTCTTAAATAATACTCGGGTCAGACCGAGATGTTACAGGTGCTTCTGCTTGACTTCTTCCCAGGGATTCATCAATCTGACTTTTGGCTAACTGTTTAGATTAGCAGTTTTTGTTGTATACACTTGAGATATAGACTCATAGTTGTATTCTTTGTATAGCACGTGTTGCTATTCTTTTGTATTATCGTGGATCTTACTGACCACTACTCTGATGTACACTTTCATGTGTTAGTTATATATTCATATCTTCTTCCGCCTTTGTGATATGGATATCTGTGACTGATTTGTGATATGATTATTTCTATGTTTGTTTCCGAAGATTATTTATAGCCACCGTGTGATAAGCAATTACATGGATGGTCGCTCCTCAACAGCCTTATTCTCCGTGCTAGTTGACAGCACTACTCCGGAGTGTTCTTGGCTAGCGTGGGTATAGAGGTGGGGCGTCACATATTTTGAATGCGATGGAACAAGTTTGAAGTCCATATTCCATCGTATGAAGAAGTTATGCTCAAATCAATATTTTTCAACTTGATTTCAATTGATTTCAATTTCATAAATTTCAAGGCGTTTCGTGTCTGTACGATCAAACGACAAGCCCGATCGCTACGAAACTAATACGGATCCGATGAAACCAGTTTCGTCGAAATCAGAGTTAGTGGCCAAAATGTCTATATTTCTATTGATTAAATAAATTAATAACTAATTAATAAAATCCAATTTTGTTTTTAAATTCTAAAATTGACCAATTTTATCACTTTTATATTTCTCCGTCAATTAAAATGTTTAAAAAAATTTAAAGTCAATTTAAATTTTGATTAACTTATCGATTTCAGTAATTTCCTCAGTTCCATTCAATTAAAGAAATTATCAATTTAATTTCCAAAATTTCTATGAAATTGAATTACCAAATCTTTATTATCAATTAGATGGATTTAACATTGGATTCAAACTATTGCATTAATATTTTCCAATTTCACTTAAATTTCAATTTACGTAATAATAAATGTTTATTCTACTTAATTGGAGTAAAATCAATTACCTTAATTCTTTATATTCAAATAAATTAACAAATCTTGATTTAAAATCTTTACATTAACCAATAGTCATATTATAAATGGAATCTACATTATCTCCAATTATTAATTACCATCAGTTAAGATCTTAACATTTGTTCCATAAATTTATTTGCACTAAATTAGATGCTGCATTAATTCTTATTTATATAACATTAAGGTTCATTTAACCTTGATTGATTTCCAATATTTATTTAACACCTTACATAAACACGCCTCCTAATTAATTTCATTTATAAGTTCGTTACTTATCAAACCAGATTTATAATTCCATATCCAACGCTAATTTTATTTCATTACATTAATATATGCATATTTACAATTTATTTTGAATGAATATTATATTTTTCAATGTGTTCTTCTATAAATTTGAATACATTAATTAAGGTTTTTACATACTTTTCATTCTATTAAATTTACAACATTAAATTTACATTCTATTAATTACTTCGCATACTTTACGTATTAATTTCCCAATCAACATAATAATTACTTAACATTTAAATGAATTTTATTTCCAATAAATTCATTGATCAATTAATTAGCTAATTTATAATACTTGTTATCATTCCCTTAAAATTTACACTTAAGTTTATGTTATATTCAATTTGTCGCTAAGTATACATTTACATTGTTTCCACTGATTTGAATTTCATTCAATTAATTAATAATTTCCTCAGTTAACATTAACGTAACATTTTTTTATTGTAATTGATTCAAAATTCAATTCCTAATTCTTAATATCCTCTAAATTACAACTTACAAACATTGTATTACTCCTCACATTAATGTAACATTTATTAATTCCCAATAACGTACTACTAAATTTTCCCTTAATTGAAATTCGATTTATACCCTAATATAACATTTACATTAACCCATTTCATTCAATTTATACAAATTAAGCTTTGACTAACTTTATTTCCTCAATTTACGTGCAATTACTTTTAATAAATAAATTATTGCATTGGATAATTAAATGCTTAACTTTATAAGTTTTCATTCCCCAATCAATATTTCAATTACTACAGAACATTGATTTAATTCAATTTACTATTTAATATTATCAATTCATTAAATTAATAAATTTTTTTATTTCTTCCTAAATTTAATTTCCAAAATTAAATTAAACTAACCAATTTATTTATCAAAATTTACGGGTCGTTACACTCTCCTCCACTCAAAACTTTTCGCCCCCGAAAAGGAAAAGAAGGGAAAAGAAGGATTAAATAGACATATATCTTATTCAAAAATTTAACTTTATAAACAATAATTTACAAAATTAATTAATTAAAATAAAATATACCAATTTATAACAATTAAAGCTTTTTATGCTCAAATTTAATAAAGTTTGGGAAAAACATTTTCAAAAATTTTCTAAGTCAAAAATTTTCGGAAAATTTTGGCAGAATGTCCTTTGTACAGGGAGGCTCGGGCGAAAATGTAATATCAAATATAAAAATATACTATATATATTTTCCAAAATAATATAAATCCCAACAGGGAAAAGCAAAATAATAACGCTATAAACCGTAATCCGAAAACGTACCTGTTTGTCGGGAAATTAAAGCTTATTTTATGGAACCAAAGCTGTAGCAATTACTTCCATAACCTATATTTCACTTATATACTCCAAAAGGCTAACGGTTATATAAAATGAAATATTTAAAGTGGTTTCAACCACAACAAACAATCAATACAACAAATATCAGTTTCAACAAACATCATAAACACAAATCAACCATCCAAGCATATCAAACAAAACAAATAGTTGTTTGGATTCAAAACTTTAAATTGTACGGAATGAAAAAATAGGCTACTAAGCGCATCATTTACTCAACAGTCTTTGATCAAGCTAAATAGATTTATTCATTCAATCCAGACACTTTTAAAGTATCCTTACTCAAACAACCATAAATCAAAACAATCAACAACTATTTCAAACAACAGATTTAGTTTATTCTTGTTAATTTCATTTCATACTATTGTTGTTTGATTTCCTTTTATTTATATAATGATTTATCCTTCACATTACATTTACTACTTACAACCTTTTTCTTTAATTCATTGGTTCAATGTTTATTTCAATTATTCATTTATTACATACAAATCTTATTTCATTTATTAATGCCATCATTTATCAATTATTACATAATTTCATTTATTAATATTCATGCTATTCATGCTATTCATGTTTAATTCAATTCCTTTGCATACTAATTCATTTACTAAAGTTTACAATCATTTATTTATATTACTTACCTTCCTATTATATTAAATTAGTAGCCTTTTCAATTACACTTAAGATTATAATATTACAACAACAAATTCTTATTTATTAAGGGATTTCATTAATTACTTTCATTACCTCAAATTTATTACTTGTATAATATCTATTACATTTTCTTATTAACATTTTCATCTTTATTCCTTCGGTAAGTGTTATATATATATATATATATATATATATATATATCTTTAAGAATGTAATTGAAAATCATACAAGTTTATCTTATTTCCTTTAAAATTTATTCAATGTTAAATAATTATATCATTTTGTATTATAGGTTACACATTTCAGATTTCTTTTAATTTCGTTCATAACTTATCATGAAATTTCTTATTTTAATTGAAGGTTCAAATTTTAAATTGGTTACATTCAATTTCACTACAATAACTGAAACTATTAATTAGCGGAAACTTAAGAATAAAAACTGGGTAAATTTCAATTCGTTTTAAAATAATAGATAAATGTATACAATTACACTTTGTATATCCAATTATATTTAAAAAAATTAAAATTTATAATTGTTTATCAAAACAAATCTGCGGTAAACTTCTAAAGTGGCCTCCCAATTCGAAACTCGAAAATGAATGCCGATGATGCGTGCACTCATCACCGAAATTATTTTCCAGCGACAGAGAGGGAAGCACAACACTTAATTTCTTTTCAAAAATTCCTTTAAAACAATTCTTTCAAAACATATGGAAATATTTATATCAGAAAATACTTCGACTAATATTATTATCATAACCCAAAATCATCTGAAAGAAATTTTCAAAACCCCGGAACTTAAGTTCTAAATTTCCAATTTCATTTATTTTATCTTCAATATTATTCAACTATTATTTTTATATTTCATTACCTAACAACCAGTATATAGCAACCAAATATATATCTTATTTATAAAAATTTATTTTATATATAGAAAGTATAATAGGCAAAATTATTTCATTCACCTATATTCAAAGCAAATATTGTGTCGGTCTGTCCTATTAAGTGTTAGAAATCCCTATTGATGTTATAGCGTCCCATGCATCAACCAGAATCTATAAGTACAAAGTGGAACAAATTAACATAGTATTAAAACCTTTTTATAACACTAACAAATACGCTCTCTCATATATACGCTCACGTCTCCCATAGCGTATTACTACCCTATTAGTAAAGATTCAAATCTCACAAAGCTAAGGTTTATGGCTAAACCAAAGCTCTGATACCAGATGTAACATCCCACCTTTTCGCATGCTTTAAATCGACACATGTGCCAATTCAAACCATACGTGTAACAACCCACATATTTAACGATTATATATTTAAATATTTTATGTAAATATAGCATCGTTAGTCGGATTTAGGTCCGAAATGTTACTTTCTACAAATGACCAAATTGGAACTCGAAACCACCTCCATTGGTTCCAAAATGGCGTTTGCGATCTTTTTGAGTATAATCTTTGATATGTTTGGAGTTTGTGAAATTTGACCCTTTTTCTATTGGGTTTTGGGTTTGGGTTCAGCCCCAATCTCCACTTAACCCTCTAACTCAACCCCTTCTCTTCATTCATCTTCATTTCATTTTCATTTCTTAAGCTAAACTGAAAATGGTGGAAGGGAAGAGGAAATAGAAATTGCAAGCCCTAGTTTCAACTTCCAACTTGATTTCTTACTCCAAAATCAAAGAGAATCCATTGGTAAGTTCTTCTTCATCTTCTCCAACTCTTCTCCTCTTCAATTTCAGAAAATTTCCTAAACCTAAATTGGAAAATATGTGTTTTATTCTTAGATTGAAGCTTGTTGAGTTGAAGTAGTGTTTGGTTGGTCTTCACCTTGTTATTGAGCTCTTTCTTCTTTGTTTCCGGTTAAAAGGTGAGTTTTGAACTCACATCTACTTCTCTTGATTTCATTGATGTTGGGTATGAATTCCTAACACCTTGTTCATATGCACTTGCTTTTGGGTTGGATTGAATTGGTGAATATCCAAAATTTTAGTGTTTGGGTTCAATTCTTTAAAGATCCTAACTTTGATATTGGAACATGTTTTTGGTAGCAAATCGGAGAGCTAATGGAGCTGGGGTATCTATTGGCTAAGGCTCCTTCGGTCCATTGCTCGAACGATCGCGGTTTGAAGAATTTGCATTTCATTGAAATAGGGAAGGAATTGCAAATTCATCCGGTTCGGCCGACCGAGCCTTGTAGCCGGTCGACCGACCTGCTACCCCGAGCCATGTTATGTTTCCTGCATCTGGCCAGCCGACCGAGCCGTGCAACCGGTCGACCGACCTGCTCATGTTTTGCCTGTTTTGCCTATTTTTGCATATTTTGATTGGTTATCCAAATTTTATCGATTCAAGTTGCTTTTTAGTAGTTGATATTGCATCTTTGACTTTGATAACTTATTCTTGACTTCATGCACGGGTTTTTATAAAATAATCTCTCGAATCACATTTAAAAGCTCGTTTCTCCAATTTATAAATTCTATTTAAAACACACACTTTCACACTTCGAGCGAAGTCGAAGGGTGATTAAATGGTTGGACAAAACACGGACCATGAATCTATGCGTTTATCCTTCGGATTAATCCCCGACCTATTCAATTGATCGTTTTGACCTTCGGGTTTGGTTTATCGATGACATGAGGTAAACTTTGTACTGTTTTGAGTGTGAAAGTGGATGACGGATAGTAAATCGTTTAGTGAGAATGAGTGGTTATGGGACATACGTTAACACTTTTTGGATTCCTTTTCGAGAGTTGTGACACATTCCGCCAGTTAGTGGTGTCCAGTACTGGGTCTCTGACCTTCACCACTATGGTTAGTTGCCTTCGGGTATGTGCCTTCGGGTTTGTGCCTTCGGGTTTGTTGCCCTTTAGTATCGCTTTCGATGTTGGTCGTTATGAGCCGCATGGGTGATATTGGGTTGCCCTTTAGTATCGCTTCCGATGTTGGTCGTTATGAGCCGCATGGGTGATATTGGGTTTGGAGTCTTCGGGCTCATGGATCCTTGTTTACACAATACCGAGCTCGAGCAATTTTCTGATGTTTCATTCATATGTATATTCCCTAGGTATCGCCCTTCGATGTTGGTCATTATGAGCCGCATGATGCGTAGCGTTTACCTTGCGGAACTTGTATACCTTATTGGTATTTGTTAATTGCCTTTTTGGCTTGATTTGGGATAATTGTATCCTTTGTTTCTATATGTTGCCGATGATATGAGGCTTGTTATCATATGATTCATCTTTTGTTAGATGATTGCATTATCTCCTTTAGAGATATTTGTTATACTTTGTAACCTTGCAGGTTTATTATTCTTCAGTTTAGCTAGACTGACCAGTGTATTTTATACTCGGGTCAGACCGAGATGTTTCAGGTTAGGTGCTTTTGGACTTAGCCTTTTTTGCTTCCACATGGACTACTCCGCTAGCTTCTTTTTGTCATAGCTTTTTGTGTAGTCCTATTTTGTAGTAACTCTGATATATGTATCCATCTGGAATCGTCTGTATTTTGTGGTTTTCTATACCACTTGACATGTATTATTTTGTGTACTCTGTTATGTATCAATATATGTGTATATGATGATTTATTGTTCTGTGATGTATATTACATTTGAGTTGTTATATTCTGTTCTGATAGATCCTTCTACCACCTATGGTTTTGTTTTAAGTATTCATTGGGTATGTCGACCTGCTTGGTATGTTTATTGTCGATGTATTCAATAGATAGTTAGAGCAAGGCTATAGATGGTCGCTCCTAACCAGCCTTATTCTCCGTGTTAGTCGACGGCATTACCCTGTAGTGTCCTTGGCTAGCGTGGGTATAGAGGTGGGGCATCACAATATGGAAGGCGGATTGTTATGGGGTAAATAAGGAAAACAAGAAAGAAATAAAATTCAATAGAATCTCACAACGGAATGATAAAATATAATAATCAAATATACAGTTCACGAAGCTGTTTAAAAAAAATATTAATTTTACTTATACAATATATATCAGAGTTATACATACCATAGAATATCAATAATTCAGCGGAATACACTAGTGTAGTGGAACAATATAATATATATTTATAATACTGAAATCTTCGTCTTCGTCCTCCAGAGATAAAGCCTTCGATCCTGAAATGCTCGGACTGACCCGAGTGAATTGAAAAGACAAAACACTCGAGTCAGAACTAAAAGATCGTATGTAATTTAAATCAACAGAAATAAATATGAGTGCGGTAACTCAAAAGATGCTCGGGATTCACATATCCTAAGGATCCGTTAAACTATTTACTATGTAGTAATCACTACAAGAAAATGTTGTTTTAATAGCAAACGGAGATTGCACATAAAGTTAACTTGCTATAGTTGGTATGTTAGGGATCATTTATACTAAAAGATAGCTTGAGTTTGTGCAATGACAACATGAAAATTTGGCGGTCCATTTCTAGGATTCTTCCTCCCTTATTCATGTGCCACCGACATTCATTTTTCACTTCACTTCAAAATTCCAAAATCGCCTTTCCACTACTCTCCAACCACAAATCATCTTCAGTTGCTAATCCCTCTTCAGCAATCAGTCGATTCCGCCACCAGTCTCTAATCCCTCTAAACTCACAGTGTTTCTTCAACGAAGCAGATTCCTCCACGAGGCCGAAACGCAAAACTCAACGGAGGCGAAACGCGAAATTCAACGAAGGCAGTTTAAGTACGATCGACTCCTCAACCAAGCACGAATCGTCAACTAAGCCGAAGGTCGATTTCAACTTCCGAACTTGACTATAGGTACAATTTTCAATTTTTTTTTAATTGTGCATTTAATGCTTGGATTAAAGTTTTTATGAATGGTTTTGGACTATTAAAAAACTATAATTAATGCCAAACTTTCATTTATCTGATATTCTGAATTTATATTTCTTTTGTTTGAAAAGAAAACTAATTGTTGTAGGTTGTAGCAAGTAGGAGCTCTCTGTTTCCTAATAAATGTTCACTGTTGTTATAATTATATATTTAAATTGAAAATATTGTTCAAAAAAAATCTGTTATTGTAACATGGAGAATTGCCGTTGACTTTGTTTTTGTTTAGAATGAAAAGAAACTAAAACAGGAAAAGACACATCTGCAAAATGCTACAATAAGAAATATACCAGGAAATGGAAATAAATTAATAAATTAAGTAAAATGTTGCATGAAGATGTTTTAATCAAACCAATCTTTAGGGAGACAATGTAACAACCCTATATCTTGCAATTATTTTATTGTATATTTTAATTATTTTTAATGTAAGATTTTGATTTAAAAACTTATTTTACTTATTTGGAATGATTAAATTTTATTATTTAAATATAAATCTTGATTTTTTATGAGTTATAATTCCAAACTTGTGTAAGTTGAATATTTGCCTGAAATGCTGATTTTGGTCAAAACAGTCAAACTGTGACTTTTAACTTAAAATTTTAAAAGTTTAAAATTTTAATTTTTTCTTTTATTATGAGATTACATAAAATTCTAAGAACACCACTTTTCGTTTCGTTGAAATCGGATGTAAATTGTGAAAGTTATACCCTTTACAATATTGTGCGTATATAGGGTTATTTAACAATGACTATTTTAAATTGTATGAATTACTTCTTCTTGGTTATATTTTATTTTAATATGTGATAATATGTTTTATTATGTATATTTTGACATTTAAATATTTTTAAATGATAATAGAATTTTTCCAAAATTTACTGTATTTATTTCCTATTTTTAAAGGCTGTTTTCTAATTTTCTACCATTTTCTTCATAAAAATTATATTTAATAATTTTTTTTTTGTGAATGCACTTTTATTTTTTTTGTTATTTTAGTTTTTATAAATATTTTACAAGTCCATGAAGATTTTCTAAAGTTCATTTGGATTTATTTCTAATTTTAAAGCCTAGTCTACAATTTTAAGCCATTTTCTTATTTTAATTATATATAATTAAAATTTATTTATTTATTTTATGCACTCACTTTTATTTTCTGTGTTTTACTTTATTTTATTCATTTTTCATGTATTTAAATTTAAGTAAATTTTTCCAAAGTGTATTGAAGTTATTTCTAATTCTTATGTCTAGTTTTCATTTTTCTGTGCTATTTTTCTTATTTAATCATATCTAATTAATATTTAATTTTTAATATTTTGTTTATCTGTTATATTTTCGAATTTTAACTGAGATTTTAATTAGTTTTAGTTATTTGGCTGTATATAAATATATATGAGAAATTTGAAAGGGTTGAGAGCTAAGAAACGGAAAAACGTTTTATCCGTTTTTTTTGCAGTTTCTTCTGTCATTAATACATCAATTCATCTTAGCCATTTCTTTCCCCATCCTTTGCAGCCGACTTCCTCTTGTCATTCACGAATTTTTGAAGCCCCAAAACCCTAAAAATCATGGCCTCCACCTTGAAGAAAAAAAATTAGGTAAATCCCTCTCTTCTTTCTACTTTTCTTACTTTTCTATGCAATTTTGCCTTGTTTCTCTTCTAAGTTTGGATCGGCCTCTTCTCCATAGCCGCAGCCACAAACTCCTACATCTCTTCCATGCCTCCAACACCATCTACTCCACCAACCATGACCATGGCCGAGCCATCTATGGTGGCCAAACCCTTCAAATTGCAACCTATGTGCCCAAAAACAATGTTTTTGACCATTGTTGCCTCATTCCCTTCATCTCCACTTGTTGCCTTGCCTATATGATGTTAAACCTGACCTATATGATGTCATACCTGAGCCAAAGCATCATCATATCCAAGCATAAGTGTCCCTTAGGCCAAGCATTGAAGTGGTTGAAGCAAGGTCCAATCCATCTTGTTCATTTCGCTTTGTATTTCAAAATTATTTCAATGTTATTTTATGTTGAATGTTTATATATTGTCTGGTTTGTTTTGTTTTGGGTTGATGATACAAAATCATATCTTGGCTATCTTTCAAGTAAAATCAAAAGTCGTGAAATTGTGCTTGTCGTGCCTTTGGAGTTGTGCTTGTATGTTGTTTTGGTCTTTAGCTTTGAAAAAGGTGAGTCTTTCTCACGCTGACATATATACTTATGAAAAGTGGATTGAAGACAAGTGTTTAGTAATGTAAAATGTTTATGCAAGTTAATGATGATCATATGATATGTTATGCCATGTTATTTCCATGTTATTACCATGTTAAAACTGTTAATTTTCACCTGACATTTGATATATGACTGTATATTGTGATATTGACTTTGTTTATATTATTTCTGTAAATGATCACACTGCAAGTTCCCTGTTAGAAAAAATGTTATGGGCTGAAATGATAGGCCTGAGTTATTTTATTTATTTATTTAAACTTGGGATTGCGGGTTGAAATGATAGAACCTGGATTTTTACCTTTTAAACCGCGGATTGAAATGATACATATCCGTATCACTTGACCTAGGTTAGAAAACTATATACAGACCCGTGGTTATTCTATAAAGTGCTTTGAATATTTTAAGTATTTTAAAAATATAAAATTATGAAATTTGATTTAAATTGATTTTTAATGGTTTTAAAATAAATAAATTATGATTTTTCTATGTGTTAAAAATGTAATTTATGAATGGATTAACTAGATTTTTGAAATATAACTTATGTTTGAAATTTGGAATTTTGACTAAAAATGATATTTAAGTTACATGAATAAAATGGACTTTAATTTTATTTGGAAAATGGTAAATATGATAAATTGATTTATATTTGAATTTAAGTGATTTATTAAAGAATTATTTATTTTCTATAAATTTAAGTGGTTGAATAAATGACTGTTGAAAATGAAATTTTAAAATATAACTTGACTTGAAAATGTGAAATTTGAGTTTTAACTAAAGATGTTAAATTAATTAAATAAACTGGAAGTTTAGTTAAATTTGTGAAATGGTAATATAAATCTGAAATGTGTAGGTTTTAATTTATGAAAGAAACGTATAGGTTTTAATTTATGAAAGAAACGTATAGGTTTTAATTTATGAAAGAAACGTATAGGTTTTAATTAATGAAAGAACGTATGGTGTTCTAATTAATGATAGGAACACGTAAATTCCTAATTAATGAAAGAAAGGTATAAGTTTTAATTAATAAAAGAAACGTATAAGTTTTTAATTAATGAAAGAAACGTGTAAAGTCCTAATTAATGAGAGAACATGAAAGTTTTAATTAATGCAAGAACATGTAAAGTTTTAATTATGAATGAAACATGTAAAGTTTTAAGTAGTGTGGTATTGATTTAATTAATAAATGTTCATTATTGTAATAGGAATATAAAATTTAAAACGTACATTTGACACGTAGATTTTAATCAATGTAATGGTGTATTTTAAATTGATTAAAATGATAAATGTTACTTACTGTAATAATAAAATGTAAGTTGATAACGTACATTTGATAAGCAAGTTTTAATTTATGTGAATGGCATACTTTAAATGATTAAAATAATAAAGTTTCTTTATTGTAATAATAATGTAAGTTAATAAGGTGCTTTTAACTTAACATAAGAATTTCGGTTTAAATTGTATATTACAGTAAGAAAGTTTATTTAACTATAAGGCTATGATAAATTGACATGTTAAAATTTTAAGCTTATCAATACTTTGATTATATACAATGTAAAGTGGAAAGTAGTACATTCCAAAAATGCTATGATTCCTTAAGGTAACATTTCCAAAATGCTATGATAATTTAAAGGAATATTTCAAGTTTAATAAATTTTAAGAAATATTCAATGATTTGAAAATTTGGGTTTTATTTGAATGATATAATATTGAATTATTTTTGAAATGGAAATGATACAATTGTGATATTGTTTTGAAATGAGTATGACATTTTGGTCTTGAAAGTATAAATTATTTGAAATAAATATCCATGGGTTATAATAACGATTAGTTGTTAAAGAGACCGGGATCGGATATTGTCTTATAGCCGGACAATACCGAAAACCACTTTAACAACTATGTACGCGGTGGAGATTCCAGAATGAAGTAGGATGGTAGCGACGTTCTCGAGGTATGTTACGTGGACCCAACTCCCGTGAGTTGGCATATATGACTAAAACAGGAGCTATACCGGGCTACACAAAGGGTCGCACCCTTTCATCGAGCATGCTCCATCGGAAACTATTCTATTACTTTTGTGATTCGATTCGGTGGCGCCACTTTGATTTGGGGTATTGTTCGAGGTGGGCGGAAGCTGCTGGCTTGCCGTCACCACCGGTCCGGGAGTGCAAACGGTGTATCCACCCTGGCATTGCCTCGCATGCCGTGTCATATCCTTATATCGAGCCCACTACGATTTTGGTTTTAAAGATCCGACCGCGTTAAGGTTCACCATCCCCTTAACGCTATTTTCTATATGATTATACTTTACTGATTAGACACTACCGTATATAGCGTATATTACTATATAGTAAATAGTTTAACGGATCCTTAGAGGATGGGCGGTCCCAAGCATCCTTTATGTTACTGATGCATTTTGTTACTGTTCACTTGAGTTGATTTACAGTTTATAAGTATTTATGTCCTGACTCGAGAGTTTTGTGTTTTGCTTTACGCTCGGGTCAGATTGAGTGAGTTAGCATTCCAGATTCACCTTCGGCGTTGGAGCTTTCCTTGAAGATCCAGCCACCTATTTTGTTTCAGTATCTAGTGGTTCAGTGATGTATCTGATTTGTACCTGATGTATCCTGTTACTCTTCTGTCATATCTTATTTAACTCTAATGTATCTCATATTTATGTAGTAGCTTCATGAACTACTATCTCTTTTTCTGTAACGTTCCGCCTTTTCGCACGATTTAAACAGACACACGTGCCAATTCAAACCATACGGAAGGGCGGATTGTTATGGGGTAAATAAGAAAACAGAGAAGAAATAAAACAAAATAGAATCTCACAGCGGAAGAATAAAATATAATAATAAAATATACAGTTTATAAAACTGTTTACAAAACATTTGATTCTTCTTTATACAATTAAATATCAGAGTTCACATGCCAATAATATCAATGCAGTGGAATACAGTGTGAGTGTAGTGCAATACTATAAATAATAATAATACAAATCTTCGTCTTCGTCCTCCAGATCTAAATCTTCAAATCCTGAAACGCTCGGACTGACCCGAGCGAATTTGAAAAGACAAAAACACTATTGTCAGAACTAAAAGATCTTATGTAAGTTAAATTTACAAAAATAAATAAGAGTGCAGTAACTCAAGAGATGCTCGGGATTTACATCTCCTAAGGATCCGTTAAACTATTTACTATATAGTATATTGCGCTATTATAATAGTGTCTAATTATAAGATAAACTTACTTTTAAATAGCGTTAAGGGGTTACCCATATATCCCTTAACACAGAATATATTCCCATAGTCTATACAGTACCGTAATCTCCCCCGTACTGGGCGTCGTCAGAGGGCACTCCATAGGTATGGTACAAAACCAAAATCGTATAAGGCGCGCTAGGGTAGGTGACACGGCACAACTAGGCAATGCCAGGGTAGATATACCAATTGCTACTCGGGCTGATGGTAACGCATAGCCGCAGCTACCGCCCACCTCGAACTAACACCCCCAAATCAAAGAAATCAATAGTGGCCACCGAAACAATCCAAAGTCATAGTATAGTATCGAAGGAGTGCGTTCGATCAGAGGAATGACCTCATTGGCCCGAGAATCGCTCCTGTTTTAGCCACCTTATGCCAACTCACGGGAGTTGGGTCCACGTATTTACCTTACAGGAAACGTCGCCACCAACCAACTTCATTTTGGAATCTCCACCGCATACACGGTTAGTCAAAGTGGTTTTCGGTATCGACAGAGAGTATGTCCATATCCGATCCCGGTATCTTTAACAACCAGACGTTATTATAACACCGCGGTCATTAAAAAATAGTTTATACTTCCAAACCAGAATAAAAATTTCCATTTCAAAACTATTAATACGATATCAATTTAAAGTCCAAAAATAATATGATATCCTTTTCTCAAATATAATTCTTTTCCAAAATCATACTGCTTTAAATTTTAAAATATCTGGAAACCAAATATTTGAGTTATACTTTCAAAGCATAATATTTCGAAATTCATATATTTTAAAACCATAACTTCTAAAACTTGAATGGTTTGGATATTCAACGGTATATAAATAAAATGGTTTAACTTTAAGGTTACTTTGTAAAGAAAAATAATTTCCATGACTTTACAGATATATTTCTTTATTTAAAGTCTAAACCGTAGATTTAAATATCACTTCAAGTTCCAAAACCACTTCAATTTCTATATAGATATATCCATTTGGAGTATTAATATTTCAAAACTAAAGTTGGATTTTATTCTTTCAACAAATTAATGCTCTATTATTTAGTCTTGAATATTCCCATAAATTCCATAATTAAAACTCCAATTTCTAGCAATCTAAATATTTTCTTCAATTTAATTTATACCAAAATATTCGTTTTAAATTTATCTTGGAAAATCCAGTTATAAATATCATATCTTAAAATTTCCAAACTTAAACATATAATATAAATTATCGAATTCCATTTCTCAAATTTTTTCCATTTTTATTTAACGGATTTATACACAGCTTAAATTCAAAAATTTAACTTCATATGTTTATATATATATAGAAGAATAATATTAATAAAGTATCAAAATTAAAAAAATTTATAAACCGTATCCCATCCAAACCATAGAAATCACTTTAAAAATATTTTATATATAGACACGGTGCCTGTATAAAATTTTCTATCCTATGGTCAAGTGATACGGATATTTATCATTTCAATCCGCAATTTAAAATAAAAATGCGGTTGTATATCATTTCATAACGCAATCCCGAATGAAATGAAAATGCATGATGACTTGCAGTTTAATGATATAAAATAAAACATCCATTCATCAACATCATCCATCATACCACTATCATCCAATAATAAATCAATATCAATATATATCTGATAATATATAACAGGTAATAACTGGCAGTTATATTCAAATAAATTTAACAACTATTAAACTAACAGTTTATATTCAGTAATAAATTTTATAACTGTTTAACTAGCAGTTTATATGCAAATAAATAAATTCTAACTGTCAATTAATATGCAATAAATAAAATAAATTAACAGTTAAATTAAATAAATGCGATTTAACAGATATGATGAATAAAACACGCCAAACTGTCATAAATAAATTTCTACTCATATCTAATATAAATTTAACAAACATAAAAACTTTTAGTAGTTGTGAGTGGGTTAAAACACTCACCTTTTGAATTTAAATCGAATTTGAATCCGATTTAAACTCAAAAATTGCACAGTCTCCAAATTTGATTAAACCAGCGTCGACAGATCCGGAATTTCAATACGATCCTAACAAAAAAAATTCGTGTGAAACGGACTACGTATGAGAAAGTTATACGAGTAAACGATTTGAAACAAAATTAAAAATTAAATACAAACAAACCAAACCTTCCTCTCAATACTCGACACGTCATCCTTATCTCCTCCTCACGCGCCTAGTTACACACATGTGAAATTCGAACGAAAGCCTAGCCAAATTCACGAACGCACCGCCACCCATCATCGTTGATCCACGAACCCGCGGCCTGCCACCTACCTCGCCGACCACATCTCCGCAATCCACGACCCTAGACGCTCGATCGCGTCGCCTGAAGATGCCCCAAACAGCCGGCCTCCGTTAAATACCCTAACCCTAATTGAATTGTCTAGCCCGATCAAGCCGTTGATTTGCACGAATAACCATATAGATACAATCTCCTTCGTCCCGTCTACCCAACGGTACCTTCGATTCGTCGATCAGTTGAACTTGATATCGTCGCGATGGAAGGCCGAGAATCAATCGGCAAATTCTGAGCAAACGATAACTCCAATTGAACAACGAATATCACCACTGAATTACGCTCATCGAGAGCATTGACATATTTTTTTTGGGATTTTTGTGGAGAGTTTGAATTTTCACTTTTGATTTGAACTGTAGATAGATCTAGGTTTTGAAACCCTTGAAGAAGAGAAAGAGACGAAGAAAATGAACGTACAGACAAATGATAGAAGATGGAGGCTAGGATTTATAACTGCATATTTATAGACAAATAGAAGAAGGCTAGGAGGCACGAATTACGAACGTGCTAAGCGGTAGTTGGCCCAAATAGCCCGTTTTGACCCCGGAACGAAATTTATTAAACCCATATATCCAAATAGGTATTTTAAAATCTTATGAACGCAATGGGAAAAGTCTCACGTCCAATTCTGATCGTATGAAGAAGTTATGATGAAAACAAAATTCCCAAATTGGTTTTAAATTGGTTTTAATTAAATCTATTTCAAGGCGTTTCGCGTTCGTACGATCAAACGAAAAGTCCGATCGATACGAAACTTGAATCCCTACAATAATTCACTGATACAGATCCGATGAAACTGGTTTCGTTGAAATACGAGTCCGTGACAAAAATGGCTATTTTTATATTAATTAAATAAATTAAAAATTAGTCAATTAAATCAAATTTCCCATTTCTTTTTAATAATTGACGATTCTTATTATTATAAATTTTTCAATCACCTATACTAATTTAAACAAAATTTAACTTGTCGAATTTAAAATTTTAGAAATCCCCACATTTCATTAATTTCACCAAATTATAAATTAAATTTCCAAAATTTTAATTAAATTTACTTTCCATTATTATTGTCAAATAGAAGAATTTATCATTGGATTCATATTTCAATATGTAAATATTTCCAATTTCATCTGAACTTCTATTTACATAATTCCTAAATATTAAATTTCAAATATCACTTCAATTAATGTTAACGTAATAATTATTTATTGTTTATTGCAGTTGATTATCAGTTACAATTAATATACTAAATAGATGGTAAATCTTGAATACTGGTTATCCTTAACGTTTTATTTCCCATTTAATTGCAACAACTAAATTTCAAAAATTTAACTCAATTAAATAGACAACTCTTTATATTCTAAATCAATTGCAATGGTTTAAAAGTTGCTAAATTTTGATTTCAGTGATCCCTTTAATTCGATTCAAAATTAGCAATTACCTATTGAATGCCCCAAAATTCCTATTAAATAAATCTAACAAACCTTTATCATCAATTAGATGAATTAAATATTGCAATCAAACTATTGCGTTAATAATTTCCGTTTCACTTTAAAGTATCTAAATTAGCCAAATAAAATACTTATTACCCAAATAACTTCAATTTCTTCCAAATAATATTTACATAATTATTTTAAATATTGAATCCATTTAATTGCAATAAATTCAATTGATTGCAAATCAATTCCAAATAAATTTGATTTCTATCCAGTTACAACTTAATATCAAATCAGTTTTCACTTAACTAACAAAGTCATTATTACTTAGAATTTCATTACATTTTATATTTTCACATTTTCATTTTGATTTCATTTCTTTTCCCACATAGTTTATTATAAATGGGATTTTTCTTGGTTACAACTTATTTGGATCCAACATTCTTCATTTACCAATTTATTCCACTTTAACTGTAAAAATTTTCATATTAAATTATAAATTAAAACTTTAACAAATTCGTTACTTGATTTAAAACCCTGTTATTCAATAAATGGACATTTATAGGTGAAATTAACATTGACCTATATTTCATATCATAAGTGCATACTTATTTCATATTATTTAGTTATATTTACCAACCATGTCCACAAATTTACTATTTATATACTTAATTAATTTATTTCTAATTTAAGTAAGTTTATTATCGACAGCATTCATTAAAATTACTTATCTACACTTATTGCATTGGTTTATTCAACGGTCACTCTTATTTAGTCACTATCCATTTCACAACCAAATGTACAATCTCCACTATTGAGTTTTATATTAATGAGTCCCATTCTAGTTAATATAATTATTAATATTCACAAATTCAACATTTATTGGTTTCTTATATTTAACTTATACTAAGTATGACAATTTACATTATTCAAATCTATTGCCATATAAATATTAAATTGTTACATTAAATTACAATTACTATATCTAATTCCCACATTTACTCAAATAAAATCTTAAGACTTTTATTTCATTCTAAATTAGATTAGAAATCATATTAAATTAATTCACTTAATACCTTCGAATTTACCGGGTCGTTACACTCTCCCCCACTCAAAACTTTTCGTCCCAGAAAAGGAAAAGAAGGGAAAAGAAGAAATTTAAATACAATACATCTTATTCAAAATATTTAATTTATAAACAATCATCTACTAAATTTATTTCCTTAAATGGAATATCCCCGTTTTATCATCATTATATCTTTATGTACTTAAATAAATAAAGTTTGGATAACATTTTCAAATAATCTCAAAGTGGTTTCAATCACTAACAATCAAATCAATCCAACAACCATCCATTTCAACAAACAACATACCCAACAAATATAAACAACCATATAATCAACAATCAAATAGTTGCTCGGGTTCAAAGCTTGAAATGGTACGGAATGAAAAATAACTATCCAGTGCATCATTTACTCAACAGTCTTAGATGAGACGGAATAGATTATTTATTCATCCAACTACTTCAAATTTCCTTACCAGACCAAACCATAAATCAAACAATAACAATTCAACCAACCAATCAATTTACTCATTATAAATTTTTATTTCATACATTAGCTGTTTGATCTTTTCATTCATATAACAGTTTATCTTTTATTTTCTTAAAACCTTTTTCTTAAGTTTACAATTCATACCGTATAAATTATCCTTTTATAATATACATTTATATCTAACAACTTCAAATTTTATTTCTCATCAGTGATTGTTTCTTTTTTTTGCTCTCTTGTTTTTTCTTTTTATTTTTTTATTTTTACTTACAATTATTCATTCTTATTTATTCAGGTCATGCAAGTTTCTTTTATTTGTATTATATTTAATGCACTTCTAAATTCCAATCATTTATCAAATGCTTACATTTATTTTATATTTAATTATAGCAACCCTTTTTAATTACACTTAAATTCTTAACCTTATAACATCCATCTTTATTTATTAAAGAATTTCATTTTATTTACTTAAGTTTAAAATCACCTGTTTATAATACTTGCCTTTAATTATAGTAAAATTTCAATTTATAACTTAAGTTTAAAATCTTAAATTCTCATAACAGCAATTCATTGAATAACTCATTATTTCCAAAATTTCTACTTGTATAATATTCTATTTCAATTTCTTACTTAACATTTCAACTTTTCATATTTGGTAAGTTATATATGTTAAAGAAAATGCAAAAGAACTTATACAAGTTTTATCTCTTCTTTTAATTAAATTTAATTTTCAACAATATTACTTTTTTTTTTCATATGTTAAAAATTTCAAATTTCTCTTTATAACCTTGCATTAATACTCTTACCTACATTAGAGGTTTCAATTTATTAATTACTTACTTTTTTTTTCACTAAAATAATTTAAACAATTAATTGATGGAAAATTTAAGAATTAAGTACCGGGTCAAATTTCAATTTATTTTAAAATAATAGATAATTAGTTTCCTACAACTTTTATATCTCCAATTATATTTAAAACAATTAAAATTTTAGATAATTTCAAAATAAATCTGCAGTAGAATTTACTACAGGGGCCTTTCCCCTTCGAAACTCGAAAATGAAAGTCGATGATGCGGCCGCCATCACCGAAATTATTTTCCAGCGACAGAGAGGAAAGTACAAAATTTATTTTCTCCAAAATCTTCTTTAAACAATTCTTTCGAATTATACTAAATATTTATATAAGAAAATACTTATAAACCAAATCATTATATTCCATAAATCCTTTGAAAGCAGATTTTCAAAATCCCGGACTTAAGTTCTAAAATCTCCAATTTGATTTATTTTAATTTCAACTTAGCTTCAATTATTCGAAATATTTTAATTACCTAACACCCAATCTATAGCAACCAAATATATATATCTTTATAAAATATTTTTATATATAGAAAATATAATAGGCAAAGTTATTTCATTCACCTATATTAAAATAGATATTATGTCGGTCTCTCCTATTAAGTGTTTAGAAATCCCTATTGATGACATAGCGTCCCATGCATCAACCAGAATTTATAAATACAAAACGGAACAGATTAACACAATATCAAAATCTTTTTATAACACTAACAAATACGCTCCCTCATGTATATACACTCAATGACTCCCACAGGGTATTACTACCCTATTAGCAAAGAGTCAAACCCCACAAAGCTAAGGTTTATCGCTAAACCAAAGCTCTGATACCAACTGTAACGTCCCGCCTTTTCGCACGATTTAAACAGACACACGTGCCAATTCAAACCATACGGAAGGGCGGATTGTTATGGGGTAAATAAGAAAACAGAGAAGAAATAAAACAAAATAGAATCTCACAGCGGAAGGATAAAATATAATAATAAAATATACAGTTTATAAAACTGTTTACAAAACATTTGATTCTTCATTATACAATTAAATATCAGAGTTCACATACCAATAATATCAATGTAGCGGAATACAGTGTGAGTGTAGTGCAATACTATAAATAATAATAATACAAATCTTTGTCTTCGTCCTCCAGATCTAAATCTTCAAATCCTGAAACGCTCGGACTGACCCGAGCGAATTTGAAAAGACAAAAACACTCGAGTCAGAACTAAAAGATCTTATGTAAGTTAAATTTACAGAAATAAATAAGAGTGCAGTAACTCAAGAGATGCTCGGGATTTACATCTCCTAAGGATCCGTTAAACTATTTGCTATATAGTATATTGCGCTATTATAATAGTGTCTAATTATAAGATAAACTTACTTTTAAATAGCGTTAAGGGGTTACCCATATAGCCCTTAACACAGAATATATTCCCATAATCTATACAATACCGTAATCTCCCCCGTACTGGGCGTCGTCAGAGGGCACTCCACAGGTATGGTACAAAACCAAAATCGTATAAGGCGCGCTAGGGTAGGTGACACGGCACAACTAGGCAATGCCAGGGTAGATATACCAATTGCTACTCGGGCTGATGGTAACGCTAGCCGCAGCTACCGCCCACCTCTAACTAACACCCCCAAATCAAAGAAATCAATAGTGGCCACCGAAACAATCCAAAGTCAGAGTATAGTATCGAAGGAGTGCGTTCGATCAGAGGAATGACCTCATTGGCCCGAGAATCGCTCCTGTTTTAGCCACCTTATGCCAACTCACGGGAGTTGGGTCCACGTATTTACCTTACAGGAAACGTCGCCACCAACCTACTTCATTCTGGAATCTCCACCGCGTACACGGTTAGTCAAAGTGGTTTTCGGTATCGACAGAGAGTATGTCCATATCCGATCCCGGTCTCTTTAACAACCAGACGTTATTATAACACCGCGGTCATTTAAAAATAGTTTATACTTCCAAACCAGAATAAAAATTTCCATTTCAAAACTATTAATACGATATCAATTTAAAGTCCAAAAACAATATGATATCCTTTTCTCAAATATAATTCTTTTCCAAAATCATACTGCTTTAAATTTTAAAATATCTGGAAACCAAATATTTGAGTTATACTTTCAGAGCATAATATTTCGAAATTCATATATTTTAAAACCATAACTTCTAAAACTTGAATGGTTTGGATATTCAACGGTATATAAAATAAATGGTTTAACTTTAAGGTTACTTTGTAAAGAAAAATAATTTCCATGGCTTTACAGATATATTTCTTTATTTAAAGTCTAAACCGTAGATTTAAATATCACTTCAAGTTCCAAAACCACTTCAATTTCTATATAGATATATCCATTTGGAGTATTAATATTTCGAAACTAAAGTTGGATTTTTATTCTTTCAACAAATTAATGCTCTATTATTTCGTCTTGAATATTCCCATAAATTCCATAATTAAAACTCCAATTTCTAGCAATCTAAATATTTTCTTCAATTTAATTTATACCAAAATATTCATTTTAAATTTATCTTGGAAAATCCAGTTATAAATATCATATCTTAAAATTTCCAAACTTAAACATATAATATAAATTATCAAATTCCATTTCTCAAATTTTTTCCATTTTTATTTAACGGATTTATACACAGTTTAAATTCAAAAATTTAACTTCATATGTATATATATATGGAAGAATAATATTAATAAAGTATCAAAATTAAAAAAATTTATAAACCGTATCCCATCCAAACCATAGAAATCACTTTAAAAATATTTTATATATAGACCACGGTAGGGGTGTCAATGGGTCGGGTCGGGTCGGGTTTGGGTCGGGTCAAGTCGGGTTCGGGTTGATTTTAAATGGGTCGGGTCAACCAGTTTATTAAACGGGTCATAAAAACTCAACCCGAACCCGACCCGTTTATAAACGGGTTGACCCGACCTGACCCGTGTAACCCGTTTATAAACGGTTCGGGTCGGGTCGGGTCGTAAATGGGTCGGGTCAACCCGTATAAGGTGTAAACGGGTCGTAAACGGGTCGGGTCAACCCGTATAAGGTGTAAACGGGTCGTAAACGGGTCGTAAACGGGTCGGGTCAACCCGTATAACCCGTATAACCCGTATAAGTATAAACGGGTTGTTAACGGGTCAATTTCGGGTTA
The DNA here is from genome assembly GCA_030765085.1 of Allium cepa. Lineage (NCBI taxonomy): Eukaryota > Viridiplantae > Streptophyta > Magnoliopsida > Asparagales > Amaryllidaceae > Allium > Allium cepa. The sequence goes on from CM060930.1 coordinate 59,307,522, forward strand.
GCGGGTCAACCCGAAACCGACCCGTTTATAAACGGGTCAAATTCGGGTTGACCCGAAAATGACCCGCCAACTTATCGGGTTGGGTTAACCTGCTAATTTCCGTGCAGGTTTCGGGTCGTGTTTCGGGTCGTGTAGGAAATTGACAGCCCTAGACCACGGTGCCTGTATAAAATTTTCTATCCTATGGTCAAGTGATACGGATATTTATCATTTCAATCCGCAATTTAAAATAAAAATGCGGTTGTATATCATTTCAAACCGCAATCCCGAATGAAATGAAAACGCATGAAGACTTGCAGTTTAATGATATAAAATAAAACATCCATTCATCAACATCATCCATCATACAACCATCATCCAATAATAAATCAATATCAATATATATCTGATAATATATAACAGGTAATAACTGGCAGTTATATTCAAATAAATTTAACAACTATTAAACTAATAGTTTATATTCAGTAATAAATTTTATAACTGTTTAACTAGCAGTTTATATGCAAATAAATAAATTCTAACTGTCAATTAATATGCAATAAATAAAATAAATTAACAGTCAAATTAAATAAATGCGATTTAACAGATATGATGAATAAAACACGCCAAACAGTCATAAATAAATTTCTACTCATATCTAATATAAATTTAACAAACATAAAATTTTTAGTAGTTGTGAGTGGGTTAAAACACTCACCTTTTGAATTTAAATCGAATTTAAATCCGATTTAAACTCAAAAATTGCACAGTCTCCAAATCCGTCCAAACCAGCGTCAACAAATCCGGAATTTCAATACGATCCTAACAAAAAAAAATCGTGTGAAACAGACTACGTATGAGAAAGTTATACGAGTAAACGATTTGAAACAAAATTAAAAATTAGATACAAACAAACCAAACCTTCCTCGCAATACTCGACACGTCATCCTTATCTCCTCCTCACGCGCCCAGTTACACGCACGCGAAATTCGAACGAAACCCTAGCCAAATTCACGAACGCGCCGCCACCCATCATCATTGATCCACGAACCCGCAGCCTGCCACCTACCTCGCCAACCACACCTCCGCCTTCCACGACCCTAGATGCTCGATCGCGTCGCCTGAAGATGCCCCAAACAGCCGGCCGCCGTTAAATACCCTAACCCTAATTGAATTGTCTAGCGCGATTAAGCCGTTGATTTGCATGAATAACCATATAGATGCAATCTCCTTCGTCCCCTCTACCCAACGGTACCTTCGATTCGTCGATCAGTTGAACTTGATTTCGTCGCGATGGAAGGCCGAGAATCAATCGGCAAATTCTGAGCAAATGATAACTCCAATTACGCTCATCGAGAGCATTGACATATATTTTTTTGGAATTTTTGTGGAGAGTTTGAATTTTCGCTTTTGATTTGAACTGTAGATAGATCTAGGTTTTGAAACCCTTGAGGAAGAGAAAGAGATGAAGAAAACGAACTTACAGACAAATGATAGAAGATGGTGGCTAGGGTTTATAACCGCATATTTATAGACAAATAGAAGAAGGCTACGGGGGCACGAATTATGAACGTGCTAAGCGGAGTTGGCCCAAAAATCCCGTTTTGACCCCGGAACGAAATTTATTAAACCCATATATCCAAATAGGTATTTTAAAATATTCTGAACGCAATGGAAAAAGTCTCACGTCCAATTTTGATCGCATGAAGAAGTTATGATGAAAAAAAAATTCCCAAATTGGTTTTAAATTGGTTTTAATTAAATCGATTTCAAGGCGTTTCGCGTTCGTACGATCAAACGAAAAGTCCGATCGATACGAAACTTGGAACCCTACTATAATTCACTGATACGGATCCGATGAAACTGGTTTCGTTGAAATCCAAGCCCGTGACAAAAATGGCTAATTTTATATTAATTAAATAAATTAAAAATTAGTAAATTAAATCAAATTTCCCATTTCTTTTTGATAATTAACGATTCTTATTATTATAAATTTTTCAATCACCTATACTAATTTAAACAAAATTTAACTTGTCGAATTTAAAATTTTAGAAATCCCCAAATTACATTAATTTCACCAAATTATAAATTAAATTTCCAAAATTTTAATTAAATTTACTTTCTATTATTATTGTCAAATAGAAGAATTTATCATTGGATTCATATTTCAATATGTAAATATTTCCAATTTCATCTGAACTTCTATTTACATATTTCCTAAATATTAAATTTCAAATATCACTTCAATTAATGTTAACGTAATAATTATTTATTATTTATTGCAGTTGATTATCAGTTACAATTGATATACTAAATAGATGGTAAATCTTGAATATTGGTTTTCCTTAACGTTTTATTTCCCATTTAATTGCAACAACTAAATTTCAAAAATTTAACTCAATTAAATAGACAACTCTTTATATTCTAAATCAATTGCAATGGTTTAAAGGTTGCTAAATTTTGATTTCAGTGATCCCTTTAATTCGATTCAAAATTAGCAATTACCTATTGAATGCCCCAAATTTCCTATTAAATAAATCTAACAAACCTTTATCATCAATTAGATGAATTAAATATCGCAATCAAACTATTGCGTTAATAATTTCCGTTTCACTTTAAAGTATCTGAATTAGCCAAATAAAATACTTATTACCCAAATAACTTCAATTTCTTCCAAATAATATTTACATAATTGTTTTAAATATTGAATCCATTTAATTGCAATAAATTCAATTGATTGCAAATCAATTCCAAATAAATTTGATTTCTATCCAGTTACAACTTAATATCAAATCAGTTTTCACTTAACTAACAAAGCCATTATTACTTAGAATTTCATTACATTTTATATTTTCACATTTTCATTTTGGTTTCATTTCTTTTCCCACATAGTTTATTAAAAATGGGATTTTTCTTGGTTACAACTTATTTGGATCCAACATTCATCATTTACCAATTTATTCCACTTTAACTATAAAAATTTTCACATTAAATTATAAATTAAAACTTTAACAAATCCGTTACTTGATTTAAAACCCTGTTATTCAATAAATGGACATTTATAGGTGAAATTAACATTGACCTATATTTCATATCATAAATACATACTTATTTCATATTATTTAGTTATATTTACCAACCATGTCCACAAATTTACTATTTATATACTTAATTAATTTATTACTAATTTAAGTAAGTTTATTATCGACAGCATTCATTAAAATTACTTATCTACACTTATTGCATTGGTTTATTCAACGGTCACTCTTATTTAGTCACTATCCATTTTACAACCAAATGTACAATCTCCACTATTGATTTTTATATTAATGAGTCCCATTCTAGTTAATATAATTATTAATATTCACAAATTCAACATTTATTGGTTTCTTATATATAACTTATACTAAGTACGACAATTTACATTATTCAAATCTATTGCCATATAAATATTAAATTGTTACATTAAATTACAATTACTATATCTTATTCCCACATTTACTCAAATAAAATCTTAAGACTTTTATTTCATTCTAAATTAGATTAGAAATCATATTAAATTAATTCATTTAATACCTTCGAATTTACCAGGTCGTTACATTTTCTTCCGCTGCATTTTTATATACTCTGTGTCTGTGATCTGTAATTTTTTATTTACTGTATATTCTGAGATTTGCCAAATTTTTATTTACAACGCGATATTTTGAGCAATTCAATTCCGGCATGAGTATCTACCTATACACTTATAATGGATGCGAATGGTTGAAAATACCGGGTCATTACAGTTGGTATCAGAGCTTTGGTAGCTCTAGGCAAAACTCAGCATATGGAGTGAATGTATTTACAGAATCACTTTCATTCGCGTTTGAATCTCTCCCTTTTGACTCGATTCCTTTGAATTTTGGAACGTTCCCTACAGTTCCAAAATCCATTCGTATCCCTCACTATTCATCTTCTTTTGACTCTGTAGCATTCCATAACTCCGCTTCGAATGATCTTTCTAGTGAGTCGGTGGTTACGCCAATTTCAAATTGAATTGAAAAAAGGGGAAAACTCCGTTACAATTAGCATCGATTCACCAGAGATTCTTATCTATCCTTGGTTTAGATGCTAATATCTTTTGTTATTTCAAACTCAACTCTTGAGATCAAATGTAGATTTACCCTAGAAAAATCAACATTGATCTTATTCTTTAAGTCACGGTTGACCCGGTTAAGGTTGCCCGTGATTTATGTAAGCTTATCCATCTTCCTATTCTGTTATTTAATCATGTCATCCTTGTTTCCAACTTATTTTTAAATCATATTCTCCCTTGATTTGTGTTAATCAAAAAAATTTGAATCTCTATCCTTCTTTGAAAATCTATTCATGTATAGTGTATTTGTAAACTAGTGTTTAAAATTTAAAATGTTTTATATATTGTGTTGTTTGAGTTGTTGATGTTGAGTTGGGTTTCTGATCGATACGTCTGATCAGCGCTATCGATAAGATTTCCAAAACACTTTGACAGAACAAACGGACACAATATATTTTAAAAAAAATTGGTTAATGAAATAAATTTTGATATATAAGTAAATTTATGGAACTTAATGAAATAAATTTAAAACAAGAATTTGAGGATTTAAATCCCGATTATTTCGAACTTTGGTTTAAAGTTTTAAAAGGTTATATTATTTAAAGTATTTTGAATAGAATTTGTTTTCAAAGAATTTTAAAGGTTTAAAATTAGTGCTCTTCTCTTTGTCGCTGAAAAATAACTTCGGTGATGATCGCGACATCATCGACGTTCATTTTCGAGTTTCGAAGTTAGGAGACTGTTCTGTAGTCTTGCTACAGCTTTGTTTTGGGAAATTAAATAGATTTGAATTTCTAAAATATGACTTAATTTATAATATATATAGATATATGATTGAAATTTGATTTGACATATTATATATATATTATTACTTATCTCTAAATGGTTTGAAGAAATCGAAAATTTAATTCTTAAATTTTATTTTTAACAATAACTTCAATTATAAAAAGAAAATCAAAAAATTTGGATAAATGATTAAACTTGAGATAATTGAATTGGAAAGTTTTATTTGTATGACACAAGTTCATTCCAATATAACTTACCTTAATTTCAGAAGTTAACAATGTAATTGGGTAATATACAATATAAAAAGATTTTATAAATAAAATTTGAGTGGTTATAATAAATGTTATACACTTAAATTTTAATTATAAAATGATTAACAGAGGAAAATATAATAAAGGGTAATTGAATAACTTACAATAAAATGATGTTAAAAGAACTAAGAATAAAAGAAAGCAGTTATAATAAGTGTAAGTATATTGAACATGAGTGATAAATATATTGAGAGGAATAAATTTAATTTTATTAGGAATAAAGAAGAATAAAATTTATTAAATACATTATGAGTGTAATAAATGATTATTTTTCTAACCCATGGTTTTAAAAATGGTTAATTTTAGATGATTGGATAATAAGATAATGAAATTTGAGATAGTTAAGATTTATTTAACTTGTGTAAAGATTTATTCTCTATTTAAGTTGAAATTTCCATGCTTTCAAATTTATTTCCTTATTTTGTTTTCAAACTATCTTTTGGTTGTCCTTATCATCCTTATCTTGCTATAGACTGGTATAGACATCTTTCTATAATCTTTGATAATCTTTGGTACTCATTTGAATCTATTTTGCGTGCTTGAGTTCTTGATTCTGGAGGATCTTGGAAAGATCACCTCCACCTTATAAAACTTACCTATAACAACAGTTATCAGGTATAACTTCAATCTTCTTGTCATCTTATCTTAATCCTATTTCACTCTATCTTTTCTATGCCCTTCCATACCTCATTCCTTTTTGGGGACGAAAAGTTTTGAGTGGGGGAGAGTGTAACAACCCTGTATTTTGTAATTATTTTATTGTATATTTTAATTATTTTTAATGTAAGATTTTGATTTAAAAACTTATTTTACTTATTTGGAATGATTAAATTTTATTATTTAAGTATAAATCTTGATTTTTTATGAGTTATAATTCCAAACTTGTGTAAGTTGAATATTTGCCTGAAATGCTGATTTTGGTCAAAACAGTCAAACTGTGACTTTTAACTTAAAATTTTAAAAGTTTAAAAATTTAATTTTTCTTTTATTATGAGAGTACATAAAATTCTAAGAACACCACTTTTCGTTTCGTTGAAATTGGATGTAAATTGTGAAAGTTATACCCTTTACAATATTGTGCGTATATAGGGTTATTTAACAATGACTATTTTAAATTATATAAATTACTTCTTCTTGGTTATATTTTATTTTAATATGTGATAATATGTTTTATTATGTATATTTTGACTTTTAAATATTTTTAAATGATAATAGAATTTTTCCAAAATTTACTGTATTTATTTCCTAATTTTAAAGGCTGTTTTCTAATTTTCTACCATTTTCTTCATAAAAATTATATTTAATAATTTTTTTTTTTGTGAATGCACTTTTTTTTTATTTCTTATAAATATTTTACAAGTCCATGAAGATTTTCTAAAGTTCATTTGGATTTATTTCTAATTTTAAAGCCCAGTCTACAATTTTAAGCCATTTTCTTATTTTAATTATATATAATTAAAATTTATTTATTTATTTTATGCACTCATTTTTATTTGCTGTGTTTTACTTTATTTTATTCATTTTTCATGTATTTAAATTTAAGTAAATTTTTCCAAAGTGTATTGAAGTTATTTCTAATTCTTAAGTCTAGTTTTCATTTTTCTGTGCTATTTTTCTTATTTAATCATATCTAATTAATATTTAATTTTTAATATTTTGTTTATCTGTTATATTTTTGAATTTTAACTTTGATTTTCATTATTTTCAGTTATTTGGATGTATATAAATATATATGAGAAATTTGAAAGAGTTAAGAGCTACGAAACGGAAAAACGTTTTATCCGTTTCTTTTGCAGTTTCTTCTGTCATTAATACATCAATTCATCTTAGCCATTCCTTTCCCCATCCTTTGCAGCCGACTTCCTCTTGTCATTCACGAATTTTGAAGCCCCAAAACCCTAAAAATCATGGCCTCCACCTTGAAGAAAAAAAATTAGGTAAATCCCTCTCTTCTTTCTACTTTTCTTACTTTTCTATGCAATTTTGCCTTGTTTCTCTTCTAAGTTTGGATCGGCCTCTTCTCCATAGCCGCAGCCACAAACTCCTACATCTATTTCATGCCTCCAACACCATCTACTCCACCAACCATGACCATGGCCGAGCCATCTATGGTGGCCAAACCCTTCAAATTGCAACCTACATGCCTAAAAACAATGTTTTTGACCATTGTTGCCTCATTCCCTTCATCTCCACTTGTTGCCTTGCCTATATGATGTTAAACCTGACCTATATGATGTCATACCTGAGCCAAAGCATCATCATATCCAAGCATAAGTGTCCCTTAGGCCAAGCATTGAAGTGGTTGAAGCAAGGTCCAATCTATCTTGTTCATTTCGCTTTGTATTTCAAAATTATTTCAATGTTATTTTATGTTGAATGTTTATATATTGTCTAGTTTGTTTTGTTTTGGGTTGATGATACAAAATCATATCTTGGCTATCTTTCAACTAAAATCAAAAGTCGCGAAATTGTGCTTGTCGTGCCTTTGGAGTCGTGCTTGTATGTTGTTTTGGTCTCTAGCTTTGAAAAAGGTGAGTCTTTCTCACTCTGACGTATATACTTATGAAAAGTGGATTGATGACAAGTGTTTAGTAATGTAAAATGTTTATGCAAGTTAATGATGATCATATGATAAGCTATGCCATGTTATTTCCATGTTATTACCATGTTAAAACTGTTAATTTTCACCTGACATCTGATATATGACTGTGTATATTGTGATATTGACTTTGTTTATATTATTTCTGTAAATGATCACACTGCAAGTTCCCTGTTAGAAAAAATGTTATGGGCTGAAATGATAGGCCTGAGTTATTTTATTTATTTATTTAAACTTGGGATTGCGGGTTTGAAATGATAAAATCCGGATTTTTACCTTTTAAACCGCGGATTGAAATGATACATATCCGTATCACTTGACCTAGGTTAGAAAACTATATACAGACCCGTGGTTATTCTATAAAGTGCTTTGAATATTTTAAGTATTTTAAAAATATAAAATTATGAAATTTGATTTAAATAGATTTTGAAAGGTTTTAAAATAAATAAATTATGATTTTTCTATGTGTTAAAAATGTAATTTATGAATGGATTAACTAGATTTTTGAAATATAACTTATGTTTGAAATTTGGAATTTTGACTAAAAATGATATTTAAGTTACATGAATAAAATGGACTTTAATTTTATTTGGAAGCTGGTAAATATGATAAATTGATTTATATTTGAATTTAAGTGATTTATTAAAGAATTATTGATTTTCTATAAATTTAAGTGGTTGAATAAATGACTGTTGAAAATGAAATTTTAAAATATAACTTGACTTGAAAATGTGAAATTTGAGTTTTAACTAAAGATGTTAAATTAATTAAATAAACTGGAAGTTTAGTTAAATTTGTGAAATGGTAATATAAATCTGAAACGTATAGGTTTTAATTTATGAAAGAAACGTATAGGTTTAATTTATGAAAGAAACGTATAGGTTTTAATTTATGAAAGAAACGTATAGGTTTTAATTTATGAAAGAAATGTATAAGTTTTAATTTATGAAAGAAACGTATAGGTTTTAATTAATGAAAGAACGTATGGTGTTCTAATTAATGATAGGAACATGTAAATTCCTAATTAATGAAAGAAAGGTATAAGTTTTAATTAATAAAAGAAACGTATAAGTTTTTAATTAATGAAAGAAACGTGTAAAGTCCTAATTAATGAGAGAAGATGAAAGTTTTAATTAATGCAAGAACATGTAAAGTTTTAATTAAGAAAGAAACATGTAAAGTTTTAAGTAGTGTGGTATTGATTTAATTAATAAATGTTCATTATTGTAATAGGAATATAAAATTTAAAACGTACATTTGACACGTGGATTTTAATCAATGTAATGGTGTATTTTAAATTGATTAAAATAATAAATGTTACTTACTGTAATAATAAAATGTAAGTTGATAACATACATTTGATAAGCAAGTTTTAATTTATGTGAATGGCATACTTTAAATGATTAAAATAATAAAGTTTCTTTATTGTAATAATAATGTAAGTTAATAAGGTGCTTTTAACTTAACATAAGAATTTCGGTTTAAATTGTATATTACAGTAAGAAAGTTTATTTAACTATAAGGCTATGATAAATTGACATGTTAAAATTTTAAGCTTATCAATACTTTGATTAAATACAATGTAAAGTGGAAAGTAGTACATTCCAAAAATGCTATGAATCCTTAAGGTAACATTTCCAAAATGTTATGATAATTTAAAGGAATATTTCAAGTTTAATAAATTTAAAGAAATATTCAATGATTTGAAAATTTGGGTTTTATTTGAATGATATAATATTGAATTATTTTTGAAATGGAAATGATACAATTGTGATATTGTTTTGAAATGAGTATGATATTTTGGTCTTGAAAGTATAAATTATTTGAAATAAATATCCATGGGTTATAATAACGATTAGTTGTTAAAGAGACCGGGATCGGATATTGTCTTATAGCCGGACACTACCGAAAACCACTTTAACAACTGTGTACGCGGTGGAGATTCCAAAATGAAGTAGGATGGTGGCGACGTTCTCGAGGTATGTTACGTGGACCCAACTCCCGTGAGTTGGCATATATGAGTAAAACAGGAGCTATATCGGGCTACACAAAGGGTCGCACCCTTTCATCGAGCATGCTCCATCGGAAACTATTCTATTACTTTTGTGATTCGATTCGGTGGCGCCACTTTGATTCGGGGTATTGTTCGAGGTGGGCGGAAGCTGCTGGCTTGCCGTCACCACCGGTCCGGGAGTGCAAATGGTGTATCCACCCTGGCATTGCCTCGCGTGCCGTGTCATGTCCTTATATCGAGCACACTACGATTTTGGTTTCAAAGATCCGACCGCGTTTAGGTTCACCATCCCCTTAACGCTATTTTCTATATGATTATACTTTACTGACTAGACACTACCGTATATAGCGTATATTACTACATAGTAAATAGTTTAACGGATCCTTAGAGGATGGGCGGTCCCAAGCATCCTTTAAGTTACTGATGCATTTTGTTACTGTTCACTTGAGTTGATTTACGGTTTATAAGTATTTATTTCCTGACTCGAGGGTTTTGTGTTTTGCTTTACGCTCGGGTCAGATTGAGTGAGTTAGCATTCCAGATTCACCTTCGGCGTTGGAGCTTTTCTTGAAGATCCAGCCACCTATTTTGTTTTAGTATCCAGTGGTTCAGTGATGTATCTGATTTGTACCTGATGTATCCTGTTACTCTTCTGTTGTATCTTATTTAACTCTGATGTATCTCATATTTATATAGTAGCTTCATGAACTACTATCTCTTTTTCTTCCGCTGCATTTTTATATACTCTGTGTCTGTGATCTGTAATTTTTTATTTACTATATATTCTGAGATTTGGCAAATTTTTATTTACAAAGCGGTATTTTGAGCAATTCAATTCCGGCATGAGTATCTACCTATACATTTATAATGGATGCGAATGGTTGAAGATACCGGGTCATTACAGACAAGACTGTAAGGTTGACAAGATAAAGCTCTTTGAAGTCATGCAACAAAACTTCTCCGACCTCTGTTGTTATTGTCAGTTCTCATCTCTCATGGATTTCTCCATTTTTTTGCATTAAGTATTCATTTGATTACTTAATAGTTGACGACATGGTAAAAATACTTGTGCATTATCTATTATTTTGACTTCGAACTAGTTATTTAGTAAATAAATGGTTTTTCCTCACTCAAACAGACAGATGCTTGTGGCCTTCTTACTTGGTGTTTCAAAGCATCTGAAAGTATCTTATGTTTTTTTCGGCAGTAAGCTTTGAGAAATTTTCAGGTTCTTCTTTTTTTACATATTTTTCTTAGGGGCAATGTGTAATTTTTATCCGTTCTTTCATGCTTCAAATGCTACAATTGATTAATGGTCGAAATTCATTTATCAATACGATGAATATGTTATTTTCTATTTCTGATTGCCTTGTATATCGCTACAGCCGATTCACAAACTAGTGTTACATTGTTATGAATGCTATGCTCAGTTTTTATGTATAATATGTTTTTATGCTGACTCACCTGGGCATTTCAAAGATTTTTTCGAATCTGTAATGCACTAGTTGAAATATCACCATCCATCATCATCCATTCTTTTATCTGAATACATTGTGTATGATAAATGTTATATCAAATGATTGTTCTGCAGCTAAATCGTAATCAATGGGGATAATATTGTGAGAGAGATGCAAAAGAAACGTAAAATTTTGATCAATAGAATATAATTTTATGGCACCTTATCAGTAAAAGGATCTTTCATAAATGCATTTTGTTTATGCATTGCTTATACCGTTGTGCAAGTCTGAGGTCAACTTATTTGTGTAAATGTTTGTTTTTGAGCAACCCGTCATACCAATTGATGGAGATATTTTTCTTCACTGTAGTTGGGAAATTCTGGAGAAACGATAGTTTTGATAATTCTTAGAAATGATTAAGAAGAAGAGGACTGGTGGTAGGTACAAAAAAGGAACGAGGATATAAAGTAAATAGAACTTATTTCCTTGCATACAACCCATATTTATACTAATGCAGAGGATACTGAAGTTCTTGCGGAAACAATATTTGAGGTCATCTGTAGAGTAATGAGTGAACAAATCAATCGATATAAAAGAATAGTATTCATTCTATTTAGTTTGAAATAGCTCTAACACCATTGCTTTACATGCAAAATATTGTGAACTATTGGTACTTGTATTTTTTCCATTAAGAAGTATGTATCATTATTGAGAATGTACATTTTTCAGAACTATTGAAAACTTCTGTCTACTATTCTGAACATAAGATTTGAGTTCAAAAATCATTTCCACTTGATTTACCCAATGTTTTGACATAGTATTAAAACAAAGATTGCTTGTTATAGCATATGCTTAAGATTAAAATTTTATTCAAGTCAAAACAACCTAGTATTATCTCTGAAAATTAAAAGAATAGACCAAGACTTTAAATTTGTCAAATTTCGAACTTCTTAATTCTTGAATTCAGGGTTACAAACTGAATTCTTATAAGAAAATATGATTTTTAAAGTAAAAATTTTGATATTTAGATAAAGGGTTAAAACACAGTTCAACTTTGAACGAAAATGGGATTTTGGGCGATTTCCAGTGGTCGGACACGTTAGGGGTTTCGGGGTTTCTAGTGGCGATAGAGGAGGCTACGGGGTGTTAGAGAAAAATGGTGAGAGGGTCCGCAGTTGCTCGTGGCAGCGGCGACAAGCGATTCTTTTTCTTAAACCTAGTTTTAAGCGTGATGGGAGTTTCGATTCGTGCATCGTCCTCAGGCGACCGAGTTCGCCGTGGGTTGGGGGAATGGTGGAGCAGACGTCGATGAAGCTACGGCCGAAGTTTGGTGGCGCACGGTGGTCAGAGCATCGAGCGCGACGTGTTGACAGGTCCGAGCATTGTTTGCTTTCGAAATTTCCAGGTTTCGAATTCCACTTGAATTCGTGTTCGAGTTGAACTGGCCGGAGTTGGAGGGCTGCGAGCGGAGCTGAGGTGGGTTGGTGACTTGTTCGACCTAGCGGCAATGGACGGAGGGTGGTGGTGGGTCTGTGCACGTGCACGTGGGCATTGGCGTACCTGGTGGTCATCACGTTAAAGAAGAGGAGATATTCTCGGGTACAACTCGAAGTTTTGTTTGATTGTCTCGGGGTCGTGTGCGTGAGAACGTGATAAAGACTCGAAGCAATTTTTGAGTGGCTCGGGTATGAGTGTTTTCCAGGTTTAATCAGAAACCTGTTTTATTGTTTTGAAAACTTAAAACTGAATTTGAATGATCAGACAAAGTTTAAAATAAATTTTGAATCAAAGTTAAATGTAAATCCAAGTCCAGTTGAAACTTAGTTTGAAAACAAAGTTTAAAAAATTTAATTTGTTTAATAACTGGAAAACGTTAAATACTTAAGTGTATTCTAAAAAAGGGTTATTCGTTTTAATTAATTAAATTTGAAATGAATTTAAAAGTAAATTGAATATGAATTGTCAACATATTTATAAGTGATAATAAATCACTAATAAGAAAGAGATTTGTCTTAAGTTAATTAAAATGAATAATTTATTTATTTAATTTATTAATGAGTTGGGGTAAATTAAATAAGGAATTAAGGGTTAAGCCTAACAAATTTTAAAAGTTAATAATGTTAAACCAATTTCAGTGATAACAAAGTAAATAAATGTTCGATTATTTTTGAGTTATGAATTTATTTCAAATTAAATAAATGCGTAAGGATGTTTTAAAAATATCAATTAATATTTTAATTAAGTAGTTAACCTAAGTTAAGTGTTAAAGTTAATTAACATTAAAGTCTCAATTTAGTGACAATTTGATTTCAAAGTTTAAAGAAGTTTTGTTTTAAATGATAATTAAGATAATTTTTATTATAAATTAATTGTTTAAAAGTTATTAAGAATGATTTATTTATAATGGTAAGTAAAAATTGGTTAATTAAATTTATAATTATAGTTCATTAGGGTTTTATCGCTTTATGACTGATAAATTGGTAAATTAATAAATTAGTGTCTAATTTATTTGAAATTAATAATTGTTGATGATAATTAATTTCAAGATGGTTATTTAAAGATTTCTAATGAATGGTTAGTGATTAATTGAAGGATAATTGAATAACTAAAGGTTAATTTTTCAATAAATTTAAAGTTGATTAAATTTGACTTATAAATGACTTAAAGATCTTTAATCAAATGATTTGGGATCGATTAATGATAATTAACCATGATTGATGACTTATCTGATTTAAATTAATCAGGTAATTAATTAAGCTTACATATGGATGTTTGAATTCTATTAATCGTTGAATTGTTTGATATCCCTGATTTGTGATGCTTTGTGATACATCCTGATTTATGTTGTGATCTGTAATTTACTTATCTGTGATATATATCTGTGATCTGTAAATAAACGATAAGCATTATAGTTAATACCGCTTATCAACTATATTTATGTATTCTGATCTGTGATGATTGTATGATATTGCACTACTATGTAAAACCCCTGGACCACACTTATACACACACCAATATGGATTTCACGAGGAAATCGATTAAGTCACAGATTTTTTAAATAGTTTTAAATTTGAATATTTGAATTCAAATGTTTTGGAAATGGATTGGGTTTAAAGTGAAAAGCTTTTGAAATGGAATTTCATAGATGAAATTTATTTTGAATTACTCGATAAAATATGAAGTTGAATAATTTGATTTGAACTTAAATTCAAAATTTGAAACTAAATTCTATGATTTGAAACTAGGGATTAAAGATGTTATACCAGTTATATATGGGTTAAACTATTTTAAAAGTATTGATTTGGGATGTGAATAGAATTCAAGGGCTTTAACTCGGGTAAATATAATTGGATTTTTCTGAAACGAAAACTGTTTGTTTTCAAACAATAAAAGCTTTCACATAAGAAATGAACGTCCAATTTGTGTTAAAAAGAATTTCAAGTTTGAAAATGAAGATAATTTCCAAGTTATGAAAATGATTTGAAAGCTATAAGTTGAATCTTGATTTAAAGATTCAACAAGTTAATCGAATTTTGAAAGCTATGAGTTAAATCTTTGATTTAAAGATTTAACGAGTTGATCCAATTGGAATGGAAATTGTTTTGAAATCTATGAATTGATCTTTGTGAAATAAATCTTTTTGTAATATAAAGATTTGAAATGGTAATTGGTTTAAACCATTTGAAAAGGAAAGTTTTTGGGTTTTAAGTTGTGACTTAATTGAAATCCCAATATCCATATGTTTTTGAAATACTGCGCTCACTGTTCGGTTTAGCCGGGAGCGGACCTTTGTGTCATATATCCCATTCCGAATATGTGATATGTCGTTATGGATAGCATTTGAAGACCGGTGTTGAAGACCGGATATTTTTGAAAACGTAAGGACAACTCGTCGAATGTCTTTGCATCGACTGGTCCCCGGTATAGAGACTCCATATGTGATGGGAAGTCCTGACGTGATTAGTGGATATCCGGATTGCAAGGACTTCTTTGGAAGTGCCTTCGGTTATGTTCGAGCCCGGAACAGACTTGTATGGATTGTATGTCTGACATTACAAATTGAGATATAAAGTAGATTTCTTTCAAATATATTTCTGTTGGTGGCGGAGAATTTATTCTCTTAGCTTAACACCCTTCTCTGAGACGTACGAGCTCAGAGGTTATGTAGTTGAAGGTTATCAGCAATATACTCCCAATTTGGTAATGTGACATGCTGAGTGTTGCTGTGAAATGATCATTGTGTTGATCATTTGTGATAAGATCATTTATTTGATCGTCTATCTGGGTGATCATTTCTATGATCATTTGTTGACCCAAAGCATGGCTTTTGTATTAAGTATGTTTTTGTGGACGTGACTTCGTCGAGCCTCACACCCCGGAATGGTCAAAACAGGAAAGATGTGGCAAGGTTATGAGGGGTAGCTCCCTTTAGGGTATGTGCATTTCCTTTTGGAAAAGGGTGGTATCATGGTATGGAGCCCAGATACTTACTCATGTTGAAAACACTTTATGATTGTGTGAATTGATTATGAGCGCTCGGTTAAAGGTCCTAAAGGACCGGGGGATGGCATATTCGGTTAGTTGTTACTCAGTTAGGGGTAACCCGGCCTTGTGTTGGCAGAGATCCGGTTTGGTTCTCGGGGACGTCCTTCCAGAGGCGTTCTCATGTGGCAATGGGAAGTTCCTTGGCCTGACCATTTGTTGGAAATCCAATTCCCAATACGAAACCCTGTACGGTTTTAGTTGTAGAACCTGCCATTTACTTATGGTGGTCACCACTGTTTAGATGGTAGCTATAGTAGGCATACGATAATGGTCGTATGTTGGCTAAGATTTATATTCTACTTTCGAAATGAATTTTTCCTACACTATGCACTAGTAATAATATCAAATGTTTCTTTTAATGCGTATCAAGCATCTTTGACTATCATAAGGAGAAATCTCCTCCGATTCTGCGTTTGCATTGTGTGTGTGTGCGGGAGGCCTTATGGTAGTCTCATTTTTAAAAAGCATTGCGAATTGACTTTGAAAATCTTTTGTTGAATGTTTTAAAAGATAAACTGTTTTTGTTGCTCACACCAGTCCCACGACTGATCCGGAGTTTATTGTTTCTTTCCTAAACTCTGGGTGCTCATTATATTTTCTACACGAGCAGTCTAGAGTTGGGTTTTTCAGATAGTCAGGTTTAGTAGATTATTTGGAGTTAGTTCAGCCCTTGGTTCGCACCAGTCTTACCTAGCTTGGTGCATCGTTATTGGGAGTTCGAGCTATTGCTGGATTGGTTCTTGGAAATGGAGTTGTAGTTTTGGAGTTCTTCCTTGAAGACTATCTTAGAGTTATTTTGTTCCGCTGCTAGATGTCATCTATGTTTTTTTTCCGCTGCTATTTATTGTATCATATCTCTGATGTATATTGATATCTATTGGATCATCTGTTGTATCAGATATTGTATTAAAGCTGTATATCAATGTATTATTCTTTTATTCCGCTGTGTTATTTACTTAATGTTGTTATAAGCTCCGGCGAATCGGATTTGAACGATCGAATCTATGGCATTCGAATACGATTTGAAGTATGGATGTCGATTTTCGAGCGGGCAAAATTCGCTTCGTTACATTTGGTATCAGAGCCAAGGGTTGAACTGTAGCTCAGGAGTATAACACATTAAGTAACTCATTAAAGATAGGGTGAAGTATACCCTAGAATGAGTAATCCCTAAGATATCCGTTTGAACGCCTCAGTAAATTCTCTTACTATCCACTGGTAGTGAGTATGAGTGCGAGAAGAGGACGAGATAGGGGACAGGAGAATACGACTATAATTGCTCAATACTCTGTAACGAAAGTGGAAACAATCTTTTTCTTCCCAAATTTCTTTGATTCGTTTCTAAATTCTTTTGATTTCTTTGTGACAGCTCCAGGAAGAAGTTTCGATGCGGTGATGATCCTACGTATCGTTGTAGAAAATCTTTATTTCGTATCTTCATCGATTTCTTTTCATTTTTTTGATTTAAACTTTAATGAATTAGAAAATTTTGAATAAACTGGAAATTTTAAAATTGAGGTAACTTGATTAATAGAATATAGAGCTAAATTTGAATTGAATCGATAAAACGATTTTGTTTAAAACCAAAATTGAAATTCTATTGTAATTTATTGTAAATACTGGAGTCCGAAGAGGGACAAATTGGTATATATTTTGAGATATTCCGACTTGAGTTTGGAATTCATATCTAAAGTTTGAGGAATTATAGGAGATCGAATCTGTCTATCTCTGTGTTGTTTTCGTGCCTGCGAATTTCGAGGACGAAATTCTTTTAAGGGGGAAGTTTGTAACGACCCTAGATTTTAATTTAATTTAAATTGATAATTAAATGAATTTTTGAATAAAATTGTAAGATAAATTGATTTAAATGGAAGCGAGTTTCCCCGATTCGACTAGAAAATATATAAAGTCATATGGATTTGACAATTTGTATATATGTGAATATATATTTAAATTGGATTTGAAATAAAATCTTAAATAAATGATTTTAAAAATAAATATAGAGATATATATGTGTATACATTATATATGAATTGTAAATGAATGGTTTAATAATAATTGATAATAATAAGTATTACAATTCATGGTTAATAATAATTTGAATTTACAAATTTAATATAAAACAATAAATATTAAAGTAAAATAAACAATTTAAGTTAAAATAAAAAAAGAAATAAAACATAGAATAAAATACATTAAACAAATTAGAAACAAACATAACTAGAACAACTTTTATTATATATACATTTAGTTTTGAAAACAATCTGGAAAAAAAAAAATCAGTACTTGTACAAATATAAAGGGAAAAATTGCATAAGCTTGCAAAAGAAGTAACAAATGTATATAAGCATGTACACATGCATTTAATGCAAGACAGCCGTAAGTAGAGACACTTGCATTTAATACCTTTACTTCAGCACACACAGCATACCTATTGTACAAACAAAAGTATCAGCTTGTACCCAAAAATAAAAATATCAACTTGTACAAAGTGATGTCCCTGTAAACTCATTCTCATATACATCAACTTCATTACTATTCGTCCATCAAAAAAACTCAACAAAATGAAAGCCTGGGAAAGAGAAAAAAAAATAAAAAAAAATCAAAGCTACAACCCGAAGCAACTACAACTTAGAGATTAAAAGAAGATCTCCAGTTAGCTAAAAATTCAAGCCTGTTCATTCTTTCTCTGAAAACAAAGTGAGCAAAATCTTTCCCCCCAATCTGTTTGTTTTGTTTATGAGCAAACTTTCCATAGTGTCTGCTCTATATATGTGATCATGCTTGAAATTATGTTGAGATAATGCTTGCATGTCTGCATGTTTTGTCATGTATGCTATGTTTTCCTCTGTTCTTTTTTGAACTGGTAAGTAACACTACTTTAAACCAATTTGGAAAAAAAAGATTAGTTGTGTGTATATATATATATATGTTGTGAATATGAAGGTTGGTATTGTTTGCACAAAAAATGGACAAACACCTCCAAGTCGTATTATTTAGTTGATTATATGTAATTTTCAATGATCTTAGATGAGTATGTAAATATGAGAAAAGTAGGGGCTGAAATGTAAAAGACACACAGATTTATAGTGGTTCGGCCAGAAGGTGCCTACGTCCACTTTATATGTTATTATCTTCTTTCTTTCAGGTTACAAGTACAATGCGTTGTGTACAAGTGTATGAAAGTAGTTTGAAAGTTCCTTCCTTGCTTGAGCTCTCAAACTTGTCCGCCATTGTTGTACCCCTGCCCCTCTATTTATAGAATGAGGTAGGGGGCAGGGGTCATGGAAGTATATAGCTGCTAGTGGGCCCGGGCTGAAGCAATCTGGCCTGGTAGCGTTCTGGTTCGGCGAAGCCTTGGTTCGGCCGTGTTGAGGTCTCTGAGATGGTTGATTCGGTAGTGAGCTTGGAGGTTGGTTCGGTTGTACGTGGTCCGGTCATGGTGGTCCGGTGATGAAGAGGTTGGTTCGGCATTGATGTGGAGATTGGTCCGGTTTGGTTGTGTGGTATTGGACCGGTGGTGATTGGTTCGGTACCAACCTCGTTCGGTAGTGGGATTGTGAGGGGGAGTCTGGTTGCCGGACTAGGTTGGGAATGCCGAATGAACCCATGCCGAATGAACCACCATGCTTGAATTGCCGAATGGATTTTATGCTAGCATTGAGCCTTGTGTCTGCCGAATGGATTGGAGGTTACGAACCCGGGTGTAACTGACGCTTCTCGGTCTCGAGATCTTCTGGGTGAAAATCCGCCCAACATTTGCCCCCCAAAGTGGGGCACGTGCTTGCACGTGTCGCGCTTTGTTTCTCGTTGGTGGGAAGACTCGTCTTGTAATGTCATGGGCTGGATGTTTATATCTTGTGGATGTCCTGCAAAGAGATTTATAGTTTTAGTGTGGTTTCAAATAACGACCGTTCGGGGTCGAAATATTTGTGATCAAGTGAACTGTGTCGCTCGGGACGAGCAAGTGTGCCCCGAAGGGGCTTAGCATCGTCGATGCCAGGTTCACGTTAGAGTGGGTCCCTGGGTCGTTTGCCAAGGTGGCTTATCGCCAGCTCAGAGCATGCCTAGGGATCGTTCGCGACCCCGTACATGTGTAAGTAGCTTAGCCATTTCACAATTATCAAATATCCATTTGACCGATGGGCTTAAAAATGCGTGTCAAAGTGTAAATTCCCACGATGATAGGGTTAATGACCATTCAGAGCGTGCCTATGGACCATTCGTGGTCGCGTACACGTGTGAACGATTTAATTCATGCTAGTGGGAGTTTTACGACTTATTCATCGTTGTCATAATCTTATTTTATTAGTTAGTTCTGGAGTTCGGTACTTATCTGAGTGAAGCGCCTTGCGTGCCCCCTGTTTCTGGTTTCTGCTGGTAGAGACAGTTTTATTCGGTTGTTGGTTGGATCGGTACGCTGGTCCGGTATGTTGGTCCGGTAGGCCGAACCAGCTGGTTCGGCAATCCTGAGTTTGCCTATATATAGAGGCTACCCCCCTTAGTTTTCCCTTACCGAACCAAAGAGAGCCGAATCAATTTTTAGCCGAACCAAACTTCTGCCGAACCAAGCTTATACCGAATTAGGTATATATTCTTTTGCCGAATGGTTTTTTATCACCGAATGAATATGATTGCGGAATGCACACGAAGGGTTTTGTTTTACCGAATGATATGTATACCGGATGTGTTTTTTAGTGCCGAATGGACTTATGACCCCATTGCCGAATGAACTTAAGTCCCTAGTGCCGAATGAGCATAAGACCCTAGTGCCGAATGAACTTTGTATTCGGTCTTTGGGTGGAATTCTGGACTTATGTATGCTTGCTTGTATTCTTGTTCTAACATCATGTTTTTCACTTTTGTGTATGCAGATAAATGTCTCGCAAGGCGGAAACACGATCAGACAGACGGAAATCCAAGGATGGAGGAGAGTCTTCTTCTGTGCCCCCAGCCCAACCAGGATCCGGGCAACATCGACCTGTTCCGAGGTCGTTGGTGGACGGACATGGTCCACAGGAACTTCTGGTCTCCCCTCCCGACTGCTTTCCTAGCTCCCTAAAGGAGGAGCAACTTGACGTTATATCCCGTTCCTTTGGGATAGACAGGGCTCTTATGCTGTTACCGGGGGAGGGGGTCATGCCATATGATCCCCCTGAGGGGTACTTCGCTTACAGCCGTTACCATTGTATGTGCGGGGCTATTCCTCCAGTCAACGCCTGGATATTAAGCTTCGTCACTTATCTGAAGGTGGCTCCATTCCAGCTCCAGCCCAACTCTTATGCCATTCTGGTTTGCTTGTATGCTATCTTCCAGAAGAGATACGGGCGTGCCCCCTCCAACCGGGAAATACGATATCTGTACAATCTGAGGGGGTACAGGAAGGGGTCCCCATATATTAGCTTGGAGTCAGCCGTTTCCTTCAAGCCGGTTTTGGATTTATACTCGAAGTATAGCATGTTCAAGAAGGAATGGTTCTTTGTTAGGGATGACTCCGTCTCTATTCGCCGATTTACCTCCGGATGTAAGTCAAAACTCTACTCATAATTCCTGTCTTGGCTGTAATTCTCTCTCTTATGCGCTTTTATTTCTTGCTAGCGACAGGTGGTTTTGCGGTTGTGGAAGATGATCGCTTGGTTCAGATGGCAGCTGAAATTGAAGCTATTTCCGGGAGAGACAGATCGGCTGCTTATTTGATTAGGAATGCCAGGCTCTTGTCGTATAATTTGATCCTCCCACATCAGTCCGTAGTCAAACAGAGGGACACGGCAGAAGAGAAAGCTGCCCAGCCTAAAGGTGGGGTGACAGCGAAGGGTGGCAAGAGGAAGCCCTTTGCACAACGTCCAGTCGTAGGAGGCAAGAAGCTCAAAGAGTCCGATGGCCCTTCTCCAAGTACTTGCCCGGATGTCCCGGAGGAGGAAGGTGTAGAAGAGGAGGAAGGAGGTGAAGTTGGAGAAGGGTCGGAGGGTGGAGGAGATGGCGATGGTCAGGGTGGTAGCGGTGTTGCTGCTCTAACCTCTGAGCAGGACCTCGAACTGGATGAGGCTCTCCGTCGGGCCTTCGGGGAGTCAGAGGGGGAGTCGGAAACAGAGAAGGAAACGGAGAAGGCAGAGGAAGCCGGCAAAGCTGTGGTTAGCACTGACCCATCCTCTAAGGGTTCCTCAGCTAGGGTGACCCCGGCGATGCAAGGTGAACTTTTGTCTTCTGCCGATTCTATTTTCGATAAGGACTTAGAAATTTTTTACGGTTCACTTCCGTCCTGGATTGAGATCCAGGACTTATTGCAGTATCCCACTCCTCCGCCGGGTTTGTATAACAGATGTGTCTCCTCACTTTTCTTTCTTTTTAACTTAGCACATTTTTTTTTGAATTGCGGATTATTGTATGTTCGTAACACTTGTTCTTTATTCCAGGGGCAGGCCAGGCGGGTAAAACGTCGGATGTTCGACACCGCCTTGAACAATTTAAGTCGAGGAGAGCTTCCGCGAAACCTTCTACTGATCGCACTGGGGACGTAGTCAAGTACCGCCCTCTTCTTGGGGTCATCGAAGAGGGCATTCAGAAAAGGAAGCGGAGCCGTTCCTTATTTGAGTCTTCTTCTGCTTCGCAGCTTCCTACTCTGTCTCCCCCTACTCAGCCTCCTCGTGATACTACGGAGGAGAGCACGGAGCCCTGCCCCCCTCCTCCTCCTTCCAAGAGTTCTACTGTCATTCATATAAGGCGTCCCGATGTGCCTCGCCCCGTGCCTCGTGACCCTTTTGTCGGCCATCCTGATTTAGACCCAAGTTTTCGGGACATTTCATTCGATGAGACCACGGGCGAGCACCTACTTCCCCGCAACCCCATGGTAAGAGTGCTGGACGAGGCCAAGTCCCTAGATCTTGATCTGCTTACTACCCGAGTAGTTACTATGGGGGACGAGGCCAAGGCTAATATTGACCGGGTGGCCGAAGAGACTAAGAAGTTAATGGAGCATCATGCTCGATTGGTCAAGGCCGGGGAGGAGATTGGGAGTGCTAATATTCGGTTAAGGCTAAAGGTTGCCGATCAGGCCAAGCAGCTTGCCGACCAAGCCATCCAGATCTCCCAGCATGAGGAAGCCTCCCAGCGTCTGAAAGAGACCATGGAGAAGGCCAGTAGGGCGGAGTTACGGAAGATGGAGGTTACCTGCAGGGAGCGGATTAACATGGCCATTACAACGGTGGATGAGGTTCGAAATGCGGATCTCGAGCGGGTAGAGGAGTTGTCGGGGAGACTCGAGGCTGCGGAGATGGCTCAGGCTGAGTTGAAGGAGGAGATGGAGGAGATGAGGAGGTCCCTTAGGTTGAAGGAGGAGGAAATGAGGAGGTCACTCCAGGCTGACCGCTTGAGATACCAATCAGAGAGGGACGTCGCCGTCGCTAAGTTGCAAGCTTCCGAGGCTCGGGTGAGGGAGTTTGAGGAAAATGAGGGGATGATGGATGAGATGCTTCAGGATATGTACTTCCATACTTGGAAAGAGGGCGGCTTGTCTTGGATGGACGATTACCCTCGGGTCATGGCCAAGGTGTATCTCCAGGCTTTAGAGGAGGCCAGGGTGAACGCGGGTAAGGAAGGCGGAGAGGCTTTCAACTTGAGTGCGGTTACTGCTCAGTTCTCAAAGGAGGAGCAAGCGGCGGTGAAGGAGGGGATGCGGTTGCTTGCTGCGGAGGAAGCGGGCGTGCAGTTGGATGATGAGGATCAAGCGGCGGATGCTGGTGAGTTATTCTTTTCCCTTTCTTTTCTTTCCGTGTTTTCATAACTTGATCGTTCGTTTAATGAATTCCTCTTCCGATCTGGACAGGTGGGACTTCAGATCCACATGCTGGGGGCTCCGATCCTGCGGCTAAGTAGGCTGGGGGAGTTGGTGATGGAGTGTGGATGCATCGGCCATCTTTTTGTTTCTTTTTTATCACTGTTCATGTTAATCTTTGATATGCAACTGTAATAGAATTATTTGCAAAGAATAACTTCGTGTGATCTTATAATATAAGCTGATTTTGTCATGTTTAAATGTTGTTGCTATCTTTATGTGCTGTGTGAGAAGTATAATTATGTATATGCCTGTGATTCCACTTGTGTTTGATGTTAAGTTTTTGCTTGAAATATAATTTCACGTTTTGCAATGTCAGTGTATGAATAAGTTATAGTTACGCATTTATGTACAAGAGAAGAGAGTACCGCCCTTTATGTTTTATTCGCAGGCGGTAGCTTTGAGTGTCTTGTGTAACTGTTCACGGGTATAGCAGAGCGCCCTGCTACCCAGCACGCAGGCTTAGAGCCTCATGAGTGAATGTTTCCTATTTGGTTTCCTGTACTTTAGAGTTTGTTATACAGGATAGGAGAAAAATATTTAAATGAAATGGAAATATAGTAAAAGTAAAACTTCCAGTCACGGAAGGCCGTCGATGTGCTTAAGTTCGTGGCAAACGGGTTTTGTAGTCACTTTCCCTAGCTGTGGGTCTTGGAGACATTTGTCACCCATCTTACGCCTCCGCGGGGAGTTTTCTTTTTTACCACAGCCGCACTTAAGACACATCGGAGCCGAGATCGCGCACGGTAACTACCCGAACCGTTATGGTCCGTAATCGTGGGTATTATTCGATTTACCGTGGCCGGCTAGCGTGGGTGCCGTTGGCCGTGAACTACCCCTGGCTGGCCACACCTTATGTTGGGGCTTAAAGTAGGTTCACGGTTACCGACGAGCCGAACGCCGTAATGAGCTGCCATCGGCTATAGTCGGCCTTTATGATGACTTATAATCGGCTCATTACAGTTGGCTTTGAGGGCAGGCGCGCAATGAGTTAACCCGCAGCAGAGGGATGCTGGAGCAAAAGAGTCTCATTGGCGAGTGCATAGAATCGTGGCGTACCTGTTAGGCCTAGTCTAGATGAGGCCGCGGTGCGTCTTGAGTGGAGATGCCATAGGATTTTGTTCAACAGAAAGGGATAAAACTTAACAAGTAGCCAAGACATAAAGGAACAAGTTAAAAAGAGACAAGATTTTTTAAAGTGGTTCGGCACGAAAATGCCTACGTCCACTGGTTCTCTTTGTTAATTCACTTCATATGGGCAGTACAAGTTAAGAAAAGTATCGACGGAGGTGTCGGATGTTCCATGCCCTCTGGAACACCTCTCCGTCCACTGTTGACAAAATGTAAGCTCCGTTGTGGAGATCTTTGTGAATTACATATGGTCCGTCCCAGATGGGGTCCAGTGCCCCGGGGCGCGGAAAGATTCGCCTGAGGACAAGATCTCCTTCTTGTAAGCTGCGATGCTTGACTTTGGAATTGTATAGTGCTGCCACTTTTTGTTTGTGAGCTGCTGCTTTGAGTGCTGCATCGTTTCTCCTTTCCTCAATCAGTTCCAAAGACATGAGGAGGAGTTCTTCGTTTTCTTCTGGGTTGTAGTGGATCCTACGGTGGGAAGGCACAATAGTCTCAACTGGGAGCATTGCCTCCGATCCATATGCCAAAGAGAAAGGAGTATGTCCCGTTGATGTTCTGAAAGATGTGCGGTATGCCCATAGTGCCGTAGGAAGTTCGTCCACCCAAGCGCCTTTTGACTTTTCAAGTTTCTTCTTGATTAGGGTTTTGAGAATTTTGTTGACAGCTTCAACTTGTCCGTTTGCCTGAGGGTAAGCTACTGATGAGAAGCTTTTATGAATTCCATGCTCTTGGCACCAGTCGGCAAATTCTTCGCTGTCAAATTGGAGTCCGTTGTCTGATACGATCTTGAGGGGGACTCCATACCTGCACAGAATGTTTTTGATCAAGAAGTTAATAATTTTTGCTGAAGATATTTTATTTAAAGGTTCCGCTTCCACCCATTTGGTGAAATAATCGACTGCCACTATAGCATATTTGGCTCCGCCTCGGCCCGTTGGCAGTTCGCCAATTAAGTCAATTCCCCATACAGCAAAGGGCCAAGGGCTGGTCATTTGAGTAATTTCGTTTGTGGGCAGTCGAGGGATCTTGGCGAACTTCTGACATCTGTCGCATTTCTTAACGAAGTCTAGGGTATCTTTGTTTAGTGTGGGCCAGTAATATCCATATCGGAGTATCTTTCTTGCCAAAGTCTGTCCTCCAGTGTGATCTCCGCATCCTCCCTGATGGATGTTTGTTAATATCTCCTTGGCTTCCCTTCCGGCGACGCATCTTAATAAGGGGCTAGAGAAGCCACGCCGGTAGAGGATGCCTTCTTGTATTGTGTAGTGGGGAACTTTTCTCAAGATCTTCTTGGCTTCGTCACGCCTGTCGGGTAGTATGCCATCTTGCAAATATTTCCGGATAGGAGTCATCCAGGTTCCTTCTTCGATTGCAGTTATCAGATTTACTTGTTCGAAACTTGGGGCTAGCTGCCTTGAGATTACTAGTGCTCCGGGAATGGTGCTGTCCTTCATACTAGCTTGCTTTGCAAGTTCATCTGCCTCTTGGTTTTCTTCTCGAGGAATGTGTTTGATTAGATAATGGTCCAATCGATCGAGCAGCAGTCTGGTTTTCTTTAGGTATGCTGTGAGCCGTTCTCCTCGAGTCTGGAATTCTCCTAGTACCTGGTTTACGATAAGCTGAGAATCACTATGAATACATAAGGAATTGATCCCAATTTCTAGGGCCAGTTCCAATCCCGCTATTACTGCTTCATATTCAGCATCGTTGTTAGTGGCCGTGAACTCCAATCTTAATGCATAGTACAACTTTCTTCCCCTGGGGGTGACGATCACAATACCTGCCCCCGAGCCTTGTTCGTTCGATGCTCCGTCTGCAAAGAGGTTCCACTTGATGTTTTTTGCTACTTCGGATTGTTCCTTGCCTTCGTTGGTAGTGAATTCGGCAATGAAATCAGCCATGGCTTGTCCTTTGAT
This sequence comes from Allium cepa, assembly GCA_030765085.1. Taxonomy (NCBI): domain Eukaryota; kingdom Viridiplantae; phylum Streptophyta; class Magnoliopsida; order Asparagales; family Amaryllidaceae; genus Allium; species Allium cepa. The sequence goes on from CM060930.1 coordinate 59,334,169, forward strand.
AGCGGTGCGGGGATGGTAGGTGATATCATACTGACTTAGTTCGATGCACCATTTGAGGAGTCGCCCAGAAGTGTCAGGACGATGGAGCACTTGTCTTAGTGGTTGATCGGTTAGAACCCTGATGGAGTGAGACTGGAAGTAGTGTCGCAGTTTCCGTGACGCGATCAATAAACAATATGCTAACTTCTCAAGTTTAGGATATCTGGCTTCTGCCCCCGTAAATCTCTTGCTTACAAAGTAAACCGGACGTTGTGTGCGGTCTTCTTCTCTTACCAAGGCGGCGCTTAGAGCATGAGATGATACAGCGAGGTATAGGTATAACACTTCACCTTCATTTGGAGTTGAGAGTACTGGTGGTCTCTGAAGGTGTTCGATTAGGTTGAGGAAGGCTTTTAAGCATTCGTCGGTCCACTCGAACCTCCCTTTGTCTTTCTTGAGTGCTTCGAAGAAAGGGACACACTTGTCAGTTGCCTTGGAAATGAATCTGCTTAGGGCGGCCACCTTTCCGTTTAGGCTCTGCATTTCTTTTCGAGTGGAAGGTATCCTTATTTCTTTTAAAGCTCGGATTTGTTCAGGGTTTGCTTCGATTCCTCTGGCGTGGACGATGAATCCTAAGAATTTTCCCGATGATACTCCGAAGGAGCACTTTAGAGGATTCAGCTTCATTCCATATCGGCGAAGTACCCGAAACATATCGTCCAGATGGCTTACATGGTCGTTGGCTTTCCTGGACTTCACCAACATGTCATCCACATATACTTCCATAGTACGTCCTATCAGTTCTGCGAACATTTTGTTGACGAGGCGTTGATAGGTAGCTCCAGCATTTTTGAGTCCAAAAGGCATGACTTTGTAACAATATAATCCGCGGTCGGTGATGAAGCTAGTGTGGTCCTGATCGGGAGCGTGCATGGGGATCTGGTTATATCCGGAGTATGCATCCATAAAAGATAGGAGTTCGTGCCCAGCTGTGCTGTCCACGAGTTGGTCAATTCGGGGAAGTGGGAAGCAGTCTTTCGGGCAAGCGTCATTCAGATTGGAGAAGTCAATACATGTTCGCCACTTTCCATTGGCCTTTTTTACTAGCACTGGGTTAGCGATCCATTCTGGGTAGATGACTTCCCGTATGAAGTCATTAGCAAGTAGATTTTTTACTTCCTCATCAAGGGCTGCTGATCGCTCTGCCCCCATGCTCCTCTTTTTCTGCTTTACTGGTACCTTGGTGGGATCGATGTTCAACATGTGGCATGCTACGTCTGGGGAGATTCCTGTCATATCGGCATGGGTCCACGCAAATACATCTAAGTTGTGGCGGAGAAAGTCAATGAGTCGATCCTTCAATTCCGTTTTCAGCTGAGATCCGATTTTTAATAGTCTACTTGAATCATGCTTATCTACAGATACGAATTCCATAGCCTCTGCAGGCTCGGCGGTAGCCTCCTCCTCTTTATCCCGGGGGTCTAGTTCATTGAAGGGATCGCTTGTGTATCGAAGAGGAGGGGCTTTCTTTAGTTGCTATGCCTCCAAGCTTTTCATGCAGAGAGTAGTCTCTGCATCTTTTCCTTTATTCTTTCTGCGGTTGTTGCGAAGCTCAGTTACATAGCAGTCTCGGGCAGCGTCTTGATCTCCTTCTACTTCTCCTATTCCGTTGTCTGTCGGGAATTTCATCTTCAGGCACCAGGGGGCTAGGACAATTTGGAAGTCAGACAAGGCTGGTCTCCCCAAGAAGGCGTTGTAAGCCGAGTGGTTCTCTATTAGCACGAACGTTTGTTTTCGCACCACGGAGCGGGGATGACTTCCTATTTCGACGAAGAGGTCAAGTTGCCCGAGGGGCATTTTTGCATCTCCAGTGAAACCGTGCAGTGGTTTGTCGCAGGGAGACACATCCTTCATTGATAACTTCATTTTGTCGAAAGCATGTTTGAACAAGATGTTTACGGAGCTTCCCGTGTCTATTAGAATCCGAAAAACTTTAGCAGGGCCGAACCAGGCAGAGATGACCATAGGATCCATATGTGGGTACTGTCTTCCTTCCAAATCGCGTCTACTGAATATGATGTCGTCGCTCTCTTTTCGTTTCGGTTGGCGTTCTTCTGTGACGGAGTTAACGTATCCTTCGGTATTTCTAAGCGACTTGCCGTACCTTTCCATCTCTGCCCAACTTCTGTCGGCAATGTGTGGTCCTCCTGAGATGGTAAGGACTACTATCTTCTCTTGACTAGAGCCACTGGTGTTGTGATTGTTGCGACTCCCTCCGCCTACTTCTGGGAGGGGTTGCTTTGAGTTCTCATTGGCAGGAGTTGGAGTCCTGTTCTGACTTTTCACATAACGTTCCAGTCTTCTTCTTCTAATGTGTTCTTCGATCAAGTCCCGAAGATGGTGGCATTCATTGGTGTCATGTCCGTGGGATTCGTGGAAGCGACAGAACTTTCCGGACTTGAGTGCGTTATCTGATTCTTTCTTGTGCGGGGGGCGCTTGTATCCGAGTTCGCCCTGAGTGGCTAGGTAGATGTTTTCGATTGTTTCATTCAAAGGAGTGTAGGAGTCAAATCTTGGCCCTGGTCGATATTGGCGCTTCTCACCCTTTCTGCCCCCAGCATTGTCTCTAGATTCATTTCTTCGAGCGTCCTTAGCTGCAGTGGGAACCTTGTCCTGAATTATCTTGCCTTGTTGCCCTGGCTGCCTCTCCGTAGCAGCGTCTTCAAGTCTCATATACTTTCCAGCTTCATGGAAGAAATCAGGCAAGGTAACTGGTTTTTCCTTAGTTAATCTTCTGGCAAACTTGGTGTCTGGATGCACACCACTACAGAGGGCCATTAGAGTGAGTTTTTCATCGGCATCTTGAACTGCTGCCGCTGCGGCGTTGAACCGTGTTAGATATTGTTGTAGCGTCTCTCCGGTTTTCTGTTTGACATTGGATAGAGAATAAGCATCCCTGGGTTGTTCCACATGGATGCGGAACTGGCTAATAAACCTTTCTTTTAACATCTCCCATGAGTTGATGGATCCTTGGGGTAGATGGCAGAACCAGGAGGTAGCTAGATCTGATAGGAATAGCGGAAAGCATTTACATAATACTCCTTCTGTTGCTCCACTCATGAGCATATGCTGGGTGTACCTCTGCAGGTGTACGATGGGGTCGGAAGTTCCTTTGTAAGGTTCCATGGTTGGCATTTTCCATTCCCGGGGAGTGATGGCAGTTTCGATATTTCGGGTAAAGGGACTGGTGACCCTAGCGCCTATTCCCCGGTCCCTTTGCTCCCGTTGGACACATTCTCTGAATAATCGTGCCATCCGCTCGTCAGAACTTGGAGCGGACAAAAATGAGCTCGGTTCTTCCCTGCGGGATCTATCTCGTCCAGATGACCTGTAGGGATGGTACAGTCTATCACCTCTAGCATTATCTAGTGGTTGTCTTTGGCTGCTTGGATGCACGCTAGGACCAGCTACAGTTGCCCCCTGCCTTGATCTTCCCCTGTGGGGTTCTGTTTCGAGCACATCCATGGGGTCAACTTCGGGCTGGGTTCTAGCTCGGCTCCGTTCAGCGGGGTTTCTATGATTAGGTGGCATGACTGGCTCAGCTACATCCGACCCTCGCCTGGTGCCTCCCCCGCTAGGTTCGGTTCCAAGGGCTTCCTCGAGTCGGAATTCGGGCTGAGTCCGGGCGCGGCCCCTATCATTGTTTTTTCTGTTGATAGCTTGTTCGAAGGGTGAAGACCTTTGTTGCCTCCGGGATCCTCCGGATTGGGATTCACCCCATGATTCAGTGTTGCGGTTGGACTCTTCAGCGTCCCTTAAGCGTGTCATGAGTTGGTCCACCAAAGTTTCTTGTTGGGATGTGAAGCGGTTAGTTACTTCAGCCACAACCCTGTCCAGATCTGCCCTAGTGATTGGTTGTTCCGTTGCGGGACCAGTTGGATTTTCCTGATTTTCATCTGGTACTGCTGTTGAAGTGGGCTGATCTGTGATTGCTGGATCTGGAAGGCTGCTAGTTGCGATGTTCTTTCCTTTGTTAACATCCCTTCTCTGTTTGGAAGGCATGATTTCTAAGCAACGAGTGATGTCGTTAGGAAAAAGGTTGAGTGGGAGAAGATGAAGTTTGAGTTCAGTTCTCAGTGAAAGCACCAAAAATGTTTGCACAAAAAATGGACAAACACCTCCAAGTCGTATTATTTAGTTGATTATATGTAATTTTCAATGATCTTAGATGAGTATGTAAATATGAGAAAAGTAGGGGCTGAAATGTAAAAGACACACAGATTTATAGTGGTTCGGCCAGAAGGTGCCTACGTCCACTTTATATGTTATTATCTTCTTTCTTTCAGGTTACAAGTACAATGCGTTGTGTACAAGTGTATGAAAGTAGTTTGAAAGTTCCTTCCTTGCTTGAGCTCTCAAACTTGTCCGCCATTGTTGTACCCCTGCCCCTCTATTTATAGAATGAGGTAGGGGGCAGGGGTCATGGAAGTATATAGCTGCTAGTGGGCCCGGGCTGAAGCAATCTGGCCTGGTAGCGTTCTGGTTCGGCGAAGCCTTGGTTCGGCCGTGTTGAGGTCTCTGAGATGGTTGATTCGGTAGTGAGCTTGGAGGTTGGTTCGGTTGTACGTGGTCCGGTCATGGTGGTCCGGTGATGAAGAGGTTGGTTCGGCATTGATGTGGAGATTGGTCCGGTTTGGTTGTGTGGTATTGGACCGGTGGTGATTGGTTCGGTACCAACCTCGTTCGGTAGTGGGATTGTGAGGGGGAGTCTGGTTGCCGGACTAGGTTGGGAATGCCGAATGAACCCATGCCGAATGAACCACCATGCTTGAATTGCCGAATGGATTTTATGCTAGCATTGAGCCTTGTGTCTGCCGAATGGATTGGAGGTTACGAACCCGGGTGTAACTGACGCTTCTCGGTCTCGAGATCTTCTGGGTGAAAATCCGCCCAACAGGTATTTATATTTATATGAATTCTCTTTTTATCTTGAATGTTGGAAGTTCTGTACAGGGTGATGATGAAATTGTCCTTTGTCTACTATTCTGAACATAAGATTTGAGTTCAAAAATCATTTCCACTTGATTTACCCAATGTTTTGAAATAGTATTAAAACAAAGATTGCTTGTTATAGCATATGCTTAAGATTAAAATTTTATTCAAGTCAAAACAACCTAGTATTATCTCTGAAAATTAAAAGAATAGACCAAGACTTTAAATTTGTCAAATTTCGAACTTCTTAATTCTTGAATTCAGGGTTACAAACTGAATTCTTATAAGAAAATATGATTTTTAAAGTAAAAATTTTGATTTTTAGATAAAGGGTTAAAACACAGTTCAACTTTGAACGAAAATGGGATTTTGGGCGATTTCCAGTGGTCGGAGACGTTAGGGGTTTCGGGGTTTCTAGTGGCGATAGAGGAGGCTACGGGGTGTTAGAGAAAAATGGTGAGAGGGTCGGCAGTTGCTCGTGGCAGTGGCGGCAAGCGATTCTTTTTCTTAAACCTAGTTTTAAGCGTGATGGGAGTTTCGATTCGTGCATCGTCCTCAGGCGACCGAGTTCGCCGTGGGTTGGGGGAATGGTGGAGCAGACGTCGATGAAGCTACGGCCGAAGTTTGGTGGCGCACGGTGGTCGGAGCATCGAGCGCGACGTGTTGACAGGTCCGAGCATTGTTTGCTTTCGAAATTTCCAGGTTTCGAATTCCACTTGAATTCGTGTTCGAGTTGAACTGGCCGGAGTTGGAGGGCTGCGAGCGGAGCTGAGGTGGGTCGGTGACTTGTTCGACCTAGCGGCAATGGACGGAGGGTGGTGGTGGCTCTGTGCACGTGCACGTGGGCATTGGCGTATCTGGTGGTCATCACGTTAAAGAAGAGGAGATATTCTCGGGTACAACTCGAAGTTTTGTTCGATTGTCTCGGGGTCGTGTGCGTGAGAACGTGATAAAGACTCAAAGCAATTTTTGAGTGGCTCGGGTATGAGTGTTTCCCAAGTTTAATCAGAAACCTTTTTTATTGTTTTGAAAACTTAAAACTGAATTTGAATGATCAGACAAAGTTTAAAATAAATTTTGAATCAAAGTTAAATGTAAATCCAAGTCCAGTTGAAACTTAGTCTGTAAACAAAGTTTAAAATTTTTAATTTGTTTAATAACTGGAAAACGTTAAATACTTAAGTGTATTCTAAAAAAGGGTTATTCGTTTTAATTAATTAAATTTGAAATGAATTTAAAAGTAAATTGAATATGAATTGTCAACATATTTATAAGTGATAATAAATCACTAATAAGAAAGAGATTTGTCTTAAGTTAATTAAAATGAATAATTTATTTATTTAATTTATTAATGAGTTGGGGTAAATTAAATAAGGAATTAAGGGTTAAGCCCAACAAATTTTAAAAGTTAATAATGTTAAACAAATTTCATTGATAACAAAGTAAATAAATGTTCGATTATTTTTTAGTTATGAATTTATTTCAAATTAAATAAATACGTAAGGATGTGTTAAAAATATCAATTAATATTTTAATTAAGTAGTTAACCTAAGTTAAGTGTTAAAGTTAATTAACAATAAAGTCTCCATTTAGTGATAATTTGATTTCAAAGTTTAAAGAAGTTTTGTTTTAAATGATAATTAAGATAATTTTTATTATAAATTAATTGTTTAAAAGTTATTAAGAATGATTTATTCATAATGGTAAGTAAAAATTGGTTAATTAAATTTATAATTATAGTTCATTAGGGTTTTATCGCTTAGTGACTGATAAATTGGTAAATTAATAAATAAGTGTCTAATTTATTTGAAATTAATAATTTTTGATGATAATTAATTTCAAGATGGTTAATTAAAGATTTCTAATGAATGGTTAGTGATTAATTGAAGGATAATTGAATAACTAAACGTTAATTTTTCAATAAATTTAAAGTTGATTAAATTTGACTTATAAATGACTTAAAGATCTTTAATCAAATGATTTGGGATCGATTAATGATAATTAACCATGATTGATGACTTATCTGATTTAAATTAATCAGATAATTAATTAAGCTTACATATGGATGTTTGAATTCTATTAATCGTTGAATTGTTTGATATCCCTGATTTGTGATGCTTTGTGATACATCCTGATTTATGTTGTGATCTGTAATTTACTTATCTGTGATATATATCTGTGATCTGTGAATAAACGATAAGCGTTATAGTTAATACCGCTTATCGACTATATTTATGTATTTTGATCTGTGATGATTGTATGATATTGCACTACTGTGTAAAACCCCTGGACCACACTTATACACACACCAATATGGATTTCACGAGGAAATCGATTGAGTCACAGATTTTTGAAATAGTTTTAAATTTGAATATTTGAATTCAAATGTTTTGGAAATGGATTGGGTTTAAAGTGAAAAGCTTTTGAAATGGAATTTCATAGATGAAATTTATTTTGAATTACTCGATAAAATATGAAGTTGAATAATTTGATTTGAACTCAAATTCAAAATGTGAAACTAAATTCTATGATTTGAAACTAGGGATTAAAGATGTTATACCAGTTATATATGGGTTAAACTATTTTAAAAGTATTGATTTGGGATGTGAATAGAATTCAAGGGCTTTAACTCGGGTAAATATAATTGGATTTTTCTGAAACGAAAACTGTTTGTTTTCAAACAATAAAAGCTTTCACATAAGAAATGAACGTCCAATTTGTGTTAAAAAGAATTTCAAGTTTGAAAATGAAGATAATTTCCAAGTTATGAAAACGATTTGAAAGCTATAAGTTGAATCTTGATTTAAAGATTCAACAAGTTAATCGAATTTTGAAAGCTATGAGTTAAATCTTTGTTTAAAGATTTAACGAGTTAATCCAATTGGAATGGAAATTGTTTTGAAATCTATGAATTGATCTTTGTGAAATAAATCTTTTTGTAATATAAAGATTTGAAATGGTAATTGGTTTAAACCATTTGAAAAGGAAAGTTTTTGGGTTTTAAGTTGTGACTTAATTGAAATCCCAATATCCATATGTTTTTGAAATACTGCGCTCACTGTTCGGTTTAGCCGGGAGAGGACCTTTGTGTCATATATCCCATTCCGAATATGTGATATGTCGTTATGGATAGCATTTGAAGACCGGTGTTGAAGACCGGATATTTTTGAAAACGTAAGGACAACTCGTCGAATGTCTTTGCATCGACTGGTCCCCGGTATAGAGACTCCATATGTGATGGGAAGTCCTGACGTGATTAGTGGATATCCGGATTGCAAGGACTTCTTTGGAAGTGCCTTCGGTTATGTTCGAGCCCGGAACAGACTTGTATGGATTGTATGTCTGACATTACAAATTGAGATATAAAGAAGATTTCTTTCAAATATATTTCTGTTGGTGGCGGAGAATTTATTCTCTTAGCTTAACACCCTTCTCTGAGACGTACGAGCTCAGAGGTTATGTAGTTGAAGGTTATCAGCAATATACTCCCAATTTGGTAATGTGACATGCTGAGTGTTGCTGTGAAATGATCATTGTGTTGATCATTTGTGATAAGATCATTTATTTGATCGTCTATCTGGGTGATCATTTCTATGATCATTTGTTGACCCAAAGCATGGCTTTTGTATAAAGTATGTTTTTGTGGACGTGACTTCGTCGAGCCTCACACCCCGGAATGGTCAAAACAGGAAAGATGCGGCAAGGTTATGAGGGGTAGCTCCCTTTAGGGTATGTGCATTTCCTTCTGGAAAAGGGTGGTATCATGGTATGGAGCCCAGATACTTACTCATGTTGAAAACACTTTATGATTGTGTGAATTGATTACGAGCACTCGGTTAAAGGTCCCAAAGGACCGGGGGATGGCATATTCGGTCAGTTGTTACTCACTTAGGGGTAACCTGGCCTTGTGTTGGCAGAGATCCGGTTTGGTTCTCGGGGACGTCCTTCCAGAGGCGTTCTCATGTGGCAATGGGAAGTTCCTTGGCCTGACCATTTGTTGGAAATCCAATTCCCAATACGAAACCCTGTACGGTTTTAATTGTAGAACCTGCCATTTACTTATGGTGGTCACCACTGTTTAGATGGTAGCTATAGTAGGCATACGATAATGGTCGTATGTTGGCTAAGATTTATATTCTACTTTCGAAATGAATTTTTCCTACACTATGCACTAGTAATAATATCAAATGTTTCTTTTAATGCGTATCAAGCATCTTTGACTATCATAAGGAGAAATCTCCTCCGATTCTGCGTTTGCATTGTGTGTGTGTGCGGGTGGCCTTATGGTAGTCTCATTTTTAAAAATCATTGCGAATTGACTTTGAAAATCTTTTGTTGAATGTTTTAAAAGATAAACTGTTTTTATTGCTCACACCAGTCCCACGACTGATCCGGAGTTTATTGTTTCTTTCCTAAACTCTGGGTGCTCATTATATTTTCTACACGAGCAGTCTAGAGGTGGGTTTTTCAGATAGTCAGGTTTAGTAGATTATCTGGAGTTAGTTCAGCCCTTGGTTCGCACCAGTCTTACCTAGCTTGGTGCATCGTTATTGGGAGTTCGAGCTATTGCTGGATTGGTTCTTGGAAATGGAGTTGTAGTTTTGGAGTTCTTCCTTGAAGACTATCTTAGAGTTATTTTGTTCCGCTGCTAGATGTCATCTATGTTTTTTTTCCGCTGCTATTTATTGTATCATATCTCTGATGTATATTGATATCTATTGGATCATCTCTTGTATCAGATATTGTATTAAAGCTGTATATCAATGTATTATTCTTTTATTCCGCTGTGTTATTTACTTAATGTTGTTATAAGCTCCAGCGAATCGGATTTGAACGATCGAATCTATGGCATTCGAATACGATTTGAAGTATGGATGTCGATTTTCGAGCGGGCAAAATCCGCTTCGTTACACTTGTTGAGGTTGTAAACTAAAATTAAAATGATAATTTTAAGTAAATGTTGCTATTTATAATATCAGTTCATATAAAGATCAGATATATTTCATCAAATTTTCTTTTTTTAACAAATGAGAGCTAAATTGATACCGTTACTTAGTTCCAATTCTATACAAAGAATTTTTTTCAAGCAACGTTTGTTTTTTCAGGTGCTAGCGGTTATGCAAACGCCTGGAAAATCAGGAATGAATTGGTTTCAGGGAACTGCTAATGCACTTAGGCAATTCACATGGATTTTTGAGGTATTGGATCAACAATTATATTGGTAGCATTATTGATATTTGCATGTGTTATGTTTGCACTTCTACTGTTATGTTTTGCATTTCCTTTTCTCTTCCATTTCTTGCACAGTTAAGCATAACTGAAGTTTCATGATATTTCAGTCATAAAAAAGTAAAAAATATCTTATTAGTCTATTTGTTAAACTTTGTTACTATGTTAAGCACTTATTTTTGGTTGTAAAACTACATTTTGTCAACCCGTGATAGGCTACACTGGCCTATAGCGCTTAGTTGACTAGTTTAATTGGCTACCGATCTCATTAGCAAATAATAATAATAACTGTTTTTTTCCCTTCCAATAACTTGTTCAAAAGCATGCCATTTTTTTTCAAAAAAGAATGAAATTGTGTTTCATGATAGTTACTTATAATGTTATGTTGGTTAGTGGTTTATTGTTTGAGCCTAACACATTGTCATAGGCCATTATCTTTAAAGATTCAGTGTTAATCAATTTTAAAACAACAACAACAACAATAATAATAATACTTCATATATGACATTTTGAGGACTTAATTAACTTTTTCTAATATTTGTTTTCTAAAGCAATTATTTTTCCATTAATTTCATGACAATTCTGAAACAAAATCCTTATGGGTGGCATCGTTCCAAATCTACAACTTCGTTATGAATTATAAACGTTCCAATATCAAGATAATAGCATATTGATTTCATTTTTAGGGAAATTTTGAGGCAGTTTAGATAGTTTAATGTATAAACAATCAATTCTTTACCTGCCTAGCAAGAAGTCCGGCTGAGGTACAAGTGGTAAACCTGTAAACCGGTACAAATGGTAACCTGTAAAGATTTGAAAAGGGATAAAAGATTTGCAATACAAAGTGTTGCTTAATTTGCAATACAAAGTGATGCTTAATTTAGTTGTACAAGTGGTAAACCTGTACAAGTGGTAAACCTATAAAGTGATGCTAATACAATGTGATGATAAATTACAAGTGGTAAACCTGTAAACCTATACAAGTGGTAAACCTGTACAGCGAATATAAGTGGCAAACCTGTAAAGATTTGAAAAGGGATATAAATTTGCAATACAAAGTGATGCTTAATTTAGCCGAGGTACAAGTGGCAAACCTGTAAAGATTTGAAAAGTGATAGAAGATTTGGTGTGAAACATTTTTGTAACTGGACACATGAGTGATAAGAAATAACAAGTTTCAGTTCTAATACAACTTCGGCTAATTCAAACTTGAATTGAAGTATTAGTACTCTACTATATATTATCTAATACAGTAAAATTAGAGATAAAATCATTTCTAATTGTGAGTTTCAACTTTAGTAATAATTAGACATTCCTAACATGCCAAGCATGATCTCAAAACACTAATCATATGCACTAAAAGACAACTCATCTTTCAGAAAATAAAGGTCAGTGATGATTTATGTTATTATTTCTACTTCAATTACGTTGAGTTTTTTGCAACTTCTTGTGTTATATTATTAGTAACAATGAAGGACATTTATGCATAAATTAGTTGAGTTGGTTTATTTCAAAATTCGACTGTTTACTTTGTAATCTGAATATTGAGGACCTTGAAATACGACCTTCATTGTGTTTACTTTGCATTTTTTTGGAGTGTATTGGCAGCAACGTTGATGAACTTGAAACTGACCCCTACTATGTGTTTATTTTGAATTCAAGAATCTTGTTACATATCTTTAATTAATTCAGGTCCTTGACCCTGTATTACTGTATACATGTGATGCCTTATATGTTTACGTAAAATTAGCGCATAGAATGATTTAGCTGTTAATTTTGAGTATTTTCTTTGTTTGTCGCACATATTCTCTTCCATATTTCGGTATTCATGGTGATTTATGTTTACTTTTTATGACTAATAGACGTATGTGCTTTTTGACAAGTGGTGTATGATGCTCTGGGTTTACGCTATGGTGGAAGGCATGAAAAAATATGTTGCCGCACTCATTCTCCTTCAAATGTATTTTGTGTCGATGTTCTTGCATCTTTACTTTTACTATGTATCGTTTTGGTTAGCTATGGTTGTATGGATAGTTACTTTTATTATGTATTTTTTGGTTAGCTACGATTGTATGAATTGTTACTAATATATTTGTGCTTAATATTGTGCATGAAATGCTTTTGTTCATATATATTTTTTTATGCTTAATTGTTAATACTGTGTGAAATACCGTATATATTTTTTCATGGCAAGTAAATAATGCTATGAAAGACTAAAGTAAACATTCTATAGCGTTTTTACAGCATTTATAGTTGCTATAGTAATCAGGCAGTGATATTTCTATAGCATTTATAATTGCTATAATAATCAGGTAATGATATATCTACAGTGTTTAAAATTGCTATAAATAGCAAATAAATGACGTCATAAATATTAGCATCATAAACCATAACTCTACGTAAAAGTTCTATAGCAAGCACCAAAACGCTATAGAAAGGTACTTGTATGTCCTGCTTCGTCCATTTAATAGCAATTCAGAAACGCTATAAGTAACGTCATTTATAGCATGTTTTTTATAGCGATTCTGAGGTTGCTAGTATAGATCCTTGACATATTACAACTTGTTGATATACAGCGTTTGTAAAAACGCCATCATATCCTTTTACAGCGTTTTTTCAACGCTATAAAAAGGTATTTTTCTTGTAGTGAATATTTCGCCATTATAATAGTGCCTTTTAGTAAAATAAACTTACTTTTTTCTTAGCATTAAGGGGTTACCCATATAGCCCTTAACACGTAATAGTCCCAACAGTCCATCCAATATCATAGTCCCTCATGATCGGGAAGCCACATGAGGATACCACATGAGCTACAGGAGAAAACCAAACTCGTACAAGGCGCGATAGGGTAGGTGATACGACACAAATAGGCAATGCCAAGGTAGATATACCAATTACGCTTCCGGGTCGGTGGTAACGCTTAGCCCCAGCTATCGCCCACCTCGAGCCACACCTCCAAATCAAAGAAATCAAAAGCGGCCACCGAATAAATCCAAAGTTAGAGTAGAATATCGAAGGGATGTGTCCGATCAAAGGTGCTACCTCAATTAACCCGTCAATCGCTCCTGTTTTAGCACCTTATTCCAACTCAGGGGAGTTGGGTCCACATATTTACCTTGAAGGAAACGCCGCCACCATCCTACTTCATTCTGGAAACTCCACCGCGTACGCGGTTGTTAAAGTGGTTTTCGGAGTTGGTAGAGAGTATGCCAACTTTCGATCCCGGTCTCTTCAACAACCAAACCTTATTATAACACCGCGGTCTTTTTAAAATAATTTATACATTTAAACCAGAATAAAATATCCATTTCGAAACCATATAAATACGGTATAATTTCTATTTTAAAACCAAATCAATATGATATCATTTTTATTTTAAATATATCTTTTCATAAATCATAGTACTTTCAAATATATATACCTTAAACCCATAGCTTCGAGACATATATTTCAATACTTAAATGGTTTAAATATAGATTACTTTATAAAGTAAATTAGCTTTTTAAGTTCTCAAATCAATTCCAAATACAGATTTGAATTCCCAAATAAACCATTTAAATTTCCATACACTTCAAAGTTTAAATATTCCACCATTTCAAAAATAAATTTTTAATTCATATATATATATTCCAAATTCACTTTACTATTATTTAGTTTTGAAATACTTACTTAATAAATCCAGTATCCTTTAATAAAACTTTCAAATTCAATAATTGAATATTCCTCAATTTATTTAGTCTAGATAAATTCACTTAAATTATCTTAAACCCGAATTTAGTTATAACACCGTATTCTTCTAAATCAAAATTTCAATAAGATCTTAATTAAATAAAATCTCAAATCAATTTCAAAACTATCTTCTCAACGTTGATTTATAAAATCAATATAAACTCTATATTAGAATATAATTTCAGTAAATACTTACCTATAATATATTCCACTTTATTATTAAACTTATTTCATACTTTAAACAATTTTATACATAGTATTAAACCAAGAATTTAACTATATATAAAATAACCTTTATCAAATATCTGTCATAAATATTTCATGAAAACATATATATATTTCTTTACAAAACCATGGTCAAGTGATATAGATATTTATCATTTCAATCCGCAATTTAAAAATAAAAATGTAGTTGTATATCATTTCAAACCGCAATCTTGAATGAGATGAAATTCATAATAACTTGCAGTTTATAACAATATACAATACAGCATCCATTCATCCAATATCGTCCATCAACCATTCATCAAAATCATCATCAAATTCAAACAATACATCAATATACAACAGGTAATAAATAACAGGCCTTTACTGGCAGTTTATTATGCAAAATAAATTAACTGATAATTTAATTGGCAGTTTATATGCACAACAAATTTACTCTATCAGTTTACATGCAATATTAAATTTAACTAGAAATTTAACTTGCATTTTATATGCAATAATGAACTAAATAACAATTTAATTAAATAAATGCAATTTAACTGAGATGATGAATAAAAATATGCGAAACAGCCATCAATAAATTTCTACTCATATCATAAATCAATTTAACAAACATAAGAAATTTTAGAACTTGTGAGTGGGTTAAAACACTCACCTTTTTAATTTAAATCGAATTTACGTTCGATTTAAACCTAAAAATTGAACAGTCTTCAAATCCGTCCAAACCAGCGCCAAAATGTCTGAAATTTTATTACGATCCTAAGAAAAAAAATCGAACGTGAAACAGAGTTCGTATGTAGAAGTTATAGCGATAATTGCAAGTTGAAATCAAAAAAAAAAACAAATAACACATTCTCACCCAATATATGCCGCGTCAACCCCCACAATACTCAAGCTACAACAACGCACGTTACCGACAATTGAACCCATGAAAACCAAACTTTGACCATCAAAATCCTCCCACCTAAGATCACCTGATACGATCGCTCCACCACCCACTCGAAGCCCGGGACTAGCCGCCTCCATCCCCCCCTTACGCGTGCCCCTACGTTGGCCACAGAGGCCGCCGCCGCAGCCGTTGAAACCTTAGGGTTTCAAAACCCTAAAAATGGAATTCCGGTCGCCTCAGGTTGAAATAGACGCCGCGGCCACCGCCGGTAGCCTCCTGACATCGCCCTCCACAAAACCCAGAAACAGATTTGCATAAAGTCGCTTCAATCAAAAACGCCCAAATCGGCAATTAGGTTTCGCGTTTTCTGACTTTTGACCGCTATTTCCCGCTGATTCGAGCAAAATTTCCAAAAACGAACAGTCGACGCAGATTTGTATCGTTGAGATCTTCGACCCTATATTGTTTTCGAATTTTTTGAAGAGATTGAAATTTTTGCTTTGGATTTGAATTTGATTTGTGCTTGGATCTGGAAATATAGAAATTTGTCTGCCATTGGAAATGAGGAGTTGAGAAGAAGATATATGTACAGACAAATGAGAAATTAGAGGGCTAGTGTTTATAACCGGATATTTATAGAGAATGTAGGAAAAGAATGGATCGGATCAAACATGTAACAACCCGCATATTTTACGATTGAATATTTAAATATTTTATTTAAATATTTTATCGTTAGTTGGATTTTAGTCCGAATAGTTACTTGTTTCATACGGTCGAATTAGGACTCGGGACCACTTCCATTGGGTCCAAAACACCATTTGCGATCTTTTTGAGTATAAACTTTGATATGTTTGGAGTTAATGGAATTTTGCCACTTTTTCACTTTGGGCTTTGGGTTTGGTTTAGCCCATTAGCCAAAATTATTAACTCTAGCTCAACCCTCTTTCCTTCATAACTTTATTTCATTTCCTAATACGCAAGCTTCATCAAAAATGGAGGAGGGAATGAGAAATTAAAACTCCAAGCCCTAGTTCATTTGCAAATCCAACATCTAACTCCAAATTCAAAGAGAAGCCATTGATTCTTCCTTTGCTTTCAAGCTTCTTCTTCATTGATTTTGTGTAAAGGTGAGATTTTTATCTCACATCTTTGTCTATAACGATCTTTGATTATTAGGTATGAATTCCTAACAGTTATTCATATGCATTTTCTTTTGGTATGGATTGATTGTTAAAAATCCCAATTTTTAGTGTTTTGGGTTCAAATCTTTAAAAATACAATCTTTGATGTTTGAATACGTTTTTGGTGATGCACCGAGAAGCAAATAGGACCGGGAAGTCGATATGTGTAATCCCCTAGCGTTCGTGTTCGATCGGTTGCAAATTGAGAGGGTTTTTGGCATTTTTGTTGCTTAGGTCGTTCGGCCTGCACATATGATTTTCGGCCTGTAGTTTAGGTCGTTCTATGCTGTAGGTCTCTCCCCTATAGGTCGTGCCACGCTTAGGTCATTGCTCGGCCATGTTATATCACGCAACTCCTTAGGTCTCGACAAGTTAGGTCGTTTCATCCCTAGGTCGTTCAGCCTTCTTTACCCCTTAGGTCGTTGCGTCGCACGGCCTATTAAGTCGCTCGGCATTGATTTGGTCGCGCCATGCTAGGTCATTTGGTCGCTCAACCTTCTTTCCTCTTAGGTCATTAGGTTGCTCGGCCGTGTTATGTCGCACCTACCAACTTAGGCCGCGACAAGATAGGTCGCGCCATGGGATAGATCATTCCACACTTAGTCACTCAGCTAGGTCGCGTCACTTAGGTCGCGCCATTGGTCCTGCCTTATGTCACTCGGCCAGCTTGCGCTGTTAGGTCGCACATGCTTTGGGTCGTTCCATTCCTTAGGTCGGTTGCAGTTAGGTCGCACCCTCCTTTAAGTCACACCATTTCCTAAGCCGCTCGGCCTGCGTTTCAACTCAGGTCATTTTTAGTCCTTAGGTCGTTTGCATCTTAGTTCGTTTTCGACCTTAAGTCGCCTCCAATTTACGTTGCTCGGCCTGCTTGGTCGCGCCATGCTTAGTCGCAACGGTATTTCCACTTTGATGGATTTGGAATTGAATTCCTTGGATGTTATTCACGTTTTCGAATGTGATTTTTTTTGGGTGATTATTGTTTCTACAATCATTTTCGTGATTTGTCATTTTAAAAATATGAAGGTTTTAATACTATTAGTAAATATCAAAACTCTTTCATCAAAATGATTTCAACACTATTTTATTACAAAGCTCTTTTCTTAAACTGTTTTCCAATCTACTAGTATATACAAATCTTTATCTCACTCGTACGAGAAATCTAATTAAGCGGCTTAGTAAAACAAGTGGTATGAAACGCTTGCGTTTACTTTGCCGGTTAATTCTTGGACTTGTTCGATTGAATATCTTGTGACAATTTTCGAGTGGAGATCTACAATTTGTTCGTAAATATTTAAGTTAAGCTAGTGGTTATGGGACATGAAGCGAAGCTTATATATTTACTAACTTACTGTAATTGACACTTCTTGATGATCGTTGATGATCATTTTTGTGATTTAGACTAGCAAATATGCGATGTCTCTTTGTCTACGAGGGAGACTAAACCCCATTTCTGTGGAGCTTCGGCTCAATTTGGTGGGGTAGAGACCCATGGTCTTCGGGCCGTTTTGTGGAGCTTCGGCTCAAAATTAATGGTTAGCAACCATGGAATAGCATTCCATTTTGTGATACACGTGTTGGTGAGTTTTCATGCTCCCGTTCTGTGATAGGCCTCCCCCTTTTTGTGATTTCTGGATTTCCATTCATGATTTCTTGAATTTCTGTTTCACCAATTTTCGTGATTTTCATTGATATGTTTTATCAATATTTGTGCATTGGTGAATTTGTGTGTCATTAACTTTTTGTGAATAAAGATATTGGGTATGACATTTCTTTTTATATTTGAGAAGATTCTTGTGGTATTGATAATCTCTTGTTGATTTTTAATTACATACTTATCACAGTATGGCTTTATGGTTATCATAGGTTTATGTCATATCTCTTATTGTATATCATTTTATCTGATATTTATAACTAGACTGATCCGTTTATTATTTTCTTATTAAATAATACTCGGGTCAGACCGAGATGTTACAAGTGCTTCTGCTTGACTTCACATCTGGGATTATCACCCTGACTTTTGGCTAACTACTTAGATTAGTAGTTTTTGGTTGTATACATTTGAGATATAGACTCACAGATGTATACTTATTCTTTTGTGAAGCTCTTGTAACTATTCTTTTGTGATATTGTGGATCTTGTTTGACCACTACTCTTATGTACACTTTCATGTGTTATATTCATATCTTTTTCCGCCTTTGTGATATGGATATATGTGACTGATTTGTGTTATGTTTATTTCTATGTTTGTTTCCGAAGATTATATATAGCCACAATGTAGTAGCTTTGAGTTTGTATCAGTATGGCGGATTTGAAACCAAATGCATGTTGTACTATCTGACATATCGGTGCTCGCACAAAGCAATTACACGGATGGTTTCTCCTCACTAGCTTTATTCTCCGTGCTAGTTGACAGCATTACACCGTAATGTCCTTGGCTAGCGTGGGTATAGAGGTGGGGCGTCACAAAATAGATGTACGCGTTGGACGATATATGGCCCGTAAAGCCCATTTCGACTCCGGAACGAAATTGGGTTAACCCATGTATCAAAATAGATGTTTTAAAATATTTTGAACGCAATGAAACAAGTTTCAAGTCCAAATTCCATTATATGAAGAAGTTATGCTAAAATCAGTATTTTTCAATTTGATTTCAATTGATTTCAATTTCATAAATTTCAAGGATTTTCTAGTCCGTACGATCAAACGACAAGCCCGATCGCTACGAAACTTGAAATCCTACAATAATTCACTGTTGCGGATCCGATGAAACTAGTTTCGTCGAAATCCGAGTCGGTGGCCAAAATGGCTATTTTTCTATTAATTAAATAAATTAATAATTAATTAATAAAATCCAATTTTATTTTTAAATTCTAAAATTGACCAATTTTATCACTTTTATATTTCTCCGTCAATTAAAATTTTTAAAAAATTTAAAAGTCAATTTAAATTTTGATTAACTTATCAATTTCAGTAATTTCCTCAATTCAATTCAATTACAGAAATTATCAATTTAATTTCCAAAATTTCTATGAAATTGAATTGCCAAATCTTTACTATCAATTAGATGGATTTAACATTGGATTCAAACTATTGCAGTAATATTTTCCAATTTCACTTAAATTTCAATTTACGTAATAATAAATGTTTATTCTACTTAATTGTAGTAAAATCAATTACCTTAATTCTTTATATTCAAATAAATTAACAAATCTTGATTTAAAATCTTTACATTAACCAATAGTCATATTATAAATGGAATCTACATTATCTCCAATTATTAGTTACCATCAGTTAAGATCTTAACATTTGTTCCATAAATTTATTTGCACTAAATTAGTTATTGCATTAATTCTTATTTATATAACATTAAGGTTCATTTAACCCTAATCGATTTCCAATATTTTTTTAACACCTTACATAAACAAGCCTCCTATATTAATTGCATTTACAAGTTCGTTACTTATCAAATCAGATTTATAATTCCGTATCCAACGCTAATTTTATTTCATTACATTAATAGATGCCTATTTACAATTTATTTTGAATGAATATTATACTTTTAAATGTGTACTTCTATAAATTTGAACACATTAATTAAGGTTTTTAAATACTTTTCATTCTATTAAATTTACAACATTAAATTTACATTCTATTAATTACTTCACATACTTTACGTATTAATTTCCTAATCAACATAATAATTACTTAACATTTAAATGAACTTTATTTCTAATAAATTCATTGACCAATTAATTAGGTAATTTATAATACTTGTTATCATACCCTTAAAATTTACACTTAAGTTTATGTTATATTCAATTTGTTGCTAAGTATACATTTACATTGTTTCCACTGATTTGAATTTCATTCAATTAATTAATAATTTCCTCAGTTAACATTAACGTAACATTTTTTTATTGTAATTGATTCAAAATTCAATTCCTAATTCTTAATATCCTCTAAATTACAGCTTACAAACATTGTATTACTCCTCACATTAATGTAACATTTATTAATTCCCAATAACATACTACTAAATTTTCCCTTAATTGAAATTTGATTTATAGCCTAATATAACATTTACATTAACCCATTTCATTCAACTTATACAAATTCAGCTTTGACTAACTTTATTTCCTAAATTTACATGCAGTTACTTTTAATAAATAAATTATTGCATTGTATAATTAAATGCTTACCTTTATAAGTTTCCATTCCCCAATCAATATTTCAATTACTACAGAACATTGATTTAATTCAATTTACTATATAATATTATCAATTCATTAAATTAATTCAATTTTTTTTCTTTCTTCCTAAATTTAATTTCAAAAATTAAATTAAACTAACCAATTTATTTATCAAAACTTACGGATCGTTACAAATCACGTCCGGAATCCCGATCACAAAGGTGATAAAATCTCTATACCGGAGCAACCCGGTGCAGAGACATACGATAGGTAATCCTTTCACTTACAAAATTACCCGGTATTCAACATCGTCTTCAAATGCAATCCCATTTCATCATATCATTATTCGAAATGGGTTTTATGACAGAAGGTCCTCTCCCTGCTAATCCGAATAACGAGCGCTTATTTTTAAAAATAAGTATAACATTCAGATTTCAACAGAATACAACAATTTTTCCCTTGATCTTTTAAACAAAAGATCTATCACAATCACAAAGGTTCGATGTTGCTTTCGGATATCCACTTGGAATCCGACCCCCGGTCGCATCGAAATTCAAATGTCATTTAAAAAGACAATTATCGATAGTCAGTTATTTAATTATCAATTATCATTCACAACCATCACTGGATTTCAAATAATTTTCCCAAATAATTTTTTTTTCCAAAATATCTACGCAAGGTATACTTTTATCACTTTAATATTTGGAAAACAAATTTCAAATCACTATTCACATTTCAATCTTTTGAAAACAAATTTCAAAGCATTTTCCTTATGCGGAATATATTTTCAAATATTTATTCATTTCCACTGGAAATCTGCCGAGTTAAAATACTTCAAATCACTTATCCAAAATATACTTGGGAATATTTAAAATAAAACCATGTTAAATATTTACTTAAAATATTGGTTATGAAAACATTATACTAATTACCACATATAAGATTTTAAGTCCCAACTAATTTTGTTTGGAAATAAAATTAGTTGATATGGTATAGCTATTTAAATAATCGTTTTCTAAAACAAATATCAATTTTAACTTTTAAAATAATCCCTTCTATAAGTAATTAAATACATCCATACTTTAAAGATTTGAAACCAATTAAGAAAAAAATTTATCTAAAGTATCCTTTCTTAAACCATCCTTAAAAAAAAATTCAGTTTATATTTGTAGGCTACTTCGAAATTATAATCAGCTTTTCAGGGAAAATACATTTTTCATTTCAAAATGGTTCATTTAAATAAATTAATAAATCATTCTTGAATTATTTTAAATTTACGTTCCGAATCCGTAAATTCCTCTCACACTTTTAAAATAACCAAATGTTTATTTTTACAAAAAATTTCCTTTATAAATTCCCATTGAGAATCTAAACTTCTAAATATCCATTGATATACGATTTTTTAAATCGATTTCTAATTATTCATTTTCAGCATCGAATAAAATTCTAAATTGATTTCCAGATTTATTTTCGAATACCAAATCAATTTCCAAAATTGATTTCTAAATTTATTTCAACACCAAATTTATTGTCTTTTAGAACAAATTCCTACTATAAATTTATTCAATTTTCTAAAATCAGTTTATTATAAATTTTCTATTAAATTTCAAAAATCAAATTTTATTTATTTCTGGTATCCTACAATATCAAAAATATATTTGGCTAAATTATAGCCTTCAACGGTTTCAATCATAAATAGTCACACACAGATTACAAATGATCAACACACAGTATTGAAATAAATTCGATTATTTGAGGAATCCAGTTGGATCCCTCCAACATGTTGCCCTGCATCCACAGACGTTAGCACAGCAATTAAATACCACAACAATTAAATACCAATTCCACTTCAAGGTGGAATATCGCGATATATGGGATTTATAAAATATCATTTGCTATTATGCGGCGCATAGGATCTCATCCGCTATATAATGTAGGAAATCAACAACTCCAATATATACCATATACTACTATATATAATATCAACCAGTGAATAATTATTATAAATCAATCATCCAAGCATACAGCCAATCAATTTTAAATTTAACTATTCAAAATTTCAATCAGAACAATATTGATTGCGTGAGAAGATCTCACCTTCTACTTACGCATGCAATCCATTTCCATCCCGACTTGTTTTCTTCATTGTATTAAACCTTGTATAAACAATTTTATACAATTTATTAATATTCAAAATAAATTGAACAATCGATTTTTGTTTTGATAGTTTAACTATCTAGTAGTTTTATTAAAACTAATATTTTTAATTTTATACAAATTCTTTTTGATAAATTTATTTGACTAAAAATTTAAATTTAAAACTAAATTCCTTTTAACAATTTCTAAAATAAATTAAACAAGTAAATCAAACAAATTTAATTACCCTAAATATATTTTTTAAAATTCCTTTTCTCCATGTATAATCTTTTGACAAATAAAACTTCCTGTTTTAAATTATATATGTATATATTGAAATCTGTATTTACATAAACCTACCGTATGTTTACGATTTCACTGTATAAATTTTTATTTACTGTTAAAATAAAAATCTCACTTACATACATTTATTAAATTTACTTAACAAATGATTTTAAATTATTACTATTATTATTAATATTATTATTATTTAAACATTATCTATAACTATATAATTCTGTTTATATCACATTTTCCTTTTCCAAAAATAATAATAATAATAACAACAGAAATCCACTTTACTGACCATAATTTTCTTGCTTTAAACTTTACATAGTTTTCTCATCTTCAAAGTGTGTATAAATATTCATTAAACCAAATAACCAAAAATGATATACCTGACTGGATCCTTAACCTCACTGGAGCTCACCTGAAAACATCTTGACTCTGCCAAACCAAAGGCCACACCAACGGCTCCTTCCCACAGGTACGTGCGTGCATTCGAGGTTCGCTACCATCGAAAAGCCATCGAGTCATAACGACAACTACTAACGATGCTTCGACTTTGCCACCGCAACCCAATTCACTCACGCGAGCCTTCCACCCTGTCGTGATTTCCCAAACGCGACAATCAAACGGCGTCGCCCCCATGCTTTAATCGGTATTGAGCCGACCCACAAATCGACGCCGTGCGTCCAGGCATCGCACGCCTACGCGCTCGAGATGGAGATCTCTATCTTCCAACCTAGCTTGCTCGAACTTCCAAAGCGAACCCTCGGCTTCGAACGCGACATGAAATCGCGACTTAAATCGATCAAGGCTTTGCCAATTTTTTTTGCCTGCGATTTGATTTGGGTTTTTTTTAATTCAAACAGGAGAGGAGTTTCAATTTTTTTCTGAATTAACAAAGAGATGGGTGCCTTTTTTTTATCGATTTCGAATAGTTTGATTTTCAAAAGGAGAGAGCTCGGCTATAAATAAAGAGGGGAAGCGTGTTGAAGACGCTTTGCTGCAGTGATTCAAATGAAGCGTATAAAGCACAGGTGTGACATTATTTCGGCTGAAGGCTGACTACTTTTATGTAAATAAATATGTATATATTAAATTGATTTCAAATTATCTCAACTTTGTAGTTTTAAATTTTCGATCTCCTAACGAGATGTGCCGCTAGGCGTTCATAATGTTATACCCTTATTTCGAATGCAATGGGACAAATTTCGAGTCCAAATTCGATCGTATGGAGAAGATAACCTTTTGAACTAGTTATTAAATTAAACTTCGATATAATTTCAGTGCGTTTGCTTATCGTACGGCCAAACGACATCTCTGGAGGCTACTAAAATTGAAATCCGATAATAATACAATATTACGGATCCAATGGAACTAGTTTTGTCGAAATCCGAGTCTGTGCCTCGGAATGCTATTTTTAAATGTCGATTTAAACGATGTAAATTCAAAATTAGACAAAACATTTCCAAATTAAACTCTGATGCTTCCATTACCTTCAGTATTATCAATATAAATTTTCTAAGCCATCTAATTATTTTTAACAAGCTAAAAATTGAAAATTCAAATTTTTACCCATCATTAATAAATCAAATTCAAAAATTTAATTTCCAAATCCATAGTTAATTTTTAAATTCAATTTAAACTAACTTCCAAATATTTAAAATCAATTAAACATTTCGATATCAAATGTTCAAAATTTTCGGGTCATCACAATGTCAGAAGATAAATTGAAATTTGCCCGGCAAAGGTTTATATTTCTGTATGAAATTTGATGATTTTCTGGTCTATCCTTTTGGCCTTTTGTTTTCTTTTGAAATCTAGGGGCCCGTAGAGGCATTTTGTGGTTATACCGAGTTAGCCGCGCAAAGGAGATGCTGGCGAAATTTTTGAAAATTTAAGGAGTTAGAAAATTTTGAATAAAATTTTGATCGTTTAAAATTTGGTTTAAACAATTTGAATTATTAAGGGGATAATATTATTGGTAACCTATGGATGGGTTTGGCAAGTTAGTAAGGGTAATAATGTGTCTTTAATAAAAAGATTGTTTTGGGAAGTGTTTGAAACTGAATGGTTTTAGGGAAAATAGTTAACGGGTTGTGGACCATTCTTCTTAACTAGTAATTTCGGGGACGAAATTCTGTTAAGGGTGGAGGAATGTGACGACCCGGAATTTTTGGATATTTGAAATCGGAATATTTAATTGATTTTAAATATTTAAAAGTTAATTTTTAACTTGAATTCAAATATCACTATTTATTTGATAATTAAATTATTGAATTAGATAATTTGAAATTGGGTAAAATGTTGAATATGGAGTTTTAAGCCTGTCAAAAATAATTTGAAGGCTTGTAAAATTTATATTGATAGTTCTGAAGATAATAAAATCTTTTAATTTGAAATTGGAAGTGATTCATTCGGTTTTAAAAATATGTCATTTAAATTTGATATTTAAATAGCATTCCGAGACACAGTCTTGGATTTTGACGAAACCAGTTCCATTGGACCTGTAATATTGTATTATTATTGGATTTCAATTTTCGTAGCATTTGGAGTTGTTGTGTGAGCACATGGTAAGTAAATGCGCTTATATCGAAAATTTAATATAAAAGCTAGGTCCAAAAAGCTATCTTCTCCATACGATCGAACTAGGACTCGCAACCTTTTCCAATACGTTCGGAATAGGGGTATAACATTAGGAACGCCTAGCGGCATGTCTCGATAGGAATTCAAAATTGTAAGTTGCATTTTCGAGTCAATTTGAATTTGAATTTAAAATTTAAATATAAATAAATACTTTACTTGACTAGTCAAATTAATTTCTCATCAGAGCTTTTTCCAGTCCTTTCTAAAGCACTGTAGCATGTTTAATCAACACGCCACGTATTCTTCAACATCGTATCTTGCCCCCTTCATTTCATTGTTGAACGCAGAGAGAGAAAAAAGTTAAACTATTTAAAAATTGCGGTCTTCAATTCTTCCTCATCCCCTTTTCCTTTTTTTACTGCTAGAAATTGCAGAGCAGAAAATGTCAAAACATAATGGCGGAATCAAAATATGAGGGTACGCAATCGAATTCAACTCGATTTCGAATCGGAGCCGAGTGCACTTGTTCGGCCGAGTCTCGAAGCACGTAAGGGGGATGTCGACTCCGATGCGGTAAGGAGGAGACTCGCGCTTGAAGGAGGGCACGCGAGACCATAGAGAGTGAGGCAGAATCGAGTTGTGACCTTCGCGACGAGGGACTCGAGCTGCGATGTGAGGCAGAGTCACGAGATGAGGAGGTTGACCACGTGTGCAGGTGAAGCGACTCTAGAGTGGTGGCTCTAGCGCACGTGTGGGCAATAACTGGGAAGTCGCGGTTGATTTTGGGTTTTCTTCTCATGGTGAGGCTCGAATCCAGGATTTGTCGATGTCGCGTAGGAAGGTTGTGTTCGCGATTGTGACAGGAAATGGCAAAGTTTGGCAAGGTGGGTATCAAACCGAGGTTGTGGGACTAGACTCGATTTCTAGCATCGTGACAGGGGCATTCGTTATGATGTTTTCTTGTTTGAGCAAGGTTTGGCAGTAAGTTATGCATGTTGTTCTTTTTGACTCAAATTTGGTAATTCCGTATGAGTATGCTAAGAATTAGAATAATAATAGCTCAACAATAGATTTTATCAAACAACCTATTTTATACAATTTATAAATTTATATATATGTGTGTATATGTAACATCCCGCCTTTTCGCACACTTTAAACCAACACACGTGCCAATTAAAAGCATACGCAAGGGCGGATTGTTATGGGGTAAATAAGAAAAACGGAGAAGAAATAAAACAAAATAGAATCTCACAGCGGAAGGATAAAATATAATAATAAATATATAGTTCATAAACGGTTACAAACAGTTAATTCTTCCTTATACAATAAATATCAAAGTTACACATACCAATACAAACAATGCAGCGGAACAGTATGAGTGTGGTGCAATACTATAGATAATAATAATACGACTCCTTCGTCTTCGTCCTTCAAAGCTAAAGTCTTCGATCCTGAAACGCTCGAACTGACCAGAGCGAATTTGAAAAGACAAAAACACTCGAGTCAGAACTAAAAGATCTTATGTGAGTTAAATTAACAGAAATAAATATGAGCACAGTAACTCAAGAGATGCTCGGGATTTACATCTCCTAAGGATCCGTTAAACTATTTACTATGTAGTATATTGCGCTATTATAATAGTGTCTACTTATAAAATAAACTTACTTTTTAATAGCGTTAAGGGGTTACCCATATAGCCCTTAACACAAATAATGCCAATAGTCTATACAGTACCGTAATACCTCCTCATCGGGAAGCTACCAGAGGATACTCCATAGGTACGACACAAATAGAAACTCGTAGTAAAGGCTCGGTATGGTAGGTGACACGGCACAACTAGGCAATGCCAGGGTAGATATACCAATTGCTATCCAGGCTGATGGAAACGCGTAGCCGCAGTTACCGCCCACCTCGGACTAACTCCCTAAAATCAAAATATAGAAGTGGCCACTGAATCAATCCAAAATCAAAGTATAATATCGAAGAGGAGGGTCCGATCAAAGGAATGACCTCATTGGCCTGAGAATCGCTCCTGTTTTAGCCACCTTATGCCAACTCACGGGAGTCGGGTCCATGTATTTACCTTACAGGAAACGTCGCCACCACCTACTTCATTCTGGAATCTCCACCGCGTACACGGTTAGTCAAAGTGGTTTTCGGTATCGACAGAGAGTATGTCCATATCCGATCCCGGTCTCTTTGCCAACCCATCGTTATTATAACACCGCGGTCATTTAAAAATAGTTTATACTTTAAAACCAGAATAAACATTTCCATTTTAAAATTATGAATACGATATCATTTTAAAACCCAAAACCATATTATATCATTTATCCCAAATAAAATTCTTTTCCCAAAATCATAATGCTTAAACTTCATAACGTCTGAAAATCAAATATTTTTCAAAGCATAATATTTTGAAATTTATAGTTTAAAACCATAACTTTTAAAACTCTAATGGTTTGGATATTCCACGGTATATAGAATAAATGGTTTAACTTTAAAGTTACTTTGTAAAGAAAATAGTTCTCATGGCTTTACAAATACATTTCTTTATTTAAGTCTAAGCCAAAATTTATATTATCTCTCTCAAGTTCCAAAACCACTTCAATTTATTTATATATACGTATATCCATTTTGAGTATCAATATTTCAAACTAAAGTTGGATTTTATTCTTTCAACAAATCAATTGTTCTATTAATTTGTCTTGAATATTCATATAAAATCCATAAAAAAATAAGACTTCAATTTCTAGTAATAAAATATATATATTTTTCCCATTCAAATTATACTAGAATATTCATTTCAATTTATTTTGGGAAAAATCCAATTATAAATATCATATCTTAAAATTTCCAAACTTAACATTTAAACATATGATATAAATTATTAAACTCCGTTTTCTTAATTTTCTTCCATTTTTAATAAAGATTTTTATACACCTTTTAATTTCAAAATTTTCAACTTCATATGTATATATATATATGGAAGAAAAATCTTTATACAATATAAAATTTAAGATTATTATAAACCGTATTCCATCCAAACCATAGAAATCACATTTAAATAGTTATATATATACCGCGGTGCCTGTATATAATTTTCTATCCTATGGTCAAGTGATACGGATATTTATCATTTCAATCCGCAATTTAAAAGATATAAAAATTTTGCGGTTATATATCATTTCAAACCACAATCCCGAATGAAATGAAATATGCATGATAATTTGCAATTTTATGATATTCAATAAACATCCATCAACATCATCCATCATCCAATCACAATCATCAAGCAATATCAATCAATAACAATTTATATTTGATAATAGATAACAGGTAATAACTGGTAATTTTATTCAGATTAAATTTAACAACTATTAATCTAACAGTTTATATTCAGTAATAATCTATATAACTGTTAACTAGCAGTTTATAGGCAAACAAATAAATTCTAACTATTAATTAATACGCAATAAATAAATTAAATTAACAGTTAAACTTAATAAATGCAATTCAACAAATATGAGTGAAATAAACATGCCAAATACTCATAAATAAATTTCTATTCATTTCTAAAATTAATTTAACAAACATAAAAGCTTCTAGTAGTTGTGAGTGGGTTAAAACACTCACCTTTTGAATTTAAATCGAATTTAAATTCGATTTAAACCCAAAAATTTGACCGTCTCAGAATTCATCCAAACCAGCGTCATCAGGTCCGGAATTTAATTACGATCCTGATAAAAAAAATCTCACGTGAATCGGAGATCGTATGCGAGAGTTATGTCGAAATTTGCACTTGAATTTAAATTTTAAAATAGCAAAGAATGGTACACATTTACATACACAACATTCCACGTCAGCACTAATTCCCTCTCTCACGTTCTTCCTCACCACAGAAACGTGCCCCAGGTTCCTGCCGTTCGAACTCCATAGACCAAGCTTTGACCGTGAATACCCATCACCTCCGACCACCAGACCGCCTCTAACCACCACCACCTCGAAGCTCTTGCCACGCCGCCTGCATCTGTCCCCCTGCGCACGCCCTGGTGGCCTCCGCCGCCTCCACCATAACCCTAGGCCGAACCCAAATTCAATTATCTAGCACGATCTAGCCGTCGAATCACCAGATAAACTGCATAGATGCAGTCCCCTCGGTCCCCTCTACAATACCCAGAAAACGTTTGATGATCTGACGAAGTTCGTTACGGCGCTGATGAATGGCCACGAACTGTTTGAATTTATTCTGGGTAAACGGAGCATCGATTCGAAAAACGAATCGCACCATCAGATTACATATCTCGAGAACATCGACATATATTTTTGTGGAATTTTTCTGGAGATTTTGAATTTTCATTTTGTTTTTGAACTGACTGGATCTAGGGTTAGCCCCCATTGAAGAAGAAGAGAAGCTTGAAGAAAATACGCGCAGATAAATGAAATTAGGCGGAGGCTAGGGATGAAATAGCTGGGTTTATATAGGGGGTTAGAGGTATCGTAGATAGACCGTAGAATGAACGCGCGGAACAAACTAAGGCCCAAAAAGCCCGCTATGTCTCCGGAACGAAATTTCGTAAATCTATATATCCAAATAGGTAATTTAAAATATTCTGAACGCGATGGAAAAAGTTTCACGTCCAAATTTGATTGTATGAAGAAGTTATGCTGAAAACAAAATTTCCAAATTGATTTCAAATTGATTTTATTAAAATTGATTTCAAGGCGTTTCACGCCCGTACGATCAAACGACAAGTCCGATTGATATGAAACTTGAAACTCTATAATAATTCACCGATACGGATCCGATGAAACTGGTTTCGTCGAAATCCGAGTCCGTGACAAAAATGGCTATTTTTAATATTCATTAAATAAATTAAATAAATTATAAAATCCAATCTTCTATTAATATTCTAAAATTTGTCCCAATTTTATTGCATATAAATAAATCAATTTCAAATGATTTAACAAGCTTGGATGTGAATTAAAATTGACAAGATATCAAATTTCAGTGTTCATTTCTGCACTTTCTTATATTTAAGAATTTTATAAATTATATTCTCAAAAACCCATACTTAAGACTTTTAACCTTTAGATCCTCAACTCTCACCTAAAATAAAGATGCCATAAACATTAGTTCCTGATTCGCATCATTATTCTTTAAGTCTAATTTAAATCTCAACAACGTAGTATTTAACGTTAGAATCCATTTTATTATGCATAAATTCCAAATTTTACTGACCCAAATTTTCTTCTTTTCATTCCATATCAATTGTCAATCCTATAAGAAAAATTAACATTAGGTTCATACTTATTACAAATAACTCCAATTTCTTCCAAATAATAATTACATAACTATTAAATAATAAATCCATTTAATTGCAATAAATTCAATTGATTGTAATTAATTTCCAAATAAATTTGGATCTTTATTTGGTTATACAAAAAAAATTCCGTTATCACTTACCTAACAAAGTTATTATTACTTAAAATCTCATTGCATCAACATTTTCACATTTTCATTTCCTGGTTTCTTTACTTCATTCTACGTAAATTATTATAAATGGGATTTTCTTGGTTACATCTTATTTGCATTTAACATTACTCATTCACCAATTCATTTCACTTTAACTGCGGTAAATTGGCGGATAAATTGAATTTGATTCCCAAAATTTAAATTAACAAGCAACAAGAATAGGTAACACACAATAGTCGTTACGCTAAATTCTAGTCACCTAAATAAGCTTTTATTACTTTACAAAATGGAATAACTTTTAAACTCGTAAATGTAATACCAAAACCGTTATAAATCCAATAAATTTCCAAGTTGTAGTTTGTACACATTTTACACAACTATTATGATTTCTCACAGAACGTTGAATTTATTAAATGGCCATTTATTATAATTTAATTCCCTTAATTGAATCAAATGCTTATAATTTTTACATTCTTACCATTCCTTCCCATTATAAATTTATTAACGGATTTACAAATCTCTATCTTCCAAATATTAAATAACCAAACTGATTACAACCACTGTTCTTCTCAAATTTTCATAAATTTGTTCAAATCTATACTCTTTTTCCATATAAATAAATTTTATGTTACTACTAGATTTTTTTATCCACTACAGCCATTAAATTTTTACTATCTACACTTATTACATCTTTGTATTAATGAATCCCATTCAAGTAAATATTTATATTAATATTCACAAATTCAACATTTATATGTTTCTTAAAATTAACTTTCAACCAAATGTGCCAATTTACATTTCATTTCCATTCAATATATATTCATTTTATTCCGTTCATTCGGGTACTGCATTGAAATATTTTTATTCTCTAATACTAACGTTATTATCATTAAATTATGATTGGATTCCAAGTTTTTATTCAATACATTGAACAATAACTTACATATTAACCAAATCCTTCTTCTACTTAATTCAAATTGGATTATGTTCCAATTCCTATAACCTAGGTCTTGAGTCACCATTGACATAATTAAATTTATCGTTTATTTCAATCTTCATTTATAATTTAAAGTTCTACTAAACTAAATTACAAAACTTATGAACTTTAACAAATTTAATCCACCAATTAAATCTTTCTGATGTTTATATATTGCAATTAAATTCAGTTATTATTTCATTAATACTATTTTAATTAACTAATTATGACTTATAACCACAAACACAAATTTTCGTTGTTTCAATCTATGTCATATAAACATTTTAAATTATTTACTTTTAATTACAGTTACTAGCTAACCCCTACATTTACTCCATTAAAAATCCTAAGACTTCTATTTCAATTTAAATTAGATTAGAAAACATATCAAATTGATTCATTTAATATCATTGAATTTAACGGGTCGTTACACTCTCCCCCACTCAAAACTTTTCGTCCCCGAAAAGGAAAAAGAAGGGAGAAGGAAGAATAAACAGTACATCTTATTTCAAATATTATTTATAAACAATAATTCACTAAATTTATTTTCTTAAATAAAATATACCTGTTTATAATCATTATATTCTTTTATACTTAGATTATTAAAGCTGGAAAACATTTTCATAAAATTCTAAGTCCAAAATTTACGGAAAATTTTGGCAGAGTCTCCTTTGTACGGTGAGGCTCGGGAGAAAATATAATATCAAAATATACAAATATATTACATATATTATCAAAATATTATATCCCAACACGGGAAAATAGCGCTTTAAACGTAATCCGAAAACGTACCTATTTGTCGGGCAATATACGCTTATTATTATGGAACCAAAAGCAGTAGCAGTTGCTTCCATCACCTGTATTCACTTATATAATCTAAAAGGTAAAATATTTATATGAAAGTGAATGTTTAGGTGGTTTCGACCATTAATCAACCAATCAAATGCAACAACCATAGATTTTTAACAAACAACACATACCACAAACAAGCAACCATTAATCCATCAACCAATTTGTTGTTTGGGTTCAAACTTGAAATTTGTATGAAATGAAATTAACTATCAAGTGCATCCTTTACTCAACAGTCTTAGATGGAACAAGGATAGATTATTTATTCATCCAACAACTTCAAATTCCTTACCCAACAAACATAAATCAACAATAACAATTCAAACCAACAACCAAATTAACTTATTATACATTTATTTCATGCTTCAGTGGGTTGATTTTCTTTCTTTCATTCATGGAGGGATTTCTTTGTTTCTTACAATTTTATTTTCCATTTATTACAAAATTCATTGTATTTGTATTCTAATTTATTGACTAAAGTATATATCATCTATTTATACTACTTACCTTTACTTATATAGTAAAATTTCCAATTTATCTTAAGCTTATACAATTAATTCTCATTAAAAATAGCAAATTAATAGAATACCTTTTACCTCAAGCTTCACTTGTAAGATTTCTCCTTTCATTTTCTTAATAACATTGCAACTTTTATTATATGGTAAGTTATGTATGTTTTAAGAATGTAAGTGAAAATTTACAAGTTTCTTCTCAATTCCATTTTATTAATTTTAAACTAGTAGCTTTCATAGCGTATTGAAGTTTATAACCCTCCACATCAATCCTTATTTAATAAAGAATTTCATTTTATCTACTTAAGTTCATATCACCTATTTATATTACTTATCTTTAACTTGAGATTTCAATTATAACTTAAGTTTATACCAATAATTTCTCATTTATAACAACGATTTATTGAATACTTCACTATTTCCAAAATTTCTACTTGTATAATATTCTAATCCAATTTCTTAATTAACATTTCAACTTTTATATTTGGTAAGTTATTTATGTCAAAGAAAAATGCAATTAAACTTATACAAGCTTTATCTCATCTTTTAATTAAATTTAATGTTAATCAATATTACTCTTTGTAACAAATTTCAAATTTCTCTTTATAACTTTTCATTAATTCTCTTACCTACGTTAGAGGTTTCAATTAATTACTTACCTTTTATTTCACTAAAATAATTTAAAACAATTAATTAATGGAAATTTAAGAATTAAATACCGGGTCAAACCTCAAAATTACTTTAAAAATAATAGATAATTAATTTCTTACAACTTTTATATCTCTAATTATCCTTTAAAACAATTAAAATTTTAAATAATTTCAAAACAAATCTGCAGTAGAATTTACTACAGTGGCCTTTCCCCTTCGAAACTCGAAGATGAAAGTCGATGATGCGGCCGCCATCACCGAAATTATTTCCAGCTACAGAGAGGAAATTACAGAATTTATTTTCTCCAAAATCTTCTTTAAAATAATTTTTCCGAATTATACTAAATATTTATATAAGAAAATACTTATAAACCAAATCATTATATTTCATAAATCCTTTGAAAGAAGATTTCAAAAATCCCGGACTTAAGTTCTAAAATCTCCAATTTGATTTATTAAAATTCAACCTAGCTTTAATTCATTACAAATATTTTTATTACCTAACACCCAACTATAGCAACCAAAATATATCTTTATAAAAATATTTTTATATATAGAAAATATAATAGGAAAAATTATTTCATTCACCTATATTAAAAACAAATATTATGTCGGTCTGTCCTATTAAGTATTTAGAAATCCCTATTGATGACATAGCGTCCCATGCATCAACCAGAATTTATAAATACAAAACGGAACAGATTAACACAATATTAAAATCTTTTTATAACACTAACAAATACGTTCTCTCATCTATATACACTCAGCGACTCCCATAGGGTATTACAACCCTATTAACAAAGAGTCAAACCCCACAAAGCCAAGGTTTATCGCTAAACCAAAGCTCTGATACCAACTGTAACATCCCGCCTTTTCGCACACTTTAAACCGACACACGTGCCAATTAAAAGCATACGAAAGGGCGGATTGTTATGGGGTAAATAAGAAAAACGGAGAAGAAATAAAACAAAATAGAATCTCACAGCGGAAGGATAAAATATAATAATAAATATACAGTTCATAAACGGTTACAAACAGTTAATTCTTCCTTATACAATAAATATCATAGTTACACATACCAATACAAACAATGCAGCGGAACAGTATGAGTGTGGTGCAATACTATAGATAATAATAATACGACTCCTTCGTCTTCGTCCTTCAAAGCTAAAGTCTTCGATCCTGAAACGCTCAGACTGACCCGAGCGAATTTGAAAAGACAAAAACACTCGAGTCAGAACTAAAAGATCTTATGTGAGTTAAATTAACAGAAATAAATATGAGTAGGCGACACAAATAGAAACTCGTAGTAAAGGCTCAGTATGGTAGGTGACACGGCACAACTAGGCAATGCCAGGGTAGATATACCAATTGCTATCCAGGCTGGTGGAAACGCGTAGCCGCAGTTACCGCCCACCTCGGACTAACTCCCTAAAATCAAAATATAGAAGTGGCCACTGAATCAATCCAAAATCAAAGTATAATATCGAAGAAGAGGGTCCGATCAGAGGAATGACCTCATTGGCCTGAGAATCGCTCCTGTTTTAGCCACCTTATGCCAACTCACGGGAGTCGGGTCCACGTATTTACCTTACAGGAAACGTCGCCACCACCTACTTCATTCTGGAATCTCCACCGCGTACACGGTTAGTCAAAGTGGTTTTCGGTATCGACAGAGAGTATGTCCATATCCGATCCCGGTCTCTTTGCCAACCCATCGTTATTATAACACCGCGGTCATTTAAAAATAGTTTATACTTTAAAACCAGAATAAACATTTCCATTTCAAAATTATGAATACGATATCATTTTAAAACCCAAAACCATATTATATCATTTATCCCAAATAAAATTCTTTTCCCAAAATCATAATGCTTAAACTTCATAACGTCTGAAAATCAAATATTTTTCAAAGCATAATATTTTGAAATTTATAGTTTAAAACCATAACTTTTAAAACTCTAATGGTTTGGATATTCCACGGTATATAGAATAAATGGTTTAACTTTAAAGTTACTTTGTAAAGAAAATAGTTCTCATGGCTATACAAATACATTTCTTTATTTAAGTCTACGCCAAAATTTATATTATCTCTCTCAAGTTCCAAAACCACTTCAATTTATTCATATATACGTATATCCATTTTGAGTATCAATATTTCAAACTAAAGTTGGATTTTATTCTTTCAACAAATCAATTGTTCTATTAATTTGTCTTGAATATTCATATAAAATCCATAAAAAAATAAGACTTCAATTTCTAGTAATAAAGTATATATATTTTTCCCATTCAAATTATACTAGAATATTCATTTCAATTTATTTTGGGAAAAATCCAATTATAAATATCATATCTTAAAATTTCCAAACTTAACATTTAAACATATGATATAAATTATTAAACTCCGTTTTCTTAATTTTCTTCCATTTTTAATAAAGATTTTTATACACCTTTTAATTTCAAAATTTTCAACTTCATATGTATATATATATATGGAAGAAAAATCTTTATACAATATAAAATTTAAGATTATTATAAACCGTATTCCATCCAAACCATAGAAATCACATTTAAATAGTTATATATATACCGCGGTGCCTGTATCTAATTTTCTATCCTATGGTCAAGTAATACGGATATTTATCATTTCAATCCGCAGTTTAAAAGATATAAAATTTTTGCGGTTATATATCATTTCAAACCACAATCCCGAATGAAATGAAATATGCATGATAATTTGCAATTTTATGATATTCAATAAACATCCCTCAACATCATCCATCATCCAATCACAATCATCAAGCAATATCAATCAATAACAATTTATATTTGATAATAGATAACAGGTAATAACTGGCAATTTTATTCAGATTAAATTTAACAACTATTAATCTAACAGTTTATATTCAGTAATAATCTATATAACTATTAACTAGCAGTTTATAGGCAAACAAATAAATTCTAACTATTAATTAATACACAATAAATAAATTAAATTAACAGTTAAACTTAATAAATGCAATTCAACAAATATGAGTCAAATAAACATGCCAAATACTCATAAATAAATTTATATTCATTTCTAAAATTAATTTAACAAACATAAAAGCTTCTAGTAGTTGTGAGTGGGTTAAAACACTCACCTTTTGAATTTAAATCGAATTTAAATTCGATTTAAACCCAAAAATTTGACCGTCTCAGAATTCATCCAAACCAACGTCATCAGGTCAGGAATTTAATTACGATCCTGATAAAAAAAATCTCACGTGAATCGGAGATCGTATGCGAGAGTTATGTCGAAATTTGCACTTGAATTTAAATTTTAAAATAGCAAAGAATGGTACACATTTACATACACAACATTCCACGTCAGCACTAATTCCCTCTCTCACGTTCTTCCTCACCACAGAAACGTGCCCCAGGTTCCTGCCGTTCGAACTCCATAGACCAAGCTTTGACCGTGAATACCCATCACCTCCGACCACCAGACCGCCTCTAACCACCACCACCTCGAAGCTCTTGCCACGCCGCCTGCATCTGTCCCCCTGCGCACGCCCTGGTGGCCTCCGCCGCCTCCACCATAACCCTAGGCCGAACCCAAATTCAATTATCTAGCACGATCTAGCCGTCGAATCACCAGATAAACTGCATAGATGCAGTCCCCTCGGTCCCCTCTACAATACCCAGAAACCGTTTGACGATCTGACGAAGTTTGTTACGGCGCTGATGAATGGCCACGAACTGTTTGAATTTATTCTGGGTAAACGGAGCATCGATTCGAAAAACGAATCGCACCATCAGATTACGTATCTCGAGAACATCGACATATATTTTTGTGGAATTTTTCTGGAGATTTTGAATTTTCATTTTGTTTTTGAACTGACTGGATCTAGGGTTAGCCCCCATTGAAGAAGAAGAGAAGCTTGAAGAAAATACGCGCAGATAAATGAAATTAGGCGAAGGCTAGGGATGAAATAGCTGGGTTTATATAGGGGGTTAGAGGTAGCGTAGATAGACCGTAGAATGAACGCGCGGAACAAACTAAGGCCCAAAAAGCCCGCTATGTCTCCGGAACGAAATTTCGTAAATCTATATATCCAAATAGGTAATTTAAAATATTCTGAACGCGATGGAAAAAGTTTCACGTCCAAATTTGATTGTATGAAGAAGTTATGCTGAAAACAAAATTTCCAAATTGATTTCAAATTGATTTTATTAAAATTGATTTCAAGGCGTTTCACGCCCGTACGATCAAACGACAAGTCCGATCGATACGAAACTTGAAACCTTATAATAATTCACCGATACGGATCCGATGAAACTTGTTTCGTCGAAATTCGAGTCCGTGACAAAAATGGCTATTTTTAATATTCATTAAATAAATTAAATAAATTATAAAATCCAATCTTGTATTAATATTCTAAAATTTGTCCCAATTTTATTGCCTATATAAATAAATCAATTTCAAATGATTTAACAAGCTTGGATGTGAATTAAAATTGACAAGATATCAAATTTCAGTGTTCATTTCTGCACTTTCTTATATTTAAGAATTTTATAAATTATATTCTCAAAAACCCATACTTAAGACTTTTAACCTTCAGATCCTCAACTCTCACCTAAAATAAAGATGCCATAAACATTAGTTCCTGATTCACATCATTATTCTTTAAGTCTAATTTAAATCTCAATAACGTAGTATTTAACGTTAGAATCCATTTTATTATGCATAAATTCCAAATTTTACTGATCCAAATTTTCTTCTTTTCATTCCATATCAATTGTCAATCCTATAAGAAAAATTAACATTAGGTTCATACTTACTACAAATAACTCCAATTTCTTCCAAATAATAATTACATAACTATTAAATAATAAATCCATTTAATTGCAATAAATTCAATTGATTGTAATTAATTTCCAAATAAATTTGGATCTTTATTTGGTTATACAAAAAAAAATCCGTTATCACTTACCTAACAAAGTTATTATTACTTAAGATCTCATTGCATCCACATTTTCACATTTTCATTTCCTAGTTTCTTTACTTCATTCTACGTAAATTATTATAAATGGGATTTTCTTGGTTACATCTTATTTGCATTTAACATTACTCATTCACCAATTCATTTCACTTTAACTGCGGTAAATTGGCGGATAAATTGAATTTGATTCCTAAAATTTAAATTAACAAGCAACAAGAATAGGTAACACACAATAGTCGTTACGCTAAATTCTAGTCACCTAAATAAGCTTTTATTACTTTACAAAATGGAATAACTTTTAAACTCATAAATGTAATACCAAAACCGTTATAAATCCAATAAATTTCCAAGTTGTAGTTTGTACACATTTTACACAACTATTATGATTTCTCACAGAACGTTGAATTTATTAAATGGCCATTTATTATAATTTAATTCCCTTAATTGAATCAAATGCTTATAATTTTTACATTCTTACCATTCCTTCCCATTATAAATTTATTAACGGATTTACAAATCTCTATCTTCCAAATATTAAATAACCAAACTGATTACAACCACTGTTCTTCTCAAATTTTCATAAATTTGTTCAAATCTATACTCTTTTTCCATATAAATAAATTTTATGTTACTACTAGATTTTTTTATCCACTACAGCCATTAAATTTTTACTATCTACACTTATTACATCTTTGTATTAATGAATCCCATTCAAGTAAATATTTATATTAATATTCACAAATTCAACATTTATATGTTTCTTAAAATTAACTTTCAACCAAATGTGCCAATTTACATTTCATTTCCATTCAATATATATTCATTTTATTCCGTTCATTCGGGTACTGCATTGAAATATTTTTATTCTCTAATACTAACGTTATTATCATTAAATTATGATTGGATTCCAAGTTTTTATTCAATACCTTGAACAATAACTTACATATTAACCAAATCCTTCTTCTACTTAATTCAAATTGGATTATGTTCCAATTCCTATAACCTAGGTCTTGAGTCACCATTGACATAATTAAATTTATCGTTTATTTCAATCTTCATTTATAATTTAAAGTTCTACTAAACTAAATTACAAAACTTATGAACTTTAACAAATTTAATCCACCAATTAAATCTTTCTGATGTTTATATATTGCAGTTAAATTCAGTTATTATTTCATTAATACT
Source organism: Allium cepa (assembly GCA_030765085.1). Taxonomy (NCBI): domain Eukaryota; kingdom Viridiplantae; phylum Streptophyta; class Magnoliopsida; order Asparagales; family Amaryllidaceae; genus Allium; species Allium cepa. The sequence goes on from CM060930.1 coordinate 59,374,223, forward strand.
ATTTTAATCAACTAATTATGATTTATAACCACAAACACAAATTTTCGTTATTTCAATCTATGTCATATAAACATTTTAAATTATTTACTTTTAATTACAGTTACTAGCTAACCCCTACATTTACTCCATTAAAAATCCTAAGACTTCTATTTCAATTTAAATTAGATTAGAAAACATATCAAATTGATTCATTTAATATCATTGAATTTAACGGGTCGTTACAGTATATTTACAAGGTAAAGTAAATTACTGCTGTGTTTTACAAAAAAGGAAAACTGATTTTTAAATCTGTACTTGTTATTACAATGTGTGTAATTTTATAAATGAGGGAAGGAAAAAAAGGGGATTTATATATAAAATCTATTATCTTATTTGAAAAATAGAAATAAATATAACAATATGTATTATAGTGATTAACCTATCAGTAAACGTATCTAATCATTTTGGTAACCAGAAATTTATTTATTATAGAAGATTTAGTTTAAATAAAGGTATTAGATTGAGTTAAAATTTATTAAATGGAAAATAAATTGTTTAATTAATTCAAATACTAATAAACCATATAATGTTATACAAGGTCTTGAATTGTGAAGAGACCAAGTCAAGATTGAAGTGGATTGCAAAAATCTAAGGCGAGTTAATCTCACTCTTCTGGATTGCTATTTAAATTTAAATGGTTAAATAAAAAAATTTGGTTGAATGATTGAATTGATGTGATGTGCTACATTATATATAGTAGTATATATAGTAGTATATATAGTATATATTGTAGTGATTGATTTCCCGCATTATATAGTGAATGAGACCCTATGCGCCGCATAATAGCGGATGATATTATATTTATCCCATATACCACGATATTCCACCTCGAAGTGGAATTGGTATTGTGCTAACGTCTGTGGATGCAGGGAAACATGTTGGAGGGATCCAACTGGATTCCTCAAAATTATTTAGATTGTTCTAATCATTCGTTGTTATGATTATTTGATATTCTGTGATGGATTATATGGATTACTGGAATATTGGATGCTGTGCTTGATTGATTATATTTGGGTATACCGAGTTATCAAAAATATATAGATTGGATTTTTGATGAGAAAATAAAAAAAGAGAATTCTTGAGTAAAAATAATTTTTGAAAGTTGGATAAATTAAAAAGTGAAATAGAAAAGATGAAAGTTGAATTTTTAAATTCTAATAAATAAAATTCCAAGTATGGAGAAATGAGATTTTTGAATAAATAGGAATAAGTGATTTTCTTAAAAACTTAAGTGATATTATGTAAAGGAATGAAGAATTTGTTTTAAAAAATTCAAGGTTTAAATTTAGTGAAAGGGATAAAGAAGGGATTTGGAAATACGAAGTTGGTATTTTCAATTAAAAAAGATTTTTCAAATCATAATTAAGAAATAAAATCTGAAATTAATGGGTTTTAAAATAAACGAGTAAGTAAATGAAATTATTTCAAAATGGAGTAATTTGGAAATCAATTTGGAAATTTATTTAAGTGTTTGAAATGGAAATTAAAGGAGGATGGGACTAAGAAATTTATAAACTGAGTTTATAGAAGTGAAGTAATATATCAGTGGATATTTGGAAGGATAAATTCACGGTGGGAATTTATTAAAGGAATGGATAAATTTATCTAAAAATAAATAGTGGTTTATTTTTAAGATATGTAATAGAAGGGTATTTCCCAAAATAGCCAAGTATGTTTTCAAAAAAAAAAAAAGTTTAAGTATGAGTAAAAAGTGTAAGTCGGTTAAAAGTATGTTTTAGAAAAGCATATTATTTCTAAATGTTTAAAAACTTAAAGTAAGGTGGCTTGGTATTATGTTTTAAAAGTTAGAAATTTAGTTTTATATTGTACAAAATAGTTTTATTTTTCAGATATTCTCAAAGTATATATTTTTAATAGTATTGAAGTAATTTTTATTTTAAATGTTTTAAAGGATATTTTATAATAAATTGTTTTTAAATTATTTTAAAAATCTAAAGATTTTTTTGTGCTTGGTGTTTTCAGTGGGAATAAATATTTGGGAATTTATTCCATGAGAAGAGTGTGGTTTGAAACTGTTTTCAAAAAGGTTTGAAAGTGGAAATATATCTTGTGAAGATATTTGAGATTAATAAATAATTTGGTGAAATTATTTTTGTTTGATGGTTTTTTGTGAATGTTATTTGATAGTTAAATAACTGACTATCAATATTGGCCAATGCGCTAATCATTTCGAAGAGACCGGGATCGGGATTAAATTCTTGAAAACCATTTCGATCCGGTTTGTACGTTTTCGTGTGGAAGACGAGTTTGAATTCAAAGGTGGAGCATTGAAGTGCAAGGGATAGTCGCTACTAATCTTGAGTTGATTCCAAAATGGATGTAGTAGGAGTAGTGCCTTCGGTTTCGTTCGAACCCGGAACGGACTTGTATGGATGAATGCTTTCAGAACATTGTCAGGTGGACGATGAGCATTCTAAGAGATGTGTTCTAAAAGGTAACGCTTAGCCTCGAGCCTCATCAACCGGGAATGACTGAAAATCAAGGGTTATGTAGCAAGACTAAGTAGGTAGCACCCATTAGGGTGAGGCCATCCCTGTCTAGATGTCCCTTTTTATTTCGGCGGTGTGAGCGGATGTTGATCCCAACCGACGGGTGATCTTACTCGGGATTATCCAGTACGGGGTAGTCCCGGTCTTGTGTTGCAGGGGATCGGGAGGGATCCTCGGTACGGTGATCTAGGCCACGTACCGTGACAGGTGGTACCCCAGTGCCTAGTCATTAGTTGGAAATACATTCCCCCTACGCGCCTTTACGGTTTTGATTGTGGCCAACTATTGCTGAAACGTGAGATGCAAGCATTTCAGCTAGATTTTATTTTACTTTCTATAGACACTATCATAATATCAGACGGATTTGATAAAAAGTGTTTTTGCTATCGTAAGGTAAAAACCCGACATGTTTATTTGTGACGTCGTCTTACGAGATGCTTTTGTTTTCAAAGGATTTTGAAACTTTTATAATCATATTGAGTGTGATTTCTCACGCTGGTATTCCAGACTGACTTGGGTTTTATTTAACCAAAATGCTCGGGTCAGACCGAGTATTATAGAATACAGAATATGATGTTGTGGAGCTCAGGAGACGAGCTGGATGGTGATACGTACTTCCATACTTGATTATTATTCCGCTGTGTATTCAGTTTTGAGGACAAGTTTATATGACTGTCCAGTTGTATGTTATTGATGTAGTTGAACTCTGATGACGTATTCTGATGATGTATGTACAAAAACAGATATAGTTTTCTTTTGTGTAAAGATCTGTTATTATCTGTTATATTTTATTCCACTGCGACGTTAAGATTCTGTTGTTGTTTTGTTTTCTCTTCTTCTACCTCTTTCTTCGTAACCCTAATGGTTCATATTTCCGTTCACTTTGAGTTGACATGCTAGAGAATAGTGTCGACTCATGGGGTACGGATTTGCGAGTCGTTACAATAACACTATAAACCGTAATCCGAAAACGTTCCTATTTTTTGGGCAAATAACGCTTATTTATGAAACCAAAAGCAGTAGCAATTGCTTCCATAACCTGTATTGCACTTATATAATACAAAAGGAGTTAATAATAATTATAAAATGAAGTATTTAAAGCCGTTTCAATCAATAACAAACAACTCAATATAACAACAATCAATTACAACCAACAGCATACACATCAAATACAAATCAACCTTCCAAGCAAGGCAAACAATTGGTTTGTTTGGGTTAAGACGCTTTAAATCAAAGAGAATGACAAATAACTATGAAGTATTCCACTTACTCAACAGTCTTAGATAAACTCAATAGATTATTCATACATGCAAGCAAATTTAAAGTATTCTTGTCCAAACAACTATAAACCAAACAAACAATAATTCCAAACAATAGATCAAGCTAATTTTTTTAATAATTTCATTTTATAATATTTGTTGTTTGATTTCCTTTTCATTCAAATAATGATTTATCCTTTTTATTTGCATTTATTTCTTGCAACCTTTCATTTCCATCCATTAATTCAGTGTTTATTTCATTTATTACTTACAAATATTCGTTTTTCATTTATTTATAGTATTCATGTTTAATTCAATTACTTTGCATATTAATTCATTTACTTATGTTTATTATACTTACAATACTTATTTCCTATTACCTTTATTACCGTAACATTTCAATTATAACTTAAATTCACAACAATTACAACATCAAATTCTTATTTATAAAATAATTCCATTAAATACTTTCATTACCTCAAGTTTATTACTTGTATAATATCCATTACATTTTCTTATTAAACATTAGAACTTTTATTATTTGGTAGGTTACATATATGCTTTTAAGGGTGTAATTGGAAGATACATAATTTTTTCTCTTTTTTTTAACTAAATTAGTGTTCAATAATCCTATCCTTCGTTTTATAGGTTACTACTTTCTACTTTCTTGTTATTTCATTTATAACCTAGCATTCATGTAACGACCCGTGTAAATTCAATGCTTAAAATGAATTATATTAATAGGATTTTTTTTTAGATAGAAACGGAAATCTTATTTATTTATATGAAAGAGAATGTTGAAATTAGATGTATCTAGGTTAATTGAAATTTACAAATTGAATGTTTATTGCAATTAAGTGTAATAGTGGAAATTGTTGCAATTGGATATAAGGTTAGAAATAAGTAAATAAAGGCAAGGATTGAATTCATTAATGAAAATAAAATTTTATTTAGTACAATCCTTTTTATTTATTATTGGAAGGTGTTAATTGTTAAAAAGGTGAAAATTTGAAAATAGATTCAAATTGTATGTAGATAATAAATTGGAATAATTAAAGTTAGTAATAAATGGAATATCAAAACTATTCATAAAGTGAATATAAGTAGATTTAACAAATGAATAGGAAATGCCAGTTATTCATAAAGTGAAGAAATGGAACCTAGATGGAATAAGAAATTGGATTTAGAATCTTAATTTGTAGAGGTGCATATATTTATAAAGGGATTATAAAAGGGTAAAATAACCATATACAAGTATATTAAAGGTTGTAATAGTAGGATACTAGTAAATTCACTCATTTACCTATAAAGATAATTAGGTGTGCCTTAATTGTAACTAATAAGATAACGAAAGAAGTAAATGTATTTATTTAGAGTATTAATTTCAATTGGATAAGGATTTTAAGTAATAAGGTTAATGCGAGGTAAGTAATGTTGAATTTAGGTTAATAATAATGAATAGTAATAAATAGAAAATTTGTAGGATATATCATAATTACCCGCTTCCTTGTTAATGGAATTAGAATGTGTAATAAGTAATAATCAGATAAAGGAATGTTACCCTAATGGAAAAGGAAATAATTAAGTGTTGAGTAAATTATAGGATTGTATTTATTATAAACGTTATTCTAATAATAATGGTTAATTGTGGAATTAATATGGGGAGTATATAAAGAAATAACTAGGGAAGTATACGTTATAAGTTAATTATAACCTAAACTTACGTACAAGGTTGAAATTGGATCTAATTGGAAACTTATTTAATAAACTGGATTATAGAAAGATTATTTTAAGAAAATATTAAGTATTATAATTAGTAGAACGACTTACATTTAAGATTTGAGATAGAGATTTGTCTAAGGAATTATAAAGTTAAGTAAATCAAGGTGATAGAAAAATTTTGAATTATAAAAGGTGAATTTGAATAGTGAGTCAATTGGTTAATTTATAATAGTAGGACTTATTGAGATAAATGAAATCAAATTTTATTTATTATGTTAAATTAAGAGTTACGTTGAAATAGGATATTTATGTGATAATTTTTAATCCAAAGGGTAAACTCTTATATTCGAGATTAATGAAAGGAATAAATATAGGTTGATTCAATAAAAAAGGAAGTTTTGGAAATTTATCAACAATTTTGGATTTTATGGAATTGAATATTTATATTGATTTAATCTTGAATAAATTGATATTTAAAATTTGTTAAATCATTTTAAATATTGAGAAAATAGTACTAAATCGATTGCAATAGATATAAATAAATTTTTACGTTAATGTTAATATAAAGTACTTTTTGAAGATAACGTCAAATTCATTTATGGAGATTTAGTTAAATGGGAACTTTGATTTTGAGAAATAAAAGCGTATTAATGTGACTAAAGGTTAGAGTACGATTATTGTATGTTGCCTATTTTGGTAGCTTGTTAATTTACAATTTTGAAATCAGTTACAATAATTTTTAATTGAGTATTGTGTAAATGTTAATTAAAGTAGTATTTGTAACAATGTTAACACTTTCGTATTGGATAGTTTGTTGTAATATAAGACTTGGAGATAAAGTTATTAACGTATTGGAAAACAATTACATTTGATGAAATTAAATGTTGAATTATTACATAGATAAGAATTTAGATGAAATGGATTAATTTATGAAATAAAATGGTAAGTAATTATAATATTGTTATTAATAATAGACGTTACTTTAAGGATAATTAATGTAGTAACGTAAGGTGAAAATGTAAATTAAAAGGGAAACGTAAAATTTAGTTAAGGTAGCAATTTATGAATTGGGAATAAAATTCAAATGTTATATTAGGCTGTAAATCAATTTGGGAATAAAATTTTATTTAATTGGGGTAAATTGATATATACTAATGTTAAATATATACATAAGATGATGATTGATTTAATAAAGAGAATTGAAAACGAATGGTATAAAATTTCATTTGAAATAAGATTTTATAATTTATTGAATTTACTTTAATTAAAGGTAAATGCTAAAGTTTTTTCAATAAATCTTTATTTGATATGGAGGTTTGGTTAATAAAATTGAAGCTAATTGCAATCAGAAATGATAGGAATGGTAAGTTGACCATTTATTCATAATAAGATCTTAAAATCAAATAAATGGATTATTGGAATTTAAATTTGACAAGTTGTGAATTCATTTAAATTCGGATCCATCTGTCTATTCCAACTTCATCTATAAATACCCCGCTAAACCCTAGCCTCCGCCTATTCTCATTTGTCTGCGCGTAAAATTTCATCAGCTCCTTCTCCTCCTCAATGGTAGACAAACAAATCTTAGATCCAAATAAAAATTCCAAACCAAATCAAAAGCTAAAATTCAAACTTCTCAGAAAAATCTGGAAGCAAAACGAATGAGGGAGAGAGGGAAAGAAAGGGGGATGACGTGGCGCTTGAAGGTGTTCTTTTATTTCTATTCTTTTTTTTTGAAATTTCAATCACCATTAGTGCGTATAACTTTCTCCTACGAACTCCGTTTCATGCAAGATTTTTTTGGTTAGGATCGTAATAAAATTTCAGATCTTTTGACACTGGTTTGGACAGATTTGGAGATCGTCGAATTTTTGGATTCAAATCGGACTTTTAATTCGATTTAAATTCAAAAGGTGAGTGTTTTAACCCACTCACAATTTCTAAAATTTCTTGTGTTTGTTAAATTAATTTTAGACATGGGTAGAAATTTTTTTATGACTGTTGGCATGTTTTATTCACTATTTCTGTTTAAACGCATTTATTTAATATAACTGTAAATTTATTTATTTATTGCATATAAATTTGACAGTTAGAATTTATTTAATTGCATATTAACTGCCAGTCTTAGTTATGTTAAATTTTTATTTCATATTAACTGCTATTTAAATTTACGTTTATTTTTGCATATAAATTGCCAATTAACAATTATTAAATTTATTTTGAGTATAAACTGATAATTGATACCATTATTTATCACCTGTTATATATTGATGATTGTTTGAAATTGGATGATGACTGTGATAAATGGATGTATGATTTGATGGATGAATGGATGATTAATTTTATTAATTGCAAGTTGCTATGCATTTCATTCATTCGGGATTGCGATTTGAAATGATATATAACCGCATTTTTTTTTCATTTTAAATTGCGAATTGAAATGATAAACATCCGTATCACTTGAGCATAGGATAGAAAATTATATACAGGCACCGCGGTAAATATATAAAATTATTTTTGAAATATTTTTCTAGGGTTTTGTAAAGTTATATATATATGGTTTATGAGATATTTATTTGGTTATTGATAAAGGCTATTATATATATATCGTAATTTCCGGTTTTTAAGCTTTGTATAAATTTGATTTGAAGTTTAAATAAAGTTTGATTTTAAGATCAAATAAGATTAAACATTTATTTAAAATTTAATTTCTGGAGTTTAATGACTTAAATGAGAATAGATTTGGAAGATGAATATTAATTAAAATTGAAATTTAATAAAAATTAGAATTTTTAAAGGATATGATTTCTATAACTTGATTTTTGTGTAAAGTGATTTTAATGAATATGAGGTTGATTAAATGAATATATAATAAATTGAAAGATGATCCATTTATATGAAGTTACAGGTTTTCTTAAATTATATTGAATTCATTAAGCAAACATTTCAAGTCTAAATAATAAGTAACTGAATTTGATATATATATATGGAATTGTCAAATGAGTCTGTTTGAAATGGTGAAATATTTAAAGCCTTGAAACATAAGAATTGAAATGGTATTTGGAAGTTTAAATCGATATTTGAAATTGATTTGTGAAATCTAAAGAAGCTATTTTGTTTATAAAAGTAATTTAATATTTAACCATTTAAGAGATGGAAATTTTGTTTCAAAGCTATGTTTTCAAGGTAGTATAATTTGGAAATATTATATTCAAGAGTTTTGATTTCTAAATATTTTACTTTGGAAACCCTATGATTTTGGAAAGAATATATATTGGAAAATAAATGATATCGTATTGATTTGGGGTTTTAAGAATAAATGATATCGGGTTTATATGTGTTTTAAATGGATATTTTATTATGGTTTTAAAAGTATAATTTTTTTTTAATAACCGCGGTGTTATAATAACGATTGGTTGGCAAAGAGACCGAGATCGGATATGGACATACTCTCTGTCGATACCGAAAACCACTTTGACTAACCGTGTACGCGGTGGAGATTCCAGAATGAAGTAGGTTGGCGGCGGCGTTTCCTGTAAGGTAAATACGTGGACCCAACTCCCGTGAGTTGGCATAAGGTGGCTAAAACAGGAGCGATTGACGGGTTAATGAGGTAGCACCTCTGATCTGACACTTCCCTTCAATACTATACTCTGACTTTGGATTTTTCGGTGGCCACCTTCACTTTTGATTTCTTTGATGTGGGGAGTTTGTTCGAGGTGGGCGGCAGCAGCGCGCTGCGCGTTTCCATCGGCCCGGAAGCGTAATTAGTATATCTACCCTGGCATTGCCTAGTTGTACCGTGTCACCTACCCTACCGCGCCTTTACTACGAGTTTCTATTTGTGTCGTACCTATGGAGTATCCACTGGTAGCCTCCCGATCAGGAGGTATTACGGTACTGTATAGACTATTGGCATTATTTGTGTTAAGGGCTATATGGGTAACCCCTTAACGCTATTAAAAAGTAAGTTTATTTTACAAATAGACACTATTATAATAGCTCAATATACTATATAGTAAATAGTTTAACGGATCCTTAGGAGATGTGAATCTCGAGCATCTCTTGAGTTACTGCACTCATATTTATTTATGTTAATTTAACTTACATAAGATCTTTTAATTCTGACAAGAGTGTTTTGTCTTTTCAATTCGCTCGGGTCAGTCCGAGCGTTTCAGGATTTGAAGATTTAGCTCTAGAGGACGAAGACGAAGATGTATATTATTATTATTTATACTAGTGCACTATACACTGTTCCGCTGCATTGTTGTTGGTAAGTGTAACTCTGATATGTATTATATGAATGTTTTGTAAACAGATTTATAAACTGTATATTTTATTATTATATTTTATCCTTCCGCTGCGAGATTCTGTTTTCTTTTATTTCTTTCTTATTTTTCTTATTTACCCCGTAACAATCCGCCCTTCCGTATGGATTGAATCGGCATGTGTGTCTGTTTAAATCGTGCGAAAAGGCGGGATGTTACAGTTGGTATCAGAGCTTTGGTTTAGCGATAAACCTTAGCTTTGTGGGGGTTTGACTCTTTACTAACAGGGTAGTAATACCCTATGGGAGTCGCTGAGTGTTTATATATGAGAGAGCGTATTTGTTAGTGTTATAAAAAGGTTTTAACACAGTGTTGATCTGTTCCGTTTTGTATTTATAAATTCTGGTTGGTGCATGGGACGCTATGACATCAATAGGAATTTCTAAACACTTAATAGGACAGACCGACATAATATTTGTTTTTAATATAGGTGAATGAAATAATTTTTCCTATTATATTTTCTATATATAAAATAAAATTTTCAAATGATATCTATATTTGATTGCAATATATTGGTTGTTAGGAATAAAATTTATAAATAATAGGTAAATAAGATTAAAAATAAATAACTGTAATTTGGGAATTTAGAACTTAAGTTCCAGGGTTTTTGAAAACTTCTTTCAAATGATTTGGAGTATAATAATATTGTTATAAGTATTTTCTGATATAAATATTTAATAAAATTTAAAAGATATTGTTTTAAGGAAGATTTTGGAGAAAATAAGTTTTGTACTTTCCTCTCTGTCGCTGGAAAATAGTTTCGGTGATGAGTACACGCATCATCGACATTCATTTTCGAGTTTCGAAGTGGGAAGGCCACTATAGTAATTTACTGCAGAATCGTTAAGAAATTTTATCGTTTTAATTATAATTGGATATATATGTTAAGTGTAGATATCTATCTATTATTTTAAAGGATTTAAAATTAAACCCGGTATTTGGTTCTTAGGTTCCAGTTAATTAATAGGACAATTAAGTGTAGCAAATTTGAACCTTTAAGTAAAGTAAAAATGGTATTAAATGAAATTGGAAATTTGTAACTTATGAAATAAAGATTACTATTATTGAACTTTAATTTAATTTAAGGAAATAGAACAAATGTAACAACCCGAGAATTTTCACCAATTTATAATCATCGTTAAACGATTAATATTTTTGCTAATCGCTGTTTGGAGTTTGTAAAACCCGAATTAAATTCCTTTCTAAAATTTGATGAACATGGTTGCGGGCTTCAATCTCAATTTGGCCCACGTTTTCATTTAATTTGGGCGTGAAAATTAACAAAAGCAAATAGTCGGCCTCCCCTTTTTCATTCTGGTTCGCAACCCTAATGAACGATCGAAAGAAATTAATGGCGGCCTCGTGATTTTTTTGTTCGTCCCTCTTCTTCGTTCCTCTTGCGCTCGTTCGCAGCTCCTTCTAATCGCGTCGTGGAAGGTGAGTAATTCATATTACTCACATCTAATTCAAGCGTGTTTCTTTGTTCATGATTTCATGGGTTTTGTCGATCTCGTATAACCTGGTACCATGATTTAATCGCGAATTGACTTTGTTATGTGTAACGTATACGGATTTTCGTTGCCGAAAAACCGAATAGTTATGGGTTTTTAAAAAGAATTTAAGAAAAGAAAAAGAGAGAAGAGTAGATAAGAAGATAGAATAGAGGGAAAAGAAAATAGACAATTTTTAGAAAACAGAGAATTAGAAAAACAGAAGATAGAAAATTTTAAAAATAGAACGGGACAGAAAGGAAACAACAGAACAACAACAGAATCTCACAATTCGCAGCGGAACAACATATAATAATAAATGAATAATCTTTAAACAAAGAACTATATCAGTTATTACATTTTATACATTTCATTTCATCATATCATCAGAGTATACAACAACAACAAACAGTGCAGCGGAAAAAGAAATACTATATAAACTAGTAATACGCCATGCCATCCAGCTTGCCTCCAGCAACTCCAGAATATCCAGAATATCCTGATAAACCTTAACTCTTAACTGCCCGTGTGGAAAATTGGTGGGCACCCAGAGTTTAGGAAGGAAAACAATAAACTCCGAGTCAGTCATGTGACTGGTGTGAGAACTCAAAACAGTTTATTTAACTTTAAAATCAAAATAGAGGAATATTTTTAAATTAATTCGCAATGCTTTTAAAAATGAGACTACCATAAGGCCTCCCGCACACACACATGCAAACGCAGAATCGGAGGAGATTTCTCCTTATGATAGCCAAAGATGCTTGATACGCATTTAAAATAACATTTGATATTATTACTAGTGCATAGTGTAATAACAAATCATTTCAAAAATAAAGATATAAATCTTAGCCAACATACGACCATTATCGTATGCCTACTATAGCTACTATCCAAACAGTGGTGACCACCATAAGTGAATAGCAGGTTCTACAACTAATACCGTACAAGTCACGTATTGTTTCTTTGGATTTCCAACAAATGGTCAGGCCAAGGAACTTCCCATTGCCACATGAGAATGCCTCTGGATGGACATCCCCGAGAACCAAACCGGATCTCTACCAACACAAGGCCGGGTTACTCCTAACTGAGTAACAACTGACCGAATATGCCATCCCCCGGTCCTTTGGGACCTTTATCAACCGAGCGCTCGTAATCAATTCACACAATCATAAAGTGTTTTCAACATGAGTAAGTATCTGGGCTCCATACCATGATACCACCCTTTTCCAGAAGGAAATGGACACATCCTAAAGGGTGCTACCCCTCATAACCTTGCTGCTTCTTTCCTGTTTTGACCATTCACGGGGTGTGAGGCTCGACGAAGTCACGTCCACAAAAACATACTTTATACAAAAGCCATGCTTTGGGTCAACAAATGATCAACACAATGATCACAAGGATAGACGATCAAATAAACGATCCTATCACAAATAATCAACACAATGATCATTTCAGCATCACTCAGCATATCACATTACCAAATTGGGAATATATCGCTGATAACTTCAACTATATAACCTTTGAGCACATACGTCTCAAAGAAGGGTGTTAAGCAAAGAGAATAAATTCTCCGCCACCAACAGAAATATATTTGAAAGAAATCGGCTTTATATCTCAACTTGTAATGTCAGACATACAATCCATACAAGTCTGTTCCGGGCTCGAACAGAACCGAAGGCACTTACAAAGAAGTCCTTGCAATCCGGATATCCACAATCCTGATCGGATTTCCCATCACTTAGGGAGTCTCTATACCGTTGCAACCAGTGCAGAGACAATCGACAGGTCATCCTATCGCTTTCGCAAATATCCGGTCTTCAACACCGATCTTCAAATGCGATTCACAACGACGTATCACATATTCGGAGTGGGTTATACGACCCCATGGTCCTTTCCCGGTTAACCCGAATAGTGAGCGCTTATTCAAAAATAAGTGTGCATTCAAATTCAATCAATTCACATCAAATACCCATTCAAAGGGAAATATTGATAGTCGGTTATTGAACTATCAATTGATATGCATACATCACCAGATTCCAAATAATTTTCCAAATTATTTATTTTCCAAAATATCTTTACAAGATATATAATTTCAACACTTTAAAAATAAATCAATATTTTTTTTTTTTTACCAATTCCACTTTTCACTTATAAATTCCATAATGAATTTATATTTCAAAATATCCATGCATATACGATTTCACTTATCCATTTCAATTTATCTTCAAAAAGATAATTTCTAAATATTCACTTCATATTGGAAAACGTTTCCATACTTATTTATTCATAAGTAATTCACAAATCTCTCTTTTTTTCAACACTTAGAAAATATTCAATATACTTAAACCGAATTAAGTATATATTTCATTCTATTAAGGAAATCATTCTCTTAACATATTTATTTGGGCCAAAACGAATGTTGCGTAAAACATCGTTACAACAACCCAAAATCACTAGTATAGGGATTCGAAATTAAATAGATATATAAATCCTAAGACTATACTAAACATTTCCTTTCGAAAATCATTTACTATAACAACAGTGTTATAGTCCACCATTTCCTTTTATTTCACGAAACATCTATTTCAACAATGAATGTTGAAATCTATGGTTTCGAATTTCAACACCTTTTAAAACATCGTTAGATCGTTTTAATTCTATTTAAAACATTCACATTCTAAACAATTTCTTTAACGTGTTATTCACTGTTCAAAACGTGAATATACTATGTTAACTAATCTCATCAATTCTATTCACTTTAACTTAAAGGATTATTCACTGTCTAAAACGTGAATATAACTCCATTTATAAGTTATAACAATTAACTTATCAAAATAAGTCGTTTGCGGATTTATAAAACAACGTTTATAAATTCCGTTTCTTTTTATTTATAAAAACTTCCTTTTTATAAATTCCTTTATTAACCTATTTGATTTCATGTCTCAATTATAAACTAAAAGTTCATATTATAAGTCAATTGCTTATAAAACGATTATTTTACAAAATCGTTCTTTTTAAAGACTTTTCAATTTATAAACCTTATAACTTATAAGATTTATTTATTTAATAAATCTATTCTTCAAATAATTTCACCAAATTTATAAATCTTACTATTTATAAATTTCATTTATAACTTCACAGTTTATAATTCTATAAATTTCATTCTATTATGAAATTCATTTTTCACTTCATTTAAAACACTTATAAAAACTCGTTTTATAATGTCAATATTTCGATTTATAAATATCTATTTATAAATCTCTTAATATAAATCAGTTTATATTATTATTCTAAAACGTCTTTAAATTCCTTTATAATTTCATCATTTCGATTTATAAAATAATCAAATTTTATAAATCCTATATTTAAACTTTTATCATATATTCAAAAATCCAATCTAAATTATTTTATAAAATCATTAGTTCATATTTCTCAAAAATCGACTTTTAATCGTATTTCTAAAAATCAGCTTTTTAACTATATTTCACAAAAACCATAATTTTTATAACTTTAAAAATTATAACGTTTATTTATTTATAATGGATCAATTCCAAAAATATAGTATATTTTCAAAATCACTTTTAAAATCATTTTAAAATCCCAAAATCTGGGTCCAATGATGCTACACACCAAATAGTCAATCACGACTAATAACGATATCATATATCGATATGATAATCCATCAAATATCAAAATATCTGAAATTAAATAAAAACTGTTGAGGAATCCAGTTGGATCCCTCCAACCTGTTTTCCTGCATCCAAAAACATTAGCACAATACCAATTTCGCTCCAGTACGAAATTATCGCGGTACATGTTCTTAATAAATATTATCCGCTTAATAACGGCGTAATAGGGTCTCATCCGCTAAACAAAAAAATGCGGGAAATCAACAACTGCAATATATACATATGCCAATATATATATATTGATATTATATATAATACCAATTTCACTGTTTATGAAATATTCGCGGTATATGTTTTTATTAAATAACATCCGCTTACTAACGGCGTATAATGTCTATTTTAACAATCAATACATAACAATCATCATTCATACATGCATTCAAATATTTTAAATCTAACTATTTAAAATAAAATCGAAACCTATTCGATTGAGTGAGAAGTTCTCACCTTGGTTTTAATTTCGTTTTAGCGATTTATTTCGAATAAAATTAAACGCGCGTTTAATTTTACCCGAAATTCTCACTAACTCCAAGCGACTCCAAACCAACTCCATCGCGTAGTGCTCGTCCATACGATTCCAACGCAACTGAGTTTGCATTTTTTCGACCTCGTATGAAAAAGTTATGCATTTTTAAAGATCGTACACGATTTATATACACAATTTATAACTAACTTTTATATTTAAAACCCTACATCAATTCCTAGCCACACGATCCAAGCTCCCTTCATCAAAGCCGTGACCTTCCTTCATCTTCTCCCTCTCATGTTTCACGCGTACAGGCACCAACGAAGAAACCAAACCCATATTTTACAACTAGGGTTTAATTATACATCTCGATCACTCAACGATAACACGATCAGGAAGCGCCAAACGAAGCCCCCTCCTCTCCACCATGCTCGGCCTGAAACACATGAAACTCGGCCCTCATTTTCACCTAGAACCTCGTGCACGGCCTGTAGGGAACGGCCCCCCTTTTCTCCCCCTACGATGCTCCATTCCCGATCATATCCGTATGGATTTGAAGTATTCGGCGAGCTCTTCGATTCTTTAGTTAACAACTTTTTCCAAAAACGAGTGGATTGAGAGATTTTGAGAGTTGAAATTGGGAAATTTCTGGCCATTCATGTTTCTAGGGCCGGCTAGGGTTTAATGTTTCTATTTTTTTTTTATTAATGAAGGGTGTGTGTCTCCTTTTATAGAAAAAACAAGCGTAAACACTATTCATCCCGGGAATTCCGAACTCCGATTTAGACGCCGTAACCAGCATTTCTAAGGTTTACCCCGCGTTCCGGACACAATGGAACAGGTTTCGGAAGCTAATTCGGAAGTATGTGCGAGTTATGGCTGAAAACGTTCGATTTAAATTAAACCGATTTAAATCGATTTCTAGGCGTTTTAATTTGTACAGGACAAACGGTAAATCCAAACGACTTGAAATTTGAAACCTTACAATAATATCACATTACGGATCCGATGAAACTGGTTTCGTCGAAATCCGAGACTTTTTGAAAAATGGCTATTTTGACTCGCCAAATTTAAATTAAAAATAATTCGATGCGTTTCGAGCTGCCACGATCAAACGATAGCTCCGATTGACACGAAAATTGAAATCCGGTAATAACTAACTATTACGGATCCAATGGAACTAGTTTCGTTCAATTCTGAGACTGTTCAATAATTGACTATTTTACAGTCGATTA
This sequence comes from Allium cepa, assembly GCA_030765085.1. NCBI lineage: Eukaryota > Viridiplantae > Streptophyta > Magnoliopsida > Asparagales > Amaryllidaceae > Allium > Allium cepa. The sequence continues at coordinate 59,390,961 of CM060930.1, forward strand.
TTAAATATTAAAATATTCAATTTTTACAAATTAACTTTTAATTCGATTTTAAAAGTTCTAAAAAATCATTCTAACTTCAACATGATAAAATAAAATTTTACGAATCATTTTCAATCATATTTAACTCAATTTTCAATTATTTCCATAATTTAACATATTAAATTATTGTTTTAATTATCTAATTAAATCCAATAATTCAAAATAAAAATTTATTCGACTTATAAATTCAATTATTAATATTTAAAATAAATTAAATATTCAAATTTTAATTAAATAAAATTCTGGGTCGTTACAATCTTTCCCCCTTAAAAGAATTTCGTCCTCGAAATTACAAGTAAGAAAGGTTACAGAATTTATTAACTTTCCAAAATTCATAATTAAACTTCTTACAATACTTTACTAAGTTTTCAAATCATACTTAGTTATCCTTTTCAAAAACAATTACTATTGTTTAACTTTCAACTCTAAATCAAAGTTAAAGTTTTCAAAATTTTCCAAATTTCTCAAATTTTTTCTAACGCCTTAAATTTCCGGAAAAATTCGCCATAGTCTCCTTTGCGCGGCTCGATCCGAAAAAAAATGACAGTATATATATCACAAATATACATCTCATCAAGTAATGAGGCATCCCGCAGGGAAAAAAGTGTAAAAGTACGATATTTAATCCGAGATATGTACCTTATATTTTATTAGCAAGCATATACGGCTAATATAGCGCTAAAGCGAACTCCAAATGCGAAGCAAACGCGATCCGCACCTACTAAACATTCAACAAACAACATGAGAATCATGCATATATGAAAATAATCTCAATATACAACATATATCTCCATATCAACTATATATGCCACATAGCAATGCAACAATAGCAATATATATTCAACCATCAACCAACTACCATTCATAATCAATAATATTCATTCATATTCTCATTAATATTCAATGAAAGGGTTTTCAATTCAAATCACATTTGATTTATTTACATTGGATTTTTATCAACATTCATTCATGTCCAATTTTCAGTTAGTTTACATTCACTAATTAAATCCAATTCACTTTCAATTCTATTCAAATCTATTTACTTTCCATTTGAATTCAATTACATAGCTTTCAATTTCATTAACACTTAATGAATTATATACAATCAATCAACAATCAAATAACAACCAAAGTTTATTAATTTCAACCAAATTCCTTTGCTTATATTCATTCAATTTGATTTAACACCATCACTTTCAATTGGTTTAATTAAACCGATTTTCATTCAATTATACAACTTCCAATAGCATTAGATTTCAATGAATTAACACTTTCATTAATTATTCCTTATCAACTTAAATTACATTCAATTGATTAAACATTCAAGCCATTCATTCAATTCAATTGCTAAAGTTGAATTTCATTCACATAACTCTTAAGTCATATTCCATTTAACTTTAAATTCACTTTACATTTTATTTACAACTCATATTCATAAATATAGTTTCACTTCTTATATATATAAGTTTATTTCACAATTGTACATCACTTTAATTATAATTCAATTCTTATAATTCATTTGCTTATACAATTATTCTTTAATTTAGATTATTCAAACAACCTAACAATCAACTTATACACTTTGATAATTTTGAAAAATTATTTCTTTCATATATAAAATATAATCGAGGTAAAATTATTTCATTTACCCAATTTAAAATCAATATTATGTCGAATTGTTCTATTCAAGTGTTTAGAAACCCCTTCGGCAAAGTTGTACATACCGTGCTGAGGAAGGTTCATATACCACTCAATAAACCAATCATCACAATATAAAACAATTTCATATTCACTAACAAATACGCTCTCATAGCTATTATTACACTCAAACTCATTCTAGAGTACTATTGACTCTATCTCTAATGAGCAATACCCTACAGAACCATGGTTGTCGCTTAACCATCAGCTCTGATACCAAATGTAACGTATACGGATTTTCGTTGCCGAAAAACCGAATAGTTATGGGTTTTTAAAAAGAATTTAAGAAAAGAAAAAGAGAGAAGAGTAGATAAGAAGATAGAATAGAGGGAAAAGAAAATAGACAATTTTTAGAAAACAGAGAATTAGAAAAACAGAAGATAGAAAATTTTAAAAATAGAACGGGACAGAAAGGAAACAACAGAACAACAACAGAATCTCACAATTCGCAGCGGAACAACATATAATAATAAATGAATAATCTTTAAACAAAGAACTATATCAGTTATTACATTTTATACATTTCATTTCATCATATCATCAGAGTATACAACAACAACAAACAGTGCAGCGGAAAAAGAAATACTATATAAACTAGTAATACGCCATGCCATCCAGCTTGCCTCCAGCAACTCCAGAATATCCAGAATATCCTGATAAACCTTAACTCTTAACTGCCCGTGTGGAAAATTGGTGGGCACCCAGAGTTTAGGAAGGAAAACAATAAACTCCGAGTCAGTCATGTGACTGGTGTGAGAACTCAAAACAGTTTATTTAACTTTAAAATCAAAATAGAGGAATATTTTTAAATTAATTCGCAATGCTTTTAAAAATGAGACTACCATAAGGCCTCCCGCACACACACACATGCAAACGCAGAATCGGAGGAGATTTCTCCTTATGATAGCCAAAGATGCTTGATACGCATTTAAATAACATTTGATATTATTACTAGTGCATAGTGTAATAACAAATCATTTCAAAAATAAAGATATAAATCTTAGCCAACATACGACCATTATCGTATGCCTACTATAGCTACTATCCAAACAGTGGTGACCACCATAAGTGAATAGCAGGTTCTACAACTAATACCGTACAAGTCACGTATTGTTTCTTTGGATTTCCAACAAATGGTCAGGCCAAGGAACTTCCCATTGCCACATGAGAATGCCTCTGGATGGACATCCCCGAGAACCAAACCGGATCTCTACCAACACAAGGCCGGGTTACTCCTAACTGAGTAACAACTGACCGAATATGCCATCCCCCGGTCCTTTGGGACCTTTATCAACCGAGCGCTCGTAATCAATTCACACAATCATAAAGTGTTTTCAACATGAGTAAGTATCTGGGCTCCATACCATGATACCACCCTTTTCCAGAAGGAAATGGATACATCCTAAAGGGTGCTACCCCTCATAACCTTGCTGCTTCTTTCCTGTTTTGACCATTCACGGGGTGTGAGGCTCGACGAAGTCACGTCCACAAAAACATACTTTATACAAAAGCCATGCTTTGGGTCAACAAATGATCAACACAATGATCACAAGGATAGACGATCAAATAAACGATCCTATCACAAATAATCAACACAATGATCATTTCAGCATCACTCAGCATATCACATTACCAAATTGGGAATATATCGCTGATAACTTCAACTATATAACCTTTGAGCACATACGTCTCAAAGAAGGGTGTTAAGCAAAGAGAATAAATTCTCCGCCACCAACAGAAATATATTTGAAAGAAATCGGCTTTATATCTCAACTTGTAATGTCAGACATACAATCCATACAAGTCTGTTCCGGGCTCGAACAGAACCGAAGGCACTTACAAAGAAGTCCTTGCAATCCGGATATCCACAATCCTGATCGGATTTCCCATCACTTAGGGAGTCTCTATACCGTTGCAACTCAGTGCAGAGACAATCGACAGGTCATCCTATCGCTTTCGCAAATATCCGGTCTTCAACACCGATCTTCAAATGCGATTCACAACGACGTATCACATATTCGGAGTGGGTTATACGACCCCATGGTCCTTTCCCGGTTAACCCGAATAGTGAGCGCTTATTCAAAAATAAGTGTGCATTCAAATTCAATCAATTCACATCAAATACCCATTCAAAGGGAAATATTGATAGTCGGTTATTGAACTATCAATTGATATGCATACATCACCAGATTCCAAATAATTTTCCAAATTATTTATTTTCCAAAATATCTTTACAAGATATATAATTTCAACACTTTAAAAATAAATTAATATTTTTTTTTTTTTTACCAATTCCACTTTTCACTTATAAATTCCATAATGAATTTATATTTCAAAATATCCATGCATATACGATTTCACTTATCCATTTCAATTTATCTTCAAAAAGATAATTTCTAAATATTCACTTCATATTGGAAAACGTTTCCATACTTATTTATTCATAAGTAATTCACAAATCTCTTTTTTTTTTCAACACTTAGAAAATATTCAATATACTTAAACCGAATTAAGTATATATTTCATTCTATTAAGGAAATCATTCTCTTAACATATTTATTTGGGCCAAAACGAATGTTGCGTAAAACATCGTTACAACAACCCAAAATCACTAGTATAGGGATTCGAAATTAAATAGATATATAAATCCCAATACTATACTAAACATTTCCTTTCGGAAATCATTTACTATAACAACAGTGTTATAGTCCACCATTTCCTTTTATTTCACGAAACATCTATTTCAACAATGAATGTTGAAATCTATGGTTTCGAATTTCAACACCCTTTAAAACATCGTTAGATCGTTTTAATTCTATTTAAAACATTCACATTCTAAACAATTTCTTTAACGTGTTATTCACTGTTCAAAACGTGAATACACTATGTTAACTAATCTCATCAATTCTATTCACTTTAACTTAAAGGATTATTCACTGTCTAAAACGTGAATATAACTCCATTTATAAGTTATAACAATTAACTTATCAAAATAAGTCGTTTGCGGATTTATAAAACAACGTTTATAAATTCCGTTTCTTTTTATTTATAAAAACTTCCTTTTTATAAATTCCTTTATTAACCTATTTGATTTCATGTCTCAATTATAAACTAAAAGTTCATATTATAAGTCAATTGCTTATAAAACGATTATTTTTCAAAATCGTTCTTTTTAAAGACTTTTCAATTTATAAACCTTATAACTTATAAGATTTATTTATTTAATAAATCTATTCTTCAAATAATTTCACCAAATTTATAAATCTTACTATTTATAAATTTCATTTATAACTTCACAGTTTATAATTCTATAAATTTCATTCTATTATGAAATTCATTTTTCACTTCATTTAAAACACTTATAAAAACTCGTTTTATAATGTCAATATTTCGATTTATAAATATCTATTTATAAATCTCTTAATATAAATCAGTTTATATTATTATTCTAAAACGTCTTTAAATTCCTTTATAATTTCATCATTTCGATTTATAAAATAATCAAATTTTATAAATCCTATATTTAAACTTTTATCATATATTCAAAAATCCAATCTAAATTATTTTATAAAATCATTAGTTCATATTTCTCAAAAATCGACTTTTAATCGTATTTCTAAAAATCAGCTTTTTAACTATATTTCACAAAAACCATAATTTTTATAACTTTAAAAATTATAACGTTTATTTATTTATAATGGATCAATTCCAAAAATATAGTATATTTTCAAAATCACTTTTAAAATCATTTTAAAATCCCAAAATCTGGGTCCAATGATACTACACACCAAATAGTCAATCACGACTAATAACGATATCATATATCGATATGATAATCCATCAAATATCAAAATATTTGAAATTAAATAAAAACTGTTGAGGAATCCAGTTGGATCCCTCCAACCTGTTTTCCTGCATCCAAAAACATTAGCACAATACCAATTTCGCTCCAGTACGAAATTATCGCGGTACATGTTCTTAATAAATATTATCCGCTTAATAACGACGTAATGGGGTCTCATCCGCTAAACAAAAAAATGCGGGAAATCAACAACTGCAATATATACATATGCCAATATATATATATATATTGATATTATATATAATACCAATTTCACTGTTTATGAAATATTCGCGGTATATGTTTTTATTAAATAACATCCGCTTACTAACGGCGTATAATGTCTATTTTAACAATCAATACATAACAATCATCATTCATACATGCATTCAAATATTTTAAATCTAACTATTTAAAATAAAATCGAAACGTATTCGATTGAGTGAGAAGTTCTCACCTTGGTTTTAATTTCGTTTTAGCGATTTATTTCGAATAAAATTAAACGCGCGTTTAATTTTACCCGAAATTCTCACTAACTCCAAACGACTCCAAACCTACTCCATCGCGTAGTGCTCGTCCATACGATTCCAACGCAACTGAGTTTGCATTTTTTCGACCTCGTATGAAAAAGTTATGCATTTTTAAAGATCGTACACGATTTATATACACAATTTATAACTAACTTTTATATTTAAAACCCTACATCAATTCCTAGCCACACGATCCAAGCTCCCTTCATCAAAGCCGTGACCTTCCTTCATCTTCTCCCTCTCATGTTTCACGCGTACAGGCACCAACGAAGAAACCAAACCCATATTTTACAACTAGGGTTTAATTATACATCTCGATCACTCAACGATAACACGATCAGGAAGCGCCAAACGAAGCCCCCTCCTCTCCACCATGCTCGGCCTGAAACACATGAAACTCGGCCCTCATTTTCACCTAGAACCTCGTGCACGGCCTGTAGGGAACGGCCCCCCTTTTCTCCCCCTACGATGCTCCATTCCCGATCATATCCGTATGGATTTGAAGTATTCGGCGAGCTCTTCGATTCTTTAGTTAACAACTTTTTCCAAAAACGAGTGGATTGAGAGATTTTGAGAGTTGAAATTGGGAAATTTCTGGCCATTCATGTTTCTAGGGCCGGCTAGGGTTTAATGTTTCTATTTTTTTTTTATTAATGAAGGGTGTGTGTCTCCTTTTATAGAAAAAACAAGCGTAAACACTATTCATCCCGGGAATTCCGAACTCCGATTTAGACGCCGTAACCAGCATTTCTAAGGTTTACCCCGCGTTCCGGACACAATGGAACAGGTTTCGGAAGCTAATTCGGAAGTATGTGCGAGTTATGGCTGAAAACGTTCGATTTAAATTAAACCGATTTAAATCGATTTCTAGGCGTTTTAATTTGTACAGGACAAACGGTAAATCCAAACGACTTGAAATTTGAAACCTTACAATAATATCACATTACGGATCCGATGAAACTGGTTTCGTCGAAATCCGAGACTTTTTGAAAAATGGCTATTTTGACTCGCCAAATTTAAATTAAAAATAATTCGATGCGTTTCGAGCTGCCACGATCAAACGATAGCTCCGATTGACACGAAAATTGAAATCCGGTAATAACTAACTATTACGGATCCAATGGAACTGGTTTCGTTCAATTCTGAGACTGTTCAAAAATTGACTATTTTACAGTCGATTATTAAATATTAAAATATTCAATTTTTACAAATTAACTTTTAATTCGATTTTAAAAGTTCTAAAATATCATTCTAACTTCAACATGATAAAATAAAATTTTACGAATCATTTTCAATCATATTTAACTCAATTTTCAATTATTTCCATAATTTAACATATTAAATTATTGTTTTAATTATCTAATTAAATCCAATAATTCAAAATAAAAATTTATTCGACTTATAAATTCAATTATTAATATTTAAAATAAATTAAATATTCAAATTTTAATTAAATAAAATTCTGGGTCGTTACATTATGCTTTGCACTTCGATTCATTTGGTATGCCGTACCTGCATATACACCTTTGCTGTTCCATAGCCTCGGCTTTAACTTGATTTTCTTGTTCGATGTTTTTGACCTGCTGTTGATCATGGCTTCGGCTATGCTAGGGTTGTTTCCCCTGATTCATTTGAAGTTGTAGCCTTGATTTTCATTTTTGATGTTACTAGAATTTGTTGCAGTGCCTTGCTGTTGTGACTTGATTTTGATGATGTTGATTTAGTCATCTGACTTTGTGTACGCTAATCTCTAGTATTTGACATCTTCTATAGTTTACTACTTTTGTATAAGTAGTGTTGCAGACTTGTGTTTTGTGGTCTTCATTGTTACCTGATAGCACTCGTGCCTACATTGATCTGGCACCGTGCCTTCGAGTTATACACAACACTCTGTTGCATAGTTCATCTACTTGCTTCAGTGTTGCATTTGTATTGAATGTGAGTGTAACGACCCGCCGCTCTGACCACCTCTAGTCGGTAATTAAACCAACTAGAAATGTTCAAAATGACGGATTGTTATTTAGTTTATAGAGTTTAAACAGAATCAGCCACAGAATCACAGAATAATAATAGATTTTATAAATTAATTTTTCTTTTATATACAAATATCAGAGTTATATAATGAATTACATTTTAATACAGCGGAACAATTTATTTATTATTTAGTACAAGAAAAAAAAATTCCTAAAAAACTTTAGTGATGCGGTAATCCCCCTCTCTCTAACTTCGCTGCCAGAAAATCTTCAAGCTGTAGAAATACTCGGTCTGACCCGAGCGTTTATTGCAAAACACAAAAAAAACTCGAGTCAGGATTAATCTTAATTCAAGTGATTAAATTTGCAATGAATTGAAATAAAATGGTAACAGCAGTAAAGACAAACATGAAAGAGCACCAACTAGAACGATGCATAAAGATACAAGGTAAACTGGCACTCAGGCAGCAGTGTACAACAAATCCAGCAGCCCCAACTACAACAGTGAATACAACTACAAGTACAAGGCATGTCAACAGCAATGGAATCAACATGAATGTCACAAGCATAAAAACATGTATGCACAACAAGCCCAACTACAACAAGCAGTGCAGACCACAAAGAAATGCCAACAAGAGCAAGTGTGCAAGTACAAATCACAAAGACCAAAGTGCACCAGTGATGCAAGCTGCAGCATATCAGAAGTGCACTTATCAAGTACATAAATGATGCAATACCAAACTTCACAAGCAATGACCAAGAAAATACCAACAAAACTAGAGGCAACTGGCAATAACAACTACACCTAGCAAGCTACATGAAGACAGAGCTCGAGACTACAACTCAAAGTTCAATGTAGACTGCATGATGAAACCAAGATGGCAAAGATAACTACAAGATACATAAATGATACAGGTGAACAGAAGTACAAGTGCAGTTGTAATGGCCGGGCAAGTGCACAACTTCACAACAAACAAGCCAGAGGTATGAAACAAGGTTGCAAGCATACAAAATGCAGACAACATGTGTACAACAGTGAGCTACAGGAATGCATTCAAGACCAAAACCAGGAAATAACGAATGGGAAGACATGTGAACATGAAGACTGGAACAACTACAAAGGTTCAAGGCTGAGACAAACCCAATGCACCAATGCAACATCATACAAGGTGCAGACACAAGGCTGAGACAAAGGAAACCAAATACAAGTTCAAGTGCTCAGTGCAGACTACAAAATGAGTGTAACAAAATAAACCAAATGCAACAGTCAACTCAACTGAGTACATGGAAGTATGACAGTGAACTCAAAGCAATGATGTCAACGCAATGAAACTGGTTCAACACAGTGACCCAAGACAGTTTGAGAAAATAAGTGTACAGGAGCACACACATATCAATCCAGCAATACTCACTCTATGCTAAATTAAAAATGTGATTTTAGTTTTAAAAATCATGATTTCAATATATGCATTCAAGTTATAAACCTAATTTAATATTTTAAGAAGTTTGAAGTTTTACTTATTTGAAACAATAACTGTTCTTATAGTTTACAGAGACAACAGATTTTTAATTTAACTTGATTATAATTTATAACTTGAACCCATACTAAACAAACATGTTTCATTTACATATCAAATCCTAGCCGAGATCAAATCAGGAGGTAATGGATTCTATTTAAAGTTTTAGTTTTAAAAAAAAACAAGTATACAGATACCTGTAAACCTAGATATATATTTACTTTATTGTATACACAGAATATCCATCACAGTAGAGCCATACAGAGCATACACTTTAAAAATGAAGACAGAACAGTTTTATTTATAGCAGTTTAAATTTGAAACTTGAGATCTAAACTGTTAATTCAAAACAGAAAGAAACATCTTCACTATAAAGGCATGCATCCATAAATTACACATATATACTTGCAAATATATTCCAGCCAAGATCATCACATGCAGATCAATATTTAAACCAAATTCGAGATTATAAAAATGTGGTTTGCTCACCTTTATATCTGCAAACAGAGAAGCAGAAGGGAAGTCTAAAATTTTGCATTTATTCGAGTTTCACTGCAAATCCTTGTTTCAGATAAAATTTACTTTCTGATCTTTTTAACGATATTATTAAGAGCTGAATTATGATTTAACAAACACATTTTGTTTGAATCCTAGGATCTAAAGAGGATTAGAAAAATAAGGATTTGGATTTTTTGTAAATTTGTTAAAGCCTGTACTTCAAATCAGAGAAGTATATGCATACAACAGACATGCATACACTAAACAGACATGCACACTTGATATACATTCATTCATCATTTCTCATAATAACCACTTAACCAAAGCATCAAATATATCACCGATTTCAAATTTAAACAAGTTAATTTATTTGGAAACCAACAGCAAGCAACCACTGCTCTGAATTCACGCTAGTTAAACCAAAGCCTGGGAACCATAACAAATATACACAAAATCATTTAATTACAACATGCAAACCATTTTTTTTCTATTTCAGCTTAAGTTTCTGCATGCAACAGGGGTTTAACAGATTTAAAAAAAAACTTTTTAAATCAGGTATGTTTACTCACAGTGACATGTATATGCAAAAATACATATTCACATACATACTTTTAATTCCATACTTAAACAAACATTCAAGCTTCACATGATGGTTCCAAGAATTTTAGCATGCATCATTTTCATCAAACAATTGCTTTAAACTTGTCAATTTTGTTATTTTCAGATTATAGGATGTTCACAGACCTTTATAATTGGGATCATTCATATATAGGCATGCAAGCATGATACACAGTAAAACATCAAACCATAGGGGGGGTTTATAGGCACATATATACAACACACATGAACAGAAGTTCAAACAAGCAGATGCAAACGAAATTTTCCTCATCTAGATTCAAAGATCCATCACATGCAGCAACAACAAACAAGCAAAGTTTTTTTTGGTATAGCATCTGTTCTTATCAATTTAAAAATAAATTACAAATAGCATTTGTTCTTATCAGTTTAAAAATAAATTCCAAATAGCATCTCTTCTTATCAGTTTAAAAATAAATTACAAATAGCATCTGTTCTTATCAGTTTAGATTCAAGTAACTGAGCAAATGATAACAGATAACACCCAACAAACAACCATGCAGTGTTTTTTATCTGTTCTTATTAGTTCAAATTAAATTAACCGAGCAAATGATAACAAATAACACCCAATAAACATACATGCAGAGACTTATCTGGTCTTATCAGTTTAAATTAAATTAACCGAGCAAATGATAACAAATAACACCCCAAATCATAGCATGCAGCCAAGCACCCAATTCAAACAAATTTAAAATCTTGAATAAGAATTAATCGTGAGAAAACTCACCATTGCTAGTTGGGTAGAAGACGACGCAGCCAGAGAGAGCAACGATAAAACGATCGAGCAAGGCAACGCAATCGAACGAAGGCCCCAAATTATCACAAGCCCTAACTTAGTCGATCGGAGGAAGAAGAAAATTGAGAGCCGCCATTATTAATCTTTTTTTTTTCGTTTAGGTTTTCGAATGAGAAGGTAAAGAGGGACGGGTATACTTAATCACGACACCAATATCAAACGTGGGCCAACCGAAATTTTCCAAGCCCAAACAACAATTAACAAATTTTCCTTTTATATTTTTGTTTTGAATTTCAATTGGTTTTGTAAATTTTGTTGTTTGAATTTTTAACTGTGTATTTCTTTATCTAATTTGTATTGATTAAAATTTTATTCCTTTTTATTTTAAAGAAAAGAAAAATGTTATTTAAAACTAACCAACCATTTATAAATTTACATAAATAATAATTCTTGTATCCAAATTATTTTTCCTAAGTCATTAGTTTGAATTAAAAATACAAATTCAATATTCAATTTCAACTCCAAAGTCAAATTTAAATTTTTTATTCAACTTTTTATAGATTAAATTCTAAAATTTAATCGCCAAATTCATTGTTATATTGGGATTTTTTTTAAATCATCATTCAAATATTTAAAATAAATTAAATATTTAACATTTTAAATTGTTCAAAATTCAGGACCGTTACAATCTCCCCTCCTTAAAAGAATTTCGTCCCGAAATTACAAGTAAGGAAAAATGATTGTTAAAATTTCACTAATATTCGTACCCTACTCAATTTTATCAAGTTTGAAACTTATTAAAAATAAATAAGTAAGTATAGGATTCATTTTATTTGTTTTATCTCATTAGCTTTGTTAATTAACTCATTTGCTCATCATTTTCTACAATCAAGACGCAAACGTCTTTTACTAAAGTTTTCAACTTACAAAACCCAAATTTTAAATTTGCAATTCTTCATTTAAGAAATTTACGTAGTATAACCTTTCCAAAGCTGTGGACTTTCAAAACATTTCAAAAATCCTCTTCCTTAGTTCATTAGGTTGGAATTTTATGTTACTTTAATTTCAGACTATTGATTTTCTATTTAAAGTTTGAAAATACTTGCTAACTCGAAATTTAACAAGTCTATTGTCGTTCTTAAAGACACTAGGCATACGCTGGCCAGGCGTAAGACTAAAAATCTCTAAGTACTAAATATACATGCTTCAACTCCCAGTGAAAATACTTTAAAAATCTTTTTAAAAATGGATATGGAAAGCACATTCCCCCATGGATCACAGTTACCCGGCGGTTACGCTACTATCCCAGTAGAATCGCTTGTAACCGTAGATTTCTCATCTCTCTTGAATTTCGCCATGGTTGTTGCCATAGATCGCGGTCCACACGGCGGTTACCCTACTATCCCAGTAGAATCGCTCGTGACCGTAGGCATCTCGCCCCTCGAATTACGCTTTGGTTTTTAGATTGCAGTTTACACGGCGGTTACGCCACTATCCCAGTGGAATCGCTTGTAACTGTAGGCATCACGCCCCTGAAATTACGCTACCACCCGAGTGTATCTAGATCGCGGTTTACACGGCGGTTACGCTACTATCCCAGTAGAATCGCTTGTAACCATAGGCATCTCGCCCCTCGAATTACGCTAGTACACTATCCCATCATGATGATCCATCATGAGGGATGCCAGTCCAAACGGACATTCCAACTAATGGAAAGACAAATGGTCACTCCAACTAATGGAAATACTACGTAGCTACGATTTTCAAATGGACACACATATCAAGTTCCAACAACCTTCACAGATTTTAAATGGAAGGTACTTTTCCATATCCTCAGTTTGGAAAACATAATATCATACATACATATATAATATTTCATTTCACATTTCGTACATATCAAGTTTTCCACAACAATTTCTTTCCAAACTAATGGTTTTCGAATTTATCGTATTCTCATATATACGTTCTGAAAACCTCAATATCTCATACCCATAACAAATAGAGGATTCATAAATTTTCCATTTCATTATCCATTTAAAATTTTCCTCTAAGTCGATTTGGAAATTTAAGGTTATCTCAAGCCTAATTCACATTCATAATCCAATTTATTATCGACTTCACACTCGATTTGGATTTCATGTTACATCGTTAATTCTCAACACATAATTGATGTCTATCGATATATAACCTCTGAGCTCGTACGTCTCAGAGAAGGGTGTTAAGCTAAGAGAATAAATTCTCTGCCACCAACAGATATATATTTAATAGAGATCAACTTCTATGTCGTCAATTCACAATGTTAGACATACAATCCAAATCAACCATTCAAAATTCAAAGTTGAACTAATTGTTCCAATTCCCCAAAAATATCTACACAAGATATATTTAATTTTTTCCACACTTAACCATTTGAAAACAAATTTCAAATCATTTTTTCACCTTTCAATCTTTGAAAACAAATTTCAAAGCAATTTCCTTAAACGGAAACATTTCCAAATATTTATCCATTTTAAACTTGAAATGGTTCATTTAAATCAATTAAATAAATCCTTACCGATTTATTTTAAACTTACGTTCCAAATCCGTAAATTTATTTTCACATTTCAAAAATAAATCAATGTTTATTTTTTAACAAATTTCCCTTTCTTTTATAAATTCCATAATGAATTTACCTTTCCAAAATATCTATGAATATACGATTTTCAAATCGATTTCAAATATTCATTTTCAATTTATCTTTAAAAGATAAAATCTCAAAACATTCACTTTATATTGGAAAACATTTCGATACTTATTTAATAATAAGTAATTTACAAATCCATTTCTTTTCAACACTTGAAAATATTCGATATACTTAAACCAAAATCAAGTATATATTTCATTCTTAAAGGAAATCATTCTTTAAACACATTAACTTGAGTCAAAACGAATGTTGCGTAAAACATCGTTACGACGACCCAAATCATTAGTATAGGAATTCGAATTTAAGATAGATATATAAATCCCAATACTATATAAAACTTTTCCTTTTGGAAACCATTTACTATAACAACAGTGTTATAGTCCATCATTTCCTTTAATTTCTCTCGAAAAACGTCTATTTCAACAATGAATGTTGAAATCTATGCTTTCGATTCTTAACACATTTCAAAACAACTTCAACTGGATTTACTCCATTTCATAATATTATTTCCCTAAAACATATTCATTTTATTTAATAATATATTCACTGTCCAAAATCATGAATATACTTCGTTAACCAATTTCAATATTTTACGCATTTAATTCAGAATTATCCACTGTCCAAAATCGTGGATATAATTCCTAACCAAACTCTTATTATCACAATATTTAACTTAAAGGATAATTCGCTGTACGAAATCACCAATATATCTCCTTTAATAACTTCTATGTTTCATTTATCAAATTCAATTGGTTTCGAATTTATAAACGACCTTTGCAAATTCCATTTCTATTTATAAAACTTCGATTTATAATCTCCTTTACTAATTCAATTCAATTTATATAACTCAATTATATACAAAAATTACATTTATAAGTTAAGTACTTACAATCCATTTATTTACTAAATCGTTCTTCAAAACATTTGAAATCAATTTTCAAAAGAATTCATAATCAAATTCCCAAAATATAATTTAATGATCCCCTTGGCTATGACCAAATTAACATGTTGTTTCATTTTTCATAAATCTCAACAATTCGATAATGAGTTTCCGAACGATCGAAACTCAAATCTAAGGAGACCTCACTGAATAGAAACTATCGCAAACCTAAATTTAGAGAGTGGAATCTCCGAAAATGATTCTAACTTTCAAAATACCTTTTATTTTAAAGAAAACAATTTTATACTTCTTTAGATTTGAAAACACTTTCTTTAAAGTGATTCTAGTAACTGTTCATATTAAACGCCATAAACTAAGCTTTGTGTAAACCAAAGCTCTGATACCACTTTTGTAACGACCCGCCGCTCTGACCGCCTCCAGTCGGTAATTAAACCAACTAGAAACGTTCAAAATGACGGATTGTTATTTAGTTTATAGAGTTTAAACAGAATCAGCCACAGAATCACAGAATAATAATAGATTTTATAAATGAATTTTTCTTTTATATACAAATATCAGAGTTATACAATGAATTACATTTTAATACAGCGGAATAATTTATTGATTATTTAGTACAAGAAAAAAAAAATTCCTGAAAAACTTTAGTGATACGGTAATCCCCTCTCTCTAACTTCGCTGCCAGAAAATCTTCAAGCTGTAGAAATACTCGGTCTGACCCGAGCGTTTATTGCTGACCCGAGCGTTTATTGCAAAACACAAAAAACACTCGAGTCAGGATTAATCTTAATTCAAGTGATTAAATTTGCAATGAATTGAAATAAAATGGTAACAGCAGTAAAGACAAACATGAAAGACCACCAACTACAACGATGCACAAAGATACAAGGTAAATTGGCACTCAGGCAGCAGTGTACAACAAATCCAGCAGCCCCAACTACAACAGTGAATACAACTACAAGTACAAGGCATGTCAACAGCAATGGAATCAACATGAATGTCACAAGCATAAAAACATGTATGCACAACAAGCCCGGCTACAACAAGCAGTGCGTACCACAAAGAAATGCCAACAAGAGCAAGTGTGCATGTACAAATCACAAAGACCAAAGTGCTCCAGTGATGCAAGCTGCAGCATATCAGAAGTGCACTTATCAAGTACATAAATGATGCAATACCAAACTTCACAAGCAATGACCAGGACAATGACCAAGAAAAGACCAACAAAACTAGAGGCAACTGGCAATAACAACTACACCTAGCAAGCTACATGAAGACAGAGCTCGAGACTACAACTCAAAATTCAATGCAGACTGCATGATGAAACCAAGATGGCAAAGATAACTACAAGATACATAAATGATACAGGTGAACAGAAGTACAAGTGCAGTTGTAATGGCCGGGCAAGTGCGCAACTTCACAACAAACAAGCCAAAGGTGTGAAACAAGGTTGCAAGCATACGAAATGCAGACAACATGTGTACAACAGTGAGCTACAGGAATGCATTCAAGACCAAAACCCGGCAACAGCGAATGGGAAGGCATATGTGAACATGAAGACTAGAACAACTACAAAGGTTCAAGGCTGAGACAAACCCAATGCACCAATGCAACAGCATACAAGGTGCGGACACAAGGCTGAGACAAAGGAAACCAAATACAAGTTCAAGTGCTCAGTGCAGACTACAAAATGAGTGTAACAAAATAAACCAAATGCAACAGTCAACTCAACTGAGTACATGGAAGTATGACAGTGAACTCAAAGCAATGATGTCAAGACAATGAAACTGGTTCAACACAGTGACCCAAGACAGTTTGAGAAAATAAGTGTACAGGAGCACACACATATCAATCCAGCAATACTCACTCCATGCTAAATTAAAAATGTGATTTTAGTTTTAAAAATCATGATTTCAATATATGCATTCAAGTTATAAACCTAATTTAATATTTTAAGAAGTTTGAAGTTTTACTTATTTGAAACAATAACTGTTCTTATAGTTTACAAAGACAACAGATTTTTAATTTAACTTGATTATAATTTATAACTTGAACCCATACTAAACAAACATGTTTCATTTACATATCAAATCCTAGCTGAGATCAAATCAAGAGGTAATGGATTCTATTTAAAGTTTTAGTTTTAAAAAAAAACAGTATACAGATACCTGTAAACCCAGATATATATTTACATTATTCTATACACAGAATATCCATCAAAGTACAGCCATACAAAGCATACACTTTTAAAATGAAGACAGAACAGTTTTATTTATAGCAGTTTAAATTTGAAACTTGAAATCTAAACTGTTAATTCAAAACAGAAAGAAACATCTTCACTATACAGGCATGCATCCATAAATTACACATATATACTTGCAAATATATTCCATCCAAGATCATCACATGCAGATCAATATTTAAACCAAATTCGAGATTTTAAAAATGTGGTTTGCTCACCTTTATGCAAACAGAGAAGCAGAAGGGAAGCCTAGAATTTTGCATTTATTCGAGTTTCACTGCAAATCCTTGTTTTAGATAAAATTTACTTTCTGATCTTTTTAAAGATATTATTAAGAGCTGAATTATGATTTAACAAACACATTTTGTTTGAATCCTAGGATCTAAAGAGGATTAGAAAAATAAGGATTTGGATTTTTTGTAAATTTGTTAAAGCCTGTACTTCAAATCAGAGAAGTATATGCATACAACAGACATGCATACACTAAACAGACATGCACACGTGATATACATTCATTCATCATTTCTCATAATAACCACTTAACCAAAGCATCAAATATATCACAGATTTCAAATTTAAACAAGTTAATTTATTTGGAAACCAACAGCAAGCAACCACTGCTCTAAATTCAAGCCAGTTAAACCAGAGCCTGGGAACCATAACAAAAATACACAAAATCATTTAATTACAACATGCAAACCATTTTTTTTTCTATTTAAGCTTAAGTTTCTGCATGCAACATGGGTTTAACAGATTTTAAAAAAAAACTTTTTAAATCAGGTATGTTTACTCACAGTGACATGTACATGCAAAAATACATATTCACATACATACTTTTAATTCCATACTTAAACAAACATTCAAGCTTCACATGATGGTTCCAACAATTTTAGCATGCATCATTTTCATCAAACAATTGTTTTAAACCTGACAATTTTGTTATTTTCAGATTATAGGATGTTCACGGACCTTTATAACTGGGATCATTCATATATAGGCATGCAAGCATGATACACAGCAAAACATCAAACCATAGGGGGGGGGTTTATAGGCACATATATACAACACACATGAACAGAAGTTCAAACAAGCACATGCAAACGAAATTTTCCTCATCTAGATTCAAAGATCCATCACATGCAGCAACAACAAACAAGCAAAGTTTTTTTTGGTATAGCATCTGTTCTTATCAATTTAAAAATAAATTACAAATAGCATCTGTTCTTATCAATTTAAAAATAAATTCCAAATAGCATCTGTTCTTATCAGTTTAAAAATAAATTACAAATAGCAACTGTTCTTATCAGTTTAGATTCAAGTAACCGAGCAAATGATAACAGATAACACCCAGCAAACAACCATGCAGTGTTTTTTATCTGTTCTTATCAGTTTAAATTAAATTAACCGAGCAAATGATAACAAATAACACCCAACAAACATACATGTAGAGACTTATTTGGTCTTGTCAGTTTAAATTAAATTAACCGAGCAAATGATAACAAATAACACCCCAAATCATAGCATGCAACCAAGCACCCAATTCAAACAAATTTAAAAACTTGAATAAGAATTAATCGTGAGAAAACTCACCATTGCTAGCTGGGTAGAAGACGACGCAGCCAGAGAGAGCAACGATAAAACGATCGAGCAAGGCAATGCAATTGAACGAAGGCCCCAAATTATCACTAGCCCTAACTTAGTCGATCGGAGGAAGAAGAAAATTGAGAGCCGCCATTATTAATCTTTTTTTTTTTTCGTTTAGATTTTCGAATGAGAAGGTAAAGAGGGACGGGTATACTTAATCACGACACCAATATCAAACGTGGGCCAACCAAAATTTTCAAAGCCCAAACAACAATTAACAAATTTTCCTTTTATATTTTTATTTTGAATTTCAATTGGTTTTGTAAATTTTTATTTTGATGGTTTGCGCTGCTGCCACATATGTGCATCCGTGCATGTACATACATATGTATGTGTGGAAGCATGTATGGATTTGGGTCTGCCTTGCTGGTTTGTATCGCACTGAGTTAACACTCATATGTGCCGAGGCATTGCATTGCAATGACCACTGACTTCATTTGCATTTTTTTTCTGTTTCATTTAGTGGACACTGGTTCACTTCCACTTCATGTAGAGATTGCATCTGTTTTGTCCACTTGTTCATTGTAGTTTGGCTTGGGTTTGAACATCACTAATCTGATAATACTCGTATCAGTCATTGGTGTAGCATTGTGAACAGACACACTCGTTTGTTTGGTCTCTTATTGGTTTAGGTTGAAGTTTACAGTTTGATTATTTTACTCTTTGGCCTTGCTTTCTTGATGGCATTTGATCCAGACAGTGTTGTATTATGATTTGTACCTGTGTTGAATCCAACTGATTGCTCGGATTTGACCTTGTGCCGATTCCTATTTCATCACTGTAGTGGCGAGGCAGTGCACGCGTGCGTGTACTGCATCCATACAGTATTGACATTTAATTTGATATTTAAATTATTTGAACCTTCATTGATTTTGGTTCGTTGATCTTTTGGTACATCATCACGGTAGTGGCAAGGCAGTGCACGCAAGCGTGAACTGCAGCCACACGGTACTGAGTTAGTGGGTACGACTTCACTATAGTGGCAAGGCAGTGCACGCAAGCGTGAACTGCAGCCACACGGTACTGAGTTAGTGGGTACGACTTCACTATAGTGGCAAGGCAGTGCACGCAAGCGTGAACTGCAGCCACACGGTATGGCGTGTATGATATTCTATTTGTTTGACTTATGGATCTTTTGGCGTATTCCATATTCCGTAGTGGCGAGGCAGTGCACGCGTGCGTGTACTGCAGCCCTACTTGAATTAATATTTTAATTGATATTTCAATGGTTTGAACTGTTTTGTTTATTTCAATTCAATATTCTGAATTGCATTCTGATTTGGTTTAATTACTGTCGTCTATTCATTATTTAATTATTATTGCTTCTGTGCACTAATAACTAAGTTTGAATTAGACTGACCCGAGTATTATTTTCTTTTGAATCTAATACTCGGGTCAGACCGAGTATTTCAGGTTGTAGATATTCTGCTTTGGGTTGCTGCTTGAGCTATGAAGTTCTTTCATATCTTTTGGAGTAGTCGTCGTTATTTGTAGTAGTCTGTATAATTGTATAGGAAGATATGTATTCATGTATATTATATACGTTAATGTACTTGTATATGTAACTTCCTGAGTCGACTGTGGTAGTTGTATCATATGTACCGAGTCATATGTATTGTATCAAATGTATTGTAACTGCCATCAGTTATTGTATATATAAGACTTTCTCTTTCATTTGTGTTCCGCATTATATTATCTGTGTAATATTTTATATTTACTGTTCTAAACTATTACGAACCATCGTAGTTCGTTTTATACTGGAATTGGGGTATGTCAATGGGAGAAAATAAATCAGAGATGAAAAATGAAAGAATATTTATGTATATATACCACTCCTATTGAGATAACCAATACTAGTGTAAGGCCAACTATTGATGGCCGCTCCTCAACAGCCTTATTCTCCGTACTAGTTGACAGCACTACACTGTAGTGTTCTTGGCTAGCGTGGGTATAGAGGTGGGGCGTCACAGCTTGGTATCAAAGCCTGGGGTTTAGAACAAATATAAAACATAACTTGGATGGAACATATGTTACAACTATTTGTCGATGTTTGATCTCTTATCTTTGCATATGATTATCTTTGATTGTTTGATATGAATTCCTAACGCTTATTCATGTGCATTTGATTTTGATTTCGTGAAAGTATTTGGGCTTCGGCATCCGTTTGCTTTGCGAACTTAAGTTGAATTCTTTGATGTTGAGGATTTTTTTCTTGTGTTTTCGGCTTTGAATTGATTTAGCCGACGTTGATTTTGTTTGAACTTGGCCATTACTTGTTGACTTCGGCATTGACTTGATTTTCATTTTTTGTTGAAGTCATTTATGCATTTATGCTCGTTCTGCTTTGTTTTTCCAATTGTTAATCGATTCTTCTTTTCCGATTAGTTGTTATCTTCTTTGTCGATTTTGATAACTTCTATTTCTGGAATTTTTAGATATTCCTACTTTGATGGATTTATAATCGAATTCTTTGGATTTTATTCACGTCTTCGAATGTGAATTTTTGTGAATTGATTTGGTTTCCAAATTTAATCGATTCTTGTTATCTCCCCGATTTGTTGCTATCATTTATTAGCAACTTTG
This sequence comes from Allium cepa, assembly GCA_030765085.1. Taxonomy (NCBI): domain Eukaryota; kingdom Viridiplantae; phylum Streptophyta; class Magnoliopsida; order Asparagales; family Amaryllidaceae; genus Allium; species Allium cepa. The sequence goes on from CM060930.1 coordinate 59,412,479, forward strand.
ATAACATTTTCTTCGGAATTTTTGTGAACATTCCTTTTGATGGATACATTGTCGATTTCTTTGGATTCTATTCACATCTTGGTATGTGAATTCTTGTGCTTGATTGTTCCTACAATCATTTTTGTGATTTGTCACTTTAAAAATATAAAGGTTTTCTATACTAGTAGTAAATATAAAAACCCTTTTCTCCAAACGATTTCAAAAGTATTTTACTACAAAACTCTTTTCCTAAACCATTTTCCAATCTATTAGTATATACTAACCTTTACCTCAGTCGTAGGAGAAATCTAATTAAACGACTTAGTAAAATGAGTGGTATATAACGCTTTCGTTTACTTCGCCGGTTAATTCTTGGACTTATTCGATTGAATCTCTTGTGACAATTTTCTAGTGAAGATTTATAGTTTGTTCGTAAATATTTAAGTTAAGCAAGTGGTTATGGGACATGAAGCTAAACTTTTATATTTACTAGCTTAGTGTAATTGACACTTCTCGTTGATGTTGATGATCGCTTTATGAATTAGACTAGCAATTACGCGATGTCTCTTTCATTGCAAGTTTAGGCTAGACACCACTTGTGTGATTTCGCTCACACATACCTTTTTGCTTTTTGGTTAGCCAAGACACTATTTGTGTGATTCCATTCACACATACCTTTTTGTTTGCGAGGTTAGGCTAGACACCACTTGTGTGATTTCGCTTACACATACCTTTTTGCTTTTTTGGTTAGCCTTGACCTCATCTGGGTGATTCAGACTCACTCATGCGAGGTAGCTCCCCATGGTCTTCGGACCGTCATGTGATAGGCCTCTTTACCTTTTTCTGTGATATTGATTGATCTTTGGATGATTATGACGATCATCTTTGTGATTTAGACTAGCAATTGTGTGATGTCTCTTTCTTTACTTTCTGGTTAGGCTAGACACCACTTGTGTGATTTCGTTCACACATACCTTTTTGCTTTTTGGTTAGCCTAGACACCATTTGTGTGATTTCATTCACACATATCTTTTTGCTTTCTGGTTAGGCTAGACACCACTTGTGTGATTTCGTTCACACATACCTTTTTGCTTTTTGGTTAGCCTAGACACCACTTGTGTGATTTCATTCACACATATCTTTTTGCTTTCTGGTTAGGCTAGACACCACTTGTGTGATTTCGTTCACACATACCTTTATGCTTTTTGGTTAGCCTAGACAACATTTGAGTGATTTCATTCACACATATCTTTTTGCTTTCTGGTTAGGCTAGACACCACTTGTGTGATTTCGTTCACACATACCTTTATGCTTTTTGGTTAGCCTAGACACCATTTGTGTGATTTCATTCACACATATCCTTTTGCTTTCTGGTTAGGCTAGACACCACTTGTGTCATTCCATTCACACATACCTTTATGCTTTTTGGTTAGCCTCGACACCACTTGTGTGATTCCATTCACACATATCTTTTTGCTTTTCGGTTAGCTACCATGAGATAGCGTCTCGATTTGTGTTACACGTGTTGATGAGTTTTCATGCTCACGTGTAGGTGAGTTTTCATGCTCCCGTTCTCGCTTTGTGTTGCACGTGTTGGTGAATTTTCATGCTCACGTGTAGGTGAGTTTCCATGCTCCCGTTCTCGCTTTGCGTTACACGTGTTGGTGATTTTTCATGCTCACGTGTAGGTGAGTTTTCATACTCTCATTTGAGTTTCCATAATCCCATTCGAGTTTTCGTACTCCCATTTGAGTTTTCATACTCTCATTATGTGATATCTGGATTTCTTGTGTAGATTTCTAGAATTTGTGATTTCTAGATTTCTTGTGATGATTTCTAGAATTTGAGCTTCACCAATTTTTGTGATTTCTATTGATAAGTTTTATCAATTTTTGTGCATTGGTGAATTCGTGTGTTATTGACTTGTTATGAATACAAGTTTAGGGTATGATACCCCTTCCTATCTTTGAGAAGATTCTTGTGACATTTTTGATGAATGAAAATTCATTGGTATTATATTTTGATGCCAGTTATTTCGATGAAATTTTGATATATGTCGAAGTTGCTACTGACGTTGCTATTTTATATCACGTGTTTTAAAAATTTGTTATTCTTCAAAATTGTTTCAAAATAAAAATTAAAATTGATTTCAAATTTTTTACAGTTTACGCTTTCAAAAGAATGAGGAAGCGATTTAAACGTTTCAGAAAAATCGAGGACTATGACCCCTTTCTTTTACTGATTCGCTTAATTTCGGACTTGTCCGTTTGAGGATGTGAAATGTTATTTTTAAAATACACAATTATGCACTTTCAAGAAAACGATGAAGTGAATTAAACGATTTAGTAAAACTCGTGGTTATGGGTCATGTGCGTTTGCTATTTCGGTTAATTCCGGACTTGTTAATTGAAAATTTTGTGATTTCTGATTACTGTTTTGATAATCGGATGTTGGTGATTTATGGTTATCGTTTTTGATAATCAGATATTTATTGTTTCCAATTATCGTTTGTGATAATTAGATATTTGAGATTTAATTATCGTTTGTGATAATTAAATATTTACGATTTAAGATTTGAGTATCAGTTGTGATAATTAAATATTCGTTGATTTGTGATTTCTGATTATCGTTTTTGATAATCAGATATTTATTGTTTCTAATTATCGCTTGTGATAATTAAATATTTGAGATTTAATTATCGTTTGTGATAATTAAATATTTGTGATTTAAGATTTGATTATCGTTTTGATAATTGAATATTTAATGATTTGAAATTTGATTATCGTTGTGGTAATTCCTGATTATCGTTTTTGATAGTTAGATATTTGTGTTTTCTAATTATCTTTGTTGATAATTAGATTTGCTGATTTTGCTGTTTTCTAATTGTCGAATCGGTGATTAGATATTGCTGTTTTTTGATTTCTGTATTCTAATTATGTATTCGATAATTAAATTTTGTTGAGAAATTGTAAATTTCTTTTATGAAATTAAAAGATTTCTTTGGTGTTTATATTGTACTACGTCGGTGTACCGGCTTAATTTTCTGCTATTTATGACGTTTCCTACGTCTTCCAATTACGGAAATGCCTTAGGGATTTTCGATCCTTATTCTTGAGCAGCCTTCTATTCACATCATTGCTTCGGAGGTTCAGCACCCTCGAAATAAAGATGTTTTTCTCGTGAAAGCTCAGTGGTTCTCAAATTCTATGGATTTCACTTTGGAATCCAGAGAATTCATCGAGCAAACACGTTCAAGCTTACTCTTTCATGCTTTTATGGTTGTTATCATTTGTCCATTTATTCCTTCTGATTGCGAGGACGCAATTTCTTTAAGGAGGGGAGTCTGTAACAACCCGAGAATTTTCACCAATTTATAATCATCGTTAAACGATTAATATTGTTGCTAATCGCTGTTTGGAGTTTGTAAAACCCGAATTAAATTCCTTTCTAAAATTTGATGAACATGGTTGCGGGCTTCAATCTCAATTTGGCCCACGTTTTCATTTAATTTGGGCCGTGAAATTTAACAAAAGCAAATAGCCGGCCTCCTCTTTTTCATTCTGGTTCGCAACCCTAATGAACGATCGAAAGAAATTAATGGCGGCCTCGTGATTTTTTTGTTCGTCCCTCTTCTTCGTTCCTCTTGCGCTCGTTCGCAGCTCCTTCTAATCGCGTCGTGGAAGGTGAGTAATTCATATTACTCACATCTAATTCAAGCGTGTTTCTTTGTTGATGATTTCATGGGTTTTGTTGATCTCGTATAACCTGGTACCTTGATTTAATTGCGAATTGACTTTGTTATGCTCTGTACTTCGATTCATTTGGTATGCCGTACTTGCATATACACCTTTGCTGTTCCATAGCCTCGGCTTTAACTTGATTTTCTTGTTCGATGTTTTTGACCTGCTGTTGATCATGGCTTCGGCTGTGCTAGGGTTGTTTCCCCTGATTCATTTGAAGTTTTAGCCTTGATTTTCATTTTTGATGTTACTAGAATTTGTTGTAGTGCCTTGCTGTTGTGACTTGATTTTGATGATGTTGATTTAGTCATCTGACTTTGTGTATGCTAATCTCTAGTATTTGACATCGTTTATGGTTTACTACTTTTGTATAAGTAGTGTTGCAGACTTATGTTTTGTGGTCTTCATTGCTACCTGATAGCACTCGTGCCTGCATTGATCTGGCACCGTGCCTTCGAGTTATACACAACACTCTGTTGCATAGTTCATCTACTTGCTTCCGTGTTGCGTTTGTATTGAATGTGAGCATGTTATTTTATTCTGAATTTCGGAAGCTTGTTCTGGTTTTGACTTTTATGGGCTTGGTACATTGGTTTGTTGCTGAGTTCGTCCATTTAGTCACCGTATATACATATACGTACAGGTATGTATGTGCGTATATATGTATGTTGTGATTCTTATTCATTGAGCTTCAGGCTAGACTTGTTAAATTTTTTCTGTTCGATTTTTGCCTTGCCATGAGCATATGTATATTGCTGCGGCTTCGATAGATCCATGTTGTACCTAGTCCCTTTTATTGTTTACTGGTATCTCTTGACAGTTTTGTATTGCTTGACGTACTTTGGTTCTTTGATTTAATTGTTGTCATTTACTGTCTCACTGCTTTATTGTCACTGCCTATAGTTTGTGCAGTCGAACTTGCATTTTGTCAGTTGCAGTGTCTCGGCCGTCATGTCTGCACTCTTTCTTTTGATAGTTGCTTGTTACTTTGAAAGCGCAGCACTTGCCTCTCTTATCATTTCTTTTTACTGATTCGCCTTTGATGGTTTACGCTGCTGCCACATATGTGCATCCGTGTATGTACATACATATGTATGTGTGGAAGCATGTATGGATTTGGGTCTGCCTTGCTGGTTTGTATCGCACTGAGTTAACACTCATATGTGCCGAGGCATTGCATTGCAATGACCACTGACTTCATTTGCATTTTTTTCTGTTTCATTTAGTGGACACTGTTTCACTTCCACTTCATGTAGAGATTGCATCTGTTTTGTCCACTTGTTCATTGTAGTTTGGCTTGGGTTTGAGCATCACTAATCTGATAATACTCATATCAGTCATTGGCGTAGCATTGTGAACAGACACACTCATTTGTTTGGTCTCTTATTGGTTTAGGTTGAAGTTTACAGTTTGATTATTTTACTCTTTGGCCTTGCTTTCTTGATGGCATTTGATCCAGACAGTGTTGTATTATGATTTGTACCTGTGTTGAATCCAACTGATAGCTCGGATTTGACCTTGTGCCGATTCCTATTTCATCACTGTAGTGGCGAGGCAGTGCACGCGTGCGTGTACTGCAGCCATACAGTATTGACATTTAATTTGATATTTAAATTATTTGAACCTTCATTGATTTTGGTTCGTTGATCTTTTGGTACATCATCACGGTAGTGGCAAGGCAGTGCACGCAAGCGTGAACTGCAGCCACACGGTATTGAGTTAGTGGGTACGACTTCACTATAGTGGCAAGGCAATGCACGCAAGCGTGAACTGCAGCCACACGGTATGGCGTGTATGATATTCTATTTGTTTGTCTTATGGATCTTTTTGCGTATTCCATATTCCGTAGTGGCGAGGCAGTGCACGCGTGCGTGTACTGCAGCCCTACTTGAATTAATATTTTAATTGATATTTCAATGCTTTGAACTGTTTTGTTTATTTCAATTCAATATTCTGAATTGCATTCTGATTTGTTTTAATTATTGTCGTCTATTCATTATTTAATTATTATTGCTTCTATGCACTAATAACTGAGTTTGAATTAGACTGACCCGAGTATTATTTTCTTTTGAATCTAATACTCGGGTCAGACCGAGTATTTCAGGTTGTAGATATTCTGCTTTGGGTTGCTGCTTGAGCTATGAAGTTCTTTCATGACTTTTGGAGTAGTCGTCGTTATTTGTAGTAGTCTGTATAATTGTATAGGAAGATATGTATTCATGTATATTATATACGTTAATGTACTTGTATATGTAACTTCCTGTGTCGACTGTGGTAGTTGTATCATATGTACCGAGTCATATGTATTGTATCAAATGTATTGTAACTGCCATCAGTTATTGTATATATAAGACTTTCTCTTTCATTTGTGTTCCGCATTATATTATCTGTGTAATATTTTATATTTACTGTTCTAAACTATTACGAACCATCGTAGTTCGTTTTATACTGGAATTGGGGTATGTCGATGGGAGAAAATAAATCAGAGATGAAAAATTAAAGAATATTTATGTATATATACCACTCCTATCGAGATAACCAATACTAGTGTAAGGCCAACTATTGATGGCCGCTCCTCAACAGCCTTATTCTCCGTGCTAGTTGACAGCACTACACTGTATTGTTCTTGGCTAGTGTGGGTATAGAGGTGGGGCGTCACAACAAACTTGTATAACTTTCAATTATACTCTTAAATAACATATATAACTTACCAAATATTAAAAGTTGAAATATTTAATTGGAAATGTAATGAAAATTGTACAAGTAAAGGTAGGGAATGAAGTATTCAATGAAATCGCTGTTAAATGAGAATTTAATGTTATAAACTTAAGTTATAATTGAAATTTTACCAAGTAAATATAATTAAAGGTAAGTATGGTAAATAAACGATTATAAACTTAAGTAATTAAAGTGAAAATAAATGAATGTAATATAATAAAGAGAAATTGTAAATTTAAGAAATAGGGTAGAGTTATTTCTGAATATAATTGAAAGAAATAAAATAGAAATAAAATTGAATGAAATAAATGGAAATAAAAGATAAACTGTTATATGAATGAATAGAATCAAACAACTAATGTATGAAATAAAATTTATAATAAGTTAATTTGATTTGTTGATTTAAATTGTTGTTTGTCGTGGTTTGGAGTTGTTGGGTAAGGGAACTTTAATCTTGTTGGGATGGATGAATAATTCATTGGGTTTAATCTAAGACTGTTGAGTAAATGATGCACTTGATGGTTTATTCTTCATTCCGTATAACTTAAAAGTTTTGAACCCAAACAACTATTTGTTTGTTTGATTGAATGGTTGTTTGTATTTGTTGTACATGCTGTTTGTTGAAATTGTTGGTTGTTGTATTGATTTGTTGATAGTGATTGAAACCACTTAAATATTTCACTTTATATAAATTGTTACCTCGTTGGATTTTATAAGTGAAATACAGGTTATGGAAGCAATTCTTACTGCTTTTGGTTCCATAAATTAAGCGTAAATTGCACAACAAATATGTACGTTTCGAATTACGGTTTATAGCGCTATTTTATACATTTTTCCGTGTAGGGACACATATTATTTTGGAAAATATTTGTGTATATTGTTATACTTTGATATTATATTTTCTCCCGAGCCTCTCCGTACAAAGGAGACTCTGCCAAAATTCTCCACAAAATTTTAGACTTAGAATATTTTAAAAATGTTTTCCGAACTTTAGTAATTTAAGTATAAAAAGATATTATGATTATAAAATGGGTATATTTTATTTAAGGTAATAAATTTAGTAAGTTATTGTTTATGAGTTAATAATTTTAATAAGATGTATTGTTATTTAATTCTTCTTTTCCCTTCCTTTCCTTTTTGGGGACGAAAAGTTTTGAGTGGGGGAGAGTGTAACGACCCGTGTAAATTCGATGCTTAAAATGAATTATATTAATAGGATTTTTAATTTTTTTTATATAAAGAAACGGAAATCTTATTTATTTATATGAAAGAGAATGTTGAAATTAGATGTATCTAGGTTAATTGAAATTTACAAATTGAATGTTTATTGCAATTAAGTGTAATAGTGGAAATTGTTACAATTGGATAAAAGGTTAGAAATAAGTAAATAAAGGCAAGGATTGAATTCATTAATGAAAATAAAATTTTATTTAGTACAATCCTTTTTATTTATTATTGGAAGGTGTTAATTATTAAAAAGGTGAAAATTTGAAAATAGATTCAAATTGTATGCAGATAATAAATTGGAATAATTAAAGTTAGTAATAAATGGAATATCAAAACTATTCATAAAGTGAATATAAGTAGATGTAACAAATGAATAGGAAATGCTAGTTATTCATAAAGTGAAGAAATGGAACCCAGATGGAATAAGAAATTGGATTTAGAATCTTAATTTGTAGATGTGCATATATTTATAAAGGGATTATAAAAGGGTAAAATAACCATATACAAGTATATTAAAGGTTGTAATAGTAGGATACTAGTAAATTCACTCATTTACCTATAAAGATAATTAGGTGTGCCTTAATTGTAACTAATAAAATAACGAAAGAAGTAAATGTATTTATTTAGAGTATTAATTTCAATTGGATAAGGATTTTAAGTAATAAGGTTAATGCGAGGTAAGTAATGCTGAATTTAGGTTAATAATAATGGATAGTAATAAATTGAAAATTTGTAGCATATATCATAATTTACCCACTTCCTTGTTAATGGAATTAGAATGTGTAATAGGTAATAATCAGATAAAGGAATGTTACCCTAATGGAAAAGGAAATAATTAAGTGTTGAGTAAATTATAAGATTGTATTTATTATAAACGTTATTCTAATAATAATGGTTAATTGTGGAATTAATATGGGGAGTATATAAAGAAATAACTAGGGAAGTATACGTTATAAGTTTTTTTGGCATGGCCGACGGGGTTAATTGGTCCCCGACCAATTTATTAAAACACAAATAAAAAGATACAAACACTCAAAGGGACAGAGGAACAACAGTTGCACACACACGAAGAAGACACAGTAAAAACAAAGACCAATTTACAGATGCAGTAACATGGATATCCCAGGATCATGAAAAAACAGCATTTGCAAGGAGCATTTAACTTCATGCCTTATCCAAAGTTTAAAGGAAGCATCAGTCTTACCATTAGTAGCATCAAATATTCTTGTATTACGTTCTTTCCAAACTGCATATAAGAAACTTTTCAGAACCACAGTGTTAATTCGTTTATTCTTTTGCTTACCCCCTGTGATAGATTGAATTCTATTCCACTCAATATAGTTGTCAAGAGAAGGACAGTTGCCTTCAATGCTCACCATGATTCCTGCCCAGATCTGCATAATAACTTCACACTCAAAGAATAGGTGTTCAACTGTTTCAACAAACTCACTGCAGAAAGGGCAAAGCACATCCATATTCATTCCCATAATTGCTAGTTTCGCTTTTGTTAGTATAGCTCGCTTCAGAACCTTCCAAAGAAATAAATTTTCACGCATACTACTGTCTTTATTCCAAACTCTCTTCCACCAAGACCAAGCTGGAATATCACTGTTTCCTTGCATATACTCATAAGTTTCACCAATTTTATATTCTGCTTTCTTCTCTCCCCATATAATTCTAGCATTAGTAGACTGTAAAGGGGTAAACTGTCTTATCTTATCCCAAATTATCTGGATACGCTGGTTAGAAGAATTTTTGCCAACTCCCTGAAAAATATGAAGTACATCCATGACATAAGTAGATAGATGAATACCAGTTTGTATAATTTCATTGAACGAAAGTTTACGTCTAATAATATAACCCTTATCTAGCCAAGGATCATCCCAGAATTTAACTTTGTATGTAGGATCAGTGTTCATTTGTATTAGAGGGAGAACATACTCCTTAAGTTTGAATATGCATTGCCAAGTCCAGCTTAAATTCTGAGGCTTATTCATATTCCATAAGTTTTTACCCTTAATCACATTCATTTCAGACCACCTTGCCCATAAACTATCAGGGTTATTATACAGAGTATCAATATGTTTTGCAAAGGCAGTTTTATTCCATTGCTTGAGATTAAAAAGACCTAACCCTCCCTTATTTAAAGGAATCTCAAGAGAATTGAATTTAATAGGAGCAAGGTATCTTCCCATGGTTCTGCCAGTCCAAAAGAATCTCATGATGGCACTTCTGAACATTTTAATTAATTTGAAGGGAAGAACAAAGGTTCTTGCCCAGTATACTTGCATGGCAAATATGATTGACTTGATAAGAGTTAGTCTGCCGGCTTGACTCAGCATCCTGGTGGTCCAATTTGTCATTCTAGAAGTAATTTTCTGAAACAAAGGTATACACTGATTTGTTGTTATCTTGGAAGATGTTAGTGGTAGACCTAGATACGAGGCATTGAATAGATTAAGAGATAATCCAGAGATATTAGCTATATGAGTTTTCTGCTGTAAATTAACTCCAGCAACAGAGATAGCAGATTGTTGGATGTTAACTTTAAGGCCTGTCATAGTATAAAACTGTTTGAGTATGTTCATTATGTTATGAACATTGTTAGTACCAGGGGAACAAAACAAAACAAGATCATCAGCAAACATGAGGGTTGATATTTGGGGATCTTCACATTTTGGATGGAGCTTAAATTTTCCTTGCTGTATTGCTTCATTAATCATCCTAGTTAGCAGCTCCATCACCATGATAAAAATATAAGCAGATAATGGATCTCCTTGCCGTATTCCTTGTTTGCTCCCAAAAAATCCTATCATCACACCACTAATGTTGATCGAAAAAGTAGGAGTTGACATACATTCGTAAACCCATGCAACAAAATGCGGTGGAAAATTCATATATCCCATTATGCGTACTATGCTATCCCATTGCAACATATCAAAGGCTTTCATTATGTCAAGTTTCATCATTGCTTTAGGGGCAGAATTTGTACTGTTGTATCCTTTCAATAGTTCATGAGCTAGAAGAATATGATCAAGAATATTTCTTCCAGGGAGGAAAGCAGCTTGATTGGTAGATATAATATTGGGAAGCACCAATTTTAATCTCGTAGCGATAATCTTAGATATGCACTTATAAATTGTATTACAACAGGATATAGGACGAAAGTCTTTAACTTCATGTGCATTCTTGGTCTTGGGGACTAAAGTAATATTGGTGTAGTTAAAGGACCGATAGAGTTTACTCTTTTTGAAGAACATGGTTATGGCATTACAAACATCATCAGAAACAATTGACCAGTAAGTGGTATAGAAACAAGCGTTCATACCATCCGGACCACTACACGAGTTTGTGTTAAGAGAGAACATAGCATCATGTATTTCATCATGGGTAACTTCAGTACATAGATAATTATAGTCATTTTGATTAAGTTTTGGCAAAATGTCAGATGGTATGTTATCAATATCAGGAATGAAGTTATCAGAGTTACCAAGCAAGGAAGTGAAATAATGTTCAAAAGCTTGTTGAACTTCTTCAGCAGTAGAATGAAGCATGCCTTGTTCATCAACAATAGAAGCAATGTTTTCTTTACACTGCTTGCTTTTAAGACTGGCATGAAAATAAGCACTATTCCTATCACCTTTTTCCCACCATTTAATTCCAGACTTCTGTCTTATCATCTCACTTTCTTTAGTTAATGCATCATAGTACTGCATGGAAAGATTAGCTTCAGTAGCCGATAATTGCGGGTCATTAACATCATTCATCATAGCCTTTTGCGTATCAACAAGTTTCAACAAAATAGAGGCACTCAGACCATCACCTTTACCATACTTCTAAAATGCCCATTGCTTCAACACTGACTTCAAATCTTTTAATTTTTCCTGCAAAACAAATAAATGGTTACCTCTCTTTGTTATGTTCCAAACTTTAGCAACAGTAAGTTTAAAGTCAGGTTCAAGAACCCAAGAGTTAAAAAATTTAAAATTTGTTTTCCCTCTCATGTCCATTTCACGAAGGTGGATAATTTGCGGGGAGTGGTCAGAGAGGATTGGAGGGGGAAGGAAAGTATTCAGGAGAGGCCATTTGAGAAGGGTTTTTGGTTGGAAAAGGTATACGTTATAAGTTAATTATAACCTAAACTTACGTGCAAGGTTGAAATTGGATCTAATTGGAAACTTATTTTTTAAATTGGATTATAGAAAGATTATTTTAAGAAAATATTTTCAACTATAATTAGTAGAATGACTTACATTTAAGATTTGAGACAGAGATTTGTCTAAGGAATTATAAAGTTAAGTAAATCAAGGTGATAGAAAAATTTTGAATTATAAAAGGTGAATTTGAATAGTGAGTCAATTGGAAATTTATAATAGTAGGACTTATTGAGATAAATGAAATCAAATTTTATTTATTATGTTAAATTAAGAATTACGTTGAAATAGGATATTTATGTGATAATTTTTAATCCAAAGGGTAAACTCTTATATTTGAGATTAATGAAAGGAATAAATATAGGTTGATTCAATAAAAAAGGAAGTTTTGGAAATTTATCAACAATTTTGGATTTTATGGAATTGAATATTTATATTGATTTAATCTTGAATAAATTGATATTTAAAATTTGTTAAATCATTTTAAATATTGAGAAAATAGTACTAAATCGATTGCAATAGATATAAATAAATTTTTACGTTAATGTTAATATAAAGTACTTTTTGAAGATAACGTCAAATTCATTTATGGAGATTTAGTTAAATGGGAACTTTGATTTTGAGAAATAAAAGCGTATTAATGTGACTAAAGGTTAGAGTATGATTATTGTATGTTGCCTATTTTGGTAGATTGTTAATTTACAATTTTGAAATCAGTTACAATAATTTTTAGTTGAGTATTGCATTAATGTTAATTAAAGTAGTATTTGTAACAATGTTAAGACTTTCGTATTGGATAGTTTGTTGTAATATAAGACTTGGAAATAAAGTTATTAACGTATTGGAAAACAATTACATTTGATGAAATTAAATGTTGAATTATTACATAGATAAGAATTTAGATGAAATGGATTAATTTATGAAATAAAATGGTAAGTAATTATAATATTGTTATTAATAATAGACGTTACTTTAAGGATAATTAATGTAGTAACGTAAGGTGAAAATGTAAATTAAAAGGGAAACGTAAAATTTAGTTAAGGTAGTAATTTATGAATTGGGAATAAAATTCAAATGTTATATTAGTCTGTAAATCATTTTGGGAATAAAATTTTATTTAATTGGGGTAAATTGATATATACTAATGTTAAATATATACATAAGATGATGATTGATTTAATAAAGAGAAATGAATACGAATGGTATAAAATTTCATTTGAAATAAGATTTTATAATTTATTGAATTTACTTTAATTAAAGGTAAACACTAAATTTTTTGCATAAATCTTTATTTGATATGGAGGTTTGGTTAATAAATTTGAAGCTAATTGCAATCAGAAATGATAGGAATGGTAAGTTGACCATTTATTCATAATAAGATCTAAAAATCAAATAAATGGATTATTGGAATTTAAATTTGAGAAATTGTGAATTCATTTAAATTCGGATCCATCTGTCTATTCCAACTTCATCTATAAATACCCCGCTAAACCCTAGCCTCCACCTATTCTCATTTGTCTGTGCGTAAAATTTCATCAGCTCCTTCTCCTCCTCAATGGTAGACAAACAAAGCTTAGATCCAAATAAAAATTCCAAACCAAATCAAAAGCTAAAATTCAAACTTCTCAGAAAAATCTGAAAGCAAAACGCATGAGGGGGAGAGGGGAAGAAAGGGGGATGACGTGGCGCTTGAAGGTGTTCTTTTATTTCTATTCTTTTTTTTTGAAATTTCAATCACCATTAATGCGTATAACTTTCTCCTACGAACTCCGTTTCATGCAAGATTTTTTTTGTTAGGATCGTAATAAAATTCTAGATCTTTTGACACTGGTTTGGACAGATTTGGAGATCATCGAATTTTTGGATTTAAATCGGATTTTTAGTTCTATTTAAATTCAAAAGGTGAGTGTTTTAACCCACTCACAATTTCTAAAATTTCTTGTGTTTGTTAATTTAATTTTAGATATGGGTAGAAATTTTTTTATGACTGTTGGCATGTTTTATTCACTATTTCTGTTTAAATGCATTTATTTAATATAACTGTAAATTTATTTATTTGTTGCATATAAATTTGACAGTTAGAATTTATTTAATTTCATATTAACTGCCAGTCATAGTTATGTTAAATTTTTATTTCATATTAACTGCCAGTTAAATTTACGTTTATTTTTTGCATATAAACTGCCAATTAACAATTATTAAATTTATTTTGAGTATAAACTGATAATTGATACCATTATTTATCACCTGTTATGTATTGATGATTGTTTGAAATTGGATGATGACTGTGATAAATGGATGTATGATTTGATGGATGAATGGATGATTATTTTTATTAATTGCAAGTTGCTACGCATTTCATTCATTCGGGATTGCGGTTTGAAATGATATATAACCGCATTTTTTTCATTTTAAATTGCGGATTGAAATGATAAACATCCGTATCACTTGACCATAGGATAGAAAATTATATACAGGCACCGCGGTAAATATATAAAATTATTTTTGAAATGTTTTTCTAGGGTTTTGTAAAGTTATATATATATGGTCTATAAGATATTGATTTGGTTATTGATAAAGGCTATTATATATATATAGTAATTACTGGTTTTTAAGCTTTGTATAAATTTGATTTGAAGTTTAAATAAAGTTTGATTTTAAGATCAAATAAGATTAAACATTTATTTAAAATTTAATTTCTGGAGTTTTATGACTTAAATGAGAATAGATTTGGAAGATGAATATTAAGTTAAATTGAAATTTAATAAAAATTAAAATTTTCAAAGGATATGATTTTTATAACTTGATTTTTGTGTAATGTGATTTTAATGAATATCAGGTTGATTAAATGAATATATAATAAATTGAAAGATGATCCAGTTATATGAAGTTAAAGGTTTTCTTAAATTATATTGAATTCATTAAGCAAACATTTCTAGTCTAAATAATAAGTAACTGAATTTGATATATATATGGAATTGTCAAATGAGTCTGTTTGAAATGGTGAAATATTTAAAGCCTTGAAACATAAGAATTGAAATGGTATTTGGAAGTTCAAATCGATATTTGAAATTGATTTATGAAATCTAAAGAAGCTATTTTGTTTATAAAAGTAATTTAATATTTAACCATTTAAGAGATGGAAATTTTGTTTCAAAGCTATGTTTTCAAGGTAGTATAATTTGGAAATATTATATTCAAGAGTTTTGATTTCTAAATATTTTACTTTGGCAACCCTATGATTTTGGAAAGTATATATATTGGAAAATAAATGATATCGTATTGATTTGGGGTTTTAAGAATAAATGATATCGGGTTTATATGGGTTTTAAATGGATATTTTATTATGGTTTTAAAAGTATAATTTTTTTTAATAACCGCGGTGTTATAATAACGGTTGGTTGGAAAAGAGACCAGGATCGGATATGGACATACTCTCTGTCGATACCGAAAACCACTTTGACTAACCGTGTATGCGGTGGAGATTCCAAAATGAAGTAAGTTGGTGGCGGCGTTTCCTGTAAGGTAAATACGTGGACCCAACTCCCGTGAGTTGGCATAAGGTGGCTTAAACAGGAGCGATTGACGGGTTAATGAGGTAGCACCTCTGATCGGACACTTCCCTTCGATACTATAATCTAACTTTGCATTTTTCGGTGGCCACCTTCACTTTTGATTTCTTTGATGTGGGGAGTTTGTTCGAGGTGGGTGGCAGCGGCGCGCTGCGCGTTTCCATCGGCCCGGAAGCGTAATTGGTATATCTACCCTGGCATTGCCTAGTTGTGCCGTGTCACCTACCCTACCGCGCCTTTACTACGAGTTTCTATTTGTGTCGTACCTATGGAGTATCCTCTGGTAGCCTCCCGATCAGGAGGTATTACGGTACTGTATAGACTATTGGCATTATTTGTGTTAAGGGCTATATGGGTAACCCCTTAACGCTATTAAAAAGTAAGTTTATTTTACAAATAGACACTATTATAATAGCGCAATATACTATATAGTAAATAGTTTAACGGATCCTTAGGAGATGTGAATCCCGAGCATCTCTTGAGTTACTGCACTCATATTTATTTATGTTAATTTAACTTACATAAGATCTTTTAGTTCTGACAAGAGTGTTTTGTCTTTTCAATTCGCTCGGGTCAGTCCGAGCGTTTCAAGATTTGAAGATTTAGCTCTAGAGGACGAAGACGAAGATGTATATTATTATTATTTATACTAGTACACTATACACTGTTCCGCTGCATTGTTGTTGGTATGTGTAACTCTGATATGTATTATATGAATGTTTTGTAAACAGATTTATAAACTGTATATTTTATTATTATATTTTATCCTTCCGCTGCGAGATTCTGTTTTCTTTTATTTCTTTCTTATTTTTCTTATTTACCCTATAACAATCCGCCCTTCCGTATGGATTGAATCGGCATGTGTGTCTGTTTAAATCGTGCGAAAAGGCGGGACGTTACAATTCAATCTCTTATTTTAATTAAAGGTTTCAATTATTAATTAGTGACATTCTATTTCACTACAATAATTGAAACGATTAATTAACATAAACTTAAGAACTAAATACCGAGTTAAATTTCAAATCATTTTAAAATAATAGATAAATGTATATACTTATAATTTTTATATCCGATTAAATTTAAAACAATTTGAAATTTATATTTGTTTATAGAAGTAAATCTACAGTAAAACTACTACAGTGGCCTTCCCTCTTAGAAACTCGAAAATAAATGTCGATGATGCGTGCACTCATCACCGAAATTATTTTCCAAAGATAGAGAGGGGAGTACATAACTTATTTCTTTCCAAAATTTCTTTAAAACAATTCCTTCAAATCATATTGAAATATTTATATCAGAAAATACTTCTAATAATATTATTAGTACATTCCAAAATCATTCGAAAGAAATTTTCAAAACCCCGGAACTTAAGTTCTAAATTTCCAATTTACTCTAATTTTATTTTATTTTCTTCAACTCTAGTTTCCAATCAATATTTATAAATTTCACTACCTAACAACCAATATAATACAACCAAAGATATATCTTATTTATAAAAAAAATATTATTTTATACATATAGAAAATATAATAGGAAAAATTATTTCATTCACCTATATTCAAAACAAATATTGTGTCGGTCAGTCCTATTAAGTGTTCAGAGATCCCTATTGATGTCATAGTATCCTATGCGTCAACCTGAATTTATAAATACAAAACAGAACAAAATAACACAACATCAAAACCTTTTTATAACACTAACAAATACGCTCTCCCATATATATACACACACACGCTTAGCGACTCATCAAAGGGTGTTACTACCCTATTAATAAAGAGTCAGACCCTACAAAGCTAAGGTTTTATCGCTAAACCAAAGCTCTGATTCCAGATGTAACATCCCGCCTTTTTGTAAGCTTTAAATAGACGATAAACCAAACACATCATTCTCAAATGATACAAAAGGGCGAATTGTTATTGGGGTGAATAAGAAAAGCAAAGAAAGAAATAAAACAAAACAGAATCTTGCAGCGGAATGACAAAATATAATCATCAAATAACAGTTCATGAAGCTGTTTTACAAAACATTTGATTATACTTATACAATACATATCAAAGTTACACATACTAGAGAATAATAAATAACAATGGAGTGGAACAATGTGATGCAGTGGAATATAATAAATAATAGTAATACAAATCTTCGTCTTTGTCCTTCAGAGATAAAGTCTTCGATCCTGAAATGCTCAGACTGAACCGAGCGAATTGAAAAGACAACACTCGAGTCAGAACTAAAAGATTTTATGTAAGTTAAATCATCGGTAAAGTATGAGTGGAACGGCGTCAGCGATGTTTACGGGATTTGACATCTCCTATACAGTGTCTAACGTAAGTGCAGTAACTTAAGAGATGCTCGGGATTCACATCTCCTATGGATCCGTTAAACTATTTACTATGTAGTAATATTTTACAATTATAATAATGTTTACAGTAAAATAAACTTACTTTTAAATAGTATTGAGTTACCCAATCTCCCCCTTAACACGTAATAGTCCCAGTAGTCCATCTGGTATCATAGTCCTCGATCGGGAAGCCACCAGAGGATACCACACGGGCTACGGGAGAAAACCAAATTCATATAAGACGCGATAGGGTAGTTGACATGGAACACAAGGCAATGCCAGGATAGATATACCAATTGCTATCCGGGCTGATGGTGACGCATAGCACGCAGCTACCGCCCTCCTCGAGCCCCCCTCCAAAAATTAAAGGGCCTAAATCAATCACAAAGTAATAGAATGGTATCTAAGGAGTATGTCCGATAAGAGGGGCTACCTCACTCACCAGAGAATCGCCCCTATTTTAGCCACCCTATGCCAACTCATGGGAGTCTGGTCCACGTATATGCCTCAATAGAACGTCGCCACCATCCTACTTCATTCTGGAATTTCCACCGCATACAAGGTTGTTAAAGTGGTTTTCGGAGTTGGTAGAGAGTATGACAACTTCTGATACCGGTCACTTTAACAACCAAATGTTATTATAACACCGCGGTTATTTCAAAATAATTATACTACAAAACCAAAATATAATATCCATTTCAAAACCATATAAATAATATATCATTTCTGTTTCAAAAACCAATCAATATGATATCATTTAGTAAAACCCAAATCAATATAATATCATTTTTATTTCGAATATATTCTTTCCAAAATCATAGCACTTTCAAAACTACAATATTTCGAAACCAAACGCTTGAAATATAACCTTTCAGAACATAGTACTTCGAATTTCATTGCTTCTAAACCATAACTTCCAAAACTTAAATGGTTTGGATATTCAAACAGTGTATAAAATAAAATAGTTTGAATTCAAAATTACTTTATAAAGTAAAATAATTTCCTCGACTTCACAATTTTATTCACTTTAAATTAGATCTCAATTCATAAATTTCAACTCACATTCAGTTTTCAATAAACCATTTCAATTTCAATATATTCCAACTTTAAGTATTAAACAATTTCAAAACTAAGGTTGGTAATTACGATTCAACGATTAAATTTTTTATTATTTAGTTCTGAAATATTTGCATAATAAATCCATTATCATTTAAATAAAACTCAAATTACAAATAGCTAAATATTTCCTTCAATTTATTTATGCATGGAATATTCGTTTAATTCATCTTATACGAAAATCCAATTATAAAAAAATCATACTTTTAAAATCTCAATTTTATTAAATTTCAAATGAATTTTATATTTATCTTCCCACCTTATTCTCATTTAGTCATTATAAATTCCAAAAATATAATCTAAATAAATACTTAACCATATTATATTAATAAAATCAAAATTTATTATTAAACATATTTTATACTTTAAACCAATTTTATACATAGCTTAGAAAAAGAATTTAACTATATATAAAGTAATATTTATAAAATATCCAATTAATATCTAATGAAACCAATTTTTTTTTACAAAACCATAGAATCATTTCAAAATATTTTTATATATAGGCCACGGTGTCTGTATAATTTTTTTTATCCGATGGTTAAATGATACAGATATTTATCATTTCAATCCGCAATTTAAAATACAAATACGATTATATATCATTTCAAACCACAATCCCAAATGAAATAAAATCCATAACAATGTGCATTTTATAATGATATAAAATACAACATCCATTCATCCAATATCAGTCATCACCCATTTATCTCGATCATCATTCAGTTCAATCAATAACATCAACATAGAACAGAAAATAAACAATGGGTATTTACTGGCAGTTTATATTCAATAATAAATTAATTAACGATTTAACTGGCAGTTTATATGCGATAATAAACTAAATAACAAATTCAAATAAATTCAATTTAACTGAGATGATGATTAAAATATGCCAAACAGTCATAAAAAATTTCAAGTCGCATCATAAATCAATTTAACAAGCATAAGAAATTTTAGAAGTCTTGAGCGGGTTAAAACACTCACCTTTCGAATTTAAATTGAATTTAAATCCAATTTAAACCCAAAATTTGAACAGTCTCCAAATTTTCCCAAACCAGTGTCAAAAATGTCCGAATTATGATAGGGTCTTAGCGGAGAAAACAACGCCCAAATTCGAGTTCGCATGTAGAAGTTACCAACATTTGAAGTTACGCAATTAAAATTTAAATTAAACAAAAATAAATAAAATAATAACTACAGTTACACGTCACCTTCTGAAACCCTAATACGCGCGCGCTACATTTCCTACAGGTCGCGACTTCAGGTAACAGCCGCCACCTAGGGTTGCAGATCGTCGACGCCACGACGATCTTCCACCAGATCAGGCACACCCATTCGATTGCGTAGGTCGAGCCGCCCCCCTCACCGCCTTCGCATCGCTTTCGGTCAGGCCCAGTGCCTTCCACCGCCGCCATCTTCCCATGTCGATTCTAGCGAACCACCTACCCTATGACGAAAACGACCACCACCGTTCGAATTCCCTCGGCCCCCTCTACGCTCCTGCATTACTCGATCGTCGTATAGTCGACGATCCACCGCTAAAACACATAACCACCAACGAACGGTCGGATATTTATCATCGGTTTCGGGGCAACCGATCATTCAAATTGAAAAACAAGTCTCAAATCTGAGATTCGCTCGTTTTGTAACGAACCCGGATTTTTACTAAGTTTAAATTGATAATTAATTTAATTTTTAAATAAAAATTGTGAAATTAATTGGTAAATTGATTGAGTTTCTCTAAATTCGAATAAAATGTGTTTGTTTATTTTATTAAAGCTAAAAAAATAAATATTTAATTAGAAATAGAAATGAAAATATATAAAATAAATTATAAAATATAAAGTAAATACATTAGACAAATTCTAATATCATGTTAACTATATGATTTTATTTATATTACAAAGCAACAAGACTAAAGACAAGAAACAAAAATACATTCAAATAAGTATAGTGGGAAACATGACAATATATATATATATATATATATATATATATATATATGGATGTCTTGCAAAGGAAGAAATGGTATGAATGAAACTTGCAAAAAGAAGAAAATGACATCAATAATTAATGACAATATCTCTAGCACACAAATATATATCTCTCAGCCCCTAAAAAGAAGAAAATATCGGCCTAGTTAACAAGGATAAACAAAAATCTCCGATGATTGTACAAAATAAATATAATCACTTGTCTGTAAGCTTTCTTTCATATATCAACCTGTAACTTGTTTTATAAATATCAACTCCTCATTCAGTTCGTCCATCCAAACTCTGAAAATCTGGAGTAAGTGTTATCTCAAACTTAAACCAAATTCTACATAAATAACAATACAATCAAGACAAACCAGAGATCAAGAGGGAAGTTTCGCAAGCAAAGTTTAAGCCAGTTTCAACATAAATGAAGCTCTGTTTATTTTTTCTTAGAATCTAAGGTGAGTAACATCACTTTAAACAATTTTAAAAAATTATGGATCTGTTACAAGTTATATTAGTGATAAGTATGTTTGAATATAAACATGAATTCTCTGTGTATATTTGGTTGATGGGTGTTTGGTGTATAGGCTGTTGTTTATGTTATATATATGTCCTCTGTTTAAATTCTAAGCACAAGATTTTTAATTCAAAAATCTTTTCCTCTTGTTCTACTTATTGTTTGGACATGGTGTTAAAACAACAATTGTTTGTTATTGCATATATTCAAGATTTATAATTTATTTAAGTTAAATCAACTTGTTAATAACTCTAGGAAGAAGAAACTGAGCAAACTTTTAAAATTAGTCAAAATTCGAATTTCTTAATTCTCGAATTCAGGTTTATAAACCGAATTCGTATACTAAAATATGATTTTTAAAGCATAAATTATAATTTTTAGATCAAGGATTTGAGAGCAGTTCGTTCTTGCTCGAAAATTGGGTTTTGATCAATTTCTGTTGATCGGAGTGTGATTGATGGTTGGGGCTTCGCGTGGAAGTGGAGGGGCCTATGACGAAGGTGGGAAAAATTCTCAGAGATGCTTACGTTCATGGTGGTGATGGCGGCGAGCATTTTTCATTCGTAAACCTAATTTCGGCGAGGCTTAGATTTTCAATTCGTTTGTCGTCTATAATTCATCGAGTGCGACGTGATTCAGGGGGAAGGTAGAGGTCGCGTTGACGAAGTGATGGTGGGAATTTCAGGAGCTTTGGTGGACAAGGTTGCGGAGGCGACGCATTTCCAGGTTTTGGAGGAGTTCCATCTTCTTCTTGTTCTAGGTTTGGGGTTGTACTCGAATTCAATTTCGAGCTTGGGAAGGCTGTTCTTGTTGATTATGTTTGGATGTGGAGGATGTCTCCAATGTGGATGGACCATCGCAGATGGTCAGAAGTGAATAAAGTCAACGTGCATGTGCACGGTGCACTTCATTTTCCAGTGAAGTTATGGTTTGGGGCTATCAGTAGTCTCGAGTTTTACTCGAAGCATGGTGATGTTTGGCTCGTGTTAGGTTAGGGTTGAACTCGAAGTAAAAATAGTGAGCCTAGGGTTGTTTTGTCTTGCTACAGGTTTTAGCAAACCTGACAGTAGAAATTTGAATTTAAAGCAAATTTAAATAGAATTTAAATTGTGGGATAGATTTAAAAATAAGTTTAAATCTAGATGAAGTTAGATTCAAAATGGCTTTGAAATCTTAAAATTTTAAAATGTCTAAAAGAGGGTTTCAGGTTTTTAAAACAAACCAGACAGTTTTTCTAGATTTTAAAATTTAATTTAAAATCTGAAAACAGAATTTAAACTGGGTTTAAATTCAAAATTTAAGTTTAGTTTTCAAATAAACTTTTGAATCTTAAGCTTTTAAATTGAATTGGGATTTTAATTCAAGAATTTAAAATCATGATTTGAAAAGTAAGTTTAAATCAAAATTTTGAATCAAAGTTTAAAGCCAAGTTTAAATCAAATGTTTAGATATGGATTCAAGTTTCTTGAATTCAAATCTGTGATTTAAATCAGTTTTTAAATCTGAATGTTTTAAACAAGTTTAAATCAAATAGCTTTTTAAGTAATTTGTTTTCAAATAAATATTTGAATTGGATTTTGATAAAGTTCTTTTATAAAAAGGATTTAAATGAAAAGTTAAATAATTTGTTTTAACTTGAATTTGCAAGTTAAAATGTAATGTATTTTAAAGCTGAAATTTTAAATAAAAATTTAAGTAATTTAGTTAGAACTTTTCTTATATAGGTTTATAAGTTGATATTTAAATTTGGTTAATGCTGAAATATATAATCATTTTGAATCTTAAATTCAA
This sequence comes from Allium cepa, assembly GCA_030765085.1. NCBI lineage: Eukaryota > Viridiplantae > Streptophyta > Magnoliopsida > Asparagales > Amaryllidaceae > Allium > Allium cepa. Next base: position 59,435,616 of record CM060930.1, read on the forward strand.
AATGAAATTTGAATCTAAATTTAGAAGTGTAATGTTTTAAATACACTTTAATATTAATGAAGTCATTAATAAAGAAATGGATTACCTTGGAGATAATTAAGGTATTAAAATGATTTAATGAATAAGATAATTAAGGAATGACTTATTTATAAATTTATAAATAAATGATTTATAATTAGAGATTAATTAGGAAAGTAATTAAAGAATTGCTATTAGTTAATGAAGGTCATTAACTAAGATTATTTAAATAATTAATTAATGTGATTAATTTCAAAAATTAATTAGATTAATTAATTAATGATAATCATTTATGAAATGGTGTAAGAGTAATTATTTTATGAAAGTAATTAAGAAATTAATTGCTCATTGTAATTAATTGAGTTTAATTTGACTAATTTAAATTAATTGTAAATATTGTGTAGTGGATTGATTTTTTTTCTGATATGTGATTGTGGTTGCTTTGTGCTGCACTGTGATTTGTGATCTGTTCCTATGTGTATGTGAAAACCCTTTTTGCCCGTAAAACAGCATTTAAACTTCAATGCGACAGGGAGTCGGATTATAGTTGGTTATCCGAAACCCACATCGAATCGTAATGGTAAATCTTTTTGATTGATAAATTTACTTTATCTTTGATGATTGATGATGTCACACTATTGAGTGAAACCCCTGGACTACAGCATACACACACAAATATGGATTACAAGTGGAAATTGGTTAAGTCGCAGATTTTTGAAATAGTTTTTGAATTTGAATTTTAAATCCAAATAGTTTTGGAAATAGATTGAGTTTCAAGTAAAAAGTTTTTGAAAAGGAGTTTCCAAGATAAATTTTATTTTTGAACTTGATTACGCCTTGAAGTTTAAATAATTTGATTTAAATTTAAATTCAAAATTTGAAACTGAATTCTATGATTTGAAACTAGGGATTAAAGATGTTATATAAGTTATATATGGGTTAAACCATTTTAAAGGTATTGATTTGGGAATTTGAATTTAATTCAAAGGACTTTAACTGGTGCAAATATAATCGGATTTTTCTGAAACGAAAAATATTTGTTTTCAAATAATATAAGCTTCCACATAAGAAATGAACCTCAAATTTGTGTTAAAAGGATTTCTAGTTTGAAATGAAAATGTTTTTCCAACCTATGGATACGGTTTGAAAGCTATAAGTTAAAACTTTGATTTAAAGATTTAATGAGTTAATCCAATCGAAATGGGAGTTGTTTTGAAATCCGTAAATGGATCTTTGTGAAACTGGGTGAACTGTGTGAAATAAATCATTTTGTTTAAAGATTTGAAATGGTAATTTGTTTAAACCATTTGAAGAAAGGTTTTGGGCTTCGAAGTTGTGACTTAACTGAAATCCCATATCCACATATTTTTAAATATTACGCTCACTATTTGGTTTAGCCGGGAGAGGACCTTGTGTCATATAACCCATTCCGAATAGTGATACGACATTATGGATTGCATTTGAAGACCGGTTTTGAAGACCGGGTATTTATGAGAACGATAGGATAACCTATCTATTTTCTCTGCACCGAGTAGCTATGGTATAGAGATTCCCTAAGTGATGCGAAGTCCGATCGGGATTGTGAATACCTGGATTTGCAAGGGCTTCTTACGAAGTGCCTTCGGTTCTGTTCGAACCTAGAACATAATTGTATGGTTGTATGTCTGACACTACACTTTGAATATAAAGAACATTTCTCTCAAATACATATCTGTTGGTGGCGGAGAATTTATTCTCTTAGCTTAACACTCTTCTCTGAGACGTACGAGCTCAAAGGTTATGTAATTGAAGGTTATCAGTGATATACTCCCAATTTGGTAGTGTGACATGCTGAGTGCTGCTGTGTGATGATGATCATTTGTTGATCATTTGTGATCAAAGCATGGCTTTTGTATGAAGCGTAGTTTGTGGATGAGACTTCATCAGGACCTCACACCTCGGAAATGGTCGAAACAGGAAAGATGCGGCAAGGTTATGAGGTTCGCGTCCTTTGGGGTGTGTCAGTCCCTTCTGGTAAAGGGTGGTATCATGGTATGGAGCCCAAATATTTACCTATATGGTGGCTTCAGTCTCATTTATTGTGTGGTTATTGCTTTGTGGTTTAGTGGTACCTCGGATAAAGGTCCCAAAGGACCGGTGGGTGGCATGCTCGTGTAGTAATTACCTAGTTATAGAGGTAACCAGGCCTGGTGTTGGCAGAGAGCTGGTTAAGTTCTCGGGACGTCCCGCCAGAGGCGTACCCATTGACAGTAGGAAGTTCCTTAGCCCGACCATTTATTGAAAATCCATTCATCCACTACGCACCTTGTATAGTTTTAGTTGTATAACCTGCCATTTACTTATGGTGGTCACCACTGTTTAGATGGAAGCTATAGTAGGCATAGTGCGAAATGCCTATGCTGGCTAAGATTAATATTATACTTTTGAAATATTTTTTGCACTATGCAGTAATAATAATATCAAAGAAATTTCTCGTACCAAGCATGTTTGACTATCATAAGGAGAAATCTTCTCCAATTCTGCGTTTGCATTGTGTGTGTGGCGAGAAGCCTTATGGGGGTTTCATTTTCTAAAAACCATTGTGGATGTAACATCCCAAAATTATCAATTAAAATAAATAATATAATTAAACTCTTGGGGTTTAATTTGAGAATAAATTTGGAAAAAAAATCTAAAACAAATAAAATAAGAGAAAATAATATATGAAATAAATTCCAAATTTATTTTTGGGTTTAAAATATTAAGATAATAAATGTTTGTAAAGGTCATTTGGATTTAAAATGTTTATATTTCAAATTTAAAATTTAAGTTTGGATTTAAATTTGGAATAAATGTTTTAAAAATTTAGTAGCATTAAAAATCATTAAGGAATAAGTATACAATGGTAAAAACAACTTTTCTTTTGACATTGTACGTATGCATATATATACAAATGAATAAAAAATATAAACATGTATGGGTTTATAAAAGTATATATAATATAGAAAATAAAATTTATAAAGTTTTCATTGCTTTGTAAACAACAAAGGCTGAAACATACATTCACAATAAAGTTGAATGATTAACAAAATCTAGTGCTTAAGATATTTCCTTACAAATGGCACAAACCATCATCTCTTTAATGAAAAATTCAAATAAAAAATTCAGGAAAACTCTTCACCTTCCAAATTTGAATTTTTAAATCCCCTAACACCTGATGTTCAGTAATCAAAAGATCTTTGAAATTTCTACTTCAACATTCAAGAAGAAAACTTCAGAAAAAAAATATAAAAGAAAAAAAAGAAACTGTCTTCTTCAATTTCAAAGTAAAATCTGAAGTGTTTCAAACAGTATTGTGATACTTTCAGGTAAGTTTTGTTTTAAAGTTATAGTTTATGAAATTTTGATTTTTAAATCAAGTTTCAACAATCTATTCAAAACTTAAACTGCAGATTTGTAAAGGGGAAGTTTCTGGTTTTAAATGCAGAGCAGTTCTTTTCTATTTCTGGAAGTAAGTTAAAAGGCAAGTAATATTTCATTTTAAAAGCTTGAACTTGAAGTTGTAATTTCTAATGAAGTAAGAGTTTAATTCAACAATATTGAATCTGTTGCAGGAAAAGAAAAAAAATATAGAATTAAAGACTATTACTGGTTTTCAAGTTCAGGAAATGGTTCTCTGTTAAGGATTCAAGCTGTAAGTGATCTGAGAAGATTGTTATTTTTAATGATTAAAAATAAATGAAAAACAACTTGGGGTTTAATACAACCATATCTAATTGTATTGCAGGAAGATCAAGGTTTAATCTTTTTTGGTTTCAAGTTTCAGAAAAAAAGAAAAAAAGAAAAAAAAATCTTCTCTGCTATAAATCTCAAATGTAAGTGCAATGGAAAACCCTATTTTTGATAATTTAAATGCATGAATACAACTACAAATAATCATAGATCTGTACCCTTCAATTTCAGATCAAAAACCCCAAGAGAATTAAAGTAGAAAAAAAGGGAAGTTGTAGGCCTCATCTCTGTTGATAGAACTGTCAGTAATCTTGGGAAAAACAAGTGAGTAAACCCTGTTTTCTTTTATTAGGGTTGCTATGTGTATGTTTTGGGTGATATAGGAAACTTAAATCTTGTTTGCATGCAAGAGATTTGAATGTATGATTGAATGCTTGGTTTGTCATATTGACTGTACAAAATATTAGTCACCGTTTAGTTCCCTCTATTTCTATTTGACCTATGTGATAAACTCTGGTTACTCATACATGATGTTTCAGTTAACAAGTTGGGATCTTTTTGTTTAAACTTACATCATGTCCCAGTAATAAATCAAAAACAAGTCTTTGTAATTGTTTTTACTGGAAAACAGAATCAATTTTTTAGTATCAGCTTCTACAAAGTAAACTATACCAATGTTTTAAATCTCTTTCTCCCTCTCTACTTCTGGAAATGATTTTTTAACAAGCTAAAATAAAATTATGGTTTAACTCTATACTGTTTGTCAGCAATGAATAAAAAAAACAAGTATATGTAACTCTTTCTTTCTGGAAATTGTGAACTCAATTTCATGTAGCTTTCTGTTTACAAGAATAAAGCATATCAAAATCCAACCCAATCTTTCTCTTCTTTATTATTCCTCCTGAAATAAATTTATAACAAGTTGAAAATTTGTGTTTGAGCTTGTACCATGCTTCAGAATAATAATTAAAACAGGTTGTAGTCTTACTGGAAACTTTGGAAGAAAAAAAGAAATTTGTTGTCAAGCTTAAACTCTGGTTATAGAGTGAAACACATCAAAATAAAATATTCTTTTTCCCTCCTTGCTCCTGAAACATGTTAGAAATTTAGATAAAATGATTGTTTAAACATATATTTCATCGAAACAATTAATTAAAGCAAATAAAATAGGTTTTATCTTCACTGGAAGATGTAAACACAGTCACAACTCAAAATAGGTCAAAATTCGAACCTCATGGATTTGAATTTCAGTTACACCATTTGAATCACCACCAAGAAAAATGATTTTAGAAACAAAAATCAAATTTTTCATTGCATATTGCTCTGGAAAATGGGAGTTGATCAAAAAATAAAGTTTTACCAACATCTTATGATCTAAGGGGTTATAGGCGTCGAATTCGTTGTCATGGATGGTTTGGGGGTTCGTGATCATCAGAAAAATGCAGTTTGATTTTTTAAAAACCCAGATTTTGAATTCGAGTTTGTTTTAGGGTTTAAGAACCATTTTGACTCACGTTCGAAAACGTCGATGCTGCGCCGTCCTCACATGATCGGACATCATTCCGATGGAGCCAATCGAAGCGTCGCACGATGTAGGAGCTTCGGTCTAAATTTCACGGCCGCTGACGGTTAGGGGAGGCGGCGCGAGGCGAGTATTTGTCGGCCTGATGCTTTTTTTTGGGTTCTGTTGCTTGATTTTGATTAGGGAGGAGATGGGGTACTTCGATGGATGGAGATGGTTGCTGGGTTGGGGGTTGACGTGCGGCGTTGTCCGTCAGTGGTTGGAATCGCCTCCGGTGCCGGTGCACGTGGCTATGGGGTATGTCAGCGTGATGGGTTGGAAGGGACCAAGACGTAACTCGAAGCACGGCACGGGGAAGTTGAGTGAAAACTCGAAGAAGGACTCAGGGCGTTTTAGCGTGGTGACGGGTTATCTTTAAAACAGAAAAAAAACAAAAAAAATTGCTTCGCTCAGTTCAATATTGGCCTCAACCCGAAGTAAAGGGACAATTGTCTCGGGTACAACCCGAAGCACGTCTCGGGTGTGCAAATGAAACAGCAAAACCCAGGTTTATCCATAAATTGAAAACATAAGTTAAATTCATTTTCTGAAAATAATAATAATAATAATAATAATAATAATAATAATAATGATACTTGTAAATTTAATATCAAACAAATAGTAATTAGAATTCATGGAATTCAAGAATATTTTAAAATTAATAAAAGTTTGTTTTAAAGGATAGCTTAATGACAAATTCAAAAGTAAAGCAAATACCCAAGTGTAACTTAAAAAAAAAATATAAAAAAATTATTTTGAAATCGAAATTAACAATTATGATTTGCAAGGATTTTACAATCTAAAATTAATTAATTAAAGAATATGGAATTTATAAAATATAATTAAAACTTAATTAATAAAAAAAATTAATTAAGAATTCATAAGTTTAAAATAATAAATCAAAGGATAATTAACTAATTAAGCCAATTAAACTAATTTATAATTAAGTAAAATTCAACATTGATTTAAAATAATTAGTAAAGACATTTATATGGCCAATTCACTTTAATCACAATCACTTGAATCAACGATGATTGACCATCATCAAATACTCTATACTGGACTAACATTTTTGTTGTGATGTTGTGATTGCTTTGTGATGGACTATGATCTGAGATTTGTTCCTATATGTATGTGAAAACCCTCTTGCCCGTAAAACGGCATTTATACTTCGATGCGACAGGGAGTCGGATTTCAGTTTTTATCCGAAACCCACATCGAACCTTGAATGTGAACCTTTGTGATTGATATACCCACATGTTTTAAATTTGAGCGCTCACAATTCGGATTAGCCAGGAGAGACCTTTGTGTCATATAACCCATTCCGAATAGTGATTCGACGAATGGATTTCATTTGAAGACTGGCGGTGAAGACCGGGTGTCTTCGAAAACGATAGGATAACCTATCGATTGTCTCTGCACCGAGTTGCGCCGGTATAGGGATTCCCTATGTGATGGGAAGTCCGATCGGGATTGTGGATGCCTGGATTTGCAAGGGCTTCTTCCTTTATTGGACGAAGTACCTTCGGTTCTGTTCGAACCCGGAACAGACTTGTATGGTTGTGTGTCTGACACTATGCTTCGAGATGTAAAGCCAATTTCTTTCAAATACATATCTGTTGGTGGCGGAGAATTTATTCTCCTAGCTTAACACCCTTCTCTGAGACGTACGATCTCAGAGGTTATGTAGTTGAAGGTTATCAGCAATATACTCCCAATTTGGTAGTGTGGCATGCTAAGTGCTGCAGTATAGTGTCGATCATTTGTTGACCATTTCTGATCAAAGCATGGCTTTCGTGTAAAGCGTAGCTTTGTGGATGAGACCTCATCGGACCTCACACCCCGGAAACGGTCGAAACGGGAAATATGCGGCAAGGTAATGAGGGTCGCGCCCTTTAGGATATGTCATTTACTTCTGGAAAAAGGTAGTGTCATGGTATGGAGCCCAGATACTTACCTATGTGGTTGCTTCAATCTCATTATTCTGTGTGGTTGTTGCTTTATGATGGAGGGCCCTCGGATAAAGGTCCCAAAGGACCAGGAGTGGCATACTCGAGTAGTAGTTACCTAGTTACAAAGGTAACCCGGCCTTGTGTTGGCAGAGAGCCGGGTAGGTTCTCGGGACGTCCCGCCAGAGGCGTACTCATGTGGCATAGGAAGTTCCTTAGCCTGACCATTTGTTGGAAATCCAATTCCCAATACAAACCCCGTACGGTTTTAGTTGTATTACCTACCATTTACTTATGGTGGCGCCCCACTGTTTAGATGGTAGCTATAGTAGGCATACGATACTGGTCGTATGTTGGCTAGGATTGATATTATACTTTCGAAATGGCTTTCTACACTATGCACTAGTAATAATATCAATGAATTTTCCCGTATCAAGCATATTTGACTATCATAAGAAGAAATCTCCTCCAATTCTGCGATTGCATTGTGTGTGTGGTGGGAGGTCTTATGTTAGTTTCATTTTCCAAAAGCATATCGGTTTTCTTGTAAAAATATGTTTTATTTGAAAGCAATTATCTTTGTTTACTCATACCAGTCCCATGACTGACCCGGAGTTTATTGTTTCCTTTCTAAACTTTGGGTGCCCACTATTTCTACACGGGCAGCCTAGTAGCAGGTTTTCTGTATTTGGCTCTAGCTACATTTTGGAGTATTTTGGTTTGGAGATTTTTGGTTTTTGGAAGCTCATACCCTAGAGACATTTTGGAAGCTTTTGGATCTCGAGGTGCTTAGTTTGGTGTTCACTATCATTCTCTATCTTTTCGAAGACTTTTGCCACATGATATGTAGTTGTCTATTATGTCATTCTATTTGGAGATGTTATTCATGTATTATGTACTCTGATGTTGTAACAGATATTATTATGATGTTGTATCTGTGATATGATGCATGATATTCATTTTATTTCCGCTGCTTTATATTCATCTAATGTTGTTATAAGCTCCATCCGACTGGAGTTCGATGTTTGAATCATTGACAGTCGAGTACAAGTGAGGTATTTGATGTCAATTTTCGAACGTTGAATTTCGGGTTGTGACACTTTGTATCAGAGCTAAAGGTTGAGTAAGAACTTTAGATACGGAGTATAACACATTAGATGGCTCATTAGAGATAGGGTGAAGTATACCCTAGAATGAGTATAATCGATCAACACCTCAAATTTTTTCTTAGTCTATTTCCTTTAATTGCTGATATTTCTTAAGATATCTCGTCCAGATATCTAAGCCAATTTTCTTACTAATTACAGATAGTAAGGATGAGAGGCCGAAGAGGCAGAGTTGGGGGGTGAGGAAACGCCACTGCACCTAGCCAAGTTCCCCCTACAACCGAGGCAGCTTTACCTATTCAGAATCAGCCGAATCTGGCTGACTTATATAAGAACTTCACAAGGCTTAGGGGTAAGCCATTCACCGGCAAAGAGACGATTTTTGAGGCCCAGGCATGGATTAGATCTTGTGAGAAAATCTTTAAGGGGCTTAAGCTACAAGATGATCAGATGTGTCTCATAGCTACTTGGCAACTTCAGGATGAAGCTTCAGCTTGGTGGGAGACAGTCACTGTTGACGAGCCTGAAGATGAGTTCACTTGGGGCAGATTCAAGGAAGTATTTGAGAAGCGCTATATGCCATCAGCTGGGATTTCTCGTATGTACCAGGAGTTCATGGACTTAAAGCAAGGAAGTTTATCATTCGAGGAGTATCTCAACAAATGCAATGAATTGTCCCGCTTTGGCCCAGAATTAGTGAACACACCTTTGAAGAAGAATGAGAGATCCATTCGTGGGATGAATAAAAAGTTCCACGAAAGGATGACTGGCCACGTAAAAGAATCCTTCTCAAATTTGGTTGATATGGGATACCGTTATGCTACACTAGACATGCAAGAAGCACCAAGGGAGAAAGGAAACTCAAGCAATCAGAATTGGAAGAAGAGGAAATTCGGAGGCAAGAAACCATGGCAAGGCAAGGAGAGAAAGAAGTGCAATCAAGGGAGCACAACAGAGAATGTCACTTGCTATAATTGCTTGGAGAAAGGACACTATTCTAACAGCTGCAAGAAGCCAAAGAGAGATCAATCCGCTCAAGCAAAACCCAGAAAGTGCTATTATTGTCAAAAGGTGGGACATGAAGTAAAAGACTGCCCAACTATGAAGCAAGCCCAGACAGCTAAAGTGTACTCAGTCAAAGGCAAGCCTACATCTTCCAAAACAGAAAAGGGAAAGGGAGTTCTGGAAGGTAATCTTACCATTTATGATAGCATTGTTAGAGTTCTTTTTGATACTGGCGCTACACATAGTTTTATCTCTCAACAAGCTATTAATGAATTGAATATTGAACCTCATTTTGTTGATGAGCATATATGTGTAAGGAATCCAGTTGGAGGTCCCGCAAAGCTCTGTCTTCGATGTAGAGATGTTCCTATCTCATATTCTTGCCATAAATTCCCTATTAGTCCTTTTGTTCTAGACTTCAACGAGTTTGAAGTCTTACTCTGAATGGAGTGGCTAGCAAAATATGAAGCCAAATTGGATTGCAATAATCGGTTGATTTCAATCAAAACCGAATTTGGGGATTTCATCGAAATTTCTTGTGAGGACCCTAATCCTAAAAGGGAAGGGTTGATGTATAATTTGGGTTATCCTGAACCCAGCTTGGATTCCATTCCTATTGTTAGAGATTTTCCAGATGTATTTGAAGAAGTGAAATCTTTACCTCCTCACCGAGAAATAGAATTCAGAACCGACCTTATGCCTAATGCTCGTCCTTTCGTTCATGCAAGTCGCAGTATGGAACCTAGGGAAAGGGTTGAATTAGTCGAGCAAACTAGAGATTTACTAGAAAAAGGGTTGATTCGACCTAGTGTTTCTGAATGGGGCTCGGCCGTCGTATTTGTTGCTAAGTCAGACGGATCTTTGAGGTTGTGCGTGGATTACCGCGATCTCAATAAGCAGACTCTCAAGAATAAATTCTCATTGCCCAAAATTGATGATTTATTCGACCAGTTGCACGACGCTTGTTTCTTTTCGAAGATGGATCTAGCCCAAGGATTCCATCAATTACGAATCACCGAAGACTGTATTCATTTGACAGCTTTTAGGGGTCCCAATATGTTCTACGAATGGTTAGTCATGCCTTTCGGGCTAACCAATGCCCCAGCATACTTTGTGGACCTTATGACTCGTGTGTTTCGGGATGTATTGAATAAAGTTGTGCTCGTATTTATTGATGATATTTTGATCTATTCCAAGACCGAAGAGGAGCATGCCGAACACCTTAGAATTGTCTTGGAGATATTGAGGAGAAACATTATATATGCCAAATTTTCCAAATGCCACTTTTGGGTCAAAGAAGTCAAATTTCTTGGCCATATTGTTAATGAAGAAGGAATTTCTGTTGATCCTAGCAAAATTTCAGCCATTCTTGGTTGGAGGAGTCCTACTACCCCAAAGGAAGTTCGAAGCTTTTTAGGCCTAGCAGGTTATTATCGGAAGTTTGTGCAGGACTTTTCGAAGTTAGCTAGTCCATTGACCAGGCTAACAATGAAGAATGCAAAGTTCAATTGGACTTCAAAATGTGAGGAAGCTTTTGAGGAGTTGAAGAAGAGATTAACCACCGCTCCTGTTCTCGCTATTATCAACGGGAATCGGGGTTTATCCGTTTATACCGATGCTTGCGGTGAAGGCTTGGGTGCAGTATTGATGCAAAACGGAAAGGTGATTGCCTACGCGAGTAGACAATTACGTCCTCATGAAAGAAATTATCCGACCCATGATTTGGAGCTTCTAGCTATTATCTTCGCTTTAAAAATATGGCGACATTATCTTCTGGGTAAGAATCTTTTCAGCTTTCTTAACAATCTACGAATTTAATTTAATTCAACTTAACAAATACACTTATCGAACTCTCTTTATTTCAAGGTGAAAAATTCGAATTATTCACCGACCATAAATCCTTGAAATATCCCTTCACCCAGAAAGATCTGAATTTGCGACAACAACGTTGGCTGGAATTTCTGGCATCTTATGACCTAGACATTCTATATACACCCGGAAAAGCCAATGTGGTTGCCGATGCTTTAAGCAGAAGACACGCTGTTCTCGCACACCTTGTTATTGCCCCTACTCTTCTTAAGAGGATTGCAAAACAGCAGACCGAAGACAAATTTTTTCAGGAAATTCGTAGAAGAATAGTTCGAGGAGAGAATTCCAGTTTGGAAATTGATGATAATGAAGTTATAAAGATGATAGGCAGAATTTGTGTCCCCGACATTCCAGATTTGAAACGAGAAGTGTTAGATGAATGTCACAAATCAAAATTCAGCATCCATCCAGGAGTCAACAAGATGTATAGAGATATCAAAAGAACTTTCTGGTGGAAGACGATGAAGAGGGATATATCTATTTATGTGAGTCGCTGCGCTACTTGCCAACAAATCAAGAGTGACCAAAAGAAGATAGCGGGTTTGCTTCAGCCTTTAGAGGTGCCCAAGTGGAAATGGGACCAAGTGTCGATGGATTTCATCGGCCCTTTGCCTCGCACTCGAAAGGGTAATGAAGCGATTTGGGCCATTGTGGACCGTTTTACTAAGTCAGCCCACTTCTTGCCAGTAAAAGCTACCCGCACGGCTGCAAGTCTAGCTAATTGGTATGTGAAAGAAATTATCCGTCTCCATGGCATTCCTAGTAGCATAGTGAGTGATCGTGACCCGATATTCACTAGTAGATTTTTGGAGGCATTTCAAGACGCATTGGGAACCAAGCTGCATTTCAGTACTGCTTATCACCCACAGTCTGATGGGCAGACAGAAAGGATCAATCGAATCTTGGAGGACCTATTGCGAGCTTGTATTCTTGATTTTAGTGGTTCTTGGGAGGATCATTTGCTTCTGGTCGAGTTCTCCTATAACAACAACTATCAGGCCAGTATCGAGATGGCTCCCTTTGAGGCTTTATATGGCCGACCATGTCGATCACCGGCATGCTGGATTGAGGCAGGTGATAGACTTATTCTTAGACCGGACATGATTAAAGAAGCCACCGAGAAAGTTGATTTTACTCGAAAAAAATTGAAGACAGCTCAAAGTCGTCAAAAGTGCTATTACGATCATAGAAGACGGGATTTGGAATTCCAGGTTGGGGACTCTGTTTTTCTTAAAGTATCTCCTATGAGAGGTGTATTGAGATTTGGGAAGACCGGTAAGCTAGCACCACTATATATTGGTCCCTTTCCTATTCTGGAGAGGATTGGTTCTCTAGCCTATCATGTGCAGTTTCCTAGCTGGTTATCGGGTGTGCATGATGTATTCCACATTTCTAGCCTTTAGAAGTATGTGCACGATCCGGACAGTATTATTGAAGAAGCTGCCCAACAAGATCTTGACATCACTCCCAATCTAACCGTTAAAAGAGAACCGATAAAGATTGTGGATCGTGAGGAGAAGCAATTAAGGAACAAGGTTGTAAAGCTAGTAAAAGTTCAGTGAAGTGGCGATCCATAGGACTGCACTTGGGAAACTGAAGATAATATGCAGAAATCTTACCCCAAATGCAGAGTGGATGTCTCGGCTTAGCCGGTAAGCCATTCCTTATTCTTTTTAAATCGTGTATTCTTTGTCTATTTATCTCTCTTTCAATTTCGAGGACGAAATTTTCTTAAGGAGGGGGTATTTGTAACATCCCAAAATTATCAATTAAAATAAATAATATATTTAAACTCTTGGGGTTTAATTTGAGAATAAATTTGAAAAAAAATATAAAACAAATAAAATAAGAGAAAATAATATATGAAATAAACTCCAAATTTATTTTTGGGTTTAAAATATTGAGATAATAAATGTTTGTAAAGGTCATTTGGATTTAAAATGTTTATATTTCAAGTTTAAAATTTAAGTTTGGATTTAAATTTGGAATAAATGTTTTAACAATTTAGTAGCATTAAAAATCATTAAGGAATAAGTATACAATGGTAAAAACAACTTTTCTTTTGACATTGTGCATACACATATATATACAAATGAATAAAAAATATATACATGTATGAGTTTATAAAAGTATATGTAATATAGAAAATAAAAGTTATAAAGTTTTCATTGCTTTGTAAACAACAAAGGATGAAACATACATTCACAATAAAGTTGTATGATTAAGAAAATCTAGTGCTTAGGATATTTCCTTACAAATGGCACAAACCATCATCTCTTTAATAAAATATTCAAATAAAAAAATTCAGGAAAACTCTTCACCTTCCAAATTTGAATTTTTAAATCCCCTAACACCTGATGTTCAGTAATCAAAAGATCTTTGAAATTTCTACTTCAACATTCAAGAAGAAAACTTCAGAAAAAAAATAGAAAAGAAAAAAAAGAAACTGTCTTCTTCAATTTCAAAGTAAAATCTGAAGTGTTTCAAATAGTATTGTGATACTTTCAGGTAAGTTTTGTTTTAAAGTTTATAGTTTATGAAATTTTGATTTTTAAATCAAGTTTCAACAATCTATTCAAAACTTAAACTGCAGATTTGTAGAGGGGAAGTTTCTGGTTTTAAATGCAGAGCAGTTCTTTTCTATTTATGGAAGTAAGTTAAAAGGCAAGTAAATTTCATTTTAAAAGCTTGAACTTGAAGTTGTAATTTCTAATGAAGTAAGAGTTTAATTCAACAATATTGAATCTGTTGCAGGAAAAGAAAAAAAATATAGAATTAAAGGCTATTACTGGTTTTCAAGTTCAGGAAATGGTTCTCTGTTAAGGATTCAAGCTGTAAGTGATCTGAGAAGATTGCTATTTTTAATGATTAAAAATAAATGAAAAACAACTTAGGATTTAATACAACCATATCTAATTATATTGCAGGAAGATCAAGGTTTAATCTTTTTTGGTTTCAAGTTTCAGAAAAAAAGAAAAAAAGTAAAAAAAATCTTCTCTGCTGTAAATCTCAAATGTAAGTGCAATGGAAAACCCTGTTTTTGATAATTTAAATGCATGAATACAACTACAAATAATCATAGATCTGTACCCATCAATTTCAGATCTAAAACCCCAAGAGAATTTAAGTAGAAAAAAAAGGGAAGTTGCATGCCTCATCTCTGTTGATAGAACTGTCAGTAATCTTGGGAAAAACAAGTGAGTAAACCCTGTTTTCTTTTATTATGTTTGCTATGTGTATGTTTTGGGTGATATAGGAAAATTAAATCTTGTTTGCATGCAAGAGATTTGAATGTATGATTGAATGCTTGGTTTGTCATGTTGACTGTACAAAATATTAGTCAATGTTTAATTCCCTCTGTTTCTATTTGACCTGTGTGATAAACTCTGGTTACTCATACATGATGTTTCAGTTAACAAGCCGGGGTCTTTTTGTTTAAACTTACATCATGTCCCAGTAATAAATCAAAAACAAGTCTTTGTAATTGTTTTTACTGGAAAACAGAATCATTTTTTTAGTATCAGCTTCTACAAAGTAAACCATACCAAAGTTTTAAATCTCTTTCTCCCTCTCTACTTCTAGAAATGATTTTTTAACAAGCTAAAATAAAATAAAATTATGGTTTAACTCTATACTGTGTGTTAGCAATGAATAAAAAAAAACAAGTATATGTAACTCTTTCTTTCTGGAAACTGTGAACTCAATTTCATGTAGCTTTCTGTTTACAAAAATAAAGCATATCAAAATCCAACCCAATCTTTCTCTTCTTTATTATTCCTTCTGAAATAAATTTATAACAAGTTGAAAATTTGTGTTTGAGCTTGCACCATGCTTTTGAATACTAATTAAAACAGGTTGTAGTTTTACTGGAAACTTTGGAAGAAAAAACGAAATTTGTTGTCAAGCTTAAACTCTGGTTACAGAATGAAACACATCCAAATACAATATTCTTTTTCCCTCCTTGCTTCTGAAACATGTTAGAAATTTAGATAACATGATTGTTTAAACTTGTATTTCATCTAAACAATTAATTAAAGCAAATAAAACAGGTTTTATCTTCACTGGAAGATGTAAACACAGTCACAACTCAAAATAGGTGAAAATTCGAACCTCATGGATTTGAATTTCAGTAACACCATTTGAATCACCACCAAGAAAAATGATTTTAGAAACAAAAATCAAATTTTTTCATTGCATATTGCTCAGGAAAATGGGAGTTGATCGGAAAATAAAGTTTTACCAAAATATGATGATCTAATGGGTTGTAGGCCTCGAATTCGCTGTCGTAGATGGTTTGGGGGTTCGTGATCACCAGAAAAATGCAGTTTGATTTTTTAAAAACCCAGATTTTTAATTCGAGTTTGTTTTAGGGTTTAAGAACCATTTTGATTCACGTTCGAAAACGTCGATGCAGCGCCGTCCTCAGATGATCGGACATCGTGTCGATGGAGCCAATCGAAGCATCGCACGATGTAGGAGCTTCGGTCTAAATTTCACGGCCGCTGACGGTTAGGGGAGGCTGCGCGAGGCGAGTACGTGTCGGCCTGATGCTTTTTTTTCGGTTATGTTGCTTGACTTTTATTGGGGAGGAGATGGGGTACTTCGATGGATGGAGATGGTTACTGAGTTGGGGGTTGACGTGCGGCGATGTTCACCAGTGGTTGGAATCGCCTCCGGTGCCGGTGCACGTGCACGTGGCTATGGGATATGTCAGTGTAATGGGTTGGAAGGGACCGAGACATAACTCGAAGCATGGCATGGGGAAGTTGAGTGAAAACTCGAAGAAGGACTCGGGGCGTTTTAGCGTGTTGACGGGTTAACTTTAAAACAGAAAAAAAACAAAAAAATTATTTCGCTCAGGTCAATATTGGCCTCAACCCGAAGTAAAGGGATGATTATATCGGGTACAACCCGAAGCACGTCTCGGGTGTGCAAATGAAACAGCAAAACCCAGGTTTATCCACAAATTGAAAACATAAGTTAAATTCATTTTCTCCAATAATAATAATAATAATAATGATACTTGTAAATTGAATATCAAACAAATAGTAATTAGAATTCATGGAATTCAAGAATATTTTAAAATTAATAAAAGTTTGTATTAAAGGATAGCTTAATGAAAAATTCAAAAGTAAAGCAAATATCCAGGTGTAACTTAAGAAAAACAATTATATATAAAAAAACAAATTTATTTTGAAATCGAAATTAACAATTAATGATTTGCAATGATTTTGCAATCTAAAATTAATTAATTAAAGAATAGGGAATTTATAAAACATAATTAAAACTTAATTAATAAAAAAAATTAATTAAGAATTCATAGGTTTAAAATAATAAATCAAAGGATAATTAACTAATTAAGCTAATTAAACTAATTTATAATTAAGTAAAATTCAACATTGATTTAAAATAATTAGTAAATACATTTATATGGCCAATTCACTTTAATCACAATCACTTGAATCAACGATGATCGACCATCATCAAATACTCTATACTGGATTGACATTTTTGTTGTAATGCTGTGATTGCTTTGTGATGGACTGTGCTTGAGATTTGTTCCTATATGTATGTGAAAACCCTTTTGCCCGAAAACGGCATTTATACTTCGATGCGACAGGGTGTCGGATTTCAGTTTGTTATCTGAAACCCACATCGAACCTTGAATGTGAACCTTTGTGATTGATACACCCACAAGTTTTAAATTTGAGCGCTCACTATTCGGATTAGCCGGGAGAGGACCTTTATGTCATATAACCCATTCCAAATAGTGATTCGACGAATGGATTGCATTTGAAGACCGGCGGTGAAGATCGGGTGTCTTCGAAAACGATAGGATAACCTATCGATTGTCTCTGTACCGAGTTGCTTCGATATAGGGATTCCCTTAGTGATGGGAAGTCCGATCGGGATTGTGGATGCCCGGATTTGGAAGGGCTTCTTCCTTTATTGGACGAAGTGCCTTCGGTTCTGTTCGAACCCGCAACAGACTTGTATGGTCGTGTGTCTGACACTACGCTTTGATATATAAAGCCGATTTCTTTCAAATACATATCTGTTGGTGGTGGAGAATTTATTCTCTTAGATTAACACCAATCTATCAGACGTACGAGCTCAAAGGTTATGTAGTTGAAGGTTATCAGCAATATACTCCCAATTTGGTAGTGTGGCATGCTAAGTGCTACTGTATAGTGATGATCATTTGTGATCAAAGCATGGCTTTCATGTAAAGCGTAGCTTTGTGGACGAGACCTCATCGGACCTCACACCCCGGAAATGGTGGAAACAGGAAAGATGCGGCAAGGTTATGAGGGTCGCGCCATTTAGGGTATGTCATTTCCTTCTGGAAAAAGGTAGTGTCATGGTATGGAGCCCAGATACTTACCTATGTGGTTGCTTCAATCTCATTATTTTGTGTGGTTGTTGCTTTATGATGAAGGGCCCTCGGATAAAGGTCCCAAAGGACCGAGGAGTGGCATACTCGACTAGCAGTTACCTAGTTACAGAGGTAACCCGGCCTTGTGTTGGCAGAGAGCCGGGTAGGTTCTCGGGACGTCCCGCCAGAGGCGTACCCATGTGGCATAGGAAGTTCCTTAGCCTGACCATTTGTTGGAAATCCAATTCCCAATACGCACCCCGTACAGTTTTAGTTGTATTACCTACCATTTACTTATGGTGGCGCCCCACTTTTTAGATGGTAGCTATAGTAGGCATACGATACTGGTCGTATGTTGGCTAGGATTGATATTATACTTTCGAAATAGCTTTCTACACTATGTACTAGTAATAATATTAAAGAACTTTCTCGTATCAAGCATATTTGACTATCATAAGAAGAAATCTCCTCCAGTTCTGCGATTGCATTGTGTGTGTGGCGGGAGGTCTTATGGTAGTTTCATTTTCCAAAAGCATATCGGTTTTCTTGTAAAAATCTGTTTTATTTGAAAGCAGTTATCTTTGTTTACTCATACCAGTCCCTTGACTGACCCGGAGTTTATTGTTTCCTTTCTAAATTCTGGGTGCCCAATATTTCTACACGAGCAGCCTAGTAGCAGGTTTTCTGTATTTGGCTCTAGCTACATTTTGGAGTATTTTGGTTTGGAGATTTTTGGTTTTTGGAAGCTCATACCCTAGAGACATTTTGGAAGCTTTTGGATCTCGAGGTGCTTAGTTTGGTGTTCACTATCATTCTCTATCTTTTTGAAGACTTTTGGCAAATGATATGTAGTTGTTCTATTATGTCATTCTATTTGGAGATATTATTCATGTATTATGTACTCTGATGTTGTAACAGATATTATTATGATGTTGTATCTGTGATATGATGCATGATATTCATTTTATTTCCGCTGCTTTATATTCATCTAATGTTGTTATAAGCTCCATCCGACTAGAGTTCGATGTTTGAATCATTGACAGTCGAGTACAAGTGAGGTATTTGATGTCAATTTTCGAACGTTGAATTTCGGGTCGTGACAGCGGATTTATTTTAAATTCTCCTATTGTTTGTTTTAAAAGATAAACTTTTTTAGTTACTTACACCAGTCCCATGACTGTCTCGGAGTTTATTGTTCCTTTCTGAAACTCTAGGCGCCCGCAATTTTTTTTCACACGGACAGTCTAAAGTTGAGTTTTTCAGATAGTAAGGTTTAGTAGATTATCTGGAGCTAGTTCAGTCTTTGGATCAGGACCGCACTTGCTTATCTTTGTGCATCGTTATTGAGTGCTCGAGTTGGTACTGGATTGGTGCCTTGGAGATGGAGATATTGTTCCGCTGCTGGTGTTATCTTTTCTTTCCGCTGCTATTGTCTTGTAACATATCTCTGATGTGTATTGATACCTATTGTATCATTCTGTTGTGTCATATTATATCAGATATTGTATATGTCATTGTATCAATGTTATATAATAATGATATTCTTTTTCTTCCGCTGTGTTGTACTTAATTGTGTTATAAGCTCCGGCGAACCAGATTCGGCGTTTGGATCTGCGGCATTTGAATATGAGTGTCATATTCGGTGCCGATTTTCGAAGGTCGAGTCAAGATCGTTTCATTTGGTATCAGAGCTGAGGGTTAAAACTTTAGCTCAGGAGTGTAACGCATTAAGTAACTCATTAGAAATAGGGTGAAGTATACCCTAGAATGAGTAATCCTTAAGATATCCGTTCGAACGCCTCAGTGAATTCTCTTACTATCCACTGATAGTAAGTATGAGTGCCAGAAGAGAACGAGATAAGGGACAGGAAATACCATTGTGAATGGTCAATACCCTGCAATAACAGAAACAATTTTTCTCTATCAATTTCCTTTGATTCCATTTCAATTCTTTGTTTGGCTTTGTGGCAGCTCGAGGGAGAAGTTTCAGTGTGATGGTGGCCCTACGAATCTTTGTAAAAAATTCTTACTTCGTATATTCATTGATTTCTTATTAGTTTTTCAATTTAAACTTTAATGAATTTGAAATTTGGAGTAGAAAATTCTAAATAAATTGGAAATTTTAAATTGAATTAAATTTATTAAGAGAATATGAGCCAAATTTGAATTGAATCGATAAAATGATTTTGTTTGAAACCAAATTGGAAATTCTACAGTAGTTTCTTGTGCAATTCAAAGTCCGAAGAGGGACAAGTTATATATACTTCGGGATGTTCCGACCCAAGTTTGGAATCCATATCTTGTGTTTGAGAAATTGTAGGAGATTGAATCTATCTATCTCTTCTTTGGGGTCCGATATATTCTACAAATGGTTAGTTATCCCTTCGAACTAACCGGTGCCCCTGCATATTCATAGATCTGGTGACTCGAATATCTTGTGTAATATTAAATGAGTTTGTTCTCATGTTGTCGATATTCTGATTTGGTAAGCCAAATGCAGAATAGATATCCAGTTTGACCTAGAAAACTGTTTCTCTATCATTCATCTATCTTTATTATCTGCCTGCAAATTTCGGGGACGAAATTTCTTAGTGGTGAATCTGTAACGATCCCTGATTTTTACTACATTTAAATTGATAATTAATTTAATTTTTAAATAAAAATTGTCAAATTAATTGGTAAGTTGATTGAGTTTCTCTAAATTCGAATAAAATGTGTGTGTTCATTTTATTAAAGTTAAAAAAATAAATATTTAAGATAGAAATGAAATGAAAATATATAAGATATATTTGAAAATATAAAGTAAATACATTAGGTAAATTCTAATATCATGTTAACTATAGGATTTTATTTATATTACAAAGCAACAAGACTAAAGACAATGTTAACGCTAAAAATTGAACGCTAACACCCCGGTGTGTAGAAGGTAATTGTGAAAGCACCACCCGTTGGTACGGGAACAAAATATAAGCAGAGAAATCACAGAGAAGCTATAAAAGACACAATATTTATAGTGGTTCGGCTTAAGATCTAGCCTACGTCCACTTTAAAGCTCTTTATTGCTGATTTGATTACAATTCTTTACAACAATCTTCGATTACAACACACTTAGACAAATAGCTCAAACTCTGATGTAGAAGAATCCCTCGAATGCATGGTGAATGAGTTAGATTTCCACTTGAGATTTGTTGAAAAGTCTTTGATGATTGGAGTGATAGAAGTGTTGCTTGAACGTTGCTTGAAGTCGAGTCAATGGCAGAGTAATGGCGTCCAGGAAGTCAGTCCAAAAGTCCCTTGAATGTTGGAGGTGGCCATGTATTTATAGGCAAATTTCTGGGCTGGAATTGTTGATCAAGTCATAAGTCGTGACCGACTCAGGATGAACCGTGACCGACTCAAGATGAGCCGTGACCGACTCACATACCACGAGTCAACAGGCAGCGGCATAGATGTATCGGTATTAAGCTTGTTCCTTGTTCGCTTGAGTCGCCAGCGACTTATGATAGGTCGTTAGTCATCCTGAGTCGTTGAAATCCTTAGGTCGGTCTGCCCCATGAGTCGCTAACTCCATGAGTCGTTAACCCGTTGAGTCGGTCTGCCCCATGAGTCGTTAACCCGTTGAGTCGGTCTGCCCCATGAGTCGCTAACTCCATGAGTCGTTAACTCGTTGAGTCGGTCTGCCCCATGAGTCGCTAACTCCATGAGTCGTTAACTCATTGAGTCGGTCTGCCCCATGAGTCGCTAACTCCATGAGTCGTTAACCCGTTGAGTCGGCCGGCACCTTTAAGTCGCTAAGGTCATAACCCGGTGAGTCGTTATTCCTCCTGAGTCGTTGAGTCGTAACCCTTCAAGGCCGTTAAGTCGGTAACTCCTCAAGGCTGTTGAGTCGGTAACTCCTCAAGGCTGTTGAGTCGGTAACTCCTCAAGGCTGTTGAGTCGGCAACCTGATAAGTTGAGTCGCTGGCTTACTTCACTCTTTAAGTCGTATACCGTTTTGGTCGGGGTGCTGCCCCGCACCCCGCCGGGGGCGCTGCCCCCTGGACCCCTGCGACCTGACCGGTCAGGTCGAACACCGTAGGCGGTGGCGTTGCCCCCGCACCCCCACCTTAGGGGGTTGGCACCCCCCCTGGACCCCCCCTCCGTAGGGGATCTTATCTGAAAATTCATTCAACAGAACTTGCTTTATTGGGAGGTTAAGTCGACCATCCTTCGAGATGAACTATCATTGGCTTCTCGGTCGATTTTTGATACCACTGCCTTGCTGAAAAAGCAGAGTTAACACTTGCCTCTCGAAGCATACGCCTAGGGACTAGGTCGTGTGCTTCGATTCTTCTTAACTCGTGCTTTATTGAGCTGCTGAGCTTGTACTTAGGCAACTTTACTTTGTTTTGTCCTGAAGCCTTTTGAACTTGACCAGAACTTGTTGCATCTCTTTATAGATTATTTTAACAACCTATTAAACGCACCATTTGTAGAAAAATAGGGCGAATATACTCATCACCGATTGCCCATATCGAGTGATGGATTAGATCAAAGAACTGGTATTTTACTGTAAGCAAATTAGTATGGTCTTGATGAAGTGTTGCGAATCAATTGTCTTGAATGAAGTATCAACACAAAGTTTACACAGTTATAACTGCTATCTGCATTGACACCGCACTTACTTTCAAATAACAAGCCTTGAATTCTTCTGTTTTGACATATGCCAACCAGTATTATTTCAAGTATTGCTTTATTTACTTGTTATTTTAGTAGCTTTGCACAACACTTCACACGCTTTTAGAAAACGTGCACCTTTACTTTTGAATATTCAGTTCTTCATATAGAATGTCTTTTCGATAAGAAGAGTAGTGGGGCATACTGGATCTTCCCATTTCTGGGATTTTCAAAATCTGAGTTGTCTGGTACTAATTTCATTCTTTACTTTTGCAGCACTTCCTTCCTCTTTTCGAATATTCCAGTCACAAATCAATTTTTAAAAGACTAAGTGCTGTGACGGTTAAGGAGAGGAGCGTTAAATTTTTTGCTGAAAGATGAAATTTTGCACTAATTCGGATTTTTGCACTCTTTTTGCTCGACTCAGCTTCACGATGCCCCTGGTTTTCAAGCAGAAACTTCAGATGCCCCAACTTTCGCAAAGGAACTTGCATTAATGGAACCTATTGCGGAAGCCTTATTGGTGTAATGTTTTACTCCAGTTGACGGTGTGGGGTCATCCTTCTTGTTTTGCCTTTTGAAACCTGCACGTGCATAACAAATTTTATAGAAACTTTTGTCTGTATTTGAGAATGTATTTATTCCTCATTTTCATACAAGTTTCTTTATTCTCTTTGGATGATATTGCAGTGAGCTTGTGGTACGTTGCTTGGGTACTGCTTTTATTAATGTAGCAATATTATATTGCCCCCATACAACAACTCATTGTAATATTCTCCATTTTGAGGAGATTTTGGAGAACAATTCTTCTGTTTTTAGAAGACTTGTACTCTTACTTTAGAGAATAACTCTTCCATTTTGACAAGGCATGCACTCTTTCTTTAGAGAATAATTTTCCATTTTTGAGGAAATATTATTCTTGCTTTAGTAGAGTGTGCCTTGTGTTGGAGAAGCCTTACTTCTTTTTTTTTTTTTTTTTTTTTTTTGCGCCTCGCTGGAGGGCTTTGATTTGACATTTCAACTCTGGAGAAGTGGGCCTCCACAGAGATTGCACTTCATCTCCGGTGAAATGTGCCCCCGAAGAGGTCTTTATTTGGCATTTCAGTTCTGGAGAAGTGGGCCTCCGAAGAGTTTGCACTTCAGCTCTGGTGAAATGTGCCCCCGAAGAGGTCTTTGTTTGGCATTTCAGCTCTGGAGAAGTGGGCCTCCGAAGAGTTTGCACTTCAGCTCCGGTGAAATGTGCCCCCGAAGAGGTCTTTATTTGGCATTTCAGCTCTGGAGAAGTGGGCCCCCGAAGAGTTTGCACTTCAGCTCCGGTGAAATGTGCCCCCGAAGAGGTCTTTATTTGGCATTTCAGCTCTGGAGAAGTGGGCCTCCGAAGAGTTTGCACTTCAGCTCTGGTGAAATGTGCCCCCGAAGAGGTCTTTATTTGGCATTTCAGCTCTGGAGAAGTGGGCCTCCGAAGAGTTTTCACTTCAGCTCCGGTGAAATGTGCCCCCGAAGAGGTCTTTATTTGGCATTTCAGCTCTGGAGAAGTGGGCCCCCGAAGTGTTTGCACTTCAGCTCCGTGAAATGTGCCCCCGAAGAGGTCTTTATTTGGCATTTCAGCTCTGGAGAAGTGGGCCTCCGAAGAGTTTGCACTTCAGCTCCGGTGAAATGTGCCCCCGAAGAGGTCTTTATTTGGCATTTCAGCTCTGGAGAAGTGGGCCTCCGAAGAGTTTTCACTTCAGCTCTGGTGAAATGTGCCCCCGAAGAGGTCTTTGTTTTGTTTGCGTTTCAACTCTGGTGAAGTGAAATTCCGAAGAGCGGCTGTTACACTTCAACTCCTGGTGAAATGTGCCTCCGAAGAGGTCTTTATTTTGTTTGCATTTCAACTCTGGTGAAGTGAAATTCCGAAGAGCGGCTATTCCACTTCAACTCCTGGTGAAATGTGCCTCCGAAGATTGCTTGGAAGTTACTCTCTCATGGTTGGAGGGTCATGACTCCTCCAATCTTTTTTGGTTGAGTAGAGAACTTTCTTTTTTACGGCATATGCTTCGTTAGAGGTCTTTATCCTCCGAAGAGTTGTGCCTCCAAAGAGGACTTTAGTTGTTCCTTGTCCACTTGCTTATGCCTTGTCAGTGATCCTCTATTTTTTTTTAAGCTTGCACTCCCTTCTCTTACAAGTAGCCTGTTTAATCCAAAGAAGTGTACTTCATTGCTAGGCCAGTTCATGAGAACGGACATAAGCTTCTTAATTGGATGTTTGTTTGTTCAAACTTCTCAATTTATTAGCTAAAGCCCGTTTTCGGCGAAATCATTGACCGTTCAATTGAAGCACTTTTTATCTAGGATTTAAGATCGGGAATTTTGCGACTTGGAATTTGTTTGTTGAATGATAACAAGAATCACTTGGTCTTGTAATGTGCAAGTTATGTTTTCGTTGCCTGCAAAAATTTAAATCGACAATTCAGTAATACATTTAATGTACTTTTCATATCGAAAATAAAGCAAGCATGTAATAATAATAAGGAACACAAGATTTATAGTTTCTATTATTTATTTGCACTGTTTTTACAACGGCATTTTATACAGGGATCATAAATCCAGTATTATTCTATGAATTTTAAGCAAAAGCCATTAAGTGAAATATGGCCATTAGGCATCATCTTCGAGAACAAGGATATTCTCTCCCTCCGGGGCTTGTCTCAAAGCACGAGCATATCTTTCCATCTTGTCCCCACTTCTGTCCGCTGGGTGAGGGCCCCCTATGATAGCATTAATGATAAGCCTCTCAGATCCATGCGTTGCAGTTCTTTCATTTGGGCCGTAATGATGAGTGAGAAGTATTTGCCCCTGAGTGGATGAGGATGGATCATTCCTGTTTCTCCGGACATATTGCTGAAGTCTATTCTCTTTCAATAGCTTCTCAATTAGATCCTTCAAATGGCGACACTCGTCAGTGTCATGGCCAGGTTGATTGTGGAATTTACAGAATCTTTCACTTTGCGTGGCATTTTTCCTAAGTCTCAACTTTTGTGGCTTAGGATATTCAACAATATCCTTTGTTGCTAAGAAAATGTTCTCTGGAGTATCAGTTAAGGGAGTATAATCCGATGGTTCAAAGTGGCAGTTTTTCTTTGGATTTCCCTGCTTTTTCCCATCATCATTCTTCCTTTTCTGTCCTCCAGACTCTCCTTTATTAGAAGCAACATTGACATTCTGAATTTCGGTCACGACTGCTTTTGTTGGCACAGGAAAGCTTTCCAAGCGCATAAACTCGTCGGCCTTCTTATAGAATTTCTCAAGTGAGTTTGGCTCCTTCATTTTTAGCCATTTGCCAAATTCACTCGATTTATCGATAGCCCGCATCAGGTAAGTCAAAACCATCCGTGGCTCTGCGTTATCAACCTCGGCCAAGGCTATATTGAAGCGGTTTAAGAACGATCTGATAGACTCCCCGGGATTTTGTTCTAGACTAGAGAGTGACATTATATCCTTGGCCTTTGTAGCATATAGCCTGAACTGATCTTTGAACTTTCGTGTTAAGTCGGAAAATTGATCCACGGATCTAACTGGCAGCTTTGTGAACCAAAGTAAGGCCACTCCCTCTAAGTATATCGGAAAGTATCGGCACTTGATTTCATCTGTTGCTCTTGCCCCGGTCATATGCCAATCGTACTTGTACAGGAACTGATTAGGGTCACTTGTGCCTCGATAGGCCGGGATAGTAGGAGGTACAAATTTCCTTGGAAACTCTGCCTTCAAGATCTTTTCGGTGAACGGTGTCTTACTTGGAGCAAACCCCCAATCATTTTCATCCTCTTGCCTCTGCATGCTCTCTTTCATAATTGAGCGAATCATCCCTGATAGGTACTCCTTATCGTTTATAGACTTTACCGGGCAGAAGTCAGCTGCTCTTTCAGAAGTTTGCCTGGGCAAATGTTCGTGAAAAATTGGCTGCGGCCTTGAACCTTCAGCTTGAGAAGGTGCCCCTGTGGCGGTGCCAACTGCTCTTTGAGGGATACCTTTCTCTTGGAAATCATGGGCATCATCTGCAAAGGTCTCTTCATTATTTTCTGTTTGACGGTTTCCCCTAAGTAAAGCATTCATTCTTTCCAGCATTAGAGCGTTCTGGGCTTCCATTTGCTGATATAACCCAGAAACTGCAGCATCAAACACCTCTTGTGTAATTCCAACACTCGGAGCTGCTTCATTTGGAGCAAGAGAAGTGGTAGTATTCTCATGAGCATCACCGGATCTATCAGATCTAAGCTGTCTTCCAGTAGCCATTATCTCGGATAAACTTCTGGTCTTTAGAGAGATTCTTTCAACAAACTTTCGCGAAGCAATGGTGAAAGTATTCCTGAGTTCATTTCTCAGTGAAAGCACCAAAAATGTTAACGCTAAAAATTGAACGCTAACACCCCGGTGTGTAGAAGGTAATTGTGAAAGCACCACCCGTTGGTACGGGAACAAAATATAAGCAGAGAAATCACAGAGAAGCTATAAAAGACACAATATTTATAGTGGTTCGGCTTAAGATCTAGCCTACGTCCACTTTAAAGCTCTTTATTGCTGATTTGATTACAATTCTTTACAACAATCTTCGATTACAACACACTTAGACAAATAGCTCAAACTCTGATGTAGAAGAATCCCTCGAATGCATGGTGAATGAGTTAGATTTCCACTTGGGATTTGTTGAAAAGTCTTTGATGATTGGAGTGATAGAAGTGTTGCTTGAACGTTGCTTGAAGTCGAGTCAATGGCAGAGTAATGGCGTCCAGGAAGTCAGTCCAAAAGTCCCTTGAATGTTGGAGGTGGCCATGTATTTATAGGCAAATTTCTGGGCTGGAATTGTTGATCAAGTCATAAGTCGTGACCGACTCAGGATGAACCGTGACCGACTCAAGATGAGCCGTGACCGACTCACATACCACGAGTCAACAGGCAGCGGCATAGATGTATCGGTATTAAGCTTGTTCCTTGTTCGCTTGAGTCGCCAGCGACTTATGATAGGTCGTTAGTCATCCTGAGTCGTTGAAATCCTTAGGTCGGTCTGCCCCATGAGTCGCTAACTCCATGAGTCGTTAACCCGTTGAGTCGGTCTGCCCCATGAGTCGTTAACCCGTTGAGTCGGTCTGCCCCATGAGTCGCTAACTCCATGAGTCGTTAACTCGTTGAGTCGGTCTGCCCCATGAGTCGCTAACTCCATGAGTCGTTAAC
The DNA here is from genome assembly GCA_030765085.1 of Allium cepa. NCBI lineage: Eukaryota > Viridiplantae > Streptophyta > Magnoliopsida > Asparagales > Amaryllidaceae > Allium > Allium cepa. Next base: position 59,463,075 of record CM060930.1, read on the forward strand.
TCGTTGAGTCGGTCTGCCCCATGAGTCGCTAACTCCATGAGTCGTTAACCCGTTGAGTCGGCCGGCACCTTTAAGTCGCTAAGGTCATAACCCGGTGAGTCGTTATTCCTCCTGAGTCGTTGAGTCGTAACCCTACAAGGCCGTTAAGTCGGTAACTCCTCAAGGCTGTTGAGTCGGTAACTCCTCAAGGCTGTTGAGTCGGTAACTCCTCAAGGCTGTTGAGTCGGCAACCTGATAAGTTGAGTCGCTGGCTTACTTCACTCTTTAAGTCGTATACCGTTTTGGTCGGGGCGCTGCCCCCTGGACCCCTGCGACCTGACCGGTCAGGTCGAACACCGTAGGCGGTGGCGTTGCCCCCGCACCCCCACCTTGGGGGGTTGGCACCCCCCTAGACCCCCCCTCCGTAGGGGATCTTATCTGAAAATTCATTCAACAGAACTTGCTTTATTGGGAGGTTAAGTCGACCATCCTTCGAGATGAACTATCATTGGCTTCTCGGTCGATTTTTGATACCACGGCCTTGCTGAAAAAGCAGAGTTAACAGACAAGAAACAAAAATACATTCAAATATGTATAGTGTGAAACATGACAATATATATATATATATATATATATATATATATATATACGGATGTATTGCAAAGGAAGATAGTGGTATGAATGGAACTTGCAAAAAGAAGAAAATGACAACAACAATTAATGACAATATCTCTAGCACACAAATATATATCTCTCAGCCACCAAAAAGAAGAAAATATCGGCCTAGCTAACAAGGATAAACAAAAATCTCTGATGATTGTACAAAATAAATATAATCACCAGTTGTATAAAATTATATTATCCTGTTAGCTTTCTTTCATATATCAACCCGTAACTTGTTTCATAAATATCAACCCCTCATTTCAGTTCGTCTATCCAAACTATGAAAATCTGGAGTAAGTGTTATCTCAAACTTAAACAAAATTCAACATAAACAACAATACAATCAAGACAAACCAGAGATCAAGAGGGAAGTTTCAGCAAGCAAAGTTTAAGCCTGTTTCAACATAAATGAAGCTCTGTTTATTTTTTCCTGGAATCCAAGGTGAGCAACATCACTTTAAAAAATTAAAAAAATATGGATCTGTTACAAGTTATATTAGTGATAAATATGTTTGAATATAAACATGAATTCTCTGTGTATATTTGGTTGATGGGTGTTTGGTGTACAGGCTGTTGTTTATGTTATATATGCATCCTCTATTTAAATTTTAAGCACAAGATTTTTAATTCAAAAATCTTTTCCTCTTGCTCAACTTATTGTTTGGACATGGTGTTAAAACAACAATTGTTTGACATAGCACATAATCATGATTTAAAATTTATTTAAGTTAAATCAACTTGTTAATAACTCTAGGACTAAGAAACCGAGCAAACATTTAAAATTAGTCAAAATTCGAATTTCTTAATTCTCGAATTCAGGTTTATAAACTAAATTCGTATACTAAAATATGATTTTTAAAGAAAAAATTATTATTTTTAGATCAAGGATTTGAGAGCAGTTCGTTCTTGCTTGAAAATTGGGTTTCAATCAATTTCTGTTGATCGGAGTGTGATTGATGGTAGGGGCTTCGCGTGGAGGTGGAGGGGCCTATGACGATGGTGGGAAAATGCTCAGAGATGCTCATGTTCACGGTGGTGACGGCGGCGAGCATTTTTCGTTTGTAAACCTAATTTTGGAGAGGCTTAGTTTTTCGATTCGTTTGTCGTCTACGATTAATCGAGTGCGACGTGATTCTAGGGGAAGGTAGAGGTCGCGTTGACGAAGCGATGGCTGGAATTCCAGGAGCTCTGGTAGACGAGGTTGCGGAGGCGACGCATTTCCAGGTTTTGGAGGAGTTCCAGCTTCTTCTTGTTCCAGGTTTAGGGTTGTACTCGAATTCAATTTCGAGCTTGGAAAGGTTGTTCGTGTTGATTGTGTCTTGATGTGGAGGATGTCGCCGATGTGGATGGACCATCGGAGATGGTCGGAAGTGGATAAATTCGCCGTGCATGTGAAGTTCTGGTTTGGGGGTATCAGTAGTCTCGAGTTTTACTCGAAGCATGGTTAATTTTGGCTCGTGTTAAGTTAGGTTTGAACTCGAAGTTAAAATAGTGAGCCTCGGGTTGTTTTGTCTTGCTACAGGTTTTAGCAAACCTGACAGTAAAAATTTGAACTTAAAGCAATTTAAATAGAATTCAAATTGTGGGATAGATTTAAAAATAAGTTTAAATCTAGATGAAGTTAGATTCAAATTGGCTTTGAAATCTTAAAGTTCTAAAATATTTAAAAGAGGATTTCAGGTTTTAAAAACAAACCAGACAGTTTTCCTAGATTTTAAAATTTAATTCAAAATCTGAAAACAGAATTTAAACTTGGTTTAAATTCGAAAGTTAAGTTTAGTTTTTAAAAAACTTTCGAATCTTAAGCTTTTAAAATGAATTGGTATTTTAAACCAAGAATTTAAAATCAAGATTTTAAAAGTAAGTTTAAATCAAATTTCTGAATCAAAGTTTAAAGCCATGTTTAAATCAAATGTTTAGATATGGATTCGAGTTTATTGAATTCAAATCTGTGACTTAAATCAGTTTTTAAATCTGAATGTTTTAAACAAGTTTAAATCAAATAGCTTTTTAAAGTAATTTGTTTTCAAATAAATATTTGAATTGGATTTTGATAAAGTTCTTTTATAAAAAGGATTTTGAATGAAAAGTTAAATAATTTGTTTTAAATTGAATTTGCAAGTTAAATTGTAATGTATTTTAAAGCTTATATTTTAAATAAAAATTTAAGTATATTAGTTAGAACTTTTCTTATATAGGTTTATAAGTTGATATTCAAATTTGGTTAATGTTGAAATATATAATCATTTTGAATCTTAAATTCAAAATGAAATTAGAATCTAAATTTAAAAGTGTAATGTTTTAAATACACTTTTATATTAATGTAGTCATTAGAAATAGATTACCTTAGAGATAATTAAGGTATTAAAATGATTTAATGAATAAGATAATTAAGGAATGACTTATTTATAAATTTATAAATTAATGATTTAGATTAATTTATAATTAGAGATTAATTAGGAAAGTGATTAAAGAATTGTTATTAGTTAATGAAGGTCATTAGCTAAGATTATTTAAATCATTAATTAATGTGATTAATTTCAAAAATTAATTAGATTAATTAATTAATGATAATCATTTATGAAATGGTGAAAGAGTAATTATTTTATGAAAGTAATTAAGAAATTAATTGCTCATTGTAATTAATTGGGTTTAATTTGACTAATTTAAATTAATTGTCAAATATTGTGTACGGGATTGATTTTTTCTGATATGTGATTGTGATTGCTTTGTGCTGAACTGTGATTTTTGATCTGTTCCTATGTGCATGTGAAAACCCTTTTTGCCCGTAAAACGGCATTTAAACTTCAATGCGATAGGGAGTCGGATTCCAGTTGGTTATCCGAAACCCACGTCGAATCGTAATGGTAAATCTTTGTGATTGATAAATTTACTTTCTCTGTGATGATTGATGATGTTACACTATTGTGTGAAACCCCTGGACTACACCATACACACACAAAAATGGATTGCACGTGGAAATTGGTTAAGTCACAGATCATTGAAATAGTTTTTGAATTTGAATTTTGAATCCAAATAGTTTTGGAAATAGATTGAGTTTAAAGTAAAAAGTTTTTGAAAAGGAGTTTCAAAGATAAAATTTATTTTTGAATAACTTGATTACGCCTTGAAGTTTAAATAATTTGATTTAAATTTAAATTCAAAATTTGAAACTGAATTCTATGATTTGAAACTAGGAATTAAAATTGTTATACAAGTTATATATGGGTTAAATCATTTTAAAGGTATTGATTTAGGAATTTGAATTTAATTCAAAGGACTTTAACTCGTGCAAATATAATCGGATTTTTCTGAAATGAAAACTATTTGTTTTCAAATAGTAAAAGCTTCCACATAAGAAATGAACCTCAAATTTGTATTAAAAGGATTTCTAGTTTGAAATCAAAATGTTTTTCCAACCTATGGAAACAGTTTGAAAGCTATAAGTTAAAACTTTGATTTAAAGATTTAATGAGTTAATCCAATCGAAATCGGAGTTGTTTTGAAATCCGTAAATGGATCTTTGTGAAACTGGGTGAACTGTGTGAAATAAATCTTTTTGTTTAAAGATTTGAAATGGTAATTTGTTTAAACCATTTGAAGAAAGGTTTTGGGTTTCTTTGAAGTTGTGACTTAACTGAAATCCCATATCCATATATTTTTAAATATTGCGCTCATTATTCGGTTTAGCCAGAAGAGGACCTTGTGTCATATAACCCATTCCGAATAGACGTTATGGATTGCACTTGAAGACCGATGTTGTAGACCGGGTATTTGTGAGAATGATAGGATAACCTATCAATTGTCTCTGCACCGATTAGCTAAGGTATAGAGATTCCCTAAGTGATGGGAAGTTCGATCGGGATTGTGAATACCTGGATTTGCAAGGGCTTCTTACGAAGTGCCTTCGGCTCTGTTCGAACCTGGAACAGACTTGTATGGTTGTATGTCTAGCACTACAATTTGAGATATAAAGCAGATTTCTCTCAAATACATATGTGTTGGTGGCGGAGAATTTATTCTCTTAACTAACACCCTTCTTTGAGACGTACGAGCTCAAAGGTTATGTAGTTGAAGGTTATCAGTGATATGCTCCCAATTTGGTAGTGTGACATGCTGAGTGCTGCTGTGTGTTGATGATCATTTGTTGATCATTTGTGATCAAAGCATGGCTTTTGTATGAAGCGTAGCTTTGTGGAGTAAATGCATCAGGAACTCACACCCCGGAAATGGTCGAAACTGGAAAGATGTGGTAAGGTTATGAGAGTCACGCCCTTTAGGGTGTATCATTCTCCTCTGGTAAAGGGTGGTATCATGGTATGGAGCCCAGATATTTACCTATGTGGTGGCTTCAATCTCATTTACTGTGTGGTTGTTGCTTTGTGGTTTAGAGGCTCCTCGGATAAAGGTCCCAAAGGACCGGGGGGTGGCATGCTTGTATAGTACTTACCTAGTTACAGAGGTAAACCGGCCTTGTGTTAGCAGTGAGCTGGTTAAGTTCTCAGGAAGTCCTGCCAGAGGCGTACCCATTGACAGTAGGAAGTTCCTTAGCCTGACCATTTGTTGGAAATCCATTCATCCAATACGCACCTTGTATGGTTTTAGTTGTATAACCTACCATTTACTTATGGTGGTAGATGGTACCTATTGTAGGCATAGTGCGAAATGCCTATGCTGGCTAAGATTAATATTATACTTTCAAAATATTTTCTACACTATGCACTAATAGTAATATCAAAGAAATTTTCTCGTATCAAGCATGTTTGACTATCATAAGGAGAAATCTCCTCCAATTCTGCGTTTGCATTTTGTGTGTGGCTGGAGGCTTATGGTAGTTTAATTTTCTAAAAAGCATTGCAGATTTATTTTAAATTCTCTTGTTGTCTGTTTTAAAAGATAAACTGTTTTCGTTACTCACACCAGTCCCATGAATGACTCGGAGTTTATTGTTCCTTTCCTAAACTCTGGGTGCCCACAATTTTTTTTCGCACGGGCAACCTAGAGTTGGGTTTTTCAGATAGTCAGGTTTAGTAGATTATCTGGAGCTAGTTCAGTCTTTGGATCAGGACTGCACTTGCTTATCTTTGTGCATCGTTATTGGGGGTTCGAGCTGTTTCTGGATTGGTGCCTTGGAGATGGAGATATTGTTCTACTGCTGGTGTTATCTTTTCTTTCCGCTGCTATTGTCTTGTATCATATCTATGATGTGTATTGATATCTATTGTATCATTTTGTTGTGTCATATTATATCAGATATTGTATCTGTCATTGAATCAATGTTATATATATTGATATTCTTTTTCTTCCGCTGTGTTGTACTTAATTGTGTTATAAGCTCCGGCGAACCAGATTCGACGTTTGGATCTACGACATTTGAATGTGAGTGTCGTATTCGGTGCTGATTTTCGAAGGTCGAGTCAGGATCGTTTCACGTTGAGAGCTTCAGATCAATATAAAATTTGACATTTTTTGAGGAGTTTAAACTTTGAAGGTGAATTTTGAATTGAAACTTGGTTGTAAAATTTAGGGTTTGTCTGCCATTATGAAAGAAGAGAAACAGAAATTTTTGTACGTGCAGAAATGAGAAATAGAAAGGCTGGTAGGGTTTATAACGACATATATATAGGAAGAACACAGTAGAAACAAATGAGCTTGATTTGGTTTGGAAAAATTGATTGACAAATGGCCCAAAAAGCCCATTCTGACTCCAGAATTAAATTGGATCAACCCATATATCAAAGTAGATGTTTCTGAATATTTTAAATGCAGTGGAACAGGTTCCAAGTCCAAATTCCATCGTATAATGAAGTTATTCTAAAATCAAGTTATTTCAAATTGATTTCAATAAAATTGATTTTTAGGCGTTTCGAGTCCGTACGTTCAAACGACAAGACCGATGACTATGAAACTTGAAATTCTACAATAATTCACCGTTATAGATCCGATGAAACTAGATTCGTCAAAATCCGAGTCAGTGGCCAAAATGGGTATTTTCTATTTAGTTAAATAAATTAATAATTGATTAATTAAATCAATTTTTCAATTTCAGCTCTATACTTAATAAATTTCATCGTTTTTAAATTTCTTAACCATTTATACTAATTTAACCAAATTTAAACGTGAATTTAGAATTGATTAATTCATCAATTTCAGTGTTTAATTTCAATTTCATTAAATTCTAAAAATATAAATTAAAATTCCCAAAATTCATTTACTAAATTTTTTAAACTTAGTTATTCACGTTTTTTTATTACAATAAGGATATAACTAACCTTGTTCTAAATCTTGTTGCTGAATATTTCCCAATACCTCTTAATTTCTGTTTTCGTGATATTTAAATATAAATTTTCATTTAATTCCAACTAATCCAATTATAAAATTTCAATTAATAAATCTTGATTCCCATTCTTTTTTGTTCAATTTATCATTATCGTATTCATGCTTTATTATCAACAAACAATTATTACAATTAATTATCTAATATTGATTCTATCAAATTACAATTTATTACGTATTATTTCATCAATCAATATACTTTGAAGTTATTTCCCAATTTATTAATTACAATGAATTATAACCTTACAATTGGTTTCAATTTATTGGGATTGCACTGAATTAATTATTTATTAACTTGCATTAACATAATTACCTTTATTTTAGTGATTTCATTATTAAATTACAAATTTTAATTTTTCTTTCCGAATTGAAATGCCAAAACTTAATCAATTAACAAAATTTAATTATTGAAAATTTCGGGTCATTACAGTCACTAACAAACACGTGCTTATATATATAATACACTCAACTCAGTCCAGAGTGCCACTGGCCCTATCTATATATAGTACACATCAAAGCCTGGGGATATACTAAGTCTAATCTCTGATACCAATTGTGATGACCCAAAAATCTACACTTTGAATCAACAAAAAACCATACATGTGTGTTTGCACAAAAAATGGGAAAACACCTCCAAGTCGTATGATTTAGTTGATTATGTGTTGTTCTTAGTGATTTGGGTGATTTATGCAAATATATAAAATAGATGGACTAAATTGTAAAAGACACACAGATTTATAGTGGTTCGGCCAGAATGTGCCTACGTCCACTTTATATGTTATTCTTCTTTTCTATTCAGATTACAAGTACAAAGTTTAGATTACAATTATCTGAAAGTTGTTTGAAAGTTCTATCCGTGCTTGAGCTCCCAAACTTGTCTGCCATTGTTGTACCCTTGCCCCTCTATTTATAGAGTGAGGTAGGGGGTAGGGGTCTTGGATGTATATAGCTGCTGGTGGGCCTGGGCTGATGCTATCTGGCCTGGCAACGTTGGTTCGGCAAAGCCTTAGTTCGGTGATGCATGGAAGTGGATTGGTCTGGTAGAGGTTGGTCCGGTGGTGGCCTCCTTGCTTCTGGTCCGGTGGTGATACTTTGATTTGGTTCGGGTAGACACTTGGAGCAGGATGGTTCGTTGAAAGGGACGTAGCTTGGTCCGGTGGGACTTGGTCCGGTGGTGAGTGGATGAAGCTTGGTCCGGCTATGTAGGGGGAGATGGTTGGTTAGGTGGTGTTGGATCGGTAGTGGATGGAAGGTAGCTGGTTCGGTAGTGAATGGAGTGGGTTGGTTCGATGAAGGTGGATCCGATAGTAGGTGGAAATGGGATTGGTTCGGTGGTATAGGACCGGTCGAAACACTCCCAACACTTGCCCCCCAAAGTAGGGCATGTGCATGCAGATGGCGTACTTTGTTTTAACTTGGATGTTTCCATCCGGTCATATGTGCCGAATCATCGGTCCGGTCATCCTGCTTTCGTTTATAAATAGGGGTGTTAGGCCTTCGTTATTCCTTTATTGATTTTAGATAGCCGAATCAACCGAGTACCGGATCAACCAAGTGCCGAATCAATCAAGTACCGAATCAACTAAGTGCCGAAGCCGGACCAGGTGAATTTTCTTCTGCCGAATGAGTTCTTATGATGGGACTACCGAATGAAACATGGGGTTCGAACATCGAATGAATTTTCATTTTTGAATTGCCGAACAAGACATGGGGATTTGAGTGCCGAATGAACCTTATATACTTGAACTTTTATGTTTTGAATTGCGAGTGAAATTCCGGACTACATATACTTGCATGTTTATACCTTCCGTTTTAACGATATACTTTCTTGTGTTGCAGATAAATGTCTCGTAAAGTGAAAACTTGATCTGATAAGAAAAAATCCAAGGATGAAGGAGAGTCCACCGTAGTGCCCCCAGCTCAGCCAGGACCGGAACGTCGTGGACCCACCTCGAGATCGCTAGTAGATGGGTATGGTCCCCAAGAGCTTCTGAACTCTCCTCCTGATTGCTTTCCAAGCTCTCTCAAAGAGGAGCAGCTTGATGTTATCTCCCGCTCCTTTGGGATTGATAGAGCACGCATGCTGTTGCCCGGGAAGGGGGTCATGCCATATAATCCCCCCGAAGGATACTTCGCTTATAGTAGGTACTACTGCATGTGTGGGGCCATTCCTCCAATCAATGCTTGGATAGTTAGCTTCGTCACCTATTTGAAGGTGGCCCCTTTCCAGCTCCAGCCCAACTCCTACGCTATCCGGGTGTGCCTATTTGTGATTTTCCAGAGAATTTACGGGCGCCCCCTTCCAACCGAGAGATTCGCTACCTATATAACTTGAGCGGTTACAAGAAGGGCTCTCCCTACATCAGCTTGGAATCGGCTGTGTCCTTTAAGCCGGTCCTGGACTTGTATTCAAAGTTCACCATGTTTAAGAAGGAATAGTTCTTTGTTAAGGATGACTCTGTTTCTATCCACCGTCTCACCTCTGGCTGTAAGTTGAAGCTTATTTATAATTTCCGTTCTGGCCGAGATGCTTCTTCTTATGTATTTTTATTTCTTGCTAGCGACAGGTGGCTTTGCGGTCGTGGAGAATGATCACCTGGTTCAGATGGCCGTGGAGATAGAGTCCATTTCGGGAAGGGATAGGTCAGCTTCTTTCCTAATCAGGAATGCCACTCTCCTGGGACACTACTTGATTCTACCACATCAGTCTGTGGTCAAGCAGAGGGATACGACCGAGGAAAGAGCTGCCAAAGCTAAAGGAGGGGCCACGACAAAGAGTAGCAAGAGGAGACCCTTCTCGATACCTCCAGTCGTCGGGGGGAAGAAGCTCAAGAAATCTGATGGACCCTCTCCCAGCACATGCCCAGATGTTTCGAAGGAGGAAAGTGGAGAGGAGGAAAGAGGCGAGGAGGTGAGCGGAGGCGATGGAGAAGGTGATGGTGGTAACAGTGGCGAAGGACAGGGTGGTAGTGGCGTTGGTGCCTTGACCTCTGGGCAAGCGGGTGAGATTCAAGAGTGGACGGATGATGCTTTCCGCCAAGCCTTTGAGGGGTTGGAGGAAGGGTCGGCTTTAGTGGAGAAACCGAAGAAATCTGATAAGGCCGGGACTGGTGCCAGTCCATCTTCTGAGAGTACTTCAGCTAGGGCAACTCCGACGGTTCAAGGTGAATTCTTGACTCCTCTTTTAACTTCACATGTTTCTTGGATTATAGTCTCATACATGCTTGTAACACTTGGTTTTTATTTCAGGATTGGGTAAGGCGGACAAGACATCAGACATTCGGCACTGCCTCGAACAATTCAAACTCCTAAAAGCTTCTGCTAAACCGAAGCCCTCCACTGACCATTCCGGGGGCGTAGTCGGCTACCATCCTCTTCTCGGAGTCATTGAAGAGGATATTCAAAAGAGAAAGAGGAGGCGTTCCATGTTCGAACCTTCGCTTGGACCTCAACCCCCAACCCAGCCTATTCATGATATTACGGGGGAGGAAACTGAGTCCATATCATCTCCACATCCATCAGAGAATCTTACTGTTACTCATGTTGATCGTCCCGGCTTGGCTCGTAACCCATTTGCGGGTCATCCAGATCTAGACCCGAACCTCCATGATATTTGTTTCGATAAGGTTACCGGCGACCACCTCCTACCCCGCAATCCTATGGTAAGGGTGCTTGATGAGGCTAAGTCTTTGGATCTCGACTTGTTGACCACTCGGATTGTGACTATGGGGGATGAGGCCAAGGCAAACATCGATCGGGTGGCGGAGGAGACCAGGAGGCGGATGGCGCATCATGCCCGACTGGTTAAGGCTGGAGAGGAAATCGGAAGTTCTAACATTCGGTTGCGGCTTATGGTTTCCGCTCAGGCCAAACAGCTTGCCGATCAGGCCATTCAGATCTCCCATCATGAGGCGGCCTCCAGACGGCTAAAGAAAACTATGGAGGAGGCGAGCAGAGCCGAGCTACGAAAAATGGAGGCTACTTGCAAGGAACGAATTGATATGTCCATTGCCACGGTGGATGAGGTTCGGATAGCGGATCTTGAGCAGATAGAGGAGTTATCTGGGAGGCTTGAGGTCGCAGAGCTTGCTCAAGACAAGCTAAAGGCGGAGATGGAGGCGATGCGGAAATCCCTTCAGGCTGACTGCTTGAGATACCGATTGGAGAGAGATGATGCTGTTGCAAGGCTGTCGGCTTCCGAGGCCCGGATGAGGGAGTTTGAGGAGAACGAGAGGATGATGGATGAGATGCTCCAAGACATGTACTTCCGTCCTTGGAAGCAGGGCAACCTGTCCTGGATGGACGATTATCCCCGGGTCATGGCTAGGATATATCTCCGGGCTTTGGAGGAGGCCAAGGCTGAGGCGGATAAGGAGGGTGGTATAGCTTTCAGAATGGATGTGGTCACGGCCCAGTTTACTGATGAGGTGAAAGTGGCAGTGAAGGAGGGCATGCAGCTGCTTACCGCCGAGGAAGTGGGTGTGCAGTTAGGGGATGATGATCAGGGAGCAGATGGTGGTAAGTCTTCCCTCTCAATCTTTTCTTAACTTGATTGCGTATCATTTATCTGATGTATTCTTCTCCTGAATCGGACAGGTGGGACCTCTGGCCATCATGCTGGGAGCTCTGATCCAGCGGTCAAGTAGGTCCCGGAGGGCTAGCAGGATAGAGGCGGAGCCCTGCTGCAGCTGACTACTTTTTTGGTTTACTTGGCATTCCTGAATATACTAGTCCAAAACATTAGTGTAATTTCAGGCTGTAATTATGTAATTATGTCATTGTAGCGAATGATTTTATTCTTATATAATTTTATAACATAAGCTGATTCTGTCATATTTGAATGCCGTTGTTATTTTGATGTGTTGCATAAGAAATATAGCTGTGTATATGCATGTGCTTTAATCGTATTTGATGCTAAGCTCTTGCTTAAAATATAATTTCATGTCTCGCAATGTTAGTGTGATGTGTGAATAGGCTATAGCTACATGTTTATGTACAAGAAAAGGAAGTACCGCCCTTCATGTTTTAGTTGTAGACGGTAGCTTTGACTGTCTTGTGTGACTGAGGATGGAATGCAGCTGAGTGACCTGTTATCCAGTTGTGAGTTCTCATTTCCACTAGCGAGTGTCTCCCATTTTGTGTCATGTACTTTAGTGATCGTTATAGAGGATAGGAGGAAAGTTTTTATAAATAAAATGGAAATATAAGAAATAGTAAAACTTCCAATCACGAAAGGCCTTCGATATGCTTAAGTTCGTGGCAAAAGGGTTTTGTAGTCACTTTCCCTAGCTGTCGGTCTTGGAGACATTCGTCACCCATCTTACGCCTCCGCGGGGAGTTTTCTTTTTTACCACAGCCGTACTTAAGACACATCGGAGCCGAGATCGCGCACAGCAACTACCTGGGCCATTATGGTCCGTAATCGTGGGTATTATTCTATTTACCGTGGCCGGCTAGCGTGGGTGCCGATCGTCAACTGTGAACTGCCCCTGGCTGGCCACACCTTATGTTGGGGCTTATAATCGGTTCACAGTCGCCGACGAGCCGAACGCCGTAATGAGCTGCCTCGGCTATAGTCGGCCTTCTCGGTGGCTTATGATCGGCTCATTACAGTTGGCTTTGAGGGCCGTCGCGAGCAATGAGTTAACCCGCAACAGAGGGATGCTGTAGCAAAAGTGTCTCATTGACGAGGGCATAGATTCGTGTAGTACCTGTTAGGTCTTGTCCAGGTGAGGTTGTGCCGTGAAGTGTCCAGAATGGAAATGCCGTTATACAGGATTTTGTTCATCAGAAAAGGAAAAAGCTTAACAAGAAGCCAAGATATAAAGGAACAAGTTAAAAAGAGACAAGATTTTTAAAGTGGTTCGGCATGAAAATGCCTACGTCCACTGATTCTCTTTGTAAATTCACTTCATATGGCAGTACAAGTTAAGAAAAGTATCGATGAAGGTGTTGAATGTTCCATGCCCTCTGGAACACCTCTCCGTCCACTGTTGACAAAATATAAGCTCCGTTGTGGAGATCTTTATGAATTACATAGGGTCCGTCCCAGATTGGATCTAGTGCTCGGGGGCGTGGGAAGATCCGCTTGAGGACAAGATCTCCTTCTCGTAAGCTGCGGTGCTTGACTTTGGAGTTGTATTGTGCTGCCACTTTTTGCTTGTGAGCTGCCGCTTTGAGTGCTGCATCGTTTCTTCTCTCTTCAATTAGATCCAAAGACATGTGGAGGAGTTCTTCGTTCTCTTCTGGGTTGTAGTGGATCCTACGGTGGGAGGGCACTACAATTTTAACTGGAAGCATGGCCTTCGATCCGTATGCCAAAGAGAAAGGAGTATGTCCTGTTGATGTTCTATATGATGTGCGGTAGGCCCAAAGTGCCATAGGAAGTTCATCCACCCAAGCGCCTTTTGACTTTTCAAGTTTCTTCTTGATTAGAGTTTTGAGAATTTTGTTGACAGCTTCGACTTGTCCGTTTGCCTGGGGATAAACTACAGATGAGAAGCTTTTGTGAATTCCGTGCTCTCGGCACTAGTCGGTGAATTCCTAGCTGTCAAATTGAAGTCCATTGTCCGATATGATTTTGAGTGGAACCCCGTACCTTCATAAAACATTTTTGATCAGGAAGTTAATAACTTTTGCCGAAGATATTTTATTTAGAGGCTCCGCTTCCACCCATTTGGTGAAATAGCCAACTGCCACTATGGCATATTTCGCTCCGCCTTGGCCCATTGGCAGTTCGCCAATCAAGTCGATTCTCCATATTGTAAACGGTCAAGGGCTGGTCATCTGAGTAATCTCATTGGTTGGCAGTCGAGGGATTTTAGCAAATTTCTGACATCTGCCGCATTTTTTGACGAAGTCCAAGGCGTCTTTGTTTAAGGTGGGCAAGAAATATCCATATCGGAGTATCTTCTTTGCCAGAGTCTGCCCTCCCGTGTGGTCTCCGCAACTTCCTCGATGGATGTTGGATAAGATTTCCATGGCTTTCCTTCCAGCGACACATCTTAATAAGGTGTTAGAGAAGCCACGCCGATAGAGGATGCCTTCTTGTATTATGTAAAGGAAAGCACTCCTTAAGATTTTCCTGACTTCTTTCCGCTCGTTGGGTAGTGTGCCATCTTGCAAGTATTTCGGGATAGGAGTCGTCCAAGTTTCTTCTTCGATTGTAGCTATCATATCCTCTTGTTCGAAACTTGGGGCTAGTTTCTTTGAGATGGTTATTGTTCTGGAAGTGGTGCCGTCCATCATACTAGCTTGCTTTGTCAGTTCGTCGGCCTCCTGATTCTCTCCTCGAGGAATGTGATTGATTAAATAGTGATCCATTTGATTGAGCAGCAACTTGGTCTTCTTTAGATATGATGTGAGTCGTTCTCCTCGAGTCTGGAATTCTTCCAGTATTTGATTTACTATAAATTGAGAATCACTATGGAGACATAAAGAACCGACTCCAATTTCTAAGGCAAGTTCTAGTCCTTCCATTACTGCTTCATATTCTGCATCGTTGTTGGTGGCAGCGAATTCCAACCTTAGGGCATAGCGCAGCTTCCTTCCCCTGGGGGTGATTATCACAATACCTGCCCCCGGGCCCTGTTCGTTTGATGCTCCATCTACAAATAGATTCCACTTGATATCTTTTGTTATTTCAGATTGATCCTTACCTTCGTTGGTAGTGAATTCGGCAATAAAATCGGTCATGGCTTGTCCCTTGATGGCGGTGCGAGGATGGTAGGTGATTTCATATTGACTCGGTTCAATGCACCATTTATGTAGTCGCCCAGAAGTGTCGGGGCGATGGAGTACCTTCCTTAGCGGTTGATCGGTTAAAACTTTGATGGAATGAGATTGGAAATAGTGTCGCAGTTTCCGTGACGTGATTAGCGAACAATATGCTTGCTTTTCAAGTTTAGGGTATCTGGCTTCTACCCTTGTAAATCTCTTACTTACAAAGTATATGGGCCGCTGCGCGCGGTGGTCCTCTCTCACCAAAGCGGCGCTTAAAGCATGGGACGATACAGCAAGGTATAGGTATAGTTCTTCTCCTTCATTTGGAGTTGAGAGTACTGGTGGTCTCTTAAGGTGTTTGATTAGGTTAAGGAAGGCTGTTGAGCATTCGTCGGTCCATTCGAACTTTCCTTTGTCTTTCTTTAGAGCTTCGAAGAAAGGGATGCACTTGTTGGTTGCTTTAGAGATGAACCTGCTTAGGGCGGCCACTTTCCCGTTTAGGCTTTGCATCTCCCTTCGAGTGGATGGTATCTTGATATCTTGAAAAGCCCGGACTTGTTCGGGGTTTGCTTCAATCCCCCCAGCATGGACTATGAATCCCAAGAACTTTCCCGACGATACTCCGAAGGAGAACTTTAGAGGATTCAGCTTCATTCCATATTGGAGAAGTACTTGAAACATCTCGTTCAAGTGGTTTATATGATCGTTGGCTTTCCTCGATTTTACCAGCATGTCATCCACATAAACTTCCGTAGTTCGTCCTATTAGTTCCGCAAACATCTTGTTGACGAGGCGTTGATAAGTAGCTCTGGCATTTTTAAGTCCAAAAGGCATTACTTTGTAGCAGTACAATCCCCGGTCAGTGATGAAACTAGTGTGGTCTTGATCGGGGGAATGCATAGGGATCTGGTTATATCCTGAGTATGCGTCCATAAAGGTTAAGAGTTCATGTCCGGCTGTGCTGTCCATGAGTTGGTCGATTCGGGGGAGTGGGAAGCAGTCCTTCGGGCAAGCGTCATTTAAGTTGGAGAAGTCGATGCATGTTTGCCACATCCCATTAGCCTTCTTTACCAGTACCGGGTTGGCGATCCATTCTGGGTAGATGGCTTCTAGTATGAAGTTATTGGCAAGTAGATTCTTTACTTCTTCCTCGAGGGCTGCTGATCGTTCTGCCCCCATGCTTCTCTTTTTCTGTTTTACTGGCACCTTGGTGGGATCGATGTTCAGCACGTGGCATGCTACGTCTGGGGAGATTCCAGTCATGTCAGCGTGCGTCCATGCAAATACATCCATGTTGTGGCGAAGAAAATCAACGAGTTGATCCTTCAATTCCGCTCTTAACTGAGACCCGACTCTCAGCAGTTTACTTGGATCGTGTTTGTCTACAGATACAAATTCCATAGCCTCTGCAGGCTCGGTGGTGGCCTCCTCCTCCTTGTCCCTGCGGTCTAATTCATTGAAAGGATCGCTGGTATATCGAAGAGGAGGGGCTTTCTTTAATTGCTATGCTTCCAAGTTTTTCTTACAGAGAGAAGTCTCTGCATCTTTCCCTTTATCCTTCCTGTGGTTATTGCGAAGTTCAGTCACATAGCAATCTCGAGCGGCGTCTTGAACTCCCTTTATTTCTCCTATTCCGTTATCCGTTGGAAATTTCATCTTTAGGCACCATGGGGCTAGGACAATTTGAAAGTCAGACAAGGCTGGCCTTCCCAAAACGGCGTTGTAGGCCGAGTGGTTCTCTATTAGCCCAAATGTTTGTTTTCGCACAACGGAGTGGGGATGACTTCCTATTTCGACAAAGAGGTCCAGTTGCCCGAGGGGCATCTTCGCATTTCCAGTGAAGCCATGTAGCGGTTTGCTGCAGGGAGACACATCCTTCATTGACAGCTTCATTTTGTTGAAAGCATGCATGAATAGGATATTTACGGAGCTTTCAGTGTCTGCTAGAATTCGGAAAACCTTGGCTGGACCGAACCAGGCAGAGATGACCATAGGATCCATGTGAGGGTACTGCCTTCCCTCTAGATCACGCCTACTGAATGTGATATCATCATTCCCTTTCCGTTTCGGGTGGCGTTCTTCTGTAACAGAATTATCGTAGCCTTCATTGTTTCTAAGTGACTTACCATATCTCTCCATCTCTTCCCAGCTTCCGTCGGCGATGTGTGGTCCTCCTGATATGGTAAGGACCACTATCTTCTCTTGACTGGAGCCGCTGGTGTTGCGATTTCCTCCACCTACTTCCGGGAGGGGCAGCCCTGGGTTCTCATTGACAGGAGTTGAAGTCCTGTTCTGCCCTTTCACATAGTGCTCTAGTCTCTTCCTTCTAATGTGTTCTTAAAACAAGTCCCGAAGATAATGGCATTCATTGGTGTCATCCGCATGAGATTCGTGGAATCGGCAGAACTTTCCAGACTTAATTGCATTATCTGATTCCTTCTTGTGCGGGGGGCGCTTGTATCTATCTTCATCCCGGGTGGCCAGGAAGATGTTTTCGATTGTTTCATTTAGAGGAGTGTAAGAGTAAAATCTTGGTCCTGGCCTATATAAGCGCTTTTCCCCCTTCTTGCCCACAACACTATCTCTGGAGTCATTTCTTCGAACGTCCTTTGCTACTGCAGATGTGTTGCCATGAGCTGCCTTGGTTTGTTGCCCTGTCTGCCTTTCAATGGCAGCGTCTTCAAGTCTCATATATTTCCCGGCTTCGTGGAAGAAATCGGGTAAGGTGGCTGGCTTTTCTTTCGTTAGTCTCCTAGCAAACTTAGTATCCGGATGCGCATCACTGCAGAGGGACATTAGGAT
This sequence comes from Allium cepa, assembly GCA_030765085.1. Taxonomy (NCBI): domain Eukaryota; kingdom Viridiplantae; phylum Streptophyta; class Magnoliopsida; order Asparagales; family Amaryllidaceae; genus Allium; species Allium cepa. The sequence continues at coordinate 59,480,577 of CM060930.1, forward strand.
AAGTTTCTCGTCGGCATCTTGGACTGCAGATGCTGCGGCGTTGAATCGGGTTAGATATTGTTGCACTGTCTCCCCGGGCTTCTGTTTGATATTAGATAGGGAATAAGCGTCCTTGGGTTGTTCCACATGAATGCGGAACTGGCTGATGAACTTTTCTTTCAACATTTCCCATAAGCTGATGGATCCATGGGGCAGATGGCAGAACCAGGAGGTAGCTAGATCTGCCAAGAATAGTGGAAAGCATTTACACAACACTCCCTCTGTTGCTCCGCTCATTAGCATATGATGTGTGTATCTCTGCAAGTGTACAACGGGGTCAGAGGTTCCCTTGTAAGGTTCCATTATTGGCATTTTCCATTCCCTGGGGGTGATGGCAGTTTCGATATTGTGGGTGAAGGGGCTGGTTACCCTAGCACCGATCCCCCGATCCCTTTGTTCCCGTTGAACGCACTCTCTAGACAATCGCGGCATCCTTTCATCAGAACTTAGAGCGGATAGAAATGAGTTTGGTTCTTCCCTGCGGGATTGATTCCGTCCAGATGACCTGTAGGGATGCTATCGTCTATCACTCCTAACATTCTCCAACGGCTGCCTCTGGTCTTCCCGGGGCATGCTAGGGTCAGCCACCGTTGGCCCTTGCCTTGATCTTTCCCTGCTGGGTTCTCTTCTCAGCACTTCCTCGGGACCATCTTCGGGCTGGACTCCAGCTCGGCCCCGTCCCTTGGTATTTCCATGGTTAGGTAGCCTGTCGGGCTCAGCTACATCCGACCCTTGCCTGGTACCTCCCCCGTTGGGTTCGGTTCCAAGCGTTTCCTCGGGTCGGAATTCGGGCTGAGTCCGGGCTCGGCTCCTACCATAGCTGTTTCTGCTGTTAGCCTCTTTGAAGAAGAAAGACCTTTGTCGTCTCCTAGATCCTCCAGACCGGGACTCACCCCATGATTCAGTGTTGCGGTTGGTTTCTTCAACATCCCTTAAGCGTGACATGAGTTGATCCACCAAGGCTTCTTGTTGAGATGCGAAGCGGTTAGTTACTTCAGTCACAACCTTGTTATGGTCCGCCCTTGTAATTGGTTGTTCCGTAGTAGGGGCTGTCGGATTTGCATGATTTACGTTTGCTGTTGGAACTAGACGATTGTCTTGGTATCTGATCACTAGATCTGGGATACTGCCAGTTGCGATGTTCTTTCCTTTGTTAGCATCTTTCTTCCGTCCGGGAGGCCTGTTTTCCAAGCAATGAACGATGCTAATAGAAAAAGGGTTAAGTGGGAGAAGCTGAAGCTTCGAGCTCCTGTTCTCAGTGAAAGCACCAAAAATGTTTGCACAAAAAATGGGCAAACACCTCCAAGTCGTACGATTTAGTTGATTATGTGTTGTTCTTAGTGATTTGGGTGATTTATGCAAATATATAAAATAGATAGACTAAACTATAAAAGACACACAGATTTATAGTGGTTCGGCCAGAATGTTCCTACGTCCACTTTATATGTTATTCCCCTTTTCTATTCAGATTATAAGTACAAAGTTTAGATTACAAGTATCTGAAAATTGTTTGAAAGTTTTATCTGTGAATAAGCTCTCAAACTTGTCTGCCATTGTTGTACCCCCGCCCCTCTATTTTTAGAGTGAGGTTGGGGGTAGGGGTCTTGGATGTATATAGCTGCTGGTGGGCCTGGGCTGATGCTATCTGGCCTGGCAACGTTGGTTCGGCAAAGCCTTGGTTCGATGATGCATGGAAGTGGATTAGTCTGGTAGAGGTTGGTCCGGTGGTGGCCTCCTTGCTTCTGGTCCGGTGGTGATACTTTGATTTGGTTCGGTAGACACCTGAAGCAAGATGGTTCGGTGAAGGGGACGTAGCTTGGTCCGGTGGTGGTTGATTCGGTGGGACTTGGTCCGGTGGTGAGTGGATGAAGCTTGGTCCGACTATGTAGGGGGAGATGGTTGGTTCAGTGGTGTTGGATCGGTAGTGGATGGAAGGTGGCTGGTTCGGTAGTGAATGGAGTGGGTTGGTTCAGTGAAGGTGGATTCGGTAGTAGGTGGGAATGGGACTGGTTCGGTGGTATAGGACCGGTCGAAACACCCCCAACAACGTGCAACCCAGAAAGCACAGACTAATGGAAAGTCATGAGAAAGAAAAGAAGAGAGAAGAAGAGAAGGAAGAGAAAAGAGAGAACCAACAAAATAATACAGAATCTCACATCGCAGCGGAAAACATATAAAATCATATCAATAGTCTTTACAAAACAGAAACTGTATATACATACATCAATCAGTGTATAACAATCAATCACTAATCATCAGCCTGGGCAGTTGTAATAACATGTCCTTATAATTGCAGATAATATAAACAACAAACAATGCAGCGGATAATAAACAGATATGTTTATATGACATGAAGGCCTCCAACTCGCCCGCTGAAGCTCCAAAAGCACCAAATCTGAATCTGTAAATATACTCGGTCTAACCCGAGCATTGAAAGGGAGGAACGCCCAGATCAGTCTGGTAAACTAGCATAAGAAACACACTCAATTGAATTTATTAAATTATCAAAACTTTCCTTTTCAAAACAAAGTATCTCGTAAGACACGCCCACACATAAACACGGACATATTTTTACCTTATGATAACCAAAACCTTTCATATTAAATCATCTTATATTATACTAGTGTCTAGTATACAAATAATATTAATCATAGCCAAAATGGTTGCCTATATAGCATTTTGGGGCTATTCATATGTTGTTGCAAACAAAACCGCAAGCTCGTAGTGGAGTTTGGATTTCCATACAGATGACCACGTGAAGGGACTACCTTCTGCCAGTACAAATCTATTGGAATGTACCGGGGAACATCACAAAGGAACCTCTACCAACACAAGACTGGCCTTTCTCTATAACTAGATAGTACCGAATATATCATCCCCATCGTTACCGACCTTTCCGAGGGCCCTCATAGCATACAAACCACATTAATTTACATCCCAAACGTCATAGCGGGAAGAAATATAACTAGAAGGGGATGATCATATCCGACTTGGGAATGACCCACTAAACCTTGCCGTATCCAACGCTATTTTGGTAATTTTTGGTTCGTGAGGCCTGAGGTAAAGATTACCTTTCATATATCACATATCACATCACTTTGAATGCCACATTGCCATTTCCGTTTACTATTAATTTCCTTCCACAAAAATATAACCCTTGAGTTCATCCGTTTCAAGGAGGGTGTTAAGCTAAGATAAGTTGCCTACTCTGCCACCACTGATGTACATTTGTAAAAACCAATGTACATAGTCATAGAAATGCAATGTCAAACACTCATCCATACAATTTGTCCTTGCATTGGATATTTCATATCGAAGAGACTGGTACTATATGTATATTGGGATTTTAACCGCAAATGAGCAACCAGCGTCTCTTCACTATGAAAATCCTAAATATCAATATCATCAATAACCTACTCAATCGAATGCATAAATGTTGGTCAAAGTGGTTTTCAAATAAATCGGATCCTGGTCTCTTCGCACCAACATGCAAAAGAGTTTCTCAACCTCACACAGAAACTGTCTCGTAGACTTATCACGTCTTTAAATTTCAACTTGCTATACTTCGGCCACGAAGGAAGATCGAATCAACATCCTCAATACAAATGATAATCAAGCCTACACAGATGGCTGCATACTAAGTGTACGACTAAATATTTCCCACATCAAGTCGAGGAACTAAAAATTGCCAAATTTGATAGTCGGTTATTTAACTTTCAAAACAACCAACAAACATCTAGCACCATAAGTAATCACTAGGCCCTTTTTAATTAATCTTTTATTAATTAAACCACTTTCCAAATATTCACTTCAAATTATCTTTTTTTTAAAAGATCTCAAAACCATTTGAGTACTTCAATATTAGAAAACATTTCCATATACTTATATCAATAGTATAAACATATTCACAATTCTCTTTAGGAAAGCTTAATATTTTTAAAAACATGCTCTATTGGGTCAAAACAAATGTTGCATAAAACATCATTCGACAACCCAAAATCACTAGTACAGGGATTCCATAATTAGATAGATATACAAATCTCATATACTATAAAAAAACATCTCCTTTCGAAAATCAATTACTATAACAATAGTGTTATAATCCAAGCTTTCTCGAAAACGTCTATTACAACAATGAATGTTGAAATCTATGTATTCGATGATCACACCTTTTAGAACATCTTCAAACCATTTAACTTCATTTAAAAGATCGCTTTACAAAACATTCATTTAATTTAAATGATTATTCACTATCCAAAATCATGAATGAAATTCCTTTACAAAATTCATTACTATTGCACATTTAATTAAAAGGATTCTCCACTGTCCATAACCATGAATATATTTCTTTTAATAAACTTTCATGCTTAACTTATCAAATTCAATTGATTTCGGATTTATAAAATAATTTTTATAAATTCCATTTATATTTTATGAAAACCTCCATTTATAAAATTTCTTTATTAACCAATTTCATTTATATCTCATTTATATGCCAAAATCCAATTATAGGTTAATTTAATTATAAATCTCTTATCTACAATTTCATTCCTTTTTATAACTTCATAAATCTTATTTACTTACAAGATTCATTTATACTTCATTTTAACACTTATAAAACTAATTCATAATTCCATCACTTTGATTTATAAAACATCAATTTTATAAATCTTATATATAAATCAGTTATAATAAGTCAAAAAATCTCAATTTAACTTGTTTTATGAAATATTCAACTCCATATTTCAAAAATCACGTTTTGAATCCATTTAAACAAACTTCTTCTTTTAATAATTTACAAATCATTATTAAAACTTATATAACTTCAAAAATCATACTTAGGTATATTTCACAAAAATCATAATTTTTATAACATAAAAATTATAACTTCTTATTTATTTAAAATAAATTCATTTCCTTACAAATTCACAAATTAATAAAACATATATTTTCAAAATCACATTGAAATCCTTCTTAATTTAAAATCAACACTTTAATATTCCTAAAGTTCCTAAAACATGGCCTAATGCTGCAAAAGCACTATAAGGTGATTCACGTCAATCACATCAATCCTGGCGTCCAAAACATCATATATCATATAATAAAAGCATATATATCAATATTTGTAAAAAAATCAAAACCGGTGAGATATCCAGTTTGACCCCTCTATCCTGCACCTGCAATAAATGTACATATGAGAAAATGTATATAATGTCCACTTCGAGGCAGACGCACATATAAAGGGTCATCCGCTCATGCACGGGAACGTATAGGGTCTCATATTCTCCAATAGGTAGGAATATATCCAAATACCAATCAATATATATAATATATCATATATCTCCCAAACAATCATCAATCATAATAAAATAAACTTGTTCTCACTTATAAAAAATATAAGCCAGTCAGAAAGAGTGAGTTGTACTCACTTTGCTTCCAATAGCCGTTGTCGCGCTTTGTTCCGAATAAAATTAAACGGCCGTTTAATTTTCCCCAAAATTTTCACTAGTTCCAATCTACTCCAGTCTAGCTCCATCACACAGTGTTAGTCAACACAAACCTAATGCAACTTGTTTTGTCAATTTTCGAACTCGTGTGAGAAAGTTATGCTATTTTAAAGATTACACAATTTATAATATAATAAATTTACAATTTTTTTAATTTTATTTTAAACTTCAAATAAATTTGGTCATTTGTTCTGAAAGAACAAATCTAGCCACCGAGGTTTAACTTCCCTTTTTATTGCTCACATGAATGAACACATCGTCACATTCGCTTCATCACATGTCACGCCTTCTACGATTGCCGAGGAGACGATCGAACACCGCAACATGCAAGCTCACCCTCGCCTCTACCCACGGTCCATGCGCACAACCCCCTATTGCTGCCTCCTCCTCCTAAAGCATCCTCGAACACCGACTGTAACGATCCTGAATTTTGAACAATTTCAATTGGAAAATATTTAATTAATTTTAAATATTTGAATGATGATTTAAAGTGAATTCCCAATATAACAATGAATTTGGCGATTAAATTTTAAAATTTAATCTATTGAAAGTTGAATAAAAATTTGAATATTCAATTTTAAGCTGATTAAAAATATTTTAAAGGCTTAGAAAATTCATATTGATAATACTGAAAATAATAGAAGCTTCAGAATTGAATTTGAAAGTGATTTGATCAGTTTTGAAATTTTATCGTTCAAATTGAATTTAAGAATAGCCTTCCGAGGCTCAGTCTCGGAATTTGACGAAATCAGTTCCATTGGGTCCGTAATATTGAATTATTACCGGATTTCAATTTTCGTGGCATTCAGAGTTGGTGTGTGAGCATACGATGTCTAAACGCGTTGGGATTCGTGTGGAAAAAGAAAAACAAATTGTATTTGGAAAAAATAAAATAAAAAATTGTATTTGAAAAAAAAAATGAAAATTAAAATGATAATGAAATAAAATAAGAGAAAAAGGAGATTACAAAATCTCTAGTACACTGCTATGTATCTTCTCTCTGCAAATCTCGTACCTATCAGCCACCCTACGGTATAAACAAATCGCGATCTCGTCTTCAAAAGTAAAACGCCCCCTCCCCTTTGTTTTTCGTTCAAATCATTTCAATCAGATAAAAAGAAAACGAAAGAAAAATAATGGCGGCCGTGTTCTCCTCGTTCGTTCTTCTCGTTCTTTCGCTCGTCTCCAAAATTAGGGATTTCATCTCTGTTGAAATTCCTTCGAACGCGTGCTCCTCGGTGGATCGAGTTCGTCTCCTTGCTTCGGTGAAAGGTGAGTTTTTTTCTCACGATTAATCGTTATTCAAGTTTTTAGATTTGTTTGAATTGTGTGTTTGGTTGCATGCTATGATTTGGGGTGTTATTTGCTATCATTTGCTCGGTCAATCCAATTTAAACTGATATGAACAGATAAGTCACTACATGGTTGTTTGTTGGGTGTTATCTGTTATCATTTGCTAGGTTTATTTGCTTTTAAAACTGATAAGAACAGATGCTATTAAAATTTGTTTTTAAACTGATAAGAACAGATGCTATTAAAATTTGTTTTTAAACTGATAAGAACAGATGCTATCAAAAATTTTGCTTGTTTGTTTTTGCTGCATGTGATGGATTTTTGAATCTGGTTAAGGAAAATGTAGTATGAAAAATAAATACTTTAGTTCTGAAAATACTTGTGAGCAAACTTTTTCAACCTTTGATTTATTTCTGTGATGTTTGTGAGTAAACCCCTGTTTATTAAATCACTCGCTGCTGTTTGAAATGCTCGAATGACTGTTTGAAAAACACTTGCATGTGAATAAATGGTTGTGCTTGTGTTTTCTTTAGCCTGGGGATGTATTGCCTTTCCTGTTTCTCTGAGTTACGATTTACAGTGTTCATATACCAAACTCAAACCCCTCTCTATTTGTTATCGGATTTGAAAAATAAACATGATGGAGTTGTTCAAATTTGTACTGTGTTTTCGAGTAATAAAATCAAGGTAAGTTTTGAAATTTTCTTTTACTGGAAACTTTAGAGAACACAGTTACGTATAAATTTTGGTTTACAGTGTAAACCACGTCAAAAACCAGAAACTCTTCCCTTATTCCTTCTGAAAGATAGGTTGAGAACAAGTTAAAGTATGTTGTGACATAGCATTTTGTTTCAGTAACTAGTTGAAGCAAGATCATGCATATTTCTTTTACTGAAAAAAAAATGTGAGCAAGCTTTATCCTTTCGACTTTAATATGGCTATATATTAAATTGATGAGATAGATGACTGAAGCATGATTAAGGTGTGAATATGAACATTGGTTGTGGTTGCATGTTGTACTTATCAGATGCCTGTGCAGATCTTAGTTCTGTGCATATTCATCTGCTCTGTCTAAAAGATAACAGGACCCAAAAATCCATAATTAAATTCATATTCTCGTATTCAATTGAATTCAAGTCATACCTTTAAGGAAGATATGTTTGTATCAATATAACATCATTTTCAAAAATATTATTCAGCAAAATAGATGAGTAGGATTGCTGAAAACCAGGGATATCAGTGGTAGGTGAGTAAATTACCTTAAAAACAGTTTTAAAATTCATCTGAGATTGAATGATGATGCATGCAATGAAATTTGCTTCGATGATGAATATTAGTTTACATGAATGCATGTTTGAATATTGGATGTGCCGGTATGTATAAAAAAAATCTTCCAGTGTTTATATTACTGAATTTATAGATATGTTTATATGAGTAAGTAACCTGTATATTCAAACACTCTGTTATCTATTGTTTCAGAACAGAATTCTTTTCAAAATTTGAATCTTCCACTAAAACATCAATATTTGGCCTTGATGATTGAATGAAATATTTTTGTTAATGTTGAAGGTAATTTTAAAATATAGTTTCTGTAGTTTTTTTTTAATTTACAGATAATTTAAAAAAAAGGAAAACACAGTAAACCACTAATGCATGAATATCTTTAAACTAGCAAATGGTTGACCCCTGTGGTTGTGCATGTTTGTTTGGCCATAGTTATTACTGCTCTATTACATTCCAGATTTTAGTCCACCCAAATAAACTCACTTCTTTTTATCCAATCTATTTCAAGCTGAGTTTTTTTAAGGGGAAAAAGAATATACAGATGTTAGTTGATTTTTAAAATATGGTCCAGATGTTTATATTTAGGCAATACAAATTGGAACAATCAAATTCAGTAAAGATGAACCAACTTGTGAAAATTTGGTCAAGCAATTCCAGTTGCCTATATCCTTGTTTCGTACGTCCCTGCCTGTGCAATTCCTTGATGCTTGAAATTTTTATCACACAACCATTACCAAGTGCCTTGTTCTTTTTCTTTTGTACACTCTAATACCCTGTTGCATTTGGTTTATTTTGTTGCACTCATTTGTAGTCTGCACCACCATATGCTTTTGTTGCCTGATCTTTGTTGAACATGTGTTTTGCTATACTGTTCACTTGAGTTTGAAATTGTTGTCTCATTTGAAACAGTGCAATCCCTTTGTTATTGAGATATATGCATGTTGACTAGTTCACTTGCTCATATATGTTGATTCACTGATGCATTTCTTATGGTCTATTTCTTTGTTGTTATGATCTTAATGAGTTGTGCTCATTTTGGTCTGCACTCTGTAAACTTTGAGTTGTATTTGTGAATCTTTCGTTGCTTCATGTCTTTGGCATTTCCGAGCCTCTGCCTTTGATAGCATGTTTCAACATTTGCTGTTTGTATTGCTTTGTCTGATGCCTTCTTGACTCTTTTAACTGTGCATTGGCCTTGTGTTGAACCTAGTTTTGAAACTTGGGTTTGACTTTATTTTGATCTGATAGCTGTGCTTTTGTTTGGTGCACACGAGTTAGCGAGGCAGTGCACATGTGTATAAATATACGTGTGTACTGCAGCCACACAGGATTGACAGATTTTAAAAATTGAAGTTGTTAACATGAAAATCCATAATAGATTTAAATTGATTCATGTGATTCATCATCTCTGTTGCATATTTTACACACTGTATTTTGGGCTGTTACCATTTTCTTTCCGTTCATTGCAAATTTAATTACTTGAATTAAGATTAATCCTGACTCGAGTGTTTTTGTGTTTTGCAATAAACGCTCGGGTCAGACCGAGTATTTTTACAGCTTGAAGATTTTCAGGCAGCGAAGTTAGAGAGAGAGGGGGATTACCGCATCACTAAAGTTTTTCAAGAGATTTTTCTTGTACTTAATAAAAATTGTTTCCGCTGTATAAATTTAAATGTATTGTATAACTCTGATATTTGTGTATAAAAGAAAAGTTCATTTGTGAAATAAAATTATTGTTCTGTGATTCTGTGACTGATTCTGTTTAAATGTTATAAACTAAATAACAATCCGTCATCTTGAACGTTTCTAGTTGGTTTAATTACCGGCTAGAGGCGGTCAGAGTGGCGGGTCATGACAATGTGGTATCAGAGCTTTGGTTTGCACAAAGCTTAGTTTATGGCGTTTAATATGAATAGTTACTAGAATCACTTTAAAGAAAGTGTTTTCAAATCTAAAGAAGTTTAAAAAAATTGTTTTCTTTAAAAAAAAGGTATTTTGAAAATTAAAATCATTTTCGGAGATTCCGCTCTCAAAATTTAGGTTTGCGATAGTTTCTCTTCGGTGAGATCTCGTTAGATTGGAGTCCCGATCATTCGAAAAACCCACTATCGAATTTTTGAGATTTATGAGAAAAATAAAAATTGAGTTAAGTGAATTGATAAATTGGTTTGAATCAAATATTGTGAATACCTCCAAAGTAATAATTGGAAAATAAAAGGACATGTTAATTTGGTTATAACCAAGAGAATTATTGAACTATAACTTGGAAATTTGATTCTAAATTCTTTTAAAAAAATTTGATTTCAAATGTTGTGAAGAATGATTTAGTAAATGAATGGATTATAAGTATTTAACTTATAATATGGACTTTGGTATATAACTAAGTTATATAAATTGAATTGAATTAATAATGGAGATTATGAATCGAAGTTTATAAATAGAAATGGAATTTCTAAAGATGTTTATAAAATCCGCAAACGACTTATTTTGATAAGTAAATTGTTATAGCCTATTTATGGAGTTATATCTATGGTTTTGGACAATAAATAAGATATAAAAGGAGATATGAATCTAATGAAAATTCATAATAGATTTTAATAGATTCAATGATGAATTTGAATTTGAACGGGCAGAGAATTAAGTTAAGGGGAAACTTAATATTGGAAAGTTTGAAGTTGGTTTAAAACCAATATTTTGAAATGTATGCGGAATTCAAACTACGAATTAAGTTGAAGTTGAAAAAACTTAAATGGGAATGTTTTGTGGAAGTAATTTTATAAATGAAGTTAATCCATTTTAAGTTGTTTTAAAATGTGTTAAGAATCGAAAGCATAGATTTCAACATTCGTTGTTGAAATACACGTTTTCGAGAGGAAAGAAAGGAAATGGTAGACTATAACATTGTTGTTATAGTAAATGGTTTCCAATAGGAAATGTTTTATTTAGTATTGGGGTTTATATATCTATTTTAATTCGAATCCCTGTACTAGTGATTTTGGGTCGTCGTAACGATGTTTTACGCAGCATTCGTTTTGACTCAAATAAATGTGTTTAAAGAGTGATTTCCTTTAAGAATGAAGTATATACTTGATTTTGGTTTAAGTATATTGAATATTTTCAAAGTGTTGAAAATAAATGGATTTGTGAATTACTTATTATTGAATAAGTATAGAAATATTTTCCAATATGAAATGAAAGGTTTGAAATTTTATCTTTTAAAGATAAATTGAAAAGTGAATATTTGAATTTGTTTCAAATGGCTAAGTGTGGAAAATTATATATATCTTGTAAAGATATTATTTTTGGGAAATTTGAACAATTAGTTCAACTTTAAATTTTGAATGGTTGATTTGGATTGTATGTCTAGCATTGTGAATTGATGACATATCAATTGATCTCTATTAAATATATATCTGTTGGTGGCGGAGAATTTATTCTCTTAGCTTAACACCCTTCTCTGAGACGTACGAGCTTAGAGGTTATATATCGATAGACATCAATTATGTGTTGAGAATTGACGATGTAACGTGAAATCCAAATCGAGTGTGAAGTCGATAATAAATTGAATTATGAATGTGAATTGGGTTTGAAATAACCTTAAATTTTCAAATCGACTTAGAGGAAAATTTGAAATGGATAATGAAATGGAAAATTTGTGAATCCTCTATTTGTTATGGATATGAAATATTATGGTTTTCAGAACGTATATATGAGAATACGATAAATTCGAAAACCATTAGTTTGGAAAGAAATTGTTATGGAAAACTTATGTAAGTACATGAGTATGATATGTACGAACCGTGAAATGAAATATTATATATGTATGTATGATATTATGTTTTCCAAACTGAGGATATGGAAAAGTACCTTCCATTTAAAATTGGAGAAGGTATTGGAACTCGATATGAGTGTCCATTTGAAATTCGTAGCTACGTTGAATTTCCATATGTGGAATGTCCATTCGGACTAAAATCCCCCACGATGGATCATTGTGTTTGGGATCGGGAACTAGCGGAATTCGAGGGGCGAGATGCCTATGGGTACAAGAGATTCTACTGGGATAGTAGCGTAACCGCCAGGTATACCGCGATCTAGATGATATGAAATAGCGTAATTCGAGAGGCGAGATGCCTAGGTTTACAAGCGACTCTACTGGGATAGTAGCGTAACCGCCTTGTAAACCGCGATCTGAGGGTATAGCGTAATTCGTGGGGCGAGATGCCTACAGTTACAAGCGATTCCACTGGGATAGTGGCACAACCGCCGAGTAAACTGCGATCTGTGCAACAACCATGGCGAAATTCAAGGGATGTGAAATCTATAGTTTACAAGCGATTCTACTGGGATAGTAGCGGAACCGCCGGGTAAACTGTGATCCTTGGGGGAACGTGCTTTCCATATCCATTTTTAAAAGATTTTAAAAGTATTTTCACTAGGAATTGAAGCAAGTATATTTAGTACTTGGAGATTTTTAGTCCTGCGCCTGGCCAGCGTATGCCTAATGTCTGTAAGAACGACAATAGACTTGTTAAATTTTGAGTTTGCAAGTATTTTCGAACTTTAGATGGCAAATCAATAATCTGGAATTAAAAATTGCATAATTCCAACCTAATAAATTAAGGAAGAGGATTTTTGAGATACTTTGAAAGTCCACAGCTTTGGAAAAGTTATACTATGTAAATTTTTAACAAGAATTTCAAATTTAAAATTTGGGTTTTGTAAGTTGAAAACTTTAGTAAAAGACTTTTGCGTACTGATTGTAGAAATCAATAAAACAAATGGAATGAATCCTATACTTATTTATTTTTATTAAGTTTTGAGCTCGATAAAATTGGGTAGGGTATAAACATCAATGAAATTTTAACAATCATTTCTCCTAACTTGTAATTTCGGGACGAAATTCTTTTAAGGAGGGGAGATTGTAACGGTCCTGAATTTTGAACAATTTAAATTGGAAAATATTTAATTAATTTTAAATATTTGAATGATGATTTAAAGTGAATTCCCAATATAACAATGAATTTGGCGATTAAATTTTAAAATTTAATCTATTGAAAGTTGAATAAAAATTTGAATATTCAATTTTAAGCTGACTAAAAATATTTTAAAGGCTTAGAAAATTCATATTGATAATACTGAAAATAATAGAAGCTTCAGAATTGAATTTGAAAGTGATTTGATTAGTTTTGAAATTTTATCGTTCAAATTGAATTTAAGAATAGCCTTCCGAGGCACAGTCTCGGAATTTGACGAAATCAGTTCCATTGGGTTCGTAATATTGAATTATTACCGGATTTCAATTTTCGTGGCATTCGGAGTTGGTGTGTGAGCATACGATGTCTAAACGCGTTGGGATTCGTGTGGAAAAAGAAAAACAAATTGTATTTGGAAAAAAATAAAATAACAAATTGTATTTGAAAAAAAAATGAAAATTAAAATGATAATGAAATAAAATAAGAGAAAAAGGAGATTACAAAATCTCTAGTCCACTGCTATGTATCTTCTCTCTGCAAATCTCGTACCTATCAGCCACCCTACGGTATAAACAAATCGCGATCTCCTCTTCAAAAGTAAAACGCCCCCTCCCTTTTGTTTTTCGTTCAAATCATTTCAATCAGATAAAAAGAAAACGAAAGAAAAATAATGGCGGCCGTGTTCTCCTCGTTCGTTCTTCTCGTTCTTTCGCTCGTCTCCAAAATTAGGGCTTTCGTCTCTGTTGAAATTCCTTCGATCGCGTGCTCCTCGGTGGATCGAGTTCGTCTCCTTGCTTCGGTGAAAGGTGAGTTTTTTTCTCACGATTAATCGTTACTCAAGTTTTTAGATTTGTTTGAATGGGGTGTTTGGTTGCATGCTATGATTTGGGGTGTTATTTGTTATCATTCGCTCGGTCAATCCAATTTAAACTGATATGGACAGATAAGTCACTGCATGGTTGTTTGTTGGGTGTAATCTGTTATCATTTGCTCGGTTTATTCGCTTTTAAAACTGATAAGAACAGATGCTATTAAAATTTGTTTTTAAACTGATAAGAACAGATGCTATTAAAATTTGTTTTTAAACTGATAAGAACAGATGCTATCAAAAATTTTGCTTGTTTGTTTTTGTTGCATGTGATGGATTTTTGAATCTGGTTAAGGAAAATGTAGTATGAAAAATAAATACTTTAGTTCTGAAAATACTTGTAAGCAAACTTTTTCAACCTTTGATTTATTTCTGTGATGTTTGTGAGTAAACCCCTGTTTATTAAATCACTCGCTGCTGTTTGAAATGCTTGAATGACTGTTTGAAAGACACTTGCATGTGAATAAATGGTTGTGCATGTGTTTTCTTTTGCCTGGGGATGTATTGCCTTTCCTGTTTCTCTGAGTTATGATTTACAGTGTTCGTATACCAAACTCAAACCCCTCTCTATTTGTTATCGGATTTGAAAAATAAACATGATGGAGTTGTTCAAATTTGTACTGTGTTTTCCAGTAATAAAATCAAGGTAAGTTTTGAAATTTTCTTTTACCGGAAACTTTAGAGAACACAGTTACCTATAAATTTTGGTTTACAGTGTAAACCATGTCAAAAACCAGAAACTCTTCCTTATTCCTTCTGAAAGATAGGTTGAGAACAAGTTAAAGTATGTTGTTACATAGCATTTTGTTTCAGTAACTAGTTGAAGCAAGATCATGCATATTTCTTTTACTGAAAAAAAAATGTGAGCAAGCTTTATCCTTTTGACTTTAATATGGCTATATATTAAATTGATGAGATAGATGATTGAAGCATGATTAAGGTGTGAATACGAACATTGGTTGTGGTTGCATGTTGTACTTATCAGATGCCTGTGCAGATCTTAGTTCTGTGCATATTCATCTCCCTTGTCTAAAAGATAACAGGACCCAAAAATCCATAATTAAATTCATATTCTCGTATTCAATTGAATTCAAGTCATACCTTTAAGGAAGATATGTTTGTATCAATATAACATCATTTTCAAAAATATTATTCAGCAAAATAGATGAGTAGGATTGCTGAAAACCAGGGATATCAGTGGTAGGTGAGTAAATTACCTTAAAAACAGTTTTAAAATTCATCAATATTTGGCCTTGATGATTGAATGAAATATTTTTGTTAATGTTGAAGGTAATTTTAAAATATAGTTTCTGTAGTTTTTTTTTTAATTTACAGATAATTTTAAAAAAAGGAAAACACAGTAAACCACTAATGCATGAATATCTTTAAACTAGGAAATGGTTGACCCCTGTGATTGTGCATGTTTGTTTGGACATAGTTATTACTGCTCTGTTACATTCCAGATTTTAGTCCACCCAAATAAACTCACTTCTTTTTATCCAATCTATTTCAAGCTGAGTTTTTTTAAGGGGAAAAAGATTATACAGATGTTAGTTGATTTTTAAAATATGGTCCAGATGTTTATATTTAGGCAATACAAATTGGAACAATCAAATTCAGTAAAGATGAACCAACTTGTGAAAATTTGGTCAAGCAATTCCAGTTGCCTATATCCTTGTTTCGTACGTCCCTGCCTGTGCAATTCCCTGATGCTTGAAATTTTTATCACACAACCATTACCAAGTGCCTTGTTCCTTTTCTTTTGTACACTCTAATACCCTGTTGCATTTGGTTTATTTTGTTGCACTCATTTGTAGTCTGCACCACCATATGCTTTTGTAGCCTGATCTTTGTTGAACATGTGTTTTGCTATACTGTTCACTTGAGTTCGAAATTGTTGTCTCATTTGAAACAGTGTTGTCCCTTTGTTTTTGAGATATATGCATGTTGACTAGTTCACTTGCTCATATATGTTGATTCACTGATGCATTTCTTATGGTCTATTTCTTTGTTGTTATGAGCTTAATGAGTTGTGCTCATTTTGGTCTGCACTCTGTAAACTTTGAGTTGTATTTGTGAATCTTTTGTTGCTTCATGTCTTTGGCTTTTCTGAGCCTCTGCCTTTGATAGCCTGTTTCAACATTTGCTGTTTGTATTGCTTTGTTTGATGCCTTCTTGACTCTTTTATCTGTGCATTGGCCTTGAGTTGAACCTAGTTTTGAAACTTGGGTTTGACCTTATTTTGATCTGATAGCTGTGCTTTTGTTTGGTGCACACGAGTTGGCGAGGCAGTGCACATGTGTATAAATATACGTGTGTACTGCAGCCACACAGGATTGACAAATTTTAAAAATTGAAGTTCTTAACATGAAAATCCATAATAGATTTAAATTGATTCATGTGATTCATCATCTCTGTTGCATATTTTACACACTGAATTTTGGGCTGTTACCATTTTCTTTCCGTTCATTGCAAATTTAATTACTTGAATTAAGATTAATCCTGACTCGAGTGTTTTTGTGTTTTGCAATAAACGCTCGGGTCAGACCGAGTATTTTTACAGCTTGAAGATTTTCAGGCAGCGAAGTTAGAGAGAGGGGGGGATTACCGCATCACTAAAGTTCTTCAAGAGATTTTTCTTGTACTTAATAAAAATTATTCCGCTGTATAAATTTAAATGTATTGTATAACTCTGATATTTGTGTATAAAAGAAAAGTTCATTTGTGAAATAAAATTATTATTCTGTGATTCTGTGACTGATTCTGTTTAAATGGTATAAACTAACTAACAATCCGTCATCTTGAACGTTTCTAGTTGGTTTAATTACCGGCTAGAGGCGGTCAGAGCGGCGGGTCGTGACACCGACCGTTCAAGGCCATTTCGCCGTGGATCACCATTATAAAATCGATCACGACCGTTGAATTTATAGCTCTTGTTGAGCTTTACAATGTTGTAGTTGAAATTTTTTCGTAATTGTTTACGGATTGAGAGGAATCGGTGGAGAAAGATTCGGAATATTTTTGCTACATGTTTCTTAGTGGCGGCGGCTAAGTGAGAACCCTAGGTTTTGTGCGAAAAAAGAAAAAATATAAAGTCCTTTTGTAGAAAATTTAACGACACTATTCATCTAAATATTTTCCAAACTCCAAATGAAGCGTGTCGCCTGGCATTTATAATATTTTACCCCTATTTCGAACATAATGGAATATATATATCGGGAGCCAATTCCATCATATTTGAAAGATAGGTTTTCGAATCGACTTATTTTAATTAAAATTCACTTAAACAAATTTATTTGCATTCTAGCTTCCCACGACCAAATCGTACATCCGATTGAAACAAAATTTGAAATCCTACAATAATATAACATTATGGATCCAATGAAACTGGTTTATTCGAAATCCAAGAATGTGTCAAAAATGACTATTTTTATACATTAAATAAATATTAAAATATTAAATTTCTATAAATTTACTTTTAAATCAATTTCAAAAGTTCTCTAACAACATTCTAATTCAAATAGAATTTAATTCAACTTTATAAACCAATTTTATTCACATAAAATTCAAATCCAATTATTTACACAATTTCAAATATTAAATTAATAATCTAGTTTTCCAATTAAATCACTCTATTCGAAATATAAGTTATTCAACTTATAAAATTAAATATTTAATATTTAAAATCAATTAAATATATGAATTCCGAATGACTAAAATTCTGGGTGGTTGCAACTTACATAGTTGTTGGACCAGGATATGTGTTGTGTATCCAAGTTATTCCGAAAACGCTACGTACGATGGTTAAACACTATGTGCCTCTATTTCCCAGACCATAACTCTAGCTATATCAAAATTACATATCAAATTGATTGGTTTAAAAAGAACCTCGCAACGGTTATAAATAAGACCATGGACATATGATATATTTATATCTATATGAGTATTTATCTCAAATATATTATTTAAAACAACGACTTTTAATTATATATGTTATTTTAATATTTGTTTTAAAATTAAATATTGATTTCATAATGATAACAATATAATTATTGTTTATATCAAACTGATTCTGATTCAGTTCATCAATTCTTATCCATCAGCATGTCGAATTCGTGCCAATTTCGCTTCACTTTGGAATTCATAGCTTATTCTGTTGTCAAACTTCTCTAGCCTCGAAAGGTGAGAAATCACTCATGATTAACGTTTTTATATATATTAATTTGGATTTCAATTGAAACAGCAATTGAAATATATTGCTATTAGTTATTTGCATTGCTATATATGCTATTATCTGCTATTTGTTCACCTATGACATCTGACACCGTTATCTGTTATTTATATTAATGATATATGCCTGTTATATTATTATCATATCTGCTATCAGTCTGCAAGTTCCCGTTTAGTATAGAATTCACTATGGGTTGAAATGATACATATGATATATGCATGTTTTATTATTATCATATCTGTTATCACTCTGCAAGTTTCCTATTAGTATACAATTTACTATGGGTTGAAATGATACATACCCGAACGATCTTTAGAATATGAAAAATTGTTATGGGTGTAAACGATAAAACTAAGCAATTTTCAGTAAATTGAATTTGGGATTGCAGGTTGAAATGATGTATACCCGTATATAAATATTTAAATTATGGACTGAAATGATAAATATCTGCATCACTTGACCATAGGATAGAAAATTATATACAGACACCGTTGGTCTATATATAAATATTTTGAAGATGTTTTCTATGGTTTTGGAAAGAAATATATGGTTTAATAATTACTAAATTTAAGATATTATATATAAATGAATTTTTATAAAGTTTTAAAATTTAGATTTTAATTTTATATGTTTTGGAAATTGTATCGTTATATGTTGATTTGAAATTAAAAATTTTAAGAACTTGCTTGTAAAATTTACTATTTTAAAAGATGTATAAATCATTTTATTGTAAAATAAGTTTGAGAAAAGATTTAATTTGATAAATTTTGATTTAATGTATATATAATGTGTTTAAGTATTTATTTTTTAAAGTATATAATAAATTTTTAATAAATTAAGGTTGGGAAGATAGATTTGAAATTGATTTGAAATGGTATTTAATTAAGAATTTGATTTAATTAAATCGTTTTGAAATTTTTTGAATTAGATATTTCTAAAGGATATCATTTTATAATTTTATTTTGGTTTAAAGTGATTTATAAATTAAAGGAAATATTTAGTTTATTTGTAATTTGGGTTTTATTTAATGATATTTATTTTTATTAAGTGGATATTTTGAAGCTAAATAATAGTAAAGTGAATTTGAGATATAAATGATGTCATCAAATTTGGTTTTGAAATGTTTGAATATTTAAAGCTTTGAAATATATTGAAATTGAAATGATTTAATTTGTGGTTCAAATCAGTATTTGAAATCGATATAATTTGAAATGGGTTATTGAGAAACTGAATTTAATTTAAATTAGTCAATTGAGGTTGAATTAAATTGAATTTCGGATTAAGTTGAATTGGAATCGATTTGTGAATTTGAGGAAACTATTTTATTATATAAAGTATTTTTAAATTATATTGAAAACTATTTTATATTTTACTTTATAAATTATTTTGACATAAACTATTTTAATATAAATCATTTTAGTATAAGCTATTTTTAATATAAACTATTTTAATATACTAACTATTTTGGTATATACTATTTTAACTTATAGCTCTTTTATATAAACTATTTTACTTTATAAACTATTTTATTATATATGCTATTTTAATATCAAAACTGTTTAAGTGGTGGAAGTTATGTTTTCAAAGCTATGAATTTCAATGTATTATGTTTTGAAAATGTTATAATTTCAAGTGTTTGGTTTCGAAAGTGTTATAGCTTTGAAAGTGCAATGATTTTGGAAAAGGATACATTTGAAATGGAAATGATATCGTATTTGGTCTTGAAATGGAAATGGTATCGTGTTAGTATGGTTTTGAAGTATAAACTATTTGAAATGACCACGGTGTTATAATAATGTTTGGTATTTAAAGAGACCGGGATCGGAAGTTGTCATACTCTCTGTCAACTCCAAAAACCACTTTAACAACTTTGTACGCGGTATAGATTGTAGAATGAAGTAGGATGCGTTGACGATTCTATATGAGGTATTTACAAGGACCTAACTCCCGTGAGTTAGCATAAGGTGACTAAAACAGGAGTGATTGACGGGCCAAGTGAGGTAGCTCCTCCGACCAGACACATTCCTTCGATACTATATTCTGACTTTGTGATTGATTTGGTGGCCACACTTGATTTGGGAGTGTGTTTTAAGGTGGGCGATAGTGGCTGCTATGCGTTACCACCAGCCCGGAAGTGTAATTGGTATATCTGCCCTAGCATTGCCTAGTTATGTCGTGTCACCTACACTAGCGAGACCACTACGAGTTTGTTTTGTGCCGTACCTATGGAGTATGCTCTTGTAGCCTCTTGATCTAGAGGTATTACGGTACTGTATAGACTATTGGCACTATAAAATGTGTTAAGGTGGAAAATGTGAGGCCTTAACACTATTTTAATAGTTTACTTTACTTTAGACATTATTATAATAGCGTATATTACTACACAGTAGATAGTTTAACAGATCCTTAGAGGATGGTTATCCGAAACATCCTTTGAGTTACTTGTATTTAAGTTGATATTTCACTTGAGTAGAATTTGTTGATATAAGAATGTTAATCCGACTCGAGTGTTTTTGTGTTTTGCTTTACGCTCGGGTCAGACTGAGTGTACCAGCATTCGAGATTCACCTTTGGTGTTGAAGTTTCGCTTAGAGATCCATCTATCATTCTGCATTCGGTTATTTAGTTGATTCGGGTGTTATATATTTAGATTTTGTTATTAACTACTGCATTCAGACTTCTATGTATTCGTGACTTCTGTTGTATCTTGTTTTTAACTCTGTTATATATATAGTAGCTTCATGAAATACTATTCATTTATTTTCATTGCATTTTGTTATATTACTTTGTGTCTGTTACTCTGTGATTTATTTAATTACTATATATGCTGAGTTTTGCCAAATATAAATTAACATTCTGATATTTTAAGCAATTCAAGTCTGGCATGTGCGAATGCGAATGGTCGAAAATACGAGGCTGTTACATGTGGTATCAGAGCTTTGGTTTTAGGCTAAACTCAACATATAAGGTAAATTTAGTTACGGGATCACTTTCATTCGAGCTTGAATCTCTTCTTTGACTCAATCTCCTTTGAATTTTGGAACGTTCCCTTCGGTTCCAAAATCTTATCTTGTCTTCCTCTATCCAAATTCTTTTGATTTTGGAGCATCCCATAGCTCCATAGAATTATTTGTAAAGAGGTGAAACTTCTTTACAACAGGCATCAATTCACTGAAGATTTCTGTATCGTTAGTTTAGATGCTGCTATCTCTTGCTCTGTCCGAATTCTATTTCTTGCGATCGAATATTGATTTGCCTCAAAATTCTACATCGATCTTATTCTTGAAGTCACGGTTGACCGGGTTAAGTTTCCCACAATTTATATAAGTCTATCCATCTTTCTCTTTCGTACTAATCATCTTATCTTCATTTCGAACCTATCAATTTTCTTTGATTGGTATTTGAACCCTATCGTTGTTTTGAAGTCCATCCTTGAATAATCAAGTGAGGGAGTGTATTTGCATTAATATAAGAATGCTTTATATATTGTGTTGTTTGAGTTGTTGATGTTGATTTGGGGTTTCGATGAATTCGTTTGATCAATGCTATCGATAGAAATACAAAAACACTTGAACAGAGCAAATCAACACAATTGTTTTCGAAATTTAATAATTTGGTATGGTTACATTATATTATAAGTAAATTTTGGGAACTAAAACTGAAATGACTTGGTTGGTGAAAATGATAATATTTGATTTTCATTTATTGCTTTACAAATCATTGACTATTGTCACATGTGACGAATAAATGGAACTTTAAAAACATAGTTTAGAAATTATTTTAGAATTTGAGAATATAATTTTTGGTATTTTTGAAATTTGGCTTTAAAAATTTCTTAGGGCATATTATTTTAAACTATTTCAAATAGAAATTTGATTCCAAAGAATGAAGTTTTAAATAAGTACTCTCTTCGTTTGTCGTTGGAAAATAATTTCGTTGATGATTACAACATCATCGACATTTATTTTCGAGTTTCGAAGTGGAGAGACCACTTTGTAGCATCGCTACACTTTCGTTTGGAAAATAAATCGATTTGAATTTATGAAGTATGACTTGATTTATATATATTATATATATTTATATTTATATAATAATAGATTTGGTTTGATATGTATATATAGAATATGTGTGTGTGTGTGTATCTATGTATCTATAAATGGTTTGACATAATCGGAGTTTAGTTCTCATATTCTTGTTAAAGGAAGATTTCAATTATAAAAAAAAGCTTAAATTTTTAATAAATATTTGGAAACTTGAAATAAATTGAATTGGGAATTTTTTTACTTATATAATACCCAATTACATTTTAATATAACTTACCTTAATCATTCAGAAGCTGAATATGTAATTGGATAATATACAATATAAATTGATTTTATAAATAAAATTTGAGTAGTTATAATAAAAGTTATACACTTAAATTTTAATTATAAAAACGTTAATAAAGATAAATAGAATAATAAGTTGATTGAATAATAAATGAGACAAATTAAATAAAATTTTGTTTTAAAAGAAACCTTTTGTATCAAACATTAATAAATTGAAATTAAATCAACTTAATGAAATACCTTGGATTTAAAATCAATTATTAAATATTAATTAATTTGTATTGAAATTTATATGGTTTGAATTAATTGTTTATTTTGTTTTTCAGTCTATTTTCTTTCTGCTTGTTTCTATTTTACCATCTCCTTCCTTTTCGAGGTTTGACATATCCTATCAAGTGTCTAAGGAGAGTGCAATAAACTAAGAGATGTTCAGGATTTCCATCTCCCAAGGATTCGTTAAACTATCTACTATGTAGTACAATACGTTATTATAATAGTATCTACAGTAATGTACTAAATTAGCGTTAGGGCGTTACCCATATCCCCCTTAACGTATTTTATGTATTCCCATAGTCTATACAATAACGTAAGCTTCTCCGTGAGGTTTACCCAGATGGTAGCCTATGGTTACGGTAAAAAACAAACTCGTAGCAGGCGCAATAGGGCATGTGAACATGGCACTCGAGGCAATGCCAAGGTAGGACTCTACCATTTGACAGAACCGGGCTGGTGGTAAGGCATAAAAGGTACTACCGCCCACCTTGGAACACACTCTCATACTAGGGGTGGCCACCAAATCATCACAAAGTCATAATATAATATCGAAGAAGCATGTCTGATCGGTGGAATGACCTCACTTGGCCTAGGTATAGCTCATGTTTTAGTTGCATCTAAGCTGACTCACGGGAGGCAAGGTCACAAAAATATCTCATACAGAATCATTCACCAAGCCATCCTGCTTCATTTCTGAAATCTCCACCGCATACACGATTGTTAAAGTGGTTTTCGGTATTGGCAGAGAGTATGACAATATCCGGTTCCGGTCCCTTTTTTTTAACAACCAAATGCCTATTTTACGTTAGATGGTTCTTTTACATTTCCAAAACCATTTCATAATTAATATCAAAATATCATGTTCAATTTCAAACCATATAACTTTCGGAATCATATTCACTTTCAAAACTATATTCACTTCAAAATCATATTCGCTTTTGAAATTATCGACAAGATAGGATAATTAAATTCTCCCCCCAAAATCATCATTGTTTACTCATATGTGCCATTTCACAAAAGGTACCAATTTCAATTTCCAACTTAGATTGTATCATCATCAAGGAATTAAATGTAAATACTTCAACTTTACACAGTCCGAAATTTTAGAAATAGTTTAGATAGTCATAATAGTTTTTAGTAGTTATAAAAATAGTACAAAATAGAATAAAATTGTTTAAATAGTAAAGGTAGTATAAATAGATTTAAATTTGATTTAATTTGATTTAAATGTTTTAAATAGATTTAAAATAGATTAAATAGATTTTAAATAGACTTAAAATAGATTACATAGATTTAAAATAGATTAAATAAATTTAAAATAGATATAAATTATATTAGAATGATTTAGAATAGATTAAATAAATTTAATTAGTTTAAACAGATAAAATAGATTAAATTGGATTAAATAGGTTATAGTAGAATAAAATAAATTAAAATAGTTTTCAAATTGATTAAAATAGTTATTTTAATTAAAAAAGTTTTATTTGTTAAAAATAGTTTTAGAGTTATATCCTAACATTTTAATGACTCAATTCTGATAAATTCATTTATATTTTGCACTTCAACTTTGAAATTCCAATTTAAATCCTTTGAACAATTCATTGAATCAATTCTAATTTCACCATTTACGCTTGGATTTCTGAGAATAATTTAGTTTATATAGATCAATTTCTATTTTAGAATACCATTTAACCAAATTCAAAATTTAAAGATTTTTAAAATCATTTAATTAAACTAATCTGGTGTCCGTATATAATTCTCTACCCTATGGTCAAGTGATATGTATATTTATCATTTCAATCCGCAATTTAACATTTTACGGTCATATATAATTTCACCATAATCTCGAATTAAATAAAATCCATAAAATTGCTTGAGTCTATCATTTCAACTGTAACGTCCCACCTTTTCGCACGCTTTAAATCAACGATAAACCACACACGTCAGACTTAAACCATACAGAAGGGCGGATTGTTATGGGGTAAATAAGAAAAAGAAGAGAAAGGAAAAAGAAAAATAGAGTCTTGCAGCGGAACGATAAAATATGATAATCAAATATACATTTCATGAAGCTTTATACAAAATATTTGATTATACTTATACAATGTATATTAGAGTTATACATACCTAGAATATTAATTTATGCAGTGGAAATAGTATGAATGTAGTGGAATACTATAATAAATAATAAATCTTCGCCTTTATCCTCCAGAATACGGTCATACAAATCCTGAAATGCTCAGGCTGACCCGAACGAATTGAAAAGACAAACACTCGAGTAAGAACTAAAAGATCATATGTAAGTTAAATCAAAAGAAATAAATATGAATGTAACGGTGTCAGAGATGTTTACGGGATTTGACATCTCCTTTCCAGTGTCTAACGTGAGTGAAGTAACTTAAGAGATGTTTGGAATTCGCATCTCCTAAGGATCCGTTAAACTATCTACTATGTAGTAATATACGCTATTATAATAGTTTCTAAAGTAAAGTATAATATACTGAAAATAGCATTAAGGGGTTACCCATATAGCGCTTAACACACTTTTATATTCCCATAGTCTATATAGTACCGTAAACCCCCATACTAGGCGTCGTCAGAGGGCACTCTATAGGTATGGTACAAAACAAAATCGTATAAGACGCGCTAGGGTAGGTGACACGGCACAACTAGGCAATGCCAGGGTAGATATACCAATTGCTATTCGGACTGGTGGTAACGCATAGCCGCAGCTATCGCCCACCTCGAGCCACACCCCAAATAAAAAAAATCAAAAGTGGCCACCGAATAAATCCAAAAGTCAAAGTATAATATCGAAGGGATGTGTCCGATAAAAGGTGCTACCTCATTGGCCCGAGAATCGCTCCTGTTTTAGCCACCATCTGCCAACTCACGGGAGTCGGGTCCACGTATTTACCTCAAAGGAAACGCCGCCGCCATCCTACTTCATTCTGGCATCTCCACTGTCTACACGGTTGTTAAAGTGATTTTCGGAGTTGGCAGAGGGTATGACAACTTCCGATCCCGGCCTCTTCAACAACCAAATGTTATTATAACACCGCGATCATTTTAAAATAATTATTCTTCAGAACAGAATAAATATTTATTTCAAAACCATATAATTACGATATCATTTTCATTTAAAAACCAAATCAATATGATATCATTTATAAACCCAAATCAATATAATATCATTTTTATTTCAAATATATCCTTTTCCCAAAATCATAGCATTTTCAAAGTTATAAAATTTCGAAACCAAAGATTTTAAACTATAACACTTCCAAAACGTAATATTTTGAAATTAATAACTTTGAAACATAACTTCCACCCTTACATGGATCAAATATTAAATATTTATAAAACAAACCAGCTTCTTAAATTTCACAAATCAAATTCCAAAAACAACCCGAATTTCTAAATTTTAATCTTTAATAAATTTCAAAGCTTAAATATTCAATATTTCAAAACTAAATTTTTATAATTTATATATATATATATATATATATATATATATATATATATCCATTTCACTTTTACTATTATTTAGTTTTGAAATACTTGCTTACTAAATCCAATATCTTTTAAATAAAACCTCAAATTCAATAACTAAATATTCCTCAATCTATTCGCTTAAATCACCTTAAACCCGAATAAAGTTATAAAACCGTATTCTTTAAAATCTCAATTTCAATAAGGTCTAAATGGATCCTTATTAAATATAACTCTTAATTAAATAAAATCTCAATTCAATTTCAAACTATCATCTCAGCCATGATTTATAAAATCAAAATAGCTCTATATTAAACTATAATTTAAGTAGATACTCATCCATATTATATTTTAATAAAATCAAACTTTATTATTAAACTTATTTTATACTTTAAACAATCTTATACATAGTTTAAAACCAAGAATTTAACCATATATAAAATAACCTTTATCAAGTATCCCAATCAATATCTCATAAAACCATATTTATTTCTTTACAAAACCATAGAAACCCCTTTTAAAATATTTATATATAGGCCACGGTATCTGTATATAATTTTCTACACTATGGTCAAGTGATACGGATATGTATCATTTCAATCCGCAAATTAAAAATAAAAGTGCGGTTATATCATTTCAAACCGCAATCACGGACCAAAAGTAATAAACCAATAAAGAACTTGCAGATTATAATGATATAAAATAAACATCCATTCATCCATCAATAGATCACACATCCATTACAATCATGACCCAATCAATCAATCAGTATCAATATATAACTGATAATATATAACAGGTAATTAATTGGCGGTTATATTCAATAATAAATTAAGTAACGATTAAATTTAAATAATTGCAATTAAATGAGATGATGATTAAAGCTATACAAAACGGTCATAAATAATTTCAAAATCACAACATAAATTAAATTTAGCAAACACAATAAATTTTAGAAGTTGTGAGTAGGTTAAAACACTCATCTTTTGAATTTAAATTGAATTTAAATCCAATTTAAACCCAAAATTCCAACAGCTTCAGAATTCGTACAAACCAGTGCCAAAATGTCCGAAATTCTATTACGACCGTAGCGGAGAAAACCATGCGTAATTTCGACCTCGTATGTAAAAGTTATACGCGCTAGATCGTTTGAAAAACAACGCAACCCCTACAGTTCGCTCGTGCACGACCTTGAACGCCACATCATCGATGATCACACGCGATCGCCCCTTGCCCTCGAACTGCACGTGGAACCACCGAGGCACGCCCCCCTGTGCACCTCCAGACACTGAAACCAAAGCAGCCACCACCGAAATTATTGCCCTAGGTCGAAATTTTCCGCCAAATCCAACCATTAATTCGCGAAACGAAGCATACCGATGAACTCCCCATCGTCCACTCTACAAAACCCAGAAATAGTTCGTCGATGTTCATCGACGCGCGACGAACGGCCGAAAATTGATCTGCTATTTCCAGACAAACGGTGATTCAAAATCAAAAACGAACTGCAGATCTAAGATGCATACATCGAGAGCTTCGATATATAATTTTTCTGAATTTTTTTGAGGAGTTTGAAATTTTTGCTTTGGATTTGAATTTGATTTTTGTTTGGATCTTGAATTCGTTTGTCTTCCATTGAGGAGGAGAGATAGTTGAAATGTACGTACAGAAAATGTGAAATAGAAGTAGGCTAGGGTTTATAATTGGGTATTTATAGGCAAGGTTGAAATAGAATAGATGGATTGGATTGATAAACGCGCCGAACAATATATGGCCCAAAGAGCCAGTTTCGACTCCGGAACGAAATTGGGTCAACCCATATATCAAAATAGATGTTTTAAAATATTTAAAACGCGATGGAACAGGCTGCATGTCCAAATTCCATCGTATGAAGAAGTTATGATAAAATCAATATTTTTCAAATTGATTTCAATTGATTTCAATTAAATCGATTTCAAGGCGTTTCGCGTTCGTACGATCAAACAACAGGTCTGATCGATACGAAACTTGAAATCCTACAATAATTCATCGTTGCGGATCCAATGAAATAGGTTTCGTCGAAATCCGAGTCAGTGGCCAAAATGGCTTTTTTTACATTAATTAAATAAATAAATTAATTAACAAATTGAATCAAATTTTCAATTTCAACTCTATAATTAACAAATTTCATCATTTTTTATTTTCTTAATCATTTACACTAATTTAGCCAAATTCAAATGTCAATTTAGAGTTGATTAATTTATCAATTTCAGTATTTACCTCATTTT
This sequence comes from Allium cepa, assembly GCA_030765085.1. Classification (NCBI taxonomy): domain Eukaryota; kingdom Viridiplantae; phylum Streptophyta; class Magnoliopsida; order Asparagales; family Amaryllidaceae; genus Allium; species Allium cepa. The sequence continues at coordinate 59,509,132 of CM060930.1, forward strand.
CATTAAACTCAAAATTATTAATTTAATTTCCAAAAATTCTACTAAATTTACTTTTCATTCTATTTCAATTTATTATTATCCAACGGATGAAATTAACATTGGTTCCATAAATTTACTTGCACTAAATTAGTTATTGCATTAATTCTCATTAATATAACATTAAGGTTCGTTTAACTATAATTGATTTCCAATTTTATTATTATACCAAATAAAAATGTAACTTATAACAAGTGTTACCGTGCCTTTAATTACACTCATGCATTCCTTATTTTCAAGCAACCGTTACTGTTCTTAAATACTTCTGCTTTTATTTAATTACATTAACTATATTATTATTATTATTCCATTAGCTAATTAAGTATTTAAATTCCCTTCTTACAATTCAATCTCATAATCAATTATAAAAAAATTCAATATCTCACCTTACCTTTCATTTTAATTTATCCATTTATTATGTTTTACATTAATAAATATTTATTTCCAAATATACTCAAATTTAACAACTTCTAAACATTATATTACTTCTCACATTAATGTAATTTTTGTTTATATTTATAAAAAATTTATTTCTCATTTCAATTAATAGACTAAATAAACGGGCAACACACAATTATTGCCATCGTTTACTTTTAACTACATTTATGAGTTTATTGTTTAGAGACCTAAGTTACAACACTTACGTAATTTCAATTTATCATAAATCTCACTCAATCTATCGAAAATTTAGCTTGGATTACATCCTTACCATTCATTTATTATTAACTTTAGCTAGCATTGCTTACCTTGCATTAACATTATTACATTAATCTACATCCAATTTCAATTAATACTCTCAATAAATTTATTACACCAATTACTACCTTATAAGCAATGTACGTTACTATTTTAAATTTACATTCACTCTGTCCATTATTATATTAATTATCATTAAAGTACATTAAATTATCTTGTATGTTCATTCTTCCCAACAGATTACCACCTATTATATTATTTCACACATTAATTCAACAATTACATTTGCTTTTATTATATTCCATTTATAACTAAGTCATAACATTTGAATTATTTTATTAAATTGGAATGTTCATTCAAGTTCATTAAATATTAACTTGCATTAACACATTTTCTAAATTTAAATTCAATTACTGTAACAATGTGTTCTTTCGTAAATTAATACAATACCTACCTTATATTTTTCATATTCAATTTATATCCATGTATAACACTTACCCTATTTCATTTATTGTAGTTTCATTCAATCTATCAAAATTTTAGCTTTAATAACCATTGTTACACTTCATCCTAGTTATTATTTCATTATACATTTACAAATTTTATTTGTTTCAATATTATTCCATTTATAAATTATAAGGTTTTTATTTCTTTCTAAATTTAATTACAATTCTCATTAATTTAACAAATTTTAAGCATTGAAATTTACGGGTCGTTACATCAACCCATAAATCTATAGATTATTCGGTTACGTATCATTTCAACCCATAGGGAACTTGTACTGTTATAACAATATAAAAGTACAGCATCCAGTCATCTGATATTAATAATCAAACATCCATCATAATCATCATCCAAATCAACCAATAAACATCAATAGATATGTAACAACCCGCATATTTAACGATTATATATTTAAATGTTTTAATTAAATATAGCGTTGTTAGTCGGATTTAGGTCTGAAATATTACTTTTTTCAAAATGTTGATTTGGAACTCGTAACCACTTCCATTGAGTTCGAAATAGCATTTGCGATCTTTTCGAGTGTAAGCTTTGGTATGTTTGGAGTAAGTAGAATTTTGCTACGTTTTCTATTTGGGTTTTGGGTTTGGGTTCAGCCCATTAGCTTAACTTAATACCCAACTCAGTCCCCTCTCTTCTCCATTCACTCATTTTCATTTGTTAAACTCTAGCTCAACTGAAAATATGGGAAAGGAAGAAGAATTAGAAACTCCAAGCCCTAGTTTCTTCTTGCAAACTCAAATTATTCCTCCAAAATCCAAGAGAAGCTATTGGTAAGCCCTCTCTTCATCTTTCCCAACTCTTTCATCCTTCAATTACAGAGAGTTTCCTAAACCTAACTTAGGAAATACTTGTTTTTGTCTTAGATTGAGGCTTGTAGAGTTGAAGTGGAGTGCGGTTGGTCTTTTCTTTGCATTTGAGCTTCTCATCCTCTTTTCGAGTTAAAAGGTGAGATTTTTATCTCACATCTATGTTTAGAACTATGTTGGATTGTTAGGAATGAGTTCCTAATATATTTGCATGTTCGTTTGCTTCCGATTTGGATTGATTTGATGAAATTGCCAATTTATGATTTGGAAGCCAAATCTATGAAATCCTTATATGGTTGATGGTTATGTTGTTCGGAGTGTATCGGTGGGTCGCTAAGGTTGGGTAGTCATTTAACGTAAGCCCCCATAATCATCGCTCATCCGATCGCTTTCGATTTGTTTTGCCCATCTATGTCCTACGTTGAGGAAACGTCTGAACATCATGTTTCAAACGTCTGAAATCTTATTTCCAGACGTCTGTATTTTATACTGGGAATTTTCTTTCCTCAGTATTTAGACATCTGAATTAAAGCCCCCAAACGTCTAAATTGGAAAGATTGCAACCAGAAAGGAAATAGGCTTAAAATGCCAATTTCAGACGTCTGAATTATATGGGCCAGACGTCTGAATGGGATTCTAGAAAACTTTTAATTTTCCAGATTCAGACGTCTGAACCATATAATTCAGGCGTCTGAATTTGTAGTCTTTTGCCCAATTTGCTTTTGGGATTGAGATTCCAATTTTTATCGGCTTTGGTTGTTCCGATTGTTTTTATCATTCATTTTTGACACCGATGACTTCTTTTTAGATTTTGTGCATGTATTTTTATAAATCATTTACAATGATTTTTCATCAAATTAGCTTTTGCAACTATTATTTAGTATTAATTTAAATATTAAATTAATTACTCCATAATAAGAGAATTTCAAAGGCTATTTCTGAAGGGTTTTCAAACGATTAATAATCCGCCTTCTCCAACTATTTTCTAAGTAAAATATACACCCTTCAGCACTTCGAACGGAGTGGAAAGGAGATTAAATGGTTAAGTAAAACACGGACCATGAATCCGTGCGTTTATCTTTCCGATTAATTCCTGACCTATTCGATTGAACATTTTGACCTTTGGTCCGGTTTACCGATGAGATGAGATAAACTTTATACTGCTTTGAGTGTGAAATTAACTAACGGACAGTAAACTGTTTTGTGCGAACGGGTGGTTATGGGAATCACGTTCACACTTTTCGGATTCCTTTTCGAGAGTTGCGGCACAATCTGCCAGTTAGTGGTGTCTAGTACCGGGCCTCCGGACCTTCACCACTACGTTTTGTTGCCTTTGGGATAGTGTCTTCGGACTATCTCCTTCAGGTTTGTTGCCTTCGAGTATGTTGCCTTCGGGTTTGTGCCTTCGGGTTTGTGCCTTCGGGTTGGTCGCCCTATTGTATCGCTTTTGTAGTTGGTTATTCGTCACCGCTCGAGCGATATTGGGTTTGGAGCCTTCAGGCTCATGGATCCTTGTTTATTAAGTACTAAGCAAGTGCAATTTTCTATTGTTTCATTGGTATGTATATTCCCTAGATATCACCCTTCGGAGTTTGTCTTTTTAAGCCGCACGTTGTATAACTGTTACCTTGTGGAACTTTTGTTACCTTCATTGGTATTTGTTATTTTCCTTTTTGGCTTGTTTTGGGATATTCATATCCTTTGTTTATTGTGTTGCCGATGATATGAGGCTTGTCTAGCTATGATTCATCTTTTGTTAGATGATTGTGTTATCTCTTTTAGGGATATTTGTTATACTTTATGACCTTGCAGTTTTGTTGTTGTTCAGTTTATCTAACTGATTTGTTTAGCTAGACTGACCCGTGTATTCTATACTCGGGTCAGACCGAGATGTTTCAGGTTAGGTACTTTGGGACTTAGCCTCTTTTCTTCTGCATGGACTACTCAGCTAACTCCTTTTTGTTATAGCTTTTGTGTAGTCCTTTTCAGTTGTAACTCTGATATGTACTCTTTTGGATTCGTCTGTATATTGTGATTTGCTATACCACTTGACATGTATCGGTTTGTATACTCTGTTGTGTATCCATATATGTGTATATGATGAAGTACTGTTCTATGATGTATATTACATTTGAGTTGTTATATTCTGTTCTGATGATCCTCTAGCCACCAATGGTTTTGTTTTAAGTATTCATTGGATATGTCGATCTGCTTGGTACGACAATTGTTGATGTATTCAATAGATAGTTAAAGCAAGGCTATAGATGATCGCTTCTAACCAGCTCTATTCTCCGCATTAGCAGACGATATTACCCAGTAATACTCTTTGTTAGTGTGGGTCTCGGAGTAGGGCGTCATAGCTTGGTATCAGAGCTGAGTTTAGAACAAAATATGATAAACACAGAATAGAAGCACATATTACGGTACATTAAACTGTATGAGTGCTACAAATCTTTAAATCATCTTGCCTCTATTCCTTCTGTGCCTTTGGTGATAGATAGAATGTGGGAATACATCTAGGAATGCATTTAAATTCCGTAGTATCCCATATTGAATTATCTACCTTGTGAATAATCTTGTTCTTATCTTAACTTTCAACTTATGGCTGGAAGAGGCAGCGGACGACGTTCGGGTGCTGGGCAATCAAGTGGCTCACATCCGGATGGCGTTTATATACTTGCCGATCAGTTTTTAGAGCTGTTTAGGAGCACCCAGTCTCCAGCTCCTACTCAAGTATCTCCACCTCGAAAGTCTGCATTTGCACGCCTGTGTATTGTTTTTTCTCATCTTGTAGGAAAGCCGTTTAAAGGCACTGTGTCTGTTCTTGAAGTCCAAGCTTGGGTTCGCACGTGCGAGCGTATCTTCTCTCGCATGGATCTTTCTAATTATGATAGAGTTCTTGTAACTTCTAGCTTATTGCAAGAGCGTACCCTTGATTGGTACGAGCTGCTTATTGTCGAGATTGATGAGTCTACTCTTTCTTGGACTCGTTTTCGGGAGCGATTCGAACTCAAGTTCGTTCTTGAATCTGAAAAAGTTTTATTGACCTGTCGCTTCCTTGAGTTGAAGCAAGGGAAATCTTCTGTCTCTGAGCATGTTGCATCATTCTGGGCTTTATCTAAGTATGGTCATGAATTCATTAGCACCTCTTATAACAAGAATCTGAAGTTTGTCTCTAGTCTTAAGAAATATCTTAAGAAGTCTTTATTGCTCTAGCTCAAGCTTTCTTTAAGAAGTTGGTAGATTCTGCACTTCCTCTCGAAGCTATCGAGAAAGAGTTGTGATAGTGGTGATGATGTTGAGGTTCCCAAGAACCCCAACAAAAAGCAATTTCCATTTCAGAAGTCCAGGTCTTTTCCTTCCAAAAAGAAAAAGACTGGTGGTTCTAGCTTTCAGTCTCAGTCGGTTGGAACACCTTCCATTCGGAAGTGTTTCAATTGTGGTTCTCCTGATCATATGATTCGAGCTTGTCCTAAGCCTCTCTTCTGCCGCTATTGCAAGAATGAAGGTCATCATGTTTCCACTTGCCCTACTATTCCTGTAGGTGCCAAGTCTAGCAAGCTTTATGCTGCTAAGGCTTCTGAAGGTTCTTCTCAGCCCAAAGGTATATCTCCATCTATTTTGGAAGGTTCTATTTTATTTTATGACCATAGCATTCGAGTTCTTTTTGACACGGGAGCTTCACATTCTTTCGTATCGAAGAAGCTCGTCAATGATTTATCTTTGGATGTTTCTTGTATGGTTACTTCATTAAGGATTGCGAATCCTATTGGAGGATCTGCGACCCTTAGCTTGTTTTGTGATGATGTTGAGATTGTTTTTATGTGGCTTTTCTTTTCGTGCGAATTGCACGTTATTTCTTATCTGGGATTTGATATGATTTTGGGTATGGACTGGCTAGCGAGATACGATGCCAGGATTATTTGTTCTAAGAGGATTATATATCTTCGACATCCAGATTTGTTTACTCAGCTATCACTGGTTCTTCGGGATGTGGATAATTCCGAAATGGCTTTATATTCTCTTGACTCACGAGATGATGATAATATATCTCGTATTCCTATTGCTCGTGACTTTCCTGATGTTTTTGAGCTTGTTTCGGGTTTGCCACCCAAGCGGGAAATTGAGTTCTACATTGATCTCATTCCAGGCGCGCAGCCAGTTAGTCGTCCTCCCAGGAGGATGTCTATAAAGGAAAATGAGAAACTCAAGAAACAGCTTTTAGATGTTTAGTCCAAGTAGTTGATTTAGTCCAGTTTTTCTTCGTGGGGATCCGCGGTCGTCTTCGGCGAAGAAGTCCGATGGAGCTCTTAGGCTTTGCATTGACTATCGTAACCATCAGGAATAGGTATCCATTGCCTAGGATCAATGATATGTTCGATCTATTATGTAGTGCTAAGGTCTTTTCTCAGCTCGACCTTGCCACAGGTTTTCATCAGTTACGAGTCACGAAGGATAGCATACCTCTTACAGCTTTACACACTCGTTATGGTTCTTTTGAGTGGCTCGTTATGCCGCTCGGTTTGACGAACGCTCATGCTTTCTTTGTTGATCTAATGAATCGAGTATTCCGAGAATATCTCGATAAGTTCGTCCTTGTGTTCATCGATGACATCCTTGTTTATTCTAAATCCGAAGCCGAACATGTTAATCATTTGAGAATTGTCTTGAGTACTCTCCGTCACCATCAGCTTTAGAGCCAAATTCTCCAAGCGCCTTTTTTGGGAGAATAAGGTTAGGTTTTTAGGCCACGTTGTATCATCCAAGGGCATTTCAGTCGATCCATTAAAGATTGAAGCCATCTAGAATTGGAAGAGGCCTGAGAATGTGCATGAGATTCATAGTTTCCTTGGATTGGCGGGGTATTACCTTCAGTTAATTAAGGATTTTTCTCGTGTTTGTGCTTATTCTCACCTGCCTTACTCAGAAAGACATTCGTTATGTTTGGTCCGACAAGGGTGGAGCTTCCTTTCTGACATTAAAGGAACTTCTCACTAATGCTCCTATTCTTGTGGTTCCCAAGGGGAATCATGATCTTTTTGTCTACACGGATGCTTGTGGTAGCGACCTCGGTGCTGTTCTTATGCAGAAGGATTGGGTAGTTTCTTATGCTTCTAGGCAACTACGTCCGAATGAAGTTCGCTATGCCCCTCATGATCTTGAGCTAGCCGCCATTGTCTTTTCCTTGAAGATTTGGCGGCACTATTTATTGGCCGAGCGCTTCATTCTCTATACCGATCATAAATCCTTGAAGTATTTGTTTACTCAGAAGGAACTCAATATGAGACAAGAGTGTTGGCTCGAGTTTCTTGCTTCCTGTGACTTTGATATTCTGTATACCCCTGGTAAGGGTAATCGTGTTGCTGACGTGCTTAGATGCAAACATTCGGTTGTTGTTTCTATGATGCTTGCCGAATGGAGTATTCTTGAGACTATCTTTTTGTGAAATTCATGATCGAGGTTCATCTTCTGATTCACCTATTCTATTATTTAGTTTGGGAGCTCGACCCATTTTAATAGATCGTATTGTCGATGCTCAGCGGCGTGATCCAGAGTTGTTGCATCTTATTAAGCTTTGTGAGTCTGGATCCTGTGATAAGGCGCTGCAGGATTTCAGCATTGATTCTCATGGGTGTCTTCGCAAGAAAAACCGTCTTTTTGTGCCCTCTGATTGCACTTAGGCAAGACATTCTTGATGACTGTCACCGGTCTAAGTATATTATTCCTCCTGGTAGTAATAAGATGTATGCCGATATGCATCGCCTTTATTATTAGGAAGGAATGAAGCGCGATGTGGCGAGTTATGTGAGTAATTGCATAACTTGTCAGCGTATTAAGGCCAAACATCAGCGCCCTTCGGGTCTTCTTCAACCTCTTGAGATTCCGTTATGGAAATGGGATCAGATTTCTATGGATTTCATTGACGGCCTAACTCGTTCGAGATTGGGCCATTCTAGCATCTGGGTTATTGTTGATCGCCTCACCAAGTTTGCTCATTTTATTCCTATTAAGTCTAATCGGACTGCTTCGCATTTGGCTAAGTTGTATGTCAAGGATATCATGAGACTACACGGTGTTCCTAGTTCTATTGTGAGTGACCGTGATTCTTTATTCACGAGTCATTTTTGGCAGAGTCTTCAGCAAACTTTGGGAACAAAGTTTAATTTTAGCACAGCTTATCATCCGCAGTCTGATGGACAGACTGAACGGGTGAATCATATCTTTGAAGATCTCCTCCATATTTGTATTCTTGATTTTGGTGCTAGTTGGGAGGATCACTTTCCTCTTGTAGAGTTCTCCTACAATAATAGTTTTCAGTCTAGTATCGGTATGGCTCCTTTCGAATCTTTATACGGAAGGCCATGTCGATCACCTTCGTGTTGGTTGGAATCTGGGGAGAAGCTTAGTCTTGGCCTAGACTTTATTCATGATTCCTCTGAGAAGATTGATCTTATTCGTAAGAGAATGAAAGAGGCATGGAGCCGCTAGAAATCATACGTGGACAACCATAGGAAGCCTCTCGAATTCTCGATTGGTGATCTTGTTTTTGTTCGTGTTTCTCCTTAGAAAGTGGTGATGCGTTTCGGTACGACTGGGAAACTGGCTCCTCGCTTCATACGACCATTTTCTATTACTGAACGATTAGCCCTGTGGCTTACAGAGTTTCACTTCCAGCTCATTTATCTGGCATTCACGACGTGTTTCACGTCTCTCAACTTCGAAAGTGTCTTCGAGAGTCGGATTCTGTTATCGATTCTCCTGATTTACAAGAGCTTGAGATCTCACCAGACTTATCTATTGTACAACAACCTATTCGCGTGCTTGCCATGGAGGTGCGACACCTTCGAAACAAGGACGTGCCGCTCATTAAAGTTCAAGGGTCCCCTAATCCCAATGACTGTACTTGGGAACCCAGAGAGCTTGTCGAGCGATCCTATCCGGGTTTTCTATCTTTGCTATGCAACGATGAGAATATCACTTCATCTCAAGCTTATTTCCTTTCCCTTTGGGGAATTGTTGTATGTAGTTGTTACAAATATCGTCTCTAGGAATTGCGTGGATGCAATTTTGTAAGGAGGGGAGATCTGTAACAACCCGCATATTTAATGATTATATATTTAAATGTTTTATTTAAATATAGCGTCGTTAATCAGATTTAGGTCTGAAATATTACTTTTTGCATACTGTCGATTTGGAACTCGAAACCACATCCATTGAGTTTGAAATAGCATTTGCGATCTTTTCGAGTATAAGCTTTGGTATGTTTGGAGTGAGTACAATTTTGCTACGTTTTCTATTTGGGTTTTGGGTTTGGGTTCAGCCCATTAGTTTAACTTAATACTCAACTTAGTCCCCTCTCTTCCCCATTCGCTCATTTTCACTTGTTAAACTCTATCTCAACTGAAAATGGGGGAAATGAAGAAGAATTAGAAACTCCAAGCCCTCGTTCTGTAACGACCCGCTAAATTTATAATATTTAATAAATCAAATTTATATAATTTCTAATTTGGTTAAGTATAAAGGTAGAGATTTGGTATAGTGGTTGCAATTTAGTGTAACTATAAAATTTTATGACAATAGATGTGAATAATGTAAATTGTCACAACTTGATCTAAAGCAAAATTTTAAGAAACAAATAAATGTTGAATCTGTGAATGTTAGTTAACTTGAATGGTATTCATTAGTATAAAGGTGCAATTAGTATAGATAGTAATATTTAATGTCTGTAGTGAAAAGGAAAAGGGTCTAATAGAAACATAAAATTTATTTTATGTAAACAAAAGTATAGTTTTGAACAAATTTATGAAAATTGATAGAAACAGTGTTTGTAATCAGTTTGGTTATTTTATATTGAAAGATAGAGATGTGTAAATTCGTTAATGAATTTATAAAGGGAAGGAATGGTAAAAATGAAGAATATATAATAATAAGCATTTGACTCAATTATGGGAATTAAATTATAATAAATGGTCATTTAATAATTTAACGTTCTGTGAGTAATAATTGGGTGGAATCAGTACAAAATTTGGAAATGCATAAACCTCAATAAACATTCTAACTTAATACAATTATGCAAATGTAGGAATTAGTTATAAGCGTATAATTTTGAGTATGATAACTATTAGTATAAAATACCTTTATATTTGAAACACATTGTAAGGCATAATTAATTGAGTTGGGAAATTGAGAATGATTTCAAGGTATATGAACATTTGTGCTACTTAAATTAGAATTAACGCAGTAGCTAAATTTGTGAAATCTAAACTTATGGGACATAGTGTGTAAGATCTTTACTGATAAAAATTTACTTTACATGTAGTGTAAATTCCTAATACAATGAGACTATGGGTTATAGTAAAGTTTTAAAACAAGATTTTATCTATGAGAGTAAAGGAATGAAGGTAATTGGATTTTTGCAATTAAGGAAATTTAAACGTTTATTATTAAGTTAAGTGAGATTTAAGTTGAGTTTGAAAATATTTATGTATGTTAAATTCATGCATTCGGCTATAACGGATTTAATAATAAAAAGATGAAATGGTGAAATCAAGTGGATATAAAGGTGTCAATTTTACATTGAATTTCATATTCACCATAAAAAGTTAATTGACAACAAGAAGTTAATATAGGAATCAAACCTTATTTATTTATTTGGATTTGTTGAAATAGTTAAGTCCATAAATTAAAGTTAAAGCTAATTCAAATTTAGTTGGACCATGGTTGATACAACTTTAGAAAGCAAGATTTTATTTATAATTTGAATATTAAATCCAACAAATGGTATTTAATACATATAAAATGGAATTAAACGTAAATTATTACGTTATTGAATTTAGATTGGAATTTGTAAACTATTGAATGAATTTAATGGATTTATCAAACTGATAGTATTGAATTCATTAAGATTTGAATAAAAAAATAGTTAAGAGAAAGGAGGGAATGATATTTGAAAACATTGCAATAGAGTTTAATTAAGGATTTGACTTAAATAAATTAAGGCGAATAAATGGAGATAAAGTTATTAATATTTTGGAATATAACTTATGGTAAAAAGTTTATTTGAAATCAAAGGAGTTGGAATAGAAATCAAAAATATTTATCTAATTGGATTTAAGACAAGAATATAAGAGTATAGGAATTAATAATTGAGTTTAAGAATAAAGATTTTAATTTCCAAATAATAAGAAAGTGCGGATATTAACGCTGCAAATTAATATGTTTATAAATTTTAATTCATAATCCAAGCTTGTTAAATCAATTGGAATTGATTGAATTATCTAAGAAATGAAATTTGGCCAATATTAGAAGTTGAAAATATAAAATTGGATTTTATGATTTATTTAATTGATTTAATAAATATTAAAAATAGCCATTTTTGTCACGGACTCGGATTTCGACGAAACCAGTTTCATCGGATCCGTATCGGTGAATTATTATAGGGTTTCAAATTTCGTATCGATCGGACTTGTCGTTTGATCGTACGGACGCGAAACGCCTTGAAAATCAATTTTATTAAAAATCAATTTGAAATCAATTTGGAAATCTTGTTTTCAGCATAACTTCTTCATACGATCGAATTTGGTCGTGAAACTTTTTCCATCGCGTTCAGAATATTTTAAAACACCTATCTGGATATATAGTTTTAACAAATTCGGTTCCGGAGGCATAACGGGCTTTTTGGGCCATAGTTTGTTGCGTACGTTCATCTATCTAGCCTATCTATTCTAACCTAGCCTACCTATATATATACAGCTATAAACCCTAGCCTCTATTCTTTTGTTGTACGTTCATTTCTTCACTCTTCTCTCTCCCCCAAATGTATACATCTCAGATCCAATTTCAAATTTGCAAATCAAAGTGAAAATTCAAAGTCTTCAGAAAATTCCCAAAAAATTATATGTCGTAGATTTCTTCAATACGAATTTATATGTGACATCTGTTTTTGCAATCGATGCTCGAATCGTCCTGGAAACTCAGTCAAAGGCCAAAAACTCGAAACCCTAAGGCTAGATTTGGGCGTTTTTGATTTCGGGTTCAATCGACGAAATTGGTTGAGGGGTTTGGTAGCAATCGCTGTGGGGAGTAGATCGATGGTGGTTGCAGCTTGTATTGTGGTCAGGGGCGCTAGAATTTGGCCGATTAGGGTTTCGAAACCCTAACCACTAGTGGCGGCGGCGGGCACTAGGGGGTGCCGCACCCCTGGCGGTCTAAAGAGGAGGTGGAGGCGGTATCCCTGGTGGCATCGACGTGGCGAATTGAAGGTCGTGGTGGTCTCAATGTCATGGTCAACGGCGAAGGAAGGCTGCTCCGTGTGTGAGGGATGCGTGAGGAAGCTGAGTGGTTTCACGCGTGAGAAGAAGGTAGACGTGGCAACATTATGCAAGTTTAACATTTGTTAATTTATTTTGTTTACCAATCGTTTTTCCATCATAACTTTTTCATACGACATCGGATTCACATGATTTTTTTTGCGTTAGGATCGTAATTTAATTCCGGACTCGATGACGCTGGTTTGGACGAATTCCGAGACGGGCGAATTTTTGAGTTTAAATCGGATTTAAATTCGATTTAAATTCCAAAGGTGAGTGTTTTAACCCACTCACAATTACTAGAAGCTTTTATGTTTGTTAAATAAATTTTAGAAATGAATAGAAATTTATTTATGAGCTTTTGGGCATGTTATTTCATCCATATCTGTTGAATTGCATTTTTTGAATTTAGCTGTTAATTTAAATTGATTGATTGCATATTAATTGGCTGTTAGAAATTTTTGTTTGCATAAGAACTGCTAGTTAACAGTTATGTAAATTATTATTGAGTAAACTGTTAGATAAATAGTTGATAAATTTAATTTGGAAAAAAAACTGACAGTTATTACCTGTTGTATATGTTCATAGATATATACTGTTATTGATTGAAATTGGTTGATGGTTGCGATTGGATGATGGATGTTGTTGATGAATGAATGTTTATTGCATATCATTAAATTTGCAAATTTATCATGCATATTTCATTTTTCGGGATTGTGGTTTGAAATGATAAAACCGCAAAGTTTTATTTTTAAATTGCGGATTGAAATGATAAATATCCGTATCACTTGACCATAGGATAGAAAATTATATACAGGCACCGCGGTCTATATATAACTATTTTAATGTGATTTCTATGGTTTGGATGGAATACGGTTTATAATAATCTTAAATTTTATACTGTATAAATATTTTTCTTCCGTATTTATGTACATGAAAAGTTGGAAATTTTGAAATAAAAAGGTGTATAAATTCCCTTAGTAAAATGGAAGAAAATTTAGAAAATGGAGTTGGATAAATTTATATCATATGTTTAAATGTTAAGTTTGGAAATTTAAGATATGATATTTATAATTGGATTTTTCCCAAGAAAAAAATTGAAATGAATATTCTAATATGAATTTGAATTGGAAAAATATTCTAATATAAATTGGAATCGAAAAATACATATGTTTTATTACTAGAAATTGGAGTTGTTTAAGGATTTATGTGAATATTCAAACTAAATAATAAAACATTTAATTTGTTGAAAGAATATATTCCAATTTTAGTTTTTGAATATTAATACTCCAATGGATTTATATATATGGAAATTGAAATGGTTTTGGAACTTAAGAGTGATATCTAAATTATGGTTTCAACTTTAGATAAAGAAATATTTCCATAAAGCCCTATAACTTATTTCTTTACAAAGTGACAGTAAAGTTAAGCCTTTGAAATTCATATACCGTTGAATATCCAAACCATTTGAGTTTTAAAAGTTATGGTTTGAAATTATGGATTTCCAAAAATATTATGCTTTGAAATATTCGATTTTCAGATATTATGAAGTTAAAGCCTTTTTATTATTGGAAAGGAATTATATTTGGGATAAGTGGTAAAATATGGTTTTGGGTTTTGGAATGATATCGTAATATTATGGTTTTGAAATGGATTATATTCTGGTTTTAAAAGTATAAACTGTTTTAAATAACCGCGGTGTTATAATAACGATGGGTTGGCAAAGAGACCGGGATCGGATATGGACATACTCTCTGTCGATACCGAAAACCACTTTGACTAACCGTGTACGCGGTGGAGATTCCAGAATGAAGTAGGTTGGTGGCGACGATTCCTGTAAGGTAAATACGTGGACCCGACTCCCGTGAGTTGGCATAAGGTGGCTAAAACAGGAGCGATCGACGGGTTAATGAGGTCATTCCTCTGATCGGACACTCCTCTTCGATATTACACTATGACTTTGGATTGATTCAGTGGCCACTTCTATTTTTTTGATTTGGGGAGTTGTTTCGAGGTGGGCGGTTGCTGCGGCTTCGCGTTACCATCGGCCCGGAAGCGTAATTGGTATATCTACCCTGGCATTGCCTAGTTGTGCCGTGTCACCTACCCTATCGCGCCTTGTACGAGTTTGGTTTTCTCCCGTAGCCCGTGTGGTATCCTCTAGTGGCTTCCCGATCAGGAGGGACTATGATATTGGATGGACTACTGGGACTATTACGTGTTAAGGGCTATATGGGTAACCCCTTAACGCTATTAAAAAGTAAGTTTATTTTATAAATAGACACTATTATAATAACGCAATATACTACATAGTAAATAGTTTAACGGATCCTTAGGAGATGTAAATCCCGAGCATCTCTTGAGTTACTGTACTCATATTTATTTCTGTTTATTTAACTCACATAAGATATTCTAGTCTGACTCGAGTGTTTTTGTCTTTTCAAATTCGCTCGGGTCAGTCCGAGCGTTTCAGGATAGCAGGTTTTAGCTTTGGAGGACGAAGACGAAGATTCAGTATTATTTTATATATAGTATTGCACTACACACTCTTTCTATTCCGCTGCATTGTTGTATTTGGTATGTGTAACTCTGATATTCATTGTATAAGAAAAATCAAGCTTTTGTAAACTGTTTATGAACTGTATACTTGTTACTATATTTTATCCT
Organism: Allium cepa; assembly: GCA_030765085.1. Taxonomy (NCBI): domain Eukaryota; kingdom Viridiplantae; phylum Streptophyta; class Magnoliopsida; order Asparagales; family Amaryllidaceae; genus Allium; species Allium cepa. The sequence goes on from CM060930.1 coordinate 59,524,172, forward strand.
TCCGCTGTGAGATTCTATTTTGTTTTATTTCTTCTCTGTTTTTCTTATTTACCCCATAACAATCCGCCCTTGCGTATGCTTTGAATCGGCATGTGTGTCGTTTAAAGTGTGCGAAAAGGCGGGACGTTACAGTTGGTATCAGAGCTTTGGTTTAGCGATAAACCTTGGCTTTGTGGGGTTTGACTCTTTGTTAATAGGGTAGAAATATCCTATGGGAGTCACTGAGTGTACATATATGAGAGAGCGTACTTGTTAGTATTAATAAAAGGGTTTTAATATTGTGTTAATCTGTTCCGCTTTGTATTTATAAATTCTGGTTGATGCATGGGACGCTATGTCATCAATAGGGATTTCTAAACACTTAATAGGACAGACTGACATAATATTTGTTTTTAATATAGGTGAATGAAATAATTTTGCCTATTATATTTTCTATATATAAAATATTTTATAAAGATATATATATATATATTTGGTTGCTATAGATTGGATGTTAGGCAATAAACATATTTATAATAATTGAAGCTAAGTGAAATTATAATAAACCAAATTGGAGATTTTAGAACTTAAGTCCGGGATTTTTGAAATGTGCTTTCAAAGAATTTATGAAAAGTAATGATTTGGTTTATAAGGAATTTCTTATATAAAAAGTATAATTTGGAAGTATGATAATATTGTCATATATATATTTTCCGATATGAATATTCCATTTTAAATTCGGGAAATTTGTTTTAAAAGAAGATTTTGGAGAAATAAATTTTGTACTTTTCTCTCCGTCGCTGGAAAATAAATTCGGTGATGACGGCCGCATCATCGACTTTCATTTTCGAGTTTCAAAAGGGGAAAGGCCACTGTAGTAAATTCTACTGCAGATTTATTTTGAAATTTTCTAAAATTTTTCTTTTATTGTTCTAAATATAATTAGAGATATTGAGTTGTAAGAACTTATTTATCTATTATTTTGAAATATTTGAAATTTAACCCGGTATTTAATTCTTAAATTTCCATTAATTAATTGTTTAAATTATTTTAGTTGAATAAAAAGATAAGTAATTAATAAGTTGAAACCTCTAATTTAAGTAAGAGAATTAATGCAATATTATAAAGAGAAATTTGAAATTTTTAACATATGAGATAAAAGAGTAATATGGATAAACATTAAATTTAATTAAAGAATGGAGATTTAACTTGTATAAGTTCAATTGCATTTCTTTAACATAAATAACTTACCCAAATATAAAAGTTGAAATGTTAAATCAGAAACTAGAATTGAATGTTTTACAAGTAGGAATTTAGGAAAAATGAAGTATTCAATAAACTACTGTTATAATAAGAATTTAATGGTATAAACTTAGGTTATAATTGAAATTTTATGGAAAATAAAGTTGAGAATTATTAATAGATGATATGAACCTGAGTATATAACATGAAATTCAAAATAAGAATTTATTATATGATTATTCACTTAAGTATGTTTTAATCTCCCCTATTCCAATATAATGGAAAGTAGGAAAAATTGAAATGTCTACAATTAATAGTTAATGGATAAATAAAAAACTTCCACTTATAAGAATGAATGTTAGCAGATTAAGAATTTAAGGGAAACCTTACAAGTGAAGATATTCAAAATATTTGTTGTATTTAATGAGAATTTATTTTATAGACTTAAGTAATAAAAGGAAACTTAAGTAATAAAAAGGAAATACAAATATAATGAATTTGGTGATAATTGGAAAATAAACTTGTAAGAAACAAAGAAATCCCTCATAAATGAAGGAAAGAAAAATCAAAACACTGAATTATGAAATAAATGTATAATGAGATATTTTGGTGTTGATTTGAATTGTTGGTTGATGTATGGTTGTTAGGTAAGAAATTTTGAAGTTGTTGGATGGATAGATAATCTATCTTTGTTCCATCTAAGACTGTTGAGTAAAGGATGCACTTGATAGTTATTCTTCATTCTTACAACTTCAGAATTTGAACCCGAACAACTGATTGTTTGTTTGATTGAATGATTGTTTGTTTGTGGTGTGTGCTGTTTGTTAAAAATGTATGGTTGTTGCATTTGATTGAATATGAATGATTGAATCCACTTGAATAGTCCATTTTAAAATAAATAATTAACCTTTTAGATTTTATTAGTAAATACAGGTGATAGAAGCCACTGCTACTGCTTTGGTTCCTTAAAAATATAAGCGTATTGCCCGACAAATAGGTACGTTTTCGGATTACGTTTAAAGCGCTATTTTATATATTTTTCCCGTGTGGGATATTGTGTTTTGGATATATATGTAATATATTTGTATATTTGGATATTATATTTTCTCCAGAGTCCCTCCGTACAAAGGAGACTCTGCCGAAATTTTTCGTAAATTTTGGACTTAGAATCTTGTTAATAATATTTTTCCAACTTTGATAATTCAAGTATTAAAGGATATAATGATTCTAAAACTGTATTTCATTAAAGGAAATTAATCCAGTAAAATATAAGTTAATATTGGAAATAAGAGATATTATTTATTCTTTCTTCCCCCTTCTTTTCCTTTTCGGGGACGAAAAGTTTTGAGTGGGGGAGAGTGTAACGACCCGCTAAATTTATAATATTTAATAAATCAAATTTATATAATTTCTAATTTGGTTAAGTATAAAGGTAGAGATTTGGTATAGTGGTTGCAATTTACTGTAACTATAAAATTTTATGACAATAGATGTGAATAATGTAAATTGTCACAACTTGATCTAAAGCAAAATTTTAAGAAACAAATAAATGTTGAATCTGTGAATGTTAGTTAACTTGAATGGTATTCATTAGTATAAAGGTGCAATTAGTATAGATAGTAATATTTAATGTCTGTAGTGAAAAGGAAAAGGGTCTAATAGAAACATAAAATTTATTTTATGTAAACAAAAGTATAGTTTTGAACAAATTTATGAAAATTGATAGAAACAGTGTTTGTAATCAGTTTGGTTATTTTATATTGAAAGATAGAGATGTGTAAATTCGTTAATGAATTTATAAAGGGAAGGAATGGTAAAAATGAAGAATATATAATAATAAGCATTTGACTCAATTATGGGAATTAAATTATAATAAATGGTCATTTAATAATTTAACGTTCTGTGAGTAATAATTGGGTGGAATCAGTACAAAATTTGGAAATGCATAAACCTCAATAAACATTCTAACTTAATACAATTATGCAAATGTAGGAATTAGTTATAAGCGTATAATTTTGAGTATGATAACTATTAGTATAAAATACCTTTATATTTGAAACACATTGTAAGGCATAATTAATTGAGTTGGGAAATTGAGAATGATTTCAAGGTATATGAACATTTGTGCTACTTAAATTAGAATTAACGCAGTAGCTAAATTTGTGAAATCTAAACTTATGGGACATAGTGTGTAAGATCTTTACTGATAAAAATTTACTTTACATGTAGTGTAAATTCCTAATACAATGAGACTATGGGTTATAGTAAAGTTTTAAAACAAGATTTTATCTATGAGAGTAAAGGAATGAAGGTAATTGGATTTTTGCAATTAAGGAAATTTAAACGTTTATTATTAAGTTAAGTGAGATTTAAGTTGAGTTTGAAAATATTTATGTATGTTAAATTCATGCATTCGGCTATAACGGATTTAATAATAAAAAGATGAAATGGTGAAATCAAGTGGATATAAAGGTGTCAATTTTACATTGAATTTCATATTCACCATAAAAAGTTAATTGACAACAAGAAGTTAATATAGGAATCAAACCTTATTTATTTATTTGGATTTGTTGAAATAGTTAAGTCCATAAATTAAAGTTAAAGCTAATTCAAATTTAGTTGGACCATGGTTGATACAACTTTAGAAAGCAAGATTTTATTTATAATTTGAATATTAAATCCAACAAATGGTATTTAATACATATAAAATGGAATTAAACGTAAATTATTACGTTATTGAATTTAGATTGGAATTTGTAAACTATTGAATGAATTTAATGGATTTATCAAACTGATAGTATTGAATTCATTAAGATTTGAATAAAAAAATAGTTAAGAGAAAGGAGGGAATGATATTTGAAAACATTGCAATAGAGTTTAATTAAGGATTTGACTTAAATAAATTAAGGCGAATAAATGGAGATAAAGTTATTAATATTTTGGAATATAACTTATGGTAAAAAGTTTATTTGAAATCAAAGGAGTTGGAATAGAAATCAAAAATATTTATCTAATTGGATTTAAGACAAGAATATAAGAGTATAGGAATTAATAATTGAGTTTAAGAATAAAGATTTTAATTTCCAAATAATAAGAAAGTGCGGATATTAACGCTGCAAATTAATATGTTTATAAATTTTAATTCATAATCCAAGCTTGTTAAATCAATTGGAATTGATTGAATTATCTAAGAAATGAAATTTGGCCAATATTAGAAGTTGAAAATATAAAATTGGATTTTATGATTTATTTAATTGATTTAATAAATATTAAAAATAGCCATTTTTGTCACGGACTCGGATTTCGACGAAACCAGTTTCATCGGATCCGTATCGGTGAATTATTATAGGGTTTCAAATTTCGTATCGATCGGACTTGTCGTTTGATCGTACGGACGCGAAACGCCTTGAAAATCAATTTTATTAAAAATCAATTTGAAATCAATTTGGAAATCTTGTTTTCAGCATAACTTCTTCATACGATCGAATTTGGTCGTGAAACTTTTTCCATCGCGTTCAGAATATTTTAAAACACCTATCTGGATATATAGTTTTAACAAATTCGGTTCCGGAGGCATAACGGGCTTTTTGGGCCATAGTTTGTTGCGTACGTTCATCTATCTAGCCTATCTATTCTAACCTAGCCTACCTATATATATACAGCTATAAACCCTAGCCTCTATTCTTTTGTTGTACGTTCATTTCTTCACTCTTCTCTCTCCCCCAAATGTATACATCTCAGATCCAATTTCAAATTTGCAAATCAAAGTGAAAATTCAAAGTCTTCAGAAAATTCCCAAAAAATTATATGTCGTAGATTTCTTCAATACGAATTTATATGTGACATCTGTTTTTGCAATCGATGCTCGAATCGTCCTGGAAACTCAGTCAAAGGCCAAAAACTCGAAACCCTAAGGCTAGATTTGGGCGTTTTTGATTTCGGGTTCAATCGACGAAATTGGTTGAGGGGTTTGGTAGCAATCGCTGTGGGGAGTAGATCGATGGTGGTTGCAGCTTGTATTGTGGTCAGGGGCGCTAGAATTTGGCCGATTAGGGTTTCGAAACCCTAACCACTAGTGGCGGCGGCGGGCACTAGGGGGTGCCGCACCCCTGGCGGTCTAAAGAGGAGGTGGAGGCGGTATCCCTGGTGGCATCGACGTGGCGAATTGAAGGTCGTGGTGGTCTCAATGTCATGGTCAACGGCGAAGGAAGGCTGCTCCGTGTGTGAGGGATGCGTGAGGAAGCTGAGTGGTTTCACGCGTGAGAAGAAGGTAGACGTGGCAACATTATGCAAGTTTAACATTTGTTAATTTATTTTGTTTACCAATCGTTTTTCCATCATAACTTTTTCATACGACATCGGATTCACATGATTTTTTTTGCGTTAGGATCGTAATTTAATTCCGGACTCGATGACGCTGGTTTGGACGAATTCCGAGACGGGCGAATTTTTGAGTTTAAATCGGATTTAAATTCGATTTAAATTCCAAAGGTGAGTGTTTTAACCCACTCACAATTACTAGAAGCTTTTATGTTTGTTAAATAAATTTTAGAAATGAATAGAAATTTATTTATGAGCTTTTGGGCATGTTATTTCATCCATATCTGTTGAATTGCATTTTTTGAATTTAGCTGTTAATTTAAATTGATTGATTGCATATTAATTGGCTGTTAGAAATTTTTGTTTGCATAAGAACTGCTAGTTAACAGTTATGTAAATTATTATTGAGTAAACTGTTAGATAAATAGTTGATAAATTTAATTTGGAAAAAAAACTGACAGTTATTACCTGTTGTATATGTTCATAGATATATACTGTTATTGATTGAAATTGGTTGATGGTTGCGATTGGATGATGGATGTTGTTGATGAATGAATGTTTATTGCATATCATTAAATTTGCAAATTTATCATGCATATTTCATTTTTCGGGATTGTGGTTTGAAATGATAAAACCGCAAAGTTTTATTTTTAAATTGCGGATTGAAATGATAAATATCCGTATCACTTGACCATAGGATAGAAAATTATATACAGGCACCGCGGTCTATATATAACTATTTTAATGTGATTTCTATGGTTTGGATGGAATACGGTTTATAATAATCTTAAATTTTATACTGTATAAATATTTTTCTTCCGTATTTATGTACATGAAAAGTTGGAAATTTTGAAATAAAAAGGTGTATAAATTCCCTTAGTAAAATGGAAGAAAATTTAGAAAATGGAGTTGGATAAATTTATATCATATGTTTAAATGTTAAGTTTGGAAATTTAAGATATGATATTTATAATTGGATTTTTCCCAAGAAAAAAATTGAAATGAATATTCTAATATGAATTTGAATTGGAAAAATATTCTAATATAAATTGGAATCGAAAAATACATATGTTTTATTACTAGAAATTGGAGTTGTTTAAGGATTTATGTGAATATTCAAACTAAATAATAAAACATTTAATTTGTTGAAAGAATATATTCCAATTTTAGTTTTTGAATATTAATACTCCAATGGATTTATATATATGGAAATTGAAATGGTTTTGGAACTTAAGAGTGATATCTAAATTATGGTTTCAACTTTAGATAAAGAAATATTTCCATAAAGCCCTATAACTTATTTCTTTACAAAGTGACAGTAAAGTTAAGCCTTTGAAATTCATATACCGTTGAATATCCAAACCATTTGAGTTTTAAAAGTTATGGTTTGAAATTATGGATTTCCAAAAATATTATGCTTTGAAATATTCGATTTTCAGATATTATGAAGTTAAAGCCTTTTTATTATTGGAAAGGAATTATATTTGGGATAAGTGGTAAAATATGGTTTTGGGTTTTGGAATGATATCGTAATATTATGGTTTTGAAATGGATTATATTCTGGTTTTAAAAGTATAAACTGTTTTAAATAACCGCGGTGTTATAATAACGATGGGTTGGCAAAGAGACCGGGATCGGATATGGACATACTCTCTGTCGATACCGAAAACCACTTTGACTAACCGTGTACGCGGTGGAGATTCCAGAATGAAGTAGGTTGGTGGCGACGATTCCTGTAAGGTAAATACGTGGACCCGACTCCCGTGAGTTGGCATAAGGTGGCTAAAACAGGAGCGATCGACGGGTTAATGAGGTCATTCCTCTGATCGGACACTCCTCTTCGATATTACACTATGACTTTGGATTGATTCAGTGGCCACTTCTATTTTTTTGATTTGGGGAGTTGTTTCGAGGTGGGCGGTTGCTGCGGCTTCGCGTTACCATCGGCCCGGAAGCGTAATTGGTATATCTACCCTGGCATTGCCTAGTTGTGCCGTGTCACCTACCCTATCGCGCCTTGTACGAGTTTGGTTTTCTCCCGTAGCCCGTGTGGTATCCTCTAGTGGCTTCCCGATCAGGAGGGACTATGATATTGGATGGACTACTGGGACTATTACGTGTTAAGGGCTATATGGGTAACCCCTTAACGCTATTAAAAAGTAAGTTTATTTTATAAATAGACACTATTATAATAACGCAATATACTACATAGTAAATAGTTTAACGGATCCTTAGGAGATGTAAATCCCGAGCATCTCTTGAGTTACTGTACTCATATTTATTTCTGTTTATTTAACTCACATAAGATATTCTAGTCTGACTCGAGTGTTTTTGTCTTTTCAAATTCGCTCGGGTCAGTCCGAGCGTTTCAGGATAGCAGGTTTTAGCTTTGGAGGACGAAGACGAAGATTCAGTATTATTTTATATATAGTATTGCACTACACACTCTTTCTATTCCGCTGCATTGTTGTATTTGGTATGTGTAACTCTGATATTCATTGTATAAGAAAAATCAAGCTTTTGTAAACTGTTTATGAACTGTATACTTGTTACTATATTTTATCCTTCCGCTGTGAGATTCTATTTTGTTTTATTTCTTCTCTGTTTTTCTTATTTACCCCATAACAATCCGCCCTTGCGTATGCTTTGAATCGGCATGTGTGTCGTTTAAAGTGTGCGAAAAGGCGGGACGTTACACGTTCCTTCTTGCAAACTCAGATTCTTGCTCCATAATCCAAGAGAAGCTATTGGTAAGCCCTCTCTTCATTTTTTCCAACTCTTTATTCCTTCAATTTCATAGAGATTCCTAAACCAAACTTAGGAAATAGTTGTTTTGGTCTTAGATTGAAGCTTATAGAGTTGAAGTGGAGAGTGGTTGGTCTTTTCTTTGCATTTGAGCTTCTCATCCTTGTTTTGAGTTAAAAGGTGAGATATTTATCTCACATCTATGTTTACAACTATGTTGGATTGTTAGGAATGAGTTCCTAATATATTTGCATGTTCGTTTGCTTCCGATTTGGATTGATTTGATGAAATTGCCAATTTATGATTTTTGAAGCCAAATCTATGAAATCCTTATATGGTTGATGGTTATGTTGTTCGGAGTGTATCGGTGAGTCTTTAAGGTTGGGTAGTCATTCATCGTAAGCCCTCGTAATCATCGCTTATCCGATTGCTTTCGATTTGTTTTGGCCACCTATGGCCTAGGTTCAGGAAATGCCTGAACATCATGTTTCAAGCGTCTGAAATCTTATTTCCAGACGTCTGAATATTATACTGGGAATTTTCTTTCCCCAGTATTCAGACATCTGAATTAAAGCCCCCAGACATATGAATTGGTTCGATTGCAACCAGAAGGGAAATAGGCTTAAAATGCCAATTTCAGACGTCTGAATTATATGGGCCAGACGTCTAAATGGGATTCTGGAAAACTTTTAATTTTCCAGATTCAGACGTCTGAACCATATACTTCTCACGTCTGAATCTATAGTCTTTCGCCCAATTTGCTTTTGGGATTGAAACTCCAATTTTTATCGGCTTTGGTTGTTCCGATTGTTGTTATCATTCATTTTTGACATTGATGACTTCTTTTTAGATTTCGTGCACAGATTTTTATAAATCATTTAAAGTGATTTTTCATCAAATTAAATTTTGCAACTATTATTTAGTATTAATTTGAATATTAAATTAATTACTCCATAATAAGAGAAGTTCAAAGGCTATTTCTAAAGGGTTTTCAAACGATTAAAAATCCGCCTTCTCCAACTATTTTCCAAGTAAAATATACACCCTTCAGCACTTCGAACGGAGTGGAAAGGAGATTAAATGGTTAAGTAAAACACGGACCATGAATCCGTGCGTTTATCTTTCCGATTAATCCCTGACCTATTCGATTGAACGTTTTGACCTTTGGTCTGGTTTACCGATGAGATGAGGTAAACTTTATACCGCTTTGAGTGTGAAATTAACTAACGGATAGTAAACCGTTTAGTGTAAACGGGTGGTTATGGGACTCACGTTAACACTTTTAGAATTCCTTTTCGAGAGCTGTGAAACATTCTACCACTTAGTGGTGTCCAGTACTGGGCCTTCGGACCTTTACCACTACGGTTTGTTGCCTTTGGGATAGTGTCTTATGACTATCTCCTTCAGATTTGTTGCCTTCGGGTATGTTTCCTTCGGGTTTGTACCTTCGGTTTGGTGCCTTCGGGTTTGTTGCCCTATTGTATCGCTTTTGGAGTTGGTCATTCGTCATCGCTCGGGTGATATTGGGTTTGGAGCCTTCGGGCTCATGAATCCTTGTTTATACAGTATTGAGCATGTGCAATTTTCTGTTCTTTCATTGATATGTATATTCCCTAGGTATCGCCCTTCGGTGTTGGTCTTTTGAGCCGCACGTTGTATAACTGTTACCTTGTGGAACTTGTGTTACCTTCATTGGTATTTGTTATTTGCCTTTTAAGCTTGTTTTGGTATATTCATATCTTTGTTTAATGTATTGCCGATGGTATAAGGCTTGTCTTGCTGTGATTCATCTTTTATTAGATGATTTTGTTATCTCTTTTAGATATATTTGTTATACTTTATGACCTTGCAAGTTTATTGTTGTTCAGTTTGTCTAACTGATTTGTTTAGCTAGACCGACCCGTGTATTCTATACTCGGGTCAGACCGAGATGTTTCAGGTTAGTTACTTTTGGACTTAGCCTCTTTGCTTCCGCATGGACTATTCAGCTAGCTCCTTTTTGTTATAGATTTTGTGTAGTCCTTTTCAGTTGTAACTCTGATATGTACTCTATTGGATTCGTCTGTATATTGTGGTTTGCTATACCACTCGACATGTATCAGTTTGTACACTCTGTTGTGTATCCGTATATGTGTATATGATGATCTACTATTATGTGGTGTGTATTACATTTGAGTTGTTATATTCTATTCTGATAGATCCTCTAGCCACCTTTGGTTTTGTTTTAATTATTCATTGGATATGTCGATCTGCTTGGTACGACAATTGTTGATGTATACAATAGATAGTTAAAGCAAGGCCATAGATGGTCGCTCCTAACCAGCTCTATTCTCCGCATTAGCAGACGGTATTACCCAGTAATACTCTTTGTTAATGTGGGTCTCGGAGTGGGGCGTCACAAGATAACTGATTATCATTAACAGGTATCAAATTGACAATTAAATTCAATATTAAATTAAACAATGAGTAAATGCAATAAAAGTCAAATTTAACTAGAATGAAAATTTAAACGTACCAAACGTCAATTAATAAATTTCTAACCACATCATAAATTTAATTTAACTAACATAAGATAATGTAGTAGTTGTGAGTGGGTCAAAACACTCATCTGTAATTTCGAATCGATTTGAAATACAAAATAGGGCTTAAAATTCAACAGTTTCCAAATTCGTCCAAACATTGGTCAAAATGTCTGTAATTTTGGTACGATCCCAATGATACAAACCATGCCAAAATCCGAGTTCGTATGCAAACGTTATTCACGTTAGAACATTCAAAGTTAAAATATAAAAATGAATAAAATAATAATCAGAAATATACACGTCATCACTATTACCTCGTGAAACCCAAATGTACGAAACCCAGATTGAATAACCCAACAGACCTATGTCGCTACCTTCATTGAGTTGTTGCCACCGCAAGTGGAATTTTCCACCAGATCAGGCCTCACCATCATCTTCCCCTCGCCAAACTGCCCCTCCACCAAGATCGTGGCCATCTCCGGTCATCATGAGACACCACCGCTGCGCCACCTATTCCATCATTTCCTGGCAATTTTCGACCACCTGGGGACGAGCGAATAGTACCATTGGGTTCAGCTTGACGTCGTCTTTCCATCGCCACTTTATGATCGTCGATCGGGGGAAAATCCACCGTTGGACCATCCAAAACTTAGAATGGACGGTCGAGGTTCGCTCTCGATTTATGGACAAAAGGTGAATCGAATTGAGAAATGAATTGCATCAAAGGATTAAGCTTGTCGAGATCTTCGATTGATTTATAATTTGATATTGTTTGGAGGAGTTAAATTTTGAAATTGATTTTAGGTTTGAATGCAAACTGGATTTTTGCCATTTGAGAAAGAGAAACGGAACAGTTAGATAGAACTGTACGTACAGGAATAAGAAATAGAAAGGCTGCTAGGGTTAGAACAGAACAATATATACTAACAAATCCCAATAAGAAATGAATATTACCCGAATTGATTTAAAACGACAAATACGACCCGAAAAGCCTGTTTCGCTTCCGAAACGAAAGTGGGTCATCCCATGTATCAAAATAGATGCTTTTGATAATTTTAACCTCAATGGAACATGTTTCAAGTTCTAATTCCATCGCACGAAAAAGTTAGCTTTAAAATCAGCTTATTTCAAATTGATTTCAATTAAATTTTATTAAATTGATTTCAACGTGTTTCGAGTCCGTACGATCAAATGACAAGTTTGATCGTTACAAACTTGAAACCTTACAATAATTCACATTTACGGATCCGATGAAACCGGTTTCATTGAATTTCGAGACAGTTTCCAAATTGGATATTTTCACGTTAATTAAATAAATTAATATTAAATTAATTAAATCACCTTTTGAATTATAATTTTTTATAATTAGCAGCTTTTATCATTTTTGATTACCAAGACATTTACAATAATTTTAAAAAAATCTGCCTATTAATCCAATGTTAAATACTACTTTAATGATAGTGTTCAATTTCAACTATAATAAAATTCAATTAATTACAATTTAATTCCAATAATTTATTTAATTTGACTTCAATCTTTTTGTTTAATTCATTATCAATTGGATGTAGTTAACATTGGTTTATATCTTATTACACTAATATGCTACAATTCCATCTTTTATTTGTATTAACTACAATATTTCAATTATATCGATTTTTTTTCAATTTTATTAAAATTTTAAATTTCGATAAATTAACTTTTCTTGGTTTCAATCTTTTATTTCAATCAATTATTGCCTTATGAATATAATTAAAAAATTTGTGCATTTTATTACATTCACCTTTTAAAATTATCAACTTAACACGTTTTACATAACATCTAATTTCATTTAATTGTAATTGATTAAATAATTAGGTAATAAATAACAATTTTTCGCCATTTCTATTTTTAATCACATTTGTATGTTTGTTATCTACACAGAAATGTTGTAGTTATTTACACAACTCTAATTAAGTTCAGTTACAATCTATTACTTACTATTTCATTAATGAATACAACATCCAAATTATCAATTTCACTTTTAGTCCAAATATCAATTAATACACACATTATTACAATTAATTTACAGTCTATAACCAATTATAACTTTTTAATCATGTCAATTAATTGGAATTACATTTAAAGCAGTTATCAATTACTTTAAATTATTGCTATTACATTTCATTCCAATCATATTCTTATTATTAAATCACAATTTTTATTTCTTCCAAATTAAATAACAAAACCTTATTAAATTAATTATTTTTAATTATTGAAAAGTACGCGTGGTTACATTTTTCCTTGTGTAAAGATTTGTTATATATTATAGTTTATTTGTTCTGTTGTGAGATTTTATATTGTTAGTTTTCTTCTTATCTTCTTCCTTCTTTCTTCTTTCTTTTTCCCTAACTATCCCCATTTCTATCCATTTTGAGTTGACCACGTGTGGTTGACCGTCCGCTTAAACTGTACGGAAAAGTGGGTCGTTGCAGCTTGGTATCAGAGTGTAAGGTTAAGCGAGGACCATGGCTATAATGGGGTGCTCATTATAGTTACAATCAGTGGCACCTTAGAATGAGTTTAAGTGTGCATATATATAAGCATGTATTTGTTAGTGATAAAAATGTTTTATATTGTGTTGATTGATCTGTTGAGTGGCTTATGGATTCTGGTCAACATGAGTAATTAACGTTATTGATGAGGATCTCTAAACACATGTAGAGAGCAATTGGACATTATATTATTTTGAAATTAGGTAAATGAAATAATTTTAGCTTGATAATATTTAAAATATGTCAAGGAATAATTTTTTAGAAATTATTGTAGTTTATGTGGTGTGTCTGGTTGTTGGAGAATGATAATATTTAATTATTGTCATTTGTAGTTTGTTATCTAATAAAAGTTGTTATTTTTATAACGTAAACAAGAGAAACTATTGTGACGACCCGAAATTTCTAGAGATTTGAAATTGGATATTTAAATGATTCTAAATATTTCAAAGTTAGTTTCTATCTTGAATTTCAAAAACCGCTATTTATTGGATAATTTAAATATTGAAACAATAAATGGAAATTGGGAAAAATTGATGAACCTGGAATTCCAGGCTTGTTAAAAAATAAATTGAATGCTTATAAAATTTATAGTAGTGATACTAATGATAACAGATGTGTTAAAACTGAATTTGAAAGTAATTTGTTCAGTTTTAAAAATATATTGTTTAAATCGATATTTAAAAATAGCCTTCCAGGGCACAGTCTTGGATTTCGACTAAGCTGGTTCCTTAGATCCGTAATAATGTATTATTATCGGATTTCAAATTTTGTAGCGTTTGGAGTTGTCGTGTGGTCATACGGTAGATAAACGTGCTAAAATCTATATCGAGAATTTAATAAAATAACTTGGTTCAAAAAGCTATCTTCTCCATATGATCGAATTGGACTCGGAATCTCTTCCATTGCATTCGGAATAGGGGTTTAACATTATAAATACGTAGTGGCATGCCCCGATAGGAGATCGAGATTGTGAGTGGCAAAGATTGAAACGATTTAAATTTAAATTTGAATTTAAAAAGAAATATATGTATTTAATATAATACTATTTTACAAGGAAAATCACACGTTTCTTCTCTCTTCCTACAATTGGTAATTTTTTTAACACATGTTGGAAAAAAGAATCGACCAGCCGAGATAATATAATCAAAATCAAATTCATTTGCAACGGAAATCTTTTTCGTTCAAATCAAAATAATGGACGAATTCCCCTCTTCATCTTTTCATCCCCAACCTGTAGCGAACGAAAATCCAACCCACTCTTTCGAATTGAAATCGTGATTTCATGCATTCATGTCTCGTTCCAATTCAAACTCCGAAATTAATTTAATGGTCGAAGCCTTTCGCTTTAAAAAAATGAGTCGAATCAAAGTCGACGCGATCTCGAGCTATGGGGGAAGGCGGCCTACGATGCGATTGGGCAAGGTGGCGATGTAGCGGTGGCGTTCTAGTGGTGGTCATGGGCCCGTAGTCGAGGTCGCGGCGTTGATTCGTGCTTGGCTTTAGTGGTGTTTTCTTCGATGTGGGTCGCAAATTGATTTTCGCGAGCTTGTAGAGGGGTTTTTTCACGACCCGTCTTCCACTAACCAGAAAGATGTATCATGAATTAAGAAAGAAAGAGATAGAAAGATAAAGAAAGAGAAGAAAGAAGAAACAACAACAGAATCTCAATAGCGGAATGAATAAATTATATTAATAACAAAAGTATTACATAGATATACAACAACTAACAGAGTTACACAGATTATACAACACATATTCGACAGTTATAAACACCTGTCTAGTTATTACAACACGGTACAAAACCACTCAAACAAACGACTCAGAGATACCAACACAGCGGAAAACTAGATAACCACAACGCAGAAGCCTCCTGCTCGATTGCTTCTCCACAATTCGTCAAAGCTAACCTGAATCCCTTATCTACTCGTAAAAATTTGAGTACCCAAGAGTTTAAGAAAACAGAAATAAACACCGGGTCAAACATGGGTCTGGTGTGAATAACAGGTTAAAGTTGCTTAACTTTTGAAAAACCTTTTAAAAGAAAGGTATCACGTAAGACTTCCCACACATAAACATGGAAAAGTTTTTACCTTACGCTAACCAAAACATTTGATAGGAAATACAGTGATATTATGACGCAGCGGATAATGACAAAACGATATGAATCAATGAAAGTAACAAATCGGTGGATTGAAAATACTACAAGGCCCGAATTCGTTGATCCGAACATACCGAATTCTAGCTATCTTCGACACGTTGATCGCGCACGATACCGTGAAAGAAGATCTTCAATTCTTCAAGCGTTGATCAAGCGCACTTGATTCCGCGAATCGGCTTCAACAATCGTTGATTCGAGCGCATTCGAATATCCGAAAGTGGAGATAGGAGATTACACTCAACAACCAATTTAAATGAAAGAACAAAGCTAACAAAAGAGAATTTTATTCAAAAATCAACAACCACCAAAATGTACAACACACTCCCTATTTGTAGCTTTTCACAACCGGTCCTTAAGTCGTACATGACTCATCCCCCACGACTCACGACTCACGACTTAAGGCTCTCGACTTAGCAACAACACCATACCCAAATTACAACACAACACATAGGTCGGCAGCGACTCAACATCGCGCGACTCATTCCCTTACAATGCGACATACGACTTACGACTTACGTTGTTACCGACCTAACATATTACAACACAATACAATACAGACGACTTAAAAATGATACGACTCAACAAAACAACACAGGTTACACGACATACGACTGAATATATCCACGACCTAAGCTTCCCCCTGGTGTTCCCTCATTGTCCTTGTTAAGTGGTAGACGACCTACCCTTTCCTTAGGTCGTTGCCGACTTAAGTCTTCAATACAACAATGCAGTATATCGTCCATATCGTTATGTCCCTGGCTTTTGACTCGGGCCGCCTCATTCTTTAACTCGTTCCCTTTTATCTCGTTAAGTCGCGAACGACTTAAAGTTTCTTCATAAGTTCCTTCATTAACTCGCAGCTCCTCTTCATGTAGCTCCTTAGGTCGTGTACGACCTATCGCCTCCAGGTTAAGTCGTTGACGACTTAACTTTTTCTTGAGTCGCGTACGACTTATCACTTGAAGAAATTTTGGTTGCTTATTCTCTTCACTGGCCTAAGCTGCATCATCCTCCTCTGGTTGAGAAAAATTCGTCCTCGAATTTGTACTTTCTTCCACACAAGATTGTTCATCTCCATCATATGGCACAAGATGCTTAACATTGAACACGTCAGAAGTGTACACATCTTCCGGCAACTTCAATTTATAAGCATTTTCATTAATCCATTTCACAACTTCTACAGGACCAATTTTTCTGTCTTTCAGCTTGTTATAAGCGCCTACTGGAAAACGATCCTTTGTTAACACAGCATATACCATATCTCCTTCATTAAATTCAACATTTCGTCGCTTCAAATCTGCAGATCGTTTATACTTCTCGTTTGCCTTCACCAATCATTCCTGAACGATTCTATGACATTCAGTTAATTCATCAACAAAATCAACAGCCCGTTTAACCGTCCCCTTCGGTTGTGGCACTACCGTTAGGTCCAACGGTCCCCTTGGTAAATTTGAATATACAATCTGAAATGGACTGAATTCTGTACTACGATTCACTGCATGATTATGAGCAAACTCTGCCTGGCATAACTTCATGTCCCAACTCTTCAGATTGTCCTTCACAAGACATCGCAACAAATTTCCCAATGATCTGTTAACAACTTCTGTCTGTCCATCTGTTTGCGGATGATAACTGCTACTAAATTTCAGCTTCGTTCCAACCATCTTCCACAAACTTAGCCAAAAATGGCTCAAAAATCTGGTATCCCTGTCTGAAACAATAGACTCCGGCAACCCATGTAAACGATAGATTTCTTTAAAGAATAACTGAGCAACACGAACATCATCTGCCGTTTTTTTACAAGCAATAAAATGTGCCATTTTCGAAAACCTGTCCACCACAACCAATATAGAATCATTCCCCCTTTGAGTTCTCGGCAAACCCAAAATGAAATCCATGCTGATATCAACCCAAGGTTTGGTCGGTACAGGTAACGGCAAATATCACCCAACATTGGTCGCGGTTCCTTTCGAAACCTGACAAATATGACATCTCTCCACAAACCTTTCAACCTCTTTCCTCATTGACGGCCAAAAGTAAGATTGAGAAATCAAATGCAATGTACGATCACATCCTACATGTCCCTCCTCATGTAACTCCTTGATAATCTTCAATCTCAAACTGCTCTCTAGAATACATAATCGATTTCCTTTAAACAGAAAACCATCAACCAACACAAATTCATCAGTACTTCCTTCCATGACTTTTTCAACAAATTTCATAAAGTAAGGATCTTCTTCAATCAGTTCTGGCAACAATTCAAACCCGGTCACCTCAACTTTCATAGTTGTCAATAAATGACTCCTCCTACTCAAAGCATCAGCTACACGGTTCGTCACCCCTGACTTGTGCTTAACGACAAAAGTAAACTGCTGTAAATAGGCAATCCATGATGCATGTCTCGCTGAAATCTTGTTTTGTCCTTGTAAATGTTTCAACGCTTCGTGATCCGTGTACAGAACAAACTCTTTCTGAAACAAATTGTGTCTCCAATGCTTAACGGCTTGTACAACAGCATAGAATTCCACATCATATGTACTATATCTCATCTTTGCTCCTGATAATTTCTCACTGAAATAAGAAACGGGTTTCCCACTCTGACTTAAGACTCCACCAATTCCCACCTTCGACGCATCAGTATGCAATTCAAACAACAACTGAAAATCTGGTAAAACAAGAATCGGTGCTGTCGTCAATAGTTCCTTGATCTTCTCAAAAGCAACCCCTGCTTCCTCTGACCATACAAACTGTTTCGCTTTCATGCAATCAGTAACTAGAGCCATCATGCTACTGAAGTGTGGAATGAATCTTCGGTACAATGACGCTAGCCCATGAAAACTTCTCACTTCCGTAATTGTCTTTGGCTGTGGCCAATTCCTGACTGGTTCAACTTTATTCTGGTCCACATGTATACCTTCTCCTGACACAACATATCCTAGAAATAAAGCACTATGCGTCATGAACACGCATTTCTTCGTAGCAGCATAAAATTGTTCCTCACGAAGAATAATCAGCACTTCCCTCAAATGTTGAACATGCTCCTCCATACTCCTGCTATATATTAGAATATCATCGAAATAAACCACCACGAACTTCCCAATGAATGGTCTAAAGATTTGATTCATCGCCCGCATGAATGTACTAGGTGCATTTGATAAACCAAATGGCATAACCAACCATTCGTATAACCCCTCTCTCGTCTTGAAGGCTGTCTTCCATTCGTCTCCGGGTCTAATCCGAATTTGATGATATCCGCTTTTCAAATCAATCTTTGAAAAGAGAGTAGCCCCACTCAATTGATCTAGCAAGTCATCCAACCTCGGCATTTGGAAATCTATATCTAACAGTAGTCTTATTCAATGCTCGACTGTCAGTGCACATCCTCCACGAACCATCCTTCTTGGGTACCACTAAGGCTGGTACAGCACATGGACTCAAACTCTCTTGCACTCGCCCTTGTTCAAGCAACTCTTCCACCTGCCTTCTCAACTCTTCATGTTCCTTCGGACTCATTCGATAATGTGGTCTATGCGGTAATACTGCTCCCGGAACAAAATCGATTTGATGTTGAATGTCTCTCAGTGGCGGTAACTCCTTAGGCAACTCCTCTGGAAATACGTCTTCAAATTCTTTCAAAACTGGCTTCACTTCTTCTAGAATTTCAACCCCTTCACTGCACTCTCGTGCAATCAACAAAAAGATTTCAGGCTCCTTGTCAACTTCCTTGACAAACTCCTTCAAAGTTAACAGAGTTTTTAATTCCTCAATCTCCTCCAACTGGCTTTCTTTCTGTTGCTGCTTCTTGGGAACAAAAGTGATTTTAGTACCTTTGAACATGAAAGTGCAACTATTAGCACGACCATCATGTTGCACTGCTCTATCAAACTGCCATGGTCTTCCCAACAACAGATGACACACATCCATGTCTACAACGTCACACCAAATTTCATCTTTGTACTTCTTTCCAATAGAAAAATTCACACAAGCTCTTCGTCCAACTTTCACCTCACCACCTTTCCTCAACCATGCTAACTTGTACGGTTTAGGATGCTTCTCCGTTTTCAACTTCAATTTTCTCACAGCTTCTGTAGAGATAATATTGTCACAGCTTCCAGCATCAATAACGAACTTGCAAACCTTTCCCAGAATAGTGCATGTCGACTGAAAAATATTGCTTCTCAACCAAATAGTTTCATCCTCTTGTTTCGGTGTAAGACAAGACCTCCTCATCATAAGGTTACAACCCTCATCTCCGGACAATAAGTCTTCCTCCTCAACTGGTAATGAATTAGAACATTCTGCATCCACTTCCTCTTCTTCAATCTCTGCAACCATTGCTCTCCTCTTTGGCTTTGGACATTCACTGCTTTTGTGACCCAACTCTTGACAATTGTAACACTTGAAACTGCTATTAACGTTTGCCTTCTCAACTTCCTTCACAACTGGTTTTGCGGCAGCTTTAGGAACATTAGAACTTCCACTAACACCCTTCACTTGATTGTTGGAATTAGTAAACACGCCACCTCCACGCCTTCCCTGCTTCTCCCAAGCCAACGCTTTCTGATGTGCTTCTGCAACAGATCTCGGATCAAACATATTAACCATATCCTGAATCTGAATTCGCAATCCTCCAACAAATCTAGCAGTTAGCTGTTCTTCCGTCTCCATAATATCATTCTTGGCAATGAGTTGGTAAAATTCATCTGCATAATCATTGACTGACTTCGTCCCCTGCCTTAGATTCTGCAACCTCTGGTACATAAGTGATTGATAGTTGTAAGGTAAAAATGTAGCTCTCATCATTTTCTTCATATTATCCCAATCAACAATCTTAGACTTCCCCATCTGTTCTCATGTAAGTTTGGTTTGTTGCCACCATGCCAAAGCTCTTCCCCTCAACCTAGTAGCAACCAACTTCACTCTTCTATGTTCAGGAACCTCCTTGAAATCAAAGATCTCTTCAACATTTGACAACCAATCTAAGAATTCTTCAGCTACCATTCCACCTTTAAACTCTGGAATTTCCATCTTCATAACCGATTCCCATCGACGATCATCATCTACAACCCGATATGAATTTCGAACTTGGTCTCGATCTCGATAATGCATGCTAGCTCCATCACCCTCTTCACCATAATCAAATGTACGTCTATATCGATCTCGACCATCAACATCCCTTCGATCACGCATGTCCCTTCTACTATGTCTCTCTTCATCTCTATATGGCTCTTCTTCAAACTCACGCGGAGTTCTTCTCTCTTCATGTCCATAGTCATGGTGATCTCTCCTTGAAGAACTTGATGTTTCTCTTCTTTCTCTAAAAGATTGCGGTGATACCCTCCTTGCTTCCGTAACCAATGGAGAAACTCGGTTTCCTCCATGGTTCGAGATTGGTGATCTCCTCCTTTGATTTTGATTCAAATCATTCATCAACTTCTCTAACTTTCCAATGCCTTCATCAAATTTCTCATTAATACGTTGTTCCATTTGCTCGGCTTCTTCTCTTCTATACAACGCTTCAACATTTTGATGTCGATTAGCTCTCCTTGGCGGCATGATTACACAATCACAAATACTTCACAATTCTTTACAAATCAAACTTCAAACTTCAACACTAACTTGTACAACAAGTCACGGCTTATACCACTAACTTGGCTCGGCCTTAACACTTCAAACAAAATTCACCAAGGCTCGCTACTTCTCACAAGCATACATGGCCTATACTTAGCTCGGCTCAACAAATGATGCTCGGCCCACACCCTTCTCCAAAAATTCAACCACTTTCCGGACATTGATCCAAAATGAAATGGACCAGAAACTCCAAACTTGTTGCAATCTCGCGATGAACACGATGAACACCAAACTTCAAATTCCTTGTCTCCAAGACTCGTCTTAGCTATGATTGGCTAAGTCAAGCTCCGATACCAAACTGACGCAGCGGATAATGACAAAATGATATGAATCGATGAAAGTAACAAATCGGTGGATTGAAAATACTGCAAGGCCCAAATTCGTTGATCCGAAGATACCGAATTCTAGCTATCTTCGACACCTTGATCGCGCACGATACCGTGAAAGAAGATCTTCAATTCTTCAAGCGTTGATCAAGCGCACTTGATTCCGCGAATCGGCTTCAACAATCGTTGATTCGAGCGCACTCGAATATCCAAAAGTGGAGATAGGAGATTACACTCAACTACCAATTTAAATGAAAGCACAAAGTTAACAAAAGAGAATTTTATTCAAAATCAACAACCCCCAAAATGTACAACACGCTCCCTATTTATAGCTTTTCACAACCGGTCCTTAAGTCGTACACGACTCATCCCCCACGAATCACGACTCACAACTTAAGGCTCTCGACTTAGAAACAACACCATACCCAAATTACAACACAACACATAGGTCGGCAACGACTCAACATCACGCGACTCGTTCCCTTACAATGCGACATACGACTTACGACTTACGTTGTTACCGACCTAACATATTACAACACAATACAACACAGACGACTTAAAAATGATACGACTCAACAAAACAACATAGGTTACACGACATACGACTCAATATATCCACGACCTAAGCTTACCCCTGGTGTTCCCTCATTGTCCTTGTTAAGTCGTAGACGACCTACCCTTTCCTTAGGTCGTAGCCGACTTAAGTCTTCAATGCAACAATGCAGTATATCGTCCAAATCGTTATGTCCCTGGCTTTTGACTCAGGCCGCCTCATTCTTTAACTCGTTCCCTTTTATCTCGTTAAGTCGCGAACGACTTAAAGTTTCTTCATAAGTTCCTTCATTAACTCGCAGCTCCTCTTCATGTAGCTCCTTAGGTCGTGTACGACCTATCGCCTCCAGGTTAAGTCGTGGACGACTTAACTTTTTCTTGAGTCGCGTACGACTTATCACTTGAAGAAATTTTGGTTGCTTATTCTCTTCACTGGCCTGAGCTGCATCATATTATAATAGTGTCTAGGGTTTTCAAATAAAATACAGAAATAGCTGGAATGCTTACATCTCACGTTCACACATAGTTGGGCACAATCAATACATACGTCACTTATTGGATTTTGGATTCCATACAATGGCAGGGCGACTGGGGTACCGCCCGTCATAATACATGGCCTAGATCACCATACTGAGGAGTACGCCCGCTCCCCTGCAGCACAAGGCCGGAATCATCCCATACTGGACAGTCCCGAACTAGACAACCCCGGCAGTTGTCGCTAATCAACCGCCCCATACAGCCGAATAAAAGGGACTTCTAGAAAGGGGAAAATCTCGTCCTACTTGGGCATGACCCACTTAGCCTTGCTGCACCTCCCCTGTTTTAGGCATTCCCGGTTGATGAGGCTTGAGGCTACGATTACCTTTATAGAAAACATCTCTTTGAATGCTCATCGTCAACTTAACGATGTTCTGAAAACATTCAATCCATACAAGTTCGTTCCGGGTTCGAACGAAACCGAAGGCATTATCTCGTTAAACTCATTTTGGAATCACCCTTAGAGTCAACAATGATAACCCTTGCACTCTGAAGCTTCATCTTCACTTGAGATTCACGACCTATAGTTAATTTGGATCGATGTGGTTTTCGAATATCCAACTATAGAAACCCGATCCCGGTCTCATCGAATCCAAAACGCCATCCTTTAGGTCCAAGTTGTTTTAAGTTTTAAAACAATTCAATTTAATTATCTATATGCACATAGATAGATAATTCACATCATCACAATAGTAATCATCACCACAGATAATCCATATTATCATTATCAGAAGATAATCCAAATTATCATCATAATGCAACCAATGCATCCATATCACACATCATTACTAATCTCATATCTGAGATTCAAACCATTCAAGGAAATCTATATCATCCATATATAAACAAGGATTAATAATCACACCATATATAATTAATTTAAAATGAATTAAATTAATTACATCATTTCTAATTAATTTAAAGTAAATTAAATTAATTACCTCAATCTATAAATCCTGTTTATATAACCATTGATTACAAACCAATCAACTAATTAATTAACCACTAATTAATTCCCTTGATTAATCATTCTTTAATTACATTCACAAATTAATTATTCTTAATCAAATACAGTAGTTCACCTTTAATTACTTCATTAATTAATTAATTATAATTAGTTACATTAACGCTTAATTAATTACATTAATTAATTACTTTAATCACTTATCATTGATTAATTAATCTCAATTAATTAATCTTAATCACATCATTAATTATATTAATTAATGATTCCTAATTACATTTAAATTAATTAACTTCATTAAGTAATTAACCTTCATTATTAATTACTTTTGATTAATTAACTTCAGTAATTAACTATTCTTAATTACTTCATTGAGTAAATTGATTTCCCCTAAATTAATTATGTTTAATAATTAATTAATTATTAATCATCCTTGATAAATTTTATTAGTAATTAATTACCCTTAATTAATTACTTAATTATTTTCCCAAATGACTTAATCAATCTACTTAAATTAATTACACCAAATAATTAATTATTAATTACTTTCACAAAGTAATTATCTCCCATAATAATTACGCAAGCAATTAACTCCAAACTCTTCCATACTTCGATAAATTACATTTAGTAATTACTCATCTTAATTACTTCCCTAAGTAATTATTCATCATTGATTACTTATCAACCCATCCAATGATTATTCTAAATTAATTAAACTTGATTAATTAATTTAAACTAATCTAATTAATTATTTAATTACAATAAGTAATTAATACCTCAATTATTTCCATAAAGCAATCATACTTAACCAAATACCATAATTGATTATCTAAATTAATTAATCCAATTAATTACCAAAATTAATCACTTAAATTAATAATAAATAATCCCAAGTTAATGACCTTCATTAACTTATCAAAAATTTCCTTAATTACCTTACTTAAGTAATTAATTTAAATTAATCATTATTAATCATAAATTCATTAACCTTTAATAATCATTTAATTAATCACTAATTGTTTAATTAATTAACTTAATTAATCTTATCCTCTTGATAAATCAATTTTTAAATCATTAATTAAAATCATAACCTATTTAGTTAATGATCTTATTTCCAAATTAATTAAACCTACTAAATTAACTTCAACCTTAATTAATTAATTTTCAAAATCCTTACTTAATTTTTAAATAAGTTAATTAATTAACTATCTAATTACCTTACTAATTTAAATAACCAAAATTATTAAATCTTTGATTTATTTTAAAATATAAACATTTCTTATTAATGATTACATTATCATTAAGAAAGAGATTTAAAACACTTACTTCAAAATTTGTTTCCAAAAATACATTTTAAATTTTAAATTTAAATTGAAATCAAATTTAACTTTACCAAAGTTTTTAAAAACATTTTAAAAACCATTTTAAAACTTATACTAAATAATTTCTTATTTTATAAAAGAAGTTTAAAGGAAATTTAAACCCATATTTATTTTAAGATACAAATCATATTTAAAATAAATTACAACATCAAAAGCTGTTTAAACATTTTAAAATTTTAAAAACTTTCTTTATTTTCGAAACATCGATTCAGATTGGATTTTTAATTTCAGATTTAAAACTTATGTTTAAATCTTCTACTTTAATTTAAAGCTTTATCTTCAAATTCAATTATTTAAACCCTTTAAAGTTGTTTAAGCATTTTAATTTATAAAATTTAAATTAGATTTTAAAAGTTGGATTCAAACTCAGTTTGAAAACCATACTTCAAATTTAAGTTTTAAATTCTTGTTTAAAATTGCTTCAGATTTTAAAACAAATTTGAATAGAGAAAAAACAGGTTTCTCTGGAAACCTTAAATCAACAAAAATACCCGAGCTCCACTGATTTACTTCGAGCAAAACCATGATCATCTTCGAGTAGAAACTCGAATTACTCGAGTGTGACTCGAGTACAAAAAGACTGCAAAACCCAACCTCACCTGACCCATTCTTCACCGTGCATATGCACGGTGGTCTTGGCCACCTCCGGCCATCACCAAAGCAACAAGCAAGTCGACGCTCATCATCGAAACACATCGCGATCCTCCAAAAATCATCATCTGCTTGAAAACAATTTCGAGTACCCAAACCCAAAACCTGGAAGAAGAATACAGGAACAAGTTCATCAACAAGCCCAACTTGGAAAATCCCCATCCACTCTCCTTCGGCCATCAGAGGCTTTGCAACGTCGTCCAATGCTTCTTCGACACCCAAGCAGCCATCTCCCCAAAAATTGTAGCACTCGATCAACGAGAGCAACCGTGCCAAATCAAAACACTGCACTGCCTAAAAAACTAGGTTTAGGAATCAATTCGAACAATAACCATCGCCACGGTGAACTTCCACCACCACCACCATTTTCTTATTATCACTGACCACTAATCCATCACCAGAAGGAAGCCCGACCTTCCATATACTTGGGATCGTCTGAATTTCCCTCATTCACATTTCCTAGTGAAAACAGCAATGCTCATAAATCGTAATATTAAAAATTGAAATTTTTGTTTCAAAAATCAAATTTAAACTTTAATTTTTGATTCATGTACCTAAAACTACGAAACTATTAAATTGAATTGCACCTGTTTATAGTTTATTCTGTTGTTTCCTTATTTTCCAGTGAACTATAGGTTTTTTTTAACTTAACAAAATTTTAAACTAAATTTTGTCATAAATTAAACATACTTTGTTCAAGATTCATATACTATTAAAGAATGATTCAAGAGCACTTGAGATTGATTCAAGAGCACTTGAGTTTTACTAAAATTTGGAACTGGAACTTAGAAAAAAAATTGTAAAAACATAAACAGTATCTTTGCTCAAACCAATATACATAAGAGGATACACAATACAATTTTTAGCACAGGAAACAAGCATGCATTTCATAACCATACTTAAGTTTTTAAATTTATCAGGTTACATACAAACATACTTGTTTTCAGTCATCAATCGGGCAACAAATGTATACTTTAGTAAAAAAAACAGTAGTTACTCACCTGTTTTAGCATGAAACAGAGCACAAGATTGCAGTTGCTTTTACTCCTTTGATTTTAAACTGAGTTATAGATTTTATTTGAAGTTGAGTTGCATGCTAATAAAACTTTTTTGAAGACATAGGACTTGATTTAAAACTTGCATGCTGGCCTAATCCCCAAATGCAGAAGACAAACCCAGATTTATTTTGCTCAAACTTGAATGCTTGTAGTTGCATGTAGAGTTTACTTTTTTGCTGATTTAATCTTGCATTACAGATTTCAGGTTTGCAGGCATATGCTTTTGCATTAGAAAATAATTTTACAAAGGATTGCAGGGTTATAGAACAGGTTGAAGAAAAAGATTTTTGAAGAGGAGAAAACTTTTCAGATTTGAACAAGATTTTATTTTTGGTTTTGGAGAGTTTGTTACTGATTTGTTTCAAATTTGATTTAGCTGAAATTTTCTTCTTACTTTGAAAAAATGAAGATTAGAAAAAGAAAAGATTGAAGAAACATGTTTATGTATAAGTGTAATTGATTTATTAAAAATTAAAAGAAAATTAAAAATAAAAGGACACTTGTAAAAAAAACATTTGTCATATTAGTCATCGAATTCAACTACATTTGTCATTAAACCCCTTCTTATAATCACATGTGTCTTGTTAGTAATTTTATTTACTTTTATTTTATTTAAAAGTAAATGAAATCCTCTTTTCTTTATTTATTAAATACATATATATATATATATATATATATATATATATAATATTTTCATAAATAAATTTATATGCATTTCCCTTTAAAGCAAATGAAATGAAACAAATTATAGAAAAAAAATGAAAACTTACTTACAAGATTTAGATATGTTTATTCATTTGAATTCGAAATAAATTCAAATTCGAATGTTATTCATACATTTAAAAATCCAATTTGAAAACTAATTTATTTTAACATACTTAATTTAACAATAATAATATTGTCTTTTCAAATTTATTTATATTTATATATTTATTAATATTTGAAAATAACATATTTATTAATTTAAATAATTTATAAAAGAAATTATAAATTACATATCTTATTTTATTTAAATGTATTAATGTTTAATATATAAATGGCATTTTAAATTTTCATATATAATTCCAAATTATAATTATTAATCTATATTTAAAAAGAAAAAAAATAAACCTTTGTTTATCTTATTAAAATTTAAACTATGCTTTAAAATATATTTAAACAAATTAAAACAATTTCTTTAAGTACCTTAAAACCAAATAGTTATTTATTAAATAGTTTTGAATAATTATTTATTAAATAAAATAGTAATTTCCAAATTATCAAAATGAATATCAGAATTTAAAAACAAGATTTTATTTGTTTATTAAACTTTAAATCAAAACTTATCTATCTACAATATATAAATATATATATATATATGCATTATAAATAGAAAGCTATTTATTAGCTTTTAAAATATAAAATTCACCAGTTAAACATTTATTTAATTGGATTATTAAACCAAGTTAATTTTATTAACAAAATTTATCAAATTCATTTAGTTTTAAATACAGATTACTAAATTGATATTGCCAAAATTTTCGAGATATCACATTCCTCCCCCTTTAAAAGAATTTCGTCCCCAAAATTTAAAAGCAAAGGTAGTTTAATAATCTCATTACAGATTTAATTTGGAACACAAGCATATATCAATCATATGCTAACAATCAATGCAACCAATTTATCTAATCAAACAAATTTAATTTTCCAGACAAAATTCTAGATAAAATTTTCTCGAGTTTCCCTAAGTGTGTATATATATATATATATACATATATACCAGGATACTCACTCTATAGAATCCAAACAATCTAAACTACGAAGCTAAAGAGATTCTCCTCATCTATATCTACAAAACTAGACAAGATATCAGACTACAGACGAGTTTGAATCAACAACCAAATCTTCCTGAACAGCTGGTTCCACAACCAGAAATAACTCATACACGTACTCCCTCAGAGATGCGTGAATCTCATCGAATCCCAGTTATCCAAACTGACAATTCAACTCTTGAAAACGAAACACCAATCCAACCAAAACATAGAAGAGATCCAAAACAAATCTCCGACTCCGGAATCCAAATTCCTTCGTCTCTAATCCACAAAATCTTCTAACGATCCTGGTTGTCTACATCCAAACTGATCAGCTCAACCTTCACTGATGCCTCTAGAAACAAACAGAACCAAAAACAACCCAATCTAATGATCTCTTCAAGATCAATCCAAAACCAAATACACAACCCTACTCTTCAAACCTCAGAAGAACAAACACACTTTTTCTATACGGAAAAGACAACACAAAAACACTCCCAAACTGCTTCCGCTGCACAACTCTGATATGGAATAGAAGAAAATGCTGATGAAGAACACGAGCACAATCTGGACAACACATCCCAGAATATGGTTCAACATATCCATAAAGAAAACTCATAAGTTCCACCAATCCTGAGCTGCTTCACCAAACATTATCTCGAGAAACCATCCTTCTACTAGCTGATCCACCGGTAGCACTCCTGGAATCCGGTCTATAAGAAAACTCAATCTCCCATTACAGACAAACCTCTGACTCCTCAGAAGACATCCAGAAAAGTCTCTGATAACACAAGAGAACACTCAGACAATCGCAAGTCACTTTTGCGATCAACACGGACCAATTCCCAAAGAAAACTATTCTCTCTTTACCAAACAGAACAGCTTACAATTAACTAGCCAATCCACCGAAGAAACGGGTCCACTCTGCTGCTTCTGAACTCCACCTTCAGAAAAACTGCTAACCAGAAGACCTTCTTGCCGACACAGAACACTCCGAGCTGCACTGCTGACACCAAAGCCAAAGACTTACTAACCCAAAGCCCTTCGAGAAACTCGGACCTCAAAGCCAAACACAAACAACCAGTTGTACTCAGCCACACCACCGACGCAGACACACTTCCCAAAACTTGTTCCAAAGAAAACTTCTTCGGAGACATCCATATTCACTGCATCTCATCACGCATCTACTACTTCCTGAGGTATCAAAATACCGTCACACACTTCTGCCAAACGGACAGATCCAAACTCAACTTATCCAACTTCAAAGATAGACTCTGAACCTTAACAGGTTACCTTCATAGATCGATGAAATCCTTTCATCACAACAAAGCTAACTCGAGACGGTATTAGGTTTACAGTCTCGACAGCTACACTTCCAACCTCAAACATTCAAACTCCAACCATTGGTAGTAGTCGTGCTACACACGCCACTACCTTACTTACCTTTATTACCTATATTGGAAAACCCGAACAGGTAACCCAACAGATAGGTAGAAATAGCTAAATTTATATATATAAAACTACAAATACGCTCTCCAAAGATAGACATCACTCCAGAGCCTAGGTATTCATTCAACCTAGCGCTCTGATACCAATTGTCACGACCCGTCTTCCACTAACCAGAAAGATGTATCATGAATTAAGAAAGAAAGAGATAGAAAGAGAAAGAAAGAGAACAAAGAAGAAACAACAACAGAATCTCAACAGCGGAATGAATAAATTATATTAATAACAAAAATATTATATAGATATACAACAACTAACAGAGTTACACAGATTATACAACACATACTAGACAGTTATAAATACCTGTCTAGTTATTAAAACACAGCACATAACCACTCAAACAAATGACTCAGAGATACCAACACAGCGGAAAACTAGATAACTACAACGCAGAAGCCTCCTCTTCCAATTCTCGTCCACAATTTGTCAAAGCTAACCTGAATCCCTTGGCTACTCATAAAAATTTGAGTACCCAAGAGTTTAAGAAAACGGAAATAAACTCCGGGTCAGACATGGGTCTGGTGTGAGTAACATATTAAAGTTGCTTAACTTTTGAAAAACCTTTTAAAAGAAAGGTATCACGTAAGACTTCCCACACATAAACATTGAAAAGTTTTTACCTTACGCTAACCAAAACATTTCATAGGAAATCCGGTGATATTATAATAGCGTCTAGGTTTTCAAATAAAATACAGAAATAGCTGGAATGCTTACATCTCACGTTCCAACATAGTTGGGCACAATCAATACATACGACACTTATTGGATTTTGGATTCCATA
The DNA here is from genome assembly GCA_030765085.1 of Allium cepa. Classification (NCBI taxonomy): domain Eukaryota; kingdom Viridiplantae; phylum Streptophyta; class Magnoliopsida; order Asparagales; family Amaryllidaceae; genus Allium; species Allium cepa. Next base: position 59,554,850 of record CM060930.1, read on the forward strand.
CAATGGAAAGGCTACTAAGGGTACCGCCCATCACAGTACTTGGCCTAGATCACCGTACTGAGGAGTACGCCCGCTCCCCTGCAACACAAGGCCGGAACCATCCCTTACTGGACAGTCCCGAACAAGACAACCCCGGCAGTTGTCGCGAATCAACCGCCCACACAACCGAATAAAAGGGACTTCTAGACATGGGAAAATCTCATCCTACTTGAGCATGACCCACTTAGCATTACTGCACCTCCCCTGTTTTAGCCATTCCCGGTTGATGAGGCTTGAGGCTACGATTACCTTTAGAGAACACATCTCTTAGAATGCTCGTCGTCCACCTGACGATGTTCTGAAAGCATTCAATCCATACAAGTTCGTTCTGGGTTCGAACGAAACCGAAGGCATTATCTCGTTACACTCATTTTGGAATCACCCTTAGAGTCAACGAGACAACCCTTGCACTCTGAATCTTCATCTTCACTTGAGATTCATGACCTATCGTTAATTTGGATTGATGTGGTTTTCGGATATCCAAATATGGAAACCCGGTCCCGGTCTCATCGAATCCAAAACGCCATCTTTTAGGTCCAAGTTGTTTTAAGTTTTAAAACAATTCGATCTAATTATCTATATACACACAGATAGATAATTCACATCATCACAATAGGTAATCATCACCATAGATAATCCATATTATCATTATCAGAAGATAATCCAAATCATCATCACAATGCAACCAATGCATCCATATCACACAACTTTACTAATCTCATATTTGGGATTCAAACCATTCAAGGAAATCTATATCATCCATATATAAATAAGGATTAATAATCACACCATATATAATTAATTTAAAATGAATTAAATTAATTACATCATCTCTAATTAATTTAAAGTAAACTAAATTTAGTTACCTCAATCTATAAATCTTGCTTATATAACCATTGATTACAAACAAATCAACTGATTAATTAACCACTAATTAATTCCCTTGATTAATCATTCTTTAATTACATTCACAAATTAATTATTCTTAATAAAATACAGTAATTAACCTTTAATTACTTCATTAATTAATTAATTATAATTAATTACATTAATGCTTAATTAATTACATTAATTAATTACTTTAATCACTTATCATTCATTAATTAATCTCAATTAATTAATATTAATCACATCATTAATTATATTAATTAATGATTCCTAATTACATTTAAATTAATTAACTTCATTAAGTAATTAACATTAATTATTAATTACTATTGATTAATTAACTTCAGTAATTAACTATTCTTAATTACTTCATTGAGTAAATTTATTTTCCCTAAATTAGTTATATTTAATAATTAATTAATCATTAATCATCCTTGATAAATTTTATTAGTAATTAATTACCCTTAATTAATTACTTAATTTTTTTCCCAAATGACTTAATCAATCATTGCTTAAATTAATTACACCAAGTAATTAATTATTAATTACTTTCACAAAGTAATTATCTTCCATAATAATTACACAAGAAATTAACTCCAAACTCTTCCATACTTCAATAAATTACATTTAGTAATTACTCATCTTAATTACTTCCCTAAGTAATTATTCATCATTGACTACTTATCAACCCATGCAATGATTATTCTAAATTAATTAAACTTAATTAATTAATTTAAACTAATCTAATTAATAAAATAATTACAATAAGTAATTAATACCTCAATTATTTCCACAAAGTAATCATGCTTAACCAAATACCATAATTGATTATCTAAATTAATTAATCCAATTAATTATCAAAATTAATCACTTAAATTAATTAATAAATAATCCCGAGTTAATGACCTTCATTAACTTATCAAAAATTTCCTTAATTACCTTACTTAAGTAATTAATTTAAATTAATCATTATTAATCACAAATTTATTAACCTTTAATAATCACTAATTGTTTAATTAATTAACTTAATTAATCTTATCCTCTTGATAAATTAATTTTTAAATCATTAATTAAAATCATAACTTATTTAGTTAATGATCTTATTTCCAAATTAATCAATCCTAATTAATTAACATCAACCTTAATTAATTAATTTTCAAAATCCTTACATAATTTATTAAATAAATAAATTAATTAACCATATAATTACCTTACTAATTTAAATAATAAAAATCATTAAATCTTTGATTTATTTTAAAATATAAACATTTCTTACTAATGATTACGTTATCATTAACAAAGAAATTTAAAACACTTATTTTAAAATTTGTTTCCAAAATTACATTTTAAATTTAAAATTTAAAATGAAATCAAATTTAACTTTAACAAAGTTTTTAAAAACATTTTGAAAACCTTTTCAAAACTTATACTAAATAATTTCTTATTTTATAAAAGAAGTTTAAAGGAAATTTAAACCCATATTTATTTTAAGATACAAATCATATTTAAAATAAATTACAACATCAAATGTTGTTTAAACATTTTAAAAATTTAAAAATTTTCTTTATTTTCAAAACATTGATTCAGATTGGATTTTTGATTTCAGATTTAAAACTTATGTTTAAATCTTCTACTTTAATTTAAAGCTTTATCTTTAAATTCAATTATTTAAACCCTTTAAAGTTGTTTAAGCATTTTAATTTATAAAATTTAAATTAGATTTTAAAACTTGGATTTAAACTCGGTTTGAAAACCATACTTCAAATTTAAGTTTTAAATTCTTGTTTAAAACTGCTTCAGATTTTAGAAGAAATTTGAATGGAGAAAAAACAGGTTTCTCTGGAAACCTAAAACCAACAAAAATACCCGAGCTCCCCTGATTTACTTCGAGCAAAACCATGATCATCTTCGAGCAGAAACTCGAATTGCTCGAGTATGACTCGAGTACAAAAAAACAGCAAAACCCAACCTCACCTGACACCATTCTTCACCGTGCATATGCACGTTGGTCTTGGCCACCTCCGGCCATAACCAAAGCAACGAGCAAGTTGAAGCTCATCACCAAAACACATCGCGATCCTCCAAAAATCATTATCTACTTGAAAACAATTTCGAGTACCCAAACCCAAAACCTGGAAGAAGAATACAGGAACAAGTTCACCAACAAACCCAACCTGGAAAATCCCCATCCACTCTCCTTCGTGCATCAGAGACTTTGCAACGCCGTCCAAAGCTTCTTCGACACCCAAGCAGCCATCTCCCCAAAAATTGTAGCACTCGATCAACGAGAGCAACCATGCAAAATCAAAACACTGCACTGCCTAAAAATACTAGGTTTAGGAATCAATTCGAACAATAACCATCACCACGGTGAACTTCCACCGCCACCGCCATTTTCTCATTATCACTGACCACTAATCCATCAGCAGAAGGAAGCCCGACCTTCCATATACTTGGGATCGTCTGAATTTCCCCCATTCACATTTCCCAGTGAAAACAACAATGCTCTTAAATCCCAATATTAAAAAATGAAATTTTTGTTTCGAAAATCAAATTTAAACTTTAGTTTTTGATTCACGTACCTGAAACTAAGAAACTATTAAATTGAATTGCACCTATTTATAGTTTATTCTGTTGTTTCCTTATTTTTCAGTGAACTATAGGGTTTTTTTTAACTTAACAAAATTTTAAACTAAATTTTGTGATAAATTAAACATGCCTTGTTCAAGATTCATATACTATTAAAGATTGATTCAAGAGCACTTGAGTTTTACTAAAATTTTGAACTGGAACTTAGAAAAAAAACCGTAATAACATAAAACGGTATCTTTGCTCAAATCAATTTGCATACAGAGGATACACAATACAATTTTTAGCACAGGAAACAAGCATGCATTTCATGACCATACTTAAGTTTTTAAATTTATCAGGTTACTTACAAACATACATGTTTTCAGTCATCAATCAGGCAACAAATTTATACTTAAGTAAAAAAAAAGGAGTTACTCACCTATTTTAGCATGAAACAGAGCATGAGTTTGTAGTTGCTTTTACTCCTTTTATTTTAAACTGAGTTGCAGATTTTTATTTGAAGTTGAGTTGCATTCTAATAAAACTTTATTGAAGACATATGACTTGATTTAAAACTTGCATGCAGGCGTAATCCCTAAATGCAAAAGTGTAACAACCAGGTATTTTCAACCATTCGCATTCATTATAAGTGTATAGGTAGACACTCATGCCGGAATTGAATTGCTCAAAATACTGCGTTGTAAATAAAAATTTGGCAAATCTTAGAATATACAGAAAATAAAAATCACAGATCACAGACACGGAGTAATAATAATGCAGCAGAAGTAAAAGAGATAGTAGTTCATGATGCTACTATATAAATATATCAGAGTTACATAAGATACAATAGAAGAATTAAAGTATAACAGAAGTTTAAATATGATGGCCAAGTACAAGCAGAATAGAACAACCGAACTGAAAAGATGAAAATTGACAGGTAGATAATCTCCAGCGATTTCAATCTCCAGAAAGTGGAAATCCAAATCTGTGAATAACTCAGGCTGACCCGAGCGTAAACAAAAATACAAACACTCGAGTCAGGACATACGTACTTATACAATGTAAACCAACTCAAGTGAACTGTAGCAAAGATACAAGTAACTTAGAAGATGCTTGGGACCGCCCATCCTATGAAGATCCGTTAAACTATTTACTATGTAGTAATATACGCTATATACAGTAGTGTCTAATTAGTAAAGTATAATCATATAGAAAATAGCGTTAAGGGGATGGTGAACCTTAACGCGGTCGGATCTTTAAAACCAAAATCGTAGTGGGCTCGATATAAGGATATGACACGGCACACGAGGCAATGCCAGGGTGGATACACCGTTTGCACTCCCGGACCGGTGGTGATGGCAAGCCAGCAGCTTCCGCCCACCTCGAACAATACCCCCGAATCAAAGTGGCGCCACATATCGAAACACAAAAGTAAAAGAATGGTTTCCGATGGAGCATGCTCGATGAAAGGGTGCGACCCTTTGTGTAGCCCGGTATAGCTCCTATTTTAGTCATTTATGCCAACTCATGGGAGTTGGGTCCACGTAATATACCTCGAGAATGTCGCCACCATCCTACTTCATTCTGGAATCTCCACCGCGTACACAGTTGTTAAAGTGGTTTTCGGTATTGGCCGGCTATAAGACAATATCCGATCCCAGTCTCTTTAACAACCAATCTTTATTATAACCCGTAGTTATAACTTTAAAACAATAATTTATACTTCAAAAATAAAATGTCATTTCAACCCAAACCTTTATCAAAATAAAGATTAAATCATTTCCAAACCATTTCAATATATCATCATACCATATCTTTCGATTCAAATATTTATCAAAATAAATATCATGTCATTTCTAACCATTTCAATATTTTAAATTATCATATCCTTTAAAAACTTCCATTCAAATGATTTTAATACATCAAAATATCCTTTAAATCCTTCCGTCCACGTTTGTATATTTGGCCAGCGATCAGGCTTGTTGATCGTGCTTTTGACTTATTATAATATTTTTATATAACCGGCTGTGTAGCCCCGCGCTACACATCCGTTTCGCTCAAAAAACATCAAAATATCATAACTTTTCAAAGCTTCATTTTTCAAATCATTTAATATCAAAATATCATATCTTTCAAAACTTCGTTTCAAATCATTTTAATATATCAAAATATCATATCTTTCAGTAACACATTTCAAATCATTTTATTATATCAAAATATCATATCTTTTCGAAACCACATTTCAAATCATTATTCATTTTATTCAATTTAAAATACCATTTCAATCCATATTTCAAAACAGTTTATATTCCAAAAAAAATCATTTTTAATCATAAAAATGAAGTTATTATGTTAAAAATTAAATTATTAAATTTCCAAAATTTTCAACTTCCAAAGTTCATTTATTCACTTACGTTTGTCAAAACAGTGAAATTCCACTTTTCGCAGCATATAAAAAACGCTACGGAAAGTTACATTCAAAACAGTTCAATTTAACAAAAGATAACATTTTAAAATGTTGTGATTGGGTTTACTTAAATTCGAAATAAACTTAGTTAAATTCAAATATTATAGCACTTAAAAAATTGCTATAATATTTTTTAATTCAATTTAGCTTTTTAGTTCATTATCATCAACTACAGCATTTACAAATACTGTATATCATTTACATTGTAATTAATAGCATTTCAAAAATGCAGCCAATTAACTCCAAATATTCAATATAATTTCCCAACCAATTATATTTTTATTTAAAACATTTTTAACTCATAAAATCATACATTTTCACATTTATAAACATCATTTAATTTTCCTCAAGTTCATGATTTTATAAAGTTAAATTTCCATTCAAAAATCATGATTTAATTATAATTCACTTATTAAATTGCAATGTTCAATTTTAAATTCCTTGCATTAAATTTCAACTTAACACTTAATTTCAAATTCTCAAATATAACTTAGTTTTATTTTTATTTGTTTAACTAAAAGTTCACTTCTAAGTCAATTTCGTAAATTTCCAATTTTAGTTATATTTCAAAATTTCAACTTAAATATTCATTCATTACACATTCAACTTTATCAAAAATCATTCATATGATATAAAATTACTTTAAATTAATTTAAATTCAAAATATTAAATTTATCATATTTTCAAAGTTAATTTAAATTCCATTAAAAATTAAATCAAAGTTTCCAAAATAATTTACATTCATATTTTCTAACTTTTCCATAATTTGTTTAACTTATAGATTTCCAGAAAATAAATAATACTTTACAAAAGTTATATTTTTATTAAATTTAAAATCAAATATTGTAATAATTAAATTTCTAAAATATTTTAAAAATTTTAGAAAAACATATTTTAACTACGGGCCTGTATATAATTTTCTATGCTAGGTAAAGTGATACGGGTAATATATCATTTCAACCCGTAATTTGCAAAGAAAATCCGGGTTTTATCATTTCAAACCCGCAATCCCAAGTTAAAATAAATTAAATAAAAACCGTTCAAGCCTATCATTTCAGCCCATAACGATTTTTCCCTATTCTAAAGTCCGTTCGGGTATGTATCATTTCAATCCATAGTGATTTCTAATTTACAGGGAACTTGTAGTGTGATAAACTGATAAAATATACAGAATAACATGAAATAACAGTAACATATGATATAATAGGTGTAATAACAGGTGTGAACATCATATGAAAATAATATAAGCAGTTATAACATGGTAATATAGTTCTACAGATTCACAGGGTGTCAATTTACTACTTATATAAGTATATAATGTCTGGTGAGAAATGCTCACTTTTTTGGTGCTGGAGATTGCAATGCAAATGACACACCGGATTCCCGAAGGCACGATGACACGACAGTAGGCTCTAGTGGGAAGAGACCCAAGCTTAGAACTTGTGTTACAACCCAAAACAAAACAAAATATAACACATGAATTTCTAATACAAAACAACATTGAAACAGATTGAAATAAAAGCAACAATGAACAAGATGATTTTACCATGCCTAAATCACTTCAATGCTTGGCCTAAGGGACTCTTTAGCTTGGCCATAATGATGTTTTGGCTCAGGTATGGCATCATATAGGTCAGGTTTGGACTCGGAAAGGCATGGCTACAAAGGAAATGTGAAGGGGTATGGTAAGTTATAAGGCAAAGAATGATAAAGTTCAAGGCAAAGTGGTTTTGGCACAACATAGGCTCGACCTATGGTCATGTTTGGGTTCGGCCTTCATTGCTACAGGTCTGGAACTGATGTCAGAGGTGATGTGATGGCTGGAGGTGGTGGCTATGAGGTGGCCAAGGCAAGGTATGGAAGGGTAGTGATGAAACATGAGTTCTGCTAGCATGTTTGTGGAGTTTTTGTGCAAATTTTGTGGTGATGCTTCATCCAATGATCATGGCCTGGATTTTTTTTTGTCATAGGAGGGGCTGAGGGCTGCTGTAGATGGAGGAGGTGATGGTGGAGCAAATAGGTACAGACAAGGTGGTGTATGAAGGTGGTGAAACAACTAGGCTAGGCTAGGCAATGTTTTAAGGGATTTTGCATAGTTTTTGTGGAGATTGGATCATTGGATGGTCAAAGCACTCTCAGGTCAGAGGAGGGGAATGGTTTGGCCGTGGATTGTGTGGCGAAGAAGTGGTGGTGGTCGGCGGTGGGATTGTGAGGCTATGGCCGAGCAAACATCAAAGCAAATTCAAGTGAAAACTTGGAAAAAAGTGGAAGAAAAGTGAGCAAAGAAGAAGCCATTTCTTATTTTTCTTTGCTCAGATCTGAAATGGATGTGTATTATTGATGGAATGAGAAACTTTCACGTGAATAAGCAAGGGAAAAGGAACGGCTACAATAAATTGATGCATTGATTGAAAAGGAAACGGTAAAAGAAACGGTGAAACGACTTTACGTTTCTTAGCTTTTAAAACCTTCCATACTTCTTTTCTTTTGAAGAAAGTAAAACAAAATAACTTCAGCAAGTACATCTAAAACTGAAACAAAGTGGAAAAAAATAAAAATATATAATTAAATTTAAAGAAAATATAAAAAGAATTAAGGAAATTGCTTAAAAATTGAAAACATGGTTCAAAAATGTCAATTAAAACATCAATGGCTTTGGAAAAATATCTACTTCATTTTAAAAATATTCTAAAGAAAAATTTTGAAATAAAATAATTTATTTATCATTTATAAAATAAAATAAATAATTAAATTGGAGAAAAATAGAAAAGAACTAAAGAAAATGTTTAAAAATTGAAAACAGGTGATTTAGCTCAGGCCAGTGAAGAAAATAAGCAACCAAAATTTCTTCAAGTGATAAGTCGTACGCGACTCAAGAAAAACTTAAGTCGTCCACGACTTAACCTGGAGGCGATAGGTCGTACACGACCTAAGGAGCTACATGAAGAGGAGCTGCGAGTTAATGAAGGAACTTATGAAGAAACTTTAAGTCGTTCGCGACTTAACGAGATAAAAGGGAATGAGTTAAAGAATGAGGCGGCCCGAGTCAAAAGCCAGGGACATAACGATCTGGACGATATACTGCATTGTTGTATTGAAGACTTAAGTCGGCTACGACCTAAGGAAAGGGCAGGTTGTCTACGACTTAACAAGGACAATGAGGGAACACTAGGGGGAAGCTTAGGTCGTGGATATATTGAGTCGTATGTCGTGTAACCTGTGTTGTTTTGTTGAGTCATATCATTTTTAAGTCGTCTGTGTTGTATTGTGTTGTAATATGTTTGGTCAGTAACAACGTAAGTCGTAAGTCGTATGTTGCATTGTAAGGGAATGAGTCGCGTGATGTTGAGTCGCTGCCGACCTATGTGTTGTGTTGTAATTTGGGTATGGTGTTGTTGCTAAGTCGAGAGCCTTAAGTCGTGAGTCGTGAGTCGTGGGGGATGAGTCGTGGGGGATGAGTCGTGTACGACTTAAGGACCGGCTGTGAAAAGCTATAAATAGGGAGTGTGTTGTACATTTTGGGGGTTGTTGATTTTTGAATAAAATTTTCTTTTGTTAGCTTTGTGCTTTCATTTAAATTGGTAGTTGAGTGTAATCTCCTATCCCCACTTTCGGATATTCGAGTGCGCTCGATTCAACGATTGTTGAAGCCGATTCGCGGAATCAAGTGCGCTTGATCAACGCTTGAAGAATTGAAGATCTTCTTTCACGGTATCGTGCGCGATCAACGTGTCGAAGATAGCTAGAATTCAGTATCTTCGGATCAATGAATTTGGGCCTTTCACTATTTTCAATCCACCGATTTGTTACTTTCATCGATTCATATCGTTTTGTCAATATCCGCTGTGTCAGTTTGGTATCAGAGCTTGACTTAGCCAATCATAGCTAAGACGAGTCTTGGAGTCAAGGAATTTGAAGTTTGGTGTTCACCGTGTTCATCGTGAGATTGCAACAAGTTGGGAGTTTCTGATCCATTTCATTTTGGATCAAAGTCTGGAAAGTGTTTGAATTTTTGGAGAAGGGTGTGAGCCGTGCATCATTTGTTGAGCCGAGCTAAGTATAGGCCGTGTATACTTGTGAGAAGTAGCGAGCCTTGGTGAAGTTTGTTTGAAGTGTTAAGGCCGAGCCAAGTTAGTGGTATAAGCCGTGACTTGTTGTACAAGTTAGTGTTGAAGTTTGAAGTTTGAAGTTTGATTTGTAAAGAATTGTGAAGTATTTGTGATTGTGTAATCGTGCCGCCAAGGAGAGCTAATCGGCATCAAAATGTTGAAGCGTTGTATAGAAGAGAAGAAGCCGAGCAAATGGAACAACGTATTAATGAGAAATTTGATGAAGGCATTGGAAAGTTAGAGAAGTTGATGAATGATTTGAATCAAAATCAAAGGAGGAGATCACCAATCTCGAACCATGGAGGAAACCGAGTTTCGCCATTGGTTACGGAAGCGAGGAGGGTATCACCGCAATCTTTTAGAGAAAGAAGAGAAACATCAATTTCTTCAAGGAGAGATCAACTTGACTATGGACATGAAGAGAGAAGAACTCCGCGTGAGTTTGAAGAAGAGCCATATAGAGATGAAGAGAGACATAGTAGAAGGGACATGCGTGATCGAAGGGATGTTGATGGTCGAGATCGATATAGACGTACATTTGATTATGGTGAAGAGGGTGATGGAGCTAGCATGCATTATCGAGATCGAGACCAAGTTCAAAATTCATATCGGGATGTAGATGATGATCATCGATGGGAATCGGGTATGAAGATGGAAATTCCAGAGTTTAAAGGTGGAATGGTAGCTGAAGAATTCTTAGGTTTGTTCTCAAATGTTGAAGAGATCTTTGATTTCAAGGAGGTTCCTGAACATAGAAGAGTGAAGTTGGTTGCTACTAGGTTGAGGGGAAGAGCTTTGGCATGGTGGCAACAAACCAAACTTACACGAGAACGGATGGGGAAGTCGAAGATTGTTGATTGGGATAAGATGAAGAAAATGATGAGAGCTACATTTTTACCTTACAACTATCAATCACTTATGTACCAGAGGTTGCAGAATCTAAGGCAGGGGACGAAGTCAGTCAATGATTATGCAGATGAATTTTACCAACTCATTGCCAGGAATGATATTATGGAGACGGAAGAACAGCTAACTGTTAGATTTGTTGGAGGATTGCGAATGCAGATTCAGGATATGGTTAATATGTTTGATCCGAGATCTGTTGCAGAAGCACATCAGAAAGCGTTGGCTTGGGAGAAGCAGGGAAGGCGTGGAGGTGGTGTGTTTACTAATTCCAACAATCAAGTGAAGGGTGTTAGTGGAAGTTCTAATGTTCCTAAAGCTGCCGCAAAACCAGTTGTGAAGGAAGTTGAGATGGCAAAGGTTAATAGCAGTTTCAAGTGTTACAATTGTCAGGAGTTAGGTCACAAAAGCAGTGAATGTCCGAAGCCAAAGAGGAGAGCAATGGTTGCAGAGATTGAAGAAGAGGATGTGGATGCAGAATGTTCTAATTCATTACCAGTTGAGGAGGAAGACTTATTGTCCGGAGATGAGGGTTGTAACCTTATGATGAGGAGGTCTTGTCTTACACCGAAACAAGAGGATGATACTATTTGGTTGAGAAGCAATATTTTTCAGTCGACATGCACTATTCTGGGAAAGGTTTGCAAGTTTGTTATTGATGTTGGAAGCTGTGACAATATTATCTCTACAGAAGCTGTGAGAAAATTGAAGTTTAAAACGGAGAAGCATCCTAAACCGTACAAGTTAGCATGTTTGAGGAAAGGTGGTGAGGTGAAAGTTGGACGAAGAGCTTGTGTGAATTTTTCTATTGGAAAGAAGTACAAAGATGAAATTTGGTGTGACGTTGTAGACATGGATGTGTGTCATCTGTTGTTGGGCAGACCATTGTAGTTTGAAGAAGCGAAGCCAGTTTTGAAAGAATTTGAAGACGTATTTCCAGAGGAGTTGCCTAAGGAGTTACCGCCACTGAGAGACATTCAACATCAAATCGATCTTGTTCTGGGAGCAGTATTACCGCATAGACCACATTATCGAATGAGTCCGAAGGAACATGAAGAGTTGAGAAGGCAGGTGGAAGAGTTGCTTGAACAAGGGCGAGTGCAGGAGAGTTTGAGTCCATGTGCTGTACCAGCCTTATTGGTACCCAAGAAGGATGGTTCGTGGAGGATGTGCACTGACAGTCGAGCATTGAATAAGATTACTGTGAGATATTGATTTCCAATGCCGAGGTTGGATGACTTGCTAGATCAATTGAGTGGGGTTACTATCGTTTCAAAGATTGATTTGAAAAGCGGATATCATCAAATTCGGATTAGACCTGGAGACGAATGGAAGACAGCCTTCAAGACGAGAGAGGGGTTATACGAATGGTTGGTTATGCCATTTGGTTTATCAAATGCACCTAGTACATTCATGCGGGTGATGAATCAAATCTTTAGACCATTCGTTGGGAAGTTCGTGGTGGTTTATTTCGATGATATTCTGATATATAGCAGGAGTATGGAGGAGCATGTTCAACATTTGAGGGAAGTGCTGATTATTCTTCGTGAGGAACAATTTTATGCTGCTACGAAGAAATGTGTGTTCATGACGCATAGTGTTTTATTTCTAGGATATGTTGTGTCAGGAGAAGGTATACAGGTGGACCAGAATAAAGTTGAAGCAGTCAGGAATTGGCCACAGCCAAAGACAATTACGAAAGTGAGAAGTTTTCATGGGCTAGCGTCATTGTACCGAAGATTCATTCCACACTTCAGTAGCGTGATGGCTCCAGTTACTGATTGCATGAAAGGGAAACAGTTTGTATGGTCAGAGGAAGCGGGGGTTGCTTTTGAGAAGATCAAGGAACTATTGACGACAGCACCGATTCTTGTTTTACCAGATTTTAAGTTGTTGTTTGAATTGCATACTGATGCGTCGAAGGTGGGAATTGGTGGAGTCTTAAGTCAGAGTGGGAAACCCGTTGCTTATTTCAGTGAGAAGTTATCAGGAGCAAAGATGAGATATAGTACATATGATGTGGAATTCTATGCTGTTGTACAAGCTGTTAAGCATTGGAGACACTATTTGTTTCAGAAAGAGTTTGTTCTGTACACGGATCACGAAGCGTTGAAACATTTACAAGGACAAAACAAGATTTCAGCGAGACATGCATCATGGATTGCCTATTTACAGCAGTTTACTTTTGTCATTAAGCACAAGTCAGGGGTGACGAACCGTGTAGCTGATGCTTTGAGTAGGAGGAGTCATTTATTGACAACTATGAAAGTTGAGGTGACCGGGTTTGAATTGTTGCCAGAACTGATTGAAGAAGATCCTTACTTTATGAAATTTGTTGAAAAAGTCAAGGAAGGAAGTACTGATGAATTTGTGTTGGTTGATGGTTTTCTGTTTAAAGGAAATCGATTATGTATTCCAGAGAGCAGTTTGAGATTGAAGATTATCAAGGAGTTACACGAGGAAGGACATGTAGGACGTGATCGTACATTGCATTTGATTTCTCAATCTTACTTTTGGCTGTCAATGAGGAAAGAGGTTGAAAGGTTTGTGGAGAGATGTCATATTTGTCAGGCTTCGAAAGGAACCGCGACCAATGTTGGGTTATATATGCCGTTACCTGTACCGACCAAACCTTGGGTTGATATCAGCATGGATTTCGTTTTGGGTTTGCCGAGAACTCAAAGGGGGAATGATTCTATATTTGTTGTGGTGGACAGGTTTTCGAAAATGGCACATTTTATTGCTTGTAAGAAGACGACAGATGCTGTTCGTGTTGCTCAGTTATTCTTTAAAGAAATCTATCGTTTACATGGGTTGCCGGAGTCTATTGTTTCAGACAGGGATACCAGATTTTTGAGTCATTTTTGGCTAAGTTCGTGGAAGATGGTTGGAACGAAGCTGAAATTTAGTAGCGCTTATCAACCGCAAACAGATGGACAGACAGAAGTTGTTAATAGATCATTGAGAAATTTGTTGCGATGTCTTGTGAAGGACAATCTGAAGAGTTGGGACATGAAGTTATGCCAGGCAGAGTTTGCTCATAATCATGCAGTGAATCGTAGTACGGGATTCAGTCCATTTCAGATTGTATATTCAAATTTACCAAGGGGACTGTTGGACCTAACGGTAGTGCCACAACCGAAGGGGACGGTTAAACGGGCTGTTGATTTTGTTGATGAATTAACTGAATGTCATAGAATCGTTTAGGAACGATTGGTGAAGGCAAACGAGAAGTATAAACGATCTGCAGATTTGAAGCGACGAAATGTTGAATTTAATGAAGGAGATATGGTATATGCTGTGTTAACAAAGGATCGTTTTCCAGTAGGCGCTTATAACAAGCTGAAAGCCAGAAAAATTGGTCCTGTAGAAGTTGTGAAACGGATTAATGAAAATGCTTATAAATTGAAGCTGCCGGAGGATGTGTACACTTCTGACATGTTCAATGTTAAGCATCTTGTGCCATATGATGGAGATGAACAATCTTGTATGGAAGAAAGTACAAATTCGAGGACGAATATTTCTCAACCAGAGGAGGATGATGCAGCTCAGGCCAGTGAAGAGAATAAGCAACCAAAATTTCTTCAAGTGATAAGTCGTACGCGACTCAAGAAAAAGTTAAGTCGTCCACGACTTAACCTGGAGGCGATAGGTCGTACACGACCTAAGGAGCTACATGAAGAGGAGATGCGAGTTAATGAAGGAACTTATGAAGAAACTTTAAGTCGTTCGCGACTTAACGAGATAAAAGGGAACGAGTTAAAGAATGAGGCGGCCCGAGTCAAAAGCCAGGGACATAACGATCTGGACGATATAGTGCATTTTTGTATTGAAGACTTAAGTCGGCTACGACCTAAGGAAAGGGTAGGTCGTCTACGACTTAACAAGGACAATGAGGGAACACCAGGGGGAAGCTTAGGTCGTGGATATATTGAGTCGTATGTCGTGTAACCTGTGTTGTTTTATTGAGTCGTATCATTTTTAAGTCGTCTGTGCTGTATTGTGTTGTAATATGTTAGGTCGGTAACAATGTAAGTCGTAAGTCGTATGTCGCATTGTAAGGGAATGAGTCGCGTGATGTTTAGTCGCTACCGACCTATGTGTTGTGTTGTAATTTGGGTATGGTGTTGTTGCTAAGTCGAGAGCCTTAAGTCGTGAGTCGTGAGTTATTGGGGATGAGTCGTGTACGACTTAAGGACCGGTTGTGAAAAGCTATAAATAGGGAGTGTGTTGTACATTTTGGGGGTTGTTGATTTTTGAATAAAATTCTCTTTTGTTAGCTTTGTGCTTTCATTTAAATTGGTAGTTGAGTGTAATCTCCTATCTCCACTTTCGGATATTCGAGTGCGCTCGAATCAACGATTGTTGAAGCCGATTCGCGGAATCAATTGCGCTTGATCAACGCTTGAAGAATTGAAGATCTTCTTTCACGGTATCGTGCGTGATCAACGTGTCGAAGATAGCTAGAATTCGATATCTTAGGATCAATAAATTTGGGCCTTGCAGTATTTTCAATCCACCGATTTGTTACTTTCATCGATTCATATCGTTTTGTCATTATCCGCTGCGTCAACAGGGCATGGAAAGTACAAGAAAAATACTACTAGCTCTAGAAAAATTTCTACCTCACTTCAAAAATATTAAAAGACAAAAACATACATAAATAACATATCAATACATATTACAATAAAATATGACAAAGAAAAATAAAATTTATATTATTTAAAATAACAAAATTGCAGAATAAACAAATTGCACTCAATATTGAAATATACATAACTTTCACAATTTAAATCCGTTTCCAATGAAATAAAAAGAAATGTTCTTAAAATTTTATGTACTTTCAAAATAAAAAAAAATTAAATTTTCAAACTTTTAAAAGTTTTAAAATAAAAGTCAAAGTTTGACTATTTTGACCAAAAACTCACTTTTTGGAAAATATTCTTTTTAGTCATGCTTTGGAATGATAATTCATATCAAAACTAAAGTTTATCATTCAAAATAAATAAAATAAGTTTTTAAATCAAAAACTTAATTAAAATATACAAAAAAAATCACAAAATACAGGGTTGTTACACTCTCCCCCACTCAAAACTTTTCGTCCCTAAAAAGGAATGAGGTACGGGAAAGCACAGAAAAAGATATAGTGAAACAAGATTAGAACAAGATGACAAGGAGATTGAAATTGTTAACGCTAAAATTTGAACGTTAACACCCCGGTGTATGAAGTGAGATTGTGAAAGCACCACCCGATAGCTCGGGAACAGATTATAAGCAGATAATAGTGAAAAAGCAGTAAACAACAGCAATTTTATAGTGGTTCGGCTTAAGAGAGAGCCTACGTCCACTTTGAATATCTTTATTGACGATTTGATTACAAATCAATGCAGTTACACTTTGATTACAACACACTTTGAGTTTCAAGTGACTTAGAACAAGTAGTCTAAACTTCAATGTCGATCCAGATCTTTGAACACATGTTAGACATGTTTGATTTCTTCGTGAAGTTCCTTGAAGGTGTTGAAGTAGTTCAGAATGCAGCAGAGTAACGGCGCTTGAAATGAATGAGCCAAAAAAGTCCCTCTCTAGTTGGAGCTAGGGTTGTATTTATAGGCATTTCTCGGAGTTTGGTCGTAGGTCGTGACCGACCTAAGTTAGGTCGTAGGTCGTGACTGACCTAAGATGCACTGGCTTCTCTTTCACAAGAACACGCATGCTGGTTTGCACAAGTCCTAGGTCGTGAGCGACCTATCCCCCTGCGGCACAGTATAGGTCACTTCTTTACTCAGGCATTTAGGTCGTTAGCGACCTATCCTAGGTCGCGAGTATTTTTCTCATAGTTATAACTGGAGTCTTTTAGATCACGACTCCCCTTAGGTCGCGAAGTATTCCTAGGTCGCGGAGTTTCATAGGTCGAGACCGTTTTTAGGTCGCATTCACTCTTAGGTCGTCCCATTTCTTAGGTCGCATCTCTCTGTTAGGTCGCGAAGCTTGATAGGTTGAAACATCTTCTGAGTCGCAGCCTTCCTTAAGTCGCAGCTTTCTGTTAGGTCGCGGAGCTTCATAGATCGCGGCCTCCTTTAGGTCGCGAAACATATTTAGGTCGTTCTCCTTTTTAGGTCGAGCCATTTTTAAGTCGTGGAGTCTTCTTAGGTCGTTATAACCTTTAGGTCGCCGCTATTTTTTTAGGTCGTGGCCTCCTTAGGTCGCAACTACTTCTAGGTCGCTTCATTAGTTAGGTCGCTAGCAGTGGGGAGTTAACAGAAATTATACCTAATAACTGTTGTTATAGGTAAGTTTCGCAAGGTGGAGATGATCTTTCTAAGATTCTCCAAAATCAAGAACACAAGCACGCAAAAATAGATTCAAAATGAGTACCAAAGATTATCAAAGATTATAGAAAGATTTCTAATAAAAAGAATATAGAAATATGCCTACACCAGTCTATAGCAAGGTAAGGATGATGAGGACAACAAAAAAATAGTTTGAAAAACAAAATAAGCAAATAAATTTGAAAGCATGGAAATTTCACCTTAAATAGAGAATAAATCTTTTACACAAGTTAAATAAATCTTAACTATCTCAAATTTCATTATCTTATTATTCAATCATCTAAAATTACCAATTTTTAAAACCATGGGTTTGAAAAATAATCATTTATTACACTCACAATGTACTTAATAAATTTTATTCTTTTTTATTCCTAATTAAAATTAAATTTATTCCTCCCAATATATTTATCACTTATGTTAAATATACTTACACTTATTATAACTACTTTCTTTTATTCTTAGTTTTTTTAACATTATTTTATTGTAAGTTATTCAATTACCCTTTATTATATTTACCTCTATTAAACATTTTATAATTACAATTTAAGTGTATAACATTTATTATAACCACTCAATTTTTATTTACTAAATCTTTTATATTGTATATTATCCAATTACATTGTTAACATTTGAAAATTTAAGGTAAGTTGTATTGGAATGCAATTGAGTATTATACAAATAAAACTTTCCAATTCAATCATTTCAAGCTTAAATCATTTATTCAAAAATTTTGATTTTCTGTTTATAATTGAAATTATTCTTTAAAAATAAAATTTAAGAATTAAATTTTCGATTTCTTCAAACCATTTAGAGATAACAAAAGGTATGTACATAGTTTATCAAATCAAATTTAAATCATATATCTATATATATTATAAATCAAGTCATATTTTAGAAATTCAATTCAAATCAATTTGATTTACCAAAACAAAGCTGTAGTAAGTCTACAGAGCGGTCTCTTCACTTCGAAACTCGTAAATGAACGTTGATGATGTCGCGATCATCACCGAAGTTATTATCCAGCGACAAAGAGAAGAGCACTAATTTTAAACTTAAAATTCTTTGGAAACAAATTTCTATTTGAAAATACTTTAAATAATATAACCTTTTTAAAACTTTAAACACAAGGTGTGAAACCATCGGAAATTAAATTCTCAGATTTCTTGTTCTAAATTCATTTCAGTTCCCAAATCAATTTATAAACAACTATCTATAAATTCATTTATAGAACAATAAATGATAAATCAAGTATTATCATTTCAAATGATCAATTTTAAATCAATTTATTAAGTTCCATAAATTTACTTATATGTCAAAATTTTATTTCATTAACCAAAATTTTAAAATAATATTGTGTCAGTTTATTCTGTCAAAGTGTTTTGGAAATCTGATCGATAGCGTTGATCAGACGAATCGATCGGAAACCCAAATCAACATCAACAACTCAAACAACACAGTATATAAAACAAAACATAGATATAAAAGTACAATTCAAAATGTTTGGGAGAATAGATTGGAAACAAACGACAATATGATTAAATAACAAAATAGGGAGGTGGATTAGCTTAAATAAATCACGGGCAACCTTAACCGGGTCAACCATGACTTAAAGAATAAGATCAATGTGGATTTTTCTGGGGTAAATCTACATTCGATCTCAAGAGTTAGAGTTTGGGATAACAAAAGATATTAGCATCTAAACCAAGGATAGACATAAATCTCTGGTGAATCGATGCTAATTGTAAGAAAGTTTCCCTTTTTTTTTCCAATTTTTGAGATTGGCGGGACTGCTAACTCATTATAAAGATCATTCGAAGCGGTGTTATGGAACACTCCAGGGTCAAAAGAAGATGAATAGTGAGGGATACGAATGGATTTTGGAACCGTAGAGAACGTTCCAAAATTCAAAGGAATTGAGTCAAAAAGGAAGAGATTCAAACACGAATGAAAGTGATTCTGTAAATACATTCACTCCATATGCTGAGTTTTGCCTAGAGCTACCAAAGCTCTGATACCAACTGTCACAACCAGGTATTTTCAACCATTCGCATCCATTATAAGTGTATAGGTAGACACTCATGTCGGAATTGAATTGCTCAAAATACCGCGTTGTAAGTAAAAATTTGGCAAATCTCAGAATATACAGTAAATAAAAATCACAGATCACAGACACAGAGTAATAATAATGCAGCGGAAGTAAAAGAGATAGTAGTTCATGAAGCTACTATACAAATATATTAGAGTTACATAAGATACAATAGAAGAAATAAAGTATAACAGAAGTTTAAATATGATAACCAAGTACAAGCTGAATAGAACAACCGAACTGAAAAGATGAAACTTGACAAGTAGATAATCTCCAGCGATTTCAATCTCCAGAAAGTGGAAATCCAAATCTGTGAATAACTCAGGCTGACCCGAGCATAAATAAAAAATACAAACACTCGAGTCAGGACATACATACTTATACAATGTAGACCAACTCAAGTGAACTGTAGCAAAGATACAAGTAACTTAGAAGATGCTTGGGACCGCCCATCCTCTAAGGATCCGTTAAACTATTTACTATGTAGTAATATACGCTATATACAGTAGTGTCTAATTAGTAAAGTATAATCATATAGAAAATAGCGTTAAGGGGGTGGTGAACCTTAATGCGGTCGGATCTTTAAAACCAAAATCGTAGTGGGCTCGATATAAGGATATGACACGGCACGCGAGGCAATGCCAGGGTGGATACACCGTTTGCACTCCTGGACCGGTGGTGACGGCAAGCCAGCAGCTTCCGCCCACCTCGAACAATACCCCCGAATCAAAGTGGCGCCACATATCGAATCACAAAAGTAATAGAATGGTTTCCGATGGAGCATGCTCGATGAAAGGGTGTGACCCTTTGTGTAGCCCGGTATAGCTCCTGTTTTAGTCATTTATGCCAACTCACGGGAGTTGGGTCAACGTAATATACCTCGAGAACGTCGCCACCATCCTTCTTCATTCTGGAATCTCCACCGCGTACACAGTTGTTAAAGTGGTTTTCGGTATTGGCCGGCTATAAGACAATATCCGATCCCGGTCTCTTTAACAACCAATCGTTATTATAACCCGTAGTTATATCTTTAAAACAATATTTTATACTTCAAAAATAAAATGTCATTTCAACCCAAACCTTTATCAAAATAAAGATTAAATCATTTCTAAACCATTTCAATATATCATCATACCATATCTTTCAATTCAAATATTTATCAAAATAAGTATCAAGTCATTTTTAACCATTTCAATATTTTAAATTATCATATCGTTTAAAAACTTCCTTTCAAATGATTTTAATGCATCAAATATCATAACCTTTCAAAGCTTCATTTTTCAAATCAATTAATATCAAAATATCTTATCTTTCAAAACTTCGTTTCAAATCATTTTAATATATCAAAATATCATATCTTTCAGTACCAAATTTCAAATCATTTTAATATATCAAAATATCATATCTTTTCGAAACCACATTTCAAATCATTATTCATTTTATTCAATTTAAAATACCATTTCAATTCATATTTCAAAACAGTTTATATTCCAAAAAAAATCATTTTTAATCATAAAAATGAAGTTATTATGTTAAAAATTGAATTTTTAAATGTCCAAAATTTTCAACTTCCAAAGTTCATTTATTCACTTACGTTTATCAAAACAGTGAAATTCCACTTTTCGCAGCATTTAGAAAACGCTACGGAAAGTTACATTCAAAACAGTTTAATTTAACAAAAGACAACATTTTAAAATGTTGTAATAAGGTTTACTTTAATTCCTAATAAACTTAGTTAAATTCAAAAATTATAGCACTTACGAAATTGCTATAATAGTTTTTAATTCAATTTAGCTTTTTAGTTCATTATCATCAACTACAGCATTTACAAATACTGTAATATCATTTACATTGTAATTAATAGCATTTCAAAAATGCAGTAAATTAACTCCAAATATTCAATATAATTTCTCAACCAATTATATTTTTATTTAAAACATTTTTAACTCATAAAATCATACATTTTCACATTTTATAAACATCATTTAATTTTCCTCAAGTTCATGATTTTATAAAGTTAAATTTCCATTCAAAAATCAAGATTTAATAATAATTCACTTATTAAATTGCAATGTTCAATTTTAAATCCCTTGCATTAAATTTAAACTTAACACTTAAGTTCAAATTCTTAAATATAACTTAGTTTTATTTTTATTTGTCTAACTAAAAGTCCACTTTTAAGTCAATTTCGTAAATTTCCAATTTTAGTTATATTTCAAAATTTCAACTTAAATATTCATTCATTTCACATTCAACTTTATCAAAAATCATTAATATGATATAAAATTACTTTAAATTAATTTAAATTCAAAATATCATAAATTTATCATATTTTCAAAGTTAATTTAAATTCCATTAAAAATTAAATCAAAATTTCCAAAATAACTTACATTCATATTTTGTAACTTTTCCATAATTTATTTAACTTATAGATTTCCAGAAAATAAATAATACTTTACAAAATTTGTAACGACCCTGAATTTTTGATAATTAAAATTTGAATATTTAATTAATTTTAAATATTAAAAAGTGAAATTTATAAGTCGAATAAATTTTATTTCGAATTATTGGATTTAATTGAATAATTAAATAAGTAATTTAATATGTTAAACTATGGAAATAATTGAAAATTACGTAAAATATGATTGAAAATGATTTGTAAAATTTTATTTTATCATATTGAAGTTAGAACGATATTTTAGAACTTTTAAAATCGAATTAAAAGTTAATTTGTGAAAATTGAATATTTTAATATTTAAATCGACTAGTGAAAATAGTCAATTTTTGAACAGTCTCAGAATTGGACGAAACCTGTTCCATTGGATCCGTAATAGTTAGTTATTACCGGATTTCAATTTTCGTGTCAATCAGAGCTATCGTTTGATCGTGGCAGCTCGAAACGCATCGAATTATTTTTAATTTTTATTTGGCGAGTTAAAATAGCCATTTTTCAAAAAGTCTCGGATTTCGACGAAACCAGTTTCATCGGATCCGTAATGTGATATTATTATAAGGTTTCAAATTTCGTGTCAATTGGATTTACCGTTTGTCCAGTACAAATTAAAACGCCTAGAAAATTGTTTAAATCGGTTTAATTTAAATTGAACGTTTATTGCCATAACTCGCACAGATGTCCGAATTAGCTTCCGAAACCTATTCCATTGTGTCCGGAACGCGGGGTAAACCCTAGAAACGCTGGTTACGGCGCGTAAATCGGAGTTCGGAATTTCCGGGATGAATAGTGTTCGATTTTTTTCCTATAAATACACCTTTAATTCACAAAAAATAAAATAAAAAAAAACCTAAACCTAATCCATACGCAGCCGCATCAAACAAAACCCACGGCCAGAATTGTCAATCCTTCCTCCTCCTTTTTCTCGAAATCCACACATTAATATCGAAAACTTCCAACTAGAAAGTGGTAGAGCACATCGAGATCGACGTATTCAACGGGTATGATCGCGAATGGAGTTGTAAATAGTGAGATATACGCCTGCGTTCGGCTGCGTTTGGGCACGAAAATCAACGTGCGACAGGGGGCCGAGCTTCGTGCTCTTCTTGGTGGTGGTAGCTTGCGTGTGGGGCTTTGAAGTGGAGTATCCTGATCAAGCTAGAAGTCGATGAAGTGGTTGCTAAATTCAAACCCTAATTGAGATATTGGGTTCGGCCTTGTGCCTGTGAATGTGATGAAGGAGAAGGCAAGGAGCGGTCCTGATTTGTTAAAGTTGAATCTAACGGTGGGAATAGGTTAGGATTAAAAAAAAAAATTAAAGTTGTAAATTATATTAAATAAATTCGTGTACAAACTTTGGTAATGCATAACTTTTTCATACGAGGTCGAAAACGCGCGAAACAAGAAGCGTTGGAATCGTATGGACGAGCACTACGCGATGGAGTTGGATTGGAGTCGTTTGGAGTTAGTGAAAATTTCGTGTAAAATTAAACGTCCGTTTAATTTTATTCGAAATAAATCGCTAAAACGAAAATAAAATCAAGGTGAGAATTTCTCACTCAATCGAATCAGTTTCGATTTTATTTTAAATAGTTAGATTTAAAATATTTGAATGCATGTTTGAATGATGATTGTTATCTATTGATTGTTAAAATAGACATTATACACCGTTAGTAAGCGGATGTTATTTATTAAAAACATATACCGCGAATATTTCATAAACAGTGAAATTGGTATTATATATAATAGCAATATATATATATATTGGCATATGTATATATTGGAGTTATTGATTTCCCGCATTTTTTTAGCGGATGAGACCCTATTGCGCCGTCTATTAAGCGGATAATATTTTAAATCCCATATACCGCGATAATTTCGTACTGGAGCGAAATTGGTATTGTGCTAATGTTTGTGGATGCAGGAAAACAGGTTGGAGGGATCCAACTGGATTCCTCAACAGTATTTATTTGATTTCATATAGGATATTTGGTGGATTATCATATCGATATATGATATCGTTGTAGTCGTGATTGATTATTTGGTGTGTAGCATCATTGGACCAAATTTGGAATTTTAAAATGATTTTAAAGTGATTTTTGAAAGTATACGTTTATAAAATATTTTTGGAACTGATCCATTTTAAATAAATAAACGTTATAATTTTAAAGTTATAAAAATTATATTTTTGAGAAATATAGTTAAAGGTTGATTTTTGAAAATATGAGGCTAATGATTTTATAAAATATTTTAATCGGGATTTTTGAAATTATTAAAAAGAGTTGAAATATAGGATTTATAAAATTTAATTATTTTATGAATCAAAACGATGAAATTATAAAGGAGATTAAAGATGTTTTAAAATAATAGTATAAATTGATTTTATAAAGGATTTATAAATTGATATTTATAAATTAAAACATTTGAATTATAAAACGAGTTTTTATAAGTGTTTGAATGAAGTGAAAATGGATTGCATAAGTGAATGGAATTCATAGAATTATAAACGGTGAAGTTATAAATGGAATTTTATAAGCAGTAGGTTTATAAAATTTATAAAGTTATTAAAAGAATGGTTTTGGATAAATAATTGAATCTTATAAGTTATAAGATTTATAATTATGAAGTTTAAAGGAACGATTTTTTTGTGAACGAATAAATTATAAGTATTTAACTTATAATATGAACCTTTAGTTTATAATTGAGTTATAAATTGAATAGGTTAATAAAGGAATTTATAAAAGGAGTTGTACAAAATAAATAATAAAGGAATTTATAAACGTTGTTTTATAAATTCGCAAACGACTTGTTTTGATAAGTAAATTGTTGAAACCTATTAATGGTGTTATATTCACATTTTTGACAGTGAATGATCCTTTAAAATAAAATGAATAAAAGGATGAAATTTGTTAACGTAATATATTCACGTTTTTGAATAGTGAATAATATGTTAAAGAAAATGTTTTGAATGAGATGTTTAAATTGAATTAAAACGATCTAACGATGTTTTAAAATGTGTTGAGATTCGAAACCATAGATTTCAACATTCATTGTTGAAATAGACGTTTTCGAGAAATAGAAGGAAATGGTGGACTATAACACTGTTGTTATAGTAAATGATTTCCGAAAGGAAATGTTTTGTATAGTATTGGGATTTATATATCTATTTTAATTTCGAATCCCTATACTAGTGATTTTGGGTTGTCGTAACGATGTTGTACGCAACATTCGTTTAGACCCAAATAAATATGTTAAAGAGAATGATTTCCTTAAAGAATGAAATATATACTTAATTTCGATTCAAGTATATTGAATATTTTCCAAGTGTTGAAAATAAAAGATTTGTGAATTACTTATTAAATAAGTATGGAATTGTTTTCCAATATAAAGTGAATATTTTGAATTTATCTTTTTGAAGATAAATTAAAATGAATAATTGAAATCGAATATTCATAGATATTTTGGATTATAAATTCACTATAGAATTTATGAAAGGAAAGGGGAATTTGTCTAAAAATAAATATTGATTTATTTTTGAAGTGTGGAAATTATATATCTTGTAAAGATATTTTGTGAAATAAATAATTTGGAAAATTATTTGGAAACTGGTGATGTGTGCATATCTATTGATAGTTCAATAACCGACTATCAATATTTCCTTTTGAATGGGTATTTGATGTGATTTGTTTAAATTTGAATGCCACACTTATTTTTGAATAAGCGCTCACTATTCGGGTTAACCGGGAAAGGACCATGGGGTCGTATAACCCATTCCGAATATGTGATACGTCGTTATGATAACATTGAAGATCGGTGTTGAAGACCGAGTATTTGCAAGAGCGATAGGATGACCTGTCGATTGACTCTGCACCGAGTAGCTACGGTATTGAGTTCTCCATATGTGATGGTGAATCCGATCAGGATCGTGAATATCCGGATTGCAAGGACTTCTTTGTAAGTGCCTTCGGTTTTGTTCGAGCCCAGAACAGACTTGTATGGATTGTATGTCTGACATTACAAATTGAGATATAAAGCCGATTTCATTCAAATATATTTCTGTTGGTGGCGGAGAATTTATTCTCTTAGCTTAACGCCCTTCTCTGAGACGTACGAGCTCAGAGGTTATATAGTTGAAGTTATCAGCGATATATTCCCAATTTTGGTAATGTGACATGCTGAGTGTTGCTGTGAAATGATCATTGTGTTGATTATTTGTGATAGGATCATTTGTTTGATCGTCTATCTTGGTGATCATTTCTATGATCATTTGTTGACCCAAAGCTTGGCTTTTATATAAAGTATGTTTTTGTGGACGTGACTTCGTCGAGCCTCACAAACCGGTAATGGTCGAAACAGGAATTGTGCGGCAAGGTTTTCAGGGATCGCTTCCCTAGGGTATGACCATTCCTTCTGGAAAGGGGTAGTATCATGGTATGGAGCCCAGATACTTACTCATGTTGAAAACACTTTATGATTGTGTGATGATGGTGACGATTGCTCGGTTTAAAGGTTCCAAAGGACCGGGGGTGGTATATCTGAGGGTTTGTAATATCCCTTGGGAAAAGGGATTCCTGGCTTTGTTTAGCGGAGAACGGTGGTTCTCGGGGCGTCCTTCCAAAGGCGTTTCCATGTGGCAATGGGAAGTTCCTTGGCCTGACCATTTGTTGGAAAATCCATTCTTCAAATACGAGACTTGTACGGTTTTAGTTGTATAACCTGCTATGGAATGTGGCGGTAACCTGCTATTGAACATAGTTAGCTATAGTAGGCATACGATAATGGTCGTATGTTGGCTAAGATTTATATTCTACTTTCGAAATGAATTTTTCCTACACTATACACTAGTAATAATATAAAATGTTCTTTTAAATGCGTATCGAGCATCTTTGACTATCATAAGGAGAAATCTCCTCCAAGTCTGCGTTTGCATTGTGTGTGTGGCAGGAGGTCTTATGGTAGTCTCATTTTTAAAAGCATTGCGAATTGACTTTAAAAATATTCCTCTATTTTTGATTTTAAAGAAAAATAAACTGTTTTGAGTTCTCACACCAGTCACATGACTGACTCGGAGTTTATTGTTTTCCTTCCTAAACTCTGGGTGCCCACCAATTTCCACACGGGCAGTCAAGAGTTAGGTTTATCAGGATATTCTGGATATTCTGGAGTTGCTGGAAGCAAGCTGGATGGCATGGCGTATTACTACTATATAGTATTTCTTTTTCCGCTGCACTATTTGTTGTTGTTGTACACTCTGATGATATGATATAATGAAATGTGATGTAATGTAATAACTGATATGGTTCTTTGTTTAAAGATTATTCATTTATTTATTATATGTTGTTCCGCTGCGAATTGTGAGATTCTGATGTTGTTCAGTTGTTTTTGTTCCGTTCTATTTTCTATTCTCTGTTTTCTTTTCCCTCCATTCTCTTTTCTCTCTATGTTTCTATCTTTTTCTCTCTTCTTCTGTCTTTTTCTTCTTCTTAAAACCCTCAGTGTTCGGTTTTCCGTCGTTCGATTACTCGGCAGTCGATAAAGTGAGTATCGATGTTGAATTTTCGACAGACGAAGAATCGGGTTCTGACATTTTGGTATCAGAGCATATGGTTAAGCGACAACCATGGTTCTTTTGGGAATTACTCATTAGAGATAGAGTCAGTAGTGCTCTAGATTGAGTTTGAGTGTAATAATAGCTATGAGAGCGTATTTGTTAGTGAATATAAAATTGTTTTATATTGTGATGATTGGTTTATTGAGTGGTATATAGATTCTGGTTAATACGAGTAATTAACGTTGTTGATAGGGATCTCTAAACACTTGAATAAAACAATTCGACACAATATTGTTTTAAATTGGGTAAATGAAATAATTTTATCTTGAGTATATTTTATATGAAAAGGAATAATTTTTCAGAATTATTAAGTGTATGTAAGTTGATTGTTTAGTTGTTTGAATAATCTAAATTAAAGAAGGATTGTATAAGCAAAAGAATTATAAGAATTAAAGTATAATTAAAGTGATTTACAATTGAGAAATAAACTTATATATATAAGAAGTGAAACTATATGAATATATTTATGAATATGAGTTGTAAAATAAAAATGAATATGAACTTGAGTTATATAAATGAAATTCAACTGTTGTAAATGAATTGAATGAATGGATTAAATGAATCAATTGAATGTGAATTTAGTTGATATGAAATAATGAATATAAATGTTAATTCATTAAATTCTAATGTTAGTAGAAGTTGAATAATTGAACGAAAATCAATTAATTAAACCAATTGATAAGCAAAGGAATTTGGTTGAAATTAATATATATACATTGGTTGTTATATGGTTGTTAGTTGATTGTATATAATTCATTAAGAGTTAATGAAATTGAAAGCTAAAGTAATTGGAATTCAATTGGAAGTTAAGTGAGTAAATAGAATTGAATTTGATTGGAAGTGAACCAACTTGAATATGAATTAGTGAATATAAACTAATTGAAAATGAATGTTAGTAAACATCCACTGTTAATGAATTAAATGTGAATAAATTGAAAACCTAATTCATTGAATATTAATGAGAATATGAATGAATATTTGTTGGTTATGGATGGTAGTTGGTTAATAGTTGAATATAATTGCATTTGCTATGTTGACATATATACTTATTATGTTGCTATATGATGTATATTGATACTATTGTCTATATGCATGTTCTCATGTTGTTTGTTGAGTGATTAGTAGGTGCGGATCGCGTTTGCTTCGCATTTGGAGCTCGCTTTCGCGCTATATTAGCCGTATATGCTTGCTAATAAAATATAAGGTACATATCTCGGATTACATACCGTACTTTTATACTTTTTTCCCTTCGGGATGCCTCATTACTTGATGAGATGTATATTTGTGATATATATACTGTCATTTTTTTTTCGGATCGAGCCGCGCAAAGGAGACTATGGCGAATTTTTCCGAAAATTTAAGGCGTTAGAAAAAAATTGAGAAATTTGGAAAATTTTGAAAACTATAACTTTGATTTGGAATTGAAAGTTAAACAATAGTAGTTGTTTTTGAAAAGATAACTAAGTATGATTTAAAAACTTAGTAAAGTATTGTAAGATATTTAACTATGAATTTTGGAAAATTAATAGATTCTGTAACTTTTCTTACTTGGAAATTTCGAGGACGAAATTCTTTTAAGGGGGGAAGATTGTAACGACCCAGAATTTTTGATAATTAAAATTTGAATATTTAATTAATTTTAAATATTAAAAAGTGAAATTTATAAGTCGAATAAATTTTATTTCGAATTATTGGATTTAATTGAATAATTAAATCAGTAATTTAATATGTTAAATTATGGAAATAATTGAAAATTACGTAAAATATGATTGAAAATGATTTGTAAAATTTTATTTTATCATATTGAAGTTAGAACGATATTTTAGAACTTTTAAAATCGAATTAAAAGTTAATTTGTGAAAATTGAATATTTTAATATTTAAATCGACTAGTGAAAATAGTCAATTTTTGAACAGTCTCAGAATTGACGAAACAAGTTTCATTGGATCCGTAATAGTTAGTTATTACCGGATTTCAATTTTCATGTCAATCGGAGCTATCGTTTGATCGTGGCAGCTCGAAACGCATCGAATTATTTTTAATTTTTATTTGGCGAGTTAAAATAGCCATTTTTCAAAAAGTCTCGGATTTCGACAAAACCAGTTTCATCGGATCCGTAATGTGATATTATTGTAAGGTTTCAAATTTCGTGTCAATTGGATTTACCGTTTGTCTAGTACAAATTAAAACGCCTAGAAAATCGTTTAAATCGGTTTAATTTAAATTGAACGTTTATTGCCATAACTCGCACAGATGTCCAAATTAGCTTCCGAAACCTGTTCCATTGTGTCCGAAACGCGGGGTAAACCCTAGAAACGCTAGTTACGGCGCGTAAATCGGAGTTCGGAATTTCCGGGATGAATAGCGTTCGATTTTTTTCCTATAAATACACCTTTAATTCACAAAAAATAAAAAAAAATAAAAAAACCTAAACCTAATCCATACGCAGCCGCCTCAACCAAAACCCACGGCCATAATTGTCAATCCTTCCTCCTCCTTTTTCTCGAAATCCACACATTAATATCGAAAACTTCCAACTAGAAAGTGGTAGAGCACATCGAGATCTACGTATTCAACGGGTATGATCGCGAATGGAGTTGTAAATAGTGCGATATACGCCTGCGTTCAGCCGCGTTTGGGCACGAAAATCAACGTGCTACAGGGGGCCGAGCTTCGTGCTCTTCTTGGTGGTGGTAGCTTGCGTGTGGGGCTTTGAAGTGGAGTATCCTGATCAAGCTAGAAGTCGATGAAGTGGTTGCTAAATTCAAACCCTAATTGAGATATTGGGTTCGGCCTTGTGCCTGTGAACGTGATGAAGGAGAAGGCAAGGAGCGGTCCTGATTTGTTGAAGTTGAATCTAACGGTGGGAATAGGTTAGGTTTTAAAAAAAAATAATTAAAGTTGTAAATTATATTAAATAAATTCGTGTACAAACTTTGATAATGCATAACTTTTTCATACGAGGTCGAAAACGCGCGAAACAAGAAGCGATGGAATCGTATGGACGAGCACTACGCGATGGAGTTGGATTGGAGTCGTTTGGAGTTAGTGAAAATTTGTTGTAAAATTAAACGTCCGTTTAATTTTATTCGAAATAAATTGCTAAAACGAAAATAAAATCAAGATGAGAATTTATCACTCAATCGAATCAGTTTCGATTTTATTTTAAATACTTAGATTTAAAATATTTGAATGCATGTTTGAATGATGATTGTTATCTATTGATTGTTAAAATAGACATTATACGCCGTTAGTAAGCGGATGTTATTTATTAAAAACATATACCGTGAATATTTCATAAACAGTGAAATTGGTATTATATATAATAGCAATATATATATATTGGCATATGTATATATTGGAGTTATTGATTTCCCGCATTTTTTTAGCGGATGAGACCCTATTGCGCCGTCTATTAAGCGGATAATATTTTAAATCCCTTATACCGCGATAATTTCGTACTGGAGCGAAATTGGTATTGTGCTAATGTTTGTGGATGCAGGAAAACAGGTTGGAGGGATCCAACTAGATTCCTCAACAATATTTATTTGATTTCAGATATTTTGATATTTGATGAATTATCATATCGATATATGATATCGTTGTAGTCGTGATTGACTATTTGGTGTGTAGCATCATTGGACCAAATTTGGAATTTTAAAATGATTTTAAAGTGATTTTTGGAAGTATACGTTTATAAAATATTTTTGGAACTTATCCATTTTAAATAAATAAACGTTATAATTTTAAAGTTATAAAAATTATATTTTTGAGAAATATAGTTAAAGGTTGATTTTTGAAAATATGAGGCTAATGATTTTATAAAATAGTTTAATCGGGATTTTTGAAATTATTATAAAGAGTTGAAATATAGGATTTATAAAATTTAATTATTTTATGAATCAAAATGATGAAATTATAAAGGAGATTAAAGATGTTTTAAAATAATAGTATAAATTGATTTTATAAAGGATTTATAAATTGATATTTATAAATTAAAACATTTGAATTACAAAACGAGTTTTTATAAGTGTTTGAATGAAGTGAAAATGGATTGCATAAGTGAATGGAATTCATAGAATTATAAACGGTGAAGTTATAAATGGAATTTTATAAGCAGCAGGTTTATAAAATTTATAAAGTTAATAAAAGAATGGTTTTGGATAAATAATTGAATCTTATAAGTTATAAGATTTATAATTATGAAGTTTAAAGGAACGATTTTTTTGTGAACGAATAAATTATAAGTATTTAACTTATAATATGAACCTTTAGTTTATAATTGAGTTATAAATTGAATAGGTTAATAAAGGAATTTATAAAAGGAGTTGTATAAAATAAATAATAAAGGAATTTATAAACGTTGTTTTATAAATTCGCAAACGACTTGTTTTGATAAGTAAATTGTTGAAACCTATTAATGGAGTTATATTCACATTTTTGTCAGTGAATGATCCTTTAAAATAAAATGAATAAAAGGATGAAATTTGTTAACGTAATATATTCACGTTTTTGAATAGTGAATAATATGTTAAAGAAAATGTTTTGAATGAGATGTTTAAATTGAATTCAAACGATCTAACGATGTTTTAAAATGTGCTGAGATTCGAAACCATAGATTTCAACATTCATTGTTGAAATAGACGTTTTCGAGAAATAGAAGGAAATGGTGGACTATAACACTGTTGTTATAGTAAATGATTTCTGAAAGGAAATGTTTTGTATAGTATTGGGATTTATATATCTATTTTAATTTCGAATCCCTATACTAGTGATTTTGGGTTGTCGTAACGATGTTGTAGGCAACATTCGTTTAGACCCAAATAAATATGTTAAAGAGAATGATTTCATTAAAGAATGAAATATATACTTAATTTCGATTCAAGTATATTGAATATTTTCCAAGTGTTGAAAATAAAAGATTTGTGAATTACTTATTAAATAAGTATGGAATTGTTTTCCAATATAAAGTGAATATTTTGAATTTATCCTTTTGAAGATAAATTAAAATGAATAATTGAAATTGAATATTCATAGATATTTTGGATTATAAATTCACTATAGAATTTATGAAAGGAAAGGGGAATTTGTCTAAAAATAAATATTGATTTATTTTTGAAGTGTGGAAATTATATATCTTGTAAAGATATTTTGTGAAATAAATAATTTGGAAAATTATTTGGAAACTGGTGATGTGTGCATATCTATTGATAGTTCAATAACCGACTATCAATATTTCCCTTTGAATGGGTATTTGATGTGATTTGTTTAAATTTGAATGCCACACTTATTTTTGAATAAGCACTCACTATTCGGGTCAACCGGGAAAGACCATGGGGTCGTATAACCCATTCCGAATATGTGATACGTCGTTATGATAGCATTGAAGATCGGTGTTGAAGACCGAGTATTTGCAAGAGCGATAGGATGACCTGTCGATTGACTCTGCACCGAGTAGCTACGGTATTGAGTTCTCCATATGTGATGGTGAATCGGATCAGGATCGTGAATATCCGGATTGCAAGGACTTCTTTGTAAGTGCCTTCGGTTTTGTTCGAGCCCGGAACAGACTTGTATGGATTGTATGTCTGACATTACAAATTGAGATATAAAGCCGATTTCATTCAAATATATTTCTGTTGGTGGCGGAGAATTTATTCTCTTAGCTTAACGCCCTTCTCTGAGACGTACGAGCTCAGAGGTTATATAGTTGAAGTTATCAGCGATATATTCCCAATTTTGGTAATGTGACATGCTGAGTGTTGTTGTGAAATGATCATTGTGTTGATTATTTGTGATAGGATCATTTGTTTGATCGTCTATCTTGGTGATCATTTCTATGATCATTTGTTGACCCAAAGCATGACTTTTGTATAAAGTATGTTTTTGTGGACGTGACTTCGTCGAGCCTCACAAACCGGTAATGGTCGAAACAGGAATTGTGCGGCAAGGTTTCCAGGGATCGCTTCCCTAGGGTATGACCATTCCTTCTGGAAAGGGGTAGTATCATGGTATGGAGCCCAGATACTTACTCATGTTGAAAACACTTTATGATTGTGTGATGATGGTGACGAGCGCTTGGTTTAAAGGTTCCAAAGGACCGGGGGTGGTATATCTGAGGGTTTGTAATATCCCTTGGGAAAAGGGATTCCCAGCTTTGTTTAGCGGAGAACGGTGGTTCTCGGGGCGTCCTTCCAGAGGCGTTTCCATGTGGCAATGGGAAGATCCTTGGCCTGACCATTTGTTGGAAAATCCATTCTTCAAATACGAAACTTTTACGGTTTTAGTTGTATAACCTGCTATGGAATGTGGCGGTAACCTGCTATTGAACATAGTTAGCTATAGTAGGCATACGATAATGGTCGTATGTTGGCTAAGATTTATATTCTACTTTCGAAATGAATTTTTCCTACACTATACACTAGTAATAATATAAAATGTTCTTTTAAATGCGTGTCAAGCATCTTTGACTATCATAAGGAGAAATCTCCTCCAAGTCTGCGTTTGCATTGTGTGTGTGGCAGGAGGTCTTATGGTAGTCTCATTTTTAAAAGCATTGCGAATTAACTTTAAAAATATTCCTCTATTTTTGATTTTAAAGAAAAATAAACTGTTTTGAGTTCTCACACCAGTCACATGACTGACTCGGAGTTTATTGTTTTCCTTCCTAAACTCTGGGTGCCCACCAATTTCCACACGGGCAGTCAAGAGTTAGGTTTATCAGGATATTCTGGATATTCTGGAGTTGCTGGAAGCAAGCTGGATGGCATGGCGTATTACTACTATATAGTATTTCTTTTTCCGCTGCACTATTTGTTGTTGTTGTACACTCTGATGATATGATGTAATGAAATGTGATGTAATGTAATAACTGATATGGTTCTTTGTTTAAAGATTATTCATTTATTTATTATATGTTGTTCCGCTGCGAATTGTGAGATTCTGATGTTGTTCAGTTGTTTTTGTTCCGTTCTATTTTCTATTCTCTGTTTTCTTTTCCCTCCATTCTCTTTTCTCTCTATGCTTCTATCTTTTTCTCTCTTCTTCTGTCTTTTTCTTCTTCTTAAAACCCTCAGTGTTCGGTTTTCCGTCGTTCGATTACTCGGCAGTCGATAAAGTGAGTATCGATGTTGAATTTTCGACCGACGAAGAATCGGGTTCTGACAAAATTTATATTTTTATTAAATTTCAAATCAAATATTATAATAATTAAATTTCTAAAATATTTTAAAAATTTTAGAAAAACATATTTTAACTACGGGCCTGTACATAATTTTCTACGCTAGGTAAAGTGATACGGGTAATATATCATTTCAACCAGTAATTTACAAAGAAAATCCGGGTTTTATCATTTCATACCAGCAATCCCAAGTTAAAATAAATTAAATAAAAACCGTTCAAGCCTATCATTTCAGCCCATAACGATTTTTCCCTATTCTAAAGTCCGTTCGGGTATGTACCATTTCAACCCATAGTGATTTCTAATTTACAGTGAACTTGCAGTGTGATAAACTGATAAA
Source organism: Allium cepa (assembly GCA_030765085.1). Taxonomy (NCBI): domain Eukaryota; kingdom Viridiplantae; phylum Streptophyta; class Magnoliopsida; order Asparagales; family Amaryllidaceae; genus Allium; species Allium cepa. The sequence goes on from CM060930.1 coordinate 59,589,828, forward strand.
ATATACAGAATAGCATGAAATAACAGTAACATATGATATAACAGGTGTAATAGCAAGTGTGAACATCATATGAAAATAATATAAGCAGTTATAACATGGTAATATAGTTCTACAGATTCACAGGGTGTCAATTTACTACTTACATAAGTACATAAGGTCTGGTGAGAAATACTCACTTTTTTGGTGCTATAGATTGCAATACAAATGACACAACGGATTCCCGAAGGCACGATGACACAACAAGAGGCTCAAGTGGGAAGAGACCCAAGCTTAGAACTTGTGTTACAACCCAAAACAAAACAAAATATAACACATGAATTTCTAATATAAAACAACATTGAAACAGATTAAAATAAAAGCAACAATGAACAAGATGATTTTACCATGCCTCAGTCACTTCAATGCTTGGCCTAAAGGACTCTTTAGCTTGGCCATAATGATGTTTTGGCTCAGGTATGGCATCATATAGGTCAGGTTTGGACTCGGAAAGGCATGGCTACAGTGGAAATGTGAAGGTGTATGGTAAGTTATAAGGCAAAGAATGCTAAAGGTCAAGGCAAAGTGGTTTTGGTACAACATAGGCTCGACCTATGGTCATGTTTGGGTTCGGCCTTCATTTCTACAGGTCTGGTTATGTCAGGTACAGGTCTGGAGCTGATGTCAAAGGTGATGTGATGGCTGGAGGTGGTGGCTATGAGGTGGCCAAGGCAAGGTATGGATGGGTAGTGATGAAACATGAGTTCTGCTAGCATGTTTGTGGAGTTTTTGTGCAAAGTTTGTGGTGATGCTTCATCCAATGGTCATGGCCTGGATTTTTTTTTTTGTCAGAGGAGGGGCTGAGGAATGTTGTAGATGGAGGAGGTGATGGTGGAGCAAATAGGTACAGCCAAGGTGGTGTATGAAGGTGGTGAAAGAACTAGGCTAGGCTAGGCAATGTTTTAAGGGATTTTGCATAATTTTTGTGGAGATTGGATCATTGGATAGTCAAAGCACTCCTAGGTCAGAGGAGGGAAATGGTTTGGCCGTGGATTGTGTGGGGAAGAAGTGGTGGTGGTCGGTGGTGGTGATTGTGAGGCTATGGCCGAGCAAACACATGGAAGAATCAAAGCAAATTCAAGTGAAAACATGGAAAAAAGAGGAAGAAAAGTGAGCAAAGAAGAAGCCATTTCTTATTTTTCTTTGCTCAGATCTGAAATGGATGTGTATTATTGATGGAATGGGAAACTTTCACGTGAATAAGCAAGAGAAAAGGAACGGCTACAATAAATTGATGCATTGATTGAAAAAGAAACGGTGAAAAGACTTTACGTTTCCTAGCTTTTAAAACCTTCCATACTTCCTTTTCTTTTGAATCAAGTAAAACAAAATAACTTCAGCAAGTACATCTAAAAATGAAACAAAGTGGAAAAAAAATAAAAATATATAATTAAATTTAAAGAAAATAAAAAAAGAATTAAGGAAATTGCTTAAAAATTGAAAACAGTGTTCAAAAATTACAATTAAAACATCAATGGCTTTGGAAAAGTATCTACTTCATTTTAAAAATATTCTAAAGCAAAATTTTGAAATAAAATAATTTATTTATCATTTCTAAAATAAAATAAATAATTAAATTGGAGAAAAATAGAAAAGAACTAAAGAAAATGTTTAAAAATTGAAAACAATGCATGGAAATTACAAGAAAAATACTACTAGCTCGAGAAAAATTCCTACCTCACTTCAAAAATATTAAAGACAAAAACATACATAAAATAACATATCAATACATATTACAATAAAATATGACAAAGAAAAATAATATTTATACTATTTAAAATAACAAAATTGCTGAATAAACAAATTGCACTCAATATTGAAATATACATAACTTTCACTATTTAAATCCGTTTCCAACGAAACAAAAAGCAATGTTCTTAAAATTTTACGTACTTTAAAAATAAAAGAAAAAATTTAAATTTTCAAAGTTTTAAATTGTTAAAATAAATGTCAAAGTTTGACTATTTTGACCAAAAACTCACTTTTTGGAAAATATTCTTTTTAGTCATGCTTTGGAATGATAATTCATATCAAAACTAAAGTTTATCATTCAAAATAAATAAAATAAGTTTTTAAATCAAAAACTTAATTAAAATAATTAAAATACATTGAAAAAATAAATCACAAAATACAGGGTTGTTACCAAAAGACAAACCCAGATTTAATTTGCTCAAACTTGAATGCTTGTAGTTGCATGCAGAGTTTACTTGTTTGTTGATTTAATCTTGCATTACAGATTTTAGGTCTGCAAGCATATGCTTTTGCATTAGAAAATAATTTTATAGAGGATTGCAGGGTTACAGAACAGATTGAAGAAAAAGATTTTTGCAGAGGACAAAACTTTTCAGATTTGAACAAGAATTTATTTTTGGTTTTGGAGAGTTTGTTACTGATTTGTTTCAAATTCGATTTAGCTGAAATTTTCTTCTTACTTTGAAAAAATGAAGATTAGAAAAAGAAAAGATTGAAGAAACATGTTTATATATAAGTGTAATTGATTTATTAAAAATTAAAAGAAAATTAAAAATAAAAGGACACTTGTAAAAAAACAAATTTGCTACATTAGTCATTTAATTCAACTACATTTGTCATTATACCCCTTCTTATAATCGAAATGTGTCTTGTTAGTAACTTTATTTATTTTTATTTAATTTAAAAGTAAATGGAATCCTGTTTTCTTTATTTATTAAATACATATACATATATATATATATATATATAAAATATTTTCATAAATAAATGTATATGCATTTCCCTTTAAAGAAAATGAAATGAAACTAATTATAGAAAAAAATGAATACTTACTAGATTTAGATATGTTTATTCATTTGAATTCAAAATAAATTCAAATTTAAATCCTATTCATACATTTAAACATCCAATTTTAAAACTAATTTATATTAACATACTTAATTTAACAATAATAATATTGTCTTTTAAAATTTATCTATATTTATACGTTTATTAATATTTGAAAATAACATATTTATTAATTTAATTAATTTATAAGGGAAATTATAAATTACATATCTTATTTTATTTAAATTTATTAATGTTCAATATATAAATAGTATTTTAAATTTTCATATATAATTCCAAATTATAATTATTAAGCTATATTTAAAATAAAAAAAAACCTTTGTTTATCTTATTAAAATTTAAACTATGTTTTAAAATATATTTAAACAAATTAAAACAATTTCTTTAAGTATCTTAAAACCAAATAGTTATTTATTAAATAGTTTTCAATAGTTATTTATTAAATAAAATAGTAATTTCCAAATTATCAAAATGAATATCAGAATTTAACAACAAGATTTCATTTGTTTATTAAACTTCAAATCAAAATTTATGTATCTACAATATATATAAATATATTTATACATTATAAATAGAAAGCAATTTATTAGCTTTTAAAATATAAAATTCAGCAGTTAAACATTTATTTAACTGGATTATTAAACCAAGTTAATTTTATTAACAGAATTTATCAAATTCATTTAATTTTAAATACAGATTATTAAATTGATATTGCCAAAATTTCCAGGATATCACAGGTTTGGCGGTGATAGATGGCCGAAGGTGATGGCAAACGCGTGGGTTTCATACATATAATTATTTTCTTTTTTTATCATTATTTAGGTTAATACATTAATATATATGATTGAAGAAAAAGAAGATTTTTATTAACAGTGGGCTACATTTTGCTTTGCTGTGTTTCAATTTAAAAGATGTATAGATACATTTGTTTGTATAGTAAAAGATAATTTGATTTACGGAAAAGAAATTTTAAATGTAGATATATCTAGAAAATATATATTCATGCATGCTCTAGCTTACTGTTACTTTAGGAAATGTGTTAGGGTAATTAGTTTGTTAATTAACTTATTTAATTAATTTAGTCACTAAAAATAATTTATTTAAAGGAAAAATATTTTAAATCAAATTATTAGTTAATTAAATTTTATTAAATGGTAATGGATTATTGGAGTTAGTTCAAATGTTAATAAATCATATAATTGGTTATACAGCGTCAAAAATCGCGAAAAACAAGTCGGAAGGGAAAGTGGTTGAAAAACAAAAGCAGAGGTGAGATCTTCTCACTCACATCTGGATACTTTAACTTAAATAGTCAAAATTTAAAATATTGGTTGATTGCTTGAATTGATGTGATACTATATATATATATATATATATACATATATATATATATATATATATATATTGGAGTGATTGATTTCCCACATTATTTAGCGGATGAGACCCTATGCGCCCCACATAATAGAGGATGACCTCATATACCGCAATATTCCACCTCGAAGTGGAATTAATATTTTATGTTGTGCTAACAACGTGGATGTAGGGAAACATGTTGGAGGGATGCAACTCGATTACTCAAATGTTTGAATTTATTTCATATGCAGTGTTATGATTTATTGATAATCCGTGATTGATTACATTGGTATTTTAGATTATTGAAGGTATGGTTTGGCCAAATATATTTTTGGTATTTAAGATACCAGAAATATAAAAATTAGATTTTTGAAAGGAAATTAAATTAGCGAATTTTAAGTAAAATAATTTTAGATAATTGGATAAATTTAAAGAAGCAATTTGGAAAGGATAAAGGTTGATTTTTAAAATTCTATTGAATAAATTCCAAGTATGGGAAAATGATGGATTTTGGAAACTTAATTAGTATTGTTTAAAAGTTGAAGAATTTATTTAAAATTCGAATCTTAAATGGGTTTGGAGAAATAAAAGAATTTATTGTGAAAATAGAGTTAGTTTTGGGAAATCGATTTGAAAACTAATTAAATGTTTGAAACTATGTTTCAAAAGGAGAATGAGTATATGGAATTTATAAACTGGGTTTTACAAAGAGAAAAAATATATCAGTGGACATTTGAAAGTATAAATTCATGGTGAGAATTTATAAAGGAATGATTAATTTGTTTTAAAAATAAATAGTGGTTTATTTTTAAAGCTGTGAAAGAAAAGTGTATTTCCCTGGAAAGCCAAGTATGTTTTCAAAGCAGATTTTTAAATATAAGTTGGAAGCTTTTGAAGTTTTTCAAAAGAATGTTTTTAGGAATTATTATTTAACTTGTTTGAAATTTTAAAGGTAAATCTTTTATTAAATTCGTTATAATAGTAATAATTTTAAAGGGTTAAATGGTATTATGATTTAAAAGATAATTATTAATATTTATTTTTTATAAAGCAGTTTTATTTTAAATATAGTTTGGCTTAAGATTTTATTTGGAAAACTAGTATAGAATTCAATAACTTTTATTTTCAAATTTGTTTGGCTTAAGTTTTCATGAAAAAATATTATTATTAAATTCTGTAACTGGTATTTCAAATGAAGTGTTTTAAATAGTTTTTATTTTAAGTATTTAAAGTATGTATTTTTAGTAAAGTGAGTTAAATTATTTTAAAATCCAAAGCATTTAGTCTTGGCAAATTTTCAATGGAAATAAACAATGTTTGGAAATTTATTCCGCGAGAGAAAAGTTGTTTGAAAATTGTTTTCAAAGGATTGAAGTGTGGAAATATATCTTGCGAAAATATTTATAAATAAATAGATAATTTGGGGAAATTATTAATGTTTGATGGGACTTATTCTGCGAAAGAAAAGAGTGATTTGAAAACTGTTTTCAAAAGGGTTGAAGTATAGAAAATTTATATCTTTTAAAGATATTTTGAAATAAATAATTTTGGAAATTATTTAAATCTGATGGTTGTTTATGGATGTTATTTGATGGTTAAATAACCGACTATCAATATTGACCTGTAAGACGGCATTTGAATTTTGATGAGACCGGGAGTCAGGTTCCAAATAGTTATCCGAAAACCACATCGAATCTTAAAGGTGGATCTTTTGTTTAAAAGATAAAAATAATGGAAATTTTTTGTGACTAAACTATGATCTGGATATATCCACATGTTTTTAAAATAGGCGCTCATTATTCAGATAAGCCAGGGGAGGACATTAAGTCATAAAACCCATTCTGAATAATGATACGATGAAATGGGATTGCATTTGAAGACGGTGGTTGAAGACTGGGTATTTTCGAAAATGAAAGGATTACCTGTCAATTGTCTCTACACCGAGTTGCTCCGATATAGAGATTACCCTATGTGATGGGGAGTCCGGACGTGATTTGGAGATATCCGGATTTGCAAGCAAATTTTCCTTAATTGGACGAAGTGCCTATGGTTCCATTCAGACCCAGGATGGAGTTGTATGGATGTACGTCTGACATTACACTTTGGGATATAAAGCTAGTTTTTATCAAATACATTTCTGTTTGGTGGCAAAGAATTTATTCTCTTAGCTTAGCACCCTTCTCTGAGACGTATGGGCTCAGGTTACGTAGTTGATGGTTACTAGTGATATATTCCCAATTTGGTAATTGGCATGCTAAGTGTTGAACATTGGTTGATCGAAGCATGGCTTTTGTGAAAAGCATAGCTTTATGGGATGAGACTTCATCGAATCTCATGCCCCTGAAATGGTCGAAATAGGAAAGGATGCAACAAGGTTATGCGGGGTCGTGCCCCTCAGGATATGTATATTCACTTCTGGATAAAAAGTGGTACTCTGGTATGGAGTCCATAACTTTACTTATATGGATAAAACAGTGGTATTTTGGAATGGAGCCCAGATATTTCACTTATGTGGTTGTTGGAACTTCAGGCACCTCAGGAAAAGGTTGGTTACGACCGGGGGATGGCATACTCATGATAGTTATTTACCTAGTTACGGAGGTAACCCGGCCTTGGGTTGGTAGAGAACCGGTTAAGTTCTCGGGACATCCCTCCAGAGGCGTGCCCATTCGGATAAAGGAAGTTCCTTAGCCTTGACCATTTGTTGGAAATCCGAACAATCAATACGAGCCCATTACGATTTTATTTGTAGGACCTGCCATCTAACACGGTAGCTATAGTAGGTATACTATAATGGTACATATGCTAGCTAAGATTGATATTATATTTTCGATATGTTTTCGACACTATGCACTAATGATAATATCAAAAGGATTTTCGCGTATCAAGCGTATTTTACCACCATAAGGAGAAACCTTCCCTAAGTGTGCGATTGCGTTGTGTGTGTGCCGGGAGACCTTATGGTAGTTTCATTTTCCAAAAGCATGATTGGATTTCTTTTTATTTCTTTTGTACAAATAACTGTTTTTAGATCTCACACCAGTTCCATGATTGACTCTGAGTTTATTGTTCCATTTTCTAAACCCTGGGTGCCCTTAATTTTTCACGCCGGCAGCCTAGAGTCAGGTTATCGTTGTTTTTGGAGCTAAGTCAGGAAAGTATGCTATGGAGATTAGGAGACAAGCTGGATGGCAAGACTTATCACACGTATATGATGTTATTTTTCCACTATTATGTTGTATTCCACTGTTGTGTTGTATATGACTCTATGATGTAATTTTTAAACAGATATAGTTCTTTTTTAAAGATTAGTCATTTATCAATTATATATTGTTTCGTTGCGATTGTGAGATTCTTATATTGTTTCTACTTCTTCTTCTACCTCTTTCTTCTTTATCCCCAACGGTTCGGTTTTTTCGGAATTTGATTGTTTGGCATTTGATATAGTGGAAGTACTGATGTTGATTTTTGGGCGTTGAAAAATCAGGTCATTACATTTTGGTATCAGAGCTGAAGGTTAGGCGAGAACCTTGGCTCTGGTGGGGATTACTCATTAGGACATAGTGAATAGTACCCTAGAATGAGTTTGAGAGTTTTAATAGATATGAGCGCATATTTGTTAGCGAATATAAAAATTGTTTTTTATATTGTGTTGACTTATCGGTTGGGTGTTTATAGATTTTGGTCGATATGTGGGACACCATTTTATCGATAGTGGTTTCTAAACTCATAAATAAAATAAACCGACACAATATTGTTTTAAAAGATGGTAAATGAAATAATTTTACCCAAATTATTTTTGTATATAAAAGAAATAATTTTCCATAAATTATTATAGTTATATATGGTTGCTTGGTTATAAGGAAGTGATAATATTAAATTATTATCACTATTGTGTGGAAATTGAACTAGACATGGAAATTATAACCAAAGGATAAGGAAATAAATTCATTAATAGAATGAAATTTTTAATGTGAATTTATAAATGAGTTTTATAAATTGAAATAAGATGCCAGAGTAATTTTTGGAATAGGGATTAAAAAGATGTGGGATTGAAATTTCAAAAGATTAAATTCCTTTGATTTGAAAATGGTTTTCAAAGGCTTTGGAAAAATAATGGTGAAATTATTATTGGACACTAAATCTTGTGGGATTTGGAATTTTAAAAAAATTGGAAAATCTTTTTGAAGGGATGAAAGTGCTAAACTCTTTGTGGCCGCTGCAAAATAATTCCGATGATCGCGACATCATCGGCGTTCATTTTCGAGTTTTCAAAGGAGGAATTGCTACCCGAATGTTTTGAAATGGGAATATTTGCGAAATTGAGTTTGATTTTAAAATAGTTTGATTTTAGATATAATTGATTTCAAAAATGATTTTGAAATACTTAAGTGATTATTTAAACTCTAGTATTTAAAAATGGTTATGGAATATTTATAAGTTTAAAAATAAGGGTTGGAAAAGATTAATTGGAATGGGCAAGCAAATAAATTGAAAATGAATATTGGGCTGATATTTAATTTAAAATTGTGTATGTAGAGTGAAGTTGTGGAATTAAGTCAAAGTAGACTAAAATAAATTAAAGTTTGGAAATATAAACCATTAATATTTAAAAATAAATTAGCAAGTGGAACTAATTAAAGAAATGGGTTTGAGAAATTTTAAATTGAAATCTGAATGGGACAGAAAATTTGAGTCAAATAAAATGATGATATTGATTAGATATGAATGAAAGATAGTTGATAAAAATTTAGTGTTCAGAATTTTAAGATAATCTGGATTCAAATGAAATTGAAATGCAAGTGAATATAAATGGACATAAAACCAAAGTGACGAAGTAAAAATAAATATAAGAAGTTATATAAAAAGTTTTTAAACTTAAGAAATGAATGGTGAAATTCTTAAGTAAAATCTGGAAATGGGAAAATATACTAAGTATTTGGATGGAGTAAATAAAAATGTGGGAAATGAAAATATTAGATATAAATCAATATTAATGTGAATAAAAAGAGAGTCTATATAGCTAACAATCAATTGAAACAAAATACGTGGGATGTACCTATATTGCTTTATTCGCATAGAAATTTGATCCAGATTCGAGCATGGAATTTCGAGACAGTTATATCGATCCGAGTTGGGATTTTTCACCCGATTTTCGACGGCGAACCCTTGATATGGATTTTTGATTGATTCTGGAAATTCTCTATCATAGTTTGTGGCTATGCAAGGAGAATGACGGTTTCTGATCAAGAAACCATATCTAAGTTCACACTAGGAAGTCGGGTGGACGATACTAGTTCGAAAGTGAAATTGTATGATCGAGTGAGCGATCGGACTTGATATTGTGTACGGATGATATATGTGCATCGTACGAACTTGAATAGAATAGATATTGAAACTTTTATGAAGAAATATATAAAATGATTTTGAATGTTGTGATCAGACATTGTTGCTAAGTAGGATATATAGGTGTGTTAAAAGCAAAGGATAAATTGAAATTTTTGATTTTGAAGTTAAATTCGAATTGCTTGACAAAAAGGTATGTATTTAAATTTATGTGAAATTTGATGGTTTACTGATCTAGTCACTTGGCCTTTTTTTTTCTTTTGCAAACTAGGGGCCCGTAGAGGCATTTCGTGGTCGTAATGATCTAGCCGCACAAATGAGACGCTGGCGAAATTATTCGCAAATTTAGGGAGTTAGAAAATTTTTGAGAAAATTTTGATAATTTAAATTTCAATTTGATTTTAAAATTCGAATTGTTGAGTAAATAATACTACTTCAAACATAAGGTTGAGGTTGGGAAGTTAGTAAGAATGAAAGTGTCTTTAATAAATATTGTTTTGGAAAGTTGAAACTGTTGGGTTTTGGGAAGTTGTTAAAAACTATTTGGATTGGAAAAATAGTGAATGGGTTATGGATCATTCTTCTTAACTTGTAATTTCAGGACGAAATTCTTTTAAGGGGGGAAGAATGTGACGACCTGGAATTTCTAGATATTCGAAATTGGATGTTTAATTGGTTTTAAATATCTAAAAGTTAGTTTCTAACTTGAATTTCAAAAATTTCTGTTTATTGGATAATTTAAATATTGAATCAATAACGGGAAATTGGGAAAAAATGTTGAATCTGGAATTTTAGGCTTGTTAAAATATAAATTGAAGGCTTATAAAATTTATAATAGTGATACTAAAGATAAAAGATGTGTTAGACTGAATTTGAAAGTAATTTGTTCAGTTTTAAAAATATATTGCTTAAATCGATATTTAAATATAGCCTTCTGGGGCACAATCTCGGATTTCGACGAAACTAGTTCCATTGGATCCGCAATAATGTATTATTATCGGATTTCAAATTTTGTAGCGTTTGGAGTTGTCGTGTGATCATATGGTAGATGAACGCGCTAGAATCTATATCGAAAATTTAATAAAATAACTTGGTTCAAAAAGCTATCTTCTCCATACGATCGAATTTGGACTCGGAACCTTTTCCATTGCGTTCGGTATCGGGGTTTAACATTATAAACGCCTAGCAGCACGCCTCGATAGGAGATCGAGATTGTGAGTTGCGAAGATTGAAATGATTTAAATTAAATTTGAATTTAAAAATAATACATATGTATTTAATATAATACTATTTTATAAGGAAAATTATATGTTTCTTCTCTCTTCCAACACTTGGCCTTTTTTTGACACACCTTGGAAAAAATAATCGACCAGTCGAGATAATATAAACAACATCAAATTCATATGCAACGAAAATCTTTTTCGTTCAAATCAAAATAATGGTCGAATTCCGCTTTTCGTCTTTTAATCCCCAACATGTACCGAACGAAAATCTAACTCTCTCTTTCGAATTGAAATCGGAATTTCAAGCACTCATGTCTCGTTCCAATTCAAATTTCGAAATCAATTTAATGGCCGAAGCCTTTCGCTTTAAAAAAATCGAGTCAAATCAAAGTCAAAGCGATCCCGAGGTACGGGGATCGTGGCCTGCAATGCGATTAGGCGAGGTGGGGATGTCGTGGTAGCAATCTGGTGGTGGTCGTGGGCTCGTAGTCGACGCCACGGCATTGATTCGTGCTCGGCGTTGATGGTGTTTTCTTCGATGTGGGTCGCAAATTGATTTTCGTGAACTTGTAGAAGGGGTTGGCGGCGATAGATGGCTGAAGGTGATGGCGAACGCGCGGGTTCCAGGATTAGCGACTAGACTTCGGTGACATAATCGCTATGGGTTTAGCGATGGTGTTGAGAGTTTTGCGAGCCTGGATTTGCTTTTTTCCTGTAGGTACAATTGTATTTTTTTATTTAGGAAAACACACACATGTATATGATTGAAGAAAAAGAAGGTTTTTATTAGCAATAAGGCAACATTTTTCTTTGCTGTGTTTCAATTTAAAAGATGTGTAGATACAATTGTATGTACAATAAAGTGTAATTTGATTTATAGAGAAGAAATTTTAAATGTAGATATATCTAGAAATATATGTTCATGCATGCTCAAGCTCACTGTTACTTTTGAAAATGTATTAGGGTAATAGTTTGTTAATTAACTTGTTTAATTAATTTAGTCAATAAAAATAATTTATTTAAAGGAAAAATAGTTTAAATCAAATTATTAGTTAATTAAATTTTATTAAATGGTAATGGGTTATTTGAGTTAGTTCAAATGTTAATAAATCATATATTTGGTTATACAAACTCAAAAATCGTGAAAAACAAGCTGGAAGGGAATTGGATTACGAAACAAAAGCAAAGGTAAGATCATCTCACTCACATCTTGATACGTTAATTTAAATAGTTAAAATTTAAAATATTGGTTGATTGCTTGAATTGATGTGATATATATAATAGTGTGTATATATATTGAAGTGATTGATTTCCCGCATTATATAGCGAATGAGACCCTATGTGCCCCGCATAATAGCAGACGACCCCATTAATCGCGATATTCCACCTCGAAGTGGAATTGGTATTTTATATTGTGCTAACATCCGTGGATGTAGGGAAACAGGTTGGAGGGATCCAACTGGATTCCTAAAATATTTGAATTTATTTCATATGATGTGATATGATTTATTTATAGTTAGTGATTGATTACGTTGGTAACTTAAATTAATGATGGCTATGGTTTGGTCTAATATATTTTTGGTATTTAAGATTCCAGAATTATAAAAATTGGATTTTTGAAAAGAAATTAAAATAGCGAATTTTAAGTGAAATAATTTTAGAGAATTGGATAAATTTAAAGGCGGAATTTGGAACTCATAAAAGTTGCCTTTTAAAATTCTATTGAATAAATTCAAAGAATAGGAAAAAGATGGATTTTGAGAACATAAGTAGTATTGTTTAAAAGTTGAAGAATTTATTTAAAATTAGGATTTTAAATGGTTTGGCAGAAATAAAGGAATTTATTTCAAAAATGGAGTTAGTTTTAGGAAATCGATTTGAAAACTAATTAAATGTTTGAAACTATGTTTTAAAAGGAGAAGGAGTCTATGGAATTTATAAACTGGGTTTTATAAAGGGAAATAATATACCAGTGGATATTTGAAAGTATAAATTCACGGTGAGAATTTATAAAGGAATGGATAATTTGTTTTAAAAATAAATAATGGTTTATTTTTAAAGGTGTGATATAAAAGTGTATTTCCATGGAAAGCCAAGTACGTTTTCAAAGCAGATTCTAAGTATAAGTTGGAAGTTTTTAATGTTGTTTACAAGAATGTTTTTGAGAATTATTATTTAATTTTTGAAATTTTTTAAAGGTAAATATATTATTAAATTAGTTATAGTAGTAATAATTTTAAAGGGTTTAATGGTATTATGATTTAAAATACAATTATTAATATTTATATTTAATAATGTAATTTTATTTTAAATATAGTTTGGCTAAAGTTTTTATTAGGAAAACTTGTATAGAATTCAATAACTTTATTTTTAAATTTGTTTGGCTTAAGTTTTCATGAAAAGTTATTATTATTAAATTCCATAACTGGTATTTTAAATAAAGCGTTTTAAATACTTTTTATTTAAAGTATTTTAAAGTATATATTTTTAGACAAAGTGATTTAAATTATTTTAAAATCTAAAGCATTTAGTCTTGGCAAATTTTTAGTGGAAATAAACAATGTTTGGTAATTTATTCCGCGAGAGCAAATTTGTTTGAAAATTGTTTTCAAAGGTTTGAAGTACTGAAATATAACTTACAAAAATATTTATAAATAAATAGATAATTTAGTGAAATTATTAAAGTTTGATGGGATTTATTCTACGAGAGAAAAGAGTGATTTGAAAAGTGTATTCAAAAGGGTTGAAGGGTAGAAAAATTGGTATCTCGCGAAGATATTTTGAAACAAATAATTCGGGAAATTGTTTAAATCTGATGGTTGTTTATGGATGTTATTTGCTAGTTAAATAACCGACTATCAATATTGGCCTTTAAGACGGCATTTGTATTTCGATGAGACCAGGGGTCAGATTCCAAATGGTTATCCGAAAATCACATCGAATATTAAAGGCGGATATTTTGTTTAAAAGATAAAAAGAATGGAAATTTGTTGTGATGTAACCATGATCTGGATATATCCACATTTTTAAAAAATAGGTGCTTGTTATTCGGATAAGCCGGGAGGACATTAAGTCATAAAACCTGTTCCGAATAATAATACGACGAAATGGGATTGCATTTGAAGACGGTGGTTGAAGACCGTGTATTTTCAAAAATGATAGGATTACGTGTCGATTGTCTCTGCACTGAGTTGCTTCGGTATGGACATTATCCTGTGTGATGGGGAGGTCGAACATGATTAGGGGATATTCGGATTTGCAAGGACTTTTTCCTTAATTGGACGAAGTGCCTTCGATTCCATTCAGACCCAGGATGGACTTGTATGGATGTATGTCTGACATTACACTTTGTGATATAAAGCTGGTTTCTATCAAATATATTTCTATTTGGTGGCCGAGAATTTATTCTCTTAGCTGAACACCCTTCTCTAAGACGTACGAGCTTAGAGGTTATGTAGTTGATGTTTACTAGTGATATATTCCCAATTTGGTAATGTGGTATTGTAAGTGTTAAGCATTGGTTGATCGAATCATGGCTTTTGTGAAAAGCATAGCTTTATGGGACGAGACTTCATCGAACCTCACACCCCGGAAATGGTCGAAACAGAGAAGGATGCGGCAAGGTTATGGGGGTTGCGCCCCTCAGGGTATGTACATTTCCTTCTGGATAAAAAATGGTATTCTAGTATGGAGTCCAGATACTTTACTTATGTGAATAAAAAAAGTGGTATTATGGTATAGAGCCATGAAATTTTACTTATGTGGTTTGTTTGAATTTGAGGTGCCTCGGAAAATGGTCAGTTACGACCGGGGGATGGCATACTCGTGAAAGTTAGTTACCTAGTTACAGAGGTAACCAGGCCTAGTGTGGGCAGAGATCTGGTAAGGTTCTCGGGACGTCCCTCCAGAGGCATACCCATTCGGATAAAGGAAGTTCCTTAGCCTTGACCATTTGTTGGAAATCCAAAAAGTCAATACGAGCCCTTTACGGTTTTAGTTGTAGAACCTGCCATTTAACATGGTAGCTACAGTAGGCGAATTATAATGGTTCGTATGATTGCGAAGATTAATATTATACTTTCAAAATGTTTTCCGCACGATGCACTAATGATACTACCAAAAGGATTTTCACGTATCAAGCATGTTTGACTACTATAAGGAGAAACTTTCCCCAAATGTGTGATTACATTGTGTGTGTGCCGAGAGACCTTATGGTAGTTTCATTTTCCAAAAGCATGAACGGATTTATTTTTATTTCTTTGGTACAAATAACTGTTTTTAGATCTCACAACTGTCCCATGACTGACTCGGAGTTTATTGTCCCTTTTGTAAACTCTGGGTGCCCCTAATATTCCACACGCTCAGCCTAGGGTCAGGTTATCGTTGTTTCTGGAGCTAAGTCAGGAAAGTATGCTGTGGAGATCAAGAGACAAGCCAGATGGACGTATCATGTGTATGTGATGTTATTTTTCCGCTATTATGTTGTATTCCGCTATTGTGTTGTATATGACTCTGATGGTGTAATTTATAAACAGATATAGTTTTCTTGTTTTAAAGATTAGTCATATATCTATTATACATTTTTCCGCTGCGATTGTGAGATTCTGATATTGTTTCTATTTCTTCTTCTACCTCTTTCTTCTTTACCTAATGGTTCTGTTGTTCGACATTCGATTGTTCGACATTTGATACAATGGACATATTGATGTCAATTTTCGGGCGTTGAAAAATCAGGTCATTACAACTATTAAGAAATGGTTTTATATAACTAAACTGAAATTACATATAAGAGAAACTGATTATGATTTGTAAATAAAAAGGATTTTAAAGTTGAGAATCTGAGAATTTAAATCTCATTCATTTTCAAAATTGGTTTTCAAACTTTTGGGAAATAATATTGTTTTTATTTAGAAAATATTTTTAAATGGAATTTAAAAGTGTAAAGAAAGCATTGAATTCACTTCGTTCACTGGGATATAATTTCGATGATGGCCGAAGCATTATTAACGTTCGTTTTCCGATTTCCAAGTGAGGAATTGCTACCACAGGAGAATTTTTTTGGTATAACAAGTTTTGATTTAAATCCAAATGCGATTTTTGATACAAAAAGAGATGCATATAATATTATGTATTATTTATAATATAGTTGAAATAAAATAGAGTGTTTAAGTTCTGAATTTTTTTATCTAAGTGTTTTGTTGAAATAACAAGAAATTAGTTTTGTAATTTATAGATTGAGGAATAATATGTCAAAAACAGTTTTAAATTGTTGAATATTTATGTAAAGAAAAGAAAATTTGAAGTTGAACTGTGAAATGGAATTTAACTTAAGTTAAATTAATATAATGAATTTTGAAAAGGGAATTTGACTCAAGCAAAGGTGGATAAAGTGAATTAATGAAATGAGTTAAATGGAATTGAATTTGATTTGTAATGAATCAATGAAATGGATTTGAACTTGAGTTACAAAATGAAATTAAACTTAAGTTGTAAATGAATTGAATATGGTTTTGGAATGTCATTTCGTAGATTGTAACATGAACTTAAGTTGTAATGTGAAAATAAACATGAGAAGTGTTGTATAAAATGTTTATAATAAACTTAAGTAAAATTTGATGAAATGGTTCTTAAGTGACATTAGTATTGAAAGAAATATACTACGAAATAAGTGAATGTGAATAAAGTAAACTAAATACGAAAGAAAGGAATCTAACGAGAAACCAATTGAAATAAATACGTAAGTTGTACGTATATTATTTTACTCGCATAGCTGTTTGATCCCGATTCGAGTACATTATTTTAAGATGATTTACATCGGTTCGAGTTAGAATTTTTCTCTCGATTATCGACGGCGGACATTGGATATGGATTTTTGGTTGACTTTGGAATTTTCTATCATAGTATATGGCTATGCAAAGAGAATAGCTGTTTCTAATTAAGGAACAGTATCTGGATCCACATCAGACTGGTCATTTGAGTGATACTAGTTCGGAAGAGAAATTGTGTGATCGAGCGAGTGATCGACATAGTATTGTGTACGGATACTACATCGTACGGGCTTAAATAAATTAAATGTTGACATTGGGAAAATGTAAATCGACATGGTTATGAATAATTAGATGCATATTATTTGTTGGATGGTTTCTTTTGTTACATTTGTTACATTTGCATATGGTTATTGCATAGTCTATGTTATGTATTTATATCGCTTTCTATATACTTGCTGTGATGCCCCACCTCTACACCAACGCTAGCCAAGGACACTACAGGGTAATGCCATCAACTAACACGGAGAATAAGGTTGGTTAGGAGCGACCATCTATAGCCTTGCTCTAACTATCTATTGAATATATCGACAATAGTCATACCAAGCAGGTCGACATATCCAATGAATACTTAAAACAAAACCATAGGTGGTTGGAGGATCTATCACAACAGAATATAACAACTCACATGTAATATACATCACAGAACCGTAGATCATCATATACACATATATTGATACATAACAGAGTATACGAACTGATACATGTCAAGTGGTATAGCAAACCACAATATACAGGCGAATCCAAAAGAATACATATCAGAGTTACAACAAAAAGGACTACACAAAAGCTATAACAAAAATGAGCAAGTTGGATAGTCCATGCGAAAGCAAAATAGGCTAATTCCAAAAGCACCTAACCTGAAACATCTCGGTCTGACCCGAGTATGAAATACACGGGTCAGTCTAGTTAAACAAATCAGTTAGATAAACTGAAAAACAATAACCTGCAAGGTCATAAAGTATAAAAAATATCTCTAAAAGAGATACAACAATCATCTAACAAAAGATGAATCATAACAAGACAAGCCTCATCTCATCGGCAACACAATAAACAAAGGATATGAATATCCCAAAACAAGCCAAAAAGGCAAATATCAAATACCAATGAAGGTAACACAAGTTCCACAATGTAACCGCTATGTATCGTGCGGCTCAAAAAGACCAACACCGAAGGGCGATACCTAGGGAATATACATATCAATGAAACAACAGAAAATTTACATGTGCTCGGTACTGTATAAACAAGGATCCATGAGCCTGAAGACTCCAAACACAATATCACTCGAGCGGTAACGAATGACCAACTCCAAAAGCGATACAATAGGGCAACAAACCCGAAGGCACAAACCCGAGGGCACAAACCCGAAGGCAACATACCCGAAGGCAACCTACCCGAAGGCAACAAACCTAAATGTGACAGTTCGAAGACACTATCCCAAAAGCAACAAACCGTAGCGGTGAAGGTCCGAAGGCTCAGTACTGGACACCACTAACTAGCAGAATGTGTCATAACTCTCAAAAAGGAATCCGAAAAGTGGTAACGTGAATCCCATAACCACTCGTTCGCACTAAACGGTTTACTATCCGTTAGTTAATTTCACACTCAAAGCAGTACAAAGTTTACCACATCTCATCGGTAAACATACCAAAAGGCCAAAACAATCAATCGAATAGGGCGGGGATTAATCGGAAAGATAAACGCATGGATTCATGGTCCATGTTTTACCTAACCATTTAATCTCCCTTCCACTCCTCTCGAAGTGCGAAATTGTGTGTGTTCGTTGAAAAATAAGATTTATAAGTTGGAGAAGCAAGCTTTTAATACAATTTAAACGATTATTTTATGAAAACCCGTGGATGAAGTCAAAAAGTAACCATTAAGGTCAAATATGCATAAACAACTAATTGGAATCAACTTAGATCGATAAAAGTTGGAATCACAAACAAATAGGCCATTTAGGAAAAATAGGGAAACAGGAGCAGGTCGGTCGACCGGATCACCGAGTTCGGTTGACCGGACCAGAAACAGAGAAGTGCTCTGGTAGCAGGTCGGTCGACCGGCTTACAGAGTTCAGTCGACCGGAACCTGTTTCCAGCACTTCCCAGCCTATCAAAACGAGGGCCAATCTCGACCAAATTGCAATCGTTCGAGCACCGGCGCTAAGGGTTTAGGCCACTCGACTACCCGGCCCTATATGCTCCTCGATGCATCAACAAAAGCATGATCAAACAACAAAGCTATGGTTTTTAAACATTTGACTTCAAAACACCAAAAATTGGAATATTTACAAAACCAATCCAAATCCAAATGAAATGCACATGATTGAGTGTTAGGAATTCATACCTAACCATTGAAGATAATTATGGACTAAGATATGAGATAAAAATCTCACCTTTTAACTCACAAACAAAGATGGAAAGCTCAAATGCAAAGAAAAGACCAACCACTCTCCACTTCAACTCTACTAGCTTCAATCTAAGATCAAAACAAATATTTCTTAAATTAGGTTTAGGAGACTTTCTGAAATTGAAGGAAGAAAGAGTTGGAGAAGATGAAGGGAAGGCTTACCAATAGCTTCACTTTGATTTTGGAGCAAGAATTCTATTTTGCAAGAAGAACTAGGGCTTGGAATTTCAACTTCTTCTTCCTTTCTCCCATTTTCAGTTTTAGATTGAGTTTAGAAGTGAAAATGAGTGAATGGAAGGAGAGGGACTGAGTTAGGGTATTTAGTTAGCTAGTGGGCTAAACCCAAACCCAAAACCCACTAGAAAAAGTTGCAAAATTCAACTTACTCCAAACATATCAAAGTTTATACTTAGAAAGATCGCAAACGCCATTTTGGACACAATGGAATTGGTATCAAGCCGCAATTCGGCCGTTTGCAAAAAGTAACATTTCAGATCCAAAAATCCGACTAAAGACGCTATATTTGAATAAAACATTTAAATATATAACCGTTAAATATGCGGGTTGTTACAGATCTCCCCTCCTTACAAAATTACATCCTCGCAATTCCCAGAGACAATATTTGTAACAACTACATACATACAACATTCAAAAGAAAAGGAAATAAGCTTGATATGAAAAGATATTCTCACCGTTGCCAAGCCAAGATAGAAAACCTGGATAAGATCGCTCGATAAACTCTCTGGTTTCCCAAGTAGAGTCATTGGGGTTAGCGGACCATTGAAGTTTAACGAGTGGCATGTCCTTGTTTCGAAGGTGTCGCACCTCCATGGCAAGCATGCGAATAGGTTGCTGTACAATAGATAAGTCCGGTAAGATCTCAAGCTCTAACAAATCAGTGGAATCGATAACAGAATCCGACTCCCGAAGACACTTCTGAAGTTAAGAGACATGAAACACGTCGTGAATGCCAGATAAATGAGCTGGAAGTGAAACTCTATAAGCCACAGGGCCAATACGTTCAGTAATCGAAAATGGTCCTATAAAGTGAGGAGACAATTTCCCAGTCATACTGAATTTCATCACCCCTTTCAAAAGAGAAACACGAATAAAAACAAGATCACCAATCGAGAACTCGTGAGGCTTCCTACGGTTGTCAGCGTAGGATTTCTGGCGGCTCTGTGCCTCTTTCATTCTCAAACGAATCAAATCAATCTTATCGGAAGAATCACGAACAAAATCTAGGCCAAGAATAAGCTTCTCCCCAGATTCCAACCAACAAGAAGGTGATCGCCATGGCCTTCCGTATAAGGCTTCGAAAGGAGCCATACTGATACTGGACTGAAAACTATTGTTGTAGGAGAACTCTACAAGAGGTAGGTGATCTTCCCAACTACCACCGAAATCAAAAATACAAATACAGAGAAGATCTTCCAAGATACGATTCACCCGTTCAGTCTGCCCGTCAGACTGTGGATGATAAGCTGTGCTAAAATTAAGCATTGTTCCCAAAGCTTGCTGAAGACTCTGCCAAAAATAACTCGTGAATAAAGGATCACGGCCACTCACAGTAGAACTAGGAACACCGTGAAGTCTTACGATTTCCTTGACATACAACTTAGCCAAATGCGAAGCAGTCCTATTAGACTTAATAGGAATAAAATGAGCAGACTTGGTGAGGCGATCAACAATAACCCAGATGCTAGAATGGCCCGATCTCGAACGAGGTAGGCATTCAATGAAATTCATAGAAATCTGATCTCATTTCCACAATGGAATCTCTAGAGGTTGAAGAAGACCCGAAGAACACTGATGTTCGGCCTTAACACGCTGACAAGTTTTGGAATTACTCACATAACTAGCCACATCGCGCTTCATCCTTCCCAATAACAAGGACGATGCATATCGGCATACATCTTACTACTACCAGGATGAATGGTATACTTAAAATGGTGGCAGTCATCAAGAATGTCATGCCTAAGTGCAAAATCAGAAGGCACAAAAAGACGGTTCTTCTAGCGAAGACACCCATGAGAGTCAATGCTGAAATCCCACAACACCTCATCACAGGATCCAGACTCAGAAAGCTAAATAAGATGCAGCAACTCAGGATCACGCCGTTGAGCATCGGCAATACGATCCAATAAAAGGGTCGAGCTCCCAAACTAAATAATAGGATAGGAGAATCAGTAGACGAACCTCTATCACGAATTTCACAAAACGATAGAGTCTCAAGAACATCCCATTCGGCAAGCATCATAGAAATTACAGCCGAATGTTTGCGAATAAGCGCATCAGCAACACGATTACCCTTACCAGGGGTATACTGCATATCAAAGTCATAGGAAGCAAGAAACTGGAGCCAACGATGTTGTCTCATATTGAGTTCCTTCTTGGTGAACAAATACTTCAAGGATTTATGATCAATATAAAGAATGAAGCGCTCGCCTAATAAGTAGTGTCGCCAAATCTTCAAGGCAAAGACAATGGCGGCTAACTCAAGATCATGAGTGGCATAGCGAACTTCATTCGGACACAGTTGCCTAGAAGCATAAGCAACCACCCGATCCTTCTACATAAGAACAACACCGAGACCACTACGACAAGCATCAACGTAGACAACAAGATCATGATTCCCCTCAGGAAGCACAAGAATAAGATCATTATTGAGAAGTTCCTTTAATGTCTGAAAGGAAGCTTCACACTTGTCGGACCAAATAAAACGAATGCCTTTCCGAGTAAGTCTGGTGAGAGGAAGCATAACACGGGAAAAATCCTTAATGAACCGACGGTGATAACCCGCCAATCCAAGGAAACTACGAATCTCATGTACATTCTCAGGCCTCTTCCAATTCTGGATGGCTTCGATCTTTGAGGGATCGACAGAAATGCCATCGGAAGATACAACATGGCCTAAGAACTTAACCCTATTCTCCCAAAAATGGCACTTGGAGAATTTGGCTCTAAGTTGATGGTGACGAAGAGTACTCAAGATAATTCTCAAGTGATTAGCATGCTCAGCTTCATACTTAGAATAAATAAGGATGTCATCAATAAACACAAGGACGAACTTATCGAGATATTCTCAGAATACTCGAATCATGAGATCGACAAAGAAAGCATGAGCGTTCATCCAACCGAACGGCATAACGAGCCACTCAAAAGAACCATAACGAGTGCGGAAAGCGGTAAGAGGTATGCTATCCTCCGCGACTCGTAACTGATGAAAACCCATGGCAAGGTCGAGTTGAGAAAAGACCTTAGCACCACTCAATAAATCGAACATATTATCGATCCTAGGCAATGGATACCTGTTCCTGATGGTTAACTCGTTAAGCTTGCGATAGTCAATGAAAAGCCTAAGAGTTCCATTTGACATCTTCACGAAGACGACCGCGGATCCCCACGGAGAAAAACTGGAATGAATCAACTACTTGGACTCAAGCTCTAAATGCTGCTTCTTGAGTTCCTCATTTTCCTTTGGAGACATCCTCGTGGGAGGACGAATAACAGGCTGCGCGCCTGAAATGAGATCGATACGGAACTCAATCGCCTGCTTGGGTGGCAAACCCGAAACAGGTTCAAAAACATCAGAAAAGTCACAAGCAATAGGAATATGAGATATATCATCATCTCGAGAATCAAGAGAATGTAAAGCCATTTCGGAATTATCCACATTCCGAAGAACAAGTGATAGCTGCGTAGGCGAATCCGGATGTCGAAGATACAAAATCCTCTCAGAACAAATAATCCTAGCATCGTATCTCACTAGCCAGTCCATACCCAAAATCATATCAAATCCCAGACAAGAAATAACGTGCAGATTCGCACGAAAAGAAAAGCCACATAAAACAATCTCAACATCATCACAAATCATACTAAGGGTCGCAGATCCCCCAATAGGATTCCCAATCCTTAAAGAAGTAACCAAACAAGAAACATCCAAAGATAAATCATCGACGAGCTTTTTCGATACGAAAGAATGTGAAGCACCCGTATCGAAAAGAATTCGAATACTATGGTTATGAATTAAAATAGAACCTTCCAAAATAGATGGAGATATACCTTTGGGCTGAGAAGAACCTTCAGAAGCCTTAGCAGCATAAAGCTTGCTAGACTTGGCACCAGCCGAAACAGAGGTCAGGTGGAAACATGATGACCTTCCTTATTGCAATAGCAGCATAAGAGAGGCTTAGGACAAGCTCGAATCATATGATCAGGAGAACCACAATTGAAAAACTTCTGAATGAAAGGTGTTCCAACAGACTGAGTCTGAGAGCTAGAACCACCAGTCTTCTTCTTCTTGGAAGGAAAAGACCTTGACTTCTGAAATGGAAACTGCCTCTTGTTGGGGTTCTTGGAAACCTCAACATCATCACCACTATCACACTCCTTCTCGACGGTTTCGAAATGATGTGCCGAATCAACCAACTCCTCAAAAGAAAGCTTAAGCTGGAGTAACAAAGACTTCTTAAGATATTTCTTAAGGCCAGCGACAAATTTCAAATTCTTCTTATAAAAAGTGCTAATAAATTCAAGACCATACTTAGATAAAGCCTCGAATGATGCAACATACTCAAAAATAGAAGATTTTCCTTGCTTCAACTCAAGGAAGCGACGGGTCAATAAAACTTTTTCAGATTCAAGAACGAACTTGAGTTCGAATCGCCCCCGAAACCGAGTCTAAGAAAGAGTAGACTCATCAATTTCGGCTACAAGAAACTCATACCAATCAAGGGCACGCTCTTGTAATAAGCTCAAAGTTACAAGAACTCTATCATGATCAGAAAGATCCATGCGAGAGAAAATACGCTCGCACGTGCGAAGCCAAGCTTGGACTTCAAGAATAGACTCGCAGCCTTTAAACGGCTTTCCCCTAAGATGAGCAAAATCACTACACAGACGTGCAAAGGCAGACTTGCGAGGTGGAGATACTCGACGAGGAACTGGAGGCTGAGTGCTCCTAAACAATTCCAAATACTGATGGGCAGACATATAAACGCCATCCGGATGTGAGCCACTGGATTGCCCAGCATCCGAACGTCGTCCCCTGCCTCTTCCCGCCATGCGCCGAAAGTTAAGATAAGAACAAGATTATTCACAAGGTAGATATCACCAATCCAAATATGCAATACTACGGAACAAAATGCATTTCTAGACGTATTCCTAATTTCTATCTACCACCAAAGGCACGGAAGGAATAGAGGCAAGATGGTTCAAAGATTTGTATCACATATTACACTTTGATGCACCGTACTATGTGCATCTATTCTGTGTTTATCATATTTTGTTTTGAACCTTGCTTTGATACCAACCGGTGACGCCCCACCTCTATACCCACGCTAGCCAAGGACACTACAGGGTAATGCCGTCAACTAACACGGAGAATAAGGCTGGTTAGGAGCAACCATCTATAGCCTTGCTCTAACTATCTATCGAATACATCAACAATAGTCATACCAAGCAGGTCGACATATCCAATGAATACTTAAAAAAAACCATAGGTGGTTGGAGGATCTATCAGAACAGAATATAACAACTCACATGTAATATACATCACAGAATAGTAGATCATCTGTTAACGCTAGAATTTGAACGCTAACACCCCGGTGTATAAAGTGTAGTTGTGAAAGCACCACCCGATGATTCGGGAACAGAGTACAAGCAGAAAGTTACAGAAAAAGCAGTGAATAACAACGATTTTATAGTGGTTCGGCTCAAGGCAAGCCTACGTCCACTTTAATTCTCTTTATTGCTAAACCGATTACAACTTTACAACAATCTTCAATTACAATTGCGACGAGACAAACAACTAGAATTTTGGTAGAAAAGAATTCTTCGAATCCATGTAGACTGCGTTAGATTTTCCCTTGAAGTTAGTTGAGATGCCTTTCGAATTTGAAGTGTCGGGTGAGTTGAGAATTCGGTTGAGTATTGGCGCTTGAAATGATAGGCCAAAAGTCCCCCGAATGTTGGAGGTGGTCGCGTATTTATAAGGATTCTTGGTGTCAAGTTGTAAGCAGCAGCAGAGATGAGTTGGATCGTGAGTCGGCTCCGGGCTAGGCTAGGTCATAGGTCGCCCTCTTTTATTCATGTATGGCCTACGGTTTAGATGAGAGATACATGTTCTTCTGGCCCCAAATCCCAAGTCCTAAGTCGCTGCCGAGCTATCGTGCCGCGTGTGTAACTGTTGCACCGCGTTCTCTTTCTTATGCCTAGAT
The DNA here is from genome assembly GCA_030765085.1 of Allium cepa. Lineage (NCBI taxonomy): Eukaryota > Viridiplantae > Streptophyta > Magnoliopsida > Asparagales > Amaryllidaceae > Allium > Allium cepa. The sequence goes on from CM060930.1 coordinate 59,615,061, forward strand.
CGCGAACGACCTGGCTTAAGTCGTAAGTCGGTCGCGACTCAAGTGTAGTTCAACTTGTCCATAGCAGTTAGGTCGGCAATTTCCTTAGGTAGCCGGATCGGTAATCAAGTTAGGCCGGCAGGTTTTCGTAAGTCTTAGGTCGGTTCTCCCTTTGAGCCCTAAGTCGGCATTACCTCAAAGCTTAGGTCAGTCTCCTATGCTAAGATACTAGGTCGGCATCCCTTCGTACCTTAGGTCGGCTGAATGCTGGGTCGCTACCTATTTGATGTGTTAGATCGGTGAATCACGGCCGAGATGGAGTTAACATTTGCCCCTCGAAGCATATGCCTAATTGTTGGGTCATGTGCTTCGATACCTCTTAACTCGTCCACTTTAGGTCGGTAGGTCGTGTGCGACCCATCAGTTAGATCATATGCGCTGCTCCAGGTCTCTCCACTGCTGGGTATAAGTTAACCTTCTTTTTCTTGCTTCATTACTTTCTCTATTGCTTGATTCCGCCATTAATATATTCCCAAGGATCGTGAAGGCGATTTCGTTGCAACTGATCACCGATAATTTCTACCATTCATTGCGTAAGTGATTTTACTCTTCTTTAGACCGTAGACTTCTATCGATTCGTGAATCCTGTCGCTCGAACTCGAATTGCCTCCTTGTACATTGCTCCATCACGAATCTCATCACATTTATAGCTGATGAAGCCTAGTTCGCTCGATTCGGCTTCAGATGATCATTTAAACGACGAAGATGGTTTACCAACCCAAGCTCATAGATTTCTGATGGCAGGGCTTTGAACTTTTTATTGGGTGATCTGACAGTTTTGAATGAAATGAAGGTTTTTGTTGATGGAATGGCTATTGGGTTAGCGGGTTGATGGAGTGTGATGTTGGTTTGGGAGCGAGTTAGTGAATTTGGGTGGCTTAGCCTTTGGCCGACCTGACTCTTAGTGTCCTTAGGTCGCGGTTGAGATAACGCTTGAAGGAAACTTGCCGGTTTAAGCTTTAGGGCTTGGATCGTGACCGAGTCAATACTTGGAGAAGTTCCTGCCTATTGGATCGGAGCTTACTTTCTTATCTCTTCCTTGTGACCTAGAGGACTGAGCTGCCGAACTAAGTTTGACTCCGACCCGCTACCGACTTAGCCTTATCTCGCGAAAGACTTTTAAAATCGTAGCCGACCTAATACTTAAGCTTTGGATGTGTTGTCATTTAGGAGCATAGTCCCACTTTGAGTATTTGACTTGAACTGCCGAACTAAGTTTGCCTAAATTCTGCACTGCCCCAGCTTTAAGTTTGCTTGAATCTCATTGTATTATTTCACAGATCGCATTAACTTATAAGCTGCCAACCTGCTGAAAATAACAAACAAAGAAACCAAGGCGAGAATACTGCCATTGACTGCCTACATCAAATGACATATTAGTCGAGATGAAACAAGTAACTTAAATATATTGCATGAAATGTTTGTGAATTAATCAACTAAAGTTAAACATCGATGCAAAATAACAATCTGAACTGATTTGTCTGCATTAACATTATACTTGCATATTTAAGCTTAAAACAATAGTCCCTGGGTTTCATAACTAAAAAATGCTTGCTAGTTTTCATTCCAGTTATATTTGTTTATTGCTTTGTTAATTTTACACAACACCTCACACATTTTAGGAAACGTGCACCTAGATGTTTGAATATCCAGTTATTTATGTAGAATGACTTCCCATCAAGAAGAAATGGCAGCTCAAGAGGAAGAAACTTTTCCGGTAGCTTTACCTATAGAGAACCCTCCAGAGAGAACTCCAACCATTATAACCCCGAGAGCATTTACTCAGCTGCGCACTCAATTTGGTTTTACTGAGAGTGATGTCCTGCTCCCTGGGCCAAGTGATACTGCCGACAATCCTCCCTGTGGCTTTATTGCAATCAATCGTCAAATGTGTTTAAGCGGAGCGATCCCTCCTTTTAATGACTTTCTCCGAATTCTTCTCCTTCGGTTGTCAATCTCTCCATCCCAACTTCATCCTAATGGTTATGCCATCTTGATGGGGTTGTGCGTTTTGTTCAGAAGAACTTTTGATCGCTTACCAAGTTTTGAAGAAATCCGTTACTTATGCTCGCTTGCAAAGATAGAGATCATCCTTCCCTTATAATTGTGAGGAGTGCTAGAAAACGCAAACTTATTTCCGACCTTACCGAAAGCGTTCATGGATTTCTGAACCAATTTTTCTTTGCTCGCTGCCCTCTAGGGTTTTATGCCGATTGGAGAGTAGGAAGTAAGATTACTTGTCTCCATTTTTAAACTTTCTCGAGATCCGAATTACCAATTGCTAATTTCATTCTTTGCTCTTTTCAGCACTTCCTCTTCCCTCTAGAGATCCGGTCCATAAGCAGACTTTTGATAGATTGAGTGTCGTGGCTGTAGCAGAGAGAAGCATTAAGTTTTTGTTGGGGGATGAATTATTGCACCAATACGGGCTTTTGCATACTTCTCGTCGTACACATCCTCATGAAATCCCAGACTCCCCGGCTAGAGCATTGGATGCCCCAGCTTATACAGATACATCCAAACCAAAAGGACCTGCTCCCGAGGCTTTGCTAGTGAAATGTTCCACTTCTGTTGATGTTGCGGGGCCATCTGACGAACTTGCCCCGGTTATTAAGGAAGAGGAGCCTCAGGGATCTCCCCGACGTTCACAGAAATCCGACGAAGAAGCCGAGAAAACTAGCCTTGCCAAGCAGAGCAGGGATGATACTTTCGAAGGGCTAAGCGACCTTTTTGCCACCTCGCAAGAAATCTTTAAAGATGATCCTATCACTACTGGGGTTTCTTCTTCAGTAGTTGAAGCAACTTCTGTCCTGTAGCAGACTCCGTCAACTCAGGAGTTGACACTGACTATTACACCCACAACCACTCCTCAATTAAAGAGTGGTTCGTAGTTTGATGCGCGTAGTTTGCACGCCACACACACTTAGAATTTCTTTGCGGAACTTTTTTGTTTCTCACTTTTTGTACTTTGAAGACCTCTAAAACTTATCTTTTCTTATTTCAGATTCTCCGATGGGGCGCAGCAGCTCATACTACGATGATTTTCAGCGCTACAGGAGGCGTAGCCAATATGATTATAGGCGTTACCTCCACTCATACAGAGAATCTGATGATGAAAGAGCCGCCCGAAAGGCTCAAGAGAAGAAGGCTCAAGAGGAGCGCTACGAAAGAAGAGAGAGGGAAGAGCGCCACGATTCGTCACAGAGAGGTGACGATTCCCATAAAAGAAAAACCCACGATGACAGAGGAAAAGGTCATGTGGTTGAAGATTCGAGCAAGCGAGCCCGACATGGTGAGAAGAACACCACTACAACTCCTGAAATGGTTACCGCCCCTGCCTCGCTTGATATTCCTTCCGGCTCTCCCGCTCTCGGGAAGTCAGACATCCAAACTATAATTAGTAGACCCAAATTCCAAGTTGGACCGGGTCCTGCCACTTTGCAAAGTCGGTTTCCTCAGTGGTGTCTGAAGGGAGTAAGGTTTGACCTTGACTTGGTCCCCATTGACAAGTCTGCCATGTTACGAAACCTTGACGCCGTTAAGCTTGATATTGAGAGGATGTCGAACTGGAAGAAACTTGTTGACAAGCTTCAGAGGGTTAATCGTGCAAACATAGAGGCCATGCTCACCATGGAAAATGATAAAGCCGAATGGCAAAAGGTGCTCGAGCAACATAACACCGAGATGAGAAGCATTGCTTCTTACAATGAGGAGCTTGAAGCAAAAGTTGAAGAACTGAAACAAGAGCTTGTTGCTTCCTCTACTTCTTATTCTCAAAAAGAAGAAGTGCTCCTCAAACAAGTGAGAGATGCCCATGCTGGCCAAAGGGATGCCGAAGACAGGCTCGAAGTGCAGAAAAGAATTAGCGAGGGCTATGTCGCTGACATTGAAGAGCTTCGGAAGAAGAATAACTACCAAGAGGCGGAGATCCAAATGCTTAAGCTTCAACTTTCTAAAGTTGAAATGGAGCGTGATGAGGCCGTTGTCGGCAAAATTGCAGCTGAAGAAGCTCACGAGGCAACGAGAGCCAACATCAGCTCAACATTATTTGATTTCTATCTGCATAGCATCTTGGGGCGCGGTAGCCTTGCCTTCCTAGGCCCCAAGTGTGAAATTACACTAGCTGAAGTTTGGGAGGCAGCACTCGATATGCTCGGTGGTAAAAGCGCTGGCTACGCTGAGTCAGCTCTTGAAGAGCATTATCTTGATGATGATGCTCGTGCCGCTCTTGCCAAGGGGAGAGAACAGCTTGCAAGATTACGGGCCGAAACAGCAGCAGGAGAATATTCAGGAAAAAATCACCTCAACTATTCCAATTCAACCTTCTCCTTCAGCCGAAATTGACATTATCGGTTCTAGTTCTCATTCCCCATCTCCTACTAATGTAACAGCCCGAGTTTTTTTGGCTATTTATTTTATTTTAATTATTTAAATTTGAAATATATTTTTATATAAATGGTGTTTACCAGAATAGTTTAAATTTTTTATCGGAGATATGTTTTTTTTTATATAAAATTGTATATGACAATATAATTAAATAATAACTGTGAAAATTTAAGCTATGTTTGAACACGGAAATTTCGCGTTTGAAAGACGCGTCAAATTTTAGGGTATAAACAGCGTAATAAAACGTGTGTTTTTAAAATGTTATTTTTATGAAAATTTTTGATGTTTTAGACTGCGTCTGTTTAACGTAGTGTAAAAATCATGTTTTCAAATTTTTCTGAAGAAAAAAAAATATCAGTCAGTAATTTTATGGTAACCGGTACTTTGTTAACTAACAGTCTGAGTTTGTATAAATTTGTATACGTTTCTTATGACAAAATTTACCATTTGCAATTAATGTTTTCAAACTAAAAATCAAGTTTATAAACTCAAATGGAATCACACATGATACGTGTAACGTTCGACCTATACTTTCCTCTGTTTGCAAGCAAATCAGTTGCTTAGATCACGCAGTCTACATCAAAACAATAGATATGAAAAAATTTGAGTCAGAGTAGATATCAATTCCCCTTGTTTATTTCCTCAATCACGTGTACAAGCAATTATCTTATAAAACTGAAAAGCATTGATCTGGCCTTGATGGTATCAGCTACATTTTTTATCTCTCGGCCTTCCCCTATTTATTTCGAGTTTTAATTCTTTGAAACTGAAAAGGGAAATCACGCAAGCTTTAAAAGTAGAAGGTAATGTGCATTTTTTTTTCCTCTGACTCGATCTCATCAGCTATCAAACTTAAATCATGCATTTATATTTTAACTGATGAATATATCACGTTTACACTTTGTAAACTGATACATTCTCTTTCCTTGATCAAGTTCAAACCTGGAAAACCCTTCATTTCCATTCTTCTTTGCACAGATCAGCGCGTGCATTTATTTGGTGATAAACATGCAAGTTATGCCAATATCCCTCGGCTTCTCTTTAAAATTCATATGAATTTATTTTAAGAAACCGATGCTTTCAATTCTTTTTCTCTCCTTTAATTCGCATACGGCCTATATACATGTATTTACCACTCCATCATTTTCTCTCCTGGATCTCACTATCTCTGGCTTCATCCCATTCCTCTGCTCAGATCCCATCAGGTAAGCTATATTCCATTTCTTTTCTTTTTTTTCTAAGTCCTCTCTGTTAGTTGCTTTGCTCGGCCATTTTTTTTTCCCACAGTGTTGCCTGTAGGCATATAGGATGGTAGTTGGGTATGTTAGGATCTGTAGATGATTTACCATCATTTGAAAGCATAAGTCTATAGCTAAAGTTGTTTAGGCATGAGTCTGGAAAGTTGTTTTGAATTGAAGTATGAAACAAATATTGTAAGACCAGTTTGAAAAGGGGCAGTAGAAGGTGAACACTAATAATTGAATCTAGTTGAAACATATTAGGCAACAGGCAAACTGACAATTGGGATTTCTAGGTGAAAACTGAGAAAGTTGTGATAGAAGTGAGATCTGAGTTGATAGGAATGATGGGCAGAGACAAACAGTAATGCAAAGATATTAAAACATGGCATATAGGATGTGAGTTTCTAGATCTCATTCATAGAGAAGAAGTCTGCATATATAAATTGGGTAATAGGCTGATATCACTGTTTATGTGGGCACTAAGTTGCATTTACAGTCTGCAGTCTCATAGTAGGCTATACATCTGAGTTGATAGCAAAGTTGTTATGAGGATTTAAGTTGCATAAGCATAGTGTCTGCACGTGTAAATAGACTATACACATTTAGTATCACTATGTGCATATATGTGTCAGTAAAACCTGGTTTGTTCAGCCAAGCCCGAGGTAGGTTATCTGATTTAGTGTATTTGATGCCAGAAGAGGATAGGAGAAATCTGTAGTTAGAAAGGATGAGGTGTTTTGAAGTGCAGACCCAAGTGTGCATCTGTGCACATGTACACGGCAAACACCATGAATAAGCTGACATGAGAGTTTGTTAGAAGCTGGAGCTTGTTAAGAGGGTATGGATCACTGATTTGTTTTAGTGAAGAGTGGAGTTGATAGATGCTAGTAAATAGAAATAGGCAGTGTTGGTGATTGATGTGGAATTGAAGGAGTGGTTTTGCTGTGAAAGCCTGGGAAGCTAGCTTGTTTTGGTTAAGTTCTATTGCAAATATGAGAGATGTAAGTAAGGAATGGTTGTCTGCATATAAAAATTCAAAGTGGCAGTGCATATCTTTGTATCCCAGACTGCATATTTCCAGTATGCACATCTGTGCATGGCTGTGGCAAAAGAAGATGGAGATGTTGGGGTGTGTGCACGTGTACATATTGTATCACTGTGTACATGTGTTGAAAACTGACAGAAGTGGAGATTGATGACTGGAGTGGTGCTAAACAAAGAAGAGGTGGGTAGTTACTCAAGTTTAGTAGGCATAGCTGTTTCAAATACTTCACTGAGGAGGTTGTAAATTTGTCTCGAAGCAGAGACATTGCTGACTCGAAGTCTTGGATGGAATTGCTCGAAGCAAGTGTATGTTTTCCTCGAAGCAGTTGTGTGAGACTCGGTGTAGTTGTAGTAGGGTGGGGTTTATGCCTGGCACAGTCTCAAGACCGGGGAAGTTTTATGAAGAGGTATTAATGGTGAAGCAGGGATGTACAACTAGGTGTAGACCTGAACTAAAGTTGAATGAAAAAAAAAAAAAAAATTTCTAAGTTGAACTGGGAAAGTGGTAATAGTGGCATCTGAGTTTAATAATGTAGGCTGTTTTGGTGTAAGCTTTCGAAAAGTATATATGAATGAAGTAGGATATATGAAGGAAGTATGTGGTGGTTATGGGTTAGTTTGAGCGTGCATGTACACAGATGTAGTTGATATTCATGGAGTTGAATCTGATTTTGGCATCAGTAGAAAATGATTGTTGTATGTTAGGCGTGAGTTCAGGTAGAAGAAAAGGTGCGTACACGGGTACATATAGGTATCACTGTGTGCACATGCATATCATGGCATATAGTAGAGAGACTTTTCCCCTATTGCTTAGTTTATCTTTAGGAAATTTTATCATAGTTTAGTGGTAACACGGTTCACGGATTTGGGTTTTATTTTGGGAAAATTTACACGGGGGGAGTGGTCGAGCAAGTCAACCAAATTTTCGTTCTATCTAAAAATTTCTTTGACCATAAAATCTAAAGTCGCATTTCAATATTTTGAATTTTGTTCTAGATCTAAATCTAGGCGACGCCCGAGAAATTTTATCGTTACCCTCTGTTACTCTTTACCGGTGAATCGTCGTTTTGAAATTCAAAGTTTCTGCAACGTCCAGGTGAGTATTTCTCACCAGACCTACGTATTTATATTTTGTAATTTTTTCGCAAGTGTATGTGTAAAATTTTATTTCACTATTATCTGTCTGTAGGGTGATATAAAATGATGAACCCCATTTAAATTGACACCTCATCAGTTATTTATATGTTATATTATATCTGCAGTTATATTATATTATTGTTATTTACTGCTTAAATCACACTGCAAGTTCCCTGTTAATTTAGATTGTATGGGCTGAAATGATAGGCCTAAATGATTATTATTATTCATTTATTCTGTTAACTACTGTAAATTAACTTGGGATTGCGGGTTTGAAATGATAGAACCCGGGGTTTTATAAATTGCGGGTTTGAAATGATAGAACCCGGGGTTTTATAAATTACGGTTTGAAATGATATAAATCCGTATCACTTGACCTAGGCTAGAAAACTATATACAGGCACGTGGTTCTTATAATATTTTCTGAAATATTTAAAATTATTTTGGAAGTTAAATATTTGATATAAGATTTTTAAAGGATTTTATTTGTTTTTTTTTTTGAATAAGTTATAGATGTTAATAAATAAATAAATATTTGAATAAAATTTTGGAATATAACTTATTTTGGAAATTCTGGATTTTGAAAGAATAAGTTTTCAGTTTATAAATAAATAAATAAATAAGTTAAGTTTTGGAAAATCTTAAGATATGATATTTATAACTGGATTTTTTCCTTAATAAATTTAAGATGAATATTCTAGTATTAAGTAAATTTTGAAAATATTTAATGGCTAAAATTTGGAGTTTTATTTTTTTTGAATTTATGGGAATATTCGAGACTAAATAATAAAACATTGATTTGTTGAAAGAATAAAATCCAAACTTAGTTTTGAATAGTAAATACTCCAATTGGATATATATATATATATATATATAGGAATTGTAATAGCTTGGGAACATAAAGTGATATTTAAATTTTGGTTTAAAACTTTAAGTAAAGAAATATATTGTTAAAGCTATGTAAATTCTCTTCTTTACAAAGTAACCATAAAGTTAACCCATTTATTTTATATACCGTTGAATATCCAAACCATTGTGTTTGGGAGTTATGGTTTAAAAGTAAATTTCCAAAATATTATGTTTCGAAGATATAATTCAAATATTTGGTTTCCAGATATTATAAATTTTAAGCAGTATGGTTTTGGAAAAGAATTATATTTGAATATAACGATATCCTATTGTTTTGGTTTTAAAATGATATCGTATTTATAATTTGAAATGGAAATGATTATTCTGGTTTTAAAGAATAAACTGTTTTTAAATGGCCACGGGTTATAATAATGTTTGGTTGGCAAAGAGACCGGGATCGGATATGGACATACTCTCTGTCGATACCGAAAACCACTTTGACTAACCGTGTACGCGGTGGAGATTCCAGAATGAAGTAGGTTGGTGGTGACGGTTTCTTGAAAGGTATATACGTGGACCCGACTCCCGTGAGTTGGCATAAGGTGGCTAAAACAGGAGCGATTCTCGGATTAATGAGGTAGCTCCTCTGATCGAACGCACTTCTTCGTATACCATTCTATTACTCTTGTGATTGTTTGGGTGCACCCTTGATTTGGGAGTGTTGTTCGAGGTGGGCGGTTGCTGCGGCTTCTCGTTACCACCGGTCCGGATAGCAATTGGTATATCTACCCTGGCATTGCCTAGTTGTGCCGTGTCACCTACCATATCGAGCCTTGTACGAGTTTGGTTTTCTCCCGTAGCCCGTGTGGTATCCTCTAGTTGCTTCCCGATCAGGAGGAGCTATGATATTGGATGGACTACTGGGACTATTACGTGTTAAGGGCTATATGGGTAACCCCTTAATGCTAAGAAATAAGTATGTTTACTTTATAAATAGACACTATTATAATAGCGCAATATACTACATAGTAAATAGTTTAACGGATCCTTAGAGGATGGGCGGTCCCAAGCATCCTTTAAGTTACTTGCTATATATTACAGTACACTTGATTTAGCTTACATTATATAAGTATGTATGTCCTGACTCGAGTGTTTGTTTTATTGTACGCTCGGGTCAGCCTGAGTTGCAGCTTCAGTTTCTTCTCCGTAGCTAGGACACTCAGTAGATCATTCGTGCTGTTGGAAGTTGATTCAGCCTTTATCCTTTCTGGAATTCAAGACTTTGAAGACTCTATCTCTATTTATGTCTTAACATTGTATTGAGTATTATAGACAATGTAAGTTCTGTTTTGTAAAAGTTATATCAGTGGCTTCATGAACCACTAAATTTTTAATTTCCGCTGCGAGATTCTGATATCTGTGTCTGCCACTGCACTCGGTGCAACATGATAGGGGGTTCTCGCTTCCTGGTTTGGGTAGCGAACGGTTGACTCTTACTCCTACATGTCCTCGTGGAGGTTGGTGGTGTAGTCGAGAGGCTAGCCGTAAAGGCAGAACAGAGGTACCGTTGTATGCTACGGTGGGTGTTACCCCACTGGCGCGGCCCGTTACATTTGGTATCAGAGCTTTGGCTCTAGGCAAAACTTAGAATGTATGGTAAATTTGATTTACAGAATCACGTTCATTCGAGATTGAACCACTTTCTTTTCAAATTTTTGGAACATCCCCTATGGTTTCAAAGTTCATTCGTGTCCCTCATTTTTCATCTTCTTTAGATTCTGGAGTGTCCCATAACTCCACTTCGGATGATCTTCATAGTGAATTGGCGGTCTCGCCATTGTTCTAAGTAAAGGGGTGAAACTCCTTTACCATTAGCATTGATTCACCAGGGATTTATATTTATCATCGGTTTATATGCTAGTATCTTTGATTATTCTGAACTCTATCTCTTCAGATCAATGTAGATTTAACCCAACCACATCGATCTGACTCTTTAAGTCACGGTTGACCCAGTCTAGGTGTCCGCGATTTATATAAACTTACCCAGTTTCCTTATTCTGATTTTTAATCATCAGATCTCCTGATTCCAACTTATCTTGAATTCTATTTGATTTGAGTTCATTAAAATGGAGTCTCTATCCTTGTTTTGAAAAATTTTATTCCTATATTTGAAAATAAAATCTAATATTATATATAAGTATGATTTTCAGAATTGTATAATTAATTTAACTAGTTGTCAAAAAGATAATAGTTTTGATTTTATTTATGGTTTTGTAAGATAGGTATTTTGTCTAGAATAAAAATTTGAATATAAACAATGGGTATAAATTAATTTAGAAACAGAAATGAATCTAAAACAAGAACTTGAGAATTCAATTTCTGATGATTTCAAACCTTGGGTTTAAAAAGTTTTAAAGGATATATTATTTAGAGTATTTTTATAGAAATTTGTTTCCAAAGAAATTTTAAAATTAGTGCTTTTCTCTTTGTCGCTGGAAAATAATTTCGGTGATGACTGCAGCATCATCGACATTCATTTTCGAGTTCGGAGTGAAAAGACCATTCTGTAGTCTGGCTACAGTGTTACCTTGAAAATTTAATTGATTTGAATTTCTAAAGTATGACTTAATATATTTAGATATATAATTAAAATTGATTTGACATATTATGTATATATGGCTATCTATCTCTAAATGGGTTGAAGGGAATCAGAAATTTAATTCTTAAAATTTACCTTAAGAGAAATTTCAATAAAAGGAAAATAAAATTTTGAATAAGAATTTCCAACTGGAGATAATTGAATTTGAAAGTTTTAGTTGTATAATACTCAATTTCATTTCAAAATAACTTACCTTGATTTTCAAAAGTTAACAATGAAATTGGATAATATATAATATAAAAGATTTTATAAATAAAATTTGAGTGGTTATAATAAATGTTATACACTTAAATTTTAGTTATAAAAGATTAATAGAGGTAAATAAGGAAAAAGAAATTTAAGGAATCTTATTTAAAATAACTTAACAATCAAATTTGATTTAATAAGGAACCTTAAATCTAACCAGTAAATCCTAATAATTCCTGAGAAGAATATGTTTGTAAAATATTGAAGAAATACTTTGTAGTAAGGATTTATAGTTTAATTGATATCTTAATGAATAGAGAAATTTGATTGTTATGATAAATATTTCATTCAGGAAATAGACATGTCTTGAAAAATGGATAATTATGATTAAGATGTATTTTAATATCACTAAAATTTGATAATTGAGAATTGGTTTTCAAATGGAAATTTCAAGTGTAACTTATTAAAGGAATATCTTAATTATAAAATAGGTATTTTAAATAAAGTGTTAGGTTATTGCTAAATCAAGAGTTAAGTAGAATAATGAATTGATTGGAAAATACTATTATATCTACCGTAGCATATTATAAATGCTGCTGTTTTTAAAAAATAAAATGTTTTGAAAATTTTATAATTGAATAAATGAACCTTAAAATATTTCAACTTTGAAATGAGTATTATTTGGCATTGAATTTAAAAGGTATAAATGAAGATTATTTTAAAAAGTGCTATGATTTTAGTAATATGATTTCCAGATGATGATATCTATAAATTTTAACGACCTTCAAAGTATTATAATCTCAAAAGCATTATGATTTCAAATTTATTATCTTATTTTGTTTATGAACTATTTTTAAGTGTCCCTGGTTTCCCTATCTGCTACAGAATGGGGAGGCGATTGCTTCTACCACCTATTTAGGAATCTTTCAATAATCTTTGAAACCTTTGTTACTCATCGAGACCTAAGCACCGTTTATCACCCATGGACTGACGGTCAAACTGAAGAGTAGAACCGATTCTGGAGGATCTTCTTCGTGTTTCAAATCCGGAACTATTCGTTTAAGATTCTTGTTTGTCTAGCTTATCCTCTTTTGATTCTTTTCCTTTCGTTCCTTTTCGAGGACGAAAAGTTCTTAAGTGGGGGAGAGTGTAACAGCCCGAGTTTTTTTGGCTATTTATTTTATTTTAATTATTTAAATTTGAAATATATTTTTATATAAATGGTGTTTACCAGAATAGTTTAAATTTTTTATCGGAGATATGTTTTTTTTTATATAAAATTGTATATGACAATATAATTAAATAATAACTGTGAAAATTTAAGCTATGTTTGAACACGGAAATTTCGCGTTTGAAAGACGCGTCAAATTTTAGGGTATAAACAGCGTAATAAAACGTGTGTTTTTAAAATGTTATTTTTATGAAAATTTTTGATGTTTTAGACTGCGTCTGTTTAACGTAGTGTAAAAATCATGTTTTCAAATTTTTCTGAAGAAAAAAAAATATCAGTCAGTAATTTTATGGTAACCGGTACTTTGTTAACTAACAGTCTGAGTTTGTATAAATTTGTATACGTTTCTTATGACAAAATTTACCATTTGCAATTAATGTTTTCAAACTAAAAATCAAGTTTATAAACTCAAATGGAATCACACATGATACGTGTAACGTTCGACCTATACTTTCCTCTGTTTGCAAGCAAATCAGTTGCTTAGATCACGCAGTCTACATCAAAACAATAGATATGAAAAAATTTGAGTCAGAGTAGATATCAATTCCCCTTGTTTATTTCCTCAATCACGTGTACAAGCAATTATCTTATAAAACTGAAAAGCATTGATCTGGCCTTGATGGTATCAGCTACATTTTTTATCTCTCGGCCTTCCCCTATTTATTTCGAGTTTTAATTCTTTGAAACTGAAAAGGGAAATCACGCAAGCTTTAAAAGTAGAAGGTAATGTGCATTTTTTTTTCCTCTGACTCGATCTCATCAGCTATCAAACTTAAATCATGCATTTATATTTTAACTGATGAATATATCACGTTTACACTTTGTAAACTGATACATTCTCTTTCCTTGATCAAGTTCAAACCTGGAAAACCCTTCATTTCCATTCTTCTTTGCACAGATCAGCGCGTGCATTTATTTGGTGATAAACATGCAAGTTATGCCAATATCCCTCGGCTTCTCTTTAAAATTCATATGAATTTATTTTAAGAAACCGATGCTTTCAATTCTTTTTCTCTCCTTTAATTCGCATACGGCCTATATACATGTATTTACCACTCCATCATTTTCTCTCCTGGATCTCACTATCTCTGGCTTCATCCCATTCCTCTGCTCAGATCCCATCAGGTAAGCTATATTCCATTTCTTTTCTTTTTTTTCTAAGTCCTCTCTGTTAGTTGCTTTGCTCGGCCATTTTTTTTTCCCACAGTGTTGCCTGTAGGCATATAGGATGGTAGTTGGGTATGTTAGGATCTGTAGATGATTTACCATCATTTGAAAGCATAAGTCTATAGCTAAAGTTGTTTAGGCATGAGTCTGGAAAGTTGTTTTGAATTGAAGTATGAAACAAATATTGTAAGACCAGTTTGAAAAGGGGCAGTAGAAGGTGAACACTAATAATTGAATCTAGTTGAAACATATTAGGCAACAGGCAAACTGACAATTGGGATTTCTAGGTGAAAACTGAGAAAGTTGTGATAGAAGTGAGATCTGAGTTGATAGGAATGATGGGCAGAGACAAACAGTAATGCAAAGATATTAAAACATGGCATATAGGATGTGAGTTTCTAGATCTCATTCATAGAGAAGAAGTCTGCATATATAAATTGGGTAATAGGCTGATATCACTGTTTATGTGGGCACTAAGTTGCATTTACAGTCTGCAGTCTCATAGTAGGCTATACATCTGAGTTGATAGCAAAGTTGTTATGAGGATTTAAGTTGCATAAGCATAGTGTCTGCACGTGTAAATAGACTATACACATTTAGTATCACTATGTGCATATATGTGTCAGTAAAACCTGGTTTGTTCAGCCAAGCCCGAGGTAGGTTATCTGATTTAGTGTATTTGATGCCAGAAGAGGATAGGAGAAATCTGTAGTTAGAAAGGATGAGGTGTTTTGAAGTGCAGACCCAAGTGTGCATCTGTGCACATGTACACGGCAAACACCATGAATAAGCTGACATGAGAGTTTGTTAGAAGCTGGAGCTTGTTAAGAGGGTATGGATCACTGATTTGTTTTAGTGAAGAGTGGAGTTGATAGATGCTAGTAAATAGAAATAGGCAGTGTTGGTGATTGATGTGGAATTGAAGGAGTGGTTTTGCTGTGAAAGCCTGGGAAGCTAGCTTGTTTTGGTTAAGTTCTATTGCAAATATGAGAGATGTAAGTAAGGAATGGTTGTCTGCATATAAAAATTCAAAGTGGCAGTGCATATCTTTGTATCCCAGACTGCATATTTCCAGTATGCACATCTGTGCATGGCTGTGGCAAAAGAAGATGGAGATGTTGGGGTGTGTGCACGTGTACATATTGTATCACTGTGTACATGTGTTGAAAACTGACAGAAGTGGAGATTGATGACTGGAGTGGTGCTAAACAAAGAAGAGGTGGGTAGTTACTCAAGTTTAGTAGGCATAGCTGTTTCAAATACTTCACTGAGGAGGTTGTAAATTTGTCTCGAAGCAGAGACATTGCTGACTCGAAGTCTTGGATGGAATTGCTCGAAGCAAGTGTATGTTTTCCTCGAAGCAGTTGTGTGAGACTCGGTGTAGTTGTAGTAGGGTGGGGTTTATGCCTGGCACAGTCTCAAGACCGGGGAAGTTTTATGAAGAGGTATTAATGGTGAAGCAGGGATGTACAACTAGGTGTAGACCTGAACTAAAGTTGAATGAAAAAAAAAAAAAAATTTCTAAGTTGAACTGGGAAAGTGGTAATAGTGGCATCTGAGTTTAATAATGTAGGCTGTTTTGGTGTAAGCTTTCGAAAAGTATATATGAATGAAGTAGGATATATGAAGGAAGTATGTGGTGGTTATGGGTTAGTTTGAGCGTGCATGTACACAGATGTAGTTGATATTCATGGAGTTGAATCTGATTTTGGCATCAGTAGAAAATGATTGTTGTATGTTAGGCGTGAGTTCAGGTAGAAGAAAAGGTGCGTACACGGGTACATATAGGTATCACTGTGTGCACATGCATATCATGGCATATAGTAGAGAGACTTTTCCCCTATTGCTTAGTTTATCTTTAGGAAATTTTATCATAGTTTAGTGGTAACACGGTTCACGGATTTGGGTTTTATTTTGGGAAAATTTACACGGGGGGAGTGGTCGAGCAAGTCAACCAAATTTTCGTTCTATCTAAAAATTTCTTTGACCATAAAATCTAAAGTCGCATTTCAATATTTTGAATTTTGTTCTAGATCTAAATCTAGGCGACGCCCGAGAAATTTTATCGTTACCCTCTGTTACTCTTTACCGGTGAATCGTCGTTTTGAAATTCAAAGTTTCTGCAACGTCCAGGTGAGTATTTCTCACCAGACCTACGTATTTATATTTTGTAATTTTTTCGCAAGTGTATGTGTAAAATTTTATTTCACTATTATCTGTCTGTAGGGTGATATAAAATGATGAACCCCATTTAAATTGACACCTCATCAGTTATTTATATGTTATATTATATCTGCAGTTATATTATATTATTGTTATTTACTGCTTAAATCACACTGCAAGTTCCCTGTTAATTTAGATTGTATGGGCTGAAATGATAGGCCTAAATGATTATTATTATTCATTTATTCTGTTAACTACTGTAAATTAACTTGGGATTGCGGGTTTGAAATGATAGAACCCGGGGTTTTATAAATTGCGGGTTTGAAATGATAGAACCCGGGGTTTTATAAATTACGGTTTGAAATGATATAAATCCGTATCACTTGACCTAGGCTAGAAAACTATATACAGGCACGTGGTTCTTATAATATTTTCTGAAATATTTAAAATTATTTTGGAAGTTAAATATTTGATATAAGATTTTTAAAGGATTTTATTTGTTTTTTTTTTTGAATAAGTTATAGATGTTAATAAATAAATAAATATTTGAATAAAATTTTGGAATATAACTTATTTTGGAAATTCTGGATTTTGAAAGAATAAGTTTTCAGTTTATAAATAAATAAATAAATAAGTTAAGTTTTGGAAAATCTTAAGATATGATATTTATAACTGGATTTTTTCCTTAATAAATTTAAGATGAATATTCTAGTATTAAGTAAATTTTGAAAATATTTAATGGCTAAAATTTGGAGTTTTATTTTTTTTGAATTTATGGGAATATTCGAGACTAAATAATAAAACATTGATTTGTTGAAAGAATAAAATCCAAACTTAGTTTTGAATAGTAAATACTCCAATTGGATATATATATATATATATATATATATATATATAGGAATTGTAATAGCTTGGGAACATAAAGTGATATTTAAATTTTGGTTTAAAACTTTAAGTAAAGAAATATATTGTTAAAGCTATGTAAATTCTCTTCTTTACAAAGTAACCATAAAGTTAACCCATTTATTTTATATACCGTTGAATATCCAAACCATTGTGTTTGGGAGTTATGGTTTAAAAGTAAATTTCCAAAATATTATGTTTCGAAGATATAATTCAAATATTTGGTTTCCAGATATTATAAATTTTAAGCAGTATGGTTTTGGAAAAGAATTATATTTGAATATAACGATATCCTATTGTTTTGGTTTTAAAATGATATCGTATTTATAATTTGAAATGGAAATGATTATTCTGGTTTTAAAGAATAAACTGTTTTTAAATGGCCACGGGTTATAATAATGTTTGGTTGGCAAAGAGACCGGGATCGGATATGGACATACTCTCTGTCGATACCGAAAACCACTTTGACTAACCGTGTACGCGGTGGAGATTCCAGAATGAAGTAGGTTGGTGGTGACGGTTTCTTGAAAGGTATATACGTGGACCCGACTCCCGTGAGTTGGCATAAGGTGGCTAAAACAGGAGCGATTCTCGGATTAATGAGGTAGCTCCTCTGATCGAACGCACTTCTTCGTATACCATTCTATTACTCTTGTGATTGTTTGGGTGCACCCTTGATTTGGGAGTGTTGTTCGAGGTGGGCGGTTGCTGCGGCTTCTCGTTACCACCGGTCCGGATAGCAATTGGTATATCTACCCTGGCATTGCCTAGTTGTGCCGTGTCACCTACCATATCGAGCCTTGTACGAGTTTGGTTTTCTCCCGTAGCCCGTGTGGTATCCTCTAGTTGCTTCCCGATCAGGAGGAGCTATGATATTGGATGGACTACTGGGACTATTACGTGTTAAGGGCTATATGGGTAACCCCTTAATGCTAAGAAATAAGTATGTTTACTTTATAAATAGACACTATTATAATAGCGCAATATACTACATAGTAAATAGTTTAACGGATCCTTAGAGGATGGGCGGTCCCAAGCATCCTTTAAGTTACTTGCTATATATTACAGTACACTTGATTTAGCTTACATTATATAAGTATGTATGTCCTGACTCGAGTGTTTGTTTTATTGTACGCTCGGGTCAGCCTGAGTTGCAGCTTCAGTTTCTTCTCCGTAGCTAGGACACTCAGTAGATCATTCGTGCTGTTGGAAGTTGATTCAGCCTTTATCCTTTCTGGAATTCAAGACTTTGAAGACTCTATCTCTATTTATGTCTTAACATTGTATTGAGTATTATAGACAATGTAAGTTCTGTTTTGTAAAAGTTATATCAGTGGCTTCATGAACCACTAAATTTTTAATTTCCGCTGCGAGATTCTGACATCTGTGTATGTGATTCTGTGATTTATTTATTGTATATTCTGAGTTTTGCCAAATTTATTCTACAACGCAGTATTCTGAACAATTCAAAGTCCGACATGTGCGGATGCGAAGGGTTGAAAATACTGGGTCGTTACAACTAAAGTCACCATTGATATTGCAAGCATACAAGGTGGAGATGAGGGCGGCGAGAGTGCCGAGGCACAGGCTTACGAAGTTGACGTCAGGGAACCGACTTCTGCAGGTAACCCTACTGACAATCTTGCCCAAGTAGACAGCTCATCTGTTTCTTATGAACTTGATGGGCTTTTTGACTACTTCTTGAATCTCAGCGAACCTTTATCTCCGTTTTTTGCTGACTTAAACTTTTTTCCTTCTGTAGAGAAAACGTCGGGCACTGTTCAGGCTTCTCCTCCTCCAATTATTCCTTCTCCGCCTCCTAAGGTCACCCCTCCTTCTGCTTCGCAACCCGGGTCACAGGAAGAGCAAATAGAAGCCCTTCACGGCTTAGATGATCCCGTTGCTTCTCAAGATCCGAAAGGAGAAGAAACTGAAGGAAGCGAAAGGACGCCAGAACCCACTGGCTCCGACGCTGAACCGTTATCCAAACTTCTTTCTCCAGGGAGTGGGCCTTCCTCCAAGAAGAGAGGGAAGCAGGGAGTTTCCAAGAAGAAGAATAAGAAGGAATCTTTAACTGGCGAAGAAGAGACGGAAGAAAGTCCGTTCGAGCCTCTTTCTCCTTCATCCCCTACCCTTACAAGCCGACCTAAAAAGTTGGTCATTCGGCCAGGTGCGGGCTCGAAAGGTGGGTGGAAGCAGAAATGATGGCTCTGGTTCTGTGGCTTTCATATCGCTTTTTTGCCTTTTTTGCATGCAATGACCGGAAATTGTGCGGGTACCGGCCCCCCGCTTTTCTTTTGTTGGAACCTGTACCTGAATATAAAATAGTGTTGAATAAAATGATTCTTTTTCTTTGTATAAACTTCTGTCTATATCTGAGAATGCATTTACTATTCATTTTTGTACAAGTTTCTTTGTACGATATTGCAGTGAGCTTGTGGTATATATTGTTCGAGCGCAATTTTACCGATGTAGTTACGCCATGCTGCCCCTATACCATAAGCCCATTGTAATATTTTATTTTATGAGGAACTTGTGCTTTCATTTTTTAGAGAATAATTATTCCACATTTGGAGGAATATGATTTCATTAAAAAATAGAGCACAAATAAGTTTCTACGCTTCAACTTTCGAAGATATCACTCTTTATTTTGTGCATATACACATTTTATTGAATGAAATCTTCTATGTGGCAAAGCGGGTATTTGTAAAGTACTTAAACTTCTTTTTGAGGAAGATAATTTTCTAGAACAAGTAATTCACTCTTCCTTTGAAAGTTAAAGTGTGCTCTTAATGAGGATTTTTTTTACTTGCCACAGTAAAGGGCTTTTTGATTTTTGTTTCTTTGAAAAGTTGCACCTCTGAGGAAGACTTTTTCACCTTTCAACACTTGGAAGTTTTACTTCAATCTTGGTGAAACGTGTGCCTCCGAAGAGGTCTTTTCTGCTTGATTGTGCCTCCGGGAGGAGGTCTTTTCATTTCTGCCTCTGGGAAGAGGTCTTTCTGTCTTATTGTGCCACTGGGAAGAGGTCTTTCTGTTTCTGCCCCTTGGGAGAGGCTCTCTGTTTTTTTTTTGTTTTTTTTTAGTTTTTTAGCATTTCATCTCCGGTGAAGTGAAACTTTGAAGAGCGGTTGTTACACTTCAACTCCTGGCGAAATGGGCCTCCGAAGAGGGCTTTTATTTTGTTTTACATTTCAACTCTGGTGAAGTGAAATTCCGAAGAGCGGTTGTAACACTTCAACTCCTGGTGAAATGGGCCTCCGAAGAGGGCTTTTATTTTGTTTTACATTTCAACTCCGGTGAAGTGAAATTCCGAAGAGCGGTTGTAACACTTCAACTCCTGGTGAAATGGGCCTCCGAAGAGGGCTTTTATTTTGTTTTACATTTCAACTCTGGTGAAGTGAAATTCCGAAGAGCGGTTGTAACACTTCAACTCCTGGTGAAATGGGCCTCCGAAGAGGGCTTTTATTTTGTTTTACATTTCAACTCTGGTGAAGTGAAATTCCAAAGAGCGGTTGTAACACTTCAACTCCTGGTGAGATGGGCCTCCGAAGATTGCCTGGAAGTTACTCTCTCATGGTTGGACGGTCATGACTCCTCCAATCTTTTTGGTTGAGTAGAGAACTTTCTTTTTTGCGGCATATGCTTCGTTAGAGGTCTTTATCCTCCGAAGAGTTGTGCCTCCGAAGAGGACTTGTGCCTCCGAAGAGGGCTTTAGTTGTTCCTTGTCCACTTGCTTATGCCTTTTTTGTGATCCTCTATTTTTTTTTAAGCTTGCACTCCCTTCTCTTACAAGTAATTTGTTTAATCCAAAGAAGCGTACTTCATTGCTAGGCCAGTTCACGAGAACGGACATAAGCTTCTTAATCGGATGTTTGTTTGTTCAAACTTCTCAATTTATTAGCTAAAGCCCGTTTTCGACGAAATCATTGACCGTTCAATTGAAGCTCTTCTTATCTAGGATTTAAGCTCGGGAATTTTGTGACTTGGAATTTGTTTGTTGAATGATAACAAGAATCACTTGGTCTTGTAATGTGCAAGTTTTGTTTTCGTTGCCTGCAAACATTTAAATCGACATTTCAGTAATACATTTAATGTACTTTTCATATCGAAAATAAAGCAAACGTGTAATAATAATAAGGAACACAAGATTTATAGTGGTTCGGCCAAGAATTTGAGCCTACATCCACTTTATAGTCTTTCATTATTCACTTGCATCGGTTTTACAATCGCTTTCAATTACAGGAATCATACATTCATAATTCTTTTTACAATATTTCAACAAAGCTATTAAGTAAAGTATGGACGCAAGTGATTGTTGTTCCAAGCTCTTGGAATTTGATCTCCTTCGACAGTAGTGAGTTTGAATGTGCCGTCAAGAAGCTTCTGACCTATGACATATGGTCCTTCCCAATTTGGCCCAAACACACCTGTCGCTGTCATAATTCTCTTTAGGACTAGATCTCCAATTTCAAAGCTGCGTTGGCGAACTTTGGAATTGAAATGTCTGGCTATCCTTTGCCGATGAGATGCGATTCTGAGCTCAGCCTCTTCTCTTTTTTCATCAAGGAGATCTAGTGCCTCAAGCTGTAGTTTTTCATTCTCCGCTTGATTGAAATGGATTCTTCTATGTGAAGGGACTTTTGTTTCTACCGGAATCGTTGCCTTTGATCCGTATGCCAATGAAAACGGAGTATGCCCAGTCGCAGTTTTGTGGGTAGTTCTGTATGCCCATAGTGCTAGTGGTAGCTTATCGACCCAACCTCCTGTCGCTCTTTCAAGCTGCTTCTTGATGGTTGACTTGATAATTTTATTTACTGCTTCCACCTGCCCGTTTGCCTGCGGATGAGCTACTGCTGAGAAGCTTTTTTGGATTTTGAATTGTTTGCAAAAATCTTGGAATTCTTCACTTTCGAACTGAGTACCATTGCCTGTAATTATTTTTTAAGGCACACCATATCTGCAAATGATACTTTTAGTCACAAAACTTATCATCTTTTTTGAGGTGATAGTAGCCAGTGGTTCAGCTTCTGCCCACTTAGTAAAATAATCTACAGCAACAATGGCATATTTAATTCCAGATTTGGCAGTTGGTAACGGTCCTACAAGGTCTATCCCCTATATTGTAAACGGCCATGGACTGACCATTTGTGTGAGTTCAGTGGAAGGAGCTCTAGGAATTTTGGCGAATCTTTGGCATCTGTCGCATTTTCGGGAATAGTCTGCTGCATCTCGATTAATTTCTGGCCAAAAATATCCGTATCGGAGAATCTTTTTCGCTAAAGTTTGACCACCTAAATGATCACCACATTCTCCCCCATGCACCTCAGCTAGGATTGTTTTGGACTCTTCCCTGGATACACATCGAAGTAACGGCATTGAGAATCCCCGTCTGTATAACTGGCCATCCTGGACTATATAGCGAGAGGCTTTCCTTAGTAGCTTCTTTCGTTCTTTTGAATTTTCCGGTAAAGAGCCATTGAGCAGATATTCTGTTATTGGTGTCATCCATGATTCTTGCTCTTGAGACACGCTCATGATCCAATCAATATCCATCTCATCAATGCTTAGAGTCGACAGGACCTCCACTGAGTTAACCCCAGAAATTGAGCTTCGCCTGTGCTAGAGTACTTTGCTAGAGAATCTGCTTTCATGTTTTCTTCTCGAGGAATATGACTTATCATGTAATGATCGAAATCACCTAGGAGTTTCCAAGCCTTTGACAAGTAGGCGGGCAGATTTCCCCCTTTCGCTTGGAATTCCTTCTTGACTTGGCATACAATAAGCTGAGAATCACTGAAGATCTGTAACGCTTGGATGTTTAGTTCTTTAGCAATCCTTAAGCCAGCGATAAGGGCTTTGTATTCTGCTTCATTGTTTGGTGAAGGAAATTCCAATCTTAGTGCATAGCATAATGATCGACCTTCAGGGGTCTCAAGTACAACTCCGGCTCCAGAACAATAGTCGTTTCTCGCGCCATCGACATATAACTTCCATTGGATTGGGGAACGTCGATCGTTTCGTCCTCACTGTTACCCTTATCTGTGAATTCTACGATGAAATCTGCTAAAGCTTGTCCGTTGATTGCTTTTCGGGGATGATAAGTGATGTCATATTGACTGAGTTCAATATTCCACTTTAGAAGACGACCCGAAGTCTCAAGGCGAAACAGGACTTGCTTTAAAGGTTGATCAGTGAGGACTCTGTAGGATGAGCTTGGAAATATTGCCTCAACTTCCTGGATGCAAGCAGTAGGCAATAGGCGAGTTTTCCCAACTTAAAGTAATTCATCTCTGCCCCGTTAGTCTTTTGCTGATATAGTAAACTGGATGTTGAATCCTCTTGTCTTCTCGTATCAGCGCTGCACTTAAAGCCTGAGATGATACTGCCAAGTATATAAGAAGATCCTCGCCGTCGCCAGGCCTAGAAAGTATTGGAGGCGTTTCCATATGGCGAATCAATTCATCAAAGGCTTTTTGGCATTCGGGAGTCCAATCGAAGTTTTTCTTTCCTTTCTTTAGGGCGTCAAAGAATGGGATGCATTTTTCTGTGGCTTTGGAAATGAACCGACTCAAGGCGGCGACTTTTCCATTGAGATTTAGCAATTCCCTCTTCGTTCTAGGAGCTTTGACTTCCTTTAAGGCGGTAATTTGAGTTGGACTAGCCTCAATGCCCCTAGCGCTCACGATGAAACCTAAAAACTTTCCGGATTCCACTCCAAATGAACATTTTAAAGGGTTGAGCTTCATTCCGTATTTTCGGAGGACTGTGAACATGTCTGCAAAGTGTTCTATGTGATCCACTGCTTTCTTAGACTTTACTAACATGTCATCGACGTAGACTTCCATAGTCTTGCCCAATTGCGGTTTGAACATAGCATTAACAAGTCTTTGGTATGTTGCTCCTGCATTCTTCAGCCCGAAAGGCATAACTCTGTAGCAGTAAAGACCAACGTCGGTGATAAAGCTCGTGTCCTCCTGATCTGGCTCATGCATCATGATCTGGTTATATCCAAAGTAGGCATCCATAAAAGATAACAATTCGTGTCCCGCTGTTCCGTCTACCAGTTGATCGATCCTGGGTAATGGGAAGCAGTCTTTGGGGCAGGCCTTGTTTAGATCTGAAAAATCGATGCACACTCTCCATTTTCCGTTGGCTTTCTTAACCAGCACTGGATTTGAAACCCAATTCAGATAGGTAGATTCTTTGATAAAATTATTCTCCATGAGCCGATCAACTTCTTCTTTTAACGCTGCTGACCTTTCTGGACCTTGAGTTCTCCTTTTCTGCTTCACAGGTGTAAATTTTGGATCAATATTCAGAGCGTGTACTGCAACTTATGGGGATATTCCGCACATATCGGCATGAGTCCAAGCAAAATCATCCAAATTTGCCTTTAAAAAAGATATTAGGATATTATGAATTGACACATTAAGTTGTGAACCCACATTCAACACCTTGTTTGGGTCCTTTGGGTCAACAGGTACTGGTATTGTCGTTTCCGCTGGTACCACTCTATTCTCCCTGCACTGGCTTTCCTAGGATCCATCTCTTTCCGTGCTCCGCTGTGCTCGCCAGTGCAGGGTCAGCCCTGTAATTGCTACATTGCTGGTTCTTTGATGCGGACTGGGGTTGCCGCATCCTTTCCCATTTCTCTTTTCCTTGTTTCTCGTAGCTCTGTCAGATAACACTCCCGCCCAGCATTTTGATCCCCTTTTATAACTCCCACTCCATTATCTATGGGAAATTTAATGGTGAGGCACCATGGGGCCAGAACAGCTTTGAATGCTGCGAGAGTTGGACGGCCAAGGAAAGCATTATAAGAAGAAAACTCGTCAACAATCACAAAAGTTTGCTTGCGGACCACTTTTCTTTCTCCCTCTCCAAGTTCTACAAGCAAATCAACGGTTCATATCGGCTGTTTTGGCTCCCCAGTGAAGCCAGCGATTTTCTGCGATGATGCTTGCACATCAGCCATAGGGATCTTCATTTGGTCGAATGTTTTCTTGAAGAGGATATTGCAGGATGCGCCACAATCAATGAGAACTCTTCTGACAACAGTTGGCCCGATACCAGCTGAGATGACTAAGGGATCCAAGGTAGGAGCTTCAATACCTGTGGAATCCCTAGCTCTGAACACAATATCATCATTGAAAGTTTTTTGTTGCTTCAGGGGCATAGCACCTTCCAAAACAAATACATCTTCCTCGGTCGGTACATACTTCAAAGCTCGGGTATATCTTTCCATCTCACCCCAGCTCCTGCCTGCTGGATGAGGTCCTCCCGTAATGACATTGATAACAGGCCTTCCGGATTCATGCCCTGCAGTCTTCTCACTTGTCCTGGGTTGATGAGCAGGAGCTCGTTGCCCCTGACTAGTCGAAGCGGGATTGTTGCTATTCTTTTCCACAAATTGTTGCAGCTTGTTTTCCCTTATCAATTCTTCAATCAAAATTTTCAATTGGCGGCATTCATCGGTATCATGACCGGGTTGATTATGGAAGCGGCAAAACTTTCCGCTTTGTACAGCTTTTTTCCCGGTTCTCAGAACGGGAGGTTTAGGATAATCAACAGAATCTTTAGTGGCAAGGTAAACACGCTCCGGCGTATCCGATAAAGGAGTATATTCCGATGGCTTGAAGGAACGAGGCTTCTTCAGATTTTTCTGTTTCTTCCCATCGTTATTTTCCCTTTTCTGTCCTACAGATTCACTCTTGCGTGGAGCAACAATGTTATTTTCATCTTTTTCCAATGCTGCCTTTACCGGTACAGGACGGCTTTTCAGGCGTATGAACTCATCTGCTTTCTTGTAGAATTTTTCAAGAGAATTTGGTTCCTTCATGTTAGGCCATTTTCCAAATTTGCACGACTTGTCGATGGCCCTCATCAGATAGGTCAAGATCATCTGTGGTTCTGCATTGTCTACCTCGGCCAGAGCTATATTAAAGCGATTCAAGAAAGATCTGATAGTTTCACCTGGATTCTGCTATAAACTTGACAACGACATGATATCTTTGGCTTTTGAAGTGTATAGTCTGAACTGCTCCTTGAATTTCCGGGTTAGGTCAGAAAACTGATCTATGGACCAAATTGGTAGCTTGGTGAACCAAAGCAGAGCTACACCTTCCAAATATACAGGAAAATATCGACACTTTATTTCATCAGAAGCTCTGGCACCTGTCATGTGCCAATCATACTTATACAAGAATTCGTTCGGATCACTTGTTCCTTTGTAAGCTGGGATAGTTGGAGGGACGAACTTCCATAGGAACTCAGCCTTTAAGATTCTTTCGGTAAACGGGGTTTTACTTGGAGCGAAACCCCATTCCTTCTCATCTTCATTCCTTTGCATGCTTTCTTTCATGATTTGTCGAACCATTTCAGAAAGATACCCCTCATCATTTCGAGCTTTAGATCCACCAACTTCAGGAAATGTCCGCTCAAAGGGGCTGGCAGCCCTCTCAGGAATGTTTCTTTCTTCATCCTCATGAATGTTGCCAGCAAAGTTCCTTTCATTACCCATTGGTTGACGGTTTACTCCAAGCAAGTCATTCAACTTATTCAAAATTAGGGCATTTTGGGCGTTCTGAGCCTCCAATTGTGCACTTTGGGCATTTATCTGCTGGTTCAGCCCTAAGATTACAGCATCCAACTCCGCTTTTGTAACCCCAACAGGTGGAGTGGCTTGATTAGGTACTGGGGAAGCGGAGGTTTCCTCTTGAACATTTCCAGATCTAACAGATCTACTCCTTCTCCCCGGAGCCATGATTTCAGATAAACTTCTAGTCTTCAGAGAGGTTACTTCAAAAAAATTTCGTGGAGCAATGATGATAATACTCCTGAGTTCAATTCTCAATGAAAGCACCAAAAATGTTAACGCTAAAATTTGAACGCTAACACCCCGGTGTATAAAGTGTAGTTGTGAAAGCACCACCCGATGATTCGGGAACAGAGTATAAGCAGAAAGTCACAGAAAAAGCAGTGAATAACAACGATTTTATAGTGGTTCGGCTCAAGGCAAGCCTACGTCCACTTTAATTCTCTTTATTGCTAAACCGATTACAACTTTACAACAATCTTCAATTACAATTGCGACGAGACAAACAACTAGAACTTTGGTAGAAAAGAATTCTTCGAATCCATGTAGATTGCGTTAGATTTTCCCTTGAAGTTAGTTGAGATGCCTTTCGAACTTGAAGTGTCGGGTGAGTTGAGAATTCGGTTGAGTATTGGCGCTTGAAATGATAGGCCAAAAGTCCCCCGAATGTTGGAGGTGGTCGCGTATTTATAAGGATTCTTGGTGTCAAGTTGTAAGCAGCAGCCGAGATGAGTTGGATCGTGAGTCGGCTCCGGGCTAGGCTAGTTCGTAGATCGCCCTCTTTTATTCATGTATGGCCTACGGTTTAGATGAGAGATACATGTTCTTCTGGCCCCAAATCCCAAGTCCTAAGTCGCTGCCGAGCTATCGTGCCGCGTGTGTAACTGTTGCACCGCGTTCTCTTTCTTATGCCTAGATCGCGAACGACCTGGCTTAAGTCGTAAGTCGGTCGCGACTCAAGTGTAGTTCAACTTGTCCATAGCAGTTAGGTCGGCATTTCCTTAGGTAGCCGGATCGGTAGTCAAGTTAGGCCGGCAGGTTTTCGTAAGTCTAAGGTCGGTTCTCCCTTTGAGCCCTAAGTCGGCATTACCTCAAAGCTTAGGTCGGTCTCCTATGGTAAGATACTAGGTCGGCATCCCTTCGTACCTTAGGTCGGCTGAACGCTGGGTCGCTACCTATTTGATGTGTTAGATAGGTGAATCACGGCCGAGATGGAGTTAACATCATCATATACACATATATTGATACATAACAGAGTATACGAACTGATACATGTCAACTGGTATAGCAAACCACAATATACAGGCGAATCCAAAAGAATACATATCAGAGTTACAACAAAAAGGACTACACAAAAGCTACAACAAAAAGGAGCAAGTTGGATAGTCCATGCGGAAGCAAAATAGGCTACGTCCAAAAGCACCTAACCTGAAACATCTCGGTCTGACCCGAGTATGAAATACACGGGTCAGTCTAGCTACAAAAATCAGTTAGATAAACTGAAAACAATAACCTGCAAGGTCATAAAGTATAACAAATATCTCTAAAAGAGATACAACAGTCATCTAACAAAAGATGAATCATAATAAGACAAGCCTCATCTCATCGGCAACACAATAAACAAAGGATATGAATATCCCAAATAAGCCAAAAAGGCAAATATCAAATACCAATGAAGGTAACATAAGTTCCACAAGGTAACCGCTATGTATCGTGCGGCTCAAAAAGACCAACACCGAAGGGCGATACCTAGGGAATATACATATCAATGGAACAATAGAAAATTTACACGTACTCAGTACTATATAAACAAGGATCCATGAGCCCGAAGACTCCGAACACAATATCACTCGAGCTGTAACGAATGACCAACTCCAAAAGCGATACAATAGGGCAACAAACCCGATGGCACAAACCCAAAGGTACAAACCCGAAGGTAACATACCCGAAGGCAACATACCCGAAGGCAACATACCCGAAGGCAACAAACCTAAAGGAGACAGTCCGAAGACACTATCCCAAAGGCAACAAACCGTAGTGGTGAAGGTCCGGAGGCCCAGTACTGGACACCACTAACTGGCAGAATGTGTCATAACTCACAAAAAGGAATCCGAAAAGTGGTAACGTGAGTCACATAACCACTCGTTCTCACTAAACGGTTTACTATCCGTTAGTTAATTTCACACTCAAAGAAGTACAAAGTTTACCTCAACTCATCGGTAAACTAGACCAAAAGGCCAAAAGGATCAATCGGATAGGGCGGGGATTAATCGAAAAGTTAAACGCATGGATTCATGGTCCATGTTTTACTTAACCATTTAATCTCCCTTCCACTCCGCTCGAAGTGCGAAATTGTGTGTGCGTGTTTTAAAATAAGATTTATAAGTTGGAGAAGCAAGATTTTAATACAATTTAAAAGATTATTTTATAAAAACCCGTGGATGAAGTCAAAAAGGAATCATCAAGGTCAAATATTGATGTAGTGCGCTGTATCAATCGTGTGAATTCGAGATCCTTAGGTCGTTCAAATGTTTCAGCTGCTCTAGGTCGCTTGAGTATTGTAAGTCGTTCTCGACCTAACAACCAAAGTGTAGACCGTTCCAGCGACAATTCCTAAGTCGTATACAAGCTGTATGGACCGACCTAGCGAGTTAAGGAAGCTTGTGCGCATTTCGTAGGTCGCTCCGACCCTTCGAACTAAGAACTTGATGAGCTACGACCTAAGTTAGGTCGCTCAGGCTTTAAATCGCTACATTTCTTAAGTCGCATGAAGCATGCCGCTCAAGTGTTAGGTCGCGTGAAGATGTCCCAGAAGCATTCTCTTAGGTCGCTTCCAGAAGGTCACTGCCGTGCTTTTCAGAGTTGTTTTGTTAGGTCGTGTAACCATTAGTTCGTATATTTGTTAACTCGTGTAATGTGTTGTAATTGTATTTTCCTTAATTCGTAACTCATGTTGTATATATGTTGAGTCGCATTGTTGTAAGGTCGTTGGTACTGATGTTACTTAGGTCGTAACTCGTAAGTCGCGAGTACCTGGTTAGGTCGGCCGTGTATGTTGTGTTGTAACCCTACAAATAGGGATGTTGGGTCATTTGTAATCTTAGTTGATTTTGAATAAACTTTGTGTTTGTGTGCTTTGTGCCACTTTAAAATTGGTAGTTGTGTGTTATCTCCTATCTCCACCTTCGGCATTCGAGTGCTCTCGAATTAACGATTGTTGAAGCCAATTCACAGAATCAAGTGCGCTTGATCAACGTTCGAAGAATTGTAGATCTTCTCTCATGGTATCATGCGCGATCAACGTGTCGAAGATTGCTAGAATCCGGTATCTCTTGAGGTCAACGGATTTGGGCCTTGGGTACTTTCAATCCATCAATTTATATTTCTTCATCTAATCATTCTTAGATTATTCTGACACGAAATCTTCATTTCGTCGTCATTCATGATAATCCGCTGCGTCAGTTTTGGTATCAGAGCTAGACTTAGCCAATCATAGCTAAGCTGAGTCCTTGGAGCCAAAAGAGAAGAGTTTGAAGAGTAGAGCCGAGCTTGTTCAAGTTTGTGGGAGATTTGTTCAAGCCAAGAGCATGTAGAGAAGGTAGATCCGAGCTATAAGTGGAGGCGTGTATCACTTGTGTAGATCAAGGCCAAAAGTTCAGTTGTTGAAGTGTATTTGGATTTGTTGAAGATTTGACAATGCCTCCGAGAAGAGCTAATCGCCATCAGAATGTTGAAGCGTTGTGTAGAAGAGAAGAAGCCGAGCAAATGGAACAACGTATCAATGAGAAATTAGATGAAGGTATTGGGAAGTTGGAGAAACTGATGATTGGTATGAATCAAGGTCAAAGGAGAAGGTCACCAGTCTCGAACCATGGAGGAAACAGAGTTTCGCCATCGGTTACAGAAGCGAGGAGGGTGTCGCCACAATCCTACCGAGATAGAAAAGAATCTTCAATTTCAACAAGGCAAGAACATCATGAGAATAGAGATGAAGAGAGAAGAACTCCACGGGAGTGTGAACGTGAACATATCGTGATGCTGAAATACATAGTGGAAGAGATATGCGTGATCATAGAGATATTGATGGTCGAGATCGATATCGAAGTACATTTGATTATGATGAGGATGGTGATAGATGTAGTGTTCATTATCGAGATCGAGACCAAGTACTGAATCCATATCGGGATGTAGAAGATGATCGACGATGGGAGTCGGGAATGAAAACTGAAATTCCAGAATTCAAGGGTGGTATGCAACCTGAAGAATTCCTTGATTGGTTATCTAATGTTGAAGAGATTTTTGACTTCAAAGAAGTTCCTGAGTCTCGCAGAGTTAAGTTGGTTGCTACTCAGTTGAGAAGAAAAGCTATGACATGGTGGCAGCAAACAAAACTTACACGGGAGAGAATGGGCAAATCGAAGATTGTCTCATGGGAGAAGATGAAGAAGTTAATGAAGGCTACCTTCTTGCCTTATAACTATCAATCCATTATGTATCAGCGATTGCAGAACTTGAGACAGGGAACAAAGTCGGTGAATGATTATGCGGATGAATTTTATCAATTGATTGCAAGGAATGATATCATGGAGACAGAGGAATAATTGACCGCTATATTTGTTGGAGGGTTGAGAATGCAGATTCAAGATATGGTGAATATGTTTGATCCATGATCTATCGCTGAAGCACATCAAAAGGCTCTAGCTTAGGAGAAACAAGGCAGAAGAGGAGGTGGTGTGTTTACAAATTCCAACAATCAAGTGAAAGGTGCTAGTAGCAGTGCTAATGTTTCCAAAGCAGTCAGTAAACCGGTTGTTAATGAAGTTGCTATGACCAAGGTCAACAACAATTTCAAGTACTATAATTGTCAGGAGTTTGGTCACAAGAGCAATGAATGTCCGAAGCCAAAGAAATGAGCGATGATTGCTGAGGTTGAGGATGAGGATGCAGAAGCAGATTGTTCTAATTCACGACAAGTTGAGGAGGAGGAAGAATTGTCGGGAGACGAAGGGTGTAATTTAATTATGAGGAGACCTTGTTTGACACCAAAGCAAGAGGATGAGGCTAGTTGGTCGATGAGTAATATCTTTCAGTCGACATGCACTATACTGAGGATGGTTTGTAAATTTGTGATTGACGCGGGAAGTTGTGACAATATCATTTCTACCGAAGAAGTGAGAAAGTTGAAGTTGAAGACGGAGAAGCATCCAAATCCTTACAAGTTAGCATGGTTAAGAAAAGGAGGAGAGGTGAAAGTGGACAGGCGAGTTCATGTTCCATTTTCTATTGGGAAGAAGTATAAAGACGAGATCTGGTGTTATGTGGTGGAGATGGATGTTTGTCACTTGCTTTTGGGAAGACCATGGCAGTATGACCGAGAAGTGCGGCATGATGGTCGAACCAATAGCTACAGCTTTGTGTTTGAGGGTACTAAGTTCATTTTAGTTCCGGAGAAGAGACGACAAGAAGAGAGCAAGTCAGAAGAGATCGAGGAACTGAAGACATTGTTGACTTTGAAGGAGTTTATTGAAGAAGTAGAGGAGAGTCCAGAGGTGTTCTTGTTCATTGGGCATGAAAATACTGAATCTGTTGAAATTCCAGAGGGAGTAAAGCCAGTAATGGAAGAATTCAGAGATGTGTTTCCTGAAGACTTGCCAAAGGAGTTACCACCGTTGAGAGATATTCAGCATCAGATTGATCTTGTGCCAGGGGCGGTATTACCTCACAGGCCACATTACAGGATGAGTCCTAAGGAGCATGAGGAACTGAGAAGGCAGGTGGAATAGAACAAGGGCGTGTTCGGGAAAGCTTGAGTCCTTGTGCAGTGCCAGCCTTAATGGTACCGAATAAGGATGGTTCGTGGAGGATGTGTATGGACAGCCGGGCTCTAAACAAGATCACTGTGAGATACAGGATTCCTATACCGAGGTTCGATGATTTGATTGATCAGTTGAGTGGGGCTGTTGTGTTCTCAAAGATTGACTTGAAAAGTGGATACCATCAGATTCGTATTAGACTGGGTGATGAGTGGAAGACTGCTTTTAAAACTAGGGAAGGTCTATACGAATGGCTGGTTATGCCGTTTGGCTTGTCAAATGCTCCTACTACTTTTATGAGAGTGATGAACCAGATTATCAGAGCATTTATTGGAAAGTTCGTAGTAGTTTACTTTGACGATATTTTGATCTATAGTGGGAGTATGGAAGAGCATATCCAGCATTTGTGAGAAGTGCTGTTTATTCTACGACAGGAGCAATTCTACGCAGCAGCAAAGAAGTGCGTGTTCATGACGCACAGTATTTTGTTTTTGGGATACGTTCTGCCAAAGGAGGGTATTCAAGTGGATGAAAGTAAAGTGGAAGCTGTCAGGAGTTGGCCACAACCCAAGACAATTACTGAAGTGCGGAGTTTTCATGGGTTGGTATCTTTGTATCGAAGATTCATTCCACATTTTAGTAGTGTGATGGCACCTGTAACTGATTGCATGAAAGGAAAGAAGTTCCTGTGGACAGGGGAAGCAGAATTAGCTTTTGAGCGAATCAAGGAACTTTTGACGACAGCACCAATTCTAGTTTTGCCGGATTTTCAGTTGTTGTTTGAGTTATATACTGATGCATCGAAGGTTGGGATTGGAGGGGTGTTGAGTCAGAAGGGACGTCCTATTGCTTATCTCAGTGAAAAGCTTTCGGGAGCAAAGATGAGATATAATACATATGATGTGGAATTTTATGCTATTGTGCAAGCCGTGAAACACTGGAGACATTATCTGTTTCAGAAGGAGTTTGTTCTTTATACCGATCATGAAGCGTTAAAGCACTTGCAACGGCAAGACAAGATAGCAGCTAGGCGTGCATCGTGGATTGCATACTTGCAGCAATTTACATTTGTAGTGAAACATAAGTCGGGAATTACAAATCGTATTGCAGATGCATTGAGTAGAAGGAATCATTTGTTGACTACAATGAAAGTGAAGTTTCGGGGATTGAAGTACTTCCAGAATTGCTTGTTGATGATCCTTACTTTGCGAAGTTTGTAAACGAAGTCAATTGAGGGAAGACGGATGAGTATATTTTGGTGGATGGTTTTCTGTTCAAGGGAAATCAATTATGTATACCCGAAGGAAGCTTGCGAATGAAGATTGTAAAGGAGTTACATGAAGAAGGCCATGTAGGAAGAGATAGTACATTGTAGTTGATTTCTCAATCTTATTTTTGGCCTTCCATGAGAAAAGAAGTTGAATGATTTGTGGAGAGATGTTACATATGTCAAGTTTCCAAGGGAACAGCTACGAACGCAGGATTATATATGCCATTACCTGTGCCTACCAAACTATGGGTGGATATCAGCATGGATTTTGTTTTGGGTTTGCCAAGAACTCAGCGAGGAAATGATTCCATGTATGTGATGGTAGATAGATTTTCGAAAATGGCACATTTCATAGCTTGTAAGAAGACAGCTGATGCCGTCCGAGTTGCACAGTTATTCTTTAAAGAGGTGTATCGATTGCATGGGCTAACTGAATCGATTGTTTCTAATCGAGATACTAGATTTCTAAGCCATTTTTGGTTGATTTTGTAGAAGATGGTTGGAACGAAGCTGAAGTTTAGTAGCGCCTATCATCCGCAAACAGATGGCCAAATGGAAGTGGTGAATAGATCGTTGGGAAACTTATTGAGATGTCTTGTGAAAGACAATTTGAAAAGCTGGGATGTGAAGTTATGTCAAGCGGAATTTGCACATAACCATGCTGTTAATCGAAGTACTGGTTTCAGTCCGTTTCAAGTTGTTTATTCGGCAATTCCAAAGGGTCCGTTGGATTTGACGACAGTGCCATGTCAGAAGGGAGTTGTTAAGCGAGCTCGTGATTTTGTGAATGAGCTGCAGTAGTGTCACAGAACGGTTCATGAACGAATGCTTGCCTCAAATGTGAAGTATAAACAACTGGCAGATAAGAAGCGCAGGGGTATAGAATTTAAAGAAGGTGATTGGGTTTACGCAGTGCTGGCTAAAGATCGTTTTCCAGTTGGAACTTACAACAAGGTGAAAGCTCGAAAACTTGGTCCAGTAAAAATCGTGAAGAAGATCAACGATAATGCCTATCCGTTGAGAATGCCAGATGATGTCCATACTTCTGATGTTTTAAATGTTAAACATTTGATTCCACGTCATGGGGATAAGCTAGTCGAGGAAGAGGTAGATGCAAATTCGAGGATGAATTCTTGTCAACCGGGGGAGGATGATGTAGCGCGCTGTATCAATCGTGTGAATTCGAGATCCTTTAGTCGTTCAGATGTTTCAGCTGCTCTAAGTCGCTCGAGTATTGTAAGTCGTTCGCGACCTAACAACTCAAAGTGTAGACCGTTCCAGCGACCTAGTACACCAATTCCTAAGTCGTATACAAGCTGTATGGACCGACCTAGCGAGTTAAGGAAGCTAGTGCGCATTTCGTTAGGTCGCTCCGACCCTTCGAACTAAGAACTTGACGAGCTATGACCTATGTTAGGTCACTCAGGCTTTAAATCGCTACATTTCTTAAGTCGCATGAAGCATGCCGCTCAAGTGTTAGGTTGCGTGAAGTTGTCCCAGAAGCATTCTCTTAGGTCACTTCCAGAAGGTGACTGCCGTGCTTTTCAGAGTTGTTTTGTTAGGTCGTGTAACCGTTAGGTCGTATATTTGTTAACTCGTGTAATGTGTTGTAATTGTATTTTCCTTAAGTTGTAACTCATGTTTTATATATGTTGAGTCGCATTATTGTAAGGTCGTTGGTACTGATGTTACTTAGGTCGTAACTCGTAAGTCGCGAGTACCTGGTTAGGTCGGCCGTCTATGTTGTGTTGTAACCCTATAAATATGGATGTTGGGTCATTTGTAATCTTAGTTAAATTTGAATAAACTTTGTGTTTGTGTGCTTTGTGCCACTTTAAAATTGGTAGTTGAGTGTTATCTCCTATCTCCACCTTCGGCATTCGAGTGCGCTCAAATCAATGATTGTTGAAGCCAATTCACGGAATCAAGAGCGCTTGATCAACGTTTAAAGAACTGTAGATCTTCTCTCAGGTATCGTGCGCGATCAACGTGTCGAAGATTGCTAGAATCTGGTATCTCTTGAGAACAACGGATTTGAACCTTGGGTACTTTCAATCCATCGATTTATATTGTTTCACCTAATCGTTCTTCGATTAGTCTGACACGAAATCTTCATTTCGTCGTCATTCGTGATAATCCGCTGCGTCAAATATGAATAAAAAACTAATTGGAATCAACTCAGATCGATAAAAGTTGGAATCACAAACAAATAGGCACACTAGCCAAAATAGAGAAACAAGAGCAGGTCGGTCGACCGGATCACTGAGTTCGGTCGACCGGACCAGAAACAGAAAAGTGCTCTGGTAGCAGGTCGGTCGACCGGCTTACTGAGTTCGGTCGACCGGAACCTGTTTCCAGCACTTCCCAGCCTATCTAAACGAGGGTCAATCTCGACCAAATTGCAATCGTTCGATCAACTGCGCTAAGGGTTTATGCCATTCGACTACCCGGCCCTATATGCTCCTTGATGCATCACCAAAAGCATGATCAAACAACAAAGCTATGATTTTTAAACATTTGACTTCAAAAAACCAAAAATTGGAATATTTACAAAACCAATCCAAATCCAAATCAAATGCACATGATTGAGTGTTGGGAATTCATACCTAACCATCAAAGATAATTATAGACTAAGATGCGAGATAAAAATCTCACCTTTTAACTCACAAACAAAGATGGAAAGCTCAAATGCAAAGAAAAGACCAACCACTCTCCACTTCAACTCTACTAGCTTCAATCTAACATAAAAACAAGTATTTCCAAAATTAGGTTTTGGAGACTTTCTGAAATTGAAGGAAGAAAGAGTTGGAGAAGATAAAGAGAAGGCTTACCAATAGCTTCAGTTTGATTTTGGAGCGACAATTCAAGTTTGCAAGAAGAACTAGGGCTTGGAATTTCTAATTCTTCTTCCTTTCCCCCATTTTCAGTTTTAGCTTGAGTTTAGAAGTGAAAATGAGTGAATGAAAGGAGACAGACTGAGTTAGGGTATTTAGTTAGCTAGTGGGCTAAACCCAAACCCAAAACCAAACTAGAAAAAGTAGCAAAATTCAACTTACTCCAAACATATCAAAGTTTATACTCAAAAAGATCGCAAAAGCCATTTTGGACTCAATGGAAGTGGTATCAAGCCCTAATTCGGCCGTTTGCAAAAAGTAACATTTCGGATCCAAAAATCTGACTAAGGACGCTATATTTAAATAAAGCAATTAAATATATAACCGCTAAATATGCGGGTTGTTACACTTGCTCTCATTAGTTGTTGTGTGATTAGTAGGATCGAATGTCGTATGCTTCGCATTTGGAGCTCGCTTTCGCATTATATTAATTGAATATGCGTGTTAATACTAATAAAAAGTACACATCTTGGAATACATATTGTATTTTTATATTTTTCCCTACAGAATGCCTCATCCTTGAAGATGAGATGTATATTTATGGTTATAAATATTGTAAATTTTTCTAATTGAACCGAGGAATGGAGATGCTGGCTAAATTCTCCATGAATTTAAGGCGTTAAAGATTTTTTGAAAATTTTGGGAAATTTTTGAAAAAAAAATTGATGTTATGTTATGACATGGAATGGTATTAGTTAGAAATTATGGATGAATTTATAGACTTAGTATAACAAAGTTTCAACAAATTGACTTTGAAAAGTTAAACGTTTAAAAGAATTTGGTAATCTGTTTCAACGTATTGGTCTTAAAAAGTAAATTGGTTTGGGCAATTTTCACATTTCCTAACTTCGGGAATGAAATTCTTTTAAGGGAGGAAGACTGCAATGACCCAAAATTTCAGTCATTTGAATTTGGAATATTTAATTGATTTTAGATGTTGAAAAGTAAATTTTATAAGTTAAATAACTTGAATTTCAAATAAACTAGTTACTCGATTTGAAATTGTTAAATAATAAAATCTTGAATTTTATGTGAATGAACAATAATTTCGAAAGTTAATTTAAATTCTATTAGGATAAGAATAAAGATTTTAAACTTTTGAATTTGAATTTAAAAGCGATTAGACTAGTTTTAAATAATAATCTTTTTAATTAACATGTGAAATAGTCTTTTAGCCACTATCTTGGATTTCGACGATACCATTTTCATTGGATCCGCAATAATAAATTAATGAAGGTCAACAAGTTTCATGACGATTTGGCGTACTGTATGGTCTTGCGAGCTCGGTACATACAAAAATTAATTATAGAAGTTAAATAATATGATTGGGTTTGAAAAGCTAACTTATGTGTATAATGGGATTGGGTCTCGATACTAGTTCCATTTGTTTGGAATAGGGGTATTACATATAGAATGCCAGGTAGCACGTCTCGAAAGGTGTATGAGATTTTTAGACGTTCAAAGCTGGATTTTTTTTTTAAATTAAATTAATATATATTTTCCATACCCACTCCATTACTTCAGCCATACCTTTCCCATATTTAAACCATACTTCTTCCTCCATACAAATCATTAGCTGTAACAAATTCAACAAATTTAAGAATTTGAAAATTTGAATTAAAATCATCTCCATCAATCTAATGGCCATAAATCATAGAAGCCAATCAAGGCAGTTTTATCCCATAATTTTAACTAGGATGTTGACCGCGAGGTCAATACGAACTTAACCAATGTTTGGATTAAGGTGTTTTTTATAGTGACAGTGGTGAAAGCAGTTCAATGACAAGGGAAGGTTGGGGACATCGGGATGGTGCTATAGGAGGAGTTGACGGTCATGGTGGGTGTAAATGGGAAGAGCAAGACGTGGACAAGGTTCAAGCGAAGTGTGATGGCCACTAGTGTTCGCCAGCATCGGAATTTCAAAATTGAACGTCATTCAACATCTTGGGTTTTTTAGGCGAAGATGGCTTTTCCATGATCGTGCCACTTGCGATGGAGGCGCAAAGCTTAGGCATGCCATTTGTGATGACGTAGTGCGGGCTGGGTGACTGCGCTGCGGCGGCGATGATGTGAAGTTAGCGCTGCTTTCGGTTCGAATGCGAGAGAGAGAGAGAGAGGATATTAGAGGGAGGGAAGGTGATTATAGTTTAAAAGTTAATTAATTTATGTTAATTAAAATTTCAATAGTCTTAACACTCACTAATTCATATCTAATACATGCGAAGTTCAAATTGACGTGACACGATGCGTTGCGATCGTATAGGCGAGACTATGTTATGGAATTGGTTTGGTAAAGATTGGAGCTAGTAGGAATTTGAGTTAAAATTGAACGCCTATTCGGTTTTAATCGAAAACGGAACTCCTCGGCGAATACAAAAATTTTAGTGAATTAAAATCCAGTTGGGATTTTGATTTCAAAGGGTTTTTATAGCTTTAAAATCCAGTTAGGTATGTTTTTCTCATGTTGGTTTTCTCAAAAGACTTGGTGTTATTTTATTATATTGCTTGGGTTAGACAGAGTACATTTAAAGATTACTTTCGATGCATTCGAGCTCACGAGACGAGCTGGAGGTCCAAGACATATCTACATATTTCTTTGTGTTTCGTTGTGTTGTTTGCTAGTTATATTAATCAGTAAGTTTAAGGAAGGCTAATATAACTATTGTTAACGCTAAAATGTGAACGCTAACACCCCGGTGTGTGAAGTGTAGTTGTGAAAGCACCACCCGATAGATCGGGAAAGAATTACAAGCAAGTAATAGCGGAAAAGCAGTAAACAACAACAATTTTATAGTGGTTCGGCTTAAGGGTATAGCCTACGTCCACTCTAAGTACTTTTATTAATAATCCCGTTACAAGCTGATACAATTCTTCTCAAGTACAATATACTTCAAGTTACAAGTGATTTGGAACAAGTCTTAAGCTTCAATGTCGATTAAAGTCCTTAAATTCATGTTGAAGATGTGTGGTTTCTTCGTGAAGTTCTTTGATGTATTCCTCTAATCTTGAAAGCTCTAAGTGTTGATGAAGTTCTCAATGCAGCAAGGTAACGGTGTATGAAGAGAATGTGCCAAAAGTCCTTTGAATGTTGGAGGTGGTTGCCTATTTATAGAGAGTTCTAGTCTGAAATTTTTGCCAAGTCCTAAACCATGGCCGACTCAAATTAAGCCGTAGCCGACTTAAGGTGAGTCGTGACCGGTCTAAGGTTACCTCCGAGTCAACACCACCTCTTCTCAGTAACATGGCATCGGGCTTATATTAGGTCGTGGACGAGTTAACTTGGTAAGTCGCAAGTCACGGTCCAAATGATAAGTCCTGGATCGTAATCGAGATAACTGGGGAGCTGGATCGGTTGTGACTTGGGTCGACAACTATTCTAGGTGGCCAGCTTGGTAAGGCATTAGATCGGTAACTCGGTCAAGTCACTGAGTCGGTATCTTTTTTAGACCTTAGGTCGGCCTTCTTATTAAGTCGGCATCCTCTGAGTCTTAGGCCAGTACCCACGTTAGGTCGGCAACTGTTTTAGCCTTAACTCGGTATTTCTTAAGTCGGTATGCCTCTCAATCCTACTAGGTCGGTAACCCTTTGAATCTTAAGTCGGTCTCCCTGATAAGGCAGTTAGGTCGGCATAACCATTAGGCGTTAGGTCGGCACCCCTGTTGAGCCTTAGGTCGGCATCTCCTTGAGTCGTGGAGTCTAAACCGAGGCGGAATTAACAATTGCCCCTCGAAGTATACGCCTACTGGTTAGGTCGTGTGCTTCGATAGTCCTTAACCCGTCCCCTCTTAGGTCGGTAGGTCGTACGCGAGCTAATAGTTAAGTCGCATGCAGATCCCTTCATTGCAAGATATAAATCACAACCCCTTCTTCTCTCTCATTACTTGCTCTCTCGATCCCGCCATTGAAAAATTTCTCCAAGCTTAAAAAAGGCGATTTTGCTCCATCAACCACCGATAATTATTACGTAAGTGAATTTTCCTCAATCATAGGTTATTGTTGGTCCACGAACTCCATTATTCACACCTAAACCACCACCTCGCATAATGCTTCATCATGAATTCCATTGCACCCATGGCCGATGGAGTTTATGTTGTTTGGTTCGATTTTAACTGACCGATGATGAAGATGATTCAAGCTAGTTGAATTTGATTCGTGCTAGGGTTGTAAGGTGTTGAACTCGTGGCAGTTTCGAACTACTTGGTGGGACGATCCGATAGCTTGAATGAAACGAAGATTGTGGTTGATGGAACAGTTATTGGGTTATCGGGTCGATGGCCGTGGGATGTTGATTCGGGAACGAGTCAGTGAAATTGGATGAACTAGTGTTCGGCCGACCTAGCCCTTAAGTGAAGTGGTCTAAACTCTAAGTCGCGGCCGAGTTAACCCTTGAAGAAAATTGCCAACTTCTGCTGACCCAACCTTTAAACCGCAGCCGAGTTGACCCTTGGGGGAATTTTACCCCCCCCCCCCCTTTTTGAATCGTAGCCGAGTTAATTCTTGGGGAAATCTGCCGATTTAACCTTCTACTGATTTAACCTTGAACCGCGGCCAAATTAACCCCTAAGTCGCGGCCGAGTTAAGCCCTTAAACCGTGACCGAGTTGGCTCTTAAACCGCTGCCGAGTTAACACTTAAGCTTTGGGCATGCTGACTTTTTGAGAGCATAGATCCACTTTGAGCTTATGACTTGAACTGCCAAACTAAGTTGCCTAAATTTTGAACTGCCCCAACTTTTAAATTTGCTTGAATCTCATTGTATTATTTCACAGATCGCATTAACTTATAAGCTGCTAACCTGCTGAAAATAACAAACAAAGAAAACCAAGGTGAAAATACTGCCATTGACTGCCCACGTCAGATGACAGATTAGTCAAAATAAGACAGGCAACTTAATTATATTGCATGAAATGTTTGTGAATCAATCAATTAGAGTTAAACATTAATGCAAAGTATCAATAATCTGAACTGATTTATCTGCATCCACATCTTACTTGCATATTTAGGCTTAAAACAATAGTCCCTGAATTTCATAACTAACAAATGCTTGCTAGTTTTCATTCCAGTTATATTTGTTTACTGCTTGATTGATTTTACACAACACTTCACACACTTTAGGAAACGTGCACCTTCATGTTTGAATACCCAGTTGTTTATGTAGAATGACTTCCCACCGAGAAGAAGAAGTGGTGACTCAAGAGGAAGAAACTTTCCCAATAGCTGTTCCCATAGAGAATCCTCCGGAGAGAACCTCGACTATTCTATCTTTGAGAGCGTTTATTCAGCTGCGCACTCAATTTGGCTTTGCTGAAAGTGATGTCCAACTCCCTGGGCCAAGTGATACTGCTGACAATCCTCCCCATGGTTTTGTTGCAGTCAACCGCCAAATGTGCTTAAGTGGGGCGATTCCTCCTTTTAACGACTTCCTTCGAATTCTTCTCCTTCGGTTGACGATCTCTCCGTTCCAACTTCATCCTAATGGCTATGCCATCTTGATGGGGTTGTGTGTTTTGTTCAGAAGAACTCTCGATCGCCTACCGAGTTTTGAAGAAATCCGTTATCTGTGCTCGTTTGCAAAGAGTAAAGATCATCCTTCCCTTATTATTGTGAGAAGTGCTAGAAACCGCAAGCTCATCTCCGATCTTACTGAAAGAGTTCATGGATTTTTGAACCAGTTTTTCTTTGCCCGCTGTCCCCCAGGGTTTTACGCCATCTGGAGAGTAGGAAGTAAGATTAGTGTTTTATTTCTTCCGTTTTGAAACCTTTTCGAGATCCGAACTTTCAGTTGCTAATTTCATTCTTTGTTCCTTTCAGCACTTCCTCTCCCTTCTAGAGATCCAATTCATAAGCAAGTTTTTGAGAGGTTGAGTGCCGTGGCCGCAGAAGAGAGGAGCATAAAATTTCTATTGAGGGATGAATTTTTCCATCAACATGGGCTTCTACACGCTTCTCGCTCTATGCATGCTCATGAAGTTCCAACGGAAGTCCCTGATTCTCCGATAAAGACTCCTGAGTCTTCGCTAGTGAAGTGCTCCACTTCTGTTGATGTTGCGGGGCCATCTGATAAACTTGCCCCGGTTATCGAAGAAGAAGAGCCTCTGGGATCTTCCCATCATTCACAAGATTCTGGTGAAAAGGCTAAGAAATCCAGTCCTGTCAAGCAAAGCGGGGACGATACCTTCGAAGGATTGAGCGACCTCTTCGCTACTTCACAAGAGATCTTCAAAGATGACCCTACTACTGCCGGGATTTGTTCTTCAGTAGTTGAAGCTACTTCTATTTTGCAACAGTCGCCGTCGACTCAAGAGTTGACGTTAACTATTACACCCACAACCACTCCCCAAATAAAGAGTGGTTCGTAGATTGATGCGCGTAGTTTGCACATCACACACACTTAGAATTCCTGGCACTTTTATGCTCTTTTTTATTTGAAAAGTTCTCAAGT
The DNA here is from genome assembly GCA_030765085.1 of Allium cepa. Lineage (NCBI taxonomy): Eukaryota > Viridiplantae > Streptophyta > Magnoliopsida > Asparagales > Amaryllidaceae > Allium > Allium cepa. Next base: position 59,658,082 of record CM060930.1, read on the forward strand.
TTTGTTTCTTCTTTTTAAATTTTAGGTTTACCAATGAGGCGAGGCAGCTCGTACTATGATGACTTTAAGCGATATGGGAAACGCAGCCAGTATGGCTATCAATCCTATCCTCCTATTCATAGAGAGACTGATAAAGAAAGGGCAGCCCGGAAGGCTCGGGAAAGACGTGATTATGAAGAACGCTTTGGAAGACCAGATAGTCGACATGATTCCTCCCACAGAGAGAGTGACTCCCTTAAACGCAAATCTCATGATGATAGAGGGAAGAGTCACACAACTGATGACTCGAGCAAACGAGCCAAAGTTATTGAGGAGCCAATGCCTGTGCCTTCAGAGAAGATTACTGCTCCTACTTCTTCTCAATCTCCTGCCCCTTCCCCTAATGATATCCAAGCAATCATTAATAGGCCATCTTACCAAGTTGGACCAGGTCCAGCCACTCTTCAACGCCGATTTCCTAATTGGTGTTTAAAAGGAGTTCGCTTCGACCTCGATCTGGTTCCGATAGATAAAAATGCTATGCTACGGAACCTTGATGCAGTCAGAACCGATATTGAGAGGATGTCATCTTGGCAGAAACTCGTTGATGAGCTCCAAAGGGTGAATAGGGCCAATCTTGAAGCTATGCTTACCATGGAGAACGACAAAACTGAATGGCAAAAGATCCTCAAGCAGCATGATGCAGAAATGAGGAGTATTGCTGATTACAATGAGAAACTCGAGGCAGAAGTTGGGAAACTTAAAGAAGAGCTCACTACTTCTTCCACCTCTTATTCTCAAAGGGAGAGTGTGCTTCTTCAACAGGTGCGGGATGCTCATGCCGCGCAAAGGGATGCTGAGGCTAAGGCTGATGGGTTGGAGCAGATTATAGAGAGCAACCGTACTGAAATCACTCAGTTGCGAGGACAAACTGGCCTTCAGGCTGCAGAGATTGAAAAATTGAAAGCCCAGTTATCCAAAGTCGAGAGAGAGCGGGATGAGGCTGTTGCGGGTAGGATTGCAGCTGAAGAGGCCCATGAAGCCACCAAAGCTGATATTGGCTCGACACTATTTGATTTCTACTTGCAATGTATATTAGGGCGTGGCAGTCTTGCATTCCTGGGCCCCAAGTATGAGATTACCCTGGCCGAAGTGTGGGAGGCCGCACTAGATATGTTTAAAGGGGCCGGGTACACTGAAGAGGAGTTGGAGGTGCACTACATAGACTTTGAGGCTCGCGTAGCCCTTGCCAGAGGGAAAGAGCAACTCGCCAGATCGCGGGTTGAAATAGTGGGGGAAGAGCATCAAGAAAAAGAAACAAATTTGACTGTTCCTGTCCCTCCTTCAACTTCGGTCGATGCTGGCATTATTGGCTCTAGCTCTTATGTACCGATCCCTGCTCAAACTGATACCGGGGCCAAAATTATTCAAGTTACAGATGAATCGCAAGAGAGTGCTGAAGCCCCGGACTATGAAATTGATGTAATAAAGACAACTTCTGCAGGTAACTCCACTGTAAATTTCGCTCAAGTGGATTGCTCATTTACTTCACATGGGTTTAATGAGCTCCTTGACTATTTTCTCAACCTTGATGAGCCTTCATCTCCTCTCTTTACTGACTTTAACCTCTTTTCGTCTACAGAGAAAGTATCAAGCACCGCTCAGATTTCTCCTCCTCTGGTTATCCCTCCTCCGTCTCTCCAGGTGGCTCCTCCTTCTGCTTCTCAGCCCGGGTCACAAGAGGAACAAATAGAAGCCCTCCATGGTTTAGACGATCCCATCGCTTCGCAGGAGCATAGAGACGAGGGACTTGAGGGAGGTGACATATCTCCGGAGCGGACTCCTTCTGACGACATAACTCTATCTAAACTTGTCACTCCAGGAAGTGAGTCTTCCTCGAAGAGGAGGAAAAAGCGCGGAACGTCCAAGAGGAGAGGGAAGATAATCACTGCCACTGAAGAGGAGCCAGAAGTTGGACCAGCTGCGCCTACCTCTCCTTCCTCCCTTATACCCACTGACCGACCTGAAAAGTTGGTCATTCGACCGGGTAAAGGGTCCAAAGGGGGGAAGAAGAAGTGAAGATTTTAGCCTTTTGCCTTTTGCATGTACTGGCCGAGAATTGTGCGGGTACCGGCCCCCGCCTTTCTTTATTTTGAAACCTGTACTGCATTATAGCTGAATAAAATGATTCTTTGTTTGTAGAAACTTTTGTTTGAATTTGAGAATGCATTTATTATTCATTTTCGCACAAGTTTATTTATATGATATTGCAGCGGGCTTATGGTATGTCGTTTGAGTATTACTTTACTGATGCAGCTATACCATTTTGCATGTAATTATACCATGTTGCCCCCATACTTTAAGCTTGCTGCAACATTTCATACTTCGAGGGGACTTGCACTCTTATTTGCTAAAGAATAATTATTTTATTCTTTTACAGAAAATTTTTGTAGAGTACAACTCCCTTCGTATAAGTGTTTACGCTTTGTCCTTTGAAGAAATCACTTCTTTCTTTTGCTTACGTACATATTTTACCAAGTGAATTCTTTTATGCGGTAAAGCGGACCTCTGAAGGGTACTTTAACCCCCCCCCCCCCTTTTTTTTTTTGAGGAAGATCATTCTCCATGATAGGTAAATTACTCTTCCTTTGGAAGTTAAAGTATGCTCTTGATGAGGATCTTTTTTTTTTATATATATAGAAAGTTGTACCTCTGAGGAGGGATTTTTCACGTTTCAACACTTGGAAGTTTTATTTCAATCTCGGTGAAACGTGTACCTCCAAAGAGTATGCCTTAGAAATCCTTTTCACGTTTCAACACTTGGAAGTTTTATTTCAATCTCGGTGAAACGTAGGTTTCCGAAGAGGTCTTTCTTCTTAATTGCGCCTCCGAAGAGGTCTTCATTTTGTTTGCATTTCAACTCTGGTGAAGTGAAATTCCGAAGAGCGGCTGTTACACTTCAACTCCTGGTGAAATGTGCCTCCGAAGAGGTCTTTCTTTTGTTTGCATTTCAACTCTGGTGAAGTGAAATTCCGAAGAGCGGCTGTTACACTTCAACTCCTGGTGAAATGTGCCTCCGAAGAGGTCTTTCTTTTGTTTGCATTTCAACTCTGGTGAAGTGAAATTCCGAAGAGCGGCTGTTACACTTCAACTCCTGGTGAAATGTGCCTCCGAAGAGGTCTTTCTTTTGTTTGCATTTCAACTCTGGTGAAGTGAAATTCCGAAGAGCGGCTGTTACACTTCAACTCCTGGTGAAATGTGCCTCAAAGAGGGTTTTCATTGCCTGGAAGTTACTCTCTCATGGTTGGAGGGTCATGACTCCTCCAATCTTTTTTTTTGAGTAGAGAACTTTCTTTTTTGTGGCATATGACCCATTAGAGGTCTTTATCCTCCGAAGAGTTGTGCCTCCGAAGAGGACTTGTGCCGCCAATGATGGTTTTTGGTTTTATTCTTGTCTTCTTGATTATGCCTTTTCAGCGATCCTTTTTTTTTCCTTTTCAAGTTTTCATTCCCCTTTTCTCGCAAGTAGCTTGTTTAATCCAAGGAAGTGTACTTCATTGTCAGGCAAGTTCGTGAGAACGGGCACTAGCTTCCTAATTGGATGTTTGTTCGTTCAAACAATCTCAATTTATTAGCAAGGGCTCGTTTCTATCGAAATCATAAGCCGTTCAATTGAAGTATTTCCTATCTAGGATTTGAATTCGGGGCCTTTATGACTTGAAATTTGTTTGTTGAATGATGGTGAGAATCACTCGGTCTTATTATGCGCAAGTTTTATTTCCATTGTCTGCAAAAATTTAAATCGACATTTCAGCAATACATTTTATGTACTTTTATATCGAAAATAAAGCAAACATGTAATAATAATAAGGAACACAAGATTTATAGTGGTTCGGCCAGAAATTTGGGCCTACATCCACTTTATATTCATTCATTATTCACTTGCATCAGTTTTACAATTGCTCTCAATTACAAGAATCATACATTCACAACTCTTTTACATTATTTCAACAAAATTTTCAAGTAAAATATGGACGCAAGTGATTGCTCTTCCATGCCCTTGGAATTTGAACTCCTTCAACAGTAGTGAGTTTGAATGTGCCGTCAAGAAGCTTCTGACCTATCACATATGGTCCTTCCCAATTGGGCCCAAACACACCTGTCGCGGTCATAATTCTTTTTAGGACTAGATCTCCAATTTCAAAGCTGCGTTGACGAACTTTGGAATTGAAATGTCTGGCTATCCTTTGCTGATGAGCTGCAACTCTGAGGTTAGCTTCATCTCTTTTTTCATCAAGGAGATCCAGCGCTTCAAGTTGTAGCTTTTCATTTTCTGCTTGATTGAAATGGATTCTTCTGTGTGAAGGGACCTCTGTTTCAACCGGGATCATTGCTTCCGATCCGTATGCTAACGAAAAAGGAGTATGCCCAGTCGCAGTTTTGTGAGTAGTTCTGTATGCCCATAGTGCAAGTGGTAGTTTATCGACCCAACCACCTTTTGCTCTTTCGAGTTGCTTTTTGATGGTTGATTTGATGATCTTGTTCACTGCTTCCACTTGCCCGTTTGCCTGCGGATGAGCTACTGCCGAAAAGCTTTTCTGGATTTTGAATCGTTTGCAAAAATCCTGGAATTCCTCGCTTTCAAACTGAGTACCATTGTCTGTGATTATTTTCTGAGGCACACCGTATCTGCAAATGATATTCTTGGTCACAAAGCTTATCATTTTCTTAGAAGTGATAGTAGCCAATGGTTCAGCTTCAGCCCATTTAGTAAAGTAATCAACTGCAACAATAGCATATTTAATCCCTGATTTGGCAGTTGGTAGCGGCCCAATGAGATCCATTCCCCAAATCGCAAACGGCCATGGACTGACCATCTGTGTGAGTTCGGTAGAAGGTGCTCTAGGAATTTTGGCAAATCTTTGGCATCTGTCACATTTTCGGGAGTAATCTGCAGCATCTCGATTAATTTCTGGCCAAAAATATCCGTATCGGAGAATTTTCTTTGCTAATGTTTGGCCACCTGAATGATCACCACATTCGCCTCCATGTACCTCAGCTAGGATTGTTTTGGACTCTTCCCTGGATACACATCGAAGTAAAGGCATTAAGAATCCCCGTCTGTACAATCGGCCATCCTGAATTACATAGCGAGAGGTTTTCCTTAGTAGCTTTTGTCTCTCTCTCGCATTTTCTGGCAGAGAGCCGTTGAGTAGGTAATCTAATATTGGAGTCATCCACGATTCTTGTTCTTGAGATACATTCATAATCCAGTCTATATCCATCTCGTCTATACTTGGTGCTGAGAGGACTTCTACGGGAACCAATCCCAATAGTTGAGCTTCACCAGAACTTGAATACTTTGCGAGGGAATCTGCCTTCGTATTCTCTTCCCGTGGAATATGGCTTATTGAATAATGATCGAGTTCACATAGAAGTTCCCAAGCTTTTGACAAGTAGGAAGGCAAGTTTCCACCTTTTGTTTGAAATTCCTTCTTGACTTGGCATACAATAAGCTGAGAATCACTGAAGATCTGTAATGCTCGAATGCTTAGCTCTTTAGCGATTCTCAGACCTGCAATAAGAGCTTCATATTCTGCTTCATTGTTTGTTGAAGGAAATTCCAATCTTAGTGCATAACATAATGATCGACCTTCAGGAGTTTCAAGTACCACTCCGGCTCCAGAACAGTAGTCATTTCTTGCGCCATCAACATACATCTTCCACTGGATTGGGGAATCATTGATCGTTTCTTCCTCACCATTATCTTTCTCTGTGAATTCTGCAATGAAATCAGCTAAAGCTTGTCCGTTGATTGCATTTCGGGGGTGATAAGTGATGTCATATTGACTGAGTTCAATGTTCCATTTTAGAAGGCGACCCGAAGTTTCAGGGCGAAATAGGACTTGCTTTAGAGGTTGATCAGTGAGTACTCTGATAGGATGAGCTTGGAAATATTGCCTCAGTTTCCTTGATGCAACTAGTAGGCAATAGGCGAGTTTTTCCAACTTGGAGTAATTCAGCTCTGCCCCAGTGAGTCTTTTGCTGATATAGTAAACCGGATGTTGAATCCTTTTGTCTTCCCGTATCAGCGCTGCACTTAGAGCATGAGATGATACTGCCAAGTATATAAGAAGATCCTCACCATTGCCTGGCCTAGAAAGTATTGGAGGCGTTTCCATATGACGGATCAACTCATCAAAGGCTTTTTGGCATTCGGAAGTCCATTCAAAATTCTTCTTTCCTTTCTTCAGGGCGTCAAAGAATGGGATGCATTTATCAGTGGCTTTGGAAATGAACCGACTCAGGGCGGCGACCTTTCCGTTGAGACTCTGCAATTCCTTCTTCGTTCTAGGAGCTTTAACTTCTTTTAAGGCAGTAATTTGAGCTGGACTAGCCTCAATGCCCCTAGCACTAACAATGAAACCTAAGAACTTTCCGGACTCGACCCCAAATGTACATTTCAGAGGGTTAAGCTTCATTCTGTATTTCCGGAGGACTGCGAACATTTCTGCTAAGTGTTCAATGTGATCCGCTGCTTTCTTAGACTTCACTAACATGTCGTCGACGTAGACTTCCATAGTTTTGCCCAATTGCGGTTTGAACATAGCATTAACAAGTCTTTGGTAGGTTGCCCCTGCATTTTTCAATCCGAAGGGCATAACTCTGTAGCAATAAAGACCAACATCGGTGATAAAGCTCGTGTCCTCCTGATCAGGTTCATGCATCATGATCTGGTTGTATCCGGAGTAGGCATCCATGAAAGACAACAACTCATGCCCCGCTGTTCTATCTACCAGTTGGTCGATCCTGGGTAAAGGGAAGCAATCTTTGGGGAAAGCCTTGTTTAGATCAGAAAAATCGATGCACACTCTCCATTTTCCATTAGCTTTCTTGACCAGCACAGGATTTGAAACCCAATTCGGATATGTAGATTCTTTGATGAAGTTATTTTCCATGAGTCGATCAACTTCTTCTTTTAATGCTGCTGATCTTTCTGGACCTTGGGTTCTTCTTTTCTGTTTAACTGGCGTAAACTTTGGGTCAATATTCAGAGCGTGTACTGCAACTTCTGGAGATATTCCACCCATATCGGCATGAGTCCAAGCAAAGACATCCAGATTTGCTTTCAGGAAAGATATCAAGATATTCTGAATTGACACATTAAGCTGTGAACCCACATTCAACACCTTATTTGGGTCCTTCGGGTCAACAGGTACCGAAACTGTCGTTTCCACCGGTACCACTCTATTCTCCCCTGCACTGGCTTTTCTGGGATCCATTTCTTTCCGTGCCCCGCTGTGCTCGCCAGTGCAGGGTCCGCCCCGTAATTGCTACAAGGCTGGTTCCTTGATGCGGACTGGGGTTGCCGCATCCTTTCCCATTTCTCTTTTTCTTGACTCTCGCAGTTCTGTCAAATAGTACTCTCGCGCAGCATTTTGATCCCCTTTTATAACTCCTACTCCATTGTCAGTAGGGAATTTAATAGTGAGGCACCACGGGGCTAGGATAGCTTTGAATGCTGCGAGTGTTGGACGGCCAAGAAAAGCATTATAAGCAGAAAACTCATCGACAATCACAAATGTTTGCTTGCGGACCACTTTCCTTTCTGCTTCCCCAAGTTCTACAAGCAGATCGATGGTCCCAATTGGTTGCTTTGGCTCCCCAGTGAAGCCAGCGATCTTCTGTGATGAGGCTTGTACATCGATCATAGGGATTTTCATCTGGTCAAATGTCTTCTTGAAGAGGATATTACATGATGCTCCGCAGTCAATGAGGACTCTTCTGACAATGGCCGGTCCAATACCAGCCGAGATGACCAAGGGATCTAGGGTAGGAGCTTCTATACCTGTGGAATCTCTGGCTCTGAAAACAATATCATCGCTGAAAGTTTTCTGTTTTTTCAGGGGCGTAGTGTCTTCTAAAACAAAGACGTCTTCTTCGGCTGGAGCATATTTCAAAGCCCTGGAATATCTCTCCATCTCACCCCAGCTCTTGCCAGCTGGGTGAGGCCCTCCTGTAATGACATTGATAAAGGGCCTTCCAGATTCATGTCCCGTAGCTTTCTCACCTGTCCTAGGCTGATGAACAGGAACCTGTTGCCCCTGACTTGACGATGCAGGATTTTTGCTATTCTTCTTCACAAATTGCTGCAGTTTGTTTTCTCTTAGCAACTCTTCAATCAGATTTTTCAACTGGCGGCATTCATCAGTCTCATGACCGGGTTGATTGTGGAAGCGGCAGAATTTCCCACTCTGTATGGCTTTTTTCCCGGTTCTCAAAGGGATAGGTTTAGGGAAATCGACGGAATCTTTAGTCGCAAGGTAGATGTGCTCCGGCGTATGTGATAATGGAGTATATTCTGATGGCTTGAAGGATCGGGGCTTCTTCAGATTACCCTGTTTCTTCCCATTATTATTCTCCCTTTTTTGCCCCACCGATTCATTCTTGCGTGGAGCGACAGTGTTGTCTTCTGCTATCTCCAACACTGTCTTTACTGGTAAAGGACGACTTTCCAAGCGAATGAATTCATCTGCTTTTTTGTAGAACTTTTCGAGAGAGGTTGGCTCCTTCATATTTAACCATTTCCCAAATTCGCTTGACTTATCAATAGCCCTCATCAGATAAGTCAATATCATTCGTGGTTCAGCATTGTCCACCTCAGCCAGCGCTATATTAAAGCGGTTCAAGAAAGATCTGATAGACTCACCATGATTCTGCTCTAAACTCGACAGTGACATGATGTCCTTGGCCTTCGAAGCATGTAGTCTAAACTGCTCCTTGAATTTTCTGGTCAAGTCTGAAAACTGATCGATAGATCGGACTGGCAACTTGGTGAACCATAGTAGAGCCACACCTTCCAGGTATACGGGGAAATATCGACACTTTATTTCATCAGAGGCTCTGGCACCTGTCATGTGCCAATCATATTTATACAAGAATTCATTCGGATCACTTGTCCCTTTGTAAGCTGGGATAGTTGGAGGGACAAACTTCCTTGGAAACTCCGCCTTTAAGATTTTCTCAGTAAATGGAGTTTTACTTGAGGCGAAACCCCATTCTTTCTCATCTTCAACCCTTTGCATACTTTCTCTCATGATTTGCCGGACCATTCCAGAAAGATACTCCTCATCATGTCGAGTTCCAGATCCACCAACCTCAGGAAGCGTTTGCTCAAAGGGACTAGCAGCCCTTTCAGGAGCATTCCTTTCGTTAGCATTATGAATGTTTCCAGCATAATTCCTTTCATTACCAGCCGGTTGATTGTTTGCCCTGAGCAAATCATTCAACTTATTCAGAATTAGAGCATTTTGGGCACTCTGAGCCTCTAATTGTGCATTTTGGGCGTTTATCTGCTGGTTTAGCCCTAGAATCACAGCATCCAACTCTGCTTTCGTAACTCCAACTGACGGAGTGGGTTGATTAGGTACAGGGGAAGCGGAGGTTCCCTCTTGAATGTTTCCAGATCTGACAGATCTACTTTTCCTTCCAGGAGCCATAATCTCAGATAGACTTCTGGTTTTTAAGGAAATTCTTTCTACAAATCTCTGTGAAGCAATGATGATAGTTTTCCTGAGTTCAATTCTCAGTGAAAGCACCAAAAATGTTAACGCTAAAATGTGAACGCTAACACCCCGGTGTGTGAAGTGTAGTTGTGAAAGCACCACCCGATAGATCGGGAAAGAATTACAAGCAAGTAATAGCGGAAAAGCAGTAAACAACAACAATTTTATAGTGGTTCGGCTTAAGGGTATAGCCTACGTCCACTCTAAGTACTTTTATTAATAATCCCGTTACAAGCTGATACAATTCTTCTCAAGTACAATATACTTCAAGTTACAAGTGATTTGGAACAAGTCTTAAGCTTCAATGTCGATTAAAGTCCTTAAATTCATGTTGAAGATGTGTGGTTTCTTCGTGAAGTTCTTTGATGTATTCCTCTAATCTTGAAAGCTCTAAGTGTTGATGAAGTTCTCAATGCAGCAAGGTAACGGTGTATGAAGAGAATGTGCCAAAAGTCCTTTGAATGTTGGAGGTGGTTGCCTATTTATAGAGAGTTCTGGTCTGAAATTTTTGCCAAGTCCTAAAACGTGGCCGACTCAAATTAAGCCGTAGCCGACTTAAGGTGAGTCGTGACCGGTCTAAGGTTACCTCCGAGTCAACACCACCTCTTCTCAGTAACATGGCATCGGGCTTAAATTAGGTCGTGGACGAGTTAACTTGGTAAGTCGCAAGTCACGGTCCAAATGATAAGTCCTGGATCGTAATCGAGATAACTGGGGAGCTGGATCGGTTGTGACTTGGGTCGGCAACTATTCTAGGTCGCCAGCTTGGTAAGGCATTAGATCGGTTACTCGGTCAAGTCACTAAGTCGGTATCTTTTTTAGACCTTAGGTTGGCCTTCTTATTAAGTCGGCATCCTCTGAGTCTTAGGCCAGTACCCACGTTAGGTCGGCAACTATTTTAGCCTTAACTCGGTATTTCTTAAGTCGGTATGCCTCTCAATCCTACTAGGTCGGTAACCCTTTGAATCTTAAGTCGGTCTCCCTGATAAGGCAGTTAGGTCGGCATAACCATTAGGCGTTAGGTCGGCACCCCTGTTGAGCCTTAGGTCGGCATCTCCTTGAGTCGTAGAGTCTAAACCGAGGCGGAATTAACAACTATTGAAGGTGAAATACGTTAGTATCCTTGAGTAGTTTATGTATATTAAATTTTACTATGTTTAAAGGTTTATTGTATATTATAGATTATTCGTTCAGCTATAAGATTCTATGTTGTTAGTCTCCTCTTACCTTCTTCCTTCTTTCTTTTTCCATAACTATCCTCCTTTCCGTTTAGCATAAGTGGGTCAAGTGTGGTTGATTGTTCGCTTAAAATGTATGGAAAATTGGGTTTTACATTTTTAAACTGTTAATTGGCTTTGGTAAAAGTGAAAAATCAATCATATTTTTATAGAAATTTATTTAGTGTAAAATAGTGTTTAGAAGTGATAATAGAAAACAAGAATTAGTAAAACTTAGTAAATAGAAAACCAGATAAAGAAAGGAATGAGATAACGAAATATCATATTATCTCAAAACCTTAAAATCTATAATCCCCAAAAATTAAGTGCAAATCATAGGGCTTTTGCTTTATTCTTGTAAATATGGAAACAAGGTAATCTTCTCCACTAATAGTTTGTTTAATTTAAATGTTAATCTCAGCTTTTTGGAAATTCCCCGTTTGTAATTTCTTAATTTATAACCTAGGGTTTGCTAAATTAAAATCATAGATAAGTGGGTGTTGGCTAATCTATTTGAGGTTAAAAGGGTGAGTTAAACACTCACTCATCTATCTCTCAATCTATATTGGTTGCATGTACTGCTTAGATGAATTGTGTTTGAATCTAGTATTGATATGAACCCTATTTCTTGTGATTGTTTGCCTTTTGGATATATAACTTTCTTTTTGCTGAAAACCCATGTTTTTTAATCTCTTAAGTCATCAATTTGAAGTTGTTTGATTGCATGCACGATAGCTTATTCAATGTAGTAGAAGTCTAGGCTCAATTCAGCGATGAAATCACCACGAATTGGCTATCGGAGCACCTTCGGTGATGCTTGGGGCTCAGTCAGGCATGCCACCCATTGCACTAGTCATGATGACCAATCCACCATAGGATGAGATCCAGGTCATGCCATTTCAAGCTCTATTTGCTCCTGTTCGCTTCTTCATTCGTTTGGTTGATCGCTTGAATGTAATTGCTTGTTTTGATGCTGTTTTTCATGTCGGTTTCAATGTTATTTTTGAATTTTGAATTATGAATTAGTTTTGGAATGGTTATGCCATAAAGTCCATAGCACAACATCAAATCTTCATCGCATGTTTTCAACATGGATTTTCAAGTCAAACTGTTTCTACTTAATCTTGTAAGAAGAAAGTTATTTCATTTATAAAGGATATTTGAAAGTGTAAACAAATATACCTATTTATTACCTATATAACAAAAATGATTTTGAAATGTAAACAAAGTTATTTCTAATTAGAGGTTTCAATATTTATATGGTTTTGGATAAGAGTAAATATGGTTTTCATAAAATACAAAGAGTTAAATATATATATTTTCGAAACATGGTTTATTGAATAATTATTCTATATGGAATTTTGAGATAAATATACATATACAAGTGTACTTTGTTAATAATATGCACTTATGTAATATTTGAGCAAATAGTGAATATTTATATAAAGTTGAGTAATAAATAAATTATAGATTTTAAATAAGGGAATTTGAAAGTAATATTTTATAGAAAGTAATTTTAGAAAGCTGTTATATATATATATATATATATATATATATATATATATATTAAGATTATATTTAATTACATTCAAACCGTAAAATCTTATAATATTTTTGTCATCTGGAAATTCTGTGCGACTTTTTTTTTTAAATGTATTAAGAAACTTATTTGTATAATTTAGAGAATAATAATATTCGACTTATTGTTACCGATTAGATTAAATTCTCTCAAGTAACACGTCGTCGAATATTGTACAACACACTAAATAGAATGTTTAAGTGGTACTTACTAGTCCTTTAATGAATATTTGAATTTCACTTGGTAGTATGGGATACCATGGTTTAATTTGTGTGATTGTTATTATTAGGAAGTATTTAACAATTTAGAGTTTTATTCTCTTTTGGTGTGCGGCATGGGGCTGCTATATCATAAGAGAATATAATTTAGGTTTTTTAGTAGTATCTAAAACAAGTGAGATTTACTGGCTTCTAGTAAATACTTGAATTTCACTAGGCGGTATGGGAAGATTTGATTAAGTTCTAGTGATTACTGAAAGTTATAGTATTTCACATTTCAAGGTTTTAGGGTTCGACCGAGGGCCGATAAATCCTTAAAAAGGTATACTTATGGATGTTTTTGAAATTCTTTTATGTCATGCTATGTATTCTATTGTCTTTTGGATTAGTATGGATAAAGCCTAGCGATTGGCTAGGGTTGTTTCATGGTATGAACGATCCTTAGTATCAAATCGACATAAAGTGATACTAGTTTGTTACCACAGTATGGACTATCGTTATGATCAGTATGAATGATCTATGAGATCGATATGAATTGTTTTTGGTTTTCATAACTTTGTAATATTCTTTGGCTTAAATGTTCTTGTGTTTTTCGATAAGTTCCAAGTTAAATCACTTATGTAACCAATTTACGTTTATTGTACGATATACCTGATTTTATATTTTGTTCTCACCCTTAGGAATATTCAGAGATAGTCTAACCCGTTTATTTTATAACAATCCGGTCAGGTCTAGACTTTTCATATATTTATGACGCTTAGGATTTTGGGTAGGTGTCCTTGCAGATGATAGACATTTTGACATGTTAGTTTATCTTCTGTAGTCTATTCATTTGTTGTATTATGGGATGTATTATTTGAGATAAGGTCTTAGTGTGGACACGTATTTTGTGAGTACAGTATATTATTTCGTAGAATCACAATATGTACTATATATGATGTAGATTACGCAACGTGATGTATGACTGTTATGTGATATATTTTTCTAATTTTGATAAATTGATGTTTTTGTTTCTTTAAACTAAGACTGCACACGTCAAAAATTTCATTCCAGATATTTGGCAAAAAGAATAAATGTGATGTGCAGTGTTAGATTAAAGATATATCCACATTTGGTTGCCCTTAACAAACCGTATTCTCCATATTATTGTATGACATTATTTATAATGTTCTTCAATCATATGAGTATCACGGTGGGCTTGTTATGGTTTCGTATCAAGTCAGAACAATATAACATATAACATCACAGATCTAAAACCCAGATGACTTAGATTCCTGTCCTGTAGGGTGTATGGAAAATAGCTATTTTAATTATCTATATAGAATTAGGAATATAAAAGGATTACGGGAATAATCATTTGTGGTGTAATTTGATTTTCAATTGGTCGTATTAATAGTAGTATTAGAGTTTGGATTGTGCAGAAGAGAATTATGGCTAGAGACAGACCTACAGTTACACCAGGATCAATTGGTAATCTTGGAAAAGAAGGGATGTTTTTGACACCTAAGCAGATTACAGAGATTGTCTGTGTTGCCTAGACAGTTACTTCTTAGGGACATTTGGTTCGTGTTGATTTTTCTAGCTCTTATAGTGAATTTGGATGTTTAATAGGTAGACTCTTTAAGGGAACAGAGAATCTTATTGAGATTCAAGCATGGATAAAGACGCGTGAAAGGATCTTTTCTCGCACGAATCTTAATTAACGACCTAAGATTTCAGTCATTTGAATTTGAAATATTTAGTTTATTTTTAATATTGAAAAGTTAATTTTATAAGATAAATAACATGAATTTCAAAAGTAATGATTATTTGAATATGTGAAACTTTTTAAATAATTAAATCTTGGATTTAATTTGAATGGAAATGATTTCGGAAGCTGATTTAAATTCTATTTGAATAAGAATAAAGATAATAAACTTTAAATTGGAATTAAAAGTGGTTAGATTTGTTTTAATAATAACTCGTTTTCATCAACATGCTAAATTATCGTTCTGGGGCACTGTCTTGGATTTTGACAAAACAAGTTTCATTGGATCCACAATAGTGAATTATTGTATGTCGTGGCGATTGGACATATCTTTTGGTCGTGCGAGTTTGAAACACATAGAAATTAATTAAGGAAATCTAAATTAGTACAAGTTGATTTTGAAAGTTAAATTCTGTATATGAAGGAATTGAGTCCCGATACTAGTTCCATTGCATTCGAAATAGGGGTATAACATATGGAATGTCAGGCGAAATGCCTCGTTTGGAGTTCAAAATTTTAACGCGTGAGTAGTTTCATCAAAATTTTCTATAAAAGGAGCTAAAATATTTCGTTTGAAAACCCAAACCAAGTAAAACAACAACCATCATTCCTTTTATCTCTAACCCTAGCGTCTTACGGCAGATTGTTCTCGTAGATCGGTGATGTTTTAGGCCTCGACCCTAACTAGAGAATTGTGCACGTGGTTCAAGCGAGTTGATCTATGGTCATGCATCATAGAATAGAGGCTCGCGGTAGGTGGAATAGTAGTGCATTCGTGGGGTAGTGGGTTCATGATTTTTGATCGATCGACGCCATTAAGGGCGCGCATTGGGGGCGCAAGCATGGGCGAGGACGGACGACGTACGGCGCCGGCCGCAGTGGATTTCAGTGCGACGATGGCAGTGGCCATTGATGGAAAGTCGCGGTGAGTTTTCACGGCCTGGAACGAGCGTGTTTGAGAGAGAGGGATTGAAGGAAGGCAAAAGTTCAAGTTTAAATTTTAATTAGTTAAATTGATTATAATATAAATAATTCCAACGTTCATAGATTCGTATTTAATTCATACGAGGTCCAAATTAAGCGTGACAAGTTACATTGCGAATGTATTAGTGAATGCTTATGGAGTTGGATTGGATGGATTTAGAGCAAGTAGTACTTTGGGTTAAAATTGAATAATGTTCAATTTTAGTTTGAACCAGAGTGCTCTGGAGATTACTGGAATTTCTATAAGTTAACTTGTCTCTTTGGCCCATTTATATTTTTATACAAGAGTAGATAACTTTATTGTTGATTGTTTGATGACCATTTGGATGATTTACTATTTTATTTATTGGTTCGGATATATTTCCCCCCGGAGCGGATGAGACCCTATTACATTCTCGTGAAGAGCGGATAACCCTTTGTATATGATCCTGCGTCGGATCGGTTGATTTATATTTTATGATTACTGTATGTGACGTAGAGCGAAAGGATGGAGGGATCCAACAAGATTATTCACACCGTTGATTTTACATTCCATATATTCTGATATATGATGAGTTGAATGCCATATTTGATGACATATATGATTTTTCCCTATTTAGTTCTATAGTAGAACTGGCCATATTTTTATTAATTTGCAATGCTAATAAGTGAAGATTTAGTTTTTAAAAGGATTTTAAGTGATTTTGAAAATTTATATGTTTTTAATAATTATTTTTGAATTATAAATAATATAAAAAAGAATTTATTTAAAAAATATAGGTATGATTTTTGGATAATATAAGTTAATAGTTATATAAAATATTTTAAATAGAGATTTTGGAACTGTAAATTAAAGACATTTAAAATCTTAAACATAAATATGTCTTTATAACAAAGGAATACAAATTTAAAAGAAGATAGAAATATTTTGGTATAAATATTTATTATTTTTTTGTATAAAGTTACACACACACATAGATGTATTAAGATTTGTTTATAGCCGTGGGAAATTTACAAATGTAATAAATTTATAAATGTGATATTTTACAATTAAAGTGAAGATTTGTAAAATCATATTTTGTTAATAAAATAATATATTTATAAATGGTGTTTATAAATAAAGGGAAACTTTTATCATTTGATAATTTGGGAAAGTAGATCACAATTATGGATTTATAATAATATGTGGAATGTTATTTTATAAATATAGTTTATTCTATTTTGGAAATTGGAAGTGAGGATAAATAGGGAGATGTAAAATGATATTTTACAAATAGAAAGGAATTTATAAAAGAAATTTATACATATGGAGGCAACGTTAAAAAATAAATTGTAATTGATGTTTTAAATGGGATTTTATAGATAAGTGAGATTTATAAAGGAATAAAGTTCTAAATAGGGTTTTATAAATGAATTTTTTTATAAAAAGGAAGTTTATAAAATAGAAAGAGATTTATAAATGTACTTTTAAATATGGAAATGATTATGTTGAAATTTATGTATGGATTTTTATCAAGGAAATATATTTATGTTTTAAAAGTTAAAACAATCTTTTATAGGAATGTTTTGAAAGTGATATTTTCAAATTAATTTTAATGGTTTTAAAAAGTGATTTAAAATCTCTTAAATTATAGAAAGACATGGATTTTAAAAATTTTGCTGTAATAAATGTTTTCAAGAAAGTAAGGAAGGCATGGACTACATCACTATTGTTATAGTAGATAAGTTCCAGAAGGAGATGTTTTTATTGTATATAGGTTTAATATTAAATATAACTATCTGTATCTCTATACTAGTGTTTTGGGTTGTCGTAACGATATTTTACACAACATTCGTTTTGACATAATAAAGTGTGTTTTAGGAAATAATAAGTTTTCCTCAAAAGTTGTAAATGTACTTATTACAGATTAAATAATATTGGGGCATCATCTAAATGTTTAAAATGAAATGGTTTATGAATATACTTATACCATTGTGATAAGTATATGGAAATGTTTTCCAAATATAAAGGATTAAAGAGGGTTTTGAGAATATATCTTCACAAAGATATTTTGAGACAAATATTTGGAAAGTGTTTTAAGTTAATGAAAGATTAATTAAAGAGGCTTAGTATTTCTTGGTGCTTAACCAATGTTCTTCATTTGGAAATTTGATCTCTAGTTCGATTGGTTGTTTATTTGAAGTGAAATAACCGACTATCAAATCTAGACCAAAATGTAACTTTGGAAATATCTAGGGGAAACATGTGAGTTAATGGCATAGTCATCTCCAATGATGTTATACTGTGCATATAAATCTTGTTTCCTTCTCCTAGAACAAATGATAAGGAAATCCCTCAACTACCGATTAGGAGGTAATCTCCGCTCTTATCATTGACTGTTTATTTCCTAAAGAACCAGGTTAAGTTTACCGAAAACTATCGAATATTGATTCGAAGAGACCGGGATCGGATATGTATCCAAAAATCACTTCAATCCAACTAAAACGTTTCAAAATAAAGGCATCTTGAAGATGATGGAATTAAAGATGGAGCTCTTTGAAGTGCAATGGCTGCTTGCTACTATTCCTAAGGGTGGTTCCCAAATGGATGTAGTATAAGTATGCGTTCGTTTTCTTTCAATCCCTGAACGAACTTGTAGAGATGAGTGCAAGCTTTGCAATGTTGCCTGAAGGGCAGTGTTAGAATTCTGAGTGGGAAGTGCTATAGAAAAGGTAAAACGTAGCCTCAAGCCTCATCAACCAGTAATGACTAAAATAGGGGAGATGTAGTAGGGCTAATGGGCCGCTCCCATGTGGGGTATAATTGTGCCTATTTAGAGTCGATATTATATCTCATTTGTATACTACGGGGCATGTTAAACAAGAGGTGATCATATTCGATGCTACTGGTCAAGTAGTAGGTCGATCCTTTGTTAGTAGGGGACCTGGTGAGGTCCTCGGCATTATTTTATCTAGAGATACACCATGACGGGCAGTACCCTAATAGCCCAGTCGTTGTATGGAATCCACTTTCTAATACGTGCCTTTACGATTTTAGTTTTTATACCTATTATGCTGGAATTTAATTAATGCAACAAGTTCGGCTATGATTAATAAGTAATTTTATTTTAGTCACTATTATAAAATTAAAGAATTTCATATGAAATGGTTTTGTTTTCATAAGGTAAAAACCATCGGTATTTATATGCGGCCTGGTCTTATGAATTACTTTTGATTTCAATGTTTTTTATTAGCTTAAAAGTCCAGTTGGGTGTGTTTTCTCATGTTGGTTTACCAGACTGACTCGAATGTTACTTTTTTATAATGCTTAGATCAGACTGGGCATATTTAAATATTTTGATTTGTTGTTTTCGAGCTTCAGCGGACGAGCTGGAAGGTTTCGTGATGTATTCCCATGTTTGTTTATTTTTCTGCTACATTTTTGTTGAAATTATCAACATTCGTAAGGAAATGTTGTTATAACTGTCCAAGCTGATGATTAGTGATTTGTTGTTATACTTTGATGGATGTATGTAAATTATAATATAGTTTCTCTTTTGTAAACATCATTGATATTAATTTATATATTGTTCCACTGCAATTGTGAGATTCTGTGTTATTTTAGTTCCTTTTCTTCTTCTCTTCTTCTCTTCTTCTTTCTTCTTTATTTCCCATAACTATTCACATTTTCGTTCAATTTAGGTTGAACATGTGTGGTTAATTGTCAGCTTGAATCATGCAGATTTGTGGATCGTTACTCCTAATGGTACCCAAAGGATTTAAGTGGCATCTAATCAGTTACAAGAAAGGTCACTGGAATGGCATGTTTTGACAGGTTGAGGAGGACCAACTTACTTAGGCTCAATTTAGAGATAGATTTGAGTAGAAGTTTCTACCAAAAGGAGAGAAGGAATTAATGACTAGGAAATCCATTGAGCTTTGGGAAAATTAGATTTCTATCCTAGAGTACTGAAGCTCTATCCAAGTATTTCTTAGCTTTCATTAATACCCCAAGAATGAAAAACTAGAAGTTTTTTATGAATTGCATATGTTGTTGAAGAAGGCTTTATTACTTCAGATCGATATATCTTTCAAGTCCTTAGTTAATTCAACATTTCTTCTCGAGGTGGCGGAGAAAGATAACGAGGAGGACGGAAGTCCTAAGAAGCAAAAACAAGAGTTCAACTAGGAAAGGAAATAACCGATGGAGCAAGGAAATTCTGAAGCAATGGGCAAGAAGAAGAATAATGAGTACGATTCTACATCCTTATATAGGAGTTAGGTAGCATGTTTCAATTGCAGAACTAAGGGCCATTATTCGAGTGAGTGTAGGAAGCCTAAGGTTTCTTCTCCAGCGGGTGTTTGTTTTTATTGCAAGAAAGAGGGGCACTTGATAGCAGCTTGCCCACATAAAGAAAAGAAGGAAGGAAAGAGGAAGGCCTTGGAACTTCAGGGCGATCGGCTTAGTTAGGTATAGTTTTATTTAATTTTAGGAAGTGTTCTTTCTTTTGTTAAATTGCATTTGAGTTAGTATTAGAAATAAGTTAAACAGCCTTTTTGTGAGCTTTTACATTTTATGGATTAGGATTTAGGACAAACGTTTTTTGAATTTGGTTGATGGTATTTAGAAATTGATTGTTTGGTTATATTCATTGAAATTAGATGCATTGATGCTATTAATAATAAAATAGTTATAATTAAGGGAAATTTGTAATTAATTATTGTGTTGACTTGTCTCGTAAATGTTTAAGGATTTTGATCGATATATGGGATACCATGCTATCGATAGAAATTCATTGTTTGGGGAAAAATTAGTTTGAGTTAAAATTAAACTGAAATAATATTTTCATCATAAAATAATTGTGTATAGGAGAGGGACTTGGTGAGACATTGTTGATAGCTTGTGAGATCAACTTTGTGATTAGTGAAGTAGATCGCAATAATTTCACGGCTTAATATTATTTTATTTAGCGAGAAAATTTTAATTCGTAATTTATGAATTGGTTGGAAAATTTAATAACTTTCTTGAAAAATAAAAGATAGGACATCTTAATTATGTTTAAGTGAAATTCGAAATTTGAATTTTTAGATTTCTTTCATTAAGGAAATTACGTGGATATAATTTTCTTTAGGGGAAATGTCTACAACAACCATGTTATTAATAACCTAACTAATCAAATTTAATTACGGGTAATTAATTCTAAATTGTGATTTGAGAAATTCAATTATGAAATTAAATCTAGTTTTTGAGAATAATTGATTTAATTTAATTAAGAAATTAGCTTAATTTCCTAAAGAGAATTTCAATTTAAATTTAAAATATAATTAAATCAATTATTTAAATTTGGCATTTTAGAGAAAAATCTTAATATTGAGATTTATTGTTAAAAATGAGATTTTATAATTAATCGTTTATATTTTTTATTTAAAATAATGAGAATAACTTATACAAAAGTTAAATTTAATTTTATAAAATATCTCAATATGATTAGAAGTGAGGATTTTAACTTGTTAATAGGCTTTGCTAAAAGTGAGAAATCAATCTATATTTTTATGGAAATTTATTTAGTGTAATATTGTATTTTAGAAGTGATAAAAGCAAATAAGAATCAGTAACACTTAGGAAATAACAACACTTCTTTTTTTGGATCCATAGCAAGCCCTTTTTTCCCCAAATTTCGAGTAACAAGGAATGAGAAAATAAATTTTACGTTACTTACTCATTCTTATTTTCTTTAAGCCAAAGGAGAGAATGAAATATCATATTATCTCAAAACCTTAGAATCTATAATCCTCGAAATCAAGTGCAACTCATATGGCGTTTGTTTAGTTCATGTAGAATGGAAACAAGGTAATCTTCTACACTTAATAGTGTGTCTAATTCAATTGTTCATCTTGTCTTTTTGGTAATTCCTCTTTTGCAATTTATGAATTTATAACCTGGGGTTTCTTGAATTTAAACTCAAAGCTAAGAGGGAGTTTGGCTAATCTATTTGAGATTAAAAAGGTGAGTTAAACACTCACTCATCTACCTTCAAATTATAGTTGTTGCACGTATTGTTTAGTTGAATTCTACTTGAGTCTAGTGTTCATATGAACCCTATTTCTTGTGATTGTTTTCTTTTTGGATATACAATTTTCTACTAGTTAAAAACCCAAGTAATTTAATCTCTTAAATCATCAAGCAGTAGAGAAGTCACCGCCAACGGGCGATCAGAGCACCTCTAACGACACCTGCAGCTCAACACAAGCATGCCAATCGGTGCATCGGTCATGGTGATTGGTCCAATGTTCATAGTCTGGGTTGAGACCTAGGTCACGTCGTTTCGGGCTCTGTTCGCTGCCGTTCGCTTCTTCTTTCTTCGGTTGGTCTCTTGAATGTAATTACTTGTTTTAATGTTGTTATTCATGTTAGTTTCAATGTTATTTTTGAATTTTGAATTATGAATTTATTTTGGAATTGTTATGCGATAGAATCCATAGCACAACATCATATCTCTGCCATAAGTTTTCAACCAGGATTTTCATAAAGAAGGGATTTCCAAGTCGGACCATTTCTACTTAATCTTGTAAGAAGAAAGTTATGTTATTTATAAAGGATATTTGAAAATGTAAATAGATATACACATTTATTATTTATATAATAAGAATGATTTTAAAATGTAAATAAAGTTATTTCTAATCAAAGGTTTAACTATTTATATGGTTTTGGAAAGAGTAAATATATATTTTATAAGAGACAAGGACTTATATTTATTTTTGGAAAATAGTTTGTTAAATAAATATTCTATATGGAATTTTGAGATAAATATGCACATATAAATGCCTTTTTGGAATAATTCGGCTTTATGTAATATTTTACCAAATAGTGAATATTTATATAAAGTTGAATAACAATTAAATTGTGGCTTTTAAATAAAGGAATTTGAAAGTAATATTTTTATACAACGTAATTTCAGAAAACTATTTCATACACACACACGCACACACACACACAGATATATATATTAAGATTATATTTAATTACTTTTAAACCTCAAACTCTTATAATATTTTCTATATTTTGGCAATCCCATGAAACTTTTGCTTTCCAATAATTTTTTTTTACGAACTTTAATTCTATAATTTGGGAAATACTAATATTCAACTTAGCGTTACTGATTGGTTTAAATGATCTCGAGTAACACTTTATTGAATATTGTACAACTCATTGAATAGAATATTTGAGTGATACATACTAACCCTTTAGCAAATATTTGAATTTCATTGGGTAGTATGGGATACCTTAGTTAAATCGTGTGATTGCTATTAGGAAGTACTTAAACACTTTAGAGTTGTACTCTCTTTTGGTATGCGACATGGGGCTGCTAAATCCTTAAGAAAATAATCCAGGTTTTCCAGTAGTATTCAAAACAAGTGAGATTCCCTGGCTTCTAATAAATATTTGAATTTCACCAGGCTGTATGGGACGTTTTGGTTAAGTTTTAGTGATACCTGAAAGTAATAGTATTTGGTACCTTAGAGTATATTTTTTTAAGGTTCGGCCGAGGGTCGACAAATCCTTAATAGATATACTTATGAATTTATTTAACCTTTGTGTCATGCTATGTACTCTACGATCATTTAGATTGGTACAGACAACCTCTACTAATTGGCTAGGGTTGCTTTACGGTATGGATGATCCTTAGTATCAAATCATCACGAGTGATACTAAGTTAGGACGATCATTATGTTCGATGCGAACGATCCAGGCGATCGATATCGATTGTTTTGGCCTAGATCGATATGGATTGTTTTGGTTTTCATGACTTTCTAATATTTCATGGTTTAAATATTCTTGAATTTTGTGATAAGTTCAGAGTTAAATCACCTTTGTAATGGTTTACACTTATTGTACTATGTACCTTATATTATATCTTGTTCTCATCCTTAGGAATATTTAAAGATAGTTTGATCTATTTATTTTCTAATACTCGGGTCAGGCTAAGACTTTTCAGGTTGTCAAGATGATTAGGCTTTTGGGTAGGTGTGCTTGTAGATGATAGGCATTTTGACATCTTAGTTTAACTTCTGTAGCAAATTTATATGCTGTATTGTAGGATGTATTTTTTGAGATAGTGACTTATTTTGGATGTGAGTCTGGTATTTGATTTTGTAGACTCACAATACGTATTATATATGATGTAAATTATCGCTTATGATATGTGATGGTTGTTTATTTGATATATTGTTTTGATTTTGAGAAGTCGTTATGTTTATTTCTTTAAACTAAGACTATACACATCAAAAGTTTATACCATGTATTTAGTAAAAAGAGCAAGTGTGATGTATTAGTTTTAGATTAAAGATATATACAAATTTCATCGACCTTAACAAACCGTATTTTCTATATTGTTAGACAACATTATTTATAATGTTCTTTAATAATATGGGTGTCGCGGTGGGATTGTTACAACTTCAATGTGAATAAAGTAGTGGTAAATGCCAAATAGAAATATAAAACTCTAATTAAATGAAGTAAAATAATAGACAACAATATTTATAGTGGTTCGAGAAAACCTTACATCCACTGTATATACTTTTCTAATTTGAAATTTTTGTTCCAAGGACACATAAATTATGCTAGATGCCACTAAAGAGTTATAAAATTTGTTTAATCAATAAAATTATTATTTTATCTTAGTATCAGTACTATTCCTTGTCGATTTGTTGTGGGATCCATGACTATGTATAATAGTCATGTCACTTAGTCATTGGGAGAGAGCTTATTATAGACTGCTGACTTGGTAGATTAAAGGATTATAGACACTTATCATAATATGGAAGAATATTTTCACAAAAACTCTGTATGTTTTGCTTGTTCATACCTATCTGTCTATCTTGAAGTTTTGCACGAAGTTGACAAGTAGCTTTATTTAATAGCTAAGGTAACCTAGTTTCATAGTATTATACTACATGTTATCCAATGTGCTTGTTCCTTAATTGGTCTTCCTTTATTATAGGAAATACTTGTAATTTTTTTTTCAATATCTCCTTTAAGTCACAGTATTTGGACTCCAACACTTTACTTATTTGTTAATGGAATAATAGTAATAAATGTTATATAAACCTTTAGTGTTTAATCCTTAGTAAATGGTTATTTTATTATTTATATATTGCAACATATATACTTAAAAGATGAATAATTTAGAATATGATTCCCTTAACATTTTAGCTACAAGGAAACGATTTCAAATGAGTGGGAATCTTATATACTTAATGTTTTAGCGTCAAAGGGGTTATTATTCCAAATTTCATAAGATACCATACATAAATTATGATGTAACACATATTCTCTATAAGTATCACATGAGAATACAAGTTATCATTGATGTCAAATTCAAGTGTTATCCGGTATTTGAACAAAGCAACATCTCAAAGGATCAGGACAACAAAATGGGAAAGAAATGGATCAAGAAGCTTGGACAATATCAAAAATAACGAATTCTATAACATAGCCCCAGAATTACACAAGTCACATTGATTGGTATCCACCCATATGGGTAAGTATCGAATGACCCGTAAATATTACGGGTCCCGCCTTACTATTTTAGAGAGAAAACCTTGTAGTTGATGCGAAATTAGATGCCATGAAGTGACATGCATCGACTATGATCCATTTCAGTCAGTATAGTGAGCCTAATATTTGTATACCTAAAAGCTAACACTTATGTTAAAGCAAAGTAGAAGGAAAAAAGTCAAACTATAGGTCGGTACCGATCCATGTCGATCGGTACTGAACCATATTGATTATTGGATTTTATACTATTTTACCTGTTCTTAAAGATGGAACTTCAGATTTGGAGATATTTAGTAATTCGGACTAGATGTAGTGATTTTTGAGTATCGACCCGGGATTTTCGACCTCGAAAATTCCAGATTGTTAGAGGAAAGAAGAAAGAGATAGAAGAAGAAGAAGAAACAGAAACACTAAAACAAATATTCTCACATTCGTAGCGTATCAAAATATAATATCAAATAAAATAGCAATTATACAAAGGAAAACTGTATTAGTTAATTTACATCAATACATCAGAGTTACAACACTTACACAAAAACTGGACAGTTAAAATCAACATGTCCCAGATAACTACAATAATATACACAGCGGAATACTCCATAAGTCCTACCATCCAGCTCGCCTCCTGAGATCCTGAATGTCCTAACATTGAAATCTGTAATACTTGGTCTGACCCGATCAATACCACAAAGTAACACTCGGGTCAGGCTGGAAACCAGCATGACTAAACCTATCTAACATGAAATACTCAGAATAAAACTTATTTAAACCCGGGGTAACTCGTTCATCACTACAAGTTCACAACTTGCTATAGTCAACACTTATATAATTAATCCCTAATTACCTTTACTTAGTTTTAAATGGTCTAGTCATTTAACTTATTCTATTTCAGCCTATTGATTTCACATATCAATCTATTAAGAATCATTATAGGTGATAAATCAAAGTGGGTTCGAGTATTTACTGATACCCAACCCCGGTCTCTTTGAATTCAATACCATCTTAACCCAAATTATTCAAGTGAAATACAATTCAACTTTAAATACAAGATGTCACTTTTTACACAACAATTCATCATCGATAGATAACCACATTATCACTGTCTACCCAAACATATCATATCACAAAACATTTCATATCATAGATATCAACCAATTCAAGGCATTTAACATCATTCAATCATTCATAAGAAAGATTGATCACTACCAAAATTAATTTAATTTATCCCTAATTAAATTAATTGCTAATCTTTAATCACTTAGATTACCTTTACTTAACATTAATTAATTAAAAACCAAGTAATTAATCATCCTTTAATTATCCATCTTAATTAATCACCCTTGACTAATTATCCTTTAATTACAATAAGTAATTAACTCTTAATTAATTACACGAATTAATTAACATTTACCCATCCATATTAATTACATTGATCCTTAATTAATTACTCAAATTAATTATCTTCTAATCACTGACATTGATTAATTAACTTTTAATTAATCACAATCGTTAATTAACTAAACCTTAATTAATTTCTTTAATTAATCAATCCTTTAGTTGATTACACTAAGTAATTAATCCTTAATTACATCCCTTAAGTAATTAACCTCCACTAATTTACCTTGATTATTAATTATTTTAACCTTTAATTGTTAAATAAATTAATTAACCCTCAATAGTTTAATCATTTAATTACTTACATTAAGTAATCATCATTATAGTAATTAATCTCTAATTACTTAATTGATTAATGCTTAATTATAACTGAGTTAATTAATTAATCCCTAATCATTAATTAATAATCTCTAATTATCTAATTAATAAATTAGTTACTCTATCATTACCTCGTTAATTATTAACTTCATTAATCATTAAAACCTTAATTATCTTTAAGATAAATCATTTCCATTATTAATGACTTAATTATCATTAACATGTGTATTAAATACATTATACTTTTAAATTTTCTTTTAAATTCCATTTCTAATTTAAGATTTAAAATGATTTACAAATTTAACTTAACAAATTTTAAAAAATAATTACAAACCTCATAATCAAATGTTAAAGAAACACTTATTTTATATAAAAGAAATTTATATAAGAAGAGTTTTAAACTAAAGTTATTTAAATTCAAAACCTTGCTTTTAAAAACTTTTTAAAAACTGTTTTAAATATGCTTCGGGTTCAACACGATGGCTACTCGAACTTTGAGCCGAGGAAATCCACTTTTTTTTCAAAATTTTGTTTAAGTTCTAAAGTTAAATCTAGAAACAAGTTTGCAGTCTCGAACAACCTGTTTCCTCACTCGAGTCCACACTCCATAAACACGAGTCTTCCTTCGAGTCAATTCCACTCCCCAAAACTACTGACATAACCACACTGCCATGCACATGCACAGGCGATCCAGCCATCTCCGACCATCCATGACTCCTCAAACCTGTCCACGATCGTCCCTACGTCAGATCCCGACCACCAAAACTTCGATACTAACTCAGAATCGAATTCGAGTTAAACTGAGAAAGACTGAAACAAACCCCATCACCAAAAACCTCCTCGAACCCACACCTCGGACCATTGGAATGCCTGAGCCTCCGGTCGCGCCCTCACCAGCTTCCCTGCTACCATTTCCTAACATCTGGGGTAACTCGATCCACCAGAGGCACCGTGGAAGATGAATTTTTTACTTAGATAAAAACTAGGGTTAAAAACAATCCCAACCACCCGCCACCGCTATGGTGGTTTATACACCCAATTGAAATTTTTCCCAAGCTCACCTAACGTCACTCTCCCTCCAGTGAAGTCCTCGACCTCCCCGATCGCCTTGATCGTCAGAAACCACTCAAAACTCAAATGCAGATCAAACCCGAAATGCTCGCTCAAACCAAAACTAAAAATTGCGATTTCACTTCTTAAAATCATGATTTTAGATAAGGATTCAAATTATATGCCACAGTCAATGAATTAAGATGTTTGAAATTTTACATATCTTAAGCTTGCACTGTTCTTCTTGGTTTTTCAGAGAATTTCAAACTTAATTCACTTAGATATAATTATAAACTTTAATTTATGATTAAACATACAGATTTTGTTTGAAACCAAGTCCTAACAAAGATTAGTTTAGGAGAAAATGAATTTTGATCAAAATCTTAGCTTTGAAATTAAGAACAGAGATGCACAGGTATACCAGGCATGCACACATCTATACATTCATATATATACAGAAAATTCACTTACACACACACACACACAAAATACTTTATTTCCATAAATTCATATGCAACCAGATTTCTATTTAGTTAAGCTTTTAAAAAAGAATGTTACTCACAAGAATACATTGATAACAGAGAACAGCTTTGTTCTCTCCTTTTGATGTGGAAATCGTTTCTGAACTGAAATTTTGAATCTCTGTTTGATGTTTAATTTTTTGAATGATCTTGATCAGTTGCTTGTTTTGCTTTGGTTTTAAATCCTCTAGTTTTGAATTGCTGTTTTGAATTTCGGGTTTTACAGTTGTTAAGAGGCTTGCTTTTGATCTTCTCAGGTTTGAAAAATGTTTGATTACAGGTTTGTTTTAAATTTGCCTCAGATCTGATTTTCTACTATGGCTTTGATTTCTTTTTTTTGAAAGTAAGAAGATGGAAAAAGAAATAAATGGTAGATGATTATATAAGTTTAATTAGGATTTATTACAAATAAAAGAAAATAAAAATAAATGGGTGAAACTTGTTTATTCATCTAGCACTTGTCTTCTATCTTAGTTAGTTCATTTACACTTGTTATTAAAGAGATTAATAGCCAACACATGTAATTTTCCATGAATGTATATAATTTAAAATTGTTATAAAGCTTTTTACGTCTAATTTCCTAATTAATAAATACTTTTCTTAATTTATATAAATAAAATCTTTTTAAGAAAAAAATATAAAACCAATTATATTCCACGTAAAATCATATATGATATAATTTCAAATCCAAAATATATTTAAGATATTTATCTTTTGAATTTGCAATTCAACTTCAAATTCAATTTAAAATCCAAACTAGAATTAACTCAAATATATATATGTATATATATACACAAACACAAATTCAATTTGTAAAAAATAATCCTATTTAAAATCTATTCATATCTATATATATAAACAATCACTATTATTTGTTTTTAAAAGAATAATTTGTAAATTTTAAGTAATTATATTAGGAGATTATCAAATAAATATTTATTATCAAATTTATTTGTTCAATCTATAAATCGGTGTTTTTTATTGATTCAATCCAGTTATTATCAATTTACGGATGCCCAAAAATCCTGGTTACCACATTCTTTCCCCTTGGAATCTTTTCGTCCTTGAAAAGGAACGAAGCCAAAATTTATTCTATACTTAAAATTAGACAAATTTATTATATGATCATTTTTAAAATACTTTTAAAATCTATATAATATTGCCAAAATAGTATTGTAAAAATATCATTTTATGACTCGATGTCTCAACCAGTCCATCCTTGCTCTCACAAAAATTCGGTCATACGTTGATCACGCGTAAGACTGAAAATCTATAAGTACTTAGCAGACCCATTTCTAGCACCTAGTGAAAATACTTGGAAAAATATTTTCAAACACTTTATGAAAATATAGAAAACATTTTTGAAATAGAGGAAACATCTTTGGTGAGAATGCTGTGGAAATCATCACCCCCATCCATGGTCGTAGTTAACCCGATGGTTATGTTGCAATCCCTGCAAAATCCATGGATAACTGTAGGCACTTTGCGCCCCTTGATTATGCCAAGGAACCCGCTACAGATCACAGCTACATCCTAGGTTACGTTACTATCACAGCAAAAGTCCATGCAACTGCAGGCATCAGCGCCCTCGAATTTCGCTGCCAAAAATGAAACTTCTCCCCTCGACCATAGATCGTAGTCCACCATGTTACGTTTCCTTCTCGACAAAATCAAACGTAAACCGATGACACTCACCTCTACATGATTTCTGCTGTGCTCCACGGTAGATCGCAGCGACATCGAGTTACACTGTCGTAACAGTATAACCCAAATGCCTCTGTTGGCATTAGCGCCCTCGACTTTCGCTACCTCATAATCCTCATGAACTTCAGTTTGTCTGGACTTCCTCACAGGATCCACTTAAGAACCCTCCCCTTAGGGCTCACGGCAGTACCAACATATGGTACTCTTGAGAAGTTCATTTCTAGGGAGCGCTTTTTCTCTATAGCCATTTTCAAAACACTTTATACTCTACACATATAGTATCTTCCAAATCATACACCTAATATGAATTCCATATAAATCTCCCTTTCTCAAAATCGATTATTCCAAAATCGATAACTCTCAAACTAGGCTTTCCAAATTTCCAAAATTGATTTTTCCCCAAAAATCAAAAGCCTTTCCAAAGTCCATAGGTTCCCAAAACCTTTTTCTCAAAATCATTCTCATAAAATCCATCATATATATATAGATATATATATATATATAACTTTGAAAATCTTTGGATTACTTCATACTTGTAAAAATTCCCTTTTTATACTTCAAATATTTCAAAAAAAAAACCTTTTAGTTCTGCCTATAGATTCAACAAGGGGAGTTTATCAATTATGTATACATAACTTTATTAATGCCAAATCAATATTCAAGCTTGATTACTCTATAAAGTCATTTTCTATAATAGTCACTTCCATAAAGTAAATTTCTACCATAGTACTAACAAACTTCCACTTTATTTCATCATATATTTCATAAAATATGCTCTTCATTTCGAAAATCATTTTACATTTCTTATCCACAAATTTTCAGTATCAATTTCATTCAAACCTGTACGGTGTACACAAATCATCCATACGCTATATCAATCTGATCGCTCACTAGATCACACAATTTCTCTTTCGAACTAGTATCGTCCACCCGACCTCCTAGTGCGGACTCGGATCTAGTTTCTTGATCAGAAACCGTCATTCTCCTTGCATAGTCATAATTGTGATAGAGAATTTTCAGAACCAATCAAAAATCCCTATCCAGGTTCACCGTCGAAAATCGAGTGAAAAATCCCAACTCGGATCGATGCTATCTCGAAATTCTGTGCTCGAATCTCGATCAAATCACTATGCGAATAGAATAATATACGTACATCCTACGTATCTATCTTCATTGAATATTAGCCAAATCAATTCCCATTTCTATTCGCATTCATTTTGATTTCTATTCACTTATTCACAGTGGCCTCATTTTCTATTTGGATTATCACTAAAATTCTTATCTCAATTGGTATTTAATTATAACAGTTTGAACTCTATCCAGCTTAAATTTAAAAAATTGCTTGAAAAATTAAAAATAGATAAGTAGTTAAAAAATAATTATTGGTTTGTTAAATAGCCTTAAAATAGTTAAGTAGTTATAAAATAAATGTAAAATAGTAATTAGTTATAAGATAGTTATAAAATAGAAATCAGTTTATAAAACAGTTGTAAAATTGTTAACTATTTCCAAAATAATTGTGAAATAAGTAAGATGGTTTAGATTTTTAAAAAGAAGTATTTTATAGTAAATAGCTTGGAAAAATAAATTTAAGAAAGCTTATAAAAATAATTTATTTTGAAAATAGTCCAGAGCCAAACTGTTCCATTTCCCAATATCCATTCCCATCAATTTCCCATCCATTAAATTCATTCAATCCCAATTCAAGTTGAATTAACCTTAATTTCTTTCCAAATTCAAACCAAATTCCATTTGAATTTACTTATTCCACTTTAATCAAAATTCCAATCATTCGAATCAAATATCAATTTAAACAAATTTCAAATTCAGTCTCACTTTAAACTATCTCGAATTATATAAATTCGAGTTAAATATTCAAATGTTGATTTAATTTCTTTAAACCAAATTAAACTTTTACTTTTAAATTAACAACTTATATCTTTAAACCATTTAATTCTGAGTCTAATTTTAAAATTCCATTTTAAATTTTCTTACTATACTTATTTCAAGGTTCAAATAAGAGTTCAAAAACACTTTACTTTTGAGATTCTAATTTGTTATCCATTTTTAACTTCAAAACAAATTCTCAGTTTCATAGACTATTTATAACAATAGAATGATATCAAAACATCCGAATTTATCGACGCGCCAATTAACAACATCCATTTTCAATTTCCAGGCCTCAAACCCATTTTTGAGACAATCATAACCCCCATTTTAAATCAACGATTTAAATTCCCAAGTTAAATTTTAGTTTTATCTTGAAATTTCCAATTCAGGTTGTTTGTTCTTAACTTATTTAACTTTCCTTAAGTTAAATTCACTTCAATTTTATCCAATCAACTTTACTAAATTTGAATTACCATTTCAAATTTTAAACTTCATATTAATATCCAATCCCATTTAGGTTTAAAAACATGTCACTTTGGGTATTCACATCACATTCCAAATAAATTTTAAAACTCAACACTTAGAGTTTATTTCAGATCATCTTTGGTATTATGTATATCCACACATATACCCATATTTATAAGTCATACTCACCTACATGTTTATTTCCTTAAAATGTTTCATTTGGCTTACTCATTAACACACATTTCATTGTTAAATACAACAACGATTTATGATAATAACCAAGATGATCATATCTGGAAACCAATTCATTATCATCTTATTCTGAAAATACTTTTACAAATTCAGGATTTTATTTTCTAATTTGAATCCTTTTCTAGCTTATCTTATTTATATAGTTCATATTATCCAAATTTCCATTTGGTTGTGTTTCTGTTACCACTTAATTTTTATTATTATTATTTTAATTCAAATAATACAACAACCAATTATCTTAATATATAGTGATTAGAAAATTACTGCTTCATATATGAACTTATATAAAAATCATTTACTTTTAAAACCATTATATAAGAAAATAACAAGTACGCACTCTCATATATATTACACTCAACTCATTCTAGGGTATTATTGACCCTTATTCAAATGAGTAAACCTACCAGTGCCAAGGTTCTCGCTTAACCTTCTACTCTGATACTGATAAGTAACGACCCAGGATTTTGGACCTCGAAAATTCAAGATTGTAAGATGAATGAAGAAAGGGATAGAAGAAGAAGAAACAGAAACACCAAAACACAGATTCTCACATTCGCAGCGCATCAAAATATAATATCAAATAAAATAGCAGTTATACAAAGGAAAACTGTATTAGTTAATTTACATCAATACATCAGAGTTACAACATTTACACAAACACTGGACAGTTAAAATCAACATGTCCCATATAACTACAATAACATACACAGCAGAATACTCCATACGTCAGGCCATCCAGCTCGCCTCCTGAGTTCCAGAATGTCCTAACCTGGAAATCTATAACACTCGGTCTGACCCGAGCATTACAACAAAGTAACACCAGAGTAAGAGTAAACCCATATAACATGAAATACTCAGTATAAAACTTATTTAAACCCGGGGTAACTCTTTCATCACTACAAGTTCACAACTTACTATAGTCAACACTTATATAATCAATCCCTAAGTACTTTACGTAGTTTTAAATGGTCCAGTCATTTAAATTATTCCATTTCAGCCTATTGATTTCACATATCAATCTATAAAGAATCATTGTAGGTTACAAATTGAAGTGGGTTTGGGTATTTACTGATACCCGACCTCGGTCTCTTCGAATTCATTACCATCTTAACCTAAGTATTCAAGTGAAATACAATTCAACTTTAAATAAAAGATGTCACTTTTTACACAGCAATTCATCATCGATAGATAACCACATTATCACTATCCACCCAAACATATCATATCATAAAACATTTCATATCAGAGATATCAACCAATTCAAGGCATTTAACATCATTCAATCATTCATAAGCAAGATTGATCACTTCCAAAATTAATTTAATTTATCTCTAATTAAATTAATTGCTAATCTTTAACCACTTAGATTACCGTTACTTAACATTAATTAATTACAAACCAATTAATTAATCATTCTTTAATTATCCATCTTAGTTAATCACCGTTGACTAATTATTATTTAATTACAATAAGCAATTAACTCTTAATTAATTACACAAATTAATTGACCTTTACCCGTCCATATTAATTACATTAATCCTTAATTAATTACTCAAATTAATTATCTTATAATTACTTACATTGAATAGTTATCCTTTAATTAATCACACTTATTAATTAACTAACCATTAATTAACTTCTTTAATTAATTAATCCTTTAATTAATTACACTAAGTAATTAATCCTTAATTACTTCCCTTAAGTAATTAACCTCTTTTAATACCTTGATTATTAATTAATTTAACCTTTAGTTGTTAATTAAATTAATTAACCCTCAATAGTTTAATCCTTTAATCCTCACATTAAATAATCATCATTTAAGTAATTAATCTCTAATTACTTAATTAATTAATGCTTAATTATAACTTAATTACTAAATCAATCCCTAATGATTAATTAATAATCTCTAACAACCTAATTAATAAATTAATTACTCTATCATCACTTCATTAATTATTAACTTAATTAATCGTTAATCATTAAAACCTTAATTATCTTTAAGATAAATTATTTCCTTTATTATGACTTAATTATCATTAACATGTGTATTTAAAACATTATACTTTTAAATTCCATTTCTAATTTAAGATTTAAAATGATTTACAAATTTAACTAAACAAAATTTAAAACAATTTACAAACCTCATAATCAAATATTAAAGAAACACTTATTTTATATAAAATAAATTTATATAAGAAGAGTTTTAAACTAAATTTATTTAAATTCAAAACCTTGCTTTTTAATAACTTTTTAAAAAAGCAATTTTAAATATGCTTCGGGTTCAACCCGATGGCTACTAAAGCTTTGACTCGAGGAAATCCACTTTTTTTTCAAAATTTTGTTAAGTTTTAATGTTAAATCTGGAAACAAGTTTGTACTCTCGACCAACCTGTGTCCTCACTTGAGTCCACACTCCATAAACCCAAGTCTTCCTTCGAGTCAATTCGACTCCCCAAAACGACTTACACAACCACACTGTCGTGCACATGCACAGGCGATCCAACAATCTCCGACCATCCATGACTACTCAAACTTGTCGATGATCATCCCTACATTAGATCCCGACAACCAAAATTTCGATACTAAGTCAGAATTGAATTCGAGTTAAAGTGAGCAAAACTGAAACAAACCCCATCACCAAAAACCTCCTCGAACCTACGACTCCGAACATCGGAATGCTTGAGCCTCCGGCCATGCCTTCGCCAGCTTCCCCACTACCATTTCCCAAGATCTGGTATAACCCGATCCACCAGAGGCACCGAGGTAAATAAATTTCCGACTTCGACAAAAAATGGGGTTAAAAACAATTCCGACCACCCGCCGTCGCCATGGTGATTTATGCACACAACCGAAATTTTTCCTAAGCTCACCGAACATCACTATCCTTCTAGTGAAGTCCCCGACCTCCCCGATCACCTTGATCATCAAAAACCACTGAAAACTCAAATGCAAATCAGAACCTAAATGCTTGCTCAAACAAAAACTAAAAATAGTGATTCCACTTCTAAAAATCATGATTTTAGATAAGGATTCAGATTATATGCCTGGATCGATGAATTAAAATGTTTGAAATTTTAAATATCTTAAGCTTGCACTATTCTTCTTGGTTTTCCAAAGAATTTCGAATTTAATTCAGTTAGATATAATTTTAAACTTTAATCTATGATTAAACAAATAGATTTTGTTTGAAATCCAACTCCTAACAGATATTAGTTTAGGAGATAATGAATTTTGATCAAAATCTTAGCTTTGAAATTAAGAACAGAGATGTCACAGGTATATCAAGCATGCACACATCTATACATTCATATATATGTAAAGGAAATTCACTTATATATAAAGACACACAGCATACTTTATTTCTTGATATTCACATGCAACCAGATTTCTATTTATCTAAGCTTTTAAAGAAGAATGCTGCTCATAGGAATATGCTGATAACAGGGAATAGCTTTTTTCCCTCCTTTTGATCTGGAACTGGTGTCTGAACTGAAATTTTGAATCTCTGTTTGATGTTTAATTTACTGAATGATCTTGATCAGTTTCTTGTTTTGCTTTGGTTTTAAATCCTCTGGTTTTGAATTGCTGTTTTGAATTTCGGGTTTTAAAGCTGTTAACGGGCTTGCTTTTTATCTTATCAGGTTTGAGAAATGTTTGATTATAGGTTTGTTTTAAATTTTCCTCATATCTGATTTTCTACTATGGCTTTGATTTCTTTTTTTTTTTGAAAGTGAGAATATAGAAAAAGAAATAAAATATATATGTTTATATAAGTTTAATTAGGATTTATTACAAATAAAAGAAAATAAAAATAAATGGGTGACACTTTTTTATTCATCTAACACTTGTCTTTTACCTTAGTTAATTCATTTACACTTGTTGTTAAAGAGATTAATAGCCAACACATGTAATTTTTCATGAATTTGTAAATAAAATGGTTATAAAGCTTTTTATTTCTAATTTCCTAATTAATAAATACTTTTCTTAATTTATATAAATAAAATCTTTGAAGAAAGTAATATAAAACCAATTATATTCTAAATAAAATCATATATAATATAATTTCAAATCTAAAATATATTTATGATATTTATCTTTCGAATTTCCAATTAAACTTCAAATTCAATTTAAAATCCAATTTAAAATCAACTCAAATATAAATAAATGTATATATATATATATATATATTTAAACAAACACAAATTCAATTTGTAAATAATCCTATTTAAAATCTATTCATATATATATATATAAACAATCATTATTATTTGTTTTCAAAAGAATAATTTGTAAATTCTAAGTAATTATATTAGGAGATTATCAAATAAATATTTATTATCAGATTTATTTGTTCAATCTATAAATCAGTGTTTTTTACTGATTCAATTCAGTTAATTACTAATTTACAAATGCCCAAAAATCGAGGTTATCACATTCTGTGTTCGAATTCATCTATAAATTTGGAAGGAATATCAACTAGAAAGGAATTTTCGACTTTGGGATCTCTATTGAATTTTACATCGAATTGCTACCATTTTCCGAATTTAGCTTATTTCTTATTTTGAAATAATTGAATACTTGGCTATGAATGCAAAAGTAACCCGACATAACATTGATAATGGATATAAGTTTAAGATTCTAGCCAAACCATTTTAAAATACTGTTCTTCCTCTCTTATTTCTCGGTTCTTACTTATTTAATTTTTGTTGGATTGTTTGCCTATTTTACATGTAAACATTTTTTCTCCATTCACCAAGAACATAGAATTCAAGGTCGGATCTAATTGATATTAGGACTTAGATAAATATCCACTTGATCTAAGGAAAGACGTTGCTCCAAAGACGCATAAAGCTACTAGATTCGGAGCTATAATTGAAAGAGGAAATGAAGGCCCTTGACATAGAGATGAAACTACTCAATCAACTCATGCAAAGACTTCAAGTGAACTAGATGTGGTAGTGTAGGCCGAGTTGGTAAGTATAATGGTAGATATGAATAAAAAAATGATGAAGAATCAGAGGTTCATTACAGAGGTGATGAGAAGATTGTTGTCCCAACCCAATAGCCAAGGGAGGCTTAGAAGCGTAAAATGTTAGAAGAGATTACTCGTTTCCATATATTAGATGAAGTGAATTCTTCTTCTTGGAGTAGAATCATTGAGAAGGCAAGTTAAAAATGCATAGAGAGGATGCTGGGGAGAAGAAGCAACAAAGTATCAAAAATGGAACAATTTTCCTAATTGGGATATCGATTGGTACCAATCGATCTATAAGGACCATTATCAATCGACCCACAATAGGTGATATAGATCGATACTAACATGGTGAATTTATTTGATAGTGAGGCCAAATTGCGTAAAGTTGATATTGGTGGTAGATAATCATCATTTCATTAGTTTGGAGGTATGAAAGGGATATTACTGAGCTTATAAGAAGAGTACATGCCCACGCTAACATCGCAAGAAAATTCTACGAATGGACTCCTCTAAGACTGGGAGACAAAATTCTCACAAGGATAAACATGGAAATTTTCTTACATGAGCACATGGTGATGCCCATGATGATCGCCGCTCAGGTAGAGTCTTGGCAACGAAAAATTATTGACTGAAATGATTAAAGACTATTACAAGAAAATTAGAAATAGCATGATGATGGATAGGCGTCTAGAGCTATTCAAACCCGCTAATGGAGGAAAATACCACAGGTCTGTATACAAAGAAAATCATGATTCCAACGATGCACAGATACAACGATTTGAAGAATCCCATGCAGCTTCTAATAAAGTACGGGTGGTAGATGGACGGTTCATGTGTGATTGATGTTGTGTGACGTAAATGTTTTCCTCTCAAACTTAAAGGGCATACCACGATATGGTTCTGTCGGCTTGAGCCCAGATCCATATCATATTTCAATTAATTTACTAAACACTTTTTAGAGTAGTTATGGTGCATTCTATGCTACCAAAATGATGAAATGTCCTTGACTCACTTCCATCGAGAGTCTGGTGAGATCTTAAAAGTTTCCTAAATACGTTCAACATCACTGTGATGGAGGTGAAGAACTCAAGAGAGGAGATTGTTTTAATAGCTTTGGTAGGAGGAGTTCATCGCTAGACCGACTTAGGGTAATGGCTTGAGATGAAGAAACCAGCCTTGTTGCACCAAAAGGAAAACAAGTATTTAGGCTTGGCAAAGGAAGTATTCGAAAATGGATTGGTGCTGGTAGTCAGGCTGGAGCAAGCAGCGTAACGCAAAGTAACATAGATGTCATGAAGGATGGTGACAACAATGTATGCAAAAATTTTGGGAATGGTAACAAATGAAAGAACTTCAACAACATTGGTGCAAAAAAGCAAAATGCCAAGAAGCATTTGAGGTTCATTCGTCATGGGCACTTCACAGAGTTAACTGATTCCGTTGAGAATATCTACCTTGTTATGCAAGGTATAAAGAAATAAAAGAAGCCTTCCCAAGGGAGGCAACTGAGGTGGACATGCATTCAGGTAAGTATTATCGTTGCCATGAGACATATAGGCATAACATGAATGAATGATGACACCTTCGTGGCCCAAAGAATTGATCGGTAAAGGAAATTGCAATAGTACATTAGTATCCTATGAGATGATGGGCAAGGTCGTGCTCAAACTCAAAGTTAGAATCAGGTTAATGTTGTTGGCCCAGTGGTGAAGGATCTAGATGGCCTATTAGAGTTATCATTACTAATACCATTTCGGGAAGTCTATGTACTATAGAGAAGAGTTAGAACAAGATAGAGAGGTATGGTAGCTCCTTGAGGCTTGCACATAAGGCCTTGGAGGAGGGAGCACCAACAAGCAGTAGTGGAGGATTGATGATGATATTGTCTTCTGTAATTGAGATGCTAATGGGATCGAGGCACGGAGGCTCAATCAGGGCCATTTACGATGAATCAAGTCCTTATTGACAATTGGTTCTCGATTAATATCCCATCTAAACCGACTTCAGATAAGATGGGTCTAGACAAGAAATATCTATGATCGTGTAAATCATGAATCCAAGGATTTACCAAAGAGTTCAAAAAACTTGTTGGATGCATTGAATTGTCAATTGAATTGGGAGGTAGATGCCGCATGGTCGTGCAGTTGCAATATTTTATGGTGATAGATGCATTCTCCACCGATAATGCTTTCTTGGACTGACTGGCCCTTGTAAATTTTAGAGTTTCACTCACTCCATCGTGCTCAATGATAAAGTTTTCAATAGAGAATGAAGTGGGCATAATTCAAGGATACATGAACGTAGATCGTAAGTGTTATGTTGCCAAACTCCAAGGGCGATGTGATGAGAGATAGGGATAGGTGCAGAGAAGCCTCTTGGCATCAAGTCTACTGATGCGTGAAAACTATTTCCACGCTTTGGCTCGGATCAAACGGT
Source organism: Allium cepa (assembly GCA_030765085.1). Taxonomy (NCBI): domain Eukaryota; kingdom Viridiplantae; phylum Streptophyta; class Magnoliopsida; order Asparagales; family Amaryllidaceae; genus Allium; species Allium cepa. Next base: position 59,697,895 of record CM060930.1, read on the forward strand.
AAATTCCATGTATCTTTTAACCCATAGAAGAAGCTAGAAGAAGTAAGGTGGCGGTAATGAAGTTGATGATTTAGCTGCCAATAGACAATGATGATCATTTGAAGGTTCTTATAGTTAGATCTTAACTAAGCTTGAAGGTGGGGAAGGAGTTGGTAGGATGTCTCTAGGCAAACATGGATTTGTTTGCATGGACACATCTTGAATGTGCGGGGTATCACTTGAAGTTGCATGACATGGGCTGAATGTGAACTCAAGTTAATCTCTAGTGAAACAAAAATGGCATAGTATGGAACTGGACCGATCCACTGCATTGAAGGAAGAAGAGTATAAGCGAAAGGAAAATGACTTCACTCGCGACGCACTATACCCAGAGTGGGTTTCGAATCCAGTGTTGGTCAAGAAAGCGAATGGGACATTAGCGGATATGCATTGATTATTCTGACTTAAATAAGGCATTCGCTAAGAACTAATTTCCTATGCCTCTAATTAAATAACTAGTGGATGGAACAATCTAATATGAACTACTTTCCTTTATGGATGCATACTCCGGTTACAATTAGATTGCAATTTAAGTTCTAGATTTTGAGCACATGAGTTTTACTATCGATTTGGGACCATATTGCTATAGATTGATGTCACTCAGTTAGAAAGACGTGGAGCTACATGCAAGTATTTAATCAAATTGATGTTTAAATAACAGATCATAAGGCAATGGGGGTCTATGTGGACGATATGCTCATGAAGTCAAGACAATCTTTAGATTCCATGGGTGACCTTTCAAAGATGTTCAATGTACTCCAAAGTAAGAAATGAAGTTGAATCCATTGAAGTGTTCTTTCAAGGTTGTGTTAGGCAAATTTTTAGGTCTCATTGTAATCCTAAGGGGCGTTGAAGCTAGTTCACAAAAAATTGAAGCATTAAAATTGGTTAGTTCCCCTAAGACGAGGAGGGAAATGTAAAGCTTAAATGGTAAATATGCTGCATTGAGTAGGTTTATCTTGGAGGTGATCGATACCTGTATACCCTTCTTTAATACCCATAGAAAGAAAGAGGATTCCTATATACAAGCAACTGTAAAGCTGCAATTCTTAAACTGTTGGAGCATCTGAAGAAACAACCAATATTTCAAAGCCTTTGGAGGAAAAGGATCTTTATATTTACCTACCAGGCTCGACTCATGCATTAAGTACAAGGCTAGTTTATTGTATCAACAAGCAATACACCAGAGTGGAGAAGCGATATTTGAAGCAAGAGTAGTTGGCATATTGCTTGTTAATAGCATTAAGGAACATAATACCATATTTTGAAGCTCTTCTAAAAAATGGTGTTAATGGATCAACCACTCAGACAAGTGTTACATCATCATGAAACTTCAGGAAGATTAATAAAGTGAAACATCAAGATGGGTCGATATAACATTACATTTCAACCTATGGGGGAAGATCAAGAATAGGCACTAGCAGATTTCAGTGTTGAATTCACCATTTAAGATGGCGAAGTGGAAGGAGAGTTGGTCGTGCTTTCTCTATGGAAGTTGTATGTTGATGGAGCATCCAATAACCAAGATTCCATGGCTAAAGTAGTTCCAATAACTCTAGAAGATCGGAGGATCTCTTAAGCTTAGAAGCTTGAGTTTTGTGTAACAATAATGAAGCAAAATATGTAGCGCTAATAGTGGGACTCAAGTTGATGAATGAATAGAAACTGAAGACATTGTGTATCTTTAACGACTCCCAATTGGTGGTTTGCCAAGTGAAGAAAGAGTTTTAGACTAAGGATGAATGACTGGTCCCTAACCTATTAAAAGTTTTAGAGCTTCTTGGCAACATTGAATACCACATGATTATGCACATCCTAGAGAGAGAAAATAATATCGATTAGTTAGCCAAGTTGGTGTACTCTGGAGATGTGCACCTGCTAGGAATAATGCCAATGAAGCCATTAAAAACTCCACGCAGTAACAAGATGGAAGTTGTTTAGATTTTGGAGGTTGAAGAGAAAAAGGAGTCGTGGATAACTCTAATCAAAGATTATTTGCTAAAGAGGACTCTCCCAAAGAGTCAGAACGAAAGACAAAAGCTCTTACTTAAGGTATCTCAGTTAATTTTGTAAGAAGGAGTGCTATATAAGAGAGGATACTCTATCCCTTTGATAAGGTATGTCAACAAAGATGAGGCTATGATGATCCTTGCGGATATACACGAAGGAAGTCGTGGCAATCACACTAAGGGGCAGACTTTAGCAAAGAAAATTCTTCACTAAGGATAGTTTTTGTAGACTGTTAATTATGATTCAGCTGAGTATTCGAAGACATGTGAAAAGTGGCAGAAGTTTGCGAAGATTCTCCCATCCAACTAGCTTATATAGAATGTTATCCCATGGCTATTTGCAACTTGAAGAATTAATATCATGGGACCGCTCTGATGTCCCAAGGAGGCGTAAAGCATGAAATACTGGTTGTGGATTACATCACAAAATGGGAAAAAGTGAAACCTTTTATAATGACCACTCTACGGAAAATGATCAACTTTGTAGTAATGAAAATTTTGTGCAAATTTGGTGTTTCATAGAAGATCATCACTAATAATGGAGCTCAAATTGGAAGTGCAGAATTTCGTGAAATCTGTGCTCAATATCGATTGAGAAGATCTTTGCAGCGGTATCACATACATAAGCAAATGGATAGGTGGAAGTAGTAAATATGATCATCAAATCCATCATAAAGAAGGGATTGAAATGAGAAAAAGGCAACTTGGTAGATGAGTTAAAATTGGCATTATGGGCTTGTCAGACAATCCAAAAGTCTGCGATCGATATACTTAATTTTATTTAGCCTAAGAACCAATACCATGATAATGATCATACCAAAAGTCCCTTATTATAAATGAATGCATTTTTACCCTAAGTTGAACGACCAAACGTTGCTATCATTCCTCGACTTGGCAGAAGAGAATGAGAAGAGGCTGATTTAAGGGATCATTGCATGCCAGCAAATAATAGTGAGATAGTTTAACATCAATGTCAGAAACTGTACTTTAAAATTAGGTGGTCATATTTTTAAATGGGTTTCTCCATGTATGGGGGCACTTAGTCTGAACTAGGATGGACCCTACATGATTGGGCAAATGACTAGAGATAACACTTTCAAGTTATCGATAGTTAATGATATCTCAATTCCATAAGCATGGAATATTGAGCATTTGCATTGTTGTTTCACTTGATTTATTTTCGTAACCAATGCATCATATTCTTTAGGATTAAATGGAATAACAAAATAATTTCCATTCATTTATTCATAAATAAGGTTATCCTTTTGAATCAATGGAACAAATTTAAAGTCGGACATTGTGTTGCAAGAGCAGTAACACAATCAAACATTCTATGTTTTGAAAACCTGATGTCTAGGTACATAAAGATAGGCATTGAAAAATCTGTTGGTCCATGATCCGATCATTGTAGTTTAATCAAATTTGAATCGATCGATGACTTGCACTTACACATCTTATCACTAACGCCAAAAGTTAGGCATGGTCAAGGGTAAATGCCTGGAGATAGGCATTAGAGATACCGATACACGAAGATAGCAGCTGGTGTATAATTAAACTTTGTAGGTACAACACTGAGTTATATTTGTGCGTGTATAGACACGAGAAGAAAAGCCATATAATCTCAACTATATCGATGAAACGTAACTTTTTATTGTCACACAAGATAAGTTCGATTAATGATAAATAAGGTGGATTAATGAAATACAGTTTTTCTAGTTAAAGGAGAAATGTTTAACCGATAATAAAAAAGATAAGTAACAAAATGATACTAGATAATAGGAGATACATTTGTATATGTACATTGTTACAATAGATAAAGGAATTTGCACAAATCATGGATATAGGGTGGTATAATATATGAGTAGTTTCATAACAGATAATTATATATTTATGCACGCAAGTAAGTTCATAGGTAAGAGAATAAAATGTGATAAAGTAAATGAGATAAAATTTATAAAGCAGCAATTTTTATTTACATCATTCTCTTTTGAATAAAAAATAGCAGGGGTCGTACCCACAATAACAGCATATGTACAAGAAAGTGCAAAATTTGAAGAAAAAATAATCTTTAAAGAGTGGCAAGGTCAGATCACTTTCGACCCATCTTTGGTAGCATTCCCGATTTCTCAAAAGCCATTATTTTCTCTTTTTCTTCTTATTCGTAGCCCTAGATGGGGGTAAGTCATTATCTCCAAAGCTGATCTAATTAGAGTTTTCATTGGATTCAATTGAAGGCTTGGAAGATTTTATAGAGATGATACTAGTGGTAAAAGCGACGGAAGACGAGATTTGAACATGAGCAGTGGGCTATTGAATAGATAAAGGATATTGAATCTTCTCTAGTTCCGGATCAAGTTTTATATTCTTCGTCTTATGGACGTCGGCATCCTTAATTGCCGCTATGGAAGGCCATGACCTTGATATATTGGTAATGATACACCTCCTCAACGTCATCGTTGGTCATGTCATTTTTATCCAATACGACCTCCCTTAGAACATCAATCTTTTAAGCATTAAGACCAAGCCTATACCCGGCAGAGGTTACGACAATGGTAAAGTTGTTAAGATGACGACGGACGTGGTGATCAGAACAATCAATGGAGGAACCTTTGTAAGATATGTGGTTAGGAGTTCCACAATAGCAGACTGACCTATAAAATGGAAAATAGAGATGAGAAGACTACAAACATCTTAAGAAGACATCTAAAGCTTTTAAAAGTTGGGTGAGGATAGAAATATACCTGCTAAAGTTGACATTGGATTATACAAAGAAGCTTCGGGTTGTGTAACATTTCGATTTTTCGTTGCCGAAAAACCGAATAGCTAGGGTTTTAAGAAAAAGAAAAGAAGAAGAAAGAGACATAAGAAGAGATAAGAAGATAGAAAATAGAACTGAAAGAAATAAAAGAACAACATCAGAATCTCACAATTCGCAGCGGAACAACATATAATAAATAAATGAATAATCTTTAAACAAAGAAATATATCAGTTTTTACATTACATCACATTTCATTTCATTACATCATATCATCAGAGTGTACAACAACAATAACAAACAGCGGAAAAAGAGAAGTACTATATACTAGTAATACGCTATGCCATCCATCTTGCCTCCAGCAACTCCTGAATTCCAGAATATCCTGATAAACCTTAACTCTTGACTGCCCGTGTGGAAATTGATGGGCACCCAGAGTTTAGGAAGGAAACAATAAACTCCGAGTCAGTCATGTGACTGGTGCGAGAACTCAAAACAGTTTATTTATCTTTGAAAACAAAAATAGAGAAATATTTTTAAAGTCAATTCGCAATGCTTTTAAAAATGAGACTACCATAAGACCTCCCGCCACACACAGAATGCAAACGCAGACTTGGAGGAGATTTCTTCTATTCCAGAATATTCAAAAACGTGAATATACTTGTTAACCAATTTCATCATTTCTATTCCTTTTATTTTAAAGGATTATTCACTGTCTAAAACGTGAATATAACTCCATAAATAAATTACAACAATTTTACTTATCAAAATAAGTCATTGCGGATTTATAAAATAATGTTTATAAATTCCATTTCTATTTATTTTATAATACTTCCTTTTATGAATTTCCTTTATTAATCTATTCAATTTCATATCTCAATGATATATTAAAAGTTCATATTATAAGTTAAATACTTATAATTTATTTGTTTGCAAAAACATTCTTTTAAACTTCCCAAATTTATAAATCTTATAACTTATAAGATTCATTTATTTATCCAAAATCGATTCCTTTAATAACCTTACAAAATTTATCTTATTTTCCTTTACAAATTTTATAAACCTACTGCTTATAAAATTCTATTTATCACTTCATCGTTATAATCCTATAAATTTCATTCATTTGTGAAATTCATTCACAATTCATTCTAAAACTTAGAAAAGCTCATTTTACATTTCTAATATTTTTAATTTATAAATATCAATTTATAAATCTTTTAATATAAAACAATTTATATTACTATTTTAAAACGTCTTTAAACTCCTTTATAATTTCATCATTCTCTTAGATATACAAAATAATCAAATTTCATAAATCCTATATTTAAACCTTTTATAATAAATTCAGAAATCCCAGTTTAAACTATTTTATAAAATCATTAATCCCATATTTTCAAAAATCAACTTTTAACTGTATTTCTCAAAAAATCATAATTTTTATAATATTAAAATTATAACGTTTATTTATTTAAGATGAATCAATTCCAAAAATATTTTATAAACGTATACTTTCAAAAATCACTTTAGAAATTCCTTAAAATAAAAATCGTTATTTTTAAACTTCAAAAATTGGATTCGATGATGCAACACATCAAATAGTCAATCACGACTTTCAAACATCATATATCAATATGATAATCAATCAAACATCACAATATCTAAAATCAAATAAATATTTGTGAGGAATCTAGTTGGATCCCTCCAACCTGTTTCCCTGCATCCACAGACATTAGCACAATACCCATTCCACTTCGAGGTGGAATATCGCGGTATATGGGATTTTATAAAATATTATCCGCTTACTAACGGCGCAATAGGGTCTCATCCGCTATACAAGGCGGGAAATCAATCAACTGCAATATATACATATGCCAATATATATATATTGCTATATATATAGATATATCCTACTATATCTAATATCACAACCAATATAGAAATCAACAATAACCGCAAATCCAACTTATAAATTTATTTGAGTGAGAAGTTCTCACCTTTGCTTTTATTAGCAATCCATTTCCCAGCTTGACTCAATTTTCTTGATTTATACCTTGTATAAATATTTACACAATTTATTAATATTTGAACAGATCGAATAATAAATTATCATTTTTTTTATTGTTTTAATTATTCAATGGTTTTGTTCTAAACCAATTTCTTCTTAAATAAATTTATTTAAACTAATTTTCCTTTTAAAATAATTCTAACTAGAAATTTCCAATTGAACTAAATTTCCTTTTTATAAATTAAATCAACTAACAAATTTTGGTTTTAACTATTAAATTTGTTATAAATAAATTTTCCTTTTAAATAGAATATTTGAACTAAGTGAAAAATCACTTACCCTTTAATAACTTAATTAATTTATTTCTTTATTTAATTTATAAAAAATCAAATTTCCTTAAATAAATCATTTTATCAAATAATTTGAATTCTTAACAATTTTTCTTTAATAAATCTAATTGTCTAACCATTTGACAAATTTAATTTACTAACAATTCAATTTAAACAAATGATTTCCTTTCAAACCAATTTTGTCTTCAAAATTTTTATTTAACTAAAATTTAAATTTCCTTTTAACTGTAAATAAACTAAAATTTCATTTTCATAAATATCCCCAACCTCATATTTCTATATTTATTTTTACTTGTATATATATATTAATTTAGAAATCGAATAAAAAAAAATACCTCACTGCAAATCACAAAAAAAAAACCCAGGCTCGAGCTCCCATCATCGCGCGCTGCCACGAACCACCATCGCGACTACGTCGCCTCCCTACCACTCGAGCATCACAGCCATCAACGCGAAGCCCTACTGATGTCGACGCCGCCGCCATCACGCGCGACCCCCAGTCGCTTCATGCCGCGCGCACGCGCGCTACCGTGTAACATCCCGAAAATTTTGGATATAAAATTTGTTAAATTGTTTGAACTTTTGAATATAAAATTTTAGAATTTCAAAAGTAAATAAACTATTGTAGAAAAAAAATCAATATTGCAAAGTTATATGGAATTAAATAAATGGTGAATGAAATATGCAACAAAACAAGAAATTATTTAAGCCTTAAAAATAAAATATAAGTTATAGATTAAATATTAATAAGTTAAATCTTGAATAGAAATAAAATTTAAGAAAATGTATATTGTAATAAAATCACATAATTATTAAAAGTTAACAACTAAAACAAGTTTGCAAGAAAATATACAAACCAATAAACTAAAATATGTAAGCAAAAGAAAATAAAATAAAATAAAACAAACTCTTACATTTAGCAAAATAAACAAGACAACATGCTGTGATATATAAGTACACAGGATAGAAGCATCACAAAACATGCTTACATTAAATGCAAGCCTCTACAAAGCAACATACTTGCATTTAATGCTTTTACTTGTAGCATGGGTTTATTCTGTACTTGTTTTAATAAGCCTCATTACACAATCTGTTATATATACACATTAACCTACCTCTTTATTTCGTTCAACAAATTTATGCAAACCTGGAAAAGAAAAAGAAAAAAAAACATCACTTTTATTCAAAAATTGATAAAGATTTGCTGAGAAGAGAAACCAGAAAAATTAAACCGCAGTCTTCCAAAACCAAAGTGCTTTCTGTTTCAAAACAAATAGGTGAGTAACATCAACTTTAAGGCTTTAAGTTAACTGTAAAGATGATTCTTTGTTTCATGGCATAGTATATGTTTATCTTTGAATATAGTTGGTAAATATATATAGATATACAGGCTACTCTGTATATTGTTCTTCTCTGTTATGGGTTACAGGGTAGACTTGCATTCAAACTCCAGTAGTTTTCATCTAAATCATAGTAAAGCTTCAGTTTTAAAATCAAACAAGATAATGGAACTCAAATATGGGTTATTAAAAACAGATTTAAACCCCAAGGCTATAAGATATTATCACTTAAGTTGTTTACAGGAAATCAAAGGAAGATGTGATGAATTCAAGTATTATAAAAAGCTAATCCAAGTTAATAGCTTAAATTCTTACTACAAATCATGATTTTTACAACAGAAATGAAGATTTCTAGTTGGGTATATACAGAGCAGTTCGAGCATGAACACATATTGGTTTTCTTTGAATTTCTGGTTATCAATTAAATTATAAAAGCTAAAAATTTATTTGTAGCAAGCTTGAACATCATTGATTTTGAGAAAATTATCAGATAATTTTTTCATTGCATAAATTAAACGAACGAGGCCATTCTAGGGTTTTGGGGTAGGATTGGTTCGCTGTTATTCACGAGGGGTTTTCATCCTCAACGTGGCAATCTGGCCGATCGCACCGGGGAGAATAGGGGCGTGGCGATGTGTTGAAGGTGAGGTCGAAGATCCATGGTCACCGGAGGCTCGACGTGGTGGGGCGAGGCAGTTTTGTTCTGGTGAGTTCGTGTTGCATTGTCGAACGAAATGTCGAATTTCGTTCTCGAGTGTTTGGCTTTGAATCAAACTTTGATTTTGAGTATGGGTGTGGTTTGCGACTTGCCGAGGTGGGTGGTGTTCGCCAGAACGGCGGCGAGTCACCGTGCATGTGCACGGCGATGGTTTGGGTGTCAAGAAGTTTTCACGTCGGCCACTCGAGTTGACTCGAAGTACTGATCGGGGAAATAGGGCAGAAACTCGAAGGGGGAATCGAGTTGCTTCAGGGTTGTATCGAGATAAATTTGGACTTAAACAAATTTTGAAAATTTTTATTTACACGGGTAGCATGGGGCAGAAACTCGAAGTAAGGAGCATTTGAGCTCGGGAATGACTCGGGGGAGCCTCGGGTTGGCCACTTGGAACATCATATTCAGTTGAAGCTTGTCGAAAACTTAAGTTTAAACAATTTTTATAAGCATTGTTTATAAAATGATGATCGTTTGTAAATGGAATGTGAAGTTAATGAATTAATGATTAAATAATTTATGATTTAAAATTACTTTGTAATTAATAATAATAAATAAATAAAAGCAATTAAAATTAAAGTTGTAAATTAAGAATCGTTAAGTTGATAATTTAAGTTGATTGATTCAAAATTGATAGTTACATTAAGATAATTTATTAAGGAATAATAAATTAATATAGTCAATTGAGATTTAATTTAATTGTAATTATAAATAATAAATCATCGTTTTAAAGTAATCAAGAAAAAAAATATTTATATGTTTAATTTATTAAATCCAGATACATTATTTTACAAAATTGTTTAATAAATAAATAATGTAGTTTAAAATGATAATTAAGGTAAATAATTGCTAATCAATGATTTTGAAAAGAAATTAAGAATGATTTACAAACTTGTCATTAAATTGATTTATAAACAATTAAGTGTTTAAATAAATTTGTAAGTAAGAATTTGTAAATTTTGAAACAATAAATTGAGTAATCAAAATTTAATTTATTTATCCAAATTCTTATCATTAAATTAAATTAATTTAGTGGTAAATTTATTTAAAATCACATTGGAAAGTAATTAACTATTGTTGTTAACTTATATTGATATCTCTGTTCTGTTTGTAATTCTGTATGATGTAATCTCCATGTTATTGCACTGTGATTATGATTTGTTCTGTATTGATGTGAAAACCCTTGTTGCCGCAAAACGGCATTTAAACTTCGATGCGACAGGGAATCGGATTTCAGTTGGTTATCCGAAACCACATCGAACCTGTGAATATTTGTGAATGACATCCACATGTTTTAAAATTTGACACTCACTATTTGAATTAGCCGGGAAAGGACCTTTGTGTCGTATAACCCATTTCGAATATGTGATTCGACGTTATGGATAGCAATTGAAGACCGGTGTTGAAGACCGGGTATTTGCGAGAGCGATAGGATGATCTGTCGATTGACTCTGCACCGAGTTGCTCCGGTATAGAGTTCTCCATATGTGATGGGGAATCCGATCAGGATTGCGGATATCCGGATTGCAAGGACTTCTTTGGAAGTGCCTTCGGTTCTGTTCGAGCCCGGAACAGACTTGTATGGATAGTACGTCTGACATTACAAATTGAGATATAAAGCCGATTTCTTTCAAATATATTTCTGTTGGTGGCGGAGAATTTATTCTTTTAACTTAATACCCTACTCTGAGACGTACGAGCTCAGAGGTTATGTAGTTGGAGGTTATCAGCAATATATTCCCAATTTGGTAATGTGACATGCTGAGTGTTGCTTTGAAATGATCATTGTGTTGATCATTTGTGATAGGATCATTTATTTGATCGTCTATCTTGGTGATCATTTCTATGATCATTTGTTGACCCAAAGCACAGCTTTTGTATAAAGCGTGTTTTTGTGGACGTGACTTCGTCGGACCTCACACCCTGAAATGGTCAAAACAGGAAAGATGCGGCAAGGTTATTGGGGGTAGCACCCCTTAGGGTATGTGCATTTCCTTCTGGATAGAAGTGGTATCATGGTATGGAGCCCAGATACTTAACTTATGTTGATATCGCAGATATATATATATGATTTTGTGATTTGTTGCTGGGGCCCCGGTTAAAGGTTGGTTACAACCGGGAGATGGCATACTCGTGTCAGTAGTTACCCAGTTAGGGTTAACCCGACCTTGTGTTGGCAGAGATCCGGTTTGGTTCTCGGGGACGTCCTTCCAGAGGCGTTCTCATGTGGCAATGGGAAGTTCCTTGGCCTGACCATTTGTTGGAAATCCAATTACCAATACGAAACCCTGTACGGTTTTAGTTGTAGAACCTGCCATTTACTTATGGTGGCGCCCCACTGTTTAAATGATAGCTATAGTAGGCATAGTTCGGAATGTCTATGCTGGCTAAGATTAATATTCTATTTTTGAAATGTTTTCTTCACTATGCACTAGTAACAATATCAAAGAATTTCTTTTCTCGTATCAAGCTTATTTAACTATCATAAGAAGAAATCTCCTCCAATTCTGCGTTTGCATTGTGTGTGTGGCGGGAGGTCTTATGGTAGTTCCATTTGTAAAAGAATTCCGAAAATTCTTTTATAAATCTTGTTTTATTTAAATGCAACTGTTTTTGTTTACTCATACCAGTCCTATGACTGATCCGGAGTTTATTGTTTTCTTTCCTAAACTCTGGGTGCCCATTATTTCCACACGGGCAGCCTAGTAGCAGGTTTCTATATTTTGGAGTAGCAGTATTTTGGAGCTCTTATCTTGGAGATATCTTAGGAGCTATTGGAGATTTCAGGTGTTAGCTTTTGGGAGTTCGTAATCATCTCTCTCATTTGAGAACTTTTGGATATATGTTCACTGTTGTATTATCATGATGTTGTATTTGGAGTTGTAGTGTATGTATTATGTACTCTGTTGCAGTATGGATATTATGTTGATGTTGTAACAGTGATGTTATTTATGATATTGATTCTGTTCCGCTGTTTTATATACATCTAATTGTTGTTATAAGCTCCGGCGATGCGAATTTGATGTCGTTTATTGGACATCGAGTTTGGGTCGTCACAAGTGGTATCGGAGCTGTTGGTTGAGTAAGAACTTTAGCTACGGAGTATAACACACTAGATGGCTCATTAGAGATAGGGTGAAGTATACCCTAGAATGAGTATAATCAAAATTGAAACTTTGAAATTTCTTAGTCTATTTCTTTTTACTGCTGATATTCCTTAAGATATTTCGTCTATATATCTGAATCTATTTTCTTACTAATCTCAGATAGTGAAAATGAGTGGACGCAGAGGAAGAGTTAGGGGTCAAGGCAATGCTGCAGCACCAAATCAAATTCCTCCAGCCGCAGAAGCAGTAATAGAAATTCAGCAGCAGCCGGACTTGGCTGAATTATATAAGAAATTTGAAAAGCTTGGTGGCAAACCATTCATTGGCAAGGAGTCAATTATTGACGCTCAAGCATGGGTAAGATCGTGTGAAAAGATTTTTAAAGGGCTAAAACTGTAGGATGAGCAGAAAAGACTTATAGCTTCTTGGCAACTCCAAGGAGAAGCTTCAGCTTGGTGGGAAACCATCATTATAGATGAACCCGAGGAAGAATTTACTTGGGATCGTTTTAAAGAAGTGTTTGAGAAACGTTACATGCCATCGGCGGGAGTTTCCAGAATGTATCAGGAATTTCTGGATTTGAAGCAAGGAAGTTTGTCGTTTGAAGAATACTTGAATAAATTCAGCAAACTATCTCGGTTTGGTCCGGAATTGCTAAATACACCTCTTAAGAAAAACGAAAGGTTTATCCGTGGTATGAACCAGAAATATCATGGAAGAATGACGGGTCATGTTAAAGAATCTTTTTCAGATTTAGTAGATATGGGGTATAGGTACGCTACTCTTGATATGCAAGAAGCAACTGTGGAGAAAGGTAATTCAGGTAGTCAAAATTATAAAAAGCGGAAATTCGGAGGCAAGAAACCTTGGCAAGGCAATGAGAAGAAGAGGAGCATTCAAGGAAGCGCAACAGAAAATGTCACTTGTTACAACTGCAAAGAGAAAGGCCACTATTCAAATGACTGCCCAAAACCGAAGAAGCCAGCTAAAGAATGCTACAATTGTCATAAACCGGGACATTTAGTTAAAGATTGCCCAGTGATGAAGCCAGCGCAGGTGGAAAAGGTTTATGCGATTAAGAAGGATCCCTCAACTTCTAAAGCTGATAAGGGGAAAAGCGTTTTGGAAGGTAACCTTACTATTAATAATAGAATTGTTAGAGTTTTATTTGATACAGGAGCTTCACATAGCTTTATCTCCCAACAAACCGTGAATGAATTGGGACTTGAAACTAAATTTGCTGACGATCTTATTTGCGTGAAAAATTCGGTTGGAGGTCCCGCAAATCTTAGTTCATATTGTAAGAGAGTTCCTATTTCATATGCTAGCTATAAATTTCCTATCAACCTTTATGTCCTCGAATTTGATGAATTTGAAATCTTACTCGGTATGAAATGGTTATCGAGATATGAAGCTATATTGGAGTGTAGTAATCGGACAGTTTTAATCAAAACAAGTTTTGGAAATTTTATTGAAATCTCTTGTAAAGATCCAAGTCCAAGGAGTGACAGATTGATGTATACTTTGGGAAATCTTGAACCCACGTTGCAGTCTATACCCGTTGTTCGGAATTTTTCCGACGTATTTGAAGAAGTGAAATCTTTACCTCCTCATCGAGAAATAGAATTCCGAATTGATCTTGTACCTAATACTCGTCCTGTTGTTCACGCAAGTCGCAGGATGGCACCCAGGGAAAAGATTGAATTGGTTCATCAAACCGATGAGCTACTATCAAAAGGATTAATTCGACCCAGTGTTTCTGAATGGGGCTCAGCCGTCGTATTTGTTGCTAAATCAGACGGATCTTTGAGATTGTGTCTAGATTACCGCGATCTAAATAAACAAACTCTCAAAAATTAATTCCCTCTACCAAGAATTGATGATCTATTCGACCAACTTCATGGCGCTCGTTTCTTTTCAAAGATGGATCTAGCCGAAGAATTCCATCAACTACAAATCGCCGAAGATTGTGTCCATTTGACTGCTTTCAGAGGTCCTATTATGTTCTATGAATGGTTAGTTATGCCTTTCGGGCTAACCAATGCTCCAGCATACTTCGTAGATCTTATGACTCGTGTGTTTCGGGAAGTTTTGAATAAATTTGTGCTAGTATTCATTGATGATATTTTGATCTATTCTAAGACGAAAGAAGAGCATGCCGAACATCTTAAAATCGTATTGGAAATATTGAGGAGAAATGTTCTATATGCAAAATTTTCCAAATGCCACTTCTGGGTCAATGAAGTCAAATTCCTTGGCCATATTGTTAATGAAGAAGGAATTTCAGTAGATCATAGCAAAATTTCCGCTATTCTTGATTGGAAACAACCCACTACTCCAAGAGAAGTTCGAAGCATTTTGGTTTTAGCAGGCTATTATCGGAAATTCGTTCAAGATTTTTCTAAGTTAGCTAGTCCGCTGACTAAGTTAACAATGAAGAATGCAAAGTTCATTTGGACTTCAAGATGTGAGGAAGTTTTTCAAGAGTTGGAAAAGAGATTGACCACTGCTCCTGTTCTCACTGTTGTTAACGGGAACCAAGGCTTATCTGTCTATACTGATGCATGTGGTGAAGGGGTAGGTGCAGTATTGATGCAAAATGGAAAGGTAGTTGCCTACGCGAGTAGACAATTACGTCCACACGAGAAGAACTACCCAACGCACGATTTGGAACTTTTGGCTGTTGTTTTCGCTTTGAAAATATGGCGACACTATCTTCTGGGTAAGAATCTTTTCAGCTTTCTTAATAATTTGCGAAATTAACTAAAGAAATATACTTAATAAACTCTCTTTGTTTTAAGTGAAAAATTCGAATTATTCACCGATCATAAAAACTTGAAATATCTTTTCACCCAGAAGGATTTGAATTTGCGACAACAACGTTGGTTGGAATTTCTGGCATCATATGACCTAGATATTCAATATACGCCGGGAAAAGCCAATGTAGTTGCAGACGCTTTGAGCAGAAGACATGTTGTTCTCGCATATCTTGTTATCACTCCTACTCTCCTTGAGAAGATCGCGAGCAAACAAACCGAAGACAAGTTTCTTCGAGAAATGCGTAGAAGAATAGATCGGGGAGAGGATACTACTTTTGAAATAGATAATAGAGAAGTTATAAGATTAAAAGGCAGGATTTGTGTCCCTGACATTCCAGAACTGAAACGTGAAGTATTGGATGAATGCCACAAGTCAAAATTCAACATCCATACAGGAGTCAACAAAATGTATCGAGATGTTAAAAGAACATTCTGGTGGAAGACAATGAAGAGAGACATATCTATTTATGTTAGTCGCTGTGCTACTTGTCAGCAAATCAAGAGCGACCAAAAGAAAGGGGCCGGTTTACTTCAACCTTTAGAAGTACCGAAATGGAAGTGGGATCAGGTATCAATGGATTTCATCGACGGATTGCCACGAACCAAGAAAGGCAATGAAGTGATTTGGGTTATTATGGATCGTCTAACCAAAAATGCTCATTTCATTCCAGTTAAATCTACTCGGACTGCAGCAAACTTGGCAGATATTTATATAAAGGAAATTGTTCGCCTCCATGGTATTCCCAGTAGTATAGTGAGTGATCGTGACCCGATCTTCACTAGTAGATTTTGGGAAGCATTTCAGGATGCATTGGGAACGAAATTAAATTTCAGTACTGCTTATCACCCACAATCTGATGGACAGACTGAGAGAGTTAACCGAATTTTAGAAGACCTACTGCGTGCTTGTGTTCATGATTTTGGTGGTTCTTGGGAGGACCATTTGCATCTGGTTGAATTCTCTTATAATAACAGTTATCAGACCAGTTTAGAAACGGCTCCTTTCGAAGCTTTATATGGTCGTCCGTGTCGATCACCTACATGTTGGATCGAATCAGGTGACAGACTTGTTCTTGGACCGGATATGATAAAAGAAGCCACTGAGAAGGTAAATTTTATTCGAAAGAAGTTATTAACTGCCCAAAGCCGTCAGAAGAGCTATTATGACCGTCGAAGGAGAAATTTGGAATTTCAAGTTGGAGATTCTGTATTTCTGAAAGTATCTCCGATGCGGGGAGTGTTGAGATTCGGGAAAACTGGAAAGTTGGCACCGCGTTATATTGGTCCTTTTCCTATTCTGGAAAGGATTGGTTCTCTAGCATATAGAGTGCAATTACCCAGCTGGTTGTCCGGCGTACATGATGTGTTCCATATTTCTAATCTTCGGAAGTATGTGCACGATCCAGATGATATTATTGAAGAAGCTGCTCAGCAGGATCTTGAAATCACTCCCAACTTGGCAGTTAGAAGGGAACCGATAAAAATTGTTGATCGTGATGAGAAGCGATTGAGGAACAAAATTGTAAAATTGGTCAAAGTTAAATGGAGTGGCGATCCGAAGGACTGTACTTGGGAAACGGAAGATAATATGAAGAAATCATATCCCAAATGCAGAATTGACATCTCGACTTAAAACGGTAAGTCATTTCCTTGTTTCTGAATTCGTATATTATTTGTTTGCGTTTCTCTCTCTTTCAATTTCGAGGACGAAATTTTCTTAAGGAGGGGATATTGTAACATCCCGAAAATTTTGGATATAAAATTTGTTAAATTGTTTGAACTTTTGAATTTAAAATTTTAGAATTTCAAAAGTAAATAAACTATTGTAGAAAAAAAAATCAATATTGCAAAGTTATATGGAATTAAATAAATGGTGAATGAAATATGCAACAAAACAAGAAATTGTTTAAGCCTTAAAAATAAAGTATAAGTTATAGATTAAATATTAATAAGTTAAATCTTGAATAGAAATAAAATTTAAGAAAATGTATACTGTAATAAAATCACATAATTATTAAAAAGTTAACAACTAAAACAAGTTTGCAAGAAAATATACAAACCAGTAAACTAAAATATGTAAGCAAAAGAAAATAAAATAAAATAAAACAAACTCTTACATTTAGCAAAATAAACAAGACAGCATGCTGTGATATATAAGTACACAGGATAGAAGCATCACAAAACATGCTTACATTAAATGCAAGCCTCTACAAAGCAACATACTTGCATTTAATGCTTTTACTTCCAGCATGATTTTATTCTGTACTTGTTTTAATAAGCCTCAGTACACAATCTGTTATATATACACATCAACCAACCTCTTTATTTCATTCAACAAATTTCTGCAAACCTGGAAAAGAAAAAGAAAAAAAAAACATCACTTTTATTCAAAAATTGATAAAGATTTGCTGAGAAGAGAAACCAGAAAAATTAAACCGCAGTCTTCCAAAACCAAAGTGCTTTCTGTTTCAAAACAAATAGGTGAGTAACATCAACTTTAAGGCTTTAAGTTAACTGTAAAGATGATTCTTTGTTTCATGGCATAGTATATGTTTATCTTTGAATATAGTTGGTAAATATATATAGATATACAGGCTACTCTGTATATTGTTCTTCTCTGTTATGGGTTACAGGGTAGACTTGCATTCAAACTCCAGTAGTTTTCATCTAAATCATAGTAAAGCTTCAGTTTTAAAATCAAACAAGATAATGGAACTCAAATATGGGTTATTAAAAACAGATTTAAACCCCAAGGCTGTAAGATATTATCACTTAAGTTGTTTACAGGAAATCAAAGGAAGATGTGATGAATTCAAGTATTATAAAAAGCTAATCCAAGTTAATAGCTTAAATTCTTACTACAAATCATGATTTTTACAACAGAAATGAAGATTTCTAGTTGGGTATATACAGAGCAGTTCGAGCATGAACACATATTGGTTTTCTTTGAATTTCTGGTTATCAATCAAATTATAAAAGCTAAAAATTTATTTGTAGCAAGCTTGAACATCATTGATTTTGAGAAAATTATCAGATAATTTTTTCATTGCATAAACTAAACGAACGAGGCCATTCTAGGGTTTTGGGGTAGGATTGGTTCGCTGTTATTCACGAGGGGTTTTCATCCTCAACGTGGCAATCTGGCCGAGCGCACCGGGGGGAATAGGGGCGTGGCGATGTGTTGAAGGTGAGGTCGAAGATCCATGGTCACCGGAGGCTCGACGTGGTGGGGCGAGGCAGTTTTGTTCTGGTGAGTTCGTGTTGCAGTGTCGAACGAAATGTCGAATTTCGTTTTCGAGTGTTTGGCTTTGAATCAAACTTTGATTTTGAGTATGGGTGTGGTTTGCGACTTGCCGAGGTGGGTGGTGTTCGCCAGAACGGCGGCGAGTCACCGTGCATGTGCACGGCGATGGTTTGTGTGTCAGGAAGTTTTCGTGTTGGCCACTCGAGTTGACTCGAAGTTCTGATCGGGGAAATAGGGCAGAAACTCGAAAGGGGAATCGAGTTGCTTCAGGGTTGTATCGGGATAAATTTGGACTTAAACAAATTTTGAAAATTTTTATTTACACGGGTAGCATGGGGCAGAAACTCGAAGTAAGGAGCATTTGAGCTCGGGCGTGACTCGGGGGAGCCTCGGGTTGGCCACCTGGAACAGCATATTCAGTTGAAGCTTGTCGAAAACTTAAGTTTAAACAATTTTTATAAGCATTGTTTATAAAATGATGATCGTTTGTAAATGGAATGTGAAGTTAATGAATTAATGATTAAATAATTTATGATTTAAAATTACTTTGTAATTAATAATAATAAATAAATAAAAGCAATTAAAATTAAAGTTGTAAATTAAGAATCGTTAAGTTGATAATTTAAGTTGATTGATTCAAAATTGATAATTACATTAAGATAATTTATTAAGGAATAATAAATTAATATAGTCAATTGAGATTTAATTTAATTGTAATTATAAATAATAAATCATCGTTTTAAAGTAATCAAGAAAAAAAAATATTTATATGGTTAATTTATTAAATCCAGATACATTATTTTACAAAATTGTTTAATAAATAAATAATGTAGTTTAAAATGATAATTAAGGTAAATAATTGCTAATCAATGATTTTGAAAAGAAATTAAGAATGATTTACAAACTTGTAATTAAATTGATTTATAAACAATTAAGTGTTTAAATAAATTTGTAAGTAAGAATTTGTAAATTTTGAAACAATAAATTGAGTAATCAAAATTTAATTTATTTATCCAAATTCTTATCATTAAATTAAATTAATTTAGTGGTAAATTTATTTAAAATCACATTGGAAAGTAATTAACTATTGTTGTTAACTTATATTGATATCTCTGTTCTGTTTGTAATTCTGTATGATGTAATCTCCATGTTATTGCACTCTGATTATGATTTGTTCTGTATTGATGTGAAAACCCTTGTTGCCGCAAAACGACTTTTGAACTTCGATGCGACAGGGAATCGGATTTCAGTTGGTTATCCGAAACCTACATCGAACCTGGAATATTTGTGAATGACATCCACATGTTTTAAAATTTGACACTCACTATTTGAATTAGCCGGGAAAGGACCTTTGTGTCGTATAACCCATTTCGAATATGTGATTCGACGTTATGGATAGCAATTGAAGACCGGTGTTGAAGACCGGGTATTTGCGAGAGCGATAGGATGATCTGTCGATTGACTCTGCACCGAGTTGCTCCGGTATAGAGTTCTCCATATGTGATGGGGAATCTGATCAGGATTGTGGATATCCGGATTGCAAGGACTTCTTTGGAAGTGCCTTCGGTTCTGTTCGAGCCCGGAACTGACTTGTATGGATAGTATGTCTGACATTACAAATTGAGATATAAAGCCAATTTCTTTCAAATATATTTCTGTTGGTGGCGGAGAATTTATTCTTTTAGCTTAACACCCTTCTTTGAGATGTACGAGCTCAGAGGTTATGTAGTTGGAGGTTATCAGCAATATATTCCCAATTTGGTAAGGTGACATGCTGAGTGTTGCTGTGAAATGATCATTGTGTTGATCAGTTGTGATAGGATCATTTATTTGATCGTCTATCTTGGTGATCATTTCTATGATCATTTGTTGACCCAAAGCACAGCTTTTGTATAAAGCGTGTTTTTGTGGAAGTGACTTCGTCGGACCTCACACCCCGAAATGGTCAAAACAGGAAAGATGCGGCAAGGTTATTGGGGGTAGCACCCCTTAGGGTATGTGCATTTCCTTCTGGATAGAAGTGGTATCATGGTATGGAGCCCAGATACTTAACTTATGTTGATATCGCAGATATATATATATATGATTTTGTGATTTGTTGCCGGGGCCCCGGTTAAAGGTTGGTTACAACCGGGAGATGACATACTCGTGTCAGTAGTTACCCAGTTAAGGGTAACCCGGCCTTGTGTTGGCAGAGATCCGGTTTGGTTCTCTGGGACGTCCTTCCAGAGGCGTTCTCATGTGGCAATGGGAAGTTCCTTGGCCTGACCATTTGTTGGAAATCCAATTACCAATACGAAACCCTTTATGGTTTTAGTTGTAGAACCTGCCATTTACTTATGGTGGCGCCCCACTGTTTAAATGATAGCTATAGTAGGCATAGTTCGGAATGTCTATGCTGGCTAAGATTAATATTCTATTTTTGAAATGTTTTCTTCACTATGCACTAGTAAAAATATCAAAGAATTTCTTTTCTCGTATCAAGCATATTTAACTATCATAAGATGAAATCTCCTCCAATTCTGCGTTTGCATTGTGTGTGTGCCGGGAGGTCTTATGGTAGTTCCATTTTGAAAAGCATTCCGAAAATTCTTTTATAAATCTTGTTTTATTTAAATGCAACTATTTTTGTTTACTCATACCAGTCCCATGACTGATCCGGAGTTTATTGTTTTCTTTCCTAAACTCTGGGTGCCCATTATTTCCACACGGGCAGCCTAGTAGCAGGTTTCTATATTTTGGAGTAGCAGTATTTTGGAGCTCTTATCTTGGAGATATCTTAGGAGCTATTGGAGATTTCAGGTGTTAGCTTTTGGGAGTTCGTAATCATCTCTCTCATTTGAGAACTTTTGGATATATGTTCACTGTTGTATTATCATGATGTTGTATTTGGAGTTGTAGTGTATGTATTATGTACTCTGTTGCAATATGGATATTATGTTGATGTTGTAACAGTGATGTTATATATGATATTGATTCTGTTCCGCTGTTTTATATACATCTAATTGCTGTTATAAGCTCCGGCGATGCGAATTTGATGTCGTTTATTGGACATCGAGTTTGGGTCATCACATGCCATCTCGCGTGTGCTTCACCTTCGTGGTCGCCTCGAGCTCCTCCATCCACGCGCGCCTCCCCCAGCCGCGCCTCCTTGAATCGTACGCCGCTATCCCCAAATTGCCACATCTGCATCGCGACCGCCATGAATCGCGACTTCATCCATCCACACGACGTCTCACTCGATCGAACGCGAGCTCGATCGCGACTCGTACTGGCTTCGGCCATTAATTAAAAAATTTGTTTTCTGTGATTTTGATTTCTGAGAGAGGGAGGGGGGTATTTTAAAAATAATAGAGGGATGGTTATCACGTTTTCTTTCGTGATTGTAGGCGTGAGTTTAGGCGTGAGTAAAGGAGGCAACGTGCTAACGTTGACTTAAATTTATATTTAAATTTAAATTGAATTCGATAAAAATTCAATGCATTTACACACCGTGTGCTCACATATTAACTCCGAAAAATACGAAATTTGAAATCCGGCAATAATTCAATATTACAGACCCAATGGAACTGGTTTCGTCGAATTCCGAGACTTTGCCTCGGACGGCTATTTTAAATATCGATTCAAACGATTAAAATTTCAAAACTGAACAAAGTAGTTTCAAATTCAATTCTGAAGCTTCTATAATCTTCAATATTATCAATATGAATTTTACAAGCCTTTGAAATATTTTTAATCGGCTTAAAATTGAAGATTTAAATTTTTATTCAACTTCTAATAGATTAAATTCTATAATTTAATCGCCAATTCATTCTGATAATTTGAAATTCAAGTCAAACCATCATTCAAATATTTAAAATTAATTAAATATTTCCAAATTAAATTATTCAAAATTCTGGGTCGTTACAGGTTTCCTCTCTTACGGAGTTGGAGACATGAATGGAAGAGTGGGGTAGTCGAAGGTAGTAAGTAACTAGGACCCACAAGATTGTACCACTTAGATTTCAAAACTAAAGAATCTTTGGATATTGTTATAGCAGAGGTAGGAGCATCATAAACAAGCAAGGAAAGCCCAGGTGTGATAGAAGTGATGGCCTCATAACTGGCCGCCATATGAGTAGAATCGTCGTTCAAGGCTCTTAAGGAATAAGTGCAGTATTAGTTGCCATGTCCTTAAAACAGGACTCGATGGGAATCTTGAGGTGAACTTGCGTGGAAATGGAAGCTTTAAATGCCCTCTTTGCATGTCTTTTTTCTAGGTCCTTAGATCTTCATCTATTAGAACCTTGAATTTTGATGTTCTGATTGTGACAACTATATAAGTAAATATTATATGAACTAACCATATTTGCAGGAGAAGATACTATTTTACTCGACAAATAATCAAACCGATTGCAGACTAGATTCTAGAGAGAAACTTCAGTAACACATTAGTCTACGGTATGAGTCTAGTTGTTCATACATGTTAAATCTCTTGAAAGTGCTATATGCACGCACAAAGTGTAAAGTATTTTCAACACATAGTTCATATGCTAAAGATTTCATAACGTAGTCCATATACAAAAAGTTTTTTTAACAAAAATCCTTGATACGGCAAAAAAAAGTCATTCAGCTGGCTGAAGCATGTAGTTTAGTCGATGAATGATTGTGCACGTGCATAACAAATATTGAACATTAAGATGGTTGAAATTGATAAATCGACCGGCTGAATTGCATGATTCTTGCAAAAAAAAAATCTGATTCGATTTTCAATCATTTCACCTAGTTCAATTATTTCACTCAGATAGCTGAATCTTTATAACAACTATATTTTGAAAAGACACTTTATTTCAACGAATAGAAACATCTCTTGATTCAAGAGTTGCTTCTGTATCTTTTGATCGCTACTTTTCACGAATGATTGTTGTTGACCCACCTTTTGGCGAAGCAACTACAAGCGGATTTAACCCAATCACCTAAATAGTTTTTTTATGGATACTGATAAATTTGGAGTTTGGATTAAGCTACAATTAACATGACAAAACAAGAAAAGCTATGCAAGCCAACATTCCAAATTTCAAGTCAATCGGAGTTCGCATGCTCAAGATATGAACCGATCAAAGTCAAAAGCGAAGCCCTTTGTTTGTATCCATCAAATCCATTCTCATTCATATCCATCAGATGCCACTCCTTTTTGTACACACCAAATATCCTTACTTTTTATCCATCCAACGCTGCCTCCTTCGTATCCATCAAGTAGACCTTGTTTGTGTCCATCAGAAGTCATCATTTCGTATTGGTTGTATCCTTACACGCTTTTATCGATTATTTCATTAACAGATGTCTATTTCATATTGACCTCTTCCATCTACTCCTTATCGATCTTCCTCCATCGATACGAGGCGTAGCAACCTGTAAACATCCACTATCGATACGAAACCGACACCTCCTATCGATATGCAGCAATCATTCAATTTGTATCAATCATGTTGATGTATATTTCGTATCAATCAACCAGATGAGCGATATGAAACCATCGCTCTCCATAAATACGGAGCGGCCACTAAATGAACGATATGAAATAAGACAAGTTATGTCGATATGAAATCAACATTTACATCGATATGTAGCAGCCTCTAGGTCATTGATATGAAATAAAACATTCCTAGTCGATAAGAACAAAGCATGAAAAAGTGGAAGTTTTTCACTCGACATGAAAAGTGGACAGATCCAAGAATATAGCGCCACGTCACCGCGATCGATATGCATGTGATGGATATGAACAGATCGATATGAATTGGATTGATACGAAGGCGCTAGTTGTAACGTCCCGATATTTTTAACCATTCACATCCGCACATGTCGGACTTGAATTGCTCAAAATACCGCTTTGTAAATAAAATTTGACAAATCTCAGAATATATAGTAAATAAATAATCACAGATCATAGACATAGATTAATAATAATGCAGCGGAAGTAAAAGAGATAGTACTTCTTGAAGCTATTATATATATAAGATACTTCAGAGTTAAACAAGATACAACAGAAGAGTAACAAGATAACACACGTACAAATCAAAATACATCACTAGAATCATTGGATACAGAAAGCAAAAATAGATGGCTGGATCTTTAAGCAAATCTCCAACTCCGAAGGTGAGCCTTGAATGCTGAATCACTCTGTCTAACTCGAGCATAATGCAAACTACAAAACACTCGAGTTAGGATATAATACTTATGAACTGTAAATCAACTCAAGTGAACAGTAACAAAAATGCATCAGTAACTTAAAGGATGCTTGGGACCGCCCATCCTCTAAGGATCCGTTAAACTATTTACTATGTAGTAATATTCGCTATTATAATAATGACTACAGTAAAATATACTTACTTTTTAATAGCGTTAAGGGGTTACCTATATAGCCCTTAACCCAAAATAATTCCAATAGTCTATACAGTACCATCGTACCTCCTGATCGGGAGGCTACCATAAATACTTCATAGGTACGATGCAAAGAGAAACTCTTAGTAAATCTCGGTATGGTAGGTGACATGGCACACAAGGCAATGCCAATGTAGATATATCAATTATGCACACTAGCTGGTGGTAACTTAGCAGCCACTACGCCCACCTCGGAACACACTTCCAATCAAAAGTCGGAGGGTGGCCATCAAATCAACCACAAGTAAGAGTGTAGTATCGAAGAAATGTGCCCAACCAGAGAAGCTACCCCTTTTGCCCGAGATCGCACATGTTTTAGCCACCTTAAGCCAACTCACGGGAGTCGGGTCCACGTATACCTCAAGAACGTCGCCACCATCCTACTTTATTCTTGAATCTCCACCGCGTATAGAGTTGTTAAAGTGGTTTTCGGAGTTGGCAGAGAGTATGATAACTTCTGATCCCGGTCTCTTTAACAACCAATCGTTATTATAACGCCGTGGTCATTTCAAAATAGTTCATACTTCAAAATCAAATCATTTCATTTCCAAACTATATTCAAATCAAAATAATTTATCATTTCCATTTCAAACATATATTCACCTTTCAAAAATCATAATACTTTCAAAGTTATAACCTTTTTTCTGAAACCAAAATACTTGAAATCATTCACTTTGTAAATCACAACATTTCGAAATCATACATTTGAAATCATGAAACTTTCCTGTAATTGCAAATTTATTCAATTAAACCAAAATTTTCAAATTTCCAATTTAATTCAATTCAAACCATCAGTTTCAATTCAATTTAGTTTTCCAACAAACCATTTCAAATCTTATAAATTTCAAATACAGAATTGATCAAAAAAAATAAACTATTCAAATTTTAGTATATTTCAAAACTAAATTTTATAATTTCATATATCTCAAATTTAACTTCATTATTACTTAGTTTTTGTGATATCCCGGAAATTGGGCAATATAAATTTAATAATCTGTGTTAGAAAATTAAATTGATTTGATAATTTTTGATAATAAATTTTGAATTGATTTAATAATTTTCTTTTAATGAATATTTAAATTGGAATATTTTATCTTTTTAAAGTAAATAGATTGTTTTCCTGTTTATAATATATATAATTGCATATATTGTAAATTGATAAACTTTGATCTTTGAATCTGGTAAACGAATTAATTTTCTAACTCTGATTTATATTTGATAAATTAAAGATTTGACTTAAATTTGATATTTAACTTTCCAGCACAACTTAATAAATAATGTTATGGTTTATATTGTTATAAATCTTATTTTTTTTAAAATTTTATATAGCTTAAAAATATGAAGTTAAAATAGATAAATATAGAAGCTATGTTTTATTTTATACTACTAGAAATTCATATATAAGAGTTAAAATACAAATTTCAAATGATCTTAATTTGTTTACAATCTCTTTCATAAATCATTTTTAATATTGTTTAATTTGTATTTTTAGATAGAAATTATAATACTTAAGTTCTTAAAACATAAATAGATTTTTAGAAATAATATTTGTTGTTTTTAATTTTAACAAAAGTTATATATGCATCTATATATATATGTAACTTGATTTTAAAATTGGATTTGATAAATTTATTTAAATTTGAATTTAATGTTTTGAAATTTAAAAGAAATAAATGTTTAAAATATTTGAATAAGATTATAATCATAATTTGTTTATTTCATTTCTTTTAATTAGAAAAAGGAGAAGAAATAAAATTCATTTATATATTACATAAGAAATAAAATAAGATTAAAAAGCTCTTATAAAATAAGTTAGAGTTTTATAAACAATTTAGAACTAAAATTAAAAATAAAAAACACTTAAATACATGTGTGAGTCTTTTAACATTTTAAAAAGACATGTGTTAATCTCCTAAACACCTAAATTGACAATTGACAAGTGTAAGGCATGGATAAAATTGTGACAAATGTTTAAAATTAAAACAAATGTCTTATTTTTCTTGTTCTTGTATTTTTTTTAATAAAATCAAAATATACTTGTATAAATCCGTCTCCTCTAAAATTCATTTTTCTTTTCTATATTTATTCTTCAAAACTTAAGAAAATTTTCAGATCTAAAATCTGAAACCATCTCTATTCAAAAACAAATTCTGTTCAAACAAAACTGTTTTCCCCTCAAAAATCAATGTTTCCCCTGAACCAAAACCATCTGAATCATATTTCAATCCTGAAAAGAAAATCATGTATAAACCTGTAGCTCTTCAAATCATCAAACTGAAGTGCAATTCATAAACCTGAAACAAATTTTCTACTCAAAGGACCTGCATGCATTTTTCTTTTCTGGAAGCCTGCAGTCTTCATTTTAAATCAACTAGGCCTGCATTTTTCTTTCTGGAAGCATGCATCAGGAAGCAATGCATAATAGAAACAAGATGAATAATTTTAAAGGCAAACTAATGTTTTTAAAAGCAAATCCAAATGCAATTTGGAGTTTTCAAAATTTAAGCATTCCAGTTCAGGGTTGTCAATAGCATGGGTACCCTGCTCATAATTTTCAAGGTGAGTAACAATTTATTTTTAAAACTAATTTAAAGTAATATGGTTGCTTGAATTTTTTTCCTGTGATAATCGTATTTTGTGTGGATGAATATGATAAAAATTGTCTGTATTTATGTATGAGTTTGAATGCATGTTGCTGTCAATTCATTCTTCCCTATTCAAGACTCCAAACTTTAAATATTGATTCAAAAATCATGAACTCAAAATCCAGTTCATATCTAAGTTCAAAATTCAAACAAGACATGTTAGAGTATCCTAATTTAAAGTTTAATTTTTTATTTAGATAAAAAAAAACCTGTAATGTCTCTAGGAATAGAATGATACTACAGAACAAAATTTTTATATACAAGTAAGAATTTAATTATATAGGATTCATTCATTTAAGATATTAAATCAACTACATAAATCAAAACTTGAATTCTAAAACTAAATCTAGAAAATTTAGTTTAAATTTGAAGAGGGATTTTTGGATTAACTGTAAATTGTGTTTTTGGTTAAATCTGACAATCTGGGTGATCGGGGTGGCAAATTTTGATTATGGTGATGGATTATTGAACTAAGATGTGAGGAAAAATATGGGATGATGGATCTATGAAGGGGAGCAGTGGTAATTCGGGATCAAAGTAATTAACCCTAGTTTTCTTTTACTTGAAGAAATTGTTCTATGCGACTTCCATAGGTGACCGAGTTGTCCCAAATTTTGGGAGAAGGTGATTGGGGTATGGAAGAGTTGGTGGCCGGAGTTGAAGATTCTCAGGGGATCGGAGTTTGGGATTTGAGCAATTTCCATGATCGACATTACTTCCAGTATTGAGCTCGTATGATTGATTTTGGTTTTTAGCTTCTGTAATCGATTTGATGGTCGGGAACGTGTTGGAAGGTGATCGCCGACGTGCGTGGATGGTCGCGAGAGGCCGGAGGTGTCGGCAATGGTGGTGCAGGTGCACGGTACTTGGTGTATCAGCAGATAGTTTTTGGGGAAGAAGGATTACTCGGGTTTGGTTTCGGGTTGCATCGTGATATGCTCGAAGAAATGGTGTTTGGGTGTTTGGGACTCGAAGGAGTTGAGTCATGGTCTCGGGTGAGTTTGACAGTTCCAGGTTTGTATTAAACCTATCAATTGTTAGTTTGAAAGATTTCAGCATGAAGTTACTCGGGTTTTACTCGAGATTATTTAGTATCTTACTCGAGCGAATTATGGGTAGCTCGAGTTAGTTTGTTCAAGTTTAAAACTTGACCTATTTCCCAAATTTAAACTTAAATTTAAAAGTATAAAGCAAAGATTTAAATTAAGTTTTAAATCTAATTTTAAATTATAGATTCAAGATTTAATTTGAATCATAATTGGATATAAATAAGTTTTAAATTCAAAATTTGTTTAAAATAACTTTAAAGGGATTTACTGTTTAAAAATGATTTTTAAAGAAATTTAAATTAAATTGGAGTTTGAATATGTAAAGAAATGTTTTAAATAAAGTTTAAACCGATTCAATTCTGATTTTGTATCTTTGATTTAAAATAAATTCAAGTTTTATAGATTTAAGTATTTTAACAATTTTGAATGATAATGTAAAATTTGAATGTTTGAATTTAAAAAGAATTTGTTTTAAATCTTGTAAAAACTTCTTTTATAAGTATTATTTATTATATAATGTATAAGTTTTAAATTGGTTTTAAAACCCGTTGAAATTAAATTATAGTTTAATGATTTGTTATGCATTTAATTATTAGGATAATTAAGTGAGTAATTAATCTATTTTAATAAATTAATGAATGAATAATTACTTAAAGTAATTAAAGGTTCAATCTTAAAAGTTTAGGATTATTTATTCTTAGAATAATTAACTTGTAATTATGAATCATTAATTAATAAGATTGTTTTTAATTAATGATTAATACTTAATTAATCAAGTAATAATGGATTAATTAAGTTTTGATTAACACTTAATTATTTAACTAATTAGGGATTAATTAATGGGGTTAATTAATGATTAATTAATTTGTAATTAATAATGATTAAAACAATTTAATTATTTTAGAATAACTAATGAATTGTTAAAAAGTTAATGAAGGTCATTAACTAAGGATTATTTAATAATTAATTAGTTTAATTAATTTTAATAATTAATTAGATAAATTAATTTAAAGATAATCATTTGTGTAAGTTATTAAGTATAATTACTTATGGAAGCAATTAAGGAATTAATTACTAATTGTAATTAATTGAGTTTAATTTGATTAGATTAAGTTAATTAATTTAGTTTAATTAATTTAAAGTAATCATTGGATGTTTTGTGAGGTATAATTACTTAATTTAATTAAATGTAGAGAAATTACTTAGAGAAGTAATTAATGGATAATTACTGAATGTAATTAATTGAAGTAATTGAATGATGGACGTAATTTGAGTATAATTACTTTGTGAATTAATCAAGGGATTAATTAGAGATAACTAATTACGGGGTAGTTAATTTTTTGGTAGAGTAATTAAGGGTAGTTAATTATTGAATGGAGTTAATCAAGGGTGATGAACAATTATGGTTTAAATTAAGATTAGTTTCTTAATGTAATCAATTTTGAATAAGGTAATTAATTAAAAGTAATTAAAGATGACTAATTAATATAATTAATGATGTAATTAAGATTGATTAATTAAGATTTATTAATTAATTAATAATAAGTGATTAAGGGTAATTAATTAATATAATTAATTACGGATTAATGTAGTTAATTATAGTTAATTAATTTGTAAAGTAATTAAGGTTAATTACTGTATTTGGTCATATATAATTAATTTGTAAAATTTATTAAAGGATGATTAGTTGAATGTAATTAAGAATAATTAATCAAGGGTGATTAATTAAGGTGATTGATTAGAGATTAATTAATTAATTGTAATTAATTAATAATGATGTAAATAAGATTTATATTGATAAAGTAATTAATTTAATTCACTTTAAATTAATTTGAATGATGTAGTTAATTTAATTCATTTTAAATTAATTATATTTGGTATGGCAAATCATTACTTATATGGTTGGATAATGTTGTTTGCATTGATTGGTTTGAATCTCAGATATGAGATGAATAATGTTGAGTGATATGGATGCGTTGTTGCATTGTGATGATGATTTGGATTAGCTTTTGATAATGATAATATAGATTATCTGCTGTGATGATAATGTTGATTATCAATTGTGATTTGTGGATTATCTATCTGTGTGTATATAGATAATGAAATTTAATTGTTTTAAACTTTAAAACAATTTGGCCTTAAAAGACACGCTTTGGATTTCGATGAGACCGGGATCGGGTTTCCATATTTGGATATCCGAAAATTACATCGATCCAAATTAACGATAGGTCGTCAATCTTATGAGAAGAGTGAAGACTCGAGGTGTAAGGACTATACGTCAGTATAACTCTTAGGGTGATTCTGTAATGAGTTTGACGGAACTAGTTCTTACAGGTTCGAGATGGTGATTTAAAGTACAAGGGTTATCGTCGTTAACTCTGAGGGTGATTCCAAAATGAATGCAACGAGATAATGCCTTCGGTTTCGTTCGAACCGGGAACGAACTTGTATGGATTGAATGCTTTCAGAGCATAATTAGGTGGACGATGAGCATTCTAAGAGATGTGTTCTCTAAAGGTAATCGTAGCCTCAAGCCTCATCAACCGGGAATGGCTAAAACAGGGGAGGTGCAACAAGGCTTCGTGGGTAGCTCCCACTGGAGAGCAAGATTTTCCCCGTCTAGAGGTCCCTTTTTATTCGGCTGTGTGGGCGATTGGAACGTCGGCCAACTGCGGGGTTGTCTTGTTCGGGACTGTCCAGTAAGGGATGGTTCCGGTCTTGTGTTGCAGGGGAGCGGGCGTACTCCTCGATACGTTGATCTAGGCCACGTACTGTGACGGGCGGTACCCCAGTAGTCCAGCCATTGATGAAATCCAAAATCTAATAAGTGCCAACGGTATTGATTGTATTACCCACTTTTGTGGCTAGTACTTGGAATTTAATGAATGTAACAATTTCGGCTATTTCTTATTTACTTGAAAACCCTAGACACTATTATAATATCATCGGATTTCCTATCAAATGTTTTGGTTAGCGTAAGGTAAAAACTTTTCCATTTTTATGTGTGGGAAGTTTTACGTGATACCTTTTCTTTTCAAAAGTTTTTTCAAAGTTAAGCAACTTTAACCTGTCACTCACACCAGACCCATGTCTGACCCGGAGTTTATCTTCTGTTTTCTTAAACTCTTGGGTACTCAAATTTTTACGAGTAGCCAAGGGAATTCAGGTTAGCTTTGATGAATTGTGGAGGAGCAATGGAGCAGGAGGCTTCTGCGTTAAATAAATAGTTCCGCTGTGTGTCCTCTGTGTTGTATCTCTTTGTTGTGATGTATTGAGTTGTATAACTAGGTAGGTGTTTATAACAGTCTAGTATGTGATGTAAATTCTGTGTAACTCTGATTAGTGATGTATACTATGTAATTATTATGTTATTAATATAATTTATTCGTTCCGCTATTGAGATTCTGATGATGTTTCTTCTTTCTCTTTCTTTTCTCTTTTCTATCCCTTTCTTTCTTATTAATGATGCGTCATTCTGTGGAGTCGGATGGCGGGTCGTTATAGTGGTATCAGAGCGTTAGGTTGAGTGAATACCTAGGCTCTGGAGTGGTGTCTATCTTGAGAGAGAGTATATATATAAATGTATTTATTTCTATCTATCTGTTGGGTTATCCGTTCATGTTTTCCAACATAAGTTATAAAGGTAGAAGAGGCAGTAGTGTGTGTAACACGACTACCATTGGTTGGTGTTTGAATGTTTGAAGTTGGAAGTGTATCTGACGAAACTGTAGACCTAATACCGTCTCGAGTGAGCTTTGTAGTAATATAGGATTTCATAGATTTCTGAAGGTAATCTGTTAAGGTTCGGAGATCATCTCTGAGTTGGATGAGTAGATTTTGGATCTGTCGGTTGGGTAGAAGGAAATGATGGAATCTCGATAACTCAGGAATTAGTAGATGTGTGATGAGACGCAATGACTATGGATGTGTCCAAAGATTTTTCTTTGTAACAAGTTTAGGAAGTATGTCTGCTTCGATGTTGTGGCTTGGTTCAGCAGGATGTTTCTGTCCAGTTTGAGGTCCGAATTTCTCGAAGAATTCTGGATTAAGAAGTCTTTGGCATCGGTGTAAGCAGTGCAGCTTGGAGTGTTCTGTGTGCCAACAAGAAGGTCTTCTGGTTAGCAGTTTCTGAAGATAGAGTTCAGAAGCAGCAGAATGGATCCATTTCTTCAATGGATTGGCCAGTTAAGCATAAGTTGTTCTGTTTGGAAGAGAGAATAGTTTATTTTGGATATTGGAATGATTGATCGCAAAAGTGACATGTGATAGTTTGAGTGTTCTCTTGAGCTATGAGAAGTTTGTCCGCACCTGGAGGCTGAGTTTTTTTATCGACTGGATTCCAGGAGTTCTACTGGTGGTTCAGTTTAGTAGAAGAATCAGATGGGATATCTGAGTTTTCTTTTATGGATCTGTTGAACCATATTCCTGTGATGTGTTGTCCAGTTTGTGCTTGAGTTTATCTTCTACTTCAGATCAAAGCTGTGGAGTGGAAGAAGTTGGAAGTGATTTTGTTTTATCTTTTCCAGATAGGAAGTAAGTTAATCTTCTGATGTTTGTGGAGTAGAGTTGGTGTTCTTGGTTTGGAATTGATCTTGAGGAGATCATTCTATTGAGAAGTTTTGGTTCTATTTTTTTCTAGAGGGATCAGCAAGGGTTGAGCTGATCAGGAGAAATGAAGGCATTCCAGGATCGCCAAAAGTATTTTGTGGATAAGAGACGAAGGAATTTGGATTACTGAGTCGGAGATTTGATTTGGATAAGTTTTCTTCGATCTAAGGAGCTTTAAGATTGAGTAAGAATGGGTAAGTCAACTCCAAAGTGTTTTGGATCTTTTATGTTTTCTTGTGAGGATTGGTGTTTGTTAACACTGCTTTGAAGATAACCTCACGACCTAAAAAGTTGAACGACTTAACATCTTAAGGGATAGCGCGACCTAACACATGAAGTGACTTACAGGGAGCCACGACCTAATGGCTTAAGGGCTGGAGGACCTAACTTCTGAAGTGGAGTAGCGACTTAAGAAGGTTAGCGACTTAACAGGCAAGCGGTTTAACAGGTAACGACTTAAGGAGAGCAGCGACTTAAAGGATTAGATGGTCCAGCGACTTAGCGACTTATTGAGTTACCAACCTAAATGCTTAAAGGTGGACGACCTAACGACTTAAGTACTCCGCGACTTAAAGAGTGAAGCAACTTAGCGGTTTAACTATTCTACGACCTAAGAAGGTTAGCGACCTAAGATCTAATGGATCGACAGCGGGTTAATGACCTATGGAAGGATGCGCCTTAGCGACCTAATACTCAGCGACTTAGCATCTTCTGCAAGCTAAAAACAAGATCCCATACCTACTAAGTCGCTCACGACCTAAGTAGGTCGGAGCATTCCCTTTAGGCCGTATTTGGTAGGTCGGATCTCTCTTTCATGCCATCCCTTAGGTCGCCCACGACGTAAGTTATAGCTAACCTAACCCTAAGTCACCCCTCGACCTACGACCTGATTAAGGTCGCTCACGACCCAATACTTGGTGAAAAAACTATGCCACTTTCCCATAGGTCATCAAGACCTACCCGCTAGTTCATGTGGCCAAGTACAGACCACTTAAGTCGTAGCTCGTATCTCCCTAGCTCACCGACGACCTATGACCTATCTTAGGTCGCTCACGACCTAAGCCTCACCCATGAAATCGCCTATAAATACAGCATGAGCCGCAACTTTCGGGGGATCTTTTGGCTCATTCTCAAAGCGCCAATACTCTGCTGTTTTCTCAACTCGAACAACACTTCAAGCACTCCAAACACCAAGGGCATTACGACAAACTTCAAGAGGAAATCTACATCATTCGACATGGATTCGAAACATTATTCTACATAGAAGTTTGAACTACTAGTCTAAAGCGTGTTGTAATTGAAGAAAGTTATATAAGTTGTATTTGAATCAGCAATAAAGAGAATTAAAGTTGATGTAGGCTTGACTATAAGCCGAACCACTATAAAAACTGTGTCTTCTACTGTCTTTTTGATATTTTCCTGCTTATTTCCGATTCCCGTATCATCGGGTGGTGCTTTCACACTTTCTTTACTTGCATCGGGGTGTTAGCGTCAGATTTTTACGTTAGCATTTTTGGTACTTTCACTGAGAACCCAACTCAGAATACTATCATCATAGCTTAACAGAAATTTGTAGAAAGGATCTCTCTAAAAACCAGAAGTTTATCAGAAATAATGGCCCCCGGAAGAAAACACAAGTCTGTTAAATCCGATGATGTTTGCGAGACTACTGCCACTTCTCCTCCATTAAGTCAAACAACTCCAACCGTCGGAGTTACACGGGCATAGCTGGATGCCGTGGTATCTGGGCTACATCGACAAATGGAAGCTCAGAATAACCTAATGATGGAAAGGTTGAATGCTTTATTTGAAGCAAACCGCCAGCCGGCAACTAAGGAGGGAAACCTTGCCGATGAAGTGCAGAATCTGGAAGGAAGGAATATCCCTCAAAGGCCAGCTGACCCAGTGGAAAGGACATCTCCCCAAGCCGGAGGATCGGGGCCGCAACCAACCCTCCGTGAACGGTTGTCAAGATAAAATTCGGAGGGAATGGCTGATGCTTGTCCCGCTAAGCCTCAAAATGATGAAGAGTATTTCTCAGGCATGGTTCGTCAAATTATGAAGGAAAGTATGCAGAGAAATGAAGATGAGAAAGAATGGGGTTTCGCTTCGAGCAAAACTCCATTCACTGAAAAGATCTTGAAAGCAGAGTTCCCAAGGAAGTTTGTCCCTCTAACTATCTCAGCTTACAAGGGAACGAGCGATCCTAATGAGTTTCTGTATAAGTATGATTGGCATATGACGGGTGCTTGAGCCTCTGATGAGATCAAATGCCGGTATTTCCAGTATACCTGGAAGGGGTTGCTTTACTTTGGTTCACAAAGCTGCCGGTCCGATCGATAGACCAATTTTCTGATTTGACTCAGAAATTCAAGGAACAGTTTCGATTGTATGCGTCAAAGGAAAAGGATATAACGTTGTTATCCATCTTAGAGCAGAATCCTGGAGAATCCATTAGAGCCTTCTTCTTGAATCGCTTCAATATAGCTCTGGCTGAAGTAGACAACGCAGAGCCGAGAATGATTTTGACGTACCTGATGAAGGCTATCGTAAGACAAGTGAGTTCGGGAGGTGGTTGAAAATGAAAGAACCGAATTCGCTTGACAAGTTTTATAAGAAAGCCGATGAATTCATGCGCCTGGAAAGCCTCCAAGCACCGGCTAAGGTGGTATCGACAGGGGCTGGAAATAGTAATGTTGTTACGAATAAGAAGGAATCTGGCAATTAGAAGAGGGGGAACGATGGCCAGAAGAGGCAAGGAGATGTAAAGAAAGGTCGTCCCTTCAACTTCACCCCTCTGACTAATACCCTGGAGAACATCTACTTTGCAAACAAAGACACGGTCGAATTCCCCGCACCAGCTAAGCAAAGAGTTAATAGGAAAGCTGAGAAGAATGGAAGGTTTTGCCGGTTCCATAACCAACCCGGGCATGATACTAACGAGTGTCGTCACTTGAAGGAGGTAATCGAGGAACTATTGAAGGAAAACAAGCTCCAGCAATATGTAAAAAGGAACAAGAATGGCCAGACTTCGTCAACTCAAGGACAACAGGTTCCTGTTCATCGTCCTAGCTCAAGTGAAAAGGCGGCAACTCATGAATCAGAGAGGCATGTTATAAATGTGGTTACAGGGGGCCCTCACCCAGCTGGCAGGAGTTGGGGTGAGATGGAAAGATACGCCCGTGCTTTGAAGTATGCACCGGCAGATGAAATTTTTTTTGTGTTAGAAGATGCTTCACCCCTGAAGCAGCCGAAAACCTTTAATGATGACATTATATTCGGTACTAGGGATTCGATGGGTGTTGAAGCTCCTACCATTGATCCTTTGGTCATCTCTGTTGGCATTGGGCCAGCTACTGTGAAAAGAGTTCTGGTTGACTGTGGAGCTTCGTGCAACATTCTCTTCGAGAAGACTTTTGATCAGATGAAGATTCCAATGGCTGACGTTCAAGCTTCATCATTAAAGGTTTCTGGTTTTACTGGGGAGCCAAAACAGCCAATTGGGACTATCAATTTGTTCATAGAGCTTGGAGAGGGGTAGAGGAAAGTGGCTTGAAAACAGACCTTTGTTATTGTTGAAGATTTTTTTGCCTACAATGCCTTCCTAGGCCGACCAACTCTGGCAGCATTTAAAGTTATTCTTGCCCCATAGTGCCTGACTATAAAATTCCCCACAGATAACGGAGTCGGTGTGGTGAAAGGGGATCAGAATGCTGGACGAGAATGTTATCTTACAATGTTGCGTGAAACGAGGAAGAGAGAAATGGGAAAAGATGCGGCGGCCCCAGTTCGCATCAAAGAATCAACCTTGTAGCAATTACAGGGTGGACCCTGCACAGGCGAACATAGCGGTGCACGAAGAGAGATGGATCCCAGAAAAGCTAGTGCAAGGGAGAATAGAGTGGTACCGGTTGAAGTGACAGTGCCGGTACCTGTTGACCCGAAAGACCGGAACAAATTGTTGAATGTCGGTTCGCAGCTTAATGCAATGGTTCAAAATGTTTTGATATCATTTTTGAAAGCAAATCTGGATGTACTCACTTGGACTCATGCCGATATGTGTGGAATATCTCCAGAAATTGCAGTACATACCTTGAATAATGATCCAAAGTTTACAACGATAAAGCAGAAAAGAAGAACTCAAGGTCCTGAAAGGTCAGCAGCATTGAAAGAAGAGGTTGATCGGTTCATGGAGAATGGTTTTATCAGGGAATCCACCTATCCAAATTGGGTCTCAAATCCTGTACTGGTTAAAAAAGCTAATGGGAAATGGAGAGTGTGCATTGACTTTTCAGATCTAAAGAAAGCCTGCCCCAAAGACTGCTTCCCGTTACCCAGGATTGACCAGTTGGTGGATGGAATGGCGTGGCATGAATTGATATCTTTTAAGGATGCCTACTCCGGATATAACCATATCATGATGCATGAGTCAGACCAGGGGGACACAAGCTTTATCACCGATGTTGGTCTCCACTGCTACAGAGTCATGCCTTTCGGACTTAAGAATGCGGGGGAAACTTACCAAAGACTTGTTAATGCCATGTTTAAACCACAGATTGGCAAGACTATGGAAGTTTATGTCGATAATATGCTGGTAAAGTCAAAGAAAGCAGTGGACCACATGGATCACTTGGCAGAGATGTTCTCAATCCTCCGAAAGTACGGTATGAAGCTGAATCCTTTGAAGTGTTCATTTGGGGTAGAATCTGGAAAGTTTCTGGGTTTCATTGTGAGTGCAAGGGGCATTGAAGCTAATCCTGCTCATATAACTGCCTTAAGAGAAGTCAAAGCTCCTAGAACGAAGAAGGAATTGCAAAGTCTCAATGGGAAAGTTGCAGCCTTGAGTCGGTTCATTTCCAAAGCTATTGATAAATGCATTCCATTCTTTGATGCTCTAAAGAAAGGAAGAAAAAACTTTGATTGGACTCTTGAATGCCAGAGAGCTTTCGATGAGCTGATTCGTCATATGGAAAATCCTCATATACTTTCTAAGCCTGACAATGGTGAAGATCTTTTTGTATATTTGGCAATCTCGTCTCATGCCCTCGGTGCAGCTTTGGTACGGGAGGATGCGAAAATTCAACGCCCGGTCTACTACATCAACAAGAGATTCACTGGGGCAGAATTGAACTATTCAAAGTTGGAAAAGCTCGCCTATTGTCTACTGATTGCATCAAGAAAATTGAGGCCATATTTCCAAGCTCGTCCCATCAAAGTCCTCACCGATCAGCCCTTGAAGCAAGTCATGTTTCGTCCTGAGACTTCGGGTCGTCTTTTGAAGTGGAATATTGAGCTCAGTCAATATGACATCACTTATCATCCACGGAGAGCAATCAATGGGCAAGCTTTAGCAGACTTCATCGCAGAATGTGCAGACAAAGGTGATATTGAGGAGGTGGTAACCGATAATCCCCCACTGCTATGGAAATTGTATGTTGATGGCGCAAGAAACGATTACTGTTCCGGGGCTGGGGTTGTGCTTGAAACCCCTGAAGGACGGTCACTGTGTTATGCATTGAGATTAGAATTTCCTTCGACTAATAATGAGGCAGAATATGAAGCTCTCATTGCTGGCCTGAAGATTGTTAAAGAACTGAACATCAATGCATTGCAGATCTTCAGTGATTCACAGCTTATTGTGTGTCAAGTCAAGAAAGAGTTTCAGACTAAAGGGGGAAACTTGCCTGCTTATTTGTCAAGATCCTGGGAGCTTCTCGAGGACCTGGACCATTGTACGATAAATCATATACCTCGGGAAGAAAACATGAAGGCAGATTCCCTCGCAAAGTATGCAAGCACTAGTGAAGCTCAATTATTGGGATTAGTTCCTGTGGAAGTCCTGTCAACTCCAAGCATTGATGAAATGGATATTGACTGGATCATGACTATATCACAGGAGAGAGAATCATGGATGACTCCGATATTGGAATATCTGCACGACGGTTCTCTACCAGAAAACTCAAAAGAACGGCAGAAGTTGTTAAGAAAAGCATCCATATTTGTAATTCAAGATGGCCGATTGTATAGGCGGGGATTCTCAATGTCATTACTCCGATGTGTGACCAAGGAAGAAGCTGAGACAATTCTAACTGAGGAACACAGAGGAGAGTGTGGAGATCATTAAGGTGGTCAAACTTTAGCAAAGAAAATTCTCCGTTATGGATATTTTTGGCCAGATATTAATTGTGATGCCACGAGTTACGCCCGAAATTGTGACCGATGCCAGAGATTCGCAAAAATCCCAAAAGCACCTTCCACTAAGATAACACAGATGGTCAGTCCGTGGCCATTTGCTATTTGGGGAATAGATCTCATCGGGCCTCTGCCAACTGCAAAATCCGAAATCAGATATGCTATTGTTGTTGTTGATTATTTTACTAAATGGACTGAATCTGAACCCTTAGATACTATTACCTCTAAGAAAATGATAAACTTTGTAACTAAGAATATCATTTGCAGGTATGGAGTGCCTCAAAAGATAATCACAGACAATGGAACCCAATTTGAAAGTAAAGAGTTCCAAGATTTTTGCAAAAAATTCAAGATCCAGAAAAGTTTCTCAGCAGTGGCTCATCCGCGGGCAAATGGGCAAGTGAAAGCAGTAAACAAGATTATCAAATCAACCATCAAAAAACAGCTGGAAAAAGCAAAAGGTGGTTGGGTCGATAAACTTCCGCTAGCACTATGGGCATATAGAACTACACATAAAACTGCGACGGGGCACACTCCATTTTCATTGGCATATGGATCAGAGGCAATGATTCCGGTAGAAATAGAGGTCCCTTCACATAAAAGAATCCATTTCAATCAAGCCGAAAATGAAAAACTACAACTTGAAGCCCTTGACTTCCTTGATGAAAAAAGGGAAGAAGCTGAGCTCAGAATTCCGGCTCATCAGCAAAGAATAGCCAGGCACTTCAATTCCAAAGTTCGCCGACGCAGCTTTAAAGTTGGGGATCTAATCTTAAAAAGAATTATGACACCTACAGGCGTGCTTGGACCAAACTGGGTAGGGCCGTATGTTACAGGCCAAAAACTTCTTGATGGCACATTCAAACTTGTAACTGTCGAAGGAGACCCAATTCCAAGAGCTTGAAACAGCAATCATTTGCGCCTATATTTTACTTAAAGGCTTTAATGAAATATTGTAAAAGAATGATGAATGTATGATTCTTGTATTGAAAGCCATTGTAAAGCCAGTGCAAGTGAATAATAAGAGCTATAAAGTGGATGTAGGCCCAGTTCTTTGCCGAACCACTATAAATCCTGTGTTCTTTACTATTATAGACTGCTTTGCTTTATTTCGATATATAAAATACGTCAATTGTATTACTAAAATGTCGATTTAATAATGCAGGCCATAAAAACAAAGCTTACCATCACAAGACCAAGCAATCCTTGACATCACCCAACAAGCAAACGCTAAGCCATTCAAAATTTCCATACTCAAATCCTACGAAAGAAGTGCTTCGAACAAAAAGTTAGCAATTCGGCTGGAAGTGGATCATTGCCAACTAACTGTGAATGTTTGTACAAACGAGCATCCAGTTAAATAGCCTGTGTCTGCCATCACCAACTCGCTTAATTATGAAGTTTATTTCTTTGGATAAGGGAAATTGTTGGCAACTAAAAGGGAAGTGTATTTGGAAAAGATAACGTGGATCGCCGATATGAGTAGATGGCAAAGAGACATGGGCGAGCAAGCATCAAACAGCAAAAGACCTCTTCGGAGGCACAAGCCCTCTTCGGAGGCACAACTCTTCGGAGGATAAAGACCTCAAATGGGGCCTGCCAGAAGACTTTCTCAACAAAAAAGATTGGTATGGAATGACCGGGAGCACCTTCCCGACTGGAAGGCAAGGCGCTTGTTTACTAGCTGAGACAGTTTGCACAGACAAGCGTCCAAGTAACTTGCGTCCGCCCCGTGAATCCATAAGATGATCGGAGGCACCTTCCCAAGTGGAAGGCAAGGTGCTTGTTCACTAGTTGAGACAATCTGTGCAAATAAGCGTCCAAGTAACTTGCGTCCGCTCCGTGAATCCGGCCAACCATGAGGAAGAAACTTCCAGGTAGACTCGTAGGCACGCATTCCACCGAGATTTGAAATAAAACTTCACAAGTGCTGGAATGTGAAAAGCCCTCTTCGGAGGCCCATTTCACCATAGTTGAAATGCTAAAAGACCTCGAGCGGGCCTCACCAGAAAAAGAGAGTTCTTTCTCGACATAAAGTTGCGGACTGATCGGTGGCACAGAACACTTGTGTCCGCCCCGTGAATCCATCCAACTAAGAGAAAGAAGCTCCAAACTTCCAGGTAAAAGCCCTACTCAGAGGAACACATTGCACTGTGATCTGAAATAAAACTTCACACGAGTCGAAATGTGAAAAGCCCACTTCGGAGGCCCGCTTCCCAACGAACAGGGAAAAGATAAAAGCCTCTCCCAAGAGGCAGAAACAAAAAGACCTCTTCCCAGAGGCACAATCAAACAAAAAGACCTCTTCCTAGAGGCGCAACCAAACAAAAAGACCTCTTCCTAGAGGCACAATCAAAAACTCTCTTCAGAGGCTCAAGCAGGTTGAATCCCCTTTTTCGGAAGGCCCACTACACTATGAAGTGAAATTCACTTGCCAAAGCAAAAGTGACTTTTTCCAAAAAGTGAAGTGTAAAAACTTTGCAACTAAAAAAAAAAAAAGAGAAGACTCCTCCAATATGAAGTGCATACTACTAAGCTAGAAAAATATTCTCTTGGAACGGAAATATTATCCTATAAAGTACAAATGCAAACATCCTTCAAATGGATGAGTTGTTCTCTAAAGGAAGAGTACAAGTCTTCTTGAAACAGAAGAGTTGTTCTCCGAAACTTTGCCATTGTGAAAAAGATTGCAATAGACCATGGTATGTGGGCAATACAGTATAGTCATCACAAAAATAAAGACAATGCTCAATAAAGATACCATAGGTTTACTGCAACCTCACATAAAGAGGATAAAGAAACTTGCATAAAAACAGAAAGTAAAAGTGTTCTCAAATACAGACAAAAATTTGTATAAGTAAAAGAACCATTTTATTCCATACTATGAGAATTTTATACATATGTAGGTTTCAAAGTAAAAGAAAGCGGGGACTGGTACCCGCACAATCTCCAGTCAACACAAGCTTATATACATGCAAAAAGCAAAAAGTAAAGCAAAGAAGGGAAAGGGGACTCATCACTTCTTTCTCCCTTCACCTTTAGAGCCTTCACCTGGCTTAATAGGCAATTTTTCAGGCCGGCTTGGGAGAGTTGGGGAAGAAGGAGAGAGAGCTAGTGTTGGATCAACTTCCGTTTCCTTTTCAGTAACAGAAATGCTTCTCCCTTTCTTCTTTGAAGTTGTACGCTTCCTCCTCCTCTTTGAAGAAGACTCACTCCCCGGAGTGACAAGAGCAGACAAGTTTATGTCATCAGAAAGGGTTCGCTCCGGAGATACTTCGCCTCCTTCAAGTCCTTCGGCCTTCTGCTCCTGCGAAGCGGTTGGATCATCCAAGTCTTGAAGGGTTCCTATTAATTCTTCCTGCGATCCCGGCTGGGAGGTAGGAGTGATTCGAAAGGATGGAGGAGGAACAGCTGGAGGAGGAGAAGTTTCTATGACACTAGGCGTTTTCGCTACAGAAGAAAAGCTAAAAATATCAGTATCTCCCGCGAAGAGAGGAGATAACGGCTCATCGAGTCTTAAGTAATAACCAAGAAATTCATCAAGCTCGGCCGAAGCAAATGAGTAATCTGTTTGACCTGGTTCGACGTTAATATTACCTGGAGAAGTGGGCTTCCTAATGTCAACTTCATAAGCTTGTGCTTCGGTGCTTTCTTCGCCTTCATCTCCATCCTGTGCGCTTGTAATCTCAGTTATGACTTTAGCAGGGGACGGAGAATGGGAACCGGAGCCTGTGATATCAACGTCGGCCGAAATTGGAGGAGGGACAGGGGCAATTAATGGTGCTTCTTTCTCTGGATGTTCCTCTCTCATCGTCCCAGCACGCTCTCTAGCGAGCTACTCTTTTCCTCCGGCAAGGGCTGCATGAGCTCGATCATCCAAATAATGTGCCTCGAGTTCTTCTTCGGCATACCCAGCATATTTAAGAATATCAAGCGCAGCTTTCCATACTTCAGCCAAAGTGATTTCATATTTGGGGCCCAAAAATGCGAGACTGCAATGCCCTAGGACACTTTGCAAGTAGAAGTCAAATAATGTCGAACGGACATCGGCTTTAGTGGCTTGATGAGCTTCTTCGGCTGCAATTTTACCGGCAACAGCCTCATCTCGGTCTTTCTTAACTATAGCAAGTCGAGTTTTTAACGTCTCAATTT
Organism: Allium cepa; assembly: GCA_030765085.1. Taxonomy (NCBI): domain Eukaryota; kingdom Viridiplantae; phylum Streptophyta; class Magnoliopsida; order Asparagales; family Amaryllidaceae; genus Allium; species Allium cepa. The sequence continues at coordinate 59,741,342 of CM060930.1, forward strand.
CGAGGTTCTGGGAGCTGGTCTGTTGTCGCAACTGTGCAACTTCAACGCGATAATCTTCTACAACCTTTTCCTGCCACTTGAGTATATCTTCGGCCTCTCGTTGGCTAGCATAAGCATCCCGCACTTGTTGTCGAAGCACATTTTCCCTTTGAGAGTAGGAAGTGGAGGAAGTAGCAAGCTCCTCTTTAAGTTTTCCAACTTCCGCTTCAAGCTTTTCATTATAAGCGGCGATGCTCCTCATCTCTACATCATGTTGATCGAGAGTTTTTTGCCATTCGGATTTATCGTTCTCCATGGTCAACATAGCCTCAAGGTTTGCGCGATTCACTCTCTGGAGTTCGTCAACAAGCTTCTGCCAACTCGACATTCTCTCAATATCAAGTTTGACAGCATCGAGGTTGCGCAACATGGCTGGTTTGTCGATTGGAACCAGATCAAGAACAAAGCGAACTCCTTTCAAGCACCAATTTGGAAATCGGCTTTGAAGAGTAGCTGGGCCTGGTCCAACCTGATATGAGGGCCTGCCAATGATCGTCTGAATGTCGGTACGAGTGAGAGCGGGAGATTGAGAAGGCACCGAAGCAATGGGCCCTTTAAGAATGTCAGATGATGACTTTTCACCATGCTTGGTCCGTTTGCTAGAATCTTCGGCAGCGTGGCTCTTTCCTTTGTCATCATGGGATTTTCGTTTGAGGGAATCACCCTCTCTGTGGGAAGAGTCGTGACGTTCATCCCCTCTCCCGTACCGTTCTTCGTATTTTCTTCTCTCCTGAGCTTTTCGAGCAACCCTCTCTTCATCAGTTTCCCTATGAGGGGGAAGATAGCGCCTGTAATCATATTGACTGCGCCTTCCATACTGCTTAAAGTCGTCATAATACGAGCCACTTCGCCCCATTGGAGAACCTAAAATTGAAAAAGAAGCATAACTTGAGAATCTTCAAATTGCAAGGAGTCAATTACATATAAGTGCTGAAAAATCCTATGTGTGTGCAACGTGCAGACTACGCGCGTTGAACTACGAACCACTTATCAGTTGTGAAGGAATGATGGGTGTAGTAGCTAACATCAACTCTTGAGTCGACGGGATCTGTTGCAAAACAGAAGTTGCTTCAACCAATGAAGAGGAAACCCTAGTGGTAACAGGATCATCTTTAAAGAGTTCCTGTGAGGTGATAAACAGGTCGCTCAACCCTTCAAAAGTTTCGTCCCCGCTCTGCTTGGCAGGACTTGTTTTCCTGGCTCCTCCATCACCGGACTTCCTTGAATGTTGGGGAGATTCTCGAGGCTCTTCTTCTTCAATGACCGGGGCAAGTGCAAATTTGCCAGATGACCCCACGACATCAGTAGAAGTAGAGCGCTTCACCAGAGAAGCCTCAGGAGCAGGATCTTTCAGTGTAGGCTCCTTAACAGAAACTGGGGCATCCGGTGCCTCGGCCGGAGAATCAGGAATTTTGTAAGGCTGAATAGAGCGGGAAGGGTGTAAGAGTCCGAACTGATGAAGGAACTCGTCTCTTAGCAAAAACTTGATGCTTCTCTCCTCAGCCGCCAAAGCGATAAGCCTCTTAAAAGTTGACTTGTGGCTAGAGTCTCTACAAGGAGGAGGGAGGACTGCAAAAGTAGAAAGCGAAGTTAACATTTAGCAATTCAGATCTCGAAAAGCTCAAAAAAGGAAAGAATGGGGATAAGTAAGCCTACCCCCTACTCTCCAGACAGCGTAAAATCCCTGGAGGCAACGGACAAAGAAGAACTGGTTCAGGAAACCATGAGCGCTATCAGAGAGATCAGTAATAAGCTTGCGATTTCTGGCGCTTCTCACATATACAATGGGAGGATGGTCTTTGTTTCTTGCAAATGTACATAAATAGCAGATTTCATCAAAGCTTGGAAGGCGGTCAAGCATCCTTCTGAAGAGAACGCATAATCCCATCAAAATGGCATAGCCGTTGGGGCGCAATTGAAAAGGGGAAATAGCCAATCGACGAAGGAGTAGTCGTAGAAAGTTGTCAAAAGGAGGAATGGCACCGCAAAGGCACATTTGGCGGTTAACGACAACAAATCCGAAGGGAGGACTGTCAGCATAATCATTTGGCCCAGGGAGAATAGCATCTACTTCTACAATCCCGAATTGGGCGCGTAACTGGTTGAACACGCGGTAACTCAGGGTAGTTGGAGTTCTTTCTGGTGATTTGACCAGTGGACCAGCCATCGGGAGGGCCTCTCCAGTCTGTTCTACATCTTCCTCTTGATGAGAAGACATTCTACACAAGGAACTGGATATTCAAATGTGAAGGTGCACGTTTCGTAAATGTGTGAAGTGTTGTGTAAAACTAACAAAGCAGCAAGCAAATATAACTGAAGTTAAGCTGACCAACATTAGTCAATTTTAAAGTTTCAAAATTTGCTGTTTTGAATTTAAATGTAAGTGCAGTGTTAATGCAAACGAATCAGTGTTAGTTAAACAATGCTTTGCTTTAATACTTCATTTGAGTTGGTTGATTCACAGCATTTCATATAATATCTTTGAGTTGATTATCCTTTATCGACTAATCTGTCATTTGATGTGGGCAGTCAATGGCAGTATATTCGCCCTAGTTTTCTGCAAATATTGTATTTAACAGGTCGTTAGCATTAAAGATGGTACAATCATTATCAAAGCACAGAAAAGTCATGCTAGTTATCTCGGCCGTATGGTTTGTGTTAAAAATACAAGGCATGGCATTGTGCATCAAAGTCCTAAGTCGCTCACGATCTAAATGTTAAATCACAAAGCTTCAAGTTAAGGCGGTGAAAATTCGCTCAAGTCCTAGGTCGCTCGCGACCTAACGAGTAGGATGAGATGGGTATAAGCCGCAAGAAGCAATTCAGCGGTGGAAAATTGTCCAAGTGCTAAGTCGCTTGCACGACCTAAAGGCTAAGTTGCTTGCATAATCTAGAGGTTAAGTCGCGAAAGTTGTCAGGTCGGCCAAATCAGTTAGGTCGTGGGGATCTTTAGGTCGCTCGGATTCTTTAGGTCGATCCTGGAATGATGCAGCGATCCAAAGCTATCTCCCGTTGGAACCGATAGGCCCTACTACTCACCAATTACACTTTGCCACGTGTTTACCAACCATTGTGTCGTTTGAAGCATTGTTCGTAAACCTAAAACCCATTAACCATGAATCCTTTCATCTTCTCCTCCGAATCTCCAAGAACCATTGCTAAACCTCTCGGACTCAAAGCTTTTATTAGCTTCGAAACTAATCGCTAACAATTCGATAGGAATCAAAGGGAAAATTCGAATATCAAATTGCAACATAACAACAAAAATTGTGTGGAAATGCTTATGGGGGAATCGGCGACAAACGCAACAAACAAGTGCTCGAGATAACCTAAATTCGCCGATTGAATCAACGGTTAAGAGAAGAAAAAGATTTTGTACTAAGTCCCTGAGCTTGAAAGTTTGGTTAATGGCAGCTTGGAACGACAGAACAGATGAAATGAAGAAGAAACGAGTTAACAATTATATAAGATGAAGACAAATGGGTATGTGGGTCAAGCTATCTCTTAGGTCGTTATCTTTTAGGTCGGTAACATCTTAGCAGAGTTAAGTCGAAGCACACGACCTACGACCTAGGCGTGTACTTCGAGGGGAAAGTGTTAACACTGCTTTGAAGATAACCTCACGACCTAAAAAGTTGAACGACTTAACATCTTAAGAGATAGCGCGACCTAACACATGAAGTGACTTACAGGGAGCCACGACCTAACGGCTTAAGGGCTGGAGGACCTAACTTCTGAAGTGGAGTAGCGACTTAAGAAGGGTAGGACTTAACAGGCAAGCGGTTTAACAGGTAACGACATAAGGAGAGCAGCGACTTAAAGGATTAGATGGTCCAACGACCTAGCGACATATTGAGTTACCGACCTAAATCCTTAAAGGTGGACGACCTAACGACTTAAGTACTCCGCGACTTAAAGAGTGAAGCAACTTAGAGGCTTAACTATTCTACGACCTAAGAAGGTCAGCGACCTAAGATCTAATTGATCGACAGCGGGTTAACGACCTATGGAAGGATGCGCCTTAGCGACCTAATACTCAGCGACTTAGCATCTTCTGCAAGCTAAAAACAAGATCCCATACCTACTAAGTCGCTCACGACCTAAGTAGGTCGGAGCATTTCCTTTAGGCCGTATTTGGTAGGTCGCATCTCACTTTCATGCCATCCCTTAGGTCGCCCGCGACCTAAGTTATAGCTAACCTAACCCTAAGTTGCCCCTCGACCTACGACCTGATTAAGGTCGCTCACGACCCAATACTTGGTGAAAAAACTATGCCACTTTCCCATAGGTCGTCAAGACCTACCCGCTAGTTCATGTGGCCAAGTACAGACCAGTTAAGTCGTAGCTCGTATCTCCCTAGCTCACCGACGACCTACGACCTATCTTAGGTCGCTCACGACCTAAGCCTCACCCAGGAAATCCCCTATAAATACTGCATGAGCCACAACTTTCAGGAGATCTTTTGGCTCATTCTCAAAGCGCTAATACTCTGCCGTTTTTTCAACTCGAACAGCACTTCAAGCACTCCAAACACCAAGGGCATTACGAAAAACTTCAAGAGGAAATCTACATCATTCGACGTGGATTCGAAAGATTATTCTACGTAGAAGTTTGAACTACTAGTCTAAAGCGTGTTGTAATAATAAGAAAGTTGTATAAGTTGTATTTGAATCAGCAATAAAGAGAATTAAAGTGGATGTAGGCTTGACTATAAGCCGAACCACTATAAAAACTGTGTCTTCTACTGTCTTTCTGATATTTTCCTGCTTATTTCCGATTCCCGTATCATCAGGTGGTGCTTTCACACTTACTTTACTTGCATCGGGGTGTTAGCGTCAGATTTTTACGTTAACAGTGTTTGATTTTCAAGGTTGAATTGCCAGTTTGGATAACTGGGATTCGATGTGGTTCACGTAACTCCGAGGGAGTACGTGTATGATTTACCTCTGGTTGTGAAACCAGTAGTTCAGGAAGATGTGATTATTGAGTCAGGATTGTTTGTAGTCTGATATTCTGTTTAGTTTGTAGATCTAGTTGGATAGGAGCTCTATAGCTTAATCATATAGATTGTTTGAATTCTGTAGAGCGAGTATCCCGATATTTATACCGGGGAAACTCGTGAAAATTCTATCCAGAAGTTTTATGGATAATTAGGTTTGTTTTGATTGGATGAATCGGTTGCTATGGTTGTAGCATATGGTTGATATATGCTTGTGATTTAAAATTAAATTTTAGGATAGATTATTAAATTACCTTTGCTTTTAAATTTCGAGGACGAAATTCTTTTAAGGGGGAAGGAATGTGATATCTTGGAAATTGGGCAATATAAATTTAATAATCTGTGTTAGAAAATTAAATTGATTTGATAATTTTTGATAATAAATTTTGAATTGATTTAATAATTTTCTTTTAATAAATATTTAAATTGGAAGATTTTATCTTTTTAAAGTAAATAGATTGTTTTCCTATTAATAATATATATAATTGTATATATTGTAAATTGATAAACTTTGATCTTTGAATCTGGTAAATGAATTAATTTTCTAACTCTGATTTATAAATTAGAGATTTGATTTAAATTTGACATTCAACTTTCCAGCACAACTTAATAAATAATGTTATGGTTTATATTGTGATAAATCTTATTTGTTTTAAAATTTTATTTAGCTTAAAAATATGAATTTAAAATAGATAAATATAAAAGCTAAGTTTTATTTTATACTACTAGAAATTCATATATAAGAGTTAAACTACAAATTTCAAATGATCTTAATTTGTTTACAATCTCTTTCATAAATCTTTTTTAATATTGTTTAATTTGTATTTTTAGATAAACATTATAATACTTAAGTTCTTAAAACATAAATAGATTTTTAGAAATAATATTTGTTATTTTTAATTTTAACAAAAGTTATATATGCATATATATATATATATATATATATATATCTGTGTGTGTGTGTGTCTAACTTGATTTTTAAATTGGATTTGATAAATTTATTTAAATTTGAATTCAATGTTTTGAAATTTAAAAGAAATAAATGTTTAAAATATTTGAATAAGCTTATAATCATAATTTGTTTATTTCATTTCTTTTAATTAAAAAAAGGAGAAGAAATAAAATTCATTTATATATTACATAAGAAATAAAACAAGATTTAAAAGCTCTTATAAAATAAGTTAGAGTTTTATAAACAATTTAGAATTAAAATTAAAAATTAAAAAACACTTAAATACATGTGTGAGTCTTTTAAAATTTTAAAAAGACATGTGTTAATCTCCTAAACACCTAAATTGATAATTGACAAGTGTAAGGCATGGATAAAATTGTGACAAATGTTTAAAATTAAAACAAGTGTCTTATTTTTCTTGTTCTTGTATTTTTTTTAATAAAATCTAAATATACTTATATAAATCCATCTCCTCTAAAATTCATTTTTCTTTTCTATATTTCTTCTTCAAAACTTAAGAAAATATTCAGATCTAAAATCTGAAACCATGTCCATTCAAAAAGAAATTATGTTCAAACAAAACTATTTTCCCCTCAAAAATCAATGTTTCCCCTGAACCAAAACCATCTGAATCATATTTCAAGCCAGAAAAGAAAATCATGTATAAACCTGTAGCTCTTCAAATCATCAAACTGAAGTGCAATTCATAAACCTGAAACAAATTTGCTACTCAAAGGACCTGCATGCATTTTTCTTTTCTGGTAGCCTGCAGTCTTCATTTTAAATCAACTAGGCCTGCATTTTTCTTTCTGGAAGCATGCATCAGGAAGCAATGCAGAATAGAAACAAGATGAAAAATTTTAAAGGCAAACTAAAGTTTTTAAAAGAAAATCCAAAAGTAATTTGAAGTTTTCAAAATTTAAGGATTCCAGTTCAGGGTTGTCAATAGCATGGGTACTCTTCTCATAATTTTCAAGGTGAGTAACAATTTATTTTTAAAACTAATTTAAAGTAATATGGTTGCTTGAATTTTTTTCCTGTGATAATCATATTTTGTGTGGATGAATATGATAAAAATTGTCTGTATGTATGTATGGGTTTGAATGCATGTTGCTGTGAATTCATTCTTCCCTGTTCTAGAATCCAAACTTTAAATATTGATTCAAAAATCATGAACTCAAAATCTAGTTCATATCTAAGTTCAAAATTCTAACAAGACATGTTAGAGTATCCTAATTTAAAGTTTAAGTTTTTATTTAAATAAAAAAGAAAAGAAAAAGAAACATGTAATGTCTCTGGGAATAGTATGATACTACAGAACAAAAATTTTATATACAAGTAAGAATTTAATTATATAGGATTCATTGATTTAAGATATTAAATCAATTAAATAAATCAAAACATGAATTCTAAGACTAAATTCAGAAAATTTAGTTTAAATTTGAAGAGGCATTTCTGGATTAACTGTAAATTGTGTTTTTGGTTAAATCTGACAATCTGGGTGATCGAAGTGGCAAATTTTGATTATGGTGATGGATTAGTGAACTAAGATGTGAGGAAAAATATGGGATGATGGATTTATGAAGGGGAACGGTAGTAATTTGGGATCAAAGTAATTAACCCTAGTTTTCTTTTACTTGAAGAAATTGTTCGGTGCGACTTGCATAGGTGACCGAGTTGTCCCAAATTTTGGGAGAAGGTAGTTGGGGTATGGAAGAGTTGGTGGCCGAAGTTGAAGATTCTCGGGTGATCAGAGTTTGGGATTTGAGCAATTTCCATGTTCGACATTACTTCCTGTATTGAGCTCGTATGATCGATTTTGGTTTTTAGCTTCTGTAATCGATTTAATGGTCAGGAACGTGTTGGAAGTTGATAGCCGACGTGCGTGGATGGTCGCGAGAGGCCGGAGGTGTCGGCAATGGTGGTGCAGGTGCATGGTACTTGGTGTTTCAATAGATAGTTTTTGGGGAAGACGGATTACTCGAGTTTGGTTATGGGTTACATCGTGATATGCTCAAAGAAATAGGGTTTGGGACTCGAAGGAGTTGAGTTGTGGTCTCGGGTGAGTTTGACAGTTCCAGGTTTGTATTAAACCTGTCAGTTGTTAGTTTGAAAGATTTCAGCATGAAGTTACTCGAGTTTTACTCGTGATTATTTAGTATCTTACTCGAGCGAATTATGGGTAGCTCGAGTTAGTTTGTTCAAGTTTAAAACTTGACCTATTTCTTAAATTTAAACTTAAATTTAAAAGTATAAAGCAAAGATTTAAATTAAGTTTTAATCTAATTTAAATTATAGATTCAAGATTTAATTTGTATCATAACTGGATATAAATAAGTTTTAAATTCAAATTTTGTTTAAAATAACTTTAAAGGGATTTATTGTTTAAAAATGATTTTTAAAGAAATTTGAATCTAAATTGGAATTTGAATATGTAAAGAAATGTTTTAAATAAAGTTTAAACTGATTCAAATCTTATTTTGACTCTTTGATTTAAAATAAATTCAAGTTTTATAGATTTAAGTATTTTAACAGTTTTGAATGATAATGTAAAATTTGAATGTTTGAATTTAAAAAGAATTTGTTTTAAATCTTGTAAAAATTTCTTTTATAAGTATTATTTATTATATAATGTATAAGTTTTAAATTGGTTTTAAACCTGTTAAAATTAAATTATAGTTTAATGATTTGTTATACATTTAATTATTAGGATAATTAAATGAGTAATTAATCTATTTTAATAAATTAATGAATGAATAATTACTTAAAGTAATTAAAGGTTTAATCTTAAAAGTTTAGGGTTAATTATTCTTAGTATAATTAACTTGTAATTATGAATCATTAATTAATAAGATTGTTTTTAATTAATGATTAATACTTAATTAATCAAGTAATAATGGATTAATTAAGTTTTGATTAACACTTAATTATTTAATTAATTAAGGATTAATTAATGAGGTTAATTAATGATTAATTAATTGTAATTAATAATGATTAAAACAATTTAATAATTTTAGAATAACTAATGAATTGTTAAAAAGTTAATGACGGCCATTAACTAAGGATTATTTAATAATTAATTAGTTTAATTAATTTTAGTAATTAATTTGATTAATTAATTTAAAGATAATCATTTGTGTAAGTTATCAAGTATAATTACTTATGGAAGCAGTTAAGGAATTAATTACTAATTGTAATTAACTGAGTTTAGTTCGATTAAGTTAATTAGTTTAATTAATTTAAAATAATCATTGGATGTTTTGTGAGGTATAATTACTTAATGTAATTAAATGTAGAGAAATTACTTAAAGAAGTAATTAATGGATAATTACTGAATGTAATTAATTGAAGTAATTGAATGATGGAAGTAATTTGAGTATAATCACTTTGTGAATTAATCAAGGGATTAATTAGAGATAATTAATTACGGGGTAATTAATTTGTTTGGTAGAGTAATTAAGGGTAGTTAATTATTGAATGGAGTTAATCAAGGGTGATGAACGATTATGGTTTAAATTAAGATTAATTTCTTAATGTAATCAATTTTGAATAAGGTAATTAATTAAAAGTAATTAAAGATGACTAATTAATATAATTAATGATGTAATTAAGATTGATTAATTAAGATTTATTAATTAATAATAAGTGATTAAGGGTAATTAATTAATATAATTAATTACGGATTAATGTAGTTAATTATAGTTAATTAATTTGTAAAGTAATTAAGGTTAATTACTATATTTGGTTAAGTATAATTAATTTGTAAAATTTATTAAAGGATGATTACTTGAATGTAATTAAGAATAATTAATCAAGGGTGATTAATTAAGGTGATTGATTAGAGATTAATTAATTAATTAATTGCAATTAATTAATAATGATGTAAATAAGATTTATATTGATAAAGTAATTAATTTAATTCACTTTAAATTAATTTGAGTGATGTAATTAATTTAATTCATTTTAAATTTATTATATTTGGTATGGCAAATCATTGCTTATATGGTTGGATAATGTTGTTTACATTGATTGGTTTGAATCTCAGTTATGAGATAAATAATGTTGAGTGATTGGATGCTTTATTGCATTGTGATGATGATTTGGATTATCTTTTGATAATGATAATATAGATCATCTGTAATGATGATAATGTTGATTATAATTTGTGATTTGTGGACTATCTATCTGTGTGTATATAGATAATGAAATTTAATTGTTTTAAACTTTAAAACAATTTGGCCTTAAAAGACACGCTTTGGATTTCGATGAGACCAGGATCGGGTTTCCATATTTGGATATCCTAAGACCACATCGATCCCAATTAACGATAGGTCGTGAATCTTATGAGAAGAGTGAAGACTCGAGGTGTAAGGACTATACGTCAGTATAACTCTGAGGGTGATTCCGTAATGAGTTTGACGAAACTAGTTCTTACTGGTTCGAGATGGTGACTTAGAGTACAAGGGTTATCGTCGTTAACTCTGAGGGTGATTCCAAAATGAGTGTAACGAGATAATGCCTTTGGTTTCGTTCGAACCCGGAACGAACTTGTATGGATTGAATGCTTTCAGAACATCGTCAGTTGGACAATGAGCATTCTAAGAGATGTGTTCTCTAAAGGTAATCGTAGCCTCAAGCCTCATCAACCGGGAATGGCTAAAACAGGGGAGGAGCAGCAAGTCTTCATGGGTAGCTCCCACTGGAGAGCAAGATTTTCCCCTGTCTAGAGGTCCCTTTTTATCGGCTGTGTGGGCGGTTGGAACGTAGACCAACTACGGGGTTGTCTTGTTCCGGACTGTACAGTAAGGGATGGTTCCGGTCTTGTGTTGCAGGGGAGCGGGCGTACTCCTTGGTACATTGATCTAGGCCACGTACTGTGACGGGCGGTACCCCAGTAGCCCAGCCATTGATGGAATCCAAAATCCAATAAGTGCCAACGGTTTTGATTGTATTACCCACTTTTGTGGCTAGTAGCTGGAATTTAATGAATGTAACAATTTCGGCTATTTCTTATTTACTTGAAAACCCTACGCCCTATTATAATATCATCGGATTTCCTATCAAATGTTTTGGTTAGCGTAAGGTAAAAACTTTTCCATGTTTATGTGTGGGAAGTCTTACGTGATATCTTTTCTTTTCAAATGTTTTTTCAAAGTTAAGCAACTTTAACCTGTTACTCACACCAGACCCATGTCTGACCCGGAGTTTATCTTCTGTTTTCTTAAACTCTTTGGTACTCAAATTTTTACGAGTATCCAAGGTACTTCAGGTTAGCTTTGACAAATTGAGGAGGAGCAATGGAGCAGGAAGCTTCTGCGTTAGATATATAGTTCCGCTGTGTGTCCTCTGTGTTGTATCTCTTTGTTGTGATGTATTGAGTTATATAACTAGGCAGGTGTTTATAACTGTCTAGTATGTGATGTAAATTCTGTGTAACTCTGATTAGTGATGTATACTATGTAATTATTATGTTATTAGTATAATTTATTCATTCCGCTGTTGAGATTCTGATGATGTTTCTTCTTTCTCTTTCTTTTCTCTTTTCTATCCCTTTCTTTCTTATTAACAATGCGTCATTCTGTGGAGTCGGATGGCGAGTCGTTACAGTTTTGAAATATTCATTTCATAAATCCAATACTTTCATACAAATATAACTTCAAATATTCATTTATCGATTAGATCAAAATCAAATATCATTCCAACTTCACATAATTTATCAAAATAAAGATTATGTCATTCAAAACCATTTCAAAATCATTTCCTTTCCAAATCCATTATAAATTCATTATCATTCTTTAATTCAAATATTCAATTGAAATATCATTTTAAAATCAAATATGTTATTCATTTATTATTTCAAATATCTTTACAAAACACATTTCAAAATTTCATTCAAAAATTCATTTATCTCGTTACATTTCATTCCATTTAACACATAACCAAGTAAAACTTATTTAAATTCAAATTTGATTTAAAATTCCTTCAAAATTCAAATTTGAATATTAAAATATATATTCAAACACCTGAAATTTCACATATAATCAATTCCAAAAGTTAAATCATTTAAGACTTTAAAATATAACTCAAATAGTGTTAAAATCTATAATATTTCAAAACATTGCCAAATTTTAGCAATGACAGCATTTATAAGGTGCTATCATAACTTATAGTTTCCAAAATAGTTTAGTTCAGGAATAACGACATCTATAAAATACCGTAATATATATTTAGTTAATTCAAACATAGTTAAATTCAAAAACAACAGCACTTACAAATGTTGTCATAAGACCACAACATTTTTGAAATGCTATTAATAAAACTGCAGATTTTATTATAACTTCAGAACCATTAACACTCTAAATTTTTGTTATTTTAAACTTATAAATCTATTTCTAGACTTCAAAATTTCACATTTAAATAATTTTAACATATGATTTATCAAAACAAAATTCTAAATCAAATATCCAATTTAAACTCAATTCATTTATTAAGTCAAAATTTACATTTTTCTTAACTTATAAATTAAATAAAACTTAACATTTTACTTCAAATATCATTTCAAACTTTAAATTTAATTTTCATTATTTATTACATTTTTAAAATAAAAATTTAAAGTCAAAAATCACATACATCAAATTTACATACATAAATTCACAATTCAAATCTTAATATTTAGCTTTTTTAAAACCATGGAATATATATTTTAAATAAAAATTTCATACTTTTAAAAATAGATATCTTAAGAAAAATCATTTAAAATATACCACGGGGTCTGTATATAATTTTCTAACCTAGGTCAAGTGATACGAATATGCATCATTTCAATCCGCAGTTTACAAAGAAAACACGGGTTCTATCATTTCAAACCCGCAATCCCAAGTCAAATAAAAATACAATAAAAATCACTCAAGCCTATCATTTCAGTACAAAATGATTTTTCCTTATTCTAAAGTCCGTTCGGGCATGTATCATTTCAACCAATAGTGATTCTATTATAACAGGGAACTTGCAGTGTGAACATATGCATACACAATAAAAACAATTATACTAACATGTCAATGTCACAATATATTGTCGTATATCATATGTCAGGTGATAATTAACAAAGTTAACATGGTAATAACATGAATAACATAGCATATAATCATCATCAACTTGCATTACATTTTAATTACTAATCACTTGTCATCCATTTACCGTTTCATAAGTAAAACTGTCAGAGTGAGAAGGACTCGCCTTTATCAAAGCTAGAAACCACTATAACACACAAAAACGATTCCAAAGGCACGACAAGCACGATACATCACGACTTTTAATTCAAGTGAGCAGAGAGCCAAGATGTTTATCTTGCATACAACAATTAAACAAGATAATATAAACATATGAATTCAATACAAAATACATTGAAACAATTGGAATTTAAAATTAACAAAGAACAAAATGGTTTGACCTTACTTTAACCATTCAAGTGCTCGGCCTAGGTGAAACATATGCTCGGCCATAGTGATGTTTTTTTTGCGGTAAATGGCTCGGGTATGGATCAATATGGCACTGCTACAAGGAGATGATGATGGTAGGAGTTACAACATAGGGTAAGTCGAAGGACAAGGCAAAATAGTAAAGTTTTGTGCACCACTAGACTCAGCCTAGTCATCATGTGAGCTCGGCCATGCAGGGTTCAGGTTAGTCCAGTGGTGAAGTGATGGCCATAGGTGATGCCATCAGGTAGTGGTGGTCCTAGGGTGGTGGCCGAAGTGATATGTGAAGGGTAGGGTGAAGTATTGGCTCGGCTAGGCACTTGTTTTGGTGGAGCTTTTGCAAATTTGAGGTGTTAGCTTCTTCTAGTGGTCACGGCCAGATCTGGATAAGGGTAAAAGAGTTGTTGCTAAGGTGGATGGTGATGGTGGTGGTCGGTGGAGAAGAGGGCGGTAGGAGCGAAGGAAAGCTTGTAGAAAGATCAAGGCAAAATTAATGTAAAAGAAGAGAAAAAGTTAGAGAAAGATGCCATTAGAAACTTACAAAACTTTCAGAAAATGAAATGGCCGTGAGTTTTGAAGAGAAGTTATTTTTTTTACCTAAATGACTAATAAGAATACACGGCTAATGCAAGAAAATGTGTACGGCCAAAGCAAGAAAATGAAAAGACAAGCTAATGAAAAGTCACAAGTAAATGAAAAGACTTTGTCTCTTCAAATTTGTAATTTCTTTTATTCAAAACAAAAAAAAAATCAGTAAATAAAAATAAAAGACAAAAAAAATAAAGTGAAAAAGAAAATAAAAATTTATTATTAGGAAAAATAAAAAGTAAATAAAGAAAATAGTTTATTATATTGAAACTAGAATTAAAAATTGTAAAAAAAATACAATAAGCATTGGAAAATTATAACTACACTTTTAAAATGTTTTTAAAAATAAAATTATACACATAGCATATCATGTTACACATATATACACAAATTAGAACATGACATGACAAACAAAACTATTATTTGTATAAATTGAAATAAACAATTTTGTTACATAAACAATTTACATACAATGGTTTAAAAACATAACTTTCACAATATTAATCAGATTACAACAAAACAAAAAGCAGTATACTTAAAATTTTATTTACTTTCATAAAAAAATATTTTAAAATTTCAAATTTCAAATTTTTAAATTTAAAAGTCAAAGTTTGACAGTATTGACCAAAATTCACATTTCTGGAAAATATTTTATTTATTCATGTTTGGAATTATAATTCACATAAAAATCAAAATTTATATTTAAAATAACAAAATTTATCAAATTTAATAAATAAAAATAAAGTTTTTAAACCAGAAATCCAATTAAAATAATTAAAATATATAATTAAAATAATCACAAAATGTAAGGTTGTTACACTCTCCCCCACTCAAAAGTTTTCATCCTCGAAAAGGCATGAGGTATGGGAAAACACAGAAAAAGATAGAATGAAATAAAAAAAGAATTAAGACAAGATGACAAGAAGATTAAAATTTTACCCACAAGTGTTGTTATAGGTAATTTTAACAAGGTGGAGATGATCTTCCCAATATCCTCCAGAATCAAGAACACAAGCACGAAAATACCTTCAAGAATCTGATTCACCCTTTCCGCTTGACCGACGGTCTATGGATGGCAAGCAGTACACAGATTCAAAAATGAGTACCAAAGATTATTAAAGATTTTAGAAAGATTACTAAACAGACTAGTATATGCAATAGCCTCCTCGTTCTGTAGCAAGATAAGGGAAATAAGGACAAACAAAAGATAGTTTGAAAAACAAAATAAGATAATAAATTCGAAACCATGAAAACTTCAACTTAAGTTGAAAATTAATTTTACATAAGTGAAAAAATCTTAACCATCTCTAATTTCATTATCCTATCATCCAATTATCTTAAATTAACAATCCCTAAAATCATGGATTTGAAAAAAAAATCATTTAATATACTGATAATGTACTCAGTAAATTTAATTCATCTTTATTCCTAATTATAATTAAATTTATTCCTCTCAGTATATTTTCTCATCTATGTTAAATATACTTATACTTATTATACTGCTTTAATTTATTCTTAGTTCCTTTAACATAATTTTTTATTGTAAATTATTCCATTACTCTTTTTCTCTATTTACTCTATTAATCTTTTTATAACTAAAATTAAAGTGTATAACATTTACTATAACCACTCAAATTTTATTTATAACATCTTTTTATATTGTATATTATCCAATTACATACTCAACTTCGGTATAATTTAGGTAAGTTATATTAGAATGAAATTGTGTATTATATAAATAAAACTTTCCAATTCAATCATTTCAAGCTCGAATATGTATCCCAATCTTGAAATTATACTTGAAATTATCCGCCAAGATAAAATTTAGGAATTAAATTTCCAATAAATTCCAAACTATTTAGAGATAAATAAACGCACATATACTATATATATATACCCATTCAAATTTAAATCATATATCAGCATATATTATAAATCCAGTCTCATTGTAGAAATTCAAATCAATTAAATTCCCCAAAAATAAAACTGTAGCAAGACTACATAATGGTCTCTTCTGTTTTAAACTCGAAAATGAATGTCGATGATGCTGCATTCATCACCGAAGTTATTTTCCAGCGACAAAGAGAAGAGCACTAATTTTAAACTGTAAAATTCTTTGGAAAAAAAATTCTATTCGAAAATACTTTAAATAATGTATCCTTTAAAACTTTAAATACAAGGTTTGAAACCATCGAAAATTAAATTCTCAAATTCTTGTTTTAAATTCATTTTAAATTTCTAAATAAATTTATATCCATGTTTTATAGTTCAATTATTTATATATGAAACAAGAGATAATGATATATAAAATCAATTATTATTTCTCAACAACCCATTCATATAAAATCCAAAAAAATATTTATAATATAGTTACAAAATTTATTTCATTACTAAATTTGAAAAACCATATTGTGTCAGTTTTCTCTGTTCAAGTGTTTTGGAAATCCTATCGATAGCGTTGATCAGACGAATTGATCGAAAACGAAAATCAACTTCAACAACTCAAGTAACACAATATATATAAACATTTTAAATATAGATTAATAAATACACTATACAGGAACAGATTTTCAAAGCAAGGATAGAGATTCAAATTTGATTAACTTTAATCAAAGAAAAATTTGATTTGAGAATAAGTTGAAACAAAAGATAAGATGATTAACTAACCGAATAAAGAAATGGTGTAACGACCCAGAAATTTCGAACTCAAATTTCCAGATAGTTAGAGAAAAGAAGAAAGAGATAGAAGAAGAATAGAAAAGAAACACACAAACTCACATTCGCAGCGGATAAAATATAATATCAATAGTAGTTATACCAAAGAATATTGTATCTATCAATTTACATCGATATATCAGAGTTATAAATGTTTTATACAACATTGGATAGATACAATTTAACATGTCTCGGATCTATACTATCATAGTGGAAACTCTCTATACGTCCCTGCCATCCATCTCGCCTCCTGAGCTCCAGAACGTTCTTACCTGAAAATCTGTAATACTCGGTTTGACCTGAGCATTACATCAAAGTAACACTCGGGTCAGGCTGGAAACCAGCGTGAGTAAACCCATCTAATAAGGAATACAAAAGCATAGCACTTATATAAACCCGGGGTACTCGTCTCAATTTACAAATTCACAATTTGTTATAAACATCATGATATCACACATCAATATCTAAATACCAGAACTTAGATTAATAGTCAAATTCATTTAAATCATTCCATACCATCTTGTTGATTTCACATATCAATAAAGAATCGAAGTGGCTTAGGGTATTTACTAATACCCGACTCGGTCTCTTCGAAACCAATATCATCTTAACTTGAATTGTTCAAGTGAAATACAACTAAATTTTAAATACAGGATGTCACATAATTCATCAACAATAGATAACCACATCTTCTCAATTTAAATCAAACATATCTTATCACATAACATCACAAACCGTACTAAGAATGACAATTGATCAAAGACTTCCAATATCGTTTTGTTTATCCTTTAATTACATTTAAGTAATTACCCCTTAATTAATTTCACAAATTAATTACCCTTATCCCAATATGGTAATTAACCTTTAATTATTTCATTAATTAATTGCTAACCATAATTATTAACCACCCTTGATTAAAAACATCAGTAATTAACTTCCCTTAATTACTTCATCAAATAAATTAATTACTCCTTAATTATCTCTAATTATTCCCTTGATTAATTACACAAAATAATTTAATCCAAATTACTTTTACAATTCCATCTTCTATTAATTACATCCAGTAATTATCATTAATTACTTCACTAAGTAATTATACTTCATCAATTACATTAAGAAATTATTATCAAATCATCAAGTGATCAAAATTAATTAATCTTAATTAATTTAAATTAAAATCCATTAATTACATTAAGTAGTTAATTTCTTAATTACTTCCATTAAGTAATCAAACTTAAACAATTTCTCAAAAATGATTATCATGAATTAATTAATCTAATTAATTATTGAGATTAATCATATTAATTAATTACTAAATAATCCTTAGTTAATAACCATCATTAACTATTATTAATTCTTTAATAACTTTTCTTTATTTACCATCTTAATTAATTAACTATAATTAATTACTTTAACCCTTAATTAACTAATTAATTATTCTATGATCACTTACAATGATTAATTAATCTTTAATTACTTTCATCAAGTAATTATCCCATGGGTTAATTATCCCCAATTAGTTAACCTTGATCATTAATTAATGAATTTCTCTTTAATCCATTTAGTTAATATTTAATCACCAAAGGCCTTAATTAATCTTAAGATAACCCATTTATCTTTATTGATTTCTTAGTTATCATTAACATATAAATTTAAATCATTTTAATTAACTACTTAATTTCATTATTAGTTAAATTTTAATTTAACCAAAAATTTACTTGATACATTAAAGTTAAAATAAGTTACATTCTTTAAATTTGCCAAACATTCAAATGACCCATTATTATTATTAAGGAGTAATAGTTAAGAAAATTGTCAAACTTTAAACTTGTTAATCCATTTCCTACTAAATTCTTGGCCCAAACTTCCACTGGCCTAATCTTTTTATGGCCCGTCTTCTTTCTTTGTTTTGTTTCTTTTAAAAAATTGTAACTCCAACAATTTTACCCGAGCTTCGACTTCAAGAACTTCGAGCAAAACATGCATCATCACGAGGTCACTCCCGCGCATTCCCTTTTCATCCCCACCTAAACTTCATCAGAATGTCAAGGGTGCACCGTGCACATGCACGGTGACTTTTCGCCATTCCGATCATTAGCGACCACCTCATCCTATCGCCTATGACCTCCCTACCCTTCAAACCGCCCAGATCCAAAGATCTCACCACATAACCCAAATGAGCAGATCGATCAACCACAAAACCAAATCCCTTCGACCAGAATGATTCGCCACGACGATCTAGGTGATCGAAACCCAAATACTTTTGACCCCAGCATCATCATCGATCCACACAACTGCCCCGACACTCGCGATAACTTCCAATGATCCTTTGACGTCACACGAGCCCCAATTACCTCGTTGACCAAATAGGTCTTCGAACCCTAAATCACACTCCCCTTCCCTCCTCAACATACTACAACATCACTCATCAATTTTTGAGTGATCGACAACCCATATACCACCCAAGATCACGATCCCGTGCCTCAATTCCTTCATGAACGCCGACGATTTAAAAAAAAACCCAAAACCAAACAACTCAGCACAACTTAATTTATACCAGTCTAAATTTTTTTGATTTGATTACAAAAATTCATTAATCGCAACTATGATTCTGATTTTGAAACCTAAATTCGAAATTAAATCATCTACTTTTGGAATTATTTTTGGACTATTACTGTATTCTTTCTTTTTTAGAAATAAATATATAATATAAACTGATGCAGCCCAGGCCAAGGTCAAAGAAGGACAAGCCACAAATTCGCAAGGGTTACGTCGGTCACGACCTAAGGAGGAAGGATTAACCCGTCCACGACCTAACAAAGTTAGGGGGAAAGAACTACGACCTAACAAAGAAGATGAAAAGGAGTTACGACTTAACGGGGGCTTAAGTCGTTCGGGATTGATAAGTCGTACACGATATAACGGTGGGATTTAGGTCGTCCACGACTTAACAAGAAGCAGGAAGAGATTCCAGTGACTGAAGTCCTTAAGTCGGAAGCGGGTTACGACCTAAATACGTTAACCCGTGAGTCGCCAGGTCATAAGTTATGATGTTTGTATTTTCGTAAGTCATTTATCCTTAAGTCGTGAGTAGTTAGGTCGCCTACGACCTAAGTGTTGTGATGAGTCTGTATTTCGTTAAGTCGTACATTTTAAGTCGTTAGGTCGCGAGGGTCTTGAGTCGTGTATATACTGTGTTGAAGTTATATTTTTTCTTTAAGCCGTATGCCGTGTTGTATATGTTGAGTTGTGTAGTGTCGTTAAATGTTGTAACTGGTATGATGATAAGTCGTTGGGCTATGTAGGTCGTAAACCGTGTGAGTGTATTTAGGTCGTGTGAGTTGAGTCGTTCACACCTAAGTCGTTAGCGACTTAAGCTGAGTCGTGGGTCGTGTGTTTTAAGTCATGTATGACTTAAGGAGCCGGTTGTAAAATGCTATAAATAGGGAGTGTGTTGTACATTTGAAGGTGGTTGATTGTTGAATAAAAACTTTGGTTGATTGCTGTGTGCTTTCAACTAAATTGGTAGTTGAGTGTGATCTCCTATCTCCACTTTCGGTTATTCGAGTGTGCTCGAATCAACGATCTTTGAAGCCAATTCACGGTATCAAGTGCGCTTGATCAACGTTTGAAGAATTGTAGATCTTCTTTCACGGTAACGTGCGCGATCAACGTGTCGAAGATAGCTAAAATTCGGTATCTTTGTGATCAACGAATTTGGGCATTTCAGTATCTTCAATCCACCGTTTCCTACTTTCATCGATCTATATCATTTTGTTATTATCCGCTGCGTCAGTTTGGTATCAGAGCGAGACTTAGCCAATCATAGCTAAGCCGAGTCTTGGAGCCAAGGAGTTTGAAGTTGGTGTTCATCGTGTTCATCTCGAAGTTGCAACAAGTTAGAAGCTTTCGATCCATTTCATTTTGGATCAAAGTTGGAAAGTTCTTTGAATTTGGCCGTGAGAGTCTGCGCGCCAAAGTTTGATATTGAAATCGTGCTTTGTTGAAGCCGAGCCGACCTAAGCCTTTGGTCGTTGCATATTGTTCGAGCTAGTGGTAGCCGTGACTTGTTGTTCAAGTTTGAGTTGAAGATTTGTGAAGTTTGGAAGTGTTTGTGTTGATTCAATCGTGCCACCAAGGAGAGCTAATCGTCATCAAAATGTTGAAACATTGTATAGAAGAGAAGAAGCCGAGCAAATGGAACAACACATTAATGAGAAATTTGATGAAGGCATTGGAAAGTTAGAGAAGTTGATGAATTATTTGAATCAAAATCAAAGGAGGAGATGACCAATCTCGAACTATGGAGGAAACAGAGTTTCGCCATTGGTTACGGAAGCGAGATGGGTATCGCCACAATCTTTTAGAGAAAGAAGAGAAACATCAATTTCATCAAGGAGAGATCACCATGGCTATAGACATGAAGAGAAAAGAACTCCACGTGAGTTTGAAGATGAACCATATCGAGATGAAGAGAGATATAGTAGAAGGGACATGTGTGATCGAAGCGATGTTGATGGTCGAGATCGATATAGACATACAATTGATTTTAATGAAGAGGGTGATAGAGCTAGTTTTCATTATCAAGATCGAGACCAAGTTCAAAATTTATATAGGGATGTAGATGATGATCGTCGATGGGAATCGGGTATGAAGATGGAAATTCCAGAATTCAAGGGTGGAATGGTAGCAGAAGAATTTTTGGATTGGTTGTCTAATGTTGAAGAGATCTTTGATTTCAAACAGGTTCCGGAAAATCGTCGAGTGAAGTTGGTTGCCACTAGGTTGAGGGGAAGGGCTATGGCGTGGTGGCAACAAACCAAACCTACACGAGAACAGATGGGTAAGTCAAAGATTGAATCATGGGAAAAGATGAAGAAGTTAATGAAGGCTGCATTTTTGCCTTACAATTATCAATCACTTATGTACAAGAGGTTGCAGAATCTGAGGCAAGGGACAAAGACTGTTAGTGATTATGCTGATGAATTTTATCAACTGATTGCTCGAAATGACATTATGGAGACAGAGGAACAGCTGACTGCTAGGTTTATTGGAGGGTTGAGGATGCAAATTCAAGATATGGTGAATATGTTTGATCCAAGACCTGTAGCAGAAGCACATCAGAAAGCGTTGGCTTGGGAGAAACAGGGAAGACGTGGAGGTGGTGTGTTTACAAGTTCCAATATTCAGAACAAAGGTTCTAGTGGGAGTTCCAATGTTTCGAAAGCTGTCAGTAAACCAGTTGTGAATGAACTTGCGAAGGCAAAGGTCAACAACGGTTTTAAGTGTTACAATTGCCAGGAAGTGGGTCACAAGAGTAATGAATGTCCGAAGGTGAAGAAACGAACTATGATTGCTGAAGTTGAAGGTGAGGATGTTGGTGAAGGTTATTCTAGTCCAGTTGAGGAGGATGAACTGGATGTTGCGTCAGAAGATGAAGGATGTAATCTAATGATGAGGAGGTCTTGTTTAATACCGAAGCAAGAAGAAGAGGCTAGTCGGTTGAGGAGTAACATCTTTCAGTCAACGTGCACTATTCTGGGAAAGGTTTGTAAATTTGTGATTGACGCAGGAAGTTGTGACAATATTATTTCTACTGAAGCTGTGAGAAAGTTGAAGCTGAAAACGGAGAAGCATCCAAATCCTTACAAGTTAGCGTGGTTGAGAAAAGGAGGAGAGGTGAAGGTGGAAAGGCGAGTTCGAGTTCCATTTTCTATTGGGAAGAAATATAAAGACGAGATTTGGTGTGATATTGTGGAAATGGATGTTTTTCACTTACTTTTTGGAAGACCATGGCAGTATGATCGAGCAGTGCAACATGACGGCCGGACCAATAGCTACAGTTTTATGTTTGAAGGTGTTAAAATCATTTTGGTTCCAAAGAAGAGACAGCAAGGAGAGAGCAAGTCAGAAGAGATTGAGGAGCTGAAGACTTTATTGACATTGAAGGAATTTATTGAAGAAGTAGAGGAGAGTCTAGAGGTGTTTTTGTTGATTGGACGTGAAGCTACTAAATCTGTTGAAGTTCCTGAAGAAGTAAAGCCAGTATTGGATGAATTTAGTGATGTGTTTTCTGAAGAGTTACCAACGGAGTTGCCACCGTTGAGGGATATTCAACATCGTATAGATCTTGTGCCAGGGGCAGTATTACCACACAGGCCACATTACAGAATGAGTCCTAAAGAGAATGAGGAACTGAGGAGGCAGGTGGAGGAGTTGTTAGAACAGGGGTGTGTTCAGGAGAGCTTGAGTCCTTGTGCAGTGCCAGCTTTATTGGTGCCCAAGAAGGATGGTTCGTGGAGGATGTGTACGGATAATCGGGCTCTAAACAAGATCACTGTGAGATACATATTTCCCATGCCGAGGTTTGATGATTTGATTGACCAGTTGAGTGGAGCTGTTGTGTTCTTAAAGATTGACTTGAAGAGTGGATACCATCAGATTCGTATTAGACCAGGTGATGAATGGAAGATTGCTTTCAAAACCAGGGAAGGTTTATACGAATGGTTGGTTATGCCTTTTGGTTTATCGAATGCACCAAGTACTTTTATGAGAGTGATGAACCAGATTTTCAAACCATACATTGGAAAGTTTGTGGTAGTTTACTTTGATGATATTTTGATCTATAGTGGGAGTATGGAAAAGCATGTCCAGCATTTGCGTATAGTATTGTTGATTCTACGTCAAGAGCAGTTCTATGCAGCAGCAAAGAAGCGCGTGTTTATGACGGACAGTGTATTATTTCTGGGATATGTTCTATCGAAGGAAGGAATTCAAGTGGATGAAAGTAAAGTAGAGGCTGTCAGGAGTTGGCCACAACCCAAGACAATTACTGAAGTGAGGAGTTTTCATGGATTGGTATCTTTCTATCGAAGATTCATTCCACACTTTAGCAGTGTGATGGCACCTATAACCGATTGCATGAAGGGGAAGTAATTTTCATGGTCATAGGAAGCAAGGATTGCTTTTGCGAAGATCAAAACACTATTGACGACAGCACCAATTCTAGTTTTACCGGATTTTCAGTTGTTGTTTGAATTACATACTGATGCATCGAAGGTTGGGGTTGGTGGAGTCTTGAGTCAGAGAGGAAGACCAGTTGCTTATTTCAGTGAAAAGTTGTCTGGAGCTAAGTTGAGATATAGCACGTATGATGTTGAGTTTTATGCAATAGTTCAAGCTGTGAAGCACTGGAGACATTATCTGTTTCAGTAGGAGTTTGTTCTTTACACAGATCATGAAGCATTGAAGCACTTACAAGGGCAGGAAAAGATTTCAGCAAGGCATGCATCGTGGATTGCTTATCTGCAGCAATTTACGTTTGTTGTGAAACATAAAGCGGGAATTACGAATCGTGTAGCAGATGCATTGAGTAGAAGGAATCACTTGTTGACTACAATAAAGGTTGAGGTGACAGGGTTTGAATTGTTGCCAGAATTGATTGAAGAAGATCCTTACTTTAAGAAATTTGTTGAGAAAGTCAAGGAGGGGAATGCTGATGAGTTTGTATTGGTGGATGGTTTTCTGTTTAAAGGAAATCGTTTATGCGTACCGGATTGTAGTTTGAGAATGAAGATTATAAAGGAGGTACATGAAGAAGGCCATGTGGGTAGAGATCGAACATTGTAGTTGATTTCTCAGTCTTATTATTGGCCGTCAATGAGAAGGGAAGTTGAAAGGTTTGTGCGGAGATGTCATGTTTGTCAGGTTTCGAAAGGGACAGCTATCAACGCGGGATTGTATATGCCATTACCTGTTCCTACAAAACCATGGGTAGACATTAGCATGGATTTCATGTTGGGTTTGCCGAGAACTCAAAGGGGAAATGACTCTATATATGTTGTGGTAGATCGTTTTTCGAAGATGGTACATTTTGTTGCTTGTAAGAAGACGGCGGATGCAGTCCATGTGGCACAGTTGTTCTTTAAAGAGATCTATCGTTTACATGGGTTATCATAATCTATCGTTTCGGATAGGGATACCAGATTTTTAAGTGAATTTTGGCTAAGTTTGTGGAAGATGGTGGGAACGAAGTTAAACTTTAGCAGCGCTTATCATCCGCAAACAGATGGACAGACAGAAGTTGTCAAAAGATCATTGGGAAATCTGTTGCGATATCTTGTGAAGGACAATCTGAGAAGTTGGGACATGAAGTTATGCCAGGCAGAGTTTGCTCATAATCATGCAGTGAATCGTAGTACAGGATTCATTCCATTTCAGATTGTTTATTCAAACCTGCCAAAGGGGTTGTTGGATTTAACGATAATACCACAACCAAAGGGGAAAGTTAAACGAGCTGCTGATTTTGTTGATAGTTTGACGGAATGTCATAAAATCGTTCAGGAACGATTGGAGAAGGCGAATGAGAAGTATAAAAGATCCGCAGATTTGAAACGAAGAAATGTTGAATTTAATGAAGGAGACCTAGTGTACGCTGTGTTAACAAAAGATCATTTTCCAGTAGGTGCTTATAACAAGTTGAAAGCCAGAAAATTTGGTCCTGTAGAAATTGTACAACGGATCAATGAAAATGCTTACAGGTTGAAACTGCCAGAGGGTGTGTGTACATCTGATGTGTTTAATGTTAAACATTTAGTACCTTATTATGGGAGTGAACCATCCGTTGGGGAATAATTTACAAATTCGAGGACGAATTTCTCCCGACCTGGGGGATGATGCAGCCCAGGCCAAGGTCGAAGAAGGGCAAGCCACAAATTCGCAAGGGTTAGGTCGGTCACGACCTAAGGAGGAAGGATTAACCCGTCCACGACCTAACAAAGTTCGAGGGAAAGAACTACGACCTAACAAAGAAGATGAAAAGGAGTTACGACTTAACGGGGGCTTAAGTCGTTCGGGATTGATAAGTCGTACACGATCTAACGGTGGGATTTAGGTCGTCCATGACTTAACAAGAAGAAGGAAGAGATTCCAGTGACTGAAGTCCTTAGATCGGAAGCGGGTTATGACCTAAATACGTTAACTCATGAGTCGCCAGGTCATAAGTTGTGATGTTTGTATTTTCGTAAGTCGTCTATCCTTAAGTCGTGAGTAGTTAGGTCGCATACGACCTAAGTGTTGTGATGAGTCTGTACTTCGTTAAGTCGTATCATTTTAAGTCGTTGGGTCGCGAGGGTCTTGAGTCGTGTATATACTGTGTTGAAGTTGTATTTTTTCTTTAAGCCATATGTCGTGTTGTATATGTTGAGTTGTGTTGTGTCGTTACATGTTGTAACCGGTATGATGATAAGTCGTTGGGCTATGTAGTTCCTAAACCGTGTGAGTGTATTTAGGTCGTGTGAGTTGAGTCGTTCACAGCTAAGTCGTTAGCGACTTAAGCTGAATCGTGGGTCGTGTGTTTTAAGTGTGTACGACTTAAGGAGCCGGTTGTAAAATGCTATAAATACGGAGTCTGTTGTACATTTGAAGGTGGTTGATTGTTGAATAAAAACTTTGTTTGATTGCTGTGTGCTTTCATCTAAATTGGTAGTTGAGTGTGATCTCCTATCTCCACTTTCAGTTATTCGAGTGTGCTCGAATCAACGATCGTTGAAGCCAATTCATGGTATCAAGTGCGCTTGATCAACGTTTGAAGAACTGTAGATCTTCTATCATGGTATCGTGCGTGATCAACGTGTCGAAGATAGCTAAAATTCGGTATCGTTGTGATCAACGAATTTGGGCATTTCAGTACCTTCAATCCACCGTTTGCTACTTTCATCGATCTATATCGTTTTGTTATTATCCGCTGCATCATAAACTCTTGGATTTATTTTTAAAAATAACATTTCATTCATACAATCAGATATCATTTATAGATCAGGACCTAAAACTGATTTGGTGAAGAGCAATTATAATTTGTAAGAAAAATCTGAGTCTGTTTTTCAAATAGAACTTATATAACGTGTTCTCAGGCATTCACCATCATACCACATCCATGTAATAACATTCACAAACATATTCTCACATATACATATTCATTTACACAGATCAAACACATGCATTAAGAAATAAACGATTTTTCTTTCTTCCAGGTAGCTTGAATTCCTCTTTTATTTTTAAACAGAGTGTGTTCATCTTTAGCTTTTACCAAGCTACAGATATTTACTTTTCATGATTCCAAACATGTATAATCATTAACGCATATATATATATATATATATATATATATATATATATATATATATATATATACTTATAATTATTTTAAAGCAACATGCACAACATAGTTAACATTATTTTCAAAGATCATCACATACAACTTCAATATACACCAGAAGTTCAGAGTTACTCACCTTTTTCCCTGAACAGAGCAGCCTTGCTTCCTAATAAAACTGCTGTAAATTTGATTTTTGCTTTGCTTGATCTTTGAACTGAGTTACTTTGATTCCAGGTTTGCAGTTGTTACTGGCTTGAAAAATGCTTACAGGGTTGTAAAAGTGTTTTCAGATTTTGAAGAGAAAATTCTTGATAATAGAGATTACAGGTTTTGCTTTTGATTTTTGGAACATGTTAACAAGGTTTCATTTATTTTTTACTTTCTGATCTGAAGCCATTTGGTTTGTTTAGATTTTCATTTCATTTTTTTTTATTTCAAAGAAAAGAACATGACCTGCCACTTGTATTTTCAAATAAAGACATGCCTACACTTGTTACTACATGATCTTATTTTATTTACATTTGTTTAGATGCAAGAATAAAGTGTTTACACATGTATCTTTTAATTAACTAATATTTTTAATTAAGTGTAAATGAAGTCTTAAACTTAATTAATTATTTTTTAACACATATTTATATGTATAACTATGTTTTTAAAGAAATAAACCATTATATTTATAAATGAAAACAATATATATAACAATCATTCGAAAATAATATTTTTAATCATTTAAATAAAACTTATAAAACAGATTATAAATTACTTGTTATTTAAATGAATTAATGTTTCATTAATTAGTTGTATTTTAAACTTTTATATCTAACTTACAAATCATATCTATTTATCAATTTTTAAAAAGAGATAAAACAAATCTTATTATTAATCTTATTTAAATTTAAAATTATGTTCAAATCAATTTAAACCATTTATCTTAACAACTTTAAAACTAAATGGTTATTTATTAAAGTAAGATTATTAAATTTATTGCCAAAAATATCCGGGATATCACATTCCTTCCCCCTTAGAATCTTTTCGTCCTTGATAAGGAGCGAAACCAGAATTTATTAAAATGCTTAAAATCATATAGATTTTCTTTGATCATTTTTAAAATATTTAAAAATCTATATAATATTACCAAAATAGTTTACTTTTTATAACTCGATGTTTCCACAAGTCCGCCTTTGTTTTCCCAGAAATTCGGTCATACGTTGATCAGGCGTAAGACTGAAAATCTATAAGTACTTAGCTGACTCAATTTCAACACCCAGTGAAAATACTTGGAAAATAATTTATTGAAAATATAGAAATCATTTTTGAAATCGAGTAAATATCTTTGGTGAGAATGCTCTGGAAATCATCACCCCCATCCATGGTCGCAGTTAACACGATGGTTACGTTGTCGTCCCGACAAAATCCACAGATAACTGTAGGCCTCCGCGCCCCTCGATTACACCATGAAACCCGCTACAGATCGCACCTACATTTGGGGTTACGTAGCTATCACAGCAAAAACCCATATAACTGTAGGCATCAGCGCCCTCGAATTTCGCTGCTAAAAGAATGAAACTTCTCCACTCCACTTGACCATAGATCACAGTCTACCGATGTTGTGTTGCCTTCCCGGCAAAATCAAGTGTAGACCGTTGACACTCATCCTCCACACGATTTTCGCTATGGTCCCCATAGTAGATCGCAGTGACATCGAGTTACACTGTCGTTGTGACTACCCGGAATTTTCGAGCATTTAAAATTAAAATATTTAATTGATTTTAATTATTTAAAGGTTAATTATCAACTTAAATTACGAATATCATAATTTATTTGATAATTAAATTTATTTGATAATTAAATTATTAAATAATTTGAAGTTGGGTGAACTGTTGAATCTGGAATTTTAAGCTTGTTAAAAATAATTTGAAAGCTTATGAAATTTATACTGATAACGTTGAAGATGATAGAAGTTTTAAAATTTAAATTTAATAGTGATTTATTCGGTTTTAAAATTTCATCGTTTAAATTGAATTTAAAAATAGCCTTCAGAGGCGCAGTCTCAGAATTCGACGAAAACAGTTCCATTGGATCCGTAATATTGAATTATTATCGGATTTCAATTTTCGTAGTTTTTGGGCTTGTTGTGTGAGCATAAGATATAAAAACGCGTTGAGGATTTTCATCGAAAATTTAATTTAAATCATTGTATATTCTCATATAAGCCACCTTCACTTGCCGACGTTCATTTTCATCCAGTACCCTGTCTTCCTTCAAAAGCTAATGCCTTCATAAAAAAATAATATAATAAATGGCCGAGGCCGTATTTCTTCAAATCGAACTAAAAAAAAATGGCCGATCTCTTTAAATCGCGTTGTCCCCTGTTCAAATCGAATCCATCTCCTCTTCTCCAACCTCATTCTTATCAAGCGCGACTTCGGTTTCGCCAAAATTTTGTCGATCGAGGCGATGTACAGTGGGAAGGTTGCGGTTGACTTCGTGGGTGTCGCGATTTCAGGGGAAGGCGCTCGAGTGTTGAGGCAAGTGGAGCGACGTTTGGAGTCGTGCGACCGAAACAATGAACTAGGGATTGATGTTTTGGGCGTGTTCGAGGGTCGATTAGGTGATTCGCGTGGGTTGGGTTGGGATCATCGGTAGGTTGTGGTAAAGGGGGAGGTTTTGTTCGAGTCACGGTGAGTGTTCCAGGCTCGACAATTCATGGATGCGAGCGAGCGATGCAACACGGCTCCAGCTAGGGGTTGTGTTCGCGAGTTTCACTGCCGAGAAGGTATCGATTTCTTATTCTTGTTTAATATAGTTATAATAAGGTTAAATTATAGCAAGGTTAAATTCTTTGATTCGATTTGAAATAATTTATAAATATGATTAAACATGTTTACAGAGAATGTTTTTATATGCAGTAAGTAAAGTTTATTATTGTTTTTCAGAGAGAAAATCATTTGGAAACCAGATTTATATATATATGAGTATAGGCAGGAAAAATGTTGACAGTAAATTAAAAAAAAAACTTATGTTAGTTTTAATTATGTATATATCTAGTCAGTTAAAAAAAAATCAATGAACTGTAGTTTTGATAATTTGAAAAGAAAATATATTACTATTAAGAGGGTCAATTTATTTAATTAGCCTATTCTGTTACTTTTGTCATTAGAAATAAATTATTTAAAGGAAAAGTAATTTGAATAAAATTCTTAGTTAATTAAATTATGAATTAATCAAATTATAAAAAGGGAAGATTAATTGTTTGATCAATTCAAATATTAGTAAAATAATCTAACTTTTACTTAAGGTTTGAAAACGTGAAGAAATCAAGTTGGGTTGGATGGACTGCAAAATTAAGTAAAAGGTGAGTTAACCTCACTCAGTTGAAATTTTAATTTAAATGATTAAATTTAAATAATTGATTGTATGGTTGGATTGATTGATGTGATAGAGCATAGTATAATTTGAATTTGGCATATTATGTAATGCTAACGTTTGTGGATGCAGGGAAAACAGGTTGGAGGGATCCAACTGGATCCCTCAACATTTATTTAAATTATTTAGATTACCCTGTTACGATGATTTGATATTTTATGATGGATTATGTGGAAATATTGAATGCTATGGTTTGATTGGATAATTTGGTATAATGAATTTCCAAAAAAATATATAACTTGGATGTTGGAAAGAAAAGAAAGGAAGTGAATTTGCAAGTAAAATAATTATGGAAATTTGAATAAATTTAAGAATGAAATAAAATAAAGTGACTTAAGAATTTTAATTAATAAATCTTGAATATTGAAAGGAGATTTTTGAAATAAATAGAAAGTTAATGAATTGTAAACTCCAATGCCAATATCTAAAAGAACAGAACATTTATTTAAATTTAAGATTTTAAATTTTGAAAGGAATACAGAAGAAAATGGGAAAAGCCTGAAATTTGTATATTTCAGTTAAAAGATTTAAAATCAAACAGCAAATAATAATAACAAAAATAAAATCCATAATTAATGAATTTTGAAATGAACAGAGCAAGTAAAGAAATTTATTTCAAATACAATGAGTTGGAAATCAATTCGGGAAATTGATTTAAGTGCTTGAAGTTGGAATTCTCTCTGGATGGCCAAGTACACGTTTTTAAAAGTAAATTTGTAAATATAAATTAAATGTTTTAAAGTTGTTTTTTAAAAGAAAGCAAGTTTTGTAAAATTTATTATTTCTAATATTTAATTTCTAAAGCAAGTATTTTCTTTTAATATATTATAGCATTAATTATTTAAAAGTGACTTAGTATTTGTTTTAAAGGTTAAAACCTGGTTTTATATTTTATAAAGTAACCTTATTTTCTCAAATTCATATGGTATGTATTTTTAACAAATTATTTAAGTAGTTTTATCCTAAATGTTTTATAGTATATATTTCAAAGTAAAGTATTTTAAATTATTTTAAAAATCTATTTTGTGCTTGGTGATTTCAGAGGAGATAGAAAATATTCGGGAAAGTTGATTCTGGAAAGAAATATGGTTTTGAAACTGTTTCCAAAGTATTGAAAATAGAAATATATCTTGTGAAGATATTTTTGAGATTAATAAATAATTTGGAAAATTATTTATTGGTTAATGGTTGTTTGTGAATATAATTGATAGTTAAATAACCGACTATCAATATTGGACAAATGCGTTAATCGTTTCGAAGAGACCGGGATCGAGATTTATTTCTCGAAAACCACTTCGATCCGGTTTGTACGATTCATAAAAGCGTTTTTGGATTCGAAGATGGAGCAGTGAAGTGCAAGGGCTAATCGCTACTAATCCTGAGGATATTTCCAAATGGATGTAGTAGAAATAGTACCTTCGGTTCCTTTCGAACACGGGACGGACTTGTATGGATGAATGTTTGCGAAACATCGTCAGGTGGACGATGGGCATTCTAAGGGATATGTTCTTTAAAGGTAACGCTTAGCCTCAAGCCTCATCAAATGGGAATGACTGAAAATCAGGGGTTATGCAGCAAGGCTAGGTAGGTAGCACCCAAGCAGGGTGAGGTCATACCAGTCTAGATGTCCCTTTTTATTTCGGCTTATTGGGCGGTTGCTGATCCCAACCGTGGGGTGATCTCACTCGGGATTATCCGGTAAGGGGTAGTCCCGGCCTTGTGTTGCAGGGGAGCGGGCGTACTCCTCGGTACGGTGATCTAGGCCCCGTACTGTGACAGGTGGTACCCCAGTGCGTAGTCTTTGGTTGGAAATCCATTCTCCCTACGAGCCTTGTACGAGTTTTGTTTGTATTGCCCACTCTGAGGCTAGTAGCTGGAATTTAATAGATGTAACAATTTCGGCTATTTTATAAGTACTTGTATATAGACCCTATTATAATATCATAGGATTTCTATAAAAATTGTTTTAGCTATCGTAAGGTAAAAACCAGACATGTTTATTTGTGGCGTGGTCTTACGAGATGTTTTTGTTTTCAAAGGATTTTTGAAACTTTAATAATCAATTGGGTGTGATTTTTCTCACGCTGGTATTCCAGACTGACTCAGGTGTTATTTAACTGTAATGCTCGGGTCAGACCGAGTATTATAGAATACAGGATTTGCTGTGGAGCTCAGGAAACGAGATGGATGACGATACGTACATTCGTACTTGTTTATTTATATATATTCCGCTGTTTGAGTTGTTGTGTATCTTGAGTTGTTGAGTATCCATTTGTATGTTATTGATATTGATGTGGAGCTGTGATTGATGTACTCTGATGATGTAATATATATAAACAGAGATATTTGATGTTTTTGAGTAAAGAGTATTTATTATCTATTATATTTATTTCCGCTACGATGGTTAGATTCTGTTGTTGTTTTCTATCTTCTTCTTCTACCTCTTCTTCTTTAACCCAAATGGTTCGTATTTCTGTACAACTTGAGTTGATTGTTGTAGAATAGTGTTGACTCAAAGGGTACGGATTTGCGGGCTGTTACAGTTGGTATCAGAGCTTAAGTTGGAGATAACCTTGGCTCTGGTGGGAATTACTCATTTAAATTAGAGTCTGAAGTAATCTATAATGTGTTTGAGCGTATTAATAAATATGAGTGTGTATTTGTTAGTGAATATAAATTGTTTTAATATTGTGTTGATTGGTTTATTGAGTGGCATATGAACCGTCGTCGACACAGTCTGCGCAACTGTATTGAAGGGGTTTCTAAACACTTGAATAGAACAATTGGCACGGTATTGTTTTAAATATGGGTAAATGAAATAATTTTACCCAAAAACATATTTTGATATAAAGAATAGTTTTTGGAAACTATTTAGTTAATATATGGTTGCTTGGATGTTAGAAATGATGATATTAAAGTATTATCATTGTTAAGTGAAAATTTAACTAGAAATTGAAAATATAACCAACGTTTGAAGGAATAAATTCATTATAAAATGAAATTCATAAATATGGATTATAAATGTAAATTATAAATGGAAATATAATTAAATGAGAATTTGTATAAGCATAAACTGTACAAATGCATTATAGTTAAATTTGAATTTAAAATAGAATTTGAAACTTTAAAACCCCGGAGATTTTGGAAGTATTTTGGAGGTAAATAGTATTATTGTTGTTTTTGGATTATTTCTGAAAGGAAATTTGTTTAAAAATGGATTTTGGAAGGGAAATAGCATTGAAGTCACTTCAGTCACTGGAAAATAACTTCGGTGATGACTGCATCATCATCGATGTTCATTTTCGAGTTTCTAGGTGATGGATTGCTGCCAAATTGATTTGTTCAAAAAAGTTAGTTGTTTTTGAAAATCTCAAGGGGAATTTGTTGGGATTAAAACCAGGATTGGTTTAATTTTTGAGAAACATTATTTGAGATGTTGGAGATTTCAAAACAATTTGAAACCAAAGCTGGGTGTTTAAAAATCCGGATAAGATAAGTTGTAAGCTTATAAATGGAAATGATTTGTAAATCAGGAAGAAATTTTAAGCTTTGGATAATGGAATTTAAATTTACAAGGTGAAAAGTTAAGAAGGAAATTAACTTTTGATTGGGAAATAAATTTTAACTGGATTGAAATTGATTGAATAGGCTGAAAATAATATCCAGTTGTATTCGAATCAAGTTGGAATCGAATTGAGTTAAAGAAAACTGAGTTAAAATAAAATTGAATTGGAATAAGAATTCAATTGAATTAATGAATGGAATTAAATTCTTACCTGGATAAATGAAAAATAAATTGGATAAGAAATGAGAATTTAAATAAATAAACAAGAATAACTTATAAGAGAATTAAAAATCCATAGAAATAAATTATGCTTGGGCTATAAATAAATAGCAGGCTTGAGTTAAAAATAAAGGACGAATATATTCAAGCCTAGAATGAGTGCGATTGTATGAAATATAAGTTGTGACTTATAGAATTTAAAATGGAATGCAAAGCCCAAAAAATTAATATTGTTTGATGAATTGAAAAATAAAATGAAGATCAAAACTTGAATTATAAACTAAATTGAACTAAGAAAGTTAAATGGAGTGATATTTAGGGTTAAAAATTCAAGTGTTGGATTATAGATAAGGGAAGAACTAATTGATAATAAATTAGTTAATGAAATGTGTAAATGGAGTTCAATGTAGTTAAATAGAAGTTGTATTGTAAGCTAATAATGAAGTTTGGAAATAAAACTCAGGTTATAAATCAAATTCGACTTGAATCATTAGTGAAGAAAATATAATTGAAGTGGTCGTGCAATTAATTAAATGATTTGTGAATGAAATTGCAATGTAAGTTAATAAAATTGAATGGTACTTTTAAAAGTGAATGGTAGAATCAGAACTTGAGTTATTCATTAAAATTAGACTTGAAGTGTTAAAAAAATAAATATAATTTGAAAAGTATAGAATAAAAATGAAATGGATTAGAATAGTAATGGTATGAATTGCAATTAAAAATCCGAATAAGTGGAAATAAATTGGAAATGGCATTGTGATAAATTGAATGAGTTAAATCCGGAAAGTTAAATTTTATAATAACTAATCAAATAAATTTGTAGTTTGAAATGAGATTGGATTGAGATAGAATCAAATTAAATTGAAAGGAGAAATTTATTTGCAAAATGAAATGAGCTTAAGAATAGAAAAAAAAGGGATTTACTTGAAAATAAAATGGGCTTAAGTATAAAATTGGAGTGAGTAAACTTAAGCTAAAAAAAATGGAAATGAGTTGAATTGCATTCAACTTAAAATTAAGTTTAATAATAGTGGATTGGATTTAAATCAAGTAAAAATAAATTTTAATTGAAATAAAATTCAGTGTGTTGCCGATAATATTTAATGGAATGATAATGCTTAAAAAAAAATATTTGTAAACCATTTAAATTGTTAAGGGATTGAGATAACTTGAGACAATAAGGAAAATAGGATGTTTCGAGTTTATTAGAATGGTTTAAGTGAATGTGGATAAACTAATTATATTGAATGAATAAATGATGGAATAAATAAGTATCAAATGAAATGTGGTTTAAGTAAGTTGAGAAATGGTTATGGAATGAAATAGCTTGGATTGTCTTGAAGCTAAATAAAATAGTTTGGAATAAACAAATATGGAATGAAATGCAAATAAATGAATTGTAAATGAAATTTAAATGGAATGGGTCGAGCTAAATAAATGGTTGTGAATGAATCAAAATAAAAAGGGAATCAATTAGTAATGAAATATGGAGATGGAACTTGAATTGGTTAAATGAAGTCGAATATAAATTTAATGTGGCAATTGTATAGTTTGCAAATCTGTTATGAAATGAGTATTTGATGTAACCAATATGAAATGTTTCAAGATGAATGAATGGATTCAAATCTGAAATGCAATGGAAATGAGAATATATGGGTTGTGAATAAATTTAAAATGGAATAGAATTATGTATAAATTGAGTCGAAATCCATTTAAAGTGGTCATAAAACATAAATACTTGTTTATTCACATAGGTCCCATCAAACTGCATAGAATAAATTGTCTTTGGATGTAAATGGAGGTGATTAAAATTCTATGAATTAATAGGAGTGAAATAAATTGATTTTGAAAGCAATGGAATTAAATATGAATTGAGTTTGCTTAAGAATAAATTAAATGTAAGCGATTGAGTTTTAAACCATTCAAATTTGAATGAAAATGGTTTGTAAATTAATTGAAATAGTTGAGTTACCATGAAAGTTGTAAAAATTTCTTACGGAAAATGTTGGATGTGCATTTCTTTAGAATTCATATGTTTTAACCATTGCAACTAAGTAAAATATAGTTAAACTTCATATATTTGGCACTTACATGTTTAAATTGAGTAAAGTACAGGTACCTGGAAGCCATGTGGCTGGATTCGGTTGTGCTATTTGCTAAAAATAAATAAGCTGTCTGTTTAAAAATGCTAAATAAGATACGCCTACGCAATAAAACAAGGGAATATGAACTGTTTTTGGTTTTTCCGACCGCGTGGGTCGATGTATATATATTTATATCTTTTGTCAAATTGCAAAAGCTCCTCCGTACAAAGGAGACTCTGCCAAAAAATTTCGCGAATTTTGGGAGTTAGAAAATTTTTGAAAATTTTGGAAAATTGTGTTAACGACTAACAAATCCAATTTTGAAACTGTAATAAATCAGTAAAGGAAACTAATTTGAAGTAATGATATGAATTAGTTATTAATGAAAAATAAAATTTAAATATTCAGAGTTAAAGATAAGTTGAATTCATATGGAAATGCAAGAATCAATTTGAATAGAAATGGATATAAATTAAAGTCGTAAAGTGAAAATAAATGTAAGAAACATATAGAATGCTTATGTTAACTTAAGTAAGGAATGGAGAATTTCTTAATTGGGAATTGACAATGTAAATATATTCCAAGTTAATATTTGGATGAATAGATATTGGCATTTTGTGAAGAAGTGGATAAAATGTTTTGGAATGTTGTGAATGGATATTAGTGCTAAGTAGGATATACAGGTATTATAAAAGGGAAGGGAAATTGGTTTTTGATTTCAAGAAGACATATTTGAAATGCTCGACAAAAAGGTATGTATTTAAATTTGGTATGAAATTTGATTGGGATTTGGATTTGGATTGAGCCACTTGGCTTTTTGTTTTCTTTTTGGATTTGGGAGGCCGTAGTGCCATTTTGTACTTGTACCGAGCTAGCCGCGCAAAGGAGACGCTGGCGAAATTTTTTGAAAATTTAGAGAGTTAGAAAAATTTTGAGAAATTTTTGAAAAAAGTTAAATTGTGTTTAAAATTTAGATTTGAATGGATTTGGGTCAATGATATTGGTAGAAACCTAATGGAAGAGTTTGGAAAGTTAGTAAGATGGATAGTGTGTCTTTAATAAAGATTGTTGGGTTGCTGTTAAAAACTGTTTGGTTTTAGAAAAAAATAAACGGGTATTGGACTATTCTTCCTAATTAGTAATTTCGGGGACGAAATTCTTTTAAGGTGGGAGGAATGTGACGACCCCGAATTTTCAAGCATTTAAAATTAAAATATTTAATTGATTTTAATTATTTAAAGGTTAATTATCAACTTAAATTACGAATATCACAATTTATTTGATAATTAAATTTATTTGATAATTAAATTATTGAATTAAATAATTTGAAGTTGGGTGAACTGTTGAATCTGGAATTTTAAGCTTGTTAAAAATAATTTGAAAGCTTATGAAATTTATATTGATACGTTGAAGATGATAGAAGTTTTAAAATTTAAATTTAATAGTGATTTATTCGGTTTTAAAATTTCATCGTTTAAATTGAATTTAAAAATAGCCTTCAGAGGCGCAGTCTCGGAATTCGACGAAACCTGTTCCATTGGATCCGTAATATTGAATTATTATCGGATTTCAATTTTCGTAGTTTTTGGGCTTGTTGTGTGAGCATATGATATAAAAACGCGTTGAAGATTTTCATCGGAAATTTAATTTATATCATTGTATATTCT
Source organism: Allium cepa (assembly GCA_030765085.1). Taxonomy (NCBI): domain Eukaryota; kingdom Viridiplantae; phylum Streptophyta; class Magnoliopsida; order Asparagales; family Amaryllidaceae; genus Allium; species Allium cepa. The sequence continues at coordinate 59,779,233 of CM060930.1, forward strand.
CATATAAACCACCTTCACTAGCCGACGTTCATTCTCATCCATTACCCTGTCTTCCTTCAGAAGCTAATGCCTTCATAAAAAAAAATAATAAATAGCCGAGGCCGTATTTCTTCAAATCGAACGCACAAAAAAAAATGGCCGATCCCTTTAAATCGCGTTGTCCCCTGTTCAAATCGAATCCATCTCCTCTTCTTCAACTTCATTCTTATCAAGCGCGACTTCGGTTTTGCCAAAATTTTGTCGATCGAGGCGATGTACGGTGGGGAGGTTGCGGTTGACTTCGTGGGCGTCGCGATTTCTGGGGATGGCGCTCGAGTGTTGAGGCAAGTGGAGCGACGTTTGGAGTCGTGCGACCGAAACAATGAACTAGGGATTGATGTTTTGGGCGTGTTCGAGGGTCGATTAGGGGATTCGCGTGGGTTGGGTTGGGATCATCGTTAGGTTGCGGTAAAGGGGGAGGTTTTGTTCGAGTCACGGTGAGTGTTCCAGGCTCGACAATTCATGGATGCGAGCGAGCGATGCAACACGGCTCCAGCTAGGGTTTATGTTCGCGAGTTTTACTGCTGGGAAGGTATCGATTTCTTATTCTTGTTTAATATAATTATAATAAGGTTAAATTATAGCAAGGTTAAATCTTTGATTCGATTTGAAATAATTTATATATATGATTAAACATGTTTACGGAGAATGTTTTTATATACAGTAAGTAAAGTTTATTATTGTTTTTCAAAGAGAAAATCATTTGGAAACCAGATTTATATATATATGAGTATAGGCAGGAAAAATGTTGACAGCAAATTAAAAAAAAAAACTTATGTTAGTTTTAATTATGTTTATATCTAGTCAGTTAAAAAAAAAATCAACGAACTGCAGTTTTGATAATTTGAAAAGAAAATATAATAACTATTAAGAGGGTCAATTTATTTACTTAGCCTATTCTGTTACTTTTGTCATTAGAAATAAATTATTTAAAGGAAAAGTAGTTTGAATAAAATTCTTAGTTAATTAAATTATGAATTAATCAAATTGTAAAAAGGGAAGATTAATTGTTTGATCAATTCAAATATTAATAAAATAATCTAACGTTTACTTAAGGTTTGAAACGTGAAGAAATCAAGCCGGGTTGGATGGACTGCAAAATTAACTAAAAGGTGAGTTAACCTCACTCAGTTGAAATTTTAATTTAAATGATTAAATTTAAATAATTGATTGTATGGTTGGATTGATTGATGTGATAGAGTATAGTATAATTTGAATTTGGTATATTATGTAATGCTAACGTCTGTGGATGCAGGGAAAACAGGTTGGAGGGATCCAACAGGATCCCTCAACATTTATTTAAATTATTTAGATTACCATGTTATGATGATTTGATATTTTATGATGGATTATGTGGAAATATTGAGTGATATGGTTTGATTGGATAATTGGGTATAATGAATTTCCAGAAAAATATATAACTTGGATGTTGGAAAGAAAAGAAAGGAAGTGAATTTGCAAGTAAAATAATTATGGAAATTTGAATAAATTTAAGAATGAAATAAAATAAAGTGACTTAAGAATTCTAATTAATAAATCTTGAATATAGAAAGGAGATTTTTGAAATAAATAGAAAGTTAATGAATTGTAAACTCCAATGCCAATATCTAAAAGAACAGAACATTTATTTAAATTTAATATTTTAAATTTTGAAAGGAACAAAGAAGAAAATGGGAAAAGCCAGAAATTTGTATATTTCAGTTAAAAGATTTAAAATCAAAAAAAAAAAGTCCATAATTAATGAATTTTGAAATGAACAGAGCAAGTAAAGAAATTTATTTCAAATAGAATGAATTGGAAATCAATTCGGGAAATTGATTTAAGTGCTTGAAGATGGAATTCTCTCTGGATAGCCAAGTACACGTTTTTAAAGTAATTTTGTAAATATAAATTAAATGTTTTAAAGTTGTTTTTTTTAAAAGAAAGAAAGTTTTGTAAAATTTATTATTTCTAATATTTAATTTCTAAAGCAAGTATTTCCTTTTAATATATTATAGCATTAATTAATTAAAAGTGACTTAGTATTTGTTTTAAAGGTGAAAACCTGGTTTTATATTTTATAAAGTAACCTTATTTTCTCAAATTCATATGGTATGTATTTTTAAAAAATTATTTAAGTAGTTTTATCCTAAATGTTTTATAGTAATTATTTCAAAGTAAAGTGTTTTTAATTATTTTAAAAATCTATTTTGTGCTTGGTGATTTCAGAGGAGATAGAAAATTTTCGGGAAAGTTGATTCTGGAAAGAAAGATGGTTTTGAAACTGTTTCCAAAGGATTGAAAATATAAATATATCTTGTGAAGATATTTTTGAGATTAATAAATAATTTGGAAAATTATTTATTAGTTAATGGTCGTTTGTGAATATAATTGATAGTTAAATAACCGACTATCAATATTGGACAAATGCGTTGATCGTTTCGAAGAGACCGGGATCGAGATTTATTTCTTGAAAACCACTTCGATCTGGTTTGTACGATTCGTAAAAGCGTTTTTGGATTAAATGGAGCAGTGAAGTGCAAGGGCTAATCGCTACTAATCCTGAGGATATTTCCAAATGGATGTAGTAGGAATAGTGCCTTCGGTTCCGTTCGAACCCGGGACGGACTTGTATGGATGAATGCTTGTGAAACATCGTCAGGTGGACGATGGGCATTCTAAGGGATATGTTCTTTAAAGGTAACGCTTAGCCTCAAGCCTCATCAAATGGGAATGACTGAAAATCAGGGGTTATGCAGCAAGGCTAGGTGGGTAGCACCTAAGCAGGGTGAGGTCAGTCCAGTATAGATGTCCCTTTTTATTTCGGCTTAGTTGGCGGTTGCTGATCCCAACCATGGGGTGATCTCACTCGGGATTATCCAGTAAGGGGTAGTCCCGGCCTTGTGTTGCAGGGGAGCGGGCGTACTCCATGGTACGGTGATCAAGGCCCCGTACTGTGACAGGTGGTACCCCAGTGCCTAGTCATTGATTGGAAATCCATTCTCCCTACGAGCTTTGTACGAGTTTTTTTTGTATTACCCACTCTGTGGCTAGTAGCTGGAATTTAATAGATGTAACAATTTCGGCTATTTTATAAGTACTTGTATATAGACCCTATTATAATATCAGAGGATTTCTATAAAAATTGTTTTAGCTATCGTAAGGTAAAAACCCGACATGTTTATTTGTGGCGTTGTCTTACGAGATGCTTTTGTTTTCAAAGGATTTTTGAAACTTTAATAATCAATTGGGTGTGATTTTTCTCACGCTGGTATTCCAGACTGACTCGGGTGTTATTTAACTGTAATGCTCGGGTCAGACCGAGTATTATAGAATACAGGATTTGCTGTGGAGCTCAGGAGACGAGCTTGATTACGATACGTACATTCGTACTTGTTTATTTATATATATTCCGCTTTTTGAGTTGTTGTGTATCTTGAGTTGTTGAGTATCCATTTGTATGTTATTGATATTGATGTGGAGCTGTGATTGATGTACTCCGATGATGTAATATATATAAATAGAGATATTTGATGTTTTTGAGTAAAGAGTATTTATTATCTATTATATTCATTTCTGCTATGATGGTTAGATTCTGTTGTTTTTTTCTATCTTCTTCTTCTACCTCTTCTTCTTTAACCCAAATGGTTCGTATTTCTGTACAACTTGAGTTGATTGTTGTAGAATAGTGTTGACTCTAGAGGTACGGATTTGCGGGCTGTTACAGTCGTCACAGCATAACCCAAAGCGCCTATAGGCATCAGCGCCCTCGACTTTCGCTACCCAATAATCCTCAGGAACTAGTTTGTCCGCAATCCTCACAGGATCAACTTTATAAACCCCCTTGGGGCTCAAGGCAGCACCACCCGGTGGTACTCCTGAGAAGTCCATTCCAAGGGAGCGCCTTTTTCCCCAGAGCCATGAACAAAACATTTTATACTATATATATATAGTATCTTTAAATCATACATCTAGTATAATCTCATACAAAGCTCCTTTACACAAAATCGATTATTCCAAAATCGATAATTCTCAAATTAGGCTTTCCAAATTCTCATATTGATTTTACCCCAAAATCAAAAGCCTTCCCCAAATCCAAAGGTTCCCAAAACCTTTTTTCCAAAATCCACATATGATCTTTTATATATATATATATATATATATATATTCAGATATATAAAATCTTTTAAAACTTTGGATCATTTCAAACTTGTATAAACTCCTTTTATACTTCAAAACACCTTCAAAATCCTTTTCTTCTGGCAAAGGATTCAACAGGGGAGTTTCATTTTATAAAACAAAGATATTTAACTTTGTTTATTCAAAATCAAATATTCAAATTTGATTGCTCGTTACAAAACCACTTACCATATCACTTACTTCCATAAACAAAATTTCAACCATAGAAATATCAAATTTCCACTTTACTTCATCATATATTCACAAAATATATTTTTCATTTCAAAAACCATTTCACATTTCTTATCCACAAATTCCCAGTATCAATTTTATTCAAATCCGTACGATGGACACATATCATCCGTACGCTATACTAATCTGATCGCACAAACTATGATAGAGAATATCCAGAACCAATCAACAATTCATATCCAGGTTTGTCTTCAAAAATCGAGTGGAAAATTCCAACTCGGATCGAAATAACTATCTCAAAATTCTGTTCTCGAATCTGGATCAAGTCACTATGTGAATAGAATAACATACGTGCACCCTACGTATTTATCTTTATTAGTTACCATCCAAATAAATTCCATTTCTATTCACATTCACTTTGATTTTCATTCACTTACTCGCAATTGCTTCAATCCATTTAAATTATCGCCTCCATTCTTATCTCGATTGGGTATTTAACCAATAACAGTTTAAACTCTGTCTAGTTTAAATTTAGAAAAAAACTTGAAAAGTTAAAGAAATAGATAAGTAGTTGAAAAATAATTACTAGTTTGTAAAATAGCTGTAAAATGGTTCGGTAATTGTAAAATAATTGGAAAATAGTTAAATAGTCATAGAAATTTTAAATAATTGCAAAATAGCTATAAAATAGTAATTAGTAGTTGAAAATAGTAATTAGTTTTTAAAATAGTTGGAAAATTGTTTAAACGGTTTCAAAAATAATTGTAAACAAATATAAGATATTTTGGCTTTTAAAAGAAAAGTTGTATTTATAATAAATAGCTTTGAAAATAGGTTTATATTAAAACAATTTATATTAAAAATAGACCAGAGTCAAAACTGTTCAATTCCCAATCTCCATTCCTAATCAATTTAATTTAAATTCCACTTCCATTTAAATTGACCCAATTCAAATTTAAATAACTTCAATTTCCATTGAAATTGATTCAATCTCAATTCAAGTTGAATTAACCTCAGTTTCTTTCCAAATTTAACTTTATTCAACCTTGACCTCATACTCTACTAATTCAAATAGATTTCAATTGAACTAGTTCCAATTTCAATTCATTTCATCTCCGGTTTGAATTAATCCCAATTTCAAACTCCATTTCCACATTAAGTTGAATTATTCTTAATTTCCTTCCAAATTTAATTCATATTCCATTTGAATTTAAAACTATTCAATTTTAATTACAATTCCAAATTATTCAAATCAATTCGGACTAATTCGAAATTGAACCACTTCAATTTCAAATCGTTTCAAATTAATCCAATTCAAATTTTCCATTTGAATTTTTTTTTCATAAATCTTCGAACACAATTTCATTTTAAAACATTCATCAATTTCCAATTTCCAGATCTCAAACCCATTTTGAGGTCAAACAAATTCCGAATTCAGATTAACCATTTAACTTCCCAAATTAAATCTTAATTTCATCTTAAAATTTACAAATCAGGTTGAACATTCCAACATATTCAACTTTTTCCCAAATTAATCTCAATTTACTTAATCCAATCAACCTTACCCAGTTTTGACTTCCCACTTATTTAGTTCAAAAACTTATCACTTTGGGTATCATACCTTATTCCAAATTTAAAACTCAATGTTTAAAGTTTATCTCAAACCGTCTTTGATATTATGCATATCCATACATAAACATATTTATTCCTTAACCAACCAGGCTATACTTTAAAATTTGAACCACCATTGGTTTTCAATCCAAAACAAATTGTAACGACACGCTAGTTTGGACCATTCAAATCGACAATAAAACCGAACATGTCCGACTTGAATAATTCAAAATACCGAATTGTTAATAAAATTTGGCAAAACTTAAAATATACAGTAAATAAATCAATCATAGATCACTTACACAGAGCAATACAATGCAGCGGAATAGATAAAGAATAGTAGTTCATGAAGCTACTATATACCTCAGAGTTAGAAATAAAATACAACCGAATAGTTCAAATGCCATGAAGTCTCCAATGCAACAGATGGCTTCTCTGAACCAATCAACTGGATGACTGAAGGGATAGATAGCTGGATCTTCACGCAAAGCTCCAACTTCGAAGATGAGTCTCAAATGCTGTATCTCTCAGTCTGACCCGAGCGTAAAGCTAAACACAAAACACTCGAGTCAGGATTAACATTCTTATATCTATAAATCTAACTCAAGTGAAATATCAACTGAAATATAATTAACTTAGAGGATGTTGGGATAACCATCCTCTAAGGGTCCATGGAACTATCTAAAAGATAGAAATATACACTATAACACCGCGGTCTTTTCAACTTAATTTATACTTCAAAACAAAATATCATTTTCACTTCAAATATCTCTATACTTCCCAAATAGTATTTTTATATATTAAATAATTTGTACAGTAAAGAAATTTCAATTCCCTCAACTTAACAAATCGTTTAACATCAACCCGACCACCCTATTTAAATCTATTTCAATCTCAATTTATTAATTTAAATTCAACTCAATTTCTAAAATAACCACTTTAATTTTATCGATCTCAAATTCGGATTTGAAATCACAAAATACCCTTTATGTTCAATATATTTCAAAACTTTAAATATTCAACGTTTCAAACTAACTTTTTAATCAATTTAGTTTCTAAATAAGAAATTCAACTATACTGATTTCAAATACATATCCAAATCTCAAAATAAACCATTTAAATCCCAATATAGTTCAAAGCTTTAATATTTAATTAAATGTTCAATTTAATAGTTCCATATAGATCTCGATTTAACCTCATTATTATCTAGTCTTAAAATAATCCCTTATTAGATACAATATCATTTTAGTAACCTTAAATTACATTTTACTCAATATTTTATTTAATTTGTTTAAACGTGAAATATTCATTAAATCACTTAAATAAAAATCCAGTTACAAAATCATACCCATAAATTTCCCATTCAAAAATTTCAAATTTATTTAATTGAATAAATCCTTATTTAAATACCATTTAGATAAACCCACATTTATCTCCCAATCTTAGTAAATTGCAGAATACTTTTGGAATAAAATTTACATAAATATTTAGCATAATTTATGTATTAAATCAAATTTTGACTAAATTAAATATTATTAAATCTATATATCATTACCCTTTATATATAAAAAAATTTAAGGATTAACATTTAATAAGACCATATATTTCTTTCCAAAACAATGAATTAAATTTCAAAATATTTATATATATGGACCAACGATGTCTATATATATTTCTTATCATATGGTCAAGTGTTACGGATATTTATCATTTCAATCCGTACACTAAATGTATACGGGTGGATAGTGTTAACCTCGTTTTGCCAACGATTCAAGGACTAGACCGACTCATCCAACCAAAGACAGGACCGACTCATCTACCTAAGGGATGGACCGACTCATCTACTCAAGGGATGGACCGACTCATCTACTTAGAGGGATAGGACGACTCAAGGGGTTAACGGTTCACAAGGCAGGACGGCTCAGTGAGTTACCAACTCATCAAGACTATCGTCTCAACGACTCATGGTAAGCAGCGACTCAGAGCTTATAACGACTCAGTGGATCAACGACTCAACAAGTTCGCGACTTATCATATGAGACGACTCAGGGGAAGTAACGACATAAGAAGGTGGATCCTTGTGCTGCTTTATTTATATACCGCTACCTGATAAGTCGTTAACGGCTTAACGACTCACAACTTAGAATGACTCGTCCACGACTTAAAGCCATTGGGTCGTAATCCATTGCCACAGTGCCTATGCCAAGGAAGATTGACTCGTAAGCGACTCAGAACTTAGCATAAAATCCAGCAGAGGAATAAGCCATGGAGAAATCAAGGGTTGGTTCGATGAGTCGGCCACGACCTAATTTGACTCGGCCACGAGCCAAGCATGGGTCGAACACGACCCACGACTCAGGGCTGAAAACTCCTATAAATACACGGCCACCTCCAACATTCAGGGGACCTTATGGCCAATCATTTCAAGCGCCAATACTCTGCTGAATTCTCAACTCACCCGACACTTCAAGTTCGAAAGACATTTCAACTAACTTCAAGGGAAAATCTAACGCCATCTACATGGATTCGAAGAATTCTTCTCTACCAAAGTTCTAGTTGTTTGTCTCGTCATAATTGTAATTGAAGATTGTTGTAAAGTTGTAATCGGTTTAGCAATAAAGAGAATTAAAGTGGACGTAGGCTTGCCTTGAGCCGAACCACTATAAAATTGTTGTTATTCACTGTTTTTTCTGTGATTTTCTGCTTATACTCTGCTCCCGAATCATCGGGTGGTGCTTTCACAACTACACTTCATACACCGGGGTGTTAGCGTTCAAATTTTAGCGTTAACATTTTTGGTGCTTTCACTGAGAACTGAACTCAGGCAAATCGTCATCATTGCTCCACGAAAGTTTGTTGAAGTAACCTCTCTGAAGACTAGAAGTTTATCCGAAATCATGGCTCCGGGGAGAAAGAGTAGATCTGTTAGATCTGGAAATGCTCAAGAGGGAACCTCCGCTTCCCCAGTACCTAATCAAGCCACTCCACCTGTTGGGGTTACAAAAGCGGAGTTGGATGCTGTAATCTTAGGGCTGAACCAGCAAATAAATGCCCAAAGTGCACAATTGGAAGCTCAGAACGCCCAAAATGCCCTAATTTTGAATAAGTTGAATGACTTGCTTGGGGTAAACCGTCAACCAACGGGTAATGAAAGGAACTTTGCTGGCAACATTCATGAGGATGAAGAAAGAAACATTCCTGAGAGGGCTGCCAGCTCCTTTGAGCGGACATTTCCTGAAATTGGTGGATCTAGAGCTCGAAATGATGAGGGATATCTTTCTGAAATGGTTCGACAAATCATGAAGGAAAGCATGCAAAGGAATGAACATGAGAAGGAATGGGGTTTCTCTCCAAGTAAAACCCCGTTTACCGAAAGAATCTTAAAGGCTGAGTTCCCAAGGAAGTTCGTCCCCCCAACTATCCCAGCTTACAAAGGAACAAGTGATCCGAACGAATTCTTGTATAAGTATGATTGGCACATGACAGGTGCCAGAGCTTCTGATGAAATAAAGTGCCGATATTTTCCTGTATACCTGGAAGGTGTAGCTCTGCTTTGGTTCACCAAGCTGCCAGTCCGGTCTATAGATCAGTTTTCTGACTTAACCCGGAAATTCAAGGAGCGGTTCAGACTATACGCTTCAAAAGCCAAAGATATTATGTTGTTGTCAAGTTTAGAGCAGAATCCGGGTGAAACTATCAGATCTTTCTTGAATCGCTTTAATATAGCGCTGGCCGAGGTAGACAATGCAGAACCACGGATGATCTTGACTTATCTGATGAGGGCCATCGACAAGTCGAGCGAATTTGGAAAATGGCTTAACATGAAGGAACCAAATTCCCTTGAAAAATTCTAAAAGAAAGCAGATGAGTTCATACGTCTGGAAAGCCGTCCTGTACCGGTAAAGGCAGTGTTAGAAAAAGCTGAAGATAACATTGCTGCTCCACGCAAGAGTGAATCTGTAGGACAGAAAAGGGAGAATAACGATGGAAAGAAACAGAAAAATCTAAAGATGCCTCGTTCCTTCAAACCATCGGAATATACTCCTTTATCAGATACGCCGGAGCGTATATACCTTGCCACTAAAGATTCTGTTGATTATCCTAAACCTCCCGTTCTGAGAACCGGGAAAAAAGCAGTACAAAGCGGAAAGTTTTGCCGCTTCCATAATCAACCCGGTCATGATACCGATGAATGCCGCCAATTGAAAAATTTGATTGAAGAATTGATAAGGGAAAACAAGCTGCAGCAATTTGTGGAAAAGAATAGCAGCAATCCCGCTTCGACTAGTCAGGGGCAACGAGCTCCTGCTCATCAACCCAGGACAGGTGAAAAGACTGCAGGGCATGAATCCGGAAGGCCTGTTATCAATGTCATTACGAGAGGACCTCACCCAACAGGCAGGAGCTGGGGTGAGATGGAAAGGTATACCCGAGCTTTGAAGTATGTACCGACCAAGGAAGATGTATTCGTTTGGGAAGGTGCTATGCCCCTGAAGCAAAAAAGAACTTTCAATGATGATATTGTGTTCAGAGCCAGGGATTCTGCAGGTATTGAAGCTCCTACCTTGGATCCCTTAGTCATCTCGGCTGGTATCGGGCCAGCTATTGTCAGAAGAGTTCTCATTGACTGTGGCGCATCCTGCAATATCCTCTTCAAGAAAGCATTCGACCAAATGAAGATCCCTATGGCTGATGTGCAAGCCTCATCGCAGAAAATCGCTGGCTTCACTGGGGAGCCAAAACAGTCGATAGGAACCCTTGATTTGTTTGTGGAACTTGGAGAAGGAGAGAGAAAAGTGGTCTGCAAGCAAACTTTTGTGATTGTCGACGAATTTTCTGCTTATAATGCTTTCCTTGGCCATCCAACTCTCGCAGCGTTCAAAGTTGTTCTGGCCCCATGGTGCCTCACCATTAAATTTCCCACAGATAATGGAGTGGGAGTTATAAAAGGGGATCAAAATGCGGGGCGGGAATGTTATCTAACAGAGCTATGAGAAACCAGAAAAAGAGAAATGGGAAAGGATGCGACAGCCCCAGTCCGCATCAAAGAACCAGCCATGTAGCAATTACAGGGCGGACCCTGCACTGGCGAGCACAGCGGAGCAAGGAAAGAGATGGATCCTAGAAAAGTCAGTGCAGGGGAGAATAGAGTGGTACCAGCGGAAACGACAATACCAGTACCTGTTGACCCAAAGGACCCAAACAAGGTGTTGAATGTGGGTTCACAACTTAATGTGTCAATTCAGAATATCTTAATATCTTTTTTAAAGGCAAATTTGGATGTTTTTGCTTGGACTCATGCCGATATGTGCGGAATATCCCCATAAGTTGCAGTACACGCTCTAAATATTGATCCAAAATTTACACCTGTGAAGCAGAAAAGGAGAACTCAAGGTCCAGAAAGGTCGTCAGCGTTAAAAGAAGAAGTTGATCGGCTCATGGAGAATAATTTTATCAAATAATCTACCTATCCGAATTGGGTTTCAAATCCAGTGCTGGTTAAGAAAGCCAACGGAAAATGGAGAGTGTGCATCGATTTTTCAGATCTAAATAAAGCCTACCCCAAAGGCTGCTTTCCATTACCCAGGATCGATCAACTGGTTGACGGAACAGCGGGACACGAATTGTTATCTTTTATGGATGCCTACTCCGGATATAACCAGATCATGATGCATGAGCCATATCAGGAGGACACGAGCTTTATCACCGACGTTGGTCTTTACTGCTACAGAGTTATGCCCTTCGGGCTGAAGAATGCAGGGGCAACATACCAAAGACTTGTTAATGCTATGTTCAAACCGCAATTGGGCAACACTATGGAAGTCTACGTCGATGACATGTTACTAAAGTCTAAGAAAGCAGTGGATCACATAGAACACTTAGCAGACATGTTCGCAGTCCTCGGAAAATACGGAATGAAGCTCAATCCTTTAAAATGTTCATTTGGAGTGGAATCCGGCAAGTTTTTAGGTTTCATCGTGAGCGCTAGGGGCATTGAGGCTAGTCCAGCTCAAATTACCGCCTTAAAGGAAGTCAAAGCTCCTAGAACAAAGAAGGAATTGCAAAGTCTCAATGGAAAAGTCACCGCCTTGAGTCAGTTCATTTCCAAAGCCACAGATAAATGCATCCCATTCTTTGACGCCCTAAAGAAAGGAAAGAAAAACTTTGATTGGACTCCCGAATGCCAAAAAGCCTTTGATGAATTGATTCGCCATATGGAAACGCCTCCAATACTTTCTAGGCCTGGCGATGGGGAGGATCTTCTTATATACTTGGCAGTATCATCTCATGCTTTAAGTGCAGCGCTGATACGAGAAGACAAGAGGATTCAACATCCAGTTTAATATATCAGCAAAAGACTCACTGGGGCAGAGATGAATTACTCTAAGTTGGAAAAACTCGCCTATTGCCTACTAATTGCATCTAGGAAGTTGAGGCAATACTTCCAAGCTCATCCTATCAGAGTCCTCACTGATCAACCTTTAAAGCAAGTCCTGTTTCGCCCTGAGGCTTCGGGTCGTCTTCTAAAGTGGAATATTGAACTCAGTCAATATGACATCACTTATCATCCCCGAAAAGCGATCAATGGACAAGCTTTAGCGGATTTCATCGCAGAATTCACAGATAAGGGTAACAGTGAGGAGGAAACGATCGACGATTCCCCAATCCAATGGAAGTTATATGTCGATGGCGCGAGAAACGACTACTGTTCTGGAGCCGGAGTTGTACTTGAGACCCCTGAAGGTCGATCATTATGCTATGCACTAAGATTGGAATTTCCTTCAACAAACAATGAAGAATGCTTAGCCCTTATCGCTGGCTTAAGGATTGCTAAAGAACTAAACATCCGAGCGTTACAGATCTTCAGTGATTCTCAGCTTATTGTATGCCAAGTCAAAAAGGAATTCCAAGCAAAAGGTGGGAATCTGCCCGCCTACTTGTCAAAGGCTTGGGAACTCCTGGGTGATTTCGATCATTACATGATAAGTCACATTCCTCGAGAAGAAAACATGAAAGCAGATTCTCTCGCAAAGTACTCTAGCACAGGCGAAGCTCAATTTCTGGGGTTAACTCCAGTGGAGGTCCTGTCGACTCCGAGCATTGATGAGATGGATATTGATTGGATCATGAGCGTGTCTCAAGAGCAAGAATCATGGATGACTCCAATAACAGAATATCTGCTCAATGGATCTTTACCGGAAAATTCAAAAGAACGAAAGAAGCTACTAAGGAAAGCCTCTCGCTATATAGTCCAGGATGGCCAGTTATACAGACGGGGATTCTCAATGTCGTTACTTCGATGTGTATCCAAGGAAGAGTCCAAAACAATCCTAGCTGAGGTGCATGGGGGAGAATGTGGTGATCATTTAGGTGGTCAAACTTTAGCGAAAAAGATTCTCCGATACAGATATTTTTGGCCTGAAATTAATCGAGATGCAGCAGACTATTCCCGAAAATGTGGCAGATGCCAAAGATTCGCCAAAATTCCTAGAGCTCCTTCCACTGAACTCACACAGATGGTCAGTCCATGGCCGTTTGCAATATGGGGGATAGACCTTGTAGGACCGTTACCAACTGCCAAATCTGGAATTAAGTATGCCATTGTTGTTGTAGATTATTTTACTAAGTGGGCAGAAGCTGAACCACTGGCTACTATCACCTCAAAAAAGATGATAAGTTTTGTGACTAAAAGTATCATTTGCAGACACGGTGTGCCTCAAAAAATAATTACAGACAATGGTACTCAGTTCGAAAGTGAAGAATTCCAAGATTTTTGCAAACGATTCAAAATCCGAAAAAGCTTTTCAGCAGTAGCCCATCCGCAGGCAAACGGGCAAGTGGAAGCAGTAAATAAAATTATCAAGTCAACCATCAAGAAGCAACTTGAAAGAGAAAAAGGTGGTTGGGTCGATAAGCTACCGCTAGCACTATGGGCATACAGAACTACCCACAAAACTGCGACTGGGCATACTCCGTTTTCATTGGCATACGGATCAGAAGCAATGATTCCGGTAGAAACAGAGGTCCCTTCACATAGAAGAATCCATTTCAATCAAGCGGAGAATGAAAAACTACAGCTTGAGGCACTAGATCTCCTTGATGAAAAAAGAGAAGAGGCTGAGCTCAGAATCGCAGCTCATCAGCAACGGATAGCCAGACATTTCAATTCCAGAGTTCGCCAACGCAGCTTTGAGATTGGAGATCTAGTCCTGAAGAGAATTATGACGGCGACAGGTGTGTTTGGGCCAAATTGGGAAGGACCATATGTCATAGGTCAGAAGCTTCTTGACGGCACATTCAAACTCACTACTGTTGAAGGAGATCAAATTCCAAGAGCTTGGAACAGCAATCACTTGCGCCCATACTTTACTTGATAGCTTTGTTGAAATATTGTAAAAAGAATTATGAATGTATGATTCCTGTAATTGAAAGCGATTGTAAAACCGATGCAAGTGAATAATGAAAGACTATAAAGTGGATGTAGGCCCAAATTCTTGGCCGAACCACTATAAATCTTGTGTTCCTTATTATTATTACATGTTTGCTTTATTTTCGATATGAAAAGTACATTGAATGTATTACTGAAATGTCGATTTAAATTTTTGCAGGCAACGAAAACAAAACTTGCACATTACAAGACCAAGTGATTCTTGTTATCATTCAACAAACAAATTCCAAGTCGCAAAAATTCCCGAGCTTAAATCCTAGATAAGAAGTGCTTCAATTGAACGGTCAATGATTTCGCCGAAAACGGGCTTTAGCTAATAAATCGAGAAGTTTGAACAAACAAATATCCTATTAAGAAGCTTATGTCCATTCTCGTGAACCGGCCTAGCAATGAAGTACACTTCTTTGGATTAAACAAGCTACTTGTAAGAGAAGGGAGTGCAAGCTTGAAAAAAAATAAAAAAAATAAAAAATAAATAGAGGATCACCGAAAAGGCGCAAGCAAGTGGACAAGGAACAACTAAAGTCCTCTTTGGAAGCACAACTCTTCGGAGGATAAAGACCTCTAACGAAGCATATGCCGTAAAAAAAGAAAGTTCTCTACTCAACCAAAAAAGATTGGAGGAGTCATGACCCTCTAACCATGAGAGAGTAACTTCCAGGCAATCTTCGGAGGCCCATTTCACCAGGAGTTGAAGTGCTACAACCGCTCTTCGGAATTTCACTTCACCAGAGTTGAAATGTAAAACAAAATAAAAGCCCTCTTCGGAGGCCCATTTCACCAGGAGTTGAAGTGTTACAACCGCTCTTCTGAATTTCACTTCACCAGAGTTGAAATGTAAAACAAAATAAAAGCCCTCTTCGGAGGCCCGTTTCACTAGGAGTTGAAGTGTTACAACCGCTCTTCGGAGTTTCACTTCACCAGAGTTGAAATGTAAAACAAAAGCCCTCTTCGGGGGCCCATTTCACTAGGAGTTGAAGTGTTACAACCGCTCTTCGGAGTTTCACTTCACCAGAGTTGAAATGCAAAAAAAAATAAAGACCTCCTCCCGGAAACACAATCAAGAAGAAAGACCTCTTCGGAAGCCCACGTTTCACCGAGATTGAAATAAAACTTCCAAGTGTTGAAACGTGAAAAGGCTTTCTTCAAAGGCACAACTCTTTGGAGGTACACGTTTCACCAAGATTGAAATAAAACTTCCAAGTGTTGAGACGTGAAAAATCCCTCATCAGAGGTACAACTTTCTATGTTTCTAAAAAAAAAATCCTCATTAAAAGCACACTTTAACTTTCAAAGGAAGAGTGATTTACCTATTCTGGAAAATAATCTTCCTCAAAAAAAAAAAGTGATTTCTTCGAAGGACAAAGCGTAAAAAGTTATATGAAGGGAGTTGTACTCTACGAAAAATTTCTTCAAGAATGAAATAATTATTCTTCAGAAAATAAGAGTGCAAGTCCCTTCGAAGTATAAAATATTGTAGCAAGCTTATGGCATGGGGGCAACATGGTATAGTTATATACAATATGGTATAGCCACGCCGGCGAAAGTAATGCTCAAACAACATGCCATAAGCCCGCTGCAATATCATATAAATAAACTTGTGCAAAAATGAATAATAAATGCATTCTCAAATTCAGACAGGAGTCTATACAAATAAAGGATCATTTTATTCAATTATATTGCAGATACAAGTTTCAAAATAAAAAGCAGGGGCCGGTACCCGCACAATTCTCGACCAGTACTTGCAAAAGACAAGAAGCTAAAAGCTGGAATCTTCATTTCTTCTTGCCACCTTTGGACCCTTTACCCGGCCGAATGGTTAGCTTTTCAGGTCGGTCTGTAGGCATAAGGGAAGAAGGGGAGGGAGGTGCAACTGGTGCAACTTCCGGTTCCTCTTCAGTAGCAATGATTTTCTTCCCCCTCCTCTTCGATGTTCCGTGCTTCTTTCTCCTCTTCGAAGAAGACTCACTCCCTGGAGTAACAAGAGCAGACAAAATTATGTCATCAGAAGGAGTTCGCTCCGGAGATATCTCACCTCCCTCAAGTCCCTCGTCTTTCTGCTCTTGCGAAGCGATAGGGTCATCTAAGCCATGAAGAGCCTCTATTAGCTCCTCTTGTGACCCGGGCTGTGAAGCAGAAGGAGGAGCCACCTGAAGAGACGGAGGAGGGATAACCGGAGGAGGCGAAGTTTGCACAGCACTCGGTGTTTCAACTGCAGAAGAAGAGAAATTAAAAATATTAGTATCTCCCTAAAAGAAGGGAGATATGGGTTCATCAAGATTCAAGAAGTAATCGAGAAGCTCATCAAACTTTTGAGGAGCAAGCAAGCAATCCACCTAAATCGGACCAATGTCAAAATTACCTGAAGATATTTGCTTCGTTAGTTCAATCTCATAATTTTGAGCTCCAATATCCTCCAAAACCTCATCATCAGTAGGGGTAATTACCCCGGTTCTTGTAGGAGGCGGGGAATGAGCACTGGAACCTATGATGTCAACTCCAGGAGAAACTAAAGGACGTTCAGAGGTAGTAGGTGGTAATTCTTTTTCAGAACGTTCCTCTTCCGCCATCCCAGTCCGCACTCTGGCGAGTTGCTCTTTTCCCTTCGCAAGAGCAGCGTGAGTTTCCTCATCTAGGTAGCGCGCCTCAAGCTCTTCCTCGGTATACCCGGCGCCTTTGAACATGTCGAGAGCAGCTTCCCACACTTCAGCCAAGGTGATTTCGTATTTAGGACCGAGAAAAGAGAGACTGCCATGCCCCAAGACGCTGTGCAAGTAAAAGTCGAATAGATTTGAACTGACGTTGGCTTCCATGACTTGAATAGATTCTTCAGCTGCGATTTTACCAGCCATGGCCTCATCTCGTTCTTTTTCGGTTTTAGAAAGTTGAGCTTTTAACGCTTCAATCTCCATGTCTTGGGCGCTCATTTTACTCCGCAACTGAGCGGCATCAGTGCGGTAATTCTCTGCGACCTCTTCTAGCCTCTCAACTTTAGCTTCGGCATCTCTTTGGCCAGCATGTGCATCCCGCACTTGTTTTTGTAGCACCTCTTCTCTTTGAGTGTAAGTGTCAGAAGAGGTGGTAAGATCGTCTTTAAGCTGCTTGACTTCAGCTTCAAGTTTCTCATTATACTCGGTTATGTTTTTCATCTCGATGTTGTGCTGGTCAAGAATCTTCTGCCATTCCGACTTATCGTTCTCCATAGTTAGCATCGTCTCGATATTGGCCCGATTGACCCTTTGGAGTTCATTAACAATCTTTTGCCATCCAGACATTCTTTCAATATCGAGTCTGACGGCATCAAGATTTTGGTACATGGCTTCTTTATCGATGGGAACTAAATCAAGATCGAAGCGAACCCCCTTTAACCAACAATTCGGGAATCGGCTCTGTAGGGTCGGTGTGCCCCTTTCAACACGATATGAAGGCCTATTGAGAAGTGTTTGAATAGCGCTTCCTTCAAGAGCAGGGGATTTGGAAGGAATGTCGATAGAGATGGGAGCGTCAAACTTTTCAGATATTGCAGATGCGTGCTTCTCACTAGGTTTGGCCCGCTTGCTCGGGTCCTCAACAATGTGGCTCTTCCCCCGACCATCATGTGTTTTACGTTTGTGAGAGTCATCGCCTCTTGAAGAAGACTCATGTCGCACATCTATCCTCTCATGACGCTCTTCATATTCTCTCCTCTCTCTAGCTTTTCGAGCAGCTCTCTGCTCATCGGTTTCTCTGGGACCAGTAAGGTAGCGTCTATAATCATAGTTGCCACGCTCTCCATAGCGCTGAAAGTCTTTATAGTAAGAGCCGCTGCCGCTATGCCCCATTGAAGGATCTGAAAGGCAAAAAGACAAGTCTTAAAAGCCTTTAGAGAAAAGAAGTCAAACAACAAGTGCTGAAAAATCCTAAGTGTTGTGTAATGTGTAAACTACACGCATCAAGCTACAGACCACTCTGTGGAGTAGAGGTGGTGATAACTTGAGTAGGAGGAGTTGACATTTGTTGTAGAGAAGATGTCGCCTCGATTACAGAAGAGATAGTTTTGGAAACATCATCTTTAAAAAGTTCTTGTGAAGTCACAATTAGGTCGCTCAACTCCTCAAAAACATCATCACCATCATGCTTTTTGGGACTTGCTTCCTCAACTCCTTCGTCAGCAGATCTCCCGGAAGATGGTGGAGGTTCTTCCTCTTCGATAACTGGGGCAAGTGTCAAATTGCTAGACGGCCCCGCAACATCAGTGAGAGTGGGGCACTTCACCAGTAAAGTTTCAGTGGAGGGATCTTTTGGCATAAGCTTTTCAGCCTCCGTTGGAGAATCGGGAACTTCACAAAGCTGAGTGGAACGAGAAGGGTGAAGGAGTCCAAATTGATGTAAAAATTCATCATTTAACAAAAACTTTATACTCCTCTCTTCTGCCGCCACGGCATTCAGTCTTTCAAAAATTTGCTTATAGCATGGATCTCTAGAGGGAGGAGGAAGTGCTAAAACAGAAAAAAAGAAGCGAAGCTAGCATTTAGCAACTCAGATTTCGAAAAGCTCAAGAATGGAGAAATAAAAACAGGAAATCTTACTTCCTACTCTCCAGATGGCATAAAACCCTGGAGGACAGGGAACAAAGAAAAACTGATTTAGAAATCCATGAACGCTTTCAGGAAGATCAGTGATGAGTTTGCGATTTCGAGCACTCCTTATAACTACGATAGAGGGTTGATCTTTAATTTTTGTGAATGAGCAGAAGTAGCAGATTTCCCCAAAGCTCGGTAATCGGTCCAAAACTCTCCTAAATAGCACACATAACCCCATCAGAATGGCATGGCCATTGGGGTGCAATTGGAATGGAGAGATAGATAACCGAAGCAGGAACTGCTGAAGGAAGTCATTAAAAGGTGGGATGGCACCGCTCAAGCACATTTGGCGATTGACAGCAATAAAGCCAAGAGGGGGCCTATCTGCAGTATCATTTGGCCCCGGCAGTAAGGCATCAGCTTCGGCAATGCCAAACTGGATGCGCAATTGGTTAAACACCCGCTGATTCAGAGTTGTGGAAGTTCTCTCCGGAGGGTTATCCGATGGTTAGCTATTGGGAAGACATCTTCAGCCTGGCCCATCGGTTCTTCTTGTTGAGAAGTCATTCTACACAAGCAACTGGATGTTCAAATGCGAAGGTGCACGTTTCCTAAAAGTGTGAAGTGTTGTGCAGAACTAATGAAGATAAACAAGTAAATATAACTGAAGTGAAGCTAGTTGGCAATTGATCAATTACTAAATTTCAGGACTTGTTAATTTAAAGTTTCAGGTATAGTGTTAGCGCAAACCGGTCAATTTCAGTTGACTATTTCAACATTGCTTTAGCACTCTACTTGGATTCGTTGGTTTAAAGTACTTCATTCACGCAATCCATTTAAATTAATTATCTTCTATTGACTAATCTGTCATTAGATGTGGGCAATCAATGGCAGTATATTCATCCCAATCTTCTGTGATTGTTGTATTAAACAGGTTGTATACTTGCAAATTGAAGCAATCTGTAAAACTAAAGTATGCAATAAAGTTTAACAGGTTAAAGTCCAGACAATTCAATATTCAGGCAGTTTATTTCAGCAATTCAAGTCAAAGATCGAGTCAGAATTATGCTTCAAAGCAGTACAATGTGATAACTCATTCATGTTTTAAAGGTTATGAGGCAAGTTAAGCTAGGTCGTTTATGCTCCAAGTCATTAATGCATCGAGTCACTGGTTCTCTAAGTCGTAAGGCATGGTAAAAGGAGAAAATTTTTAGTTCAAAGTAGTGTGAAATTCTCCAAGTCCTGTCTCGGCCGCGACTCAAATCCTAGGTTGCATCTAATTGAGCCGGTCATAGGTTCAAACCACAAGGAGCAACTCGGTATGAAAAATAGTCCAAGTGCTGAGTCGTTCACGACCTATGACTTGAGTCGTTCATGACCTATGGCTTAAGTCGTTCGCGACAGATGGTTTGAGTCGTTCACGGTTCAAAGGATGAGTTGCGGTGGGGATCTAAAGGGCTGAGTCGCTCGTACGACCAAAAACCTAAGTCATCAGAAAACCAATTAGGCCGTATGAATCCTAAGTCATTTCCTCAACCGGTCGTCCACTCTCCAACCCATTAACCCGTTAAGGGTCATTTCATCTCTTCCAAATCCACAGACCAGATGATTCGAGGCGCTATAATCCATTGCCCTCTCCTGACACCATCAGAAAATCACTCAGAAGACCAACTCGAATCACTTCAAGCGCTACTTTGTCATCGTGGACAATAACGACAGCATGATCGATGGCAGTTGTAAATCGATCAAAAGCATGGGTCGCGATGGAACACGGCACAGAAATGTATCGAAGTAAAAAAGGGAAATGGGGAGTCCGGATTCGTGAATCAGTGGTGATCGTAGATTGAACAAAAGGCGAATTCACTTACGCAATATGAGAGTAAAGATGGATTGGCAATTGATTAGCTTGGATTCGTCTCTGGAAGCTTGAGGGATCGCAAATGGCAGGATCAACTGAAACAGATAAACAGTAAAAGTATGGTAAGAGTAACGACTCAAGTCTTTTATAGCTTTGAGCAGTGAAAGTTGAATCGGCACACGAGACAGGATGAGTCGAAGCACACGACCTACGACTTAGGCGTGTACTTCGAGGGGCAAGTGTTAACCTCGTTTTGCCAACGATTCAAGGACTGGACGGACTCATCCAACCAAAGACAGGACCGACTCATCTACTCAAGGGATGGACCGACTCATCTACTCAAGGGATGGACCGACTCATCTACTTAGAGGGATAGGACGACTCAAGGGATTAACGGTTCACAAGGCAGGACGGCTCAGTGAGTTACCGACTCATCAAGACTATCGTCTCAACGACTCATGGTAAGCAGCGACTCAGAGCTTACAACGACTCAACAAGTTCGCGACTTATCATATGAGACGACTCAGGGGAAGTAACGACATAAGAAGGTGGATCCTTGTGCCGCTTCATTTATATACCGCTACCTGATAAGTCGTTAACGGCTTAATGACTCACAACTTAAAATGACTCGTCCACGACTTAAAGCCATTGGGTCGTAATCCATTTCCACAGTGCCTATGCCAAGGAAGATTGACTCGTAAGCGACTCAGGACTTAGCATAAAATCCAGCAGAGGAATAAGCCATGGAGAAATCAAGGGTTGGTTCGATGAGTCGGCCACGACCTAATTTGACTCGGCCACGAGCCAAGCATGGGTCGAACATGACTCACGACTCAGGGCTGAAAACTCCTATAAATACATGGCCACCTCCAACATTCAGGGGACCTGTTGGCCAATCATTTCAAGCGCCAATACTCTGCTGAATTCTCAACTCACCCAACACTTCAAGTTCGAAAGACATTTCAACTAACTTCAAGGGAAAATCTAACGCCATCTACATGGATTCGAAGAATTCTTCTCTACCAAAGTTCTAGTTGTTTGTCTCGTCATAATTGTAATTGAAGATTGTTGTAAAGTTGTAATCGGTTTAGCAATAAAGAGAATTAAAGTGGACGTAGGCTTTCCTTGAGCCGAACCACTATAAAATCGTTGTTAGTCACTGTTTTTTCTGTGATTTTCTGCTTATACTCTGCTCCCGAATAATCGGGTGGTGCTTTTACAACTACACTTCATACACCGGGGTGTTAGCGTTCAAATTTTAGCGTTAACAGATAGCATTTCAACCCATAATCCCAATTCAATTAAATGAAAATCGCTTGGGTTTATCATTTCAACCCATAACGATTATCTCCTATTCTAAAGTCTGTTCGGGTATGTATCATTTCAACCCATAGTGATTTCTATACTAACAGGGAACTTGCAGAGTGATAACAGATATGTAAATAATAATAGCAACAGGCATATATCATCAAAATAAATATATAAACAATAGGATATGGTGTCATATCCCATAAGTGAATAGTTACAAATAATAGCATATATAACAATTTAAATAACTACAGCCTCATATTTCAATTGTCGTCTCAATTGAAATCAAATTTAGTAAATTAAAGAATGTTAATCGTGAGTGATTTCTCACCTTTCGAGGCCAGAGAAAAAGAAGTGAGTTATGAAATCCAGATCCGAATTCCAAAACAAAGCTAGATGGACATGGTTCAATGATCAAAGCTGATAATAGGAATAGACGAATTCAAATCAGAATTGGATCAAGGAAGATAAATAGGATAAGTGAGCTTATATACAACTAGCCAACATATGCAGACACAGTTTATAAAATATGCAACAAAATATGCATACCTCGGTTAATATATATACATAGGTGTGCAGACCGACTATATTAATATAACCATATATATACTATATAACATTTCCTCTACCAATTTGTATATGACTATACATATGACTATACTTGAAATTAAAATACACATCCCTTAAAAAAAAATCCAACGTATATCAGTCAGTGCAAACAACCTTAAGGCTGACATGAAATAAACTTTTGAAAGCATATACTGTTGAAATTATAAAATATTGATATAACTTATACTGTAAAACTACCATAGAAAATTTTATATATATACCTACATTTTAAATATAACTTATGTAAATTGTTGAAAATAAAATAAAATACAGTACGGTAGACTATAAAATACTAAAACAATCATAAAAATATATATATTATAAATTGACCTATCAAACTTGTACCCACCAATTTTATATAATATATATACCAAAACAGTAACGAAAATTGAAATACTATATTTTATATATCTAACATATGAAAGCTAATAAAATAACATATTTTGTTATAGTTGAAACTATTATAACCAAATATATAAAACATATAAAAATACGTATATTAATAGAAGGCTGCCAAACTTATACCATACATACCGTAAGCTATCAATAGTAAAATAAAACGCGTATATATATATATATTTAACTTTTCAACTAGTTAGTAAAGCATACGTATCTAAAAGCTGCACGATAACTATATGCTAACAAAAGTCAAAAACTATATACCGTAAAATCTTAAAATAATATACATAATACGGTATAAATATATACTAACCTTTATATATGAACAGAAGTTAAATATTTATATACACGTTTATAAATATAACAATTATCATATATATATACTATTATGAAATATATTATTATTTTTAAAGTTCAACTGTTAGGGAATTCAAAATCCACATAGTTGCAGTAAACATATAAAACAAAACTTATGCACAATCTATACTGTTCTTAATATATAAAATAGACTTATATCAAATAAAATGCGTACTTACTTTTAAAAACCAGAGAGGAAATGTTTTGCCAACTAATGCATGCGGCCATGGGGAGGAGGCAGGCCAAGGAAAAGAGAGAGCTCATGCTCAGGTTTGGAAGAAATAAGAAAAGATGGAGGGGAGATGAGAACAGACGATTTTTAAAGGAAGAATGCATGCGTGATTCAAGCAACATGACATGGCGAAGGGCATTCTTTAGGAAACAGAGAAAATGCTAGTTTCTTAAATATAAAGGTAGGTCTGCATCTGATATGTGAACGTGCTATATGACTTTATATAATATTTACAAAGCTCTATCCTCTTTTAATATTAATTTGAGGGCAACGAATAGCCTACAGAGAGAAAAGAAGATGCAATCTATGCTATACTATATATATATATATATATATATATTCCTAGAAACACGGAAACGAAGAGGTAAAAGAGGGAAGAGAAAGAGGCGTATAAATGAATGGTAAATAAATTTAGATTTCAAATGAAATAAATGGAACAGCAGAGATTAAAGTATGGATGTAAATCCTAGAATAATAAAAAGCAACGGTTATATGTTGATTAAGAAAAATAATTAAAACAATTAATGGCTTAAATGGGGCAGCATGTTTCAAATTTTTGAAATGCAAAAGAAACGTACACTATAAATATAAAGTTTTCAAAAGCAAAAGAAACGTAAAGCTGTCCATTAATTCATCAAAACGTTATTTAAGTAATAAATTGAAATGAATATACAAATAAAAGTAATTGTAACGATCAATAGTTGATTTAGCTATACACTTAAGGCAATGAATTTTTGTTTGTTTGTACAACACATAATGAATTTTGAAAGTCAAGGATATAAAATGGATAAAAGGAAAGAAATTAGGAAATTTTGTGAGCAATAGCTTTCCAAGGAAAGGTAGGCTTACATTATATATACATGTTGAGATGATTAGGCACGTTCAAAAATTTTGAAGCAAATGAAGGAATTGGAAAAAAAAATGAAAGAAATTTGAAAAGTCCGTAGCTATGATTTAGCCAAAAATTATTAAAGCCATTCACTAGGAAGGTTGGAACCGAAATAATAGGGAGAGGAAGGCATATTAAATTTGATGAAAAAGTTGTGTTTTGATCTATAAGCAAGTGGTTTATATATTATAGGCCTTATGAAAGCGAGGGAAGGAACAGATGCTACTAGCTTGATGATTTGAGATTCTTTCAAGCGTTAAAAACAAAAATAAAGAGAGACCATAATAAACGCACCACCATAAATATAAATATACGCTTCAATTGCAAAAGAAACGTATAGAGAAAATTATGGATAGTGGGAAAGGTAAAGTCAGTGCACGAACTACAAGGAATAATAAAAGCAAGGTCGACGATCTCAAATTTATTAATGGTTACGAATGGAAAAGTCTACCTGGATTGGAAAAGTATTAAGCAATAGAATTCTTTAACGGTAGTAAAAAGAAACCGTTACGCACTGATTCAGAAATCAATTAAAGCAATTAATAGCTTGAATTGGACAGCACGTTTTCTCAATTAAATAAACTTCCATAAAATTATTTGAAAATTTACAATCTGCTATATTTAAATATATGTATTCTAAATATATAAACATTTTATTTAAAATTTCAATTATTATAAGATTTCACAAATATTCAATTAAATACGTTATAGAATCAATTAAAATTGTTAAAATATTCCGGGTCGTTACACTCACCCCCACTCAAAACTTTTCGTCCCCGAAAAGGAAGGAGGTAGGAGAATAAAACAACCAGAAAAAAAAATAGATTGAAAGCCAAGATAAACAATAAATTTTAAAACTATATAAATTTTATTTAAAATATTTATTTGAAAATTTCATTTTAAATTAAATTTTCTTTAATATTTAATACTTCTCAAACTCCTTTGCAAACAATTATTTACATTATTACATCTATTTACAAAGACTATTGAAAATATTAAATCTAAAATTTATGAAATTTTTAATTTATCTCAAGATACCTTTCAAATATTATCAATAAATTAGTAATCATTTTCTTTAAAGATTTTTATTTAATTTATAACTTCAAAAATATTTATAACACTAAAATTTCATATAAAACAATGTAGTGTACAAATAAGCAATATTTAAAAGATTTATTCAAAAAGGAAAGGAAGGTAGATTCCGAAAACGGAATATAGGTGAAAAATGAAGCTGAGCAGATGAGGTAGATTCAAAAGAATAGAATCGGGCACGAATAATTTATTTCAAACCATAAGAATTTTAATTTCAAATATTAATACAAAATTTCTTTGTTGGGAAAAATACTTTTATAATAAATACCTTTATAATAATACGTTTATATTGAAATAAATCTTTCTTTCGAAAATATTTTTATAACTCGATGTTTTAACAAGTTTATCCTCGTTCTTGCAGACTCTGGCCATGCGTTGATCAGGCGCAAAGCTAGAATTCTTCAAGTACTTAGTAGACCTGTTTCAACACCCAGTGAAAATACTTGAAAAACCTTTTTAAAAACAGATATGGAAAGTACAATCCAAACAAACAACCAAACCAAAAGCTTTGTCCGACCATGGTTCGTAGATACACAATGGTTACGCCTGGGTCTCCCAGGAAACAATCCATATCCGTAAGCTTTCTCAGCCCTGCGAGTTATGCCATGATGACTAGTAGAGTGCAGGATACACAATGGTTACGCCTGGATCCCCCAGGAAACAATCCGTACCCCTAGGCAAGACTCAGCCAGGCACTTGCGCTACTATTCGCGACCTACACAGATTGCAGGATACACAATGGTTACGCATGGATCCCCCAGGAAACAATCCGTACCCCTAGGCAAGACTCAGCCAGGCAGTTGCGCTATGCAGTCACGAGAGAAAAAAAAACCACAGGTTACGCCACGGTGGGAAACACTCGAGTATTACATCCGAAAAACCGAAAATAAGAGAGAATAATATCGATAGAATGAATCCACGATGTGGCCACAAAGCGGATATCAAGCAGAAGGCACTTTCCATATCTTTACTTCGAAAATATATATCATATAGTACCTTTTCAAATACTTTCAAATATCATACTTATATAAAATCCATATATATATATATATATATATATATAAGATTCCATTTTCAAATCGAATACTTTCCAAATCAATAGTATATCAAATCATACTTATATAGACTTCGATTTATAAAAAAAATTCTCTTTCCAAATTGAGTACCTTTCAAATCAATAGATTTGAAATCACTTCATACTTATACAAATCCATTTTATATAAGTTCGACCACTCCCAAATCAAGTGCTTAACAATATAAGGTTCTCAATTTCAAATCATTTCAATATCAATTCAGTTTCAAAATCATATAGGATTTCACCAAATTTTCTTCCAAATTAAGTATCTAAATTTCAAAGTTCCCAAAATAATAGGTTTACAAAATTATCCCAGTTTCCAAATTAAAATAATTCAAGTCAAACAAATTCATTTCCAAAATCACCATATAAGTACTGGTTTTTAATTTCAATTTAATTTCAAAACCAAATATTTTCTCAAAATCAATTATACTCAAAATGGTTTCCAAATTTATAATCATCCCTTTTTTTTTTAAACTTTAAAACTATCTATTTCTATGTGAAATATCCAATTTACCTTTCTGAAAACCATTATTCAACTATTTTTTTTCAAAACATTTCAAAACTAAATTTATATTCTTTATCAGACATTTTATACTCTTCGAAATTTATTAGCTTTGAAAATTTAATCACGATTTGGAAGTGTTCGAACATTCAAAATAGTTAGGGAAATCAAATTTTAAATTCAAGAGTTGAAAATCAACAATAAATCAATAAATCAGTTAAATCTGAAACTCGAAAATCAATGTCGATGATGCATGCACTCATCACCGAAATTATTCTCCAGCGACATATGTGAGTTCTGGACTTCTATTTTCTTGAAAACTTCTTTGAAATTTCTTCAAAATTATTGGAATTCATTTGAACCCATTTGAAACATTTCTTATTCGGAAAAATACTTTTAAATCGTATTATTTTTATATATTTTCCCAAAATCATAAAACCAATTTCAAAATATAGGAATTCAATTCTCGAATTTCAAATTTAACCCTTCAATTATAAATCCTTTTTATATATATCACTTTCTTATAAATTTTCAAAATTTCCAATCCTTTTAAAACTTTTATATATAGAATAACATTTCTTATTAGTTTTATATATAGGTATATAATCCTTATCGAAAAAAATTTCACTTTTATACATAGAATAAAATCATAGTTATCAAAATAAAAATTTCGTATAAAAAATTTTTAAAATACAACAAACCCGATTTTCAAAGGATGATTCAAGAATGGATTTCAAAACAAAGATAGAGATTTAATTTAGAGGAACTCTAATCAATAGAATCCTGATTCGAAGATAGGCTCAAACAAAGTTGAGAAAAATCAAATTACAAAATAGAAGATGGATATACTTCTATAAATCTCGGGCGACCTTAACCGGGTCAACCGTGACTTCAGGAATATAATTGATGTGGAATTCTAAAGCAAATCGACATTCGATTGCCAGAGATAGAATTCGGCATACCAAGATATAGCAGCATCGTAAACCGAGGATACAGAAATCTCCGGTGAATCAATGCTAATTGTAAAGGAGTTTTCACCCCCTTTACAATTCATTCCGTGGAGTTATGGGATACTCCAGAATCAAACGAATATAAATAGGGAGAGACAAGAATGAATTTCGGAACCAAGGGACATTCCAAAATTCAAAGGAAATCAAGTCAAAATGAAGGGATTCAACTCGAACGAAAGTGATTCTGTAAATGAATTTACCATATATGCTAGGTTTTGCCTAGAGCCAAAGCTCTGATACCAACTGTAACGACACGCTAGTTTGGACCATTCAAATCGAAAATAAAACCGTACATGTCCGACTTGAATAATTCAAAATACCGAATTGTTAATAAAATTTGGCAAAACTTAAAGTATACAGTAAATAAATCAATCATAGATCACTTACACAGAGCAATACAATGCAGCGGAATAGATAAAGAATAGTAGTTCATGAAGCTACTATATACCTCAGAGTTAGAAATAAAATACAACCGAATAGTTCAAATGCCATGAAGTCTCCAATGCAACAGATG
Source organism: Allium cepa (assembly GCA_030765085.1). Lineage (NCBI taxonomy): Eukaryota > Viridiplantae > Streptophyta > Magnoliopsida > Asparagales > Amaryllidaceae > Allium > Allium cepa. The sequence goes on from CM060930.1 coordinate 59,808,092, forward strand.
GCTTCTCTGAACCAATCAACCGGATGACAGAAGGGATAGATAGCTGTATCTTCAAGCAAAGCTCCAACTTCGAAGATGAGTCTCAAATGTTGTATCTCTCAGTCTGACCCGAGCGTAAAGCAAAACACAAAACACTCGAGTCAGGATTAACATTTTTATATCTATAAATCTAACTCAAGTGAAATATCAACTGAAATATAATTAACTTAGAGGATGTTTGGGATAACCATCCTCTAACGGTCCATGGAACTATCTAAAAGATAGAAATATACACTATAACACCGTAGTCTTTTCAACTTAATTTATACTTCAAAACCAAATATCATTTTCACTTCAAATATCTCTATACTTCCCAAATAGTATTTTTATATATTAAATAATTTGTACAGTAAAGAAATTTCAATTCCCTCAACTTAACAATTCGTTTAACATCAACCGGACCACCCCATTTAAATCTATTTCAATCTCAATTTATTAATTTAAATTCAACTCAATTTCTAAAAAACCACTTCAATTTTATCAATCTCAAATTCGGATTTGAAATCACAAATACCCTTTATGTTCAATATATTTCAAAACTTTAAGTATTCAACGTTTCAAACTAACTTTTTAATCAATTTAGTTTCTAAATAATAAATTCAACTATACTGATTTCAAATACATATCCGAATCTCAAAATAAACCATTTAAATCCCAATATAGTTCAAAGCTTTAATATTTAATTAAATGTTCAATTTAATAGTTCCATATAGATCTCGATTTAACCTCATTATTATCTAGTCTTAAAATAATCCCTCATTAGATACAATATCATTTAAGTAACCTTAAATTACATTTTACTCAATATTTTCTTTAATTTGTTTAAACGTGAAATATTCATTAAATCACTTAAATAAAAATCCAGTTACAAAATGATACCCTTAAATTTCCCATTCAAAAATTTCAAATTGATTTAATTGAATAAATCCTTATTTAAATATCATTTATATAAACCCACATTTATCTCCCAATCTTAGTAAATTGCAGAATACTTTTGGAATAAAATTACATAAATATTTAGCATAATTTATGTATTAAATCAAATTTTGACTAAATTAAATATTATTAAATCTATATATCATTACCCTTTATATATAAAAAAATTTAAGGATTAACATTTAATAAGACCATATATTTCTTTCCAAAACAATGAATTAAATTTCAAAATATTTATATATATGGACCAACGATGTCTGTATATATTTCTTATCATATGGTCAAGTGTTACGGATATTTAACATTTCAATCCGTACACTAAATGTATACGGGTGGATAGCATTTCAACCCATAATCCCAATTCAATTAAATGAAAATCGCTTGGGTTTATCATTTCAACCCATAACGATTTTCTCCTATTCTAAAGTCTGTTCGGGTATGTATCATTTCAACCCATAGTGATTTCTATAATAACAGGGAACTTGCAGAGTGATAACAGATATGTAAATAATAATAGCAACAGGAATATATCATCAAAATAAATATATAAACAATAGGATATGGTGTCATATCCCATAAGTGAATAGTTACGGATAATAGCATATATAACAATTTAAATAACTACAGCCTCATATTTCAATTGTCGTCTCAATTGAAATCAAATTAATTAAATAAAAGAATGTTAATCGTGAGTGATTTCTCACCGTTCGAGGCCAGAGAAAAAGAAGTGAGTTATGAAATCCAGATCCAAATTCCAAAACAAAGCTAGATGGACACGGTTCAATGATCAAAGCTGATAATAGGAATAGACGAATTCAAATCAGAATTGGATCAAGGAAGATAAATAGGATAAGTGAGCTTATATACAACTAGCCAACATATGCAGACACAGTTTATAAAATATGCAACAAAATATGCATACCTCGGTTAATATATATACATAGGTGTGCAGACCGACTATATTAATATAACCATATATATACTATATAACATTTCCTCTACCAATTTGTATATGACTATACATATGACTATACTTGAAATCAAAATACACATCCCTTAAAAAAAAATCCAACTTATATCAGTCAGTGCAAACAACCTTAAGGCTGACATGAAATAAACTTTTGAAAGCATATATTAAAATATTGATATAACTTATACTGTAAAACTACCATAGAAAATTTTATATATATATACCTACATTTTAAATATAACTTATGTAAATTGTTGAAAATAAAATAAAATGTAGTACGGTAGACTCTAAAATACTAAAACAATCATAAAAATATATATATTATAAATTGACCTATCAAACTTGTACCCACCAATTTTACATAATATATATACCAAAACAGTAACGAAAATTGAAATACTATATTTTATATATATAACATATAAAAGCTAATAAAATAACATATTTTATTATAGTTGAAACTGTTATAACCAAATATATAAAACATATAAAAATACGTATATTAATAGAAGGCTGCCAAACTTATACCATATATACCGTAAGCTATCCATAGTAAAATAAAACGCGTATATATATACATATACATATATATATATATATATTTAACTTTTCAACTAGTTAGTAAAACGTACGTATCTAAAAGCCGTACGATAACTATATGCTAACAAAAGTCAAAAACTATATACCGTAAAATCTTAAAATAATATACATAATACGGTATAAATATATACTAACCTTTATATATGAACATGAGTTAAATATTTACATACACGTTTATAAATATAACAATTATCATATATATATATATACTATTATGAAATATATTATTATTTTTAAAGTTCAACTGTTAGGGAATTCAAAATCCACATAGTTGTAGAAAACATATAAAACAAAACTTATGCACAATCTATACTGTTCTTAATATATAAAATAGACTTATATCAAATAAAATGCGTACTTACTTTTAAAAACAAGAGAGGAAATGTTTTGCCAACTAATGCATGCGGCCATGGGGAGGAGGCAGGCCAAGGAAAAGAGAGAGCTCATGCTCAGGTTTGGAAGAAATAAGAAAAGATGGAGGGGAGATGAGAACCAACGTTTTTTAAAGGAAGAATGAATGCGTGATTCAAGCAACATGACATGGCGAAGGGCATTCTTCAGGCAATAGAGAAAATGCTAGTTTCATAAATATAAAGGTAGGTTTGCATCTGATATGTGAACGTGCTATATGACTTTATATAATATTTACAAAGCTCTCTCCTCTTTTAATATTAATTTGAGGGCAACGAATAGCCTACAGAGAGAAAAGAAGATGCAATCTATGCTATACTATATATATATATATATATATATATATATATATATTCCTAGAAACACGAAAACGAAGAGGTAAAAGAGGGAAGAGAAAGAGGCGTATAAATGAATGGTAAATAAATTTATATTTCAAATGAAATAAATGGAACAGCAGAGATTAAAGTATGGATGTAAATCCTAGAATAATAAAAAGCAACGGTTATACGTTGATTAAGAAAAATAATTAAAACAATTAATGGCTTAAATGGGGCAGCATGTTTCAAAATTTTGAAATGCAAAAGAAACGTACACTATAAATATAAAGTTTTCAAAAGCAAAAGAAACGTAAAACTGTCCATTAATTCATCAAAACGTTATTTAAGTAATAAATTGAAATGAATATACAAATAAAAGTAATTGTAACGGTCAATAGTTGATTTAGCTATACACTTAAGGCAATAAATTTTTGTTTGTTTGGACAACACATAATGAGTTTTGAAAGTCAAGGATATAAAATGGATAAAAGGAAAGAAATCAGGAAATTTTGTGAGCAATAGCTTTCCATGGAAAGGTAGGCTTACATTATATATACATGTTGAGATGATTAGGCACGTTCAAAAATTTTGAAGCAAATGAAGGAATTGGAAAAAAAAATGAAAGAAATTTGAAATGTCCGTAGCTATGATTTAGCCAAAAATTATTAAAGCCATTCACTAGGAAGGTTGGAACCGAAATAATAGGGAGAGAAAGGCACATTAAATTTGATGACAAAGTTGTGTTCAGATCTATAAGCAAGTGATTTATATATTATAGGCCTTATAAAAGCGAGGGAAGGAACAAATGCTACTAGCTTGATGATTTGAGATTCTTTCAAGCGTTAAAAACAAAAATAAAGAGAGACCAGAATAAACGCACCACCATAAATATAAATATACGCTTCAATTGCAAAAGAAACGTATAGAGAAATTTATGGATAGTGGGAAAGGTAAAGTCAGTGCACGAAACTACAAGGAATAATAAAAGCAAGGTCGATGATCTCAAATTTATTAATGGTTACGAATGGAAAAGTTTACCTGGATTGGAAAAGTATTAAGCAATAGAAATCTTTAACGGTAGTAAAAAGAAACAGTTACGCACTGATTCAGAAATCAATTAAAGCAATTAATAGCTTGAATTGGACAGCACGTTTTCTCAATTAAATAAACTTCCATAAAATTATTTGAAAATTTACAATCTGCTATATTTAAATATATGTATTCTAAATATATAAACATTTTATTTAAAATTTCAATTATTATAAGATTTCACAAATATTCAATTAAATACGTTATAGAATCAATTAAAATTGTTAAAATTTTCCGGGTCGTTACACAAATTCCTTTTAAATTTTCAAACAACTCTTTGTTTGAAATAGGATCATTTCATTCAATTTCCTTAAATAATAATATTTATTATTTCTTTAAATTAATTACATCATTAATTAATTCCAATTAATCACATTCGGTAATTAACTTATTTCTTAATTACCTTCATTAAGTATTTGTCATTTAAATTGCTTATCTTTAGTTACTTCATTAAGTAACTCCTTCTTTATCATCATTTCCAATTATTATCCATTAAATAGAGTTTAATTAATTACATAAATTAATTGATTACTCTTATCTTGAAACCTTTCCCAAATTCAAGATTTAATTTCGATTTGAATCCATTTCAAACTTATCTTTAAATTTAATTCCAATTTGGTTGTAATTATTACCACTTAATTCTTACTATAACTTTTAGTTTAATTAATACTACAATCAATTTCCTTAATATAATAGATAATCTATTTCTTATATAAGATTCATTTACCTTTGAAATCAATTAAAATCCTGTATATAAGAAAATAACAAGAACGCTCTCTCATATTTATACACTCAACTCATTATAGGGTACCATTGACCCTTTCCTTAATGAGTATCCAACCAGAGCCAAGGTTCTCGCTTAACCTTCAGCTCTGATACCAAATGTAACGACCCAGAAATTTCGAAACCAAATTTCCAGATAGATAGAGAAAAGAAGAAAGAGATAGAAGAAGAACAGAAAAGAAACACACAAACTCACATTCGCAGCGGATAAAATATAATATCAATAGTAGTTATACCAAAGAATACTGTATCTATCAATTTACATCGATATATCAGAGTTATAAAAATTTTATACAACATTGGATAGATACAATTTAACATGTCTCAGATCTATACAATATCATAGTGGAAACTCTCCATACGACCCTGCCATCCAGCTCTCCTCCTGAGCTCCAGAACTTTCTTACCTGAAAATCTGTAATACTCGGTCTGACCCGAGAATTACATCAAAGTAACACCCGGGTCAGGCTGGAAACCAGCGTGAGTAAACCTATCTAATAAGGAATACAAAAGCATAACACTTATATAAACCCGGGGTACTCGTCTCAATTTACAAATTCACAGTTTGTTATAGACATCATGATATCACACATCAATATCTAAATAACAGAACTTAGATTAATAGTCAAATTCATATAAATCATTCCATACCATCCTGTTGATTTCACATATCAATAAAGAATCGAAGTGGTTTCGGTTATTTACTAATACCCGACTCCGGTCTCTTCGAAACCAATATCATCTTAACTTGAATTGTTCAAGTGAAATACAACTAAATTTTAAATACAAGATGTCACATAATTCATCACAATAGATAACCACATCTTCTCAATTTAAATCAAACATATCTTATCACATAACATCACAAACCGTACTAAGAATAACAATTGATCAAAGACTTCCAATATCGTTTTATTTATCCTTTAATTACATTTAAGTAATTACCCCTTAATTAATTTCACAAATTAATTACCCTTATCCCAATATGGTAATTAACCTTTAATTATTTCATTAATTAATTGCTAACCATAAATATTAATCACCCTTGATTAATAACATCAGTAATTAACTACCCTTAATTACTTCATCAAATAAATTAATTACTCCTTAATTATCTCTAATTAATCCCTTGATTAATTATACAAAATAATTTAATCCAAATTACTTTTACAATTCCATCTTCTATTAATTACATCCAGTAATTATCATTAATTACTTCACTAAGTAATTATACTTCATCAATTACATTAAGAAATTATTATCAAATCATTAAGTGAACAAAATTAATTAATCTTAATTAATTTAAACCCATCACATTAAAATCCATTAATTACATTAAGTAGTTAATTTCTTAATTACTTCCATTAAGTAATCAAACTTAAACAATTTCTCGAAAATGATTATCATAAATTAATTAATCTAATTAATTATTGAGATTAATCATATTAATCAATTACTAAATAATCCTTAGTTAATAACCATCATTAACTATTATTAATTCTTTAATAACTTTTCTTTATTTACCATATTAATTAATTAACTATAATTAATTACTTTAACCCTTAATTAACTAATTAATTATTCTATGATCACTTACAATGATTAATTAATCTTTAATTACTTTCATCAAGTAATTATCCCATGGGTTAATTATCTCCAATTAATTAACCTTGATCATTAATTAATGAATTTCTCTTTAATCCATTTTAGTTAATATTTAATCAACAAAGGCCTTAATTAACCTTAAGATAACCCATTTATCTTTGTTAATTTCTTAGTTATCATTAACATATAAATTTAAATCATTTTAATTAACAACTTAATTTCATTATTAGTTAAATTTTAATTTAACCAAAAATTTACTTGATACATTAAAGTTAAAATAAATTACATTCTTTAAATTTGCCAAACATTCAAATGACCCATTATTATTATTAAGGAGTAAAAGTTAAGAAAATTTTCAAACTTTAAACTTGTTAATCCATTTCCTATTAAATTCTTGGCCCAAACTTCCACTAGCCCAACCTTTTTATGGCCCGTCTTCTTTCTTTGTTTTTTTTCAAAACTGTAACTCCAACAATTTTACCCGAGCTTCGACTTCAAGAACTTCGAACAAAACATGCATCATCAAGAGGTCACCCCCGAGCATTCCCTTTTCATCCCCACCTAAACTTCATAAAAATGTCAAGGGTGCACCGTGCACATGCACGGTGACTTTTTGCCATTCCGATCATCAACGACCACCTCAACCTATCGCCTATGACCTCCCTACCCTTCAAACCGCCCAGATCCGAAGATCTCACCACATAACCCAAATGAGCAAATCGATCAACCACAAAACCAAATCCCTTCGACCAGAATGATTCGCCACAATGATCTAGGTGATCGAAACCCAAATCCTTTCGACCTCAGCATCATCATCGATCCACACAACTGCCCCGACACTCACGATAACTTCCGATGATCCCTTGACGTCACACGAGCCCCAATTACCTCGTCGACCAAATAGGTCTTCGAACCCTAAATCACACTCCCCTTCCCTCCTCAACATATTACAACATCAGTCATCAATTTTCGAGTGATCGACAACCCATATACCACCCAAGATCACGATCCCATGCCTCAATTCCTTCATGAACGCCGACGATTTAAAAAAAACCTAAAATCAAACAACTCAGCACAACTCAATTTATGCCAGTCTAAATTTTGTTGATTTGATTACAAAAATTCATTAATCGCAACTATGATTCTGATTTTGAAACCCAAATTCGAAATTAAATCATCTACTTTTGGAATTATTTTTGGACTATTATTGTATTCTTTCTTTTTTTAGAAATAAATATATAATATAAACTCTTGGATTTATTTATAAAAATAACATTTCATTCATACAATCAGATATCATTTACAGATTAAGATCTAAAACTGATTGGGTGAAGAGCAATTATAATTTATAAGAAAAATCTGAGTCTGTTTTTCAAATAGAACTTATATAATGTATTCTCAGGCATTCACCATCATACCACATCCATGTAATAACATTCACAAACATATTCTCACATATACATCTTCATTTACACAGATCAAACACACGCATTAAGAAATAAACGATTTTTCTTTCTTCCAGGTAGCTTGAATTCCTCTTTTATTTTTAAACAGAGTGTGTTCATCTTTAGCTTTTACCAAGCTACAGATATTTACTTTTCATGATTCCAAACATGTATAATCATTAACGCATATATATATATATATATATATATATATATATATATATATATATATACACTTATAATTATTTTAAAGCAACATGCACAACATTGTTAACATCATTTTCAAAGATCATCACATACAACTTCAATATGCACCAGAAGTTCAGAGTTACTTACCTTTTTCCCTGAACAGAGCAGCCTTGCTTCCTAATAAAACTGTTGTAAATTTGATTTTTGCTTTGCTTGATCTTTGAACTGAGTTACTTTGATTCCAGGTTTGCAGTTGTTACTGGCTTGTAAAAATGCTTACAGGGTTGTAAAAGCGTTTTCATATTTTGAAGAGAAAATGCTTGATAAAAGAGATTACAGGTTTTGCTTTTGATTTTTGGAACATGTTAACAGGGTTTCATTTATTTCTTACTTTCTGATCTAAAGCCATTTGGTTTTTTTAGATTTTCATTTCATTTTTTTATTTCAAAGAAAAGAACATGACCTGCCACTTGTATTTTCAAATAAAGATATGCCCACACTTGTTACTACATGATCTTATTTTATTTACATTTGTTTAGATGCAAGAATAAAGTGTTTACACATGTATCTTTTAATTAACTAATATTTTTAATTAAGTGTAAATGAAGTCTTAAACTTAATTAATTATTTTTTTAACACATATTTATATGTATAACTATGTTTTTAAAGAAATAAACCATTATATTTATAAATGAAAACAATATATATGACAATCATTTGAAAATAATATTTTTAATCATTTAAATAAAACTTATAAAAGAGATTGTAAATTACTTGTTATTTAAATGAATTAATGTTTCATTAATTAGTTGTACTTCAAACTTTTATATCTAACTTACAAATCATATCTATTTATAAATTTTTAAAAAGAGATAAAACAAATCTTATTATTAATCTTATTTAAATTTAAAATTATGTTAAAATCAATTTAAACCATTCATCTTAACAACTTTAAAACTATATGGTTATTTATTAAAGTAAGATTATTAAATTTATTGCCAAAAATTTCCAGGATATCACAAATGGATAAGCCTATATTAATCGCGGGCAACTTTAACCGGGTGAACAGTGACTTAAAGAACATGATCGATGTGGATTTCTGGTGTAAATCTACATTCGGTCTCAAGAGATAGAGTTTGAAATTATAAGATATAATAGCATCTAACCCGAGGATGTAAAATCTTTGGTAAATCAATACTGTTGTAATGGAGTTTCACCCCTTTACAAATCAAGTTGAGATTGGTGGGACCGCCGACTCATTATAAAGATCATTCGAAGTGGAGTTATGGGATACTCCAGAATTAAAAGAAGACAAACAGGTAGGGACATGAATGGATTTTGGAACCACGGGGAACGTTCCAAAATTCAAAGGAATCGAGTTAAAAAGAAAGTGATTCAAACTCGAATGAAAGTGATTCTGTAAATACATTTCCCATATATTCTAAGTTTTTCCTAAAACCAAAGCTCTATACCACATGTAACGTCCCCATATTTTCAACCATTTGCAACCACACATGTTGGATTTGAATTGCCCAAAATACCGCATTGTAAATAAAATTTAGAAAATCTCAGAATACACAGTAAATAAATAATCACAGATCACAGACATAGAGTAATAATAATGCAGCGAAAGTAAAAGAGATAATAGTTCATGAAGCTACTATATATATATATATATATATATATATATAAAAGATACATCAGAGTTAAACAAGATACAACAGAAGAGTAACAAGATACATCAGGTACAAATCAGAATACATCACTGGAATCACTGGATACAGAAAGCAAAAATAGATGGCTGGTTCTTCAAGAAAAGCTCCAACCCCGAAGGTGAGTCTTGAATGCTGAATCACTCAGTCTGACCCGAGCATAAAGCAAAACACAAAACACTCGAGTCGGGACATAAATACTTATAAACTGTAAATCAACTCAAGTGAATAGTAACAGAAATGCATCAGTAACTTAAAGGATGCTTGGGACCTCCCATCCACTAAGGATCCATTAAACTATTTACTATGTAGTAATATTCGCTATTATAATAATGTCTACAGTAAAATAAACTTACTTTTTAATATTGTTAAGGGGTTACCCATATAGCCCTTAACACAAAATAATGCCAATAGTCTATAAAGTACCGTAATACCTCTTGATCGGGAGGCAACCAGAAATACCACATAGGTACGACACAAATAGAAACTCCTAGTAAAGCTTGGTATGGTAGATGACACGGCACACAAGGCAATGTAAGGGTAGATATACGAATTACACACACGAGCTGGTGGTAAACGTGGCAGCCACTACGCCCACCACGGAACACACTCCCAATCAATAATCGGACGTTGGCCATCAAATCAACCACAATTAAGAGTATAGTATCGAAGAGATGTGTCCGACTAGAGGAGCTACTCCTTTTGGCCCGAGATCGCTTATGTTTTAGGCACCTTAAGCCAACTCACAGGAGTCGGGTCAGCGTAGCATACCTCAAGAACGTCGCCACCATCCTACTACATTCTGGAATCTCCACCATGTACAAAGTTGTTAAAGTGGTTTTCGGAGTTGGCAGAGAGTATGACAACTTTCGATCCTGGTCTCTTTAACAGCCAATCGTTATTATAACGCCGTGGTCATTTCAAAATAGTTCATACTTCAAAATCAAATCATTTCATTTCCAAAGTATATTCAAATAAAAATAGTTTATCACTTCCATTTCAAACATATATTCACCTTTCAAAAATCATAATACTTTCAAAGTTATAACCTATTTTTCGAAACCAAAATACTTGAAATCGTTCACTTTGTAAATCATAACATTTCGAAATCATACATTTGAAATCATGAAACATTCCTTTAATTACAAATTTATTCAATTAAAACCAAATTTCCAATTAAATTAAATTCAAACCATCAGTTTCAATGCAATGTAGTTTTCCAACAAACCATTTCAATTCTTATAAATTTCAAATACAGATTTGATTAATAAAATAAACTATTCAATTTTTAATATATTTAAAAGCTTTAACATACCATGTTTCAAAACTAAATTTTATAATTTCATATATCTCAGATTTAACTTCATTATTACTTAGTTTTGAAATATTCATTACATAAATCCAATACTTAAATACAAATATAACTTCAAATATTCATTTATTAATTTGATTAAAATCAAATATCATTCCAAATTCATATTCTTTATCAAAATAAAGATTATGTCATTCAAAACCATTTCAAAATCATTTCCTTTACAAATCCATTATAAATTTATTATCATTCTTTAATTCAAACATTCTATTTAAATATCATTTTAAAATCAGATATGTTATTCTATTATTATTTCAAATATCATTACAAAACACATTTCAAAATTTCATTCAACAGTTCATTTATCTCATTACATTTCATTCCATTTAACACATAACCAAGTAAACCTTATTTAAATTCAAATTTAAATATTAAAATATATATTCAAACTCCTGAAATTTCACATACAATCAATTCCAAAAGTTAAATCATTTAACACTTTAAAATATAACTCAAATAGTGTTAAAATGTAACAACTAGGTATTTCAACCATTCGCATCCATTATAAGTGTATAGGTAGACACTCATGCCGGAATTGAATTGCTCAAAATACCGCGTTGTAAATAAAAATTTGGCAAATCTCAGAATATACAGTAAATAAAAATCACAGATCACAGACACAGAGTATATAAAAATGCAGCGGAAGAAAAAGAGATAGTAGTTCATGAAGCTACTATATAAATATGAGATACATCAGAGTTAAATAAGATACAACAGAAGAGTAACAGGATACATCAGGTACAAATCAGATACATCATTGAACCACTGGATACTGAAACAAAATAGATTGTTGGATCTTCAAGGAAAGCTCCAACGCCGAAGGTGAATCTAGAATGCTAACTCACTCAATCTGACCCGAGCGTAAAGCAAAATACAAAACCCTCGAGTCAGGACATAAATACTTATAAACTGTAAATCAACTCAAGTGAACAGAAACAAAATGCATCAGTAACATAAAGGATGCTTGGGTTCGCCCATCCTCTAAGGATCCGTTAAACTATTTACTATGTAGTAATATACGCTATATATGGTAGTGTCTAATCAGTAAAGTATAATCATATAGAAAATAGCGTTAAGGGGATGGTGAACCTTAACGCAGTCGGATCTTTAAAACCAAAATCGTAGTGGGCTCGATATAAGGATATGACACGGCACGCGAGGCAATGCCAGGGGGATACACCGTTTGCACTCCCGGACCGGTGGTGACGGCAAGCCAGCAGCTTCCGCCCACCTCGAACAATACCCCCGAATCAAAGTGGCGCCACCGAATCGAATCACAACAGTAATAGAATAGTTTCGGATGGAGCGTGCTCGATGAAAGGGTGCGGCCCTTTGTGTCGCCCGATATAGCTCCTGTTTTAGTCATATATGCCAACTCACGGGAGTTGGGTCCACGTAATATACCTCGAGAACGTTGCCACCATCCTACTTCATTCTGGAATCTCCACCGCGTACACAGTTGTTAAAGTGGTTTTCGGTATTGTCCGGCTATAAGACAATATCCGATCCCGGTCTCTTTAACAACCAATCGTTATTATAACCCGTAGTTATAACTTTGAAACATATTTTATACTTCAAAATAAATTATCATTCCAACCCAAATCTTTATCAAAAATAAAGATTAAATCATTTCCAAACCATTTCAAATATATCCTCATACCATATCTTTCAATTCAAATATTTATCAAAGTAAATATCAAGTTATTTCTAACCATTTTTATTATCAAAACATTTTAATATCAAAATGTCATATCTTTCAAAACTTCATTTCAAATCATTTTAATATACCAAATTATCATATCTTTTCGAAACCACATTTCAATCATTTAATATATCAAAATATCGTATCTTTAAAATCCTTTAAGTTCAAAGATAACATTCATTCATTTCGATTCAACCCACTCTTTAAATGATTTATATTTCAACGATTTAATTCAATTAAAATCATTTTAAAAGTGTAATTATTATACTTTCAAGTCCAGTATTCAATTTTCAAAGTTCCAAACCATTCTGAGTTCGTTTGCTAAGTCAAAAACCATAATTATTACAATTTCAGCATTTCACAGCACATAAAAAAAGCTATTACAAGTTATACATGAAAACACTTTGATTCAGCAAAGACAGCATTTAAAACTGCTGTTTAAACTCAGTTTTTAGTTGAATTATAGTTCAAAACAGAAAAGACAGCATTTCAGAAGTGCTGCGGTAGTTCAGATTTCAAAACAAAGGTTTTAGTTGATTTCAGCAAAGATTGCAGACCACTATGGCATTTCCAGAGAATGCTATAAGAGACCTGAGTTCAATATTAGCCTATAAGTTCAACTGCAACAACTACAACATTTCAGACCTGCTGTAATAGCTCATTTTTCACAGTTTTAGTTCAATTCAGAAACCATAGCATTTCTGAATGCCGTTAAGAGTAAATTCTAGGTTTTGTCGTATTTCCAGTAATTAAATAACTTTAATTCAAAACAAATAAACATTTTAGAAAATTCATTTTTAACATTTAAATGTTCATTAACATATCATTTTTTACATATTATTTTTATACAATAAATTTCATATAACTAAGTCCAATTTCAACAATTTACCAAATAAATTCAAGTGTAAAAGTTTCCAATTCTTCACATTTCGACAAATAAACTTAACACTTATATTTTATTTTCATTTGACAAAAATTTAACCAAATTTCCTATTTTTATTTAATTAACTTAAACCTTTAATTAAAACCGAATTCACCTTTTCCAATCAAGTTATATCTTAAAATTTCACCTTCAACAGTCGTTTATTCAGCCACTTAAATTCATAGAAAAGTTCGATAATACTTTAATAAATCATCTAAATTAAGATTTAAATCAAAAATCATATTTACCAATTTCCAAATACAATTAAAGTCCATTTTATTTATATAGCTTAAACATCATTTTAACTAAAATTCCACATTCCAAACTTAGGGCATATTTCACAAATCAAATTTTAACCATTCATAAATTACATTTTTAACACATAGAAAAATCACAATTTATTTATTTAAAACATTTCACAATCCATTTGAATCAAATTTCATAAATTTATACTTTAAAAATACTTAAAAATATTCAAAACACTTTATAGAATAACCACGGGTCTGTATATAGTTTTCTAACCTAGGTCAAGTGATACGGATATGTATCATTTCAATCCGCAGTTTAAAAAGAAAAATCCGGGTTCTATCATTTCAAATCCGCAATCCCAAGTCAAAATGAAAAATAAAAAAAACCATTCAGGCCTGTCATTTCAGTCCGTAATGATTTTATTCTAACAGGGAACTTGCAGTGTGATCATATACAGAAATAATATAAACAATGTCAATATCGTAATATACAGTCATATATCAGATGTCAGGTTAAAATTAACAGTTTTAACATGGTGATAACATGGCATAACATATCATATGATTCTCATTAACTTGCATAAACATTTTTATTACTAAATACTTGTCATCAATTCACTTTCCATAAGTATAAATGTCAGAGTGAGAAAGACTCACATTTTTCAAAGCTAGAGACCAAAACAACATACAAGCACGACTCCAAAGGCACGACAAGCACAATTGCACGACTTTTGATTTGAGTTGAAAGATAGCCAAGATATGATTTTGTATCAACAACCCAAAACAAAACAAACAAGACAATATATAAACATTCAACATAAAATAACATTGAAACAATTTTGAAATACAAAGCAAAATGAACAAGATAGATTGGACCTTGCTTCAACACTTCAATGCTTGGCCTAAGGGACACTTATGCTTGGCTATTGTAACAACCCGGTATTTTGCATCAATTATAATCAACAATTTAAACGATTAATATTGACACAAACTTCTATTTGAAGTTTTTAAATTTTGAATTAAAATTGATTTATAAATTGATAAAAGAAATTTAGGACTTTAAATAAAAGTTTTATTTTTATTTTTATTTTTACTTACTTATTTGGCCTTATCCCCTCTTTAATTTCGAACCGGCCCCCCCTTTTTCTTTTTTTTCTTTTTTTCGTTTGCTAACCTAAAACCCGTTCCCCTCCCCCTTTATCCATTTTTCATTTCGTTCACCAACCCTAACCAAATCACGAAATAATGGCGACCGTTCCTTTCGTTCTCTCTCTGCTCTGGAAATTAGGGTTTCGATTCCGATGGTTGCTCGTCTCTTGTGGCGCTCGCGTTGCTTGCTTCGACATTCGGTTGCTCCTTTAATTCGTCGACACGGTGAGTGTTTCACTCACATCTAATTCCTATCTCGAGTTTACTAGTGCTCGAATTCGATGATTTTCGTTCGTATTTGATTGTTGAATTCGCCCCTTGATTTGTCGGCCATTCGACTCTGCATTTTTCTTTGAGTATTGACTTCGGTCATTGCTTGAACTATTTTGATTTCGGCATTGTTTTGATTTCGAACTGCAAATGATTTTGAGCATTTATGTTGGCATTGGTATTAACGTGAATTTTGTTTCTGCTTCAATTCGTTTATCAACTGCCTTCGGCTTGCGATAATGTTGGCTTCGGCTTCGGTTTGCGTCGCTGTCCACTTTTCATTCACTGGTTTTACTTGTAGGCTTCATGTGTATATATGTGCACAGGTTCATATTAAGCTGTTCTTTGATTTTGAACTATCACTCGATGTTGTCGTTGGGTTTCATCTCTGGAGTATGTATGCATTTCTGTCATACTTCTTGTACATTTGTTACTGAGTGATTTCTCACTAACTTCTAATTCAAAGTCGAATGCTCCTTGGTTAATTGATCTCCATGGCTTTGATTTTGGTTTGAATTATTGTTTTGTTAATGTTGATCCACTGCTTTGAGTCAATACATTAAGTACATGTATACGTATGCTTATATACATATATGGGATATGTGTACATGTCAGTTTGATAGAATAGGGCATGTGTGAAGAGCCTGCTGCAATGTATATGAGTTTGATTCATATTTATGCATTTTGCTGGGAGTTGCAATCCTGTTCAATCTTCGTACCTGTGTCACTGATGTCGGCTTGCCTTATTCCTTTCTCAGTCGAACTTTGGTTCATTTTACAATGTTATCCCCCATGTAATTTGCAGTTGCATTTTTGTATTGTACACAGCCTTGTGCACTTGCATTTGAGTTGCTGTTTTCAGTTCTGTGCACATTGTTGCATGCATTGAGTATTTGCATTCGTTACCTCTGAAGCTCGAGTTGCATTGTCTATAAGTTACATGGTTCATGTCATGTAGTTCTTGAATTTACACTGCATTCATGTCACTGGTTTTCTTGTTCAAAGACTGCTGTGTCACTTGATTCACTTCATGTTGTCTTTGATGTTGTTGAACTTGGTGACATGCATTTCTTCAAATCTGCCTTTAGTTGTATTCATTGTGTTGTGTCTAGACACATGTTTTATCACTTGAGCTTGCAGTAATGTATACTTGATGGCTTTTGCAGTCGAGTTGTATTCATGTACACTACTGTCTTGAACTTGGTCTCTGTTGCTATATCATTTCGAATTGCATTCATTTGCTATCACATTGTGTTCTGGTCATTCCTTTTGTTTGTTACTGCATTCCTATGCAGTTGCTGTAGCTTCGACTTTGCTCTGAATTGCTGTCCGCCCCTGGGTTGTGTGCTGTGGTGCCACATCAGTGGTGCTCTCACCTTCATTCGGTTGTGTCTTTGTGTTGTTACACTGCCACCATTCAAAAGTATTGTTGCATGGAGCTCTGTTGTATATTCGATTATTTGACTTTGTACACTCATGTAGTCCCTGTGCTGAACCGTAATTTATTTGGGTTTGACCTGGTGCCCGGTTGTGTTCATTATCACTGTTGTGGCAAGGCAGTGCACGCAATCGTGAACTGCAGCCACACGACATTGAGTTTTTTTTTGGGCACGACATCACTATAGTTGCAGGGCAGTGCACGCAAGCGTGAACTGCAGCCACACGGTATTTTGCATATTCCATATGCCGTAGTGGCGAGGCAGTGCACGCGTGCGTGTACTGCAGCCCTACTTGAATTAATATTTTAATTGATATTTCAATGGTTTGAACTGCTTGTTCATTTCAATTCAATATTCTGAATTGCATGATGATTTGGTTTAATTACTGTCGTCTATTCAGTATTTAATTATTATTGCTTCTGTGCATTAATAACTGAGTTTGAATTAGACTGACCCGAGTATTATTTTCTTTTGAATCTAATACTCGGGTCAGACCGAGTATTTCAGGTTGTAAATATTTTGCTTTGGGTTGCTGCTAAAGCTTTGAAGTTCTTTCATATCTTTTGGAGTAGTCGTCGTCATTTGTAGTAGTATGAAAAATTGTATAGGAAGATATGTATTCATGTATATTATAAACGTTAATGTACTTGTATATGTAACTTCTTGAGTCGACTGTGGTAGTTGTATCATATGTACCGTTTTATATGTATTGTATCAAATGTATTGTAACTGACATCAGTTATTGTATATATGAGACTTTCAGTTTTATTTGTGTTCCGCATTATATTATCTGTGTAATATTTTATATTTACTGTTCTAAACTATTACGAACCATCGTAGTTCGTTTTATACTGGTATTGGGGTATGTCGATGGGAGAGAATAAATCAGAGATGACAAAAAAAATGAAAGAATATTTATGTTATATCACTCCTATCGAGATACCCAATACTAGTGTAAGGCCTAACTATTGATGGCCGCTCCTCAACAGCCTTATTCTCCGTGCTAGTTGACAGCACTACACCGTAGTGTTCTTGGCTAGCGTGGGTATAGAGGTGGGGCGTTACAGCTATGATGATGCTTTGGCTCAGGTATGACATCATATAGGTCAGGTTTAACATCATATAGGCAAGGCAACAAGTGGAGATGAAGGTGTAGTGGTGCAACATAAAGCATATATAGGGTCAAGGTTAAATAAGTTGAGTTTTTGTGACATTCTTGGATCGGCCATGGGCATGTGGTGGCTTGGCCATGCTTGTACAGGTCTGGACAGTAGCTGAAGCGGCGGCCAAAGATGGTGGAGTGGCTGGTGGTGGTGGATAAGGGGTGGCCAAAGCAAGATATGGAGGGTAAGTGATGATATGTGTGGTCTAGGCAATGTTTTAAGGAGTTTTGTGGAAGTTTTGTGGTGCTAGCTTCAATGGATGGGCACGGCTTGGTCATGGTCTGATTTCCAGAGGGTGTTGGGTGATGTGGAAGAGGGTGGGGGTCAGGTCAGAGGTGGTGGAGGTGGCTATGGTGGTGGTTAAGGTGGTGGTTGAAGGAGATGAGGCAAAGGTGGTCAAACTAGCATTGTTCAAGGGCATTGTTGCATTTTTTTGGAGTTTTGGCACCATGGTGGGCTCGGCCTTGGTCAAGACCAAAGGGGTAGCTGGTGATGATGGAAGGGAAGAGGTGTAGGAGGTGGTGGCCGTGGCTATGGAGGAGAGGCCAAGCAATACAAATGAGAAAACAAGGCAAAATATAAGAAAACAATGGAAAAAGAAGAGCAAAAAGAAGAGGAAAAGAGGAGCCATTACCAAACCTTTCTAGCCGTGAAAAATGAAGTGGAGAGGAATGTTTTCACGTGAAAATGAGGTAAGAAATACAAAGCTACAAAAAAGAAAGGACGGTCAAAGGAAATTAAATCTATTAATTGGAAACGAAACGGAAGAAGAAACGTTAAAACGGTTTTACGTTTCTTTGCTTTCAAACCTTTTTAACTTCCTATATATATATATTCATATACATCTTAAATAACTGAAAACACTTATAAATTTCAGTTAGAATTCGAAAATATAACATATAAACAAAATATTAATAATTAAATATTAATTAGATATGATTAAAATAAGAAAAATAGCACAGAAAGTGAAAACTTGACTTAAGAATTAGAAATAACTTCAATACACTTTGGAAAAATTTACTTTAATTTAAATACATGTAAAATGAATAAAATAAAGTAAAACACAGCAAATAAAAGTGAGTGCATAAAATAAATAAATAAATTTTAATTATATATAATTAAATTAAGAAAATGGCTTAAAATTGTAGACTGGGCTTTTAAAATTAGAAATAAATTCAAATGAACTTTAGAAAAATTATATTATCATTTTAAACATACTTAAAAGTCAAAAATACATAATATAACATATTATCACATATTAAAATAAAATATAACAAAGAAGAAGTAATTTATACAATTTAAAATAGTCATTGTTAAATAACCCTATATACGCACAATATTGTAAAGGGTATAACTTTCACAATTTACATCCGATTTCAACGAAACGCAAAGTGGTGTTCTTAGAATTTTATGTACTCTCGTAATAAAAGAAAAAAAATTAAAATTTTAAACTTTTAAAATTTTAAGTTAAAAGTCACAGTTTGACTATTTTGACCAAAATCAGCATTTCAGGCAAATATTCAACTTACACAAGTTTGTAATTATAACTCATATAAAGATCAAGATTATATTTAAATAATAAATTTAATCATTTCAAATAAGTAAAATAAGTTTTTAAATCAAAATATTACATTAAAAATAATTAAAATATACAATAAAATAATTACTAAATACATGGTTGTTACACTCTCCCCCACTCAAAACTTTTCATCCCCGAAAAGGAATAAGGTATGGAAGGGCACAGAAAAGATAGAGTGAAGTAGGATTAAGATAAGATGACAAGAAGATTGAAGTTATACCTGATAACTGTTGTTATAGGTAAGTTTAACAAGGTGGAGGTGATCTTTCCAAGATCCTCCAGAATCAAGAACACAAGCACGAAAAAGGTGGATTCAAAATGATTACCAAAGATCTATCAAGATTATAGAAAGATTTCTAAACAGAAAGATTATAGAAAGATGCCTATACCGGTCTATAGTAAGATAAGGATGATAAGGACAACCAAAAGATAGTTTGAAAAACAAAATAAGGAAATGAATTTGAAAGCATGGAGATTTCAACTTAAACAGAGAATAAATCTTTACACAAATTAAATAAATCTTAACTATCTCAAATTTCATTATCCTATTATCCAATTATCTTAAATTAACAATTTTTAGAACCATGGGTTTGAAAAATAATCATTTATTACACTCACATTGTACTTAATAAATTTTATTCTTCTTTATTCCTAATCAAAATTAAATTTATTCCTCTCAATATATTTATCACTCATGTTAAATATATTTACACTTTTTTTTATAACTACTTTCTTTTATTCTTAGTTCTTTTAACATCATTTTATTGTAAGTCATTCAATTACCCTTTATTATATTTACCTCTGTTAATCATTTTATAATTAAAATTTAAGTGTATAACATTTATTATAACCACTCAAATTTTATTTATAAAATCTTTTTATATCGTACATCATCCAATTACATTTTTAACTTCTGAAATTTTGGTATGTTATATTTGAATGCAATTGTATTATTCAAATAAAACTTTCCAATTCAATTATCTCAAGTTTGAATCATTTATCCAAATTTTTGATTTTCTTTTTACAATTGAAATTATTCTTTAAGCTAAAATTTTAGAATTAAATTTTCGATTACATTCAAACCATTTAGAGATAAGTAATAATATATACATAATATGTCAAATCAAATTTCAATCATATATCTATATATATACATATATATTATAAATCAAGTCATATTTCAGAAAATTCAAACCAAATTAAATTCCCCAAAACAAAGCTGTAGCAAGACTACAGAACAGTCTCTTAACTTCGAAACTCGAAAATGAACGTCGATGATGTCGCGATCATCACCGAAGTTATTTTCCAGCGACAAAGAGAAGAGCACAAATTTTAAACCTTTAAAATTCTTTGAAAGCAAATTCTATTCAAAATACTTTAAATAATATAACCCTTTAAAACTTTAAACCAAAGTTCGAAATAATCGGAATTTAAATCCTCAAATTCTTGTTTTAAATTCATTTCAGTTCCCAAATAAATTTATAAACAAATATTTATAGATCTATTTGTAGAACAATAAATGATAAATCAAGTATTATCATTTCAAATTATCAATTTAAATCATTTCATTAAGTTCCATAAATTTACTTATATATCAAAATTTATTTCATTAACCAATTTTATTTTATTTTTAAATATATTGTGTCCGTTTGTTCTGTCAAAGTGTTTTGGAAATCTTATCGATAGCGCTGATCAGACGTATCGATCAGAAACCCAACTCAACATCAACAACTCAAACAACACAATATATAAAACATTTTAATTTTAAATACTAGTTTACAAATACACTATACATGAATAGATTTTCAAAGAAGGATAGAGATTCAAATTTTTTATTAACACAAATCAAAGGAGATTATGATTTAAAAATAAGTTGGAAACAAGGATGACATGATTAAATAACAGAATAGGAAGATGGATAAGCTTATATAAATCACTGGCAACCTTAACCGGGTCAACCGTGACTTAAAGAATAAGATCAATGTTGATTTTTCTAGGGTAAATCTACATTCGATCTCAAGAGTTGAGTTTGAAATAACAAAAGATATTAACATCTAAACCAAGGATAGATAAGAATCTCAGGTGAATCGATGCTAATTGTAAAGGAGTTTTCCCCTTTTTTTTATTAAATTTGAAATTGGCGTGACCGCCGACTCACTAGAAAGATCATTCGAAGCGGAGTTATGGAATGCTCCAGAGTCAAAAGAAGATGAATAGTGAGGGATACGAATGGATTTTGGAACTGTAGGGAACGTTCCAAAATTCAAAGGTATCGAGTCAAAAGAAAAAGATTCAACTCGAATGAAAGTGATTCTGTAATTACATCTACTCCATATGCTGAGTTTTGCCTAGAGCTACCAAAGCTCTGATACCAACTGTAACAACCAGGTATTTTCGACCATTCGCATCCATTATAAATGTATAGGTAGACACTCATGCCAGAATTGAATTGCTCAAAATACCGCGTTGTAAATAAAAATTTGGCAAATCTTAGAATATACAGTAAATAAAAATCACAGATCACAGACACAGAGTATATAAAAATGCAGCGGAAGAAAAAGAGATAGTAGTTCATGAAGCTACTATATAAATATGAGATACATCAGAGTTAAATAAGATACAACGGAAGAGTAACAGGATACATCAGGTACAAATCAGATACATCACTGGACCACTGGATACTGAAACAAAATAGATTGCTGGATCTTCAAGGAAAGCTCCAACGCCGAAGGTGAATCTGGAATGCTAACTCACTCAATCTGACCCGAGCGTAAAGCAAAACACCAAACCCTCGAGTCAGGACATAAATACTTATAAACTGTAAATCAACTCAAGTGAACAGTAACAAAATACATCAGTAACTTAAAGGATGCTCGGGACCGCCCATCATCTAAGGATCCGTTAAACTATTTACTATGTAGTAATATACGCTTTATACGATAGTGTCTAATCAGTAAAGTATAATCATATGGAAAATAGCGTTAAGGGGATGGTGAACCTTAACGCGGTCGGATCTTTAAAACCAAAATCGTAGTGGGCTCGATATAAGGATATGACACGGCACGCGAGGCAATGCCAGGGTGGATACACCGTTTGCACTCCCGGACCGGTGGTGACGGCAAGCCAGCAGCTTCCGGCCACCTCGAACAATACCCCCGAATCAAAGTGGCGCCACCGAATCGAATCACAACAGTAATAGAATAGTTTCCGATGGAGCATGCTCGATGAAAGGGTGCGATCCTTTGTGTAGCCCGGTATAGCTCCTGTTTTAGTCATATATGCCAACTCACAGGAGTTGGGTCCACGTAATATACCTCGAGAACGTCGCCACCATCCTACTTCATTCTAGAATCTCCACCGCGTACACAGTTGTTAAAGTGGTTTTCGGTATTGTCCGGCTATAAGACAATATCCGATCCCGGTCTCTTTAACAACCGATCGTTATTATAACCCGTAGTTATAACTTTGAAACATATTTTATACTTCAAAATAAAATATCATTCCAACCCAAATCTTTATCAAAAATAAAGATTAAATCATTTCGAAACCATTTCAAATATATCATCATACCATATCTTTCAATTCAAATATTTATCAAAGTAAATATCAAGTCATTTCTAACCATTTTTATTATCAAAACATTTTAATATCAAAATGTCATATCTTTCAAAACTTCGTTTCAAATCATTTTAATATACCAAAATATCATATCTTTTCGAAACCACATTTCAATCATTTAATATATCAAAATAACACATCTTTAAAATCCTTTATATTCAAAGATAACATTTATTCATTTCGATTCAACCCACTCTTTAAATGATTTATATTTCAACGATTTAATTCAATTAAAATCATTTTAAAAGTGTAATTATTATACTTTCAAGTCCAGTATTCAATTTTCAAAGTTCCAAACCATTCTGAGTTCGTTTGCTAAGTCAAAAACCATAATTATTGCAATTTCAGCATTTCACAGCATATAAAAAAAGCTATTACAAGTTATACTTGAAAACACTTTGATTCAGCAAAGACAGCATTTAAAACTGCTGTTTAAACTCAGTTTTTAGTTGAATTATAGTTCAAAACAGAAAAGACAGCATTCCAGAAGTGCTGCGGTAGTTCAGATTTCAAAACAAAGGTTTTATTTGATTTCAACAAAGATTGCAGATCACTATGGCATTTCCAGAGAATGCTATAAGAGATCTGAGTTCAATATTAGCCTATAAGTTCAACTACAGCAACTACAACATTTCAGACTTCCTGTAATAGCTCATTTTTCACAGTTTCAGTTCAATTCAGAAACCATAGCATTTCTGAATGCCATTAAGAGTAAATTCTGGGTTTTGTTGTATTTCCAGTAATTAAATAACTTTAATTCAAAACAAATAAACATTTTAGAAAATTAACTTTTAACATTTAAATGTTCATTAACATATCATTTGACATATTATTTTTATACAATAAATTTCATATAACTAAGTCCAATTTCAACAATTTACCAAATAAATTCAAGTGTAAAAATTTCCAATTCTTCACGTTTCGACAAATAAACTTAACACTTATATTTTATTTTCATTTGACAAAAATTTAACCAAATTTCCTGTTTTTATTTAATTAACTTAAACCTTTAATTAAAACCAAATTCACCTTTTCCAATCAAGTTATATCTTAAAATTTCATTTTTCAACAGTCATTTATTCAACCACTTAAATTCATAGAAAAGTTCGATAATACTTTAATAAATCATCTAAATTAAGATTTAAATCAAAAATCATATTTACCAATTTCCAAATATAATTAAAGTCCATTTTATTTATATAGCTTAAACATCATTTTAACCAAAATTCCACATTCCAAACTTAGGGCATATTTCACAAATCAAATTTTAACCGTTCATAAATTACATTTTTAACACATAGAAAAATCACAATTTATTTATTTAAAACATTTCACAATCCATTTAAATCAAATTTCATAAATTTATATTTTAAAAATACTCAAAAATATTCAAAACACTTTATAGAATAACCACGGGTCTGTATATAGTTTTCTAACCTAGGTCAAGTGATACAGATATGTATCATTTCAATCCGCGGTTTAAAAAGAAAAATCCGGGTTCTATCATTTCAAACCCGCAATCCCAAGTCGCAATGAAAAATAAAAATAAAAAACCATTCAGGCCTATCATTTCAGTCCGTAATGATTTTATTCTACCAGGGAACTTGCAGTGTGATCATATACAGAAATAATATAAACAATGTCAATATCGTAATATACAGTCATATATCAGATGTCAGGTGAAAATTAACAGTTTTAACATGGTAATAACATGGCATAACATATCATATGATTCTCATGAACTTGCATAAACATTTTTATTACTAAATACTAGTCATCAATTCACTTTCCATAAGTATAAATGTCAGAGTGAGAAAGACTCACATTTTTCAAAGCTAGAGACCAAAACAACATACAAGCATGACTCCAAAGGCACGACAAGCACAATTGCATGACTTTTGATTTGAGTTGAAAGATAGCCAAGGTATGATTTTGTATCAACAACCCAAAAAAAAACAAACAAGACAATATATAAACATTCAACATAAAATAACATTGAAACAATTTTGAAATACAAAGCAAAATGAACAAGATAGATTGGATCTTGCTTCAACCACTTCAATGCTTGGCCTAAGGGACACTTATGCTTGGCTATGATGATGCTTTGGCTCAGGTATGACATCATATAGGTCAGGTTTAACATCATATAGGCAAGGCAACAAGGTGAGATGAAGGTGTAGTGGTGCAACATAAAGCATATATAGGGTCAAGGTTAAATAAGTTGAGTTTTTGTGACATTCTTGGATTGGCCATGGGCATGTGGTGGCTTGGGCATGCTTGTACAGGTCTGGACAGTAGCTGGAGCGGCGGCCAAAGATGGTGGAGTGGATGGTGGTGGTGGCTAAGGGGTGGCCAAAGCAAGATATGGAGGGTAGGTGATGATATGTGTGGTCTAGGCAATGTTTTAAGGAGTTTTATGGAAGTTTTGTGGTGCTAGCTTCAATGGATGGGCACGGATTGGTCATGGTCTGATTTCCAAAGGGTGTTGGGTGATGTGCCAGAGGGTGGAGGTCAGGTCAGAGGTGGTGGAGGTGGTTATGGTGGCGGTTAAGGTGGTGGTTGAAGGAGATGAGGCAAAGGTGGTCAAACTAGCATTGTTCAAGGGCATTGTTGCATTTTTTGGAGTTTTGGCACCATGGTGGGCTCGGCCTTGACCAGAGGGGTAGCTGGTGATGATGGAAGGGAAGAGGTGTAGGAGGTGGTGGCCATGGCTATGGAGGAGAGGCCAAGCAATACACATGAGAAAACAAGGCAAAATATAAGAAAACAATGGAAAAAGAAGAGCAAAAAGAAGAGGAAAAGAGAAGCCATTACCAAACCTTTCTAGCCGTGAAAAATGAAGTGGAGAGGAATGTTTTCACGTGAAAATGAGGTAAGAAATGCACAGCTACAAAAAAGAAAGGACGGTCAAAGGAAATTAAATCTATTAATTGGAAAAAAACGGAAGAAGAAACGTTAAAACAGTTTTACGTTTCTTTGCTTTCAAACCTTTTAAACTTCCTATATATATTCATATACATCTTAAATAACTGAAAACACTTGTAAATTTCAGTTAGAATTCAAAAATATAACAGATAAACAAAATATTAAAAATTAAATATTAATTAGATATGATTAAAATAAGAAAAATAGCACAGAAAGTGAAAACTTGACTTAAGAATTAGAAATAACTTCAATACACTTTGGAAAAATTTACTTTAATTTAAATACATGTAAAATGAATCAAATAAAGCAAAACACGAAAAATAAAAGTGAGTGCATAAAATAAATAAATAAATTTAATTATATATAATTAAATTAAGAAAATGGCTTAAAATTGTAGACTAGGCTTTTAAAATTAGAAATAAATTCAAATGAACTTTAGAAAAATTATATTATCATTTTAAAAATACTTAAAAGTCAAAATATACATAATATAACATATTATCACATATTAAAATAAAATATAACAAAGAAGAAGTAATTTATACAATTTAAAATAGTCATTGTTAAATAACCCTATATACGCACAATATTGTAAAGGGTATAACTTTCACAATTTACATCCGATTTCAACGAAACGCAAAGTGGTGTTCTTAGAATTTTATGTACTCTCATAATAAAAGAAAAAAAATTAAAATTTTAAACTTTTAAAATTTTAAGTTAAAAGTCATGGTTTGACTATTTTGACCAAAATCAGCATTTTAGGCAAATATTCAACTTACACAAGTTTGGAATTATAACTCATATAAAGATCAAGATTATATTTAAATAATAAATTTAATCATTTCAAATAAGTAAAATAAGTTTTTAAATCAAAATCTTACATTAAAAATAATTAAAATATACAATAAAATAATTACAAAATACAGGGTTGTTACATAAAATCTATAATATTTCAAAACTTTATCAAATTTCAGCAACGAAGGCATTTATAAAGTGCTATCGTAGCTTATAGTTTCCCAAATAGTTTTGTTCAGGAACAACGACATTTATAAAATGTCATAATATATATTTAGTTAATTCAAACATAGTTAAATTCAAAAACAATAGCACTTAAAAATTCTGTCGTAAGACCACAGCAATTTTGAAATGCTATTGATAAAATTCCAGATCTTATTATAACTTCATGAACATTAATACTCCAAATAATTGTTATTTTAGACTTATAAATCATATTTCGAAACTTCAAAATTTCAAATTTAAATAATTTAACATATGATTTGTCATAACAAAATTTTAAATCAAATATCCAATTTAAACTCAAATTCATTTGATAAGTCAAAATTTACTGTTTTGTTAACTCATAAATTAAATAAAACTTAACACTTTACTTCAAATATCATTTCAAACTTTAAATTTAATTTTCAGTATTTCTTACATTTTTCAAATAAAAATTTAAAGTCAAAAATCACATTTACTTCAAATTTACATACTTAAATTCACAATTCAAATCTTAGTATTAAGCTTTCTTAAAACAATAAAATATATATTTTAAATAAAATTTCATATTTTTAAAAATACATATCTCAAGAAAAAACATTTAAAATATACCACAGGGTCTGTATATAATTTTCTAGCCTAGGTCAACTGATACGATTATGTATCATTTCAATCCGTAGTTTACAAAGAAAACCCGGGTTCTATCATTTCAAACCCGCAATCCCAAGTCAAATAAAAATACAATAAAAGTCACTCGAGCTAATCATTTCAGCCCATAATGGTTTTTTCTTATTCTAAAGTCTATTCGGTTACGTACCATTTCAACCCATAGTGTAACAACCCGCATATTTATCGGTTGTATATTTAAATATTTTATTTAAATATGACGTCATTTGTCGGATTATGGTCCGAAAAGTTACTTTATGCAAACGGTCAAATTGGATCTCGAAACCACTTCCATTGAGTTCAAAACGTCGTTTGCGATCTTTTTGAGTATAATCTTTGATATGTTTGGAGTAAGTTGAATTTTTCTACTTTTTCTATTTGGGCTTTAGCTTTGGGTTCAGCCCCAAACCCCACTTAACCCTCTAACTCAGCCCATCTCCTCTCATTCATTCATTCCTACTCCTCTTCACTTCTAAACTCAAGCTCCAACTGTAATGGGGAAAAGGAAGAGGAAATAGAAACTCCCAAGCCCTAGTTGCTCTTGAAAATCCAAATTCTTGCTCCAAATTCAAAGAGAAGGATAGGTAAGCCTCTTCTCCATCTTCTCCATCTCTTCTCCTCTTCAATTTTAGAAAATATCCTAAACCTAATTTAGGAAAATATGTGTTTTATTCTTAGATTGAAGCTTGTTGAGTAAGAGTAGAGAGTGGTTGGCCTTGTTCCTTTGCAATTGAGCTTCTTCTTCTTGTTCTTGAGTTAAAAATGTGAGTTTTTGGAACTCACATCTAAGCTATTGCTTTTGTTAAGGTTAGGTATGAATTACTAACCTCTATTCATGTCTATTACATTGGATTTGGATCGATTGGTTTCGATATATTTTGGCCACTTTGGCCTAGGCAAATTGTTGCCCAGACCAGGTGACCAGACGTCTGGTAACAAAGCTATGACGTCTGGTTTGTACCTGGAGTGAAAAATATAAACATACGGCAATTGAAAGAAAGTCAGAAACCACTCTCAGATGTCTGACCCTCATTTCAGACGTATGAATGGTTTCAGACGTCTGGTTCGCAAAATCAGACGTCTGGTCTGTTTTGCTGGGATTTTCCAGAAGACGAAACCAGACGTCTGAATGCACCCTACAGACGTCTGGAATCCCCTGTTTTGCCTAATTTGCCTATTTTAGATAATTTTGAGTTAATTTCCAACTTTTATCGATTCGTGTTGATTCCAATTAGTTGTTATTGCATATTTGACTTTGATGACTTGCTTTTGACTTCATTCACGGGTTTTATAAATAATCTCTCTAAATCGTATTAAAACCTCCCTTCTCCAATTTATAAATCCTATTTAAAACACACACTTTCGCACGTCGAGCGAAGTGGAAGGATGATTAAATGGTTGGGCAAAACACGGACCATGAATCTGTGCGTTTATCCTTTCGATTAATCCCCAACCTATTCAATTGATCGTTTTGACCTTCGGGTTTTGTTTACCGATGATATGAGGTAAATTTGTACTACTTTGAGTGTGAAAGTGACTGACGGATAGTAAACCGTTTAGTGCGAACGAGTGGTTATGGGACATACGTTAACACTTTTTGGATTCCTTTTCGAGAGTTGTGACACATTCCGCCAGTTAGTGGTGTCCAGTATTGGGTCTTTGACCTTCACCACTACGGTTTGTTGCCTCTGGGATAGTGTCTTCGGACTGTCTCCCTAGGTTTGTTGCCTTCGGGTATGTTGCCTTCGGGTGTGTGCCTTCGGGTTTGTTGCCCTATATAGTTTCGCTCTGATGTTGGCCTTATGTGCCGCATGGATGATACTTGGGTTTGGAGTCTTCGGGCTCATGGATCCTTGTTTGTACAGTACTGAGCTCGAGCAATTTTATGATGTTTCATTGATATGTATATTCCCTTGGTATCGCCCTTCGGTGTTGGTCTTTTTGAGCCGCATGGAGAATAGCGGTTACCTTGTGGAACTTGTATACCTTATTGGTATTTGTTATTTGCCTTTTTGGCTTGATTTGGGATATTTGTGTCCTTTGTTTCTATATGTTGCCGATGATATGAGGCTTGTTATCATATGACTCATCTTTTGTTCGATGATTGTGTTATCTCCTTTAGAGATATTTGTTATGCTTTGAAACCTTGCAGGTTTATTATTGTTCAGTTTATCTAACTGATTTGTTATCTAGACTGACCCGTGTATTTTATACTCGGGTCAGACCGAGATGTTTCAGGTTAGGTGCTTTGGACTTAGCCTCTTTTGCTTCCGCATGGACTATTCCGCTGACTCCTTTTTGTCTTAGCTTTTTGTGTAGTCCTTTCTGTTATAACTCTGATATGTATTCTATTGACTCGTCTGTATATCGTGGTTTGCTATACCACTTGACATGTATTATTTTGTATACTCTGCTTTGTATCAGTATATGTGTGTATACGATGGGTTACTGTTCTGTGATGCATATTGCATTTGAGTTGTTATATTATGTTCTGATAGATCCTCTAGCCACCTATGGTTTTGTTTTAAGTATTCATTGGATATGTCGATCTGCTTTGTAAGGCAATTGTCGATGTATTCAATAGATAATTAAAGCAAGGCCATAGATGGTCGCTCCTAAACAGCCTTATTCTCCGTGTTAGCAGACGGTATTATCTATTAATACTCTTTGCTAGCGTGGGTATAGAGGTGGGGCGTCATAGCTTTGGTATCAGAGCTGCGTTCAGAACAAAATATGATAAACACAGAATAGAAGCACATACTAGGATACATTAGAGTGTAACAAGTGTTACAAATCCTTGAATCTTCGCGTCTCTATTCCTTCCGTGTTTTTTGGGTAGATAGAATTTGGGAATACGTCCAGGAATGTATTTTTATTCCGTAGTATTCCGTATTGAAATATCTACCTTGTGGTTAATCCTTATCTTCTTTAACTTTCAGCTTATGGCTGGAAGAGGCAGAGGACGACGTTCGGATGCTGGGCAATCCAATGGCTCACATCCGGATGGCGTTTATATGTCAGCCGATCAGTTTATGGAGTTGATTAGGAGCCTTCAGCCTCCGGCTCCTACTTGTATATCTCCACCTCGCAAGTCTACCTTTGCACGATTATGCAGTGATTTTTCTCATCTTGGAGGAAAGCCGTTTAAAGGCTCCGAGTCTGTTCTTGAAGTCCAAGCTTGGATTCGCACGTGCGAACGTATCTTCTCTAGAATGGATATTTCTGATCATGATAGAGTTCTTGTAACTTCTAGCTTATTGCAAGAGCGTGCCCTTGATTGGTACGAGCTTCTTGTAGCCGAAATTGATGAGTCTGCTCTTTCTTGGACTCAGTTTCGGGAGCGATTCGAACTCAAGTTCGTTCCTGGATCTGAGAAAGTTTTATTGACCCGTTGCTTCCTTGAGTTGAAGCAAGGGGAGTCTTCCGTTTCTGAATATGTTGCATCTTTCGAGGCCATATCTAAGTATGGTCTTAAATTCATTAAAACATCCTATAGGAAGAATTTGAAGTTTGTTTCTAGTCTTAAGAAATATCTTAAGAAATCTTTGATGCTTGAGCTTAAGCTTTCTTTTGAGGAGTTAGTTGATTTTGCACTGCATCTCGAAACCATCGAGAGGGAGTGTGATAGTGATGATGATGTTGAGGTTCGCAAGAACCCCGACAAAAAGCAGTCTCCATTGGATGAGCCGGAATTTTTCCCTTCCAAGATGAAAAAGCCCGATGAATCTGATTCTCAGTCTCAGTCTGCTGGAACACTTTCCATTCGGGAGTGTTTCAATTGTGGTTCTCCTGATCATATGATTCGAGCTTGTCCTAAGCCTCTCTTCTGCCGTTATTGCAAGAAGGAAGGTCATCGTAGTTCCACTTGTCCCATTGCTCCGAATAATTCTCCATCTGGCAAGTTAAATGTAACAGATGCTTCTGGAGGTTCTTCTCAGGGATAAGGTATGTCTCCATCTATTTTGGAAATCTCTATTTTTCTTTGTGATCTCGATTTCCAATTTGATGGCATCATTTTATTCTTTAAGCCCTCATGATGAGGAAAGTGTTGTTTCCCTAATTCTTGTAGTTTGAGAATTTTCTGGTATTTTTGGTCTTGTCTTAGTGTTATTACCTAAGCAATTTTTTGAGTAGTGTTAAGGTCTTTTTAGCTCGACCTTACCACCGGTTTTCATTTGGCTACGAGTTGCGAAAGTTAGGATTCCACTTACCACATTCCGCACTCGTTGTGATTCTTATGAATGATTTGTTATGTCATTCAGTTGTCTAGCTCATTTCATCCATTTTATGAATCGAGTATTCTGCGAATATCTTAATGATTCCACTTTTAGTATTTTATTGGTTTTGGATGGAAATTAGCAATTTAAAATTTTTGCAAATCTTTTTCATAAGATTTATTTATAAGTATAAATGGGATTTTTGTTCTTAAAACGAACAAAGTGAATTTTTAAAAGTTTTTAGAAACACGTTCATCTTATAAAAGATGGTTTTGTGATTGTATTGCCCATTGAGTGCTTTAAGAATTCTGGTCGATGCGCTTGATCAACGTTATCGATAGGAATCTCCTAAACGCTTTGATGAGACAATTTGACACAATAAATTGATTTGGAAAAAGAAAATTTTTCTCGAAATATGATTTCATGAAGTTAATTGAAATTTTGAAGCTTTAGCTTTTTGGTAAAGAATTTTATTTGAAAGTTTTAGCTTTTAAGAAAAAAGATTATGTGAAAGGACTCTTTTCCGGTACTCTTATCTTGGGATTCCCGAAGGGAACCAAGACTTTATCTTTTGTACCAATACTAGTCGTGTTGGTTTGGATGTCGTTCTCTTGCAAAAGAAAACGTGCTATCACTTGTGCTTCTAAATCGCTAAAGCCGATAGAGACTAGGTATGCCACTCATGATCTAGTGCTCGCGGCTATTGTTTCCGCTTTTTGTTTTTGGGCATCAGTGTTTTTGGGATGAGAAATTCGTTCCCTACCCCAATCATAAATTCTTTAAATGTTTATTTTCTCATATGGAACTTAGTGTTGGTTCGAGTTCCTTGCATCTTATGATTTTGACATTCTTTTTATTCCCGAAGGGGGGATCGTGTTGCCAATGCATTTAGTTGTAAGCAGCAAGTGATTGTTTCTTTGTTGATGTCCGAATGGAATGGTCTTTTTACCAAGTTCATCGGACGTTTTGTTGTACTTCATTTTGTTGAGCTTTGGTTCATTTGACGTATTGTTTGTACCACGTCAGTGTTCCAAATTATTTTGAGCTTAGGAACCCATAGAATTCTCCGAGCAATCAAGTTCGGACTTATCTTTTCGTGCACTTTATGGTGAACTTCTTATTCTGTTATTCTTATGTGTTGATATATTTTGGTTGTTACTCTTTATTTTCTTCTTAAGAATTGCGAGGACGCAATTTATT
Source organism: Allium cepa (assembly GCA_030765085.1). NCBI lineage: Eukaryota > Viridiplantae > Streptophyta > Magnoliopsida > Asparagales > Amaryllidaceae > Allium > Allium cepa. The sequence goes on from CM060930.1 coordinate 59,841,654, forward strand.
TAGGGAGGGGAGTCTGTAACAACCCGCATATTTATCGGTTGTATATTTAAATATTTTATTTAAATATGACGTCGTTTGTCGGATTATGGTCCGAAAAGTTACTTTCTGCAAAAGGTCGAATTGGAGCTTGAAACCACTTCCATTGAGTTCAAAACATCGTTTGCGATCTTTTTGAGTATAATCTTTGATATGTTTGGAGTAAGTTGAATTTTGCTACTTTTTCTAGTTGGGCTTTAGCTTTGGGTTCAGCCCCAAACCCCACTTAACCCTCTAACTCAGCCCATCTCCTCTCATTCATTCATTCTTACTCCTCTTCACTTCTAAACTCAAGCTCCAACTGTAATGTGGGAAAGGAAGAGGAAATAGAAACTCCCAAGCCCTAGTTGCTCTTGATAATCCAAATTCTTGCTCCAAATTCAAAGAGAAGGATAGGTAAGCCTCTTCTCCATCTTCTCCATCTCTTCTCCTCTTCAATTTCATAAAATATCCTAAACCTAATTTAGGTAAATATGTTTTTTATTCTTAGATTGAAGCTTGTTGAGTAAGAGTAGAGAGTGGTTGGCCTTGTTCCTTTGCAATTGAGCTTCTTCTTCTTGTTCTTGAGTTAAAAAGGTGAGTTTTTGGAACTCACATCTAAGCTATTGCTTTTGTTAAGGTTAGGTATGAATTACTAACCTCTATTCATGTCTATTACATTGGATTCGGATCGATTGGTTTCGATATATTTTGGCCACTTTGGCCTAGGCAAATTGTTGCCCAGACCAGGTGACCAAACGTCTGGTAACAAAGCTCAGACGTCTGGTTTGTACCTGGAGTGAAAAATATAAACATACGGCAGTTGAAAGAAAGTCAGAAACCACTCTCAGACGTCTGACCCTCAATTTCAGACGTCTGAATGGTTTCAGACGTCTGGTTCGCAAAATCAGACGTCTGGTCTGTTTTGCTGGGATTTTCCAAAAGACGAAACCAGACGTCTGAATGCACCCTACAAACGTCTGGAATCCCCTGTTTTGGCTAATTTGCCTATTTTGGCTAATTTTGAGTTAATTTCCAACTTTTATCGATTCGTGTTGATTCCAATTAGTTGTTATTGCATATTTAACTTTGATGACTTGCTTTTGACTTCATTCATGGGTTTTATGAATAATCTCTCTAAATCATATTAAAAGCTCCCTTCTCCAATTTATAAATCCTATTTAAAACACACACTTTCGCACGTCGAGCGAAGTGGAAGGATTATTAATTGGTTGGGCAAAACACGGACCATGAATCTGTGCGTTTATCCTTCCGATTAATCCCCAACCTATTCAATTGATCGTTTTGACCTTCGGGTTTAGTTTACCGATGATATGAGGTAAATTTGTACTGCTTTGAGTGTGAAAGTGACTGACGGATAGTAAACCGTTTAGTGCGAACGAGTGGTTATGGGACATACGTTAACACTTTTTGGATTCCTTTTCGAGAGTTGTGACACATTCCGCCAGTTAGTGGTGTCCAGTATTGGGTCTTTGACCTTCACCACTACGGTTTGTTGCCTCTGGGATAGTGTCTTCGGACTGTCTCCCTAGGTTTGTTGCCTTCGGGTATGTTGCCTTCGGGTGTGTGCCTTCGGGTTTGTTGCCCTATATAGTTTCGCTCTGATGTTGGCCTTATGTGCCGCATGGATGATACTTGGGTTTGGAGTCTTCGGGCTCATGGATCCTTGTTTGTACAGTACTGAGCTCGAGCAATTTTATGATGTTTCATTGATATGTATATTCCCTTGGTATCGCCCTTCGGTGTTGGTCTTTTTGAGCCGCATGGAGAATAGCGGTTACCTTGTGGAACTTGTATACCTTATTGGTATTTGTTATTTGCCTTTTTGGCTTGATTTGGGATATTTGTGTCCTTTGTTTCTATATGTTGCCGATGATATGAGGCTTGTTATCATATGACTCATCTTTTGTTCGATGATTGTGTTATCTCCTTTAGAGATATTTGTTATGCTTTGAAACCTTGCAGGTTTATTATTGTTCAGTTTATCTAACTGATTTGTTATCTAGACTGACCCGTGTATTTTATACTCGGGTCAGACCGAGATGTTTCAGGTTAGGTGCTTTGGACTTAGCCTCTTTTGCTTCCGCATGGACTATTCCGCTGACTCCTTTTTGTCTTAGCTTTTTGTGTAGTCCTTTCTGTTATAACTCTGATATGTATTCTATTGACTCGTCTGTATATCGTGGTTTGCTATACCACTTGACATGTATTATTTTGTATACTCTGCTTTGTATCAGTATATGTGTGTATATGATGGTTTACTGTTCTGTGATGCATATTGCATTTGAGTTGTTATATTCTGTTCTAATAGATCCTCTAGCCACCTATAGTTTTGTTTTAAGTATTCATTGGATATGTCGATCTGCTTGGTAAGACAATTGTCGATGTATTCAATAGATAATTAAAGCAAGGCCATAGATGGCCGCTCCTAAACAGCCTTATTCTCCGTGTTAGCAGACGGTATTATCTATTAATACTCTTTGCTAGCGTGGGTATAGAGGTGGGGCGTCACACATAGTGATTCTATTCTAATAGGGAACTTGTAGTGTGAACATATTCATACACAATATAAACAATTATACTAACATGTCAATGTCACAATATACTGTCATATATCATATGTCAGGTGATAATTAACAAAGTTAACATGGTAATGACATGAAATAACATATCATATAATCATCATTAACTTGGATAACATTTTAATTACTAATCACTTGTCATCCATTTACGATTTCATAAGTAAAAACGTCAGAGTGAGGACTCACTTTTATCAAAGCTAGAGACCACTACGACACACAAGAACGATTCCAAAGGCACGACAAGCACGATACAACATGACTTTTGATTCAAGTGAGCAGAGAGCCAAGATGTTTATCTCGTATACAACAATTGAACAAGATAATATAAACATATGAATTCAATACAAAATACATTAAAACAATTGGAATTTAAAATTAACAAAGAATAAAATGGTTTGACCTTGCTTTAACCATTCAAGTGCTCGACCTAGGTGAAACATATGCTCGGGCATAGTGATGTTTTTTTTGTGGTAAATGGCTCGTGTATGGATCAATATAACACGGCTACAAGGAGATGATAATGGTATGTAACGAACCGTAAATTTCGATAACTAAATTGGTTAGTTTAATTAGAGTTTTGTAATTAAATTTAGAAAGAAATAAAAAAATTAATTTTTAATTAAATGAATGTTAAGAATGAATTATAGCAATGGTTATTAAAACTAATTATTGACAATTGAAGTGAAATCACAATAATAATGAAATAGTGTAAATTGTTGAACTTGGGAATAAAATAGAAAATGAGTAAATAAAAGTAAGTGTTGAATGTTAACTCCGTTTAGGCAACGAGTCAAGGTCTGGGCCGACTCACGACTTAAAGTTCTTAACGGTTCTGAAGGCAACCGACTCAAGATGCAACCGACTCAACAGGCTACCGACTCAAGAAGCTACCGACTCAGGAAGCAACCGACTCAACAGGCTACCGACTCAAGAAGCTACCGACTCAGGAAGCTACCGACTCAACAAGCTAACGAGTTAAAACTTAAGGCGACTTAGAGGAGTGGAGCGACTCAAGGGATTAACGGTGTATGGGATAGACCGACTCAAGTTCTCTAACGACTCAATGACCTAAGGTGTCAAATGACCTAACCGACCTACGACCTATGGTAAGTCGTTCACGACTTAGCTTGAGTCGTCCACGACATAAAGCTACTAGGTACAAATCCAACGCCACCTCATCTTGGACTACGACCTATTAACTCGTAGACGAGTTAGGACTTGTGCTATATACGGAGGACCGGAGACGCTCTGATACGAAGTCTGGGCTCAATCAGTTGAGTCGCCTACGACATACGACTCATCCTGAGTCGGTCACGACTTACGACTCATCTTGAGTCGGTCACGACTCATGACTTAGCAACTTCAGCCTAGAAATTTGCCTATAAATACATGACCACATCGAGCATTAAAGGGACTTTTGGCTGATTCTCTTCAAGCGCCGTTACTCTGCTGCATTCCAAACCAATTCAACAGTTAAAGCTCTCAAGACACGAAGAACGCTACAAACTTGAGAAAAGATCACACACATCCAACATGGATTTGAAGACTCTAATCTTCATTGAAGTTTAAGCTACTTGTTCCAAGTGACTTGTAATTCAAAGTGTATTGTACTTGGAAAGAATTGTATCAGCTTGTAACGAGATCATCAATAAAAGTACTTAAAGTGGACGTAGGCTATACCATTAAGCCGAACCACTATAAAATTGTTGTTGTTTTCTGCTTTTCCGTTATCATCTGCTTGTAATCTGTTCCCGAGTTATCGGGTGGTGCTTTCACAACTATAACTCATACACTGGGGTGTTAGCGTTAACATTTTTGGTGCTTTCACTGAGAATTGAACTCAGGCGAGTTGCCATCATTGCTTCACAGAGATTTGTAGAGAGAACTTCCTTGAAAACCAGAAGTCTATCCGAGATTATGGCTCCTGGAAGGAAGAGTAGATCTGTCAGATCTGGGAATATTCAAGAGGGAACTTCCGCTTTCCCCATATCGAATCAAGCCACTCCAGCTGTCGGAGTTACAAAGGCAGAGCTGGATGCTGCAATTTTAGGGCTGAACCAACAGATCAATGCCCAAAATGCACAACTCGAGGCTCAAAATGCCCAGAATGCCCTAATTCTAAATAGGTTGAACGATCTGCTTGGGGCAAATCGTCAACCAGCGGGTAATGAGAGGAATTTTGCTGGCAACCTTCATGATGCTGAAGAAAGAAATGCTCCTGAAAGGGCTGCTAGCCCCTTTGAACAAACACTTCCAGAGGTTGGTGGATCTAGAACTCGACATGATGAGGAGTATCTTTCTGGAATAGTCCGACAAATTATGAAAGAGAGTATGCAGAGGGTTGAAGACGAGAAAGAATGGGGTTTCGCCCCAAGTAAGACTCCATTTACTGAGAAAATCATAAAGGCTGAATTCCTAAGGAAGTTTGTCCCTCCAACCATTCCAGCTTATAAGGGGACAAGTGATCCGAATGAATTCCTATACAAATATGATTGGCACATGACAGGTGCCAGAGCCTCTGATGAAATAAAGTGCCGATATTTCCCTATGCATCTCGAAGGCGTAGCTCTGCTTTGGTTCACCAAGCTGCCCGTCCGATCTATCGATCAGTTTTCTGACTTGACCCGGAAGTTCAAGGAGTAGTTCAGACTATATGCCTCAAAAGCCAAAGATATCATTTCACTGTCAAGTTTGGAGCAGAGTCCAGGAGAGACTATCAGATCTTTCTTAAACCGCTTTAATATAGCGTTAGCTGAGGTGGACAATGCAGAACCGCGAATGATATTGACTTATCTGATGAAGGGTATTGACCAGTCGAGCGAATTTGGGAAATGGCTAAACATGAAGGAACCAAATTCCCTTGAAAAATTCTATAAAAAGCAGATGAATTCATACGCTTAGAAAGCCGTCCCGTACCGGTAAAAGCAGTGTTGGAAAAAGCTGAAGATAACACTGTTGCTCCACGCAAGAATGAATCTGTAGGGCAAAAAAGGGAAAATAACAATGGGAAGAAGCAGAGTAATCTGAAGAGGCCCTGATCCTTCAAGCCATCAGAGTATACTCCTTTATCAGATACGCCGGAGCGTATCTACCTTGCCATTAAAGATTCTGTTGACTTTCCTAAACCTCCTCCTCTAAGGACCGGAAAAAAAGCTATACAGAGTGGGAAGTTCTGCCGCTTCCATAATCAACCCGGTCACGAGACCGACGAATGCCGCCAGTTGAAAAATCTGATTGAAGAGTTGCTAAGGGAAAACAAACTGCAGCAATTTGTGAAAAAGAATAGCAACAATCCTGCTTCATCTAGTCAGGGGCAACAGGATCCTACTCAACAGCCTAGGACGATTGAGAAGGCTGCAGGGCATGAATCTGGAAGGCCCATTATTAATGTCATTACAGGAGGACCTCACCCAGCAGGCAGAAGCTGGGGTGAGATGGAAAGGTATACCCGAGCTCTAAAGTATGTACCGACCAAGGAAGATGTATTTATTTTGGAAGGTGCTACGCCCTTGAAGCAACAAAGAACTTTCGATGATGATATTGTGTTCAGAGCTAGGGATTCCGTAGGTATTGAAGCTCCAACCTTGGATCCTCTAGTCATCTCGGCTGGTATCGGGCCAGCTATTGTCAGAAGAGTTCTCATTGATTGTGGCGCATCCTGCAATATTCTCTTTAAGAAAACATTCGACCAAATGAAGATCCCTATGGCTGATGTGCAAGCCTCATCACAGAAAATTGCTGGTTTCACTGGGGAGCCAAAGCAGCCGGTAGGGACCATTGATTTGTTTGTGGAACTTGGAGAAGGAGAGAGAAAAGTGGTCCGCAAGCAAACTTTTGTGATTGTCGATGAATTTTCTGCTTACAACGCTTTCCTTGGTCGTCCAACTCTGGCAGCGTTCAAAGCTGTTCTTGCCCCGTGGTGCCTCACTATTAAATTCCCTACAGACAATGGAGTAGGAGTTATAAAAGGTGATCAAAATGCTGGGCGAGAGTGCTATCTGACAGAGCTACGAGAAACCAGAAAAAGAGAAATGGAAAAGAATGCGGCAGCCCCAGTCCGCATCAAAGAACCAGCCTTGTAGCAATTACAGGGCGGACCCTGCACTGGCGAGCACAGCGGAGCAAGGAAGGAGATGGACCCTAGAAAAGTCAGTGCAGGGGAAAATAGAGTGGTACCGGTGGAAACGACAATACCAATACCTGTTGACCCAAAGGACCCAAACAAAGTGTTGAATGTGGGTTCACAACTTAATGCGTCAATTCAGAATATTTTGATATCTTTTTTAAAGGCAAATCTGGATGTTTTTGCTTGGACTCATGCCGATATGTGCGGAATATCCCCAGAAGTTGCAGTGCATGCTCTAAATATTGATCCAAAATTTACACCTGTAAAGCAGAAAAGGAGAACTCAAGGTCCGGAAAGGTCAGCGGCATTAAAAGAAGAAGTTGATCGGCTCATGGAGAATAATTTTATCAAAGAATCTACATATCCGAATTGGGTTTCAAATCCAGTGCTGGTTAAGAAAGCCAACGGAAAATGGAGAGTATGCATCGATTTTTCAGATCTAAACAAGGCCTGCCCCAAAGACTGCTTCCCATTACCCAGAATCGATCAACTGGTAGACGGAACAGCGAGACACGAATTGTTATCTTTTATGGATGCTTACTCCGGATATAACCAGATCATGATGCATGAGCCAGATCAGGAGGACACGAGCTTTATCACCGACACTGGTCTTTACTGCTACAGAGTTATGCCCTTCGGATTGAAGAATGCAGGGGCAACATACCAAAGACTCGTTAATGCTATGTTCAAACCGCAGCTGGGCAAGACTATGGAAGTCTACGTCGATGACATGTTCGTAAAGTCTAAGAAAGCACTAGATCACATAGAACACGTAGCAGACATGTTCGCTGTCCTCTGAAAATACGGAATGAAGCTCAATCCTTTAAAATGTTCATTTGGAGTGGAATCCGGCAAGTTTTTAGGTTTCATCGTGAGCGCTAGGGGCATTGAGGCCAGTCCAGCTCAAATTACTGCATTGAAAGAAGTCAAAGCTCCTAGAACAAAGAAGGAATTGCAAAGTCTCAATGGAAAAGTTGCCGCCTTAAGTCGGTTCATTTCCAAAGCCACAGATAAATGCATCCCATTCTTTGACGCCCTAAAGAAAGGAAAGAAAAACTTCGATTGGACTCCCGAATGCCAAAAAGCCTTTGATGAATTGATTCGCCATATGGAGACGCCTCTAATACTTTCTAGGCCTGGCGATGGCGAGGATCTTCTTATATACTTGGCAGTATCATCTCATGCTTTAAGTGCAGCGCTGATACGGGAAGACAAAAGGATTCAACATCCAGTTTACTATATCAGCAAAAGACTCACTGGGGCAGAGATGAATTACTCTAAGTTGGAAAAACTCGCCTATTGCTTACTAATTGCGCCTAGGAAGTTGAGGCAATATTTTCAAGCTCATCCTATCAGAGTCCTCACTGATCAACCTTTAAAGCAAGTCCTGTTTGGCCCTGAAACTTCGGGTCGTCTTCTAAAGTGGAATATTGAACTCAGTCAGTATGACATCACTTATCATCCCCGGAAGGCAATCAATGGACAAGCGTTAGCAGATTTCATTGCAGAATTTACAGATAAGGGTAACAGTGAGGAAGAAACGGTCGACAATTCCCCGATCCAGTGGAAGTTATATGTCGATGGTGCGAGAAACGACTACTGTTCTGGAGCCGGAGTTGTACTTGAAACTCCTGAAGGTCGATCATTATGCTATGCACTAAGGTTGGAATTTCCTTCAACAAACAATGAAGCAGAATACGAAGCCCTTATCGCTGGCTTAAGGATTGCTAAAGAATTAAACATCCGAGCGTTACAGATATTCAGTGATTCTCAGCTTATTGTATGCCAAGTCAAAAAGGAATTCCAAGCAAAAGGGGGGAATCTGCCCGCCTACTTGTCAAAGGATTGGGAACTCCTGGGTGATTTCGATCATTACATGATAAGTCACATTCCTCGAGAAGAAAACATGAAAGCAGATTCTCTCGCAAAGTATTCGAGCACAGGCGAAGCTCAATTTCTGGGGCTAACTCCAGTAGAGGTCCTGTCGACTCCTAGCATTGATGAAATGGACATTGATTGGATCATGAGCATGTATCAAGAACAAGAATCATGGATGACTCCGATAATAGAATATCTGCTCAATGGATCCTTACCAGGGAACTCAAAAGAATGACAAAAGCTACTGAGAAAAGCCTCTCGATACGTAATCCAGGATGGCCGGTTATACAGACGGGGATTCTCAATGCCATTACTTCGATGTGTATCCAGGGAAGAGTCTAAAGCAATCCTAGCAGAGGTACACGGAGGAGAATGTGGTGATCATTCAGGTGGCCAAACATTAGCAAAGAAAATTCTCCGGTACGGATATTTTTGGCCAGAAATTAATCGAGATGCAGCAAAGTATTCCCGAGAATGTGACAGATGTCAAAGATTTGCCAAAATTCCTAGAGCTCCTTCCACTGAACTCACACAGATGGTCAGTCCATGGCCGTTTGCAATATGGGGAATAGACCTTGTAGGACCGTTACCAATTGCCAAATCTGGAATTAAATATGCCATTGTTGCTGTAGATTATTTTACTAAGTGGGCAGAAGCTGAACCACTAGCTACTATCACCTCAAAGAAGATGATAAGTTTTGTGACTAAAAACATCATTTGCAGATACGGTGTGCCTCAAAAAATAATTACAGACAATGGAACTCAGTTTGAAAGTGAAGAATTCCAAGATTTTTGCAAGCGATTCAAAATCCGGAAAAGCTTCTCAGTAGTAGCTCATCCGCAGGCAAACGGGCAAGTGGAAGCCGTGAACAAAATTATTAAGTCAACCATCAAGAAGCAACTTGAAAGAGCAAAAGGTGGGTGGGTCGATAAGCTACCACTGGCACTATGGGCATACAGAACCACTCACAAAACTGCGACTGGGCACACCCCGTTTTCATTGGCATACGGGTCAGAGGCAATGATTCCGGTAGAAATAGAAGTCCCTTCACACAGAAGAATCCATTTCAATCAAGCAGAAAACGAAAAGCTACAGCTTGAAGCGCTAGATCTCCTTGATGAAAAAAGAGATGAGGCTAATCTCAGAATTGCAGCTCATCAGCAAAGAATAGCCAGACATTTCAATTCCAAAGTTCGCCAACGCAGCTTTGAGATTGGAGACCTAGTCCTGGAGAGAATCATGACAGCGACAGTTGTGTTTGGGCCAAATTGGGAAGGACCATATGTCATAGGTCAAAAGCTTCTTGACGGCACATTCAAACTCACCACTGTTGAAGGAGATCAAATTCCAAGGGCATGGAACAGCAATCATTTGTGTCCATACTTTACTTGAAAATTTTGTTGAAATATTGTAAAAAGAATTATGAATGTATGATTCTTGTAATTGAAGGCAATTGTAAAACTGATGCAAGTAAATAATGAAAGAATATAAAGTGGATGTAGGCCCAATTTCCTGGCCGAACCACCATAAATCTTGTGTTCCTTATTATTATTACATGTTTGCTTTATTTTCGATATAAAAAGTACATAGAATGTATTGCTGAAATGTCGATTTGAATTTTTGCAGACAATGGAAGTGAAACTTGCACATAAAAAGACCAAGTGATTCTCACCAAATTTCAAGTCACAAGAGCCCCGAATTCAAATCCTAGATAGGAAGTACTTCAATTGAACGGCCTATGATTTCGACAGAAACGGGTCTTTGCTAATAAATTGAGATCGTTTGAACAAACAAACATCCAATTAAGAAGCTAGTGCTCGTTCTCACGAAATTGCCTGACAATGAAACACACTTCCTTGGATTAAACAAGTTAATTTAAAAAAAAAAAAAGAGGGGCAGAGGATCATTGAAAAGGCATAAGCAAGTGAACAGAGGAACAACCAAAGCCATCATCGGCGGCACAAGTCCTCTTCGGAGGCACAACTCTTCGGAGGATAAAGACCTCTAATGGGTCATATGCCACAAAAAAGAAAGTTCTCTACTCAACAAAAAAGATTGGAGGAGTCATGACCCTCCAACCATGAGAGAGTAACTTCCAGGCGATGAAAACCCTCTCTGAGGCACATTTCACCAGGAGTTGAAGTGTTATGACCGCTCTTCGGAATTTCACTTCACCAGAGTTGAAATGCAAACAAAATAAAAGCCCTCTTCGGAGGCCCATTTCACCAGGAGTTGAAGTGTTATGACCGCTCTTCGGAATTTCACTTCATCAGAGTTGAAATGCAAAAAAAATAAAAGCCCTCTTCGGAGGTCCATTTCACCAGGAGTTGAAGTGTTATGACCGCTCTTCGGGATTTCACTTCACCAAAGTTGAAATGCAAAACAAAATAAAGACCTTCCTGGAAGCCCATGTTTCACCGAGATTGAAATAAAACTTCCAAGTGTTGAAACGTGAAAAGGCTTTCTTCGAAGGCACAACTCTTTGCAGGTACACGTTTCACCAAGATTGAAATAAAACTTCCAAGTGTTGAAACGTGAGAAATCCCTCCTCAGAGGTACAACCCCGTCCCGGGGACACAGTTAAAAAGAAAGACCTCTTCAGAAGCCCACGTTTCACCGAGATTGAAATAAAACTTCCAAGTGTTGAAACGTGAAAAGGCTTTCTTCAAAGGCACAACTCTTTGGAGGAACGCGTTTCACCAAGATTGAAATAAAACTTCCAAGTGTTGAAACGTGAAAAAATCTCTCCTCAGAAGCGCAAATTTGTATTTTAAAAAAAAAAAGAAGAAAAAATCCTCATCAAGAGCGTACTTTAACTTTCAAAGGAAGAGCGATTTACCTATTCTAAAAAAAAAGAGAAGGGGGAAGAAAGTTAAAGTACATTCAGAGGTCCGCTTTACCACGTAGAAGAATTCACTTGGCAAAATGTACACATACGCAAAAGGAAAAAGTAATTTCTTCGAAGGACAAAGCGTAGAAACTTATATGAAGGAAGTTTCACTCTACGAAAATCCTCTTCGAAAATGAAGTAATTATTCTTCAGAAAATGAGAGTGCAAGTCCCCTCAAAGTATACGATATTGCAGTAAGCTCATGGTATAGGGGCAACATGGTATAGTTACATACAAAATGGTATAGCTACGTCGGTAAAGTACGCTCAAACAACATACCACAAGCTCACCGCAATATCATATAAATAAACTTGTGCAAAAATGAATAATAAATGCATTCTTAAATTCAAACAAAAGTCTGTACAGATAAAGGATCATTTTATTCAATTGCAAATATTGCAGATACAGGTTTCAAAATAAAAAGCAGGGGTCGGTGCCTGCACAACATCCGACCATTACACAAAAAAGGAATCAAAAAGCCCAACTCTTCATTTCTTCTTGCCGCCTTTAGACCCTTTACCCGGCCGAATAGTTAGCTTTTCAGGTCTTTCAGGTCGGTCTGAAGGCATAAGGGAAGAAGGGGAGGGAGGTGCAACTGGTGCAATTTCCGGTTCCTCTTCAGTGGTGATAATTTTCTTCCCCCTCCTCTTCGATGTCCCATGCTTCTTTCTTCTCTTCGAAGAAGACTCACTCCCTGGAGTAACGAGAGCGGACAAAACTACGTCGTCAGAAGGAGTCCGCTCCGGAGAGATCTCGCCTCCTTCAAGTCCCTCATCTTTTTGCTCCTACGAAGCAATAGGGTCATCCAAGCTATGAAGAGCCTCAATTTTCTCCTCTTGTGACCCGGGTTGTGAAGCGGAAGGAGGAGTCACCTGAAGAGATGGAGGAGGAATAACCAGAGAAGGCGAAGTCTACACAGCACTTGTTGTTTCAACTGCAGAAGAAGAGATATTGAAAATGTTAGTATCTTCCCAAAAGAAGGGAGATATGGGTTCATCGAGATTCAAGAAGTAATCGAGAAGCTCATCAAATTTTTGAGGAATAAGCAGGCAATCCACCTGAATCAGACCAATGTCGAAATTACCTGAAGATGTTGGCTTCGTCAGTTCAATCTCATAATTCTGAGCCCCAATGTCCTCCAAAGCCTCTTCATCAGTAGGGGTAATTACCCCGGTTCTTGTAGGAGGCGGCGAATGAGCACTAGAGCCTGTAATGTCCACTTCGGGAGAAACTAGAGGACGTTCAGAGGTAGTAGGCGGTACTTCCTTTTCAGAACGCTCCTCTTCCGCCATCCCGGCCCGTGCTCTGGCAAGCTGCTCTTTTCCCTTGGCAAGAGCGGCGCGGGCTTCATCGTCAAGATAATGCTCTTCAAGGGCTGACTCAGCATATCCAGCACCTTTACCACCGAGCATATCAAGTGCTGCCTCCCAAACTTCAACCAGTGTGATTTCATACTTGGGGCCTAGAAAGGCAAGGCTGCCACGTCCCAAAATGCTGTGCAGATAAAAATCGAATAATGTGGAGCTAATGTCAGCTTTGGTTGCTTGATGAGCCTCTTCGGCCGCAAGTTTACCAGCAACAGCCTCGTCGCGCTCCTTTTCGGCCATAGCAAGTCGAGTTTTTAACAACTCTATCTCCAAGCTTTGAGAGCCGGTCTGTTCTCGCAGTTGTATAGTTTCAGCACGATATTCTTCTATGACCTTTTCCTTGTGTGCAAGCTTATCTTCGACTGCTCTTTGACTGGCATGCGCATCTCGTACTTGTTGCTGAAGCATGCTCTCCTTTTGAGAATGGAAAGTAGATGAAGTAGCTAATTCTTCCTTAAGTTTTTCTACTTCCGCTTCCAGCTTTTCATTGTAGGAAGCAATACTTCTCATTTCGGCGTCATGCTGTTCGAGAGACTTCTGCCACTCAGCCTTATCGTTCTCCATTGTTAGCATGGCCTCGAGATTGGCTCGGTTAACCCTCTGAAGTTCGTCGACAAGTTTTTGCCATTTCGACATTCTTTCAATATCGGTCCTGACAGTATCAAGATTTCGCAGCATAGCCGGTTTGTCGAGAGGAACCAAGTCGAGATCAAATCGAACCCCTCTCAGGCACCACTGAGGAAATCGACCTTGAAGAGTGGGAGGACCTTGCCCGACTTGGTATGCGGGCCGGTTGATGATTGCTTGAATGTCGGAGCGAACGGGAGCAGGAGATTGAGCAGGGACATGTTCAGAAGCTGAAGGAGTTGTTTCTTCAGTAAGTCTAGCCCGCTTGCTAGAAGAATCGTCTATGTGACTCTTTCCTCTCTCATCATGAGCTTTTCTCTTTTGGGTATCATCATCTCTGTGGGGAAGATCATGTCTTTCTTGTTCCCTTCGGCGACGTTCTTCATATGCTCGTCTCTCGTCGGCTTTCCTGATGGCCCTCTCTTCATCCGATTCTCTGTAAGAAGGGAGGTAACGCCTGTAATCATACTGGCTACGCCTCCCGTAGCGCTGGAAATCATCATAGTACGAGCCGCTGCGCCCCATAGGAGAATCTGGGATAAAAATAATAAGCTTTATAAATCTTTAAAGTACAAGAAGATAAACGCGTAGAAGTGATGAAAAATCCTAAGTGTTGTGTAACGTGTAAACTATGCGCATCAAGTTACAGACCACTCTGTGAAATAGATGTAGTGATAACTTGAGTAGGAGGAGTTGACATTTGTTGTAGAGAAGATGTCGCCTCAATTACAGAAGAAACAGTTTTGGAAACATCATCTTTGAAAAGTTCTTGAGAAGTCACAATTAAATCGCTCAACCCCTCGAAAACATCATCACCATCATGTTTTTTGGGACTGGCTTTTTCAACCCCTTCGTCGGCAGATCTTCCGGAGGATCGTGGAGTTTCTTCCTCTTCGATAACAAGGGCAAGTGCAGACTTATCAGACGGCCCCGCAACGTCCTTCGGAACTGAACATCTCACTAGTGGAGTTTCTATAGAGGTTCCTCCCTGAATGTGCTCTTTAATAGGGACCGGGGCATCAAGAGTTTCCGTCGAAGAATCAGGAATTTCAGTTGGGACTTCACGAGACTGAGTGAAGCGAGAAGGATGAAGAAGCCCATATTGATGTAAAAATCCATCATTTAACAAGAACTTTATACTCCTCTCTTCTGCCGCCACGGCGTTCAATCTCTCAAAAATTTGTTTATAGCATGGATCTCTAGAGGGAGGAGGAAGTGCTAAAACAGGGAAAAGAAACAAAGTTAGCATTCAGCAACTCAAATTTTGAAAAATCCAAGATTGGAGAAATAAAAACAGGAAAATCTTACTTCCTACTCTCCAGATGGCATAAAACCCTGGAGGGCAACGAACAAAGAAATACTGATTTAGAAATCCATGAACGCTATCAGAAAGATCGGTGATGAGTTTTCGGTTTCGAGCACTCCTTATGATTACGATAGAGGGATGATCTTTAATCTTTGTGAATGAGCAAAGGTAGCAGATCTCCTCAAAGCTCGGTAATCTGTCCAGAACTTTACTAAAAAGCACACATAACCCCATCAGAATGGCATGGCCATTGGGGTGCAATTGGAATGGAGAGATAGATAATCGAAGCAGGAACTGCCGAAGGAAGTCATTAAAAGGTGGTATGGCACCACTCATGCACATTTGGCGGTTGACAGCAATAAAGACAGAAGGAGGCCTATCTGCAGTATCATTTGGCCCCGGTAGTAAGGCATCAGCTTTGGCAATGCCAAACTGAGTGAGCAATTGAGTAAGCACCCGCTGATTCAGAGTGGTGGGAGTTCTCTCCGGATGATTATTCAACAAGTTGGCTACTGGGAAGACATCTTCAGCCTGGCCCATCGGTTCTTCTTGTTGAGATGTCATTCTACACAAGCAACTGGGTGTTCAAATGCGAAGGTGCACGTTTCCTAAAAGTGTGAAGTGTTGTGCAGAACTAATGAAAATAACAAGTAAATATAACTGGAATTAAACTGATTGACGATTGATCGACTATGGTAATTTCAGAACTTGTTAATTTAGAGTTCAAGTATAATATTAGTGCAGGCTGGTCAGTTTCAATTGATTGTTTCAGTGTTGCTTTAATATTCTACTTGAAATCGATAGCACTTCGTTCACACGATTTGTTTAAGTTAATTATCTGTTATTAACTAATCTGTCATTTGATATGGGCAATCAATGACAGTATATTCGTCCCAATTTTCTGTGAGTGTTGTATTGAACAGGTTGTTAGCTTGCAAGTCAAAATGGCCTGTGAATGAATGCAATAAAATTCAACAGTTCAAAGTTAATGCAATGGTCCAAAATTCAAACAGAATTCACGCAAGTCATAACTCGTTAACGGTTCAAGAGTTCTGAGTCAGCAATGCCCTAAGTCATAAGTCGTAGAAATAGGAAAATCTCCAAGTCTTATCTCGGCCACGACTCAAGGGTCTTATCTCGGCCACGACCCAAAGGTTTTATCTCGGCCACGATTCAAGGGTTTTGTCTCGGCCACGACTCAAGGCTTAGGCCGTGGAGCATGTTGAGTCGTACCATGGTTAAATCACAAAGGTCGCCGGATCATACAAGAATAGCCGAGTCAAATCTACGGCAATGTTCGAATCAATCTGACCCATTAACCATCTAACTCCTAACCCATTAACCATCTAATCCATAACCCGATAACCTCGCAATGGTTAACCCCAGTTCCATCATACCACTAGGTCGCCTCAAATCTCGAATCGCTACAAGTAAGATCAAACCGCCTGCCTTTAATCCATCAATGTCCGATGCAATAGTATTCGCAAGGGTCAAGGGGGAAAAACAGAGGCGGAGATCGGCAATCATCAGCAATTGAAAAAAGATGCAAAATCTCTTACACGGTGTGATGCTAAAGAAGATCGAAAATAAATCAGGTTGGAATCGCCTTTGAGAGCTCGAAGATGCGTTAATGGCAGACACGGTTCAAAGGATAAGAAATGAGAAGAAGGAAGTAAGGAGAACGACTCAAGTCTTTTATAGCTTTGAGCAGTGGCAGTTGAATCGGCACACGAGTTTAGATGAGTCGAAGCACACGACCTACGACTTAGGCGTGAACTTCGAGGGGCAAATGTTAACTCCGTTTAGGCAACGAGTCAAGGTCTGGGCCGACTCACGACTTAAGGTTCTTAACGGTTCTGAAGGCAACCGACTCAAGATGCAATCGACTCAACAGGCTACCGACTCAAGAAGCTACCGACTCAGGAAGCAACCGACTCAACAGGCTACCGACTCAAGAAGCTACCGACTCAGGAAGCTACCGACTCAACAAGCTAACGAGTTAAAACTTAAGGCGACTTAGAGGAGTGGAGCGACTCAAGGGATTAACGGTGTATGGGATAGACCGACTCAAGTTCTCTAACGACTCAACGACCTAAGGTGTCAAATGACCTAACCGACCTACGACCTATGGTAAGTCGTTCACGACTTAGCTTGAGTCGTCCACGACATAAAGCTACTAGGTAGAAATCCAACGCCGCCTCATCTTGGACTACGACCTATTAACTCGTAGACGAGTTAGGACTTGTGGTATATACAGAGGACCGGAGACGCTCTGATACGAAGTCTGGGTGAGTCGCCTACGACATACGACTCATCCTCAGTCGGTCACGACTTACGACTCATCTTGAGTCGGTCACGACTCATGACTTAGCAACTTCAGCCTAGAAATTTGCCTATAAATACATGACCACATCGAGCATTGAAGGGACTTTTGGCTGATTCTCTTTAAGCGCTGTTACTCTGCTGCATTCCAAACCAATTCAACACTTAAAGCTCTCAAGACACGAAGAACGCTACAAACTTGAGAAAAGATCACACACATCCAACATGGATTTGAAGACTCTAATCTTCATTGAAGTTTAAGCTACTTGTTCCAAGTGACTTGTAATTCAAAGTGTATTGTACTTGGAAAGAATTGTATCAGCTTGTAACGAGATCATCAATAAAAGTACTTAAAGTGGACGTAGGCTATACCATTAAGCCGAACCACTATAAAATTGTTGTTGTTTTCTGCTTTTCCGTTATCATCTGCTTGTAATCTGTTCCCGAGTTATCGGGTGGTGCTTTCACAACTATAACTCATACACTGGGGTGTTAGCGTTCAAATTTTAGCGTTAACATTGAATTAACCAATGAAATAATATATATTGCATAATAGTAGCTGAACGTAAATTAAGGTAATAAGGTTATAACAAGTTGATAAATGACAAATTTAGTGCGATCCCAATTAGTTGAAACAATTGTAAGGTTTTAATTGATTATAATTAGTAAACTGGAAAATAGATTCAAAGTTATTTTAATTGATAAAATAATACGTAATAAATTGTAATTTGATAGGATCAATGCTAGAAAATAATTATAATAATTGTTGTTTGATAATAAAGTATGAATAGGAATAAATTAGGCAAATGGTGATAATTGTTTACCCATTTATTTAATCTATTGAATTAGACCTAAATCTATTGCAATTAAAAGTAATTAATTACTAAGTTAATATGAATTTAGCTGATGACTATAAACCATTAGGGCAATTGGATATGTAGTAGTGTTAAAGTTATCCATAAGATAATGGTTGATTTAATAAAATGAATGGGGATCAAGATGTATTAATTTAAATTTAATTAATTGGATCAATTAAAATTAAATGGAATTTAATAAATACTACGGTAAATTGGAATTAAGATGAAATTGGGAATATTAGTGTGATAGGTATAAACCCATGTTGACATCACCTTTGAGATAGTAAGTTAATAATCGATTCATAATAAGATTAAAAATCAAATAAATGGATTTATTGGAATTGCAATTGATAATTAATGAATTTATTACAATTGAAAGTTAAACACTATAGTTGTGAATTGATTAACTTTAAATTGATATGGAAATTGTTGATTGGATAAATCCGGTATTAGGCATGTGATATCCCGGAATTTTGGCAATATAAATTTAATAATCTATGTTTAAAATTAAATTAATATGATAATTTTTGTAATTAAATATGAATTGACTCAATAATTTTCTTAAATAATTAATTAGTGAATTTTTTTTTATAAGTTAATAAATTTGTTTTCTATTTATAACATATATATATATATATATATATATATTTATATTTATATATTAAATCTAATACTTTGAAATTGGGAAATTATGACTTATTTTTTGACTTAAGCTTATCAAAGCTATTTAATGAAATAACTCTATGATTTTAAATATATAAGATAAATGTTTTATTTGTTTAAAATATATTTTGACTTAAGTTTGAATATTAAAATTGGTTATAAAGATGTTTGTTTTATTTCCTTTAAAATATTGATTAATAATTGTGATTTGTAACTTAGATATTAAATTTAAAATACATGAAACATTTATCCATTTAAATAACAAATAAGTTATAACCACTTTTATAAATTTATTTAAAATGATTTAAAATATTCTTTTTAAAAGATTGATTTGTGATGTAGCACGATCTAAAGGAGTTTCGGGTTTAACCCGTAAGGCGCGCACGACTCAGGTAAAGGAGTCATATGGGAAAGTGGCAACTCTTAACAGCTTAAGTCGTTCGTGCTTGATGAGTCGCACACGACTCAACGGCTCATCCATAAGTCGTTTACGACTTAACATGAAGAAGGATAAAGTTTCAGCAAGTAAAGATCTTGAGTCAGAGGAAGGACACGAGTTACGACTCAATGGGAGTTTAAATAGTTCTGGAGTGATGAGTCGTACACGACCTAACTGCATGGCCATGAGTCGTCCATGACTCATCAAGACGCAAAAGGGAAGTCCAGTAATTGAAGGCCATAAGGCGGGGACGGGTTACGACCTAGATGAGTCGTTCGGAGTTGACTCGGTTGAAGGGATCTGCCACAAGGAAGCTTGGGAGCTTGAGTCGTTGGAAGTATGTTGAGTCGGGAAAGTCTTGAGTCGGTCATGTATTGAGTCGGTGAAGTCTTGAGTCGGTCTTGTATTGAGTCGCGTACTTTCTTAAGTCGTATCATTTTGGGGTCGTGTATGTATGTGTTGTAATATAAGTCGTGAGTCGCTGTCTGTTGCATTTCCTTGAGTCTTAAAGCGTTGGAGTTGAGTCGTTTAAGCCGTGTGTTGGTGAGTCGCCGCTGTCCAGGTTGTGCCTTTAGGAGTTGGGTCGTGCTTGGGAATGGGTCGGTGCCGACTCAATGAGTGGTAAGTCGTGTGACGTACATAGGTATGTTGTGTTGCTAAGTCGTTAACGACTTATGATGAGTCGTAGGTTATGAGTCGTCCACGACTTATGGAGACAGTTGTAAAACGCTATAAATAGCCGTGTTGCGTCATTTGTAGGTGGTTGACATTTTGAATAAAATTCCCTTTTGTTAGCTTTGTGCTTTCATACAATTGGTAGTTGAGTGTTATCTCCTATCTCCTCGTTCGGATAATCGAGTGCGCTTGATTCAACGTTCGTAGAAGCCGATTCACGGAATCTAGTGCGCTAGATCAACGTGCGAAGAATCGTAGATCTTTGTTTCTCGGTATCGTGTGCGATCAACGAGATGAAGATAGCTAGAATCCGGTATCTTTGGATCAACGGATTTGGGCATTTCAGTATCCATCAACTCACCGATTGTTACGTTCAACGATTGAAGTTTGTTTTCGATTAATCCGCTGCGTCAGTTTTGGTATCAGAGCCATACTTAGCCAATCATAGCTAAGTTGATTCTTGGAGCCAAGTGTTGAAGTTTGAAGTTGTTCGTCGTGTTCATCGTGAAGTTGCAACGAAGGGAGAACTTTCGATCCATTCCATTTTGGATCAAAGTATTGAAGGTGTTTGAAGTTGGAGAGTTTGAAGCCGAGCTGAGTTAAGTGAAGGCCGAACACTGTTTTTGTTTTGTAGTGTCAGTTTGGTATCATTTGTTGAAGATTTGTTGGAAGTTTTGTGTTGATTCAATCATGCCGCCAAGGAGAGCTAACCGCCGTCAAAATGTTGAAGCTTTGTATCGACGAGAAGAAGCCGATCAAATGGAACAACGTATGCATGAGAAGATTGATGAAGGCATTGGTAGGTTGGAGAAGTTAATGATCGATATGAATCAAAGTCGAAGAAGAAATTCACCTGAATCCATTCATGGAGGAAGTAGAGTTTCACATCATTCAGATCGGGAGAGGAGAGAGAGTCAGGATCAACGGAGTGTTGATAATCGAAGTAGGAGGAATGATGATGGTCGTGATCGAAGAGATATGGGTAGTAGGAGTGGTGGTAGAGATGTTGGAGGGCGTGAAAGACAACGATATGCATCAGACTTTGATGAGGAGTTTGACGGTGATAGGGGAAGTGTTCATTTCAGAGACCGAGATCAGGGACAACGTCAGTATCGGGTTATTGATGATGATCGACGTTGGGAATCGGGGATGAAGATGGAGATTCCAGAGTTTAAAGGAGGGATGGTAGCTGAAGAATTTCTTGATTGGGTGTCAAATGTTGAAGAAATCTTTGATTTCAAGGAAGTGCCGGAGAATCGTCGAGTGAAGTTGGTTGCTACTAGATTGAGGGGAAGAGCATTGGCATGGTGGCAGCAGACTAAACTTACTCGAGATCGAATGGGGAAGTCAAAGATAGAATCTTGGGAGAAGATGAAGAAGTTGATGAGAGCTACATTTTTACCATACAACTATCAATCGCTTATGTACCAGAGATTACAGAACCTACGGCAAGGGACGAAATCAGTTAATGATTATGCTGATGAATTTTACCAACTCATTGCCAGGAATGATATTATGGAAACCGAAGAACAGTTAACTGCTAGATTCATTGGGGATTGAGAATGCAGATCCAGGATATGGTTAATATGTTTGATCCAAGATCTGTAACAGAGGCACATCAGAAGGCGTTAGCTTGGGAAAAACAAGGAAGGCGTGGAGGTGGTGCGTTTACTAATTCCAATAATCAAGCAAGGGGTGTTGGTGGAAGTTCTAATGTTCCTAAACTTGTTACCAAGCCAGTGGTAAAGGAGGCTGAGAAGGCGAAGGTTAGCAGTGGTTTCAAATGTTATAATTGTCAGGAGTTGGGTCATAAAAGCAATGAATGTCCGAAGCCAAAGAAGAGAGCAATGGTTGCAGAAGTGGAGGAGGATGATGGTGAGGAGGCAGAATGTTCAAATGCACCTTATGTTGAGGAGGAAGAAGAATTGTCTGGAGATGAAGGTTGTAATCTTATGATGAGGAGGTCATGTCTTACACCAAAGCAAGAGGAGGATTTTAGTTGGTTGAGAAGCAATATTTTTCAATCGACATGCACTATTCTGGGAAAGGTTTGCAAGTTCGTTATTGATGCTGGAAGTTGCGATAATATTATTTCTACCGAGGCTGTGAAGAAGTTGAACTTGAAAACTGAGAAGCATCCTAAACCGTACAAGCTAGCATGGTTAAGGAAGGGTGGTGAAGTGAAGGTGTGTCGGAGGGCTTGTGTTAATTTTTCTATTGGGAAGAAGTACAAAGATGAAATTTGGTGTGACGTTGTAGACATGGACGTATGTCATCTGTTGTTGGGCAGACCGTGGCAGTTTGATAGATCAGTTCAACATGATGGTCGTGCCAATAGCTACAGTTTCATGTTCGAAGGTACTAAAATCACTTTAGTTCCCAAGAAACAACAACAGAAAGAAAGCAAGCTTGAGGAGATTGAGGAATTGAAAACTCTGTTGACTTTGAAGGAGTTTGTTAAGGAAGTTGAAGAGGAGCCTGAAGTCTATTTGTTGATTGGGCGAGAGAGCAGTGAAGAGGTTGAAATTCCTGAAGAAGCAAAGCCAGTTTTGAAAGAATTTGAAGATGTATTTCCAGAAGAGTTGCCTAAGGAATTACCGCCATTGAGAGACATTCAACATCAAATTGATCTT
This sequence comes from Allium cepa, assembly GCA_030765085.1. Lineage (NCBI taxonomy): Eukaryota > Viridiplantae > Streptophyta > Magnoliopsida > Asparagales > Amaryllidaceae > Allium > Allium cepa. Next base: position 59,864,056 of record CM060930.1, read on the forward strand.
GTTCCGGGAGCAGTGTTACCACATAGACCACATTACCGAATGAGTCCGAAGGAACACGAAGAGTTACGAAGGCAGGTGGAAGAGTTGTTGGAACAGGGACGTGTTCAGGAAAGCTTGAGTCCTTGTGCAGTGCCAGCATTGTTGGTGCCAAAGAAGGATGGAACATGGAGAATGTGCACAGATAGTAGAGCTTTGAACAAGATTACTGTTCGTTATAGATTTCCTATGCCAAGGTTGGATGACTTGCTGGATCAGTTGAGTGGGGCAACTATATTCTCGAAGATTGACTTGAAGAGTGGTTATCATCAAATTCGGATTAGACCAGGAGACGAATAGAAGACAGCTTTCAAGACGAGAAAGGGGTTATACGAATGGTTGGTTATGTCATTTGGTTTGACAAATGCACCTAGTACATTCATGCGGGTGATGAATCAAATTTTTAGACCATTCATTGGGAAGTTTGTGGTGGTTTATTTCGATGATATTCTGATATATAGCAGGAGTATGGAGGAGCATGTTCTACATTTGAGGGAAGTGTTGATTATTCTTCGTGAGGAACAATTTTATGCAGCCACGAAGAAATGTGTGTTCATGACGAGAAGTGTGTTATTTTTGGGATATGTTGTATCTGAGAAGGGAATCCAAGTGGACCAGAGTAAAGTTGAAGCTATTAGAAATTGGCCACAGCCGAGAACTATCACTGAAGTTAGAAGTTTTCGTGGATTGGCATCATTCTACCGAAGGTTCATTCCACACTTCAGTAGTGTGATGGCACCAGTTACCGATTGCATGAAAGGAAAACAGTTTGTATGGTCAGAGGAAGCGGGAGTTGCTTTTGAACGAATCAAAGAACTATTGACGACAGCACCAATTCTTGTTTTACCGAATTTTCAGTTGTTGTTTGAATTGCACACTGATGCGTCGAAGGTGGGAATTGCAGGAGTCTTGAGTCAGAATGGAAAACCCGTTGCTTATTTCAGTGAGAAGTTGTCAGGGGCAAAGATGAGATACAGTACATATGACGTTGAATTCTATGCTGTTGTGCAAACGATTAAACATTGGAGACATTATCTATTTCAGAAGGAGTTTGTTCTGTACACTGATCATGAGGCGTTGAAGCATTTGCAGGGACATGACAAGATTTCAGCGAGACATGCATCATGGATTGCTTATTTACAGCAGTTTACTTTTGTCGTTAAGCACAAATCAGGTTTGACGAATCGGGTAGCTGATGCTTTGAGTAGGAGGAGTCATTTATTAACAACAATAAAGGTTGAAGTGACAGGGTTTGAAATGTTGCCAGAGATGATTGAAAAAGATCCTTACTTTGTGAAATATGTTGAGAAAGTGAAGGAAGGGAGTACTGATGAATTTATGATGATTGATGGATTTTTGTTTAAAGGAAATCGGTTATGTATTCCTGAGAGCAGTTTGAGAATGAAAATTATCAAGGAGTTGCATGAAGAAGGCCATGTGGGTAGAGATCGTACATTGCAATTGGTTTCTCAATCTTATTTTTGGCCGTCGATGAGAAAAGAAGTTGAAAGATTTGTGGAGAGATGCCATATTTGCCAGGTTTCAAAGGGAACAGCGACGAATGCAGGGTTGTATATGCCATTACCTGTACCATCTAAGCCATGGGTTGATATCAGCATGGATTTCGTTTTGGGTTTGCCTAGAACTCAAAGGGGAAATGATTCGATATTTGTTGTAGTGGACAGATTTTCGAAGATGGCACATTTTATTGCCTGCAAGAAGACAGCGGATGCAGTTCGAGTGGCACAATTATTCTTTAAGGAGGTGTATCGATTGCATGGTTTACCAGAATCTATTGTTTCTGATCGGGATACTCGTTTTCTGAGTCACTTTTGGTTAAGTTTGTGGAAGATGGTGGGAACAAAGCTGAAGTTTAGTAGCGCTTATCATCCGCAAACTGATGGACAGACAGAAGTTGTTAACAGGTCATTGGGGAATTTGTTGCGATGTCTTGTACAGGATAATTTGAGAAGTTGGGATATGAAGTTATGCCAAGCAGAGTTTGCTCATAATCATTCCATGAATCGTAGTACGGGTTACAGTCCATTTCAGATTGTATATTCAAATTTACCCAGGGGACCGTTGGATTTGGCAGTAGTACCACAATCGAAGGGGACGGTTAAACGAGCTGCTGATTTTGTTGATGAGTTGACTGAATGTCATAAAATCGTTCAGGAGCGATTGAAGAAATCGAATGAGAAGTATAAGAAGTCTGCAGATTTGAAGCGACGAAATGTTGAATTTAACAAAGGCGATTTGGTTTATGCAGTGTTGACAAAAGACCGTTTTCCGGTAGGAACATACAATAAATTGAAATCACGGAAAATTGGTCCAGTTGAAGTTTTGAAGAAAATCAACGAGAATGCTTATCGATTAAAGTTACCAGATGAGGTTTATACTTCTGATGTTTTTAACGTCAAACATTTAATTCTATATCATGGAGGTGAGATTGTTGTGAAAGAATTTACAAATTCGAGGTCGAATTTTTCTCAACCAGGGGAGGATGATGTAGCACGATCTAAAGGAGTTTCGGGTTTAACCCGTAAGGCGCGCACGACTCAGGTAAAGGAGTCATATGGGAAAGTGGCAACTCTTAACAGCTTAAGTCGTTCGTGCTTGATGAGTCGCACACGACTCAACGGCTCATCCATAAGTCGTTTACGACTTAACATGAAGAAGGATAAAGTTTCAGCAAGTAAAGATCTTGAGTCAGAGGAAGGACACGAGTTACGACTCAATGGGAGTTTAAATAGTTCTGGAGTGATGAGTCGTACACGACCTAACTGCATGGCCATGAGTCGTCCACGACTCATCAAGACGCAAAAGGGAAGTCCAGTAATTGAAGGCCATAAGGCGGGGACGGGTTACGACCTAGATGAGTCGTTCGGAGTTGACTCGGTTGAAGGGATCTGCCACAAGGAAGCTTGGGAGCTTGAGTCGTTGGAAGTATGTTGAGTCGGGAAAGTCTTGAGTCGGTCATGTATTGAGTCGGTGAAGTCTTGAGTCGGTCTTGTATTGAGTCGCGTACTTTCTTAAGTCGTATCATTTTGGGGTCGTGTATGTATGTGTTGTAATATAAGTCGTGAGTCGCTGTCTGTTGCATTTCCTTGAGTCTTAAAGCGTTGGAGTTGAGTCGTTTAAGCCGTGTGTTGGTGAGTCGCCGCTGTCCAGGTTGTGCCTTTAGGAGTTGGGTCGTGCTTGGGAATGGGTCGGTGCCGACTCAATGAGTAGTAAGTCGTGTGACGTACATAGGTATGTTGTGTTGCTAAGTCGTTAACGACTTATGATGAGTCGTAGGTTATGAGTCGTCCACGACTTATGGAGACAGTTGTAAAACGCTATAAATAGCCGTGTTGCGTCATTTGTAGGTGGTTGACATTTTGAATAAAATTCCCTTTTGTTAGCTTTGTGCTTTCATACAATTGGTAGTTGAGTGTTATCTCCTATCTCCTCGTTCGGATAATCGAGTGCGCTCGATTCAACGTTCGTAGAAGCCGATTCACGGAATCTAGTGCGCTAGATCAACGTGCGAAGAATCGTAGATCTTAGTTTCTCGGTATCGTGCGCGATCAACGAGACGAAGATAGCTAGAATCCGGTATCTTTGGATCAACGGATTTGGGCATTTCAGTATCCATCAACTCACCGATTGCTACGTTCAACGATTGAAGTTTGTTTTCGATTAATCCGCTGCGTCAATTTGTATATCGTTTTTATTATAATTATACTTGGTTTATTCTTTAATTATTTATATATGACTAAGTATTAGAAACTAACTAATTTAGTTTAAAACATTCATCAACATTTAATTAAAAATACTAATTACTTAAAGGACATGTGTAAGTATTTTAAAGCCTAATTTAACATGTGTTAGTTGTTTAAACAAGGTAATCTACTAATGTTAAAATTGAAGACAAGTGTCATTTATTATTGTTTTTCTTTTATTAAATAAGTATTTCAGTTTTTGTATAAACAAAATCCTCTTTTCATTTTAATCTTTTTCCAAATCTTAAAAAAAAAAATATGAAACACTTCCTTTGAAAAAAGAAAAACAAGATCTGCAATCACCTTCAACAAAACCATGTAACTCATCTACAAATCTGTACATCTTCAAACATGCAAGATCATTTTCAGAAATTAATCAAACATGCAAATCAAAATTATTGTTCAAACAACATCCTGCAACCTGGAAGTCAAAAGCATGTATGCAGTTTCAATTTGAAGAAGCAAGCAAATCTCTCTTCATAATCATAATCTGTAACTCATGATCAACATACACTTACGATCTATTTTAAAAGCATGCATATCAGTTGTAAATTTGGAAATCAAGCAGAAAAGTCTGCATTTTGTTTCTGCAATCTTGAAAGTGACCTCTGTATGCAAGTTATAGTCATCAACAGCATTCAAGTTTAAGTTTTAAAGGCATTCAAATAAGGTTTTTAAAGGATTCAAGTGGCAAAGGCATTTTAAAGCAAGCTTTCAAAAGATTCATAAGCTTTTCAAATCTGTACTCTTCTCTGTTCTTCTACATTCATTTGCAGGTGAGTAACTCCTTTTAAACATAAAGATTTAATATGTTTGTCTGATCTATGCTTTAAATAAGTTGTAATTGGTATATATACATGTTGGAAGTTCTGGTTTACTTGTGATAGGTAATACATGTATTATTAGAACATCTCTGTTCTAGATGTCAAGCCCAGTTTTCCTATTTAAATCATTTTCTTTTGATTCATAGATTTCTAAGATTTAGGATCTAATTAAACATTGTTTGTTTGATTATAAGCTAAATTTTAAGAACTTATTTAACTTAAATTAAAAAATATCTGGCTCTGGAAATAAGATTTTAACAGTTAAAACTCAAACCACCATTAATTTCAAATATGTTAATTTATCAATTCAGTATCATAAATCAAAAGCATCAACTAAAGCTTGATTTTTAAATCAAGAATTAAGATTTTTAGAATTTGAACAAAGGTGCAGTTGGGTTTTGACTGGACATGGGTTTAATGGAATTTGTTGGTGATCTATGGATAGTGGAGGCATGGGATTCTTCCTGGTGATGGAGGAGAGGTAGGTGAAGCTAGGGAAAATCATAGTAGGTGATGGAATTCAGTGTGGAGATTGCGGTAATGTTTTTCTTTTTAAAACCCTAGTTTTAGTTAGGTTTGGGAATTCAATCACTTCGGGTTATTATGTGGATCGAGAGCTTCAAGCTTGTTGGCGATGGAAGTTTGGACGTGGAAGAAGGTTTGGCCGGAGTTTCAACGATACTGATGGTCGGAATTGTGATGGCGAGACAAACTTCCAGGTTAAGGCATTAGTCTTCGATGTTTTGTTACAGGTTTAGATTGAGACTCGAATTCGAATTCGAGTTGAGATGAAGTTAACCTGACGATCGAGTCGGGATGATGAAGTGATTTTGGATGTGGAGCGATCACCTCTAATGATCGGAGATGACGGCCGGCTACGTGCATGTGCACGGCCCTATTTTTCTGATTGAAGTTTGGTGATGTTGAATTTTTGCTCGAGTGGATTGTGTGAGTTACTCGAAGCAGAAGGGTGATATACTCAGGGAAGCGTGGGTTGGAACTCGAAGTAGATTTGGGAAGCCTCAAGTATTTCATTGTTTTACAGGTTTGATAGAACCTGAAGTATCTATTTGTTTTAAAAAAAAAACCTGAAGCTTGTAAATGTAAAAGAAAAGTTTAAACCTAGTTTTAAATTCATGTTTAAAATCTAGAGTTCAAGTTTTAGTTTTAAATCTCAGTTTTTATTAATAATAATAATAATATAAAGTTTTTAAACTTAAACTTGTTAAATTACTTTATAAACGTAAGTAGTTGAAATTTTAAAACTGAAGCTTTAAAAAATGTGAGCAAGATTTTTAGCTAAAGTTAAATATCGAAAATCAAAGATTTAAAATATTTATTTCAGATTTGAAATAAAAGAAGTTTTTCTAAAATTTGGAAGATTTAAACAATGTGTAAATTTAAATTATTGAATTTTGAAATGAATTTAGTTTCAAACTCTTATGAATTTCTTTCTAAGACAAACACTTGTTTGTCTTGAAATTTAAAAAGGTTTAAATTGTTTAAAACTTTGTTTAAGAATAAATTAAATTCATTTTAAATTTCATATTTGAAATGAAATCTTAAGATAAGTTCAAAAGTAAATTTGTTTGAAATGTATTTGTTAATGACAAATTAGTCATAATTAAGAAATGTTTTACCTTAAGATTTAGTTAAGATTTAATAAGTTGAAATTAATTGAATTAATGAGGTAATTAAGAAGTATTTAGTTAATTTAATTAATTTATGATTAGGGATTAATAAATAATTGATTAAGGGTTAATCAATTGGTAATTAAGATCATTGATTAGATTATTAATTTATGATTAATGATTATTAATTAAGCAATTAATTTATAATCAAGGTAATTAATTAAATAATTAATCTTTAATAAATGAATAATTAAAGATAATTTAATTGTGTGATTAACGATGGTTAATCTAAGTTAATTACTTAACGGAGTAATTAAAGAATGGTTAATGTAAGTAATTTAGAAATTAACTACTTAATTGAAGTAATTTAGAAATTAATTACTTAATGTAATTGATGGAGTTCAATGTGATTGGTTTAAATTAATTAATTAAGTTTAATTAATTTTAATCACTTGATGGTTTGATAATTACTTAGTAAAATTGATTATGTATAATTATTTAGTGAAGTAATTAATGAAATTTTTGTATGTAATTAGTGGAAGATGGAATTGTGAAAGTAATTTGGATCAAATTATTTTGTATAATTAATCAAGGGATTAATTGGAGATAATTAAGGAGTAATTAATTTATTTGATAAAGTAATTAAGGGTAGTTAATTACTGATGTCATTAATCAAGGGTGATTAATATTTATGGTTAGCAATTAATTAATGAAATAATTAAAGGCTAATTACCATATTGGGTTAAGGATAATTAATTTGTGAAATTAATTAAGGGTTAATTACATAAATGTAATTAAAGGATAAATAGAATGATATTGGAAGTCTTGATTAATTTTATTCCTAATATGTGATTTGTGATGCTATGTGATAAGATATTTAAACTGTGATGATGTGTTATCTATCGTTGATGAATTAGGTGACATCCTGTATTTGACATTGAGTTGTATTTCACTTGAATAATATAAGTTAAGTTGATATTGATTTCGAAGAGACTGGTCGGGTATTAGTAAATACCCGAAACCACTTCGATTCTTTATAGGTTGCTATGTGAAATCAATATGCTGAATTGAAATGATTTAAGTGAATTGAACCATTTAATCTAAGTTTTGGTACTTAGAAATTGATGTGTGAAATAAGTAATGTCTATAACAGCTTGTGAAGTCGGAAATTGATATAAGTTACCCCGGGTTAATATAAGTTGTATGCTTTTGTCATTCATGTTAGATGGATTTACTCACGCTAGTTTCCAGCCTGACCCGGGTGTTACTTTGATGTAACGCTCAGGTCAGACCGAGTATTACAGATTTTCAGGTACGTACGATCTGGAACTCAGGAGGCGTGCTGGAGGGCAAGAGCATATCGAATATTTTCGCTGTAAAGTATAATATTGTTGGGTATTTGTGACATGATAATTGAGTATATTCAATGTTTGTGTATTTGTGACTCTGATTATATTAAAGTGTAATTCGACAGATATAATATTCTTTTGTAAACTGATATTATTTATTATTATATTTTGATCCACTGCGAATGTGAGGTTTTCTATGTTTTGGTGTTTCTGTTTCTTCTTCTTCTTTCTCTTTCTTCTTTTCACTAACTATCTGGAATTTTCGGGATCGAAATTTCTAGGTCGTTACATTTGGTATCAGAGCCAGGTTAAGCGAGAACCTTGGCTCTTGTGGGATTACTCATTAAGGATAGGGTAAGTGGTACCCTAAAATGAGTTGAGCGTATATATATATATGAGAGAGCGTACTTGTTATTTACTTATATAAAGATTTTAAATGGTTTTATATAAGATTATATTTTGATATATAAAACAAAATATCTTTCTAACAAATAGTAAAGGAATTGGTTGTAAATTACTGAATTAAATTAAGAAGTAACAGAAATACAACCAATCTGAAATTATCTTAAATTTGGGAAAGGTTTCAGGATAATAATTGGAAATGATAAATAAAGAGGGAGTTACTTAATGAAGTAACTAGAGGTAAGTAATTTAAAGGACAATTACTTAATGAAGGTAATTAAGAAATAAGTTAATTACCAAATGTGATTAATTGGAATTAATTAATGATGTAATTAATTTAAAGAAACAATAAATAATATTATTTAATACAATTGAATGAAATGGTCCTATTTCAAACAAGAGTTGTTTGAAAATTTAAAAGAAATTTGTTTTGTATTAAAAACCAAAAGTGGTTTGAAATAAACTCTAAATGGTGAGTATTGAATTCGGAATAAGATGTGATACTCAAAGTGATAAGTTTTTGAACTTAATAAGTGGGAAGATTATTTATGAAAAGTTCAAAATTTGGAATGGAAGATTCAAATTGGGTAGGATTGACTGGATTAAGTGGATTGAGCTTAACTTGGGAAAAAAAATATGTTGGAATATTCAACCTGATTTGTAAATTTAAAGATGAAATTAAGATTTAACTTGGGGAGATAAATGGTTGATTGAAATTGAGAGTTTGTGTGATCTCATGTTGGGTTTAAGATCTAGAAAATTGTTTTAAAAAAATATATATCAACAATTGAAGCATTAACTCGAATTTATATAATTCGAGATGGTTTAAATTTGAAATTTGAATCAGTTCAAATTGAATTTTATTTGAATTAATTGAAATTGTGATTGAAGGTGTATAAGTATAAAAATTCAAATGGAAATATGAATTGGATTAATTTGAAACGATTTGAAATTGATGTGATTCAATTTGAAATTAGTCCAGATTGATTTGAATAACTTGGAATTGTAATTAAAGTTGAATAGTTTTAAATTCAAATGGAATTTGAATTGAATTCGGAAGGAAGTCACGAATAATCCGACTTGATTTGGAAATGGAGTTTGAAATTGGGATTAATTCAAATTGGAGTTGAAATGAATTGAAATGGGAACTAGTTCAATTGAAATTTATTTGAATTAGTAGAATTTGAGATCAAGGTTGAATAAACTTAAATTTGGAAAGAAACTGAGGTTAATTCAACTTGAATTGGGGATGAATCAATTTCAATGGAAATTGATGTTATTTAATTTGAAATTGGGACAATTTAAATGGAAGAGGAAATTTAAAATTAAATTGATTTAGAATGGAGATTGGGAAGTGAACAGTTTGACTATGGACTATTTTCAAAATAATTTTTTTTAGTACAAATCTATTTTTCCAAACTATTTACTATACAACTTTTCTTTTTAAACCTAAAACTATCTTATACTTGTTTTACAATTATTTTTGAAACTGTTTAACAATTTTCTAACTATTCTATAAACTAATTACTATTTCAACTACTAATTACTATTTTATAGCTATTTTGCAATTATTTAAAATTTCTATGACTATTTAACTATTTTCTAACTATTTTACACCTATTTTACTAACTAGTAATTAATTTCCAACTACTTATCTATTTTAAAATTTTTCAAGCTATTTTCTAAATAAACTGGTCGGAGTTCAAACTATTATTGGTTAAATACCCAATCGAGATAAGAATAGAGGTGATAATCCAAATGGATTGAAGCAATTGTGAGTAAGTGAATGAAAATCAAAGTGAATGTGAATAGAAATGAAATTAATTTGGCTAATAACCAATAATGATAAATACGTAGGGTGTACGTATGTTATTCTATTCGCATAGTGATTTGATCCTGATTCGAGCACAGAATTTTGAGATAGTTATATCGATCCGAGTGGGATTTTTCACTCGATTTTCGACGGCGAACCTGGATATGGATTGTTGATTAGTTCTGGATATTCTTTATCATAGTTATTACTATGCAAGGAGAATGACGGTTTTTTTATCAAGAAACCCGATCTGTGTCCGCACTAGGAAGTCGGGTGGACGATACTAGTTCGGAAGTGAAATTGTGTGATCGAGTGAGCAATCAGATTGGTATGGTGCACGAATGATATGTGTGCATCGTACGGATTTGAATGAAAATGTTATTGGAAAGGGTAATCAAATTTGAATATTTGATTTTGAGTAAACAAAGTTAAAAATCTTTATTTTATAAGATGAAACTCCCTTTGTTGAATCTCTTGCCAGAAGGAATGGATTTCGAAGGTGTTTTGGAGTATAAAAGGAGTTTTATACAAATTTGAGATCATCCAAGCTTTTTAAAAAAATATATATATTAAGGATCTTATGAGGATTTTGGAAAAGGTTTTGGGAATCTTTGGATTTGGAAAGGCTTTTGATTTTTGGGTAAAATCAATACTGAAATTTCGAAAGCCTAGTTTGAGAATTATCGATTTTGGAATAATCGATTTTGTGTAAAGAAGCTTTGTATGAGATCATACTAGGTGTATAATTTAAAGATACTATATATGTATAGTATAAATGTTTTGATGATGGCTCTAGGGAAAAAGGCGCTCCCTTGAAATGAACTTCTCAGGAGTGCCACCGGGTGGTGTTGCCTTGAGCCCCAAGAGGGGTTCTAAAGTTGAATCTGTGAGGAGTCCGGACAAAACTAGTTCCTGGGGATTATTAGTAGAGTATTCCATAGCGAAAGTCGTGTGGGCCGCTGAGAGCCAACAATCTGCGTTTGATTATATATCGGTAGACTGCGACCTATGGTATAACATAGCGAAAGTCGTGTGTGCCGCTGAGAGCCAACAGTCTGCGTTTGATTTTATATCGGTGGACTGCGACCTATGTTGGAGTGGAGAAGTTTCATTTTGACAATGAAAATCAGAGGCCGTTGAGTGCCTGCAGTTACATGGACTTTTGCTGCGACGGCAACATAACCCTGGATGTAACTGTGATCTGTTGTGTGGGGATTCATGGCGTAATCGAGAGGCCGTGGAGAGCCTGCAGTTACATGGACTTTTGATTCGACGACAACGTAACCCTGGATGTAACTGCGACCATGGATGGGAGTGATGATTTCCAGAGCATTCTCACCAAAGATATATCCTCTATTTTCAAAAACTGTTTTCAATATTTTCAATAAAATTATTTTTCAAGTATTTTCACTGGGTGTTGAAAACGGGTCTGCTAAGTACTTATACATTTTCAGTCGTATGCCTGATCAACGTATGACCGAATTTCTATTAGAACAAGGATGGACTGGTTGAAACATCGAGTTATAAAAGTATTTTTAGAAAAACTATTTTGGAAATATTATACAGATTTTAAAAAGTGTTTAAAAAATAATCAAAGAAAATCTATATGATTTTAAGCATTTTAATAAAATTATGGCTTCGTTCCTTTTCGAGGACGAAAAGATTCTACGGGGGGAAGAATGTGATATCCCAGAATTTTGGCAATATAAATTTAATAATCTATGTTTAAAATTAAATTAATATGATAATTTTTGTAATTAAATTTGAATTGACGCAATAATTTTCTTAAATAATTAATTAGTGAATTTTTTTTTATAAGTTAATAAATTTGTTTTCTATTTATAACGCATATATATATAATCTAATACTTTGAAATTGGTAAATTATGATTTATTTTTTGAATTAAGCTTTTCAAAGCTATTTAATGAAATAACTATATGATTTTAAATATATAAGATAAATGTTTTATTTGTTTAAAATATATTTTGACTTAAGTTTGAATATTAAAATAGGTTATAAAGATGTTTGTTTTATTTCCTTTAAAATATTGATTAATAATTGTGATTTGTAAACTAGATATGAAATTTAAAATACATGAAACATTTATCCATTTAAATAACAAATAAATTATAACCTCTTTTATAAATTTATTTAAAATGATTTAAAATATTCTTTTCAAAAGATTGATTTGTATATTGTTTTTATTATAATTATACTTGGTTTATTCTTTAATTATTTATATATAACTAAGTATTAGAAACTCATTAATTTAGTTTAAAACTTTCATCAACACTTAATTAAAAATACTAATTACTTAAAGGACATGTGTAAGTATTTTAAAGCCTAATTTAACATGTGTTAGATGTTTAAACAAGGTAATCTACAAATGTTAAAATTGAAGACAAGTGTCATTTATTATTGTTTTTCTTTTATTAAATAAGTATTTTAGTTTTTGTATAAACAAAATCCACTTTTCATTTTAATCTTTTTCCAGATCTTTAAAAAAAAAAAATCTGAAACACTTCCTTTGAAAAAAGAAAAACAAGATCTGCAATCACCTTCAACAAAACCATGTAACTCATCTTCAAATCTGCACATCTTCAAACATGCAAGATCATTTTCAGAAATTAATCAAGCATGCAAATCAATATTATTGTTCAAACAACATCCTGCAACCTGGAAGTCAAAAGCATGTATGCAGTTTCAATTTGAAGAAGCAAGCAAATTTCTCTTCATAATCATAATCTGTAACTCATGATCAACATACAACTACGATCTGTTGTAAAAGCATGCATATCAGTTGTAAATTTGGAAATCAAGCAAAAAAGTCTGCATTTTGTTTCTGCAATCTAGAAAGTGACCTCTGTATGCAAGTTATAGTCATCAGCAGCATTCAAGTTTAAGTTTTAAAGGCATTCAAATAAGTTTTAAAGGATTCAAGGGGCAAAGGCATTTTAAAGCAAGCTTTCAAAAGATTCATAAGCTTTTCAAATCTGTACTCTTCTTTGTTCTTCTACTTTCATTTGCAGGTGAGTAACTCCTTTTAAACATAAAGATTTAATCTGGTTGTCTGATCTATGCTTTAAATAAGTTGTAATTGGTATATATACATGTTGGAAGTTCAGGTTTACTTGTGATATGTAATACTTGTATGATTAGAACATCTCTGTTCTAGATGTCAAGCCCAGTTTTCCAATTTAAATCATTCTCTTTTGATTCATAGATTTCTAAGATTTAGGATCAAATTAAACATTGTTAGTTTGATTATAAGCTAAATTTTAAGAACTTATTTAACTTAAATTAAAAACTATCTGGCTCTGGAAATAAGATTTTAACAGTAAAAACTCAAACCACTGTTAAATTTCAAACATGTTAATTTATCAATTCAGTATCATAAATCAAAAGCATCAACTAAAGCTTCATTTTTAAATCAAGAATTAAGATTTTTAGAATTTGAACGAAGGTGCAGTTGGGTTTTGACTGGACATGGGTTTAATGGAATTTACTGTTGATCTATGGATAGTGGAGGCATGGGATTCTTCCTCCTGATAGAGGAGAGGTAAGTGAAGCTAGGAAAAATCATAGTAGATGATGGAAGTTATTGTGGAGGTTGCGGTAATGTTTTTCTTTTTAAAACCCTAGTTTTAGTTAGGTTTGGGAATTCGATCACTTCGGGTTATTCTGTGGATCGAAAGCTTCAAGCTTGTTGGCGATGGAGGTTTGGACGTGGAAGAAGGTTTGGCCGGAGTTTCAACGATACCGATGGTGGAATTGTACTGGCGAGACCAACTTCGAGGTTAAGGCATTGGTCTCTGATGTTTTGTTACAGGTTTAGATTGAGACTCGAATTCGAATTCGAGTTGAGATGAGGTTAACCTGACGATCAAGTTGGGATAATGAAGTGATTTTGGATGTGGAGCAATCACCTCTAATGATCGGAGATGACGGCCGGCTACGTGCATGTGCACGACCCTATTTTTCTGATTGAAGTTTTGTGATGTTGGATTTTTGCTCGAGTGGATTGTGTGAGTTACTCGAAGCAAAAGGGTGATATACTCAAGGAAGCGTGGGTTGGAACTCGAAGTAGATTTGGGAAGCCTCAAATATTTCATTGTTTTACAGGTTTGATAGAACCTGAAGTATCTATTTGTTTTTAAAAAAACCTGAAGCTTGTAAATGTAAAAGAAAAGTTTAAACCTAGTTTTAAATTCATGTTTAAAATCTAGAGTTCAAGCTTTAGTTTTAAATCTCAGTTTTTAATAATAATAATACTATAAAGTATTTAAACTTATACTTGTTAAATTACTTTATAAACGTAAGTAGTTGAAATTTTAAAACTGAAGCTTTTAAAAATGTAAGCAAGATTTTTAGTTAAAGTTAAATATCGGAAATCTAAAATATTTATTTCAGATTTGAAATAAAAGAAGTTTTTTTTTGAAATTTGAAAGATTTAAACAAAGTGTAAATTTAAATTATTGAATTTTGAAATGAATTTAGTTTCAAACTCTTATGAATTTCTTTCTAAGACAAACACTTGTTTGTCTTGTAATTTAAAAAGGTTTAAATTGTTTAAAACTTTGTTTAAGACTAAATTAAATTCGTTTTAAATTTCATATTTGAAATGAAATCTTAAGATAAGTTCAAAAGTAAATTTGTTTCAAATGTATTTGTTAATGACAAATTAGTCATAATTAAGAAATGTTTTACCCTAAGATTTAATTAAGATTTAATAAGTTGAAATTAATTGAATTAATGAGGTAATTAAGAAGTAATTAGTTAATTTAATTAATTTATGATTAGGGATTAATAAATAATTGATTAAGGGTTAATCAATTGGTAATTAAGATCATTAATTAGATTATTAATTTATGATTAATGATTATTAATTAAGCAATTAATTTATAATCAAGGTAATTAATTAAATAATTAATCTTTAATAAATAAATAATTAAAAATAATTTAATTGTGTGATTAACGATGGTTAATCTAAGTTAATTACTTACCAGAGTAATTATAGAATGGTTAATGTAGGTAATTTAGAAATTAACTACTTAATGGAAGTAATTTAGAAATTAATTACTTAATGTAATTAATGGAGTTCAATGTGATTGGTTTAAATTATTAATAAAGTTTAATTAATTTTAATCACTTCATGGTTTGATAATTACTTAGTAAAATTGATTATGTAAAATTACTTAGTGAAGTAATTAATGAAATTTCTGAATGTAATTAGTGGAAGATGGAATTGTGAAAGTAATTTGGATCAAATTATTTTGTATAATTAATCAAGGGATTAATTGGACATAATTAAGGAGTAATTAATTTATTTGATAAAGTAATTAAGGGTAGTTAATTACTGATGTCATTAATCAAGGGTGATTAATATTTATGGTTAGCAATTAATTAATGAAATAATTAAAGGCTAATTACCATATTGTGTTAAGGATAATTAATTTGCGAAATTAATTAAGGGTTAATTACATAAATGTAATTAAAGGATAAATAGAATGATATTGGAAGTCTTGATTAATTTTATTCCTAATATGTGGTTTATGATGCTATGTGATAAGATATGTTGATTTAAACTGTGATGATGTGTTATCTATCGTTGATGAATTAGGTGACATCCTGTATTTGACATTGAGTTGTATTTCACTTGAACAATATAAGCTAAGTCGATATTGATTTCGAAGAGACCAGAGTCGGGTATTAGTAAATACCCGAAACCACTTCGATTCTTTATAGGTTGCTATGTGAAATCAATATGCTGAATTGAAATGATTTAAGTGAATTTAACCATTTAATCTAAGTTTTGGTACTTAGAAATTGATGTGTGAAATAAGTAATGTCTATAACAGCTTGTGAAGTCGGAAATTGATATAAGTTACCCCAGGTTTATATAACTTGTATGCTTTTGTCATTCATGTTAGATGGGTTTACTCACGCAGGTTTCCAGCCTGACCCGGGTGTTACTTTGATGTAATGCTCGGGTCAGACCGAGTATTACAGATTTTCAGGTAGGTACGATCTGGAGCTCAGGAGGCGTGCTGGAGGGCAAGAGCATATCGAATATTTTCGCTGTAAAGTATAATATTGTTGGGTATCCATGACATGATAATTGAGTATATTCAATGTCTGTGTATTTGTGACTCTGATTATATTAAAGTGTAATTCGACAGATATAATATTCTTTTGTAAACTGATATTATTTATTATTATATTTTGATCCGCTGCGAATGTGAGGTTTTCTGTGTTTTGGTGTTTCTGTTTCTTCTTCTTCTTTCTCTTTCTTCTTTTCACTAACTATCCGGAATTTTCGGGATCGAAATTTCCAGGTCGTTACAAGGCAAGTATCAATTGATGTAATAAAGGACGGAACCAAGGTAAATTAATTAACTGGATTTAAAATCTCAATTAATGGGTGAAATTGACAAATTTCAATATAATTGAATTATAGTAGTTATTACGCAATAAGTGGAAATAAAATAGTTAACACGAATAAAGGTGAAATTGGAAGTATCAGTGTAATGAAACGTAAACAAATGTTAAATATGTTTATTGGGTAATAAGGGATTTAATAGAAGAGTTGAAATTGTACCAAACCAATTCCCATTTGAAATTACAATGAATTAATTGACATTAATTAATATTGAAGAAACACTGTAATTGGTAAATCTATTTATTTTAATTGGTGCCTAAGTTTGGTTAAATTATTGTGATTGATTAAGAAATCAAAAATGATAAGATTTGTTGATAATGGTATTTAAATTGAAGAAGTGATTAATTAACTTAAAATTAAATTACTTAATTAATTGGAAAATAGCCATTTTGACCACTGACTTGGATTTTGACGAAACCAGTTTCATCGGATCCGTAACGGTCAACTATTGTAGGATTTCAAGTGTCGCAGTGATCGGACTTGTTGTTTGATTGTACGGGCTCGAAACGCCTCGAAATCAATTTAATTGAAATCAATTGAAATCAATTTGAAGTAACTTAATTTTAGCATAACTTCTTCGTATGATGGAATTTGGACCTGAAACCTGTTCCATTGTATTTAAAATATTTTAAAACATCTATTTAGATATATTGGTTAACCCAATTTCGTTCCGGAGTCAGAATGGGCTTCTCGGGCCATTTTATCTTCAACGCGTATATCAATCTTATCCATCCATTCTAATTTCAGCTTGCCTATATATACCCTGCTATAAACCCTAGCCCATTTCTCATGTCATTATTTTGTATGTACAATTCCTATAGCTCCTTCTCATTCCATGGCAGACAATTCCAAATCCAATTGCAATTCAAAAATCAAACTGAAAATTCAAACTCCTCAATGAACATCAAATTTTATATAGATTCGAAGCTCTCGACGAGCGCATCTCAGATCTGCAATTCGTTTTCGGTTTTGAAATATCATTTGTCCAGAAATCGAGTTGAACCTCGACCGTTCGTTATCGAGTTTCGACGATCCAACGTTGGATCGTCAACGGTTCGACGATCGGGTAATACCGTTACGAAGCTGGTGTCAAGCAGGTTGCGATGGTGATGTTCGTTCATGAAAAATGTGACAGATTTGGTCGGAATTAACACAGGAAGGAGGGGCATGCATCTCGGCTTTGGCGTCGGCATCTGTTGCTGGAGGTGCCGCGATGGAGGCGGGGCGTCGGCTTGAGGAGGCGCTCGTCACCATGTCGTTGGATCTGGTCAGTGTCAATCGAGTAGACGGTGGTTGTAACGTATCGATTTTATCGGGATCCGAAGGTCGGCATTCTTAATCCCACTGTATCAAATGCCGCATAATCGAATGCCGGAAAACCGAACTGTTATGGTTAAAAAGAAGAGGTAGAAGAAAAAGATTGAAGAAATAAGAAAACAGAACCGAAACAATATCAGAATCTCACAGTCGCAGCGGAACAACATATAATAGATAAATGAATATCTTTAAAACAAAGAACTATATAAGTTATTACATTACATCACATCATCATTATCAGAGTCAATATGCAACACAATACAAGAATGGACAGCTATATAAACTTGTCCTTACAAGCGAATTCTACAGCGGAAAAGATAATATCATATACAAGTAATACGTCTCGCCATCCAGCTCACCTCCTGAGCTCCATAGCACTCCTGAATCCAGAATGACCTGATAACCTGACTCTTGACTGCCAATGAGGAAAATTATGGGCACCCAGAGTTTAGGAAGAGAACAATAAACTCCAAGTCAGTCATGGGACTGGTGTGAGAACTCAAAACAATTATTTATCTTTAAAACAACAACACCAAGGGAAGTGGAAAAATATCCGCAATGCTTTTGGAAAATGAAACTACCATAAGGCCTCCCCGCACACACACAATGCAAACGTAGAATTGGAGGAGATTTCTCCTTATGATTGTCAAAGATGCTTACTACACAAAACAAATCATTTTTTTATTATTATTAGTGCATAGCGATGAAAGCATTTCGAAAATAGAATATAAATCTTAGCCAGCATAAACATTTCGAACTATGCCTACTACAGCTACCATCCAAACAGTGGGGCGCCACCATAAGTGAATGACAGATAATACAACTAAAACCGTACAAGGCTCGAATTTTTTCTTTGGGTTTTCCCACAAATGGCCAAGCTAAGGAACTTCCTACCGCCACATGGGATCGCCTCTGGTGGTCCCGAGAACCTAACCAGATTTCTGCCAACACAAGGCCGGGTTACCTCTGTAACTAGGTACTACTCGAGTATGCCACTCCCCGGTCCTTTGGAACCTTTATCCGAGGGCCATCTATCACCAAGCAACAACCACATAGAAAATGAGATTGGAGCAACCACATAGGTTAAGCATCAGGGCTCCATACCTGACACCACCCTTTTCCAGAAGGAAATGACATACCCTAAAGGGAGCGACCCTCATAACCTTGCCACATATTCCTGTTTCGACCATTTCCGGGGTGTGAGTTCCGACTTAGTCTCGTCCACAAAGCTACGCTTTTTCACAAAGCCACGCTTTGATCAACAAATGATCAATAAATAAACATCACACAGCAACACTCAGCATGCCACATTACCAAATTGGGAATATATCACTGATAACCTTCAACTACAAAACCTCTGAGCTCGTACGTCTCAGAGAAGGGTGTTAAGCTAAGAGAATAAATCCTCCGCCACCAACAGAGATGTATTTGAAAGAAATCTTCTTTATATCTCAAAATGTAATGTCAGACACGTAACCATACAAGTCTGTTCCAAGCTCGAACAGAACCGAAGGCACTTCAAAAGAAGCCCTTGCAATCTGGGTATTCACAATCCCGATCGAATTTCCCATCACAAAGGAAATCTCCATACCGTAGCTACCGGTGCAGAGACAATCGATAGGTCATCCTATCGTTTCACAAATACCCGGCTTTCACCACCGGTCTTCAATGCTATTTATTACGTCGTATCACTATTTGGAATGGGTAATCCGAATAACGAGCGCAATAATTTAAAAATAAGTGTAGCATTCAATTTCAACCAATTCACAACGAATAACTATTTAAAAGGTCAATATTGATAGTCGGTTATTTAACTATCAATCAATATTCACAACATCAGCCGATTCCAAATAATTTCCCAAATTATTTATTTTCCATAAATATCTTTATAAGATATATATTCCACACTTCAACCATTTGAAAACAAATTTCAAATTATTTTTCACCTTTACAACTTTCATTTCAAAATGGTTCATTTAAACTAATTAAATAAATCCTCACCGATTTATTAAATTTACGTTCCAAATCCGTAAATTTATTCCACACTTTTAAAAATAAATTATTGTTTATTTTTAAAACAAATTTCCCTTATAAATTTCCGTTGCGAATTTACATTTCCAAATATTCACCTTTTATACGATTTTTCAAATCGATTTCAATTATTCACTTTCAATTTACCTATAAAAGGTAAAATCTCAAAATATTCACTTCATATTGGAAATCATTTCCATACTTATTCAATAATAGGTAATTCACAAATCCATTTATTTTCAACATTTGGAAAATATTCAATGTACTTAAATCCAAATTAAGTATATGTTTTATTCTTTAAGGAAAACTTCTCTTAAACACATTTATTTGAGTCAAAACGAATGTTGCGTAAAACATCGTTATGACAACCCAAAATCACTAGTATAGGGATTCGAAATAAAGATAGATATATAAATCCCAATACTATACAAAACTTTTTCCTTTCGGAAATCATTTACTATAACAACAGTGTTATAGTCCAAAATTTTCTTCTATTTCTCAAAAACGTCTATTTCAACAATGAATGTTGAAATCTATGATTTCGATACTTAATACATTTTAAAACATTTTTGAATCGTTTTAATTCTATTTAAAATATCACTTTCCCAAAATATTTCTTTAATATATTATTCACCGTCCAAAATCGTGAATATGCTTCATTTACCAAATTCAATTTCTACATATTTTATTTAAAGGATTATCCACTGTCCAAAACCATGGATATATTTCCTTCAATAAGCTATAATAATTAAACTTATCAAAATAAGTCGATTTCGGTTTTATAAAACAATGTTTATAAATTCCATTTATACTTTATAACAACTTCAACTTATAAAATCACTTATTAACAAATTCTATCCATATCCCATTTACACTCCAAAATCCAGTTTATAAGTTAATTACTTATAAATCTTTTATTTTACAAAATCTATTCATTTTATAACTTCACAATTTATAAATCTATAGAGTTCATTCACTTATGAAATCCATTTACACTCCATTTTACACTTATAAAAACTCATTTTATAATTCCAATATTTTAATTTATAAATATCAATTTTATAAATCTTTTATATAAATCATTTATAATAATTCAAAAATCCCAATTTAAACCATTTTATAAATTGATCAACTACTTATTTCCAAAAAAATGACTTTTCGGTTATATTTTACAAAGATTATAATTTTCATAACATAAAAATTTCAACGTTTATTTATTTAAAGTGAATCAATTCCAAAATTAAATTTTTATTATGAATTCTCAATTTAAATTTTCAAAAAACAAATTTTTTTTTCGGCATCTAACGATACCAAAAATATATTCGGCTAAATTTTAGCCTTTAACGATTTCGATCACATAGATAATCACACAGATTATATATAGATCAACACACAACATTGAAACAAATTCAATCGTTTGAGGAATCCAGTTGGTTCCCTCCAACCTGTTCCCTGCATCCAAATATGTTAGCACAATACCAATTCTGCTTCAAGACGGAATATCACGGTATATGGGATTTATAAAATACTATCGCTATTATGCGGCGCAATAGGGTCTCATCCGCTATATAATGCGGGAAATCAACTCCAAGTACATATATAATACCAATTCCATACAAGTTGGAATTATCGCGGTATATGTTTTTAATAAATAACATCCGCTTAATATACGGCGCAAAGGGTCTATTTCAATACAGCAGATAATAACTATCATCCAATCACACAATCAAGCAATTTTAAATCTAACTAATTAAAATTTAAATCGAAACTAATTAGATTGAGTGAGAAGTTCTCACCTTGAGTTTCCAATAACAGTTGTAGCGTTTTGTTTCGAATAAAATTAAACGTGCGTTTAATTTTACCCGAAATTATCACTAGCTCCAAACGAATCCAAACCAGCTCCATTGCGTAGTGCTCGACAAAACGATTGCAACGCAATTTGTTTCGTGCGTTTTCGACCTCGTATGACAAATTATAAACTTTTAAACATTATACAAATTTAAATACAAATGAATTTCAATTTTTTTTATACCCTAGATAGATCATAGCCTTGCATTTCCATCACCAGATCAAGGCCGCACGCACGTTTCTTCTGCAGGCAACAAAATTTGCGTTCGAACCCATAGGCCACGTTTCCATCGTGAATCCGCAACCACCAAACTCCCCTCGAACGTGATCAAGGACCACCACTAGAACGCCCATCACCATGCCTACCATCGGGCACAATATTGTCGTGCTCGGCCACACAAGGCTCCAGAAAAATGCATGTGAACCTATGACGAATGCGACCGTTTCCTGCCTCCAAAAGATGATGATAACGAAAACTGAACGTTGGATGTGAAGATCTCTAAATGCTCTACAAGTTTGCTTTAGAATGTTTTGCTAAAGAAGAGAGGATGTGAAGAAAAACGAGGAGGAAGGAGATGGATTCTCAGCCATTAACTTTAGAACGGCGGCTGAAATCCTCGGGTTTGTTTTTTTGTTTGCAAATTGTGAACCTTTTATAGAAAAATGGCGAAACACTATTCATCCGGAATTTTACGAACTCCAAATCTCACACGGTGACCGGCGTTTCTAGGGTTTACCCTGCGTTCCGGACATAATGGAATATGTTTCGGAGGCTGATTCGATCATCTGTGCGAGTAACATAAATAAACGATCTAATTTAAATTAAATCGATTAAACCAAATTTCTATGCGTTTTGGCTTGCCTTGGACAAACCGTAAATCCGATTGACACGAAATTTGAAACCTTACAATAATTTGACATTACAGATCGGATGAATCTGATTTCATCGAAATCCGAGACTGTTTGAAAAATGTCTATTTTCACTAGTCGATTTAATATTAAAATATTCAATTTTGACAAATTAACTTTTAATTCAATTTTAAAAGCTCACAAACATTGTTCTAACTCCAATATGATTTAATATAACTTTATAAATCATTTTTAATCACATTAAACCCAATTTCCAAAATTTTCTGTAATTTCAAATATTAAACTGTGATTTAATTATCCAATTAAATCAAAATATTCGAAAAAATAATTTTTTCGACTTACAAATTTTACTTGTTGATATTTAAAATTAATTAAATATCTGAATTTCAAATGACAGAAATTCTGGGTCGTTACAAACTTCCCCCCTTAAAAGAATTTCGTCCTCGAAATTTCCGAGTAAGAAAAAGTTTTGACATCCATTAACTTTTCAAAACAAACTATTCAAATTTGATTTACAAATCTCTTAAGCGTTTAACTTTTTCAAAAATTCAATAGTTAAACTTCTTACAAAATATTTACTAAGATTTCAAATCCATATATAGTTATCTTTTCAAAATCAACTATATCGTTTAACCTTTAACTTCAAATCAAAACTTTGTTTTCAAAAAAAAAAAATTCCAAAATTTCCCGAAAATTTTCTAACGCCTTAATTTTTCAGAAAATTTCGCCATAACCTCCTTTGTACGAGGAGCTTCACAATATCACAATAGATGAAAATATATATACATCGACCCACACGGTCGAAAAACAGAAAAATAGTTCATATTTCCTATTTTTATTGCGTAGGCGTACCTTTTTAGCATTTTTAAGCAAAGCAGTTATTTATTAAGCATTTTGCGCAACCAAATCCCGCTAACGGTAGCCCGGTACCTGTACTTGCTCGATATAAACGCGTAAGTGACATATATAAAAAGTTATTAACATTTTACACTTTTAAAAAACTACAACACATGCATATTAAATGAAATGCATACTAAGCAAGGTTTATAAGCAACTTAGATGATTTCGACATTACTTGTAATCGTTTACAATCAATTTATATACACCGACATTCATTTATTCATTTCCAATTTGTTTACATTCACTAATTTATATTCACATTTGTTCACTTTCAATTCGAATCAATTTCCATTCAATTTAAATTTACTTAACTTACAATTTGAATTTGATTGCTTTAGCTTCCAATTTTATTCATTCAATTGCATATGAACTTCTATTCAACCAATTAACAATAATCCAACAACCAATGTATATCCAACACAACCAAATTTAATTTACTTCACATTCAACATTCATATTCACTTTGTTTACCTTCAATTTGATTTGACATTCAATTAGCCTTAAATGAATTAACACTTATATCTATTATTCCATATCAATTCATTACATTCGATTGATTAATATTCAATTTATTAGTTCAATTACTAATTTATTCTACAAATAAAGTTGAATCTCCTTTATACAATTCAAGTTCATATCCAGTTAATGACTTCATTTCATTAATTCATTTTGATACCCAAATCAACTTCATTCAACATTACTTAAGTTATATTGCATTTCAACATCATTTGTTTAACTTAACTAAAATTTCCATTTCAACAACATATCTAATCCAGTTAAAATCATTCCAACTCCAAAGTAAATTCTATTTAACTTTTACCAAAGTCAATTTTATCACTTATTCAGATTCATACCTCGTTTTGCTTAACAAAGTTGTTTAACCATTTTAATAATTGGTTTTACTTACATCTTTACATTTAGTAAGTTATACAACTTATTATTCAACTTCCAAATCTGATTTAATTTATTTAACTTCCTTTAGTTAAATTTCACACCATATATTTTATCATACTAACTCAAATTTATTTCAACTCTACCAAAGCTAAATCTTTTTTATCTCATATTATAAGTTCAAAACTTGATAACTTATATTCATCAATTTCAACTTGGATTTTAATTTCAAATTTGTTTAGCACAACAAAATTCAATTTCAATTTACTATGGTAGCAAATCCATCACACAGAAACTCGAAAATGATACTGATGATGCTGCAGTCATCACCTTTATTATTCCCCACCAACAGTAGTGAATTCAGTGCTTTAAATTCTTTCAAAATTTTCTTTTATTTATAAATAACATTTATAAATCTTTTCTTATAGAATTTCACTATTTCCCTTTACTTACACAAGATTATTCCACAATTGTAAATCATCTTTATTATAATTCTATACTTATACAATTGTTGCTTTTATATAATTTATTCTTTCACAGTTGTTGTTTTTTATTCAGATTATTCGAACAACTTTGATTCACTTATATATTTTCTTACATTTTCAACAATCAAACAATTCAATTTTACATACACTTTGATAATTCTGAAAAATTATTCCTTTATATGTATAAAATATAATCGAGGTAAAATTATTTCATTTACCCAGTTTAAAACAATATCGTGGCGAATTATTCTAAACAAGTGTTTAGAGATCCTTATCGATAGAGTTGTACAGACTATACCAACTAGAATCCACATACCACTCCACAAACCAATCATCACAATATAAAACAATTTTATATTCACTAACAAATACGCACTCCTATCTATTATTACACTCACATCATTCTAGAGTACTACTGACTCTATCTCTAATGAGTAATCCCCAACAGAGCCAAGGTTGTCACTTAACCAAATGCTCTGATACCGCGTTGTAACGTATCGATTTTATCGTGATCCGAAGGTCGGCGTTCTTACGCCCACTATATCAAATGCCGCACAATCGAATGCCGGAAAACCGAACTGTTATGGTTAAAAAGAAGAGGTAGAAGAAAAAGATACAAGAAATAAGAAAACATAACATAAACAATATCAGAATCTCACAGTCGCAGCCGAACAACATATAATAGATAAATGAATATCTTTAAAACAAAGAACTATATAAGTTATTACATTACATCACATCATCATTATCAGAGTCAATATGCAACAAAATACAAGAATGGACAGCTATATAAACTTGTCCTTACAAGCGAATTCTACAGCGGAAAAGATAATATAATATACAAGTAATGCGTCTCGCCATCCAGCTCGCCTCCTGAGCTCCATAGCACTCCTGAATGCAGAATGACCTGATAACCTGACTCTAGACTGCCCGTGTGGAAAATTATGGGCACCCAGAGTTTAGGAAGAGAGCAATAAACTCCAGGTCAATCATGGGACTGGTGTGAGAATTCAAAACAGTTACTTATCTTTAAAACAACAACAACAAGGGAAGTGGAAAAATATCCGCAATGCTTTTGGAAAATGAAACTACCATAAGGCCTCTCCGCACACACACAATGCAAACGTAGAATTCAAGGAGATTTCTACTTATGATAGACAAAGATGCTTACTACGCAAAACAAATCATTTTTGATATTATTATTATTGCATAGTGATGAAAGCATTTCGAAAATAGAATATAAATCTTAGCCAGAATAGAAGTTCCGAACTATGCCTACTATAGCTACCATCCAAACTGTGGGGCGCCACCAAAAGTGAATGGCAGGTAGTACAACTAAAACCATACAAGGCTCGTATTGTTTCTTTGGATTTTCCAACAAATGGTCACGCTAAGGAACTTCCTACTTCCACATGGGATCGCCTCTAGCGGGACATCCCAAGAACCTAACAGGATCTCTGCCAACACAAGGCCGAGTTACCTCTGTAACTAGGTAACTACTACTCGAGTATGCCACTCCCCGGTCCTTTGGGACCTTTATCCGAGGGCCCTCTATCACCAAGCAACAAATACACAGAAAATGAGATTGGAGCAACCACATAGGTTAAGCATCAGGGTTCCATACCTGACACCACCCTTTTCCAGAAGGAAATGACATACCCTAAAGGGACCGACCCTCATAACCTTACCGCATATTCCTGTTTCGACCATTTCCAGGGTGTGAGGTCTGACGAAGTCTCGTCCATAAAGCTACGCTTTTTCACAAAGCCACGCTTTGATCAACAAATGATCGATAAATAATCATCACACCGCAATACTCAGCATGCCACGTTACCAAATTGGGAATATATCACTGATAACCTTCAACTACAAAACCTATGAGCTCGTACGTCTCAGAGGAGGGTGTTAAGCTAAGAGAATAAATCCTCCGCCACCAACAGAGATGTATTTGAAAGAAATCTGCTTTATATCTCAAAATGTAATGTCGGACACGTAACCATACAAGTCTGTTCCAAGCTCGAACAAAACCGAAGGCACTTCAAAAGAAGCTCTTGCAATCCGGGTATTCACAATCCCGATCGAATTTCCCATCGCAAAGGAAATCTCCGTACCGTGGCTACCGGTGTAGAGACAATCGATAGGTCATCCTATCGTTTTCACAAATACCCGGTCTTCACCACTGGTCTTCAATGCTATCCATTACGTCGTATCACTATTCGGAATGGGTAATCCGAATAACGAGCGCAATAATTTAAAAATAATTGTAGCATTCAAATTCAACCAATTCACAACGAATAACCATTTAAGGGTCAATATTGATAGTCGGTTATTTAACTATCAATCAATATTCACAACATCACCCGATTTCAAATAATTTCCCAAATTATTTATTTTCCATAAATATCTTTACAAGATATATATTCCACACTTCAACCATTTGAAAAAAAATTTCAAATTATTTTTCACCTTTACAACATTCATTTCAAAATGGTTCTTAAACCAATTAAATAAATCCTTACCGATTTATTAAATTTACGTTCCAAATCCGTAAATTTATTCCACAATTTTGAAAATAAATCAATGTTTATTTTTAAAACAAATTTCCCTTATAAATTTCCATTGTGAATTTACATTTCCAAATATTCACCTTTTATACGATTTTTCAAATCAATTTCAATTATTCACTTTCAATTTACCTTTAAAAGATAAAATCTCAAAACATTCACTTCATATTGGAAAACATTTCCATATTTATAATAAGCAAGTCATAAACCATTTATTTTCAACATTTGGAAAATATTCAGTATACTTAAATCCAAATTAAGTATATATTTTATTCTTTAAGGAAAACTTCTCTTAAACACATTTATTTGAGTCAAAACGAATGTTGCGTAAAACATCGTTACGACAACCCAAAAACACTAGTATAGGGATTCGAAATTAAGATAGATATATAATTCCCAATACTATACAAAACTTTTTCCTTTCGGAAATCATTTACTATAACAACAGTGTTATAGTCCACCATTTCCTTCTATTTCTCGAAAACGTCTATTTCAATAATGAATGTTGAAATCAATGGTTTCGATACTTAATACATTTTAAAACATTTTTGAATCATTTTAATTCTATTTAAAATATCACTTTCCTAAAATATTTCTTTAATATATTATTTACCATCCAAAATCGTGAATATAGTTCATTTACCAAATTCAATTTCTACATATTTTATTTAAAGGATTATCCACTGTCCAAAATCATGGATATTTTTCCTTCAATAAGCTATAATAATTAAACTTATCAAAATAAGTCGATTTCGAATTTATAAAACGACTTTTATAAATTCCATTTATACTTTATAACAACTTCAGCTTATAAAATCACTTTATTAACAAATTCTATCCATATCCCATTTACACTCCAAAATCCAGTTTATAAGTTAATTACTTATAAATCTTTTATTTTACAAAATCTATTCATTTTATAACTTCACAATTTATAAATCTATAGATTTCATTCACTTATGAAATCCATTTACTCTCCATTTTAACACTTATAAAAACTCGTTTTATAATCCAATATTTTAATTTATAAATATCAATTTTATAAATCTTTTATATAAATCATTTATAATAATTCAAAAATCCCAATTTAAACCATTTTATATATTAATCAACTACTTATTTCAAAAAAATCAATTTTCGATTATATTTCATAAAAGATAATAATTTTTATAACATAAAAATTTCACGTTTATTTATTTAAAATGAATCAATTCCAAAATTAAATTTTTATTATGAATTCTCAACTTAAATTTTCAAAAATCAAATTTTATTTATTTTAGGCATCTAACGATACCAAAAATATATTCGGCTAAATTTTAGCCTTTAACGATTTCAATCACAAAGATAGTCACACAGATTATAAATAGATCAACACACAACATTGAAATAAATTCAATCATTTGAGAAATGCAGTTGGATCCCTCCAAGCTGTTCCCTGCATCCAAAGATAACAATACCAATACCGCTTCAAGATGGAATATCGCGGTATATGAGATTTATGAAATACTATCCGCTATTATGCGGCGTAATAAAGTCTCATCCGCTATATAATGTGGGAAATCAACTCCAAGTACATATATAATACCAATTCCATGCAAGTTGGAATTATCGCGGGATATGTTTTTAATAAATAACATCCGCTTAATATACGACGCATAGGGTCTATTTCAATATAACAGATAATAACTATCATCCAATCACACAATCAACCAATTTTAAATCTAACTATTTAAAATTTAAATCGAAACTAATTCGATTGAGTGAGAAGTTCTCACCTTGAGTTTCCTATAACAGTTGTAGCATCTTGTTTCGAATAAAATTAAACGTGTGTTTAATTTTACCCGAAATTATCACTAGCTCCAAACGACTCCAAACCAGCTCCATTGGGTAGTGCTCGACAAACCGATTGCAACGCAATTTGTTTCGTGCGTTTTCGATCTCGTATGACAAAGTTATACACTTTTAAACATTATACGAATTTAAATACAATTGAATTTCAACTTTTTTTTATATACCCTAGATAGATCATAGCCGTGCATTTCCATCACCAGATCAAGGACGCACGCACGTTTCTTCACCAGGCAACAAAATTTGCGTTCGAATCCATAGGCCACGTTTCCATCATGAATGCCGCCGCCACCAAACTCCCCTCGAACATGATCAAGGACCACCACTAGAACGCCCATCACCATGCCTACCATCGGCCACAATATTTGTAACGAGTGCGATTTTTCGACACTCAAAAATCGACATCAATACGTCTACTGTATCAATTGCCGCAATCGTAGGCCGGAAAACCGTACTGTTAGGGTTAAAGAAGAAGGAAAAGGTAGAAGAAGAGTGAAAGAAAAAGAAAACAAAAGAAAGAAACAACAGAACATTATCAGAATCTCACAATCGCAGCGGAACAACATATAATAGATAAATGAATAATCTTTAAACATAGAACTATATCAGTTATTACGTTACATCACATTACATCACATTACATCATCAGAGTGTACAACAACAAACAACAACAAACAGCGGAAAAGAAATACTATGTACTAGTGAATACGCCATGCCATCCAGCTTGCCTCCAGCAACTGCTGAATTCCAGAATATCCTAATAACCTGACTCTAGACTGTTCGTGTGGAAATTGGTGGGCACCCAGAGTATAGGAAGGAAAACAATAAACTCCGAGTCAGTCATGTGACTGGTGTGAGAACTTAAAACAGTTACTTATCTTGGAAACAAAGAACAGGAGAAATTTTAAAATCAATTCGCAATGCTTTTTGAAGATGTAACTACCATAAGACCTCCCACCACACACACAAGGCAAACGCAGACTTGGAGGAGAATTCTTCTTATGTTAGTCAAAGATGCTTACTACACAAAATCAAATTATTTTTTATATTATTATTAGTGCATAGTGTAGAAAACATTTCGAAAGTAGAATATAAATCTTAGCCATCAAAGGTACGATTATATTATGCCCTCTATAGCTACCTCCTGAGGAAGCAGGTTATACAATTTGCAATCGTAAAGGGTTCGTATTGTTTCTTTGGATTTCCAACAAATGGTCAGGCCAAGGAACTTCCCATTGCCACATGGGTATGCCTCTGGAAAGACGACCCGAGAACCTAACCGGATCTCTGCCAACACAAGACCGGGTCACCCTTCAAACTGGGTAACTACTGACACGAATATGTCATTCCCCGATCGTAACCGATCAATATCAGAGGATCCTCGATTCCAACAACCATAAAGTAATAAATTTGCAGCAACAACATAGTTTAAATATCTGGGCTCCATACCATGATACCACCTCTATCCAGAAGGAATGACATACACTAAAGTGGCGCTACCTCCTAATAACCTTGCCGCATCCTTCCTGTTTTGACCATTTCCGGGGTGTGAGGTCCGATGAAGTCTCGACCACAAAGCCACGCTTTATACAAAAGCTGTGCTTTGATGCAACAAATGCTCAACAACACTTAGCATATCACACTACCAAATTGGGAGTATATCACTAATAACCTTCAACTACATAACCTCTGAGCTCGTACATCTCAGAGAAGGGTGTTAAGCTAAGAGAATAAATTCTCCGCCACCAACAGAAATATATTTGAAAGAAATCAGCTTTATATCTCAATTTGTGATGTCAGACATACAATCCATACAAGTCTGTTCCGAGCTCGAACAGAACCGAAGGCACTTCCAAAGAAGCCCTTTGCAATCTGGATATTCACTAATCACGTCTGGACTTCCCGTCACTAAGGGTGATAAAACCTCTATATCGGAGATCAGTCGATGCAGAGTCATTCGACGGTAATCCTTCCGTTTTCAAAAATATCCGGTCTTCAACACCGGTCTTCAAATGCAATCCATAACGACGTATCACATATTCGGAATGGGTTATACGACCCCAAGGTCCTTTCCCGGCTAACCCGAATAGTGAGCGCTTATTTTGAAAATAAGTGTGGCATTCAAATTCAAGCAAATCACAACAAATACCCATTCAAAGGTAAATATAGATAGTCGGTTATTTAACTATCAATAGGCGTGCACAACATCACCAAGTTCCAAATAATTTTCCAAATTATTTATTTTCCAAAATATTTTTACAAGATAGATATATATTTTCCACCTTTCAACATTTGAAAACAAATTTCAAATCACTTTTCAGCTTTACAACTTTTGAAAAAAAATTTCAAATCGTTTCCCTACACGGGATATATTCACAAATCTTTATTCATTTTCATTTCAAAATGGTTCATTTAAACCAATTAAATAAATCTTTACCGATTTACTTTATATTTACGTTCCAAATCCATAAAATTCATTTCCTTTTCTTTTATAAATTCCATAGTGAATTTACATTTTCAAAATATCTATGAATATACGACTTTCAAATCGATTTTTAATATTCATTTCAATTTATCTTTAAAAGATGTAGTCTCAAACATTTCACTTCATATTGGAAAACATTTCCATACTTATTTAATAATAAGTGATTCACAAATCCATTTATTTTCAACACTTGGAAGATATTCAATATACTTAAATTGAAATTAAGTATATATTTCATTCTTTAAGGAAAACATTCTCTTAAACACATTTATTTGAGTCAAAACGAATGTTGCATAAACCATCTTTACGACGACCCAAAATCACTAGTATAGGGATTCGAAATTAAGATAGATATATAAATCCCAATAATATATAAAACATTTCCTTTCAGAAATCATTTACTATAACAACTGTGTTATAGTCCACCATTTCCTTATATTTCTCGAAAACGTCTATTTCAACAATGAATGTTGAAATCTATGTATTCGATACTTTATACATTTTAATACATCTTTAAAACAATTAACTTCATTTTATAATATCACTTCCCCAAAACATATCCATTTTATTTAATAATATATTCACTGTCCAAAATCCTGAACATACTTTATTTACCCAATTCAATGTTTCTACACATTTATTAAAAGATTATCCACTGTCCAAAATCGTGGATATAATTCCTAACCAAACTGTTAATTATTACGCATATTATATAAAGGATAATTCGCTATCCAAAATCGCGAATATATCTCCTTCAATAACTTCTATATTTAATTTAACAAATTCAATTAATTTCGGATTTATAAAACAATGTTTATACATTCCATTTCTATTCATAAAACCTTCGATTTATAAATATCCTTTATTAACCAATTCAATTTATCACTCAATTTTATACCAAAAATCTAATTTATAAGTTAGTTACTTATACATCTTTTAGTTTACAAAAATCTATTCATTTTATAACTTCATAATTTATAAATCTATGAATTTCATTCACTTATGAAATCCCTTTATACTTCATTTTACACTTATAAAAACTTGTTTTATAATCCCAATATTTTAATTTATAAATATCAATTTTATAAATCTTGTATATAAATTGTTTACAATAATTTAAAAACCCCAATTTAAACCATTTTATAAATTAATCAACTACTTATCTCAAAAATCACCTTTCAACTATATTTCTCAAAATATCATAATTTTTAATATAAACCTTCAATGATTTCAATCATAAAGATAATCACACAGAGATATAAACACACAACATCAAAACAAATTCAATCCATTTGAGGAATCCAGTTGGAACCCTCAACCTGTTTCCCTGCATCCACAGATGTTAGCACAATACCAATCCCGTTTCAAGACGGGATATCGTGGTATATGGGATTTATAAAATATTATCCGCTATTATGCGGCGCAATAGGGTCTCATCCACTATATAATGCGGGAAATCAACTCCAAGCACGTATATAATACCAATTCCATTTCAAGGTGGAATATCGCAGTATATGTGTTTAATAAATAGCATCCGCTTAATAGGCGGCGTATAGGGTCTATTTCAATACAATAGATAATACTATATTATCCAAACAAATAATCAACACAATCAACAATTTTAAATCTAACTATTTAAAATTTAACAAAACCCTTTTGACTGAGAAGTTCTCACCTTTGCGTTTTGTTTTGCAATCCATTTCCATCTTGACTCGATTTTCTTGATTTATACCTTATATAATTATTTACACAACTCATTAATATTCGAATCAGCTGAACAATTAATTTCCGTTTAATAGTTTTTGATTAGCTAATAATTCTTTTTAAATCAATTTTCTCCTTTAATAAATTTATTTAACTAATTATTAAATTTCCTTTTATAACCAATTTCTTTTAATAATTTATTTAACAAAAATTTAAAATTAAAACTAAATTTCCTTTTAACCTATTAATAAAATCTTTTCTTTATAAATTCTTACATATCTACAAATTTTTGTTTTACTAAAGATGCCTACATTAAATAAAATAAATTTTCTTTCAACCAATTTGTGTGTGTGTGTATATATATATATATTTACATATTTTAAATTTCAATAATAAGTTGATAAAACACTTTCACCACATTTACATTTCAAAAACAGTTCTGTTTAAAACTTTATATATATATATACCTACACTAACTTTTATATATGAAGATATAAAATTTTCTGAATCTCCTATATATATATATATATATATTACATTTTTTTTTTGTTTCGCTATAAAACTGCATATATATATCTATTAAAACAAAACTGTTGTTGATTATTATATTTTTTTTTTGACTATATATAAAATTTAAAATGGCAATCTAAATTTATATAAACTGCTCGGCTCTTAAAATCACTATTTTTCTTCAAAGTTTTATACTTATATTAAACAGTATTTCATTTTTAAACCTTACTGTATAACTAATTTCCGTACCAACACTAGACATATATCTATACACATCAAATTTCAATTTAATAACAAATAAATCTAATACCTCACACGAAACGAAGTGCACAGCCGCCCAGGCTCACATTTGCTGACGAACTCGCCACCGCATTCGTCCATCTCCCATACCCACCTTGAAATCGACCGTGACCTCATGCAAAACCGCATCACCATCATACTCCAACCCAGGATGCTTCCATTGCCAGTCGAGTTCGTCGAGCTCACGCAACGAATCGTAAGTTCAAATTGATCTCGCGGCCACCCAATTCAAGATCGTGACTCCCTCCTACAACTGCCCTCGCGAACTACCCAGCTAGGCTCCCACAAGTCGCTTTCCTCACTTCGATCAACGACGGCCACTGCCGTGCCCTAGATCGAACTGCCAAACCCACCAACCTAACATTCCTCAACCTCTGCCATCGTACGCGACCACGATTCGCTTCCAAAAGAAATGCGGCCGAGGGATTTGGTCTTGAAAAAGAAAGAGGACGGCGCCCTCTTTTTTTTGATTTTGAATCTCGTTTGTGAATTTGTTTTCAGAATGAATTGGATTCTAAGATAAAGAGGAATGCGAGACTTTGATTTCGAACGATAGAAAAGTGTACGCAGCCATGCTTTGCACGATTTCTTTTCGTGATTTTTGGCGTGATTTAAGGAAGTTAGCGTGATCGAACAAATGCACAGCGACTTGGAAAGAAAATAAGCTGATGGTGATTATTATATTATTATTATTTATTTTATTTTATTTTTTTTGTTTTCTATTTTAAATTCAGTTCGATTCGATATAAATTTTCTTTGACACGTTTATATGTCGTACACTCACTCAACAACTCCAGTCACTATGAAACTTGAAACCCGATAATAATACACTATTACGGATCCAATGAAACTAGTTTCGTCGAAATCCGAGACTGTGCCTCGGATGGCTATTTTTAAATTCAATTTAAACGGTATATTTTTAAAACTGAAAAAAAACACTATTAAATTCAATTTTTAAAGTTTTATTACATTCAGTATTATAAATACTAATTTTACAAGCCTTTGAAATATTTTTAATCAGCTTAAAATTGAAGATTCAAGTTTTTATTCAACTTTTAATATATTAAATTTTATAATTTAATCACCAAATTCAAAGTTATATTAGGAATTCAAGCTAAACCATCCTTCAAATATTTAAAATCAATTAAATATTTTCTGTTTAAATTGTCCAAAATTTTGGGTCGTTACAAACTTCACCCCTTAAACGAATTTCGTCCCGAAATTACAAGTTAGGAAAAATGATTCTCACCCGTTCGCTATCTTTCCAAAACTAATCAGTTTTATCAATTTTCCCAAAACAAATCTTTTTATTAACAACCCATTATCACTTCAACTAGCTTTCCAACTTTAATTATAAGTTTCAAACAACGTTGTTTACTTAACAATTCGAATTTAGATTCAAATTCAAATTTCAATCTTTCAAAATTTTCTTAAAATTTTTCTAACACTCTAAATTTTCAAAAAATTTCGCCAGCGTCTCCTTTGCGCAGCTAGCTCGGTACGACGACAAAATGGCACCACGGCCCCTCATATTCAAAAAGAAAACGAAAAGCCAAGCGGCTGGACAAGAAAATCTCCAAATTTCATACTGAAATTGAAATACGTACCTTTTTGTCGAGCAATTCAATTTTATCTTTGAAATCAAAATCTCAATTCCATTTCTTTCAATACACCTGCATATCCTGCTAGTCATAATATCCGATTACAAAATTCAAACCATTTGGCCAATTCCATTAAAAAATCTCGATACTTGCTTCTTATACATTTTTACTTCACTATTGACGTTACATATCCATTTTCATTCAATTTTGCATTTCAATTTCATTTGAATTCAATTCACAATTTCAATTCTATTTGAATTCAATTTATCTTCTATTCTGAATATTGAATTTTATCTTTCAATTATAACCGATTCATATTACTATTTTAATTTATTTTAATTCACTAATTTACTTCAATTTGCAATTTCGAAATCGTTTGTTGCTAACAAAAATCTTTCAACAATTTTGAAAAAAAAAATCTAACTCCCAAAATTTTCGAATTTTTTTGGCATAGTCTCCTTTGTACGGAGGAGCTTTTGCAATTTGACAAAAGATATAAATATATATACATCGACCCACAGGTCAGAAAAAAACAAAAAAGTTCATATTTCCTATTTTTATTGCGTAGGCGTACCTTATTTAGCATTTTTAAGCAAAGCGGCTAATTATTAGTTTATTAGCACGATCAAATCCAGCCATACGGCTTCGCTGAACCTGTATTTTACTTAATTCAAATAAGTAAGTGATATATATATATATAAGAAATTTATTTGCATTTCACTCATTTTCAATAGCAAAACATATGCATTTCATGAATAATGTACATAAAACAATTTCCGTAAGCAACTTATATGGTTTCAATACAAATTCAATTGTTTACAACTACATTCCATACCATTTCTATTTAATTCAAGTGATTTACTATTCACTTCCTTCCATTCAATTCATTTTTTATGACCAAACAACTTATATTCATTTCAATCAATTCCAACATCAATTCTATTTGTTTTTATTAAGCCATAGAATTTATATATCTTGTTTTCGTCAAACGACAAAGAAATTTTTTATGCAATTCGACGAGATTTAGGTAATAAACTATCATTTGAACCCATAACCATTTTAAATTGATTCTAACTCAATTTATATCAGTTTCAATTCCAGTTTAATCTTTATTCAATCATCAACTTAGAATATTTTCAATATCAAATTTACTTATGAACTTTATTCTTCATTACTTAGGTTCAATATAAATATTTCATATACTCATTATATTTATTTTCAATTTACCACTTCGGTTATATTTACTTATTTTTAAACTGGATTTCCAATTCCATTCAACCTTGTAATATTCCATATATATTTTCAACTTAATAATTTCTGTAAGTAATTATTTCACTTCGTCTCCATGGACATTTCTTCAAAACATTTCTAAATACTTCTCTGGTATTCCATTTATAATTATAAATCACATTTACAATTTACTTTCTCAAATTTCATTTGTATATAGATAATTTCCTTAATTCTTTGTTATGATTTCAACTCTTATTCAATTTCAATGGTAATAGTTTAATATTATTACTTCCTAACAACCATGCAACCATATATTGTAATAACTTACAAAAAATCATTTCTTTTATAAACAAAAATAGTTTTAGGTAAAGTTATTTCATTTACCTATTTTTAAAAACAATACTGTGTCAGTTTATCTTGTTTAAGAGTTTAGAAACTCCTATCAACACAGTTAGCTAGACTACACCGACCCGAATCTATAAACAATCAACCGATAAGTCAACACAATACAAAGCAATTTCATATTCACTAACAAATATGCACTTATATCTATTATTACACTCAAACTCATTCTAGAGTACTGCCGACTCTATCTCTAATGAGTAACACCCAACAGAGCCATGGTTGTCGCTTAACCATATGCTATGATACCAAATGTAACGAGGGCGATTTTTTGACGCTCAATAACCGACATCAATACGTCCACTGTATCAACTGCCGAGCAATCGAAGGCCGGAAAACCGTACCGTTAAGGTTAAAGTAAAAGAAAAAGGTAGAAGAAGAGAGAAAGAAAAAGAGAACAACAGAAAGAAATAACAGAACAATATCAAAATCTCACAATCGCAGCGGAAAAACATATAATAGATAAATGAATAATCTTTAAACAAAGAACTATATCAGTTATTACATTACATTACATTACATCACATTACATCATCAGACTGTACAACAACAAACAGCGGAAAAGAAATACTATATACTAGTGAATATGCCATGCCATCCAGCTTGCCTCCAGCAACTGCTGAATTCCAGAATATCCTGATAACCTGACTCTAGACTGCCCGTGTGGAAATTGGTGGACACCCAGAGTTTAGGAAGGAAAACAATAAACTCGGAGTCAGTCATGTGACTGGCGTGAGAACTTGAAACAGTTACATATCTTTGAAACAAAGAACAGGAGAAATTTTAAAATCAATTCCCAATGCTTTTTTAAAATGTAACTACCACAAGACCTCCCACCACACACACAATGCAAACGCAGACTTGGAGGAGATTTCTTCTTATGTTAATCAAAGATGCTGATTACGCAAAATCAAATCATTTTTGATATTATTATTAGCGCATAGTGTAGAAAACATTTCGAAAGTAGAATATAAATCTTAGCCAGC
Organism: Allium cepa; assembly: GCA_030765085.1. Taxonomy (NCBI): domain Eukaryota; kingdom Viridiplantae; phylum Streptophyta; class Magnoliopsida; order Asparagales; family Amaryllidaceae; genus Allium; species Allium cepa. The sequence continues at coordinate 59,902,286 of CM060930.1, forward strand.
AAAGGTACAATTATAGTATGCCCGCTATAGCTACCTCCTAAGGAAGCAGGTTATACGATTTGCAATCGTAAAGGGTTCGCATTGTTTCTTTGGATTTCCAACAAATGGTCAGGCCAAGGAACTTTCCATTGCCACATGGGTACGCCTCTGGAAAGACGACCCGAGAACCTATCTGGATCTCTGCCAACAAAAGGCCGGGTTACCCTTCAAACTGGGTAACTACAGACACGAATATGTCATTCCCCAATCGTAACCGATCTATATCCGAGGATCCTCGATTCCAACAACCACAAAGTAATAAATTTGCAGCAACAACATAGGTTAAATATCTGGGCTCCATACCATGATACCACCTCTATCCAGAAGGAATGAAATACATTAAAGGGGCGCTACCCACTAATAACCTTGCCGCATCCTTCCTGTTTTGACCATTTCCGGGGTGTGAGGTCCGACGAAGTCTCGTCCACAAAGCCACGCTTTATACAAAAGCCGTGCTTTGATTAAACAAATGCTCAACATCGCTTAGCACATCACACTACCAAATTGGAAGTATATCACTAATAACCTTCAACTACATTACATGTGAGCTCGTACGTCTCAGAGAAGGGTGTTAAGCTAAGAGAATAAATTCTCCGCCACCAACAGAAATATATTTGAAAGAAATCAGCTTTATATCTCAATTTGCAATGTCAGACATACAATCCATACAAGTCCGTTCCGGGCTCGAACAGAACCGAAGGTACTTCCAAAGAAGCCCTTGCAATCCGGATATTCACTAATCACGTCCGGACTTTCCGTCACTAAGGGTGATAAAACCTCTATATCGAAGATCAGCCGATGCAGAGTCATTCGACGGTAATCCTTCCGTTTTCAAAAATATCCGGTCTTCAACACCGGTCTTCAAATACAATCCATAACAACGTATCACATATTCGGAATGGGTTACACGACCCCAATGTCCTTTCCCGGCTAACCCGAATAGTGAGCGCTTATTTTGAAAATAAGTGAGGTGTTCAAATTCAAGCAAATCACAACAAATACCCATTCAAAGGTAAATATAGATAGTCGGTTATTTAACTATCAATAAGCATGCACAACATCACCAAGTTCCAAATTATTTATTTTTCAAAATATCTTTACAAGATATATATATTTTCCACACTTCAACATTTGAAAACAAATTTCAAATCACTTTTCACCTTTACAACTTTTGAAAACAAATTTCAAATCGTTTCCCTACACGGGATATATTCACAAGTCTTTATTCATTTTCATTTCAAAATGGTTCATTTAAACCAATTAAATAAATCCTTACCGATTTACTTTATATTTACGTTTCAAATCCGTAAAATTCATTATCCTTTATTTTATAAATTCCATAGTGAATTTACATTTCCAAAATAACTATGAATATACGATTTTAAATCGATTTCTAATATTCATTTCAATTTATCTTTAAAAGATGTAATCTCAAACATTTCACTTCATATTGGAAAACATTTCCATACTTATTTAACAATAAGTAATTCACAAATCCATTTATTTTCAACACTTGGAAAATATTCAATATACTCTAATCGAAATTAAGTATATATTTTATTCTTTAAGGGAAACATTCTCTTAAACACATTTATTTGAGTCAAAACGATTGTTGCGTAAAACATCGTTACGACGACCCAAAATCACTAGTATAGGGATTCGAAATTAAGATAGATATATAAATCCCAATACTATATAAAACATTTCCTTTCGGAAATCATTTACTATAACAACAGTGTTATAGTCTACCATTTCCTTATATTTCTCGAAAACGTCTATTTCAACAATGAATGTTGAAATCTATGTATTCGATACTTTATACATTTTAATACATCTTTAAAACAATTAACTTCATTTTATAATATCACTTCCCCAAAACATATCCATTTTATTTGATAATATATTCACTGTCCAAAATCGTGAATATACTTTATTTACCCAATTCAATGTTTCTACACATTTATTAAAAGATTATCCACTGTCCAAAATCGTGGATATAATTCCCAACCAAACTCTTAATTATTACACATATTATATAAAGGATAATTCGCTATCCAAAATCGCGAATATATCTCCTTCAATAACTTCTATATTTAATTTAACAAATTCAATTAATTTCGGATTTATAAAACAATGTTTATAAATTCCATTTCTATTTATAAAAACTTCGATTTATACATCTCCTTTATTAACCAATTCAATTTATAACTCAATTTTATACCAAAAATCGAATTTATAAGTTAATTACTTATACATCTTTTATTTTACAAAAATCTATTCATTTTATAACTTCATAATTTATAAATCTTTAAATTTCATTCACTTATGAAATCCCTTTATACTTCATTTTACACTTATAAAAACTTGTTTTATAATCCCAATATTTTAATTTATAAATATCAATTTTATAAATCTTGTATATAAATTGTTTACAATAATTTAAAAATCCCAATTTAAACCATTTTATAAATTAATCAACTACTTATCTCAAAAATCACCTTTCAACTATATTTCTCAAAATATCATAATTTTTAATATAAACCTTCAACGATTTCAATCATAAAGATAATCACAGAGAGATTATAAACACATAACATCAAAACAAATTCAATCCATTTGAGGAATCCAGTAGGATCCCTCCAACCTGTTTCCCTGCATCCACAGATGTTAGCACAATACCAATCCCGTTTCAAGACGGGATATCGCGGTATATGGGATTTATAAAATATTATCCGCTATTATGCGGCGCAATAGGGTCTCATCCGCTATATAATACGGGAAATCAACTCCAAACACATATATAATTCCAATTCCACTACACGGTGGAATATCACGGTATATGTGTTTAATAAATAACATACGCTTAGTAGGCGGCGTATATGGTCTATTTCAATACAATAGATAATACTATATTATCCAAATAAACAATCAACACAATCAACAATTTTAAATATAACTATTTAAAATTTAACAAACCCCTTTTGAGGGAGAAGTTCTCACCTTTGCTTTTTATTTTGCAATCCATTTCCAACTTGACTCGATTTTCTTGATTTATGACTTGTATAATTATTCACACAATTCATTAATATCCGAATCAACTGAACAATTAACTTCCGTTTAATAGTTTTTGGTTAACTGATAATTCTTTTTAAATCAATTTTCTCCTTTAATAAATTTTTTTAACTAATTATTAAATTTTCCTTTTATAACCAATTTCTTTTAATAATTTATTTAACAAAAATTTAAAATTAAAACTAAATTTCCTTTTAATATATTAATAAAATTCTTTTCTTCATAAAATCTTACCTATCTACAAATTTTTGTTTTACTAAATATGCCTACATTAAATAAATAAAATTTCTTTCAACCTATATGTATGTATATATATATATATATATATATGTGTGTATATATATATACATATTTTAAATTTCAATAGTAAGTTGATAAAACACTCTCACCACATTTACATTTCAATAACAGTTCTGTTTAAAACTTTATATATATATATATATATATATATAGAGACCTACACTAACTTTTCTATATGAAGATGTAAAATTTTCTAAATCTCCTATATATATTACATTATTTTTCTGTTTCACTATAAAACTGCATATATATATATATTAAAATAATAATGTTGATTATGATATATATATATATATATATTTGACTATATATATATATATATCTTTCAAAATGGAAATCTAAATTTATATAAACTACTCGGCTCTTAAAATCACTATTTTTCTTCAAAGCTTTATACTTATATTAAACAGTATTTCATTTTTAAACCTTACTGTATGACTAATTTCTGTTTACCAACACTAGACATATATCTATACACATCAAATTTCAATTTAATAACAAACAAATCTAATACCTCACACGAAACGAAGAGCGTAGCCGCCCACGCTCACATTTGCCGACGAACTCGCCACCGCATTCGTCCAGCTCCCATACCCACTTGAAATCGACCGTGACCTCATGCAAAACCGCGTCACCATCATACTCCAACCCAGGCTGCTTCTATTGCCAGTCGAGCTCACGCCACGAATCGTAAGTTCAAATCGTTCTTGCGGCCACCCAATTCAAGATCGCGACTCCCTCCTGCAACTGCCCTCGCGAACTACCCAGCTAGGCTCCCACAAGTCGCTTGCCTCACTTCGATCAATTACGGCCACTGACGTGCCCTAATCGAACTGCCAAACCCACCAACCTAACATTCCTCGACCTCTGCCATCGTACGCGAGCACGATTCGCTTCCAAAAGAAATGCGGCCGAGGGATTTGTCTTGAAAAAGAAAGAGGACGACGCCATTTTTTTTGATTTTGAATCGCGTTTGTGAATTTGTTTCAGAATGAATTGGATTCGAAGATAAAGAGGAATGAGAGAATTTGATTTCGAACGAGAGAAAAGTGTGCGTGGCCATGCTTTGCACGATTTCTTTTCGTGATTTTTGGCATGATTTAAGGAAGGTAGCGTGATCGAACAGATGCACAGCGACTTGGAAAGAAAATAAGCTGATGGTGATTATTATATTATTATTATTATTATTTTCTATTTTAAATTCAATTTGATTCGATATAAATTTTCTTTGGCACGTTTATATGTCGTACACTCACTCAACAACTCCAATCACTATGAAACTTGAAACCCGATAATAATACACTATTACAGATCCAATGAAACTGGTTTCGTCAAAATCTGAGACTATGCCTCGGACGGCTATTTTTAAATTCAATTTAAACGGTATATTTTTAAAACTGAACAAAACACTATTAAATTCAATTTTTAAAGTTCTATTACCTTCAGTATTATAAATACGAATTTTACAAGCCTTTGAAATATTTTTAATCAGCTGAAAATTGAAGATTCAAATTTTTATTCAACTTTCATCAGATTAAATTTTATAATTTAATCACCAAATTCAAAGTTATATTAGGAATTCAAGCTAAACCATCCTTCAAATATTTAAAATCAATTAAATATTTTCAATTTAAATTGTCCAAAATTTTGGGTCGTTACAATATTGTCGAGCTCCGCCTCACAAGGCTTCAGAAAAACGCATGTGAACCTATGACGAACGCGACCGTTTCTGCCTCCAAACGATGATGATAACGAAAACTGACCGTTGGATGTGAAGATCTCTCAATTCTCTTCAAGTTTGCTTTAGAAAGTTTTTGTGACGCCCCACCTCTATACCCATGCTAGCCAAGAACACTATGGTGTAGTGCTGTCAACTAGCACGGAGAATAAGGCTGTTGAGGAGCGACCATCCATGTAATTGCTTATCACACGGTGGCTATAAATAATCTTCGGAAACAAACATAGAAATAAGCATAACACAAATCAGCCATAGACATCCATATCACAAAGGCGGAAGAAGATATGAATATATAACTAACACATGAAAGTGTACATCATTGTAGTGGTCAAAAACATCCACAATAATACAAAAGAATAGCAACACGTGCTACACAAAAGAATACAACTATGAATCTATATCTCAAGTGTATACAACACAAACTGCTAATCTAAATAGTTAGCCAAAAGTCGGAGTAGCAAATCCCGGGAAGAAGTCAAGCAGAAGCACCTGTAACATCTCGGTCTGACCCGAGTATTATTTAAGAAAATAATAAACGGATCAGTCTAGCTATAAATATCAGATGACATGGTATAAAATAAAAGATATGGCATAAACATAAAATATCCATACTGACATACTAATATAAGTATGCAAATGATGATCAACAAAAGATCAATCAATAAGAGATAAATCAATATCACAAGAATCTTCTCAAAGATCCAAAGAGGGCATCATACCCTAAACTTGTACTCATAACAAGTCAATGACATAAATTCCAAAAATCAACACAAGAAATCCAGAAATCACAGAAAAAGGGAAACAGGCCTATCACATGACGGTCCGAAGACCATGGGGAGCTACCCCATATGGGTGAGTCGGAATCACCCAGATGAGGTCTAGGCTAACCAAAAAGCAAAAAGGTATGTGTGAGTGGAATCACACAAATGGTTTCTAGCCTGACCTCGCAACAAAAAGGTATGTGTGAGTGGGATCAAAAAAATGGTGTCTAGACTAACCTTGCGGACAAAGAGATATGTGTGAGTCGGAATCACACCCATGAGGTCTAGTCTAACCTTGCAAACAAAGAGACATCGCACAATTGCTAGTCTAAATCATAAAATGATCGTCATGATCAACGAGAAGTGTCAATTACACTAAGCTAGTAAATAAAAAAGTTTATCTTCGTGTCCCATAACCACTTGCTTAACTTAAATATTTACGAACAAACTGTAAATCTTCACTAGAAAATTGTCACAAGAGGTTCAATCGAACAAGTCCAAGAATTAACCGACGAAGTGAACGCAAGCGTTTCATACCACTTGTTTTACTAAGCCGTTTAATTAGATTTCTCATCCGAGTCAGGTAAAGATATATACTAGTAGATTGGAAAACGGTTTAAGAAAAGAGCTTTGTTATTGAAAAAAGAGTTGAAATCATTTTGTTGAAAGGGTTTTGATATTTACTACTAGTATTGAAACCTTCGTATTTCTAAAGTTGTTATCCCGCCTTTTTAGCAAGGCCGTGATACCATAAAATCGACCGAGAAGCCGAAGATAGTTTGTCTCAAAGAATGGTCAACTCAGCATCTCAACAAAGCGAGTTCTGTTGAATGTTTTACAGATAAGATCCCCTACGGAGGGGGTCCAAGGGGGTGGCAACCGCCCAAGGTGGGGGTGCGGGGGCAACACCCCCTCTACGGGGTTCGACCTAGTGGTTGTGACCTAGTGAAGACCTAAGGGAGGATAGGATTGAGCGACCTAATGGTTGCGACCTAGGGGTCTAAGGGGTCATGCGACCTAGGGGTTGCGACCTAGAGGTGTTTGCGAGTTAGCAGAAGCGAGCGACATAACAGAGGCGAGCGACTTAAGGGACTCGCGACCTAACAAGGTAATAAGGTCGAGCGACCTACGACCTAACGAGGTAAAGGCCTAACGGCCTAGCGAAACACGCGACCTAAAATGTACGCGACCTAATGGGTCATACGACCTAAAGGAAATAGGGTCCAACGACCTAAGGAAAATAAGGTCCAACGACCTAAAGGGATGGGGGTCATGCGACCTAAAGGAGTATGCGACCTAAAGAGGTGCGCGAGCTAAATGAAGGTGGAACAACTCAGGGTCTAACGACCTAGGGGGGCCGACCTAAGGTCTAACGACCTAAGACCGAGGAGACTTTTCCAACAGAGGGAACGACTTAACGACCTAAGCCTAACGACCTACGACCCAGCGACCTTGCGACCTAACTCCGAGGCGACATTTCGTGGCCAAACGACCTACGACCTAGTGTCGAGCGACCTAAGGCTGTAGAACGATTTAAGGCCAGAAACGGGCTATTTAAAGGCCGAGACTTTTCCACGCAAACGACCTAGCATAGGCAGAACGACCTAAGTTCAGAATTTCGCCAAAAACACTAAAAATTGGAGTTTTTCACCAATCTAATCCAAACCAAATGCAAATGTACATGCTAAAGTGATGGAGAATCATTCCCAACAGTCCAATATAGTTATAGGTTAGAGTTGTGAGATAAAAATCTCACCTTTGGGCCAAAAATGAATGAAAATGAAGCTTTGAAGCAAAGCAAGAATCAATCCACTTTAATCTCAACACAAGAAGCTTGAATCCAATATCTTCTCTTTGAATTTGGAGTTGAAAGATGGATTTGAAGTAGAAGCCTAGGTTTGGAGTTTTAGTTTCCCTTTCCACTCACCATTAATGCTTGAGCTAGAGTTTGGTAGGAATTTATGAAGAGTGAGGAGAAGGAGAGAAGTGGGATTGAGTTATAATGGCTAGACTAACCCAAAGACCAAAGCGGGAAAAGTTAGTGAAATTTCGCTAACTCCAAACCTACCAATGTTTATACTTAAAAAAATTGTAAACGACATTTCAAACTTAATGGAAGTGGTCTCGAGTCCTAATTCGACCGTTTGCAAAAAGTAGCTTTTCAGACCAATATCCGAATAATGATAAAATGTTTAAACAAAATATTTAAATATATAATCGATAAATATGCGGGTTGTTACAGTTTTTTGCTAAAGAAGAGAGGATGTGAAGAAAAACGAGGAGGAAGGAGATGGATTCTCGACCATTAACTTTGGAACGGCGGCTGAAACCCCAGGGTTTGTTTTTTTGTTTGCAAATTGTGAAAGTAGAGGTCCTTTTATAGAAAAATGGCGAAACACTATTCATCCAAAATTTTCCGAACTCCAAATCTCGCGCGGTGACCGGCGTTTCTACGGTTTACCCCATGTACCAGACACAATAAAATATGTTTCGGAGGCTAATTCGATTATCTGTGCGAGTTACGGAAATAAACAATCAAATTTAAATTAAATCGATTAAACCAAATTTCAATGCGTTTTGGCTTGCCTAGGACAAACCGTAAATCCGATTGACACGAAATTTGAAACTTACAATAATTTGACAACACGGGTCCGAGAAACTAGTTTCGTCGAAATCCGAGATTGTTTGAAAAATGATTATTTTCACTAGTCGATTTAATATTAAAATATTCAATATTCACAAATTAACTTCTAATTCAATTTTAAAAGTTCACAAACATTGTTCTAACTCCAATATGATTTAATATAACTTTATAAATCATTTTTAATCACATTAAACCCAATTTCCAAATTTTTCTGTAATTTCAAATATTAAATTTTCGATTTAATTATCCAGTTAAATCTAAATATTCGAAAAAATAAATTTTTTGACTTACAAAATTTACTTGTTGATATTTAAAATTAATTAAATATCTGAATTTCAAATGACAAAATTCTATGTCGTTATGGCGGTTTGCATGGGTTACAGTGCATGGTTAGGGTTCGTTCGCATGGGTTCTCGATCGTGAATAATTGGAGATGAACGCACGCGCATTATAGCAGCTGACGTGGCTTTGTTTAAGGGGGTGAGTTGTTTATTTTTTTGTTTTAATAATTTTTTTTTTCAAATGGTCTAACTGATATAACTTTCGCATACGAACTTCGTTTCACGCGTGCTTTTCTCTGCTAGGTTCATATTGGAATTTCGGTCATTTTGGTGCTTGTTTGGATGAATTCTGAGACCGTTCAAATTTTGGGTTTAAATTGGATTTAAATTCAATTTAAATTCAAAAGGTGGGTGTTTTAACCCACTCATGACTTCTAAAATTTCTTATGTTTGCTAAATTAATTTTTGATGTGATTAGAAATTTATTTATGACTATTTGGCATATTTTTAATTATCATCTTAGTAAAATTAGATTTATGGGATTAAATTGTTAATTAATTTATTATTGCATATAAGCTGCCGGTTAAATTGTTAATTAATTTATTTTTGAATATAAACTGCCAGCAAATACCTGTTGTTTATTACTGTTTGTATTGATGTTATGGATTTAATTGGATGATGATTGAGATAAATGGTTGATGATTGATGTTGGATGAATGGATGTTGTATTTTATATTGTGATAAACTACAAGTTGTTATGCATTTTTATTTCATTCGGGATTGCGGTTTGAAATGATATATAACCGTATTTTTGTTTTAAATTATGGATTGAAATGATAAATATCCATACCACTTAACCATAGGATAGAAAATTTTATACATACACCGTGGTCTATATATAAAATATTTTGAAATGATTTTTATGGTTTTGTGAAGAAATATATGGTTTTATGAGATATTGATTTGGATATTTTAACAAATGTTATTTTATATATAGTTAAATCCTTGGTTTTAAACTATGTATAAAATTGGTTTAAAGTATAAAAGAAGTTTTGTAACAAACCTAGATTTTTCATATATTTTAATATTTGACTTTTTTTTATTTTGAAATTATTTTAAACTTATTTTATTTCAAACATTTCATTTTTAAATGTAGGTGTTGATTATTATGTGAATTTTAATTTCAAACCGGTATAAATTGGATATTTTACTGAAAGATGAATTTTTGTTCAAACTGGTCAAACCTTGACTTTTAAATTTCAAATTTAAATTTTAAAATTTTAAAATTTTAAATTTTATTATACAAATATATTTAATAACTTGAATACTGCTTTTCGTTTCATTGAAAACGGATTTAACTTGTGAAAGTTATGTACAATTCAATTTTGAATATAATTTGTTTTATTTTGAAATTTTGTCTATTTTAAATTATATAAATCATATTTTCTATGTTATATTTTATTTTAATATGTGTTAATATGTTATTTTATGTATATTTTGTCTTTTAATATTTTTAAAGTGATATTAAAAATTTTCCAAAATTTACTGTATTTATTTCCTATTTTTATAAGCTGTTTCTACTTTTCTGCTATTTTCTTCATTTAAATTATATTTAATTAAAATTTATATATTTATTTTGTTAATTTACATTTATTTTATGTTATTATTTATGTTTAAAAATATTTTACAAGCTCATATGAATTTTCTAAAAATTATTCTATTTAATTTCAAATTTTCTAGTCTAGTTCACTATTATTAGCTATTTTTCTTAATTTAACTTTATATAATTAATAAATACTATATAAATTTTTATATTTTGATAAATTTTTGAAATTTTATCTGGGATTATTATTATTTATCGAAATATAAAGTTATATAAATTAAATAAGGATAGATGAAGAATTTTTGACTTTTGAATTGCCTTTTGCCTTTTTGAATTCCACCTCTTCATTTTCCTCACAACTCTTCATTTCTTTTGGCATAACTCCCCACATTTTAGCTCACTAATTCAATTTCATTTCACGTATCTTCCTTTCCTCCTTCCTGAGAAAAAAATTTCGGCCATCACATGCTTGGGAAGTTCGTAAAAAAATTTATTTCTTTTATCTTTTTTTTTTCCACTTATATTGCTTATTCCTTTTGATTTTTGTTTGCACTTGCTCTTCCATTTAGGTTCGGCCATGCTACCTTGCTATCTAGCCGCCTCCACCAACACCTCCTCCTCACTAGCCACCCAAGCCGTGACCCCCCTTTGGTGATGCCCATCAACAAACTTTTCAAAACAACCCGAATTCCTATCCTAGCCGAGCACAACATCACTTCCATCACCTCACCACCCCTCTAGCAGCCACCTATTACGCCTCCACCACCTCCAGCACCCTCGGCCACACCACCGCAGTGGACCCTATACCTCTGGCCGTGACACTTGGAGCCTTGGCCGAGCCCAAATCCATCACCAAATGCATGTATTCATGCTTATGTGTATTATTCCCTTCACCCACTTTGGCACCATCACAAATGACGTCTAAGCCGACCCACACCCACCATAACCTGACCCAAACACCTGCCATTATTTTGTACTTTCCGTTATGGCTGAGCCTTGTAAGGGTTAAAAGCAAGTACAAGCGTTTCTATTTGATTCTGTGCAGTCTATTCTAGTGTAGTTTTGATCGTAGTTGATTTGAAACTCATCGTTGTTATATTGTTTTGTTTGATGTGTATCCAAGGAATTTGACATTTGGCTCCTCCATTCGAATCTGTGTCATGCTTTTGTGCTTGTGTAGATCCCGTTTGTGAAATTTTTCGTTGGGTCATCGGCTCAAACCGGTGAGTTATTCTCACCAGACAATATGTACTTTTATAACTAGTAAATTGACCCCTTTTGAATCTGTGAAATACATTATCATGTTACACCTGGTATGTTATGATTTTATGATGGTCTCCCATGCTTAAACACCTGTTATATCATATGTTACTATTATATTATGTTGTTCTATTATTTTTATCAGTTTATCACATGACAAGTTCCTTTTAGATTAGAATCACTATGGGTTGAAATGATACATACCCGAACGGACTTTAGAATAGGAGAAAATCGTTATGGGCTGAAATGATAGGCCTGAATGATTTTCAATTATTTTCATTTACTTAGGATTGCGGTTTTGAAATGATCAAACCCGGGTTTTCTTTGTAAATTACGGGTTGAAATGATATATTACCCGTATCACTTTACCTAGGCTAGAAAATGAAATACAGACCTGTTGTTAAAATATGTTTTTCTTAAAATTTTAAAATTTTTAGGAATGTAAATATTATAATATTTTGATTTAAATTTGATTAAAAATGATTTTTTCAAAGCATTGTTGATCTCTGAAAATTTATAAGTGAAATAAATTAATGGTAAAGTTAGAAATCTGAAATGTAAGTTTTTGGAAATTATAATTTAGTGATAAATGTAATTTAAATTAAATATGAAAATATGATAAATTTATGATATTTTGAACTAAATGAATTTAAAATAATTTTATAATATATTAATGATTTTTGAATTAAGTTAAAATGTTAAATGAATGAATATTTAAGTTGAAAATTTTGAAATATAACTAAAATTGGAAATTTGTGAATTTGGCTTAAAATTGAATTTTAAGTTAAGTAAATAAAAATGAAATTAAGTTATATTTGAAAATTTAAACTTAAGTGTCAAGTTAAATTTAATTTAATGAATTTAAAATTTAATGTTGGAATTTAATAAGTGAATTACTATTAAATTTTGATTTTTGAATAGAGATTTAACTTTATAAAATCATAAATATAAGGGTATTTGAATGATTGTTTTTAAAGTGAAATTATTTGATTTTATAAGTTAAAAATGGTTTAAATAAAAATATAATTGTTTGTGAAATTATACTGAATATTTGAAATTAATTTACTGCATTTCTAAAATGCTATTAATTCTAATGTAAAGGATAATACAACATTTATAAATGCTGTAGTTGATAAAAATGAACCAAATGGCTCAATTTAATTAAAGGCCATTATAGCATTTTTTATGAATGTTATAATGGTTGAATTTAACTAAGTTTATTTGAAACTAATGAAACCCTATTACAACATTTTAAATGTTGTCTTTTGTTAAATTGAACTGTTTTAAGTGTGACTTTCCATAGCATTTTTTAAGTGCTGCAAAAGCTGAATTTTCATTGTTTTAATAAATTTAAGTGAATGAATGAATTTTGAAAGATTAAAATTTTCGAAATTTAATAATTTAATTACTTAATATAATATCTTCATTTTAATGATTTAAATGAAGCAATTTATTTCGAAATATAAACTATTTTGAAATGTGTTTTGAAATGGTATTTAAATTAAAGAAAAATGAATGTGGTTTGGAAGATGCTTTATTTTGATATTTTGAAATGGATTTTGAATGATATTGAATTTTTAAATGATATTTGATTTCGAAGTATAAATACTATTTTGAAATTTTAACCATGGGATGTATTTAATTTATGGTTTAACTGATCTTTAAAGGATGGGCGATCCCAAGCATCCTTTAAGTTATGGTGCATTTCTACTACAGTTCACTTGAGTTGATTTACAATATAAGTATATATTGTCCTGACTCGAGTGTTTTGTGTTTTACTTTACACTCAGGTCAGCCTGAGTATTCACAGCTTTGGATTCTCTTTTTGGAGCAGGTCTTTGCTGGAGTTTCTGCTTATCTCCATTTATATCTACTTTCTGTTTCAGCTATTCTAGTTTATCTCATGTATTAGTGAACTTCTATGTATTTGGGATTTCTATTACGTTGTTTTCAGATTGTATTATGTTTTTGGTTTGAGACTCTGCCGTAGTATCTTCATGAACTACTATGTATTTTATATTCCGCTGCGAGGTATTCTGTTCGTTCTGTGTCTGTGATTCTATGATTTGTATTTCATTTGCTCCAAATTTATTTACAATGCGATATTTTAAGCAATTCAAGTCCGACATGTGCGGCTACGAATGACTAAAAATATCGGGTTGTTACATTTGGTATCAGAGCTTTGGATTTAGGCAAACCATAGCATGTGGAGCAAAAACTCATTGGAGATAGGGTAGAAATACCCTAGAATGAGTGAAATCAATCTCAGAATCCTTTCTTGTGAGAGAACGTATTTTCGAAGTATAAAATAATTTCCAAATGATTTTTAAAGGATTTTCAAAGATTATTTTGGTATAACAATTTTCTTATTTTGAAACCAACATTTTCAAAACTTCATCCCTTCAGTATCCATCTTGTTAGAAATCTCTTGGTTAGGATTCTTATCGATTAGGATTCCTTGAACTTTGAAATGCTCCCACTTGTTCGAAAATCCAGTCTTGTCATCCCTATTCTATTCATTTTGATTTTGGAGCATTTCATAACTCCACTTTGGAATGACCTCTATAAAGATCGGTGATTCCAAAAATCTTTGAATGATTTGTGAAGGGGTGAAAATCCTTTATAATTGGCATTGATTCACCGGAGATTCCTGTATCCTCGGTTTTTGATGCTATCTATCTCCTGCTCTACCTGGATTCTATCTCTAGCGATCGAATGTCGATTTTCCTTAGATTTCCGAATTGATTATATTACTGAAGTCACGGTTGACCGGTTAAGGTTGTCCGCGATTTATATAGGCTTATCATCTTCTACTTGGTAATAAAATTATCTTATCTTCGTTCGAGCTTATCTTCGAAACAGAATTCTATTTGATAAGAGTTCCTCTAAATTTGAATCTCCATATTACTTGAAATCTAACCTTGAATCATTCTTTGGAAATTTGTGTTTGATTGTATTTTGAATTTGTGCACACATCGAAATTATTATTTTGACGAGGATGACCCTATTTTGTATATAAAAGTGAAATGTTTTTAACAAGGATTTTTACCTTTGGAAAATGAAAATTTGAAGCTTTGAAAGGATTTTAAATTTTGGAAATTTATAAGAAAATGTGATTTATATAAAAATGATTTATAATGAAGGGTTTGAATTTGAATTTCTAGGAATCGAACTCCGGTGTTTTGAAATGGGTTTTTAAGATTCTGGAAAATATGTAATAATAATATGATTTAAAGATATTTTTCGAAATAAGAAATGTTTTAAATGTATTCGGTTGAATTCAAATGATGTCAAAGAGATTTCAAAGAAGTTTCAAGAAACAAAAGTCCTGAACCCACTTATGTCGCTGAAAAATAATTTCGGTGATGAATACATGAATCATCGACATTGATTTTTGAGTTTCTGAGTGGGGAAGAGGCCACTCCAGTAGCTTTGCTATGCGAGTGATTTTATGAAACCAAATTTTGATTTCCAATTTCAAAGTATGGTTTGATATTCGAAAGATATGTGTGTATATATATAATTGAAATGATTTAAAATAAGCCGGTGTTCAATCCTCGAGATTCAGATTTATTTTGGTATAACCTTACCTATTGGAATCGATTTACTAATTTGTTGGTGATTTCCACCTCTTGGATTGAAAATATGATTTCATCGACTATTTTGAAGGTTCGAGCACTTCCAAATCAAGGTTAACTTTTCAAAGCTAAGAAATTTTGAATGGTATAAGGTATTTGATAAAGTATAAGTTTACTTTGGTATGATTAATTTTTAAAGTATGATGATTTATATAAGTTTGAAACTGTTGTGGAGTGAAATAAATAAGATTATTTTGAATTATACTAGTATGAAATATAGTTTTGAAAAGATATTTGATGTAAAATGTTGAGTTTTTGTTAAATTTATAAGTTAAGAAAAACAGTGAATTTTGACTTAACAAATGAAAGTGAGTTTTAAATTGAATATTTGATTTAAAATTTTGTTGTGATAAATCATAAGTTAAAAATAATTTAACTGTCAAATTTTGAAGTCTAGAAATATGATTTATAAGTTTAAAATTTGCTAAAATTGAAGTTGTATTGTCTTTTTAAAAGTTATAATAAAATCTGGAATTATATTAATAGCGTTTCTAAAATGCTATAGTTTTATGACAACACTTTAAAATGCTGTTGTTTTTGAATTTAACTTTGTTTGAATTAACTAAATATCTGTTATGGCATATTATAAATCCGTTATTCTTGTAATAAACTATTTTGGAAACTATAAGTTACGATAGCACTTTTAAATGCTATCACTGTTATAATTTGACAATGTTTCGTAATGTTATAGGTTTTAACACTGTTGAGTTATGTTTTAAAAAGTTAAATGATTTAATTTTAGAATTGATTATTTGTGAAATTTAAGGAGTTTTGAATATGATTTAATATTTAAATTTGAATTTTAAGGAATTTAAATTGAATTTGAATTTAGATAAGGTTTACTTGGTTATGTGTCAAATGGAATGAAATGTAATGAGATAAATGAATTTTTGAATGGAATTTTGAAATGTATTTTGTAATGATATTTGAAATAATAATTGAATGACATATTTGATTTTTTTTAAATGATATTTAAATTTAAATATTTGAAATTGAATTCAAATAATGATTTGATAATGAGGCTTTGAATGATATAATGTTTATTTGATAAAGAATGTGAATCAGGAATGATAACTGATTTTGATAAATGAAATTTAAAGTTTATATTTGTATGAAAGGACATTTGGTTTACTTGTAATTTGAGTTTAGTTAAAAATGAGGGATTTATGAAATGAATATGTCAAAACTAAGTAATAATGAAGTAAAATTTGAGATATATGAAATTTTAAAATTTAATTTTGGAATACGGTACATTTAAGCTCTGAAATATATTAAAGATTGAACAGTTTATTTTGCAGATCAAATCTTTATTTGAAATTTGATAATATTTGAAATGGTTTTGTTGGAAAACTAAATTGAATTGAAACTGATGGTTTGAATTGAATTAAAGATGGAACTTGTAGACTTGGGTTTAAATTGAATAAATTTGTGAAATGTAAAGAATTAAAGGGATGTTTTATGATTTCAAATGTATGATGTAGAAAAGTTATGATTTTCAAAGTGTAATGATTTCAAGTATTTTGGTTTCGAAAGATTTATAACTTTGAAAGTATTATGATTTTTGAAAGTGAATATATGTTTGAAATGGAAATGAATTTTTTTGACCTAAATTTTTGTTGATTTGGAAATTTGGATTATTTTCTAAGTCTATTGTTTTAAGAAACTTTGAAACTGAGTATATGTAATTTAGAAGAAATGATTTGGCGAAATCATATATGATTTTGAAACTGAAATGCTATTGAAACAAATTAAAATTGAGAACCTTGTTTTACTAAATACTTGATTTGGGAGTTATCGAACTTATATAAAATGGATTTGTATAAGTATGAAGTTGATTTGAAAATGTTGAATTGAAAAGGTACTCAATTTGTAAACTAAAATCTTATATAATCGAAGTTTATATAGGTATGATTTGATATACTATTGATTTTGGAAAGTATCCGATTTGAAAATGAAATCATATACATAATGGAATTTATATAAGTGTGATATTTGAAGCTATGATTTTGAAGGGCTACTATATATGGTATATTATATTTTGATGTAAGAGGTATGGGAAGTACCCTCCGGAAGAAGTATAATGATGTGCTTCGACCCAGATGGACTTGGGGAATCCAGGAATGGATTCGACCGATAAACCCTAATGGACTTGGGTGAATTCAGAAAAGGATTGGAACTGATATGGTTGTCCGGACTTAAACTCATGAGTTCCTCGATTTTTTTCAGGGTAGATGGTTCTTTAGTTTACCCAATGGAGGCACTTTCGATCCTGGGATTTGTTGTTTATGGATCTTCCGGGAAGGAAGTGCATCCATTGCGTAAACCATTGAATCAGCAGCGTACCACTGCAGCAGGGGTCGATGGTCCCTTATTTACAAACTGGCTACGATATTTTTCTGGAATCCGAAAGGTAGAAGTATCTTCTGGAAAGTGTTGTGTCCATTTCGTAAATACTGGATCGGCAGCGGGCCACTGTTATCGTATTATCATCATTTGACATTGGATTTTGAGCGGAACTTCTCATACCTATTTTTTTTAGTATTTTCACTGGGTGTTGAAACAGGTCTACTAAGTACTTAGAGAATTCTAGCTTTGCGCCTGATCAACACATAGACAGAGTTTGCAGGAACCAAAGTAAACTTGTTAAGACATCGAGTTATAAAAGTATTTTGGTAAAGTATTGTATAAAGGATATTCTAATCATGATTTAAATTGTCTTAAATATTGTTTACTTCAAACTATCAAATTTGAATCAAATAACTAATTATCATATTAAATGCTTAACATGTCAAATATAAAAAAAATTAAAATAACGGTTCATCCATGTCTTTCAACCTGCTTTCCGTCCTAGCTACTTTTTTCCTACCTTCTTTCAGGATGTCTTCCAAACTATTGTTCTTTCTTGTTGTTTCTCCACTTCCTTCCTTTTCAAGAATGAAAAGATTTGAGTGAGGAGAGTGTAACAACCCTAGATTTTTCATATATTTTAATATTTGACTTTGTTTTATTTTTAAATTATTTTAAACTTATTTTTTTTCAAACATTTCATTTTTAAATGTAGGTGTTGATTATTATGTGAATTATAATTTCAAACCGGTATAAATTGGATATTTTACTGAAAGATGAATTTCTATTCAAACTGGTAAAACCTTGACTTTTAAATTTCAATTTTAAATTCTTAAATTTTATCTTTTATTATGAAAATAGATTTAATAACTTGAATACTGCTTTCCGTTTTGTTGAAAACGGATTTAATTTGTGAAAGTTATGTACATTTCAATTTTGAGTATAATTTGTTTTATTTTGAAATTTTGTCTATTTTAAATTATATAAATCATATTTCTATGTTATATTTTATTTTAATATGTGTTAATATGTTATTTTATTTATATTTTATCTTTTAATATTTTTAAAGTGATAATAAAAAATTTCCAAAATTTATTGTATTTATTTTCTATTTTTAAATGCTATTTTCTATTTTTCTGCTATTTTGTTCATTTAAATTATATTTAATTAAAATTTATATATTTATTTTGTGAATGTATTTTTATTTTATGTTATTATTTATGTTTAAAAATATTTTACAAGCTCATATGAATTTTGTAAAAGTTATTCTATTTAATTTCAAATTTTCTAGTCTAGTTCACTATTTTTAGCTATTTTTCTTAATTTAACTTTATATAATTAATAAATTTTATATAAATTTTTATATTTTGATAAATTTTCGAAATTTAATCTGGGCTTATTTTTATTTCCAGAAATATAAAGTTATATAAATTAAATAAGGATATATGAAGAATTTTTGACTTTTGAATTGCCTTTCGCCTTTTTGAGTTCCACCTCTTCATTTTCCTCACAACTCTTCATTTCTTTTGGTATAACTCCCCACATTTCAGCTAACTAATTCATTTTCATTTCACGTATCTTCCTTTCCTCCTTCGTGAGAAAAAAATTTCCGCCATCACATGCTTGGAAAGTTGGTAAAAAAAATTATTTCCTTTATCTCATTTTTTTCACTTATATTGCTTATTCCTTTTGATTTTTGTTTGCACTTGCTCTTCCATTTAGGTTCGTCCATGCTGCCTAGCCGCCTCCACCACCTGATGGCACACCATCAACACCTCCTCCTCACTAGCCACCCTAGCCGTGACCCCCCTTGGTGATGCCCATCCACAAACTTTTCAAGACAACCCGAATTCCTAGCCTAGCCGAGCACAACATCACTTCCATCACCTCACCACCCCTCTAGCAGCCACCTACCACGCCTCCACCACCTCCAACACCTCCAGCACCCTCGGTCACACCACCATAGTGGACCTCATACCTCTGGCCGTGAATTTGGAGCCTTGGTCGAGCCCATATCCATGACCAAATGCATGTATTCATGCTTATGTGTATTATTCCCATCACCCACTTTGGCACCATTACAAATGACATCTAAGCCGACCCATACCCACCATAACCTGACCCAAACACCTGCAATTATTTTCCCTTATGGCTGAGCCTAGTAAGGGTTAAAAGCAAGTGTAAGCATTTCTATTTGATTCTGTGCAGTCTATTCTAGTGTAGTTTTGATCGTAGTTGATTTGAAACTCGTCGTTGTTATACTGTTTTGTTTGATGTGTATCCAAGGAATTTGACATTTGGCTCCTCCATTCGAATCTATGTCATGCTTTTGTGCTTGTGTAGATCCCGTTTATGAAATTTTTCGTTGGGTCATCAGCTCAAACCGGTGAGTTATTCTCAGCAGACAATATGTACTTTTATAACTAGTAAATTGACCCCTATTGAATCCGTGAAATACATTATAATGTTACACCTGGTATGTTACGATTTTATGATGTTCACCCATGCTTAAACACCTGTTATATCATATGTTACCGTTATATTATGCTGTTCTATTATTTTTATCAGTTTATCACACTGCAAGTTCCTTTTAGATTAGAATCACTATGGATTGAAATGATACATACCCGAAGGAACTTTAGAATAGGAGAAAATCATTATGGGCTGAAATGATAGGCCTGAATGATTTTCAATTATTTTCATTTACTTGGGATTGCGGTTTTGAAATGATCAAACCCGGATTTCTTTGTAAATTACGGGTTGAAATGATATATTACCCGTGCCACTTTACCTAGGCTAGAAAATGAAATACAGACCCGTTGTTAAAATATGTTTTTCTTAAAATTTTAAAATATTTTAGGAACGTAAATATTATAATATTTTGATTTAAATTGATTAAAAATGATTTTTGTAAAGCATTATTGATCTCTGAAAATTTATAAGTGAAATAAATTAATGGTAAAGTTAGAAATCTAAAATGTAAGCTTTTGGAAATTATAATTTGATGATAAATGTAATTTAAATTAAATATGAAAATATGATAAATTTATGATATTTTGAACTAAATGAATTTAAAATAATTTTATAATATATTAATGATTTTTGAATTAAGTTAAAATGTGAAGTGAATGAATATTTAAGTTGAAAATTTTGAAATATAACTAAAATTGGAAATTTGTGAATTTGGCTTAAAAGTGAATTTTAAGTTAAGTAAATAAAAATGAAATTATGTTATATTTGAAACTTTAAACTTAAATGTTAAGTTAAATTTAATTTAATGAATTTAAAATTTAATGTTGGAATTTAATTAGTGGATTACTATTAAATTTTGATTTTTGAATAGAGATTTAACTTTATAAAATCATGAATATAAGGGTATTTGAATGATTGTTTTAAAAGTGAAATTATATGATTTTATAAGTTAAAAATGGTTTAAATAAAAATATAATTGTTTGTGAAATTATACTGAATATTTGAAGTTAATTTACTGCATTTCTAAAATGCTATTAATTCTAATGTAAAGGATAATACAGCATTTGTAAATGCTGTAGTTGATAATAATGAACCAAATGGCTCAATTTAATTAAAGGCTACTACAGCATTTTTTGCGAATGTTATAATGGTTGAATTTAACTAAGTTTATTTGAAACTAATGGAACCCTATTACAACATTTTAAATGCTGTCTTTTGTTAAATTGAACTGTTTTAAGTGTGACTTTCCATAGCATTTTCTAAATGCTGCGAAAGCTGAATTTTCATTGTTTTAATAAATTTAAGTGAATGAATCAACTTTGAAAGATTAAAATTTTGGAAATTTAATAATTTAATTATTAAATATAATATCTTCATTTTAATGATTTAAATGAAGCAATTTGTTTCGAAATATAAACTATTTTGAAATGTCTTTTGAAATGGTATTTAAATTAAATACAAATGAATGTGGTTTGGAAGATATGATATTTTGATATTTTGAAATGGATTTTGAATGATACTGCATTTTTAAATGATATTTGATTCGAAGTATAAATACTATTTTGAAATTTTAACCATGGGATGTATTTAATTTATGGTTTAACTTATCTTTAAAGGATGGGTGATCCCAAGCATCCTTTAAGTTATGGTGCATTTCTACTACAGTTCACTTGAGTTGATTTACATTATATAAGTATATATTGTCCTGACTTGAGTGTTTTGTGTTTAACTTTATGCTCGGGTCAGCCTGAGTATTCACAGCTTTGGATTCTCTTTCTGGAGCTGGTCTTTGCTGGAGTTTCTGCTTATCTACATTTATATCTACTTTCTGTTTCAGCTATTCTAGTTTATCTCATGTATTAGTGAACTTCTATGTATTTCGGATTTCTATTATGTTGTTTTCAGACTGTATTATGTTTTTGATTTGAGACTCTGTTGTAGTAGCTTCATGAACTACTATGTATTTTATATTCCGCTGCGAGGTATTCTGTTTGTTCTGTGTCTGTGATTCTATGATTTGTATTTCATTTGCTCCAAATTTATTTACAATGCGGTATTTTGAGCAATTCAAGTCCGACATGTGCGGCTGCGATGGCTAAAAATATCGGGTTGTTACAAGTTTAATTATGAAGTTTAATTTTATTAAGATATAATATGGTTAAGTATTCATTATATTTCTGGAGTTTATAATTACTTAAATGAGAATAGGGTGGGAAGATAAATATGAAATTGATTTGAAATTTAATAAAATTGAGATTTTAAAGGTATAATTTTTATAACTGGATTTTGTTTTAAATGAAACAAATGAATATTTCAAGTATAAATAAATCGAAGGAAATATTTAATTATTTCTAATTTGAGTTTTATTTAAATAATAATTGATTTATTATTCAAATATTCCAAAACTAAATAATAGTACAAAATTGTTGAATCCTAATTACCAACCTTAGTTTTCAAATTGTTTAATACTTAAAGTTTGAATTATATTTAAATTTAAATGATTTATTGAAACTGCAAGTGAGTTGGAAATTATGAATTGAGATTTAGTTTAAAGTGAATAAAATTATGATATCGAGAAAATTGTTTTACTTTATAAAGTAATTTTAAATTCAAACTATTTTATTTTATATACTTTTTGAATATCCAAGTCATTTAAGTTTTAGAAGTTGTGGTTTAGAAGCTATGAAATCCGAAGTATTATGTTTTGAAAGGTATATTACAAGCGTTCAGTTTTGCGATATTATAAATTTGAAAGTGTTATGACTTTGGAAAGGAGATATATTTGAAAAAAAATGGTATTATATTGATTTGGGTTTTTATAAAAATGATATCATAATGATTTGGCTTTTTTAAAAGGAAAGGATATCGTTTTTATATCGTTTTGAAATGGATATTATATTCTGGTTGGATGTATAATTAATTTGAAATGACCGCGGTGTGTTCATAATGTTTGGTTGTTAAAGAGACCAGATTGAAAGTTGTCATACTCTCTGCCAACTCCGAAAACCACTTTAACAGCCGTGTACGCGGTGGAGATTCCAGAATGAAGTAGGATGGTGGCGACGTTCTATTAAGGTATATACGTGGACCCGACTCTCGGCAGTTGGCATAAGGTGGCTAAAACAGGAGCGATTCTCGGGCCAAGGAGGTAGCCCCTCTTATTGGACACATCCCTTCGATATTATACTATGACTTTTGGATTGATTTGGAGGCCACTTTGATTTTGATTTTTGATTTGGGGGTGTGGCTTGAGGTGGGCGGTAGCTGCGCGCTACGCGTTACCACCAGGCCGGATGCGTAATTGGTATATCTACCCTGGCATTGCCTTGTGTGTCATGTCACCTACCCTAGTGCGTCTTATACGAGTTTGGTTTTCTCCCGTAGCCCGTGGAGTATTTAGGGTAGTCTCCCGATCTGGAGATGCGCTAATACTGGATGGACTACAGGGACTATTACGTGGTAAAAGCTATGTGGGTAACCCCTTAATGCTATTTAAAAGTAAGTTTATTTTACTATTAGACATTATTATAATAGCGAAGTATTACTACATAGTTAATAGTTTAACGGATCCTTAGGAGATGTGAATCCCAAGCATCATTTAAGTTACAGCACTCACGTTAGACCTTGGATAGGAGATGTCAAAACCCATAAACATCTCTGACACCATTTACACTAATATTTATTTACATTTGATTTAACTTACATAATATCTCTTTGTTCTGACTCGAGTGTTTTGTCTTTTCAATTCGCTTGGGTCAGCCTGAGCATTTCAAGATTGAAAGAACTTACTTCTGGAGGACGAAGACGAAGATTTTTTTACTATTATTGTTATATTATTCCACTGTGTTCATACTGTTCCGCTGCATTATTTATTATTCTCTGGTATATGTAACTTTGATTTGTGTTGTATAAGTATAATCAAATGTTTTATAAAACAGCTTCATGAACTGTTATTTGATTATTATATTTTTTCATTCCGTTGCAAGATTCTGTTCTATTTTTCTTCTTTCCCTGCTTTTTCTTATTTACCCCATAAAAATCCGCCCTTCTAGATGGTTTAATTCTGACTTGTGTGGTTTATCATCGATTTAAAACGTACAAAAAGGCGGGACGTTACATCTGGTATCAGAGCTTTGGTTTAGCGATAAACCTTATCTTTGTGGGGTCTGACTCTTTATTAATAGGTAGTGATACCCTATGATGAGTCATTGAGAATATATATATTAGAGAGCGTATTTGTTAGTGTTATAAAAAGATTTTTGTATTGTGTTAATTTGTTCCGTTTTGTATTTATAAATTCTGATTGGTGCATAGGGCGCTATGACATCAATAGGGATTTCTAAACACTTAATAGGATAGACCGACACAATATTTGTTTTGAAATATAAGCGAATGAAATAATTTTGCCTATTATATTTTCTATATATATATAAAATAAATTTTTTATAAATGATATTTGGTTGTAATACATTGGTTGTTACGTAGTGAAATTTTAGATATTAGTTGGAAATAAGATTGAAAATAAAATAAATGAAAATCGAGAATTTGGAACCTAAATTCCAGGGTTTTGAAAAATTCTTTTGAATAATTTTGGAATATAATAATAATAATAATATTTAGAAGTATTTTATGATATAAATATTTCAATATAATTTGAAAAGAATTGTTTTAAAGAAATTTTGAAAGGAATGAATTCTGTACTCCTCTCTCTGTCGCTGGAAAATAATTTTGGTGATGAGTGCACGCATCATCGACATTCATTTTCGAGTTTCGAAGTGGGAAGGTCACTGTAGCAATTCTACTACAGAATTATTTTGATAAACAAATATAAATTTTAAGTTGTTTAAATATAATTGGATATATAAGTTGTAAGTAAATATTTATCTATTATTTTAAAATGATTTGAAATTAAACCCGGTATTTAGTTCTTAAGTTTTCGTTAATTGGTAGTTGCAATTATTGTAGTAAAATGGAAGGTAATTAATTAATAATTGGAACCTCTAAAGGAAATAAAAGATTTAATGCTAGGTTATAAATAAAATTAAAAGAAGTTGAATTATGTATCCTAAAAACCAAAGATATGATTATTAAACGTTAAATTAATTAAAGGAAAGAAGAGAGACTTGTATGATTTTCAGTTACATCCTTAAAAGCATATATATAACTTACCAAATGTTAAAAGTTGTAATGTTTAATAAGAAAATATAATAGATATTATACAAGTAAAACTTGAAATAATGAAAGTATTCAATGAAATTCCTTAATTAATAAGAATTTGATGTTCTAGTTGTTATCGACTTAAGTATAATTGAAATGCTACTAATGTAATAGAAAAGAAAGGTAAGTAATATAAATAAATGAATAAGTGGAATTTAGTAATAAATGAAATTGAGTAGTAAATGAATGAGTGGAAATTGAAATTTTGCATGAAATAAATGTAAAATAAAAAGATAAACCGTTATATGAATGAAAAAGAAATCAAACAACAAATGTATAAATGAATTTAATAAGAATAAACTTAATCTATTGTTTAAAATCTTTGTTTTCTTGGTTTATGGTTGTTTGGGCAAGGATACTTTAAAATTGTTTGGATGTATGAATAATCTATTTAGTTTTATCCAAGACTGTTGAGTAAATGATGCACTTAGCAGTTTATTTTCGTTATGTACAATTTAAAGTTTTAAAAACCCGAATAACTATTTGTTTCGTTTGATATGGATGGATGATTGATTTGTATTGATTTCATATGATGATTGTGTGTTGGTTGCAAGTGATTATTGTTAATATTGATTTGTTGTTGGTGGTTGAAACAACTTTATATATTTCATTTTACATAATTACTAATCTTTTTAGATTACATAAGTTAAATACAGGTTATGGAAGCAATTGCTACTGCATTTGGTTTCATAATTAAGCGTAATTGCCCGACAAATAGGTACGTTTTCGGATCACGGTTTTATAGCGCTATTATATTGTTATCCCGGGTAGGGATATGTATTATTTTGGAAAATATTTATTGTATATTGTATATTTGATATTATATTTTGTACCGAGCCTTTCTGTACAAAGGGGACTCTGGCAAAAAAAATCATAAATTTTGGACTTAGAAAATTTTTGAAAATGTTTTCCAAACTTTATTAATTTAAGTATAAAAGATTTGATGGTTATAAATTGGTATATTTTATTCAAATTAATTAATTTTGTTAATTTATTATTTATAAAGTTAATATTTTTGAATGAGATGTATTGTTTATTTAATCCTTCTTTTCCCCTCCTTTTTTGCCTTTTCGAGGATGAAAAGTTTTGATTGGGGGAGGGTGTAACGACCCGTAAATTTCGATATCTAAATTGGTTAATTTAATAAGACTTTTGTAATTAAATTTAGAAAGAAATAAAAAAATTATAATTTTTAGAGAAATGAATGTTAAGAATGAATTGTAGCAATCGTTATTAAAACTAATTATTGACAATTGAAGTGAAATCACAATAATAATGAAATAGTGTAAATTGTTGCACTTGGGTATAAAATAGAAAATGAGTAAATAAAAGTAAGTGTTGAATTAACTAATGAAATAATATATATTGCTTAATAGTAACTGAACGTAAATTAAGCTAATAAGGTTATAACAAGTTGATAAATGAAAATTTTAGTGTAATCTCAATTAATTGAAACAATTGTAAGTTTTTAATTGATTGTAATTAGTAAATTGGGAAATAGATTCAAAGTTATATTAATTAATAAAATAATACGTAATAAATTGTAATTTGATAGGATCAATGCTAGAAAATAATTATAATAATTTTTGTTTGATAATAAAGTATGAATGGGATTAAATTAGGCAAATGGTGATAATTACTAATTGTTTACCCATTTATTTAATCTATTGAATTAGATCTAAATCCACTACAACTAAACGTAATTAATTACTAAGTTAATATGAATTTAGCTGATGACGATAAACCATTAGGGAAATTGGATATATAGTAGTGTTAAAGTTATCCGTAAGATAATTGTTGATTAAATAAAAAAGAATAGGGTTCAAGATTTATTAATTTAAATTTAATAAATTGTATTTACTAAAATTAAATGGAATTTAATAAATACTACAGTAAATTGGAATTAAGATGAAATTAGGAATATTAGTGTGATAGATATAAACCCATGTTGACATCACCCTTAAGATGGTAAGTTAATAATCGATTCATAATAAGATTGAAAATCAAATAAATGGATTTATTGGAATTGCAATTGATAATTAATTAATTTATTAAAACTGAAAGTTAAATACTATAGTTGTGAATTGATTAACTTTAAATTGATATGGCAATTGGTGATTGGATAAATCTGATATTAGGCAAGTAACAATTGATGTAATAAAGGATGGAACCAAGGTAAATTAATTAATTGGATTTAAAATCTCAATTAATGGGTGAAATTGACAAATTTCAATATTATTGAATTATAGTAGTTATTACACAATAAGTGGAAATAAAATAGAAGATGGTATCATGATATGGAGCCCAGATACTTACCTATGTGGTTGTTCAATATCATCTACTGTGTGGTTGTTGCTTTGTGATGGAGGGCCCTCGGATAAAGGTCCCAAAGGACTGGGGAATGGCATAGTCATGTAGTAGTTACCTAGTTACAGAGGTAACCTGACGTTGTGTTGGCAGAGAACAGGTTAATTTCTCGGGACGTCCCGCCAGAGGCGTACCCATGTGGCATAGGAAGTTCCTTAGCCTGACCATTTGTTGGAAATCCAATTACCAATACGAACCCAGTACGGTTTTAGTTATAGAACCTGCCATTTAACATGGAAGCTATAGTAGGCATAGTATCATGGTATCTTTGCTGGCTAAGATAAATATTCTACTTTCGAAATGTTTTCACACTATGCACTAGTAAAATATCAAAGAACTTTTCTCGTATTAAGCATATTTGACTATGATAAGGGGAAACCTCCCCCAAGTGTGCGATTGCATTATGTGTGTGCCGGGGGCCTTATGGTAGTTTCATTTTCCAAAAGCATGAATGGTTTTTCTTTTATAAACTGTTCTATTTGAAAGCAACTGTCTTTGTTTACTCATAACAGTCCCATGACCGACCCAGAGTTTATTGTTTCCTTTCTAAACTCTTGGTGCCCATCATTTCTATGAGAAATGCGGATTACGGATCTTAAGGCTAGGATTAACACTAAAGGAGGGTGAATAGTGTTAAAAAAGAATTACTAAATCTTTTTCGATTTATGTTAATTTAGACACCGATGTATGCAATATACAGACACAGATATTATCACAGAATCAAACACAGATGAAGAAATAAAATAAAGTAGTAAAGGAAAGAACACACCGGATTTTATACTGGTTTGGAGTTACCCTACATCCAGTCCCACAACACAAGTACGGATTTCCTTTCAAAAGCAATTGTACAATTACACCCTTGGTTTCAAGGCTACGAGGTACACCCTCTAGAATTTCGATCCTCTGGGTAGAGATACTTGATTTCTGGGCCACAAGTTCACCCAATTGATTTACCAAGGCTACAATCACACCTTTTCTTTCTTGACTGATTTTCAAGGCTACAATCACACCTTTTCTCGCTTAATAGATTACAAAGAAGTCTATAACTCTGAATAACACTGATAATCTTGTAGAGATTGATGGGGAATCAAACTAGAAGTAATCGAGTTCGATTCATTGTTGATTTCGGTATAGTAATGATAAGAATATGAATTAAGAAAAGTGAAAGGAGAAGAGGAGTGAAAAACCATAAAATCTGATGTAAAATTCGTTGGAACTAACCCTTATTTATAGAAGAACAACAGCCACGTCCATTCGTGAAGAGTTATGGCGAATAGACACTTCTTTTGAAATTTAAGTTTTGAACTCAACTAACACCATGTCGACATGGGGTATATAGGCATGTCGACATCCCAAAGCATTTTTTGGTGTTTTGATTTTCTTTGAAAACAACCTTTATCTTATATTAAAACTAATTTAAACTTTATAAATATACTTGAATATATTTAAAATTCATAAGTAAATATAGAGAATAATATATATAGAATTTAGCTCTAATTTTATATTTTAAATCTATGTGTATTTTATAAATATACTTGAATATAGTTAAATATATTATATTGAAAGATAGTTTAGAATCAGGAGAAATTTGACTTTGAAATTAAAGATAATTTGGAGGCTAAAATTATTTAAAATCAAGATAAAGGGTTTTAAATCTTTTAAAAGGTAAGTTTTTGAAAACATTTTGAAAACACGATATAATTTTGAAAAATCATTTTGAATAAATATTTAGCGGATACAAAACAATGTTCCACTAGATTTTTCGTAGGTTCCATCCTACTTAGGGTTCCATCCCTTTAACAGGCTCGGAGTGGATTCCATTCCACGAATAAATTGGATTTTACGATGCCAGTGATTTTCTATGAGTTTTAACAAAATTCCTAATAATAATAAAAAATACTTAACTTTGAAATCTTGAACTCTTGATACTCATGAGTCTTTTATCTTGATATCTTGGATCTCTATACTGTACTGTCTTCTTTCTTAGGACCTGCATGGTTAAATCCTATATATACATATATATCTAAACTTATAATGTTAGTATTTATATTTTATAAACTATTCTAAGGTTGTTGTCATCAAAACAATCATTTCACGGACTAACAATCTCCCACTTTTTGATGATTACAACCTTTGTTTATAAAATTTTACTTCTATCCTAATAACTCCCCCAAAAACTAATAACTCCCCCTTAATCTATGCCAACTACCCTATTTTATATTTCTCCCCCTTCGTCATCAACAAAAAAATTCACTCCCCCTCATTCTTTAGTACCTGCATTGATAAACTATACAACGGAATATATAGAGTAAGAAATAATTATACTTATGAACGTGATAACTAATCAAAGTCTATATACATTTCAATTTACATATATGTTTTATACAAAAAATTTCAAACCAATATCAAGAAATTAATCCACACAGAGTATCAATCCAAACCAAATCAATTCAAGCAAATCAAACAAAGCAAACAAATAAAAATCAAACGTTACGTGGAACTTCCACCCATCTTCTCCAAAGATTGGGTCTGCCTTAATAGCATTCCAATTATCATTGTCATTGGTGAGAGAGACAGGAGGATGTGTTTCGTTATCATCCTTATGCAGAGAGGAGATCATCCATCGTATGGCATCAAAATGCCTTTCTTGTTCCTTGATCATCTGCATTTGACTCAATTCTAAGTGACACTGGTTATGTAGAATAAACAAGAGAATATTCTTGAACGAATTAAGAGTTTCTTCAAGATTTTCGGATAGATTGTGAATAGGATTAGCCGTAGTTGAATTTATAAAAGAAATAAAGGATATAGATGATAAGAAATGAATTTCAATGAAGAATTCTGGAAGAAACATGTATTTATAGGTGTAAAAATTCGTTTGAAATGAATAGACATTTGGTAGTTATTCAAATTTCAAATTCAAAATCAATTGTCATTTCTGACCAGTACATGTCGACATGGTCATATAGGGGATGTCGACATGGGTCAGTGAAAAATTATGACTAATTTGATTTTGTGAATAATTGTGTCTGTGTGTGTGTATATATTTATATATTATACAAACATTTGTTCTGGAGATAAGATAAGATAGATAATAGAAAGGAAATTTCATTTCATTGCATACTACAATAGTACAACGATTAATCATACAACAAACTACACTAACATTTGAAATAAAGCAAACTAAAAAAATACAACAAGATATGAAAAGATAAGACTAGTTAGAGGATAATGAGGATGAAGATAGTCCAAGTTTCTTGCTCACTTTGGAAATGAACTTATTCATCTTGGATGAAATTTTGTCCAACTTCTTACTAACGGATCTTTTAAGAATCCGTTGATTCTCAATAATCGTCTTTTGGTTTTTGAGAAGGTTTTTGGTGGATGGATAAGGAGGATAGTCAATGCTTTCCAAAGAGGTTTCACCTTCTTCTTCTTCAATTTCCATTTCATCCCCTTCTTCTTCTTCTTCTTCTTCCTCTTCATCTTCTTTGACGCAGCGGATAACTAACAAAATGATATGGATCGATGAAAGTAGCAATCGGTGGATTGAAGATACTGAAATGCCCAAATTCGTTGATCACAAGGATACCGAATTCTAGCTATCTTCGACACGTTGATCGCGCACGATACCGTGAGAGAAGATCTTCAATTCTTCAAGCGTTGATCAAGCGCACTTGATTCCGCGAATTGGCTTCAACAATCGTTGATTAGAGCGCACTCGAATAACCGAAAGTGGAGATAGGAGATTACACTCAACTACCAATTTAATTTGAAAGCACAAAGCTAACAAAAGAGAATTTTATTCAAAAATCAACAACTCCTTGAAATGTACAACACACCCCTATTTATAGTGTTTTTCACAACTGAACTATAAGTCGTACACGACTCATCCCCACGACTCACGACTTAAGGCTCTCGACTTAGCAACAACACCATACCCAAATTACAACACAACACATAGGTCGGCAGCGACTCAACATCACGCGAATCATTCCCTTACAATGCGACATACGACTTACGACTTACGTTGTTACCGACCTAACATATTACAACACAATACAACACAGACGACTTAAAAATGATACGACTCAACAAAACAACATATATACACATGACCAACTTACATTCAACGAATCAAAGACTCAAGGAAAAATTACAAACAGATAACGACTCAGGACTTTAAGACTTAACGAGTTACAACCAGCTCAACACAAGACGACTTACGACTCATCCATACACAAGTTACAACGACTCAAGCTCCCAAGCTCATAGCTTCTGCGACTCAAGCTCCCAAGCTCCCTGCGGCATATCTCCTCAAACGACTTAACTAGGTCGTGCCCTTCCTCCGACTCAAAGCTTTTGATAGCTGGAACTTTCCCCTGCTTCATGATAAGTCGTGGACGACTTATAGATGAGTCATTGGGTCTTGTACGACTCATCAAACTCGAACAACTCAAGCTCTCGTTAGGTCGTAACCCTGTCCCCTTAGCTTTGTTAAGTCGTGGATGACTTAAACCCGCCTCCTTAGGTCGTAGACGACTCAAGCCCTCCTTAAGTCGTGTACGACTTACTCCTTTGGCCTGAGCTGCATCATCCTCCCCTGGTTGAGAAAAATTCGCCCTCGAATTTACAAATTCTTCCGTAACTGATTGTTCATCTCCATTATATGGCACAAGATGCTTAACATTGAATACGTCAGAAGTGTATATATCCTTTGGCAGCTTTAACTTATAAGCATTTTCATTGATCTGTTTCACAACTTCTACAGGACCAATTTTCCTGGCTTTCAACTTGTTATAAGCGCCTACTGGAGAACGATCCTTCGTTAATACAGCGTAAACCAAATCACCATTGTTAAATTTAACATTTCGTCGCTTCAAATCTGCAGTTCGTTTATACTTCTCATTTGCCTTCACCAATCGTTCCTGAACGATTTTATGACATTCAGTTAATTCATCAACAAAATCAACAGCTCGTTTAACCGTCCCCTTCGGTTGTGGCACTACAGCTAGATCCAACGGTCCCCTTGGCAAACTTGAATATACAATCTGAAATGGACTGTAACCTGTGCTTCTATTAACCGCATGATTATGTGCAAACTCTGCTTGGCATAACTTCATGTCCTAACTCTTTAGATTGTCCTTCGCAAGACATCGCAATAAATTTCCCAACGATCGGTTAATAACTTCGGTCTGTCCATCCGTTTGCGGATGATAAGCGCTACTAAAATTCAGCTTCGTTCCCACCATCTTCCACAAACTTAGCCAAAAGTGACTCAGAAAACGAGTATCTCTATCCGAAACAATAGACTCTGGTAACCCATGTAAACTTTAGATTTCTTTAAAGAATAACTGAGCAACATGAACAGCATCCGCTGTTTTCTTGCAGGCAATAAAATGTGCCATCTTTGAAAATCTTTCAACCACCACATAGATAGAATTATTGCCACGCTGCGTTCTCGGCAATCCCAACACAAAGTCTATACTCACATCTACCCATGGTTTAGCTGGTACATGTAACGGCATGTACAATCCTGCATTTGTCGCTGTTCCCTTCGAAATCTGACATATATGACATCTCTCCACAAACCTTTCAACCTCTCTCCTCATTGACGGCCAAAAGTAAGATTGAGAAATCAAATGCAATGTACGATCACGGCCCACATGTCCTTCCTCGTGCAACTCTTTGATAATCTTCAATCTCAAACTGCTCTCTGGAATACATAATCGATTTCCTTTAAACAAGAATCCATCAACCAACATAAATTCATCAGTATCTCTATCCTTAACTTTCTCAACGAACTTTGCAAAGTAAGGATCTTCGTCAATCAACTCTGGCAATAATTCAAACCCTATCACTTCAACTTTCATTGTAGTCAACAAATGACTCCTCCTACTCAAAGCATCAGCACACGATTCGTTGCCCCAGATTTATGTTTCACGACAAAAGTAAACTGCTGCAGATAAGCAATCCATGATGCATGTCTCGCAGAAATCTTATCCTGTCCTTGCAAATGCTTCAACGCCTCATGATCAGTGTAAAGAACAAACTCTTTCTGAAATAGATAATGCCTCCAATGTTTAACAGCTTGCACAACAGCATAAAACTCAACATCGTATGTACTGTATTTCATCTTTGCCCCTGATAGCTTCTCACTGAAATATGCAATAGGACGTCCCCTCCGACTCAACACTCCACCAATCCCAACCTTTGATGCATCAGTGTGTAACTCAAACAACAACTGAAAATCTGGTAATACAAGAATTGGTGCTGTCATCAAAAGTTCTTCGATCCGTTCAAAAGCAACTCCTGCTTCCTCTGACCAAGAAAACCGCTTCCCTTTCATACGATCAGTAACTGGTGCCATCACGCTACTGAAGTGTGGAATGAATCTTCGGTAGAATGATGCCAATCCATGAAAACTTCTAACTTCAGTGATAGTCCTTGGTTGTGGCTAATTTCTGACTGCTTCAACTTTATTCTGGTCCACCTGTATACCTTCCTCAGATACAACATATCCCAAGAATAAAACACTTTGAGTCATGAACACACATTTCTTCGTAGCTGCATAAAATTGTTCCTCACGAAGAATAATTAACACATTTCTCAAATGTTGAACATGCTCCTCCGTATTCCTGTTGTATATCAGAATATCATCGAAATAAACCACCACGAACTTCCCAATGAATGGTCTAAAGATTTGATTCATCACCCGCATGAATGTACTAGGTGCATTTGATAAACCAAATGGCATAACCAACCATTCGTATAACCCCTCTCTCGTCTTGAAGGCTGTCTTCCATTCGTCTCCAGGTCTAATCCGAATTTGATGATATCTGCTTTTCAAATCAATCTTTGAAAAGATAGTAGCCCCACTCAACTGATCTAGCAAGTCATCCAACCTCGGCATAGGAAATCTATAGCGAACGGTAATCTTGTTCAATGCTCGACTATCGGTACACATTCTCCATGTTCCATCCTTCTTCGGTACCAATAAAGCTGGTACTGCACAAGGACTCAAGCTTTCCTGAACACGTCCCTGTTCTAACAACTCTTCCACCTGCCTCCTCAACTCTTCATGTTCCTTTGGACTCATTCGATAATGTGGTCTATGCGGTAATACTGCTCCCGGAACAAGATCGATTTGATGTTGAATGTCTCTCAATGGCGGTAACTCCTTAGGCAACTCTTCTGGAAATACGTCTTCAAATTCTTTCAAAACCGGCTTCGCTTCTTCGGGAATTTCAACCTCTTCACGACTCTCTCGTCCAATCAATAAATAGACTTCAGGCTCATCTTCAACTTTCTTAACAAACTCCATCAAAGATAGCAAAGTTTTCACTTCTTCGATCTCCTCTAGCTTGCTTTCCTTTTGTTGCTGCTTCTTGGGAACTAAAGTGATCTTAGTACCTTCAAACATGAAACTATAGCTATTAGCACGACCATCATGTTGCACTGCTCTATCAAATTGCCATGGTCTGCCAACAACAGATGACACACATCCATGTCTACAACGTCACACCAAATTTCAACTTTGTACTTCTTTCCAATAGGAAAATTTACACACGCTCTTCGACACACCTTCACTTCACCACCCTTCCTCAACCATGCTAACTTGTACGGTTTAGGATGCTTCTCAGTTTTCAAGTTCAACTTCCTTACTGCTTCTGTAGAGATAATATTGTCACAGCTTCCAGCATCAATAACGAACTTGCAAACCTTTCCCGGAATAGTACATGTAGACTGAAAAATATTGCTCCTCAACCAACTAGTATCATCCTCTTGCTTTGGTGTAAGACAAGATCTCCTCATCATCAAATTACAACCTTCATCTCTGGACAATAAGTCTTCCTCCTCAACTAGTGGTGAATTGGAATATTCAGCTTCTATTTCCTCATCCTCAATCTGTGCAACCATCACTCGCTTCTTAGGCTTTGGACATTCATTGCTTTTATGACCCAACTCCTGACAATTGTAACACTTGAAACTGCTATTAACCTTTGCCTTCTCACCCTCCTTCACAACTGGCTTACCGACAGGTTTAGGAACATTAGAACTTCCACTAACACCCTTCACCTGATTGTTGGAATTAGTAAACACACCACCTCCATGCCTTCCCTGCTTCTCCCAAGCCAACTCTTTCTGATGTGCTTCCGCCACAGATCTTGGATCAAACATATTAACCATATCCTGGATCTGCACCCTCAACCCTCCAACAAATCTAGTAGTCAATTGTTCTTCTGTCTCCATAATATCATTTCTGGCAATGAGTTGGTAAAATTCATCTGCATAATCATTAACCGACTTCGTTCCTTACCTCAGATTTTGCAATCTCTGGTACATAAGTGATTGATAATTGTAAGGTAAAAATGTAGCTCTCATCATTTTCTTCATCTTATCCCAAGACTTAACCTTTGACTTCCCCATTCTCTCTCTCGTAAGTTTAGTTTGCTGCCACCATGCCAAAGCTCTCCCCCTCAACCTAGTAGCAACCAACTTCACTCGACGATTCTACGGAACCTCCTTGAAATCAAAGATCTCCTCCACATTTGACAACCAGTCTAAGAATTCTTCAGCAACCATCCCTCCTTTAAATTCTGGAATCTCCATCTTCATTCCCGATTCCCATCGACGATCATCATCTACATCCCGACATGAATTTCGAACTTGGTCTCGATCTTGATAATGAATGCTATCTCGATCACCCTCTTCATCAAAATCAAATGTACGTCTATATCGATCTCGACCATCAACATCCCTTCGATCACGCATGTCTCTTCTACCATGTCTCTCTTCATCTCTATATGGCTCATCTACAAATTCTCGTGGAGTTCTTCTCTCTTCATGTCCATAGTCATGGTGATCTCTTCTCAATGAAATTGATGTTTCTCTTCTTTCTCTAAAAGATTGCGGTGATACCCTCCTCGCTTCCGTAACCGATGGCGAAACTCGGTTTCCTCCATGGTTCGAGATTGGTGATCTCCTCCTTTGAGTTTGATTCAAATCATTCATCAATTTCTCTAACTTTCCAATGCCTTCATCAAATTTCTCATTAATACGTTGTTCCATAAGCTCAGCTTCTTCTCTTCTGTACAATGCTTCAACATTTTGATGTCGATTAGCTCTCCTTGGTGGCATGATTACACAATCACAAACACTTCAACAAATACTTCAATACAAGACAAACAAGTCACGGCCTAACACTTAGCTCCGACTCAACTTAGCTCGGCTCAAGTATGTAACGACCCACAAACACTTCTCCAACTCTAGATCCAAAATGAAATGGATTTAAAACTTCAAACTTGTTGCAATCTCGTGATGAACAGGATGAACACCAAACTTCAAACTTCAATTTCAAAAATTGGCTCCAAGACTCGGCTTAGCTATGATTGGCTAAGTCTAGCACCGATACCAAACTGACGCAGCGGATAACTAACAAAACGATATGGATCGATGAAAGTAGCAATCGGTGGATTGAAGATACTGAAATGCCCAAATTCGTTGATCACAAGGATACCGAATTCTAGCTATCTTCGACACGTTGATCGCACACGATACCGTGAGAGAAGATCTTCAATTCTTCAAGCGTTGATCAAGCGCACTTGATTCCGCGAATCGGCTTCAACAATCGTTGATTCGAGCGCACTCGAATAACCGAAAGTGGAGATAGGAGATTACACTCAACTACAAATTTAAATTGAAAGCACAAAGCTAACAAAAGAGAATTTTATTCAAAAATCAACAACTCCTTGAAATGTACAACCCACCCCTATTTATAGTGTTTTTCACAACTGACCTATAAGTCGTACACGACTCATCCCCACGACTCACGACTCACGACTCACGACTTAAGGCTCTCGACTTAGCAACAACACCATACCCAAATTACAACACAACACATAGGTCGGCAGCGACTCAACATCACGCGACTCATTCCCTTACAATGCGACATACGACTTACGACTTACGTTGTTACCGACCTAACATATTACAACACAATACAACATAGACGACTTAAAAATGATACGACTCAACAAAACAACATATATACACATAACCGACTTACATTCAACGACTCAAAGACTCAAGCAAAAATTACAAACAGATAATGACTCAGGACTTTAAGACTTAACGAGTTACAACCAGCTCAACACAAGACGACTTACGACTCATCCATACACAAGTTACAACTACTCAAGCTCCCAAGCTCATAGCTTCTGCAACTCAAGCTCCCAAGCTCCTTGCGGCATATCTCCTCAAACGACTTAACTAGGTCGTGCCCTTCCTCCGACTCAAAGCTTTTGATAGCTGGAACTTTCCCCTGCTTCATGATAAGTCGTGGACGACTTATAGATGAGTCGTTGGGTCGTGTACGACTCATCAAACTCGAACAACTCAAGCTCTCGTTAGGTCGTAACCATGTCCCCTTAGCTTTGTTAAGTCGTGGATGACTTAAACCCGCCTCCTTAGGTCGTAGACGACTCAAGCCCTCCTTAAATCGTGTACGACTTACTCCTTTGGCCTGAGCTGCATCATCCTTCCATTTCCTCATGAGCCAAACGCTCTTCTTTTTCGGCAAGGGTCTCATAAGGTTGAAAAACAAAAGGAATTTTCATAAGCAAAATGTTGGAATGGTTGAAAACTTTTCTAGAAACAAATTCTTTACCTTTGAAATCCACTCCAAAATAGTTAAAAATCCGAGTGAGATAAATTCCATGGTATAAGGTATTCTCACCCATTTCAAGATTTTTAGGACGAAGTTCATCCAAAATAACTTGCGCCCAATGTATGTCATAATTTTCGAAAATAGCAGAAAGAGCTTTGCAAACTTTAGAAGTAGGAATGTTAAAATTCCCTGATCTTGGGGTCAAAGTATGTTGCAAAATAAGATTGACAATTCTTGCCTTTGGTCGAAAATTTCGATTTTTGAATTCAAAATTATCAATCCCTTCGAAAATGTGATGAAATGTCTCATGATCATTTTCATCGATTTTAAAATTAGAAAGATCCATTCTTGTACACTTGCAATTGAGAATGGTACCCAAAAGATCACAATTCAAAACAATTCTAGTGCCTTTGACACTACTCCAAATTTCATCCTCATTTCCATGATAAAATCCACGGTTTAAATTAGCATAGAAAATTTTGACAATATTTGGATAGCAAACAAAATCATTTTGAGAAGCATCAATAAGACTAAGAACTCCATTGTTTGCAAAAAGAGAATCAAGTTCATAAGAAGAAAAATCTTGAAAAATAGAAAATTTTCCGAGATGGACTTTGGCATGGTTAGCATAATTGATTTATGCTTTTATTGTCTCCGGATCATTGAATAATTGCTCTTTGATTTTTCTGGAAATTCTCAAGGTGGAGGGGTTGCTTGAACAAGCCATGAAAGTTGAAAGTCGAGAGTTTGAATTTATGAAGAGAGAGTTTGAATTTGAAAATGAGAGTGAAAAAATATGATAAAAGATAGTGAATAAATAGATTCTTAAAGGACATATTCTCTGGTCAAAAAGTAGCTTTTTAGAGAATTGAATGAAGTGAAAAGGTAGAGGGAAATTCAAACATTTGAATTCAAATTTTGAATTTCAAATTCAGGTACCCATATCGACATCATGGTAAGGACCATGTCGGCATGTGCCTTTGAATTTTCATGAATTGATTCTTCCTAAGTTCTCTAATATATATAAATATTATTATTATTATTATTAATGCCTATATATATCCGAAATATTATTAAACTTCAAGTATATTTCAGAAAATATTATTATACTACTAAAAAATAATAAAAATAATAATAAAATAATGAAATAATAATAAAAAATAGAAAATAAATTTTAAAATTCAAACAACACACCAATTCAAAACCAATCAATCAAACAATCAAGCAACTAATTCTAAGCAAGCAATTTCAACCAATTAGAAGTAAACGTGTACCTTTTTCTGAGTCCATTTCTTTGAATTCGTCCGAGTCATGAACAGCTACGAAACACAAATTCGAATTATCTGTTTTTTGATCATCATCACTTGAGGATGAGTCCGATTCATCTAGCGTAGCAGTAAATGCACGCTTCCGTTTCTTTGTTGGATCATTGATCCTAGGAGAATTTTGCCTATCTGGATATGGACAGTCTCTTTTGAAATGGCCTGGTTTATCACTGTTGTAACATTTGTCATTATTTGGCACTACATTCTAATTTCCAGAATTCTTATAGTTGTTTCCCTTGAGATTATTCATCTTTTTGTATTTCAGGAATTTCCTAAAATTTCTGGTCATAAAGGCTATCTCTTCATCATTATCGCTGTTTGAGTCTGGTCCATCGGTTAATGCATTAAATGCCATTGATTTCTTTTAAGATTCTTTACTTTCTCTTCTCTCGATCATTTGAAATTCATACGACATTAGATTGCCAATTAATTCTTCTATCTTTAAGTACCAATGTCATTTGCCTCTTCGATCGCAAGTGTCTTTTGATCCCATTCTGGAATTAGAGAATTTAAAAAATTTCTGACTTGATCTTCTTCAGAAAATTCCTTTCCCAAAGATATTAGAGAACGCATAATATCCTGAAATCTACTATACATATCTGAAATAGAATGATTAGGATTCATTTTAAATAATTGAAACTGATTTGTGAGCATGTAAATTTTGGCATGTTCAACTTTGCTTGTTCCTTCGTGAGTAACTTGCAAAGTTTTCCAGATTACATATGCAGACTTACAAACCGACACTCCATTGAATTCATTTCTATCTAGTGAACAAAACAGAATATTCACTGCCCTAGAATTATTTTGTGCAATAGTCTTTTGCTCAGTAGTCCACTGTGCCAAATTAGTTGTGGGTTCAGAATATTCAGTTTGTGTGATATTCCAAGTGTCTAATCCTATAGATTATAAATATATTTTCATCCTACATGCCCAATATGCATAGTTACTGCCATTAAAAAGTGGTGGTCTGACAGTGGACTGACCCTCTACAAATGAACTAGTGACAGGGATACTAGTGTTAGTAACAGTACCAGTGTTGGTAGCCATTTTGAAAATTTTTCAAAAATCAGATTATGAAACTTTAAAAACCTTTCTCCGATACCAATTGTGAGAAATGTGGATTACGGATCTTAAGGCTAGGATTAACACTAGAGCGGGGGTGAATAGTGTTAATAAAGAATTACTAAGTCTTTTTCGATTTATGTTAATTTAGACACCGATGTATGCAATATACAGACATAGATATGATCACAGAAAAAACACAGATGTAGAAATAAAATAAAAGCATTAAACGAAAGAACACACCGGATTTTATACTGGTTTGGATTTACCCTACATCCAGTCCCGCAATACAAGTACGGATTTCCTTTCAAAAGCAATTATACAATTACACCGTCGGTTTCAAGGCTACGAGGTACACCCTCCAGAATTTCGGTCCTCTAGGTAGAGATACTTGATTTCCGGGCCACAAGTTTACCTAATTGATTTACCAAGGCTACAATCAAACCTTTTCTTTCTTGATTGATTTTCAAGGCTACGATCATACCTTTTCTTGCTTAATAGATTGCAAAGAAGTCTATAACTCCGAATAGCACTGAGAATCTTGTAGAGAGAGTGATAGAGAATCAAACTAAAAGTAATCGAGTTCGATTCAATGTTGATTTCGGCATAGTAATGATAAGAATATGTATTAAGAAAAGTGGAAGAAGAAGAGGAATGAAAAACTATAAAATCTGATGTAAAATTCGTTGAAACTAACTCCTATTTATAGAAGAACAACAGCCATGTCCATTCGTGAAGAGTTATGACAAATAGACACTTCTTTTGAAATTTAAATTTTAAACTCAACTGACACCATGTCGACATGGGGTATATAGGTATGTCGACATCCCAACGCATTTTTTGATGTTTTGATTTTCTTTGAAAATAACCTTTATCTTATATTAAAACTAATTTAAACTTTATAAATATACTTGAATATATATAAAATTCATAAGTAGATATAGAGAATAATATATATAGAATTTAACTCTAATTTTATATTTTAAATCTAAGTATATTTTATAAATATACTTGAATAAAGTTAAATATATTATATTAAAAGATAGTTAAAATCAGGAGCAACTTGACTTTGAAATTAAAGATAATTTTGAGGCTAAAATTATTTAAAATCAGGATAGAGGGTTTTGAATCTTTTAAAAGAATTTTTTTGAAAACTTGTCGAAAATGGGATATAATTTTGAAAAATCATTTTGAATAAAAAGTTAGCGGATACAAAACAATGGTACACTAGATTTTTCGTAGGTTCCATCCTACTTAGTGTTCCATCCCTATAACAGGCTCGAAGCGGATTCCATTCCACGAATAAATTGAATTTTAAGATGCAAGTGCTTTTCTATGAGTTTTAACAAAATTCCTAATAATAATAATAAATACTTAACTTTGAAATCTTGAACTCTTGATAATCTTGATACTCATGAGTCTTCTATCTTCATATCTTGAATCTCTATACTGTATAGTCTTCTTTCTTAGTACCTGCATGGTTGAATCCTGTATATACATACATACATACATATATATATATATATCTAAACTTATATAGTTAGTATTTATATTTTATAAACTATTCTAAGGTTGTTGTCATCAAAACCATCATTTCACGGACTAACAATTTCTACACGGGCAGCCTAGTAGCAGTTTTTTCGTATTTTGGCATTTATTGTATTTTGGTTTGGAGACTATCAGTTTTTGGGAGCTTTTACCTTAGAGATATTTTGGAAGATTTTGGATCTCAAGGTGCTTAGATTTGGATTGTGACGCCCCACCTCTATACCCACGCTAGCCAAGAACACTCCGGAGTAGTGCTGTCAACTAGCACGGAGAATAAGGCTGTTGAGGAGCGACCATCCATGTAATTGCTTATCACACGGTGGCTATAAATAATCTTCGGAAACAAACATAGAAATAATCATATCACAAATCAGTCACAGATATCCATATCACAAAGGCGGAAGAAGATATGAATATATAACTAACACATGAAAGTGTACATCAGAGTAGTGGTCAGAAAGATCCACGATAATACAAAAGAATAGCAACACGTGCTATACAAAAGAATACAACTATGAGTCTATATCTCAAGTGTATACAACAAAAACTGCTAATCTAAACAGTTAGCCAAAAGTCAGAGTGATGAATCCCTGGGAAGAAGTCAAGCAGAACACCTGTAACATCTCGGTCTGACCCGAGTATTATTTAAGAAAATAATAAACGGATCAGTCTAGCTATAAATATCAGATGACATGAGATAACATAAAAGATATGGCATAAACATAAACATCCATAATGACATACCACTATAAGTATGTAAATAATGATCAACAGAAGATCAATCAATAAGAGATAATCAATATCACAAGAATCTTCTCAAAGATTCGGAAAGGGCATCATACCCCAAACTTTGTACTCATAACAAGTCAATGACATAAATTCTAGAAATCAATGCAAGAAGTCCAGAAATCACAGAAAAGAGAAAGAGGCCTATCACATGACGGTCCGAAGACCAAGGGGAGCTACCCCACATGTGTGAGTGGAATCACACAGATTAAGGTCCAGACTAACCAAAAAGCAAAAAGGTAAGTGTGAGTGGAATCACACAAGTGGTGTCTAGTCTAACCTCGTAACAAGAGACATCGCACAATTGCTAGTCTAAATCATCAGAATGATCATCATGATCAACGAGAAGTGTCAATTACACTAAGCTAGTAAATATAGAAGTTTAGCTTCATGTCCCATAACCACTTGCTTAACTTA
Source organism: Allium cepa (assembly GCA_030765085.1). Classification (NCBI taxonomy): domain Eukaryota; kingdom Viridiplantae; phylum Streptophyta; class Magnoliopsida; order Asparagales; family Amaryllidaceae; genus Allium; species Allium cepa. Next base: position 59,945,831 of record CM060930.1, read on the forward strand.
AATATTTACGAACAAACTGTAAATCTTCACTAATAAAATTGTCACAAGAGGTTCAATCGAACAAGTCCAAGAATTAACCGACGAAGTGAACGCAAGCGTTTCATACCACTTGTTTTACTAAGTCGTTTAATTAGATATCTCATCCGAGTGAGGTAAAGGTTTGTATATACTAATAGATTGGAAAACGGTTTAAGAAAAGAGATTTGTTATTAAAAATAGAGTTGAAATTGTTTGTTAAAAGAGTTTTGATATTTACTACTAGTATTGAAACCTTTATATTATAAAGTGACAAAACACAGGAGCAATTGTAGAAACAATCAGTCACAAAAATCGCACACGGACATGTGAATAAAATCCAAGGAACTCAGCTCAATGTTTTTCAGATAAGATCCCCTACGGAGGGGGGGTCCAGGGGGGTGGCAACCCCCCAAGGTGGGGATGCGGGGGCAACGCCACCGCTTACGGGGTTCGACCTGCCCGGTCAGGTCGTGGGGGTCTAGGGGGCAGCGCCCCCGGCGGGGTGCGGGGCAGCGCCCCGACCAAAATGGTACGACCTAGTGAAGACAAAATGAGGTCTAACGACCTAACGACTCAAGGGTCATACGACCTAACGACTCAAGGGTCATACGACCTAACGACTCAAGGGTCATACGACCTAACGACTCAGGGGTCATACGACCTAACGACTCAGGGGTCATACGACCTAACGACTCAGGGGTCATACGACCTAACGACTCAGGGGTCATACGACCTAACGACTCAGGGGTCATACGACCTAACGACTCACGGGTCATACGACCTAACGACTCAAGGGTCATACGACCTAACGACTCAAGGGTCATACGACCTAACGACTCAGGGGTCATACGACCTAACGACTCAAGGGTCATACGACCTAACGACTCAGGGGTCATACGACCTAACGACTCAGTGGTCATACGACCTAACGACTCAAGGGTCATACGACCTAACGACTCAAGGGTCATACGACCTAACGACTCAGGGGTCATACGACCTAACGACTCAGGGGTCATACGACCTAACGACTCAGGGGTCATACGACCTAACGACTCAAGGGTCATACGACCTAACGACTCAGGGGTCATACGACCTATGGATGAACGACCAAACTCCGAACGAGCTAAAAATGGCCAGAACGACCTAGGGTTGACTCGTGAACGACTCACGACCTATGGACGAACGACTTAACTCCGAACGACCTAAAAATGCCCAGAACGACTCAAGTGCAGAAAATTCAACAAAACGCTAAAAATTGGAGTTTTTCGCCAATCCAATCCAAACCAAATGCTAACATGCATGCAAAAATGATAGGGAATCATTCCCAACAGTCCAATATAGTTATAGGCTAGAATTGTGAGATAAAAATCTCACCTTTGCACCAAATATCAATGAAAATGAAGTTTTAAGCAAGCAAGAATCAATCCTTCTTCTATCTAAGCACAAGAAGCTTGAATCCAATGTCTTCTTCTTGAATTTGGAGTAGAAAGATGGATTGCAATTGAATTTGAGTTTTGGAATTTTAATTTCCCATTCCCTCCACCATTAATGCCAAAGCTTGATTAGTTAGGAAATTTATGAAGAGTGAGGAGAAGAGGGTTGGAACTTGGGCTTAATAGGCTAAACTAACCCAAAGTCCAAAGCGGGAAAAGTTAGTGAAATTTCACTAACTCCAAACCTATCGATGTTTATACTTAAAAAAGTTGTAAACGACATTTCGAACTCAATGGAAGTGGTGTCGAGTCCTAATTTGACCGTTTGCAAAAAGTAGCTTTTCGGACCAATATCCGATTGACGAGTTAATATTTAAATAAAATATTTAAATACAAACTCGATAAATATGCGGGTTGTTACATGGATGTTCGCTATCACTCTATCTTCTTGAAGATTTTTGGCATATGATCTCTTGTTATCCTATTATGATATTCTATATGGAGTTGTGATTCATGTATTATGATACTCTGATGTTGTAACAGATAGTATGATGATGTTGTATCTGTGATGTTGTGCATGATATTCATTTTATTTCCGCTGTTTTATATTCATCTAATGTTGTTATAAGCTCCATTCGACTGGAGTTTGATGTTTGAATCTTTGGCAGTCGAATACAAGTGACGTATTTGATGTCAGTTTTCGAACATTGGATTTCGGGTCGTGACATAAACATATATAAATATCATGTAAATATGAACTATCTGTTCAAACACATAATTTTTTTGGCTAACTTTTAAACTTTAGCTGACTCAGGCCTGCCATACAATATAAATAAGTTTTATCTTACACATGTTAGACACTCCTCTTCTAGAAGTCCGCCCTTAACTATTTGTTAAATACTTCACTTCTGGATGGTCTGTCCCTAGCTTAGTCATCTCCTCGGACTTCCTGAAACTAATGGTTTTCCGAGCTCACCATTAGCCTATCTATATACTAATATATATTCCCTTCGGGATGTAATCATAATTTTAGTCTACCTGTGACCAAGCCATACAAACTAGAATTTTAGAGAACGATTAGTTGGGGCTACTAGCTAATGTATAGGAGGTGACCATATACCATTCCCATCTGATATTCTAATATCTGAGTCATTTCCACTTAGGGATCCCCTCCCATAATTTTCCTTGGAAACAATTTCAAAACGATTTAAAACCTTTAAATCAAACTTGTACACGGAAAATATAAAATCTTTAAGCTTTACTCAAAATCACATTGCCATGTTATATATATATATATATGTATATATATATATACAAACATACACACACACACACACACACACATATATATATATATATTCTTTACTCAAACCTTTGTTGATGAAAACATTTAAACATTTGAAAGTACTTCTTTCTAAACTTTTGAAAGCATTTATTTCAAAACCTAGTAAAACCCTTTTATTATCTTGGCCAAGAGACCAAAACCTTACCTTTCGAAAAAATACATCAAACTTTTCAAAACCATACTTCAAAGCTTTCAAAACCATTGAAATCATCCCTTTCAAAAGCAATAAAACTTTAGACATCCTCCTTTAAAAACACTCTAAAACATTGCCTTAGAAAACCTTTGGAAAATCTTCCATTTTAATCCTTCGTAACCATTCAGAATCAGAACCTTTCGACCTTGTCAGAAGCTACCTTTTGACTCCTTCAAAAGCTAACTTTCGACTCCATCGAAGCTTGGCAATCGACCTCTTCGAAAGCTTTGCTTTTGACCCTATTGAAATCATTCAGGAATTAAAACCTTTCGAAAGCATTCAACCTTTTTAAGCATAAGCCTTTCAAAAAATCACTGGATTCAATTTAAAACATGTGGAAAATCCTCTTTTAAAACCTTTCGACGTTGTTTAAAGTTTAGCATTCAACCCCTTCGAAAGTTTAAACTTAACTTTTAAAACCATAAGCTTCATCCTTTAAAACATCTTTTTCGAAAGCTTGGGTTATACTTCTATTAGAAAAACAAGGGTAAAGCATCTAAGTTGAAAGATTTTTTTCGAAAGCATGGTAGAAGTGGTTGGTTTTAAAAAAAAGTAAACCTTTCGACTTTATCGAAAGCAACAACTTCGAAAGGTTAAAATGCGGCATAGTAACCTTTCACCCTCGTCGAAAGGTTGAAACCTTCATTTTAAATATTTGATCGGGTCAAAAGCAACCAATTCAAAAGCTTCTTTTTGAAAGCAAAATAGGCGATTCTTTTGTTTTATATGACAAACATACTCCAACCTCTTTTGTAACAACCCTGTATTTTCTGATTATTGTAATTGTATATTTTAATTATTTTAATTTAAATTCCTAATTTAAAAACTTTATTTTATTTATTAAAATTAATATATTTTGTTAATTTAAATATAAATGTTGATTTTTATGTGGATTAGAATTTCAAACATGTATAAATTGAATATTTCCAGAAAATGTTGATTTTGGCCAAAATAGTCAAACTTTGACTTTTAACTTAAAAATTTAAAAGTTTGAAATTTTAAATTTTATCTTTTATTATGAAAATAGATTTAATAACTTGAACATTGCTTTTTGTTTCGTGGAAAACGGAGTTAAACTGCAAAAGATATGTACATTTTAATTTTGAGTATAAATTGTTTATTTTGCAATTTTGTTATTTTAAATTGTATAAATTTTATTTTTCTTTGTCATATTTTATTTTAATATGTTTTAATATGTTATATTATATATATTTTGACTTTTAAATATTTTTGAAATGATAATAGAATTTCTCTAAAATTTACTATGATGATTTCCTATTTTCAAAAGGCTGTTTTCCTTTTTCTACTATTTTCTTCATCTAAACTATATTTAAATTAAAATATACTAATTTATTTTTGTGATTTCCTTTTTATTTTGTGTTCTTATCTTTATTTATAAATATTTTTAAGCACATAAAAAATTTTCCCAAGTTCATTGCACTTATTTTTCATATTTTCAAGACTAGTTGCAAATTTTGCTGTTTTATTTAATTAAACTATATATAATTAGTAATTAATTAATTTATTTTTGTTTATTTACTATATTTTCGTATTTTAACTGAATTTATATATGTTTTTCAGTTATATAAAAATTTAAAAAGAAATAATGAATATATGAAGAGTTTGAGATCTTTTGTATGCTTAGTCCTTTTGCATTCCGACCTTTCACTTTCCAAACTCCATTCATCAATGCTTTGGCCGTACCCTACTCCATCTTTCAGCCACATTCCTCACTCTTTCTCACGAAAATTTTATCATCTTTCTTTAGAAAAAAACTCATGGCCATTTGTTTTACAAAAATTTGGTAAATTCTATCATCTTTCTTCTTGTTTTTATGATTTTCCTATTGATTTTTGCATTGATCCTTCTTGTGTTTTGCTAGGCCTAGCCTCTACCACCACCACTACCATCCTCTCCACCATCTTCTCCAACAGCTCATAACCCTCTCCTCTGACCAGGACAGTAGCCATGACCATCCGTTGATGTTGCACCACAAAATTTGCACAAAAGTTCCACCAAACTAGCCTAGCCAAACCCTTAAGGCCATAGCCTTCATTTTTAACCTAAACCACCTCCACGGACGCCACCACCAGTCCCTCCACCACCTCTGGCCGCCACTCCATCCACCACCTGACCATCCCCTTGCATGACCTAGACCAAGCCATGGTAGGCCGAACCTATAGTTGCACCAAAAATCCACTTAATTCTCTTGACTTTTGTATTTCTCATGTCACAACTTCCACTCCTTCATATCCAAGTTAGGCCGAGCCATATGAACCCATATTGACCCAAACCTGAGCCATGTTGGCATCTAGGCTGAGCCTAGTATGATGAGAGCAAGCCCATTTGATCATGTGACAAGCTTATGTTGTCGTGTGCAAGTCTTTTGCGTCTAAGGTTTGGTCATCTCTCTTGTTTTGCAACTGTTCTGCAAACTAAAGTTGTTGATTATATTTGTATGTCGATATCTATGTTTGTGCTTATGTATGTTATATTTTGTGTTGTTACAAGGGTCTCCATCAATTCAAATCAAATCGTGCTTGTCGTGCCTTTGGAATTGCTCTTGTGTGTGTTGTTTGTCTCTAGCTTCGTAAAAGGTGAGTCCATCTCACTCTGACATTTATACTTATGAAATAGTGAATTGATGACAAATGTTTAGTAATATAAAATGTTTATGCAAGTAATGATGATCATATGATATGCTATGCCATGTTATTACCATGTTAAAACTGTTAATTATCACCTGACATCTGATATATGACATTTTATTATGACATTGACATTGTTTACATTGTTTATGCAATATTCACACTACAAGTTTCCTGTTAGAATAGAATCACTATGGGTTGAAATGATACATACCCGAACGGACTTTAGAATAGGAAAAAATCGTTATGGGCTGAAATGACAGGCCTGAGCGATTTTTATTGTATTTTATTTGACTTGGGATTGCGGGTTTGAAATGATAGAACCCGGGTTTTCGTTGTAAATTACGGATTGAAATGTATATATCTGTATCACTTGACCTAGGTTAGAAAATTATATACAGACCCCGTGGTATATTTTTAAATGATATTTATTAAAATATGTATTTTTAAAAGTATGAAATTTTGATTTAAAAATATATATTTTATGGTTTTAAGAAAATTAAATATTAAGTCTTGAAATTGTGAATTTGAGTACGTAAATGTGAAATAATTGAGATTTTAGACTTTAAATTTTATTTTAAAATGTAAACAAATAATGGAAATTAAATTTAAAATTTTAAAATTATATATGAAGTAAAATTTTAAGTTTTATTTAATTTATATGTTAATAAACAGTGAATTTTGACTTAATAAATGAATGGAGTTTTTAAATTGAATATTTGATCTAAAAATTTTGTTGTGTTAAATCATATGTTAAAATGATTTTAAATGTGAAATTTTGAAGTCTAGAAATATGATTTTTAAGTTATAATAAAAATTTGGAGTTTTATTATTTTTTGTTTTGAAAAGCTAAAATGAAATCTGGAATTCATAGCATTTTCAAAATGTTGTAGTCTTTTGACAGCATTTTTAAATGCTATTGTTTTGAATCTAACAATGTTTGAAATAATTAAATATCTATTACGACATTTTATAAATGCCGTTATTCTTGAACTAAACCATTTTTGGAAGCTATAAGCTACGATGGCACTTTATAAATGCTGTCGTTGCTATAATTTGACAATGTTTGAAATGTTATAGTTTTTAACACTGTTTGAGTTATATTTTAAAGTGTTAAATGATTTAAATTTTGGAAATTGATTAATTGGGAAATTTAAGAAGTTTTGAATATATTTTAATATTTAAATTTGAATTTTTAGGGAATTTAAATTTGAATTTGAATTTAAGTAAGGTTTACTTGGTTATGTGTTAAATGGAATGAAATGTAATGAGATAAATGAATTTTTGAATGGAATTTTTAATGTATTTTGTAATGATACTTGAAATAACAAATGAATGACTTATTTGATTTAAAAATGATATTTAAATTTGAGTATTTGAATTTGAATTAAAATAATGATTTGATAATAAGGTTTGGAAATGATTTGATCTTTATTTTGATAAAGAATATGAATTAGAATGATATGTACTTTTGATAAATGAATATTTGAAGTTTATATTGGTATGAAAGGATATTTAGTTTAATTGTAAATTGAGTTTATTTAAATAGTATTGGATTTATGAAATGAATATTTCAAAACTAAGTAATAATGAAACTAGATTTGAGATATATGAAATTATAAAATTTAGTTTTGAAATGCGGGATATTAAAGCTTTGAAATTTATTAAAAATTGAATAGTTTAATTTGTGGATCAAATCTATATTTGAAAATGATATGATTTGAAATGGTTATTGGGAAATTTAATTGAAACTGATGGTTTGAATTGAATTAAGTTGGAAATTGAAAATTTGGGATTAATTGAATGAATTGTAAAATGTAAAGAATTAAATGAATATCCGATGATTTCAAATGTATGATTTTGAAATGTTATGATTTTCAAAGTGTAATTGTTTCAAGTATTTTTGGTTTCGAAAGAGTTATACTTTGAAAATATTATGATTTTGAAATGAATATATGTTTGAAATGTTTTTGGTTTTGAAGTATAAACTATTTTGATTGAATAAATAGTTTTGAAATAAAAATGGTTTTGGTTTCGAAGTGTAAACTATTTTGAAAGAAATATAGTTTGAAATGAAATGATTTGATCTTTTTAAAGTATAAACTATTTTGAAATGACCACGGCGTTATAATAACGTTTGGTTGTTAAAGAGACCGGGATCGGAAGTTGTCATACTATCTGCCAACTCCGAAAACCACTTTAACAACCGTGTACGCGGTGGAGATTCCAGAATGAAGTAGGATGGTGGCGACGTTCTTGAGGTATATTACGTGGACCCAACTCCCGTGAGTTGGCATAAGGTGGCTAAAACAAGAGCGATCTCGGGCCAAGTGAGGTCATTCCTCCTATCGGACACATTCCTTCGATACTATACTCTTACTGGTGATTGATTAGATGGCCATCCTCCGATTTTGATATGGGAGTGTGTTCCGAGGTGGGCGTATGTGGCTCCTGCGTTACCACCAGCCCGTGTGCGTAATTGGTATATCTACCCTGGCATTGCCTTGTGTGCCGTGTCACCTACCATACCGAGCCTTTACTACGAGTTTGTTTTTCTCCCGTAGCCCGTGTGGTATCCTCTGACAGTCACCCGGAGTGGAGATGGCATGATACTGGATGGACTACTGGGACTATTATGTGTGAAGGGTGATATTGGTAGCCCGGAACGCTATTTAAAAGTATGTTTATTTTACTGTAGACACTATTATAATAGCGCAATATTACTACATAGTAAATAGTTTAACGGATCCTTAAAGGATGGGCAATCCTAAGCATCCTTTAAGTTACTGATGCATTTTTGTTACTGTTCACTTGAGTTGATTTACAGTTCATAAGTATTTATGTCCTGACTCGAGTGTTTTGTGTTTTGCTTTACGCTCGAGTCAGATTGAGTGAGTTAGCATTCAAGATTCACCTTCGGAGTTGGAGCTTTCCTTGAAGATCCAGCCGTCCATTTTGCTTTCTGTATCCAGTGGTTTCAGTGATGTATTCTGATTTGTACCTGATGTATCTTGTTACTTTTTGTTGTATCTTGTTTAACTCTGATGTATCTTATATATATAGTAGCTTCATGAACTACTATCTCTTTTACTTCCGCTGCATTATTATTTACTCTGTGTCTGTGATCGGTGATTAATTATTTACTGTATATTCTGAGATTTGCCAAATTTTATTTACAACGCGTTATTTTGAGCAATTCAAGTCCGACATGTGCGGATGCGAATGGTTGAAAATATCGGGCTGTTACAGTTGGTATCAGAGCTTTGGTAGCTCTAGGCAAAACTCAGTATATAGGGTAAATGTATTTACAGAATCACTTTCATTCGAGTTTAAACCTCTTCCTTTTTGACTCGATTCCTTTGAATTTTGGAGCATTCCATGTGGTTCCAAAATCCATTTGTGTCCCTCACTATTTATCTTCTTTTGTTTCTGGAGTATCCCATAACTCCACTTCAAAAGATCTTCATAATGAGTCGGCGGTCTCGCCAAACTCAAATTTATTTGAAAAGGGGAAAACTCCTTTACAACAACATCGATTCACCAGAGATTCTATATCCTCGGTTTAGATGCTAGTATCTCTTATAATTTCGAACTCTACATCTTGAGATCGAATGTCTATTTACCCAAGAAATCCACATCGATCTTATTCTTTAAGTCACGGTTGACCCGGTTAAGGTTGCCCGCGATTTATATAAACTCATCCATCTCCCCATTCTGTTTTTTAATCATATCATCTTTGTTTCCAACTTATATTCAAATTATTCTTGAAGTGTATTTGTAAACTAATATTTAAAATGTTTTATATATTGTGTTGTTTGAGTTGTTGATGTTGATTTGGGTTTCTAATCGATTCGTCTGATCAACGCTATCGATAAGATTTCCAAAACACTTGAACAGATCAAACGAACACAATATGTTTTTAAAATTTAGTAATGAAATAATTTTGTGAAATAAATTTTGTAACTATATTATAAATCTTTTCTGAATTTTATTGAATGTTTGTTAAGAAATAATATTTGGTTTTATATATCATTATCTCTTGTTTCATTTATAAATAAGTGAACTATGAACACGGTTATAAATTTATTTGGAAATTTAAAATGAATTTAAACAAGAATTTGGGAATTAAATTTCCAATGGTTCCAAACCTAGTGTTTAAAGTTTTAAAGAATGTACTATTTAATGTATTTTCGAATAGAAATTTGTTTCCAACGAATTTTAAAGTTTAAAATTAGTGCTCTTCTCTTTGTCGCTGGAAAATAACTTCGGTGATGACTGCAGCATCATCGACATTCATTTTCGAGATTCAAGTGAAGAGACCGTTCTGTTATCTTGCTACAGTTTTGTTTTGGGGAATTTAATTGATTTGAATTTCTAAAATAAGACTGGATTTATAACATATGCTGATATATGATTTAAATTTGAATGGATATTTATATATATAGTATATGTGCATTTAGTTATCTCTAAATAGTTTGGAATTTATTGGAAATTTAGTTCCTAAATTTTATCTTGAAGGATAATTTTAAGTATAATTTCAAGATTTGGATAAATATTCAAGTTTGAAATGATTGAATTGGAAAGTTTATTTGTATAATACACAATTTCATTCCAATATAACTTACCTTAATTTTCAAAAGTTGAATATGTAATTGGATAATATACAATATAAAAAAAAAGATTTTATAAATAAAATTTGAGTGGTTATTATAAATGTTATATACTTAAATTTAAGTTATAAAAGGATTAACAGAGGTAAATAAAGAAAAAGGGTAATGGAATAATTTACAATATAAAATGATGATAAAGGAACTAAGAATAAATTTAAGGCAGTTGCAATGAGTGTGAGTATATTTAACATAGGTGATAAAATATATTGAGAGGAATAAATTTAATTTTAATTAGTAGTGAAGAAGAATTAAATTTTATTTGGCACATTTTGAGTATAATAAAAGGTTTTTCAAATACATGATTTTAGGGATTTGTTAATTTAAGATAATTGGATGATAAGATAATGAAATTAGAGACGCTTAAGATTTATTTGACTTATGTAAAATAAATTTTTAGTTTAAGTTGAAATTTTATGGTTTCAAATTTATTATTTTGTTTTGTTTTTCAAACTATCTTTTGGTTGTCCTAATTTCCCTTGTCTTGCTACAGAATGAGAGGTTATTGCCTATACCAGTCTGTTTAGAAATCTTTCTATAATCTTTAATAATCTTTGGTATTCATCTTTGAATCTAAGCACTGCTTGCCATCCACAGACCGTCGGTTAAACGAGAAGGGTGAATCAGATTCTAAAAGATTTTTTTTTCATGCTTGTGTTCTTGATTCTGGAGGATGTTGGAAAGATCATCTCCACCTTGTTAAACTTACCTATAGCAACAGTTATCAGGTATAATTTTAATCTTCTTGTCATCTTGTCTTAATACTATTTCATTCAATCTTTTTCTGTGCTTTCCCGTACCTCATTCCTTTTAGGGGACGAAAAGTTTTGAGTGGGGGAGAGTGTAACAACCCTGTATTTTCTGATTATTGTAATTGTATATTTTAATTATTTTAATTTAAATTCCTAATTTAAAAACTTTATTTTATTTATTAAAATTAATATATTTTGTTAATTTAAATATAAATGTTGATTTTTATGTGGATTAGAATTTCAAACATGTATAAATTGAATATTTCCAGAAAATGTTGATTTTGGTCAAAATAGTCAAACTTTGACTTTTAACTTAAAAATTTAAAAGTTTGAAAATTTAAATTTTATCTTTTATTATGAAAATAGATTTAATAACTTGAACATTTCTTTTTGTTTCGTGGAAAATGGAGTTAAACTGCAAAAGATATGTACATTTCAATTTTGAGTATAAATTGTTTATTTTGCAATTTTGTTATTTTAAATTGTATAAATTTTATTTTTCTTTGTCATATTTTATTTTAATATGTTTTAATATTTTATATTATGTATATTTTGACTTTTAAATAATTTTGAAATGATAATAGAATTTTTCTAAAATTTACTATGATGATTTCCTATTTTTAAAAGGCTGTTTTCCTTTTTCTGCTATTTTCTTCATCTAAACTATATTTAAATTAAAATTTATTTATTTATTTTTGTGATTTCCTTTTTATTTTGTGTTCTTATCTTTATTTTAAATATTTTTTAAGTACATAAAAAATTTTCCCAAGTTCATTGCACTTATTTTTCATATTTTCAAGACTAGTTGCAAATTTTGCTGTTTTATTTAATTAAACTATATATAATTAATAGTAATTAATTTATTTTTCTTTATTTACTATATTTTCGTATTTTAACTGAATTTATATATGTTTTTCAGTTATATAAAAATTTAAAAAGAAATAATGAATATATGAAGAGTTTGAGATCTTTTGTATGCTTAGTCCTTTTGCATTCCGACCTTTCACTTTCCAAACTCCATTCATCAATGCTTTGGCCGTACCCTACTCCATCTTTCAGCCACATTCCTCACTCTTTCTCACAAAAATTTTATCATCTTTCTTGAGAAAAAAACTCATGGCCATTTGTTTTACAAAAATTTGGTAAATTCTATCATCTTTCTTCTTGTTTTTATGATTTTCCTATTGATTTTTGCATTGATCCTTCTTGTGTTTTGCTAGGCCTAGCCTCTACCACCACCACTACCATCCTCTCCACCATCATCTCCAGCAGCTCATAAGCCTCTCCTCTGACCAAGACAGTAGCCATGACCATCCGTTGATGTTGCACCATAAAATTTGCACAAAAGTTCAACCAAACTAGCCTAGCCAAACCCTTAAGGCCATAGCCTTCATTTTTAACCTAAACCACCTCCATGGCCGCCACCACCAGTCCCTCCACCACCTCTGGCCGCCACTCCATCCACCACCTGACCATCCCCTTGCATGACCAAGACCAAACCATGGTAGGCCGAACCTATAGTTGCACCGAAAATCCACTTAATTGCCTTGACTTTTGTATTTCTCAGGTCACAACTTCCACTCCTTCATATCCAAGTTAGGCCGAGCCATATGAACCCATATTGACCCAAACCTTAGCCATGTTGTCATCTAGGCTGATCCTAGTATGATGAGAGAAAGCCCATTTGATCATGTGACAAGCTTATGTTGTCGTGTGCAAGTCTTTTGCTTCTAAGGTTTGGTCATCTCTCTTGTTTTGCAACTATTGTTCAAACTAAAGTTGTTGATTATATTTGTATGTCGATATCTATGTTTATGCTTATGTATGTTATATTTTGTGTTGTTTACAAGGGTCTCCATCAATTACAATCAAATCGTGCTTGTCGTGCCTTTGGAATCGCTCTTGTGTGTGTTGTTTGTCTCTAGCTTCGTAAAAGGTGAGTACATCTCACTCTGACATTTATACTTATGAAATAGTGAATTGATGACAAATGTTTAGTAATATAAAATGTTTATGCAAGTAATGATGATCATATGATATGCTATGCTATGTTATTACCATGTTAAAACTGTTAATTATCACCTGACATCTGATATATGACATTTTATTGTGACATTGACATTGTTTACATTGTTTATGCATATATTCACACTGCAAGTTCCCTGTTAGAATAGAATCACTATGGGTTGAAATGATACATACCCGAACGGACTTTAGAATAGGAAAAAATCGTTATGGGCTGTAATGATAGGCCTGAGCGATTTTTATTGTATTTTATTTGACTTGGGATTGCGGGTTTGAAATGATAGAACCCGGGTTTTCTTTGTAAATTACGGATTGAAATGATATATATCTGTATCACTTGACCTAGGTTAGAAAATTATATACAGACCCCGTGGTATATTTTTAAATGATATTTATTAAAATATGTATTTTTAAAAGTATGAAATTTTGATTTAAAAATATATATTTTATGGTTTTAAGAAAATTAAATATTTAGTCTTGAAATTGTGAATTTGAGTACGTAAATGTGAAATAATTGAGATTTTAGACTTTAAATTTTATTTTAAAATGTAAATAAATAATGGAAATTAAATTTAAAATTTTAAAATTATATATGAAGTAAAATTTTAAGTTTTATTTAATTTATATGTTAATAAACAGTGAATTTTGACTTAATAAATGAATGGAGTTTTTAAATTGAATATTTGGTCTAAAAATTTTGTTGTGTTAAATCATATGTTAAAATGATTTTCAATGTGAAATTTTGAAGTCTATAAATATAATTTTTAAGTTATAATAAAAATTTGGAGTTTTATTATTTTTTGTTTTGAAAAGCTAAAATGAAATCTGGAATTCATAGCATTTTCAAAATGTTGTAGTCTTTTGACAGCATTTTTAAATGCTATTGTTTTGAATCTAACAATGTTTGAAATAACTAAATATCTATTACGACATTCTATAAATGCCGTTATTCTTGAACTAAACCATTTTTGGAAGCTATAAGCTACGATAGCACTTTATAAATGCTGTCGTTGCTATAATTTGACAATGTTTGAAATGTTATAGTTTTTAACACTGTTTGAGTTATATTTTAAAGTGTTAAATGATTTAAATTTTGGAAATTGATTAATTGTTAAATTTAAGAAGTTTTGAATATATTTTAATATTTAAATTTGAATTTTTAGGGAATTTAAATTTGAATTTGAATTTAAGTAAGGTTTACTTGGTTATGTGTTAAATGGAATGAAATGTAATGAGATAAATGAATTTTTGAATGGAATTTTTAATGTATTTTGTAATGATACTTGAAATAACAAATGAATGACTTATTTGATTTAAAAATGATATTTAAATTTGAGTATTTGAATTTGAATTCAAATAATGATTTGATAATAAGGATTGGAAATGATTTGATCTTTATTTTGATAAAGAATATGAATTGGAATGATATGTACTTTTGATAAATGAATATTTGAAGTTTATATTGGTATGAAAGGATATTTAGTTTAATTGTAAATTGAGTTTATTTAAATAGTATTGGATTTATGAAATGAATATTTGAAAACTATGTAATAATGAAACTAGATTTGAGATATATGAAATTATAAAATTTAGTTTTGAAATGCGGGATATTAAAGCTTTGAAATTTATTAAAAATTGAATAGTTTAATTTGTGGATCAAATTTATATTTGAAAATGATATGATTTGAAATGGTTATTGGGAAATTTAATTGAAACTGATGGTTTGAATTGAATTAAGTTGGAAATTGAAAATTTGGGATTAATTAAATGAATTGTAAAATGTAAAGAATTAAATGAATATCCGATGATTTCAAATGTATGATTTTGAAATGTTATGATTTTCAAAGTGTAATTGTTTCAAGTATTTTTGGTTTCGAAAGAGTTATACTTTGAAAATATTATGATTTTGAAATGAATATATGTTTGAAATGTTTTTGGTTTTGAAGTATAAACTATTTTGATTGAATAAATAGTTTTGAAATAAAAATGGTTTTGGTTTCGAAGTATAAACTATTTTGAAAGAAATATAGTTTGAAATGAAATGATTTGATCTTTTTAAAGTATAAACTATTTTGAAATGACCACGGCGTTATAATAACGTTTGGTTGTTAAAGAGACCGGGATCGGAAGTTGTCATACTATCTGCCAACTCCGAAAACCACTTTAACAACCGTGTACGCGGTGGAGATTCCAGAATGAAGTAGGATGGTGGCGACGTTCTTGAGGTATATTACGTGGACCCAACTCCCGTGAGTTGGCATAAGGTGGCTAAAACAGGAGCGATCTCGGGCCAAGTGAGGTCATTCCTCCTATCGGACACATTCCTTCGATACTATACTCTTACTGGTGATTGATTAGATGGCCATCCTCCGATTTTGATATGGGAGTGTGTTCCGAGGTGGGCGTATGTGGCTCCTGCGTTACCACCAGCCCGTGTGCGTAATTGGTATATCTACCCTGGCATTGCCTTGTGTGCCGTGTCACCTACCATACCGAGCCTTTACTACGAGTTTGTTTTTCTCCCGTAGCCCGTGTGGTATCCTCTGACAGTCACCCGGAGTGGAGATGGCATGATACTGGATGGACTACTGGGACTATTATGTGTTAAGGGTGATATTGGTAGCCCGGAACGCTATTTAAAAGTATGTTTATTTTAGTGTAGACACTATTATAATAGCGCAATATTACTGCATGGTAAATAGTTTAACGGATCCTTGAAGGATGGGCGATCCCAAGCATCCTTTAAGTACTGATGCATTTTTGTTACTGTTCACTTGAGTTGATTTACAGTTCATAAGTATTTATGTCCTGACTCGAGTGTTTTGTGTTTTGCTTTACGCTCGAGTCAGATTGAGTGAGTTAGCATTCAAGATTCACCTTCGGAGTTGGAGCTTTCCTTGAAGATCCAGCCGTCCATTTTGCTTTCTGTATCCAGTGATTTCAGTGATGTATTCTGATTTGTACCTGATGTATCTTGTTACTTTTTGTTGTATCTTGTTTAACTCTGATGTATCTTATATATATAGTAGCTTCATGAACTACTATCTCTTTTACTTCCGCTGCATTATTATTTACTCTGTGTTTGTGATCGGTGATTAATTATTTACTGTATATTCTGAGATTTGCCAAATTTTATTTACAACGCGTTATTTTGAGCAATTCAAGTCCGACATGTGCGGATGCGAAAGGTTGAAAATATCGGGCTGTTACAGTTGGTATCAGAGCTTTGGTAGCTCTAGGCAAAACTCAGTATATAGGGTAAATGTATTTACAGAATCACTTTCATTCGAGTTTAAACCTCTTCCTTTTTGACTCGATTCCTTTGAATTTTGGAGCATTCCATGTGGTTCCAAAATCCATTTGTGTCCCTCACTATTTATCTTCTTTTGTTTCTGGAGTATCCCATAACTCCACTTCAAAAGATCTTCATAATGAGCCGGCGGTCTCGCCAACCTCAAATTTATTTGAAAAGGGGAAAACTCCTTTACAACAACATCGATTCACCAGAGATTCTATATCCTCGGTTTAGATGCTAGTATCTCTTATGATTTCGAACTCTACATCTTGAGATCGAATGTCGATTTACACAAGAAATCCACATCGATCTTATTCTTTAAGTCACGGTTGACCCGGTTAAGGTTGCCCGCGATTTATATAAACTCATCCATCTCCCCATTCTGTTATTTAATCATATCATCTTTGTTTCCAACTTATATTCAAATTATTCTTGAAGTGTATTTGTAAACTAATATTTAAAATGTTTTATATATTGTGTTGTTTGAGTTGTTGATGTTGATTTGGGTTTCTAATCGATTCGTCTGATCAACGCTATCGATAAGATTTCCAAAACACTTGAACAGATCAAACGAACACAATATGTTTTTAAAATTTAGTAATGAAATAATTTTGTGAAATAAATTTTGTAACTATATTATAAATCTTTTCTGAATTTTATTGAATGTTTGTTAAGAAATAATATTTGGTTTTATATATCATTATCTCTTGTTTCATTTATAAATAAGTGAGCTATGAACACGGTTATAAATTTATTTGGAAATTTAAAATGAATTTAAACAAGAATTTGGGAATTAAATTTCCAATGGTTCCAAACATTGTGTTTAAAGTTTTAAAGAATGTACTATTTAATGTATTTTCGAATAGAAATTTGTTTCCAACGAATTTTAAAGTTTAAAATTAGTGCTCTTCTCTTTGTCGCTGGAAAATAACTTCGGTGATGACTGCAGCATCATCGACATTCATTTTCGAGATTCAAGTGAAGAGACCGTTCTGTTATCTTGCTACAGTTTTGTTTTGGGGAATTTAATTGATTTGAATTTCTAAAATAAGACTGGATTTATAACATATGCTGATATATGATTTAAATTTGAATGGATATTTATATATATAGTATATGTGCATTTAGTTATCTCTAAATAGTTTGGAATTTATTGGAAATTTAGTTCCTAAATTTTATCTTGAAGGATAATTTTAAGTATAATTTCAAGATTTGGATAAATATTCAAGTTTGAAATGATTGAATTGGAAAGTTTATTTGTATAATACACAATTTCATTCCAATATAACTTACCTTAATTTTCAAAAGTTGAATATGTAATTGGATAATATACAATATAAAAAAAAAAGATTTTATAAATAAAATTTGAGTGGTTATTATTAATGTTATATACTTAAATTTAAGTTATAAAAGGATTAACAGAGGTAAATAAAGAAAAAGGGTAATGGAATAATTTACAATATAAAATGATGATAAAGGAACTAAGAATAAATTTAAGGCAGTTGCAATGAGTGTGAGTATATTTAACATAGGTGATAAAATATATTGAGAGGAATAAATTTAATTTTAATTAGTAGTGAAGAAGAATTAAATTTTATTTGGCACATTTTGAGTATAATAAAAGGTTTTTCAAATACATGATTTTAAGGATTTGTTAATTTAAGATAATTGGATGATAAGATAATGAAATTAGAGATGCTTAAGATTTATTTGACTTATGTAAAATAAATTTTTAGTTTAAGTTGAAATTTTATGGTTTCAAATTTATTATTTTGTTTTGTTTTTCAAACTATCTTTTGGTTGTCCTAATTTCCCTTGTCTTGCTACAGAATGAGAGGTTATTGCTTATACCAGTCTGTTTAGAAATCTTTCTATAATCTTTAATAATCTTTGGTATTCATCTTTGAATCTAAGCACTTCTTGCCATCCACAGACCGTCGGTTAAACGAGAAGGGTGAATCAGATTCTAAAAGATTTTTTTTTCATGCTTGTGTTCTTGATTCTGGAGGATGTTGGAAAGATCATCTCCACCTTGTTAAACTTACCTATAGCAACAGTTATCAGGTATAATTTTAATCTTCTTGTCATCTTGTCTTAATACTATTTCATTCAATCTTTTTCTGTGCTTTCCCGTACCTCATTCCTTTTAGAGGACGAAAAGTTTTGAGTGGGGGAGAGTGTAACAACCCTGTATTTTCTGATTATTGTAATTGTATATTTTAATTATTTTAATTTAAATTCCTAATTTAAAAACTTTATTTTATTTATTAAAATTAATATATTTTGTTAATTTAAATATAAATGTTGATTTTTATGTGGATTAGAATTTCAAACATGTATAAATTGAATATTTCCAGAAAATGTTGATTTCGGTCAAAATAGTCAAACTTTGACTTTTAACTTAAAAATTTAAAAGTTTGAAAATTTAAATTTTATCTTTTATTATGAAAATAGATTTAATAACTTGAACATTGCTTTTTGTTTCGTGGAAAACGGAGTTAAACTGCAAAAGATATGTACATTTCAATTTTGAGTATAAATTGTTTATTTTGCAATTTTGTTATTTTAAATTGTATAAATTTTATTTTTCTTTGTCATATTTTATTTTAATATGTTTTAATATGTTATATTATGTATATTTTGACTTTTAAATATTTTTGAAATGATAATAGAATTTTTCTAAAATTTACTATGATGATTTCCTATTTTTAAAAGGCTGTTTTCCTTTTTCTGCTATTTTCTTCATCTAAACTATATTTAAATTAAAATTTATTTATTTATTTTTGTGATTTCCTTTTTATTTTGTGTTCTTATCTTTATTTATAAATATTTTTTAAGTACATAAAAAATTTTCCCAAGTTCATTGCACTTATTTTTCAATTTTCAAGACTAGTTGCAAATTTTGCTGTTTTATTTAATTAAACTATATATAATTAATAGTTAATTAATTTATTTTTCTTTATTTACTATATTTTCGTATTTTAACTGAATTTATATATGTTTTTCAGTTATATAAAAATTTAAAAAGAAATAATGAATATATGAAGAGTTTGAGATCTTTTGTATGCTTAGTCCTTTTGCATTCCGACCTTTCACTTTCCAAACTCCATTCATCAATGCTTTGGCCGTACCCTACCCCATCTTTCAGCCACATTCCTCACTCTTTCTCACGAAAATTTTATCATTTTTCTTGAGAAAAAAACTCATGGCCATTTGTTTTACAAAAATTTGGTAAATTCTATCATCTTTCTTCTTGTTTTTATGATTTTCCTATTGATTTTTGCATTGATCCTTCTTGTGTTTTGCTAGGCCTAGCCTCTACCACCACCACTACCATCCTCTCCACCATCATCTCCAGCAGCTCATAAGCCTCTCCTCTGACCAAGACAGTAGCCATGACCATCCGTTGATGTTGCACCACAAAATTTGCGCAAAAGTTCAACCAAACTAGCCTAGCCAAACCCTTAAGGCCATAGCCTTCATTTTTAACCTAAACCACCTCCATGGCCGCCACCACCAGTCCCTCCACCACCTCTGGCCGCCACTCCATCCACCAACTGACCATCCCCTTGCATGACCACGACCAAACCATGGTAGGCCGAACCTATAGTTGCACCAAAAATCCACTTAATTGCCTTGACTTTTGTATTTCTCATGTCACAACTTCCACTCCTTCATATCCAAGTTAGGCCGAGCCATATGAACCCATATTGACCCAAACCTGAGCCATGTTGGCATCTAGGCTGATCCTAGTATGATGAGAGCAAGCCCATTTGATCATGTGACAAGCTTATGTTGTCGTGTGCAAGTCTTTTGCTTCTAAGGTTTGGTCATCTCTCTTGTTTTGCAACTGTTCTTCAAACTAAAGTTGTTGATTATATTTGTATGTCGATATCTATGTTTATGCTTATGTATGTTATATTTTGTGTTGTTTACAAGGGTCTCCATCAATTACAATCAAATCGTGCTTGTCGTGCCTTTGAAATCGCTCTTGTGTGTGTTGTTTGTATCTAGCTTCGTAAAAGGTGAGTCCATCTCACTCTGATATTTATACTTATGAAATAGTGAATTGATGACAAATGTTTAGTAATATAAAATGTTTATGCAAGTAATGATGATCATATGATATGCTATGCCATGTTATTACCATGTTAAAACTGTTAATTATCACCTGACATCTGATATATGTCATTTTATTGTGACATTGACATTGTTTACATTGTTTATGCATATATTCACACTACAAGTTCCCTGTTAGAATAGAATCACTATGGGTTGAAATGATACATATCCGAACGGACTTTAGAATAGGAAAAAATCGTTATGGGCTGAAATGATAGGCCTGAGCGATTTTTATTGTATTTTATTTGACTTGGGATTGCGGGTTTGAAATGATAGAACCCGTGTTTTCTTTGTAAATTACGGATTGAAATGATATATATCCGTATCACTTGACCTAGGTTAGAAAATTATATACAGACCCCGTGGTATATTTTTAAATGATATTTATTAAAATATGTATTTTTAAAAGTATGAAATTTTGATTTAAAAATATATATTTTATGGTTTTAAGAAAATTATATATTAAGTCTAGAAATTTTGAATTTGAGTACGTAAATGTGAAATAATTGAGATTTTGGACATTAAATTTTATTTTAAAATGTAAATAAATAACGGAAAATAAATTTAAAATTTTAAAATTATATATGAAGTAAAATTTTAAGTTTTATTCAATTTGTATGTTAATAAACAGTGAATTTTGACTTAATAAATGAATGGAGTTTTTAAATTGAATATTTGTCTAAAAATTTTGTTGTGTTAAATCATATGTTAAAATGATTTTCAATGTGAAATTTTGAAGTCTATAAATATGATCTTTAAGTTATAATAAAAATTTGGAGTTTTATTATTTTTTGTTTTGAAAAGCTAAAATGAAATCTGGAATTCATAGCATTTTCAAAATGTTGTAGTCTTTTGACAGCATTTTTAAATGCTATTGTTTTGAATCTAACAATGTTTGAAATAACTAAATATCTATTACGACATTCTATAAATGCCGTTATTCTTGAACTAAACCATTTTTGGAAGCTATAAGCTACGATAGCACTTTATAAATGCTGTCGTTGCTATAATTTGACAATGTTTGAAATGTTATAGTTTTTAACACTGTTTGAGTTATATTTTAAAGTGTTAAATGATTTAAATTTTGGAAATTGATTAATTGTGAAATTTAAGAAGTTTTGAATATATTTTAATATTTAAATATGAATTTTTAGGGAATTTAAATTTGAATTTGAATTTAAGTAAGGTTTACTTGGTTATGTGTTAAATGGAATGAAATGTAATGAGATAAATGAATTTTTGAATGGAATTTTTAATGTATTTTGTAATGATACTTGAATTAACAAATGAATGACTTATTTGATTTAAAAATGATATTTAAATTTGTGTATTTGAATTTGAATTCAAATAATGATTTGATAATAAGGTTTGGAAATGATTTGATCTTTATTTTGATAAAGAATATGAATTGGAATGATATGTACTTTTAATAAATGAATATTTGAAGTTTATATTGGTATGAAAGGATATTTAGTTTAATTGTAAATTGAGTTTATTTAAATAGTATTGGATTTATGAAATGAATATTTCAAAACTATGTAATAATGAAACTAGATTTGAGATATATGAAATTATAAAATTTAGTTTTGAAATGCGGGATATTAAAGCTTTGAAATTTATTAAAAATTGAATAGTTTAATTTGTGGATCAAATCTATATTTGAAAATAATATGATTTGAAATGGTTATTGGGAAATTTAATTGAAACTGATGGTTTGAATTAAATTAAGTTGGAAATTGAAAATTTGGGATAATTGAATGAATTGTAAAATGTAAAGAATTAAATGAATATCCGATGATTTCAAATGTATGATTTAGAAATGTTATGATTTTCAAAGTGTAATTGTTTCAAATATTTTTGGTTTCGAAAGAGTTATACTTTGAAAATATTATGATTTTGAAATGAATATATGTTTGAAATGTTTTTGGTTTTGAAGTATAAACTATTTTGATTGAATAAATAGTTTTGAAATAAAAATGGTTTTGGTTTCGAAGTATAAACTATTTTGAAAGAAATATAGTTTGAAATGAAATGATTTGATGTTTTTAAAGTTTAAAGTATTTTGAAATGACCACGGCGTTATAATAACGTTTGGTTGTTAAAGAGACCGGGATCGGAAGTTGTCATACTCTCTGCCAACTCCGAAAACCACTTTAACAACCGTGTACGCGGTGGAGATTCCAGAATGAAGTAGGATGGTGGCGACGTTCTTGAGGTATATTATGTGGACCCAACTCCCATGAGTTGGCATAAGGTGGCTAAAACAGGAGCGATCTCGGGCCAAGTGAGGTCATTCCTCCTATCGGACACATTCCTTCGATACTATACTCTTACTGGTGATTGATTAGATGGCCATCCTCCGATTTTGATATGGGAGTGTGTTCCGAGGTGGGCGTATGTGGCTGCTGCGTTACCACCAGCCCGTGTGCGTAATTGGTATATCTACCCTGGCATTGCCTTGTGTGCCGTGTCACCTACCATACCGAGCCTTTACTACGAGTTTGTTTTTCTCCCGTAGCCCGTGTGGTATCCTCTGACAGTCACCCGGAGTGGAGATGGCATGATATTGGATGGACTACTGGGACTATTATGTGTGAAGGGTGATATGGGTAGCCCGGAACGCTATTTAAAAGTATGTTTATTTTAGTGTAGACACTATTATAATAGCGCAATATTACTGCATAGTAAATAGTTTAACGGATCCTTGAAGGATGGGCGATCCCAAGCATCCTTTAAGTTATTGATGCATTTTTATTACTGTTCACTTGAGTTGATTTACAGTTCATAAGTATTTATGTCCTGACTCGAGTGTTTTGTGTTTTGCTTTACGCTCGAGTCAGATTGAGTGAGTTAGCATTCAAGATTCACCTTCGGAGTTGGAGCTTTCCTTGAAGATCCAGCCATCCATTTTGCTTTCTGTATCCAGTGATTTCAGTGATGTATTCTGATTTGTACCTGATGTATCTTGTTACTTTTTGTTGTATCTTGTTTAACTCTGATGTATCTTATATATATAGTAGCTTCATCAACTACTATCTCTTTTACTTCCGCTGCATTATTATTTACTCTGTGTCTGTGATCTATGATTAATTATTTACTGTATATTCTGAGATTTGCCAAATTTTATTTACAACGCGTTATTTTGAGCAAGTCAAGTCCGACATGTGCGGATGCTAATGGTTGAAAATATCGGGTTGTTACATCTTTGGCAACAAACCTTTCGACTAAGTACCCTCGGACCTTGCCGAATTCATTACGTACCAAGCAACTTAATACCATATGCATTGGTTTGACCTTGTCGAAAGCTTTGATATCCTTTAACTTTGTCGAGAGGTCTAGGTCGGAAGGTTTGATGCCAAAATGGCTGAAATATGCTAAAAGTATGATTTTCTTGTTTTTATCTTAAAAGAGATAACTATTCAACTAACTTTCCTTTGTTTGTCAAATACTTATTGGTTAGTAAAATACTTTTCAAAAAAGTGCGGACACTAATTTTAGAATTAGATAATGATTTTTTTTATAAAATGCCCCTTCTTCTTAACTATATATATAAAACATTTAAGTCTTATACATTAAATTTTTTTATATATTCATCAAATCGCTTAGGAAAAATCTAAAAAAATAATCCATAAAATCTATTTTAAAATGTTTTCCAACATATAAAATTTTCAAATCTAATTAATTATTAGATCGTAAATAATTTATACCCCAATAAATCTTTTTCTTCGCTAGAAAATTAATATAAAATCCACATTAATTCAGAAAATTATGAAAATTGAAATCCATCTCTAAAATATCATTTTGACATATATTCGAATTTTCAAGTCATTTGGATATCATCTAATAGGGTTTTTATGTCAAACATATGATAAAAAACTAACATGAGCATATATAATCCATTAACAAGTGTGTGTGTGTGTGTCTATATATATATATATATATATATATATATATATATATATATATATATATATATATATATATATATAACTTTAATTACCAAAAACATGGCATATACTTACAAAATCATTTCAGATCTAACCTTAAAACCAAAAACCATAAAAGTGCGATAAAGTAACTATTCACCATAGCTTTGAGATTAAAAGATATGAGATTTAATGTTGAATTAGTTGATTATCTTCCTTCTCTTGAATCCTAGCCTTTATCTTTCCTTGGGAACTATAATTGTGGTCGGCCTTGATATAATTTAGTTTGAGTAAAATGAAAATGAACATGAGTTTCATTTCCTAAGGGTTTATGATATAAGCCTCTTCCTATTTTCCATATTACCCTTCCCTATTTCCTAACACATTAGTTTATGTTATCTCACTTTAATTTACATGTTAACACGGCAAAACTACCCTTAGTTTAATCAAATCTCAACATATTAATCCTTACATTATTTTATTCAATTTAACCAATTGAATATCCTAAATAATGATATAAAAATATAGGGCTACAACAACCCTCCCGAAAGCACATATTAGCCTTTCGAAACCTCAGAGACCTACCTATCGACAAAGTCAAAAGCTCTGACTCCTACGCACTTGCAACAGCAAAGAAATACAAAGAGAAAAACGGATCAAGCACACCAAGATGGAAGCATTCAAACCCTTCGAATGCAATGCAGATAGAATGCCTTCGAAAGGTGTCTCCGACAGCTAAAATCTCTGCAATCTAAAAACTCATTCGAAGCCCAAAGTACATGTTTCGATAGCATCGAAGGCCAATACTCATACTAGATTACATAGCACATATGCAGCTAAGTGGAAGGCATACATATGCACCTTTCGATGGAGTCGAAAGGAGATCACGTAATATACCTTTCGATGAATTCAAAAGGTATCAAGTAATACCTTTCGACAAGGTTAGAAGCAGTTAAGCAATTTACCTTCCAACAGAGTCGAAAGGAAAAAAGCTAGAAAGAAGGAAGCCCGGATTTCAGTGGCAGCGGAAGGCTGGCCGTATAATCTTTTCGACTAGGTCAAAAGCTATGATTTAAGAGATGCCCACGAAAGCATGAAAGTTGACTTTTCGACCGTGTCGAAAGCATTAGGTCGAAAGGTGCCAACCCACACCTATAAATAAAACTATAGAGATCTGTTTTAAGGGATCCAATTTCTTTCACTTCTCATTTGTATTTTCTAAAAATCAATAAATTCTAATTTCAAAATCGAATCGAAAATTTCATTAGCTTGTACATCTTTGTTTAACAAAAAGAGAGCTTAAAGTAACTTTGATTATGTAACTATTAAAGTTACATATTGCTTTCAGTCATAATCCTCTGACGCCAATTTAGTCAAAATGTAATCATTTGACCAAGTCGAAACCCAAAGCATTCACCTATCCTTAGAATTTTAGCTGGAGATAACTAGATATCCAAAGCTCATTATTTCGTTTAAGTCGAAATCCACTCAACTCATCTAGTCTTCCAAAAACTGCTAGTCCCAACCATAAGTGACTTTGAACACTTCGAAAGGTGGTTCCGAAGGAGGCTTCAACCATCTGAATAAGCTCGAAAGCCACTACCAGAGAGATTCAATCCTTTCGGCCACATTGAAAAGTCTTAAAAGGAAGAAGTTTCGCCAACAACATCATATTCAAAAGTTTGACTAAAAGGCTCCGCAATTTTCAACTTTCCTACATGTTCGAAAGGAGGTTCGAAGGAATCACGTATACTTCCAACTTTTCTCTGAGGTGTTGAGCAGTTTTCTCATCAACATTTTTTATGCTAGAAGGAGGGCCTGAACCTTCGACTCCCGATAACTTTCATCATAGACTAATTGCATAAAGCCCTTCATTCAACAGAAGAAAATGGTAAGAGCAAGAAATAGTGATGTAACGTGTGACGCCCCACCTCTATGCTCATAATAACAAAGAGTATTAAGGGAAATACTGTCTGTTATTACGAAGAATAAGGCTGGATAGGAGCGACCATCCGTAGTTAGGCCTTACACTAGTATTGATTATCTCGATAGGAGTGGTATATATTTTTCATCTCTGTTTATTCACTCCCATCGACATATTCAATACCAGTATAAAATGAACTACGATGGTCCATAATAGTTTAGGACAAGATATATAATAATAACGCAGATAAGCTAAATACAGAACATTGATAATATCAAATCTCATATATATAACTGAAGTCAGTTACAATACATGTGATATAATACATATGATACAACTACAACTGTTGACTCAGGAAGTTACATATACAAGTACATTATCGTGAATAATATACATGAATACATATCATCCTATAAAATGACAATGACTACTCCAAAAGATACGAAGAGACTTCATAGCTCAAGCAGCAACCCAAAGCAAGATATCAACAACTTGAAATAACTCGGTCTGACCCGAGTATTAAATTCAAAAGAAAATAATACACGGGTCAGTCTAATTCAAACTCAGTTATTAATGCACGAAAGCAATAATAATTAAATAATCAAATAGACGACAGTCACAATAAATCTCACCTATCCAATCCTTTAATGAGGAAATCGGATAACGATAAATATAATGCATAACAACATTAAACAATGAATCAGCAAGGCCAAATCATCAACAAAGATAAGTAAAAGGATTATCAATGAAGATAATTTAGAAAACAACAGAATTGCCTAAACAACAATTAACATCAAGTGGCCAATGAAAAACTCAAGCCAGTGAAACAGCATAAACAACAAAATCTAATTATCGATACGATAATTAGCAAACACATAATCTAATTATCTAGTAGATAATTAGATATCACAAAATGATCAAATTCAACCAAATCAAAATACAATTTCAAAACATTGAATTGAACACACGAAACAATTCAAGCAATTGAAATATCAATCAAAAAGTCAATTCCGTGTGGCTGCAGTACACGCTCATGTGCACTGCCTCGCCACTATAGTATATGATGTCATCATAACACCAAATATTAACAGCAAACCGAAACTGCAGAGGTCAAGTCACGACCATCATGACTCAACACAACTGCAAACAAAATGAAACTACACCAAAGGAATGGCAATACGGCATGGCAAGAACGCACAGGCCACAAGCTAATCCAAAAATCAACAAAGTCACCGGTGAATCAAAAATTACACCCCAAAGGCTAACAGTTCAAGTCACGGCTACCATGACTTAAACATATACAAGACTGCACATTCAGGTCTGGGCACACAAGTACATGGTGCACAAATAAGTCCTGGCCAAGCAAGGCAAGGCAAGGACAAGTTCAGGCAGATGCACTCATGCATATACTAACAATCAGACTAGATCAGAATTGAAGTGCACAAGAACAATAAGATGCATGAACTAAACAATATAGGACAGCAGCTACAACACAATGCAACATCAAATCTGGTACAACATAATGCGACATGTAGTCAAGCATCATCAAAGACCAGGCCCAAAAGACCAGATTCAATACCAAAGTAAAATAGGACGTGCATATATACACAAGCCTGGCAACATGAATATCAAAATGCAGACATAATGAAGTCAGTGCCAACTGTAAATGGCAGCACTCAATCAAGTCATAGTTCAAACCAGGAATGCAACATTACATAAAACAGTAGTGAGTCGGGTACAACAACATGAAGGAACCAGACCACAAAGGCAATCAAAGTGGTCGGGCAATTTAAATCCAAAGCAATGCTCAGTGCACTGCATAAGTATGAATCAAACTCATATACATACTGCAATAGTACTAAGAGAAGGACATGAAAAGTGCACAGCGATTATGCAACTATGAAACTGGGTCAAGCAAGTGCAACATCAAGTGATAAAAATGCACATGTTTACAACATAACGTATGAATGACCAAAATAATCATCATATAAGCTGCATGAACAGGAGTGAAAACGGCAGTAACTCGAAGCATCAATCAAGTTGCCAAAGCCAGTGCTATCTGGAGTCACGGTCGAAGACACATGAACAAGCCGTGTGCTACTGACCGAAGTAAAAGGAAATAAAGAACAACATCTACATATAAAGCAGTGATCCAACAGATACATACTTCAAAAGGTATCAGACTTAAAACAGAGACAAGTACGCAAAGACTCTAAGTTTATAAGTATTTCAAACATTTAAGCTCCAGACAATATCAGGTCGAATAATGCCAAAGCCATGGAACAACAAAACAAAGTCAAAGCCGATGCCTACATAAAAATGCAACTCAAATCAAATTGTGTCAAAATCAACACTGTGGCAAGTTTCAAGATCGAACTAGTACAAATCAAAGCCAGATGTGAATGAACAAATCAACATCATCAACATCCATACGAAAACAGTGCCGTGATAACCAAGAAACAAGAAATCGAACCAAGTTAAAATCAAGTCAGAAATCATCAACGACGAAACCAAGTCGAACGCGAAGCATAGTATTGATTTAGATGTGAGGGTCGCTCACCTTGCTTCGAAGGGCATGAATCCAAAGGTCGAACAATCAGAATCGAAGTCGTGGCATCACGAAGACGATCGAAACCCTAATTTTTAATCAGAGAGGAACGAATGGAAGAATGACACGAGGCCGCCATTTTTGTTTCGTTTCGTTTTCTTTGGCTTAGGGTTTTCCAAATGAAATAAGGAGGAACGGGTGCTTTTGATAAATATCACGGCACCAAGTATATAAAAAACGTGGGCCAAGATTCGATTGAAAGCCCGCATACCCTTAACATTTTTTAAAGAATTTCAACCGATTAAAACGCCCAACAACGATTAACTAGCAGAATTTAATTGTCTAATGATGAATGTTAATCGGTGCAAAACCCCGGGTTGTCACAAACTCTCCTCCTTATAAAAATTGTGTCTCCGCAATTTTCATATATAAAGTCGTCAATAACAACTACTTTTCTAACATAAACTGGTTAAGCTAGAAAAATAAAGGACAAGAATACAAAACGCCAAAGAAATCTTTTAATTTCATAAAAGAATTTCACAAATTCTCACAAAATCTAATTATCAAATAGATAATCAGAAAACAGCAAACCGAACATATACAATTATCAGCAAAATTTAATTATTAATTAGATAATTAGAATACAGAAATCACAAAACAGCAATATCTAATTATCGATATGATAATTAGAAAACAGCAAAATCTAATTATCGACAAAGACTATTAGAAACACAAATCACATATCGCAAAACCGCAAATATCTAGTTATCCAACAGATAATTAGAAAACATGAACTTCATAATCAATAAACGCTAATTACCAATAGAGATAAATAGAAAGCAGCAATTCAATATAATCAACATAATCTAGAATCAATTAGAGACTAGAAAATCTCATAATCACCAAAATTAGCAAATATCCAATTATCAAAAACGATAATCATAAATCTCAAATCAACAATTATCTAATTGTCAAAAATGATAATCAAAAATCTCAAATCAAAAAATATCTAATTATCAAAAATGAGAACCAGAAACAACAAATTTTCGATTATCAAAAACGAGAATCAGAAACAACAAATATCCAATTATCAAAAACGATAATCAGAAATCAATAAATATCTAATTATCAAAAACGATAATTAGATCTCAAATCAACAAATATCTAATTATCAAAACGATATTCAGAATCTCAAATCAGCAAATATCTAATTATCAACAAAGATAATTAGAACTCAAATCAGCAAATATCTAATTATCAACAAAGATAATTAGAATCCAAATTAGCAAATATCTAATTATCAACAAAGATAATTAGAACTCAAATCAACAAATATCTAATTATTGATAATCAGAAATCTCAAATCAACAATTATCTAATTATCAAAAACGATATCAGAAATCTCAAATCAAAAAATATCTAATTATCAACAAAGATAATTAGAACTCATAACAGCAAATATCTAAGTACCTGCAGATAATTAGAAACAACAAATATCTAGAAATCAATTAAGATAATCTAGAAAATCAACATAAAAGGTGGATCGATCCCAGCAGATGGCGAGTTTTAGCTACGCCGCACGTACATCTCAAATGGCCGAAGCCTACCAAATACTATTAATTTTGGCGCCCATCAGATGACTCGAAGGTCCGTAGTGTGACCCGAAGGTGTAGTACTAGTATTTGACGCGAAGGTCCATCAAATGACCCGAAGGTCCAGCAGAGTGGCCCGAAAGCCCAACAAATGACCCGAAGGTCCAGGAGAGTGGCCCGAAAGCCCAACAAATCATCAGAATCATCAAACAGCAGTGTAACGGAACGATTTTCGACTCACGAAAATCGACATTAATACATCCACTGTAACAACTGCCGAGCAGTCGAAGGCCGAAAAACCGAACCATTAGGGTTAAAGAAGAGGTAGAAGATAGAAGAAAGAAAGAAAAAGAAGAAAACAGAAACAATAACATAATCTCACAATCGCAGCAGAACAACATATAATAGATAAATAAATATCTTTAAAACAAAGAACTATATCAGTTATTACATTACATCACATTGCATTACATTATCAGAGTTTACAACAACAAACAGCGGAAAAGAAATACTATATACTAGTTGATACACCAAGCCATCCAGCTTGCTCCTGATCTCCACAACATCTCTTGAATTCCAGAATGACCTGATAACCTAACTCTAGACTGCCCATGCGGAAAATGATGGGCACCCAGAGTTTAGGAAGAGAACAGTAAACTCCAAGTCGGTCATGGGACTGGTGTGAGAGCTTAAACAGTTTATATCTTTAAAACAAATGAAGAAATATTTTTTTAAATAGATTCGCAATGCTTTTGGAAAATGTAACTACCATAAGGCCTCCCGCACACACACCAATGCAAATGCAGAATAAGAGGAGATTTCTCCTTATGATAGTCAAACATGCTTGATACGCAAATTTCTTTGATATTATTACTATGAGTGCAAAGTGTAGGAAAACATTTTGAAAGTATAACATAAATCTTAGCCAGCATACGACCATTGTCATATGCCACTATAGCTACCATGTTCAATAGCAGGTTACCGCGACATTCCATGGCAGGTTATACAACTAAAACCGTACAGGGATCTTATTGTTTCTTTGGATTTCTAACAAATGGCCAGGCGAAGGAACTTCCCATTGCCACATGGGTACGCCTCTGGAAAGATGCCTCGAGAACCTAACCAGATCTCTGCCAACACAAGCCCGGG
The DNA here is from genome assembly GCA_030765085.1 of Allium cepa. Lineage (NCBI taxonomy): Eukaryota > Viridiplantae > Streptophyta > Magnoliopsida > Asparagales > Amaryllidaceae > Allium > Allium cepa. Next base: position 59,977,468 of record CM060930.1, read on the forward strand.
TTACCCCTAGCTGGGTAACTACTGACACGAGTATGCCATCCCCCGGTCGTAACCGACCTAAATCCCGGGATTCACCAACAACCACAAAGAAATAAATTTTGCAGCAACCACATAGGTTAAGTATCAGGGCTCCATACCATAATACCACCTCTATCCAGAAGGAAATGTACATACCCCATGGAGGCGCTGTCCCCAAATAACCTTGCTGCATTCTTCCTGTTTTGACCATTTCCGGGGTGTGAGGTCCGACGAAGTCTCGTCCACAAAGCTACGTTTTTTTCATAAAAGCCACGCTTTGATCAACAAATGATACTGTAACAACCAGGTATTTTCAACCATTCGCATCCATTATAAGTGTATAAGTAGACACTCATGCCGGAATTGAATTGCTCAAAATACCGCGTTGTAATTAAAAATTTGGCAAATCTCAGAATATACAGTAAATAAAAATCACAGATCACAGACACAGAGTAATAATAATGCAGCAGAAGTAAAAAGAGATAGTAGTTCATGAAGCTACTATATAAAAATATCAGAGTTACATAAAATACAACAGAGGAAATAAAGTACAAAAGAAGTCTCACTTCATAGATGTCAACTAATACAAGAGCTGAAAGGAACAACAGATTTCAAAAGATAAACTTGAAAAGTAGATAATCTCCAGCGATTCCAATCTCCAGAAAGTGGAAATCCAAATCTGTGAATAACTCAGGCTGACCCGAGCGTAAATAAAAATATAAACACTCGAGTCAGGACATACATACTTACACAATGTAAACCAACTCAAGTGAACTGTAGTAAAGGTACAAGTAACTTAGAAGATGCTTGGGACCGCCCATCCTCTAAGGATCCGTTAAACTATTTACTATGTAGTATATTGCGCTATATACAGTAGTGTCTAATCAGTAAAGTATAATCGTATAGAAAATAGCGTTAAGGGGATGGTGAATCTTAACGCGGTCGGATCTTTAAAACCAAAATCGTAGTGGGCTCGATATAAGGATATGACACGGCACGCGAGGCAATGCCAGGGTGGATACACCGTTTGCACTCCCGGACCGGTGGTGACGGCAAGCCAGCAGCTTCCGCCCACCTCGAACAATACCCCCGAATCAAAGTGGCGCCACCGAATCGAATCACAACAGTAAATAGAATACTTTCCGATGGAGCATGCTCGATGAAAGGGTGCGAACCTTTGTGTAGCCCGGTATAGCTCATGTTTTAGTCATATAAGCCAACTCACGGGAGTTGGGTCCACGTTATATACCTCGAGAACGTCGCCACCATCCTACTTCATTCTGGAATCTCCACCGCGTACACAGTTGTTAAAGTGGTTTTCGGTATTGGCCGGCTATAAGACAATATCCGATCCCGGTCTCTTTAACAACCAATCGTTATTATAACCCATGGATATTTGTTTCAAATAATTTATACTTTCAAGACCAAAATATCATACTCATTTCAAAACAATATCACAATTGTATCATTTCCATTTCAAAAAAAAAAATTCAATATTATATCATTCAAATAAAACCCAAATTTTCAAATCATTGAATATTTCTTTAAATTTATTAAACTCGAAATATTCCTTTAAATTATCATAGCATTTTGGAAATGTTACCTTAAGGAATCATAACATTTTTGGAATGTACTACTTTCCACTTTACATTGTATATAATCGAAATATTGATAAGCTTAAAATTTTAACATGTCAATTTAACATAGCCTTATAGTTAAATAAACTTTCTTACTGTAATATACAATTTAAACTGAAATTCTTATGTTAAGTTAAAAGCACCTTATTAACTTACATTATTATTACAATAAAGAAACTTTATTATTTTAATCATTTAAAGTATGCCATTCACATAAATTAAAACTTGCTTATCAAATGTACGTTATCAACTTACATTTTATTATTACAGTAAGTAACATTTATCATTTAAATCAATTTAAAATACACCATTACATTGGTTAAAATCTACGTGTCAAATTTACGTTTTAAATTTTATATTCCTATTACAATAATGAACACTTATTAATTTAAATCAATACCACACTACTTAAAACTTTACATGTTTCTTTCTTAATTAAAACTTTACATGTTCTTGCATTAATTAAAACTTTCATCTTCTCTCATTAATTAGGACTTTACACGTTTCTTTCATTAATTAAAAACTTATACGTTTCTTTCATTAATTAAAACTTATACCTTTCTTTCATTAATTAGGAATTTATATGTTCCTATCATTAATTAGAACACCATACGTTCTTTCATTAATTAAAACCTATACGTTTCTTTCATAAATTAAAACCTATACGTTTCTTTCATAAATTAAAACCTATACGTTTCTTTCATAAATTAAAACCTATACGTTTCAGATTTATATTACCATTTCACAAATTTAACTAAACTTCCAGTTTATTTAATTAATTTAACATTTTTAGTTAAAACTCAAATTTCACATTTTCAAGTCAAGTTATATTTTAAAATTTCATTTTCAACAGTCATTTATTCAACCACTTAAATTTATAGAAAATCAATAATTCTTTAATAAATCACTTAAATTCAAATATAAATCAATTTATCATATTTACCATTTTCCAAATAAAATTAAAGTCCATTTTATTCATGTAACTTAAATATCATTTTTAGTCAAAATTCCAAATTTCAAACATAAGTTATATTTCAAAATCCAGTTAATCCATTCATAAATTACATTTTTAACACATAGAAAAATCATAATTTATTTATTTTAAAACCTTTCAAAATCTATTTACATAAAATTTCATAATTTTATATTCTTAAAATACTTAAAATATTCAAAGCACTTTATAGAATAACCACGGGTCTGTATATAGTTTTCTAACCTAGGTCAAGTGATACGGATATGTATCATTTCAATCTGCAGTTTAAAAGGTAAAAATCCGGGTTCTATCATTTCAAACCCGCAATCCCAAGTTTAAATAAATAAATAAAATGACTCAGGCCTATCATTTCAGCCCATAATGATTTTTATCCTAACAGGGAACTTGCAGTGTGATCATATACAGAAATAATATAAACATTGTCAATATCACAATATCCAGTCACGTATCAGATGTCAGGTGAAAATTAACAGTTTTAACATGGTAATAACATGGTAATAATACGGCATAGCATATCATATGATAATCATTAACTTGCATAAACATTTTACATTACTAAACACTTATCATCAATCCACTTTTCATAAGTATATATGTCAGAGTGAGAAAGACTCACATTTTTCAAAGCTAGAGACCAAAACAACATACAAGCACGACTCCAAAGGCACGACAAGCACAATTGCACGACTTTTGATTTGAGCTGAAAGATAACCAAGATATGATTTTGTATCAACAACCCAAATCAAAACAAACCAGAAAAATATATAAACATTCAACATAAAATAACATTGAAACAATTTTGAAATACAAAGCGAAATGAACAAGATAGATTGGACCTTGCTTCGACCAGTTCAATGCTTGGCCTAAGGGACACTTATGCTTGGCTATGATGATGCTTTGGCTAAGGTATGTCATCATATAGGTCAGGTTTAACATCATATAGGCAAGGCAACAAGTGGAGATGAAGGGAATGAGGCAACAATGGTCAAAAACATTGTTTTTAGGCATGTAGGTTGCAATTTGAAGGGTTTGGCCACCATAGATGGCTCGGCCATGGTCATGGTTGGTGGAGTAGATGGTGTTGGAGGCATGGAAGAGATGTAGGAGTTTGTGTCTGCGGCTATGGAGAAGAGGCCGATCCAAACTTAGAAGAGAAACAAGGCAAAATTGCATAGAAAAGTAAGGAAAGTAGAAAGAAGAGAGGGATTTACCTAATTTTTTTTCTTCAAGGTGGAGGCCATGATTTTTAGGGTTTTGGGGCTTCAAAAATTCATGAATGACAAGAGAAAGTCGGTTGCAAAGGATGGGGAAAGGAATGGCTAAGATGAAGTGATTTATTAATGACAGAAGAAACTGCAAAAGAAATGGATAAAACGTTTTTTCCGTTTCTTAGCTCTTAACCCTTTCAAATTTCTCATATATATTTATATACATCCAAATAACTGAAAATAATTAAAACCTCGGTTAAAATTCGAGAATATAACAGATAAACAAAATATTAAAAAATTAAATATTAATTAGATATGATTAAATAGGAAAAATAGCACAGAAAAATGAAAACAAGACTTAAGAATTAGAAATAACTTCAATACACTTTGGAAAAATTTACTTAAATTTAAATACATGTAAAATGAATAAAATAAAGTAAAACACAGCAAATAAAAGTGAGTGCATAAAATAAATAAATAAATTTTAATTATATATAATTAAAATAAGAAAATGGCTTAAAATTGCAGACTGGGCTTTAAAATTAGAAATAAATCCCAATGAACTTTAGAAAATCTTCATGGACTTGTAAAATATTTATTAAAAAAAAAAGTGCATTCACAAAAAAAATTTATTAAATATAATTTATATGAAGAAAATGGCAGAAATTAGAAAACAACCTTTAAAAATAGGAAATAAATGCAGTAAATTTTGGAAAAATTCTATTATCATTTAAAAATATTTAAAAGTCAAAATATACATAATAAAACATATTATCACATATGAAAATAAAATATAACAAAGAAGAAGTAATTTATACAATTTAAAATAGTCATTGTTAAATAACCCTATATACGCACAATATTGTAAAGGGTATAACTTTCACAATTTACATCCAAATTCAACGAAACGAAAAGTGGTGTTCTTATAATTATATGTACTTTCATAATAAAAGAAAATTTTAAATTTTAAACTTTTAAAATTTTAAGTTGAAAGTCACAGTTTGACTATTTTGACCAAAATCAGCATTTCAGGCAAATATTCAACTTACACAAGTTTGGAATTATAACTCATATAAAAATCAAGATTATATTTAAATAATAAATTTAATCATTTCAAATAAGTAAAATAAGTTTTTTTATGAAAATCTTACATTAAAAATAATTAAAATATATAATAAAATAATTACAAAATACAGGGTTGTTACACTCTCCCCCACTCAAAACTTTTCGTCCCCGAAAAGGAATGAGGTATGGAAGGGCACATAAAAGATAGAGTAAAATAGGATTAAGATAAGATGACAAGAAGATTGAAGTTATACCTGATAACTGTTGTCATAGGTAAGTTTAACAAGGTGGAGGTGATCTTTCCAAGATCCTCCAGAATCAAGAACACAAGCACGAAAACGGTGGATTCAAAATGATTACCAAAGGTCTATCAAGATTATAGAAAGATTTCTAAACAGAAAGATTATAGAAAGATGCCTATACCGGTCTATAGCAAGATAAGGATAATAAGGACAACCAAAAGATAGTTTGAAAAACAAAATAAGGAAATAAATTTGAAAGCATGGAAATTTCAACTTAAATAGAGAATAAATCTTTACACAAGTTAAATAAATCTTAACTACCCCAAATTTCATTATCTTATTATCCAATCATCTTAAATTAACAATTTTTAAAACCATGGGTTTGGAAAAATAATCATTTATTACACTCACAATGTACTTAATAAATTTTATTCTTCTTTATTCCAAGTAAAGATTAGATTTATTCCTCTTAATATATTTATCACTTATGTTAAACATACTTACACTTATTATAACAACTTTCTTTTAATCTTAGTTCTTTTAACATTATTTTATTGTAAGTTATTCAATTACCCCTTTTTATTTTATTTATCTCTATTAATCATTTTATCATTAAAATTTAAGTGTATAACATTTATTATAACCATTCAAATTTTATTTATAAAATCTTTTTATATTGTATATTATCCAATTATATTTTTAACTTCTGAAATTTTGGTAAGTTATATTTGAATGCAATTGTATTATACAAATAAACCTTCCAATTAAATCATTTCATGCTTGATATTCATCCAAAATTTTGATAGATTGATTTTTTTTTTGGAATTATTCTTTAAAATAAAATTTAAGAATTAAATTTCCGATTTCTTCAAACCATTTAGAGATAAGTAATAATATATATACATATACAATATGTCAAATCAAATTTCAATCATATATCTATATATACTATAAATCATGTCATATTTTAGAAATTCAAATCAATTTAATTTCCCAAAACAAAGCTGTAGCAAGACTACAGAACAGTCTCCTAACTTCGAAACTCGAAAATGAACGTCGATGATGTCGCGATCATCACCGAAGTTATTTTCCAATGACAAAGAGAAGAGCACTAATTTTAAACCTTTAAAATTCTTTGAAAACAAATTCTATTCAAAATACTTTAAATAATATAACCTTTTAAAACTTTAAACCAAAGTTCGAAATAATCGGAATTCAAATCCTTAAATTCTTGTTTTAAATTCATTTCAGTTCCCAAATAAATTTATAAACAAATATTTATAGATCTATTTGCAGAACAATAAATGATAAATCAAGTATTATCATTTCAAATTATCAATTTAAAATCATTTCATTAAGTTCCATAAATTTACTTATATATCAAAATTTATTTCATTAACCAATTTTTTTTAAAATATATTGCGTCCATTTGTTCTGTCAAAGTGTTTTGGAAATCTTATCGATAGCGCTGGTCAGACGTATCGATCAGAAACCCAACTCAACATCAACAACTCAAACAACACAATATTTAAAACTAAACATAGATATACAAGTACACTTCAAAATGTTTGGAAGAATAGATTGGAAACAAAAGACAAGATGATTAAATAACAAAATAGGGAGGTGGATAAGCATAAATAAATCATGGGCAACATGTACCGGGTCAACCGTGGCTTAAAGAATAAGATCAATGTGGATTTTTCTAGGGTAAATCTACATTCGATCCCAAGAGTTAGAGTTTGGAATAACAAAAGATATTAGCATCTAAACCAAGGATAGATATAAATCTCTGGTGAATCGATGCTAATTGTAAAGGAGTTTTCCCCTTTTTTTTCAATTCAATTTGAAATTGGCGTGACCGCCGACTCACTAGAAAGATCATTCGAAGCGGAGTTATGGAATGCTCCAGAGTCAAAAGAAGATGAATAGTGAGGGATACGAATGGATTTTGGAACCGTAGGGAAGTTCCAAAATTCAAGAGGATTGAGTCAAAAAGGAAGAGATTCAAACACGAATGAAAGTGATTATGTAAATACATTCACTCCATATGCTGAGTTTTTCCTAGAGCAACCAAAGCTCTGATACCAACTGTAACAACCAGGTATTTTCAACCATTCGCATCCATTATAAGTGTATAGGTAGACACTCATGCCGGAATTGAAATGCTCAAAATACCGTGTTGTAATTAAAAATTTGGCAAATCTCAGAATATACAGTAAATAAAAATCACAGATCACAGACACAGAGTAATAATAATGCAGCAGAAGTAAAAAGAGATAGTAGTTCATGAAGCTACTATATAAAAATATCAGAGTTACATAAAATACAACAGAGGAAATAAAGTACAAAAGAAGTCTCACTTCATAGATGTCAACTAATACAAGAGCTGAAAGGAACAACAGATTTCAAAGATAAACTTGACAAGTAGATAATCTCCAGCGATTCCAATCCCCAGAAAGTGGAAATCCAAATTTGTGAATAACTCAGGCTGACCCGAGCGTAAATAAAAATACAAACACTCGAGTCAGGACATACATACTTACACAATGTAAACCAACTCAAGTGAACTGTAGTAAAGGTACAAGTAACTTAGAAGATGCTTGGGACCGCCCATCCTCTAAGGATCCGTTAAACTATTTACTATGTAGTATATTGCGCTATATACAGTAGTGTCTAATCAGTAAAGTATAATCATATAGAAAATAGCGTTAAGGGGATGGTGAACCTTAACGCGGTCGGATCTTTAAAACCAAAATCATAGTGGGCTCGATATAAGGATATGACACGGCACGCGAGGCAATGCCAGGGTGGATACACCGTTTGCACTCCCGGACCGGTGGTGACGGCAAGCTAGCAGCTTCCGCCCACCTCGAACAATACCCCCGAATCAAAGTGGCGCCACCGAATCGATTCACAACAGTAAATAGAATAGTTTCCGATGGAGCATGCTTGATGAAAGGGTGCGACCCTTTGTGTAGCCCGGTATAGCTCCTGTTTTAGTCATATATGCCAACTCACGGGAGTTGGGTCCACGTAATATAACTCGAGAACGTCGCCACCATCCTACTTCATTCTGGAATCTCCACCGCGTACACAGTTGTTAAAGTGGTTTTCGGTATTGGCCGGCTATAAGACAATATCCGATCCCGGTCTCTTTAACAACCAATCGTTATTATAACCCATGGATATTTATTTCAAATAATTTATACTTTCGAGACCAAAATATCATACTCATTTCAAAACAATATCACAATTGTATCATTCCCATTTCAAAAAAAAAATTCAATATTATATCATTCAAATAAAACCCAAATTTTCAAATCATTGAATATTTCTTTAAATTTATTAAACTTGAAATATTCCTTTAAATTATCATAGCATTTTGGAAATGTTACCTTAAGGAATCATAGCACTTTTGGAATGTACTACTTTCCACTTTACATTGTATATAATCAAAATATTGATAAGCTTAAAATTTTAACATGTCAATTTATCATAGCCTTATAGTTAAATAAACTTTCTTACTGTAATATACAATTTAAACCGAAATTCTTATGTTAAGTTAAAAGCACCTTATTAACTTACATTATTATTACAATAAAGAAACTTTATTATTTTAATCATTTAAAGTATGCCATTCACATAAATTAAAACTTGCTTATCAAATGTACGTTGTCAACTTACATTTTATTATTACATTAAGTAACATTTATCATTTTAATCAATTTAAAATACACCATTACATTGATTAAAATCTACGTGTCAAATGTACGTTTTAAATTTTATATTCCTATTACAATAATGAACACTTATTAATTTAAATCAATACCACACTACTTAAAACTTTACGTGTTTCTTTCTTAATTAAAACTTTACATGTTCTTGCATTAATTAAAACTTTCATGTTCTCCCATTAATTAGGACTTTACACGTTTCTTTCATTAATTAAAAACTTATACGTTTCTTTCATTAATTAAAACTTATACCTTTCTTTCATTAATTAGGAATTTACATGTTCCTATCATTAATTAGAACACCATACGTTCTTTCATTAATTAAAACCTATACGTTTCTTTCATAAATTAAAACCTATACGTTTCTTTCATAAATTAAACCTATACGTTTCTTTCATAAATTAAAACCTATACGTTTCTTTCATAAATTAAAACCTATACATTTCTTTCATAAATTAAAACTTAACATTTCAGATTTATATTACCATTTCACAAATTTAACTAAACTTCCAGTTTATTTAATTAATTTAACATCTTTAGTTAAAACTCAAATTTCACATTTTCAAGTCAAGTTATATTTTAAAATTTCATTTTCAACAGTCATTTATTCAACCACTTAAATTTATAGAAAATCAATAATTCTTTAATAAATCACTTAAATTCAAATATAAATCAATTTATCATATTTACCATTTTCCAAATAAAATTAAAGTCCATTTTACTCATGTAACTTAAATATCATTTTTAGTAAAAATTCCAAATTTCAAACATAAGTTATATTTCAAAATCCAGTTAATCCATTCATAAATTACATTTTTAACACATAGAAAAATCATAATTTATTTATTTTAAAACCTTTCAAAATCTATTTAAATCAAATTTCATAATTTTATATTTTTAAAATACTTAAAATATTCAAAACACTTTATAGAATAACCACGGGTCTGTATATAGTTTTCTAACCTAGGTCATGTGATACGGATATGTATCATTTCAATCCGCAGTTTAAAAGGTAAAAATCCCGGTTCTATCATTTCAAACCCGCAATCCCAAGTTTAAATAAATAAATAAAATAACTTAGGCCTATCATTTCAGCCCATAATGATTTTTATCCTAACAGGGAACTTGCAGTGTGATCATATACAGAAATAATATAAACAATGTCAATATCACAATATACAGTCATGTATCAGATGTCAGGTGAAAATTAACCGTTTTAACATGGTAATAACATGGTAATAACATGGCATAGAATATCATATGATAATCATTAACTTGCATAAACATTTTACATTACTAAACACTTGTCATCAATCCACTTTTCATAAGTATATATGTCAGAGTGAGAAAGACTCACATTTTTCAAAGCTAGAGACCAAAACAACATACAAGCACGACTCCAAAGGCATGACAAGCACAATTGCATGACTTTTGATTTGAGTTGAAAGATAGCCAAGATATGATTTTGTATTAACAACCCAAAACAAAACAAACCAGACAATATATAAACATTCAACACAAAATAACATTGAAATAATTTTGAAATACAAAGCGAAATGAACAAGATAGATTGGACCTTGCTTCAACCACTTCAATGCTTGGCCTAAGGGACACTTATGCTTGGCTATGATGATGCTTTGGCTCAGGTATGACATCATATAGGTCAGGTTTAACATCATATAGGCAAGGCAACAAGTGGAGATGAAGGGAATGAGGCAACAATGGTCAAAAACATTGTTTTTAGGCATGTAGGTTGCAATTTGAAGGGTTTGGCCACCATAGATGGCTCGGCCATGGTCATGGTTAGTGGAGTAGATGGTGTTGGAGGCATGGAAGAGATGTAGGAGTTTGTGGCTGAGGCTATGGAGAAGAGGCTGATCCAAACTTAGAAGAGAAACAAGGCAAAATTGCATAGAAAAGTAAGGAAAGTAGAAAGAAGAGAGGGATTTACCAAATTTTTTTTCTTCAAGGTGGAGGCCAAGATTTTTAGGGTTTTGGGCTTCAAAAATTCGTGAATGAAAAGAGGAAGTCGGCTGCAAAGGATGGGGAAAGGAATGGATAAGATGAATTGATGTATTAATGACAGAAGAAACTGCAAAAGAAACGGATAAAACGTTTTTTTCCGTTTCTTAGCTCTTAACCCTTTCAAATTTCTCATATATACTTATATACATCCAAATAACTGAAAATAATTAAAATATAACAGATAAACAAAATATTAAAAATTAAATATTAATTAGATTTGATTAAATAAGAAAAATAGCACAGAAAAATGAAAACTAGACTTAAGAATTAGAAATAACTTCAATACACTTTGGAAAAATTTACTTAAATTTAAATACATGTAAAATGAATAAAAGAAAGTAAAAAAAAGAAAATAAAAGTGAGTGCATAAAATAAATAAATAAATTTTAATTATATATAATTAAAATAAGAAAATGGCTTAAAATTGTAGACTGGGCTTTAAAATTAGAAATAAATCCAAATGAACTTTAGAAAATCTTCATGGACTTGTAAAATATTTATAACAAATAAAATAACAAAAAAATAAAAGTACATTCACAAAAAAAAAAATTTATTAAATATAATTTATATGAAGAAAATGGCAGAAAATTAGAAAACAGCCTTTAAAAATAGGAAATAAATACAGTAAATTTTGAAAAAATTCTATTATCATTTAAAAATATTTAAAAGTCAAAATATACATAATAAAACATATTATTACATATGAAAATAAAATATAACAAAGAAGAAGTAATTTATACAATTTAAAATGGTCATTGTTAAATAACTCTATATACGCACAATATTGTAAAGGGTATAACTTTCACAATTTACATCCAAATTCAACGAAACGAAAAGTGGTGTTCTTATAATTTTATGTACTTTCATAATAAAAGAAAATTTTAAATTTTAAACTTTTAAAATTTTAAGTTGAAAGTCACAGTTTGACTATTTTGACCAAAATCAGCATTTCAGGCAAATATTCAACTTACATAAGTTTGGAATTATAACTCATATAAAAATCAAGATTATATTTAAATAATAAATTTAATCATTTCGAATAAGTAAAATTAGTTTTTTTTTATCAAAATCTTTCATTAAAAATAATTAAAATATACAATAAAATAATTACAAAATACAGGGTTGTTACAGATTAGCAGCACTCAGCAAGCCACGTTACCAAATTGGGAATGTATCCCTAGTAAACATAAACTACATAACCTCTGAGCCCGTACATCTCAGAGAAGGGTGTTAAGCTAAAAGAATAAATTTTCCACCACCAATAGAAATATATTTGATAAAAACCAGCTTTACATCTCAAATTGTAACGTCAGACACACATCCATACAAGTCCGTTCCGGGATCGAACGGAACCGAAGGAACTTCCAAAAGAAGCCCTTGCAAATCCGGATATTCACTAATCACGTCCGGTATTCCCATCACAAAGGGTGATAAAATCTCTATATCGGTGATCAGCCGATGCAGAGTCATTCGACGGTAATCCTTCCGTTTTCGAAAATATGCGGTCTTCAACACCGGTCTTCAAATGTTATCCATTACGACATATCACTATTTCAAATGTGATTTATGACCCAAAGGTCCTCTCCCGGCTAAACCGAATAACGAGCGCTTATTTTTAAAATAAGTGTAGCATTCAAATTCAAGAAATCACAACAAATACCCATCTAAAGGTAAATATTGATAGTCGGTTATTTAACTATCAATAGATATGCACAACATCATCAGATTTCAAAATAATTTCCGAAATTATTTATTTTCCAAAAATATCCTTACAAGACATATTTTTCCACACTTCAACCATTTGAAAACAAATTATAAATCACTTTAAAATTCCATGGTGAATTTAAATTTCTAAATATCCATTAATATATGATTTTCAAATCGATTTTAATTATTCACTTTCGATTTATCTTTAAAAGATATCATCTCAAAACATTTGACTTCATATTGGAAAACATTTCCATACTTATTTATAATAAGTAAATCACAAATCTATTTATTTTCAACATTTGGAAAATATCCAATATACTTAAATCACAATTAAGTATATATTTTATTCTTTAAGGAAAACATTCTCTTAAACACATTTATTTGAGTCAAAACGAATGTTGCATAAAACATCGTTACGACAACACAAAATCACTAGTATAGGGATTCGAAATTTAGATAGATATATAAATCCCATACTATATAAAACATTTTCTTTGGAAAATCATTTACTATAACAACTATGCTATAGTCCATCTTTTCCTTATTTCTCGATAACGTCTATTTCAACAATGAATGTTGAAATCTGTGGTTTCGATCCTTTACACATTTTAAAACAACATTAAATCGTTTCAATTCTATTTAAAAGATCACTTCCTAAAACATTTCTTTAATATATTATTCACTGTCCAAAATCGTGAATATAAATCGTTTACCAAATTCAACATTTCTACATACTTAATTTAAAGGATTATCCACTATCAAAAATCCTGAATGTATCTCCTTTAATAAGCTGTAATAATTAACTTATCAAAATAAGTCGATTTTGGATTTATAAAACAATGTTTATAAATTCCATTTATATCTTATAACAACTTCAACTTATAAAAAATCACTTTATTAACAAATTCTATTTATATCTCATTTAAATACCAAAATCCAATTTATAAGTTAATTACTTATAAATCATTTATTTTACAAAATCTATTCATTTTATAACTTCATAATTTATAAATTCATAAATTTCATTCACTTATGAAATCCATTTATACTTCTTTTTAACACTTATAAACACTCGTTTTACAATTCCAATATTTTAATTCATAAATATCAATTTTATAAATCTTTTATATAAACCGTTTATAATAATTCAAAAATCCCAATTTAAACCATTTTACAAATAAATCAACTACTTATTTCAAAAACCACATTTTGGTTATATTTCACAAAAATCGTAATTTTTATCACATAAAAATTATAACGTTTATTTATTTAAAATGAATCAATTCCAAAATTCAAAAAAAAAACGTATACCTTCAAAAATCACTTGAAAATCCTTTTGAATTCGAAATCGTTACTTTAACATTTTTAAAACACCAAAAATAGGCCCAATGCTGCAACAGCACCATTACATCAACCACGACATCCAAATATCATATATCATATGATAACAAAATATATCACAATATTTGTAAATAAATCAATACAGGTGAGGAATCCAGTTGGATCCCTCCAACATGTTTCCCTGCATCCACAGATGTTAGCACAATACCAATCCCGTTTCAATGCGGGATATCGCGGTACATAGGTTTATATAAAATATTATCCGCTATTATGCGGCGCAATAGGGTCTCATCCGCTATATCATGTGAGAAAATCAACTCCAAATACATATATAATACCAACTCCTCTTAACGGTGGAATATCGCGGTATATGCGTTTAGTAAATAACCTCCGCTTAATATGTGGCTTATAAGGTCTATTTCAATATAATAGATAATAATTTATCATTCAATCACACAATCAAGCAATTTTAAATCTAACTATTTAAAATTTAAATCGAAACAATTTCGATTGAATGAAAAGTTCTCACCTTACTTTCAATAACAGTCGCAGTGTTTTATTTCGAATAAAATTAAACGCGCATTTAATTTTATTTGAAATTTTCTCTAGCTCCAATCAACCCTAATCTAGCTCCATCGCGTAGTATTCGTCAATACGAACCCGACGCAATTCGTTTCGTCCAAAACGGACCTCGTATGAACAAGTTATGATGTTTCAAAGTTTATACGAATTTTAACATAATTAAATTTACAATTTTCTTTCAATTTTTTTTAAACCTCAATGAAATCAGGGTCGTTGATCACATGCTTCCATCTCATTGGGCCGTCGAATGCATCTTCTTCCCCTACCCAGTTCTCACGTTCGAACCAAGACCCATAGCCGCCATTAGTGTCTGAATTTTCGTGACCAACTCGAGCCACCTAACGACGATCAGCCACCTCCATTAGAAAGCTCGTGCTCGCCTCAACCCTTAGCCGAAATATCAAGAAGCTCGGCCCTATATCTGCATAGGAATTTGTGCACGAATGGTAGACCAACGCGGCCTCCTAAGCTTCGTCTCCGGTCGACGAAAATCAATCTCCACTGTTGAGATTATAGAGCTCGATACGCTCTACAATATTGTAGTTGACAATTTTTGTTGATTGTTGATGGATTAGAAGAAATTGAAGGGAGAAAATTTCGGCCATTGAAATGATAGGATGACGGCTGAAGCATGAACCCTAGGGTTTGATGCAAAATGAAATAATAGAGGGCCTTTTATAGAAAATTCTCAAACACTATTCACCCGAAATTATTCCGAACTCCAAACGAAGCGTGCCGCCTGGCATTTATAATGTTTTACCTCCATTCCAAACGCAATGGAATATGTATCAAGAGCCAATTCGATCGTATTTGGAAGATAGGTTTTTGAATCGACTATTTAAATTTAAAAATTCACTCAAACCGATTTCAGTTCGTTTTAGCTTGCCCAGGACAAACCGTAAATCCCATTGACACGAAATTTGAAACCGTACAATAATTTAACATTTTGGATCCAACGAAACTAGTTTCGTTGAAATCCGAGACTGTATGAAAAATGACTAAGTTTACTCGTCAATTAAATATTAAAATACTCAATTTCTGCAAATTAACTTTTAATTTGATTTTAAAAGTTCTATAACATCATTCTAACTCCAATATGATTTAATACAACTTTACAAATCAATTTTAATAACACTAAACCCAATTTTCAATTATTTCTGTAATTTCAAATATTAAATTATCGATTTAATTATCCAATTAAATCTAGATATTCGAAATAAAATTTATTCGACTTACAAATTTTACTTGTTACTATTTAAAAATCAATTAAATATACGAATTTCAAGCGACAGAAATTCTGGGTCATTACAAACTTCTCCCTTTAAAAGAATTTCGTCCTCGAAATTACCAAGTAAAAAAAAGTCTTGAAATCCAATAACTTTTCAAAACCATTCATTCAAATTAAATTTCAAATTCATTTAAACATTTTAACTTTTCCAAAATCCATAGTTAAACTTCTTACAATAACTTTACTAAGTTTTCAAAACCAAATCATACTTAGTTATCTTTTCAAAACCAACTATATCGTTTAACTTTCAACTCAAAATCAAAATTATAGTTTTCAAATTTTTTTTTTTCAAAATTCCCAAATTTTTTCTAACGCCTTAAATTTTCAAAAAAATTCGCCATTGTCTCCTTTGCGCGGTTCGATCCAAAAAAAATTACAATACATATATATCACAAATATACATCTCATCAAAGTAATGAGGCATCCCGTAGGGAAAAAAGTGTAGAAGTACAATATGTAATCCGAGATATGTACCTTATATATTATTAGCGAGCATATACGGCTAATATAAAGCGAAAGCGAGCTCCAAATGCGAAGCAAGCGCAATCCACACCTACTAAACACTCAATAAATCTTGAGAAACATGTATATATGAAAGTAATATCAATATACAACATATATCACTGCAACAACTACATATTCAAATATAGCAAATGCAACAAAAGCAACAAATCCAACCATCAACCAACTAGCATTCAACTAACATCCATAACCAAATCAATACGCTTTCACTTCTCATTAATATTCAATGAATTGGTTTTCTAATTTAAATCACATTTGATTCATTAACATTGGATGTTTTTTCTAACATTCATTTATTCATATTAAATTAGTTTACATTCACTAATTTATATTCAAGTTAGTTCACTTCCAAAACCAATTCAATTACACAGCTTCCAATTTCATTAATTCAATTTCATATGGATTTCTATACAATCAAGTAACCATCATCTAACAAACAATGTATATCCAACATAACCAAATTATTAAATTTACATTCAATTTGGTTTAACACTTTTAGTTCCAAATGGTTTCATATTAGTTTGACTCCCATTCAATTATTCAATTTTCCAATTTACTAGTTTTTAATGAATTAACACTTACATTCATTATTCCATGTCAATTCTTTTACATTCGATTGATTAATATTCAATCCATTTATTAATTCAATTGCTAATTCATTTAACCACAAAATTTGAATTTATTTATATAACTCAAGTCCACAACCATTTAATTCACTTTATTATTTTACTTTGATACCAAAATCATCCTCATTCAACATCACTTAAGTTATATTCCACCTCAAACATCATTTGTTTAACTTAACTTAAATTTCCACTTATAAACCCAATTCAGATTCCAATTCTAAATTAAATTCTATTTAACTTTCCTTTAGTTAATTTTCAAAACATATATTTATTGTACTAACCCAAATTCTTTATTCTTTACCAAAGCCAAATTTATTATTTCATATTATAAGTCCACAACTCGTTTCACTTATATTCAACAATTTCAATTCATAGTTCAAATTCATTTTTATTTACAACTCATATTTATAAATATATTCATATAGTTTCAATTCTTATATATAAGATTATTTCACAATTGTAAGCCACATTAATTATAATTCCATACTTAGTAATTCATTTGCTTATACAATTTATTCTTTTGATTAACTTATATATATTCTTACATTTTCAACAACCAAACAATCAATTTATATACACTTTAATAATTTCTGATAAATTATTTACTTTATATATATAGAATAAAATCAAGGTAAAATTATTTTATTTACCCAATCTAAAATGATACTATGTCGGTTTATCTCGTTTAAGAGTTTAGAAACCCTTATCGATGACAGTTAGCTAGACTGCATCGACCAGAATCTATAAACAATCAACCGATAAGTCAACACAATACAAAACAATTCCATATTCACTAACAAATACGTGCTCAAATCTATTATTACACTCACACTCATTCTACAGTACTACTGACTCTATCTCTAATGAGTTATTCTCAACAGAGCCAAGGTTGTCGCTTAACCATATGCTCTGATACCAAATGTCACGGAACGATTTTCGACTCACGAAAGTCGACATTAATACGTCCACTGTATCAACTGCCAAACAGTAGAAGGCCGAAAAACCGAACCGTTAGGGTTAAAGAAGAGGTAGAAGATAGAAGAAAGAAAGAAAAAAGGAGAAAACAGAAACAATAACAGAATCTCACAATCGCAGCGGAACAACATATAATTGATAAATGAGTATCTTTAAAGCAAAGAACTATATCAGTTATTACATTACATCACATTACATTACATTATCAGAGTTTACAACAACAAACAGCGGAAAAGAAATACTATATACTAGTTGATACGCCAAGCCATCCAGCTTGCTCGTGATCTCCACAGCATCTCCTAAATTCCAGAATGACCTGATAACCTAACTCTAGACTGCCCGTGCGGAAAATGATGGGCACCCAGAGTTTAGGAAGAGAACAATAAACTCTAGATCAGGCATGGGACTGGTTTGAGAGCTTAAACCTTTTATACCTTTAAAAAAAACGAAGAAATATTTTTTTAAATAGATTAGCAATGCTTTTGGAAAATGTAACTACCATAAGGCCTTCCGCACACACACACAATGCAAACGCAGAATCGGAGGAGATTTCTCCTTATGATAGTGAAACATGCTTGATACGCAAATTTCTTTGATATTATTACTGTAAGTGCAAAGTGTAGGAAAACATTTCGAAAGTATAATATAAATCTTAGCCAACATACGACCATTATTGTATGCCTACTATAGCTACCATGTTCAATAGCAGGTTACCGCCACATTCCATGGCAGGTTATACAACTAAAACCGTACAGGGCTCGTATTGTTTCTTTGGATTTCCAACAAATGGTCAGGCCAAGGAACTTCCCATTGCCACATGGGTACGCCTCTGGAAAGACACCCCGAGAACCTAACCGGATCTCTGCCAACACAAGGTCAGGTTACCCCTAGCTGGGTAACTACTGACACGAGTACGCCATCCCCCGGTCGTAATCGACCTAAATCCTGGGATTCACCAACAACCACAAAGAAATAAATTTTGCAGCAACCACAAAGGTTAAGTATCAGGGCTCCATACCATAATACCACCTCTATCCAAAAGGAAATGTACATAACCCATGGGGGCGCTGTCCCCAAATAACCTTGCTGCATTCTTCCTGCTTTGACCATTTCCGGGGTGTGAGGTCTACGAAGTCTCGTCCACAAAGCTACGTTTTTTTCATAAAAGCCACGCTTTGATCAACAAATGATCAGCAGGACTCAGCATGCCACGTTACCAAATTGGGAATATATCACTAGTAACCATCAACTACATAACCTCCGAGCCCTTACGTCTCAAAGAAGGGTGTTAAGCTAAAAGAATAAATTCTCTGCCACCAACAGAAATATATTTGATAGAAAGCGGCTTTACATCTCAAATTGTAATGTCAGACACACATCCATACAAGTCCTTTCCGGGTTCGAACGGAACCGAAGGCACTTCCAAAAGAAGCCCTTGCGAATCCGGATATTCACTAATCACGTCCGGAATTCCCATCATAAAGGGTGATAATATCTCTATATCGAAGAACAGCCGATGCAGAGTCATTCGACGGTAATCCTTCCGTTTTCGAAAATATCCGGTCTTCAAATGCTATCCATTACGACATATCACTATTCGGAATGGGATTTATTACCCAAAGGTCTTCTCCCGGCTAAACCGAATAACGAGCGCTTATTTTTAAAATAAGTGTAGCATTCAAATTCAAGCAATCACAACAAATACCCATCTAAAGGTAAATATTGATAGTCGGTTATTTAACTATCAATAGATACGCACAACATCACCAGATTTCCAAATAATTTCCCAAATTATTTATTTTCCAAAAATATCTTTACAAGACGTATTTTTCCACACTTCAACCATTTGAAAACAAATTCCAAATCACTTTAGAAATTCCATGGTGAATTTAAATTTCCAAATATCCATTGATATATGATTTTCAAATCGATTTCAATTATTCACTTTCAATTTATCTTTAAAAGATATAATCTCAAAACATTTGACTCCATATTGGAAAACATTTCCATACTTATTTAATAATAAGTAATTCACAAATCTATTTATTTTCAACATTTGGAAAATATCCAATATACTTAAATCACAATTAAGTATATATTTTATTCTTTAAGGAACATATTCTCTTAAACACATTTATTTGAGTCAAAACGAATGTTGCGTAAAACATCGTTACGACAACCCAAAATCACTAGTATAGGGATTCAAAATTTAGATAGATATATAAATTCCAATACTATATAAAACATTTCCTTTCGAAAATCATTTACTATAACAACTATGTTATAGTCCATCTTTTCCTTATTTCTCGAAAACGTCTATTTCAACAATGAATGTTGAAATCTATGGTTTCGATCCTTAACACATATTAAAACAACTTCAAATCGTTTCAATTCTATTTAAAAGATCACTTCCTAAAACATTTCTTCAATATATTATTCACTATCCAAAATGGTGAATATAAATCGTTTACCAAATTCAACATTTCTACATATTTAATTTAAAGGATTATCCACTGTCCAAAATCGTGAATATATCTCCTTTAATAAGCTATAATAATTAACTTATCAAAATAAGTCGATTTTGGATTTATAAAACAATATTTATAAATTCCATTTATATCTTATAACAACTTCAACTTATAAAAAATCATTTATTAACAAGTTCTATTTATATCTCATTTAAATACCAAAATCCAATTTATAAGTTAATTACTTATAAATCTTTTATTTTACAAAATCTATTCATTTTATAACTTCACAATTTATAAATTCATACATTTCATTCACTTATGAAATCTATTTATACTTCTTTTTAACAATTAAAAAAACTCGTTTTATAATTCCAATATGTTAATTCATAAATATCAATTTTATAAATCTTTTATATAAATTTTTTATAATAATTCAGAAATCCCAATTTAAACCATTTTACAAATAAATCAACTACTTATTTCAAAAATCACATTTCGGTTATATTTCGCAAAAACCATAATTTTTATAACATAAAAATTATAACGTTTATTTATTTAAAATGAATCAATTCCCAAATTCAAAAAAAATGTATGTAACGACCCGTTAAATTAATAATGTTTAATGAATTGAATTTAATAGAATTGCTAATCTAATTTAGAAGGAAATATAAGTCTTAAGATTTTTATTTGAGTAAATATAGGAATTGATGTGGTGATTATAATTTAATGTTAACAATTAAATATTTATGTGGCATAGATTGGATTAATGTAAATTGGTGGGTAGTTATTAGTTATAATTAGTTGATTTAAAAGGTATTAATGAAATGATAGCTGAATCGGATTGCCAATATATAAACATTAGAAAATTTATTAGGTGGACTAAATTTGTTAAAGTTCATAAGTTGTATAATTCAATTTAGTAGAAACTCTAAATTTATAAACGGAGAATTAAATAAACGCTAAATATGTAAATGGTGACTGAAGACCTAGTTATAGGAATTGGAATATAATCCAATTTGGATTAGGTATAAAAAGGATTTGATTTATATGAAAGTTATTTTTCACAGTATTGAATAAAAATTTGGAATCCAATTATAATTGATGATAATAACGTTAGTATTAGTAATAAATAGATTTCAACGCAGTAACCAAATGAATGGAATAAAAAAAAAAAGAGTATATATTGCATAGAAATGGAATGTAGATTGTCACATTTGGTTGGAGTAAATTTTAGAAACATAAATGTTGAATCAGTAAATATTAGTAAAAATATTACCTAGAATAAATTCCATTTAATATAAGAATTCAAAAGTGGAAGATTTACATTTGGATTGGAAAATGGATAGTTACTAATTAAAAGTGACCATTGAATAAATTTATGCAAACGTGAAATAATGTAAATAGATGGGGATCAACTTTTATTTATGTGGTTAATGGAATTTAATTTCTATAGTATGATAATCGCAATTAATGGAAGTTGGAATAGCTAATTTATATGTTAGTTGGAATTTAGCTAGAATATGTAGATAGTGGATGATAGTAAAATTAAATGGATATAAAGATTTCAATTATACATTGAAATTCATACTCGCCATAAAAGGTTAATTGAGACCAAAGAAGTTAATATAGGAATCAAGCCTTATTTATTAATCTGGATTTATTGCAATAGTTAATTTCATAAAATAAAGGTAAAGCTAATTCAAATTTAACTGGACCATTGTTGGTATAACTTTAGAAGCAAGATTTATTTAAGATTTGAGTATTTAATTCAACAAGTGGTATTTACGACAAATAAAATAGAATTGAACGTAAAATATTACGTTATTAGATTGAAATGGAATTTGTAAACATTGAGTGAAATCTTAAACTAATGTTAGTATTCGTCGTATTTACAACAATAACTTTGAATAATAGAAAGGAAGTGAATATAATAAATTAATCAAATTTATAGTGTTGAATTCGATTGGATTGGAATTAATAAATAGTTAAGAAAAATAAGGGTTATTAATAATTTGGAATTTAATTATGGTAAAAGTTTATTTGCAATCATGAGTTGGAATAGAAATCAAATCTATTTATCTAATTGGATTTCGTTGAGAGTATAAGAATATAAGCTTTAATAATTGAGTTTTAGAATATAATTTATAATTTCCAAATAATTATAAAAATGCAGAAATTAACACTGCAAATTGATATGTTTATAGATTTTAATTCACATCCAAGCTGCTAAATCAATTGGAATTGATTGAATTATATAAGTAATAAGATTTGGCCAATATTAGAAGTTGAAAATTAGAATTGGATTTTTATGATTTATTTAATTGATTTAATAAACATTAAAAATAGCCATTTTTGTCACGGACTCGGATTTCGACGAAACTAGTTTCATCGGATCCGTATCGGTGAATTATTATAGGGTTTCAAATTTCGTATCGATCGGACTTGTCGTTTGATCGTACGGACGCGAAACGCCTTGAAATCAATTTATTAAGAATCAATTTGAAATCAATTTGGAAATCTTGTTTTCAGCATAACTTCTTCATACGATCAAATTTGGACGTGAAACTTCTTCCATCGTGTTCAGAATATTTTAAATTACCTATTTTGATATATGGGTTTACCAAATTTCGCTCCGGAGTCGAATCGGGCTTTTCGGGCCATATATCGGTTAGCGCGTACTTCTATCTTATCCGATCCATCCTATTTCAACTTTGTCTATAAATATATCGCTATAAACCCTAATTCCCTTCATTTTCATTTGACCATACGTATATCTCAACTCCTTCTCCTCTCCAATGGCAGACAATAATTTCAGATCCAATTTCAGTTCAAAACCAAAAGTCAAAATCCAAACTCTACAGAAAATTACCAAAAAATTTTATGGCGTAGTGTTCATCAATACGAATCTACGTCTGTTGTTCGTTTTTCAAGATGGGGTCCGGATTCACCAGAAATCGCAGTCAAAATCAGAAATTCGTAACCCATGTGGCGAATTGGGCGTTTTCAATTTTGGCATCAATCGACGAAATTGGCTTCTGGGTATGGTAGATCTCGTTATGGGCTTCGCGATGGTGTAGGTCGCTTGGCCTAAATGGGTTTGTGGTGGTCGGAATGTTCGATTTAAGGTCTGAAACCCTAGGAATTGCGCGGCCTCAGGCCGAGGACAGAGGAAGGCGAGGCGGTCCCAATGGAGGAGGTGGCCTGAGCTATCGTGGCCGGAGGTGGTTGTTGTTGGTGGTCAAAGGGGTCGGGTTCATGAAGGGGGTGGGTTCAAATTTGCGTGAGGGGCTGGAAGGACATCACGTACAGGAGAAGAGAGGGCTTGCGTGGCGCGTTCCTATTGGTCCGTGTTTTAACTTAATTGTTGGTTATTTATTTTAATTTCAAATGTTATAACATCAATAACTTTCACATACGATATCCAATTCACACGCGGTTTCCTCCGCTAGGTTCGTATTGAAATTCCGGACGCTTTGACGCTGGTTTGGACAGATTTGGAGACCGTCGAATTTTTGGGTTTAAATCGAATTTAAATTCGATTTAAATTCAAAAGGTGAGTGTTTTAACCCACTCACAATTACTAGAAGCTTTTATGTTTGTTAAATAAATTTTAGAAATGAATAGAAATTTATTTATGAGCTTTTGGCATGTTATTTCATCCATATCTGTTGAATTGCATTTATTGAATTTAGCTATTAATTAAATTGATTAATTGCGTATTAATTTGCTGTTAGGAATTTTGTTTGCATATGAAATGCTAGTTAACAGTTATATGAATTATCTCTAAATATAAATGGTTAGATTAATAGTTGACATTTAATTTGAATAAACTGACAGTTATTACCCGTTGCATATTATCGAACTAATATTGTTATTGATTGATATGGGTTGATAGTGATTGATATTGATTGATGGTTGAAATTGGGTGATGGATGTGTTGTTGAATGGATGACTTATGTGGATATCATTAACTGCCAGTTAGCATGCATTTTACATTTTCGGGATTGTGGTTTGAAATGATAAAACCGCAAAGTTTTATTTTTAAATTGCGGATTGAAATGATAAATATCCGTATCACTTGACCATAGGATAGAAAATTATATACAGGCACCGCGGTCTATATATAACTATTTTAATGTGATTTCTATGGTTTGGATTGAATACGGTTTATAAATCTTAAATTTTATATTGTATAAATATTTTATTCCATATTTATATACCTATGAAGTTAAAATTTAGGAATTTAAAAGGTGGATAAATTTCTTTATTGAAATGGAAGAAATTTAGAAAATGGAGTTGGTAAATTTATATCCTATGTTTAAATGTAAAGTTGGAAATTTTAAGATATGATATTTGAAATTGGATTTTCCCAAAATAAATAGAAATGGATATTCTAGTAAAATTTTGAATTGGAAAATTTATATATATATTTTACTAGAAATTGAAGTTTTATTAATTATGGATTTTATGTGAATGGTCAAGATTAATTAATAGAATATTGATTTTGAAAGGATAAAAATCCAACTTTAGTTGAAATATTAATGATCAAAAATGGATATAAATATATATAAAATTGAAATAGTTTTGGGACTTGAGGTAATATTTTGGATTTTGGTTTAACTTTAAAAGAAGAAATATTTGGAAAGCCGTGTAATTTATTTCTTTATAAAGCAACAGTAAAGTTAAACCTTTTTAATTCGCATACCGTTGAATATCCAAACCATTTGAGTTTAAAAGTTATGGTTTGAAATTATGGATTTCCAAAAATATTAAGCTTTGAAAATATTCGATTTTCAGATATTATGAAGCTAAAGCCTTTTAATTTTTGGAAAGGAATTATATTTGGAATAAGTGGTAAAATATGGTTTTGGGTTTTGGAATGATATCGTAATATTATGGTTTTGAAATGGATTATATTCTGGTTTTAAAGTATAAACTGTTTTAAATAACCGCGGTGTTATAATAACGATGGGTTGGCAAAGAGACCGGGATCGGATATGGACATACTCTCTGTCGATACCGAAAACCACTTTGACTAACCGTGTACGCGGTGGAGATTCCAGAATGAAGTAGGTTGGTGGCGACGATTCCTGTAAGGTAAATACGTGGACCCGACTCCCGTGAGTTGGCATAAGGTGGCTAAAACAGGAGCGATCGACGGGTTAATGAGGTCATTCCTCTGATCGGACACTCCTCTTCGATATTATACTATGACTTTGGATTGATTCAGTGGCCACTTCTATTTTTTTTGATTTGGGGAGTTGTTTCGAGGTGGGCGGTTGCTGCGGCTTCGCGTTACCATCGGCCCGGAAGCGTAATTGGTATATCTACCCTGGCATTGCCTAGTTGTGCCGTGTCACCTACCCTATCGCGCCTTGTACGAGTTTGGTTTTCTCCCGTAGCCCGTGTGGTATCCTCTAGTGGCTTCCCGATCAGGAGGGACTATGATATTGGACGGACTACTGGGACTATTATGTGTTAAGGGCTATATGGGTAACCCCTTAACGCTATTAAAAAGTAAGTTTATTTTATAAATAGACACTATTATAATAACGCAATATACTACATAGTAAATAGTTTAACGGATCCTTAGGAGATGTAAATCCCGAGCATCTCTTGAGTTACTGTACTCATATTTATTTCTGTTTATTTAACTCACATAAGATATTCTAGTCTGACTCGAGTGTTTTTGTCTTTTCAAATTCGCTCGGGTCAGTCCGAGCGTTTCAGGATAGCAGATTTTAGCTTTGGAGGACGAAGACGAAGAATCAGTATTATTTTATATATAGTATTGCACCACACTCTTTATATTCCGCTGCATTGCTTGTATTGGTATGTGTAACTCTGATAT
Source organism: Allium cepa (assembly GCA_030765085.1). Lineage (NCBI taxonomy): Eukaryota > Viridiplantae > Streptophyta > Magnoliopsida > Asparagales > Amaryllidaceae > Allium > Allium cepa. The sequence goes on from CM060930.1 coordinate 60,003,757, forward strand.
TTATTGTAAAAGAAGAATCAAGCTTTTGTAAACTGTTTATGAACTGTATATTTGTTATTATATTTTATCCTTCCGCTGTGAGATTCTGTTTTTGTTTTTATTTCTTCTCTGCTTTTTCTTATTTACCCCATAACAATCCGCCCTTGCGTATGCTTTGAATTGGCACGTGTGTCGGTTTAAAGTGTGCAAAAAGGCGGGATGTTACAGTTGGTATCAGAGCTTTGGTTTAGCGATAAACCTTGGCTTTGTGGGGTTTGACTCTTTGTTAATAGGGTAGAAATATCCTATGGGAGTCACTGAGTGTACATATATGAGAGAGCGTACTTGTTAGTATTAATAAAAGGGTTTTAATATTGTGTTAATCTGTTCCGCTTTGTATTTATAAATTCTGGTTGATGCATGGGACGCTATGTCATCAATAGGGATTTCTAAACACTTAATAGGACAGACTGACATAATATTTGTTTTTAATATAGGTGAATGAAATAATTTTGCCTATTATATTTTCTATATATAAAATATTTTATAAAGATATATATATATATATTTGGTTGCTATAGATTGGATGTTAGGCAATAAACATATTTATAATAATTGAAGCTAAGTGAAATTATAATAAACCAAATTGGAGATTTTAGAACTTAAGTCCGGGATTTTTGAAATGTGCTTTCAAAGAATTTATGAAAAGTAATGATTTGGTTTATAAGGAATTTCTTATATAAAAAGTATAATTTGGAAGTATGATAATATTGTCATATATATATTTTCCGATATGAATATTCCATTTTAAATTCGGGAAATTTGTTTTAAAAGAAGATTTTGGAGAAATAAATTTTGTACTTTTCTCTCCGTCGCTGGAAAATAAATTCGGTGATGACGGCCGCATCATCGACTTTCATTTTCGAGTTTCAAAGGGGGAAAGGCCACTGTAGTAAATTCTACTGCAGATTTATTTTGAAATTTTCTAAAATTTTTCTTTTATTGTTCTAAATATAATTAGAGATATTGAGTTGTAAGAACTTATTTATCTATTATTTTGAAATATTTGAAATTTAACCCGGTATTTAATTCTTAAATTTCCATTAATTAATTGTTTAAATTATTTTAGTTGAATAAAAAGATAAGTAATTAATAAGTTGAAACCTCTAATTTAAGTAAGAGAATTAATGCAATATTATAAAGAGAAATTGGAAATTTTTAACATATGAGATAAAAGAGTAATATGGATAAACATTAAATTTAATTAAAGAATGGAGATTTAACTTGTATAAGTTCAATTGCATTTCTTTAACATAAATAACTTACCCAAATATAAAAGTTGAAATGTTAAATCAGAAACTAGAATTGAATGTTTTACAAGTAGGAATTTAGGAAAATGAAGTATTCAATAAACTACTGTTATAATAAGAATTTAATGGTATAAACTTAGGTTATAATTGAAATTTTATGGAAAATAAAGTTGAGAATTATTAATAGATGATATGAACCTGAGTATATAACATGAAATTCAAAATAAGAATTTATTATATGATTATTCACTTAAGTATGTTTTAATCTCCCCTATTCCAATATAATGGAAAGTAGGAAAAATTGAAATGTCTACAATTAATAGTTAATGGATAAATAAAAAACTTCCACTTATAAGAATGAATGTTAGCAGATTAAGAATTTAAGGGAAACCTTACAAGAGAAGATATTCAAAATATTTGTTGTTATTAATGAGAATTTATTTTATAGACTTAAGTAATAAAAGGAAACTTAAGTAATAAAAAGGAAATACAAATATAATGAATTTGGTGATAATTGGAAAATAAAACTTGTAAGAAATAAAGAAATCCCTCCATAAATAAAGGGAAGAAAATCAAAACACTGAATTATGAAATGAATGTATAATCAGCTATTTTGGTGTTGGTTTGAATTGTTTGATGTATGATTGTTGGGTAAGGAATGGTGGAGTTGTTGGATGAACAAATAATCTATCTTTGTTCCATCTAAGGCTGTTGAGCAACGGATGCACTTGATAGTTATTCTTCATTCGTACAACTTCAGAATTTGAGCCGAACAACTAATTATTTGTTTGATTTAATGATTGTTTGTTGTGGTGTGTGCTGTTTGCTAAAATCTATGGTTGTTGCATTTGATTGGATATGAATGATTGAATCCACCAAAACATTCACTGTAAAATAAATATTTACCTTTTAGATTTTTTAAGTGAATACAGGTGTTGGAAGCCACTGCTACTGCTTTGGTTCCACAAAAATATAAGCGTATATTGCCCGACAAATAGGTACGTTCCCGGATTACGTAAAGCGCTATTTTATATATTTTCCCATGTTGGGATATTTTATTTTGGATATATATGTAATATATTTGTATATTTGGATATTATATTTTCTCCAGAGTCCCTCCGTACAAAGGAGACTCTGCCGAAATTTTTCGTAAATTTTGGACTTAGAATTTTGTTGAGAATATTTTTCCAACTTTAATAATTCAAGTATTAAAGGATATAATAATTATAAACCAGTGTATTTCATTTAAGGAAATTAATCCAGTAAAATATAAGTTAATATTTGAAGTAAAATGCACTGTTATTCTTCCTCCTCCCTTCTTTCCTTTTCGGGGACGAAAAGTTTTGAGTGGGGGAGATTGTAACGACCCGTTAAATTAATAATGTTTAATGAATTGAATTTAATAGAATTGCTAATCTAATTTAGAAGGAAATATAAGTCTTAAGATTTTTATTTGAGTAAATATAGGAATTGATGTGGTGATTATAATTTAATGTTAACAATTAAATATTTATGTGGCATAGATTGGATTAATGTAAATTGGTGGGTAGTTATTAGTTATAATTAGTTGATTTAAAAGGTATTAATGAAATGATAGCTGAATCGGATTGCCAATATATAAACATTAGAAAATTTATTAGGTGGACTAAATTTGTTAAAGTTCATAAGTTGTATAATTCAATTTAGTAGAAACTCTAAATTTATAAACGGAGAATTAAATAAACGCTAAATATGTAAATGGTGACTGAAGACCTAGTTATAGGAATTGGAATATAATCCAATTTGGATTAGGTATAAAAAGGATTTGATTTATATGAAAGTTATTTTTCACAGTATTGAATAAAAATTTGGAATCCAATTATAATTGATGATAATAACGTTAGTATTAGTAATAAATAGATTTCAACGCAGTAACCAAATGAATGGAATAAAAAAAAAAGAGTATATATTGCATAGAAATGGAATGTAGATTGTCACATTTGGTTGGAGTAAATTTTAGAAACATAAATGTTGAATCAGTAAATATTAGTAAAAATATTACCTAGAATAAATTCCATTTAATATAAGAATTCAAAAGTGGAAGATTTACATTTGGATTGGAAAATGGATAGTTACTAATTAAAAGTGACCATTGAATAAATTTATGCAAACGTGAAATAATGTAAATAGATGGGGATCAACTTTTATTTATGTGGTTAATGGAATTTAATTTCTATAGTATGATAATCGCAATTAATGGAAGTTGGAATAGCTAATTTATATGTTAGTTGGAATTTAGCTAGAATATGTAGATAGTGGATGATAGTAAAATTAAATGGATATAAAGATTTCAATTATACATTGAAATTCATACTCGCCATAAAAGGTTAATTGAGACCAAAGAAGTTAATATAGGAATCAAGCCTTATTTATTAATCTGGATTTATTGCAATAGTTAATTTCATAAAATAAAGGTAAAGCTAATTCAAATTTAACTGGACCATTGTTGGTATAACTTTAGAAGCAAGATTTATTTAAGATTTGAGTATTTAATTCAACAAGTGGTATTTACGACAAATAAAATAGAATTGAACGTAAAATATTACGTTATTAGATTGAAATGGAATTTGTAAACATTGAGTGAAATCTTAAACTAATGTTAGTATTCGTCGTATTTACAACAATAACTTTGAATAATAGAAAGGAAGTGAATATAATAAATTAATCAAATTTATAGTGTTGAATTCGATTGGATTGGAATTAATAAATAGTTAAGAAAAATAAGGGTTATTAATAATTTGGAATTTAATTATGGTAAAAGTTTATTTGCAATCATGAGTTGGAATAGAAATCAAATCTATTTATCTAATTGGATTTCGTTGAGAGTATAAGAATATAAGCTTTAATAATTGAGTTTTAGAATATAATTTATAATTTCCAAATAATTATAAAAATGCAGAAATTAACACTGCAAATTGATATGTTTATAGATTTTAATTCACATCCAAGCTGCTAAATCAATTGGAATTGATTGAATTATATAAGTAATAAGATTTGGCCAATATTAGAAGTTGAAAATTAGAATTGGATTTTTATGATTTATTTAATTGATTTAATAAACATTAAAAATAGCCATTTTTGTCACGGACTCGGATTTCGACGAAACTAGTTTCATCGGATCCGTATCGGTGAATTATTATAGGGTTTCAAATTTCGTATCGATCGGACTTGTCGTTTGATCGTACGGACGCGAAACGCCTTGAAATCAATTTATTAAGAATCAATTTGAAATCAATTTGGAAATCTTGTTTTCAGCATAACTTCTTCATACGATCAAATTTGGACGTGAAACTTCTTCCATCGTGTTCAGAATATTTTAAATTACCTATTTTGATATATGGGTTTACCAAATTTCGCTCCGGAGTCGAATCGGGCTTTTCGGGCCATATATCGGTTAGCGCGTACTTCTATCTTATCCGATCCATCCTATTTCAACTTTGTCTATAAATATATCGCTATAAACCCTAATTCCCTTCATTTTCATTTGACCATACGTATATCTCAACTCCTTCTCCTCTCCAATGGCAGACAATAATTTCAGATCCAATTTCAGTTCAAAACCAAAAGTCAAAATCCAAACTCTACAGAAAATTACCAAAAAATTTTATGGCGTAGTGTTCATCAATACGAATCTACGTCTGTTGTTCGTTTTTCAAGATGGGGTCCGGATTCACCAGAAATCGCAGTCAAAATCAGAAATTCGTAACCCATGTGGCGAATTGGGCGTTTTCAATTTTGGCATCAATCGACGAAATTGGCTTCTGGGTATGGTAGATCTCGTTATGGGCTTCGCGATGGTGTAGGTCGCTTGGCCTAAATGGGTTTGTGGTGGTCGGAATGTTCGATTTAAGGTCTGAAACCCTAGGAATTGCGCGGCCTCAGGCCGAGGACAGAGGAAGGCGAGGCGGTCCCAATGGAGGAGGTGGCCTGAGCTATCGTGGCCGGAGGTGGTTGTTGTTGGTGGTCAAAGGGGTCGGGTTCATGAAGGGGGTGGGTTCAAATTTGCGTGAGGGGCTGGAAGGACATCACGTACAGGAGAAGAGAGGGCTTGCGTGGCGCGTTCCTATTGGTCCGTGTTTTAACTTAATTGTTGGTTATTTATTTTAATTTCAAATGTTATAACATCAATAACTTTCACATACGATATCCAATTCACACGCGGTTTCCTCCGCTAGGTTCGTATTGAAATTCCGGACGCTTTGACGCTGGTTTGGACAGATTTGGAGACCGTCGAATTTTTGGGTTTAAATCGAATTTAAATTCGATTTAAATTCAAAAGGTGAGTGTTTTAACCCACTCACAATTACTAGAAGCTTTTATGTTTGTTAAATAAATTTTAGAAATGAATAGAAATTTATTTATGAGCTTTTGGCATGTTATTTCATCCATATCTGTTGAATTGCATTTATTGAATTTAGCTATTAATTAAATTGATTAATTGCGTATTAATTTGCTGTTAGGAATTTTGTTTGCATATGAAATGCTAGTTAACAGTTATATGAATTATCTCTAAATATAAATGGTTAGATTAATAGTTGACATTTAATTTGAATAAACTGACAGTTATTACCCGTTGCATATTATCGAACTAATATTGTTATTGATTGATATGGGTTGATAGTGATTGATATTGATTGATGGTTGAAATTGGGTGATGGATGTGTTGTTGAATGGATGACTTATGTGGATATCATTAACTGCCAGTTAGCATGCATTTTACATTTTCGGGATTGTGGTTTGAAATGATAAAACCGCAAAGTTTTATTTTTAAATTGCGGATTGAAATGATAAATATCCGTATCACTTGACCATAGGATAGAAAATTATATACAGGCACCGCGGTCTATATATAACTATTTTAATGTGATTTCTATGGTTTGGATTGAATACGGTTTATAAATCTTAAATTTTATATTGTATAAATATTTTATTCCATATTTATATACCTATGAAGTTAAAATTTAGGAATTTAAAAGGTGGATAAATTTCTTTATTGAAATGGAAGAAATTTAGAAAATGGAGTTGGTAAATTTATATCCTATGTTTAAATGTAAAGTTGGAAATTTTAAGATATGATATTTGAAATTGGATTTTCCCAAAATAAATAGAAATGGATATTCTAGTAAAATTTTGAATTGGAAAATTTATATATATATTTTACTAGAAATTGAAGTTTTATTAATTATGGATTTTATGTGAATGGTCAAGATTAATTAATAGAATATTGATTTTGAAAGGATAAAAATCCAACTTTAGTTGAAATATTAATGATCAAAAATGGATATAAATATATATAAAATTGAAATAGTTTTGGGACTTGAGGTAATATTTTGGATTTTGGTTTAACTTTAAAAGAAGAAATATTTGGAAAGCCGTGTAATTTATTTCTTTATAAAGCAACAGTAAAGTTAAACCTTTTTAATTCGCATACCGTTGAATATCCAAACCATTTGAGTTTAAAAGTTATGGTTTGAAATTATGGATTTCCAAAAATATTAAGCTTTGAAAATATTCGATTTTCAGATATTATGAAGCTAAAGCCTTTTAATTTTTGGAAAGGAATTATATTTGGAATAAGTGGTAAAATATGGTTTTGGGTTTTGGAATGATATCGTAATATTATGGTTTTGAAATGGATTATATTCTGGTTTTAAAGTATAAACTGTTTTAAATAACCGCGGTGTTATAATAACGATGGGTTGGCAAAGAGACCGGGATCGGATATGGACATACTCTCTGTCGATACCGAAAACCACTTTGACTAACCGTGTACGCGGTGGAGATTCCAGAATGAAGTAGGTTGGTGGCGACGATTCCTGTAAGGTAAATACGTGGACCCGACTCCCGTGAGTTGGCATAAGGTGGCTAAAACAGGAGCGATCGACGGGTTAATGAGGTCATTCCTCTGATCGGACACTCCTCTTCGATATTATACTATGACTTTGGATTGATTCAGTGGCCACTTCTATTTTTTTTGATTTGGGGAGTTGTTTCGAGGTGGGCGGTTGCTGCGGCTTCGCGTTACCATCGGCCCGGAAGCGTAATTGGTATATCTACCCTGGCATTGCCTAGTTGTGCCGTGTCACCTACCCTATCGCGCCTTGTACGAGTTTGGTTTTCTCCCGTAGCCCGTGTGGTATCCTCTAGTGGCTTCCCGATCAGGAGGGACTATGATATTGGACGGACTACTGGGACTATTATGTGTTAAGGGCTATATGGGTAACCCCTTAACGCTATTAAAAAGTAAGTTTATTTTATAAATAGACACTATTATAATAACGCAATATACTACATAGTAAATAGTTTAACGGATCCTTAGGAGATGTAAATCCCGAGCATCTCTTGAGTTACTGTACTCATATTTATTTCTGTTTATTTAACTCACATAAGATATTCTAGTCTGACTCGAGTGTTTTTGTCTTTTCAAATTCGCTCGGGTCAGTCCGAGCGTTTCAGGATAGCAGATTTTAGCTTTGGAGGACGAAGACGAAGAATCAGTATTATTTTATATATAGTATTGCACCACACTCTTTATATTCCGCTGCATTGCTTGTATTGGTATGTGTAACTCTGATATTTATTGTAAAAGAAGAATCAAGCTTTTGTAAACTGTTTATGAACTGTATATTTGTTATTATATTTTATCCTTCCGCTGTGAGATTCTGTTTTTGTTTTTATTTCTTCTCTGCTTTTTCTTATTTACCCCATAACAATCCGCCCTTGCGTATGCTTTGAATTGGCACGTGTGTCGGTTTAAAGTGTGCAAAAAGGCGGGATGTTACAATGTATACCTTCAAAAATCACTTGAAAATCCTATTAAATTCGAAATCGTTACTTTAACATTTTTAAAACTCCAAAAATAGGCCCAATGCTGCAACAGCACCAATACATCAACCACGGCATCCAAACATCATATATCACATGATAACAGAATATATCACAATATCTGTAAATAAATCAATAAGGGTGAGGGATCCAGTTGGATCCCTCCAACCTGTTTCCCTGCATCCACAGATGTTAGCACAGTACCAATCCCGTTTCAATATGGGATACCGTGGTACATGGGTTTATATAAAATATTATCCACTATTATGCGATGCAATAGGGTCTCATCCGCTATATAACGTGGGAAAATCAACTCCAAGTACATATATAATACCAATTCCACTTCAAGGTGGAATATCGTGGTATATGTGTTTAATAAATAACCTCCGCTTAATATGCGGCGTATAGGGTCTATTTCAATACAATAGATAATATTTTATCATTCAATCACACAGTCAAGCAATTTTAAATCTAACTATTTAAAATTTAAATCGAAACAATTCCGATTGAGTGAGAAGTTCTCACCTTGCTTTCAATAACAGTCGAAGTGTTTTATTTCGAATAAATTAAACGCGCGTTTAATTTTACCTGAAATTTTCACTAGCTCCAATCAACTCCAATCTAGATCCATCACGTAGTATTCGTTAATACGAAGCCGACGCAATTCGTTTCGTCCAAAACGGACCTCCTATGAACAAGTTATGATGTTTCAAAGTATATACGAATTTTAATATAATTAAAATTACAGTTTTCTTTCAATTTTTTTTTAAAGCTCAGTAAAATCAGGGCTATTGATCCCATGCTTCTATCTTATCAGGCCGTCGAACGCATCTTCTTCCCCTACCCAGTTCTCACGTTCGAACCAAGACCCATAGCCGCCATTAGGGTCTGAATTTTCGTGACCAACTCGAGCCACCTGACGACGATCAGCCACCCCCATTAGAAAGCTCGTGCTCGCCTCAACCCTAGGCTGAAATATCAAGAAGCTTGGCCCCATATCTGCATAGGAATTCATGCACGAACGGTAGACCAACGCGGCATCCTAGCTTCGTCTCCTATCGACGAAAATCAATCTCCACCGTTGAGATTATAGAGCTCGATACGCTCTACACTATTGTAGTTGACAATTTTTGTTGATTGTTGATGGGTTTGAAGAATCTGAAGCGAGAAAATTATAAAATTTTGGCCATTGAAAAGATAGGGTGGCGGCTGAAGCTTGAACCCTAGGGTTCAATGCAAAATGAAATAATAAAGGGCCTTTTAAAGAAAATTCTCAAACACTATTCACCCGAAATTTTTCCGAACTCCAAAAGAACCATGCCACTTGGTGTTTGTAATGTTTTACCACCATTCCGAACACAATGAAATATGTATCAGGAGCCAATTCGATCGTATTTGGAAGATAGGTTTTTGAATCGACTATTTAAATTTAAAAATTCACTCAATTCGATTTCAGTGCGTTTTAGCTTTCCCCAGACAAACCGTAAATCCGATTAACACAAAATTTAAAACCATACAATAATTTAATAATACGGATCCAATGAAACTAGTTTCGTCGAAATCTGAGACTGTATGAAAAATGACTATTTTTACTCGTCAATTAAATATTAAAGTATTCAATTTCTGCAAATTAACTTTTAATTCGATTTTAAAAGTTCTTTAACATCATCCAAACTCCAATATGATTTAATACAACTTTACAAATCAATTTTAATCACACTAAACCCAATTTTAAATTATTTCTATAATTTCAAATATTAAATTATCCAATTAAATCTAGATATTCTAAATAAAATTTATTCGACTTACAAATTTTGCTTGTTACTATTTAAAAATAAATTAAATATAAAAATTTCAAATGACAGAAATTCTGGGTCGTTACAAGCAGATTGTTTCAATTAACGAGTCCGGAATTAACTGAAATAGTAGAAGTGTGGGTTCATAGTCCTCAATTCTGCTGAAGCGTTTAAATCGCTTCCTCATTCTTTTGAAAGCGCAAACTGTAAAATTTTGAATTTTTTTTTTATTTTAAAACGATTTGAAAACCCGTGATCAAAACAGCAACAACTATAGCAATTTCGACAAGGAAATTGCAATTCTCAAAACACCATAAAACGGATCTCAAAAATCAGCATTGCGGGATAACCACTTAAAAATTCACTTTAAAATTGACGGTTACTGAAGTCAAAGCGACAGTAATTTTTATACGTCAAAATCTCATCAAAACAATTCACATCAAAATATAATACCAGTGGCTTTTCATTCATTAAAATGTCAACAAAACACCATGCTTCAAAATTTAGCACTGGTGTAAAAATCTCGTTATAAAAATAACGGCAACAAAATACGTTTAAAACCAAACCCGGTTCAACGTAAAATTAATGAAGTAACGTGCAACTCATATTTGCATGCACACTACAAGATGAGAAAAGAAATCACTCGATAATATCTTCAAAGAAGATAATTTAAAACTGCAAATTCTCAACAAAATCACATAAATGCAATCGCTTCGGATCCTCAAATCGGATTCGAAATTTTCAAAGAAAATAAAAATAAACACATCTATGTAACAACACAATGAATTTTATTTTATTTTCATATTTTGATTTTTAAATCAAAAGAGTTATCAGCTGTACTCAGCGAAGACAGTCTCACTGTTTCCGCTACGCACTCTGATAAACAGAACACCAATTCAATCAATCATCAAAACACAATTTCACTTTTATTTTTAAATAAAGATATTCAAAAATTTCATCATGATTTCAAAACTTTAGTTTTGACTCAAAGCACAAATAAAAACATCAACAAATAGCTGTAACACATGTTCCATCTAAGTTATGCTATATATTGTGTCCATAAACCCCTCGCTCTGATACCAACTGTGACGCCACACCTCTATGCTTACAATAACAAAGAGTATTAAAGGAAATACAGTCTGTTATTATGAAGAATAAGGCTGGATAGGAGCGGCCATCCATAGTTAGGCCTTACACTAGTATTGATTATCTCGATAGGAGTGGTATATATTTTTCATCTCTGTTTATTTACTCCCATCGACATATTCAATTCCAATATAAAACGAACTACGATGGTCCATAATAGTTTAGGACAAGATATATAATAATAACACAGATAAGCTAAATACAGAACATGGATAATATCAAATCTTATATATATAACTGAAGTCAGTTACAATACATGTGGTATAATACATATGATACAACTATAACTGTAGACTCAGGAAGTCACATATACAAGTACATTATCGTGAATGATATACATGAATACATATCATCCTATAAAATGACAACGAATACTCCAAAAGATATGAAGAGACTTCATAGCTCAAGCAGCAACCCAAAGCTAGATATCAACAACCTGAAATAACTCGGTCTGACCCGAGTATTAAATTCAAAAGAAAATAATACACGGGTCAGTCTAATTCAAACTCAGTTATTAATGCACGAAAGCAATAATAATTAAATAATAAAATAGACGACAGTCACAATAAATCTCACCTATCTAATCCTTTAATAAGGAAATCGGATAACGGTAAATATAATGCATAACAGCATTAAACAACGAATCAGCAAGGTCAAATCACCAACAAAGATAAATAAAAGGATTATCAATGAAGATAATTTACAAAACAAGAGAATTTCCTAAACAGCAATTAACATCAAGTGGCCAAAGCAAAACTCAAGCCAGTGAAACAGCATAAATAAAAAAATCAAATTATCGATACGATAATTAGCAAACACATAATCTAATTATCTAGTAGATAATTAGATATCAAAAAATTATCAAATTCAACCAAATCAAAATACAATTTCAAAATATTGAATTGAACACACGAAACAATTCAAGCAATTGAAATATCAATCAAAATGTCAATTCTGTGTGGCTGCAGTACACGCTCACGTGCAATGCCTCGCCACTACAGTATATGATGTCATCACAACTCCAAATATTAACAGTAAATCAAAATTGCAGAGGTCAAGTCACGGCTATCATGACTCAACACAACTGGAAATAAATGAAACTACACAAAAGGAATGGCAATACGACATGACAAGAATGCACAGGCCACAAGCTAATCCAAAAATCAACAAAGTCACCGATGAATCAGAAATTACACCCCAAAGGCTAACAATTCAAGTCACGGCTACCATGACTCAAACATATACAAGACTGCACATTCAGGTCTGGGCACACAAGTACATGGTGCACAAATAAGTCCAAGCCAAGCAAGGCAAGGCAAGGACAAGTTCAGGCAGATGCACTCGTGCATATACTAACAATCATATTAGATCAGAATTGAAGTGCACAAGAACAACAAGATGCATGAACTAAACAATATAGGACAACAGCTGCAACACAATGCAACAGCAAATCAGGTACAACATAATGCGACATGTAGTCAAGCATCATCAAAGACCAGGCCCAAAAGACCCGATTCAATACCAAAGTAAAATAGGAAATGTGCATATATACACAAGCCTGGCAACATGAATATCAAAATGCAGACAAAATGAAGTCAGTGCCAACTATAAATGGCAGCAACTCAATCAAGTCATAGTTCAAACCAGGAGTGCAATATTACATAAAACGGTAGTGAGTCAGGTACAACAACATGAAGGTACCAGACCACAAAGGCAATCAAAATGGTCAGGCAATTTAAATCCAAAGCAATGCTCAGTGCACTCCATAAGTATGAATCAAACTCATATATATACTGCAATAGTACCAAGGGAAGAACATGAAAAGTGCACAGCCAGTATGCAACTACAAAACTGGGTCAAGCAAGTGCAACATCAAGTGATAAAAATGCACATGTATACAACATAAAGTATGAATGACCAGAATAATCATCATATAAAGCTGCATGAACAGGAGTGAAAACGGCTGTAACAAGAAGCATCAATCAAGTTACCAAAGCCAATGCTATCTGGAGTCATGGTCGAAGACACATGAACAAGCCATGTCCTACTGACCGGAGTCAAAGGAAATAAAGAACGACATCTACATATAAAGAAGTGATCCAACATATACAAAATTCAAAAGGTATCAGACTTAAAAAAGAGACAAGTACGTAAGGACTCCAAGTTTGTAAGTATTTCAAACATTTAAGCTCCAAACAGTACAAGGTTCGAACAATACCAAAGCCATGGAACAACAAAACAAAGCAAAAGCCGATGCCAACATAAAAATGCAACTCAAATCAAACTGTGTCAAATCAACACCGTGGAAAGTTTCAAGTTTGAACTAGTACAAATCAAATCCATATGTGAATGAACAAATCAACATCATCAACATCCATACGAAAACAGTGCTGTGATAACCAAGAAACAAGAAATCGAACCAAGTTAAAATAAAGTCAGAAATCACCAACGAAGAAACCAAATCGAACGCAAAGCATAGTATTGAATTAGATGTAAGGGTCACCCACCTTGCTTCGAAGGGCACGAATCCAAAGATCGAACAATCGGAATCGAAGTCGTGGCATCACGAAGATGATCGAAACCCTAATTTTTAATCAGAGAGGGACGAACGAAAGAATAACACGAGGCCGCCATTTTTATTTCTTTTCGTTTGCTTTGGCCTGGGGTTTGCCAAATGAAATAAGGAGGAATGAGTGCTTTAGATAAATATCATGACACCAAGTATATAGAAAACGTGGGCCAAGATTCGATTAAAAGCCCGCTTACACTTAACAATTTTAAAGAATTTCAACCGATTAAAAAGCCCAACAGCAATTAGCTAGCAGAATTTAATCGTCCAATGACGATAGTTAATCGGTGCAAAACCTCGGGTTGTTACATAACATCCCGCCCTTTCGTAAGCTTTAAATCAACGATAAACCACACGCGTCAGACTTAAACCATACAGAAGGGCGGATAGTTATGGGGTAAATAAGTAAAAGCAGAGAAAGAAAAAACAAAATAAAATCTAGCAGCGGAACGATAAAATATAATAATCAAATATACAATTCATGAAATTGTTTTACAAAACATTTATTTTATACTTATACAATACATATCAGAGTTGCACATACCAACGAATAATAATCAAAGCAGCGGAATACAGTATGTAGTGGAACAATATAATATATAATAATAATAATGAAATCTTCGTCTTCATCCTCCAGAAATAAAGCCTTCAATCCTGAAATGCTCGGACTGACCCGAGCGAATTGAAAAGGCGAAACACTCGAGTCAGAACTAAAAGATCTTATGTAAGTTAAATCAACTGAAATAAATATGAGTGTGACGGCGTCAGAGAAGTTTACGGGATTTCACATCTCCTATCCAGTGTCTAACGTGAGTGCAGTAAATCAAAGGATGCTCGGGATTCACATCTCCTAAGGATCCGTTAAACTATTTACTATGTAGTAATATTTCGCTATTATAATAGTGTTTATTAGTAAAATAAACTTACTTCTAAATAGCATTAAGGCTTTACATTTTCCACCTTAACACGTAATAATGCCAATAGTCTATACAGTACCGTAATACCGTAATACCTCCTGATCGAGAGGCTACCATAGGATACTCCATAGGTATGACACAAATAGAAACGCATACAAGGCGTGATAGGGTAGGTGATATGGCACAACTAGGCAATGCCAGGGTAGATATACCAATTACGCTTCCGGGCCGGTGGTAACGCGTGACGCGCAGCTACCGCCCACCTCGAGCCACACCCTCAAATAAAAAAATCAAAAATGGCCACCGAATCAATCCAAAAGTCAAACTATAATATCGAAGGGAAGTGTCCGATCAAAGGTACTACCTCATTAGCCCGTCAATCGCTCCTATTTTAGCCACCTTATGCCAACTTACGGGAGTTGGGTCCACGTATTTACCTCAAAGGAAACGCCTCCACCATCCTACTTCATTCTGGAATCTCCACCGCGTACACGGTTGTTAAAATGGTTTTCGGAGTTGGCAGAGAGTATGACAACTTCCGATCCCGGTCTCTTTAACAACCAAACGTTATTATAACTCTGCGGTCCTTTTGAAATAGTTTATACTTTTAAAACCAGAATATAATATCCATTTCAAATCCATATAAATACGATATCATTTCCTCTTTTTAGAAACCAAATCAAATTTGATATCATTTTCAAATATATCCTTTTCTAAAACCATAACATCTCAAAGTTATAATATTTCGAAACCAAAACTTGAAATATAGCCTTTCAAAACATAAAACTTAAATTTCATAACTTTGAAACGTACTACACCACTTAAATGGTTTGAATATTTAATTATTTTATATAGTAAAATAGCTTCTTCGCCTTCACAAATTATTTCATATATGGATTTTAAATTCCCAAATAAACCAATATAATTTCCATATATTTCAAAGCTTTAATTATTCCACCATTTCAGACTTATTCTTTGATAATTTCATATATATCAATTTCAACTACTATTATTTAGATTTGAAATGTTTACTTAATAAATGAAATATCATTTTAGTAAAACCTTTAGACTTCAAATAACTGGATATTCTTTCAATTTCATTAACTTGATAATATTCATTAAAATCAATTTGATATTCATTTAAATCCACTAAACAAAAAAAATCAAGTTATAAAATCATCCCTTTTAAATCTCAATTTATTTATATTTCAAATCGAATTTTTTGAGGATAATTCTTAAATCTTAAATTCAAATCAATTTCACATTTATCATCAAACCTTAAATTTTATTTGAGTCATTATAAACTCTATATACAATATAATTTAAATAGATACTTAACCATATTATATACAAGAAATCAAACTTTATTATTTAGCTTATTTTATAGTTACAAATAAATTTATATATACCTAAATCAATAATAAAATAGGATTTATATAACATATAAAATCAATGTCTGTATAGCCTATATATTTCTTTACAAAACCATAAAAATCATTTCAAAATAATTATATATATATACCGCGGTGCCTGTATATAATTTTCTATCCTATGGTCAAGTGATACAGATATTTATCATTTCGAATAAAAATGCGGTTGTATATTATTTCAAACCGCAATCCCGAATCAAAATAAATGCATAACAACTTGCAGATTATGATGATATAAATAAAACATCCATTCATCCATCATAAAATCATGCATCCATCACAATCATAATACAAAACAATCAATCAATATCACTATATAACTAATAATATATAACAAGTAATTAACTGGCAGTTATATTCAATAATAAATTAAATAACGATTTAATTTAAATAAATGCATTAACTGAGATGATGATTAAAAATATACGAAAAGGTCATAAATAAATGCATAATCACAACAAAATTAAATTTAACAAACATAAGAAATTTAAGAAGTTGCGAGTGGGTTAAAACACTCACCTTTGGGATTTAAATTGATTTAAATCCACTTTAAACCCAAAAATTGAACGGTCTTAGAATTCGTCCAAACAAGCGTCAGAATGTCCGGAATTTCGATAAGATCGCAGCGGATGAAACCGTGCGTGAAAGGGACCTCGTATGTGAGAGTTATGCATGTTAGAGCGATTTGAAAATTAAAATTAAAATTAGAAAAAAAAATAAAAAAAACAAAGAAAACACCTAACAGATAGGCCACATCACGCAAGCTACCTGCAACTGCAAACCCTATGCACGAAGAAGACTACAGTTCGCCATTGGTCAAACAACTTTGATCATAAATTGCACCGCCTCCTCTGGCCTTCCCTTAGAACGAAGCATGCCAACCCGACACCCACTCCAGGCCGCACACACCTAGACCCCACCGAACGCCGACCAACACCTTACAACCCCCAGTTGTCGAACCACGTTGAACCCTAGTTCAATTTTTCGCGCCAATCGAGCCATTGAAACATCGAATAAACTGTGCCGATGCAATCCCCTCAGCGAGCTCTACAAAACCCCTAAATCAATTTGACGATCTGATGAAGTTGATCGTGGCACGTTGAACGACCAAGAATTGATCTGACATTCCCAGACAAACGGTGATTCAAAACCAAAAATAAAACTAAAGGTCAGAGATGCATCCATCGAGAGCTTTGACATATAATTTTTTTGAATTTTTTTGAGGAGTCAGAATTTTCATTTCATTTTTGAATTGAAATTTGAATTGGATAAATTAGGTTTTACAGCCATTGAGGAAGAGGAGCACAGAAGTTTCTGTACGTACAAACAAAATGAGAATGAGGGAAATTAGGGTTTATAACAGGGTATTTATAATACGTTTGAAAAAGAATAGATGGATCAGATTGGTATGCGCGTTAAACGATAAAGGGGCCCGAAAAGCCCGTTCTGACTCCGGAACGAAATTGGGTCAACCCATATATTAAAATAGATGTTTTAAAATATTTCAAACACAATGGAAAAGGTTTTAAGTCCAAATTCCATCGTGTGAAGAAGTTATACCAAAATCAATATTTTCAAATTAATTTCAATTGATTTCAATTTCATTGATTTCAGGGCGTTTCGAGTCCTTACGATCAAACAACAAGTCTGATCGCTACGAAACTTGAAATCCTACAATAATTCACTCTTACGGATCTGATAAAACTGGTTTCGTCAAAATTCGAGCCAGTGGCCAAAATGGCTATTTTTACATTAAT
Organism: Allium cepa; assembly: GCA_030765085.1. Classification (NCBI taxonomy): domain Eukaryota; kingdom Viridiplantae; phylum Streptophyta; class Magnoliopsida; order Asparagales; family Amaryllidaceae; genus Allium; species Allium cepa. Next base: position 60,021,525 of record CM060930.1, read on the forward strand.
TAAATAAATTGATAATTAATTAAATCAAATTTCCAATTTAAATTCTAAAATTGACAATTCCTATCATTTTAAATTTCTTAATCCTTCACAATGATTTTAAACAATTTAGATGTAAATTTAATGTTGATTCAATCATAAATTTCAGTGTAAATTCGAATTTCATTATATTCATCAATTATAAATTAAATTTTCAATAATTCCATTGAATTCACTATTCATTCTTATCATTAAATTCATTATGGTCAAATGGAGAAAATTAACATTGGGTTCAAAGCTATTACATTAATATTCTCCAATTTCAACTTAATTTCTAACTAACGTAACAATTAAATTTCACTTAATTACAATAAATCCAATTATTAATATAGTTCAAATCCAATAAATTGATAAATATTTATTCCCACTTTTATAATTCAGCAAATTTCCCAATTATGAATAACATTAACATTTTTCTAAATATTACCTTATTAAAATTAACGTAGTATTACATTCGACTTATGGTAACTGATTTCCAATTTAAATTTACAAGCAACGAGAATAGGTAGCATACAATAATCGTTACCGTTAACCTTCAGTCACATTAATAGGATTTTATTGCTTACAAAACAATGTTAACATTTATTTTCATAATGCTAATTCCATTCACTCTATCCATTACTACATTTATATCCATTAAAGTAATACTTAACTACCTTTATTTGAAATAACCGTTTATCACCAATATGCTCTTTATAATACTTGTATGGTTATTCTCCACAAACAATTGCCATCTATCCTATTATTTCACCCATTATTTATAATTAAAGTCTCAATTAAATTTATTATCTTGATTTCATTCTTTTATTACATCATTTATTACTTTACAAAATAACCAAACATTTCTATGCATCTTATTACATTTGTATTTTGTAATTATTATCTTCAACTCATAATTGTAATGCCAAGTTTCATTTTAAATTTCAATTGACTCCCACTCACAGTTTAATAGCTTAAGTAAATTGGTAACAAATAATAACAGTCACCGTTATCCCACTTTTTGGTCAAAACTGGAATATCAACAAATTGGCAAGGGATGATGGATACTGGGATTGGAGATCGATTGAAAGCAAGGCGGCGATCGATGTCGTCAAAATTTGGTTGAACTCCGATCGGGACGAAATTGATTGGAGATGATGATAAGGATTAGGAAAGGCTATGTTTCAAATTTTAGGTTAATCCGAATTCATATGAAGGAGTTATGATCGATGCAAGGTAGGAAAGTCATGCTGTTCGAATCCATCAAGGGGTCAAGGTGGTGCTCGTTTCGAATCCATCGGATTCGAAACCATCAGGTTCGCATCGATCGAAGGCACGGCGCAAGGATGGTTCGAATCGATACACCTCGTATCGATCAGGAAGTGATGGCTTCGAATCGATACCTTTCGTATCGATCAGCTTGCACACGGCTCGATGGTCTTCGTATCGATCAGATGGGAAGGACAGGTGGACTTCGACTCGATGACAGCATGGATCTCCTTCGTATCCATAAGGTGTACACAGGTTAGTTCATTTCGATGGTGGTTCGAATTGATAGGATTCTGGATTCGTACCTATCGATACGAAGAGAGCGTTCGAGAAGGATACGCGAGGAGTCGACTTCATGGATTCGAAGGACTTAGGGATAATTTTGAAGCGATCGATACGAACCAGGGAAGAAACGTTCAACGCGGCGACAAAGGTGGATTGACCCAGAGAATTCGTGACACGTCATTGATGCGCATGCGCTTTGGATGGAGTCGAAGGGGATGGATTCGAAGCATGGATTCGAACCAGGCAGAACATGTAGAGCTTTGATCTCGAATCGATCATATCTTCCAAACCGTTGATCCAAATGCAATGAAATTTTTGCAGGAGCTTACATACATGTTGAAGAATGTTCTCACCAAATTTCAGCTCCATTGGATGATTTCTTTATCGATTCGAATGGAGTTTGAATCGATCTCGATGTGGGCTCGGATCTCCAGAATTCGGCCGTATGGGCCCCCTCACGTGCTAGAAGCGGTCTACCAGATTTTTAGGAGAAATATCAGCCTCCTACACCTATAAATAGAGCCCCTGGTCATTCAGAAAAGGGGTCGGAGAATTTGGAGAGAACAAGCACGCCCAGACGCTACCAGAATCACTCCATATCGTCATTACTACCATTGATTTCGAATTTGGACTTTGTAACTGCTGTAGTCACTTGTAACCATCAAGGATAATTAATAAAAGGATAAAACTTTGGAGTGGACGTAGGCCGAAGATAGCCGAACCACTATAAAACTTGTGCCTCTGTTCATTATTTCTGATTTGCTGCTTGTTATTTGCTGAGATCTGTTATTTGTGCTTGAATATCATTGGTTTGTGTTCATACACTGGTGCTTTCATGGTATTTGGGGTTTGTGCCCAATTTTGGCGCAAACACTTTGGTGCTTTCACTGAGAGGGCACTAGCACCCGCTACATCGGATTTGAAGTCTGGATTTGAAGAAGTTTGAGGAGTTTCGATTTGAAGGCAATGACTAGGCAAAACAGTAGAAGGCAAAGGGCTGAGCGAAGCCAACAGGAAGGAAGTCAACAAGCATCCTCCGGAGCTGGGGAAGGACAGGCTTCAATCTACATAACTCGGGATGAAATGGAAGCCATGACGAATTCTTTGCAGGAGAGATTGTTGTAGAGCCAACAGGAAATGATGCAGACTTTCTTCGAGCAAATGAGAGCTGTAGGGATGCAGAACTTAGGAACAACTACAGCCGCTGTGGATGCAGGACAGGGGACTAGGGTCGTGGAACCCAATGGAGGACGAGATACGGATCCAGAAGGCAATCAACAATGGCTTAGGGGCAGGCCCACGGGATCCAACACAGGAGGACCTCTGGAAGGAGTTCAACAAGCTAGAGCTAACGTCGCTGCTAGTGAATCACACGAGGAATATGTACCAGAGTTCCCTGGGCATGGTGGGCAACCCCCAACAGACAATACCGGATTAGTAGAAATCATCAGAAGAACTGTGCGAGGTGGTTTGACCAACAGGGACTTGGAAGGACTGAACAGGAGTCCGTTTACTCGGGAAATAAGGATGGCTCAAAATCCACCTAAGTTTAAGCTACCTAGCGTGGAGGTATATGATGGTAAGGCAGAACCAGTTGATCACTTGATGAGGTACACCAGACACATGGAGGTTCTAGGAGCATCGGAGGAAGTGATGGCCCGATGCTTCCCTTTGTATCTGACGGACTTAGCTGCAATGTGGTTTAGGCAGCTGGGAGAAGAATCTATCAGGACTTGGAGAGAATTGGTGGAACAATTTTTGGGACAGTTTCGGGTTCACGTCAAGAGGCCGAAGAATGTGATGACATTGACATCGGTGAAGCAAAGGATGGATGAATCGCTTAGAGCTTTTCTAACTCGATTCAGTGCGGCAGTCGCTTCGGTGGATCGGCCTGATCCATCGATGGTTTCAATGGCAGCAGTATCAGGAGTCAGGGAGGACTCGGATTTCAAGGTATCTCTGATATGAGATCCCCCACAGGATCTCGAAAAATTCTTTCACGAGGCAGAAAGGTTCCTTCGGCAGGAAGATGCGTGTACGGATTTAAAGGTGAAAAGGGTTAATGCAACTCAGGATGTAGGACCATCCAGCAAAGGTTTGGACAAAGACAAAGGGAAAAGGAAATTGGACGATGATTCTGGAAACGCTAGGAAGCGATGGAAGGATCCAAAGTTTTCCACATACACAGGATTGAACAAGACGCTAGAGCGGATATACCTGGATACTCAGAACCGCCTTCCTTACCGGAGGCCGGCTAGGAGAGGACCATCAGAATGGGAAAGGACATCAGGAAGGCACTACCTCTTCCATGATTTAGATGGACATGATACCAACAACTGCAGGCACCTAAAGGATATAATCGAGGAGCATGTAAGGAATGGACAGTTACAGCAATATGTCGGAACTCGAAATGCAACGGCAGAGCAGGAGCAACTACCGACTACCTCACACCGTGATGATGTGAGGCCCAGGGATGATGGTCAATTGATCATCCACTGATCAGGATAATGTGAAATAAATAGCGAACTACTGGCAAGCAACCAAGTCATTTACACATGAATGGGGACGGAGATAGCCCCTAGGCATGCTCTGAATGATGATAAACTGCGATGTCGTGGTTTGTGAAATTTATCTTTTGCTTTTTGATTGGACACTGCTTTTCTTTTAGGATCAGGTTTTGGAGTTCGGATCGAACTCCTGGTTTTGCTTGCTTTTTGATTTGGGTTTTTCTTTGGATGGTTGTTTCTGATTTTGAATGCTTCTTGGGATTTCTGGTTTTCTGGTTTGGATATGGATTTTGGGTTAGATTTTGATTAGATTTTCATCTAGTTTTTGATAAATGGTCGTCGGATATGGATTATGCCTGGCAAGGGGTGAGTCACTTTGCCCGAAGGTGGTAAATTGACTCATTCAGGTCGTCGAGTATGGACTATGCTCGGCAAGGGTCCAGAGTGACCAGGATTCGGCCTAGGACTTAGGCCCCATATTATCGATTATTGTTTCAGGTCGTTGAGTATGGGCTATGCTCAACAAGGGTCCGGAGAGACCAGGATTCGGCTTAGGACTTAAGCCATGGCTTAGCTCAACGTCCACGGACACTAGACCACGGTCGTCAGGTGTGGATTACGCTTGGCAATAAACGGGAGAGGTTAGCTCAACGTCCAGGGACACTGGACCATGGTCGTCAGGTGTGGATTACGCTTGGCAAGAACCCAGAGAGGTTATGGATTCAGATATCGACCCGGAGAGGTCCTGGATCTTGTTATTGGCTATTGGATAAGGATGGATTAGGACTCGGCTGTCGAGTTAGAATGGATATGGAATTGGCTAAGGCTTTGGTTATGGGATTTGGAATTGAGCATCGGCTCGAAGCAGTCAAGGATGGCATACTCTGGCGATATGGCTATGGACTTTGGATATTGGAATCGGAACTATTCAAAACACGCCTTCTTATCAAAAGGCATGTTTTGGAGGGCAAAGTGTTATCCCACTTTTTGGTCAAAACTGGAATATCAACAAATTGGCAAGGGATAATGGATACTGGGATTGGAGATCGATTGAAAGCAAGGCGGCGATCGATGTCGTCAAAATTTGGTTGAACTCCGTTCGGGACGAAATTGATTAGAGATGACGATAAGGATTAGGAAAGGCTAAGTTTCAAATTTCAGGTTAATCGGAATTCATATGAAGGAGTTATGATCGATGCAAGGTAGGAAAGTCATGCTGTTCGAATCCATCAAGGGGTCAAGGTGGTGCTCGTTTCGAATCCATCGGATTCGAACCCATCAGGTTCGCATCGATCGAAGGCACGGCGCAAGGATGGTTCAAATCGATACACCTTGTATCGATCAGGAAGTGATGGCTTCGAATCGATACCTTTCGTATCGATCAGCTTGCACACGGCTCGATGGTCTTCGTATCGATCAGATGGGAAGGACAGGTGGACTTCGACTCGATGACAGCATGGATCTCCTTCGTATCCATAAGGTGTACACAGGTTAGTTCGTATCGATGGTGGTTCGAATCGATAGGATTCTGGATTCGTACCTATCGATACGAAGAGAGCGTTCGAGAATGATACGCGGGGAGTCGACTTCATGGATTCGAAGGACTTAGGGACAATTTCGAAGTGATCGATACGAACCAGGGAAGAAACGTTCAACGCGGCGACAAAGGTGGATTGACCCGGAGAATTCGTGACACGTCATCGATGCACACGCGCTTTGGATGGAGTCAAAGGGGATGGATTCGAAGCATGGATTCGAACCAGGCAGAACATACGGAGCTTTGATCTCGAATCGATCATATCTTCCAAACCGTTGATCCAAATGCAATAAAATTTTTACAGGAGCTTACATACATGTTGAAGAATGTTCTCACCAAATTTCAGCTCAATTGGATTATTTCTTTATCGATTCGAATGGAGTTCGAATCGATCCTGATGTGGGCCCGGATCTCCAGAATTCGGCCGTATGGGCCCCCTCACGTGCTAGAAGCAGTCTACCGGATTTTTAGGAGAAATATCAGCCTCCTACACCTATAAATAGAGCCCCTGGTCATTCATAAAAGGGGTCGGAGAATTTGGAGAGAACAAGCACGCCCCGACGCTGCCAGAATCACTCCATATCGCCATTACTACCATTGATTTCGAATTTGGACTTTGTAACTGCTGTAATCACTTGTAACCATCAAGGATAATTAATAAAAGAATAAAACTTTGGAGTGGACGTAGGCCGGAGATAGCCGAACCACTATAAAACTTGTGCCTCTGTTCATTATTTCTGATTTGCTGCTTGTTATTTGCTGAGATATGTTATTTGTGCTTGAATATCATTGGTTTGTGTTCATACACTGGTGCTTTCACGGTATTTGGGGTTTGTGCCCAATTTTGGCGCAAACAGTCACTATTTGCCCTAAATCACATCTATAGGCTTATAGTTTACAACAAAAGTGGCAATGACTCATATGATATTGATTTTATCCAATTACCATTAAATTTGTGATATTTCATAAATCTATTCCATACTTTGTTATACGCTTCCGAGTCGGTGGTAACGCGTAGCGCGTAGCTTCCGCCCACCTCGAGCCATACCCCCGAAATAAAAAATCAAAAGTGGCCACCGAATCAATCCAAAAGTCAAAGTATAATATCGATGGGATGTGTCCGATCAAAGGTGCTACCTCATTAGCCCGTCAATCACTCCTGTTTCAGCCACTTTATGCCAACTCACAGGAGTTGGGTCCACGTATTTACCTCAAAGGAAACGCCGCCGCCATCCTACTTCATTCTGGAATCTCCACCGCGTACACGGTTGTTAAAGTGGTTTTCGGAGGTTGCAGAGAATGTGACAACTTCCGTTCCCGATCTCTTTAACAACCAAACGTTATTATAACTCCACGGTCTTTTTGAAATAGTTTATACTTTTAAAAACAGAATATAATATTCATTTCAAATCCATATAAATACGATATCATTTCCTCTTTTTAAAAACCAAATCAAATTTGATATCATTTTCAAATATATCCTTTTCTAAAACCATAACATTTCAAAGTTATAATATTTCGAAACCAAAATTTGAAATATAGCCTTTCAAAACATAAAACTTGAATTTCATAACTTTGACACATACTACGCCACTTAAATGGTTTAAATATTTAATTATTTTATATAGTAAAATAGCTTCTTCACCTTCACAAATCAATTCCAATATGGATTTTAAATTCCCAAGTAAACCAATATAATTTCCATATATTTCAAAGCTTTAATTATTCCACCATTTCAGACTTATTCTTTAATAATTTCATGTATATCAATTTCAACTACTATTATTTAGATTTAAAATGTTTACTTAATAAATCAAATATCATTTTAGTAAAACCTTTAGACTTCAAATAACTGGATATTTTTTCAATTTCATTAACTTGATAATATTCATTAAAATCAATTTAATATTCATTTAAATCCTTGAAACAAAAAAAATCAAGTTATAAAATAATCCCTTTTAAATCTCAATTTGTTTATATTTCAAATCAAATTTTTCGAGGATAATTCTTAAATCTTAAACTCAAATCAATTTCACATTTATCTTCGAACCTTAAATTTTATTTGAGTCATCATAAACTCTATATACAATAGAATTTAAATAGATACTTAACCATATTATATACAAGAAATCAAACTTTATTATTTAGCTTATTTCATAGTTCCAAATAAATTTATACATAGCTAAATCAATGATAAAATAGCATTTATATAACATCTAAAATCAATGTCTGTATAGCCCATATATTTCTTTACAAAACCATAAAAATCATTTCAAAATAAGTTTACATAAAGAAACCGCGGTGCCTGTATATAATTTTCTATCCTATCATCAAGTGACACAGATATTTATCATTTCAATCCGCAATTTAAAAATAAAAATGCAGTTGTATATAATTTCAAACCGCAATCCCGAATCAAATAAATGCATAACAACTTGAAGATTATGATGATATAAATAAAACATCCATTCATCCATCATAAAACCATACATCCATCACAATCATCATGCAAAACAATCAATCAATATCATTATATAACTGATAATATATAACAGGTAATTAACTAGTAGTTATATTCAATAATAAATTAAATAACGATTTAATTTAAATAAATGCAATAACTGAGATGATAATTAAAAATATACGAAAAAGTGATAAATAAATGCATAATCACAACAAAATTAAATTTAACAAACATAAGAAATTTAAGAAGTTGTGAGTGGGTTAAAACACTCAACTTTCGGATTTAAATTGAATTTAAATCCAGTTTAAACCCAAGAATTGAACCATCTCAGAATTCGTCCAAACAAGAGTCAGAATGTATGGAATTTCGATAGGATGGCAGCGGAAGAAACCACGCGTGAAACGGACCTCGCAATTGAGAGTTATGTTAACAGATATGCCATGTCACGCAAGCTACCTACAGTTGTAAACCCTACGCACGAAGAAGACTACAGTTCGCCATCGGTCAAACAACTTTGACCAGAAATTGCACCACCTCCACTGGCCTTCCCTCAGATCGAAGCATGCCAACCCGACACCCACTCCAGGCCACACACACCTGGACCCCACCGAACGCCGACCAATGCCTTACAACCCCCAGCCACCGAATCGCGTTGAACCTTATTTCAATTTTTCACGGAAATCGAGCCATTGAAACGTCAAACAAACTATGCCGATGCAATCCCCTCAGCGAGCAATACAAAGCCCCTAAATCAATGTGACGTCCTGTTGAAGTTGATCGTGGCACGATGAACGATCGAGAATTGATCTGCGATTCTCGGACAAACGGTGATTCAAAACCAAAAACGAACTGCAGAACTGAGATGCGTCCATCGAGAGCTTCGATATATAATTTTTCTGAATTTTTTTGAGGAGTTTGATTTTTCATTTGATTTTTGAATTGAAATTTGAATTGGATAAATTAGGTTTTACAGCCATTGAGGAAGAGGAGCACAAAAGTTTCTGTACGTACAGACAAAATGAGAATGAGGGTAATTAGGGCTTATAATAGGGTATTTATAGGTAGGGTTGAAAAAGAATAGATGGATCAGATTGGTATACTTGTTAAACGATAAAGGGGGCCGAAAAGCCCGTTCTGACTCCGGAACGAAATTGGGTCAACCCATGTATCAAAATAGATGTTTTAAAATATTTTAAACATATGGAAAAGGTTTCAAGTCCAAATTCCAACGTATGAAGAAGTTGCGCCAAAATCAATATTTTTCAAATGATTTCAATTTCATTGTTTTCAGGGCGTTTCGAGTCCGTATGATCAAACGACAAGTCAGATTGCTACGAAACTTGAAATCCTACAATAATTTACTGTTATGGATCTGATGAAACTAGATTCGTCGAAATCCGAGCCAGTGGCCAAAATGGCTATTTTTAGACTAATTAAATAAATTTATAAATTAATTAATTAAATCAAATTTCTAATTTAAATTCTAAAATTGACAATTCTTATCATTTTAAATTTCTTAATCCTTTACAATGATTTTAAACAATTTAGATGTACATTTAATGTTGATTCAATCATAAATTTCAACGTAAATTCAAATTTCATTATATTCATCAATTATAAATTAAATTTTCAATAATTCCATTGAATTCACTATTCATTCATATTATTAAATTCATTATGGTCGAATGGAGGAAATTAACGTTGGGTTCAAAGCTATTACATTAATATTCTCCAATTTCAACTTAATTTCTAATTAACGTAATAATTAAATTTCACTTAATTACAATAAATCCAATTGTTAATATAGTTCAAATCCAATAAATTGATAAATATTTATTCCTACTTTTATAATTCAGCAAATTTCCCGATTATGAATAACCTTAACATTTTTTTAAATATTACCTTAATTAATATTAACGTAATATTACATTCGACTTATGGTAACTGATTTCCAATTTAAATTTACAAGCAACGAGAATAGGTAACATACAACAATCGTTACCGTTAACCTTCAGTCACATTAATAGGCTTTTATTGCTTACAAAACAATGTTAACATTTATTTTCATAATGCTAATTCCATTCACACTATCCATTACTACATTTATATCCATTAAAGTAATACTTAACTACCTTTATTTGAAATAACCGTTTATCACCAATATACTCTTTATAATACTTATATGGTTATTCTCCACAAACAATTGCCATCTATCCTATTATTTCACCCATTATTTATAATTAAAGTCTCAATTAAATTTATTTATCTTGATTTCATTCTTTTATTACATCATTTATTACTTTACAAAATAACCAAACATTTCTATGCATCTTATTACGTTTTCATCATGTAATTATTGTCTTAAACTCATAATTATAGTACCAAGTTTCATTTTAAATTTCAATTGATTCCCACTCACAGTTTAATAGCCTAAGTAAACTGGTAACAAATAATAACAGTCACTATTTTCCCTAAATCACATTTATAGGTTTATAGTTTACAACCAAAGTTGCAATGACTCATATGATATTGATTTTATCCAATTACAATTAAATTTGTGGTATTTCATGAATCTATTCCATACTTACTTTTTGTTTAGTATATTTCATTTATAACCAAGTATACCATTTGGATTTATTTTCATAATTTGGTATTCCATTCAATTCATAAATTTATTAACTTTGCTTAGTGTTGTTTACCTTGCATTTTAGTTATTATTCCATTAATTTATACTAACATCGATTCCTATCAAATTGCACTTATTACGTATTATTCCATTAATTTATATAACTTTCAATCTATTTCCCAATTTACAAATTATGATCAATTAGACCTTACAATTGTTTCAATAAATTGGAATTGCACTAAATTTGTCATTATTTATTAACCTTAATTAACCTTGTTACGTTTCCTCTAAGCTAATTTCATTACATTATCACAACTTTTGTTAATAATTCACCAAACTTTATTTTCTTCGATTTGAATTTCAAAAATCTCAATAAATTAACAATTTTAATTATTGAAAATTTACGGGTCATTACAAGTAACAACAAACCAAGCGAAGAAGTTGCTTCACTATCAACTTTGGAAAATAACATAGTCCCAAACTTTAACTTAGAGAATATGGAAATTGGGCTACCTTCAACAATAATAAGATTGGAAAACAATGTGATGAAAGTCCAAAATCCACAACAACGAGTGAAAGCAATGCAAGAATTTCTTGAAAGAGCTCCATCTCAAGAATCATTAACAATTATGGAAGTAAAGGATGAAGCGCAACCTCAAAACAAGGTAAAGAATCAAGAATTAAACCAAGAAAGTCAAGCAAAAAGGTCCATCGAGCAATTAAATAGTCCAACCCAAAGGAACAGCAAAAGTTGCCATAGAAATGAAGTTAACCAAGAAGACATCCTACACCAAAAAATGATGGACATGCTTAAAGGAAAGGAAATTTCTAAGCCAGAGGAATATATTACCCTGCAAAAGACTCCCTTTTTAGAAGAAATAATGGCAACTAGTCTTCCTCCTCACATTTAAATTCCTCTACTGAAATATGATGGGACCACTGATCTAGATGATCATCTTGTAGCTTTTGAAAACTGGACGAAATTATATAACGCTCCTAAGGCAATTCGCTATAAACTTTTCCCTGTTACTTTTCAAGGAGCAGTTAAGAAATGGTACATGAATTACCAAATGGACACCATCTATTCTTGGGAACAATTTAATTGTAACTTCATGACCCAATTTTCTATATTCGAAGATGTAACTACAGACTTTAGCTTGCTGGCAATAGTCAGACAAAAACTAGGAGAATTACTTAGAGAATACTTGAACAGTCAGTACCGATGCATTAAAAGCAGAAAGTGCAACCGATAGAGAAAAGCATATGGCAGTTCGGTCAAGGTTGATCGAACAACCCTCTTTATGGAAATACCTTTTAACAACCCTGTATTTTGTGATAATTTTAAATTCTATATTTTAATTATTTTAATTGAAATTCCTGATTTAAAATCTTTATTTTATTTATTAAAATGAATAAATTTTTGTTATTTTAAATATAAATTTTGATTTTGATGTAAATTAGAATTCCAAAATGTGGTCAAACTTTGACTTTTAAATTTAAAAATAAAAATTTTGAATTTTGAATTTTATCTTTTATTATGAAAATAAAATATTAAGTATATTGCTTTTCGTTTCGTTGAAATCTGATTAATATTGTGAAAGTTATGCTTTTTACACTATTGTACGTAAATTGTTTATTTAACAAGATTGTTTATTTTAATTTATATAAACTATACTCATATCATGTTCTAATTTGCATGTATATGTGTAACATGACATGATATGTATATATTAAATTTTGAAAACATTTTTTAAAAGTGTAGTTATAATTTTCCAATGTTTATTGTATTTTTTTCAATATTTAATTCTAGTTTCAATATAATGAACTATTTTCTTAATTTACTTTTATTTTTCTTAATAATAATTATTTATTTTTGTTTGTCTTTTTTTTGTTTACTAAATTTTATTTGGTTTATTTTGAATAAAATAAATAGGAAATTTGAAGAAGCAAAACCTTTTCATTTTCTTGTGAGTTTTCATTAGTTTGCCTTTTCATTTCATTTGCCTTTTCAATTCTTTGCTTTGTACATACATACCTATTGCTAAGCCATGTATTTTTTCTTCATTTTCACGTAAGAAACTTCTCACCATCTCAAACTTTCGGCCGTCCCATTTCTGAAATTATTTGGGTGAGTTTTAATGGCTTTTCTTTCTACGTTTTCTCTTCATTTTTCATTGATTTTTGCCATACTCTCTCTTGTGCATTGCTAGGACACTACCACCTCTTCACCACCGACCATCACCATCAACATACAAGGCAGCACCACCTCCTTTTCCCCTTGTCCAGATCTGGCCATGCCTTCATGTGAAGCCATCACCACAAAACTTTGCAAAGAACTCCACAAACATGCCTAACCGACCATAGTTTCCACCATATCCTTCATAGCTTGCCTTGGCCGCACCCCTAGCTCCACCACCACCTACAAACACCACCTTTGGACATCACTTTAGATCTGTCCAGACCTGAAGCACGTATGGCCGAGCCCATATCTTGACTAGGCCGAGCCTAGTGATGCAAAAACTTGTCTCTTTTGCCATGTTCCTTTGTATTCTACCCTATGTTGTAACTCCTACCATTACCATCCACTTCTAGACATGCATATGTGATGCATACCCGAGTCTATAGCATCACTATGGCCGAGCCAAATTGATGACATGGTCGAGCATTTGAGTGGTTGAGGCAAGGTCAAGTAATCTATTCCTTTGTTGCCTCTTATTTTCATTGTTTGAATATTGTTTTTGTGATGAATATTTATGTTAATATTGTCTTGTTTTGGTTATTGTTTATCAATATCAAGGCTCTTCATTCATTCAAATCAAAGGTCGTGTTGTTTCGTGCTTTTCGTGCCTTTGGAATCGTTCTTGTGTGTCGTAGTGGTCTCTAGCTTTGATAAAGGTGAGTCCTTCTCACTCTGATGTTTTTACTTATGAAATGGAAAATTGATGACAAGTGTTTAGTAATTAAAATGTTTATGCAAGTTAATAATGATTATATGATATGCTATGTCATGTTATTACCATGTTTAGTTTGTTAATTATCACCTGACTTATGATATATGATGGTATATTGTGACATTGACATGTTAGTGTATTTGTTTTTATTGTTTATGCATATATTCACACTGCAAGTTTCCCCATTAGAATAGAATCACTATGGGTTGAAATGATACATACACGAACGGACTTCAGAATAAGGAAAAATTGTTATGCGCTGAAATGATAGGCCTGGGTGATTTTTATTTATTTTTATTTACTTGGGATTGCGGGTTTGAAATGATAGAACCTATATTTTTCTTTGTAAATTGTGGATTGAAATGATACATATCCATATCACTTGACCTAGGATAGAAAATTATATACAGACCACGTGATATATTTTTAAATGATATTTCTTAAGATATGTGTTTTTAAAGTATGAAATTTTGATTTAAAATATATATTTTATGGTTTTGAGAAAGCTAAATATTAAGTTTTGAATTTGTCAATTTAAGCATGAAAATGTGAAGTGAATGTGATTTTTTGACTTTAAATTTTAATTTTAAAATGTTAGTAAATAATGTAAATTAAATTTAAAATTTTGAAATGATATTTGAAGTAAAATGTTAAGTTTTATTTAATTTATAAGTTAATAAATAGTGAATTTTGACTTACAAATGAATTGAATTTTAAATTAAATATTTAATTATAAAGATTTGTTGTGATAAATCATATGTTAAAATTATTTAAATGTGAAATTTTGAAGTTAGAAATATGATTTATAAGTTTAAAATAACAAAAATTTGGAGTTTTAAATATTTCTGAAGTTATAATAAAATCTGGAATTTTATTAATAGCATTTCCAAAAATGTTGTGGTCTTATGATAGCATTTTTAAGTGTTGTTGTTTTTGAATTTAACTAAGTTTTGAAATAACTAAATATCTATTACGGCATTTTATAAGTGTCTTTGTTCCTAAACTAAACTATTTTGGAAACTATAAGCTACGATAGCACTTTATAAATGTTGTCGCTGCTATAATTTGACAATGTTTTGAAATATTATAGATTTTAACACTGTTTGAGTTATATTTTAAAGTGTCAAATGATTTAACTTTTGAAAATTGATTGTTTGTGAAATTTCAGGAGTTTTCATATATATTTTAATGTTTAAATTTTAATTTCAAAGGAATTTAAAGTAAATTTGAATTTAAGTGGTGTTTCCTTTGTTATGTGTTAAATAGAATGAAATGAAATGAGATAAATGAATTTTTGAATGAAATTTTGAAATGTGTTTTGTAATGAGACTTGAAATAATAAGTGAATGACATATTTGATTTTAAAATGATATTTAAATTTAATATTTGAATTAAAGAATGATAATGAATTTATAATGGATTTGGAAAGGAAATGATTTTGAAATGTTCTGAATGATATAATCTTTATTTTGGTAAAGAATATGAATTTGGAATGATATTTGATTTTGATAAATGAATATTTGAAGTTTATATTAGTATGGAAGGATATTTGGTTTACTTGTAATTTGAGTTATGAAATTATAAAAATTAATTATTTTTTTTGGCAAAGCCAGTGGGGTTAAAACGACCCCTACCTTGTATTTATAACATGCAAAGGTTACACGTATAAATAGGAATTACAGGGACAAACGGGAGAGAAGAGACAATAAAAAAAAATACACAAAAACAACCACAAGAAGCACAGGAGGACCGCTAAAGAGCAAGCAAAGCATGACCCAAAGAAGCCAACTAAAGCCATCACCAAGCTGAATAAAAGGAGTCAAAGCGGACCACCACAACTAATATAGAAGACCCAAAGCAGCACCACAAAGACCCCAAGAAATACACCAAAATTACCAACAAAGAAAGACAATTAGGAAGCAACAAAATGTTTAGCAATAGAGAGGAACAAAATGTGTTTAGGGATAGAAATGCCATAAAACACCCTCTTGTTCCTTTCCATCCAAACCAAATATACAAATTTCTTAAGAAGCTTTAATAATAAAATACTTTTATTATTCTTCCATCTAGTAGCTTTGAAGATGTTAAACCATTCAATAGAAGAAATCATACTAGGATTGTGCAAGTTAAGAGATCTCAATACTCTTTTCCAAATGAAGAAAGAGTAAGTGCAGTTAAAAAATAGATGGCAGATACTCCCATCCTCCTTGCAACATAGAAGATAGGAAGCAGAAATAACCAGATTTCTAGCCCTAAGCTTATCAAAAATATGAATACCATTTCTTGTCACCTTCCACAGCATGATATTTTCTTTAGGGATAGAACAGTTGCTCCAAATTCTAGAGTGCCAAGGGAAGCAGGACAAAGCCTTGGAAGTGGATTTATAAGCAGCAGTAATAGAATGAGTCTTCCCAGCCCATAAAACATGGACATTACCCTTTAAGTAAACATTGTTCTGAATATTATCCCACACTTTTCTGATTGCATAAGAACTAGAGTAAGGAAGGTTAATGCAACCATTAGACCAGAATGAGGACACCTTAGCATTATCATTGATCCCAGACAAGAGCCTTAAATTAAAATTAATCACATTCGTAAGAATACAGCCTTGAGTAGACCAAGGATCAAACCAGAAAGAAGTGACATCATTCTTAATACATTTCTAAAAATTGGGGAGAAAGGAAGACCTGCATCTGAGAATATTCCTCCAAACCCAGCTACAATCCCTAGGGATATTCATAGTCCATAAATGCATATTCTTGATCAAAATACTCCTAGTCCCAGAAGCCCAGAGGTTATTAAAATTATTCATCAATTTATCAATTCTAGTAGACAGAACAGCCCTATTCCAAACCTTGATGTCCAAAATGCCAAGACCATCAGAATTGAAGGGAGAACAAACAGAACTGAAGGCAATGGGAATCAGTTTCTTAGAAAAAGGATTGCCATGGCAAAGAAAATGATTTAACGCAGAATTAATCATAGATAATAGCTTGGCAGGCAAAATATATATTCTTGCATAGTATAAACACATGGAAGTTGCAATGGATTTGACAACAATCAACCTGCCAGCCATAGATAAGCAGGAGTCAGACATAGAAGATAATCTTGTAGTGATTCTTTCAAACAGTAGAAGACACTGGTTAGATCTGATCTTAGAGGAGCAGACAGGCATACCAAGATGAGACTCATTTTCATCAATGGGAGATAAACCAGATAATTTAGAAATAATACACTTATGGTTATCATCTAACACAGCAATTTTAATCTTGGACTTGCATCTATTAATATTCAAACCAGTTAACAGCTTTTGTTGGAATATATTAAATATTTAATAGTTTATTTTGTGGATCAAATCTATATTTGAAATTGATAAGATTTGAAATGGTTTGTTGGAAACTGAATTGAATTT
The DNA here is from genome assembly GCA_030765085.1 of Allium cepa. Lineage (NCBI taxonomy): Eukaryota > Viridiplantae > Streptophyta > Magnoliopsida > Asparagales > Amaryllidaceae > Allium > Allium cepa. Next base: position 60,038,591 of record CM060930.1, read on the forward strand.
AAACTGATGGTTTGAATTGAATTAAATTGGAAATTTGAAATTTAGGTTTAATTGAATAAATTTTTAAAATGTAAAGAATTAAAGGAATGTATCATGATTTCAAATGTGTGATTTCATGTTATGATTTTCAAAATGCCTCTTACTAGTTTGACAAAGAAGGGAGTTAAATACGTTTGGTCGGACAAATGCGAAGCTTCTTTTCTAAGATTAAAAGAACTCCTTTCTGATGCTCCTATTCCTGTTATTCCCGAAGGGAATCAAGATTTTATTGTTTATACCGATGCTAGTCGCGTTGGTTTGGGCGCCGTTCTTATGCAAAAAGAACGTGTTATTGCTTATGCTTCAAGGCAATTGAAGCCAGCCGAGACTCGATATGCCACTCATGATTTAGATCTCGCGGCTATTGTTTTCGTCCTTCGTATTTGGCATCATTATCTTTTGGGAGAAAAATTTATTCTTTATACCGATCATAAATCTTTGAAATATCTATTTTCTCAAAAGGAACTAAATTTACGTCAACAACGTTGGCTCGAGTTCCTTGCACCTTATGATCTTGATATTCTTTATACTCACGGAAAGGGAAATCGTGTTGCCGATGCCCTTAGTCGCAAGCAACAAGCGGTTGTTTCTATGATGATATCCGAATGGAATGATCTCGAAATTTTATCTACTTGTGAGATTCGAGATTGCATTTCCGATTTGTGTTCATCTCTTGCTTTATGTAGTCTTGAGGCTCATCCTTCTCTTTTAGACCGCATTCTTGAAGCTCAAAAGCTAGATCCTGAATTGGCTCTTCTTGGCTAAAATTTTAGGGATTAAATTGATATTGAAGGTTTGAAAGACATTGATATTGATTCTCGTGGCGGTATTCGAAAATTTGGTAGATTTATCGTGCCAAATATTAGTGATCTTCGTAAAGACATTTTGGAAGATTATCATCGTTCTAAATTTACCATTCATCTCGATAGGAGTAAAATGTACACGGACATGAAGCGACTTTATTATTGGGAGGGAATGAAATTTGATATTGCTAACTTTGATAAGTGTTGCATGACTTGCCAACTTGTCAAGGCCGAACATCAAAGGCCCGGTGGGTTATTACAACCTTTAGAAATTCCAATTTGGAAGTGGGATCAAATTTCCATGGATTTTATTGATGGCGTTCCCCGTTCTCGTTCGGGTCATGATAGTTTATGGGTGATAGTTGATAGACTTACTAAATCCGTCCATTTTATTCCCGTTCGGTCCAATCGAACCGTACCTCTATTGGCCAAACTTTTTATCAAAGAAATTGTAAAATTGCATGGAGTTCCTACTTCTATTGTTAGTGATCGTGATCCATTGTTTACTAGTGGATTTTGGAAAAGTCTTTAGAAAGCTTTGGGAACGAAGCTTAATTTTATCACCGCTTATCATCCCAAGTCCGATGGACAAACCGAGCGTGTGAATCAAACTTTTGAAGATCTTCTTCGTGCATGTGTTCTTGATTTTGGTGGAGGTTGGGAAGATCATATTCCTCTTGTTGAGTTTTCCTATAATAATAGCTTCCAATCTAGTATTGGTATGGAAACTTTCGAGGCACTCTACGGAAGGCCATGCCGATCTCCTTCTTGTTGGCTTGAGGCCGGTGAGAAACTGGTTTTATGTCCAGATTTTATTCGTGATTCCACAGAAAAGATTGATCTTATTCGTCATAGGATGAAAGAAGCCCAGAACAGACAAAAATCCTATGTCGATAATCGAAGAAGGAAGTTAGAATTTTCTGTGGGACATCTTGTGTTTATTCGTGTTTCACCTATGAAGGGTGTTATACGTTTCAGTCGATCCGGAAATTTAGCACCTCGATATATCGATCCATTTCCCATCACCGAACGTATTGGTTCTGTGGCTTATCGTCTTTTATTACCAGCTCAGTTTTCTGCTATTCATGACGTGTTTCACGTTTCTCAATTGCGGAAATGTCTTTGAGATTTCGATTCTATTCTTGAGCCCGGTGTTGTGGAAGAAATTGAAGTTTAACCTAATTTAACTTATGAGCAACATCCTATTTGCATTATTGCTTCGGAGGTCAAGCGCCTTCGAAAAAAGATGTTCCGCTTGTTAAAGTCTAGTGGTCCTCAAATCCTAAGGATTGCTCTTGGGAATCTAGAGAGTTCATCGAGCGAACACATCCGGACTTACTTTCTCGTGCTCTTTGAGGTGAACTTCTTACTTCCAATTTCATTTGTGTTGAATACGCTTTCATGGTTGTTACTATATATTTTCTTCTTAAATATTGCGAGGATGCAATTTCTTTAAGGAGGGGAGTATATAACAACCCACATATTTTATGATTGAATATTTAAATATTTTATTTTAATATTTTATCGTTAGTCGGATTTTAGTCCAAAAAGTTACTTTTTTTTGCATACGGTCGAATTAGGACTCGGAACTACTTCCATTGGATCCAAAACGCCGTGTGCGATCTTTTTGAGTATAAACTTTGATATGTTTGGAGTTAGTGGAATATTGCCACTTTTTCACTTTGGACTTTGGGTTTGGTTTAGCCCATTAGCCTAAGCTATTAATTCTAACTCAACCCCCTTCTGTTTCATAACTTCACTTTCATTTTCTAACATTCAAGCTTCATCAAAAATGGAGGAAGGAATGGGAAATTAAAACTCCAAGCTCAAGTTCATTTGCAAATCCTACATCTAACTCCAAATTCAAAGGGAAGACATTGATTCAAGCTTCTTGGGTTGATTCTCCTTTGCTTTCAAGCCTCTCTTTCATTGATTTTGTGAAAAGGTGAGATTTTTATCTCACATCTTTGTCTATAACTATCTTTGATTGTTGGGTATGAAATCCTAACACTTTTACATATGCATTTGTCATTGATTTGGATTGAATTGGTGAAAATCCCAATTTTTAGTGTTTTGGGTTCAAATCTTTAAAAAAAATCCTAATTTTGATGTTTGAACACGTTTTTGGTGATGCACCGAGGAGCTAATATGACCGGGTAGCCTATGGGCATAATCCCCTAGCGTCTGTGCTCGATCGGTTGCAAATTGGGTGAGTTTTGCACTCCAAAACCCTTAGGTCGCTCTGCCTGCACATGAGGAATTTTCGGCCTGCAGTTAGCTCGGTCGGCAGCTTGGTCGAGCTTAGGTCGTACGCGCTTTAGGTCGCGCCATGCTAGGTCGCGCCGTGTTAGGTCGTTCCATGTGTTTAGTCACTCGGCACACTTAGGTCGGCTTGTCTTGGATCGCTGACATTCTCTTACTCCTTAGGTAGTTAGGTCGGCTTGCATTTAGGTCACCCCCTATAGGTCGTTAGGTCGTTGCTCGGCCTTGTACTCCCTAGGTCGCTAGGTCGCTCGACCCTCTCACACGCCTTAGGTCGTTAGGTAGCTCGGCCTTACCCCTTCGGTCGCTCGGCCTATCCTTACCTCCTTTGGTCGCGCATGCCTATAGGTCGCTTACCTCCCTAGGTCGCTCCGTGTTAGCTCGCAACTGCTAGGTCGCGCCTTGTTTAGGTCGTGCCCTTTAAGGTCGCGCTCCATAGGTCGCGCCATGCTTTTTGTCCCACCTTGCTGTTAGGTCGCTCGGCCATGTTTGGTCGCACATCTCCTTAGGTCGCTCGGCAATTTGATCGTGCCATGTTGAGCCGTAGGGGTGTTTCAACTTTGATGAAGTAGGAATCGAATTCTTTGGATTTTATTCACGTCTTCGTATGTGAATTTTTGTGATTAATTGTTTCTACGATCATTTTTGTGATTTTTTCATTTCAAAAATATGAAGGTTTCATTACTAGTAGTAAATACCAAAACTCTTTTATCAAAGCAATTTCAACTCTATTTCAAATATCAAGCTTATTTATAAGACCATTTTCCAATCCATTAGTATATACAAACCTTTACCTCACTCGTAACAGAAATCTAATTAAACGGCTTAGTAAAACAAGTGGTATGAAACGTTTTCGTTTACTTCGTCGGTTAATTCTTGGACTTGTTCGATTTAACCTCTTGTGACAGTTTTCGAGTGGAGATCTACAATTTGTTCGTAAATATTTAAGTTAAGTTAGTGGTTATGGGACATGAAGCTAAGCTTATATATTTACTAGCTTACTGTAATTGACACTTCTTGATGATCATTTTTGTGATCTAGACTAGCAAATGTGCGGTGTCTCTTTGTCTACTAGGGAGACCAAACCCCGTTTCTATGGAGCTTCGGCTCAATTTGGCGGGGTAGCGACCCATGGTCTTCGGGCCGTTTTGTGGAGCTTCGGCTTAAAATTAATGGTTAGCAACCATGGAATAGCGTTCCATTTTGTGATACATGTGTTGGTGAGTTTTCACGCTCCCATTTAGTGATAGGCCTCCCTTTTTTTTGTGATTTCTGGATTTCCATTGATGATTTCTAGAATTTGTGCTTCACCAATTTTCGTGATATTCATTGACATGTGTTATCAATATTTGTGCATTGGTGAATTTGTGTGTCATTAAATTTTGTAATTGGCATTGAAATTATTGTCAATGTTCATGGTTTTGGTGAATAGAAATATAGAGTATGACATTCCTTTTGATCTTTGAGAAGATTCTTGTGATATTGATTAATCTCTTGTTGATTTTCAATTACTTACTTATCATAACTTGGCATTGTGATTATTATACGTTTAGTCAAATATCTTATTCTATATCATTTCACCTGATATTTATAGCTAGACTGATCCGTTTATTATTTTCTTATTAAATAATACTCGGGTCAGACCGAGATGTTACAGGTGCTTCAGCTTGACTTCACATCTTGGATTATCATCCTGACTTTTGGCTAAACACTTAGATTAGTAGTTTTTGTTGCATACATTTGAGATATAGACTCATTGATGTATTCATATTCTTTCATCTAGCACTTTTAGCTATTCTTTTGTGATAATGTGGGTCTTGTTTGACCACTACTCTGATGTACACTTTCATGTGTTATATTCATATCTTTTTCCGCCTTTGTGATATGGATATCTGCGATTGATTTGTTATATGTTTATTTCTATGTTTGTTTCTGAAGAATATATATAGCCACTATGTAGTAGCTTTGAGTTTGTACCGAAGTGTCGGATTTCCTATGCATGTTGTTCTATTTGACATATCGGTGCTCGCACAAAGCAATTACACGGATGGTCGCTCCTCAACAGCCTTATTCTCCGTGCTAGTTGACCGCATTACACCGTAGTGTCTTTGGCTAGCGTGGGTATAGAGGTGGAGAATCAAAAATCCTCTAACATCCAATTCACCTCTTAAAGGAAGGGTTAGGACAGGTACCCACAAAAATAGAAAGCCCCTAACGTCCAATTCAACTCTTAAGGGTAGGGTCAGGTTAAACACCCATCAACAACCTTCTGGAGGAAGGTCAACTTAACATACACTACATTCCCTAGAATCAAGGGAAGCCCGGACGAGGCACCAAATAGATAAAGAGGGACAAAGATGTCTATAACTCAAATCAAAAGTCAGAACCCAAAAGAACAAAGGGTTGAAGAAAGAAATCTATCCACCGTCTAAGACAAAGATGAAACCTAAAAGAGGAGTATAGACAAAGGCAATAGGATAAAGATGTCCAATGCCATAATCAGAAAAAAGACAAATGGTCCAAAATCATAATCAGAAATAACCAAATATGAGAAAGCAAATTTTAGTGTATCAAAAACCAGAAAGGTGACTACCACATCAAGAAATTAAGAAATTTGCATTCAGAAAGGAGATACAAGACAAGAAAATGGATAAAGAAATCGTTAACATGAGATGGAAAGCAAAGATCTGTACAAAGTGAAATAGATGAAATAAATAAAAAAATTACTTCAAAGGAAAAGTGACTTCATCCGAAGATTAGATTAAGTAAACCACTCCTAAACCCTTAGAAATAAGGTGACACTTTTTAAGATAGAAGAGCCTATATAGTATATGTATGTGTTGGGTGAATTCTCACCCAGGAGATCTCGAGACCAAGAAGCATCAGTTCCATCTAGGTTTGCCCACTCCATTCGTTCCATTCCATCCGGTACCTAAGCTCATCCGGTACACAGGCCACTACCGAACCATGCTCATTCGCTACCGAACCAACCACATCCCTTCGCTACCGGACCAACCTCTCTTTCATGCTCGCCGAACCACCTATCTGCCGAACCAAAGTAACACCGGTCCAAAACCATCTCCCTGCCGAACCAACCTCCACCGGTCCATCTCCATTCCCATGCATTTCCAACCTACATCACCGGACCAACCTCCATCACCGAACCAACATCTACCGGTCCAACACCTCTCCCTGCAGAGCCGAACCAAGCTCCACCCACTCACCACCGAACCATGCCCCACCGAGCCAAGCTCCACCGAACCAACCTACCTCCATCCACTGCCGGACCAGAAACGAGGGAGGACACGACCGGACCAATTCTGTCAGGCCAGATTGCTTCAGCACAGGCCCACCAGCAGTTATATACGTCCAAGACCCCTGCCTCCAGCCTCACTCTATAAATAGAGGGGCAGCGGTACAACAATGGCAGACAAGTTTGAGAGCTCAAGCACGGAAGGAACTTTCAAACAACTTTCATATACCTATATACAAAGCTTTGTACTTGTAATCTGAAAGGAAAAGGAGAATAACATATAAAGTGGACGTAGGCACGTTCTGGACGAACCACTATAAATCTGTGTGTCTTTTACAGTTTAGTCCTTGCTTTTCATATATTTGCGTAAATCACCCGAATCACTAGAAACAACATAAAATCAACTAATTCGTATGACTTGGAGGTGTTTGCCCATTTTTTGTGCAAACATTTTTGGTGCTTTCATCGAGAAGGTCGAGCTAGAAGCTACAGCTTCTCCTACTCAACCTTCTTCCTCACAGCATCGTTCCTTGCTCCGACAACATGACTTCCAAGCAGAGGAGAGATGTTAACAGAGGAAAGAACGTCGTAGCTAGCAATATTCCAGATCCAGTGGCCCCAAATCCAGAGAATCATCCCGTTTTAACAGCAGTACCAGATGAAAATCAGGCAAATCCAACACCCCCCGCCGTGGAACAATCGATTACCAAGGCGGACCTGGACAGGGTTGTGGATGAAGTAACTAACCGCTTCGCATCTCAACAAGAAGCCTTGGTAGACCAAGTCATGTCACGCATAAGGGATGCTAAAGAATCCAACCGCAACACCGAATCTGGGGTGAGTCCCGATCTGGAGGATCTGGAAGGCGACAAAGACCTTTCCTCTTCAAAGAGGTTAACAACAGAAACAGCCATGGTAGGAGCCGAGCCCGGACTCAGCCCGAATTCCAACCCGAGGAAACACTTGGAACCGAACCCAACGGGGGAGGTGCCAGGCAAGGGTTGGATGTAGCTGAGCCTGTCATGCTACCTAACCATGAAAACACCAGTAGGCGGGGCCGAGCTGGAGTCCAGCCCGAAGTTGGACCCGAGGAAGTGCTGAGAACGGAACCCAGCAAGGGAAGATCAAGGCAAGGGCCAAATATGGCTGACCCCAGCATCCCCCCAGAAGACCAGAGGCAGCCTTTTGAGAATGTTAGGAGCGACAGACGATACCATCCCTACAAGTCGTGTGGACGGACTCAATCCCACAGAGAAGAACCAAACTCATTTCTATCCGCTCCAAGTTCTAATGAAAGGATGGCGCGATTGTTCAGAGAGTGCGTCCAACGGGAGCAAAGGGATCGGGGAATAGGTGCTAGGGTAACCAGCCCCTTCAACCGCAATATCGAAACTGCCATCACCCCCCGGGAATGGAAAATGCCAAAGATGGAACCTTACAAGGGAACCTCTGACCCCATCGTACACCTACAGAGGCACACCCAGCATATGCTCATGAGCGGAGCAACAGAGGTGTGACAGCCCGCAAATCCGTACCCCTTGAATCAACATTATTCTACCCTAATTGACTCAAGTGGAACAGAAATACGAACCATTGAGGTTAAAAGAAAAGAGATAGAAGAAGAAGAAACTAAACAATATCAGAATCTCACAGTCGCAGCGGAATAAAATATAATAGCAACTATATATCTTTACACAAAATGAAATCTATAACTGTTTATACAACATATCATCAGAGTAACTCATACATCAATCATCACATAACAGACACACCATACAACATAGCAGCGGATATATATAGGTACATATAATACGTCTCGGACTCCAGCTCCTCTCCCGCTCCATAGCATCCTGACCTGAACAATAATACTCGGTCTGACCCGAGCATTATAATGAAATAACACCCGAGTCAGTCTGGCATACCAGCTGATAATAATGCACACAATTGATTATTAAAGTTTCAAAAATTCTTTTGAAAACAAAAGCATCTCGTAAGACCACGCCACAAATAAACATGTCGGGTTTTTACCTTACGATAGCTAAAACACTTTTTATAGAAATCCTCTGATATTATAATAGGGTCTATTTACAAATACTTATAAAATAGCCGAAATTGTTACATGATTAAATTCCAGCTACTAGCCACCGAAGTGGGTAATACAAACAAAACTCGTAAAAGGCTCGTAGGGAAAATGGATTTCCAACAATGACTAGGCACTGGGGTACCACCTGTCACAGTACGTGGTCTAGATCACAGTACCGAGGACTACTCCCTTCGTCCCCTGCAACACAAGACCGGAATCACCTATGGGCAATTCCGAATAAGATCACCCCGCGGTTGGGATCAGCAACCGCACCACTAAGCCGAAATAAAAAGGAACCTCTAGACAGGGATGACCTTACTCTCCAGTGGGGGCTACCCACGAAGCCTTGCTGCATATCCCCTGATTTTCAGTCATTCCCGGTTGGTGAGGCTTGAGGCTTAACGTTACCTTTAGAACGTTTCACTTAGAATGTCCATCGTCCGCTGACGATGTCACGAAGCATTCGTCCATACAAGTCCGTCCCGGGTTCGAACGGAACCGAAGGCACTATTCCTACTACATCCATTTTGGAAATATCCTCAGGATTAGTAGCGACTAGCCCTTGCACTTCACTGCTCCATCTTCGACTCCGAAAAACGTTTATCGCACGAAAACGTACAAACCGGATCGAAGTGGTTTTCGAGAAATAAATCTCGATCCCGGTCTCTTCGAAACGATCAGCGCATTTGGCCAATATTGATAGTCGGTGATTTAACTATCAATTTATATTCATAAAACATCCATAGCATCCATCACACAATAAATAATTCCCAAATTATTTATTTGCCTCAAATATCTTTAAAAGATATATTACCAAATTTCCAAATCTCATTTGAAAACATTTCCCCAAAATTCCTCCTTTATAAGGTAAATCATTTACCATATATTCCCATCGGAAATATCCAAGTTCAAACAGTTTAGATTTAAAAACAGTTAAAAACATTTTAAATTTAATATATACCTTAAAATAGGAAAATTAACTACTAATTATTTACTCAAAATATAATTTCAAAATATTTAAAGCAAAACCTATTTATAAGATATAACTTAATTTAAAATAGGTTTGGTCATACTATATATTAAAAATAGAGTTGTAAAACGATTATCTCTTATTTCAATATACTTAGGTCAAAACTAGCTTTTAAAACAAATCCATTTGTAAACATAATTATTAAGATATTTATAAAATTTTACTATTGCTAATTTATAAATAATCACTTTAAAATAATAATTTTCAAAACATTCTTTAAAACCAGTTTAAGATTTTAAAACTTCTTTTTATAAAATCAATTTAAAACTCGAACTTGGATTTTCCTTAGGAAATCTCATTTCTACTAAATCATCACAGAAATCCTTCTCACGATTTCTGTCCATTTATTAAATTAAGTTTTAGGGTTTTATAACATAAATTTATTTCCCAAAACTTCAACTAATAACATTTAAATTAATTATCATTCCAAATTTTAAAACTTCCAATTTACATTTTAAAATAGATTTCAGATTTTAATCCCTTTTAAATCCATTATTTAACAATACCTTTATTTCTCTAAATTCAATTTATCAAATATAATTAATTTTGGATTTATAATTTATCCAGTAATATTTCTATACAAATTTATTTCAGTTTTCCATCCAAATCAGGTTTCAAATATTTATATCCTTTTAATTTCTTATTTAACCATTTCTCAATTTCTTTGAAACCCAATTTAATTTCTTTATAATTAAAACTGCAATTTTCTTTATAACTAATATTCTGGGTTTATAGTTTAAACCACAATATCACAATGCAATTAAATTCCAACTTATCAATCACAATATATAAACAGGCATAATCATCAATATAAAAATATTACTACTTTGTGAGGAATCCCGTTGGATCCCTCCAACCTGTTTTCCCTGCATCCACAAATATTAGCACAACAGTATATATATCAATTCAATTTGATAATAACTAACATATTCAGCTAAACATCCAAACAACCAATCAATACTAACTGTCTACTTTACTAGTATCCAGATGTGAGTGAGAATAACTCACCTTGAGTTTCGGCGAGCGTTCGAAATTTAAATTAAACCGGACGGTATCCAATTTAACCTAAATTTTTACTTCCCCAGAATGGATCCGGAACTTCACCATCGCGTAGTGCTCGACTCTGCGATTCCGGCGTTTCCAGTTTCGCTGAAATCCGATATCGTATGAATGAGTTATTAATTTTTTGAAGTTTGAATTGAATTTTAAACAATTTCTTTTATTCAATTACCAAAAATAAATCAAAGCCGATCAAACCAAGATTCCATCTCAGCCGCTCCTGATCTTCTTCTACACGCGCGAGTTACCTAGGTCGGCCGAACCCAAAATTCGAAACTAGGGTTTCGAACCGCCTCGCCAACGACTGCCGAGACAACGATCCAACGCCTCCATTGCGAAGCCCTCCATCGTCTCGACCTCCACCCCAAGCCTCAAGAAGCTCGGTCATCTATTTTGCCCTAAAACCAAGCTCGAACGCACGGCGAACGCACAGCCCTTGGCACCACCACGTCACTTCAAATCAGATCTTGACCGTTTGATGGAAAGAGATCGAGGTGATCTACAACTTCCCAGTTGAAGAATTTCGCCAATACGCGATGGATTGAACGCAAATTGGGAAAGAGAATCGCTCATTTTCGGCCATTGAAGGGTGTATGCGGCGGCTACTGGGAAAGCTAGGGTTTAGAGATATTAATATGTATATATATAATAGTTTAATAATATTTTAATCAATAAATTTTTCAATTTAACCACAAATGCAAACAACCTCCAATTCTCACGTTCCGACAGGCTATCCTAGGGTTTTTCCGCGTTCCGGACACAATGGAACAGGTTTCGTAAGCTAATTCGGTCGTATGCACGAGTTACGGAATAAAACGATCAATTTCAAATTAAACCGATTAAAACGATTTCGATGCGTTTCGAGCTGCCGGGGTCAAACGACAACTCCGATTGCTACGAAAATTGAAATCCGATAATAACTAACTATTACGGATCCAATGAAACTGGTTTCGTCGAATTCCGAGACTGTCCCCCGGAAGGCTATTTTAACTCGTCTATTTAATTAAGAAATTTTCGAAATTATCGAAATAACTCAAAATTTCCACGTTTAAAATTTTATTAACTTAACAATAATTCATATAACATTTATAAACACATTAAAAATCATTCTGGCTCATTCCGGACTTAAATCGAATTAATTGCATTTTAATAATATTAAATTTATTTTAAATTCATATAAAATTCCAAATAATAATCTATTAACTTTTAAATTCTTCAAAAAAAATCTAACAATATCATTTATAACCTTTGGAACTTAAAAATGCATTTAAACATCAATTTTATAACAATTACCATTCAATTTCCAATTTATTCTCAGTCCTAATAATTATTATTATTACTCCAATTCAAATGGAATCACCATATTTTGAAACTATAACTCATCTTATTAACTCAACCATAGTCTTCTATTTCTAAATTCAAATTATAATTCATATTCAACATTTAAAATGAATTAAATGTTCAATTTGAATAGCCTAAAAATACGGGATGTTACATTCCTCCCCCCCTTATAAAATTTCGTCCCCGAAATTTGCATAAGGTAAAACATACTCTCAAACCCATTTACTTAACCCATTAGCTTTATCAAAAGCTTATATACACCTCACAAAATCCTTTTTGCTAAATTCCCAAACCTATTTGCTTTACTTATCTCTAAAGCTTTAATTTTAACTTATAACTTCATAAGTTATTTAACTTTTCCCAAAACCACAAAAATTTCTAACTCCCAAAATTTTCGGAAAATTTTGGCAGAGTCTCCCCTGTACGGAGGAGCTTCTGCGATATCGCAGGATACACAAATATATAAACATCGGCCCACACGGCCGGAAATCAAAATATTTCACAATATATATATCATTTCCCAATTATATTTGCGTAGGCGTACCTTTTAGCAAAGTTTTAATAGCAATCGGCTAATATTTTAGCATATACACGCTCCAACTCTCTCAAACGCCTCCCGCACCTGTGCTATGCTCAACAAACACATTAGTTTTCAAGATAAGAGTATTTTAAATCAATATTTGCAATATAAAAGCAAGCTAAACATATCATTTACATTCCAACAACATTTTTCATAATATCATATGTATATCATGTTGTATAACATATACAAAATCCCTTTTCCTCTTTCAAACTCCATTTTATTTCATATAAATGTCTTTCATACGGGTTTACCATTCTCAATTTGAAACTACTACCATCAACCCATATTTGCTTCAATATAATGAATATATGTATTTAATTCATTTACCTTACCTTTATACTCACATCCCTTTATTAAGATTTAGCCCATTCTATTTCATCCAAACTAACTTCGTTTTATTACACTTGAAATGGTTCACATTCAAGTTCATTATATACCATTTATTAATCTCAACTAATTCATTTCCCAATTTGATTTACAATCAAATTTTACTTTAAGCATGAAACATTTGCATTTCTTTTATAATTCATTTCTCATTCATATGCAAACATTTCCTATTAAAATGTTAATTCATCCCAATTGATTCCAACTCAATTCCATTTGCAACTTGAAACCAATTCACTTGCATTCATTTACCAACTCTTTGAATTGGATCCTAATCCATATCAATTTATTCAAACATCAATTCAATTGCATAATATCTCAATTCTTTCTTACATACCAAATTTAGTTTCATTCTAATTTGACTCCACTTAATCAAATTCCAATTTATCCAAAACCAGTTTAGTTGTTTAAACAACTCAATTCTAAATACATTCAAATATTTAAGTCAATCAAGCAAAACAATTGCCACTTAAGCTTAAAACCATTTAAAATTAATTTCAACTTAGATTTATATAAATCTTACTCCATTACCAGGTTCACAACCCAAACATTTTTTTTTATTTTTTTATTTTTTTTATTTTTTTTTCCTCATTCCAATGTAATTGTTAAATTACATTTCCTTACATCTTTATTTCTTTAACCAATCCCAGTTTATATTAATATCATTTCTTCCTGGATTATTTACATCTCTTATATCCATATCTCAATATTAATTAAAACCATTTCCACTCGCACTTCAACTTTATTACCCAAACAAAATTTATACAAGACAACATTATAAAGCTTAATCACAATTATTATTTAATTTGCTTAAATGCTTTCACAATATTTTCATTATCTTCTTATATCAACTTTATTCTATTTTCATTTGATTCTTATTAAATCAAATTTTCAATTCATATACACATTTAATGCTCTTTGTTTAGTTATCCAATCCATTTTAGATTTATTTTATTAACAAAGAGACCATTTAAATTATTCCACTCATTTGAATTTTACTTACAATTCAAATCATCATTAATACATTCAAATCCCATTATTCATTCGCCCTTCCCATAATTACTACCAAAATTAAATCCCAATTCAAACTGGATTTTATTTACCTTCAAATTTTGACTGATTATCAAATTCTATCCATTACAATACAAATTTCATTAATTTGTAATTTAATTCAGTCAATAACATACTCCATATTAGTTTTCAATCCACTTTCTTAATTTACTCTGAATTCATTCATAATTTCACCATTTTCCAAATATTTCATTTGGCACATTTAAATTTTCTACCTTTCCTTTTTACTCCTATAAATAGAATCTAAATTTCTTTCAATATTATTTATTACTCAACTGAAATTCAATTTCAATTTCATTACCAAAACAAGTTTTATTCTCCCCATACATAAGTTCAAGACTTATTTGCCAACATAGGAATATCCACATTTATGTTCTCACTTTACATTTCATTTATGGACAAATTTTGAATTTTCCACACCATTCCACTCTTCCATTAAATAAATTTGCAACTTTACTTCCATTCAAGAGTTTAAAGTGCTTACTTAAGTCCATTCTCATTTTATAATCTCCAATTTAAATTACTTACTAACTTAAGAATGTGAATTCCTTAATGCAATTATAAGCAATTTACATTTCACCTTTATACCCAATCCAAATTAATTTCACTTCACTTAGATTTAATTCAAGTTCAAATTCTCAAATTTAGTTCTCCATATACAAGTTCAAAACTTGTTTACTAACTTAAGTTCATTCACTTCTTTATATCCCACCTTACCTTATCTCAATTCACAATTTCATTTGAGATTAAGTTTGAATTCACCATATCATTCAACTACTTCCATTTGTGATTATAATCTCACTTTCAATTTTTATAAGTTCACCAACTTATTTATTTTAAAAGCTTATATTGCTCATTTTACTCCACCATCATTTTATAATCACAATTCTAAATTCCATATGTATATATATACATCTGAATTCTTCAGGATACAAATTCCCTTAATTTATTTCTTAGCAAACTTCAAATCCACAACCTCAAATTATAAGTATAATACTTAATAGCTTATGGGTACAATCTATTACACAACAACCCAAATTTTCAAATCAACTTACTTTTGATTTAAACCCAAATCCATTTAATTCTGGGTCCAATATATTTAACTTGTCCAAGTTAAACTTAAATTTCCATTCACCTCAACATATTTTATTCACTTCAATATATTTTACTCACTTTCAATTTCTCAAATTAAATTTTAATTCCAAGATTTAAGATTTTCATTTCTTCCTTCTTATTAATATTGCTTTACATAATAAGTTTAATAGTTAATTCATTTCACTTATCCAAGTTAAATTCAAATTTTCATATACTTCAATATATTTCATTTACTTAAGTTAAATTTAATTTCTAGATTAAAATTTCTCATTTCCTTCTTATTAGCATTAGCTCCACTTAACAAATTCAATAGTTGATTCATTTCAACTTTACTCTTTATTTAATTAGAACTTTCCCAGAATTCAATTTACCCGGTTTTATCTCAAAACCATTTTGAAATATATCAAATATATATACCCATTTGGTATATCAAATCAAATTTCCATGTTTTCCAAACCAATTTGTTTGTACCCAAAACAATTTGTTCATATCCCAAACAAATTTCCATTTTTGAAATATCCAAAACAACTGTTATCCCCAACAAATCCAAACAATACCATAACCAATTACTAGGGAAGCAATCCATCACTTTAGAAACTCGAAAATGAATTCTAATGATGTGGCCAGCATCATCAGGATTATTTTCCAGCGACTGCAGTGAGTTCAATGCTGCTTACTTTCCCAAATTCATTTCAAAACAGTTGCCATTCAAAAATATTACCCAAAACAACATTCCATTATTGCCTTCAATACATTGGAAACATTTCAAACTTTCCCAGGATTTTAAATTTCCCAAACCCTTTATCTTCAATACATTTAAAAATCCTTTCTAAAACTTCCGGGTTTTAAATTCTGGTTTAATTCAAATTTTAATTTCACTTCTTATTTGCAACATATTTAATTAATTCTATTTGGTTATAACCATTTCAATTTTACTATCCTAAATTCCTTATTTGCTTATATATATCATTTCAAATTTTAGATCATATTCAAGATTCTTACTTAATTATGGTATTAACAATCCAACAATAACTCAATATATAATAAGCTAGAAAATCATTTCTTTTATATTAAAATATAATTTTGGGTAAAATTATTTCATTTACCCACTTTAAAAACAATACTATGTTGGTTTATCTTGTTCAAGAGTTTAGAAACCCCTATCGATACGGTTCTACTTCCCGCACCGACCAGAATTCATAAACACTCAACCGATAAGTCAACACAGTATAAAAACAATTTTATAAACACTAACAAGTACGCTCTCATATCTATAAATACGTTCAGCTCATTATAGAGTACTATCGACTCTATTAAATGAGTAATTACCCCACCAAAGCCTAGGTTGTCGCCAACCTAAGCTCTGATACCAAGTGTGACAGCCCGCAAATCCGTACCCCTTGAATCAACATTATTCTACCCTAATTGACTCAAGTGGAACAGAAATACGAACCATTGAGGTTAAAAGAAAAGAGATAGAAGAAGAAGAAACTAAACAATATCAGAATCTCACAGTCGCAGCGGAATAAAATATAATAGCAACTATATATCTTTACACAAAATGAAATCTATAACTGTTTATACAACATATCATCAGAGTAACTCATACATCAATCATCACATAACAGACACACCATACAACATAGCAGCGGATATATATAGGTACATATAATACGTCTCGGACTCCAGCTCCTCTCCCGCTCCATAGCATCCTGACCTGAACAATAATACTCGGTCTGACCCGAGCATTATAATGAAATAACACCCGAGTCAGTCTGGCATACCAGCTGATAATAATGCACACAATTGATTATTAAAGTTTCAAAAATTCTTTTGAAAACAAAAGCATCTCGTAAGACCACGCCACAAATAAACATGTCGGGTTTTTACCTTACGATAGCTAAAACACTTTTTATAGAAATCCTCTGATATTATAATAGGGTCTATTTACAAATACTTATAAAATAGCCGAAATTGTTACATGATTAAATTCCAGCTACTAGCCACCGAAGTGGGTAATACAAACAAAACTCGTAAAAGGCTCGTAGGGAAAATGGATTTCCAACAATGACTAGGCACTGGGGTACCACCTGTCACAGTACGTGGTCTAGATCACAGTACCGAGGACTACTCCCTTCGTCCCCTGCAACACAAGACCGGAATCACCTATGGGCAATTCCGAATAAGATCACCCCGCGGTTGGGATCAGCAACCGCACCACTAAGCCGAAATAAAAAGGAACCTCTAGACAGGGATGACCTTACTCTCCAGTGGGGGCTACCCACGAAGCCTTGCTGCATATCCCCTGATTTTCAGTCATTCCCGGTTGGTGAGGCTTGAGGCTTAACGTTACCTTTAGAACGTTTCACTTAGAATGTCCATCGTCCGCTGACGATGTCACGAAGCATTCGTCCATACAAGTCCGTCCCGGGTTCGAACGGAACCGAAGGCACTATTCCTACTACATCCATTTTGGAAATATCCTCAGGATTAGTAGCGACTAGCCCTTGCACTTCACTGCTCCATCTTCGACTCCGAAAAACGTTTATCGCACGAAAACGTACAAACCGGATCGAAGTGGTTTTCGAGAAATAAATCTCGATCCCGGTCTCTTCGAAACGATCAGCGCATTTGGCCAATATTGATAGTCGGTGATTTAACTATCAATTTATATTCATAAAACATCCATAGCATCCATCACACAATAAATAATTCCCAAATTATTTATTTGCCTCAAATATCTTTAAAAGATATATTACCAAATTTCCAAATCTCATTTGAAAACATTTCCCCAAAATTCCTCCTTTATAAGGTAAATCATTTACCATATATTCCCATCGGAAATATCCAAGTTCAAACAGTTTAGATTTAAAAACAGTTAAAAACATTTTAAATTTAATATATACCTTAAAATAGGAAAATTAACTACTAATTATTTACTCAAAATATAATTTCAAAATATTTAAAGCAAAACCTATTTATAAGATATAACTTAATTTAAAATAGGTTTGGTCATACTATATATTAAAAATAGAGTTGTAAAACGATTATCTCTTATTTCAATATACTTAGGTCAAAACTAGCTTTTAAAACAAATCCATTTGTAAACATAATTATTAAGATATTTATAAAATTTTACTATTGCTAATTTATAAATAATCACTTTAAAATAATAATTTTCAAAACATTCTTTAAAACCAGTTTAAGATTTTAAAACTTCTTTTTATAAAATCAATTTAAAACTCGAACTTGGATTTTCCTTAGGAAATCTCATTTCTACTAAATCATCACAGAAATCCTTCTCACGATTTCTGTCCATTTATTAAATTAAGTTTTAGGGTTTTATAACATAAATTTATTTCCCAAAACTTCAACTAATAACATTTAAATTAATTATCATTCCAAATTTTAAAACTTCCAATTTACATTTTAAAATAGATTTCAGATTTTAATCCCTTTTAAATCCATTATTTAACAATACCTTTATTTCTCTAAATTCAATTTATCAAATATAATTAATTTTGGATTTATAATTTATCCAGTAATATTTCTATACAAATTTATTTCAGTTTTCCATCCAAATCAGGTTTCAAATATTTATATCCTTTTAATTTCTTATTTAACCATTTCTCAATTTCTTTGAAACCCAATTTAATTTCTTTATAATTAAAACTGCAATTTTCTTTATAACTAATATTCTGGGTTTATAGTTTAAACCACAATATCACAATGCAATTAAATTCCAACTTATCAATCACAATATATAAACAGGCATAATCATCAATATAAAAATATTACTACTTTGTGAGGAATCCCGTTGGATCCCTCCAACCTGTTTTCCCTGCATCCACAAATATTAGCACAACAGTATATATATCAATTCAATTTGATAATAACTAACATATTCAGCTAAACATCCAAACAACCAATCAATACTAACTGTCTACTTTACTAGTATCCAGATGTGAGTGAGAATAACTCACCTTGAGTTTCGGCGAGCGTTCGAAATTTAAATTAAACCGGACGGTATCCAATTTAACCTAAATTTTTACTTCCCCGGAATGGATCCGGAACTTCACCATCGCGTAGTGCTCGACTCTGCGATTCCGGCGTTTCCAGTTTCGCTGAAATCCGATATCGTATGAATGAGTTATTAATTTTTTGAAGTTTGAATTGAATTTTAAACAATTTCTTTTATTCAATTACCAAAAATAAATCAAAGCCGATCAAACCAAGATTCCATCTCAGCCGCTCCTGATCTTCTTCTACACGCGCGAGTTACCTAGGTCGGCCGAACCCAAAATTCGAAACTAGGGTTTCGAACCGCCTCGCCAACGACTGCCGAGACAACGATCCAACGCCTCCATTGCGAAGCCCTCCATCGTCTCGACCTCCACCCCAAGCCTCAAGAAGCTCGGTCATCTATTTTGCCCTAAAACCAAGCTCGAACGCACGGCGAACGCACAGCCCTTGGCACCACCACGTCACTTCAAATCAGATCTTGACCGTTTGATGGAAAGAGATCGAGGTGATCTACAACTTCCCAGTTGAAGAATTTCGCCAATACACGATGGATTGAACGCAAATTGGGAAAGAGAATCGCTCATTTTCGGCCATTGAAGGGTGTATGCGGCGGCTACTGGGAAAGCTAGGGTTTAGAGATATTAATATGTATATATATAATAGTTTAATAATATTTTAATCAATAAATTTTTCAATTTAACCACAAATGCAAACAACCTCCAATTCTCACGTTCCGACAGGCTATCCTAGGGTTTTTCCGCGTTCCGGACACAATGGAACAGGTTTCGTAAGCTAATTCGGTCGTATGCACGAGTTACGGAATAAAACGATCAATTTCAAATTAAACCGATTAAAACGATTTCGATGCGTTTCGAGCTGCCGGGGTCAAACGACAACTCCGATTGCTACGAAAATTGAAATCCGATAATAACTAACTATTACGGATCCAATGAAACTGGTTTCGTCGAATTCCGAGACTGTCCCCCGGAAGGCTATTTTAACTCGTCTATTTAATTAAGAAATTTTCGAAATTATCGAAATAACTCAAAATTTCCACGTTTAAAATTTTATTAACTTAACAATAATTCATATAACATTTATAAACACATTAAAAATCATTCTGGCTCATTCCGGACTTAAATCGAATTAATTGCATTTTAATAATATTAAATTTATTTTAAATTCATATAAAATTCCAAATAATAATCTATTAACTTTTAAATTCTTCAAAAAAAATCTAACAATATCATTTATAACCTTTGGAACTTAAAAATGCATTTAAACATCAATTTTATAACAATTACCATTCAATTTCCAATTTATTCTCAGTCCTAATAATTATTATTATTACTCCAATTCAAATGGAATCACCATATTTTGAAACTATAACTCATCTTATTAACTCAACCATAGTCTTCTATTTCTAAATTCAAATTATAATTCATATTCAACATTTAAAATGAATTAAATGTTCAATTTGAATAGCCTAAAAATACGGGATGTTACAAGAGGGAGTGTTGTGTAAATGCTTCCCACTATTCTTGGCAGATCTAGCTACCTCCTGGTTCTGCCACCTACCCTAAGGGTCCATCAGCTCATGGGAAATGTTGAAGGAAAAGTTCATCAGCCAGTTCCGCATTCATGTTGAACAACCCAAGGACGCTTATTCCTTATCTAATATCAAACAGAAACCTGGAGAGACATTGCAACAATATCTAACCCGATTCAACGCCGCGGCAACTGCAGTCCAAGATGTCGACGAGAAACTTATCCTAATGGCCCTCTACAGCGGTGTACATCCAGATACTAAATTTGCTAGAAGACTATCCAAGGAAAAACCAGCTACTTTACCTGATTTCTTCCATGAAGCTGGAAAGTATATGAGACTTGAGGACGCTGCCACTGAGAGGCAAACAGGGCAACAGGCTAAGACGGCTACAGACAGGGTCCCCGCTGCAGCAAAGGATGTTCGAAGAAATGACTTTAGAGACAATGCTGGGGGCAAAAAGGGAGAAAAGCGCTTATATCGACCAGGACCAAGATTTGACTCTTACACTCCTTTGAATGAAACGATCGAAAACATCTTCCTAGCCACTCAAGACGAAGTTAGATACAAGCACCCCCCGCACAAGAAGGAGTCAGATAGCGCACTCAAATCTGGAAAGTTCTGCCGCTTCCACGAATCCCACGGACATGACACCAATGAATGCCACCATCTCCGGGACTTGATTGAAGAACACATCAGAAGGAGGAGACTGGAGCGCTATGTAAAAGACCAGAACAGGACTTCAACTCCTGCCAATAAGAATCCTGGATTACCCCCCCCCCCCCAGAAGCAGGCGGGGGAAATCGCAACACCAGCGTCTCTAGTCAAGAGAAGATAGTGGTCCACACCATATCAGGAGGACCGCACATCGCCGACAGAAGCTGGGCGGAGATGGAAAGATACGGTAAGTCACTGAGGAACGCTGAAGGCTGCGTTAATTCTGTTATGGAAGAACGCCACCCAAAACGGAAAGAGAATGACGACATCACATTCAGTAGGCGTGACCTAGAGGGAAGACAGTACCCACACATGGATCCTATGGTCATCTCTTCCTGGTTCGGACCAGCCAAAGTTTTCCGAATTTTAATAGACACTGGAAGCTCGGTGAATATCCTATTCAAGCATGCTTTCGACAAAATGAAGCTATCAATGAAGGATGTGTCTCCCTGCAACAAACCACTACATGGTTTTACTGGAGATGCGAAGATGCCCTTCGGGCAACTGGACCTTTTTGTTGAAATAGGAAGTCATCCCCGCTCCGTTGTGCGGAAACAAACATTTGTGCTAATAGAGAACCACTCGGCCTACAACGCCTTTTTGGGAAGACCAGCCTTGTCTGACTTCCAAATTGTCCTACCCCCGTGGTGCCTGAAGATGAAATTTCCAACCGATAACGGAATAGGAGAAATAGAGGATGATCAAGACGCTGCTCGAGACTACTATGTAACTGAACTTCGCAATAACCGCAGAAAAGATAAAAGGAAAAATGCAGAGACTACTCTCTGCATAAAAAGCTTGGAAGCATAGCAACTAAAGAAAGCCCCTCCTCTTCGATATACCAGTGATCCTTTCAATGAATTAGACCCTCGGGACAAAGAGGAGGAGGCCACCGCCGCGCCTGCAGAGGCTACGGAATTCGTATCTATAGACAAACACGACCAAAGTAGACTGCTGAGAGTCGGGTCTCAGTTAAAAAAAGAATTAAAGAATCAACTCATTGATTTTCTTCGCCACAACATGGATGTATTTGCATGGACGCACGCTGACATGATAGGAATCTCCCCAGACGTAGCATGCCACATGCTGAACATCGATCCCATCAAGGTGCCAGTGAAGCAAAAAAAGAGGAGCATGGGGGCAGAACGATCAGCAGCCCTCGAGGAAGAAGTGAAGAACCTACGTGCTAATGACTTCATACGAGAAGCCATCTACCCAGAATGGATCGCCAACCCAGTACTGGTAAAGAAAGCTAACGGGAAGTGGAGAACATGCATAGATTTCTCCAACTTAAATGACGCTTGCCCGAAAGACTGCTTCCCACTCCCCCGAATCGACCAACTCGTGGACAGCACTGCTGGACATGAACTCTTATCCATTATGGACGCATACTAAGGATATAACCAGATCCCTATGCACGCCCCCGATCAAGACCACACTAGTTTCATCACTGACCGGGGATTGTACTGCTACAAAGTAATGCTTTTGGACTTAAAAACGCCGGTGCTACTTATCAGCGCCTTGTCAACAAGATGTTTGCGAAACTAATAGGACACACTATGGAAGTTTGTGTGGATGACATGCTGGTAAAATTGAGGAAGGCCAACGATCATATAAACCACCTGGATGAGATGTTTCAAGTACTTTGCCAATATGGAATGAAGCTGAACCCTCTAAAGTGCTCCTTCGGAGTATCATCGGGAAAGTTCTTGGGATTCATCGTTCATGCCAGGGGTATTGAAGCAAACCCCGAACAAGTTCGAGCTTTGCAAGATATCAAGATACCATCCACTCGAAGAGAGATGCAAAGCCTAAACGGGAAAGTGGCCGCCCTAAGTAGGTTCATCTCTAAAGCAACCGACAAATGCATCCCTTTCTTCGAAGCTCTAAAGAAAGACAAAGGAAAGTTCGAATGGACTGACGAATGCTCGACAGCCTTCCTTAACTTAATCGGACACCTCCAGAGACCACCGGTACTCTCAACTCCAAATGAAGGCGAGGAACTGTACTTATACCTTGTTGTATCGTCCCACGCTTTGAGCGCCGCTTTGGTGAGAGAAGACAACCGCGCACAGCGGCCCGTATACTTTGTAAGCAAGAGATTTACAGGGGCAAAAGCCAGGTACCCTAAACTTGAGAAGCTGGCATACTGTCTGCTAATCACGTCACGGAAACTGCGGCACTATTTCCAGTCTCATTCCATCAGAGTTTTAACCGATCAACCGCTAAGGCAAGTGCTCCATCGCCCCGACACTTCTGGGAGATTACTTAGGTGGTGCATTGAACTAAGTCAATATGATATCACTTACCATCCTCGCACCGCTACCTAGGGGCAAGCCATAGCTGATTTCATTGCCGAATTCACTACTAACGAAGGTAAGGAGCAATCTGAAATAGCAGAAGATATCAAGTGGAATCTCTTCGTAGATGGAGCGTCCAACGAACAAGGCTCGGGGGCAGGTGTTGTGATAATCACCCCCAGGGGAAGGAAGATGCACTACGCCCTAAGGTTGGAATTCTCTGCCACCAACAATGACGCAGAATACGAAGCGGTGATAGCTGGATTAGAACTGGCCTTGGAGATTGGAGTCGGCTCTTTATGTCTCCATAGTGATTCTCAACTCATTGTAAATCAAATACTGGGAGACTTCCAGACTCGAGGAGAACGTCTCACAGCATATCTAAAAAAGACCAAGCTGTTGCTCAATCAATTGGATCACTATCTAATCAAACACATTCCTCGAGAAGAAAACCAAGAGGCCGACGAACTAGCAAAGCAAGCTAGTATGAAGAACATCACTATATTCGGAGCATTAACCATCTCAAAACAACCGGCACCAAGTTTCGAGAAAGTGAATCTGATAGCTGCGATCGACGAAGGAACTTGGATGACTCCTATCCAGAAATATTTACAAGATGGCACACTGCCCGACAGGCATAACGAAATCAAGAAAATCTTGAGGAAAGCTTCCCGCTATAAATTACAAGAAGTCATCCTCTATCGGCGCGGCTTCTCTAATCCCTTATTAAGGTGTATCGCTGGAAGGGAAGCCACGGAAGTCTTATCCAACATCCATCAAGGAAGTTGCAGAGATCACACCGGAGGACAGACTCTGGCAAAGAAGATACTCCGATATGGATATTACTGGCCCACTTTAAACAAAGATGCCTTGGACTTCGTCAAGAGATGCGACATATGTCAGAAATTTGCCAAGATTCCTCGACTACCCACAAATGAGATTACTCAAATGACCAGCCCTTGGCCCTTTGCAGTATGGGGAATTGACTTGATTGGCGAACTGCCAACGGGCCGAGGCGGAGCCAAATATGCTGTAGTGGAGGTTGACTATTTCACCAAATGGGTGGAGGCGGAACCTCTAAATAAAATATCTTCGGCAAAAGTTATCAACTTCTTGATCAAAAATATTCTGTGTAGGTACGGAGTCCCACTCAAGATCATATCAGACAACGGACTTCAATTTGACAGCGAAGAATTCGCCGATTGGTGCCAAGAGCACGAAATTCACAAAAGCTTCTCGTCTGTAGCTTATCCTCAAGCAAACGGACAAGTCGAAGCTGTCAACAAGATTCTCAAAACCTTAATCAAGAAGAAACTTGAAAAGTCGAAAGGTGCTTGGGTGGACGAACTTCCTACAGCACTTTGGGCCTATCGCACATCTTACAGAACTTCAATAGGGCATACTCCTTTCTCTTTGGCATACGGATCGGAGGCCATGCTCCCAGTTGAAACTATAGTGCCCTCTCACCGTAGGATCCACTACAACCCGGAAGAGAACGAAGAACTCCTCCTCATGTCTTTGGATCTAATTGAGGAGAGAAGAAACGATGCAGCACTTAAAGCAGCAGCTCATAAGAAAAAAGTTGCAGCACAATACAACTCCAAAGTCAAGCACCGCAGCTTACAAGAAGGAGATCTTGTCCTCAAGCGGATTTTCCCGCTCCCCGGAGCATTAGACCCAATCTGGGACGGACCTTACGTAAATCATAAAGATCTCCGCAACGGAGCCTATATTTTGTCAACAGTGGACGAAGAGGTGTTCCAGAGGGCATGGAACATCCAACACCTCCGTCGATACTTTTCTTAACTTGTACTGCCCATATGAAGTGAATTAACAAAGAGGATAAGTGGACGTAGGCATTTTCGTGCCGAACCACTTTAAAAATCTTGTCTCTTTTTAACTTGTTCCTTTATATCTTGGCTGCTTGTTAAGCTTTACCCTTTTCTGTTGAACAAAATCATGTATAACGACATTTCCATACTGGAACTTCATGGCGCAACTTCACCTGGACAAGACTCAACAGGTGCTATGCGATTCTATGCACTCGCCAATGAGACACTTTTGCTCCAGCATCCCTCTGCTGCGGGTTAACTCATTGCTCGCGACTGCCCTCAAAGCCAACTGTAATGAGCCGATTATAAGCCATCACGAAGGCCGACTATAGCCGATGGCAGCTCGTTATTGCGTTCGGCTCGCCGGCAACTGTGAACCTACTTTAAGCCCCAACATAAGGTGTAGCCAGCCAGGGGTAGTTCACGGTTGACGATCGGCAACCACGCTAGCCGGCCACAGTAAATCGAATAATACCAACGATTACGGGCCATAATGGCTCGGGTAGTTACTATGCGCGATCTCGGCTCCGATATGTCTTAAGTGCGGTTGTGGTAAAAAAGATAAACTCCCCGCGGAGGTGTAAGATGGGTGACAAATGCCTCCAAGACCCACAGCTAGGGAAAGTGACTACAAAACCCGTTTGCCACGAACTTAAGCATATCGACGGCCTTCCGTGACTGGAAGTTTTACTTTTCCTATATTTCCATTCCATTTAAATACTTTTCTTGTATCTTACATAACGGTCCCCAAAGTACAGGACACTAAATAGGAGGCATTCGCTCACGAGAATCTGAGCCCGCAAACTGGGTGACAAGGCACTCAGCCGCATCCATGGTCAATTACACAAGATGTCCAAAGCTACCCCCTGCAACCAGAACATGAAGGGCGGTACTCTTTTTTGTTGTACATAATCATGTAGCTATGACTTATTCGTAACATTGCAAAACATGAGATTATATTTCAAGCAAAAGCTTAACATCGAACACAATTAAATCATAGGCCTATGCATAACTATGTTTTTTATACAGCACTTCAAAATAATAACAGCATTCAAAATATAACAGAATCAGCTTACGTTATAAGCTTACATAGAGACGTTCAATATCATAATTACAACTTGAGAGTACATTAATGTTTTGAACTAGCATGTACAGGAATGTCAAGCAGGCTAAATGAAATAACCAACTGCACCAGTGCTCCACCCTCGTCCTACCATCTCTTCGAATCTACTTGACTGTAGGATCGGAGCTCCCAGCATGATGACCAGAGACCCCACCTGCCCAATTCAGGAAAAGAGTCCATTAAACCAACAACGAACGATCAAGTTATGAAAAGCTAAAAAGGGAAAACTCACCAACACCCGCTTCTTGGACCTCATCCCTCAACTGCACACCGGCTTCCTCCGCAGCAAGTAGCCGCATCCCCTCCTTCACCGCTACCTTCTCCTCCTTTGAGAACTATGCGGTAACCACGTCCATCCTGAATGCCGCTCCACCTTCCTTATCCGCACCAGCCCTGGCCTCCTCCAAAGCCCGGAGATATATCCTAGCCATGATCCGGGGATAGTCATCCATCCAGGATAGATTACCCTGCTTCCAAGTACAGAAGTACATATCCTGCAACATCTCATCCATCATCCCCTCATTCTTCTCAAACTCCCTCACCCGGGCCTCGAAGGACAGCAACTTAGCGATGGCAACATCCCTCTCCGATCGATATCTCAAGCGGTCAGCCTGGAGAGACCTCCTCATTTCTTCCATCTCTTCCTTTAGCCTGGCCTGAGCAAGCTCTACGGCCTCAAGCCTCCCAGATAACTCCTCTACCTGCTCGAAATCCGCCCTCCGGACCTCGTCCACCGTAGCAATGGCTATGTCAATCCGCTCCTTGCAGGCGGCCTCCATCTTTCGTAGTTCTGCCCTACTAGCCTCTTCCATAGTCTCCTTCAACCGCCTGGAGGCTGCCTCATGCTGAGAAATCTGAATGGCCTGATCAGCGAGCTGCTTGGCTTGATCAGAAACCATTAACCGTAGTCGGATGTTGGCACTCCCAATCTCCTCTCCAGCCTTGACCAGTCGGGCATGATGATCCATCAACTTCCTGGTCTCCTCCGCAACCCGGTCAATATTAGCCTTGGCTTCGTCCCCCATGGTAACTATCTGAGTAGTAAGCAAATCAAGGTCTAGGGACTTGGCCTCATCAAGCACTCGTACCATGGGGTTGCGGGGAAGAAGGTGCTCACCCGTGGCCTCATCAAATGAAATATCCCGAGAACTCGGGTCCAGATCAGGGTGACCGGCAAATGGGTTGCGTGCCAAACCAGGGCGATCTATCTGGGTGACGGTTGGATTTTTCGACGGATGTGGGGAAGGCAGAAACCCAGTATCTTCCTCAGTAATATCGTGAATAGGCCGGACTGGGGGCTGAGGAACAGGTGGAGAACCAAGCAAAGAACGTCTCCTCTTCCTCTTCTGAAAGTCTTCTTCGATAACTCCGAGAAGGGGGCGATAGTCAACTACGTCTCCAGGACGGTTAGTAGGAGGCTTAGGCTTGGGAGAGGCTCTGAGTAACTTGTATTGTTCAAGGCGGTGTCGAACGTCTGAAGTCTTGGCCACCTCGCCTGCCCCTGGAATAAAGAACAAGTGTTACGAACATACATGATCCATAATTCAAGAAATATGTTAAGTTAAAAAGAGTGAGAAGGCACATCTATTATACAAACCCTGCGGAGGAGTAGGATACTGCAATAAGTCCTGAATCTCATTCCAGGACGGAAGCGAACCACAAAATATTCCTAAGTCCCTATCGTAAATGGAGTCTGCAGAAGTCAAAAGTTCACCTTGAATCGCTGGAGTCGCCTTAGCTGAAGAACTCTTAGAGAATGGATCGGCACCAGCCCCAGCCTTGTCAACCTCCTTTGCCTTCTCAACCAAAGCCGATCCTCCCTCCGACTCCCCAAAAGCTTGATGGAAAGCATCATCCGTCCACTCATGAATCTCTCCCGCTTGCCCGGAGGTTAAGGCACCAACGCCACTACCGCTCTGTCCATCGCCGCCTTCACCCTCACCTCTATCCTCCTCCACATCTTCCTCCCCCGGAGCAATTGGGAAAGTTCTAGGAGAAGGGCCGTCGGACTTCTTGAGCTTCTTCCCTCCGACAGCTGGAGGCCTTGTGAAAGGTTCCCTCTTGCCGCTTTTCACCATGGCCCCTTCCTTGTCTTTGGCGGCCTTCTCCTCAGCCGTATCTCTCTGCTTAACCACGGACTGGTGTGGCAGGATCAAGTTGTGCTCCAGGAGAGTAGCGTTCCTGATCAGGTAAGAAGCCGACCGATCCCGTCCCGTAATAGCCCTTATTTCCGCAGCCATCCGAACCAAGGAATCATTCTCCACGACTGCAAAGCCACCTGTCGCTAGCAAGAAATAAAAGCATATAAGAAGGAGCATTGCAGCCGAGACAAAGAAACTACAAATGGAGTTCAACTTACAACCAGAAGTGAAAAGGCGAAAGGAAACGGAGTCATCCTTGATAAAAAACCATTCTTTCTTAAACATACTGAGCTTCGAATACAGGTCTAGGACCGGTTTAAAGGGAACGGCCGCTTCCAAGCTAATGTACGGAGACCCCTTCTTATAACCTCTTAAGTTATATAAATATCGAATATCCCGGTTGGAAGGGGGCGCCCGTATTTTCTCTGGAAGATAACGAATAAGCACACCAAGATAGCGCAGGAGTTGGGCTGGAGTTGGAAAGGGGCCAGCTTCAGCTAAGTGATGAAGCTGATTATCCAGGCATTGAGAGGAGGAATGGCCCCACACATACAGTGGTATCTGCTGTAAGCGAAATATCCTTCAGGAGGGTCATATGGCATAACTCCTTCTCCCGGCAACAGCATGCGCGCCCTGTCAATCCCGAAGGAACGAGAGATGACATCAAGCTGCTTCTCTCTGAGGGAGCTAGGAAAACAGTCAGGGGGAGAGTTCAAAAGCTCCTGAGGACCGTATCCGTCTACTAGTGACCTCGGGGCGGGTCCAGGACGTTCCAGTCTTGGCTGAGCTGGGGGCACTGAGGAGGACTCCCCTTCGCCCTTGGACTTCCTTTTATCTGATCGAGTTTCCACTCTTTGAGACATTTATCTGCATACACAAAAGCGAGAGACACATTGTTAGAACAAGAAGTATATAGACATAAGCAAGCAAGTGTATAAAGCGAGCAAGCATGTATAAATCGGGGATCTCACTCATGATTCAAGTACAAAAGTTCATTTGGCATATCTCATTCGGCATTCCCCAATACAAGGGTTCATTCGGCATTATCAGTATAAGGTTCATTCGATATTCGGGGCCCCAATAATTCGTCTGGTAGTTCAAAAAAAAAACTCGTTCGGTGCTTAGAACCCCTCGGTTCCATTCTGTAAAACGAAGTAAAATGAAGAAGCCATTCGGCGGTTACCTAATTCGGCAGCAGGAGTTGGTTTGGCACAGTGGTTGATTCGGTAGGAATTCCTTATCCAGTTATCTCGTTCGGTAGGGAATAACGGAAGCCCTAGGCCCCTACTTATAGGCGAGCACAGATACGACCGGACCAACAGGTTCGACACTTGGGGCCGAATGAAAGTGCCTAAGCTGAATAATCTAAAACAAAGCGCGACATATGCGGGCATATGCCCCACTTTGGGGGGAAAATGTTGGGTGAATTCTCACCCAGGAGATCTCGAGACCAAGAAGCATCAGTTTCATCTGGGTTTTCCCACTCCATTCGTTCCATTCCATCCGGTACCTAAGCTCATCCGGTACACAGGCCACTACCGAACCATGCTCATTCGCTACCGAACCAACCACATCCCTTTGCTACCGGACCAACCTCTCTTTCATGCTCGCCGAACCACCTATCCGCTGAACCAAAGTAACACCGGTCCAAAACCATCTCCCTGCCGAACCAACCTCCACCGGTCCATCTCCATTCCCATGCATTGCCGACCTACATCACCGGACCAACCTCCATCACCGAACCAACATCTACCGGTCCAACACCTCTCCCTGCAGAGCCGAACCAAGCTCCACCCACTCACCACCGGACCATGCCCCACCGAGCCAAGCTCCACCGAACCAACCTACCTCCATCCACTGCCGGACCAGAAACGAGGGAGGACACAACCGGACCAATTCTGTCGGGCCAGATTGCTTCAGCCCAGGCCCACCAGCAGCTATATACGTCCAAGACCCCTGCCTCCAGCCTCACTCTATAAATAGAGCGGCAGGGGTACAACAATGGCAGACAAGTTTGAGAGCTCAAGCACGGAAGGAACTTTCAAACAACTTTCATATACCTGTATACAAAGCTTTGTACTTGTAATCTGAAAGAAAAAGGAGAATAACATGTAAAGTGGACGTAGGCACGTTCTGGCCGAACCACTATAAATCTGTGTGTCTTTTACAGTTTAGTCCCTGCTTTTCATATATTTGCGTAAATCACCCAAATCACTAGAAACAACATAAAACCAACTAATTCGTACGACTTGGAGGTGTTTGCCCATTTTTTGTGCAAACAGTATGTATATGTAACAATAAGTTATTTAGACCATTGCACTACTGAATGGCTAAGCAATAATATGTAACCACTATTTCGTGTGATTGCAACACTTTACGGAACTACTCGGCTCTAATATAATAATAATACTACTAACTTATAGGATTTGGAATCTTTTGTTTAAACTTACTAAGTTCACTATTACTAGACAGATCTTTGATTTTGTGCTTATATTGAATGAATTTTTAAATAGCCTATTCGTTAGATGAGATCCTGATAGATTTTGGTTGAATTCTTGATTCTGTGAACTTTCAGTTTCCTTATTTCTTTTAATGAAGATTTGACATTCGGTTTGTGAATCCTAAATTTCCACATTGACCTTTATGATGATTTACGAATTTCTTATTCTTAGTTTCCTTGTTGAATTCTCCTAGTTATTTCTTATTAAATTTCTGGTTTCGTGAATTTTAATTTTCCTCATTGACTTTTATATTGATTTGTGAATTTCATATTTATGATTTCCTTATTAGATTTTTATAGATTTATTATTGAATTTCTGATTTTGTGAATTCTAAATATCCTTATTGGTTTTATGATGATTTGTGGATTTCGTATTCCTGGTTTCTTTATTGAATTTTGGATGATTTCTTATTGGATTTCTAATTTTGTGAATTTTATATTTCCTTATTGGTTTTATGATGATTTGTGGATTTCATATTTTTGATTTCCTTATTGAATTTTTGATGATCTCTTATTGGATTTCTAATTTCGAGAATTCTAAATTCCCTTATCAATTTTTACGATGATTTTTGAATTTCAAATTCTTGGTTTCCTCATTGAATTTTTGATGATCTCTTATTGGGTTTATAATTTTGTAAATTCTAGATTTTCTATTTGATTTTTACGATAATTTGTGAATTTTATATTTTTGATTTCCTTATTGAATTTTTTGATGATCTCTTATTGGACTTCTAATTTCATTAATTCTAAATTCCCTTGTCGATTTTCAGGATGATTTATGAATCTCGTATTCTTAAACTCCGTATTGAATTTTCATAATGATTTCCTGCTGAATTTCTGATTTTATGGATTTTAAATTTCCAAATTGATTTGTATGGTGATTTATGGATTTCATACTCCTGATTTCCTTGTGGGATTTTCATAATGGTTTCTTGTTGAACTTCTAGTTCATGAATTTTTTATCCTTTTATTGAATTTCTATAACGATTTGTGAACTTTCCATTGAATTTCTACATTCAAATTCAATTCAAGATCTTTTCAACATCAGATGGGCTTCCGTCAAAGGGATGAAAATGGATTATAGTAAAATCACAAGGTAAAACCACTTCAAGTAAGAAAATTATATCAAATGGTTAAAGAAAACTTAACCCATGAAAGGGAGGTCTGGAGGGTATGATAAAATTTCTTCAAAGGTTCATTTATTTGAGCCGATACATGAAAACCAAGTGGTATTGTTCCTATCTCTAATATTAGTAATTAAAAAGGGCTTTGATCATGTATTATTCAGAATGCTTTATTCAAAAAATACTATTAGATAATATTTTGAACGTTAGCTTCATAAGTTTAAAGTTATCCAATAAGGTCTCATAAGGTTATGATCTTGATAAGATTTTTTACCTGTTTTGCAGGAAATAAAGAAAGAAATTCTTTGGAGTTTTTTCCCTAAAGAAAGAAAGCTTCTTTCATATTATGGTGGCTAAATGTTGCTATAAAACATTCTCCAGAGTGAAGGTATGAAGAAGGGAAAAGAGCATTGATGAAGAATCAGAAGCCATCAGAGAGGTTCCTATGAACGTTAAAAAAGGCTTTCAACAAGAACATGATAACGCTAGAAAAACCTTGCAAAGAGTCCAAAAGGATACTACAGCAGCACTTTGGATAAACAAAGACCTTTTGATGAGGTCGAAAGATATCTTCCAAAGATGACGGATAATTGGATTACAGCTTTCGAAGAGGTTGAAAGGTTCCTTTCGAAGGCAATGACTAGCATATGCGCCAAGCCATTCAAAATGAATGGTTTCGTCTTCGTTTACATCCTCTAGAAGAATGTTCAGCTAAAGAAACCCTTTGGAAAGCAAAAATTAGCCTTTCGAATTGGTTAAGGTCATCAATACTTCAACACCTTCGAAAGCTCAGAGACCAACCTATCGACAGATTCGGACGCTCTGACTCCTACACAGTTGTAACAGCAAAGCAATACAAAGGGAAAGATGCATCAACCCCTTTCGAAGAAGATTGAAGCACTCAAACCCGTTCGAATGAAATGCAGATAGAATGCTTTCAAATGGTGTCTCCTACACTAATATCTCTACAATGTTTCAACTCATTTGAAGCTCAAAATACATGCTTCGACAACTTCAAAGGCCAACTCGTACTAGGTTACATAGCACATAAGCAGTTAAGAGGAAGGCACACATATGCACCGTTATCCCGCCTTTTAGGCAAGGCCGTGATACCAAAAGGTTAATCGAAAAACCAAACATAGTTCATCTCAAAGAAACCCAGCTACTCGAACAAAGCGACTCAACAGGCATGCGACCTAATGCATAGAGCGACTCAGCAAGGGATACGACCTAATGCACTGCGACCCAATAAGCTAAAGCATTCAGCGAGCTAATAGAGTAGCGACCTAATCACCTAGAGGTTCCAGCGACCTAACATGTTAAAGGAATAAGTGCTTCATGTCCAGCGACCCAACAACTTGATGAACTCAACGACCTAGCAATTCAACGAAAGGAGCGACTTTGCGAGTCAAGGAAGCAACGACCTACCAAGAGCGACCTACGAATTAACGACCTAGTTTTTTCAGAGTTAGGTCGCACATTGCCTCTTCAAAGTTAGGTCGTACACTACCTCTTCAGAGTTAGGTCGCACACTACCTCTTCAGAATTAGGTCGCACACTGCTTCTTCAGAGTTAGGTCGCATAACCTCTTCGAAGTTAGGTCACTCGCGACCTAAGCTACATACTGCATCTTCCAACTAAGTCGCTCGCAACCTAAGCTAGCACACTACCTCTTCTGCTAGGTCGCTCGCGACCTAAACAGACCAAGACTACTCCCTATGCCGTAACTCCTTAGATCGCCACTCCCTCTCCTGCTATTACATAGGTCGCTAACGACCTACGACATAACCCTTAGGTCGCCCCGGCCGACCTAACTCCAGTTTTTTCTCTATAAATACCTCCCCTACTCTAACTGAAAGGGGGGACTTTTGGATACCTCAGGGACAGCCAATACTCTGCAGTTTTCTCGACTTCTTCAACACTCCAAACACCGAAGACGAGTCAACGGACTTGGGGAATGGATCTAATTCATTCAAGAGGGATTCAAAGGGCTTTTCTATATGGAAGTTCTGATTTCTTGCCTTGATTATGTTGTAACTTGAAGTTGAATTGTAGCAAAAGTGTAATCAAAGAATCATGGAAAGATTTGTAACCGAATCAGCAATAAAGGATGTAAAGTGGACGTAGGCTTGACTTTGAGCCAAACCACTATAAAAATTGTTGTCTCTTTTATTGTTTTTGCTATTTTCTGCTTACTTTTAGTCCCGTGCAAACTGGTGGAGCTTTCACTTTATCACAACTCACATCGGGGGTGTTAGCGTGCACTTTTAGCGTTAACATTTTTGGTGCTTTCATTGAGAGGGTTGAACTCAGGAGCGCTTTCATCATTGCTTCGCAAAGATTTGTTGAGAGACTCTCTTTAAGAACCAGAAGTCTATCTGATATTATGGCTCCTGGAAGGAATACAAGTAGAAGATAGAGACCAGAAAGAAGTCAGCACGAAGGAAATCAAGGGGCTTCCTCAGGAGAGAACCAAACTTCAGTCTTCACCACCAGGGATGAGATGGAGACAATGATGAAAAGGCAAGAGGAGTTGATCCTGAATTTGT
Organism: Allium cepa; assembly: GCA_030765085.1. Classification (NCBI taxonomy): domain Eukaryota; kingdom Viridiplantae; phylum Streptophyta; class Magnoliopsida; order Asparagales; family Amaryllidaceae; genus Allium; species Allium cepa. The sequence continues at coordinate 60,073,449 of CM060930.1, forward strand.
TTCAGCAGATTGGGCAACTTGGAGCGCAAAATCAAGGAGCGACTGGAGTTCAGAACAGAGCAGGACTATCTGAGGCAGCACCAGAGCTAGGGGGCACTCATCTAGAGCACACTGACCCAATACCGAGAAAAACATCTGGTGGATTCGAGAAACATGGTATTGATAGAGAAATAGGAGCTCAGCCAAAAGAACGGATTCCAGAATTCCCTCGTGAACTCGGGGGGCAGGCCGAAGGCAATGGACGAGGAATACAACTAGGAGACAACGACAGATTGGTAGAAATGGTCAAAAGAGCTATGAGAGGTGGCTTAGTAAACAAGGACTTGGAGGATGTGAATAGGAGTCCTTTTACCACAACAATCAGGCGAGCTAAGAACCCACCAGAGTTTAAGCTACCATCGTTGGATATGTATAATGGAAGGACAGACCCTACAGTTCATCTGACAAAATATATGAGGCATATGGAGGTGCTGGGGGCATCAGAGAAAGTTATGGCCCGGTGCTTTCCATTGTACTTGACAGATATTGCGGCACTTTGGTTTAGACAGCCGGAGAGTGGATCTATCGGAACGTGGAGTGGTTTGACTGAAAGGTTTATGAGGTAATTCAGGGTCCACATTTCGAGACCCAAAAATGTGATGAGCTTGGCAGCATTGAAACAGAAAGCTGGGGAATCTTTGAGAAGTTTTTTGACACGGTTCAATGCAGCCGCAGCATCGGTGGATCGACCAGATCCTTCCATGGTCTTGATGGCAGTTGTGTCAGGCATAGCTGACGGTACAGAATTTAAGAATTCGCTGACAAGAGATCCCCCCATGGATCTAGTGGAATTCTATCATGAGGCTGAAGGATTCTTACGTTTAGAGGACGCAAAAGCCGAAAGAGAAGAAGGAGAAGGAATCGACGTTTATGTAATCAAAGGTGGAAATCCTCCTGAAAAAGATGTAGAATCTAGCAAAGGTAAAAGAAAGGCCGAGGATAACAGCGATAGATCAGTATGAACACGAAGGGAACTAAGATTCACCTCATACACAGAGTTGAATGAGACTTTGGAGCGGATCTACCAAGACACCAAGGGACAGGTTCCTTATCGAAAGCCGATAAGGAGAGATCCTACCAGCAATGAGAGAAAGTCGGACAAGTATTGCTCGTTCCATGAGCTGAATGGCCATAGTACAAATGACTGTAGACACTTGAAAGACGATGTTGAGGGGCACATCCGGGATGGTTTGCTATCACAATATGTGAAAAGGAGGATAGCAACGGTAGAACAAGAACGACCACCACCTGCACCAACTGAAGGCGGCTCAGGATCGAGGCATCGGCTTATTATCAGTTGATTGAGATTATAACGAATGAGTGGAAAACTTTACATCGACACTATTAGGTTGTTCACACATGTATGGGACCACGAACGATCCCCAGGCATGCTCTGATACAACTGTAAATCATATCGATGTAGGTGTTCGCACTCGGACGCCACTACTCTGCTTTCGTGTTTTACTTCTGATGTTTGAATTTGACTTTGTCAGATATTTTTTCCTTAAAACTCTTCAGTTGGATGAATATTGGACTTGGATAAATCTAAAAAGGCTGAGTCACTTACACATGTACGGGGTCGCGAACGGTCCTTAGGGATGCTCTGAGTTGGCTAAGCTTCTTACACATGTACGGGGTCACGAACGGCCCTTAAGCATGCTCTGAGATGACTAAGCTACTTACACATGTACGGGGTCGTGAACGGTCCTAAAGCATGCTCTGGAATGACAGTAAATCATCTTGGCAAACGATCCTGGAACTCACTCGAACGTGAACCTGGCATCGATAATACTAAGCCCCCCCGGGCACACCAACTCGCCTCGAATAGGCACCCGACCTCGAACGGTCACAACCCGGCCTCGAACGGTCACAACTCGCCTCGAAGTGCACCCGACCTCGAATGGTCACAATTCGCCTTGAACGGCACCCTGACCATGAACGGTCATATTTCACCTCAAATGGCTCGATCCCGAACGGTCGTCATTTGAGGTCATATAAAACTGTTAATTTCTCTGCAGGACATCAACAGGATATGAACATCCAGCTTATGGCATTACAAAACACACCTTCATACCGCAAGGCACGTTTTGGGGGGCAAATGTTATGTCGCCTTTTAGGTAAGGCCGTGATACCAAAAGGTTAACCGAAAAACCAAAGATAGTTCATCTCAAAGCAACCCAGCTACTCGAAACAAGCGACATAACAGGCATGCGACCTAATGCATAGAGCGACTCAGCAAGGGATACGACCTAATGCATTGCGACCCAATGAGCTAAAGCATTCAGCGAGCTAATAGAGTAGCGACCGAATAACCTAGAGGTTCCAGCGACCTAACATGTTAAGGGAAAAAGTGCTTCATGTCCAGCGACCTAACAACTTGATGAACTCAGCGACCTAGCAATTCAATGAAAGGAGCGACTTTGTGAGTCAAGAAAGCAACGACCTAGCAAGAGCGACCTACGAGCTAACGACCTAACGACCTTGTTTTTTCAGAGTTAGGTCGCACATTGCCTCTTCAAAGTTAGGTCGCACACTGCCTCTTCAGAGTTAGGTCGCACACTGCCTCTTCAGAATTAGGTTGCACACTCCTTCTTCAGAGTTAGGTCGCATAACCTCTTCGAAGTTAGGTCGCTCGCGATCTAAGCTACATACCGCATCTTCCAACTAAGTCGCTTGCAATCTAAGCTTGCACACTACCTCTCCTGCTAGGTCGCTCGTGACCTAAACAGACCAAGGCTACTCCCTATGCCTTAACTCCTTAGGTCGTCACTCCCTCTCCTGCTACTACATAGGTCGCTAACGACCTACGACATAACCCTTAGGTCGCCCCGGCCGACCTAACTTCAGTTTTTTCTCTATAAATACCTCGTCTACTCCAACTGAAAGGGGGGACTTTTGGATACTTCAGGGACGGCCAATACTCTGCAGTTTTCTCGACTTCTTCAACACCCCAAACACCGAAGACGCGTCAACGAACTTGGGGAATGGATCTAATTCATTCAAGAGGGATTCAAAGGAATTTTATGTATGGAAGTTCTGATTTCTTGCCTTGATTATGTTGTAACTTGAAGTTGAATTGTAGCAAAAGTGTAATCAAAGAATCATGGAAAGAGTTGTAATCGAATCAGCAATAAAGGATGTAAAGTCGACGTAGGCTTGACTTTGAGCCGAACCACTATAAAAATTGTTGTCTCTTTTACTGTTTTTGGCTATTTTCTGCTTATTTTTAGTTCCCGTGCAAACGGGTGGTGCTTTCATTTTATCACAACTCACATCGGGGGTGTTAGCGTGCATTTTTAGCGTCAACATGCACCTTTCGATAGTCAAAAGGAGATCAAGCAATATACCTTTTGATGAATTCAAAAGGTATCAAGTAATATTTTTCGACGAGGTTACAAGAAATCGAGAAATTTTCCTTCCGACAGAGTCGAAAGGAATAAAGCCAGAATGAAGGAAGCCCATTCTTTAGCGGCAGAGGAAGGGAGCCATATAATCCTTTCAACTAGGTTGAAAGCTATGATTTAAGAGATGCGCACGAAAGCATGAAAGTCCTTTCGATTGTGTCGAAAGCATTAGATCGAAAGGTGTCAACCTGCACCTATAAATAAGACCCTAAGGGTTTATTTTGAGGGATCCAATTTCATTCACTTCTCACTTGTATTTTCTAAAAATCTATAAACCCTAATTTCAAAATCGAATCGGGGATTTCATAAACTTGGCATCTTTGTTCAATAAAAAGATAGCTTATAGTAACTTTGATTATGCGACTGTTAGAGTTACTTATTGCTTTCAATCATAATCCTCTTATGTCAGTTTAGTCAATAGCTAACCATTCGCCCAAGTTGAAAACCCTAAGCATTCATATATCGTTTGGATTTTACCTGGAGACAACTAGATATCCAAAGCTCATCCTTTCGTTTAAGTCAAAATCCACTCAATTCATCCAGTCTTCCAAAAATTGTAGCCTCAATCCTTAGTGACACTGATCACTTAGAAAGATGGTTCCGAAGAAGGCTTTAACTATCTAAATATGCTCGAAAGCCACTATCAGAGAGATTCAAACCTTTCGGTCATGTCGAATGGTCTTAAAAGGAAGAAGTTTCGAACTACAACATCATAGTCGAAAGGTGGAATTAAAAGAGTCCACAAGTTTCAACTTTCCTATATGTTCGAAACGAGATTTCAAAGGAATCACCTATACTTAAAACATTACTCTGAGGTGTTGACCAGTTTTCTCATCAACAGTGAGTTCTACGCTCACCTTTCTCCTTGTAATAAGTAGCTAAAGCTTCTACAGCAACCCAATAGTTAGAAACAAAAAAACCCAGCATGCTCTAAATTTTTGGATTTTGTTTTGATTAGAAACTTCATTATTGAGAAAGCTATCTTTAAAGGGAATGAGGAAGAGGATGGCTTGTTTTCTGTAGCACAAGAAATAAACGTGCAAAAAGAGGAAATTCACATCTCTTATGCACTAATAGGCTTCATTTAGTCAATGGATTCAACAAGAAAGAAATAAGTCTTATTTCATTATTAATCCATACCATCTCTTAATAAAACAAACGTTTAATTGTTTAAACTCAGGGATGTTCAATCTATACTAAATATCATGTACACAATAAATGAGATCATTTCAAAACATATAACATGTTCAAATTGTTAAGTCAAATATTAATCAATAAGACATTTATTTTAATCCTTTATTTGCAGCATGTTAGTAGTACTCAAATCAAGCCAAATTTTGTGGAGATAATCTTAATTGTAGAGGAACATAGACTTTGAAGTGTGTAGGTTGAGAAATATGAGAGGTGCAAATGAGGTGTAATGAAATCCTTCTGTGTACATACATATATACGTGTGCATACACATGTACACGTGCGTATAAACCTCATAACATACTACCCTTTTTTTACAATTTCTAACCAAACACCACACCCCACCACCACAGCGCCACCTACATACTCATAGCAACCAACCCTCCACCACCATCGTTTTTGAAGTAAATATCAACAGCAAAACGCAAAACATAAAATTTAAAGCTAAACAAAACCCTAAAGTTTCTTACATTCCTATGTTTATTTTTCTTAACGCTTTCTAACGTTATAGGAAACTAAAAATAATTCCAACATGTAAGGGTAAAATTGACATTTAACATTTTATCCCCGACAGAAAGTCTACAATATTTTTCACCCTTCTTTGAACGGAATGAACAATGTAAATTATTGTGTACGAGTTGTACGGCACGCGCTTCACGCGTGATGATCGCACGCACTTGCATGTGAATTGTTATTTTACAAATTGTATATGTTTAGCTCCATCGAAAAATATTATTTGCATGAATATTTAATCGTATTTTTGCATTGAAATGATATGCAATTAGTTTTAATTTTACTTCCTAAACTGCAACATCCAATTTTTTGTTGGTTTGAATTTTTATTTATATTATCTAATAAAGAATGGATTTTGTTTTTTATTAATATGAATTTTTATTTCTATTATTAATTAATAAAAAACGACTATGAAAAATATATTATTTATTAGATCCTATTTTTAGCTGATATTATCTGTTAGATACTATGGGCGTTTTGAATTGGAAAGAAAACTTATCTGTTAGATACTATCTTTAAGTGATATTAATATTAATAATATTTATAGAGGGACATTTTTGGTAGTTAACGTTGATACAAAAAAAGTGTGAAATCAAAGATATTACAACTATTATTAAAGATTAAAGATATCATATAACCGTTGAAAGAAACAAGATTCCAAAATAATGGAAACAGTTTTCTACTATTTACCATACTCAAAACAGATTAATAATTCTGAAGGAATTTTTTTAAGGATATTTTTAAAAGTTCATGGAAATTGATTTTTTTTTTCCTTTTTTAATTATTTATTTCCTATCCTCAGAAAAAAGTAACCATGATTGATAATTTATTACGTTGTACGCCAGCATTTAAGAATAAAGAAAGAGTATAAGATGTGCCTACCTGCAACAATCAACAAATAAGACACTTTACCAATATTTAACAGAAAAGTAGCATTTTACAGCCATTGCACTTAAAATTAGTGACATAGCATGCAATGCTGCATCCAGCTTATGCCATACCTAACCAATTATACATAAAATGTTTATGCTTAGTTTAACTTTGGTCTTACAGTTAAGCTGGCATATGATTAGAATGTATAACCATTTTCAACGTAAGTAGTAGGTTTCACAAATTATAAAAAGCTTCCTTATTTGAATAGAATCTATTGAATCACGGTCCTTGTTTTGGAAATAAAGCAGATTTCAAGATACAAAATATCATATATCTCACCGTTCTCTATTTCCAATTGGAATCAGATGGTTGAAATCGTTATTCTTTTTTAATACCTGACTATGTTGAAAACTGTAGCCAGTCCTTGTTGGATTGAACAGAATAGTTTAGTCTGTTATATTTAATATATTAGGTTGTTGTATTAAATATTCAAACTGCATATTTATAATGTTCATCCTTCCTAACATCCATTAAAAACGAAAAGCTTCACTTTCATCACCAGTCAGAATCATTTATATTCTTTCTTCATCCATTCATCAATGTTGAACTGCGCAACTGTAAAAGTTATTGGGAATGCAAAATGTAATTATATAACTTCAAGTCACACCTTCAAGCAGAAGTGTTTAACGAGAGGGGTACATTATGTGATACAAAAGGTTGTGAGTAATGAAAGTCAAATAATGTTTTTATTTTCCATTAAAATAAAAACTTATTGACTTTTGCTATATTATGAAAAATAGTGCGGGTCCATTTTTAAAATGTTTACCTAATTAGTGCAAAAAATAGAGGTTTTTCCCCAATGTCACTCCCGCCTGCAGTCTCTCACCTCACCGCAGCCACTTAAACCACCACCTTCATCCTATAGCCATCAAGCAGAATCACCGACTAAACCTTAGAAACCTAGATATATTTTTTTTTCTCAAATCCCACCACGACGCAACACCTAAACAAATGCCTAAGCACCTTGGTTCGCTTCTTCACCATCAGACGGCCCTACTGCCTTTGTTGCCCAAGCCAAAATTTAAGAAAAAATAAATGGAAAAAAACAATTTCAAAGAAATGGCACTTGTAGGAATGGAATTACGGAACCCTACTCTAACAGATAAATATTTTTTAAAGTGTGTGGTAATTTTTGTTGCTCTCTCCGCCATCTTCAACGGTGTTGCTCTAGACGAATGTCTCGATCGTCTTGCCTTTTGACCGGACCCGCTCAACATAACAGCATTTCTTTATCCACTTATGTCATTTCATTATCGGTTACCATTGGTAGCAAAATGTAGCATCTGATACTTGCAAACAGCTCTATAAAAATTATTTAAACAAAAATTAATTGTTATTTTTATAGAAAGAGTAACAAGTAAAAATAATATATTATATAGAAATATACCATAAATATATTTAAAAAAATATAAAAGTGGCACTAAATGCTGAACTGGAAAAGTACAATTTAAAAACAGTACAGCAAACATGTAAAATGAAAACAATGAAACTAAATTTTAGCGAAGCAACACATTAAATCATAAATAAAAAAAATCTAATCATGTAACAGAAATATAAAATGTTCTACTTAGCGACATAATACTCTATGTGATTCCAAAAAACATAATACTCTTATAAATCAAAAGGTTTTTAATAAACATATTGAGTTGTAATGGTTTTACTATGGGATGTTTAGCTACTGTTCCCTAATGAAATGATTTCCAAATGAGATTGTAAATTATATGATGTTTTTAGAGATGGGTTTTAATTATGAGAATTTTCCCATGTTAACTTAATTAGTTATGGATTTTCGAAAGAACCATGTGTTTTGTTAAATAAGATAAATATGGCTAAAATAAAGAAGTATTGATCTAAAGATGCTTGAAAATGTATTTACGTATTTTCTGAATATTTTAGGAATTTTTTTTAAGTAATTTCCAAAATTCAAACATGTATTGTCGAAAGGGTAAAGTGGCTCCCTGGACCAATAATAAGTTGCTGATGGGGGAAATTAATTTAAATAACAAAAATTTGTATATTTTTAGCCTCAAGGGCAGGGCCTCAATATTTTGACTATAAGGACAAACATTCTCCTAAAATTTATTCATAAGGACAAACATTCTTTCAAAATTATTCATAAAGACAAATATTTTTTCAAAAGAGGTTTTTGGGCTCAAGGAAAAAGTTACAGAAAAATTTAGTTTCAAGGACAAGAATTTTGTTTTTTAACATGAAGGACACTTTTTAGTGTAAATCACAGAATGATAGTTATAACTATCATTTTCAGTTTACACTAAAAAGTGTCCTTCAAACTAAAAACCAAACTTCTTGTCCCTGAGACTAAATTTTTTTGCAACTTCTTCCTTGTGTCTATTTACCTGTTTTCAAAACTGCTACTAAACTAAAAATGATACCTAAAAACTGCTACCGATAACTAAAAACCGATACTTAAAAACCGCTATCCATAACTACAAACTGATACCTAAAGAAAGTTGTCATTTAGGCTAAAATATTGAAGGTCTGTCCTTGAGGCTAAAATGCTGAGAAATTTTGTCCTTGAAAATAATTTCCTGTTGCTGACGGGTATTATATAGAAATAAAAATAATTAATAAATGAATAAAGGATAAGTTCACAAATAAGGGCAACAAATTGTAGCAAAATATTATGGTCAATTGGAAAAGTCGGCGGTGGAACAAATAGGAAGGCGGCGTGTAATGATGGCACTAGGGTATAAGAATCATGCTTGTCGTACTAAGGGTATAAATCCAGAAACTAAAATGAACTAAGAAAGATTAAGCAAGTTCTAAGATAATGAGTTAAGTCGGAAGATGACGACGAAGACCAAAGGTACGGGATGAAGTTGAACGCCTAAGGTGAGTGTCGAAGGCTTTTATATCAAAATTATATTAAATTAGGCTTCCCTAATATGGACCCTAGGATAGTGGTTTATAGAGGACTATTGACTTTCGATGGAGACTTAATATTAAAGCCTATTAGCTTACAGTTGTGAGCTAATTCGAGATCTATTGACTTTTGGAGAAAGTCGACACCGAGACCAATTAACTTTGTGAATAAAATTTAACGTTGAGACCCAAGGCTTAAGTTGGCCGAGGGTCGTACTTACAGATATCCAAAGCATGATGCATTACAATGATAGTTTTGAGGCTTAAGATGCCCGAAGGTAGGCTGGGAGCCTAATAAAGCTTAATGATTAGCTGAAGCCAAGACCTAATATTTTAATAATTAGGTGAAGTATTCACTACAAGAATAACAGTGTTTTCCGATGGATATGGGCCGTCGGAAGACCATCATAAACCTTAGGAAAATCTGCCGGAATGTAAATTTCGTTTCGTAACATTTTCCGATGGAATCAACGTCATATTTCCGACGGCGACCAGCGGCAATCTGGGACAGTCTTCGACGGCCATGTTGGACACGTGGAAAATCAGAATAATCAAATTTCTATCCGAAGCCGTCGAAAACTGTCGAAATTTGTCATAGCCAGGCGTCGGAAACCGTTGGAATGCGATGACCTATAAGCCGTCGGTAGCCATTTGAAGCCGTTGAAAATCTGAGTGTTTTTTTCCTATTTGTAAGCCTCATGCCTTCCAGTCACTACACATCTATCAATATACATAACAACTCCATCACTACAAGGTGAACAGTGATTTTTGACGGCAGAAACCGTCGGCTGCCGACGTGTAACGACCCGTAAATTTCGATGATTAAATTTGTTAAATTTATAAGATTTTGTAATTTAATGCAGAAAGAAATAAAAATCCTATAATTTATATTGGAGCGAATGTTAGAAATTAAATGTTGCAATGGTAAATAAAATTCTTGACAATTGGTATGAAATCCAAATAAAGAAAGAGTGGAAAACATTATAATTTGTTAATTAAATACGATTGTGTAATTAATACTGAAAGAAATAAAATTGGAAGTAGTATTAATGAAATAATAACTAAAATGAATTGCAACTGTATAAATGGAAGTAAATTGTTAATAAGTGGATGTAAATATTGAATTAATTAATGGAAATAAAATCTAAATGTATGTTGGATAGAACATAAGTGAATGCAATTAGTAGTTAGGAAATAAATGCCAACATTGATTTGTAAGTAATAGAGGCTTACTTATGTGACTAAAGAGTAATGATAATGTTTATTGTAGGTTACCTATTCATTTAGATGGTTAATTGGAATTGGAGATAAATTGTAATAAATGTAAATAAAAGTTACATTTGTGTGAAATGTAATACAATGGTTAGGAGTTGTTAGAATGGGTATATTAAAGTAGTGAATGGGAAAAACAAGGTAACTAAGTTTATATAGTAGTACTGAACTTAATAAAAAGATTTGAACTAAAACGAATCAATTAATATAGGTTTTATTTCTTTAGTATGTTGCATAAAATTTGGAAATCAAATTGCAATTAAAGGAAATTAGGTAGTGTTATCCCACTTTTTGGCCAAAACTGGAATATCAACAAATTGACAAGGAATGATGGATATCGGGATTGGAGATCGATTATAAACAAGGCGACAATCGATGACGTCAAAATATGGTTGAGCTCCGATCGGGACGAAATTGATTGGAGATGATGATAAGGACTAGGAAAGGCTATGTTTCAAATTTCAGGTTAATCGGAGTTCGTATGAAGGAGATATGATCGATGCAAGGTAGGAAGAGCATACTGTTTGAACCCATCGGCACGCAAGGATGGTTCGAATCGATCAGGGGTTGTGTTCGTATCGATACCGTTCGTGTCGATACCATTTCGAATCAATGCCGTTCGTATCGATTGGTGCGGGTTCGGCTCAGTGAAGTTCGCATCAGGTGTTGGTTCGACTCGATAGTGTTCGAATCGATCGAGTTACTGGTTCGAGTCGATAGGCTCGTATCGATGAGATAGGAAGGCTAGATAGATCTCGATTCGATGGCAACAAACCCAGAGTGGTAGCAAGAATGTGGAGGTTCTTCGGATCGATGTGCTTCGAATCGATCAGGATCGGTGCAGATGGCGCATTTCGACTCCATGCCTTTTGCAAATCTCCTTCGTATCCACCAGGTAAGAGCTTCGTTCGTATCCATCAGGTGAGGTCTCGTTCGTATCCATCCTTCACGACCACTTCGTATCGATGTCCTCCATACTCGTTTCGAATCGATCAGCTCACATGGGATCGATACGGAATGAACTCCTGGAATCGATGCGTAGAGGGACACGAGTTAATGGATGCGAGCATGCCGTTGTGAAGTTATGGATATGGACGAAGCATAAAACATGGATGCAAGCCCACGTCTCTAGGAGAGAAGCGTTTAACACGGCAAGAAAGGTGGATCAACCGAGGGATTTCGCGACACGTCATCGATGCGCACGTGACCGATCGAGTCGAAGGGAGTGGATTCGAACCAATGGATTCGAATGCAACAGCCCTCACGAAAAACCACAACTTGAATCGATCATATCTCCTAAACCATTGATCCAAATGCAACGAAATTTTCGCAGCAGCTTGCGTGCAAGGTAAGGAATGTCCCTGCCAATTTTCAGCTCGATTGGATCATTTTTTGATGGATACGAAATCATTTCGTATCGATCACAGATCGAATCGAAACTTGGTAGGGTTGGTTGCGTGGGCCCACTCACGTGCCAGAAAAATTCTCTCAGAGTTCGAGCGAGATCTGAGCCTCCTACGCCTATAAATAGCACCCAAAAGCCTACAGAAAAGGGATCTTTTGGCTATTGAACGTCCAGACTCTGCCGGATTCATTTCTACACTTCGATACTGCTATTATACTGGAAATTCTTCATATTTACTGCTGTAATCATCTGTAATCATCAAGGATAATCAATAAAAGGATAAAACTTTGGAGTGGACGTAGGCCGGAGATAGCCGAACCACTATAAAACTTGTGTCTTTGTTCATTATTTTCGAATTACTGTTTGATATTTTCTTAGATCTGTGATTTGTGTTTGAATATTGCTGATTTGTATTCATACGCTGGTGCTTTCACGGTATTTGGGGTTTGTGACCAATTTTGGCGCAAACACTTTGGTGCTTTCATTGAAAAGGACTAGCACCCGCTACATCGAATTTGAAGTGCAGATTTAAAGATTTTAAGGAGTTTAGATTTGAAGACAATGACTAGGAAAAATAGTAGAAGCAAAGGGCTGAGAGGAGCCAAAAGGAAGGAAGCCAACAAGCATCCTCCGGAGCCGGGGAAGGACAGGCTTCAATCTACATAACCCGGGATGAAATGGAAGCTATGGCAAATTCTTTGCAAGAGAGATTGTTGAAGAGCCAACATGAAATGATGCAGACTTTCTTTGAGCAAATGAGAGCTGCAGGGATGGAGAACATAGGAAAAACTACAGCCGCTGTGGATGCAGGACAAGGAACTAGGGTTGTGGAACCCAATGGAGGAAGGGATACGGAGCCAGAAGGCAATCAACAGGGCTTGGGGGAAGGCCCACGGGATCCAACACAGGAGGACCTTTGGAAGGAGTTCAACAGGCCAGGGCTAACATTGCTGCTAGTGAGCCACATGAGGAATATGTGCCGGATTTCCCTCGGGGGTATGGGGGCAACCCCCAACAGACAATACTGGATTAATGGAGATCATCAGTAAAACAATGCGAGGTGGTTTGACCAACAGAGACTTGGAAGGAGTGAACAAGAGTCCTTTCGCTCGAGAAATAAGGATGGCTCTGAATCCACCTAAGTTCAAGCTACCTAGCGTGGATGTGTACGATGGTAAGGCAGACCCAACTAAGCACTTGATGAGGTACACTAGACACATGGGGGTGGTGGGGGCATCGCAAGAAGTAATGGCATGATGCTTTCCTTTGTACTTGACGGACTTAGCTGCAATGTGGTTTAGGCAGCTGGGGGAAGGATCTATTGGGACTTGGGGGGAATTGGTGGAAAAGTTTTTGGGACAGTTTCGGGTTCACGTCAAGAGGCCGAAGAATGTGATGACATTGACATCGGTAAAGCAAAGGATGGATGAATCGCTTAGATCTTTTCTAACTCGATTCAGTGCGGCGGTTGCTTCGGTGGATCGGCCTGATCCGTCGATGGTTTTGATGGCGGCAGTATCAGGAGTCAGGAAGGATTCGGATTTCAAGGTATCTTTGATAAGAGATCCCTCACAGGATCTCGATGAGTTCTTTCACGAGGCAGAGAGGTTCCTTCGGCAAGAAGATGTGAGTATGGATCTAAAGTTGAAAAAGGTTAATGCAACTGAGGAGAGAGGACCATCCAGCAAAGGTTCAGATATAGACAAAGGAAAAAGGAAGTTAGACGATGATTCTGGAAAAGATAGGAAGCAATGGAGGGATCCGAAGTTTTCCACATACACAGGATTAAACGAGACGCTGGAGCGGATATACCAGGATACTCGGAATCGCCTTCCCTACCGAAGGCCAGCTAGGAGGGAACCATCAGAACGGGAGAGGACATCAGGAAGGCATTGTCTCTTCCATGATTTGGATGGACACGACACCAACAGTTGCAGGCATTTAAAGGATATAATCGAGGAGCATGTTAGAAAGGGACTGTTGCCACAATATGTCGGAACTCGGAATGTAACGGCGGAGTAGGAGCAAACGCCGCCTACCTCAATCCATGATTGTGGGAGGCCCAGGAATGATGGTCGACTGATCATCCACTGATCAGGATAATGTGAAATAAGTAGCAAACTACTAGCAAGCAACCAAGTCATTTACACATGTATGGGGACGGAGATAGCCCCTAGGCATGCTCTGAATGATGATAAACTGCGATGCTATGGTTTGTGAAATTTATCTTTTGCTTTTGGATTGAACACTACTTTTCTTTTTGGAATTGGTTTTGGAGTTTGGATTGAGCTCCTGGTTTTGTTTGCTTTTTGATAAGAATTTTCCTTTGGATGATTGTTTTCGGTTTTGGATTTGGATTTTGAATTTGGATTTGGATTTTGGATTGGATTTTGATTGGATTTTTATCTGGTTTTTGATAAACGGCCATCGGGTATGGATTATGCCTGGCAAGGGGTGAGTCACTTTGCCCGAACGTGGTAAATTGACTCATTCAGGTCGTCGAGTATGGACAATGCTCGGCAAGGGTCCGGAGTGACCAGGATTCGGCCTAGGACTTAGGCCATGTATTATCAATTGTTATTTTCAGGTCGTTGAGTATGGACTGTGCTCAACAAGGGTCCGGAGAGACCAGGATTCGGCTTAGGACTTAAGCCATGGCTTTGTACAACGTCCAGTGACACTGGACTATGGTCGTCGGGTGTGGATTACGCTTGGCAAGAACCCGGAGAGGTTAGCTCAACGTCCAGGGACACTGGATCAAGGTCATCAAGTGTGGATTACGCTTGGCAAGGGCCCGGAGAGGTTATGGAATCGGATATCGACCCAGAGAGGTCCTGGATTCGGTTATTGGCTATTGGATAAGGATGGATTAGGACTCAGTTGTCGAGTTCGGATGGATATGGAATTGGCTAATGCTTTGGTTATTGGATTTGGAATTGGGCATCGACTCGGAGCAGTCAAGGATGACATACTCTGGCGATATGGCTATTGGATATTGAATCGGAACTATTCAAAACACGCCTTATTATCACAAGGCATGTTTTGAGGGGCAAAGTGTTATCCCTTTTTTGGCCAAAACTGGAATATCAACAAATTGACAAGGAATGATGGATATCGGGATTGGAGATCGATTGGAAACAAGGCGACGATCGATGACGTCAAAATTTGGTTGAGCTCCGATCGTGACGAAATTGATTGGAGATGATGATAATTACCAGGAAAGGCTATGTTTCAAATTTCATGTTAATCGGAGTTCGTATGAAGGAGATATGATCGATGCAAGGTAGGAAGAGCATATTGTTCGAACCCATCGGCACGCAAGGATGGTTCGAATCGATCAGGGGTTGCGTTCGTATCGATACCGTTCGTGTCGACACCATTTCGAATCGATGCCGTTCGTATCGATTGGCGCGGGTCCGTCTCAGTGAAGTTCGCATCAGGTGTTGGTTCGACTCGATAGTGTTCGAATCGATCGAGTTACCGGTTCGAGTTGATAGGCTCGTATCGATCAGATAGGAAGGCTAGATGGATCTCGATTCGATGGCAACAAATCCAGAGTGGTAGTAAGCATGTGGAGGTTCTTCAAATCGATGTGCTTCGAATAGATCAGGATGGGAGCAGATGGCGCATTTCGACTCCATGCCTTTTGCAAATCTCCTTCTTATCCACCAGGTAAGAGCTTCGTTCGTATCCATCAGGCGAGGTCTCGTTCGTATCCATCCTTCACGACCACTTCGTATCGATGTCCCCTATACTAGTTTTGAATCGATCAGCTCACATGGGATCGATACGGAATGAACTCCTGGAATCGATGCGAAGAGAGACACGAGTTAATGGATGCGAGCATGCCGTTGTGAAGTTATGGATATGGACGAAGCATAAAACATGGATGCAAGCCCTCTTCTCCAGGAGAGAAGCGTTCAACACGGCAAGAAAGGTGGATCAACCCAGGGATTTCGCGACACGTCATTGATGCACACGTGACCGATCGAGTCGAAGGGAGTGGATTCGAACCAATGGATTCGAATGCAGCAGCCCTCACGAAAAACCACAACTTGAATCGATCATATCTCCTAAGCCACTGATCCAAATGCAACGAAATTTTCACAGAAGCTTGCATGCAAGGTAAGGAATGTCCCTGCCAAGTTTCAGCTCGATTGGATCATTTTTTGATGGATATGAAATCACTTCATATCGATCACAGATCGAGTCGAAACGTGTTCGGGTCGGTCGCGTGAGCCCACTCACGTGCAAGAAAAAGTCTCCCTGAGTTTGTGCGAGATCTGAGCCTCCTACGCCTATAAATAGCACCCAGAAGCCTACAGAAAAGGGATCTTTTGGCTATTGAACGTCCAGACTGTGCCGGATTCATTTCTACACTTCGATACTGCTATTGTACTCGAAATTCTTCATATTTACTGCTGCAATCATCTGTAATCATCAAGGATAATCAATAAAAGGATAAAACTTTGGAGTGGACGTAGGCCGGAGATAGCCGAACCACTATAACACTTGTGTCTTCGTTCATTATTTCCGAATTACTGTTTGATATTTGCTTAGATATGTGATTTGTGTTTGAATATTGCTGATTTGTATTCATACACTGGTGCTTTCACGGTATTTGGGGTTTGTGACCAATTTTGGCGCAAACAGGTAGTACGTTATTTGACAATAAATTTAAGGGTAGGATAACAACTATTATAAATTACCGAATTAACTGGTCAATGAATTTATTTGGAGATAAATTTCATTTAAATGTTAAGTAATTATAATGTTGTTATTAAACGTTACTTTAACGATTATTAATATAGTAACGGAAGCGTGAATGTAAATTAATAGAAATGTAAATTTATTTTAAGTAGTAATTGGTCGATTGGGAAATAAGTTCAAATTATGTTAATTAAGAAATTAATACGAGAAGTATGTAAAGTAATAACTAAGAAAGTAATACGTTATAAATTGAATATAACATAAACTTAAGTGTAAATTAAAGGGTTGGAATTGAATCTAATCCGTTTAATTGGAAACTTATTAAAATAAATTCGATTCAATAATATGACAATTGGCTGATTTAAAGAATAGAAAGCAAGATTTATTTATTTAATTGAAGAAAAAATTCAATAATTGAATTTATTACGAATAAATGAAATTTAACATTTAAATTTGACGCTGATAGAAATTTAGATGAAATTTGGAGATAGTTATATAATAAAGTAGGAATCCAATGTTAGTTTCAGCTATTTGATACTAATAGGTAGAATAATGGAATGAAAATTTAATTCAATGGAATTATTGAAAATTATTTTATAATCTCTGAATTTAACGAAATTGTAATTTGACGCTGAAATTGATAATTGAATCAGCATTCAAGGGACATCTAAATTTTTTTAAATTTTGTATAAATGATTAAGAAATATAAAGGTGCTAAAATTTGTCAATTATAGAAGTGAAATTAAAAATTGGATTTAATTTATTGATTTTAATTTATTTAATTATTAAGGGAAAAATAGCCATTTTGGCCACTAACTCGGATTTTGATGAGACTAGTTTCAACGGATCCATAATGGTGAATTATTATAGGATTTCAAGTTTCGTAGCGATCAGACTTGTCGTTTGATCGTACGGACTCGAAACGCCTTGAAATTTATGAAATTGAAATCAATTGAAATCAATTTGAAAAATATTGATTTTAGCATAACTTCTTCATACGATGCAATTTGAACCTGAAACCTTTTCCATTGCGTTTAAAATATTTTAAAACACCTATTTTGATTTATGGGTTTACCCAATTTCATTCCGTGGTCAGAACGGGCTTTTTGGGCCACTTTGTCGTTAGCGCGTATTCAACCCGATCCATTTATTCTATTTCAACTTTCTCTATAAATATCCTGCTATAAACCCTAGCCTCCATAATTCTCATTTGTCTGTACGTAAATTCATTCTATTCCTCCTCTTCCTTAATGGCAGACAAAATTCTATATTTCCAGATCCAATTGCAAATCAAATCCAAATCATAAATTTCAAAGTCCTCAGAAAAATCTGGAAAAAATATATATCGGAGCTCTCGATATACGCATCTCAAAACTGAAATTCGTTTTCCGATTCGATGTATCGTTTGTCCAGAATTTCTAACTCAATTCTCGTCCGTTCATCGTGCGTCGATGAACGGTGTCGGATCGTAAAATCATTTCTAGGTTTGGTAGTGATTGACCAGAGGAGTTCATCTATATGGGTTGCTTCGAGAATCAACGGCTGGATTGGAGGAAAATTCGAACTAGGGTTCGAATTGGGCGGCGGTTGCAAATTTTTTTCTCGAACCGGAGTTCGTCGCGTGCGCGCGAGCATCGGGAGGAGCGGTGGCAGTGTACGATTAGTCTCCGATGGTTGCTTGACGTGGGCGCATGCGATGGTGCGGCGGCAAATTCTAGCGTGCGTGATAGGGTTTTTGGCATGAATAGCAGGCGCATTCGTTTGTTCTGGAGAGAGTAGAAAGGTGACATGGCATCAGAAGTAAAGTGTTCTTTTTTATTTTATTTTATAATTGAAATTCAATCACAATAATCGCTATATTTTTCGCATACGATATCCGATTTACGCGCGGTTTTTTTATTAGGATCGTATTGAAATTTCGAACATTTGACGCTGGTTTGGACAAATTCTGAAACTGGTCAATTTTTGGGTTTAAATTGAATTTAAATTCAATTTAAATTCAAAAGGTAAGTGCTTTAACCCACTCACAACTTCTAAAATTTCTTATGTTTGTTAAATTGATATATGATGTGATTTAAAATTTATTCATGGTTGTTTGGCATATTTTAAATCATCATCTCAGTTATTTTCATTTATTCAAATTAAATTGCTATTTAATTTATTCATTGCATTTTAAACTGCCGGTTAAATTGTTAATTAATTGTTCATCGTATTTAAACTGCCAGTTAAACAGTTATTTAAATTATTATAGAAAAATAAACTGCTATTTAATACCTGTTGCTTATTATCTGTTCTATATTGATGCTATTGTTTGAATTTGATGATGATTGTGTTAAATGGTTGATGGTTGATATTGGACAAATGGATGTTGTATTTTATGTTGTTATAAACTGCAAGTTATCATGCATTTTCATTTCATTCAGGATTGCGGTTTGAAGTGATATATATAACCGTAATTTTTATTTTAAATTACGGATTTAAATGATAAATATCCGTATCACTTGACCATAGGATAGAAAATTTTATACCATCGTGGTATATACATATAAATATTTTGAAATGATTTACTATGTTTTGTAAAGAAATATATATGGTTTATGAGATATTGATTTCGGATATTTGATAAAGGTTATTTTATATATAGTTAAATTCTTGGTTTTAAGCTATGTATAAAATTGTTTAAAGTATGAAGAAAGTTAAATAATAAAGTTGATTTCATTAAAATATATTATGGATAAGTATTTACTTAAATTATATTCCAATATAGAGTCAATATTGATTTTATGAATCAAAGTTGAGAAGATAGTTTTGAAATTGATTTGAGATTTTATTTAATCAAGATCTTATTGAAATTTAGATTTAAAAAGAATATGATGTTAAAATTAAATTCGGGTTTAAGATGATTTAAGTGAACATATGTAGTCCAAATAAATTGAGGACTATTCAATTATTGAATTTGGAAGTTTTATTTAAAGGATACTGGATTTATTAAGTAAGTATTTCAAAACTAAATAATAATAAATTGAATTTGACATATATACATGAATTAAAAATTTAGTTTTGAAATGGTGTAATATTTAAAACTTTGAAATAGATGGAAATTAAAATGGTTCATTTGGGAATTCAAATCTGTATTTGGAATTTATTTGAGAAATTAAAAAGCTAATTTTCTTTATAAAGTAATCTATTATTAAACCATTTAAGTATTGAAAATTTTGTTTCGAAGCCATGGGTTAAGGTATATATATTTGGAAGTACTATGATTTTTAAAAAAGGATATATTTGAAATAAAAATGATATCATATTGATTTGTGTTTTAAAATAGAAATGATATCGTATTTATATGGTTTTGAAATGAATATTTTATTCTGATTTTAAAGTATAAACTATTTTGAAAAGACCGCCGTGTTATAATAACGTTTGGTTGTTAAAGAGACCGAGATCGGAAGTTATCATACTCTCTGCCAACTCCGAAAACCACTTTAACAACCTTGTACACAGTGGAGATTCCAGAATGAACTAGGATGGCGGCGACGTTTCCTTTGAGGTAAATACGTGGACCCGACTCCCGTGAGTTGGCATAGGGTGGCTAAAACAGGAGCGATTCCCGGGCCAATGAGGTCATTCCTCTGATCGGACGCACTCCTTTGATTTTATACTTTGACTTTTGGATTGATTTGGTGGCCACTTTTTATTTTTGGTTTTTGGGGGTGTTGTCCGAGGTGGGCGGTAGTAGCTGCTATGCGTTACCACCAGCCCGGATGCGTAATTGGTATATCTACCCTGGCATTGCGTAGTTGTGTCGTGTCACCTACCCTAGCGCGCCTTGTACGAGTTTCTATTTGTGTCGTACCTATGGAGTATCCTCTGGCAGCCTCCAGATCAGGAGGTATTACGGTACTGTATAGACTATTGCATTATTACGTGTTAAGGTGGAAAATGTAAAGCCTTAACGCTATTTAAAAGTAAGTTTTATTTTACAATTAGACACTATTATAATAGCGAAATATACTACATAGTAAATAGTTTAACGGATCCTTAGGAGACGTAAATCCCAAGCATCTCTTGAGTTACTGCACTCATATTTATTTCTGTTGATTTTGACTTACGTAAGATCTTTTAGTTCTGACTCTAGTGTTTTGTCTTTTCATTTCGCTCGGTTCAGTCCGAGCATTTCAGGATCGAAGACTTTATTTCTGGAGGGCGAAGACGAAGATTTCATTATTATTATTATATTTTATTGTTCCACTACACGTTGTATTCCGCTGCATCGATTGTTATTCGTCGGTATGTGCAACTCTGATATATATATTGTATAAGTAAAATTAAATATTTTGTAAACAGCTTCATGAATTGTATATTTGATTATTATATTTTATCCTTCCGCCGTGAGATTCTGTTTTGGTTTTTTTTCTTTCTCGTTTTTCTTATTTACCCCATAGCAACTCGCCCTTCCGTATGGTTTGAATTGGCAAGTGTGTCGATTTAAAGCATGCAAAAAGATGGGATGTTACATCTGGTATCAGAGCGAGGTCTAGCGTTAAATCTTAGCTTTGTGGGGTCTGACTCTTTACTAATAGGGTAGTAATACCCTATGGGAGTCGCTGAGTGTATATATATGAGAGAGCGTATTTGTTAGTGTTATAAAAGGGTTTAATATTGTGTTCACTTGCTCTGTATTCTGGTTAATGCATGGGATGCTATGACATCAATAGGGATTTCTAAACGCTTAATAGGATAGACCGACACAATATTTGTTTTAATATAGGTGAATGAAATAATTTTGCCTATTATATTTTCTATATATATAAAGTATATTTTCATAAATGATATATATAAATATATATATATATATATATATATATATATATATATATATATTTTTGGTTGCAATATATTGGTTGTTAGGTAATGAAATTTATAAATAACAGTGAAATAAGATTGAAAATAAAATAAATCAAATTTGGAAATTTAGAATTTAAGTTCCGGGGTTTTGAAATTTCTTTAGAATGATTTTGGAATATAATAATAATATTATTTAGAAGTATTTTCTGATATAAATGTTTTGATATAATTTGAAAGAATTGTTTTAAAAGAAATTTTAAAAGAAATGTTTTTAAAGAAATTTTGGAAAGATAAAGTGTACTCCCCTCTCTGTCGCTGGAAAATAATTTCGATGATGATTGCATGCACCATCGACCTTCATTGTCGAGTTTCGAAGTGGGAATGCCGCAGTAGTTTACTACAGATTTGTTTGATAAACCAAATATAAATTTTTAAATTGTTTTAAAATATAATTGGATGTATAAAATGTAAGTATATACATTTATCCATTATTTTAAAATGATTTGAAATTAACCCGGTATTTGAATTCTTAAGTTTCCATTAATTAATAGTTTCAGTTATTGTAGTGAATTTGAACATAAGTAATTAATAATTGAAACCTGTAAAGGAAATAAGAAATTTAAGGCTAAGTTATAAATAAATGAAATTAAGTAGTATAAATGAAAGATAATAAACGTAAGTAAATGATTGAAGCTATTTATTAATAAAATAAGTAGAAAGATGAATACTGCAAATAAATGAAGAAAAAAAGGATAAACCATTATATGTATAAAAAGGAAGTCAAACAACAATAGTATGAAATGAAATTGACAAGAATAAACTTAGTTTATTGTTTGGATTTGTTGTTTGTTTGGTTTATGGTTGTTTAGGTAAGGATGCTTTAAAATATTTGGATGTAGGAACAATCTATTTAGTTTCCTCTAAGACTGTTGAGTAAATGATGCGCTTAGTAGTTTATTCTTTATTCTGTACAATTTAAAGTTTTGAACCCGAACAACTATTTGTTTTGGTTGATTTATATTGATTCTATGTGATGGTTGTATGTTATTGTTGCAATTGGTTGTTGTTGTATTGGTTTGGTTGATTGTGATTATAACAACTTAAATATTTCATTTTATATAATTGTTAACCTTTTTGGATTATATAAGTGAAATGCAGGTTACGAAAGCAATTGCTACTGCTTTTGGTTCCATAAAATAAGCGTTAATTGCCCGACAAATAGGTACGTTTTCGAATTACGGTTTATAGCGTTATTGTATTTTTCCCTTGTTGGGATTTATATTATTTTGGAAAATATATGTTATATATTGTTATATTTGATATTATATTTTCTCCCGAGCCTCCCCGTATAAAGGAGACTCTGCCAAAAATTTCTGTAAATTTTGGACTTAGAAATTTTTTGAAAATGATTTCCAAACTTTAAGTATAAAAAGATTTAATGATTATAAAACGGTATATTGTATTTAAATTAATTAATTTTGTAAATCTATTTATTTATAAATTTAATATTTTAAGTAAGACATATTGATTTCTTAATTCTTCTTTTCCCTTCTTTTTCTTTTCGGGGACGAAAAGTTTTGAGTGGGGGAGAGTGCAACGACCAGTAAATTTCGATGATTAAATTTGTTAAATTTATAAGATTTTGTAATTTAATGTAGAAACAAATGAAAATCTAATAATTTATATTGGAGCGAATGTTAGAAATTAAATGCTGCAATGGTAAATAAAATTCTTGACAATTGGAATGAAATCCATATAAAGAAATAGTGGAAAACATTATAATTTGTTAATTAAATATGATTGTGTAATTAATACTGAAAGAAATAAAATTGAAAATAGTATTAATGAAATAATAACTAAAACGAATTGCAACTGTATAAATGAAGTAAATTGTTAATAAGTGGATGTAAATATTGAATTAATTAATGGAAATAAAATCTAAATGTATGCTAGATAGAACATAAGTGAATGCAATTAATAGTACGGAAATAAATGCCAACATTGATTTGTAAGTAATAGAGGCTTACTTATGTGACTAAAGTGTGACGATAATGTTCATTGTAGGTTACCTATTCATTTAGATGGTTAATTGGAATTGGAGATAAATTGTAATAAATGTAAATAAATGTTACATTTGTGTGAAATGGAATACAATGGTTAGGGGTTGTTAGAATGGGTATATTAAAGTAATGAATGGGAAAAACAAGGTAACTAAGTTTATATAGTAGTACTAAACTTAATAAAAAGATTTGAATTAAAACGAATCAATTAATACATGTTTTATTTCTTTAGTATGTTGCATAAAATTTGGAAATCAAATTGTAATTAAAGGAAATCAGGTAGTACGTTATTTGGCAATAAATTTAAGGGTAGGATAACAACTATTATAAATTACCTAATTAATTGGTCAATGAATTTATTTGGAAATAAAGTTCATTTAAATGTTAAGTAATTATAAGGTTGTTATTAAACGTTACTTTAATGATTATTAATATAGTAACGGAAGTGTGAATGTAAATTAATAGAAGCGTAAATTTATTTTAAGTAGTAATTTGTGGATTGGAAAATAAGTTCAAATTATGTTAATTGAGAAATTAATACGGGAAGTATGTAAAGTAGTAACTAAGAAAACAATACGTTATAAATTGAATATAACATAAACTTAAGTGTAAATTAAAGGGTTGGAATTGAATCTAATCCGTTTAATTGGAAACTTATTAAAATAAATTGGATTCAATAATATGACAATTGGCTGATTTAAATAATAGAAAGCAAGATTTATTTATTTAATTGAAGAAAAAATTCAATAATTGAATTTATTGCGAATAAATGAAATTTAACATTTAAATTTTACGTTGACAGAAATTTAGATGAACTTTGGAGACAGTTATATAATAAAGTAGGAATCCAATGTTAGTTTCAGCTATTTGATACTAATAGGTTGAATAATAGAATGAAAATTTAATTCAATGGAATTATTGAAAATTATTTTATAATCTCTGAATTTAACGAAATGGTAATTTGACGCTAAAATTGATAATTGAATCAGCAATCAAGGGACATCTAAATTTGTTTAAATTTTGTATAAATGTTTCAGAAATACAAAGGTGCTAAAAATTGTCGATTATAGAAGTGAAATTAAAAATTGGATTTAACTTATTGATTTTAATTTATTTATTTAAGGGAAAAAATAGTCATTTTGGCCACTGACTCGGATTTCACCGAAACTAGTTTCATCGGATCTGTAACGGTGAATTATTGTATGGTTTCAAGTTTCGTAGTGATCGGACTTGTCGTTTGATCGTACAGACTCGAAATGCCTTGAAATTTATGAAATTGAAATCAATTGAAATCAATTTGAAAAATATTGATTTTAGCATACCTTCTTCATACGATGCAATTTGAACCTGAAACCTTTTCCATTGCGTTTAAAATATTTTAAAACACCTATTTTGATATATGAGTTTATCCAATTTCGTTCCAGATCAGAACGGGCTTTTTGGGCCGCTTTGTCGTTAGCGCGTATTCTACCCGATCCATTTATTCTATTTCAACTTTCTCTATAAATATCCTGCTATAAACCCTAGCCTCCTTAATTCTCATTTGTCTGAAAGTAAATTCAATCTATTCCACCGCTTCCTCAATGGCAGACAAAATTCTATATTTCCAAATCCAATTGCAAATCAAATCCAAATCATAAATTTCAAAGTCCTTAGAAAAATCTGAAGAAAAAAAATATCGAAGCTCTCGATATACGCATCTCAAAACTGAAATTCATTTTTCGATTCGATGCATCGTTTGTCTAGAATTTCTAAATCAATTCTCGGCCGTTCATCGCGCGTCGATAAACGGTGTCAGATCGCAAAATCGTTTCTGGCTTTGGTGGAGATTGACAAGAGGAGTTCATCTATATGGGTTGCTTCGAGAATCAATGGCTGGATTTGGGGGAAAATTCGAACTAGGGTTCGAATTGGGCGGCGGCTGCTGGCAATTTTTTTTGTTCGAACCGGAGTTCATCGCGTGCGCGCGAGCATGGGGAGGAGCGGCGGCAGCATACGATTGGCCTTTGGTGGTTGCTGGACGTGGGCGCGTGCGACGGTGCGGCGACAACTTCTAGCTTGCGTGATAGGGTTTTTGGCATGAACAGCAGGCGCTTTCTTTTGTGCTGGAGAGAGTAGAAAGGTGACGTGGCATCATAAGTAAAGTGTTCTTTTTTATTTTATTTTATAATTGAAATTCAATCACAATCATCGGTATATTTTTCGCATACGATATCCGATATACGCGCGGTTTTTTTGTTACGATAGTATTGAAATTCTGAACATTTTGAAGCTGGTTGTAACAACCCTGTATTTTGTGATTTTTTTTTGTTTTGTATATTTTAATTTTTTTAATTAAATTTTGATTTAAAAACTTATTTTTTTTTGAATGATTAGTTTTGTTACTTTAAATATAAACTTTAGTTTTGATATGAATTATCATTCCAAAGCATGACTAAAAAGAATATTTTTCAAAAAGTGAATTTTGGTCAAATTAATCAAACTTTGACTTTTAATTTAAGTTTTTAAAGGTTTGAAAATTTAAATTTTATCTTTTATTATGAAAGTACATAAAATTTTAAGAACACTGCTTTTTGTTTCGTTGAAAACGGATTTAAATTGCAAAAGTTATACTGTTTTCTGTATTGTGTGTATATTGGGTTATTCAGCAATAGTCTTTATTTTAAATTATATAAATGACATTTTTATTTGATAGATCTTATTCTAGCTTGTATATTTATGTTGTATTATGTATATTTTGAATTTTAATTATTTTTAAAATAAGAATAGAATTTTTCCGAAATGTACTGTATTTATTTCCTATTTTTAAAGGCTGTTTTTATTTTATGAATGTATTTTTTTCTGTTATTATCTTTATTTATAAATATTTTTCAAGTATATAAATTTTTCCAAAGTCCATTGCATTTATTTTCAAATTTTCTAACCTAGTTTCTGTTTTCTTTGCTATTTCCTTAATTTAATTATATATAATTAAAATTTAGTAATTTATTTTATACATTCACTTTTATTTGCTGTGTTTTACTTTATTAATATTCATTTTTCATGTATTTAAATTTGAATAGATTTTTCCAAAGATTATTTGAGTTGTTTTCAATTTTAAAGCCTAGTTTGCAATTTTAAGCCATTTTCTTAATTTAAATTCTATTTAATTAAAATTTAATTATTTAATTTAGATATTTATTATTATTTCTGATTTGTTATCTTTATTTCTCAGTTTTATATGTATTTATAAATTACAAAATATATAAAAGGAAATTTGAAAGGTTGTGAATCTTAATTTGCTTAAGGCCTTTTGTTTTCCCGTCTCTTCATTTTCTTAGCTCCTGCATTCATTTTCTTTTGACCAAACCCTAATCCTTCAGCCGCCATTCATTTTTTCTTTTCAAGTACATCATTTCCTCCTTCCTGGAAAAAAAATTTCGGCCCCTATTGGTTTGAAGAGTTTGGTAAAAAAATTCTATCTTCTTTATCTCTTTTCTATTGTATTGCCTAATTTCTAGTTTGATTTTGGTTGCATTTGCTCCTTCTCTATAGGTTCGGCCATGCCCCTTGCTGCCTAGCCGCCTCCACCACCTGATGGCACCTCATCACCACCTCCTCCTCACAAAAATTCCAAGGCATGAACCCCTTGGTGATGCAATTGCACAAAAGTCTCAAAAACCACCCAAATTCCTAGCCTAACCACCACCACCTCATCTCTAACACCTCACCAACCCCCTAGCCGCCACCTACCACATCACCATCACCTCCCGCAACCTCTTCCACATCACTCCAGTGGGCCCCACCTCTCTGGCCGTGACCATTAGAGCCTTGGCCGAACCCAAATCATTGACCCAATCCATGTGAATGCATGCTTATGTTGTATTTTCCCTCTACCACCATTCCACCACCATTCCACCATTTAGGCCGAACCCATACTCACCCAAACCTGACCCAAACACCTTCCATGGCCTTGTATTACCCCTTGTGGTTGAGCCTAGTAAAGGTGAAAAGCAAGTGCAAGCATTTCTGTTTGATTCTGTGCAGTTTATTCTAGCGCAGTTTATCGTATTTCGGTTTTGAAACTCATCGTTGTTATATTGTTTTGTTTGATGTATATCCAAGGAATATGACATTTGGCTCCTCCATTCGAATCTGTGTCGTGCTTTTGTGCTTGTGTAGATCCCATTTGTGCAATTCATCGTTGTGTCTTCAGCTCAAACCGGTGAGTAAATCTCACCAGACGTTTATACTTATATAAGTAGTAAATTGACACCCTGTGAATCTGTAGAACTATATTACCATGTTATAACTGCTTATATTATTATCATATGATGTTCACACCTGTTATTACACCTGTTATATCATTTGTTACTGTTATATTATGCTATTCTGTTATTTTTATCAGTTATCACACTACAAGTTCCTTGTAGACTAGAATCACTATGGGTTGAAATGATACATACCCGAACGGACTTTAGAATAGGGAAAAATCGTTATGGGCTGAAATGATAGGCCTGAATGATTTTCAAATTTATTTCTTTTACTTGGGACTGCGGGTTTGAAATGGTAAAACCCGGATTTTTTTTGTAAATTACGGGTTGAAATGATATATTACCCGTATCACTTTTCCTAGTGTAGAAAATTATATACAGACCCGTAGTTAATATATGTTTTTCCAAAAAATTTAAAATTACTTTAGAAATGTAAATATTAAAATATCTTGATTTAAATCTAACTAAAAAGGATTTTTGTAAAATATTATTGATTTCTGAATAATTGCAAGTGAAATGAATTAATGAAAAGTTAGAAAATTTTAAATGTAAGTTATTTTGGAAAATTTGATTTAACTATAATTGGAAATTTAATTGAATATGACATTATGATAAATTTATGATAATTTGAATTTAAATGAATTTAAAGTGATTTTATCATATTAATGATTTTTAATAAAGTTGAAATATGAAATGAATGAATATTTAAGTTGAAATTTTGAAATATAACTAAAATTGAAAATTTATGAAGTTGACTTAAAAGTGAATTTTTAGTTAAGTAAATAAAAATAAAACTAAGTCATATTTGAGAATCTGAACTTAAGCGTTAAGTTGAAATTTAATGTAATGGATTTAAAATTGAACATTGCAATTTAATAAGTGAATTATTATTAAATCTTGATTTTGAATGGAAATTTAACTTTATAAGATCATGAACTTGAGGAAAAATTAAATGATGTTATAAATGTGAAAATGTATGATTTTATAAGTTAAAAATGTTTTAAATAAAAATATAATTGGTTGAGAAATTATATTGAATATTTGAAGTTAATTGACTGTATTTTAGAAATGCTATTAATTACAATGTAAATGATATTACAGCATTTGAAAATGCTGTAGTTGATGATAATGAACTAAAAAGCTAAATTGAATTAAAAGCTATTATAGCAATTTTTGTAAGTGCTATAAATTGTTGAATTTAACAAAGTTTATTCGAAATTTAAGTAAACCTTATTACAACATTTTAAAATGTTGTCTTTTGTTAAATTTAATTGTTTTGAATGTATTTTTCCGTAGCGTTTTCTAAATGCCATGAAAAGTGAATTTTCACTGCTTTGATAAACTTAAGTGAATAAATGAACTTTGGAAGTCGAAAATTTTGAAAATTTAATAATTTAATTATTAAACATAATTACTTCATTTTAATGATTAAAAATGATTTTTGGAATATATACTGTTTTGAAATATGGATTGAAATGATATTTTAAATTGAATAAAATGAATAATGATTTGAAATGAATGTGGTTTCAAAAAGATATGATATTTTGATATATTAAATGATTGAAATGTGGTTTTGAAAACATATGATATTTTGATATATTAAAATGGTTTGAAAATGGAGTTTTGAAAGATATGATATTTTGATATTAAAATGATTTGAAAAGAAGATCCGAAAGATATGATATTTTGGAATGATTTAATCTTTATTTTGATAAAGATTTGGGTTGAAATAATATTTTAATTTGAAGTATAAATATTGTTTTAAAAGGTTATAACTACGGGTTATAATGACGATTGGTTGTTAAAGAGACCGGGATCGGATATTGTCTTATAGCCGGCCAATACCGAAAACCACTTTAACAACTGTGTACGCGGTGGAGATTCCAGAATGAAGTAGGATGGTGGCGACGTTCTCGAGGTATATTACGTGGACCCAACTCCCGTGAGTTGGCATAAATGACTAAAACAGGAGCTATATCGGGCTACACAAAGGGTCGCACCCTTTCATCGAGCATGCTCCATCGAAAACCATTATATTACTTTTGCGATTCGATATGTGGCACCACTTTGATTCGGTGGTATTGTTCGAGGTGGGCGGAAGCTGCTGGCTTGCCGTCACCACCGGTCCGGGAGTGCAAACGGTGTATCCACCCTGGCATTGCCTCGCGTGCCATGTCATCTCCTTATATCGAGCCCACTACGATTTTGGTTTTAAAGATCCGACCGCGTTAAGGTTCACCATCCCCTTAACGCTATTTTCTATATGATTATACTTTACTGATTAGACACTACTGTATATAGCGTATATTACTACATAGTAAATAGTTTAACGGATCCCTAGAGGATGGGCGGTCCCAAACATCTTCTAAGTTACTTGTACCTTTGCTACAGTTCACTTGAGTTGGTTTACATTGTATAAGTTTGTATGTCCTGACTCGAGTGTGTGTATTTTTATTTACGCTCGGGTCAGTCTGAGTTATTCACAGATTTGGATTTCCACTTTCTGGAGATTGGAATCGTTGGAGATTATCTACTTGTCAAGTTTATCTTTTGAAATCTGTTGTTCCTTTCAGCTCTTGTATTAGTTGACATCTATGAAGTGAGACTTCTTTTGTACTTTATTTCCTCTGTTGTATTTTATGTAACTCTGATATTTTTATATAGTAGCTTCATGAACTACTATCTCTTTTTACTTCCGCTGCATTATTATAACTCTGTGTCTGTGATCTGTGATTTTTATTTACTGTATATTCTGAGATTTGCCAAATTTTTAATTACAACGCGGTATTTTGAGCAATTCAATTCCGGCATGTGTGTCTACCTAGACACTTATAATGGATGCGAATGGTTGAAAATATCGGGTCGTTACAGTTGGTATCAGAGCTTTGGTAGCTCTAGGCAAAACTCAGCATATGGAGTGAATGTATTTACAGAACCACTTTCATTCGAGTTTGAATCTCTTCCTTTTTGACTCAATTCCTTTGAATTTTGGAACATTCCCTACGGTTCCAAAATCCATTCGTATCCCTCACTGTTAATCTTCTTTTGACTCTGGAGTATTCCATAACTCCGCTTCGAATGATCTTTTTAGTGAGTCGGCGGTCACGCCAATTTCAAATTGAATTGAAAAAAGGGGGAAAACTCCTTTACAATTAGCATCGATTCACCAGAGATTTATATCTATCCTTGGTTTAGATGCTAATAGCTTTTGTTATTCCAAACTCTAACTCTTGAGATCGAATGTAGATTTACCCCAGAAAAATCCACATTGATCTTATTCTTTAAGTCAAGGTTGACCCGGTTAAGGTTGCCCGTGATTTATTTAAGTTAATCCACCTCCCTATTTTGTTATTTAATCATCTTGTCTTTTGTTTCCAATCTATTCTTCTAAACATTTTGAATTGTACTTGTATATCTATGTTTTGTTTTATATATTGTGTTGTTTGGGTTGTTGATGTTGATTTGGGTTTCCGATCGATTCGTCTGATCAATGCTATCGATAGGATTTCTAAAACACTTTGACAGAACAAACTGACACAATATTATTTTAAAATTTGGTCAATGAAATAAAATTTTGATATATAAGTAAATTTATGGAACTTAATAAACTGATTTAAATTGATTACTTGAAATGATAATACTTAATTTATCATTTATTGTTCTATAAATGAATTTATAAATAGTTGTTTATAAATTGATTTGGGAACTGAAATGAATTTAGAACAAGAAATTTAAGGATTTGATTTCCAATGGTTTCAAACCTTTTGTTTAAAAAGTTTTAAAAGGGATATATTATTTAAAGTATTTTCAAATAGAAATTTGTTTCCAAAGAATTTAAAGTTTAAAATTAGTGCTCTTCTCATTGTCGCTGGGAAATAACTTCGGTGATGATCGCGACATCATCGACGTTCATTTTCGAGTTTCGAAGTGAAGAGACTGTTCTGTAGTCTTGCTACAGTTTTGTTTCGGGGTAATTTAATTGATTTGAATTTCTAAAATATGACTTGATTTATAATATATATAGATATATGATTGAAATTTGATTTGACATATTATATATATATTATTACTTATCTCTAAATGGTTTGGAGAAATCGGAAATACAATTCTTAAATTTTATTTTAAATAATAATTTCAATTATAAAAAGAGAATAAATTTTTTGGATAAATGATTAAAACTTGAGAGAATTGAATTGGAAAGTTTATTTGTATAATATAATTGCATTCAAATATAACTTACCTTAATTTTTCAAAAGTTAACAATGTAATTGGATAATACACAATATAAAAGATTTTATAAATAAAATTTGAGTGGTTATAATAAATGTTATACACTTAATTTGTAATTATAAAATGATTAACAGAGGTAAATATAATAAAGGATAATTGAATAACTTACAATAAAATGATGTTAAAAGAACTAAGAATGAAAGAAAGCAGTTATAATAAGTGTAAGTATGTTTAACATAAGCGATAAATATAGTGAGAGGAATAAATTTAATTTTAATTAGGAATAAAGAAGAGTAAAATTTATTAAGTACATTGTGAGTGTAATAAATGATTATTTTTCAAACCCATGGTTTTAAAAATTGTTAATTTAAGATGATTGGATAATAAGATAATGAAATTTGGGATAGTTAAGATTTATTTAACTTGTGTAAAGATTTATACTCTATTTAAGTTGAAATTTACATGCTTTCAAATTTATTTCCTTATTTTGTTTTTCAAACTATCTTTTGGTTGTCCTTATCATCCTTATCTTGCTATAGACTGGTATAGGAATCTTTCTATAATCTTTGATAATCTTTGGTACTCATTTGAATCTATTTTGCGAGCTTGAGTTCTTGATTTTGGAGAATCTTGGAAAGATCATCTCCACCTTGTTAAACTTACCTATAACAACAGTTACTAGGTATAATCTCAATCTCCTTGTCATCTTGTCCTAATCTTATTTCACTCTATTTTTTTCTGTGTTTTCCCATACCTCATTCCTTTTCGGGGACGAAAAATTTTGAGTGGGGGAGAGTGTAACAACCCTGTATTTTGTGATTTTTTTTTGTTTTGTATATTTTAATTTTTTTAACTAAATTTTGATTTAAAAACTTATTTTTTTTTGAATGATTAGTTTTGTTACTTTAAATATAAACTTTAGTTTTGATATGAATTATCATTCCAAAGCACGACTAAAAAGAATATTTTCCAAAAATTGAATTTTGGTCAAATTAATCAAACTTTGACTTTTAATTTAAATTTTTAAAGGTTTGAAAATTCAAATTTTATCTTTTATTATGAAAGTACATAAAATTTTAAGAACACTGCTTTTCGTTTCGTTGAAAACGGATTTAAATTGCAAAAGTTATATTGTTTTCAATATTGTGTGTATATTGGGTTATTCAGCAATAGTCTTTATTTTAAATTATATAAATGACATTTTTATTTGATATATCTTATTCTAGCTTGTATATTTATGTTATATTATGTATATTTTGAATTTTAATTATTTTTAAAATAAGAATAGAATTTTTCTGAAATGTACTGTATTTATTTCCTATTTTTAAAGGCTGTTTCTATTTTCTGCTATTTTCTTCATCTAAACTTATTTAAATAATTTTTTTTATTTTATGAATGTATTTTTTTTCCTATTATTATCTTTATTTATAAATATTTTTCGAGTATATAAATTTTTCCAAAGTCCATTGCATTTATTTTCAAATTTTCTAACCTAGTTTCTGTTTTCTTTGCTATTTCCTTAATTTAATTATATATAATTAAAATTTAGTAATTTATTTTATACATTCACTTTTATTTTCTGCGTTTTACTATATTAATATTCATTTTTCATGTATTTAAATTTTAATAGATTTTTCCAAAGATTATTTGAGTTGTTTTCAATTTTAAAGCCTAGTTTGCAATTCTAAGCCATTTTCTTAATTAAAATTCTATTTAATTAAAATTTAATTATTTAATTTAGATATTTATTATTATTTCTGATTTTTTATCTTTATTTCTCAGTTTTATATGTATTTATAAATTACAAAATATATAAAAGGAAATTTGAAAGGTTGTGACTCTTAATTTGCTTAAGGCCTTTTGTTTTCCCGTCTCTTCATTTTCTTAGCTCCTGCATTCATTTTCTTTTGACCAAACCCTAATCCTTCAGCCGCCATTCATTTTTTTTTTCACGTACATCATTTCCTCCTTCCTGGAAAAAAAATTTTCCGCCCCTATTGGTTTGAAGAGTTTGGTAAAAAAATTCTATCTTCTTTATCTCTTTTCTATTGTATTGCCTAATTTCTAGTTTGATTTTGGTTGCACTTGCTCCTTCTCTATAGGTTCGGCCATGCCCCTTGCTGCCTAGCCACCTCGACCACCTGTTGGCACCTCATCACCACCTCCTCCTCACAAAAATTCCAAGCCATTAACCCCTTGGTGATGCAATTGCACAAAAGTCTCAAAAACCACCCAAATTCCTAGCCTAACCACCACCACCTCATCTCTATCACCTCACCAACCCCCTAGCCGCCACCTACCACATCACCATCACCTCCCACAACCTCTTCCACATCACTCCAGTGGACCCCACCTCTCTGGTCGTGACCATTAGAGCCTTGGCCGAGCCCAAATCATTGACCCAATCCATGTGAATGCATGCTTATGTTGTATTTTCCCTCTACCACTTTTGCACCACCATTCCACCATTTAGGCCGAACCCATACTCACCCAAACCTAACCCAAACACCTGCCATGTCCTTGTATTACCCCTTATGGTTGAGCCTAGTAAAGGTAAAAAGCAAGTGCAAGCATTTCTGTTTGATTCTGTGCAGTTTATTCTAGCACAGTTTATCGTATTTTGGTTTTGAAACTCATCGTTGTTATATTGTTTTGTTTGATGTATATCCAAGGAATTTGACATTTGGCTCCTCCATTCGAATCTGTGTCGTGCTTTTGTGCTTGTGTAGATCCCATTTGTGCAATTCATTGTTGTGTCTTCAGCACAAACCGGTGAGTAAATCTCACCAGACGTTTATACTTATATAAGTAGTAAATTGACACCTAGTGAATCTGTAGAACTATATTACCATGTTATAACTGCTTATATTACTATCATATGATGTTCACACCTGTTATTACACGTGTTATATCATTTGTTACTGTTATATTATGTTGTTCTGTTATTTTTATCAGTTATCACACTGCAAGTTCCCTGTAGACTAGAATCACTATGGGTTGAAATGATACATACCCGAACTGACTTTAGAATAGGGAAAAATCGTTATGGGATGAAATGATAGGCCTGAATGATTTTCAAATTTATTTCTTTTACTTGGGACTGCGGGTTTGAAATGATAAAACCCGGATTTTTTTTGTAAATTACGGGTTGAAATGATATATTACCCGTATCACTTTTCCTAGTGTAGAAAATTATATACAGACCCGTAGTTAATATATGTTTTTCTAAAAAATTTAAAATTACTTTAGAAATGTAAATATTAAAATATCTTGATTTAAATCTAACTAAAAAGGACTTTTTTAAAATATTTATTGATTTCTGTATAATTGCAAGTGAAATGAATTAATGAAAAGTTAGAAAATTTTGAATGTAAGTTATTTTTGGAAAATTTGATTTAACTATAATTGGAAATTTAACTGAATATGAAATTATGATAAATTTATGATAATTTGAATTTAAATGAATTTAAAGTGATTTTATCATATTAATGATTTTAAATAAAGTTGAAATATGAAATGAATGAATATTTAAGTTGAAATTTTGAAATATAACTAAAATTGGAAATTTATGAAGTTGACTTAAAGTGAATTTTTAGTTAAGTAAATAAAAATAAAACTAAGTCATATTTGAGAATCTGAACTTAAGTGTTAAGTTGAAATTTAATGTAATGGATTTAAAATTGAACATTGCAATTTAATAAGTGAATTATTATTAAATCTTGATTTTGAATGGAAATTTAACTTTATAAGATCATGAACTTGAGGAAAAATTAAATGATGTTATAAATGTGAAAATGTATGATTTTATAAGTTAAAAATGTTTTAAATAAAAATATAATTGGTTGAGAAATTATATTGAATATTTGAAGTTAATTGACTGTATTTTAAAATGCTATTAATTACAATGTAAATGATATTACAGCATTTGAAAAAGCTGTAGTTGATGATAATGAACTAAAAAGCTAAATTGAATTAAAAGCTATTATAGCAATTTTTGTAAGTGCTATAAATTGTTGAATTTAACTATGTTTATTCGAAATTTAAGTAAACCCTATTACAACATTTTAAAATGTTGTCTTTTGTTAAATTGAACTGTTTTGAATGTATTTTTCCGTAGCTTTTTCTAAATGCCACGAAAAGTGAATTTTCACTGCTTTGATAAACTTAAGTGAATAAATGAACTTTGGAAGTCGAAAATTTTGGAAATTTAATAATTTAATTATTAAACATAATAACTTCATTTTAATGATTAAAAATGATTTTTGGAATATATACTGTTTTGAAATATGGATTGAAATGATATTTTAAATTGAATAAAATGAATAATGATTTGAAATGAATGTGGTTTCAAAAAGATATGATATTTTGATATATTAAATGATTGAAATGTGGTTTTGAAAACATATGATATTTTGATATATTAAAACGGTTTGAAAATGGAGTTTTGAAAGATATGATATTTTGATATTAAAATGATTTGAAAAGAAGATCCGAAAGATATGATTTTTTGGAATGATTTAGTCTTTATTTTGATAAAGATTTGGGTTGAAATAATATTTTATTTTGAAGTATAAATATTGTTTTAAAAGGTTATAACTACGGGTTATAATAATGATTGGTTGTTAAAGAGACCGGGATCGGATATTGTCTTATAGCCGGCCAATACCGAAAACCACTTTAACAACTTTGTACGCGGTGGAGATTCCAGAATGAAGTAGGATGGTGGCGACGTTCTCGAGGTATATTACGTGGACCCAACTCCCGTGAGTTGGCATAAATGACTAAAACAGGAGCTATAACGGGTTACACAAAGGGTCGCACCCTTTCATCGAGCATGCTCCATCGAAAACCATTCTATTACTTTTGCGATTTGATATGTGGCACCACTTTGATTCGGGGGTATTGTTCGAGGTGGGCGGAAGCTGCTGGCTTGCCGTCACCACCGGTCCGGGAGTGCAAACGGTGTATCCACCCTGGCATTGCCTCGCGTGATGTGTCATCTCCTTATATCGAGCCCACTACGATTTTGGTTTTAAAGATTCGACCGCGTTAAGGTTCACCATCCCCTTAACGCTATTTTCTATATGATTATACTTTACTGATTAGACACTACTGTATATAGCGTATATTACTACATAGTAAATAGTTTAACGGATCCCTAGAGGATGGGCGGTCCCAAACATCTTCTAAGTTACTTGTACCTTTGCTACAGTTCACTTGAGTTGGTTTACATTGTATAAGTATGTATGTCCTGACTCGAGTGTGTGTATTTTTATTTACGCTCGGGTCAGCCTGAGTTATTCACAGATTTGGATTTCCACTTTCTGGAGATTGGAATCACTGGAGATTATCTACATGTCAAGTTTATCTTTTGAAATCTGTTGTTCCTTTCAGCTCTTGTATTAGTTGACATCTATGAAGTGAGACTTCTTTTGTACTTTATTTCCTCTGTTGTATTTTATGTAACTCTGATATTTTTATATAGTAGCTTCGTGAACTACAATCTCTTTTTACTTCCGCTGCATTATTATTACTCTGTGTCTGTGATCTGTGATTTTATTTACTGTATATCCTAAGATTTGCCAAATTTTTAATTACAACGCGGTATTTTGAGCAATTCAATTCCGGCATGAGTGTCTACCTAGACACTTATAATGGATGCGAATGGTTGAAAATATCGGGTCGTTACACTGGTTTGGACGAATTCCGAGACTGGTCAATTTTTGGGTTAAAATTGAATTTAAATTCAAAAGCTAAGTGCTTTAACCACTCATAACTTCTAAATTTTTTTATGTTTGTTAAATTGACATATGATGTGATTTAAAATATATTTATGGTTGTTTGGCATATTTTAAATCATCATCTCGGTTGTTTTCATTTATTTAAATTAAGTTGCTATTTAATTTATTCATTGCATTCTGAACTGCAAGTTAAATTGTTAATTAATAATTCATCGCATATAAACTGCCAGTTAAACAGTTATTTAAATTATTATTGAATATGATAGAAAATTTAAATATCCGTATCACTTGACCATAGGATAGAAAATTTAAATTATTAAGCATGAAATGATAGAAAATTTAAATATCCGTATTACTTGACTATAGGATAGAAAATTTTATACAGACACCGCGGTATATATATAAAAATATTTTGAAATAATTTTCTATGTTTTGTAAAGAAATATATATGGTTTATGAGATATTGATTTCAGATATTTGATAAAGGTTATTTATATATAGTTAAATTCTTGGTTTTAAGATATGTATAAAATTGTTTAAAGTATGAAGTAAGTTAAATAATAAAGTTGATTTTATTAAAATATATTATGGATAAGTATTTACTTAAATTATATTCCAATATAGAGTCTATATTGATTTTTATAAATCAAAGTTGAGAAGATAGTTTTGAAATTGATTTGAGATTTTATTTAATCAAGAACTTATTGAAATTTAGATTTAAAAAGATTATGGTGTTATAACTAAATTCGGGTTTAAGATGATTTAAGTGAATATATCTAGTCTAAATAAGTTGAGGACTATTCAATTATTGAATTTGGAAGTTTTATTTAAAGGATACTGGATTTATTAAGTAAGTATTTCAAAACTAAATAATAGTAAAGTGAATTTGGCATATATACATGAATTAAAAATTTAGTTTTGAAATGGTGGAATATTTAAAACTTTGAAATAGATGGAAATTAAAACGATTTATTTGGGAATTCAAATCTGTATTTGGAATTGATTTGAGAAATTAAAAAGCTAATTTACTTTATAAAGTAATCTATCATTAAACCATTTAAGTATTGAATTTTTTTTTCCGAAGCCATGGGTTTAAGGTATATATATTTGGAAGCACTATGATTTTTGAAAAAGGATATAAATGAAATAAAAATGATATCATATTGATTTGTGTTTGAAAATAGAAATGATATCGTATTTATATGGTTTTGAAATGAATATTTTATTCTGGTTTTAAAGTATAAACTATTTTGAAGAGACCGCGGTGTTATAATAACGTTTGGTTGTTAAAGAGACTGAGATCAGAAGTTGTCATACTCTCTGCCATCTCCGAAAACCACATTAACAACCGTGTACGCGGTGGAAATTCTAGAATGAAGTAGGATGGTGGCGGATTTCCTTTGAGGTAAATACGTGGACCCAATGTGACGACCCGACTTTCCACTCCCGGAAAATCGCATCATCCTTAGGAAAGAAAGGGGTAGAAAAGAGAAAAGAAAGAAGAGAAAGAAGAAACAACACAAGAATATCAACAGTGGAACGAATAAATTATATTAATAACATAAGTATTACATAGTATACATCTAATATCAGAGTTACACAGACAATACATCACATACTAGACAGTTATAAACACCTGTCTAGTTATTACATCTCAATACACATCAGACAAACACTCAGAGATACCAACACAGCGGAAAACTATATAACTATACGCAGAAGCCTCCTGCTCCATTTGCTCCTCCACAATTCGTCAAAGCTAACCTGAATCCTAACCTGAATTCCCTTTGCTACTCGTAAAAATTTGAGTACCCAAGAGTTATAGAAAAACAGAAAATACTCCGGGTCAGACATGGGTCTGGTGTGAGTAACAGGTTAAAGTTGCTTAACTTTGAAAAACCTTTGAAAGAAAAGGTATCACGTAAGACTTCCCACACATAAACATGGAAAAGTTTTTACCTTACGCTAACCAAAACATTTGATAGGAAATCCGATGATATTATAATAGTGTCTAGGGTTTTCAAGTAAATAAAAAATAGCCGAAATTGTTAAATTTATTAAATTCCAGCTACTAGCCACAAAAGTGGGTAATACAATCAAAACCGTTGGCACTTATTGGATTTTGGATTCCATACAATGGCTGGGCTACTGGGTAACGCCCGTCACAGTACGTGGCCTAGATCACCGTACCGAGGATTACTCCCAATCCCATGCAACACAAAGCTGGACCCATTCCTTACTGAACAGTTCCAAAGAAGACAAACCCGCAGTTGTGATCAGCAACCGCACCACTAAGCCGAAAATAAAGGGACCTCTAGACAGGGATAAATCTTGCTCTCAAGTGGGTGCTACCCACGAAGCTTTGCTGCACCTCCCCTGTTTTAGCCATTCCCGGTTGATGAGGCTTGAGGCTACGATTACCTTAATAGGACATGTCACTTAGAATGCTCATCGTCCACCTGACGATGTTCTAAAAGCATTCAGTCCATACAAGTTCGTTCCGGGTTCGAACGAAACCGAAGGCATTATCTCGTTACACCCATTTTGGAATCACCCTCAGAGTTAACGACAATAACCCTTGCACTCTGAATCACCATCTCGAATCTATAAGTACTATTCCGTCAAACTCATTACGGAATCACCCACAGACTTATACTGACGTATAGCCCTTACACCTTGAGTCTTCACTCGCTCCACTTGGATTAACGACCTAACGTTTAATTGGAATCGATGTGGTTTTCGGATTCCAAATATGGAAACCCGATCCCGGTCTCATCGAAATCCAAAGCGTGTCTTTTAAGGTCCAAGTTGTTTTAAGTTTAAAACAATTCAATTCAATTATCTAAATACACACAGATAGATAATTCACATCACAATAGATAGTCAGCCTATCATTATCAACAGATAATTCATATCATAATCAGATAATCTATATTATCATCCAAAAGCAACCAATGCATCCATATCACAACATTACTCATCTCATAGCTGAGATTACAACCATACATGGCAATTAATATCAATCATCACACATAAGCAATGATCTAATGATCACACCATTCATAATAATTTAAAATGAATTAAATTAATTACCTAAACTCGAATTAATTTAAAATGAATTAAATTAATTACTTCATCATTAAAATTCTGCTTAATTTAATCATCAATTGATTACAAATCAATTTATAAATC
Source organism: Allium cepa (assembly GCA_030765085.1). Taxonomy (NCBI): domain Eukaryota; kingdom Viridiplantae; phylum Streptophyta; class Magnoliopsida; order Asparagales; family Amaryllidaceae; genus Allium; species Allium cepa. The sequence goes on from CM060930.1 coordinate 60,114,120, forward strand.
ATCATCTCAATATTCATTTCAGTTAATCCTCAATGATTAACTATCTCTAATTACAATAAATAATTAGCCTTTAATATTACTTACACAAGTTAATTATATTAAACCCTTTGCAAATAATTAACTTGTAATAGCTTAATTAACTAATTAGCTAAAATTAATTACATTAATCATTTATTCATTATTAATTATTCCTTAATTAATCAATTCCAAATTACATTATTAATTAAGTTATTAATGATTTCTGATTATATTTAATCAATCTCTATATTAATTACAAAAGTAATTAATTTTCAATTTAAACCATGTATATATTAATCACCCATGATTAATAATACTAGTAATTAACTACTATAATTACTGATACCATAATTAATTTCTCATAATTAATTACTTCCCTTGATAACTTTCAAAGTAATTTAAATTCAAATTACTTCTATAATAAATATCCTTAATTACATTCAGTAATTATTATTTAATTTCTTCCTTAAGTAATTATAAACCCATTAATTACATAAGTAATTATCAACAATCAACAAATGTTTAAATTAATTTAACTTAATTAATCTAAACTAATCACATTAATTAAATTAATTACACCAAGTAATTAATTCTTTAATTACTTTCATTAAGTAATTAAACTTAAACAATTTATTATTATTAATTAATTTAGTTAATTATCAAATTTAATCACATTAATTAATTGTTAAATAATCTTAAGTTAATGACCTTCATTAACATTTCTTAATTACTTAATTAAGAGTTAACTTAAATTAATCATTTTTAATTATATTTAATTACAATTTAATTTACCTCTAATTATTAATTAATTAAGTGTTAATTAAAATCATTAAAAACTTCAAATTAAAATTTAATTAACCATCCTTAATTATAGATTAATTAACCTTTATTAATCAATCTCAAATCATAATTAATTAACTTAAAAATAATATTAATTACTTAATTAAACATCCACATTATTTATTAATTACATAATTAATGTTCCATTTAAATTAATTTAATAATTTAAATGAAACAAATTTTCTTAAGTTCAAAATTAAGAAACATTCTTCTTTTACAAAACATTTCAAACACTTTGTTTCAATCAAAATTTCAATGTAAAAAATTTCCTTTTTAAAAAAAAATTTAAACTGAAACACAATTTTAAATTTTCATTCTAGACTCAAACTTAAAATTTAAAAACTTTACTTACTCTCCCATCTCAATTTTTTTTAAATTCAAATTATTTAATCTTTTCTAAAATTGGTTAAAACAAATTTAAATTTAAAAACTTATTTAAATTTTAAAAACTGACATTAAAGTAAAATTTCAGGGTTTAAAACTAAATTTAAACTTAGTTTAAACTTTATTTCATAATTTAAAACTTATAGTTTTAAATTCAAATCAATGTTCTTCATACTGTAAAAGTTTAAAATCTAAATTTGAATTCCATATTTATATTAAATTCAATCATAAGTTCCATATTCTGTTTTTTTACCAGATTTTAAACTTGTTTTTAAATTTCAGTTGCATCTTTTGAAATTCAAACATAAAACAGTTTCCTGTTTGGTATAACATCTTAAATTTTGAATTCAAACGTGTTCCAAAAACCAAGATTTAAATTACTGAATTCATAATTAAGTTCTAGGTTCAAAAATTCAAATTGAACTTCATTCTTCAAATTTTTAAACTTTACTTTTAAAATTTTAAAACAGAAAGACAGTTTCTGTTTTAAGTCTAGAACCAAACTTGGATTTTAAAACATTTCAAATTTAATTCAAAGATCTAAAATTTAAAACTTACTAAATACAAATTCAATTTCAGATTCAAAGCTTAATTCGAAATTTTTGATTGCATCTTACCCTGACTGCAATTTTTTAATATACCTGGAAAACAGGTTTTGATCAATATTAAAAAATGCAATATTTACATTTTAAAAGCTCAAATTATTACAAAATAAACAGAATTCAAACTTTTGAATTCATATTTAAATTCAGTTTAAATTTTATGCTTGGTTAAGGTTTTAAATTTATATTTTAAAAACTTACTTTTAAAATTTTAAAACTAGAAATAAGGCTCTGTTAAAACCTGAAACATTACAACCCGAGCTACCACCTAATCTACTTCGAGTCACACTATTAATTGCTTCGAGTTCCAACCTAAATTGATTCGAGTTAAACAGAAGACCTACTCGAGAAACTCCCATGTTCAAACCCCAACCCAGACCACCACCTGACAACTCTCCATCGTGCATATGCACAGCGACGCCAGTCCTCTTTGATCACCAGTGACGATCCCCACATGTCGCCAACTACTATCTCACCTAACCACGATCATCAAGTCGCCCAAAAACCAACTCGAATTGAATTCAAGTTTATAACCAGAACCTGGAACAGTCAAACCACCTTCCCCCTAAAACCTGTCAACGGTGATATCAACCAACTCCAACCACCATCACACTCCAAACTCCGGCGAATCCTTAACCAAATCACCATCTATCATCATGCAAATCGCTGTTGAACTCGATCAACTCAGGCGATCACATTTAGACAAAATCAGAGACCCAACAAAAACTAGGGTTCACCACTAAAAATCCCAAATTACAATTTCAAAATTTAATTGTAATCCAATATAGTATTTTTCCTATAATCATTGATGGCTACACAATCAATAGAATCAAATTCAACCAAATTAAAAGCAAATATCAACTGTGCTTACCAATTATGTATAAAACAGTCAATTTGACACTGTACGTTGATTTAATCACTATAAACTGTAATATTGTTTTTAAAAATCATAATTCTGGAAGTTGTTTTGAATTGAAATTCTGATACATTGATTCATGATCCTTAAATTTTCCATTTATATAGAATTAAGTTGTGATGTTTATGTTGCAGACAGTACCCAAACTATACTGCAAAAAAAAGAACCTTTAAAATTTATTTTATCATGAAATAAACAAATTCCATTCAATGATAAACATAATAGCAAACATATTAAGGGATAAGAATTATTTCTGAACTTTAATGGTACAACCAGAACTTGGGAAAATCAAACACACCTCACACCATATATACATAGGCAATTAAAAAAAAAACATATACAAAATTAAACTCATAAGATAAACTAGCATGCAATACTACTAATTTATTTAAATTTAGGTGTTACTCACCTGTATAATGATGCAGACCCTAGATTTTTAAAATATTGATGCAGATACCAATTTCCAGTTTAAAGATTCATGAATGCAGGCCTCTTGCTTAACCAGATTCAATTGCATGCTCCAGATGAAATGCAGGTTGCAGATGCAAATACAACTTGCATTTGTTTCAAGCTTTTACATGCAGGCCCTTTGCAAGTGGATCAGTGATTTGATTTTTCTTTTTGAGGAGTTTGATTATAGTTTTTGAAAACATGCAGACTTGTAGAGTTTGAAAAAAGAGGAGTTTGATTGCAATGCATGTTTATAGATTTAATTTCATTTTATTGAAGGAGGAAAAATGTTTCTTTGTTAAGAATTGAAAAAAATTGAGAAAGAATAAAGGAATGAGTATATGCAATGTTTTATAATCTAAATTATGATTTAAAATTTAAAAAAATTGAATCAATGACACATGTAAAAGAAATGGACACATGTTGACTTCTTTGTTTACTTACTTAACATATGTTATATTATGCCTTAATACACTACACATGTCTTTTAAATGGTTTTGTTATTTAATTAAGTGTTAAAGAAAATCAAACTTAATGAATGCATGTTCATATTTTAAATTGTATTTTAAATTTCAAATTAAATTAACAAACGAAAATTATCAATCAATATTTTAAAAAGAAATGCACAACATTTATGTAACTTATTTTAATATTCAACCTTTAAGTCAAAAATGAATTTTAAACCAATTAAAACATTTTTCTTATATTTAAAAATCATATAGTATTTTATTAAATATTTTTGAAAAGCTTAAATTCAAAAATAAATCTCAATTCCTAATTTCAAAACATTAAAATTATGCTATACTAATTTAACAACTTGTCTATTTAAAATATATATATAAAAAATATATATAAATACATATACATTATTAAATAGAAAACAATTTATTAGTTCATTAAAAATAAATTTATAAATTAAATATTTAAATAAAGAAAATTATTAAATCAAACCAAATTTATTAACAAAAATTATCAATTCAATTTAAATATAAACTCAGATTATTAAATTTAAATTGTCCAAAATTCCGTGATATTACAATCCTTCCCTCTTAAAAGAATTTTGTCCCTGAAATTTAAAACAAAGGTAATTTAATAATCTATTTATAGATTTTATTTTAAAAACACAACATCTGATAATCATTTTCCAACAACCATAATAACCAATTCACACAATCAGAACAAATCTAACTATCCAAAAGAATTTTGGGTAAAACTTCACGAGTTTCCCCGATATATATATATATATATATATAAAAATATATATATATATATATATATATATATATATATATATATATATATATATCGGGATACTCGCTCTATAGAATACAATCAATCAATGCTATTAACTTATAGAGCTCCTAACAACAATTCTATACAGAATATCAGACTTCATACGAGTCTGACTCAACAAACAAACCTCCTAAACTACTGGTTCTACAACCAGATATATCAAACACGTACTCCCTCGGAGATACGTGAAGATACACTGAAATTCAGTTATCCAAACTGGCAATTCAACCCTAGAAAACCAAACACTGATCTATCCCATCACAGAAGAAATACAAAACACTTCGGAGCTAGCTTCCCAAACTTATAGCTCTTTGAATCAGAGAAAAACTTAACCCAAATCCCAATCTCCAATTCCAGAATCCAAATTCTCAGTCTCTCATCCATAAAAACTCTTCGGACAATCCTGAGCTACCAACACCCATCCTGATCAGCTCAACTCTTGTTGATTCCTCTAGAAACAGACTGAATCAAAACAATCCAATGATATCCTCAAGATCACTCAAAAAAACAAGAACACAAACCCTGCTTCTCAACAACAGAAGACAGAAAAAACTTCTTCTTTTCCGGAAAAAAAAAACAGAAGCACTCCCAAACTGCTTCCGCTACACAACTCTGATCCGAAACAGAAGAAAATGCTGAAGAACAGCACAAGCACAGGCTAGACAACTCAGCACAGAAATATTGTTCCACATATCCATAAGAAAACTCAGATGTTCCTCCCAAACTTGAGTTGCTTCACCAACTTCTATCTCAAGGATCCATCCATCTGAACCACCAGTTCCATTTCAGGGAAGAAAAATCGATCTCCCGATGCAGACAAACTCTGTCTTCGAGAAGACATCCAGACAATCTCCAACAATCCAAAAGAACATACTATCGCAAGTCACTTTTGCGATCAACTCAGCCTAAATCCAAAGAAACCGCTCTCTCAACCCACCAAAACAACTTATGCTGGCTTAGCCAACTTCCAGAGAAATGACTTCACTCCGCCGCTTCAGAACTCCACTTCAGAAAAACTACTCAGCCAGAAGGTTCCTTACCAACTCAGAACACTCTGCTAAACTCATCCACACCACCGAGCAAACTCACTTCTCACTCTTGTTCCAAAGAAACATCTTCGGAAATATCCATAGTCACTGCATCTCATCACGCAGCTACAACTTCCTGAGATATCAAAATATCATCACTCACTTGCTTCAGCCCTACGACAGATCAAAACTCAATTCTGCACTTCAAAAATGAACTCCGAACCTTTACAGGTTACCTTCAGAGATCGATGAAGTACTTAAACCAAGAAAACTTACTCGAGACGGTATTAGGTCTACAGTCTCGACAAATACACTTCTAACCTTATCCATCAAACTCCAACCAATGGTAGTCGTGTTACACACACTTCTACCTCATCTACCTTTATAACTTATATTGGAAAAACCTGAATAGGTAAACCAACAAATAGGTAGAACCAATTATATATATATATATATATATAATAAAAATACAAATACGCTCCCTCAAGATAGACACCACTACAGAGACTAGGTATTCACTCAACCTAATGCTCTAATACCAGCTGTGACGACCCGACTTTACACTCCCGGAAAATCGCATCATCCTTAAGAAAGAAAGGGGTAGAAAATAGAAAAGAAAGAAGAGAAAGAAGAAACAACACAAGAATCTCAACAGCGGAACAAATAAATTATATTAATAACATAAGTATTACATGGTATACATCAAATATCAGAGTAACACAGACAATACATCACATACTAGACAGTTATAAACACCTGTCTAGTTATTACATCTCAATACATATCAGACAAACACTCAGAGATACCAACACAGCGGAAAACTATATAACTATACGCAGAAGCCTCCTGCTCCATTTGCTCCTCCACAATTCGTCAAAGCTAACCTGAATCCTAACCTGAATTCCCTTGGCTACTCGTAAAAATTTGAGTATCCAAGAGTTATAGAAAAACAGAAATAACTCCGGGTCAGACATGGGTCTGGTGTGAGTAAAGGTTAAAGTTGCTTAACTTTGAAAAACCTTTGAAAGAAAAGGTATCACGTAAGACTTCCCACACATAAACATGGAAAAGTTTTTACCTTACACTAACCAAAACATTTGATAGGAAATCCAATGATATTATAATAGTGTCTAGGGTTTTCAAGTAAATAAGAAATAGCCGAAATTTTTACATTTATTAAATTCCAGCTACTAGCCACAAAAGTGGGTAATACAATCAAAACCGTTGGCACTTATGGGATTTTGGATTCCATACAATGGCTGGGCTACTGGGGTACCGCCCGTCGCAGTACGTGGCCTAAATCACCGTACCGAGGATTACTCCCAATCCCCTGCAACACAAAACCGGACCCATTCCTTACTGAACAGTTCCAAACAAGACAACCCCGCAGTTGTGATCAGCAACCGCACCACTAAGCCGAAAATAAAGGGACCTCTAGACAGGGATAAATCTTGCTCTCAAGTGGGTGCTACCCACGAAGCTTTGCTGCACCTCCCCTGCTTTAGCCATTCCTGGTTGATGAGGCTTGAGGCTACGATTACCTTAATAGGATATATCACTTAGAATGCTCATATTCCACCTGACGATGTTCTGAAAGCATTCAATCCATACAAGTTCGTTCCGGGTTCGAACGAAACCGAAGGCATTATCTCGTTACACTCATTTTGGAATCACCCTCAGAGTTAACGACAATAACCCTTGCACTCTGAATCACCATCTCGAATCTATAAGTACTATTCCGTCAAACTCATTACGGAATCACCCACAGACTTATACTGACGTATAGCCCTTACACCTCGAGTCTTCACTCGCTCCACTTGGATTAACGACCTAACGTTTAATTGGAATCGATGTGGTTTTAGGATTCCAAATATGGAAACTCGATCCCGGTCTCATCGAAATCCAAAGCGTGTCTTTTAAGGTCCAAGTTGTTTTAAGTTTAAAACAATTCAATTCAATTATCTAAATACACACAGATAGATAATTCACATCACAATAGATAATCAACCTATCATTATCAACAGAAAAATCATATCGTAATCAGATAATCTATATTATCATCCAAAAGCAACCAATGCATCCATATCACAACATTACTCATCTCATAGCTGAGATTACAACCATACATGGCTATTAATATCAATCATCACACATAAGCAATGATCTAATGATCACACCATTCATAATTAATTTAAAATGAATTAAATTAATTACCTAAACTCGAATTAATTTAAAATGAATTAAATTAATTACTTCATCATTAAAATTCTGCTTAATTTAATCATCAATTGATTACAAATCAATTTATAAATCATCATCTCAATATTCATTTCAATTAATCCTCAATGATTAACTATCTCTAATTACAATAAATAATTAGCCTTTAATATTACTTACACAAGTTAATTATATTAAACCTTTTGCAAATAATTAACTTGTAATCGCTTAATTAATTAATTAGCTAAAATTAATTACATTAATCATTTATTCATTATTAATTATTCCTTAATTAATCAATTCAAAATTACATCATTAATTAAGTTTTTATTGATTTCTGATTATATTTAATCAATCTCTATATTAATTACAAAAGTAATTAATCTTCAATTTAAACCATGTACATATTAATCACCCATGATTAATAATACTAGTAATTAACTACTATAATTACTCATCCCATAATTAATTTCTCATAATTAATTACTTCCCTTGATATATTTCAAAGTAATTTAAATTCAAATTACTTCTATAATAAGTATCCTTAATTACATTCAGTAATTATTATTTAATTTCTTCCTTAAGTAATTATAAACCCATTAATTACATAAGTAATTATCAACAATCAACAAATGTTTAAATTAATTTAACTTAATTAATCCAAACTAATCACATTAATTAAATTAATTACACCAAGTAATTAATACTTTAATTACTTTCATTAAGTAATTAAACTTAAACAATTTATTATTATTAATTAATTTAGTTAATTATCAAATTTAATCACATTAATTAATTGTTAAATAATCTTAAGTTAATGACCTTCATTAACATTTCTTAATTACTTAATTAAGAGTTAACTTAAATTAATCATTATTAATGATATTTAATTACAATTTAATTTACCTCTAATTATTAATTAATTAAGTGTTAATTAAAATCATTAAAAACTTTAAATTAAAATTTAACTAACCATCCATAATTATAGATTAATTAACCTTAATTAATCAATCTCAAATCTTAATTAATTAACATAAAAATAATATTAATTACTTAATTAAACATCCACATTATTTATTAATTACGTAATTAATGTTCCATTTAAATTAATTTTGTAACGATCCTGAATTTTTAACAATTTAAAAATGAAGATATTTAATTAATTTTAAATTTTTGAGATAATTTTAAATTGAATTCTAATAAAACTATGAAGTTGGCGATTAAATTTTTGAATTTAATCTATTTAAATTTGAATAGAAATTTGAATTTAACTTTGAAGTTGAAATTGAATATTGAATTTGTAATTGAAATTCGAACTAACGGCTTAGAAGAAAATTAATAAATTTGTGGTTAGTTTCAATAACATTTTTCATTTATTTAAATAAAATAGAATAAGATTTTAAATCAATATAAAATCAATAAATAAATATACATAGTAAAAATTCAAACAACATATTTATAAAACTTTGAAAAATATAATGTAATTACATTTGAGAAAATTTAACAACATAATTTTAAACAAAATAATTGGATTTAAAATAAGAAAGAAAATATAATATAAAAATAAAAAAAATAAAAAAAATAAATATAAAATAAGAAGTATATACTACCTTACTTCGTTCAGCTGTAAATATGCCGTGTTCCATGCCGTAACAATTGCCTTAACTCGTACCTTCCTCCATACCTAAATTCACGTCGTCTTCTCCCATAAAACACGACACCCCTCCCTATCATTTCATTATCAAACAAAAAGGAAAAAAAAATGGCGGCCACGTAATCGTCTTCGTCTTCGTCCTTGGATGCAAATTAGGGCTTTGCAAATTTGGAGCTTCGATTCGAGTCTCGTCTTCCTTCTGTTCTTCTTGCGCTCTGAAGTTTAGGGTTTTTCAAATCGAAGGGCTTTCGTTCGTCTTCGATTGCGTTGCTTCGGCTTGCTTCGACTCGTGTGCTCTTCACTTCGTTTGCAAAGGTGAGTTTTTGGCTCACGATTGATTTTAATGCAAGTTCTTAAATTTCTTGAATTGAATCTTGGTTGCATGCTATGATTTGGGGCTATCTGCTATCACTTATGCGGTTACTTGAATCTGAACTAACAAAAACAGTTGCTTTTTGAATTTAAATTTAAAACTGTTAAGAACAGATGCTATTTGCCGTCACTTGCTCGATTTGTTTGAATTTTAATTGATAAGAACAGATACTATAATTTTATTTAAACTGATAGGAACAGATAAGTTGCTTGGTTGCATGCTATGATTTGGTGTTATTTGCTGTCACTTGCTCGATTTGCTTGAATTTTAACCGATGAGGATCGATGCTACCCAATATTTGGTTTTGTTTTGATAAGAACAGATACTATGTGTATTTTGTTTTTTTTTTAACTGGTAAGAACAGACAGTAATTTGGAATTTATTTTTTTTAAACTATTAAGAACAGATTCTACCCAATATTTGTTTTAAATTAAAAAGAACAAATGCTATTTGGTTTTGTTTTAAAATTGATAAGAACAGACACTATTTGGAGTTTAATTTGAACCGTTAAGAGAAGATGCTGTAAATTTTGTTTTTAAACTGATAAGAACAGATGCTATTTGGTTTTGTTTTAAATTGATAAGAACAGATGCTATCAATTTTGTTTTTTTTTAAAACTAATGAGAACAGATGCTATTAAGATTTACCTTTTTACTAGATGAGGAAAATTTTGTTGCATGAACTTGTTTTGAACCTCTGTCCATATGTGATGTGTATATGTGCCTATAAACCCCTCTATGGTTTGATGTTTTGCTGTGTATCATGCTTACATGCCTATATATGAATGACCTCAGTTTAAAGGTCTGAGTAACCCAGTTTTGAACCCCTGTAAAATATTCTACATTTGGAAAATAACAAAATTTACAAGCTTGAAACTATTCTTTGATGGATCTGATGTGCTATTATAACCCTTGAATCCATTGTGTGATGCTTGAATGTTGTTTAGGTATGGAATTGAAAGTATACATGTGAATATGTGTTTATGCATCTACATGTTATTGTGAGTAAGCTTCTTACCTTTTAAAAACAGTTTTTTTTAGAAATCAAAATCAAACCTAAACTACAGAGCTTATGTTTATTTACAGAAATCAAATGGTTTAAAACAAAACTGTTCTGTTTGTTTTAAAATGAAATGAGTAAACTTACATGCACAGAATTTGTGACATCTGAGTATATGAAGTGAAAGAAATAAAATGATATGGTGATTGCTTACTCATGAATGTTATGTGTGTACAGAAATGAATATGCTTATATGTCTTTCTTATTTCTGGAATCTGCATATTTAGTTGGTTGTAAACTGAGATGTTTCTTAAATAGTAAAGTTTTATTATTTAAATTGTTTCTGTTAATAAATTTATGTGTAAACAGAGAAGTTGCAGTTTTCATGTTTAATGAAATTCATGTTTAAGTTGAAGACTTAATTCAAGTATGAAATTAAACTGAGTTCAAATAAGGTTTGAAGTTCAAAAAATTTTTTAATGGAACTTTTAAATTTAAACATAGTTTGAAATCAAGTTTAATAATAGTTCAGGTTTTAAAACCTGAGAATTTTGTTGCAGGTTTTTGAGACTGTGATTTTACAGTTTTTCTTTTAGAACTTTGAATGTAGCTCCTATTTTAAAGATTGTGGATTGAATCAAATGGAAGAAGAAATGCAATAGGATCTGCATTTTTTTAGCTCTCTGTTCATGTTTACAGAGTTCTTATAAATAAACAAATTCAAGTTTTTATATATATAAAACTGTGAATTTTGTCTTCATGATACATGCATTGCTGTTTGTCATAAGTACTGTGTCTGGTTTCATTTTTGAAGTTGAATCTTGCTCCTTTGCTGTTTGGTCCCATGTTCATGTGTGTCTTGAATTTCTGGTACTATCACACTGAAATTGATTCAGTTGTACATTTGTTCATCAAGTCTCCCCTTTGCACTATCCTTTGTTGTTTTCATGTAGCTTGTATCATTTGTTCCCCTGTACTTGTTTCACTGTAATTGTACAGGCTTCACTGCCCTTGTACATGATCTGTTTTGCATGTTGTTGTTGCATGCTAACTGCTGCATGTTTGTTTGCTTCATGTTTTGGTTCAAGTTGGCACTAGTTTTGCCTTGAGCATTTTCTTTGCAGTGATTTGTCCGATTGCGCTTGCACACGTGTTGGCGAGGCAGTGCACATGTGTATTAATATACGTGTGTACTGCAGCCACACGGGATTGACAGATTTTAAATTTTTTTATTAAAGTTGTTAATATAAAAATCCATAATAGATAAAATTGATTCGTCATCTCTGTTACCATTTTATTCAGTTCATTACAAATTTATTTACTTGAGTTAAGATTAATCCCGACTCGAGTGTTTTGTGTTTTGCAATTAACGCTCGGGTCAGACCGAGTATTTTTTGCAGCTTGAAGATTTTCAGGCCGCGAAGTTAGAGAGAGGGGATTTCGGCATTCACTAAAGTTTTCAAGAGATTTTTCTTGTATTTAATAAAAAAAATTCCGCTGTATAAAAACTTAATGCATTGTACAAACTCTGATATATGTAAAAGAAAAATTCATTTATGAATAATATTATGATTATTCTGTGATTCTGTGGCTGATTCTGTTTAAACTTTATAAACTGAACAACAATCCGTCATTTTGAACGTTTCGAGTTGGTTTAATTACCGACTAGAGGCGGTCAGAGCGGCGGGTCGTTATAAAAGTGGTATCAGAGCTTTGGTTTACTCAAAGCTCAGTTTATGATGTTTAATATGAATAGTTACTAGGATCACTTTAAAAGAAAGTGTTTTCAAATTTAAAGAAGTATGAAATTGTTTTCTTTAAAAATAAAAGGTATTTTGAAAATTAGAATTATTTTGAAATTTCCCCTCTCTAAATTTAAGTGCGATAGTTTATATTCGGTGAGGTCTCATTAGATTTGAGTTTCGATCGTTCGGAAACTCATTATCGAATTATTGAGATTTATGAAAAATGAAATATGAGTTAAGTGAATTAATGAATTGGTTTAAATTGGTTTAAATCGAATAACTTGAATATTTCGAGTAATAATTGTGAAATAAAAGGATATGTTAATTTGGTTATAACCAAGAGAATTATTGAATTATAACTTGAGAATTTGACTCTGAATTCTTTTGAAATTGATTTCAAATGTTGTTAAGAACGAATTAGTAAATAAATGAATTATAAGTGTTTAACTTATAATATGGATTTTGGATATATAACTGAGTTATATGAATTGAATTGAATTGAATTAATAAAAAGATTTATAAATTGAAGTTTTATAAATAAGAAAAGGAATCTGTAAAGATTGTTTATAAATTCGAAACCAATTGAATTGGTAAGTAATTTGTTGTAGCTTATTAAAGGAGATATATCCACGATTTTGGACAGTGGGTAATCCTTTAAAAATAAAAATAAGTTGTAGAAATGATGAAATTGGTTGACAAAGCATATTCACGATTTTTGACAGTGAATATATTATTGAATAAAACAGATATGTTTTAGGGAAGTGATATTATGAAATGAAATTTAATTGTTGATTTAACTGCATGAATCAAACTGAGTTTGATGTAAAGTTTATATTTCAAGTTAAAACTATTGCCTAAAATAGTTAACGTGGAAATATGAATTTAATGGAACCAAGTTGATGAATGGCTTACTAAAGAACTAGTTGATTATTTTTGAAATAGAAAGTAAATGCAAAGTTCAAATGAAATTTAGATTTCAAATTTGAAGTTGTCAACATGATAATCTATAATAGGTTTAATAGATTCAATGATGAATTTGAATTTAAACGTGTGGAAAATTAAATTAAGTGGAAAACTTAATATTGAAAAGTTGGAATCGGTTTAAAACTGATATTGTGAAAAGTATGAGGAATTCGAACTATGAATTAAGTTGAAGTTGAAAAAGTTAATAGTTTTAAAGATGTTTTAAAATGCATTAACTATCGAATACATAGATTTCAACATTCAATTGTTGAAATAGACGTTTTCGAGAAAATTAAGGAAATGGTGGACTATAACACTGTTGTTATAGTAAATGGTTTCCGGAAGGAAATGTTGTTTATAGTATTGGGATTTATATATCTATCTTAAATCCGAATCCCTATACTAGTGATTTTGAGTTGTCGTAACGATGTTTTACGCAACATTCGTTTTAACTCAAATAAATGTGTTTAAAAGAATGATTTCCTTAAAGAGTGAAATATATACTTATTTTGATTCAAGTATATCGAATATTTTCAAAGTGTTGAAAATAAAAGAATTTGTGAATTACTTATTATTGAATAAGTATGGAAATATTTTCCAATATGAAATGAAAGGTTTGAAACTTTATCATTTAAAGATAAATTGAAAAATGAATATTTGAAATTGGTTTCAAAGGGCTAAGTGTGAAAATTATATATCTTGTAAAGATATTATTTTGAGAAATTTGAACGATTAGTTCAACTTGGAAATTTTTCAAAGAATTGAATCTTGAGTTAAATTGAGTTTAACTTTGACACCAAAAACAATATAAATTCAACTTTGAATTTTGGATAGTCGATTGGGATTGTATGTCTAACATTGTGAATTGATGACATATCATTTGATCTCTATTAAATATATATCTGTGGTGGCGGAGGATTTATTCTTTTAGCTTAACACCCTTCTCTGAGACGTACGAGCTTAGAGGTTATATATCGATAGACATCAATTATGTGTTGAGAATTGACGATGTAACGTGAAATCCAAATCGAATGTGAAGTCGATAATGAATTAGATTGTGAATGTGAATTAGGTTTGAGATAACCTTAAATTTTCAAATCGATTTAGAGGAAAATTTTAAACGTGATAGAAAATTTGGAATCCACTATTTGTTGTGAATGTGAAATGAGTTTTCGTAACTTATATATGTGAATATAATCGAAAACTATCAGTTTGGAAAGTCATTATTATGAAAATCCTGTGTAGGTTTACATAGATATGATATGTACGAAATGTGAAAGGAAGTACTATATGTATATGACATATGTTTTCTAAAAACTGAGGATATGGAAATGTACCTTCCAATTATTATGTGTGAAGGTGATTGGAACTCGGTGGAGTGTCCATTGTAAATCGTAGCTACGTAGAATTCCATTAGTGGAATGTCCAATGGGACTGATATGATATCCCCCACGATGGATCATCGTGTTTGGGATTATGTGATTGATGCTGGCGGAATTCGTGGGGCGTGATGCCTACAGTTACAAGCGATTCCACTGAGATAGTGGCGCAACCGCCGAGTAAACTGCGATCTGGAAACCGAAGCGTAATTCGAGGGGCGTGATGCCTAAGGCTACGAGCGATTCTACTGAGATAGTAGCGTAACCGCCGTGTGGACCGCGATCTAAGGCGATAACCATGGCGAAATTCGAGAGTGATGAGAAATCTAAGATTACAAGTGATTCTACTGAGATAGTAGTGTAACCGCCGGGTAAACTGTGATCCATGGGGGAACGGACTTTCCATATCCATTTTTAAAAGATTTTTAAGTATTTTCACTGGGAGTTGAAGCAAGTATGTTTAGTACTTGGAGATTTTTAGTCTTGCGCCTGGCCAACGTATGCCTAAAGTCTGTGAGAACGACGATGAACTTGTTAAACTTCGAGTTATCAAGTATTTTCAAACTTTGAATAGAAAATCAATAATATGAAATTAGAATTACACAATTCTAACTTAATGAATTAAGGAAGAAGATCTTTTTGAATATTTTGAAAGCACACAGTTTTGGAAAAGATATATTATGCAAATATTTAGCATGAAAGATTTAAAGTTTAAAAATCTGAGTTTTGTAAGTCGAAAAATTTGGTAAAAGACTTTTGTGTCTTGATTATTGAAATTGATGAACAAAACTAGTGAGATAAAATAAATGGAATGAATCCTATATTTATTTATGAGTTTGAAACTTGGTAAAATTATGTAAGATATGAATATTGGTGAGATTTTAGCAATTGTTTTTCCTAACTTATAATTTCGGGACGAAATTCTTTTAAGTAGGGGAGATTGTAACGATCCTGAATTTTTAACAATTTAAAAATGAAGATATTTAATTAATTTTAAATATTTGAGATAATTTTAAATTGAATTCCAATAAAACTATGAAGTTGGCGATTAAATTTTTGAATTTAATCTATTTAAAGTTGAATAGAAATTTGAATTTAACTTTGAAGTTGAAATTGAATATTGAATTTGTAATTGAAATTCGAACTAACGGCTTAGAAGAAAATTAATAAATTTGTGGTTAGTTTCAATAACATTTTTCATTTATTTAAATAAAATAGAATAAGATTTTAAATCAATATAAAATAAATAAATAAATATACATAGTAAAAATTCAAACAACATATTTATAAAACTTTGAAACAAATTCCATTCAATGATAAACATAATAGCAAATAGATTAAGGGATAAGAATTATTTCTGAACTTTAATGGTACAACCAGAACTTGGGAAAATCAAATACACCTCACACCATATATACACAGGCAATTAAAAAAAAAACATATACAAAATTAAACTCATAAGATAAACTAGCATGCAATCCTACTAATTAATTTAAATTTAGGTGTTACTCACCTGTATAATGATGCAAACCCTAGATTTTTAAAATGTTGATGCAAATGCCTATTTCCAGTTTAAATATTCATGAATGCAGGCCTCTTGCTTAACCAGATTCAATTGCATGCTCCAGATGAAATGCAGGTTGCAGATGCAAATACAACTTGCATTTGTTTCCAACTTTTACATGCAGGCCCTTTGTAAGTGGATCAGTGATTTGATTTTGCTTTTTGAGGAGTTTGAAAACATGCAGACCTGTAGAGATTGCAAAAAGAGGAGTTTGATTGCAATGCATGTTTACAAATTTTACTTTCATTTTATTGAAGGACGAAAAATGTTTCTTTGTTAAGAATTGAAAAAAAATGAGAAAGAATAAAGGAATGAGTATATGAAATGTTTTATAATCTAAATTATGATTTAAAATTAAAAAAAATTGAATCAATGACACTTGTAAAAGAAATGGACACACGTTGACTTCTTTGTTTACTTACTTAACATATGTAATATTATGCCTTAATACACTACACATGTCATTTAAATGGTTTTGTTATTTAATTAAGTGTTAAAGAAAATTAAACTTAATGAATGCATGTTCATATTTTAAATTGTATTTTAAATTTCAAATTAAATTAACAAATCAAAATTATCAATCAATATTTTAAAAAGAAATACACAACATTTATGTAACTTATTTTAATATTCAACCTTTAAGTCAAAAATGAATTTTAAACCAATTAAAACATTTTTCTTATATTTAAAAATCATATAGTATTTTATTAAATATTTTTGAAAAGCTTAAATTCAAAAATAAATCTCAATTCCTAATTTCAAAACATTAAAATTATGCTATACTAATTTAACAACTTGTCTATTTAATATATATATATATATATATATATATATATACATATACATTATTAAATATAAAACAATTTATTAGTTCATTAAAAATAAATTCACAAATTAAATATTTAAATAAATAAAATTATTAAATCAAACCAAATTTATTAACAAAAATTATCAATTCAATTTAAATTTAAACTCAGATTATTAAATTTAAATTGTCCAAAATTCCGGGATATTACACCCGACTCCCTAGAGTTGGCATAAGTTGACTAAAACAAGAGCGATTCTCAGGCCAATGAGGTCATTCCTCTGATCGGATGCACTCCTTCGATATTATACTTTGACTTTTGGATTGATTCGGTGGCCACTTTTGATTTTTGATTGTTGGGGGTGTTGTCCGAGGTGGGCGGTAGTAGCTGCTACGCGTTACCACCAGCCCGGATGTGTTATTGGTATATCTACCCTGGCATTGCGTACTTATGCCTTGTCACCTACCCTAGCGCGCCTTGTACGAGTTTCTATTTATGTCTTACCTATGGAGCATCCTCTGGTAGCCTCCCGATCAGGAGTTATTACGGTACTGTATAGACTATTGGCATTATAACGTGTTAAGGTGGAAAATGTAAAGCCTTAACGCTATTTAAAAGTAAGTTTATTTGACAATTAGACACTATTATAATAGCAAATATACTACATAGTAAATAGTTTAACGGATCCTTAAGAGATGTAAATCCCGAGCATCTCTTGAGTTACTGCACTCATATTTATTTCTGTTGATTTAACTTACATAACATCTTTTAGTTCTGACTCGAGTGTTTTGTCTTTTCAATTCGCTCGGGTCAGTCCGAGCGTTTCAGGATCGATGACTTTATTTCTGGAGGACGAGGACAAAGATTTCATTATTATTATTATTATATTATATTGTTCCACTACACGTTGTATTCCGCTGCATCGATTGTTATTCGTTGGTATGTGCAACTCTGATATGTATATTGTATAAGTAAAATTACATATTTTGTAAACAGCTTCATGAACTGTATATTTGATTACTATATTTTATCCTTCCGCTGTGAGATTCTGTTTTGTTTTTTTTTTCTTTCTCGTTTTTCTTATTTATCCCATAACAACCCTCCCTTCCATATGGTTTGAGGCACGTGTGCCGATTTAAAGCGTGCAAAAAGGCGGGATGTTACACGTGGGAAGCCGTCGGAAAATACGGCGTCGGAGAGCAGTGTTTCCGATGGCTTCTGACACAGGGCGCCGAACATATTTCCGACGGTTTCCAACAGTTTTTGATGGATTCTGAAAAGTGTCGGAATCCGTCGGAAAAAATGACCTACAGGCTGTCGGAAGCCGTCGTAAAAAGACCATCTGGAAGCCGTCGGAAGCTGTCGGAAATCTGCTGTATTTTATTTATTCCTGTTGCAATATAGCCTTCCATCCACATTTCCCATCCAGACACTATTACACCAATACTGCACAATCCAGCATACAATATTCCAACCAAATATCCAAACCCAACCTACACAAAATTCATCAAACACACAAATACATCAAATTACATCAAAATAAAATACATAATATACATAACCATTCCAACATTCACAACAACGCCAACAACAAGTGTTCTACCATGTCATACATACACAATATAACACAAATCATCAACATCAATATCCACATGATCATACAACAACACAACCAAGTGTATCAAACATAATCATACAAAAATCAACAACTACCTCCACCATCTACCAAATCATACAAAACTAAAAAACATACCTGAAAAAACAAGCAAGCAATGAATCAATCTCCTCCAGATCCATAACTAGCCGAGGAAGGGAAGCGGCCACCAAACTGATGCATGTACTCTAGCAACTGTATCGTCTGCATGGCCTGTTGGCGGTTTTGCTCCACCAGTTGGGACACTCTAGCCCGCAATTCTTCTATATCTGCTAGATCGCTCTAAGCTCTATTCCGCCGAAACCGTCTCTCACTGCTGGCCTGGAATAAATATTTAATTTAGCTTTGTGATCTCTGTAAGTGTATATGCATATCTCTGTAAGCTAGTAAGTAACATAATGTTCATATCTTCTGCCTTCTTGTGCTTTACTGGTGTGATAAAGTCATTTGGTTGGTTTGAATTCAAATTCAATATGGAGGATTTTTCAAGGTTCAAATGTTTTTAAATAATGGAAAAATGAATAAAATTCAAGTTTATTGTTTTGAAATGGTCCAAATAGCATATTTCAAGCATTTTAAGATAAAATTATATATTCCAACATAGAATTATGGCTTAAATATCCGACTCTGCCTGTACATTCAAAATTTGATACATTATTTTCCGATCACGTCAAATTAATAATTCAAAAAAATTTAGCATACCTGCCTTCGCTTCGTCCGTTTTCTAGTATCTCAATCAAGCTTGCCATACGCTCTCCCTCATCCACCGTGGTTTCTTACCAGATTTCCTAATTTCAAATATCGAGTCCCTGTAGTTCTTGCGCATCTTCTTCATCCAGTATCCTCGTGCCAGCAGCATATCGTCTGTCTGGATGTCTATCTCAGCCTGTGTTTCATGATAAAAAGTACAAAAAAGATTACATTGTAAATGATAAACAATAGAAAAATGAAAAAAACGAATTAAAAATGAGAAACAGAAAAATATACATACGAGGACATCCTGCCATATACACTTTATGATGTGAGGAGGGATGTTATCCCACTTCGGCCAGTAGACACTCGTCCTACTGCGATAGGAAGCTCTAGAGACATCCAGCACAACCTTCGACGGAAGCAGATAGAACCCCCTGTTTTTAAATACGATACAGATAAGTACATACGTAAATCATAAAAAATTAAGATGCTGAATAAAATTTAATTCTTACCCCTCTGCTCTAGGGACTAACGAAACTACTAGACGTTGTGGCTCTTGCGATGGGCCACTGTCATCGCCTCCTGATGACCGGGAAGAGCTCCTACCTCTATATGACATTATGATAAACCTGTGACATATATACACATCATTATAAAATGAATAATAACATGATAATGAAATATATTTCATATGTAAATGACATCAACGGTATAAATTGCTTAATTAATGACTGAAATGGACATAGAAATGGAGAAGTGTTATACCAGATTCATAATGAGTGTACTGTTCCGACGATAACCATATTTCATTGCATTTTAATAAAAATTGCTAAATAATTGGCAAACGGAAATGACGTAAAACATGTAAACAATGGTAAACAGATTTGGCTCCATAGTCACATCAATTTCATAAAACATCAAGAATTCAACATAGTTACATCAATTGCAAAAATATCAGATTCAGATTTATATCAATCATCATCGTCTTCTGATTCAGATTCGGTTTCGTTCCTATGATATTTTCCTCTGCATTGTCAAACGCTTCTACCAAAAATTTGATTCATCGATCAAAGGACCAAAATCTGTATGATCGTCTTTAATTATTATTTCGTTATTTTGCTTAAGATCTGCCTGATAAGCTTGTTCATCCAGAATATTCTTCCCATCGAATGTGAATCTGGCCTTTGTTTTAAAAACTGCAAACCAATCTGCTTTATCTCTTTTTAGAGACAGATAAAGAGCGTAATAAACTTGCAATGCCTGTTTGGCTTGTACAAAAGGATCATACTTGTTATAGTGCAATGTAGGCTTTATTTCGATAAGATTATAATCCTTGTGCACACTAATTCCAAAATCTGGAACATTGCTAAACCAACTGCATCTAAATAGAAACACCTCCTCCGCGGGTCGTGAGAAATATGTCAGTTGCAAAATTTGTGTTAGAACGCCATAAAAATCATTTAAGTGATTTTCTGGATCGTCACTACCTTTAACAAATACACTAGTATTATTTGTTAATTTTTCTGCACCGTATTCTTTGGTGTTAAATTTATATCCATTGACGAAATATATTGGATATGTCTTGACCACTCTTTTTGGTCCCATCACAAGTTATTTCAACCCTTCGTCAACAACACAATTTATCAGCTCATAAACGTAATTTGAAAACCAACCGGAAAATTATTTAGTGAGATCTCCGTTCGGATGTTCACGTTCATACACACTGTTTATATAAACAAATTATTACATTAGGTTATACACGCGCATGCATTATGGAAAAGAATAAAACACAAATTATTATTTCAGATTACCTAACAAACGGTGCAACCTCGGCACAATTAAGAAGAATATAAGTGTGTGCTATATGAAGATCTCTATCGTCTAGCCATAGTTCTACACATTTTCCTGAAGGCCGACCATGTTGTCTAAAAATAGATAACACTGCTTGAGATGACTCTTTTCCGTCGCCTTCGTCATTACGAGGAATACTTTCAAATGGAATATTCACATGGTCACTAAAATAGTGAGAGAAAAAGTATGAAGCTTCTTCTTCGATGTAAGATTTACACATCGAACCTTCAACTCATGCTTTTTGCCTCATTTTTTCTTCAGATGATTCAAATATCTATGCAAAATTAATTTATATTAACTTCATCTTTCAAATGCAATTAAATTACGTGATAACATATTACATACATCTCAAATGGATACATCCATCCATATTGGACAAGACCTCGAAGTCGTGCTTCAGATGGGAGATGAACAGGTAAATTTTCCATTACATTAAAAAACCTAGCGGAAATATTTTGTCTAATTTGCAATACAATATAGGAATATCCACTTCAAGTTTACGTAAACGTTGCACTTTTAAAGTAGTCGAACAAAGCTCTTTGTAAAACATACTAAGCTCCGTTATTACCTTCCAAACTTTTAACGGCAGTAGTTCTTTGAACATAACGGGAAATAAATTTTCCATCATTATGTGATAGTCGTGGCTTTTCATTCCGCTCAATCTACCATTTTAAAAGTCAACACATCTACAAAGATTTGATGATATCCCATCAGGAAATCTTTACCCTTCCACCCATTTTAACACAGCTTTAACTTAATTAATATCTAATTCGTAACATGCTTTGGGTTTTTACTGTCATTTGGTTTTATATGAAGCTCGGGACGTTTGCATAATTCTTCTATATCATGTCTTGATTTCAAATCATCCTTCATCTTCCCTTTCACATTCAAAATTGTGTTAAAAACATTATCAAATACATTTTTCTCGTTGTGCATCACATCTATATTATGACAAAGAAGAAGATGTTTCCAATACGGCAACTCCCAAAAAATAGTTTGTTTGCACCAGTTATGAACAACTGATTTGCCTTCAATTTCCGTTTTCTCTCCAGTTTCATATATCTTTGGATAGTCCCTAATAAGTTCATATTTGTCTTCGCTTGACAATATCGTCGGTGGTTGTCTGGTTTCTACTCTATTAGCTAAAAAGTTTTTCTTGTCTCCTCTGAAGGGATGATTACATGGAGAAAACACCGATGACAGTCAAATCATGAAATTTTCTTACCATGAGGTAAAGAAAATGCTCGTGTTTCATCCATGCAATATGGACATGCTAGACGACCAACAGTACTCCATCCTGAAAGCATTGCATAGGCAGGAAAATCCCTTATAGTCCGCAAGAAAGAATCTAACATAGGAAAAAATTTCTTCTTGAACACGTCGTTTGTTTCTACTCCTTCATTCCACGGTATTTTTAAGTCCTCAATCAACGATTATAAATATACATCAATTCCTTGTGTCGGATCATCGGGGCCAGGAACGACAATAGTAAGAAACATTTATTGCGCTTTCACATACATCCATGGAGTTAAATTATATGGTGTGACGATAATGGGCCAGGATGAATATTTTGAACCAAATTGAGAAAATGGAGAAAAACCGTCCGTACATAATCCTAATCTAACATTTCGACTCTCCGTTGCAAAATTTGGATACGTTTTATCGAAATGCTTCCATGCTTCTCTATCGGCCAGATGTGTCAACGTACCCTCTTCCTCCGTTCTCACGCTATACCATCTCATATTAGATGCAGTTACAGATGATGTATATAATCTTTGTAGTCTTGGAGTTATGGGTGAGTAAAGCATACGCTTGTACAGAACTTCCTTCCCCTTCTTTTTTCTTGGTTTGTATCTCTTCTGGTTACAAATTTTACAATTTCTAAGGTTTGGGTCTTCTTTTCGAAACAACAAGCAGCCTTTTAAACATGTATCTATTTTCTGATAAGATAAACCAAAAGCCGACATAAGTTTTTTAACTTCTTAGTGATTTTCACACATTAGATTATCGGGCGGCATATGTCTTTTTGCCGCTTGTACAACAGCTGTAAACCCAGCTTCAGTGATGTTGTATTGTGACATCATCACAATGTATTCCGCGATTACTGACAGCTGAGTGTCGCTTTTACAACCATCACAAATAGGTTTCTTAGAAGCATCTAGTAAATCATAAAAAAATTTGCTTCAATATTTGGTTCTTCAACATTTCCATATCATTGTCGTCAACTTCAACCGTAGGAAACATTGATCGTGTTGCATCTTCGACCATATTTTCTTTACGGATCATCATAACTATTTCGTTAACGACACTTTCAGACTATATAGGAGTATTTGCTACAACTTCTCCATGTCGATCCCAAACATAATACTCGCATACGAAACCGTTTTGGCACAAACGAACTTTCACAATATCTGGTAACAAATACTTCAAATGTCTACACCTACTACACGGACAATGAATTTCGAGATCGTTTCCGTTATTACTTAAAGCAAATTCAATAAACACATTTATACCATTATAAAAATCTTCTTTTATTGAGCTCCTCGGTACTTTTCTTTGGTACATCCATCTCCTCCGAGCAACAAAATAATCAATCATTTTTCATATTTGCCAAAATGAGAAGTTCAAAATTTAATATTTATTTTCAAGAATACAATTTCGAAAAAGATTATTTTCATTTTCGTATAATATTTGAATTTAAAGAACTACTTAACAAATGTAAAAATATTTTGAAATAGGGCACATTTTTTTTAACGTATCGATATAAAAAATTGTATAATTTTTTTCCATGGTCAAACATTCTACGTCCCATTACAAACAAAGTAAGCATTTACATTTCGCGTATTACTTCGTCTCAAACGATTCAACAAAATTTCGGCAGGATTTCCCTTTCGTTCCCTGCATGTACACAAATGCGTGTACGCAGAAAACAAAAAGGAAAAGTTAGGGCGAAATTTTATGAACCGTTTGAGATGAAGTAGTATACAAAATGTAAATGCTTACTATGTTCATAACTTGTCCAATACAGGGACAAATCCAACAAACATTGTACCAGATGAATATAAATTGTCTTTTTTTGAAAAAAAGACTATTTATATAACGATCATGTACAACACTCATCAGACGGGGCCAAAAACAGTCTAAGGGACATTAGTTAATTAAATGTGTGCATTTTACGAAAAAATACAATTTTACTAACTGTTCACATTTACAAAAATATATTTTGATTTAACACATTTATTCGACGTATTACATCAACTTAAGGCTGGTTTAGCATGTTTGTCATTTTTCAATACACACAATTATAATTTTAGACTCATGCATTTTTTTTGTTTCATAAATCAATACGTGCACAATATAATACTCCTAACTCGTTCATTCATTTTATCTTATTCCAACTAACACAATACAATGATAGAAGCGCTATACACATATACAATCGTAGAATTAAGGAATACACAACGATTTACATATACATGAACAACTATAAATTATACACGTTTTTCACAATTTCACGAGAAAAGATGAAATAGGTATACCATGTGATGCTATAAACCGTTATGACGCTATTGGAAACAATTGCGATTACTAATTAATCCTAATTTATCAACTTATGAAAATTTAGATTTAGGGTAAAAAGTTGATTTTTAACGAAAATAAGATATTATACCTGAGATTGAGAGTAATAAAGGTTGATTAGACAGCCGTGGAGGATCTTGAAGCTCGAAATTAGAGATTGAAAGCTTGAAGAAGGGAATTGGGGTTTTTTGTACAAATTTTCATATGTAATACCGAGGAAGAAGAAGGCTCGGCTGAGCCCTATAATTCGTGAATTTCTGACGGGTTCCGATGGCCACCGACGGCCCGTCAAAAGCCGTCGGAAAACTACCGTCGAAAGCCGTCGGAAAACTGCCGTCGGAAAACTGCCGTCGCCCCTTGCTGTCGAAATTAGAGCCTTTTTTAGTAGTGCATTTCGAGCATATATAAACCACTAATTGTATAAACAACAAAACATAATATTCAATCCAGAAAATCCATATTCAAATCCAACATAATCCAAAATATCAACATCTAACAAGTCCATACCCAAATAATAAAGCAACATAATCCAAAAAGTCCAACATCGTTCATCTCAGAACCAACATCCAATAACTCCACAAACACATGCGTATCCAAATCCACATAAGATAATACACAATCCATCAAAATGTATCAAACACATCCTCACCCACTCGAAGCGTAAACATACAGACAATAAAGCAAAACAGAAGATACCTAGCATCACTAATCATCCCCTGTAGAACCACCCGATGAAGGAAACCTCCCATGCTGCTCCATATAGTCCACTAAGCATTGGTTCAGCTACTCCATCTACACAACACGACGACGATCATGCTTCTGTAGCTCGACGATCCGGGCTCATAGCTCTGCAATTTCTTCTTTGTCTTGAGCCATCTTATACGCCTTTTGAGTTGTCCTAGCATGCGAATAAGAATAAATTGTTATAATGCCTCCAACATCATAAACGTAATTACATAAATTTAATTTGAAAATATGCAATATTTGAATTTAGTTTATTTTTTGAAAATTACCACTTGGTTCCCAAATCCATAGCGTATGCTCCGGGATGGTAGATCCATGACAGACTCAAAAATAGCGTCCTCCTCATCGGTAGTCACTCATCTCGTCCTGTCTCAGCCAGCAGCTGTGCCGGTGCCTCTTGGGATTTTTGATGTAATGCAAAATACAATTAAGTATAAATAACAGTAATTAAAATACGCCAATCATTTTTAAGTAGACGAATCGCTATACTAAGTAACAAAAAGTTGGAATGGTCACTGATAGAAATAACAGTAATTAAAATATCTATAAATGTGTACTTAATTAACTGATAACTATTAGCTTAATTATAATATACTTACATAGGCAGTAGTCTCTTGATTATCATGCTCCCATGAGTATACGACCGAGCCCGAAACGTCGATCTGCTTTAAGGCATGATTATGAGCAAAAACATCCCAGCATGACACAGGACTCTCGTGCGCTCTTTCTTGAAATATGAATATACGTGTGTGTGTGTATCATATATTATTTCATTAACTATCTATTAACAACTTATGACTAAAAATATAAAAATTTACGTAATCCTCGCGATGATGCTGGAATGAATTGGAACTACCGCGCTGTGTGACGGGATTCTTGTTTCTTTTTGCAGAGTTCCTATCTGACTCCCTCTGCAAATTTAAATTGGAAATAACATTTTACAATCCTAAATTATGTATTAAATACACGCAAGAATTTAAAGTAATTAATATGTGGTAAACTTGCATAGAACTCCTTATTGCTCCAGCCTGCGACTCAGGCCCCACACACACAAACTGTAACGACCCGCATTTTTACGGATCAAAATACTGTTGCTATTAGGCCGTTAGTAAGTCGTTCAGAGTTTAGGTCGACCAAAGCTTAAGTCGTGTAGTGGTTTGGGTCGGTGGAGCGAGTTAAAAGAGTGGACCGACCTATAGGAATGAGCGACCTAAGGTAGTGGAGCGACTTAAGGATTTGAGCGACCTATAGGAGTTAGCGACTTAGTGGTTAGCGGCTTAAGGGGTTAAGCGACCTAGTAGCAAGCAACTTAGTGGACTGAGCGACCTATAGGGATGAGCAACATAAAGGTTAGTGGCTTAGGTCAGTAAGATGGTTAAGAGACTTAAGTATTAACAAGATAGAGCGAGTTAAGGACCTAGAAGGGAGCGATTTATGTTAGGTCGCGTAATGGCCTAGGTCGTGGGGTAGTTATGTTAGTGCATTAGTGTAAGGCTTAAGTCGTGAGCGACCTATGTTTGGTTTGCTTTGTTTAGTTAGGTCGCGATGCGACTTAGTGTTAGGTCGCGACCATAGTTAGCTCGCTAAAGGCGCATAGGCTAAGTCGCGAACGACTTAAGGGTTAGGTCGCTAAGTCGCGAACGACTTAGGGGCGGGCGACTTAGGGCCGATAAATACACACGGTTCAGCATCATTTTTGGGATCGAGATTTTTAAGCGACGAAGTGCTGCCATTTTGAGAGCTCGACTACTCCACTTCTTCACTTCTTTTCTCCACTCTAATCTAGTGCTTCCTTCCATCCAAGATTGAAGATCAAATCGAAGATCCAAGAGCCAAAGTTGATGATCTCCATCCATTGAAGAGAGATTTCATCGTTTGAAGGGAAATCTTTTCGGATCAAGCTAGATCCTTTGCTGTCCAGATCTGAAGTTAGCTGCTTTTGGAGGGTTTAGGTGATTCGGTGAGTGGTGTTTATCTCTCACACGGACCAAAGGAGTATATTGGATCGGTGGCTTGTTTGTGTGTTAAAGATAGCGATTTCATGCATTTTCCTTAAGTCTGCATGTAGATCTATGGTTCATGATTATTCAACACCTATTTTACTATATGTTCACCTATGCAAGTTCATTCATCAAGTGGCAGGGATGTTGCTTAGAATTCATACTTATTAGATTTGGACTCTTTGTTTACGAAATTGCCATTATTGCTGTAATTGTTTATTTAGATCTTGTTTGATTGATTACTTAGATTAATGTTTGATTTGATTGATTAGTTGATTGATAACTTGATTTGGACAAGTTGGTCGAAGATGATTCAAAAGCTAAGTGGAAGGGCTCTTGAATAAGGAAAGCTGCTGTGGCATATGAAGTGGATGTTGAAGCTCATATGGATAGACTTGATGGTGATGTTGAGATGGGACTTTGCTATGATGCGATAAAGCAAAGCATGATGTGAGATAGCCTTGGTTTAATCCAGACGGGATCATCCCAAGCATGTTGATAACTCGGTGAAATGGTTTGAGTTCGTTGATAATGGATGGCTCGAGAGGCACTTGAGCTAGTATGAGAATAGTCGTCGAGGAGGATGACTAGGAGGCTGAGATTTCATCGTTGTTGAAGGTTGTAGCATGCTCAAAGCAAGAGTACGCTGGGCAGATTCATAGTCCCAAGCACGGGCTGCGACGACGTGCTAAGTACACTGGGCAGATTCGATAGTCCTAGGCACGGGCTGCGACGACGTGCGGAGTTATGTCTAGAACCGGGGTTACCATTAGCCTTGACAGACGGCTGAAAGAATGTGCCGGTCATTCAATTAACGGTGGTATCGAGGCAATGATAACAGTGATAGCCAGAGTCATGGATGTTTGGTTGTATCATCATTCGGTCTCAAGAGCGGTGTTTTCTGGGTGCTTATCTGATCTTGGTTTAGGCCTCGGGGGTTTGTATTTGGAAAACATCGACCTTGACTCGAGTGATTATTCCTTTACTTTAATTGCCTGCTTTGCGATACTTACTTCTCCTTAGTGTGTGTCTGGGGGCTATCACTGTAGAAAGAGGTGGAGTGGGATGGTTGGGTTCCTATTCCTTTTTATCCTTTATGCTCTTTTGGTATGTTTGATAGTTGATTTACTACTCACTAGGACTTTTGTCTGACTCAAGGTTTTATGTTTAACTCTTATTACCTTGGGCTGTTCATCCATGTTGGGATGGGCAGACTAGGTAGCAGGTGACAGGTGCTGTTCTTAGTGACTAACGTCGTTGATGACGAAGACGAGCTGGAGGCTTTTGCATATTGTTTGCTTACTATATGTACTGGATGTTCCGCTGTTTGTATGATTCTCTAAGTGTTATGTAGTGAGGCTTGATTTATTGTCTATTCAGATGTTTATATCAAATTGTTATGAGCTTATATGATGGAAATTCTGTTCTATAGAGCTTCACTATGTATACTTTCTATTGTATTTTATCCATGCGCTGTGAGTAATACGATAGAAGATTCTGCGATTTTATTCGTACCATGACTATTGTCCATGGCGGTCTGGCACACTTTTCAGGGCATAGTTTCCTTGTTGGGTGCAGGAGTCATGGGCGGTCGTCACATTTGGTATCAGAGCTTTGGTTAATCGATTTTAGCCAACGCTCGCTGACGCAACTACGTATGAGAGACGTAATTGTATTTTGATGGATGATTACTATATATAATATAGTAGCTTAGAACGATTTGAACTCCTTATGTAGTTGTTTCTCAAGGTGTTCTAATCATTCTTTTTATAGATATTAGGAATGAGTCGAAGAGGGAGACCAGCTGCTAGAGGAGGCCATGCTTCTGAGGGAGTTGCTGATTATGCTGCTATGTTTGAGGGCATGATGACTTCGATCATGAGAAGGATGCCAGCTCCGAGGCCATCGGTAGATGTTGGAGTTCAAGTTCAAGCCCCAAGACCAGTGGATTTTGCTAAGTTGTGTAAAGACTATACTGCCCTTGGAGGAAAGGTTTTCTTGGGAACAGAATCAACCATAGAAGTCCAGAGATGGATAGATGCTTGTAGAATGATATTTGGTGATTTGGGAATTGAGGATACAACTAAGAGAAAGCCTGCATCAAGACAGCTTCAAGGAAGAGCTTCTGATTGGTGGAACTCTGTCACCATTGATACTCCAGAGGAAGAGATCACTTGGGGGAAATTCCAAGCTAGATTTGAAGCTAAGTTCATTTCTACAGCTCAGAAATCTGTTCTGTTCAAGGAGTTTGTGGAGCTCAAGCAAGGTGGAAGACCAGTTCTTGAGTATGTTTCGGAGTTTGAAGCTTTGTCTAAGTATGCTCGGTCATATATTGAATCTCCCTATCAGAAGAATGAGAAGTTTGTGACAGGCTTGGACAATTATCTTGGGAGGCAGTTGGTGGATCATTTGGACGATCCGTTTGAGAAGCTTGTAGAGAAAGCTCTCAGGCATGAGAATCTATTTCCTAAGGAAGGATCTGTTGTTTCTGTGACCAAGGAGCAAAGTGGAAACAAGAGGAGGAAGCAGCAGCAGCAGAAGGGTAAGGATGGCCAAAAGAAGCCGAAGGGCGAAGTGATCTGCTACAACTGTCAGCAGAAGGGTCATCTCTCCAGAGATTGTAAGAAACCGAGAGTGCCGGCGAAGTGCCACAACAGTGACAAACCGGGGCATTTCAAGAAGAATTGTCCGGAACCGAGGATGGACAAGCAGATTGTGCAAGCTTATGCTTGGGGGGCTGTGCCATCATCTTTGAAAGCTCCTACTGCTGAAGAGGAGGGACAGAGTGTGGTGGTTCAAGGTACTCATTCCATTTGTGGTGTTCCAGTTAGGGTGTTGTTTGATACTGGAACGTCGCATTCTTTTGTTTGTAATGATCTTGTGGGCGGTTGGGTTTGGAACCGGATATTGTTGATAGACCCTTGGTTGTGACTAATCCAGTTGGGGGTTCGTCTTGTTTGTCTATGGTATGCCGTGGTCGAGTTGTATCGAGTCATGATTGCTCTTTTGTTTGTGATTGTTTTGTTCTGAACTTTGCGGGGTTCGGAATTATTTTGGGTATGGACTGGTTTAGGAAGTATGCGGCAAAGATTGATTGTGAGAGGCTTGAGGTGACAGTCGAGAATGTGGAGAGGCGAAAGGTTGTGATACGATGTAAGCATGAGGAAGGCGTCCTCATGAGCTTCATGTATTCGCTGGTTGTTCCACGGGATGGATTGTCATCGGTGCCTATTGTGAATGGATTTGAGGATGTCTTTGACGAGGTCAAAGGGTTACCGCCGCATAGAGAGATCGAGTTTTGTATCGATCTAGTTGAAGGAGCCAGGCCTGTTGTGATGCCTCTTAGGCGGATGGCGCCTAGGGAACAACAAAAGTTGAAGGTGCAAGTTGATGACCTTTTACAGAAAGGATTCATTCGGCGTAGTGTGTCCGAATGGGGTGCACCAGTTGTGTTTGCAACCAAAGCGGATGGATCGTTGAGGTTGTGTGTGGATTATCGTGAGCTGAATAAAGTGACTAAGAAGAACAAGTGTAACATTCCTGAGAATTTATCAAGTTTAATTTGGCAATCATATTTATTTTGAAAATTAATTTTGAATTGTTTTAGAGATTTCTAGAATAGATGAATAATTTTTGATTATAAATAGAAATTTAATTAGAAATTTAAGTATAAGTAGTTTACAAATAAATATTGGATTTAGGAAAATATGATGTATTAAAAAATAAAAATAGAAATTAAAAGCTTGAGATTAATAAAAAGATAATGATAGTTGTTTTCTAAAATATTAATTATATTTGGAAGATGTATTAATTTTCATAATATTATTTTTAAGTTAAATTCTCTTATATAAATAAATGTAACAATTGTTAATATGAAATCAAAGTATTTAAATCCATTCTTTCCTTTTTATAAAGTTGTACAAAATAAATAATATAAAAATGTATGAATGTAAATTGTATAAATATATTAGTGTATAAACATGTTGAACAAAAATTAAATGTAAAAAATTGATTGGAATGGAACTTTGTTTGTGTAAGTATAAATATAAAAAAATACATTTATTTATAGAATGAATATGATATAAAAATTTATACAAAAAGCTTTTTTTATCTTTGAAAATTACAAATGTAAACATACATAAGGAAGTGAAGAAGTAAACATACATAAAAGGGGATGGGTAAAGAAATCAACATGCATAGGTTTCATAATCAATTTTTTTTACACATGGCATTCAAATTTTTTTTATTGAATAAAAAAATGGAATTTAAAATTATGAAAACTTTTTAGGTTCCCCATATGAAATTATTAAGCATCTTGGCCGAATCTAAATATACAGTAAAACAAAGATTTGAGGCATTTCAAATCTCAACACCCAAGAACAAAAATGATGAGAAGAATAAAAAAAAAGGTCAGAAAAGAAATAAAGACTGTCATTCTCTTCTAAAAGAAAAATCTGAAAAAAAATATTTGTTTTCCCAGAGCTTCAACCTTTCAAGATCGAAGCGATTAAACTGAAGAGGAAGAGGAAAAAAAATAAAAATATTTCGAAAATGCAGAGGAAATCAATGACAGATTCAATTTTCGACCATCTGGAAATTTGAAATTGGTTATATAAACAGATTTGTATTGAAGAATGATGATTTCAAGTGATGATTTCAAGATTTTTAAAATTGTAGAAATTGGGAATTCTCAAATTTATCAACTGTGGTACTTTCATCAATATCTGATGAATGGCCATAAGTGGGAAGTCAAGATTGTTGCTGGAGGTAGATTGTAGGTAGGGTTGTTCAAGAAAAATAGTGGAGGATTTTTTTTTATGATCGTGGCAACCAGAGATTGATGAACTAGGGTTTGATAGCAGTTTTTTTTTCATCAATGATGTTCGAATTAGTGTGGCTCAAATGGTGGATCGAGTTCAGCCGCGGGAGGTTGGGGCTATGCGTTGCGATGTGGCGAAGGCCTGGGTGAAAAGGCATGGTTAGTAGTGGCCGAGATCGCCGGCGGTGATGCTTTGTTTTCGATCGTCTTGGTTGCAGTGTTCGTTTAAAATAGCTCGATTTCGTTGAAGGACTGGAGGTGTTGGATTGAGGCTCGGGATCGATGGTAGGGAAGATCGTCGAGGTGTGGGAGGTGTCGGCGATGATGAACGATGGCTGGAGTGGCGGTGCACGTGCACGTTGGTTTGACTGGGTTTCGTGGTTCGCGGGATTGGAGAAGAAGAGGGGTTTTACTCGTGATGTATCGTGTTTTACACGTAGGCTCGGGGATGCAGAAGAGTTGTAACGCGAGTACACCATCAGGTTCAAAATTTTAAAATAATGAAAGCAAAAAAAAGAAAAAAAGAGCATCAGGAAAGGGGAGAGATTTACTCGGGGGGAAGTATGGGATTGCTCGGGGAAAATCTATAGCTGGATCGGTTTATAAATTTTCAGTTTTGAAAACTGTAACAACCGTTTCTAAATTAATGCTAATTACCATTTCCAAATTAATGCTTGTTGTTGAGTTGAAACATGTAATTAAAGGTTTTAAAAATGAAGATATTTTTTAATTGATTAAGTTCAAAACGTTTAAACTTATAATTTTAAAAGAGTTGCATTTTACATAAACTTAACTATGTAATAAAGGAATTAATAAGATGTTTCTAAAATTGTCAACTTAAAGGTAATTAATGAATGATTAGTTTTTTAATAAATCAGGAAATTAAGGAATAACTAATTAAAGAATGATTAATTTCTTAAAAGTAATTACTTAGTAAAGGCAATTAAAGATGAACAATAAATGATTTAAAGATTTATAAATCAAGTGTTTAAAGGTTAGTTAATTTAAAGAATAATTAATAAATGTTATTAATTAATAAAGGTAATTAATTTGGAAATAATTAATTAATTAAAAGTAAATTAATTTATGAGAGTGATCAAGGAGTCATTATTAATTAAGGATTAATTTATCAATCATTGTAATTAATCAAAGATAATTAATTATTAACATAAGGTTAATCAATTTATAATTAAGGATTTATTAATTAATAAAATTAATAAATGAAGGTTAAATTAATGAACAACAATTAAAGGTAATTAATTGTTTAAAAGCAATTACTTAATTAAAAGTAATCAATTAATGATTAAAGGTGGATAAATCAAGTGATTAACATTGATTTAAGATTAGGGATTGTCACTTATCGTAAGTAACTAAAGATAATTAATTGAATGGTTACTAACTAATCATGGCTTAATTTATTAATTAAAGATAATTAATGAAATGGTTAATTAAATAATTAAAGGTTGATAAATTTTAATTAAAGGTTAATTAAATAAATTATTTATGGTTAATTAATAAATGATTAAAGAATAACTAATCAAATAATCTGTAATTGATTAATATTAATTAACCAGGATTAGTAATTCATAAGTAATTAATCTGATTTGAATTAATCAGATAATTAACCGACCTTACTTATGTATGTTTGGATTCTATTGGATGATTGAATTGTTTGATATCCTTGGTTGTGATGCTCTGTTTTGATATGAGCTATGTTTACTGTAATTTTTTGTCTGTGATATATACATGTGATCTGTGAATGAAGATAAGCGTTACAATTGGTTTGTACCGCTTGTCAAATATAAGTGTTATAGTTTATACCGCTTATTAAATATATTGCTGTATTTGAATCTGTGCTGATTGATGATGTAGCACTTTTATTGTGTAAAACCCCTGGACCACACTTATACACACACAAATATGGATTGCACGTGGTAGCGGGTTAAGTCACAGATTTTGAAAAAGTTTTAAAGATTGAATTTTTGAATCCAAATTAGTTTTGGAATTAGAATTGAAAACTTTTGAAAATGAATTTCAAAAATAAAAGTTGTTTTGAATAACTTGATTGAGTTTTGAAATTTAAATAATTTCATTTAAATTTGAACTCAATATTTGAAATCGAATTTTATGATTTGCAAACTATGGTTTAAAAAGGGGTATTCAACTTATAAATGTGTTATATAGGTTTTTAAACCATTTTAAAAGTGTTGTTTTGAGACTTTAAATTTAACCCAAGATTTTAACTTGTGTAAATATAATTGGATTTTCCTGAAACAGAAAACTATTTGTTTTCAAAAAAAAAAGTAAAAGCTTTCACATAAGAAATGAACGTCCAATTGGTGTTAAAAGGATTTCAAGTCCAAAAGGAAAATAGTTTTCCAAGTTATGAATAAATCTTTGGAACGGTTTGAAAGCTATAAGTAAATCTTAAATTTAAATATTTAAATGAGTTAATCCATTTGAAATGGAAGTTATTTTGAAATCTACGAATAGATCTTTGTGAAGCTGGGTGAACTTTGTGAAATAAAAATCTTTTCGTTTAAAGATTTAAAATGGAATTTGCTAACCATTTGAAAGAAAGCTTTGGATTTTTAAGTTGTGACTTAACTGAAATCCCATATCCATATGTTTTTAAATATCGCGCTCGCTATTCGGTTTAGCCGGGAGAGGACCTTGTGTCATATAACCTATTCCGAATAGTGATACGACGTTGTGGATTGCAATTGAAGACCGGTGTTGAAGACCGGGTGTCTTCGAGAATGGTAGGATAACCTGTCGATTTGACTCTGCACTGAGTTGCTCCGGTATAGAGTTCTCCCTATGTGATGGGAAGTCCGATCGGGATTGTGGACACCCGGATTGGCAAGGGCTTCTTCGGAAGTGCCTTCGGTTCTGTTCGAACCCGGAACAGACTTGTATGGTTGTATGTCTGACACTACACTTTGAGATATTAAACTGATTCCTATCAAATACATTTCTGCTTGGTGGAGGAGAATTTATTCTCCTAGCTTAACACCCTTCTCTGAGATGTACAAGCTTAGAGGTTACGTAGTTGATATTTATCAGTGATATACTTCCAAATTTGGTAGTGTGGCATACTAAGTGCTGCTGTGTGTTGATGATCATTTATTGATCATTTGTGATCAAAGCATGGCTTTTGTATTAAGCGTAGCTTTGTGGACGAGACTGCATCAGGACCTCACACCCCGGAAATGGTCGAAACAGGAAAGATGCAGCAAGATTATGAGGGTCGCGCTCTTTAGGGTTTGTCATTCCCTTCTGGTAAAGGGTGGTATCATGGTATGGAGCCCAGATACTTACTCATGTGGATACTGCAGATCT
Source organism: Allium cepa (assembly GCA_030765085.1). Lineage (NCBI taxonomy): Eukaryota > Viridiplantae > Streptophyta > Magnoliopsida > Asparagales > Amaryllidaceae > Allium > Allium cepa. The sequence continues at coordinate 60,150,033 of CM060930.1, forward strand.
ATTACTTCGTGATTGCTTTGTGGTTGTTGGATTAGAGGTACTTTGGATAAAGGTCCCAAAGGACCGGGGGATGGCACGCTCGTGTAGTAGTTACCTAGTTACAGAGGTAACCCGACCTTGTGTTGGCAGAGATCTAACCGTAACGTTAGTTTCTCGGGACGTCCCGCTAGAGGCGATCCCATTGACAGTAGGAAGTTCCTTAGCCTGACCATTTGTTGGAAATCCATTCATCCAATACGTGCCTTGTACGGTTTTAGTTGTAGAACCTGCCATTTACTTATGGTGGTCACCACTGTTTAGATGGTAGCTATAGTAGGCATAGTTCGGAATGTCTATGCTGGCTAGGATTTATATTATACTTTCGAAATGGTTTTTCCTCACTTTGCACTTATAGTAATAATATCAAAGAAATTTTCTCGTATCAAGCATATTTGACTATCATAAGGAGAAATCTCCTCCAATTCTGCGTTTGCATTGTGTATGTGGCGGGAGGCCTTATGGTAGTTTCATTTTCTAAAAAGCATTGCGAATTTCAAATTTAAATTCCTTTGTTTGTTTTAAAGACCAAATATTTTTGTTTGCTCATACCAGTCCCATGACTGACCTGGAGTTTATTGTTCCTTTCCTAAACTCTGGGTGCCCACTATTTTCCCACACGGGCAGTCTAGAGTTGGGGTTTTTAGATAATCAATAGTAGGTGTAGATTCTATAGCTTTCAGCCTAGGATTTGGCAATCCTTTGCGGACGAGACTTGCTTATCTTTGTGCATCGTGATTGGGAGTTCGAGCTATTGCTGGATTTGTGTTTTGAAGATGGAGTTCTTTCTTGAAGACTATATTGGAGATTTTTGTTCCGCTGTTAGTGTTGTTTTTTTCTTTTCGCTACTTTTGTCTTGTATCATATCTCTGATGTATATTCATTATATCATTATGTTGTATCAGATATTGTATCAAATGTTGTATATTGATATGCTATTCTTTTCTTCCGCTGTGTTGTACTTGATGTGTTATAAGCTCCGGCGAACCAGATTTGACGTTTGGATCTGCGGCATTTGAATACGAGTGTCGTATTCGGTGCCGATTCTCGAAGGTCGAGTCAGGGTCGTTATATTTGGTATCAGAGCTGAGGGTTAAAACTTTAGCTCAGGAGTATAACACATTAAGTAGCTCATTAGAGATAGGGTGAAGTATACCTTAGAATGAGTAATCCCTAAGATATCCGTTCGAATGCCTCAGTAAATTCTCTTACTATCCACTGATAGTAAGTATGAGTGCGAGAAGAGGACGAGATAGGGGACAGGGGAGTACCACTATAAATGGTCAATACCCTGCAACAGTGGAAACAACCTTTCTTCTCAATCTCCTTTGATTCGTCTTTCCAAAATTCTTTGATATCTTCCTATCAGCTCCAGGAAGAAGTTTCGGTGTGATGGTGGCCCTACGTATCGTCGTAGAGAATCCTTACTTCGTATCTTCATCGGTTTCTGATCAGCTTTTCGATCTAAACTTTAATGAATTCGGAAATTTAAATTAAACAAATTGGAAATTTTAAACCGAGTTAAATTGGTTAATAGAATATAAGGATAAATTTGAGTTGTATCAATAAAACGATACCAATTAAAACCAAATTTGAAAATTCTATTGTGATTTATTGTGTTGATCAAAGTCCGAAGAGGGACAAGTTATATATACTTTGGGATATTCCGACTTGAATTTGGAATCCATATTTAGTGTTTGAGAAATTATAGAAGATTAAATCCATCTATCAATCTATCTATTCTATGGGATCCGATATATTTTACGAACGATTAGTTATCCCTTCGAACTAATCAATGCCCTTGCATATTCGTAGACTGGTGGACCCGAATATCTTGTGAAATAATTGTATGAGTTTGTTCTCATGTTGTTGATATTCTGATTTGGTAAACCGAATGCAGAATAAATATTCCGATATGAATTGATCAATTATTTCTTTATCTATCATCTTTTCTTTCTCGTCTTCCTAGCAAATTTCGAGGACGAATTTTTTTTAAGGGGGGAATCTGTAACATTCCTGAGAATTTATCAAGTTTAATTTGGCAATCATATTTATTTTGAAAATTAATTGTGAATTGTTTTAGAGATTTCTAGAATAAATGAATAATTTTTGATTATAAATAGAAATTTAATTAGAAATTTAAGTATAAGTAGTTTACAAATAAATATTGGATTTAGGAAAATATGATGTATTAAAAATAAAAATATAAATTAAAAGCTTGAGATTAATAAAAAGATAATGATAGTTGTTTTCTAAAATATTAATTATATTTGGAAGATGTATTAATTTTCATAATATTATTTTTAAGTTAAATTCTCTTATATAAATAAATGTAACAATTGTTAATATGAAATCAAAGTATTTAAATCCATTCTTTCCTTTTTATAAAGTTGTACAAAATAAATAAATAAAAAATGTATGAATGTAAATTGTATAAATATATTAATGTATAAACATGTTGAACAAAAATTAAATGTAAAAAATTGATTGGAATGGAACTTTGTTTGTGTAAGTATAAATATAAAAAAAATACATTTATTTATAGAATGAATATGATATAAAAATTTATACAAAAAGCTTTTTTTATCTTTGAAAATTACAAATGTAAACATACATAAGGAAGTGAAGAAGTAAACATACATAAAAGGGGATGGGTAAAGAAATCAACATGCATAGGTTTCATAATCAATTTTTTTTACACATGGCATTCAAATTTTTTTTATTGAATAAAAAAATGGAATTTAAAATTATGAAAACTTTTTAGGTTCCCCATATGAAATTATTAAGCATCTTGGCCGAATCTAAATATACAGTAAAACAAAGATTTGAGGCATTTCAAATCTCAACACCCAAGAACAAAAATGATGAGAAGAATAAAAAAAAAGGTCAGAAAAGAAATAAAGACTGTCACTCTCTTCTAAAAGAAAAATCTGAAACAAAATATTTGTTTTCCCAGAGCTTCAACCTTTCAAGATCGAAGCAATTAAACTGAAGAGGAAGAGGGAAAAAAAAATATATATTTCGAAAATGCAGAGGAAATGAATGACAGATTCAATTTTCGACCATCTGGAAATTTGAAATTGGTTATATAAACAGATTTGTATTGAAGAATGATGATTTCAAGTGATGATTTCAAGATTTTTAAAATTGTAGAAATTGGAAATTCTCAAATTTAAAAACAGTGGTACTTTCATCAATATCTGATGAATGGCCATAAGTGGGAAGTCAAGATTGTTGCTGGAGGTAGATTGTAGGTAGGGTTGTTCAAGAAAAATAGTGGAGGATTTTTTTTATGATCGTGGCAACCAGAGATTGATGAACTAGGGTTTGATAGCATTTTTTTTTCATCGATGATGTTCGAATTAGTGTGGCTCAAATGGTGGATCGAGTTCAGCCGCGGGAGGTTGGGGCTATGCGTTGCGATGTGGCGAAGGCCTGGGTGAAAAGGCATGGTTGGTAGTGGCCGAGATCGCCGGCGGTGTTGCTTTGTTTTCGATCGTCTTGGTTGCAGTGTTCGTTCAAAATAGCTCGATTTCGTTGAAGGCCTGGAGGTGTTGGATTGAGTCTCGGGATCGATGGTAGGGAAGATCGTCAAGGTGTGGGAGGTGTCGGCGACGATGAACGATGGCTGGAGTGGCGGTGCACGTGCACGTGCACGTTGGTTTGACTGGGTTTCGTGGTTCACGGGATTGGAGAAGAAGAGGGGTTTTACTCATGATGTATCATGTTTTACACGTAGGCTCGGGGATGCAGAAGAGTTGGAACGCGAGTACACCATCAGGTTCAAAATTTTAAAATAATGAAAGCAAAAAAAAGAAAAAAAGAGCATCAGGAAAGGGGAGAGATTTACTCGGAGGGAAGTATGGGATTGCTCGGGGAAAATCTATAGCTGGATCGGTTTATAAATTTTTAGTTTTGAAAAATGTAACAACCATTTCTAAATTAATGCTAATTACCATTTCAAAATTAATGCTTGTTGTTGAGTTGAAACTTGTAATTAAAGGTTTTAAAAATGATGATATTTTTTAATTGATTAAGTTCAAAACGTTTAAACTTATAATTTTAAAAGAGTTGCATTTTACATAAACTTAACTATGTAACAAAGGAATTAATAAGATGTTTATAAAATTGTCAACTTAAAGGTAATTAATGAATGATTAGTTGTTTAATAAATCAGGAAATTAAGGAATAACTAATTAAAGAATGATTAATTTCTTAAAAGTAATTACTTAGTAAAGGCAATTAAAGATGAACAATAAATGATTTAAAGATTTATAAATCAAGTGTTTAAAGGTTAGTTAATTTAAAGAATAATTAATAAATGTTATTAATTAATAAAGGTAATTAATTTGGAAATAATTAATTAATTAAAAGTAAATTAATTTATGAGAGTGATCAAGGAGTCATTATTAATTAAGGATTAATTTATCAATCATTGTAATTAATCAAAGATAATTAATTATTAACATAAGGTTAATCAATTTATAATTAAGGATTTATTAATTAATAAAATTAATAAATGAAGGTTAAATTAATGAACAACAATTAAAGGTAATTAATTGTTTAAAAGCAATTACTTAATTAAAAGTAATCAATTAATGATTAAAGGTGGATAAATCAAGTGATTAACATTGATTTAAGATTAGGGATTGTCACTTATCGTAAGTAACTAAAGATAATTAATTGAATGGTTACTAACTAATCATGGCTTAATTTATTAATTAAAGATAATTAATGAAATGGTTAATTAAATAATTAAAGGTTGATAAATTTTAATTAAAGGTTAATTAAATAAATTATTTATGGTTAATTAATAAATGATTAAAGAATAACTAATCAAATAATCTGTAATTGATTAATATTAATTAACCAGGATTAGTAATTCATAAGTAATTAATCTGATTTGAATTAATCAGATAATTAACCGACCTTACTTATGTATGTTTGGATTCTATTGGATGATTGAATTGTTTGATATCCTTGGTTGTGATGCTCTGTTTTGATATGAGCTATGTTTACTGTAATTTTTTGTCTGTGATATATACATGTGATCTGTGAATGAAGATAAGCGTTACAATTGGTTTGTACCGCTTGTCAAATATAAGCGTTATAGTTTATACCGCTTATTAAATATATTGCTGTATTTGAATCTGTGCTGATTGATGATGTAGCACTTTTATTGTGTAAAACCCCTGGACCACACTTATACACACACAAATATGGATTGCACGTGGTAACGGGTTAAGTCACAGATTTTGAAAAAGTTTTGAAGATTGAATTTTTGAATCCAAATTAGTTTTGGAATTAGAATTGAAAACTTTTGAAAATGAATTTCAAAAATAAAAGTTGTTTTGAATAACTTGATTGAGTTTTGAAATTTAAATAATTTCATTTAAATTTGAACTCAATATTTGAAATCGAATTTTATGATTTGCAAACTATGGTTTAAAAAGGGGTATTCAACTTATAAATGTGTTATATAGGTTTTTAAACCATTTTAAAAGTGTTGTTTTGAGACTTTAAATTTAACCCAAGATTTTAACTTGTGTAAATATAATTGGATTTTCCTGAAACAGAAAACTATTTGTTTTCAAAAAAAAAGTAAAAGCTTTCATATAAGAAATGAACGTCCAATTGGTGTTAAAAGGATTTCAAGTCCAAAAGGAAAATAGTTTTCCAAGTTATGAATAAATCTTTGGAACGGTTTGAAAGCTATAAGTAAATCTTAAATTTAAAGATTTAAATGAGTTAATCCATTTGAAATGGAAGTTATTTTGAAATCTACGAATAGATCTTTGTGAAACTGGGTGAACTTTGTGAAATAAAAATCTTTTCGTTTAAAGATTTAAAATGGAATTTGCTAACCATTTGAAAGAAAGCTTTGGATTTTTAACTTGTGACTTAACTGAAATCCCATATCCATATGTTTTTAAATATCGCGCTCGCTATTCGGTTTAGCCGGGAGAGGACCTTGTGTCATATAACCCATTCCGAATAGTGATACGACATTATGGATTGCTGACGCAGCGGATATTTCAAAAAAAACTTCAATTGATGAAATGTAGCAATCGGTGATTTGAAAATACTGCAATGCCCAAATCCGTTGATCCAAAGATGCCGGATTCTAGCTATCTTCGTCTCGTTGATCGCGCACGATACCGAGAAACAAAGATCTACGATTCTTCGACGTTGATCAAGCGCACTTGATTCCGTGAATCGGCTTCACAAACGAAGATTCGAGCGCACTCGAATGACGTAGGTGGAGATAGGAGATTTCACTCGACTACCAATTAGAGAAGAAAGCACAAAGCAATCAACAAGAAATTTTTATTCAATATTCAACTCCCTTACAAATGACATGTCTTGCCTATTTATAGGCTTACAACTCAATACACGACTTAAAAAAAAAATACAACACAATGTATACACGACTTAAGAACAACAATTATGCAGCGACTTAATGAAGTTTTACGGCAACGACTTATGGTGACTCGGCAACGACCTAGAGAAAAGCTTCACGGCTTAAGGAATAAACTGCGACTTACATTCTTCTTCGTAACATAAGGATAACTCGGTAACGACTCATGCTAACTCGTCTCCGACTCATGCTATGTCGCTCGCGACTTAAAGAGAAGTTTCAATCGCGACTTACATTGCTCAAACTAAACACACGGAGATTAGGTCGCTGAAGATAGAGACTTAGGGTTTTGATAAGTCGTTCGCGACTTGAAGGTAGTTCGCGCGCGCGGCATATGGAGAAGGGGGGAAAAGAAGAAGTCAGTCGTTCGCGACTTAGGGTTTTGAATCGGCGGTCGCGACTCATGGCTTCAGCTTCATATTGAGTCGTGACATTGATAAGTCGCTCGCGATTCATGGCCGCGCGCTTTAAGGAGAGGCAGAGGCGTTTCAAGGCGTCGCGAGACAAGGAGAAGGACCGGCACTTTCGACTTGATCGAGCTATGGTATGCTCTGCATCAATTGCAATTGAAGACCGGTGTTGAAGACCGGGTGTCTTCGAGAATGGTAGGATAACCTGTCGATTTGACTCTGCACTGAGTTGCTCCGGTATAGAGTTCTCCCTATGTGATGGGAAGTCCGATCGGGATTGTGGACACCCGGATTGGCAAGGGCTTCTTCGGAAGTGCCTTCGGTTCTGTTCGAACCCGGAACAGACTTGTATGGTTGTATGTCTGACACTACACTTTGGGATATTAAACTGATTCCTATCAAATACATTTCTGCTTGGTGGCGGAGAATTTATTCTCTTAGCTTAACACCCTTCTCTGAGATGTACAAGCTCAGAGGTTACGTAGTTGATATTTATCAGGGATATACTCCCAAATTTGGTAGTGTGGCATGCTAAGTGCTGCTGTGTGTTGATGATCATTTATTGATCATTTGTGATCAAAGCATGGCTTTTGTATTAAGCGTAGCTTTGTGGACGAGACTGCATCAGGACCTCACACCCCGGAAACGGTCGAAACAGGAAAGATGCGGCAAGGTTATGAGGGTCGCGCCCTTTAGGGTTTGTCATTCCCTTCTGGTAAAGGGTGGTATCATGGTATGGAGCCCAGATACTTACTCATGTGGATACTGCAGATCTATTACTTTGTGATTGCTTTTTGGTTGTTGGATTAGAGGTACCTCGGATAAAGGTCCCAAAGGACCGGGGGATGGCACGCTCGTGTAGTAGTTACCTAGTTACAGAGGTAACACGGCCTTGTGTTGGCAGAGATCTAACCGTACCGTTGGTTTCTCGGGACGTCCCGCCAGAGGCGATCCCATTGACAGTAGGAAGTTCCTTTGCCTGACCATTTGTTGGAAATCCATTCATCCAATACGTGCCCTGTACGGTTTTAGTTGTAGAACCTTCCATTTACTTATGGTGGTCACCACTGTTTCGATGGTAGCTATAGTAGGCATAGTTCAGAATGTCTATGCTGGCTAGGATTTATATTATACTTTCGAAATGGTTTTTCCTCACTTTGCACTTATAGTAATAATATCAAAGAAATTTTCTCGTATCAAGCATATTTGACTATCATAAGGAGAAATCTCCTCCAATTCTGCGTTTGCATTGTGTGTGTGGCGGGAGGCCTTATGGTAGTTTCATTTTCTAAAAAGCATTGCGAATTTCAAATTTAAATTCCTTTGTTTGTTTTAAAGACCAAATATTTTTTTTTGCTCATACTAGTCCCATGACTGACCTGGAGTTTATTGTTCCTTTCCTAAACTCTGGGTGCCCACTATTTTCCCACACGGGTAGTCTAGAGTTGGAGTTTTCAGATAATCAATAGTAGGTGTAGATTCTATAGCTTTCATCCTAGGATTTGGCAATCCTTTGCGGACGATACTTTCTTATCTTTGTGCATCATGATTGGGAGTTCGAGCTATTGTTGGATTTGTGTTTTGAAGATGGAGTTCTTTCTTGAAGACTATATTGGAGATTTTTGTTCCACTGTTAGTGTTGTTTTTTTCTTTCCGCTGCTTTTGTCTTGTATCATATCTCTGATGTATATTCATTATATCATTCTGTTGTATCAGATATTGTATCAAATGTTGTTTATTGATATGCTATTCTTTTCTTCCGCTATGTTGTACTTGATGTGTTATAAGCTCCGGCGAACCAGATTTGACGTTTGGATCTGCGGCATTTGAATACGAGTGTCGTATTCGGTGCCGATTTTCGAAGGTCGAGTCAGGGTCGTTATAACAAGTATCCATTGCCTAGAATAGATGACTTGTTTGATCAGCTTCACAAAGCTAAGGTGTTTTCTCAGATGGATTTGGCAACGGGATTTCACCAGTTGAGAGTGGCAAAGGATAGTGTTCCGAAGACTGCTTTTAGGACACCATCCGGATTCTATGAGTGGCTGGTAATGCCGTTTAGATTAACTAATGCGCCAGCATATTTTGTGGATCTTATGAATAGAGCGTTCAGAGATCAGTTGAACAAGTTCGTACTTGTGTTCGTGGATGATATTCTGATTTATTCCAGAACTGAAGAAGAGCACAAGACGCACTTACGTGTTGTTTTGGAAATCTTGCGGAAACATCCGCTGAAGGCTAAGTTTTCAAAGTGTCACTTCTGGAAGAGTGAGGTGAGGTTCTTAGGCCATATTATCTTTGGAAATGGAATAGCGGTTGATCCCGCCAAGGTGGCAGCAATCCAGGATTGGGTTAGACCTAAGAATGCATCTGATGTGAGAAGTTTTCTTGGATTAGCAGGATATTATCGTCGGTTTATCAAAGACTTTTCCAAGATAGCTGCACCATTAACAGGATTGACGAAAAAGAACCAAGTGTTCAGATGGATGCTAAGTGTGAGCAAGCTTTCGAAATCCTGAAAGAGCGACCGACAAGTGCTCCTGTTTTGACTATTCCGAGTCGGAATGATGAGATGGTGGTTTACACCGATGCATGTGGTAATGGACTTGGAGCAGTGCTGATGCAAAAGGATAAAGTCATTGCATATGCAAGTCGACAACTGAAGCCGCATGAAAGGAATTATCCGACTCATGATTTGGAGTTAGCAGCGATTGTATTTGCTCTGATGATGTGGAGACATTACCTATTGGGAGTTCGATTCGAGTTGTTTACAGATCATAAGTCGTTGAAGTATCTGTTCTCCCAAAAGGATTTGAATCTTCGACGGCAACGATGGTTAGAGTTTTTAGCATCATATTATTTTGGTATAGCCTATACTCCGGGAAAAGGTAACGCAGTGGTTGATGCGTTAAGTCGAAAACATGCATGATTGGGAGACATGTTTTCAGAATGGAAGAGCCTTGAGTATTTGGCTGGATTTGACTTCAGGCCTAGATGTGAATTAGAACCTGAGATGTTGGCAAACTTATCGATAAGACCTACTCTAGTGGAAAGAATTGGAGAGAGCCAAAAGCGAGACGATAAGCTTGTCAAGATTATCCGTGAAGTGGAATCTGGATCAGACCCAGAGAAGGATAAAGGATTCGAAGTCGATCGAGAGGGTTGGCTTCGAAAGCAAGGACGACTAGTTGTTCCCGATATAGATGGATTGAGAGATGAAGTTCTTAAGGAAAGTCATCACTTGAAGTTGACAATTCATCCAGGTGGAAATTAGATGTATCGGGATATGAAGAGAACCTATTACTGGGAAGGTATGAAGAAGGATGTTGGAAATTTTATTTCCAAATGTATGAAGTGCTAGTTGGTAAAAGCCGAACAGAAGAAGCCAAGTGGATTGCTTCAACCATTAGAAGTTCCTACATGGAAGTGGGAGCAAATATCGATGGATTTTATTGATGGGTTACCTAGAACCAGGGCAGGAAATGAAGGGATTTGGGTCATCGTAGATCGTTTGACTAAGAGTGCAAGATTCATTCCTGTTCGATCAACTAGGACTGCATCGAAATTGGCTGAGTTGTATGTTAAGTGGATAGTTCGATTCCATGGTATTCCGAAGAGTATAGTGAGCGATCGAGACCCATTGTTCACTAGTGAATTTTGGAAGAGCTTCCAGGGAGTTTTGGGAACCGAGTTGTGCTTTAGTACAGCTAATCAGCCCCAAACAGATGTTCAGACCGAGAGAGTCAACCGAGTTTTGGAAGATCTTCTCAGAGCATGTGTTTTGGACTTCGGAGGATCATGGGAAGATCATCTTCATTTGGTGGAGTTTTCATACAATAACAGTTACCAGTCAAGTATTGGTATGGCACCGTATGAGGCATTGTATGGAAGACCATGTAACTCCCCGACATGTTAGATGGAAACTGGAGAAAAATTGATACTTGGGCCAGAAATGATTCGATAGACTTCGGATTGTATATAGACCATTCGGCGACGAATGAAGGCATCCCAAGACAGTCAGAAAAGTTAAGCCGATAAGCGTCGTAAGCATTTGGAATTCGATGTAGGTGATATGGTTTTTGTGAAGATTTCTCCACTGAAGAATGTTATTCGATTCGGGAAGAAATGAAAATTGGCTCCGAGATTTGTTGGACCATTCCCAATCGTCGAGCGAATTGGAAAGCTCGCTTATAAGTTGGAATTACCAGAAAAGATGTCGGGTGTGCACAATGTTTTTCATGTATCGTATCTACGGAGGTATGTGCACGACTAGAATACAGTGGTTTCTGTTGATAGCTGTGAAGACTTTGAGATTGATCCAGTTTCTAGAAGACCTCGTAAGCCGCTTCGTGTTGTAGAAACTGACACGAAATAGCTTAGGAGGAAGTCGGTTAGGTTGATCAAGATATAATGGAGTGATGATGTTAACGACTGTACATGGAGAGGAGGAAGAGAGGATGAAGGCAGCTCGTCCTGGACTCTTCGAGGTATGGCCCAAAGGTGTCATGTCATCTCATGACATTGTAACTTGTTCTAGTCGTAAAATTCTGCATGGTACGCTAGTAATTGGATGCATTGTTTGTTGATTGCTATGGATGGTAGGCATGCAGAATATTTTTGGTTGCTCTTGTATGTTTGGAATTTCGGGGGCAAAATTCCTAAGGGGGAGAGAATGCAACGACCCGTATTTTTACGGATCAAAATACTGTTATTATTAGGCCGTTAGTTAGTCGTTCAGAGTTTAGGTCGACCAAATCTTAAGTCGTGTAGTGGTTTGGGTCGGTGGAGCGAGTTAAAAGAGTGGACCGACCTATAGGAATGAGCGACCTAAGGTAGTGGAGCGACTTAAAGATTTGAGCGACCTATAGGAGTTAACGACTTAGTGGTTAGCGGCTTAAGGGGTTAAGCGACCTAGTAGCAAGCAACTTAGTGGACTGAGCGACCTATAGGGATGAGCGACAAAAAGGTTAGTGGCTTAGGTCGGTAGGATGGTTAAACGACTTAAGTATTAACAAGATAGAGCGAGTTAAGGACCTAGTAGGGAGCGACTTATGTTAGGTCGCGTAATGGCCTAGGTCGCCGGGTAGTTATGTTAGTGCATTAGTGTAAGGCTTAAGTCGTGAGCGACCTATGTTTGGTTTGCTTTGTTTAGTTAGGTCGCGAGGCGACTTAGTGTTAGGTCGCGACCATAGTTAGGTCGCTAAAGGCGCATAGGCTAAGTCGCGAACGACTTCAGGGTTAGGTCGCTAAGTCGCGAATGACTTAGGGGCGGGCGACTTAGGGCCTATAAATACACACGGTTCAGCATCATTTTTGGGATTGAGATTTTTAAGCGACGAAATGCTGCCATTTTTAGAGATCGACTACTCCACTTCTTCAATTTTTTTCTCCACTCTAATCTAGTGCTTCCTTCCATCCAAGATTGAAGATCAAATCGAAGATCCAAGAGCCAAAGTTGAAGATCTCCATCCATTGAAGAGAGGTTTCATCGTTTGAAGGGAAATCTTGTCGGATCAAGCTAGATCCTTTGCTGTCCAGATCTGAAGTTAGCTGCTTTTGGAGTGTTTAGGTGATTCGGTGAGTGGTGGTTATCTCTCACACGGACCCAAAGGAGTATATTGGATCGGTGGCTAGTTTGTGTGTTAAAGATAGCGATTTCATGCATTTTCCTTAAGTCTGCATGTAGATCTATGGTTCATGATGATTCAACACCTATTTTACTATATGTTCACCTATGCAAGTTCATTCATCAAGTGGTAGGGATGTTGCTTAGAATTCATACTTATTAGATTTGGACTCTTTGTTTACGAAATTGCCATTATTGCTGTAATTGTTTATTTAGATCTTGTTTGATTGATTACTTAGATTAATGTTTGATTTGATTGATTAGTTGATTAATAACTTAATTTGGACAAGTTGGTCGAAGATGATTCAAAAGCTAAGTGGAAGGGCTCTTGAATAAGGAAAGCTGTTGTGGCATATGAAGCGGATGTTGAAGCTCATATGGATAGACTTGATGGTGATGTTGAGATGGGACTTTGCTATGATGCGATAAAGCAAAGCATGATGTGAGATAGCCTTGGTTTAATCCAGACAGGATCATCCCAAGCATGTTGATAACTCGGTGAAATGGTTCGAGTTCGTTGATAATGGATGGCTCGAGAGGCGCTTGAGCTAGTATGAGAATAGTCGTCGAGGAGGATTACTAGGAGGCTGAGATTTCATCGTTGTTGAAGGTTGTAGCATGCTCAAAGCAAGAGTACGCTGGGCAGATTCGATAGTCCCAAGCACGGGCTGCGACGACGTGCTAAGTACTCTGGGCAGATTCGATAGTCATAGGCACGGGCTGCGACGACGTGCGGAGTTATGTCTAGAACCGGGGTTACCATTAGCGTTGACGGACGGCTGAAAGAATGTGCCGGTCATTCAATTAACGGTGGTATCGAGGCAATGATAACAGTGATAGCCAGAGTCATGGATGTTTGGTTGTATCATCATTCGGTCTCAAGAGCGGTGTTTTCTGGGTGCTTAGCTGATCTTGGTTTAGGCCTTGGGGGTTTGTATTTGGAAAACATCGACCTTGACTCGAGTGATTATTGCTTTACTTTAATTGCCTGCTTTGCTACACTTCTCCTTAGTGTGTGTCTGGGGGCTATCACTGTAGAAAGAGGTGGAGTGGGATGGTTGGGTTCCTATTCCTTTTTATCCTTTATGCTCTTTTGGTATGTTTGATAGTTGATTTACTGCTCACTAGGACTTTTGTCTGACTCAAGGTTTTATGTTTAACTCTTATTACCTTGGGCTGTTCATCCATGTTGGGATGGGCAGACTAGGTAGCAGGTGACAGGTGCTGTTCTTAGTGACTAACGCTGTTGATGACGAAGACGAGCTGGAGGCTTTTGCATATTGTTTGCTTACTATATGTACTGGATGTTCCGCTGTTTGTATGATTCTCTGAGTGTTATGCAGTGAGGCTTGATGTATTGTCTATTCAAATGTTTGTATCAAATTTTTATGAGCTTATATGATGGAAATTCTGTTCTACAGAGCTTTACTATGTATACTTTCTATTGTATTTTATCCATGCGCTGTGAGTAATACGATAGAAGATTCTACGATTTTATTCTTACCATGACTATCGTCCATGGCAGTCTGGCACACTTTTCAGGGCATAATTTCCTTGTTGGGTGCAGGAGTCATGGGCGGTCGTCACACAAGCACTCATCAAGTTCGGTTTTTTTCCGCTTTTCTCATATCAGACATTGGTTCCCTATAATTTTTGGCAATTTTGTTGTTCTAATAGCGCTGCCCCAGAGAAAAATCAGTCACTTGTAGGTCCACTGAGTTGAGAAAATGAAAGTTATACATTTTTATAAGTAGTCTACAATATATACAATGGTCAAGGATCAAATAGAAAATGCAAAATATAAATTCACACTTACCAGAAAATCTTGCCAAATGCTCGTTCTAACATTATCCGGTATCTTGCTCCACTTGGGCTAGTAGGCAATCATCCTGCTCATATATGCCTGCCTTGATATAGGAAGCACTATAGCCGATGGCTCGATCTCGAAGCCACTATGTTAAAACGAAACAAACATTTAATAAAGTAAGACCAATATATAATAGATTGTACAGAAAATATTATTAATATTGAGATAAATTTAATACTTACGATCCATCAGCTTTGGCCTGCAAACAGACTAAAACGACCATGACTCGACCTTCGAAAATCGGCACCGAATACGTCACCCGTATTTGAATGCCGCAGATCCAAACATCGAATCTGGTTCGCCAGAGCTTATAACACATTAAGTACAATAACATAGCGGAAGAAAACGAATACATCATATAATTCAAATGATACAATATCCAATGATATACAACAATGATCGCAAATACATATCAAAGATCTACAACTACACAGCGGAAACACAAAGGCACCAGCAGCGGAAATAACTTGAACTCCAAATGCAACTCCAATATCTGCAACTCCATAGCCAAATCCAATGCTCCAAACCAAATATCTTGGACCAAAAACTTGAACCAGCATCATCGAGGCATTATGCAAGGCCGGTCCCGAATGTGGAAGAGAAGCACAAAGCGATAGCCAAAGTCCAAAGACTTCGAAGGCTACCGAATCTACACCTATTATATGATTATCTGAAAAACCCAACTGTAGACTGCCCGTGTGGAAAATTATGGGCACCCGGAGTTTAGGAAGGGAACAATAAACTCCAGGTCAGTTAGGGGAATGGTATGAGCAAACGAAAATGGTTTATTTTTAAAACAAACAGCAAAGGAATTAAAAATTGAAATCCGCAATGCTTTTTAGAAAATGAAACTACCATAAGGCCGCCCCGCACACACACAATGCAAACGCACAATTAGAGGAGATTTCTCCTTATGATAGTCAAACATGCTTGATATGAAAAATCCATTTTGATAATATTATTATTAGTGCATAGTGCAGAAAACCTTTCGAAAGTATAATGTTAATCTTAGCCATCATAGGTACCATTATATAATGCCTGCTATAGCTACCTCCTGAGGTTGGTTATACAATTGCAATCGTAAATGGCACTTATTATTTGATTGGTTTTTCAACAAGTGGTCAAGCTACGGAACTTCCTACTACCACATGGGTACGCCTCTAGAGGGATGTCCCAAGAACTTAACTAGCTCTCTGCCAGCACAAGGCCGAATTACCTCTGTAACTAGGTAACTACTACACGAGTATGCCATCCCCCGGTTGTATCCGACCTTTATGCGAGGCCTTGACACCAACAATCACAAAGTAATAAATTTGCAGTAACTACATAGGTTAAGTATCTGGGCTCTATACTATGATACCACCTCTATCCAGAACGAAATGGACATAATCTTAGGGGGCACTACCCCCAAATAACCTTGCCGCAACTTTCTTGTTTCGACCATTCCGGGTTGTGAGGCTCGACGAGGTCATGTCCACAAAGCTACGCTTTTCAAAAGTCATGCTTTGATCAACAAATGATCGGCAGCACTTCGTATGCCACATTACCAAATTGGGAATGTATCACTAGTAACCATCAACTACATAACCTCTGAGCTCATACATCTTAGAGAAGGGTGTTAAGCTAAGCGAATAAATTCTCCGTCATCAAATAGAAATGTATTTGATAGAAACTAGCTTTACATCTCAAAGTGTAATGTCAGACACACATCCACACAAATCTGTTACGGGTTAGAACATAACCGAAGGCACTTCCAAAGAAGCCTTTCCAATCTAGGTATTCACAATCCCAATCGGACTCCCCATCACATATGGAGATCTCTATACCGTAGCTACTCAGTGCAGAGTCATTCGACGGGTTATCCTTTCATTCTCGAAAACACCCGGTCTTCACCACCGGTCTTCAAATGCTATCCATAACGTCGTATCATTATTCGAAATGGGTTATATGACACAAGGTCCTCTCCCGACTAAACCGAATAATGAGCGCAATATTTAAAAACATATGGTTGGGATTTCAGTTAAGCCACGACTTAAAATCCAAAGCTTTCCTTTCAAATGGTTTAAACAAATTACCATTTTCAAAACTTTAAATAAAAGATTCACTTCACAAAGTTCACCCATTTTTCACAAAGATTCATTCACGGTTTTCAAAACAATTTCCATTTCAAATCAGATTTACTCATCCAATCTTTAAATCAAAAAATCAATTTATAACTTTCAAATCCATTTTCAAAGAATCGTTCTGTTAACCTCGTTTTGCCAACGATTCAAGGACTGGACCGACTCATCCAACCAAAGACAGGACCGACTCATCTACTCAAGGGATTGACCGACTCATCTACTTAGAGGGATAGGACGACTCAAGGGGTTAACGATTCACAAGGCAGGACGACTCAGTGAGTTACCGACTCATCAAGGCTATCGTCTCAACGACTCATGGTAAGCAGCGACTCAGAGCTTACAACGACTCAGTGGATCAACGACTCAACAAGTTCGCGACTTATCATATGAGACGACTCAGGGGAAGTAACGACATAAGAAGGTGGATCCTTGTGCCGCTTCATTTATATACCGCTACTTGATAAGTCGTTAACGGCTTAACGACTCACAACTTAGAATGACTCGTCCACGACTTAAAGCCATTGGGTCGTAATCCATTTCCACAGTGCCTATGCCAAGGAAGATTGACTCGTAAGCGACTCAGGACTTAGCATAAAATCCAGCAGAGGAATAAGCCATGGAGAAATCAAGGGTTGGTTCGATGAGTCGGCCACGACCTAATTTGACTCGGCCACGAGCCAAGCATGGGTCGAACACGACTCACGACTCAGGGCTGAAAACTCCTATAAATACATGGCCACCTCCAACATTCAGGGGACCTTTTGGCCAATCATTTCAAGCGCCAATACTCTGCTGAATTCTCAACTCACCCGACACTTCAAGTTCGAAAGGCATTTCAACTAACTTCAAGGGAAAATATAACGCCATCTACATGGATTCGAAGAATTCTTCTCTACCAAAGTTCTAGTTGTTTGTCTCGTCATAATTGTAATTGAAGATTGTTGTAAAGTTGTAATCGGTTTAGCAATAAAGAGAATTAAAGTGGACGTAGGCTTGCCTTGAGCCGAACCACAATAAAATCGTTGTTATTCACTGTTTTTTCTGTGATTTTCTGCTTATACTCTGCTCCCGAATCATCGGGTAGTGCTTTCACAACTACACTTCATACACCGGGGTGTTAGCGTTCAAATTTTAGCGTTAACATTTTTTGTGCTTTCACTGAGAACTGAACTCAGGCAAATCGTCATCATTGCTCCCCGAAAGTTTGTTGAAGTAACCTCTCTGAAGACTAGAAGTTTTTCCGAAATCATGGCTCTGGGGAGAAAGAGTAGATCTGTTAGATCTGGAAATGCTCACGAGGGAACCTCCGCTTCTCCAGTACCTAATCAAGCCACCCCACCTGTTGGGGTTACAAAAGTGGAGTTGGATGCTGTAATCTTAGGGCTGAACCAGCAGATAAATGCCCAAAGTGCACAATTGGAAGCTCAGAACGCCCAAAATGCCCTAATTTTGAATAAGTTGAATGACTTGCTTGGGTTAAACCGTCAACCAACGGGTAATGAAAGGAACTTTGCTAGCAACATTCATGAGGATGAAGAAAGAAACATTCCTAAGAGGGCTGCCAGCCCCTTTGAGCGGACGTTTCCTGAAATTGGTGGATCTAAAGCTCGAAATGATGAGGGATATGTTTCTAAAATGGTTCGACAAATCATGAAGGAAAGCATGCAAAGGAATGAAGATGAGAAGGAATGGGGTTTCGCTCCAAGTAAAACCCGGTTTACTGAAAGAATCTTAAAGGCTGAGTTCCCAAGGAAGTTCGTCCCTCCAACTATCCCAGCTTACAAAGGAACAAGTGATCCGAACAAATTCTTGTATAAGTATGATTGGCACATGACAGGTGCCAGAGCTTCTGATGAAATAAAGTGCCGATATTTTCCTGTATACCTGGAAGGTGTAGCTCTGCTTTGGTTCACCAAGCTGTCAGTCCGGTCTATAGATCGGTTTTCTGACTTAACCCGGAAATTCAAGGAGCAGTTCAGACTATACGCTTCAAAAGCCAAAGATATTATGTCGTTGTCGAGTTTAGAGCAGAATCCAGGTGAGACTATCAGATCTTTCTTGAATCGCTTTAACATAGCACTGGCTGAGGTAGACAATGCAGAGCCACGAATGATCTTGACTTATCTAATGAGGGCCATCGACAAGTCAAGCGAATTTGGAAAATGGCTAAACATGAAGGAACCAAATTCCCTTGAAAAATTCTAGAAGAAAGCAGATGAGTTCATACGCCTGGAAAGCCGTCCTGTACCGGTAAAGGCAGTATTAGAAAAAGCTGAAGATAATATTGCTGCTCCACGCAAAAGTGAATCTGTAGGACAGAAAAGGGAAAATAACGATGGAAAGAAACAGAAAAATATGAAGAAGCCCCGTTCCTTCAAACCATCGGAATATACTCCTTTATCAGATACGCCGGAGCGTATATACCTTGCCACTAAAGATTCTGTTGAATATCCTAAACCTCCTGTTCTGAGAACCGGGAAAAAAGCTGTGCAAAGTGGGAAGTTCTGTCGCTTTCATAATCAACCCGGTCATGATACCGATGAATGCCGCCAATTGAAAAATTTGATTGAAGAATTGATAAGGGAAAACAAGCTGCAGCAATTTGTGGAAAAGAATAGCAGCAATCCCGCTTCGACTAGTCAGGGGCAACGAGCTCCTGCTCATCAACCCAGGACAGGTGAAAAGACTGCAGGGCATGAATCCGGAAGGCCTGTTATCAATGTCATTACGGGAGGACCTCACCCAGCAGGCAGGAGCTGGGGTGAGATGGAAAGGTATACCCGAGCTTTGAAGTATATACCGACCGAGGAAGATGTATTCGTTTTGGAAGGTGCTATGCCCCTGAAGCAAAAAAAAACTTTCAATGATGATATTGTGTTCAGAGCCAGGGATTCCGCAGGTATTGAAGCTCCTACCTTGGATCCCTTAATCATCTCGGCTGGTATCGGGCCAGCTATTGTCAGAAGAGTTCTCATTGATTGTGGCGCATCCTGCAATATCCTCTTCAAGAAAACATTCGACCAAATGAAGATCCCTATGGCTGATGTGCAAGCCTCATCGCAAAAAATCGCTGGCTTCACTGGGGAGCCAAAACAGCCGATAGGAACCGTTGATTTGTTTGTGGAACTTGGAGAAGGAGAGAGAAAAGTGGTCCGCAAGCAAACTTTTGTGATTGTCGATGAATTTTCTGCTTATAATGCTTTCCTTGGCCGTTCAACTCTCGCAGCATTCAAAGTTGTTCTGGCCCCATGGTGCCTCACCATTAAATTTCCCACAGATAATGGAGTGGGAGTTATAAAATGGGATCAAAATGCGGGGCGGGAATGTTATCTAACAAAGCTACGAGAAACAAGGAAAAGAGAAATGGGAAAGGATGCGGCAGCCCCAGTCCGCATCAAAGAACCAGCCTTGTAGCAATTACAGGGCGGACCCTGCACTGGCGAGCACAGCGGAGCACGGAAAGAGATGGATCCTAGAAAAGTCAGTGCAGGGGAGAATAGAGTGGTACCAGTGGAAACGACAATACCAGTACCTGTTGACCCAAAGGACCCAAACAAGGTGTTGAATGTGGGTTCACAACTTAATGTGTCAATTCAGAATATCTTAATATCTTTTTTAAAGGCAAATTTGGATGTTTTTGCTTGGACTCATGCCGATATGTGCGGAATATCCCCAGAAGTTGCAGTACACGCCCTGAATATTGATCCAAAATTTACACCTGTGAAGCAGAAAAGGAGAACTCAAGGTCCAGAAAGGTCAGCAACGTTAAAAGAAGAAGTTGATCGGCTCATGGAGAATAATTTTATCAAAGAATCTACCTATCCGAATTGGGTTTCAAATCCAGTGCTGGTCAAGAAGGCCAATGGAAAATGGAGAGTACGCATCGATTTTTCAGATCTAAACAAGGCCTGCCCCAAAGACTGCTTCCCATTAACCAGAATCGATCAACTGGTAGACGGAACAACGGGACACGAATTGTTATCTTTCATGGATGCTTACTCCGGATACAACCAGATCATGATGCATGACCCAGATCAGGAGGACACGAGCTTTATCACTGACGTTGGTCTTTACTACTACAGAGTTATGCCCTTCGGGCTGAAGAATGCAGAGGCAACATACCAAAGACTTGTTAATGCTATGTTCAAACCGCAATTGGGCAAGACTATGGAAGTCTACGTCGATGACATGTTAGTAAAGTCTAAGAAAGCAGTGGATCACATAGAACACTTAGCAGACATGTTCGCAGTCCTCCGAAAATACGGAATGAAGCTCAATCCTTTAAAATGTTCATTTGGAGTGGAATCCGGCAAGTTTTTAGGTTTCATCGTGAGCGCTAGGGGCATTGAGGCTAGTCCAGCTCAAATTACCGCCTTAAAGGAAGTCAAAGCTCCTAGAACAAAGAAGGAATTGCAAAGTCTCAATGGAAAAGTCGCCGCCTTGAGTCGGTTCATTTCCAAAGCCACAGATAAATGCATCCCATTCTTTGACGCCCTAAAGAAAGGAAAGAAAAACTTCGATTGGTCTCCCGAATGCGAAAAAGCCTTTGATGAATTGATTCGCCATATGGAAACACCTCCAATACTTTCTAGGCCTGGCGATGGCGAGGATCTTCTTATATACTTGGCAGTATCATCTCATGCTTTAAGTGCAGCGCTGATACGAGAAGACAAGAGGATTCAACATCTAGTTTACTATATCAGCAAAAGACTCACTGGGGCAGAGATGAATTACTCTAAGTTGGAAAAACTCGCCTATTGCCTACTAATTGCATCTAGGAAGTTGAGGCAATATTTCCAAGCTCTCCTATCAGAGTCCTCACTGATCAACCTTTAAAGCAAGTCCTATTTCGCCCTGAGGCTTCGGGTCGTCTTCTAAAGTGGAATATTGAACTCAGTCAATATGACATCACTTATCATCCCCGAAAAGCGATCAATGGACAAGCTTTAGCGGATTTCATCGCAGAATTCACAGATAAGGGTAACAGTGAGGAGGAAACGATCGACGATTCCCCAATCCAATGGAAGTTATATGTCGATGGCGCAAGAAACGACTACTGTTCTGGAGCCGGAGTTGTACTTGAGACCCCTGAAGGTCGATCATTATGCTATGCACTAAGATTGGAATTTCCTTCAACAAACAATTAAGCAGAATATGAAGCCCTTATCGCTGGCTTAAGGATTGCTAAAGAACTAAACATCCGAGCGTTACAGATCTTCAGTGATTCTCAGCTTATTGTATGCCAAGTCAAAAAGGAATTCCAAGCAAAAGGGGGGAATCTGCCCGCCTACTTGTCAAAGGCTTGGGAACTCCTGGGTGATTTCGATCATTACATGATAAGTCACATTCCTCGAGAAGAAAACATGAAAGCAGATTCTCTCGCAAAGTACTCTAGCACAGGCGAAGCTCAATTTCTGGGGTTAACTCCAGTGGAGGTCCTGTCGACTCCGAGCATTGATGAGATGGATATTGATTGGATCATGAGCGTGTCTCAAGAGCAAGAATCATGGATGACTCCAATAATAGAATATCTGCTCAATGGATCTTTACCGGAAAATTCAAAAGAACGAAAGAAGCTACTGAGGAAAGTCTCTCACTATATAGTCCAGGATGGCCAGTTATACAGACGGGGATTCTCAATGCCGTTACTTCGATGTGTATCCAGGGAAGAGTCCAAAACAATCCTGGCTGAGGTGCATGGGGGAGAATGTGGTGATCATTTAGGTGGTCAGACTTTAGCGAAAAAGATTCTCCGATACGGTTATTTTTGGCCAGAAATTAATCGAGATGCGGCAGACTATTCTCGAAAATGTGACAGATGCCAAAGATTCGCCAAAATTCCTAGAGCTCCTTCCACTGAACTCACACAGATGGTCAGTCCATGGCCGTTTGCAATATGGGGGATAGACCTTGTAGGACCGTTACCAACTGCCAAATCTGGAATTAAATATGCCATTGTTGCCGTAGATTATTTTACTAAGTGGGCAGAGGCTGAACCACTGGCTACTATCACCTCAAAAAAGATGATAAGTTTTGTGACTAAAAGTATCCTTTGCAGATACAGTGTGCCTCAAAAAATAATTACAGACAATGGTACTCAGTTTGAAAGTGAAGAATTCCAAGATTTTTGCAAACGATTCAAAATCCGAAAAAGCTTCTCAGCAGTAGCCCATCCGCAGGCAAACGGGCAAGTGGAAGCAGTAAATAAAATTATCAAGTCAACCATCAAGAAGCAACTTGAAAGAGCAAAAGGTGGTTGGGTCGATAAGCTACCGCTAGCACTATGGGCATACAGAACTACCCACAAAACTGCGACTGGGCATACTCCGTTTTCATTGGCATACGGATCAGAGGCAATGATTCCGGTAGAAACAGAGGTCCCTTCACATAGAAGAATTCATTTCAATCAAGTGGAGAATGAGAAACTACAGCTTGAGGCACTAGATCTCCTTGATGAAAAAAGAGAAGAGGCTGAGCTCAGAATCGCATCTCATCAGTAAAGGATAGCCAGACATTTCAATTCCAAAGTTCGCCAACGCAGCTTTGAAATTGGAGATCTAGTCCTAAAGAGAATTATGACAGCGACAGGTGTGTTTGGGCCAAATTGGGAAGGACCATATGCCATAGGTCAAAAGCTTCTGGATGGCACATTCAAACTCACTACTGTCGAAGGAGATCAAATTCCAAGAGCTTGGAACAGCAATCACTTGCGTCCATACTTTACTTGATAGCTTTGTTGAAATATTGTAAAAAGAATTATGAATGTATGATTCCTGTAATTGAAAGCGATTGTAAAACCGATGCAAGTGAATAATGAAAGACTATAAAGTGGATGTAGGCCCAAATTCTTGGCCGAACCACTATAAATCTTGTGTTCCTTATTATTATTACATGTTTGCTTTATTTTCGATATGAAAAGTACATTAAATGTATTACTGAAATGTCGATTTAAATTTTTACAGGCAACAAAAACAAAACTTGCACATTACAAGACCAAGTGATTCTTGTTATCATTCAACAAACAAATTCCAAGTCGCAAAATTCCCGAGCTTAAATCCTAGATAAGAAGTGCTTCAATTGAACGGTCAATGATTTCGCCGAAAACGGGCTTTAGCTAATAAATTGAGAAGTTTGAACAAACAAACATCCAATTAAGAAGCTTATGTCCGTTCTCGTGAACTGGCCTAGCAATGAAGTACACTTCTTTGGATTAAACAAGCTACTTGTAAGAGAAGGGAGTGCAAGCTTAAAAAAAAGAAAAAAAAGAAATAGAGGATCACTGAAAAGGCGTAAGCGAGTGGACAAGGAACAACTAAAGTCCGCTTCGGAGGCACAACTCTTCGGAGGATAAAGACCTCTAACGAAGCATATGCCGTAAAAAAGAAAGTTCTCTACTCAACCAAAAAAGATTGGAGGAGTCATGACCCTCCAACCATGAGAGAGTAACTTCCAGGCAATCTTCGGAGGCACATTTCACCAGAAGTTGAAGTGTAACAGCCGCTCTTCGGAATTTCACTTCACCAGAGTTTAAATGCAAACAAAATAAAGACCTTTTCCGAGGCACATTTCACCAGGAGTTGAAGTGTAACAGCCGCTCTTCGGAGTTTCACTTCACCAGAGTTGAAATGCAAACAAAATAAAGACCTCTTCGGAGGCACATTTCACCAGGAGTTGAAGTGTAACAGCCGCTCTTCGGAATTTCACTTCATCAGAGTTGAAATGCAAACAAAATAAAGACCTTTTCGGAGGCACATTTCACCAGGAGTTGAAGTGTAACAGCCGCTCTTCGGAGTTTCACTTCACCAGAGTTGAAATGCAAACAAAATAAAGACCTCTTCGGAGGCACATTTCACCAGGAGTTGAAGTGTAACGACCGCTCTTTGGAATTTCACTTCACCAGAGTTGAAATGCAAACAAAATAAAGACCTTTTCGGAGGCACATTTCACCAGGAGTTGAAGTGTAACAGCCGCTCTTCGGAGTTTCACTTCACCAGAGTTGAAATGCAAACAAAATAAAGACCTTTTCAGAGGCACATTTCACCAGGAGTTGAAGTAGCGCTCTTCGGAGTTTCACTTCACCAAAGTTGAAATGCAAAACAAAATAAAGACCTCCTCCCGGAGACACAATCAAGAAGAAAGACCTCTTCGGAAGCCCACGTTTCACCGAGATTGAAATAAAACTTCCAAGTGTTGAAACGTGAAAAGGCTTTCTTCAAAGGCACAACTCTTTGGAGGTACACGTTTCACCAAGATTGAAATAAAACTTCCAAGTGTTGAAACGTGAAAAATCCCTCCTTAGAGGTACAACTTTCTATGTTTTCAAAAACAAAAAATCCTCATTAAAAGCACACTTTAACTTTCAAAGGAAGAGTGATTTACCTATTCTGGAAAATAATCTTCCTAAAAAAAAAAAAAAAGGTTAAAGTACCCTTCAGAGGCCCGCTTTACCTCATAGAAGAATTCACTTGGTAAAATGTGTACATAAGCAAAAGAAAAGGTGATTTCTTCGAAGGACAAAGCGTAAAAACCTATATGAAGGGAGTTGTACTCTACGAAAAATTTCTTCGAGAATGAAATAATTATTCTTCAGAAAATAAGGGTGCAAGTCCCCTCGAAGTATAAAATATTGCAGCAAGCTTATGGTATGGGGGCAACATGGTATAGTTACATACAATATAGTATAGCCACACCGGCGAAAGTAATGCGCAAACAACATGCCATAAGCCCGCTGCAATATCATATAAATAAACTTATGCAAAAATGAATAATAAATGCATTCTCAAATTCAAACAGGAGTCTGTACAAATAAAGGATCATTTTATTCAATTGTATTGCAGATACAAGTTTCAAAATAAAAAAGCAGGGGCCGGTACCCGCACAATTCTCGACCAGTACATGCAAAAGACAAGAAGCTAAAAGCTGGAATCTTCATTTCTTCTTACCACCTTTGGACCCTTTACCCGGCCGAATGGTTAGCTTTTCAGGTCGGTCTGTAGGCATAAGGGAAGAAGGAGAGGGGGGTGCAACTGGTGCAACTTCCGGTTCCTCTTCAGTAGCAATGATTTTCTTCCCCCTCCTCTTTGATGTTCCGTGCTTCTTTCTCCTCTTCAAAGAGGACTCACTCCCTGGAGTAACAAGAGAAGACAAAATTATGTCATCAGAAGGAGTCCGCTCCGGAGATATCTCACCTCCCTCAAGTCCCTCGTCTTTCGGCTCTTGCGAAGCGTTAGGATCATCTAAGACATGAAGAGCCTCTATTTGCTCCTCTTGTGACCCGGGCTGTGAAGCAGAAGGAGGAGCCACCTGAAGAGACGGAGGAGGGATAACCGAAGGAGGCGAAGTTTGCACAGCACTTGGTGTTTCAACTGCAGAAGAAGAAAAGTTAAAAATATTAGTATCTCCCGAAAAGAAGGGAGATATGGGTTCGTCAAGATTCAAGAAGTAATCGAGAAGCTCATCAAACTTTTGAGGAGCAAGCAGGCAATCCACCTGAATCGGACCAATATCAAAGTTACCTGAAGATATTTGCTTCGTTAGTTCAATCTCATAATTTTGAGCTCCAATATCCTCCAAAGCCTCATCATCAGTAGGGGTAATTACCTCGGTTCTTGTAGGAGGCGGGGAATGAGCACTGGAACCTGTGATGTCAACCCCAGGAGAAACTAAAGGACGAACAGAGGTGGTAGGTGGTTATTCTTTTCCAGAACGTTCCTCTTCCGCCATCCCAGTCCGCACTCTGGCAAGTTGCTCTTTTCCCTTCGCAAGAGCAGCGCGAGTTTCCTCATCTAAGTAGCGCGCCTCAAGCTCTTCCTCGGTATACCCGGCACCTCTGAACATGTCGAGAGCAGCTTCCCATATTTCAGCCAAGGTGATCTCGTATTTAGGACCGAGAAAAGAGAGACTGCCATGCCCCAAGACGCTGTGCAAGTAAAAGTCGAATAGATTTGAACTGACGTTGGCTTCCATGACTTGAATAGATTCTTCAGCTGCGATTTTACCAGCCATGGCCTCATCTCGTTCTTTTTCGGTTTTAGCAAGTTGAGCTTTTAACGCTTCAATCTCCATGTCTTGGGCGTTCATTTTACTCCGCAACTGAGCGGCATCAGTGCGGTAATTCTCTGCGACCTCTTCTAGCCTCTCAACTTTAGCTTCGGCATCTCTTTGTCCATCATGTGCATCCCGCACTTGTTTTTGTAGCACCTCTTCTCTTTGAGTGTAAGTGTTAGAAGAGGTGGTAAGATCGTCTTTAAGCTGCTTGACTTCAGCTTCAAGTTTCTCGTTATACTCGGTTATGTTTTTCATCTCGATGTTGTGCTAGTCAAGAATCTTCTGCCATTCCGACTTATCGTTCTCCATAGTTAGCATCGCCTCGATATTGGCCCGATTGACCCTTTGGAGTTCATCAACAAGCTTTTGCCATCCAGACATTCTTTCAATATCGAGTCTGACGGCATCAAGATTTTGGTACATGGCTTCTTTATCGATCAGAACTAAATCAAGATCGAAGCGAACCCCCTTTAAGCACCAATTCGGGAATCGGCTCTGTAGGGTCGGTGGGCCCCTTTCAACACGATATGAAGGCCTGTTAAGAAGTGTTTGAATAGCGCTTCCTTCAATAGCAGGGGATTTGGAAGGAATGTCGATAGAGATGGGAGCGTCAAACTTTTCAGATATTGCAGATGCGTGTTTCTCACTAGGTTTGGCCCGCTTGCTCGGGTCCTCAACAATGTGGCTCTTCCCCCGACCATCATGTGTTTTACGTTTGTGAGAGTCATCACCTCTTGAAGAAGACTCATGTCGCACATATATCCTCTCATGACGCTCTTCATATTCTCTCTTCTCTCTAGCTTTTCGATCAGCTCTCTGCTCATCGGTTTCTCTGGGACCAGTAAGGTAGCGTCTATAATCATAGTTGCCACACCCTCCATAGCGCTGAAACTCTTTATAGTAAGAGCCGTTGCGGCTACGCCCCATTGAAGGATCTGAAAGGCAAAAAGACAAGTCTTAAAAGCCTTTAGAGAAAAGAAGTCAAACACAAACAAGTGCTGAAAAATCCTAAGTGTTGTGTAATGTGTAAACTACACGCATCAAGCTACAGACCACTCTGTGGAGTAGAGGTGGTGATAACTTGAGTAGGAGGAGTTGACATTTGTTGTAGAGAAGATGTCGCCTCGATTACAGAAGAGAAAGTTTTGGAAGCATCATCTTTAAAAAGTTCTTGTGATGTCACAATTAGGTCGCTCAACCCCTCAAAAATATCATCACCATAATGCTTTTTGGGACTTGCTTTCTCAACTCCTTCGTCAGCAGATCTCCCGGAAGTTCGTGGAGGTTCTTCCTCTTCGATAACTGGGGCAAGTGTCAAATTGCTAGACGGCCCCGCAACATCAGTGAGAGTGGGGCACTTCACTAGTAAAGTTTCAGTGGAGGGATCTTTTGGCGTATGCTTTTCAGCCTCCGCTGGAGAATCGGGAACTTCACAAAGATGAGTGGAACGAGAAGGGTGAAGGAGTCCAAATTGATGTAAAAATTCATCATTTAACAAAAACTTTATACTACTCTCTTCTACCGCCACGGCATTCAGTCTTTCAAAAATTTGCTTATAGCATGGATCTCTAGAGGGAGGAGGAAGTGCTAAAACAGAAAAAAAAGAAGCGAAGTTAGCATTTAGCAACTCAGATTTCGAAAAGCTCATGAATGGAGAAATAAAAACATGAAATCTTACTTCCTACTCTCCAGATGGCATAAAACCCTGGAGGACAGCGAACAAAGAAAAACTGATTTAGAAATCCATGAACGCTTTCAGGAAGATCAGTGATGAGTTTGCGGTTTCGAGCACTCCTTATAACTACGATAGAGGGATGATCTTTAATTTTTGTGAATGAGCAGAAGTAGCAGATTTCCCCAAAGCTCGGTAATCGGTCCAAAACTCTCCTAAATAGCACACATAACCCCATCAGAATGGCATGGCCTTGGAGTGCAATTGGAATGGAGAGATAGATAACCGAAGCAGGAACTGCTGAAGGAAGTCATTAAAAGGTGGGATGGCACCGCTCAAGCACATTTGGCGATTGACAACAATAAAGCCAAGAGGGGGCCTATCTGCAGTATCATTTGGCCCCGGCAGTAAGGCATCAGCTTCGGCAATGCCAAACTGGATGCGCAATTGGTTAAACACCCGCTGATTCAGAGTTGTGGAAGTTCTCTCCGGAGGGTTATCCAATGGGTTAGCTATTGGGAAGACATCTTCAGCCTGGCCCATCGGTTCTTCTTGTTGAGAAGTCATTCTACACAAGCAACTGGATGTTCAAATGCGAAGGTGCACGTTTCCTAAAAGTGTGAAGTGTTGTGCAGAACTAATGAAGATAAACAAGTAAATATAACTGAAGTTAAGCTAGTTGGCAATTGATCAATTACTAAATTTCAGGACTTGTTAATTTAAAATTTCAGGTATAGTGTTAGTGCAAACCGGTCAATTTCAGTTGACTATTTCAACATTGCTTTAGCACTCTACTTGGATTCGTTGGTTTAAAGTACTTCATTCACGCAATCCATTTAAATTAATTATCTTCTATTGACTAATCTGTCATTAGATGTGGGCAATCAATGGCAGTATATTCGTCCCAATCTTCTGTGATTGTTGTATTAAACAGGTTTTATACTTGCAAATTGAAGCAATCTGTAAAACTAAAGTATGCAATAAAGTTTAACAGGTTAAAGTCCAGACAATTCAATATTCAGGCAGTTTATTTCAGCAATTCAAGTCAAAGATCAAGTCAGAATTATGCTTCAAAGCAGTACAATGTGATAACTCATTCATGTTTTGAAGGTTATGAGGCAAGTTAAGCTGGGTCGTTTATGCTCCAAGTCATTAATGCATCGAGTCACTAGTTCTCTAAGTCGTAAGGCATGGTAAAAGGAGAAATTTTTTAGTTCAAAGCAGTGTGAAATTCTCCAAGTCCTGTCTCGGCCGCGACTCAAATCCTAGGTTGCATCTAATTGAGCCGGTCATAGGTTCAAACCACAAGGAGCAACTCGGTATGAAAAATAGCCCAAGTGCTGAGTTGTTCACGACCTATGACTTGAGTCGTTCATGGCCTATGGCTTAAGTCGTTCGCGGCAGATGGTTTGAGTCGTTCACGGTTCAAAGGATGAGTCGCGGTGAGGATCTAAAGGGCTGAGCCGCTCGTACGACCAAAAACCTAAGTCATCAGAAAACCAATTAGGCCGTATGAATCCTAAGTCATTTCCTCAACCGGTCGTCCACTCTCCAAACCATTAACCCGTTAAGGGTCATTTCATCTCTTCCAAATCCACAGACCAGATGATTCGAGGCGCTATAATCCATATGCTGTGTCATCGTGGACAATAACGACAGCATGATCGATGGCAGTTGTAAATCGATCAAAAGCATGGGTCGCGATGGAACACGGCACAGAAATGTATCGAAGTAAAAAAGGGAAATGGGGAGTCCGGATTCGTGAATCAGTGGTGATCGTAGATTGAACAAAAGGCGAATTCACTTACGCAATATGAGAGTAAAGATGGATTGGCAATTGATTAGCTTGGATTCGTCTCTGGAAGCTTGAGGGATCGCAAATGGCAGGATCAACTGAAACAGATAAACAGTAAAAGTATGGTAAGAGTAACAACTCAAGTCTTTTATAGCTTTGAGCAGTGAAAGTTGAATCGACACATGAGACAGGATGAGTCGAAGCACACGACCTACGACTTAGGCGTGTACTTCGAGGGGCAAGTGTTAACCTAGTTTTGCCAACGATTCAAGGACGTGACCGACTCATCCAACCAAAGACAGGACCGACTCATCTACTCAAGGGATGGACCGACTCATCTACTTAGAGGGATAGGACGACTCAAGGGGTTAACGGTTCACAAGGCAGGACGGCTGAATGAGTTACCGACTCATCAAGACTATCGTCTCAACGACTCATGGTAAGCAGCGACTCAGAGCTTACAACGACTCAGTGGATCAACGATTCAACAAGTTCGCGACTTATCATATGAGACGACTCAGGGGAAGTAACGACATAAGAAGGTGGATCCTTGTGCCGCTTCATTTATATACCGCTACCTGATAAGTCGTTAACGGCTTAACGACTCACAACTTAGAATGACTCGTCCACGACTTAAAGCCATTGGGTCGTAATCCATTGCCACAATGCCTATGCCAAGGAAGATTGACTCGTAAGTGACTCAGGACTTAGCATAAAATCCAGCAGTGGAATAAGCCATGGAGAAATCAAGGGTTGGTTCGATGAGTCGGCCACGACCTAATTTGACTCGGCCACGAGCCAAGCATGGGTCGAACACGACTCACGACTCAGGGCTGAAAACTCCTGTAAATACATGGCCACCTCCAACATTCAGGGGACCTTTTGGCCAATCATTTCAAGCGCCAATACTCTGCTGAATTCTCAACTCACCCGACACTTCAAGTTCGAAAGACATTTCAACTAACTTTAAGGGAAAATCTAAGGCCATCTACATGGATTCGAAGAATTCTTCTCTACCAAAGTTCTAGTTGTTTGTCTCGTCATAATTGTAATTGAAGATTGTTGTAAAGTTGTAATCGGTTTAGCAATAAAGAGAATTAAAGTGGACGTAGGCTTGCCTTGAGCCGAACCACAATAAAATCGTTGTTATTCACTGTTTTTTCTGTGATTTTCTGCTTATACTCTGCTCCCGAATCATCGGGTGGTGCTTTCACAACTACACTTCATACACCGGGGTGTTAGCGTTCAAATTTTAGCGTTAACACGTTCATAACTTGGAAAACCATTTTATTTCAAATTTGAAATCCTTTCAACACAAATTGAAAATCCTTTCCTTATGTGAAAGCTTTTATTATTTGAAAACAAATAGTTTTCGTTATGGAAAAATCCGATTTCATTTATACAAGTTAAAGCCTTTGGGTTAAATTCAAATTCCTAAAACAATACCTTTTAAAATGGTTTAAACCCATATAAACACATTTGTAACTTGTATAACATTTTTAAATCATAAATTGTTAGGAAATCAATTCTACGATTTCAATGACAACAACTATACAATGGAAATCGAATGTACATATATATTTATATTTATAGGTAGTTGGTAAAGTAACATCATCAAAGAGACAAGAACAAGACTCAAAAGAAGTATCAAACGACTACAAGTCAATAGAATTGGAAGAGGGATGACACAGGCACAGAAAAAGCAACATGCACACATCCAGACGTCTGGGTACGCTAGCCAGACGTCTGATTGATTCCTCTGATTCGAAACTCAGAACGAATCAGACATCTGGTTAATAAACTCAGACGCTTGAAATGCATCCGGATATAAAAATATATGAAAGCCATACGTCTGGTTAATAAACACAGACGTATGAAATGCAACCAAGTACAAAAAATATATGAAGACCAGACGTCTGAAATATTTTCCAAACGTCTGATTTGAACTCGGCTGTGTAAATTCAAAGAACAACTGTCACATCCAAAAAGACACATTCGCTTCTCTTCACTGCAACTCTTCATCACCATGAGAAGCGACCTTAGAGCACTTACTAACAGTTGCAACTACACAAAGGATCTCTCCACCACTATAAATAGAATCGAGAATTCAAGAGAAGACCTTACCTTACTCACTTACGCCCTTAACTCTTATACTCTTATTTATACCTGATCTCTAAGCTCTCAAATACTTATAGCTATCTCTTCCGTATATTCAGAACTCCTCGTTCAATATTCTATATATATATATATATTTATATATTGGAAGCAATAGTACTTCATTGTCAACATCCATGTTATTGAACACATTCTTGGCAAAGAAACACTACTATTGTAAACCTGTTCCTCCGGGTCAAGTGAGGGTTAGTGGAATGGAAATTCCGAAGAGGAGCTTCGGGACTGGACGTAGGACGGGAGGTCCGAACCAGTATAAAATCCTGGTGTGATTATTTTAATTTACCTTCCTACTATCATATATCATTTTATATTATATAGTTAGTTGTTTATACTTGCATATATATCCTATACGATCCACTCATATAGACTTTCAATTGGATAGCGGTTGCTCCAAGCATATGACCGGAAATTCAAAAATGTTATCAAATATAACATACATCGATGGTGGAACGGTGACTTTTGGAGATAATTCAAAAGGATATGTCATAGGAATTGGAGAAGTCATCAACTCTGGTATATCTAACTCTCCTATTATTACAAATGTTTTATTAGTAGAAAATCTAAAACACAACTTACTAAGCATTAGTCAATTATGCGATAAAGGTTTTCAAATAAATTTTGAAAAAGATAGATGTAATATTTTAGATAATAACAAACAACTCATTTTTGAAGGACTTAGAAACAAAAATATTTATGTATTAAACATGAATATAAATAAAAATTCAAACTTATGTCTAACCGCCAAACATGATGATCCATGGCTATGGCATAAACGATTTTATCATATCAATTTTAAGAGTATTAATATGTTAGCAAAATATGAATTGGTAAGAAGATTACCTAAAATGAATTACAAAGTAGAAAACTTATGTGACGATTGTCAAATTGGAAAATTAATGAAAAGCTCTTTGAAGTCTAAAAATAATATTTCTACAAAACAACCATTAGAATTGTTACATTTAGATTTATTTGGACCAACACAAATACGATCTATAAATCACAGAAAATATGTTTTCGTCATAATTGATGATTTATCAAGATATACATGCACTTTATTTTTAAAACATAAAAGTGTCACTTTTGGTATGTTTAAGATATTTGCTAAAAGGATTAAAACACAAATGAACTTAAAAATTAAAAATATACGAAGTGATCACGGAGAGAATTTAAAAACGATCCTTTTACTAATTTTTGTAATAAAAAAGGAATAACTCATAACTTTTCTTTTCCTCGCACACCTCAACAGAATGGTGTTGTGGAAAGTAAAAATCATACATTACAAGAATGTGCATGAACGTTACTAAATAGCAGTGGTCTACCAAAACACTTTTGGGCTGAAGCTATTGCCACATCCTGTTATGTATTAAATCGAGTAACCATAAGTCCTATGACAAAAAAAACTTGTTTTGAAATATTTTTTGGTAAAAAACCTAAAGTATCATACTTTAAACTTTCAGTTCAAAATGTTTTATACTAAATACAAAAGATAACTTAGGAAAATTTGACCCAAAGGCCGATGAAGTGTTTTTGTTGGATATTCGGATCGTAGCAAAGCTTATAGAATTTTTAATAAAGGAAATAATACTATTGAAGAAAGTTTACATGTTTCCTTCGATGAAAATCTCTTTAATCGTAATATCAATGATGAAGAAGAAATTATCCCACTAATAAATTCAACGAATTCCGTTAGCAATGAAACAAATATTCAAAATAACACGTTAATATCATCTCATAGGATTCTTAAGAATCATCCAAAAGATAATATCATTGGAGATCTTAATTCTAGAGTAACTAGAAATCAACTTAATCAAATAAGCCATATAGCTTTTGTGTCATGTTTTGAAGCAATTTTTTTAAAAGTGGCTTCAAGTGACAATTTTTGGATAATAGCTATGCAAGGAGAATTAAATCAATTTGAACGTAAAATTGTTTTGAAATTAGTACCAAGACCTGAAGACCAATCAATTATAGGAACAAAATGGGTATTTAAAAACAAAGCGAAGGAGAATAGAAATATTGTTAGAAATAAAGCTCGTTTAGTTGCTCAAGGCTATAATCAAGAAGAAGGTATCGATTATGATGAAACCTTTGCCCCAGCAGCAAGATTAGAGGCCATTCGTACATTACTTGCCTTTGCAACTCATCACAATTTCAAACTATTTCAAATGGATGTCAAAAGTGCTTTTTTAAATGGTTTTATTAAGGAAAATGTATACGTCGAACAACCACCATTATTTGTTCACGAAAAATATCCTGATCATGTTTTTAAATTACATAAAGCACTATATGGATTAAAACAAGCCCCTCGTGCATTGTACGAACGTCTTAAAGATAATTTAATAACATCTGGTTTTCATATAGGCAAAATAGATACAACTTTATTTATTAAAAGAGAAAATAACGATATTTTCGTTGTACAAATTTATGTTGATGATATCATCTTTGGTTCAACCAACGAAAATCTATGTAATCAATTTTCAAATATTATGAAAAATGAATTTGAAATGTTAGACATGGGAGAATTAAATTTCTTCTTAGGTCTACAAATAAAACAACTCGAAAATGGAATTTTTATTCACCAAGAAAAATATTGTAATGATTCATTACGGCGATTTGAATGGATAAAACATTAAGTAAACCAACACTAATGAGTACCACTGTTCACATAGAAAAAAGATGAAATGAAAAAGATTTTGATGAAAAGTTATATCGAAGCATGATTGGTTCTTTACTTTATTTAACGGCCAGTCGACCTGATATTATGATGAGTGTATGTCTTTGTGCTCGATTTCAAGAAAAACCAGAAGAGTCTCATCTAAGAGCTGTTAAGCGTATTTTACGTTATCTATCTAGTACTAGAGATTATGGTTTGTTTTACCCTAATGGATCATCGTTTGAACTTATTTCATATAGCGATGCGGATTTCGGTGGATGTAGAACAGATCGTAAGAGTACTAGTGGAACCTGTCACTTTATCGAACAATCTTTAGTTTCATGGTTTAGCAAAAAGCAAAATTGTGTTTCTTTATCTACTTGCGAAGCCGAATACATCTCTGCAGCTCTAGCATGTGAACAAGTGATATACATGCAACAAAAACTAATGGATTTCGGTAAAATTATCAATAAATCTCCAATATATTGTGATAACACAAGTGCTATAAATTTATCACAAAACCCTGTTAATCACTCACGAACCAAGCATATAGATATATGACATCATTTTCTAGGAGACAATGTTGAAAAAGGAACTATTTCATTAGAATACATAAATACCGAAAATCAAGTAGCCGACATTTTCACAAAACCATTAAATGAACAAACTTTCATTAAACTCCCACGAAGTTTAGGGATTTTCTCACTTCATGACCTTTCTCCTTAAAAAATTAATAACTTTATTTAAGGCTATGTTTAGTTATCTACTTTATTACCACAAATTATACTATTTTCGAACCTTTAAACTTTTAGTTAGTTAGTTTGTATATAAATAATGTTTTCAGCTTATAGATACACACACACACACACAGTTACATAAAAACTACATACAAACAATTTATAAATAACATAATATAGCAATGTCTTCTAGGGACTCCAATATATCCATCTCCATCTTAATACCATCAACGGACAACTCGGTTGACACACCACAACGGCTTCCTACGCCTACACCAAAGCAGGAGCCAACAAATAGGTGGTCCTCGTATCGTACGGGTTTTACTCCCGATAATAAGAAAACAAAAAGATCACTGTTTGTTTCTCCTAACACAATGGAGAAAATTGATGAAATTCATCATTATCAGAAACAACAGATAGATCTTCAACGAGAGCTATATTTCGAACAAAAAGTTACGGCGCGACAGCTAAGCTTTTTAGAGCAAGTGGCGATGAAGTTTTGTTCGTCATGAAAGAAAGATATTCATGAACCGCTACCAAAACCTTGCAGTTCCTTAGATCCATCTTCTTCGTATTGTACTTCTTCAGACCCTTCACCAAGACGATATTCTGGCTCCCCATGGACCACGAACGTGGAAATATATGGTCTCCACTTAGACCATGGAGGGATAACGAGTCAGGAGATCGTAAACTCCATCATCTTCTAAATAAATAAATCATATATGTATCTATACTTATGTGTTATTTTATTTATTTTAACAATAAAATTATTTGTTATCAGAATTCGATAAATAAGTTAAACCATCAAACCTTAGGCTATTTTTTAGCCAAACCGCCAATTCCAGACGTCTGACAATAGCCTTCAGATGTCTGAACAATGATACACTAATTAAAAATTAAGCATTGTGCATATGTCAGACGTTTGATATACCCCCCAGACATCTGAACTTAAGCTCTTCCTCCTAAAAATATAAACCAAAGAATTTCAGATGTCTAAAACATTGAACCAGACGTCTGACTAAGTTCTCTGTCACAAATACTTACAAAATTTACCTAAACCAAATGTTTAATTAATCTTTCTGCATATTCAATCTTATACATACGACCAAAACAGACGTCTACTCCAAAGACAAGACGTCTGTTTGTATCTTCTGTATAATTTTTAGGGCAAGCCAGACGTCTGATTTAAAATCTAGACGTCTGGAATTCAATCGACCATTTATATACACCCAGATAACGCCATTTTTTTCCTTTATCTCAAAATTATTCCAATCTGTGATTTACTTAGTGATAATTTTTCTTCAAAATCGACATCTTTAACAAAATTAAATCAGAATGCCTCCTCGCACTAAGAATATCAAAGTTTCAAAACGCAAACAAGACCAGCCCACTTCATCTTCAAACCCTCAAGTATGCTTCGACGATCAGATCGAGAGGTGGTTGAATAAAGCACCACATTCCATCAAAAGGTATCAAGATATTCAAAAAAAGAAACTCCATATAGGACCATTCTACAATTTACTGAAATTCCCTATGTATGATTCAGATGAACTTTGTGAAAATGTTGGATTGCAAACCCTAATCACTTTTACTCCTAATGATGTTCAAATAGATCAACTAGCTATATTTTTATTCTACGCTAATCTAGATAGTACTTCAGTGTGAAACACTGAAGATGAGGACAACTGGCTCTGGTCCAGTGCTTATGGGAATACGATTAGATTAACTCCGGGCTTAATAGGTAGAACATTGGGATGCTCTGATACCGGAGAAGATTTACACAACATTCCAGATATGCGCTTCAGCCACGAAATAGTATTACTCATCAAATTTGGGAGGACGAAATGCCGAAATTTGCTTCCAAATATTTACGTCCAAAAGCTCGACTCTTGACAAGAATGATAATCAATACGGTTGTTCCACGTATGGGGAGTCACGAACAAATAATAGAATTGGAGCACAAAGCTCTATATGCTCTTTTTAGTGGAACTCGGGTAAATTGGGCCAAATTCATCTTCGATGAGCTCAAACACTTTTGGACACGATCATGGCCATTGATTATTTACCCTATATTATGAGACTTCTTAGTGCACATATTATTCCTTCCTGCCTACCGACATTCGATGAAATCTCGCCTAAATATGCTTCCACCAAATTCTTCTCTCTAATGCACCTACCTGAAATCCCTCTAGAATTCATGACCTTCGAAGACTGGATGCACAATTGTCAATCTAGAAGAATTGAGCCTCCTCCTCAACCACATATTGATCCATCCCAAGAGGAAGTACAAAATCGAGAAGTCACCCCTCCTCCTCCCGCGCCATTTGGCTATCCGGGACAAGATGAAATTAAAGAGGCTCGACTAGATACAAATCCAAATGAAAGTATTCGAGATCTCACACTTCAAAACCAACATACACTATGCCAAATTCAAAAATATTTGGCTAAGCGAGTTGACAATTTTGAAACTTCATTTGCTACACGTCTAGCTACAGTTGAAGAATCTCTTTCGACTGTTTTATTGGTTCTTAAAGAAGTACTACAACGGGTTCGTGGTCCAACACCACCCTCTGAGGATTGGCCAAACCCTGTACCTTCTCCTCCCGCAAAACATTCCAAGCTATCCGAGGATGAACCTCCAAAGGAAGCTTTGACATCACCTTCAGAAGCTAGCACTTCTGAAAAAGAAGAACCAAAGGAAGATGATCCAAATAAAGCTTCCCCAAAGGAAATCTAGAATTTAGCAATCGTAATTTTTATATTTTTGTATATAAAGTTTGTACAAATCTATGATTGTAACCCCTTCATGTTATTAATGAAAATTTCCTTTTTGTTTGACGACTGGCTTCAATGTTATACATCTTTTTGATAATGCCAAAGGGGGAGAAATATAGGTAGAATCATATATCATTAAAAATAAGCACATGTTCAGGGGGAGATTTATAATCCATAAGTACATTGAATAGTTGTCATCATTAAAAGGGGGGAGATTGTTAGGAAATCAATTCTATGGTTTCGATGACAACAACTATACAATGGAAATCGAATGTACATATATATTTATATTTACAGGTAGTTGATAAAGCAACATCATCAAAGAGACAAGAACAAGACTTAAAAGAAGTATCAAACGACTACAAGTTAGTAAAATTGGAAGTGGGATGACATAGGCACAGAAAAAGTAACATGCGCACATCCAGACGTCTGGGTACACTAGCCAGACGTCTGATTGATTCCTGTCGTTCGAAACTCAGAAAGAATCAGGCGTATGGTTAATAAACTCAGATGTATGAAAAGCATCCGGATATAAAAAATATACGAAAGCCAGACGTCTGGTTAATAAACACAGACGTCTGAATTGCAACCAGATACAAAAAATATATGAAGACCAGACGTCTGAAATATTTTCCAGACGTCTGATCTTGAACTCGGCTGTGTAAATTCAAAGAATAACTGTCACATCCGAAAAGACACGTTCGCTTCTCTACACTGCAACTCTTCATCACCATGAGAAGCGACCTTAGAGAACTTACTAACAGTTGCAACTACACAAAGGATCTCTCCACTGCTATAAATAGAATCAGGAATTCAAGAGAAGACCTTACCTTACTCACTTATGCTCCTAACTCTTATACTCTGATTTATACCTGATCTCAAAGCTGTTAAATACCTGTAGCTAACTCTTCCATATATTCAGAACTCCTCATTCAATATTCTATATATATATATATATATTGGAAGCAATAGTACTCAATAGTCAGCATCCGAGTTATTGAACACATTCTTGTTAAAGAAACACTACTATTGTAAACCTATTCCTCCGGGTCAAGTGAGGGTTAGTTGAAAGGAAATTCTGAAGAGGAGCTTCGCGGCTGGATGTAGGACGGGAGGTCCGAACTAGTATAAAATCCTGGTGTGATTATTTTAATTTACTTTGCTACTATCATATATCAAGTTATATTATATAGTTATTTGTTTATACTTGCATATATATCCTATATGATCCACTCATATAGCTTTCATAAATTTCCAACATATAATTCAATTTCAAATCTTAAATTCAAATGCAAATCAAACTATTTAAATTTAAAAACTTTATTAAGTTATTCAAAATAACTTTTATCTTTGAAAATTCCCTTTTCAAAAGTTTTTTTCACTTTTAACCCAATTCCATTTCCTAAACCTTTTGGATTCAAAATTCAATTTTTAAAACTATTTCAAAAATCTTGGCCTAATCAATTTCCTCGTGCAATCCATATTTGTGTGTGTATGGTGTAGTCCAGGTCTTTACACAATGATGCAACATCATCAATCGTCGTAGATTTAAGCATAGCAATTATAGATAGGGGGTATATCTCTATAACTCTTATCTTTCATACATAGACTCACAGATAAATAATATAAAATTTATCACAGATAAATAAATTACATTCATCACAGCTTGAGTTATAACAATTCATATCACAAAGCATCACACGGCAGAGATATCAAACAATTCAAAGCATTTAATGCAAGCCAAATATCAATAAGTAAGTTTAATTGATCATCTCATTAATTGAAACCGGATTAATCACTAGTCCAGGTAAATTAATCATTTATTAATACAAACCATTTCACTTAATTACCCTTTAATCATTTATTAATTAGTAAATAAATTAACCTTTAATTATTAAATAATTAACTTTTAATTATTTAATTATTTTTTAATTAATTACCCTTAATCAGTAACATTAATTAATTACTCCTCAATTAATTATCATTCCTTGATCACCTTCATTAACTAATTAATATTTAAT
Source organism: Allium cepa (assembly GCA_030765085.1). Classification (NCBI taxonomy): domain Eukaryota; kingdom Viridiplantae; phylum Streptophyta; class Magnoliopsida; order Asparagales; family Amaryllidaceae; genus Allium; species Allium cepa. Next base: position 60,190,388 of record CM060930.1, read on the forward strand.
TAATTAATTATCCTTAATTAATTATAATAAGTAATTACCTCTAATTACTTAACTAACTTTAGCCATTAATTAATTACTTTTAATTAAGTAATTATCTTTAAGTAACTAATTTCCTATAATTACTTATATTAATTAATCTTTTAATTAATTAATTAATTATCCTTAAATATGAAACTAATTATCCTTAATCAATCTTCAATTAAGTAATTATCCTTTAAAATAATTATCATTTAATCATTTTCATAAATCAATTCTTCCTTTATCACTTTCCTTAAATAAATTAACTCATAATTAATCACAAAATCACCTTGACTAAAAAAAATTAACTTTTAATTATATTTAATCAAAATCCATTTGAAAACATTTAGAAATAAATTCCGTAATATATTACCTTTAAAAACCAATCATTTGAAAGAATCTAAAACATAATTTTCATTTTAGCTTTTAATACATAATTAATATATATGAAAAATTGATTAAATTCATTGTTACCTTTTGAACTTTTATTAAATATTTACCTAAAATTTTATAACCCTGCTGTACTTATCATCGACCCGAGCAACAAGTAAAATCCCCCAAGCCAACCACCAAAATTCTCGGGTCCATCCCCGAGTAACTCCTGTTTCTTTTATTTTAAACTTGATTTTATTTTTTTAAAATTTTTAAAACTGTAACTAATATGTACATCACCCCATTTTTGCTTCGAGCCACTTCTGCAATAACTCGAGCTATTCCCGAGCACAACTACAAGGCTACAAATCCTTCTTCTTCTAGGTAACAATCATTGACACCACCACATCGACGTGCACGTGCACGTGCACACAAGGCCTGACCACTTCTAGCCATCATTCCGATCACCAATGCTTCGACGTCGATCTTGCCGACGAACTCGAACCTATAGATCATCGAATGCAGCAGCAAAACAAAATCGTGCTTCTCGATTCAAACCGAAATCGGACCTTATCACCTAAATCTGCCTCATTACGCCAACTCCGACGGCCTGATGCATCGCCACCACGCCCACGTCTCCATTATACGACGATGCAACAATCCTCTGGTGTCCGATCGGCTCCTATCAAATATCTACATCGGAATTAACCCAGAAAGCCCCTAGACCAAAACTGCAATATAAACCCTAAATCAACCACGTTCATCCCCCACGATCATCTAAAAAAATTTCCACCATTTTTCCTTTATTCTCCAACCCCCAAGCTTCCCTCAGACCAATTCTCGAGCGATACGTTTTGCCAATCGTCGACGATTGGGAAAACCCCAAATCTGATCATCACCGAAATTCTCGACGTACACGAACTTACAAGTCATGAAATTCCTTTTGGAAATCATCATTTAGCAAAACGAATATGATCAAATGATCTGATTTTAGAATTAAATTATTTGAATTTTCTGTTTTGAATGTTTTCTCTGAAATTTAACAATTTTTGACTTATTCATTGCATATTTTTGCTTGATATTATTGTTACAAATAACTTTACACTGATGAACATTTTTCTTTCAGAAGTCAAAGCCTAATACTAATTTATTTGGGTGATATGGATTTTTAAACTTGTTTTAAGAACCTGTAAACAGGATAGATGTAGATATACCTGTTTTACAGACATGGTTGTTCAACCTTTACATATTTATATGTATATACAACCATATTTTCATCCATTCAAACATCTTTCACTACTTAACTTCAATATCAACCGCAATATTAAGTCATATAAGCAATTTTAAGGTTTAAAGATAAAAGTCTTCTCACAGGTAAAAGAAACAGAGAAGTCTGGGTTAAGAGTTTACTCACATGAATGAAGGAAGTAGAGAACAGAGACCCTGGAATTTTGTTTGAATCTGAAAACTTGATTTACTTGAAAATCTGGAATCTATGTTTTTAATTTGCAATTGAGTTGAACTTAATTCGGAAGCTTGTATTTGCTTTGATCTGATAATTTAACTTGAATCTGATCTTAGCTTTGAATCGAGCTAGAGACGCTTTTTGAATCTTGGCTTCCAGGTTGAAAAATTGAAAACGGATTTTGTTTTTAAACTGCTTTATTTCTAGGTTTGATTTCAAATTGAGAGCTTCCAGGTTTTAGTTCATCTAGATTTTGAATTTGGATTAGCCACTTGATTTAAATAACTGGAAAATGTTTTCAGGTTGAAGATTGTTCTATTTTCCTGGTTTTGATTTTTAATTTGCTAATTTTTTTCTCTCCTTTGTTTCCAGATTGAAGCTTTGGTTCAGATTTTTGATTTGATTTCTTTTTTCTACTTTTAATTTCTAGTTTGAGCTTTTAGTTTTCTTTTGGGATTTTAGGTTTAAGATGAAGGAAAATTTGAATAGAAGGATGAAAGAAAAAACGAGTAGCCTATTTTCTTTAAATTTTATGTTATTTGTAAATTAAAAACAAATGTGCCACTTGTTATTACCAATAATATTGTGCGTACACTTGTAATTACATATCCTCTTTATTTTACAAATGTTCTAAATAAAAAATTTATGTTAAAAACCCTTAAGTTAATAAATTTATGAATCATGTTTTCTTATTAAATTTTGTGTACATACAAATTAAATCTTTATCTCATGTTAATGTTTAGAAGAAAATGTATCAAACCTTTTTATTAAATCTATATATACATACATGTTTTATATTATTTTTCATACGTTTCCTATTAATTATATTTATATTCATATCAATTTTTTTTAAAGAAAATGATTTTAAACTAATTATACTTTAATAAAAAAACAAACACATATATCATATATATAAGTTTCTTAAAATTTAACTATTAAACAACTTTTGAAAATTAGTTATATCCAGCTCAAAATATAACTTCCAAACATATATATACACACATATACATACATACATAGATATATATATATATTAAAATTAGAAAACAAATTCTTATCAATTTTAAAACATAGTTTTAAATCCAGTTTATTTTCTAAGATATTTATTTTTGAATTTCAATTTCAAATTTTAAATCACAATCTATTTATATAAATAAACAAACACATTCCTTATTAAATTTGAGAAATTCAAATTAATCATCAAATTAAATCTAGCTAATAATTGAGAATGTTATAGATTCCCCTTTATGAAAATTTTGTCCTCGAAATTTTCTAGGAAGGCAATAAAGGGTGGTTACACAAAGATAGAGAATCGACTCATCAATCAAGTCGATTATCTATTCTGTATTTGGCTCACCAAATCAGGATATCACCAATAATTACGAGAAGAAACTCATTTAACACTACACAAGATACTCGGGTTACTCGGTCTATGCAATATGCACGGGCACTAGTTTGTTCGAAAGGGTAACTAACCGTTCGTAGAATATATCTAGACCCAAAAGAATAGACAATCAGATACTCAATTCAATTTGGAATATCCTAAAATATACACCCACTTGTCCCTCTTTAGACTTCGACTCTCATAAGAAATCATAATAGAATTCAAATTTGGTTTTGATCGTTTTATCGATACAAATCTTCATATTTTATTAACCAATTTATTTCAATTTAAAATTTATTTGAAGTTAAGACTGGAGATGAGAATATGAAATAGAACTTATCTACAACATTCGCCAGGCCAGCATCACACCGTAGCTCCTTCTTGTAGCTGCCACGAAGACGTCAGAGAATTGGAAATCGGATAATGATCAAAGAGATTCATAGAGAAAGGATTGTTTCCTTGTTGTTGCAGGGCCATGACCAGTTGAAATGGTACTTCCCTATCCCCTATCTCGTCCTCTTCTCGCTCTCATACTCACTATCAGTGGATAGTAAGAGAATTTACTGAGGCATACAGACGGATATCATAGGGATATACTCATTCTAGGGTATAGTTCACCCTATTTCTAATGAGTTACCTAATGTGTTATACTCCTGAGATAAAGTTTCAACCTTCAGCTCTGATACCAAATGAAACAACCTTGACTCGACCTTCGAAAATCGACACTGAATACGTCACCCGTATTTGAATGCCATAGATCCAAACGTCGAATCTTGTTCGTTGAAGCTTATTACACATTAAGTACAACACAGCGGAAGAAAATGAATATATCATATAACTCAAATGATACAATGTCCAATGATATACAACAATGATCTCAAATACATATCAGAGATCTACAACAACATAGCGAAAACACAAAGGCATCAGCAGTGGAAATAACTTGAACTCCAAATGGAACTCCAACATCTACAACTCCAAAGCCAAAGCTACAATTCTCCAAACCAAATAGCTTGGACCAAAAACTCAAACCACCATCATCGAGGCATAATGCAAGGACGGCCCCGAATGTGGAAAAGAAGAACAAAGAGACAGCCAAAATCCAAAGACTTTGAAGGCAACCGAATCTACACCTATTATATGATTATCTGAAAAACCCAACTCTAGACTTAACGTGTGGAAAATTGTAGGCACCCAAAGTTTAGGAAGGTAACAATAAACTCCAGGTCAGTCAGGGGACTGGTATGAGCAAACGAAAATTGTTTATTTTTAAAACAAACAATAAAGGAATTTAAAATTGAAATCCGCAATGTTTTTTAGAAAATGAAACTACCAGAAGGCCTCCCCGCACACACACAATGCAAATGCACAATTGGAGGAGATTTCTCCTTATGATAGTCAAACATGCTTGATATGCAAAATCCTTTTTGATAATATTATTATTAGTGCATAGTGCATAAAACCTTTCGAAAGTATAATATTAATCTTAGCCAGCATAGGTACAATTATATTATGCCTGCTATAGCTATCTTATGTGGAGGCAGGTTATAAAATTGCAATCATAAAGGGCTCGTATTGTTTGATTGGATTTCCAGCAAATGGCCAGGCTAAGGAACTTCCTACTACCACATGGGTACGCCTCTGTAGGGACGTCTCGAGAGTGTAACCAGCTCTCTGCCAACACAAGGCCGGGTTACCTCTGTAACTAGGTAACTACTACACAAGTATGCCATCCCCTGGTCGTAACCGACCTTTATCCGAGGCCTCGACACCAACAGCCACAAAGTAATAAATTTCCAATAACCACATAGGTTAAGTGTCTAGGCTCCATACCATGATATCACCCCTATCTGGAAGGAAGTTGACATACCCTTAGGGGGCACTACCCACAAATAACCTTGTCGCATCTTTCCTATTTCGACCTTTCCGGGTTGTGAGGCTCGACGAGGTCACGTCCACAAAGCTACGCTTTTCACAAAGCCATGCTTTGATCAGCAAATGATCAGCAGCACTTCATATGCCACATTACCAAATTGGGAATATATCACTAGTAACCATCAACTACATAACCTCTGAGCTCGTACGTCTCAGAGTAGGGTGTTAAGCAAAGAGAATAAATTCTCCGTCACAAACAGAAATGTATTTGATGGAAACCAGCTTTACATCTCAAAGTGTAATGTCAGACACACATCCATACTAGTCTATTTCGGGTTCGAACATAACCAAAGGAACTTCCAAAGAAGCCCTTGCAATTCGAGTATTCACAATCCCGATCGGACTCCCCATCACATATGGAGATCTCTATACCGTAGCTACTCAGTCCAGAGTCATTCGACGGGTTATCCTTTCGTTCTCGAAAACACCTGGTCTTCACCACCTTTCTTCAAATGTTATCCAAAACTTCGTATCATTATTCGGAATCAGTTATATGACACAAGGTCCTCACTCGGCTAAACCGAATAAAGAGCGCAATATTTAAAAACATATGGACATTGGGATTTCAGTCAAGTCACGACTTAAAATCCAAAACTTTCCTTTCAAATGGTATAAACAAATTACCATTTTCAAATCTTTAAATAAAAAGATTCAGTTCACAAAGTTCACCCATTTTTCACAAAGATTCATTCACAGTTTTCAAAACAATTTCTATTTCAAATCGGATTTACTCATCCAATCTTTATATCAAAGAGTCAATATATAGCTTTCAAAACCGTTTCAAAAGATTCATTCATAACTTGGAAAACCATTTTTATTTCAAGTTTGAAATTCTTTCAACACAAATTGGAAATCCTTTCCTTATATAAAAGCTTTTATTATTTGAAAACAAATAGTTTATGTTTCGAAAAAATCCGATTTCATTTGTACAAGTTAAAGCCTTTGGGTTAAATTCAAATTCCCAAAACAATACTTTTTAAAATGGTTTTAACCCATATAAACACATTTATAACTTGTACAACATTTTTAAATCATAAATTTCCAACACAGAATTCAATTTCAAATCTTGAATTCAAATTCAAATCAAACTATTTAAATTTCAAAACTTTATTAAGTTATTCAAAATTACTTTTATCTTTGAAAATTCCCTTTTAAAAAGTTTTTTTCACTTTTAACCAAATTCCATTTCCAAAACCTTTTGGATTCAAAATTCAATTTTTAAAACTATTTCAAAATTCTATGACCTAACCAATTTCCTCATGCAATCCATATTTGTATGTGTATAGTGTAGTCTAGTGTTTTTGCACAATAGTGCAACATCATCAATCATCATAGATTTAAGCATAGCAGTTATAGATAAGTAGTATATCTCTATAACACTTATCTTCCATACAAAGATTCGTAGATAAATAATATAAAATTTATCACAGATAGATAAATTACATTCATCACAGCTTGAATTAAAACAATTCACATCACAAAGCATCACACAGTAGAAATATCAAACAATTCAAAGCATTCAATGCAATCCAAATATCCATAAGTAAGGTTAATTGATCATCTGATTAATTGAAACCAGATTAATCACTAGTCGAGGTTAATTAATCATTTATTAATTACAAACCATATCAATTAATTATCCTTCAATCATTTATTAATCAATAAATTAACCTTTGATTATTAAATAATGAACCTTTAATTATTTAATTATTCTTTAATTAATTACCCTTAATTAATTACATTAGTTAATTACTCCTCAATTAATTATCATTCCTTAATCACCTTCATTAATTAATTAATCTTTAATTAATTAATTATCCTTAAGTAATTATAATAAGTAATTATCTCTAATTACTTAATTAACTTAGCCATTAATTAATTAGTTTTAATTAAGTAGTTATCTTTAAGTAATTAATTTCCTCTAATCAATTATATTAATTAATCTTTTAATTAATTAATTATCCTCAAATATGAAATTAATTATCCTTAATCAATCTCTGATTAAGTAATCCTTTAAAATAATTATCTTTTAATCATTTTCATAAATCATTCTTCCTTAATCACATCCCTAAAATAAATTAACTCTTAATTAATCACAAAATCACCTTGACTAAATACAAATTAACTTTTAATTATATTTAATCTCCTATCCTAAGTATTTAATTATAAAAATCCATTTGAAAACATTTAAAAATAAATTTCATCATATAATACCTTTAAAAACCAATCACTTGAAAGAATTTGAAACATAATTTTCATTTTAGCTTTTAAAACATAATTAATATATATGAAAACTTGATTAAATTTATCATTACCTTTTGAAACTTTGTTAAATATTTACCTAAAATTTTAAAACCCTACTGTACTTATCAACGACCCGAGCAACAAGTAAAATCCCCCAAGCCATCCACCAAAATTCTCGAGTCCATCCCCGAGTAACTCCTGTTTCTTTTATTTTAAACTTGATTTTATTTTATTTTCGAATTTTAAAATAGTTACTAATATGCACATCAAGCCATTTTTGCTTCGAGCCACTTCTGCAATCACTCGAGCTATTTCGAGCACAACTATAAGGCTACATATCCTTCTTCTTTCAAGTAACAATCACTGACACCATCACATCGACGTGCACACAAGACCTGACCACTTCTAGCCATCATTCCGATCACCAACGCTTCGACGTCGATCTTGCCAGCGAACTCGAACCCATAGATCCTCGAATGCAACAGCAATACAAAATCGAGCTTCTCGATTCAAACTGGACCGGAACTTATCACCTAAATCTGCCTCGTTACGCCAACTCCGATCTCCTGATACATCGCCACCACGTCCACAGCTCCACCATACGACGACGCAACAATCCTCTGGGGTCCGATCGGCTCCTATCAAACATCGTCATCAGAATTAACCTAGAAAGCCCCTAGACCAAACTTCAACATAAACCCTAAATCAACCACGTTCATCCCCCATGATCATCTAAAAATTTTTCCACCATTTTTCCTTTATTCTCCAACCCCCAAGATTCCCTCAGAGCAATTCTCGAGCGATTTCATTTCACCATTCGTCGGCGATTGGTAAAAACTCGAATTCTGATCATCACCGAAATTCTCGACGTACACAAACTTACAAGTCGTGAAATTCCTTTTGGAAATCATCATTTAGCAAAACGAATCTAATTAAATGATCAAAATTTAGAATTAAATTACTTGATTTTTCTGTTTTAAATGTTTTCTATGATATTTCACAATTGTCGAATGATTCATCATATATTTTTGCTTGATATTACTTTTAAAAATAACTTTACACAACGATGAACATTTTTCTTTCAGAAGTCAAAGCCTAATACTAGTTTATTTGGGTGATATGGATTTTTAAACTTGTTTTATGAACCTGTAAACAGAACAGATGTAGACATACCTATTTTACAGACATGCATGTTGAACCTTAACATATTTATATGTATGTACAACCATATTTTCATCCATTCAAACATCTTTCACCATTTAGCTTCAATATCAACCATAATATTAAGTCATATAATCAAGTTTAAGGTTTAGTGATAAAAGTTGGCTAACAGGTAAAAGAAACAGAGAAGTTTGGGTTAAGAGTTTACTCATATAAATGAAGGAAGTAGAGAATAGAGACCCTGGAATTTTGTTTCAATCTGAAAACTTGATTTACTTGAAAATATGGAATCTATGTTTTTAATCTAGAATTGAGTTGAACTTAAATCTAAAGCTTGTATTTGCTTTGATTTGATAACTTTAACTTGAATCTGATCTTAGCTTTGAATCAAGTTGGAGATACTTTACGAATCTTGGCTTCCAGGTTGAAGAATTGAAAATAGATTTTGTTTTTAAACTGCTTTATTTCTAGGTTTGATTTCAAATTGAGAGCTTCCTGGTTTGAATTCATCTAGATTTTTATTTTGGAACAACCACATGATTTAAAATACTGGAAAATGTTTTTAGGTTGAAAATTATTTTTTTCCTGGTTTTGATTTTTAGTTTGCTAATTTTTTTCTCTCCTTTGTTTCCAGATTGAAGCTTTGGTTTAGATTTTTGGTTTGATTTCTTTTTTCTGCTTTTAATTTTTGGTTTGAGCTTTTAGTTTTCTTTTGGGATTTTAGGTTTAAGATAAAGGAAAATTTGAATAGAAGGATGAAAGAAAAAATGAGCAGCCTATTTTCTTTAAATTTTATGTTATTTGTAAATTAAAAACAAATATGCCACTTGTTATTACCAATAATACAATGCTTACACTTGTAATTACATATCCTCTTTATTTTACAAATCTCCTAAATAAAAAATTTATGTTAAAAACCCTTAAGTTAATAAATTTATGAATCATGTTTTCACATTAAATTTTGTGTACATACAAATTATCTTTATCTCGTGTTAATGTTTAAAAGAAAATATGTCAAACCATTTTATTAAATCTATATATACGTGCATGTTATATAATTTATTTTCATACATTTCATATTAACTATATTTATACTCATATCAATTTTTTAAAGAAAATGATTTTAAACTAATTATACTTTAATAAATAAACAAACACATATATCATATACATAAGTTTCTTAAAATTTAACTACTAAACAACTTTTGAAAATTAGTTATATCCAGTTCAAAATATAACTTCCAAATACATACATACATACATACATATATATATATACACATATTAAAATTAGAAAAAAATTCTTATCAATTTCAAAACATAGTTTTAAATCTAATTTATTTTCTAAAATATTTATTTTGAATTTCAAATTCAGATTTTAAATCACAATCTATTTATATAAATAAACAAACACATTCCTTATTAAATTTGAAAAATTCAAATTAATTCACAATTAATCTCAAAATTTTAAATAAATCATCAAATTAAATCTTGCTAAAAATCGAGAATGTTACACAGACCGCAGGAATTGCTGCCTCCTATGATGGGCCACTGCCATCACTAGTTGAAGGTGCACCAGTCTTTCTCTGAGAAGAAGAGGGAGATACTGCACGGGAAGAGCTACGTCTACACCAAAAAGACATATGTGGTACCTATTATAGATATATCATATATGAGAAATATATCATTTAATTATGTGAAACATACATTATGGCAGAACATAAAAGTATTATGTGAAACAGATTAAGACTAAACATATCATTGGCAAAACATATCATTTTTAAGGAGAAAATGTAACATAAATAAACAAAGAAATTACCTTCTCCCGAAATGTAGACAATTAATCAGTGCACATCGTTTACTGAATCAGACTCCATTTTGTATTCTATGTTATGTTCCTCTGTAGTCTCAATTGATTCTATTAATGCATTTGATTCATCGTTTAGAGGTCCAAAATTAGTTTGATTGTCGGTTATTATTATTCCATTATTTTCCTCAATATCTACTTGATAAGCTTGTTCGTTTAGAATATTTTTGTCCGTCAAATGTAAATCTTGCCTTTTTTTTTAAAATAGCCGACTAATTTGCTTTGTCTCTTCATAGAGATGGGTACGGAGCATAATAAACTTGAAGAGCTTATTTAGCAAGTATAAAAAGATCGTACTTATAATAACGCGAGGTATGCTTTATTTCTATAAGATTATACTTTGGGTGCACGTTGATTCTAGAACCTGAAACGTTGCCGAACCAATTGCATTTTAAAAAAACTTCTTCTATGAATCTTGTGAAATATGTCAATTGCAAAACCTGGGTTAACACAGCATAAAAATCATTTACATGATCATTTGGATCATCACTACCTTTAAATAATACACCAGTATTGTTAGTTAATTGTTCAGCACCATACTCTTTGGTGTTAAATTTATATTCACCAACTAAGAATATTGGATAGGTTTTGACTTTTCTTTTTGGTCCTATAGCTAAATGTTTCAGTCCTTTATCGACTACATGATTTGTTGGGTCATAAACGTAATTTGAAAATCTAGTAGTGAAATCTTTGCCGATATCATCATTTGGATGTTGTGATTCGTAAACACTGCAATTATAGAAGAAATATTGCATTATAATTAACACACACATGTGCATATGTGTATATATGCATATGTAGATGATATAATGCATAAAGAAGAATATATGTATATTACCTAACAAATGATGCGACTTTAGCACAATTGAGAAGAATATATGTGTGTGCTACATGGTAATCTTTATCGTCCAACCATAATTCCACACATTTACCAATAGGTCGACCATGTTTTTTAAAAATAGATAAAGTTGCTTGACAATCAACTTGATCAATGCCTTCATCATTACACGTAGCATTTTCAAACAATAAGTTTACATGATCACTAAAATAATGAGAGAGAGAAAAGAAGCTTCTTCTTCGATATATGATTTGAAAATCGAACCTTCAACTCGTGCTTTATGTCTCACTTTTTTATTTATACGATTAAGTACCTATTAAGAATTATTCCAAATTAAAATTTATTTATAAATGTAATTAAACTAATATTTAACATACTAAACATTAATACCTCTCAAATGGATACATCCATCCATATTGCATAGGCCCTCAAAGACGTGCTTCAAATGGAAGATGAATAGGTAAATGCTCCATTACATTAAATAAACCTGGAAAAAATGGTTCATATGGAAGATGAACAGGTAATTTGTTCTCCGTTTTCATGTATCATTGGAAAATCCTTTACAATTTCGTATATATCTTCGTTTGACAAAACGATTGGTGGTTTCAAAGGCTCGTATCATTAGTTGTAAGCTTTTTTTTTGTCTTTTCTAAAAGGATGATTAATATGGAGAAAACACCAATGACGATCAAACCATGAAATTTTTCTTCCATGCGGTAAAGAAAATGCTCGTGTTTCCTCTATGCAATAAAGACAAGCTAGGCGACTGGCCGCACTCCAACCTGAAAACATTGCATACGCAGAAAAATCACTAATAGTCCACAACAAATAAGTAAACATATGAAAAATCATTTTATTTGAGATGTTGTATGTTCCAACTCCTTCATACCATAGTGTTTTCAACTTTTCAATCAACGGCTGTAAATAAACATCGATTCCTTATGTCGGATCATCAGGGCTAGGGATAACAAATGAGAAACATATATGGAGTTTTCATACACATCCATGGAGGTAAGTTATAAGGTGTAATGATTATAGGCCAAGATGAATATTTAGATCCCAATTGAGAAAATGGTGAAAGCCATCCGTACATAAACCAAGTCTAATATTACGGCTCTCCGCTGCAACATCGGGATATTTTTGATAAAAAAGTTTCCATGCTTCACCATCAGCTAGGTGTGTTAAGGTACCTTCTTCTTATGTACTAACATTTTGCCATCTCATATGATGCGCGGTTACAGAAGATGCATGTACCTTTGAAGCCTAGGAGTAATGGGCAAATAATGCATACGTTTAGACAGGACTTCCTTTCCCTTCTTCTTTCTTGGTATGTACCTTTCCTGATTGCATATTTTACAATTCCTAAGATTGATATCTTCGTTCCAAAACAACATGCAACCATTTAAACATATATCTATTCTTTGATATGCTAAACCAAAAGCCGATTTAATTTTTTTCACTTCATAATGAATTTCGCATATTAAATTATTGGGAGACATATGCTGCTTCGCAGCCTGTACAACAGGTGTAAATCCAGCTTCTGTGAGGTTGTATTAGATTTCATTGCAATGTATTCTGCAGTTACTGATAATTGGGTGTCGCTTGTACATCCTTCCCAAAGGGGTTTCTTTACAAAATCCAATAAATCATAAAAAAAATTACTGCAATATTTGGTTCATCTTCAATATTAACACCTGAACAACAAATTGTGAAGTAGAAAATATTGAACGTGCTGCATCTCCAACCATATGTTCTTCGAGATTTGTCGTAACAATTTCATTACTCTCTACCTCCTCTGACTGTACAAGATTAGGTGCTACAAGTTCTCCATGACGATCCCATACCAAATAGTTCGACACGAAACTGTTGAATATGCGCTTATATGATTTTTTGTTTGATGATAATAAACATATATACATTCGTTTAAATATATTTGTTAATGTATTTTTCATAGATTAAATAAATATTTGTTGAACAAAATAAATTACATAGATTTTGTATTCAAACAAATATTTTATTCAAACAAATATTTTATTCAAACAAATATTTATTACAATTTTGAATAGTACAAATTCAAGCTCTCACTATACATATACAATTTTGATTCTAATTACATCACAATTCAACTTACATAAATTCCACACTACATATCACTCACACTCGTAGTTTATCTTCAACTTCATTCCAGTTAGAATTCAGCATCTAAGCAATCTGCAAACATACTCACTAACGCAGTAAAATTGAAAAAGAAATATTTTTGCAATATAAAATAAAATGTGGATTTTGAAAATATTATTTTCCTCAGTTATATGGGTTGTTCGTCATCATTCACATTTGAATTCATCACACACGAACAGTGTGACATGCACAGTGTATCACTGCACATGCCACAAGGCCGTGCACACCGATATACACTTGATAATGTTACAGGGACAGGTGAGCACAAGGTCAAACCCAAATAAAAAGACGGGTTCAACTCAGGTGCAATATAAATAGAATCACGACACGAGCACAAGGACAAACCCGAGTTTTAGAACTGGGTTCAACACAAGGTCAATGCACAGACTGGAAATTCAAGAAGGCACCAAACAATAAACTGAATGTAAAGGTCAAGCTATAGTTGTCATGACTCAACTCAAACGCAAAACTTCAACAAAGCAAAACAGCATCAAAGCTTATGTACGCAATGCCTCAAATGACTCAAGTAATGAAGCACTGAAATGATGCAAATGTCCAGAAAACAACAGAGCACAATGCACCAAGAAAGTAACAATAAAGGATGCATCAATGACAATTAGAGCAACAGAATCAATTATGCAACAGTGAAGAAATAACCAGAGTCGTACAAGTTCGACACAACATGGTACAATGCAAAGTACAATGTCACAGCAAACAAGATATACACAATCCAGGCAAAGCAGGATGATCGCAAACATATCAAGCTTAATGAAACAGGTATCACAAATACAAGTTGCCAACATACAAACAACCAACTACAAGCAGTTGAACAGAAGACAATTGAACAACTACAAGGTCAGGGAAGCAACAAGTGTACAGAGGAAAAATAAACAAGTGACTCAGGCAAATATACAGAAACAACACAAACCAAGTTACAAACATCAAGTGTCGACCAGGTAGCAAACATGATCAACACAGTGCATGTATGAAGTGCATCAGTATGCAAAGAAGCTCGAGCAAAAGATATGGCAACTACACAATGCAAAGCCCAGTGATCAAACATGAATACAACTCACAATGCAATACACAGCAAAATATAACAAAATCAAGGGCACATGAAGACCAACAACAGTAAGTACAGTTCAGGTTAAACCAACAAGAGTAGATGAACCAAACTGTACAAGCTCGAGGCAATATGAATGCAGACATACAAATATATGCATACATGAATGTACGTATACAAATGATCAGAACTTCAACCAGACAGTACAGGTAGCAGCAAAGAGCAACTACACAAACCTCAAATGAAACTGTCTCAAAGCAAACTCAGTGCATAACAAACAAATGTTACATTGAAAAAGAAAAGTGCAAAGATGAACGCATATATGGATGCAGACATGACAAAATTAGTATGAAGCTGAGAATGAACAAAGAAATAAAATTCATCATCATGGAATAGATGGTACAGTTCGAAACAGGGATGAACGAAATTCAACAGTGCAGAGATGACCAAGTCAAAAATCAAGTGTGTGCAATTTTTGAAAAAGTCAAAAGTAAAATCCAAGTAAAAGAGGAAAGTTTCTGTCGTACCAACCAAGAAAAAAATCGAACGTTGCATAATCAAAACCGTGTGTATCAAGTTGTCACGATATTAGGAAAGCAAGAATTAGGAAAGTGTCGAATTAATACGAACAAATTCTAGGGTCTCAGAATTCATATCAATACATCACATCCAAGGTCATCATCAGCAGGGGAGTGGAAAAATCGAATCAAATTCATATATAAACCCACAATCATCATCGGCAAAATAATCAATCAATCGAGTTCAAGCAAGCATTGAACCAACAACGAAAGGGAAGAGATTACATACCACAATCTATCGAACTCGATTAACAGAGGAGCAGCTGTGAACGAGCTCATGTGAATAACAGCCGATCATCAGAGAAGCAGTGTTAACGCTAAAATTTGAACGCTAACACCCCGGTGTATGAAGTGAGATCGTGAAAGCACCACCCGATAACTCGGGAACAGATTATAAGCAGATAATAGTGAAAAAACAGTAAACAGCAGCAATTTTATAGTGGTTCGGCTTAAGAGATAGCCTACGTCCACTTTGAATATCTTTATTGACGATTTGATTACAAGTCAATGGAGTTACACTTTGATTACAACACACTCTGAGTTTCAAGTGACTTAGAACAAGTAGCATAAACTTCAATGTCGATCCAAATCTTTGAACACATGTTTGACATGTTTGATTTCTTCGTGAAGTTCCTTGAAGATGTTGAAGTAGTTCAGAATGCAGCAGAGTAACGGCGCTTGAAATGAATGAGCCCAAAGTCCTTTGCTAGTTGGAAGTAGGTCGTATTTATAGGCATTTTTCGGAGTTAGGTCGTAGGTCGTGACCGACCTAAGTTAGGTCGTAGGTCGTGACTGACCTAAGATACACTATCTTCTCTTTCACAAGAACACGCATGCTGATTTACACAAGTTCTTGGTCACGAGCGACCTTACTAGTAGCGGCATAGAAAAGGCGGCCTTCTAATGCAATGTCCTTAGGTTGTGAGCGACCTATCTTAGGTCGTGAGAGTTCTATAGGTCGCAGAATTCCATAGGTCGCAGCTTCCCTTAGGTCGCAGAGTTCTGTAGGTCGCGGCTTCCCTTAGGTCGCAGCTACTTTTAGGTCACTTGATAAGTTAAGTCGCTAGGCTGCTCCATCTCTTAGGTCGCTAAGGACTAAAGGTACTAGGTCGCATAAAGACTTTAGGTCGCTAGGTCGCATTATCCTTTAGGTCGCTAGGTCGCATTATCCTTTAGGTCGCTAGGTCGCATTATCCTTTAGGTCGCTAGGTCGCATTATCCTTTAGGTCGCTAGGTCTCTTAGGTCGTTGGTCTAGTTAGGTCGTTGGTTTAGTTAGGTTGCTCCACATTTTCCAGTTTCCAACGAAGAGGAGTTAACATTTGCCCCTCGTAGTACGTGCCTAGGTCATAGGTCGTGTGCTTCGATTCTCTTAACTCGAGCTCTGACGAGTTGTTAGGTCGCGAGCGACCTATCGAGAAAATTAGGTCGTGTGTGTCGATTCACATCTCACTTCCCTGGGGTATAAATGACATAGGTCGTTCCTCTTTCACTTCATCTGCTCTGAGCTTCCTATTCGGCCATTATCGAGTTCTCAAGTTCTCGAAGGCAAATCCAACCCATTTAGCTGTCAATTTATCTTCACCAACATAATACGTAAGTGAATTCAATCTTTAACCCACGATAATCGCCATCCAATTGTGAATCCACGTTTTCCGCCTCGAGTCCAATTCATGTGTGGTGCCCTATTTTGAATGATTATTACGATCGATCTTTGATCGCCGTTCGATATGTCATCGTTGTGATTCAAGAAGGCACGGTAACATTAATGGATCGGAGGTATTTGGATTTGATTCCTGGATGATTCGGTGGCATGTAGGAATGATGAATTTTCACGAAGGGGATGATGGACTTGCTCATGAGTGATAACGGGTTAATGGGTTAGTGGAGAAGAAGGTGATTGGTGGAGGAAAGCGAGGTTTTTTGCTTGAGCGGGAGCTTGCTTAAGATCCTATTAGAACCGACCCATGAACCTGCGCGACCTATAGAACCTCGCGACCTAGGACTTTCGCGACCTAGGACTTAGGAGAAAGCGCATTGCTTTGAACTGCTGGGTTATTAGGTCTGGTGCAGAGAGGAAGTTAGGCGACCTAACGGATTTGAGTGACAAAAAATGCTTCACGACCTTAGGGCCCTTGAGACCTAAAGAACATTTTCGACCTACGTTAGGTCGCTGAACGACCTAAAACTTGTACGACCTAATTTCTACAGCATAGGTTTTTAGGTCGCAGCCGAGTTAGAACTTGATAAATTTGCATTGCTCTAGACCCCTTTAATTTGCACAGTGCGACCTAAAAGAGCTCTGACCTATACTAGGTCGTTGGTCGACCTAGGACTTGTGAAATTTTTGAGAGAATTTGATTGAACTGCTTGGACTTGAATCATTTGAAATTCATTACATTCCTTTGCAGATTGCCCTAACTTTTAATCTAACAACCTGTTTAAACATAACATTTGCAGAAAAATGGGACGAATATACTGTCACTGACCGCCCACATCGAATGACAGATTAGTCGATAAAGAATAATCAACTTAAATGAACTGTGTGCGTGAAATGCTGTGAATCAACCGACTCAAATGAAGTGTTAAAGCAAAGCTAAAATTTTGTTTGAATTAACACTGCGCTTGAGTTTTGAATTAACAAGTCCTGAAATCTCACAATCGATCAGTTGTCAATTAGTTTAATTTCAGTTATTTCGCTTGTTATTTTTATTAGTTTTGCACAACACTTCACACTTTTAGGAAACATGCATCTTCACACCTGAACATCCAGTTACTCTTGTAGAATGACGTCTCAACAGGAAGAGATGATAGAACACGTCGAAGGGGCTTTCCCGGTTGCTATTCCACTAGAGAACCCTCCGGAAAGAACTCCTACCCTTCTGAAACAGCGGGAGCTTAATCAATTATGCATTCAATTTGGCATTGCCGAGGCTGAAGTTTTACTCCCTGGACCAAATGATTTTGCCGATAGACCACCTTCCGGTTTTGTTGCCATTAATCGCCTAATGTGCTTAAGTGGAGCAATTCCTCCCTTTAATGAATTTCTTCAACAAATCCTTCTTCGACTGACGATCTCTCCTTTCCAACTGCATCCCAATGGCTATGCCATTTTGATGGGATTGTGCGTTCTGTTCATGAGAACTCTTGACCGTCTTCCGAGTTTTGAGGAAATCTGTTACCTGTGCACTTTTGCGAAGAACAAGGACCACCCTTCGATTGTACTTGTAAGAGGTGCGAGGAACCGTAAACTAATTTTGGATTTGCCGGAGAGTGCACATGGTTTTTTGAATCAATTCTTCTATATTCGTTGCCCCGCAGGATTTTACGCAGACTGGAGAATAGGAAGTGAGATCTTCTTTCCCTTCTTTCTTCAATTTTATTCTATGTTTTTCATGGTTCGCATTGCTAGATGCTGATTCCATTCCTTATTTTTACAGCACTTCCTCCTCCTTCTAGAGATTCCAGTCATAAGCCAGTCTTTGAAAGGCTAAGCATTGTGGCTGCTGAAGAGAGGAGCGCAAAATTTCTATTGACAGATGAACTTCTTCATCGGTTTGAGCTTTTACATTCTTCCCGTTCTACTCAACTTCATGAAGTTCCGACTGAAGTTCCCGATTCTCCAATGAAAACTCCTGATGCCCTGGTCTCTATTAAAGAGCACATGCGGGGAGGAGCCTCTGTAGAAACTTCACTAGTAAAATGTTCCACTCCAAGGGATGATGCGAAGCCATCTGAAAAGCCTGCACTTGCCCCTATAACCGAAGAAGAGGAGTCCCTTCCTCATACTGATAAGAATGTTGATCTTGGAGTTGATATTTTTGGGAGTTTAAGTGACATAATGGTTACTTCCCAAGAACTTTTTAGGGATGATGTTTCCAAAACTATCTCTTCCGTAATTGAGGCGACATCTTCTCTACAACAAATGTCAACCCCTTCTACTCAAGTTATCACTACCTCTACTCCACAGAGTGGTCGGTAACTTGATGCATGTAGCTTACACGTTACACAACACTTAGGATTTTTCAGCACTTCTACGCATTCATCTTCTTATAGTTTAAAGATTTCTAAAGCTTATTATTTTTATTCCAGATTCTCCAATGGGGCGCAGCAGTTCATATTATGATGATTTCCAGCGCTACGGGAGGCGTAGCCAATATGATTATAGGCGTTACCTCCCCTCTTACAGAGAATCGGATGAAGAGAGGGCCATCAGGAAAGCAGACGAGAGACGAGCATATGAAGAACGTCACCGAAGAGAACAAGAAAGACATGACCCTCCCCACAGAGATGATGATACCCAAAAAAGAAAGACTCACGATGAGAGAGGTAAAGGTCACATGGAAGATTCTTCTAGCAAGAGGGCTAAACTTACTGAAGAAACAATGCCGACGGTTTCTCAAAATGTTCCTGCTCAATCTCCTGCCCCCGTTCGTTCCGACATTCAAACAATCATCAACTGGCCCGCATACCAAGTTGGGCAAGGTCCTCCCACTCTTCAAAGTCGATTCCCTCAGTGGTGCCTGAGAGGGGTTCGATTTGATCTCGACTTGGTTCCTCTCGACAAATCGGCTATGCTGCGAAATCTTGATACTGTCAGGACCGATATTGAAAGAATGTCGAACTGGCAAAAACTTGTCGACAAGCTTCAAAGTGTTAACCGAGCCAATCTCGAGGCCATGCTCACAATGGAGAACGATAAGGCTAAGTGGCAGAAGACTCTCGAACAGCATGACGCCGAAATGAGAAGTATTGCTTCCTATAATGAAAAGCTAGAAGCGGAAGTAGAAAAGCTTAAGGAAGAATTAGCTACTTCGTCTACTCTCTATTCTCAAAAGGAGAGCATGCTTCAGCAACAAGTACGAGATGCGCATGTCAGTCAAAGGGCAGTCGAAGATAAGCTTACACACAAGGAGAAGGTCATAGAAGAATATCGCGCTGAAACTTTACAGCTGCGAGAACAGACCGGCTCTCAAAGCTTGGAGATAGAGATGTTAAAAGCTCGACTTGTTATGGCCGAAAAGGAGCGTGACGAGGCTGTTGCTGGTAAACTCGCGGCCGAAGAGGCCCATCAAGCAACCAAAGCTGACATTAGCTCCACATTATTTGATTTTTATCTGCACAGCATTTTGGGGCGTGGCAGCCTTGCCTTTCTAGGCCCTAAGTATGAAATTACACTAGCTGAAGTTTGGGAGGCAACACTCGATATACTCGGTGGTAAAGGTGCTGGCTATGCTGAGACAGCTCTTGAAGAGCATTATCTCGATGATGATGCCCGCGCCGCTCTTGCCAAGGGAAAAGAGAAACTCGCCAGAGTACGGGCCGGAATGGCGGAAGGGGAACGTTCTGAGAAAGAAATACCACCTACCACTTCTAAACGTCCTTTAGTTTCTTCCGAAGTTGACATTACAGGTTCCAGTGCTCATTCGCTGCCTCCTACAAGAACCGGGGTAATTACCCCTACTGATGATCAGGCTTTGGAGGATATCGGGGCTCAAAATTATGAGATTGAACTAATGAAGCAAACATCTTCAGGTAATTTTGAGATTGGTCCGATTCAGGTGGATCGCTTGCTTGCTCCTCAAAAGTTTGATGAGCTTCTCGATTACTTCTTGAATCTTGACGAACCCATATCTCCCTTCTTTCGGGGAGATACTAATATTTTTAATTTCTCTTCTTCTGCAGTTGAAACACCAAGTGCTGTGCAGACTTCACTTCCTCCGGTTATCCCTCCTCCCTCTCTTCAGGTGACTCCTCCTTCTGCTTCACAGCCCGGGTCACAAGAGGAGCAGATTGAGGCTCTTCATGGCTTGGATGACCCTATCGCTTCGCAAGAGCAGAAAGACGAGGGACTTGAAGGAGGTGAGATCTCTCCGGAGCGGACTCCTTCTGATGACGTAGTTTTGTCCGCTCTTGTTACTCTAGGGAGTGAGTCTTCTTCGAAGAGAAGAAAGAAGCACGGAACATCGAAGAGGAGGGGGAAGAAAATCATCACTACTGAAGAGGAACCGGAAGTTGCACCGGTTGCACCTCCCTCTCCTTCTTCCCTTATGCCTATAGATAGACCTGAAAAACTAATCATTCGGCCAGGCAAAGGGTCCAAAGGTGGTAAGAAGAAGTGAAGAGTCAGTCTTCAGGCTTTTTGATTCCTTTTTTGTGTAATGGTCGGATGTTGTGCAGGCACCGGCCCCTGCTTTTTTATTTTGAAACCTGTATCTGCAATTGAATAAAATGATCCTTTATTTGTACAGACTCTTGTTTGAATTTGAGAATGCATTTATTATTCATTTTTGCACAAGTTTATTTATATGATATTGCGGTGAACTTGTGGTATGTTGCTTGAGCGTATTTTACCAATATAGCTATACCATTTTGTATGTAACTATACCATGTTGCCCCTATACCATAAGCTTGCTGCAATATTTTATACTTTGAGGGGACTTGCACTCTTATTTTCTGAAGAGTAATTGCTTCATTCTTGAAGAAATTTTTCGTAGAGTACGACTTCCTTCACATAAATTTTTACGCTTTGTCCTTCGAAGAAATCACTTTTTTTTACTTATGTATGCATTTTGCCAAGTGAATTCTTCTATGTGGCAAAGCGGGCCTCTGAAGGGTACTTTAACTTTCTTCCTCTTTTTTTTTTTTTTTTTTTTTTTTTTTGAGGAAGGTTATTTTCTAGAATAGGTAAATCACTCTTCCTTTGAAAGTTAAAGTATGCCCTTGATGAGGATATTATTATTTTTTTAAATAGAAATTTGTACTTCCGAGGAGGGATTTTTCACGTTTCAACACTTGGAAGTTTTATTTCAATCTTGGTGAAACGTGTACCTCCAAAGAATTGCGCCTTCGAAGAAAGCCTCTTCACGTTTCAACACTTGGAAGTTTTATTTCAATCTCGGTGAAACGTGGGCTTCCGAAGAAGTCTTTCTTTTTGATTGTGTCCCCGGGAGGGGGTTGTACCTCTGAGGAGGGATTTTTCACGTTTCAACACTTGGAAGTTTTATTTCAATCTTGGCGAAACGTGTACCTCCAAAGAGTTGTGCCTTTGAAGAAAGCCTTTTCACGTTTCAACACTTGGAAGTTTTATTTCAATCTCGGTGAAACGTGGGCTTCCAGAAAGGTCTTTATTTTGTTTTGCATTTCAACTTTGGTGAAGTGAAATTCCGAAGGGCGGCTGTTACACTTCAACTCCTGGTGAAATGTGCCTCTGAAGAGGTCTTTATTTTGTTTGCATTTCAACTCTGGTGAAGTGAAATTCCGAAGAGAGGTCGTAACACTTCAACTCCTGGTGAAATGTGCCTCCGAAGAGGACTTTTATTTTGTTTGCATTTCAACTTTGGTGAAGTGAAATTCCGAAGAGCGGTTGTTACACTTCAGCTCCTGGTGAAATGGGCCTCCGAAGAGGGCTTTTATTTTGTTTACATTTCAACTCTGGTGAAGTGAAATTCCGAAGAGCGGTTGTTACACTACAACTCCTGGTGAAATGGGCCTCCGAAGAGGGCTTTTATTTTGTTTACATTTCAACTCTGGTGAAGTGAAATTCCGAAGAGCGGTTGTTACACTTCAACTCCTGGTGAAATGTGCCTCAGAGAGGGTTTTCATCGCCTGGAAGTTACTCTCTCATGGTTGGAGTGTCATGACTCCCCCAATCTTTTTTGTTGAGTAGAGAACTTTCTTTTTTATGGCGCATGACCCATTAGAGGTCTTTATTCTCCGAAGAGTTGTGCCTCCGAAGAGGATTTGTGCTGCCGATGATGGCTTTGGTTGTTCCCTTGTCCACTTGCTTATGCTTTTTCAGTGATCCTCTTCTTTTTTACAAGTGACTTGTTTAATCCAAGGAAATGTACTTCATTGTCAGGCAAGTTCGTGAGAACGAGCATCAGCTTCTTAATTGGATGTTTGTTTGTTCAAACAATCTCAATTTATTAGCAAAGGCCCGTTTCTGTCGAAATCATAGGCCGTTCAATTGAAGTACTTCCTATCTAGGATTTGAATTTGGAGCTTTTGTGACTTGAAATTTGGCGAGAATCA
This sequence comes from Allium cepa, assembly GCA_030765085.1. Classification (NCBI taxonomy): domain Eukaryota; kingdom Viridiplantae; phylum Streptophyta; class Magnoliopsida; order Asparagales; family Amaryllidaceae; genus Allium; species Allium cepa. Next base: position 60,213,523 of record CM060930.1, read on the forward strand.
CTGGGTCTTATTATGTGCAAGTTTCACTTCCATTGTCTGCAAAAATTTAAATCGACATTTCAGCAATACATTCTATGTACTTTTTATATCGAAAATAAAGCAAACATGTAATAATAATAAGGAACACAAGATTTATAGTGGTTCGGCCAGAAAATTGGGCCTACATCCACTTTATATTATTTTTTTCATTATTTACTTGCATCAGTTTTACAATTGCCTTCAATTACAAGAATCATACTTTCATAATTCTTTTTACAATATTTCGACAAAATTTTCAAGTAAAGTATGGACGCAAATGATTGTTGTTTCATGCCCTTGGAATTTGATCTCCTTCAACAGTAGTGAGTTTGAATGTGCCGTCAAGAAGCTTCTGACCTATGACATATGGTCCTTCCCAATTTGGCCCAAACACACCTGTCGCTGTCATAATTCTCTTCAGGACTAGGTCTCCAATCTCAAAGCTGCGTTGGCGAACTTTGGAATTGAAATGTCTGGCTATCCTTTGCTGATGAGCTGCAATTCTGAGATTAGCCTCATCTCTTTTTTCATCAAGGAGATCTAGCGCTTCAAGCTGTAGCTTTTCGTTTTCTGCTTGATTGAAATGGATTCTTCTATGTGAAGGGACCTCTATTTCTACCGGAATCATTGCCTCTGACCCGTATGCCAATGAAAACGGGGTATGCCCAGTTGCAGTTTTGTGAGTGGTTCTGTATGCCCATAGTGCCAGTGGAAGCTTATCGACCCAACCACCTTTCGCTCTTTCAAGTTGCTTTTTGATGGTTGACTTAATAATTTTGTTCACGGCTTCCTCTTGCCCGTTTGCCTGCGGATGAGCCACTGCTGAGAAGCTTTTCCGGATTTTGAATTGCTTGCAAAAACCTTGGAATTCTTCACTTTCAAACTGAGTACCATTGTCTGTAATTATTTTTTGAGGCACACCGTATCTGCAAATGATGTTTTTAGTCACAAAACTTATCATCTTCTTTGAGGTGATAGTAGCCAGTGGTTCAGCTTCTGCCCACTTAGTAAAATAATCTACAGCAACAATGGCATATTTAATTCCAGATTTGGTAGTTGGTAACGGTCCTACAAGGTCTATCCCCCATATTGTAAACGGCCATGGACTGACCATCTGTGTGAGTTCAGTGGAAGGAGCTCAAGGAATTTTGGCGAATCTTTGGCATCTGTAACATTTTCGGGAATACTCTGCTGCATCTCGATTAATTTCTGGCCAAAAATATCCGTATCGGAGAATTTCCTTTGCTAATGTTTGGCCACCTGAATGATCCCCACACTCTCCTCCGTTTACCTCTGCTAGGATTGTTTTGGATTCTTCCCTGGATACACATCGAAGTAATGGCATTGAGAATCCCCGTCTGTATAATCGGCCATCCTGGATTATGTATCGAGAGGCTTTTCTTAGTAGCTTTTGTCGTTCTTTTGAGTTCCCTGGTAAGGATCCATTGAGCAGATATTCTGTTATCGGAGTCATCCATGATTCTTGCTCTTGAGACATGCTCATGATCCAATCAATGTCCATCTCATCAATGCTAGGAGTCGACAGGACCTCCACTGGAGTTAACCCCAGAAATTGAGCTTCGCCTGTGCTAGAATACTTTACGAGAGAATCTGCTTTCATGTTTTCTTCTCGAGGAATGTGACTTATCATGTAATGATCGAAATCACCCAGGAGTTCCCAAGCCTTTGACAAGTAGGCGGGCAGATTCCCCCCTTTTGCTTGGAATTCCTTTTTGACTTGGCATACAATAAGCTGAGAATCACTGAATATCTGCAACGCTCGGATGTTTAATTCTTTAGCAATCCTTAAGCCAGCGATAAGGGCTTCGTATTCTGCTTCATTGTTTGTTGAAGGAAATTCCAATCTTAGTGCATAGCATAATGATCGGCCTTCAGGGGTCTCAAGTACAACTCCGGCTCCAGAACAGTAGTCGTTTCTCGCACCATCGACATATAACTTCCATTGGATTGGGGAATCGTCGACCTTTTTCTCCTCACTGTTACCCTTACCTGTGAACTCTGCGATGAAATCCGCTAAAGCTTGTCCATTGATTGCTTTTCGGGGATGATAAGTGATGTCATACTGACTGAGTTCAATATTCCACTTTAGAAGACGACCCGAAGTCTCGGGGGGAAACAGGACTTGCTTTAAAGGTTGATCAGTGAGGACTCTGATAGGATGAGCTTGAAAATATTGCCTTAACTTTCTAGATGCAATTAGTAGGCAATAGGCATGTTTTTCCAAATTAGAGTAATTCATCTCTGCCCCAGTGTGTCTTTTGCTGATATAGTAAACTGGATGTTGAATCCTTTTGTCTTCTCGTATCAGCGCTGCACTTAAAGCATGAGATAATACTGCCAAGTATATAAGAAGATCCTCGCCATCGCTAGGCCTAGAAAGTATTGGAGGCGTTTCCATATGGCGAATCAACTCATCAAAGGCTTTTTGGCATTCGGGAGTCCAATCGAAGTTTTTCTTTCCTTTCTTTAGGGCGTCAAAGAATGGGATGCATTTATCTGTGGCTTTGGAAATGAACCGACTCAAGGCGGCGACTTTTCCATTGAGACTTTGCAATTCCTTCTTTGTTCTAGGGGCTTTGACTTCTTTCAATGTAGTAATTTGAGCTGGACTGGCCTCAATGCCCCTAGCGCTCACGATGAAACCTAAAAACTTGCCGGATTCCACTCCAAATGAACATTTCAAAGGATTGAGCTTCATTCCGTATTTTCGGAGGACTGCGAACATGTTCGCTAAGTGTTCTATGTGATCCACTGCTTTCCTAGACTTTACTAACATGTCATCGACGTAGACTTCCATAGTCTTGCCTAATTGCTGTTTGAACATAGCATTAACATGTCTTTGGTATGTTGCCCCTGCATTCTTTAGCCCGAAGGGCATAACTCTGTAGCAGTAAAGACCAATGTCGGTGATAAAGCTTGTGTCCTCCTGATCTGGCTCATGCATCATAATCTGGTTATATCCGGAGTAAGCATCCATAAAAGATAACAATTCGTGTCCCGCTGTTCTGTCTACCAGTTGGTCGATTCTGGGTAATGGGAAGCAGTCTTTGGGGCAGGCCTTGTTTAGATCTGAAAAATCGATGCATACTCTCCATTTTCCGTTGGCTTTCTTAACCAGCACTGGATTTGAAACCCAATTCGGATAGGTAGATTCTTTGATAAAATTATTCTCCATGAGCCGATCAACTTCTTCTTTTAATGCCGCCGACCTTTCTGGACCTTGAGTTCCCCTTTTCTGTTTCACAGGTGTAAATTTTGGATCAATATTTAGAGCATGCACTGCAACTTCTGGGGATATTCCGCACATATCAGCATGAGTCCAAGCAAAAACATCCAGATTTGCCTTTAAAAAAGATATCAAGATACTCTGAATTGACACATTAAGTTGTGATCCCACATTCAACACCTTGTTTGGGTCCTTTGGGTCAACAGGTATTGGTATTGTCGTTTCCACTGGTGCCACTCTATTTTCCCCTGCACTAACTTTTCTAGGGTCCATTTCTTTCCTTGCTCCGCTGTGCTCGCCAGTGCAGGGTCCGCCCTGTAATTGCTACAAGGCTGATTCTTTGATGCGGACTGGGGCTGCCGCATTCTTTCCCATTTCTCTTTTTCTGGTTTCTCGTAGCTCTGTCAGATAACACTCTCGCCCAGCATTTTGATCCCCTTTTATAACTCCTACTCCATTGTCTGTAGGGAATTTAATAGTGAGGCACCACGGGGCAAGAACAGCTTTGAACGCTGCCAGAGTTGGACGACCAAGGAAAGCATTGTAAGCAGAAAATTCGTCGACAATCACAAAAGTTTGCTTGCGGACCACTTTTCTCTCTCCTTCTCCAAGTTCCACAAACAAATCAATGGTCCCTACCGGCTGCTTTGGCTCCCCAGTGAAACCAGCAATTTTCTGCGATGAGGCTTGCACATCAGCCATAGGGATCTTCATTTGGTCGAATGTTTTCTTGAAGAGGATATTGCAGGATGCGCCACAATCAATGAGAATTCTTCTGACAATAGCTGGCCCGATACCAGCCGAGATGACTAGAGGATCCAAGGTAGGAGCTTCAATACCTGCGGAATCCCTAGCTTTGAACACAATATCATCATCAAAAGTTCTTTGTTGCCTCAAGGGCGTAGCACCTTCCAAAACGAATACATCTTCCTCGGTCGGTACATACTTTAAAGCTCGGGTATACCTTTCCATCTCACCCCAGCTTCTGCCCGCTGGGTGAGGTCCTCCTGTAATGACATTGATAATGGGCCTTCCAGATTCATGCCCTGCAGCCTTCTCACTCGTCCTAGGCTGATGAGTAGGAGCCTGTTGCCCCTGACTAGATGAAGCAGGATTGTTGCTATTCTTTTTCACAAATTGCTGCAGTTTGTTTTCCCTTAGCAACTCTTCAATCAGATTTTTCAACTGGCGGCATTCGTCGGTTTCATGACCGGGTTGATTATGGAAGCGGCAGAACTTCCCACTCTGTATAGCCTTTTTCCCGGTCCTTAGAGGAGGAGGTTTAGGAAAGTCAATAGAATCTTTAGTGGCAAGGTAGATACGCTCCGGCGTATCTGATAAAGGAGTATATTCTGATGGCTTGAAGGATCGGGGCTTCTTCAGATTACTCTGCTTCTTCCCATTGTTATTTTCCCTTTTTTTCCCTACAGATTCATTCTTGCGTGGAACAACAGTGTTATCTTCGGCTTTTTCCAACACTGCCTTTACCGGTACGGGATGGCTTTCTAAGCGTATGAATTCATCTGCTTTTTTATAGAACTTTTCAAGGGAATTTGGTTCCTTCATGTTTAGCCATTTCCCAAATTCGCTCGACTTGTCGATGGCCCTCATAAGATAGGTCAAGATCATCCGTGGTTCTGCATTGTCTACCTCGGCCAGCGCTATATTAAAGCGATTCAGGAAAGATCTGATAGTTTCACCCGGATTCTGTTCTAAACTTGACAATGACATAATATCTTTGGCTTTTGAAGCGTATAGTCTGAACTGCTCCTTGAACTTCCGGGTTAAGTCAGAAAACTAATCGATAGATCGGACTGGCAGCTTGGTGAACCAAAGCAGAGCTACGCCTTCGAGATACACAGGAAAATATCGGCACTTTATTTCATCAGAGGCTCTGGCACCTGTCATGTGCCAATCATACTTGTATAAGAATTCGTTCGGATCACTTGTCCCCCTATAAGCTGGAATGGTTGGAGGGACAAACTTCCTTGGGAATTCAGCCTTTAAGATTTTCTCAGTAAACGGAGTTTTACTTGGGGTGAAACCCCATTCTTTCTCGTCTTCAACCCTCTGCATACTCTCTTTCATGATTTGTCGGACCATTCCAGAAAGATACTCCTCATCATGTCGAGTTCTAGATCCACCAACCTCAGGAAGTGTTTGTTCAAAGGGGCTAGCAGCCCTTTCAGGACCATTCCTCTCTTCAGCCTCATGAATATTGCAAGCAAAATTCCTTTCATTACCTGCCGGTTGACGGTTTGCCCCAAGTAAATCGTTCAACCTATTCAGAATTAGGGCATTCTGGGCATTCTGAGCCTCAAATTGTGCATTTTGGGCATTGATCTGTTGGTTCAGCCCTAAGATTGCAGCATCCAGCTCTGCCTTTGTAACCCCGACAGCTGGAGTGGCTTGATTTGATATGGGGGAAGCGGAGGTTCCCTCTTGAATATTCCCAGATCTGACAGATCTACTTTTCCTTCCAGGAGCCATAATCTCGGATAGACTTCTGGTTTTCAAGGAAATTCTCTCTACAAACTTCTGCGAAGCAATGATGATAGTTCACCCTGAGTTCAATTCTCAGTGAAAGCACCAAAAATGTTAACGCTAAAATTTGAACGCTAACACCCCGGTGTATGAAGTGAGATCGTCAAAGCACCACCCAATAACTCGGGAACAGATTATAAGCAGATAATAGTGAAAAAACAGTAAACAGCAGCAATTTTATAGTGGTTCGGCTTAAGAGATAGCCTACGTCCACTTTGAATATCTTTATTGACGATTTGATTACAAGTCAATGCAGTTACACTTTGATTACAACACACTCTGAGTTTCAAGTGACTTAGAACAAGTAGCCTAAACTTCAATGTCGATCCAAATCTTTGAACATATGTTTGACATGTTTGATTTCTTCATGAAGTTCCTTGAAGATGTTGAAGTAGTTCAGAATGCAGCAGAGTAACGGCGCTTGAAATGAATGAGCCCAAAGTCCTTTGCTAGTTGGAACTAGGGTCGTATTTATAGGCATTTTTCGGAGTTAGGTCGTAGGTCGTGACCGACCCAAGTTAGGTCGTAGGTCGTGACTGACCTAAGATACACATCTTCTCTTTCACAAGAACACGCATGCTGATTTACACAAGTTCTAGGTCGTGAGCGACCTTACTAGTAGCGGCATAGAAAAGGCGGCCTTCTAATGCAATGTCCTTAGGTCGTGAGCGACCTATCTTAGGTCGTGAGAGTTCTATAGGTCGCAGAATTCCATAGGTCGCAGCTTCCCTTAGGTCGCAGAGTTTTGTAGGTCGCGGCTTCCCTTAGGTCGCAGCTACTTTTAGGTCACTTGATAAGTTAAGTCGCTAGGCCGCTCCATCTCTTAGGTCGCTAAGGACTAAAGGTATTAGGTCGCATAAAGACTTTAGGTCGCTAGGTCGCATTATCCTTTAGGTCGCTAGGTCGCATTATCCTTTAGATCGCTGGGTCGCATTATCCTTTAGGTCGCTAGGTCTCTTAGGTCGTTGGTCTAGTTAGGTCGTTGGTTTAGTTAGGTCGCTCCACATTTTCAAGTTTCCAATGAAGAGGAGTTAACACAAGCAGCGAGCAAAGAGCAACACAAACCAGAGAATCGAATATGAGAATGCCCTAATTTTCACAAGGGAACGAAGCCCTAATTCAGATCGAATAAAGATACAACAGATCCTCCATTATCACAAAGGAACGGGCAGAAGAAATTAAATGGGCCGGCCTTGTTTTTAATAAAGGCTTTAGTTTATTTTTCAATTAGGGTTTTAGTTTTGTTTTTTTAAGTTTGTTTTAAATTTAAATTCTCTTTTAAGGTTGTCAAATCTTGGTAAATCACCACCTAGGATTTAGGTTTTGTCAGAATGTCTAGTTAGAATTAGTTCAGTGAGCAGGGTTTGCGAGTTTGCAAAACTCTATAGGCGGTATCAGGGGTTGCGAGTCTGTTAGAGTGTTTGTAAGCGGGACACTGTTTAATTCTAATAGAAATCTGGGAATGCAGCAGTAGGCAGGGGTCGCCGAAGCTGGGTAAATTTTGTGTGTGATTTACTTTTCAACATATTTACTTCTCTGCAGTTTAATTCGAGAAAATTTGCTATAACCCTATTCACCCCCCTCTAGGGTTAATCTAGATCCTACAAGTGGTTCCAGAGCATGGTATTTTTCTTTAAATCTAGAGTCATGAATCCATCAAATAATGCTTTTTCTGAGGGGCAATCTATTACTAGGCCACCTGTGTTCAATGGGAATGATTATGCTTATTGGAAAGTTAGGATGGGTATTTATCTTAGTTCTGTTGATTATGATGTTTGGGACGTTATTGAAACTGGCTATAAATCTTCCACTATAACTGTTGGTGATACTGAGATTCCTAAACCTAAGGATAGGTGGGATGCTAACGATAAGAAATTAAAAACTACAAATGCTAAAGCCATGAATGCTTTGATTTGTGCTCTTGATAAGACTGAATTTAATAGAATTTCTCATTGTAAAACTGCACAGGAAATTTGGCATACCTTGGAGGTGACACATGAAGGAACTTCTCAAGTCAAGGAGTCTCGTCTAGCCCTATTCAGCAATGAATATGAGAACTTTGTGATGGACAAAGGCGAGAGCATAAAGGACATGTTTGGACGCTTTTCAACTTTGGTGTACAATGCTAGAGCGCTTGGGAAGGTATTCACTGACGTAGAGCTTGTGAGGAAGGTGCTACGAGTCTTACCGATGAGCTTTGAGGCAAAAGTCACGACAATACAAGAATCGAAAGATCTGAGTAAACTAAGCATGGAGGAGTTGATCGACAACTTGATGACATATGAGCTTGAGCTAAAAGCAAAGGAGGAAAGCAACAACTCCGAATCAAAGAAGAAGACGATTGCCTTAAAGAGCCAAAAAGAGAGCGATGAAGAAGAAGAAGATCCAATTGAAGAGCTTGCAATGGCTGTCAATAATCTTAGAAAATGGTCAAGATTCAGGCCACGCAAGAAGAAAACAAGTGGTAATAGGCCAAAAGATTCTGACAATTCCGATAATGAACTGACGTGCTTTAACTGCAAGAAGCTTGGCCACTTCAAACTACAATGCCCACTTCTCAAAAACAACAAAGGAAAGAAAAAGAAGACGAAGGCCTTTGCAGCGACTTGGGATTATGAAGGAGAGGAAGTTTCGAATAATAGCTCAGAGGAGGCTAATTTGTGTCCTATGGCAAGATCAGATTCAGAAGAAAGCTCAGAGGAATCTAGTGAGGGAGGTGACTATTCTTATAAAGAACTTGCTTTGATGTGTTGTGATCTTACTAAAATAGTTGATACTCTTGAATCTAAAATTGAAAAACTGAAATCTGATAGGAGAGAACTTGTCCATAAAATTCTAGGTTAGTAACTGAACTTGAAAATATTCAAAACCTAGACTGTAAAAAATGTAAAATTTTAGATTCAGAATTATCAAGACTTAAGAATAGTTTTGAGAATCTTGAAAAAGAAATTAAGGAAACCATTGACACTAGGAAAAAGGATTTTATAAATAGATGCACCTCACTTGTAACTGAAAACACAACACTAAAAACCAAAGTCCAAAATCTTGAGAAATCTCTGAATAACTTTTCAAGAGGAGAAAAATCATTCAACATGTTATTGGAAAATCAAATTTTTGCTAACAACAGAAAAGGACTAGGCTTTGGGAAAACATAAGCTGATGATAAAGCAAAAAGTAAAAGTGTCTTTGCTAGATGTGAAATAATTGGACATCGTGTTGAAAACTGTATTCAAGAACACAAAATTTATACAAGTTTGGGATTAAGAATTCTACAAACAAATTTCATGTCTATTGGAACAAGAATGAAAGGACAAAACAAATATGGATGCCAAAAGGAACATATATAAATAGTTTTGGGTCTCCTCAAAATTATCTTTCAAAATATTCTGCCACTAATAATCATGGACCTATAAAAACAAATAGGTCACAAAATTTTTTCATCGTGTAGGTATGGTGGCAGGCTAAGGAACAACAACAGTGGTCTCTGGATTTTGGCTGTTCCAGAAACACAACGGGCAACAAAGCAAAGTTCCTTAGCCTAGCACAAAGGTGACAGAATCACAATGGGCAACCACGAAAAGTTATCGTAAAGGTAAAACAGGTGAAGGTATATTTATTTGATCGATATATTAGATGTGATAATCTGCACCGTATTTTGAATTAAATCTGCCAATAATAATGTGATGATAAAGAGATGATGATTTTTTGATTCTGACTTGTTCAATATAGTTGGCCAATTATATTTATACCAAAAACACTATTCTTTGAATTACTTCATACATATACCTTTGGATTAAAACATAGTGTTTTGTTAGATGATAATACATTAGGTTATAATACGGCTAACTCTATATTCACAGTTTCTGATTATTTGCACGACTTCAATTCAAATTCAAGAATGTTGTTAAAAATTGAGTTTGAGTTTTTATGCACACTTCATGGTCTGGTCTATCAAATTTAATTAATGATGTTTTGAAGTGAAAGAGAAATTCAGATGCAGATCATACTGGTAATCTAGTTGACAGAAAACTTACTAGTTGAACGTGATTTATGGTGAGACATTTAGTAACTGCATCGTTTTTCAAAGAAAATATCTGCATATTTTTCATTACAAATAATTTTCAAATAGCATAAATTTTTCTCATATAACCCCTTCGAGAAAATCATTTTTGACCATATTTTCAGATTAGTCATTTTGAAAAAATTATCTGATTTTAAATGACAAATTTTGACTAATCCGACTCCCTACTAATTATCAAAAAGGTAAATAGTGATTGAAATGGTGATAAGTGTTGATATTTAACATACATTACTCAAGGCAGTATATTTGGAAAATTTCTTTAGGAATTCAAACAAGAGTTAAAAAAAAAATTGTTGGGTAAAGATTCCATGACCATTTCTATTTCTATCATATTTCTATCGACCATTTTTATCAAAAATTCAATATAGTTTGTCGATATGTGGTACTATAATCAGGGATCATTCGTTTTTCATTTTACATTTTTTTAAGTAAAAATAAATAAATACCAAAGTATTCACTCTCATTTAAAAGTCCTCACGGTTATGTATGGGTGAATTACTTGGAATTTGTTATGTGCTTCCATGCTCATTTAAAAGTCCTTACGGTTATGCATGTATGGAATGCATATCAAAATTGATTTATTAAATAAACAAGTTGATTCTAATCCCATTTAAAAGTCCTCATGGTCATGCGTGGTTAGAAGATATTAGAATTCATTTTTAAAATTAAATTGGAATACTACTAATCTCATTTAAAAGTCCTAACGGTTATGCATGATTAGTATATATTCAAATTCCTGATATAAATGTACCACAAGTAGATACAACTGTATGATTTTATATGAGAACATCATTTCCATCATTCCAAAAGTGGAATATGCGCCTAACAAGGGTAGTTATGATTTTTGTTTGATTTTTATTGAAGTTTAATATTTATATTCAAATTGAGTATTAATGTTGGATTAATATCGATCACTTTATTTCTATTTTCGCTAACACTATTATTCTTTTGCTGATAACAAAAAGGGGAGAGAAAAGTTAAGATTTTATCAAATAAAATCAAGCAAAGGTCAAATAATTTTCCATTTGCATCTGGGCTCATTTGTATATTTCTATTTGAATGCATATATGTAGGGGAAGCATCGTGTAGAGAGGAAGCATTTAAATAGGGGGACCAATTAGAGTACATCATTGATCAAATACATTTAACACAGTCAAAATCTTAAATATATATTTGTTATCATCAAAAGGGGGAGATTGTTCAATATGCGCTTATATGATTTTTTGTTTGATGATAATAAACATATATACATTCGTTTAAATGTATTTGTTAATGTATTTTTCATAGATTAAATAAATATTTGTTGAATAAAATAAATTACACAGAATTTGAATTCAAACAAATATTTTATTCAAACAAATATTTATTGTAGTTTTGAATAGTACAAATTCAAGCTCTCACCATACATATACAATTTTGATTCTAATTACATCACAATTCAATTTACATAAATTCCTCACTACATATCACTCACACTCGTTGTTTATCTTCAACTTCATTCCAGTTAGAATCCAGCATCTGAGCAATCTGCAAAAGTATTCATTAACGCGGTAAAATTGAAAAAGAAATATTTTTGAAATATAAAATAAAATATGGATTTTGAAAATATTATTTGCCTCAGTTATTTGGGTTTTTCGTCATCATTCACATTTGAATTCATCACACACGAACAGTGTGACATGCACAGTGTATCACTTTACATGCCACAAGGCCGTGCTCACCGATATACACTTGATAATGTTATAGGGACAGGTGAGCACAAGGTCAAACCCAAATAAAAAGAAGGGTTCAACTCAGGTGCAATATAAATAGAATCACGACACGAGCACAAGGTCAAACCCGAGTTTTAAAACTGGGTTCAACACAAGGTCAATGCACAGACTGGAAATTCAAGAAGACACCAAACAATAAACTGAATGCAAAGGTCAAGCCATAGTTGTCATGACTCAAATCAAATGCAAAACTTCAACAAAGCAAAACAACATCAAAGCTTACGTACGCAATGCCTCAAATGACTCAAGTAATGAAGCACTGAAATAATGCAAATGTCCAGACAACAACAGAGCACAATGCACCAAGAAAGTAACAATAAAGGATGCATCAATGACAATTGGAGCAACAGAATCAATTATGCAACAGTGAAGAAATAACTAGAGTCGTACAAGTTCGACACAGCATGGTACAATGCAAACTACAATGTCACAACAAACAAAATATACACAATCCAGGCAAAGCAGGATGATCACAGACATATCAAGCTTAATGAAACAGGCATCAAAAATACAAGTTACCAGCATACAAACAACCAACTACATGCAGGTGAACAGAAGACAATTGAACAACTACAAGGTCAGGGAAGCAACAAGTGTACAGAGGCAAAATAAACAAGTGACTCAGGCAAATATACAGAAACAACACAAACCAAGTTACAAACATCAAGTGTCGACTAGGTAGCAAGCAAGATCAACACAGTGCATGTATGAAGTGCATTAGTATGCAAAGAAGCTCGAGCACAAGATATGGCAACTACACAATGCAAAGCCCAGTGATCAAACATGAATACAACTCACAATGCAATGCACAGTAAAATATAACAAAGTCAAGGGCATATGAAGACCAACAGCAGTAAGTACAGTTCAGGTTAAACCAACTAGAGAAGACGAACCAAACAGTACAAGCTCGAGGCGATATGAATGCAGATATACAAATATATACATACATGAATTAATGTATACAAATGATCAAAACTTCAACCAGACAGTACAGGTAGCAGCAAAGAGCAACTACACAAACCTCAAATGAAACTGTCTCAAAGGAAACTCAGTGCATCACAAAAAAATGTTACAGTGAAAAAGAAAAGTGCAAAAATGAACACATATATGGATGCAGACATGCCAAAATTAGTATGAAGCTGAGAATGAACAAACAAATAAAATTCATCATCATGGAACAGATGGTACAGTTCGAAACAGGGATGAACGAAATTCAAGAGTGCAGAGATGATCAAGTCAAAAATCAAGTGTGCGCAATTTTTGAAAAAGTCAAAAGTCAAATCCAAGTAAAAGAGGAAAGTTTCTGCCGTACCAACCAAAAAAAAATCGAACGCTGCAAAATCAAAACCGTGTGTATCAAGTTGTCATGATATCAGGAAAGCAAGAATTAGGAAAGTGTCGAATTGATACGAACAAATTCTAGGGTCTCAGAATTCATATAAATACATCACGCCTAAGTTCATCATCGGGAGGGGAGTGGAAAAATCAAATCAAATCCAAATATAAACCCACAATCATCATCGGCAAAATAATCAACCAATCGAGTTCAAGCAAGCATTGAACTAGCAATGAAAGGGAAGAGATTACATACCATAATCTATCGAACTCGATTAACAGAGGAGCTGCTGCGAACGAGCTCAAGTGAATAGCAGCTGATCATCAGAGAAGCAGCGAGCAAAGAGCTACACAAACCAGAGAATCGAATCTGAGAAAGCCCTAATTTTCGCTAGGGAACGAAGCCCTAATTCAGATCGATTAAAGATACAACAGAGTCGCCATTATCACGAAGGAATGGGCAGAAGAAATTAAATAGGCCGGCCTTGTTTTTAATAAAGGCTTTAGTTTATTTTTCAATTAGGGTTTTAGTTTTGTTTTTTTAAGTTTGTTTTAAATTTAAATTCTCTTTTAAGGTTGCCAAATCTTGGTAAATCACCACCTAGGATTTTGGTAGTGTCAGATTGTCTAGTTAGAATTAGTTCAGTGAGCAGGGTTTGCGAGTTTGCAAAACTCTATAGGCGATAGCAGGGGTTGCGAGTCTGTTAGAGTGTTTGTAAGCGGGACACTGTTTAATTCTAATAGAAATCTGGGAATGCAGCAGTAGGCAGGGGTTGCCGAAGCTGGGTAAATTTTGTGTGTGATTTACTTTTCAGCATATTTACTTCTCTGCAGTTTAATTCGAGAAAATTTTCTATAACCTTATTCACCCCCCCTCTAGGGTTAAACTAGATCCTAAAGAAACCATACTCACGCAAATGAACTCTAACCATTTATGGTATCAAATGCTTCAACAATTTGAACCTACTACATGGACAACGTTTTCTTCGTCATTTCCATTATTACTTAAAACCAAATCAGTAACTACGTGTACACCATTATTAAAATGTTCATTTAGTGAGCCTTAAATTTTCCTTCGTTGTTGTTACATCCAGCGTCGATCAATAAAATAATTGATCATGTCTCTTACTAATTAAAAAATACGATATAAATTAAAACCACATTGACAATTTATATTTTAATACAATTTTATAGTTTAATATTTTATTAATTGATCATTGACACTTTTTTGCTGGGTCATCCTACTTCCCATTACAAACACAGTATTGTAATTAAATCTCGTAATCATTTCATTTTATCAGTAACTGCAACACTTTCCATTTATTCCCTGAGTCGAATTGCGTGTACACAGGGAACATAAAGGAAGCAATGTCGAAATTTTATGTATCGTTTAAAATGAAATTACCTACGAGATGTAATTACATTACTGTGTTTGTAACTTGTCCAATACTGGGACAGATCCAACAAATATTGTATATGATGAATATAGATGTTCATTCTATGACAAAAAACGAATACTCAAATAACGATCGTATACAATACTTATCAGACGAGGCCAAAAAAGACACTAAGGTTTTTATTGATGAAGTATATTACATCTTTTATATTTTTTAAAAAAGGGGCTTTCGACGTTTAAATTAAATTCATTAACATTTAACTTAAGTTAAACTACTGTATACGATAGTTTATCTCATACGCACATGTTTAAAACTTAAATTAACTAGCCATACTTTATATATAATTAATTATCGTTCTAGAAAATGCATAAACTAAATTATGCTCATCCACACTAAATAACCTAAGTAAAGCATTAAAGCACTAATTGTTCAACTCATGCACACTAATTTCTTATCGCACACAATAATAAAGTTAATATTCAACACTTATAGGATAATCACAGTAATTAGCATTCAGAAAATGTGATGACCCAAACTCGATGGCCGATAAACGACATTGAAATCCGTATCGCCAGAGCTTGCAACAACATTAGATGATAAACAACACAGCGGAAAAAAAAGATGATTACTTTGATATACAATATAGATACAATGTCAAATACAACATTTGATAACAATAACCCAACACAATTAGAGAATATATACAACACAACACCACAGCGGAAATATATCGACATTAGCAAAGTCTTTAAGAGAATCCAATACTACAACTGCAAACCAAAACTCCAAAGCCAAAGCTCTTGACTTCAAGCAAGAACCATCATCAAGCTGAACTTGTAGCAAATACGATCCCAAATGCGATTGCCAAACCAGAAATTTCAAAGATCCAAAGACTGAAGAAGATTTCCAAATGCTACCGAACCAAAGACTTCGAAGGCTATCGAATCTATACCTATTATTTGATTATCTGAAAAACCCAACTCTAGACTGCCCATGTGGAAAATTGTGGGCACCCAGAGTTTAGAAAAGGAACAATAAACTTCAGGTCAGTCATGAGACTGGTATAAACAAACAAAAACAGTTTATCTTTAAAACAAACAACAAAAGAATTTAAAACATTGAAATCCGCAACGCTTTTTAGAAAATGAAACTACCATAAAGCTTCCCGGCACATACACCATGCAATCGCACATTTGAGGGAGATTTCTCCTTATGATAGTCAAACATGCATACTATGCAAAATCCTTTTTGATATTATTATTAGTGCATAGTGGAAAACATTTTGAAAGAATAATATTAATCTTAACCAGTAAAGGTACCATTATATTATGCCAGCTATAGCTACCACCTGAGGTGGCAGGTTATACAACTAAAACTGTACAAGGCGCATATTGGTAATTAGTTTTCCAACAAATGGTCAGGCTAAGGAACTTTCTATTGCCACATGGATGCGCCTCTAGAGGGACGCCCCGAGAACTTACCCAGCTCTCTGCCAACACAAGGCCGATTTACTCCCTGCCCGGGAGTAACACCTAAAGACATGCCATCCCCGGTCGTATGCGACCTTTATCCGAGGATCCTCAACCACAAAGAAAAAACCACATAGTAATAAATTTACAGTGTCCACATGAGTTAAATATTTGTGCCCCATACCATGATACCACCCTTTTCCAGAAGAAATGGACATACCCTAGGGGCGCGACCCCTGCAACCATGCTGCATCTTTCCTGTTTCAACCATTTCCAGAGTGTGAGGTCCTGATGTAGTCTTGTCCACAAAGCTACGCTTTTCACAAAAGCCAAGCTTTTATCAACAAATGATCAGTAGCACTTCGTATGCCACATTACCAAATTGGGAAGTATCACTAGTAACCATCAACTACATAACCTCTGAGCTCGTACGTCTCAGAGAAGGGTGTTAAGCTAAAAGAATAAATTCTCCGCCACCAAACAGAAATGTATTTGATAGAAACTGGCTATATATCTCAAAGTGTAATGTCAAACACACATCCATACAAGTCTATTTCGGGTTCAAATTGAACCGAAGGCACTTCCAAAGAAGCCCTTGCAATCCTGGTATTCACAAATCACACTCCCCATCACATATGAAGATCTCTATACCGTAGCTACTCAGTGCAAAGTCATTCGACAGGTAATCCTTTCATTTTCAAAAATACCCGGTCATCACTACTGGTCTTCGAATGTTATCTATAGCGTCGTATCATTATTCGGAATGGGTTATATGAGACAAGGTCCTCTCCCGGCTAAATCGAATAATGAGTGCAATATTTAAAAACATATGGAGTATTGGGATTTCTGTTAAGTCACAACTTTAAAACCCAAAACCTTTCTTTTGAAATGGTTTAAACATACTTCCATTTTCAAATCTTTAAACAAAAAGATTCACTTCACAAAGTTCACCCATTTTTCACAAAGATCCATTCGCATTTTTTCAAAACAATTTCCCTTTCAAATTGTATTAACTCGTCCAATCTTTAAATCAAAGATTTAATTCATAACTTTCAAAACCATTTCCAAAGATTCATTCATAACTTGGAAAACCATTTACATTTCAAACTTTAAATCCTTACAACACAAATTGGAAATCCTTATATGAAAGCTTTTATTATTTGAAGACAAATAGTTTTCATTTCGGAAAAATATGATTTCATTTATACAGTTAAAGTCCTTGGCTTAAATTCAAATTCCCAAAATAATACTTTTAAAATGGTTTAAATCTATATAAATACTTTTATAACTTGTATAACTTTTTTAAATCATAATTTCCAAACATGGAATTCAGTTTGAAATTTTGAATTTAAAATTAAATTTCAAAACTTAATCAAGATATTCAAAATAAGTTTTATCTTTAAAACACCTTTTCAAAGGCTTTTCATATTTAACCCAATACCATTTTCAAACCCGTTTTTATTCAAAATTTAAATTTTACACCATTTCAAAAATCTGTGACTTAATTGATCTCCTCGTGCAACCCATATTTGTGTGTGCATAGTGTAGTCAAGGGGTTTCACAGAATAGTGCAACATCATCAATTATCACATATTCAATCACAGTAATGATAGATAAGCTGTACAATCTATAACGCTTATCTTCCATTCTCGGATCCATAGATAAATCACAGATAAAATAAATTACATTCATCACAGCTTGAATTAAAACAATTCATATCACAAAGCATCACACGGTAGAGATATCAAACAAATTTAAGCATTCAATACAATTCAAACATCCATAAGTAAGGTTAATTGATCAACTCATTAATTGAAACCATATTAATCACTAATCCAGGTAAATTAACACTAATTAATAACAATTTAATTAATTATCCTTTAATTAATAAGCGATTATCCTTAATCACTTTAATCAATCATAAATCACCAAATTATTACCCTCAATTACTTTTATTAAGTAATTAATTTTAAGTAATTAATTACTTCTTACATACTTTTTATTTATTAATTACTTTAATTAATTAACCATTTATTATTAAGTAATTAACCTTTAATTACTTAATTATTCTTTAATTAAGAAATTATTCATTGAGTAATTAACCTTAAATTATTAATTATCCTTAATTAATTACACTAATTAATTAGCCCTTAATTAATTATCCTTTAATTAATTAATTATTAATTTATTAAATCTTAATCACCTTCATTAATGAATCATTAATTAATCCTTAATTATAAATTTATTAACCTTAATTTTCTTCTTTTTTTACTAAATTTTTAATCATCCTTAGATTACTTATATACTTAATTAATTTAAAGATAAATCATTAAAATCTTTTATTAACAAACCTCATAATTAATCATTATTAACCATAAATTTATTCAAGAAATTATGGTTAATTAAAAATACATTTTATCTTGATTAACTCATTAATTTAAAAAAAACAATTCTAGTAATTAATTATAAATATTGATCACGTAATCAAAGGAATAATTTACTTTGAACATAACTTTATTAACCATTTAATTATTCAAACTTAAATCAAGACAATTATTTTTTAAAAACATAGGTTTAAAAATGTTTTAAAATTTAAAATCGGTTTAAAGTAAAAACTGTTTTTACAATGAACCCGAGATCCACTTGAGTCCACCCCCGAGCTAAAAACCAACTCCCCCCGAGTGCCACTTCGAGTTTCTTCCCAAACTCACCCGTATGCCTTTCAACTTTAAAAATTTGTTTAACTCTTTGAAAAAACCTGGTACAACGCAAATACACTCGAGTGAACACTCGAGCCATTCCATCATTTCCTCGAAAATTACTCCGAGCAACATCCTTCTTCCCCAGCGACTAAGACCAAAAATGCACAGGTGCACACATTCGCATGCACCGATGATCGCCGACCTTTTAACCGACGTCGAACCCTTCACAAGTTGCTGACGATACCCACGAGCCTCCCGACCATCCATTTTGACACGATAATCTGAGGATTGAAATCGAACCTTTTTCAACTTCCACTGGCACCAACATGACAAATTAAAACCACTCGCGCCACCACGTGACGCCGCCAGTAGCTTTGTAACTCTGAATGAAGCTTCCTCGATCATCCATGAGTTATCTCCCCACGACCGATGCAGTCCGATCCCCTGATGAAATCATGGTGACCAGTTTTCACACCTCTACTAAAACTAGGGTTAAACCCCAAAATCAACTTCGTCCATCCTCCATGATGAATTAAAAAATCATTGAAGATTTTTCTAATGACCCTTGGACCTCCAACCAACTCCAGCTCCAAACCCCTCAATCACTTTATTGCCGATCGATGGCAATTGACAAAAACCCCAATCCGGATCAATTTGCAATTTCTCACATATTATAGTTTTGAAGATCTTGAATTTGCTACTAAAATTCAGTCTTTCAAAATCGAACTAAATGACGTAAATGAATTCAAAAACATTGATACTCGATTTCTTTGATATAAAATGTTCATCCTGTAATTTCCCAATTCTAAATTTTATACTTAATAAATATACTTGAAATAATTTTTAAAATTTGCATTTCATAGTTATATACTTTTCATTTAGAAATCAAAACCTGAAATTACTTAGATAGGAAGATTTTAAATTTTCTAGCAGGTTTTATTAACCTGTAACAAGAACATAGATGTTCCCTTATGCTCCCAAACATGCACAAGAAAACATAGACAAATATACACACATATTTTGCATGCACATTCATTCAAACAACTTCAAATATATAAGGGTTTAAGGGTTTGCTCACAATGTTGTTTAACAAAGGACTTGAATTTGTTTTGAACTGGAATGGTTTGAATTTGTGCTTGATGTTTGATCCTGTTTTGCTTGCTGAGTTAATTTGATATTACTTTTGTTTTGATGCTCTGATATTTTACTTTGATTTCAGAACTTGATTGATGTCAAGTTGACATTTGAATCTGGCTTGAACTTGCTTGATTATAGGCTTAGTTGCTTTGAAACATCAACCAGTTTTGACCCAAAACTTGAATGCTTTTGATTTTTTCTTTTTTCTCTTTTTAATCTAGTGATCTTCAGACTTGAAAGCTTGATTTTCCAGTCTTTCAAGATTTTAAAGCTTTGATTTTTTTTCTTTGATCTGTGTTTTTTCTTCTTCTGATTTCAGATTTTGGATATGGAAGATGAGACGATATTTTAGAAACCTAGTTTCTTTCATTTATGTTATTTGTAAATTTACAAATCTTTAAGTAAACAAATATGCCACTTGTTGTTATTGTCAACACTTGTATTTTGCATGTAATCTCAACATTACAAATGTTCATATGTAACATTCTGGGTTTATATCCTTAATTTAAATTATTTTGTAACTTTTGTTTTAATCCTTATTTTTAATAAATTTATAAATCATGTTTTACAATTTAAAGGAGAATGGTTTAATACTAATGTATATATTTATAACTTTCAAGGAATTGATTTTTAAAATCTCATTATACTTTAAATAAATAAGCGCACTTATGTGAAATTGAGAATTTAACCTTTAAACAACTTCTAAACTTTACTATTTTTTTAAACACTATGAATAATATTTTGAATATAATTTTATATCACATTTCCTATTTAAATAAATACATTTCTTTATTAATCATTTACATAATCTTTTAAAGATAAACGGTTTTAAAATTTAACTACACATGAATAAATATATTAGAGTTTCATTCTTAATTAGCCTTTGAAAAATTTATTATATCAAATTCAAAACATCATTTTTTAAATCAAAATGCATACTTAAATATAATTAGAAACAAATTCTTATTAACTTAAAAGTAAAATTTTAAATCCAATTTATTTCCAATATATTTATTTTTGGTTTTCCAAATCCAAATTTCAATTAAAAATCAATGTATACATATAAACAACTAATATTTTTTGGTAAAGACTCTATTTAATTCACAATTTAATTTCAAAAATTAATTCAATTATCAAATCAAAATTGGCTAAAATCCGAGAATGTTACGGATTCCCCCTTAAGAAAATTTCGTCCACGAAATTTGCCAAGGAGACAATCGAGAATAGATGAGAGATAGTAAATATCTTTTCAGATCAAACTGAATATCTATTTTGCATTTGTCTTACCAAACAG
This sequence comes from Allium cepa, assembly GCA_030765085.1. Classification (NCBI taxonomy): domain Eukaryota; kingdom Viridiplantae; phylum Streptophyta; class Magnoliopsida; order Asparagales; family Amaryllidaceae; genus Allium; species Allium cepa. The sequence goes on from CM060930.1 coordinate 60,234,519, forward strand.
AATATCAACAATAGATATGAGAACAATTCTATCGAATACTTTATGAAATACTCGGGTCATTCGGATCTACGAAATATACAGGGGCACTGGTTAGTTCGAAGGATAACTAACTATTCGTAGAATATATATAGACCCAACATAACAAATAATGGATACTCAATTCAGATTGGAATATCCCAAGACGTATACTAGCTTGTCCCTCTTTGGACTTTGATCTTTCACAAGAAATTACAATAGAATTTCAAATATGTTTGAAATCGTTGTATCGATACAAATCTTCATATTTTATTAACCATTTTATTTCAATTTAAAATTTCCAATTCATTTGAGGTTAAGACTGAAAATGAGAATACGAAATAGAACTTATCTACATCGATTCGCCAGGCCAACATAACACCGTAGCTCCTTCTTGTAGCTGCCGCAAAGACATCATAGAATTAGAAATCGGATAATGATCAAAGAGATTCATAGAGAAAGGATTGTTTCCTTGTTGTTGCAGGGCATTGACCATTTTTAGTGGTACTTTCTTGTCCCTTATCTCGTCCTCTTCTCGCACTCATACTTACTATTAGTGGATAGTAAGAGAATTCATTGAGGCATACAGACGGATATCTTAGGGATATACTCATTCTAGGGTATACTCCACCCTATCTCTAATGAGCCATCTAATGTGTGACACTCCGTAGCTAAAGTTCTTACTCAACCTTTTGCTCTGATACCAAATGTAACGGTCTAGCGTTTCAACCATCGACAGCAGCCACTCTCGACTAGTAGGCTTTTCAACCATCCCAGCCCTACCATGGCCTACAATGGTACCCTGCCCTTGCTTTTACGACCGGCCTTTCGACTTCTTCACCTACCTGGTTAACCAACCCCTCCCCGGGGACATGTAGGGGTAAGAGTCTCCCGTTCGCCACCAAACGCAAAGCGAGAACCCCCTATCATGTTGTATTAAGCAGGTCAGTCATGAGACTGGTATGAGAAAAAATTGTTTATCTTTAAAACAAACAACAAAAGAATTTAAAACATTGAAATCCACAATGCTTTTTTGAAAATGAAACTACCATAAGGCCTCCCGGCACACACACCATGCAATCGCACAATTGGGGAAATTTCTCCTTATGATAGTAAAACATGTTTACTACGCAAAATCCTTTTTGATATTATTATTAGTGCATAATGGAAAACATTTCGAAAGTATAACATTAATCTTAACCAGCATAGGTACCATTATATTGTGCCAGCTATAGCTAACACCTGAGGTGGTAGGTTATACAATCAAAACCATACAAGGCGCGTGTTGGTAATTGGTTTTTCAACAAATGGTCAGGCTAAGGAACTTCCTATTGCCACATGGGTACACATCTGGAGGGACGCCCGAGAAATTACCCAGCTCTCTACCAACACAAGGTCGGTTTACTCCCTGCCCGGGAGTAACACCTAAGGATATGCCATCCCCGATCATTTGCGACCTTTATCCGAGGATCCTCGACAATAAAGCAACAACCACAACGTAATAAATTTGTAGTGGCCCCATGAGTTAAGTATCTGGGCTCCATACCATGATACCACCCTTTTCCAGAAGAAATGGACATACCCTAGGGGCACGACCCCTACAACCTTGCCTCATCTTTCCTGTTTCGACCATTTCCAGGATGTGAGGTCCTGATGCAGTCTCGTCCACAAAGCTACGCTTTTCACAAAAGCCATGCTTTGATCAACAAATGATCAGCAGCACTTCATATGCCACATTACCAAATTGGGAATGTATCACTAGTAACCATCAACTACATAACCTCTGAGCTCGTACGTCTCAGAGAAGGGTGTTAACCTAAGAGAATAAATTCTCCGCTATCAAAAAGAAATGTATTTGATAGAAACCGACGTTACATCTCAAAGTGTAATGTCAGACACACATCCATACAAGTCCGTTCCGGGTTTGAATAGAACCGAAGGCACTTCCAAAAAAACCCTTGCAATCCAGGTATTCACAATCCCGATCAGACTCCCCATCACATATGGAGATCTCTATACCGTAGCAACTAAGTGCAAAGTCATTCGACGGGTAATCCTTTCATTTTTGAAAATACCCGGTCTTCACCACCGGTCTTCGAATGCTATCCATAACGTCGTATCATTATTCGGAATGGGTTATACAACACAAATTCCTCTCCTGGCTAAACCGAATAATGAGCGCAATATTTAAAAACAAATGGATATTGGGATTTAAGTTAAGTCACAACTTTGAAACTCGAAACCTTTCTTTTCAAATGGTTTAAACAAATTACCATTTTCAAATCTTTAAACAAAAAGATTCACTTCACAAAGTTCACCCATTTTTCACATAGATCCATTCACATTCTTCCAAAACAATTTCCCTTTCAAATTGGATTAACTCGTCCAATCTTTAAATCATCTATTTAATTCATAGCTTTCAAAGCCATTTCCAAAGATTTACTCATAACTTGGAAAATCATTTTCATTTCAAACTTGAAATCCTTGCAACACAAATTGGAAATTCTTTCCTTATATGAAAGCTTTTATTATTTAAAAACAATAGTTTTCGTTTCGGAAAATTCAATTTCATTTATACAAGTTAAAATCCTTGGGTTAAATTCAAATTCCCAAAAAAATAGTTTTAAAATGGTTTAAATCCATATAAACACATTTATAACTTGTATAACCTTTTTAAATCATAATTTCCAAACATGGAATTCAGTTTCAAATTTTGAATTCAAATTTAAATTTCAAAACTTAATCAAGATATTCAAAATAAATTTTATCTTCAAAACAACTTTTCAAACGCTTTTCTTATTTAACCCAATACCATTTTCAAACCCTTTTTAATTAAAAGTTTAAATTTAAAACCATTTCAAAAATCTATGACTTAACTAATCTCCTCGTGCGACCCATATTTGTGTGTGTATAGTGTAATCTGAGGTTTCACACAATAGTGCAACATCATCAATTATCAAAGATTCAATCATAGTAATTATAGATAAGCGGTATAATCTATAACGCTTATCTTCCATTCTCAAATCCACAGATAAATCGTAGATAAAATAAATTACATTCATCACAGCTTGAACTAAAACTATTCATATCACAAAGCATCACACAGTAGAGATATCAAACCAATTTGAGCATTCTATACAATTCAAACATTCATAAGTAAGGTTAACCGATCATCTGATTAACTGAAACTAGATTAATCTCTAATCTAGGTTAATTAACATTAATTAATTACAATTTAATTAATTATCCTTTAATTAATAAGTGATTATCCATAATCATTTTAATCAATCATAAATCATTAAATTATTACCCTCAATTACTTTTATTAAGTAACTAATTTTAAGTAATTAATTACCCCATAATTAATTTTATTTATTAATTATTTTAATTAATTAACCACTAATTATTAAGTAATTAACCTTTAATTACTTAATTATTCTTTTATTAAGAATTTGTCCATTGAGTAATTAAATTTAAATTACTAATTATCCTTAATTAGTTACATTAATTAAAGATCCCTTAATTAATTATCCTTTAATTAATTAATTACTAATTTATTAAATCTTAATCACCTTCATTAATGAATCATTAATTAATCCTTAATAATAAATTTATTAACCTTAATTTTCTTCTTTTTTTATTAAATTTGTAATCATCCTTAGATTACTTATATACTTAATGAATTTAAAGATAAATCATTGAAATCTTTAATTAATAAACCTCATAATTAATCATTATTAACCATAAATTTATTCAAGAGATTATGGTTAATTAAAACTACATTTTATCTTGATTAACTCGTTAATTTAAAAAAAAATTCTAAGAATTAATTGTAAATATTGATCACATAATCAAAGGACTTAATTACTTTAAACATAACTTTTGTTAACCCTTTAATTATTCAAATTTGAATCGAGACAATTATTTTTTTTAAACATAGGTTTAAAAATGTTTTAAAATTTAAATCTGGTTTTAAAGTAAAAACTGTTTATACAGTGAACCCTAGACCCACTCGAGTCCACTCCCGAGCCAAAAACCAACTCCACCGAGTGCCACTTCGAGTTTCTTGCTAAACTCACCCGTATGCCTTTCAACTTTAAAAATTTGTTTAAGTCTTTGAAAAAACCTGGTACAACACAGATACACTCGAGTGAACACTCGAGCCAATCCATCATCTCCCCGAAAATTACTACGAGCAACATCCTTCTTCCCCAGCGGCCCAGACCAAAAATGCACAGGTGCATGCATTCACGTGCACCGATGATCGCCGACCTTCTGACCAACGTCGAACTCGTCAATAAGTTGCTGACGATACCCATGAGCCTCCCAACCATCCAATTTGACACAATCTTCTGAGAAATAAAATCAAACATTTTTCAACCCCCACTAGCACCAACATGACAAACTAAGACCACGCGCGCCACCACGTGACGTCCCAGTAGCTTCGTAACTCTGACAGAAGCTTCCTCGATCATCCACGAGTTGTCTTCCCACGACCGATGCAGTCCGATCCCCTAACGAAGTCACGGTGACCAGTTTTCACCTCTATTAAAATTAGGGTTAAACCCCAAAATCAACTTCATCCATCCTCCACGATGAATTAAAAAATCATTGAAGATTTTCCTGATGACCCCTAGACCTCCAACCAACTCCAGTTCCAAACTCCTTGATCACTTTATGGCCGATCGACGGCAATTGACAAAACCCCAATCCAGATCAATTTGCAATTTCTCACATATTATAGTTTCAAAAATCCTGAGTTTACTACTATAATCCATGACTTTCAAAATCGAACTAAATGATGTAAGTGAATTCCAAAACATTGATACTTGATTTTTCTGATATAAAATGTTCATCCTGTAATTTCCCAATTCTAAATTTTTTACTCAATAAATATACTTGAAATAATTTTTAAAATTTTCATTTCATAGTTATAATCGCTTTTCATTTAGAAATCGAAGCCTAAAATTACTTAGATAGGAAGATTTTAAATTTTCTAACAAGTTTTATAAGCTTGTAACATGAATAGAGATGTTCCTTTCTGTTCCCAGACATGCACAAGCAAACATAAACAAATATACACACAGATTTTGCATGCACATTCATTCAAACAACTTAAAATATATAAGGATTTAAGGGTTTTCTCACTGCGTTGTTTGACAGAGGACTTGAATTTGTTTTGAACTGGAATAGTTTGAATTTGTGCTTGATGTTTGATCCTGTTTTACTTGCTGAGTTAATTTGATCTTACTTTTCTTTTGATGCTCTGATCTTTTAGTTTGATTTCAGAACTTGACTGATGTCAAGTTGCCATTTGAATCTGCATGCTTGAACTTGCTTGATTACAGGCTTAGTTGCTTTGAAACAGCAACCAATTTTGACCCAAAACTTGAATGCTTTTGATTTTTGATTTTTTCTTTTTAATCTGGTGATCTTCAGACCTAAAAGCTTGATTTTTCAAGCTTTTAGGATTTTGATGCTTTGATTTTTTTTTTCTTTTATCTGTGTTTTTTTTCGGATTTCAGATTTTGGACATGGAAGATGAGAGGATATTTTAGAAACCTAGTTTCTTTAATTTAAGTTGTTTGTAAATTTAAAAATCTTTATGTAAACAAATAAGCCACTTGTAATTATTGTCAATTCTTGTATTTTGCATGTAATCTCAACATTACAAATGTTCATATGAAATATTTTGTGTTTATGTCCTTAATTTAAATTATTTTGTAAATTTTGTTTTAAACCTTATTTTTAACATATTATAAATCATGTTTTACAATTTAAAAGAGAACGGTTTAATACTAATGTATATATTTATAACTTTCAAGGAATTGATTTTTAAAATCTCATTATACTTCAAATAAATAATCACACATATGTGAAATATAGAATTTAACTTTTAAACAACTTTTAAACTTTTACTATATTTTTAAACACTACAAATAATATTTTGAATATAACTTTATATCATATTTCCTATTTAAATAAATACATTTCTTTATTAATCATCTACATAATCTTTTAAAGATAAATGGTTTTAAAATTTAACTAAACATGAATAAATATATTAGAGTTTCATTCTTAATCAGGCTGAACCGAGCGTAAAGTAAAACACAAAACACTCAAGTCAGGACAATATATACTCATATAATGTAAATCAACTCAAGTGAACTGTAGTAGAAATGCACCATAACTTAAAGGATGCTTGGGATCGCCCATCCGTTAAACATCAGTTAAACCATAAATTAAATACATCCCGTGGTTAAAATTTCAAAATAGTATTTATACTTCAAAATCAAGTATCATTTAAAAATTCAATATCATTCAAAATCCATTTCAAAATATCGAAATATCATATCTTCCAAACCACATTCATTTTTATTTAATTTAAATACCATTTCAAAATACATTTCAAAATAGTTTATATTTCGAAACAAATTGCTTCATTTAAATCATTAAAATGAAGATATTATGTTTAATAAATTATTAAATTTCCAAAATTTTAATCTTTCAAAGTTCATTCATTCACTTAAATTTATTAAAACGATAAAAATTCAACTTTCGCAACATTTAGAACATGCTACCGAAATCACACTTAAAACAGTTCAATTTAACAAAGGACAACATTTAAAATGTTATAATAGGGTTCCATTAGTTTCAAATAAACTTAGTTAAATTCAACCATTATAACATTCACAAAAAATTCTATAATAGCCTTTAATTAAATTGAGCCATTTGGTTCATTATTATCAACTACAGCATTCACAAATGCTGTATTATCCTTTACATTAGAATTAATAGCATTTTAGAAATGCAGTAAATTAACTTTAAATATTCAGTATAATTTAACAAACAATTATATTTTTATTTAAACCATTTTTAACTTATAAAATCATATAATTTCACTTTTAAAACAATCATTCAAAGACCCTTATATTCATGATTTTATAAAGTTAAATCTCTATTCAAAAATCAAAATTTAATAGTAATTCACTTATTAAATTCCAACATTAAATTTTAAATTCATTAAATTAAATTTAACTTAACACTTAAGTTTAAATTTTAAAATATAACTTAATTTCATTTTTATTTACTTAACTTAAAATTCACTTTTAAGCCAAATTCACAAATTTCCAATTTTAGTTATATGTCAAAATTTCAACTTAAATATTCATTCATTTCACATTCAAAAATCATTAATATATTATAAAATCATTTTAAAATCATTTAATTCAAAATATCATAAATTTATCATATTTTCATATTTAACTCAAATTCCACTTATCACCAAATTATAATTTCCAAAAAAGCTTACATTTTAGATTTTCTAACTTTACCATTAATTTATTTCACTTATAAATTTTCAGAGAGTCATTAATTCTTTACAAAAATAATTTTTAATCAAATTTAAATCAAAATATTATAATATTTACATTTCTAAAATGTTTTAAAATTTTAAGAAAAACATATTTTAACAACGGGTCTGTATTTCATTTTCTAGCCTAGGTAAAGTGATACGGGTAATATATCATTTCAACCCGTAATTTACAAAGAAAACCAGGGTTTGATCATTTCAAACCCGCAATCCCAAGTAAATGAAACTAATTGAAAAATCATTCAGACCTATCATTTTAACCCATAACGATTTTCTCCTATTCTAAAGTCCGTTCGGGTATGTATCATTTCAACACATGGTGATTCTAATCTAAAAGGAACTTGCAGTATGATAAACTGATAAAAGTAATAAAACAACATAATATAAAAGTAACTTATGATATAACAGGTGTTTAAGAATGGGTGAACATCATAAAATCATAACATAGCAGGTGTAACATGATAATGTATTTTATAGATTCAAAAGGGGTCAATTTACTAGTTATAAAAGTACATATTGTCTGGTGAGAATAACTCACAGGTTTGAGTTGATGACCTACGACGAATTGCACAAACGGGATCTACATAAGCACAAAAGCATGACACAGATTCAAATGGAGGAGCCAAGTGTCAAATTCCTTGGATACACATCAAACAAAAACAATATAACAACGATGAGTTTCAAATCAACTATGATCAAAACTACACAAGAATAGACTGCACAGAATCAAATAGAAATTCTTGCACTTACTTTTAACCTTTACTAGGCTCATCCATAAGGGGAAATACAACATAATTGCAGGTGTTTGGGTCTGTTTTGGGTGAGTATGGGTTCGGCCTACATGCTGGAATGATGGTGTAAATGTGGGTGAAGGCAATAATACACATAAGCATGCATACATGAATTTGGTCAAGGATTTGGGCTCGGCCAAAGCCCTAGGTGTCACGGCCAGAGGAGTGGGGTCCACTGTGGTGGCGTGGCCATGGGTTCTGGAGGTGCTGGAGGTGGTGGTGGTGTGGTAGGTGGCAGCTAGTGGGGTGGTGAGGTGATGGAATGAGAGTGGTGCTCGGTTAGGCTAGTATGAAGGGTGTTTTGAAACTTTTCTGGATATGCGTGACCAAGGGGGTTCATGGCTTGGGTGGCTGGTGAGGAGGAGGTGTTGGTGGTGTGCCATTAGGTGGTGGAGGCGGTTAGGCAGCAAGGTAGCATGGCCGAACCTAAATGGAAGAGCAAGTGCAAACAAAAATCAAAATGAATAAGTAATATAAGTGGAAAAAAAAGAGATAAAAGAAATAATTTTTTTTACCAACTTCCCAAGCATGTGATGGCCGAAATTTTTTTCCTCAGGAAGGTGGAAAGAAACATACGTGAATTGAAAATGAGATAGTCGGCTAAAATGTGGGGAGTTATGGCAAGAGAAATGAAGAGTTGTGAGGAAAATGAAGAGGCGGAATTCAAAAAGGCAAAACGCAATTCAAAAGTCAAAACCCTTTCATATTTCTTTATTTTAATTATATAACTTTATATTTCTGGAAATAATAATAATCCCAGATAAAATTTCGAAAATTTATCAAAATATAAAAATTTATATAATATTTATTAATTATATAAAGTTAAATTAGGAAAAATATCTAAAAATAATGAACTAGACTAGAAAATTTGAAATTAAATAGAATAATTTTTAGAAAATTCATATGAGCTTGTAAAATATTGTTAAACATAAATAATAACATGAAATAAAAATACATTCACAAAATAAACATATAAATTGTAATTAAATATAATTTAAATGAAGAAAATAGCAGAAAAATAGAAAACAGCCTTTAAAAATAGGAAATAAATACAGTAAATTTTGGAAAATTTTTATTATAACTTTAAAAATATTAAAAGACAAAATATACATAAAATAATACATCAAAACATATTAAAATAAAATATAACATAGAAAATGTGATTTATATAATTTAAAATAGAAAAATTTCAAAATAAAACAAATTATACTCAAAATTGAAATGTGCATAACGTTCACAAATTAAATCCGTTTTCAACGAAACGAAAAGCAGTATTCAAGTTATTAAATATATTTTCATTATAAAAGATAAAATTTAAGAATTTAAATATTTAATTTTAAATTTAAAAGTCAAGGTTTGACCAGTTTGAACAGAAATTCATCTTTCAGTAAATATCCAATTTATACCGGTTTGAAATTATAATTCACATAATAATCAACACCTAAATTTAAAAATGAAATGTTTGAAATAAAATAAGTTTAAAATAATTTCAAAATAAAACAAAGTCAAATATTAAAATATATGAAAAATCTAGGGTTGTTACAACATCATTTTTTAAATCAAAATGCATATTCAAATATATTAGAAACAAATTCTTATTAATTTAAAAATAAAATTTTGAATCCAATTTATTTCCAACATATTTATTTTTGAGTTTCTAAATCCAAACTTCAATTAAATATATATATATATATATATATATATATAAACAACTAATATTTTACTTTTTTCTTTTGGAAAAAACTCTATTCAATTCACAATTTAATTTCAAACACCACAACAAAACAGTCTTTTTACAACGGGCAATGCCCGTTGAAACATGGTTTTCGCAACGGGCATGTGCCCGTTGTAATAGACCTCGTTTTAATAGATCCACCACATTTTACAATGGGCAAAGCACATTGTAAAAACCGTTGCAGTATACCTTTTTACAACGGGTTATGACCGTTGTAATAGACTATAATACAACGGCCATAACCCTTTGCAATAGACTAACCGTACTAGTTGCATAGCCTGTTTCACAAAATGCATTGACCGTTGTAAAAAGCATATTTAACAACTCGCCGTGACCGTTGTAAGAAGCTCATATAACGACGCACATTGCCCGTTGCAAAATAAATGCAAATTTTAAAAAAAATTACAGCAGCATCCATGCAATACATCCATACCAATACTTCACATTTCATACAAACCACGACAATACAAACATCATTTTCAAGCACCTTACAACTGCTATATAAAACATCCCTTCTCAGAGTCATTTTTTCATACCATACACACTTCTCCTTCATCCCTGACCTACCAGTCTACCACCTCTAACTACAGCAACCAATCCACTGCTACTTCATCCACCACCCGAGAACTTGCAACACTCATCTCATGACAACAGTACCTCACGACCATAAAACCCACCACTGCCAAACAACATTCACATACCATATACATACATCAACATCATTCACTCCTCCACATACAACTCCCATCCACAACTGTCACCACCAATCATCTACAAAACTGTGCAGTGCACAACGCAACCCAGTCCTTCCAAACTAAAAACAACCCACAACCATATATCATTCACCTACCAGAGAACCACCAAACGCATATCAAACTTCAAAATGCTTCCACTGCTGCATTCCTCTCTTCTTTGCACAGACCAAACAACATCAAAACCACAACATCACCATAAAACTACAACTTCCATCACACTACTACTGCCCTCTCGGACATCCCTGTGCACCATTTCCTCATCCATTACTGTTATAACCATACAAGCCTTTCTTCACAAACCCGAAGCTCCTCGCTGTTGCCTGAGTGCACTAACCCACCTGAAAACAGTCACAGCAAACATCACCTACCAGCATAATCCACCAAACCAACCTTAGCTGCCATCACTTGCATTTGAAAATCCTCTTCAGTCACCAGTCCCTCCAAAGTACATCCACTGCCACTTGCATTCTCTTCATCTTCATCACTGAAAACACTTTTCCAACAATTTTCCTGCATATACAACACTACAATCCCCTTCTTACGCATACATACTAACTTCCATATATCGATATTCCATATGCCACACGCACACACTACTATCTTAACTCTACTTTTCCAGGATCACTATCTTCAAACTTCAACTTCCATAATCACTGTCTACAACTACACCATACACTATTCCAAAATAACTGCCAGTTCATTTTTATCCATAAAAGTTCACAACTATCTCCATTCTATAGCTGCTGCCACACCTTCTTCACCATTCAGTTGTTTCAAAACCATCACTACCAAAAAAAACTATGCCAACGTCAGCCTAAGACCATCCAACACAAACTGCCACAAGACAAGCAAACTTCTTCAACCACTTCAACAAGTAATTGTTCTAGCTCTCTATTTTGTGATATAAAGTACAGTTTAAAATAAGATTCCAGTATATTGAATAACACCTAAAATGTGAGAAGGCGTTATCACTTAATTGAACGAAAAGTTAAGGCTAAAAAACAAGCTAATAAATAACAACCGAATGTAACAAAATATGGAGTGTCGGTTGCCAAATGCCGATCAATTATTTATCTAGGTAATGTGATATCACAAATGAAATCTCAATATGATGGTGACATGTGTCAATTTCTAAACAGTGATAGTTCGCAAGTATGGTTTATTACATGATAAATTATCTAATGCTAATGTTGTAACTCAAACAAAAACACTAATATGTTACTGATATGAAAACTAAAACCTTAATAAATTACCCACATTAGAAAGCTTAATCTAACTTTTAACCCAAACAACAACAAGTTGAGCTATCAAAACCAATACCATAGGTCCAAGTCAAAATCTTGAATTAATTAAGGTAAAAAATACTAACTCGGTTTTCTAGGTTTTCTTTACCCTAATTAATCAGTTATTTTATTGTAAGATTGATAATTTGTTCTTAGTTTTATCCCACAACCCTTTTTGCAAAACCACCAGGATTTAAAAATTGACACAAATCATCATACTGAAAGTCAAGAAAGCATCCATATTAGAGATTATCAATTATTTTCTCATCTATAAGACTACTAATGACATGTCTATGTATGCAAGCGAAAGACAAACTGCCACTAAGAAAATACACGCAAGCCATAACGTTTTTGAAAATTAAGTAGAACTAGAATTGGAATAAGTATAATGTGGCAATCATATATGATCTTTGTGTATGTACGTACCTAGAGGTATAAATGTAAAATCAACGATCCTTTTCTCAATTGCCTTAATTACATTCATCTTGGCCACTTTGAAGAAATGTCCCTGAACTCGTCCTCACCCTGTATAAACATACAATATATGGTATTGAATCTTTCGATAAACTAAGTTGCATAACGCCTAAAAGTAATATGAAATGTCATGGCTAACCTGCCGTCTTTACTCTTTCCGGTAGTGTTATCCACAACTGTTGACTTTGTCATATGAGGCTCGGCTAGTTAAATCAAGTATTCGCATTTGAATCTTCGTCATGCCTTGGTTCTGTTTATTTCAACCAAATCTTATTTTATATGATCTGTTAAAAGTTAAAGAATCATGGTTTAATTTCTTTGAATATCTGCTTATACTCTATACATATATTTAATGTGATTACATGGTCGGAAAAAAGAAAATACGGATCTTATTCGTTCATGTGAATTTTTACAAAGTAAAGGAGGTGGTATATATTTCATAAATCACTATAGTATTTAGCATGATGATCTACGGTCAGTTGTCCCTACCTATGTTGTTGTTATTAATCCTTTTTGTCACGCCATCTAACAGCGAGATTGAGATCACCTAAGTATGATTTCTCTATATAAAGCTTACATTTACAAAACCTACTAACGGTCCCTTCACATAATGAATCAACTAAGAAAGATATTAGGTAATACTTGTTAATTACAAGGTACCTAAATTACTTTGATCGGGAGCTGTATAAAAGAATGAACATATATAAACGACTGAGCATCATATATAATCCATGAATAGGAAAAATCAAGAAATTGCATATTTTAACTAACATGAACTGCAAGACACCACAGAGATCATCAAGAACTAATAAAGAAAATACATGATAAATGTGAATGAGGCATGTAATTCATATATGCATTTAATATCCACCTAATACCGAGACTGAATGCGAAAAAACAATCTAGTATCACACATAACATGCGCCACTCCCCAATTGACACAACTGGGAAAATTCCGACATTGCTCAACTACGCTCAAAACCTTGGTTCTACTTAACAAAAGGCTTGGATAATGTATTTGCACACATTCATGTAAATACTTTTTAATTGTCTAATCTATGCTCCAGGTGATCACAATTATAACACAATCTACTCAATTCAAAATTAAAATCGATCAGCGTTGAGTAAAAATGGTAGTCTTAACATATATCCAAGCCTTCTATAGCCAAATTCAAATTACAGCTATTTGATGCAGGGTGAAGAAGGTTTAACTATCTGCTTTCAGAAATTCACTGATGATGTGTGTCATATGTCATATAATAATGAACAAAACAATAAACATTTCTTTAGGATACCATCATATGGGTCGATAAAGAATGAGTGTCAAAATATGTTTACCTCAATGAATGAACATATTTCTCTACATCTTTTTTTCTTCTTCATTAAAAACAAACCACTTATCTTGTAAAGTAACTGAGTCCCAACTCCGAATCTCTGGAAAAAAATTGAATTAGATTATATGTTTCATGAAATAAGACTAAAAATAAAATTAGAAAAAACATCTTGAATAATTGTTATTGATCTGTTTCCATAGCTATTTAATTCCCAAATTATTTTCCCATTACTTTCCAGTGTCACAGGATCAGTTCTGACAGCATCAGCTCGTTTATTGTCTGCAATATAACATTCAGTATGCGGGTTTGAATGGACCGTTGTAATAGCCTTCTATTACAACGGGCAACCAATGCCCGTTGTAAAAAGGGCGTTATATACACAAACTATTACAACAAGCCTGAATGGACCGTTGCAACAACCTTCTATTACAACGGGCAACTATTTCCCGTTGTAAAAAAATGTTATAATAGGGTATTTTGTTGTAGTGAAAAACTAACTCATTTATCAAATTAAACTTGGCTAAAATACGGGAATGTTACAATAAACTACACTGCACAATCAATGAGACAATATAAACAATTAAACTAACAAATTTATCCTAAATTGAAAAATTCATGAATTTAGGCTTTATGAATAATACCTAAAATAGAGGAGATTAGGGGTTTGGAGGAGTTGAGATTCCGAATTGACAAAGAAGGAGGTGATTAAGTCAAATTTTGAGCTTGATGGTTATGGAAATGGTGGAAGAAGGGTTTTGGCGATTTAGGGAGGAGAGTTCAAACGAATCTATTTCAGTTTGGGGAAGAAGATAATCGTGAATTTCTGACGGCTACCAACGGCTGCAAATGGCATTGTTCAAAGGCTTCTGATGGCTAATTATTTCATTCCTAACAAAGTTTAGAATGTACTTGCCGTCAAAAGCCGTTGGAAGTATTCCGTTGACGGCCGTCGGTACATGTGGTTAGAATATATGGTTGTTCTTATAGTGTGAAAGCGAAAATAACTAAAAAGCTAAAGTTAGAACCTACTATGTAATGCGAGTTAGAAAGGAATATTGACACAAAAGGGAGACACTTACTTGAATGTGCCTATTTTAAAGAGTAGGGTTCTGCATTCGCCTTCCGTAGGGATATTAGGCGTCTACGCAGAATGTATGCTTTTGCGAGAATGAATGTTACTCTCTTCTAGAGTTCAAATTTAAGGAAATGAGTGAAAGACAGTGTGGATTAAGGATCTTAAGGCTAATTTAACACTAGAGGGGGGGGGGGTGTAGTGTTTAATGGATTCTAAGACTTATATTAACTAATTTAAAAGTTATGATATAAACAAATGAAGAACTTAATTACAGAACAATCACAGAATCAACCACAGATGCAGAATTAAATAAAAATAAGTAAAAGAAAGAATACACCGGATTTTATACTTGTTCGAAGTTACCCTTCATCTAGTCCTTTACCAAGGCAAACATCTCATACAGATTTTTATTATACCAATGTCGAGATTACAATCCTCAATTTCTAAAGGTCTTGAGGTACCCTCCTGTCTCTCGAGTCTGGTTTAAACTCTCTTGATTTACGGGACACAAGATCACCCAATTGATTTCTAGGCACAACCACACCTTATACAATGACTCGATAAACTTTTGATTACAAATTGATCCTATAACTCTAAATAGCACTTTGATCTTCGAGAGAGGACAAGGAATCAAAAAAGAGTGATACTCTAATTTGATTCACTTGAGAATTCGGCAGAATTTTGGCACGATCTTAAAAATATGAATTTTTTTAGAATATGGATTTATGGAGGAGTGGAGAAAATAAAAAAGTAGTTAGTTAAAAAATTCGTTTGTGAAGGCTATTTATAGAACACCAATGGTTATAACCATTCATGAAGAGATTTAAACGAATAGACACTTCTTTTGAAAATCGAAACTTTTGAATTTAACGGCCACTATGTCGACATGGAGTATCCCATGATGTCGACATGCTTAGTTAAAAAACAATGTAAATTTTTTTTTTAAAATGGCATTGAAAGAAAAACAAGATAAAATGATTCTGGAGTAAAATAAACTAATTTTCTTATGTTTTAAAATAAAGAAGAGTAGAAAAATATATTTTTAGAATGTATATATAAATTTGATTTTAAATCTCAAGTATATACATATACATATACATATATATATATTATAAAGAATAAAAAATCAGAAGATGGTTTTTTAAAAAACAAACGAAGTTTAAAACAAGTGTTTATTTAAAAAAACAAAGATTATTTTAGGGCTAAAACATTTTGGAAAGCAGTTTTGAAAAATCATTTTGAAAAACCATTTTGAAGTAGTTTGCAAGCTTCTTCCTGCAGAACATCTCATCACATTGGGACTCGAGAACTTGTACAAAACTAGGATGTTCGTGGGTTTGTAAGCCACTTGTCACAGGTTTGTAAGCTACTTGTCGTAGGTTTGTAAGCCACTAAGAAGGTAGAAATGGGTTTCATCCCAAATGAAATTTCAAATGAAGATTTCCATGCTGTTATGTATTTTTAACAAAAACTAGACAAATATATTAAAATCTTGATCTTGATACTCTAGATTCTTCAATCTTGATATCTTCATTCTGAATCTTGAGTCTTGATTCTTTATACTGATAAGTTTCAGTAATCAATACCTGCATATATAAATATATCTACATATCCTACATATACATATCTATCTAGACAATAGTGTTGGTATATATTTTATAATAAGATAAGTTAAAAGTTGTTGTCATCAAAACCAACATCATAGTTCGTAACAAACTCCCCCTTTTTGATGATGACAGCCTGTACTTATAAAATATATTTACCATACCATAACTCCTATCATATCTCCCCTTACTCCATGACTCCCCCTTACTCCAATCATAACTCCCCCTTACTCCAAGCCAACTACTATTTTATAACTCTCCTCCTTTATCATCAACAAAAACTTCTTACTAATACATTAACTGAACCTGATATAAGATATTCAACCGTAATAGAGTAATCCATATATAAGTGTAATAAGTGCTAAGTTTGGCCATAAGTGTAATTCAGAAGTAAATCAATCATCATCGTATCCTATTTATTATAATTATTCAATCCAATCATACATACAAACCATACCAAATGTTTTAAATAAGTCAAGTCAATCAAGTTTAAAACACACCAATCGGATCAAACAAATAACATATATAATGACAAGACATTCCTTGGTACTTCCACCCATCCATCTTCTCCAAAGATAGGGTCAACTTTGATGGCATCCCATTCTTCTTTATCTTTGTCGAGAGTGAATAGTGGATTTCCTTCGAGATCATCCTCGTTAAGGGATGAGATCAACCAACGAAGGGCGTCGAAATGTCTCTCTTACTCCTTGATCATCCGCATTTGACTCAATTCTAAGTGACGCTGATTACGAAGTATGAACGTAAAGATATTTTTGAAGGAAGTGAGGGTTTCCTCAAGATTATCATTTAGATTTTTAAGTGGAGAAGCCATAATTCAAGAAATAGGAAGAAATATGAAAGTGAGTGGTTAGAAATGAAGTTTGATAATTTATTCCGGAAGAAGTAGGTATAAATAGGGGTAGAAAGTCGATTAGAATGAATTGACACAAGTTGGTTACATGAAATTAAAATTTGAAAGTGCAACTACTTTGTGCCCGTTGCTTTTCGACATGAGGGGATGGGGGATGTCGACATGCCTCTGCCCAAAGTGACAACTTCCTTTGTTTTGAATATTATGAACAAATCTATGCAACTAAAATTTGTATAATATGAAAACCAACAATTACAGAGATAAGTGAAGTTGAATAACAGGAAATAAAAGATTTCATTAATGATTCTAGTCAACATTGCATGAAATAATATAATATTAAGTAAAATAAAGAAAAATACATGGATAGAACTTGAAACAAACAAGATAACATGAACTAAAACTAATTAGATGAAGATGAAGAAGATGATAGTCCAAGCTTTCAGCTAACTTTTCCGAAGAACTTGCTGATTTTAGTGGAAATCTTTTTCATTTTCTTACTCATTGATCTTTTAAGTGTCTTTTGATTTTCCACTATAATTCTTTGATTATTGAGAATGGTCTTATTGGATGGATTGGCAGGATTAGTAGGATGTTCAATACTCTCTAAGGAAGTTTCTTGATCTTTCTCTTCCTCCTCTTCAATTTCCATTCCTTCCACTTCCTCTTCTTCGTCTTCTTCCTACATTTCTTCCATCTCTTCGTAAGCAAGCCTTTCTTCCTTTTCCGTAAATGTTTCATATGGTTGAAACACTAATGGAATTTGCATATGGGAATGTGTGATAACCCAGGTTTTTGATATCTGACAATTAAATAATTAACCGGTTTTATTCAATTGAATAGATCAAATTTTGACATCTGGATAAACTGAAACTATGATAAACATTAAAATATAAATATCTGGAAATGATATATCTTATAGTAAATATATATATATATATATATATATATATATATATATATATATAGTAATGTGCTAATGTAATAATGTTGAAAATTTGAAGTGTGTTCATACGTATATATTTATATATGGATTTTAGTAGAATTATTATTTACAAATTGAATTGTAATTGTTTAAGAATGTATATTCATATATTTGAGTTGATTTTTAAATTGGATTTTTTTTTAAAATTTGAATATGAATTTGAATTTAAATTTGAAATTTAAAAGATAAATGTCTTAAATTATTTGGATTTAAAATATATGTACAAGATTTCTATTAATACGTGATCTGTTTTATTCTATCTTCTTTTAAAGGATTTCATTTTATATAAATTAATAAAACATATGCATATGAACATAAATGTAATATAAAGTAATATATTGAATAAAGATGTATTAAAACATATATATGCAAATGCAAACAAAAGAATAACAATATAAATACCTATTTTAACCATATTCTCTTTAATCAAGTGTAAGTAAAATTTTGTCATCAATATAACATTTGTAAAGATAATAATTTGCATGATAAACAAGTGTCATGAGCTTGTTCTAAATTATAAATAAAAGATATAAGGAAATATATACATTTCTATTCCTTTTCATTTTCTTTTTCAATCTCCATCTTCCAAAACAAAGAAAACAAAATTTGAAAAGGGAAAAAAATGCAAATCTGTAAACTAATTCAAACCTGGGCAGATCAAAGCAGATCAATACAAATCAGTAAACTGAAGTAATTCAAATACAAGATCAAGATTAAAAGATAAAAACTCTGACCTGAAGCAATCAAGTCTTCAAAGCAAGCAAATTCAGGATTAAAACAACAATTAATCAAGAAGTCTCAGTTTTGATAGAAACAGCCCAGATCAGAAATAACTTTCCTCTGTTTATCAATTACAGGTGAGTAATCTCATCTTTAAGCCTGATCTGTTTTTTTTTCTGTGAATGCATGAAGTAAATCTTGAAATATGTTGAGTAGTTTGGTTGCCTGTTTGTTTAGGATGAAACATATATATACACATAATATAATAATGATGCATGCTTGTCTGTTAACAACCTATATCAACCCTGTTTAGCAATATTTTGTGAGTAAACTCTTTAATTAAGAACAGTTTATTTCGAATCTGACATCATGCAGACATAAATGATAATCTTTGAAGTAGTAAAATAAATATGTGAATTTGCATGATTATTTTCAACTTGAAAGTGGGTTTGAATCCTGTTGTGAATTGAAGCATGTTTGTGTTGCTAGTTACAGATCTCTACAAAACTCAGGTTCAATATCAAATAAAATGCATAACTCCAAACATAGGTCATTTTAAACTTAGATCCTTGAATGGAATATGAGTATAACAATGCGATATCAACACTAAAAATGATTCCAAGGATTTTAATTTAATAATCATCTCTGAAATAAGAAAAACACAGTAGAAATCATAAATTGGTCAAAATTGAACGAAAACAATTTTACAATTTGATTACACAAATTGATTCAGGATAGGAAATCATGAATTTAGGTGTGAAGATTGTGATTTTTAGTTGGGATTTGAGGAGTTATTCGGCGTTTATAGTTTTTGTGATTTTTTGATATTGCCATTGACGGGTATCGAATTGTAGCATGAGTTTGTTGTCAGAGATGGCCATGGGTATTGTGATCTTTGGAAAAATGGTAGATGACGTTACCGATGATCGTGGTGGCCGGTAGGTGGCGTTTTAGGGTTCGGTGTTTCATATTGGTCGAGGTGATGGCTGTGTATGGCGCGACGGCGAGGATGCACCGAAATCGATCGCAGTGGGGTGGTGCATGCGAGGGTTTGAGACGAAGCTTTGATGAAGATGTGAAGGGACATCAACGTCGGGATCGTCGTGGAGAATGTTTTTTCTGATTGTTTATTGGGTTCAGTTTTGAGTTGAGTTGCTTAATTTCTGTTGGACTTCGATTTCGTAGTTTGGCATGTTCGTATCGAACGTGGTGGTCGAGTGTGGTTGGGTGATGGCCAGAGAATCGATCGGAGTTGAGATTGCTAGTCGTGCACGTGCACTGAGATGATAGGCGTATCTGGAAAGTGAATGTGAAGAAGAAGGAGTTTGGGGGCTCGGGTTGTCTATCGTGTTTTTGGTGGTACTACTTGAAGTCAGGGTAACTCGAGCATATGGTTGAGGTGGCTCGAGTTTCACCTGTATTTTTCACGGGTTTGTTGTTGATAAAATTTCCAGATCCTAAATTTGCTAGTACTTAATGAAATTGTGAATTTAAAATACAATGGTGACTAGGATTTTATTATGTAAAGAAGAATTAAGCAAGTTTTACTAAAAATATATATATAAAAGTAATTACTTTATTTAAGTTTTTAATTATGAAATTTATCATATTTAAACATATAAACAATTTGGATACCAAATTTTAATGAGATGTTTGAATGATTAAGTTTTTAAAATGGTGAGTTTGTTAATTTTATTTAAACAAGCTAATTAAAGTTTTCCCAAAATTTAAAAGTTAAAACTTAAAAGTTTAATAGTTTTGACTTATAATTAAGGAAATTAATAAAAGAGTTTGTTAATAAGTGATGATGATTAATTAGAGAATAATTAATCAGTATAAGAATAATTAAGTCAAGCAATTAACTATGGATCAAAGAAATCAATGTATATGGGTAAAGTTAATTAAGTTGTGTTTAAGTGGTTAGTTCTAGTTCATTAATTAAGTTTAATTAATTAAAGGTAATCATGTGATGGGAAATAATTAAGGATTACTTGATGATGAGATTAAGTATAATCACTTAATGTAACTAATGGAGAGTAATTACTTAGTGAAGTAATGAATGAATAATTACTGGATGTAATTTAATTAAGGGAAATTGCTTGATGA
Source organism: Allium cepa (assembly GCA_030765085.1). Taxonomy (NCBI): domain Eukaryota; kingdom Viridiplantae; phylum Streptophyta; class Magnoliopsida; order Asparagales; family Amaryllidaceae; genus Allium; species Allium cepa. Next base: position 60,255,636 of record CM060930.1, read on the forward strand.
ATATTAAAGGATAATTACTTGAGGGTAGTAATTAAGTGGTGATTTCACAGAATACTTAAAGGATTAGTTAATGAAATTAATTAAGGAATTGATTCAATTAATAAAAGTAATTAAAGGAACTTAATTAATAAGGAAATAAATCAAGGTGGATTAATGAATATAATCAAGGTAAAGATTAATTATTAAATGTAATTAGGAGAATAATTAATCAATGACGGTAATTAAAGGTTAATTTCCATGAATGGTTAAGAGTGATTAATTTGTATAATAATTAAGTGTTAACTACTTAATGTAATTAATCAAGGGTGATTTATTAGAGGATGATTAATTAATTAATTTGTAACTTGTTAATGACTAAGTAAACGAGATTTATTATGATGAAGTAATTAATCTATTTCATTTTAAATTAATTAAAGATGAAGTAATTAATTTAGTTCATTTTAATTTAATTATAAATGGTGATTAATAAATCATTACTTATGTAGGGATAGATAATATGGATTGCCTTGAATTGTTTGAGACCTCATATCGAGATAAGTAATGATGTGTGATATGGATGATTGGGTTTATGATATGTTTAATTTAATTTGGGATGTTGTTGGTTATCTATTGATGATGAATTGCTGTGACCCCTGTGTTTAAAGTTAATTGTATTCACTTGAATAACTTGAGATAAGATGGCATTGGAGTCGAAGAGACCGGAGTCGGGTAATATTAAATACCCGAAACCACTTTGATTCTTTATAGATTGATATGTGAAATAAATAAGCTGGTTTGGAATGACTTAAGTAATTGGACCATTAAATATAAGTTTGGCACTTAGAAATTGATGTGTGAAATAAGCATTGTCTATAACAACTTGTGAAGTTGTAAACTGATATAAGTTACCCGGGTTATATAAGTTGTATGCCGTTATATTCTATGTTAGATGAGTTTACTCACGCTGGTTTCCAGCCTGACCCGGGTGTTACTTTGATGTAATGCTCGGGTCAGACCGAGTATTAAAGATTTTCAGGTATGGACGTTCTGGAGCTCAGGAGGCGAGTTGGATGGTAGGAACGTAACAAGAGTTTCCGCTGTGATATTGTAGTATCTGGATATGATTGTTTTTTTCCAGTGTTTATGTATTTGTGTAACTTTGGTGTATATAAATATAAATTGACAGATACATTTTGCTTTTGTATAACAGTTATTATTATTTGCTATTGTATTTTATCTGCTGCGAATGTGAAATGTTGGTGTTTCTGTTTATTTCCTTCTTTCTCTTTCTTCTTTCTTTTCCTTCTTTTCACTAACTATCTGGTATTTTCGGGATCGAAATTTCTGGGTCGTTACATTTGTTATCAGAGCTGAAGGCATACCTAGAACCTTGGCTCTGTTGGGATTACTCATTAAGGATAGGGTAAGTGTACATTATAGTGAATTGAGTGTATAAATATGAAAGTGCGTACTTGTTATTTTCTTATATAAAGATTTTTAAAATGATTTCAAAAGTAAATGAATCTTATATAAGAAATAGATCATCTATTATATTAAGGAAATTGGTTGTAGTATTAATTAAATTTAAATTAATAGTAAGAATTAAGTGGTAATAGAATTACAACCAAATTGGAATTAAATGTAAAGACAAGTTTGAAAATGGATTCAAACCGAAATTAAATCATGAATTTGGGAAGGTTTCAGGATAAGAATAATTAATTAATTTGTGTAATTAATTAAACTTGATGAGATTAATTAGTGGATAATAATTAGAAATGATAAATAAGGAGGGAGTTACTTAATGGAGTAACTAGAGATAAGCAATTTAATGGACAAATACTTAATGAAGGTAATTAAGAAATAAGTTAATTACCGAATGTGATTAATTAATGATGTAATTAATTTAAAGAAATAGTAAATAATATTATTTAATGCAATTGAATGAAATGGTCCTATTTCAAACAAGAGTTGTTTGAAAATTTAAAAGAAATTTGTTTTGAATAAAAACCAAGGGTGGTTTAAAATTTTAAAGTATAACTTGGATATGTAAAAGAAATTAAAATGTATACATGTGGATATACATAATATCAAAGGTGGTCGGAAATAAACTCTAAATGGTGAGTTTTGAGTTTGGAATAAGATGTGATACCCAAGGTGATAAGTTTTTGAACTTAATAAGTGGGAAGATTATTTATGTTAAGTTTAAAATTTGAAATGGAAGTTCAAATGGTAAGGTTGACTAAATTAAGTGAATTAAGTTTAACTTGGGAAAAAGTTAAATAAGTTGGAATGATTAACCTGATTTGGAAATTTCAAGATGAAATTAAGATTTAACTTGGAAAATTAAATGGTTTATTTGAATTAAGAAGTTTGAGTGATCTCAAAATGGGTTTGAAAACCGAAATTGGAGATGGATGGAAGTTTTTAAAATAAAGGGATAATGTGATTTGTGGTATAATATGTTAGGTCTAAACTGTGAATTGAATTGTTTAAAACTTTAAAGATAAATTGATTTAAAGGAATTGAATCAATATTTGAAGTATTAACTCGAATTTTTATAATTCGAAATGGATTAAATGTGGAATTTGAATTGAAATTAGTTCAAATTGAATTTGATTTGAATTAATTGAAATTGTGATTGAAGATGTATAAGTATAAAGTTAAATGGTTTATTTGAATTGGATTAATTTGAAACAATTTGAAATTGGTCCAAATTGATTTGAATAATTTGGAATTGTAATTAAAATTGAATAAGTTTTAAATTCAAATGGAATTTGAATTGAATTTGGGGAAGAAATCAAGAATAATTCAACTTGATTTGGAAATGGAGTTTGAAATTGGAATTAATTCAAACTGGAGTTGAAATGAATTAAAAATTGGAACTAATTCAATTGAAATTTATTGGAATTAGTAGAAATTTAAGATCAAGGTTGAATAAAGTTAAAATTTTGAAAGAAACCGAGGTTAATCCAACTTGAATTGGGTTGAGTCAATTTTAATGGAAATTGAAGTTATTTAAATTGGAACTGGGTCAATTTAAATGGTAGAGAAAATTTAATTTGAATTAATGAGAATGGAGATTGGGAAATGAGCAGTTTTGACTTTGGACTATTTTTAATATAAATTGTTTTAATATAAACCTATTTTCTAAGCTATTAATTATATATACAACCTTTCTTTTAAAAGCCAAACTATCTTATATTTGTTTTACAATTATTTTTGAAACTGTTTAACAATTTTCCAATTATTTTATAAACTAATTACTATATTTCAACTATTTTACAAAACTAATTACTATCTTACTATTATGTTGCAATTATCTATAATTTCTATAACTATTTCAGGCTATTTTCTACCTATTTTACACCTATTTTACAAACTAGTAATTATTTTTCAACTACTTATCAATTTCTTTAACTTTTCAAGCCATTTTCTAAATTAAACTGGACAGAGTTTAAACTGCTATTGGTTAAATACCCAACCGAGATAAGAATAGTGGTGATAATCCATATGGGATTGAAGCAGTTGTGAATAAGTAAATGAAAATCAAAGTGAATGTGAATAGAAAGAGAATTAATTTGGCTAATAAGCAATAAATATAAATACGCAGGGTGTACGTATGTTATTCTATTCGTGTAACGCCCCACTCCGAGACCCACATTAGCAAAGAGTATTACGAGGTAATACCGTCTGCTAATACGGAGAATAGAGCTGGATAGGAGCGACCATCCATAGTCTTGTCTTAACTATCTACTGAATACGTCGATAAATGTAGCATTTTATTCATGTGGATCGACGTATCCAATAGATACTTAATACAAAACTATAATGGCTAAAAGATCTATCAGAACAAAATATAACAACTCAAATGCAGGCCACATCACAGAATAGTAGATCATCACATACATATACACATATACAGATACATCACAGAGTATACAAAATGGTACATGTCAAGTGGTATAACAACCATAACATATAGGCGAGTCAAAAGAATATACATATTAGAGTTACAACCAAAAAGGACTTCACAAAAAGCTATAACAAAAGGAGATAGAAGAATAGTCCATGCGGAAGCAGAATAGGCTAAGTCCGAATGTACCTAACCTGAAACACCTCGGTCTGACCCGAGTATAAAATACACGGGTCAGTCTAACTAAAAAAATCAGTTAGATAAGCTAAATGATAATGAACATGCAAGATCATAAAGTACCACAAAAAAGAGATTACTCGATCATCTAGAAAAAGATGAATCATAACAAGCCTCATATCATCGGCATCTCAAATAAACAGAGGATATGAATATCCCAAATCAAGCCAAAAAGGCAAATAACAGATACCAACAAAGGTAACACAAGTTTCCAAAAGGTAATCGCTATGTATCGAGTGGTTCAAAAGACCTACTCCGAAAGGCGATACTCTAGGGAAATATAAATATCAATGAAACAAAAGATGCACGTGCTCAGTACTGTATAAACAAGGATGCACAAGCCCGAAGGCGACAAACCCAAGTATCTCTCGAGCAGTGACGAAGGACCAACTCCAAAAGCGATACTATAGGGCAACAAACCCGAAGGCAACAAACCCAAGTATCTCTCGAGCGGTGACGATGGACCAACTCCAAAAGCGATACTATAGGGCAACAAACCCGAAGGCAACAAACCGTAGTGGCGAAGGTCGGGAGGCCCAGTACTGGACACCACTAACTGGCAATATGTGTCACAAACTCTCGGAAAGGAACCCGAAAAGTGTTAACGTGTGTCCCATACCACACGTTCGCACTAAACAATTTACTAACCGTTAGTCAATTCCACACTTAAAGCAGTACAAAGTTTACCTCATCTCATCGGTAAACCAGACCCAAAGGTCAAAACGATCAAACGAATAGATTAGGAATTAACTGAAAAGATAAACGCACGTGTTCATAGCACGCGTTTTATCTAATCATTTAATTCTCCTCTCTCTTCGCTCGAAGTGCAAAATTGTGTGTTTTATATAGAAATTAAATTGAAGAAAACGAGTTTTAGGAACGCTTCAAAATCGCTTTAGAAATTGCATTTGAAATTCTCCTATTATGGAGTAATTAATTTAATACTTAAAAATAATGTTAAATAATAATTTTAAAAGTCAGTTTGCTTGAAAAATACTTTGTAATGCTTTATAAAACCCGTGTACGAAATCTAGAGAAAAAATCTCAAAGAAATCGGTAAATATCAGAAAAAGCAGAAAATTATTCCAAGTATAAAAAAAACCGTGAAAACAGGTTGTGAACCCAAGTTCGACAGCAGGTTTGGACCTGCAAACCGAGTCCAAATGATATGGAATTTGGTAGGAATGTAGTTCAACATTCCTACTTTAATCTGCAAAAGGAATCATTCAAATCTGATTGAAACGAAGAATCTGCGTCGTTTCAAAGTTGGACCAAAACAAGGTTTAAACACTGAATTACAGCATGCTGTGAGTACAAGTTTGACGGTAGTTTTGTAATAGCAAACTAACCCAGATATTAATGTAATTTTATAGGAATGTAATTCAACACTCCTATTTCAATCTGTAAAAAGAATCACTCAAATCCAATTTGAAACGAAGAATCTGCGTCGTTTCAAAGTTGGACCAAAACAAGGTTTAAACACTGAATTACAGCAAGCTGTGAGTACAAGTTCGACGGTAGTTTCGTAATAGCAAACCAACCCAGATGTTAATGAAATTTTATGGGAATGTAATTAAACACTCCTATTTCAATCTGCAAAAAGAATCACTCAAATCCAATTTGAAACGAACGAGTTATGCTATCACAAATATGCACTCAGGCCATGTTTGCAACAGTTCAAAAACCAAAATGTACAGGCCTGAAACCATTCTGGGTTCATCTTCCAGGCATAAAACAGAGAAATAAATGATATCTAATTAAGATCAAAATTGGCATGATTATACTATAAAACTTCATCTTCCAAACAAAAAAAGAATCATTGAATTCCAGTAAGAAATGAATGAGTTATGCGGTCTCAAACATGCACTCAGACCATGTTTGCAGCAACTCAAATCAACTACAGGCAAAAATCTGTGCCCGAGTCAATTTTGCAGCAACGCTTTGGACATTCAAACGACATTATATTTCAACTAAAATTTGCAGAAATGAAGTTCAACATGCAAGATATCATATGCAAGAAATCCGGCAGCATTTCGTTGCCGGAACCAAAAGATATAAACATGCAAAGAAGCAGCCCAAAGTAGATTTGCAGAAAGAAACATCAGCAAAAAAAAATTGATTACAAAAGCTCAAATTTCAATTTTTCAAACTTTGCTTCAGCTAGAAATTGTGAGTTTATCACTCACCTTACTGTTAGAAATGATCCAACCTCGAATTTTAGTCAAAAGATTGAAGCTTTTAGTTGAAAGATAGCCTCTAATAACCTGTAGAGAAGATAGAAATAACATGCAAAAGAAAGTTTTACAGTAATTAGAGAACCACTTCACAAATTAGAGATTTTGACGAAATTAAGGGATTTGGAGTGAGATTACCTTTGTTTTTTTTTTCTCTAGAGTGAAAAAGGTTCTAATTTGCTTGAATTTTATGAAGAAAATGGCTTGGATTGAGAAGTTGGTAAAGAGGGTTTTGCTTTTCTCATTACCAGGTTAAGGAAGAAGATGGAGTTTGAGAAAAAAAAAAAAACGTACAACATTCTTTTTCTCATTTCCAAACCAGGTTATGCACTAATGGGCCTTGGATCCATTAATAAAAGGAAAATAAATGGCCTATTGGTTAATTAATTCACTCATAAACATAAAATGCTTCAAATATACACTATTTAAATAAACAAATGTTATTTTCTTTCAAACTTTCACACAACAAGGTATGTAACTTTACATACTTCTGAAGTAACATATTTTATATTATATAAAAAGATTAATTTTAATTTTTGAAACATTTATATTATTAAAATCACTTATTTTACAAAAATGCACAATTTTAACAAATAAATGCACAAAACATTATTTTTAACTTCTAAAATTCCACAAAAATACTTTTCTTGCCTAGAAAAATATAACTAACCATTCTAAACTCAAATTTATAATTAAAACTCATTTTTACAACAATTTCCATCTTTTTATTTAAATAAACAGCCTTTAAAAATCAAATACTTCCTTTAAAAATTATTAAAAGAAGTAATTGCCAATAATTAATACAATTATTGCATTTTCGCTAAATAAAAACTATTTTCCATTTATTATAAACCCAAACAAACAAAATAAAGTTTCAAACTTTATTTTCTCATTTTAATTTCCAAAGTTCATTGTTTATTCCAAATAAACAATTTAAAATCTTCAATTTTATTTAAATTTACAATATTAAATTATAACTACCGTTATAATTTAATATTAATAGGTAACCTCCAAAATCAGGGTTGTTACAATTCGCATAGTGATTTGATCCAAATTCGAGCACAGAATTTCGAGATAGTTATATCGATCCGAGTGGGATTTTTCACTCGATTTTCGATGGCGAACCTGGATATGGATTGTTGATTGGTTCTGGATATTCTCTACCATAGTTATGACTATGCAAGGAGAATGACGGTTTCTGATCAAGAAACCAGATCTGAGTCCGCACTAGGAAGTCGGGTGGACGATGCTAGTTCGGAAATGGAATTGTGTGATCGTGTGAGCGATCAGATTGGTAGGGCGTACGAGTGATATGTGTACATCATATGGATTTGAATAAAATTTATATTGAAAGGTGTAATCAAATTTGGATATTTGATTTTGAGTAAACAAAGTTAAATATCTTTGTTTTTATAAAATGAAACTCCCCTTGATGAATCTTTTGCCGGAAGAAAAAAAGGGTTTTTGAAAATGTTTTAAGTATAAAAGGAGTTTTATACAAGTTTGAAATGATCCAAAGTTTTAAAGGTTATATATCTGTATGTGTATATATATATATATATATATATAAAGGATCTTATGAGGATTTTCGAAAAAAAGGTTTTGGAAACCTATGGATTTGGAAAGGCTTTTGATTTTTGCGTAAAATCAATATTGAATTTAGAAAGCCTAGTTTGAGAATTATCGATTTTGGAATAATCGATTTTGTGTAAAGGAGCTTTGTATGAGATCATATTTGGTGTATGATTTAAATGATACTATATATATAGTATAAAATGTTTTGATGATGGCTATGGGGAAAAAGGCGCTCCCTTGGAATGGACTTCTCAGGAGTACCACTGGGTGGTGCTGCCTTGAGCCCCAAGAAGGGGTTCTAAAGTTGATCCTGTGAGGAGTCCGGACAAACTAGTTCCTGAGGATTATTGGGTAGCGGAAGTCGAGGGCGCTGATGCCTACAGGGGCATTTGGGTTATGCTGTGACGATAGTGTAACTCGATGTCACTGCGATCTACTGTGGGGACCATAGCGAAAATCGTGTGGAGGATGAGTGTTAACGGTCTACACTTGATTTTTCCGGGAAGGCAACGCAACATCGGTAGACCGCGATCTATGGTCAAGTGAAGTGGAGAAGTTTCATTCTTTTGGCAGCGAAATTCGATGGCGCTGATGCCTACAGCTCTATGGGTTTTTGTTGTGATAGCTACGTAACCCCAGTTGTAGCTGCGATCTGTAGCGGGTTCCATGGTGTAATCGAGGGGCGCGGAGGCCTACAGTTATCTATGGATTTTGTCGGGACGGCAACGTAACCATCGGGTTAACTGCGACCATGGATGGGAGCGATGATTTCCAGAGCAACCTCACTAAAGATATTTCCTCTATTTTCAATATTTTCAATAAAATTATTTTCCAAGTATTTTCACTGGGTGTTGAAAATGGGTCTGCTAAGTACTTATAGATTTTCAGTATTACGCCTGATCAACGTATGACCGAACTTCTATAAGAACAAGGATGGACTTGTTGAAACATCGAGTTATAAAAATTATTTTTATAAAACTATTTTATAATAGTATATAGATTTTCAAAGGTGTTTTAAAAATGGTCAAATAATAATTTATCTGATTTTATGCATTTTAATAATTCTGCTTTCGTTCCTTTTCGAGGACGAAAAGATTCTAAGGGGGGACGAATGTGATAACCCAGGTTTTTGATATCTGACAATTAAATAATTAACTGGTTTTATTCAGTTGAATAGATCAAATTTTGACATCTGGATAAATTGAAACTATGATAAACATTAAAATATAAATATCACGAAATGATATATCTTATAATAAATTTATATATATATATACACACACACAGTAATGTGCTAATGTAATAATGTTGAAAATTTTAAACGTGTTCATACGTATATATTTATATATGGATTTTAGTAGAATTATTATTTACAAATTGAATTGTAATTGTTCAAGAATGTATATTCATATATTTTAGTTGATTTTTAAATTGGATTTTTAAAAAAATTTGAATATGAATTTGAATTTAAATTTGAAATTTAAAAGATAAATGTCTTAAATTATTTGGATTTAAAATATATGTACAAGATTTTTATTAATATGTGATCTGTTTTATTCTATCTTCTTTTAAAGGATTTCATTTTATATAAATTAATAAAACATATGCATATGAACATAAATGTAATATAAAGTAATATATTGAATAAAGATGTATTAAAACATATATATGCAAATGCAAACAAACGAATAATAATATAAATACCTATTTTAACCATATTCTCTTTAAACAAGTGTAAGTAAAATTTTGTCATCAATATAACATTTGTAAAGATAATAATTTGCATGATGAACAAGTGTCTTGAGTTTGTTTTAAATTATAAATAAAATATATAAGGAAATTTATACATTTCTATTCCTTTTCATTTTTTTTTCAATCTCCATCTTCCAAAACAAAGAAAACAAAATTTGAAAATGGAAAAAAAATGCAAATCTGTAAACTAATTCAAACCTGGGCAGATCAAAGCAGATCAATACAAATCAGTAAACTGAAGTAATTCAAATACAAGATCAAGATTAAAAGATAAAAACTCTGACCTGAAGCAATCAAGTCTTCAAAGAAATCAAATTCAGGATTAAAACAACAATTAATCAAGAAGCCTCGGTTTTGATAGAAACAGCCCAGATCAGAAATAACTTTCCTCTGTTTATCAATTACAGGTGAGTAATCTCATCTTTAAGCCTGATCTGTTTTTTTTTCTTCTGTGAATGCATGAAGTAAATCTTGGAATATGTTGAGTAGTTTGGTTGCCTGTTTGTTTAGGATGAAACATATATATATATATATATATATATATATATATATATATATATATAATGATGCATGCTTGTCTGTTAACAACCTGTATCAACCCTGTTTGGCAATATGTTGTGAGTAAACTCTTTAATTAAGAACAGTTTATTTCGAATCTGACATCATGCAAACATATATGATAATCTTTGAAGTAGTAAAATAAATATGTGAATTTGCATGATTATTTTCAACTTGAAAGTAGGTTTGAATCCTGTTGTGAATTGAAGCATGTTTGTGTTGCTAGTTACAGATCTCTGCAAAACTCAGGTTCAATATCAAATAAAATGCATAACTCCAAATATAGGTCATTTTAAACTTAGATCCTTGAATGGAATATGAGTATAACAATGCGATATCAACACTAAAAATGATTCTAAGGATTTTAATTTAATAATCATTTGTGAAATAAGAAAAACACAGTAGAAATCATAAATTGGTCAAAATTGAATGAAAACAATTTTACAATTTGATTACACAAATTGATTCAGGATAGGAAATCATGAATTTAGGTGTGAAGATTGTGATTTTTAGTTGGGATTTGAGGAGTTATTCGACGTTGATAGTTTTTTGGATTTTTTGATATTGCCATTGATCGGCATCGAATTGTAGCACCAGTTTGTTGTCAGAGAGGGCCATGGGTATTGTGATCTTTGGAAAAATGGTGGATGACGTTACCGATGATCGTGGTGGCCGGTAGGTGGCGTTTTAGGGTTCAGTTTTTCGTATTGGTCGAGGTGATGGCTGTGTATGGCGCGGCGGCGAGGATGCACTGAAATCGATCGCAGTGTGGTGGTGCATGCGAGGGTTTGAGACGAAGCTTTGATGAAGATGGGAAGGGACATCGACGTCAGGATCGTCGTGGAGAATGTTTTTTTTCTGATCGTTTATTCGGTTCGGTTTTGAGTTGAGTTGCTTAATTTCTGTTGGACTTCGATTTCGTAGTTTGGCATGTTCGTATCGAACGTGGTGGTCGAGTGTGGTTGGGTGATGGCTAGAGAATCGATCGGAGTTGAGATTGCTTGCCGTGCACGTGCACGGAGATGATAGGCGTATCTGGAAAGTGAATGTGAAGAAGAAGGAGTTTGGGGGCTCGGGTTGTCTATCGTGTTTTTGGTGGTACTACTCGAAGTCAGGGTGACTCAAGCATTTGGTTGAGGTGGCTCGAGTTTCACCAGTATTTTTCACGGGTTTGTTGTTGATAAAATTTCCAGATCCTAAATTTGCTAGTACTTAATGAAATTGTAAATTTAAAATACAATGGTGACTAGGATTTTATTATGTAAAGAAGAATTAAGCAAGTTTTACTAAAAATATATATAAAAGTAATTACTTTATTTAAGTTTTTAATTATTAAATTTATCATATTTAAACATATAAACAATTTGGATACCAAATTTTAATGAGATGTTTGAATGATTAAGTTTTTAAAATGGTGAGTTTGTTAATTTTATTTAAACAAGCTAATTAAAGTTTTCCCAAAATTTAAAAGTTAAAACTTAAATGTTTAATAGTTTTGACTTATAATTAAGGAAATTAATAAAAGAGTTAGTTAATAAATGATGATGATTAATTAGAGAATAATTAATCAATATAATAATAATTAAGTCAAGCAATTAACTATGGATCAAAGAAATCAATGTATATGGGTAAAGTTAATTAAGTTGTGTTTGAGTGGTTAGTTCTAGTTCATTAATTAAGTTTAATTAATTAAAGGTAATCATGTGATGGGAAATAATTAAGGATTACTTGATGATGAGATTAAGTATAATCACTTAATGTAATTAACAGAGAGTAATTACTTAGTGAAGTAATGAATGAATAATTACTGGATGTAATTTAATTAAGGGAAATTACTTGATGAATATTAAAGGATAATTACTTGAGGGTAGTAATTAAGTGGTGATTTCACAGAATAATTAAAGGATTAATTAATGAAATTAATTAAGGAATTGATTTAATTAAAAAAAGTAATTAAAGGAAGTTAATTACTAAGGAAATAAATCAAGGTGGATTAATGAATATAATCAAGGTAAAGATTAATTATTAAATGTAATTAGGAGAATAATTAATCAATGACGGTAATTAAAGGTTAATTTCCATGAATGGTTGAGAGTGATTAATTTGTATAATAATTAAGGGTTAACTACTTAATGTAATTAATCAAGGGTGATTTATTAGAGGATGATTAATTAATTAATTTGTAACCTGTTAATGTCTAAGTAAGCGAGATTTATTATGATGAAGTAATTAATCTATTTCATTTTAAATTAATTAAAGATGAAGTAATTAATTTAGTTCATTTTAAATTAATTATAAATGGTGATTAATAAATCATTACTTATGTAGGGGTAGATAATATGGATTGCCTTGAATGGTTTGAGATCTCATATCGAGATAAATAATGCTGTGTGATATGGATGATTGGGTTTATGATATGTTTAATTTAATTTGGGATGTTGTTGGTTATCTATTGATGATGAATTGCTGTGACCCCTGTGTTTAAAGTTAATTGTATTCACTTGAATAACTTGAGATAAGATGGCATTGGAGTCGAAGAGACCGGAGTAAGGTAATAGTTAATACCCGAGACCACTTTGATTCTTTATAGATTGATATGTGAAATAAATAAGCTGGTTTGGAATGACTTAAGTAATTGGACCATTAAATATAAGTTTGGCACTTAGAAATTGATGTGTGAAATAAGCAATGTCTATAACAACTTGTGAAGTTGTAAACTGATATAAGTTACCCGGGTTATATAAGTTGTATGCCGTTATATTCTATGTTAGATGAGTTTACTCACGCTGGTTTCCAGCCTGACCCGGGTGTTACTTTGATGTAATGCTCGGGTCAGACCGAGTATTAAAGATTTTCAGGTATGGACGTTCTGGAGCTCAGGAGGCGAGTTGGATGGTAGGAACGTAACAAGAGTTTCCGCTGTGATATTGTAGTATCTGGATATGATTGTTTTTTTCCAGTGTTTATGTATTTGTGTAACTCTGATGTATATAAATATAAATTGACAGATACATTTTTCTTTTGTATAACAGTTATTATTATTTGCTATTGTATTTTATCTGCTGCGAATGTGAAATGTTGGTGTTTCTGTTTATTTCCTTCTTTCTCTTTCTTCTTTCTTTTCCTTCTTTTCACTAACTATCTGGTATTTTCGGGATCGAAATTTCTGGGTCGTTACATTTTTGTTCCTTTAACACCATTCCAAATTTGTCCCTCTTACCCATCATAAAAACCACGATTCAAATTTGTATAAAACATCTTAACAAAATTTGGATAACATACAAAATCATTTTGTTTGTTATCTACTACACTAAGAATAGAACATTGCTGAAATAGATTTTCAATTTCATAAGAAGGAAAATCTTCAAAAGTAGCAAATTTACCCGTATGAATTTTACCAAAGTTTACATAGTTGATGTAAGCTTTGTTAGCTTTCGAGTCATTAAAAAGAAAGTTTTTGACAGCTTTTGGAAGCCTAATGGTGTTAGCAGTGCTTAAAGAGGCCGTTGAAGAAGTTTGAGGGGAGTAGAAGATAATGAAGACAAATTTGAAATTTGACATAAAAATGAAAAGTGATGATAAGGTGAGTGAATTAAATAGAGATTCCATAGGCATATTCTCTGGTCAAGAGGCATCTTTCTAGAGCTTTGAAGTTGGTGAAAAGGTGGAGGAAAACTCAAAAGTTTGAATTCAAATTTTGAAATCAAATTCGGAAGGGGGCATGTCAACATGGGGTATCCTGGTATGTCGACATGTGCCTATTGAATCAAAGGACAAGTTTCTATTCCTAATTTCCAATAAATGTATATATTATATCCTATATTCTACTTATATAATTCCTATGATAACACTAAATATAAGAATACTTAAGTATTAATAATTTAATATTTAAAATATTATTAGAATAATATTTTTTTTGAATTTAAAATTCGAATTTCAAGGGATAAATTTGAATTTAAAATTCAAGGAATTTTTTTAAAAAAATAATCAAGCAAACAAACAAGTATCCATTCAAACAAGAAAAATTAAAAATAATGTAAATGCGTACCTAATTTTAGATCCATACTCTCATCGTCCTCTGATTCATGAATAACAATGAAACCCATATTTATATTATCCGTCTTCTTTTCATCGTCACTGGATGATGAGTCTGAGTCATCAAGAGTTTCTGTGTATGCTTTCTTTCTCTTCCTTGATGAATCATTTTTTGGAGGGAACAACTGTTTATCTAGATACTGGCAATCTTTCTTATGATGCCCGACGTTATTCCAATTGTAGCATCTATCATTGTTGACATTCTTCGTATTATTTCCAGAATTCCTTTGATCATTTCTTTTGTAATTATTCATTTTTCTATATTTTAGGAATTTCCGAAAGTTTCTTGTCATAAATTCAATCTCCTCATCACTGTCTGGTTCCGAATCTTCAGTTGTTGCATTGAGTGCTAATGACTTCTTTTCTGTAGCTTTGTTTTCTCTTCTTCCTTGCAGTTGAACTTCAAAAAACATCATATTCCTAATGAATTCTTCTATTTTCATTAAACTGATATCATTTGCTTCTTCGATTGCAAGTATCTTTTGATCCCATTCTAGAATGAGTGAATTTAGAATTTTTCTGACTTGGTCTTCCTCCGAAAAGCTTTTTCCCAGTGCAATTAGTGAACGAACAATTTCTTGAAATCGACAATACATGTCGGAAATGGACTCATTTGCATGCATTTTAAACAATTGAAACTGATTAGTTAATATGGAAATTTTAGTCTGTTTAAATTTGCCTGTTCCTTCATGAGTAACTTGCAAAGTTTTCCAGATTTCAAATGCAGACTTACAAACTGACACTCTATTAAACTCATTCCTATCTAATGAACAAAATAATATATTCATGTCCTTTGAGTTATTTTGTGCTATACCCTTTTGCTCAGCAGTCCAATGGAAAAAATCGGTAGTCGGTTCAATATACTCAGTTTATGTGATATTCAAAGTGTCTAATCCTACTGAATGTAAATAAATTTTCATTCTATAAGCCCAATATGCATAATTACTACCATTGAAAATTGGTGGTCTGACAATAGACTGACCTTCTACAAATGAACTAGTGTTAATGTTAACAGAACTAGTGCCAGAGTTGACATTGCCAGTTTTGGTAGCCATTAATTTTTTTTTCAGGTTTCAGATTATGAAAACTATAAAAACCAATGCTCTGATACACATTGAAAGGTAGTGAGGATTAAGGATCTTAAGGCTAATTTAACACTAGAGGGGGTTGAATAGTGTTTAATGGATTCTACGACTTATATGAACTAATTTAAAAATTACGATATAAACAAATGCATAACTTAATTATAGAACAATCATAGAATCAAACACAGATACAGAAAGTAAATAAAAAGCAGTAAAAGAAAGAACATAACGGATTTCATATGGCTTTGGAGTTACCCTACATCCAGTCCTGTACCAAGGCAAACACCTCATACAGATTTTTATTACACCAATGTCGAGATTACAATCCTCAATTTCTAAAAGCCTTGAGGTACCCTCCTGTCTCTCGAGTCCGGGGCAAACTCTCTTGATTTATGGGACACAAGATCACCCAATTAATTTCCAGGCACAACCACACTTTATAGAGAGACTCAGTAAACTTCTGATCACAAATTGATCATATAAATCTGAATAACACTTTGACGTTCGAGAGAGGACAGAGAACGAAATAAGAATGATATTCTAATTTGATTCACCTGATAATTCGGTAGAATTTCTGCTCGATCATAAAAATATGAAATTTTATAGAACTTGAATTTATGGAGAAGAAGGAATGAAAAAAATAAGAAAAAAGTTATTTAAAAAATTTGTTTTTGAAGGCTATTTGTAGAACACCAAAGGTCATAACCATTCGTGAAGAGATTTAAACGAATAGACACTTCTTTTGAAAATCAAAACTTTTGAATTTAGCGGCCACCATGTCGGCATGGGGTATTCCATGATGTCGACATCCATAGTAAAAAACAATGTAAAATTTGTTTTGAAAATAGTATTGAAAGAAAAACAAGATAAAATGATTTTGGAGTAAAATAAACTAATTTTCTTTTGTTTTAAAATAAAGAAGAGCAGAAAAATATTTTTTTAGAATGTATATATAATTTTGATTTTAAATCTCAAGTATATATATATATATATTATAAAGAATAAAAAATCAGAAGATAGTTTTTTTTAAGAATAAACGAAGTTTAAAACAAGAATTTATTTTAAAAACAAAAACAAGGATTATTTTAAGCCTAAAACATTTTGAAAAGCAGTTTTGAAAAATCATTTTGAAAAACCATTTTGAAGTAGTTTTTTAAGCATGTTCCTGCAGAAAATCTCATCACATCAGGACACGAGAAGTTGTACAAAACCAGGATGTTCGTGGGTTTGTAAGATACTTGTCGTAGGTTCGTAAGCTACTTGTCGTGGTTTTGTAAGCCACTAAGAAGGTAGAAATGGGTTCCATCCCAAATGGAATTTGGAATGAAGATTTCCATGCTATTGTGAAGTTTTAACAAAAACGTAAAGACCCATAAATTTTGATAAATAAACTGGTTAATTTAATTAGATTTTGTAATTAAATTTAGAAAGAAATGAAAATTTTATAATTTATATTGAAGTAAATGTTAAAAATGAATTGCAGCCATGATTATTGAAAACTAATTATTGACAATTGAAGTGAAACCACAACAAAATAAAATAAAATGAAATAGTGTAAATTGTTGCACTTGGGAAATAAATTGACAATAAGTAAATAAATGTAAGTGTTGTATAGATAAAGGAATTTGTACATAATTAATAATAAATCGAATAAATTTGGTATTTGTATGTAATTATAATAATTGGTTGAAGTATGATAAACTCAAGTGTAACCTTAGCTTGTAAACAATTATTTTAAGTTGCCTGTTGAATTAGTTCATTGAATTGGGATTTAAATTAAATTTTGATGAATATAAATAAAGGTTACAATAATGGGAATGAGAATATGGAAAGTAAATGAAAGGTAAACAATAGTAACTAGTTTATAACGTAATAATAGGCATAATATAAAGAAGGGAATTTAGTTCAAATCAATGGAAATATTGTAGTTGTTATATTTTGCTACAAATTGGATATATGAAAATAAATTTAAGCATTTAATTAATTAATGGATTTGAATTTTAATAAATGGTAATTGAATATAAATCATTGTTCTGTAAGTAATCATAATATTTGCTTGAAAGTAATAAACTTAAAGTTAATTAAATTATAATGGTTACAATTGTATAAGTTACCTATTTGTTTAGTTCATAAAAACTTAATTCGAAAGCAATTGCAATAATTGACTTAATTAGTGAAATCCCGATTATTTGAAACTAAATGTAAGGTTTTAATTGATTGAAATTAGTAGATTTGGGAAATAGATTCAAAATTTTATCAATTGGTAGAATAATACGTAATAAATTGTAGATGATAGGATTAATGCTAGAGAGTAATTATAATAGTTGTCGTTTGATAATAAAGTAAGAATGGGAACCATGATTATTAATTTAAATGTAATAAAGTGGATTAATTGGAATTACATGAAAAGATTATTAATTTAAATGTAATAAAGTGGATTAATGGGGAAATACTAATGTGCCAAGATATAGCCTATGCTAATTAAATTTAATAAATAAGGAATTGAATGAAAGGCCAATTGATGAAACTAAATGGGAATTTTGATTTGTAAGCTGTTAACGCTAAAATGTGAACGCTAACACCCCGGTGTGTGAAGTGTAGTTGTGAAAGCACCACCCGATAGATCGGGAAAGAATTACAAGCAAGTAATAGCAGAAAAGCAGTAAACAACAACGATTTTATAGTGGTTCGGCTTAAGGGTATAGCCTACGTCCACTCTAAGTACTTTTATTAATAATCCCGTTACAAACTGATACAATTCTTCTCAAGTACAATACACTTCAAGTTACAAGTGATTTGGAACAAATCTTAAGCTTCAATGTCGATTAAAGTTCTTAGATTCATGTTGAAGATGTGTGGTTTCTTCGTGAATTTCTTTGAGGTATTCCTCTAATCTTGGAAGCTCTAAGTGTTGATGAAGTTCTCAATGCAGCAAGGTAACGGTGTGTGAAGAGAATGTGCCAAAAGTCCTTTGAATGTTGGAGGTGGTTGCCTATTTATAGAGAGTTCTGGTCTGAAATTTTTGCCAAGTCCTAAGTCGTGGCCGATCTAAGTTAAGTCGTAGCCGACTTAACATGAGTCGTGGCCGGTCCATCTGGCCCCCTTCTGGCTTCACAGGAGTTCACTTGCACAAGTCCTAGGTCGCCTCCGAGTCAACACTACTCCTTCTTAGTAATATGGCATCGGGCTTATACTTAGTGGCTTTAGGTCGTGGACGAGTTAACTTGGTAAGTCGCAAGTCACGGTCCAACTGGTAAGTCCTGGATCGTGTACGAGTTAAAGAGGCCACTGTGCCAAGTAGCTGCATTGAACTTACCTTCCTTTGCTTAGGTCGTGACCGACTTAACATTGGTCATAGGTCGGCCGCGACTTAGGTCGGTAGCTATCTTGGGTCGGCGTTCCTTAAGTCTTAGGTTGGTATACGTGCTAGAGCATTGGGTCGGCACCTCTCTTAAGTCGGTATCCCTTTTCGGCCTTAGGTCAGCATTCCTGTTAAGGCAGTTAGGTCGGCAACCAGTTAAGTCGGCAATCTCCCTACACTGTTAAGTCGGTATCTATGTTGAGTCAGTAGCCTCATTGAAGTGTTAGGTCGGCAACCCTTTGAATCTTAGGTCGGCACCCCTTTGAATCTTAGGTCGGCACCCCTGTTGAGCCTTAGGTCGGCACCCTTGTTGAGCCTTAGGTCGGCATCTCCTTGAGTCGCAGAGTCTAAACCGAGGCGGAGTTAACATAAGCAATAAAAGCTTATTAATGTGACTAAAAGTTAGCGTAACGATCGTTGTGTGTTACCTATTTATGTAGAGTGTTAATTTACAACTGGAAATCAGTTACAATAATTATAATGTAATATTACGTTAAGATTAATTAAGGTAATATTTGTAAGTAATGTTAAGGTTATTCATATTGGACAATTTGTTGAATTATAAGTATTGGAAATAATGCTTTATCAATATACTGGAATTTGATTAGATTAATTGCAATTAAATGAAATTAAAATATCTTAATATTACGTTATTTTAAATTTAGATACAATGTGAGAATGTTTAATGTAATAGTCTTGAATCCAATGTTAAATCCATCTATTTGAAATTTATGAATGGAATAATCATTAATTTATTTAATTAAGTGGGACTATTGAAAATTAAATTTATAATTTCTGAATTTAATGAAATTGTGGTTAGTACTGAAATTGATAAATTAATGAACTCTAAATTGACATTTAAATTTAGGTAAATTAGTGTAAATGATTTAGAAATATAAAAGTGGTCAAAATTGTTAATTATAGAGTTGAAATTGAAAATTTGATTTAATTTGTTAATTTATTTTTTTAATTAATTAATGTAAAAATAACTATTTTGGCCACTTACTCGGATCGCGATGAAACCAGTTTCATCGGATCCGTAATGGTGAACTATTGTAGGATTTCAAGTTCCGTAGCGATCGGACTTGTCATTTGATCGTACGGACTCGAAATGCCTTGAAATCAATGAAATTGAAATCAATTTGAAATCAATTGATTTTAGCATAACTTCTTCATAAGATGGAATTTGGGCTTGAAACCTTTTCCATTGCGTTTAAAATATTTTTAAACATCTATTTCCATATATGGTTTGACCCAATTTCGTTCCGGAGTCAGAACGGGCTTTTTGGGCCATTTATCGTTCAACGCGTATATCCAATCGATCCGATCCATTCTATTTCATCTTTTCTATTTATACCTTGTTATAAACCCTAGCCTACCTTTATTTCTCATTTGTCTGTGCATAAAGTTCCTCTTCACCTTCTCATTTCAATGGCAGACAATTTCAAATCCAATTGCAATTCAAAAATCAAATTGAAATTTCAAACTCCTCAAAAAAATTCAAAAAAATTATATATCGAAGCTCTCGATGTATTCATCTCAGATCTGCAGTTCCTTTTTGGTTTTGAATCATCGTTTGTCCAAAAATTCAAGGCGAACCTCGGCCGTTCATACGCCACCATCTCGATCCAACGGTGGATCTACGACTTCAGGACGATCGGGTAGCGCCACTGTGGAGGGTGTGACGAGCAGGTCTTAGATCATCTTTTCGTTCATGCCAGAGTTGACCAGATTCGCCTCGATTCAGTGAAGAAGCTCGACAGCGGCCGTGTCGCGTGGCACGATCGAAGGGGCCAGATCATGGCCACAGGGTCGGCTGGAGGGAAGGGCTTCGACTATGCTCTCTGATCTGGTCGACGACGGGGATTTTGGCCGTGGCAGGCGTTTGAACCGAAGCAACATTAGGTGGCGGTTGGTTACCGCGTGCAGTTTAGGATTTCGTGTGAGCTAGGATGAGAGTGACATGGTAATTGCTGACTGGTATTAATTAATTATTATTTTATTAATTTTAATTTTAATCGTATGATGTTCTAAGGTTAATAACTTTTACATACGGAATCCATTTTACGCGAGGTTTCTTTTGTTAAGATCGTATCTGAATTCCAGAAATTTTGGCAAAGGTTTGGACGGATTTTGAGACATTTCAATTTTTGGGTTTAAATTGGATTTAAATTCAATTTAAATTCAAAAGGTGAGTGTTTTAACCCACTCGCAATTTCTAAAATTTCTTATGTTTATTAAATTAATTTTTGATGTGATTAGAAATTTGTTTATTGCTGTTTGGTATATTTTTATCATCATTCCAGTTAAATTTAGTTTATTGAATTAAATCGTTATTTAATTTATTACGGCAAATAAACTGTCAATTAAATTACTTTATTATGGTATATAAACTGCCAGTAATTACCTGTTACTTATTATATGTTCTATATATATGTTATTGTTTGAATTGGATGATGATTGTGATAAATGGTTGATGGTTGATATTGGATAAATGGATGTTATGTTATATATTGTTATAAACTATAAATTGTAATGTACTTTATTTTATTCGGGATTGCGGTTTGAAATGATATAACCGTACTTTTTATTTTAAATTACAGATTGAAATGATAAATATCCGTATCACTTGACCATAGGATAGAGAATAATATACAGACACCGTGGTCTATATATATAAATATTTTGAAAGGATTTCTATGGTTTGTAAAGAAATATATGGTTTTTGAGACATGGATTTGGATATTTTATAAATGTTCTTTTATATATGATTAATTGTTGGTTTAAGCTGTGAATAAAAAAAAATTAAAGTATAAAATAAATTTAATAATAAAGTTTGATTTTAGTCAAATATAATATGGAGAAGTATTTACATAAATTATATTTTAATATGGAGTTTATATTGATTTTTATAAATCAAAGTTGAGAAGATAATTTGAAATTGATTGAGATTTTATCTAATTTAGAATTATAGTTAATAAGAATCCTTTTGGAACTTATTGAAATTGAGATTTTAAAGGAATATGGTTTTATAACTTAATTCGAGTTTAAGGTGATTTAAGTGAAATGTATGAAATCTAAATAAATTGAGGAATATTCAGTTATTGAATTTGAAGTTTTATTTAAAGGATATTGGATTTATTAAGGAAATATTTTAAAACTAAATAATAGTAAAGAGAATTTGATGTGTGTGTGTGTGTGTGTATATGAATTATAAAATTTTGTTTTGAAATATTGAATAATTAAAGCTTTGAAATATATGGAAATTGAAATGGTTTATTTGGTATTCAAATCTGTATTTGGAATTGATTTGTGAAATTAAAGAAGCTAATCTATTATATAAAGTAATTTAATATTAAACCATTGAAGTATTGGAAGTTATGTTTCAAAGTTATGGGTTTCAAGGCATTATGATTTGAAAATGCTATGATTTTGGGAAAAGGATATATTTGAAATAAAAATGAAATTATATTGATTTTGGTTTTAATAAAAACGATATCTTATTGATCTGGTTTTTAAATGAAGATGATATCGTATTTATATGGTTTTGAAATGAATATTATATCCTGGTTTTGAAATATAATTATTTTGAAACGACCGCGGTGTTATAATAACATTTGGTTGTTGAATAGACAGGGATCAGAAGTTGTCATACTCACTGCCAACTCCGAAACCACTTTAACAACCGTGTACGCGGTGGAGATTCCAGAATGAAGTAGGATGGTAGCGACGTTCTATTAAGGTATATACGTGGACCCGACTCCCGTGAGTTGGCATAAGGTGGCTAAAATATGTGCGGTTCTCGGGACAAGGAGGTAGCCCCTCTTATCGGACACATCCCTTCGATATTATACTCCGACCTTTGGATTGACTCGGTGGCCACTTTTGTTTTTTTGATTTGGGGGTGTGGCTCGAGGTGGGCGGTAGCTGCGCGATACGCATTACCACTAGTCCGGATAGCAATTGGTATATCTACCCTGGCATTGCCTAGTTGTGCCATATCACCTACCCTAGCTCGCCTTATACGAGTTTTGTTTTCTCCCTAGCCCGTGTGGTATCCTCTAGTGGCTTCCCGATCAGGAGGGACTATGATATTGGATGGACTACTGGGACTATTATGTGTTAAGGGCTATATGGGTAACCCCTTGATGCTATGAAAAAAGTAAGTTTACTTTACTATTAGACACTATTATAATAGCAAAATATTACTACACAGTAAATAGTTTAACAGATCCTTAGGAGATGTGAATCCCGAGCATCTCTTGAGTTACTGCACTCACGTTAGACACTGGATAGGAGGTGTCAAATCCCATAAACATCTCTGACGCCGTTCCACTCATATTATTTTGTTATTGATTTAACTTACTTAAGATCTTTTAGTTCTGACTCGAGTGTTTTGTCTTTTCAATTCGCTCGGGTCAGCCTGAGCATTTCAAGATTTGAATACTTTATTTCTGGAGGATGAAGATGAAGATTTTATTACTATTATTTATTATATTATTCCACTGCATCACATTATTCCGTTGCATTGTTATTGATTATTCTCTTGTATGTGTAACTCTGATATGTATTGTATAAATATAATCAAATATTTTTGTAAAACAGCTTCATGAACTGTATATTTGATTATTATATTTTTTTTCGTTCTGCTGCAAGATTCTGTTTTGTTCTTTTTCTTTCTCTGATTTTTCTCATTTACCCCATAACAATCCACCCTTCTGCGTTGTTTAAGTCTGACGTGTGTCGTTTATCATCAATTTAAAACATACAAAAAGGCAGGACGTTACTTCTGGTATCAGAGCTATGGTTTAGCGATAAACCTTAGCTTTGTAGGGTCTGACTCTTTATTATTAGGGTAGTAATACCCTATGATGAGTCACTGAGCGTAAATATATGAGAAAGCGTATTTGTTAGTGTTATAAAAGGTTTTGATATTGTGTTAATTTGTTCCGTTTTGTATTTATAAATTTTGGTTGACGCATGGGACGCTATGACAACAATAGGGATTTCTAAACACTTAATAGGACAGACCGACACAATGTTTGTTTTTAATATAGGTGAATGAAATAAATTTGCCTATTATATTTTCTATATATAAAATAGATTTTTATAAAAGTTATATTTGGTTGTAACATATTGGTTGTTAGGTAATGAAATTTATAAATAATAGTTGAAATGAGGTTGAAGATAAAATAAATGAAGAATTGGAAATTTAGGACTTAAGTTTCGGGATTTTGAAACTTCTTTCAATTAATTTTGGGAATATAATAATAATACTGTTGGAAGTATGTTTTGATATAAATATTTCAATATAATCTGAAAGAATTGTTTTAAAGAAATTTTGGAATGAAATAAGTTTTATACTCCCCTTTCTGTCGTTGGAAAATAATTTCGGTGATGAGTGCACGCATGATCGATATTCATTTTCGAGTTTCGAAGTGGGAAGGCCACTGTAGTAGTTTTACTGCAGATTTATTTTGATAATCAAATATAAATTTTAAATTGTTTCAAATATAATTGGATATATAAAGTGTAAGTGTATATATTTATCTATTATTTTAAAATGATTTAAAAATTTAACCTGTAGCGACCCGACGTCCTACCACCAGAAAGTCGCATCACTAATTAAGAAAGAAAGGGATAGAAAAAAAAAGAAAGAGAGAGAAGAAACAGAACAACATCAGAGAACTCACAGCGGAACGAATGAAATATAATATATCACATAGAATATTACATAGTATCACATTACATCAGAGCACACAACTTATACAACACATATTAGACAGTTATAAACATCCGTCTAACTATGCAACTCAAGTACACAAGATACAGATACCATCACAAACACAGCGGAACCATAATATATCTACACGTGGAAGCCTCCTGCTCCATATCTCCCTGCTCCATATCTCCTCCGGAATTCGTCAAGCAAACATGAATCACTTGACTACTCATACATAATATGAGTACCCAAGAGTTTAATAAAACAGAAAATAAACACTCGGGTCAGACAGGGGTCTGGTGTGAGTAAACGGGCTAAAATTGCTTAAATTTAGAAAAACCTTTGAAAAGAAAAGGTATCACGTAAGACTTCCCACACATAAACACGGAATTTTTTTTACCTTACGCTAACCAAAACATTTGATAGGAAATCCAGTGATATTATAATTGTGTCTAGGGTTTTCAAGTAAATAAGAAATAGTCGAAATTGTTACATTCATTAAATTCCAGCTACTAGCCACAAACGTGGGTAATACAAACAAAACTGTAGGTTCTCGTAGGAAGAATGGGTTTCCTTAAATAGCAGGGCTACCGGGGTACCGCCCGTCACAGTACGTGGCCTAGATCACAGTACCGAGGATTACGCCCAATCCCCTGCATCACAAAGCCGGAACCATTCCTTACTGAACAGTCCCGAGTAAGATCACCCAGTGGTTGGCGCGACCAACCACCCAATAAGCCGAAATAAAGGGACATCTAAACAGGAATGACCTCACCCTGAAATGGGTGCTACGCACCTAGCCTTGCTGCACCTCCCCTGTTTTAGCCATTTTCGGGTTGACGAGGCTTGAGGCTGCGATTACCTTTATAGAACAAAATATCTTAGAATTCTCATCGTCCACCTGACGATGTTCTGAAAGCATTCGATCCATACAAGTTCGTTCCGGGTTCGAACGAAACCTAAGGCACTATCTCGTTGCACTCATTTTGGAATCACCCTCAGAGTCAAAGATCATAACCCTTGCTGTAACGTTTTAGATTTTTCGTTGCCGGAAAAACCGAATAGTTATGGGTTTAAGAAAAAGAAAGACAAAGAAAAAGAGAGAAAGAGAGAGAAGATAGAAAATAGAGGGAAAAGAAAACAGAGAATAGAAAGTAGAGAATAGAACGGAACAGAAAACAACAGAACATCAAAACAACATCAGAATCTCACAATTCGCAGCGGAACAACATATAATAGATAAATGAATAATCTTTAAACAAAGAACTATATCAGTTATTACATTACATCACATCATATCATCATTACATCAGAGTGTACAACAACAACAACAAACAGTGCAGCGGAAAAGAGATACTATATACTAATAATACGCCATGCCATCCAGCTTGCCTCCAGCAACTCCAGAATATCCAGAATATCCTGATAAACCTAACTCTTGACTGCCCGTGTGGAAATTGGTGGGCACCCAAAGTTTAGGAAGGAAAACAATAAACTCCAAGTCAGTCATGTGACTGGTGTGAGAACTCAAAACAGTTTATTTATCTTTAAAATCAAAATAGAGGAATATTTTTAAAGTCAATTCGCAATGCTTTTAAAAATGAGACTACCATAAGGCCTCCCGCACACACACACAATGCAAACGCAGAATCGGAGGAGATTTCTCCTTATGATAATCAAAGATGCTTGATACGTATTAAAAAGAACATTTGATATTATTACTAGTGCATAGTGTAGAAAAAAATTCATTTCGAAAGTAGAATATAAATCTTAGCCAACATACGACCATTATCGTATGCCTACTATAGCTAACTTTGTTCAATAGCAGGTTACCGCCACATTCCATAGCAGGTTATCAACTAAAACCGTACAAGTCTCGTATTGTTTCTTTGGATTTCCAACGAATGATCAGGCCAAGGAACTTCCCATTGCCACATGAGAATGCCTCTGGATGGACATCCCCGAGAACCAAACCGGATCTTTACCAACACAAGGCCGGGTTACCCCTAACTGAGTAACAACTGACCGAATATGCCATCCCCCGGTCCTTTGGGACCTTTCACCGAGCGCTCGTAATCAATTCACACAATCATAACAAAGTGTTTTCAACATGAGTAAGTATCTGGGCTCCATACCATGATACCACCCTTTTTCAGAAGGAAATGCACACATCCTAAAGGGCGCTACCCCTCATAACCTTGCCGCATCTTTCCTGTTTTGACCATTCACGGGGTGTGAGGCTCGACGAAGTCACGTCCACAAAAACATACTTTATACAAAAGCCATGCTTTGGGTCAACAAATGATCATAGAAATGATCACCAAGATAGACGATCAAATAAATGATCCTATCACAAATAATCAACACAATGATCATTTACAGCAACACTCAGCATGTCACATTACCAAATTGGGAATATATCGCTGATAACATTCAACTACATAACCTCTGAGCTCGTACGTCTCAGAGAAGGGTGTTAAGCTAAAAGAATAAATTCTTCGCCACCAACAGAAATATATTTGAATGAAATCGGCTTTATATCTCAATTTGTAACGTCAGACATACAATCCATACAAGTCTGTTCCGGGATCGAACAAAACCGAAGGCACTTACAAAGAAGTCCTTGCAATCCGGATATTCACAATCCTGATTGGATTTCCCATCACTTAGGGAGTCTCTATACCGTTGCAACTCAGTGCAGAGACAATCAACAGGTCATCCTATCGCTCTCGCAAATACCGGGTCTTCAACACCGATCTTCAAATGCAATTCACAACGACGTATCACATATTCGGAATGGGTTATACGACCCTATGGTCCTTTCCCGGTTAACCCGATAGTGAGCGCTTATTCAAAAATAAGTGTGGCATTCAAATTCAAAACAAATCACATCAAATACCCATTCAAAGGGAAATATTGATAGTCGGTTATTGAACTGTCAATGGATATGCACAACATCACCAGATTCCAAATAATTTTCCAAAATATCTTTACAAGATATATAATTTCACACTTCAAAAATAAATCAACATTTATTTTTTAAACAAGTTCCCCTTTCTTTTATAAATTCCATAGTGAATTTATATTTCAAAATATCTATGAATATACGATTTCAATTATTCATTTCAATTTTATCTTCAAAAAGATAAATTCTCTAATATTCACTTTATATTGGAAAAAAACATTTCCATACTTATTTATTCATAAGTAATTCACAAATTTTATTTATTTTCAACACTGGGAAAATATTCAATATACTTAAATCGAAATTAAGTATATATTTCATTCTTTAAGGAAATCATTCTCTTAAACATATTTATTTGGGCCAAAACGAATGTTGTGTAAAACATCGTTACGACCACCCAAAATCACTAGTATAGGGATTCGAATTTTTAAGATAGATATATAAATCCCAATACTATACAAAACATTTTCTTTCGGAAATCATTTACTATAACAACAGTGTTATAGTCCACCATTTCCTTTTTATTTCTCGAAAACGTCTATTTCAACAATAGATGTTGAAATCTATGGTTTCGAATCTCAACACATTTAAAACATCGTTAGATCGTTTTAATTCTATCTAAAATATCACATTCTAAACATTTTCTTTAACATATTATTCACTATTCAAAAACGTGAATATACTACGTTAACAACTTTTTTTCCATCCTCTTATACATTTTATTTTAAAGTATTATTCACAGTCAAAAATGTGGATATAACTTCATTAATAGGTTTCAACAATTTACTTATCAAAATAAGTTGTTTACGAATTTATAAAACAAAGTTTATAAATTCTTTTTTTTTCTATCCTATATTCAATTCATAACTCACTTATGTACCAAAGGTTCATATTATAAGTTAAATACTTATAATTTATTTGTTTGCAAAAATCGTTCCTTTGAACTTCATAATTATAAATCTTATAACTTATAAGATTCGATTATTCATCCAAATATATTCTTTAATAATTTCACAAAATCTATAAATCTTACTATTTATAAATTTCATTTATAACTTCACCATTTATAATTTTATGAATTCCATTCATTTACAAAAATTCATTTTCACTTCATTCAAACACTTATAAAAACTCGTTTTATAATGTCAATATTTCAATTTATAAATATCCATTTATAAATCGCTTAATATAAATCAATTTATATTATTCTTTAAAACGTCTTTAATCTCCTTTATTATTTCACCATTTTGATTCATAAAATAATTAAATTTTATAAATCCTATAGTTAAACTTTTCACAATAAATTCTAAAATCCCAATTAAACTATTTTATAAAATCATTAGCATCATATTTTCTCAAAAGTCAACCTTTAACTGTATTTCTTAAAAATCATAATTTTATACGACATTAAAAATTATAACGTTTATTTATTCAAAATAGATCAGATTTCAAACATATAGTATATTTTCAAAAATCACTTTATAAATCATTTTAAAATTCCAAAACTTGGTCCAATGATGCTACATATCAAATAGTCAATCACGACAACAACGATATCACATATCGTATATGATAATCAACGAATATCAAAATATCCATAATCAAATAAACACTGTTGAGGAATCCAGTTGGATCCCTCCAACCTGTTTCCTGCATCACAAACATTAGCACAATACCAATTCCGTTCCAGTACGGAATTATCGCGGTATATGGGATTTAAAATATTATCCGCTTAATAACGGCGCAATAGGGTCTCATCCGCTAACAAAAATGCGGGAAATCAATAACTCCAATATATACATATGCCAATATATATATTGCTATTATATATAATACCAATTTCACTGTTTATGAAATATTCGCGGTATATGTTTTTAATAAATAACATCCGCTTAATAACGGCGTATAATGTCTATTTTAACAATCAATAGATAACAATCATCATTCAAACATGCATTCAAATATTTTAAATCTAACTATTTAAAATAAAATCGAAACTGATTCGATTGAGTGAGAAGTTCTCACCTTGATTTCATTTTCGTTTTAGCGATTTTTTTCGAATAAAATTAAACGGACGTTTAATTTTACCCAAAATTCTCACTAACTCCAAACGACTCCAATCCAATTTCATCGCGTAGTGCTCGTCCATACGATTCCAACGCAACTTTTTTCGCGCGTTTTTGACCTCGTATGAAAAAGTTATGTATTTTTGAAGTTTGCTCGAATTTATGTATATAAATCACAACATATATTTTTATATTATAAACCTAGAATCACTCAGAGCCCTTGATTCCTGCATCAACCAATCCAAGCCGTGCCTAGCATCTTCCCACGCGCGTGTCTTCTTCCATCTACAGACCATCATTCACGCAACCAAACCCATTTATCAAATACTAGGGTTTCAACTTGCACCACTTATACTCGATGAAACTTCATCACGTCGCCACCGCTAGAACGCCCATTGCCAGAGCTATGTTCGGCCATAACAATGTAGAGCCCGGCTGTTCCTGTAGCACCTAGTTCGAGGCCGACCCTATGGCATTTGAACGCAAATATCCGTTGATTCGTAGCTCCAATCTCGATCTCCACCGTTGAATATAAGGATCTCAACGTGCTCTACATCTTTCTAGTTGTAAGTTTCTTGAATCGTTGAGTGGATGAAGAGATAAGAGGAGGAGAAGTTCGTGAATTTCTGGCCTTCCATACGTTGGTGGCGGCTGCAGTTTTATAATTAGGGTTTTATTTATTTTTTAATTTAGAGAGAGAGGGGTGTCTATTTATAGGAAGAAAACGAACACTATTCATCCGGAAATTCCAAACTCTGATTTACGCGCCGTAACTGACATTCCTAGGGTTTATCCCGCGTTCCGGACACAATGGAACAGGTTTCGAAAGCTAATTCGGACATCTGTGCGAGTTATGGCTATAAAGGATCGATTTAAATTAAACCGATTTAAATCGATTTCTAGGCGTTTTAATTTGTACCGGACAAACGGTAAATCCAATTGACACGAAATTTGAAACCTTACAATATATCACATTACGGATCCGATGAAACTGGTTTCGTCGAAATCCGAGACTTTTGAAAAATGGCTATTTTAACTCGCCAAATAAAAATTAAAAATAATTCGATGCGTTTCGAGCTGCCACGATCAAACGATAACTCCGATTGACACGAAAATTGAAATCCGGTAATAACTAACTATTACGGATCCAATGGAACTGGTTTCGTTCAATTCTGAGACTGTCCAAAAATTGACTATTTTCACTAGTCGATTTAATATTAAAATATTCAATTTTCACAAATTAACTCTTAATTCGATTTTATAAGTTCTAAAATATCGTTCTAACTTCAATATGATAAAATAAAATTTTACAAATCATTTTCAATCATATTTAACTAAATTTTCAATTATTTCCATAATTTAACATATTAAATTATCGATTTAATTATTCAATTAAATTCAATAATTCAAATAAAAATTTATTCAACTTATATATTCACTTATTAATACTTAAAATTAATTAAATATTCAAATTTTAATTACTAAAATTCTGGGTCGTTACACTTGCACTCTAAATCACCATCTCGACCCTCTAAGTACTACTCCGTCAAACTCGTCACGGAATCACCCCTGAGTTATACTGGCGAATAGTTCTTACACCTCGAGTCTTCACTTATCTCCACTTGGATTCACGACCTAACGTTTAATTTGGATCGATGTGGTTTTCGGATTATCCAAATATGGAAACCCGATCCCGGTCTCACCAAAACCAAACGCCATTTTAATGTCTAAGTTGTTTAAGGGTTTTAAATAATTAAACTTATATTCAGGATGATATAAACAGATAGATGAATCACATTATCCCAATAGATAACTCATAACAATCATTCATCTAACAAACCAACATATCACATAACAGAGATATCCAAATCATCCATTATCAACCAATCACCCAATATTAATCAATCAATATTAGTCATCCATAAGCAGAATTGATTAACTGAAAATCAATTGGATAACCTTAATCCTTCTTCATTAATTTATTCAAAATAAATAAGTTAATCGTCTCTTAATGATCTTCTTTAATTAATCTCGCATGATTAATCATCCTTTAATTACATTCAAGTAATTATCCTTAACCATATTCAGTAATTAACCTTTAATTACTATCATTAATTACAATAATAAATGATCCGTTATTTACTTCTATTAATTAATCAACTATAATTAATTACATTAAACCTCAATTAATTCCAATTAATTAATCACACTTAAATTAATTACTTTTATCAATCAACCTTGATTAATTTATTAATTAACTAATGATCCTTATTAATTAATAATTCCTTTAATAAATAATTAATTAACTTGTAATTAATCATCTCATTTATCATAATCAGTAATTAACAACTTGTTATTACTTATCTTAATTAATTAACATCTTAATTAATTATATTAACCCTTTGATTAATTATTCTAATTAATTAATATTAAATTACTTCATTAAGTAATTAATTATTTAATAACCTTAATTAATTACTTTAGTAATTACATTCAATTTTAATTAATTACACTTAGTAATTAATCACATTCATTAATTAATTAATCACATTTATTAATTTATTAATCACATTAATTAATTAACTAAATTAATTAATTAAATAACTCTTAATTTCTTACATAAGTAATCATCTTCTAATTACTTCATTAGATGATTACTCTCTTAATTAATTACTTAACATGTATTTTGTCCCATTATTAAATAATTCTTAATTTATTTATTTAATTAATTACTCCATAATTAATTAACATCAAATTAATTATATTAATCAATCCTTAGATTAATAACATTAAGCGATTAACCATTTAATCACTTTAATTACTCCCATGAGTAATTTTCCACTAATTACTTCCATAAGTAATTTCCATTCATAATTACATTCAATAATTAACCATTAATTACTTCATTAAGTAATTACACTTAATTAATTCATAATTAAGTGATCATTAAAAAATTAAATAAACAATTAACTAATTATTTAAAATTAATTAAATAATTATTTAACATTTTATATTTCAAAATCCTTAATTAATTAAGAAAAACCTTAATCTTAATTAAACCTTACTTATTAGCAAATCATATTTTAATCAAGTATTCTTAAGTTCATAACAAAGATAAATTAACCATATTTATCTTCATAAATAAATTATTTGAATTTAATAAATTTTAATAACTTAAAAAAAAATTATTCTATTTGGTTTACAAAATTATAACTTAAACTTTATTTGAAAATAAAACATTTAGAAATCATTTTTAAAGGTTTAAAACACTTTAATTATCTAATATAAACTTATTTATTTTCAATAAGATTTGAAACTTAGTTATTAAACATTACATAAATTTTTAAAGCTTTTGATTTAATACCTAAATTCAAAACACTCTTTTAAATTGAAATTCAAAATTTACTTAAGATAATTATCTCAAATACAAATATCTAAAAACAATTTAAATTTAAAATAGAATAAATTCAATTAGTACTTTAAAGGTTTAATTTACATTTTTATCAAAGCACAAGTTTAACTTCTATAAATTTATTTCCTTCTATAAACTTGGTTTATAATTTAATGCTTACCTTAATTATTCAAACTCAAGTTTAAATCTGTAAACTTTATGGCAAGATACGGTATTTACCCACAAAACACGACCTTAAAAACTCGAGAAAACACTCAAATTACACGAGACTGTCCCGAAGCAAAACCACGCCCCTCTACTTCGAGACCAACCCAATGCATGCACGAACCCATAGCCGAGAGATACTCGTCTTCCCCAAACCAAATAATCCAGTGCACACGGCATAAACGCATGCACGTGTCCCATCACCTCCGGCCTCCAAGTCGACGGTCACAATATCACACGCGAACATGAATTCGAACCCATATCCAAGAAATAACCCACGAATCGAAATTCGAACATTAGCTCGAAAAGACTACAGAACTACTCGACACAAAACCACCCACGGCTGACGCCACGACGCAGTTAGACCCTCGCCGTCCTCACCATCGAACACCACGACCACGAGCTTCATCCTCCCCAAAAGCGAACGACTCCGGTCCATCATTCGCAACGCAAATGCCAAGACGGTCAAGTCCAACAAAAACCAAAATAAAACCCTAGATCGATCAATTTCCAACAAATCAGCCATTGAAAAAATTTGATTGCATTTTCCCCTTCATACTCACTTCGAAAGCTAGCCTCACTCCTAATTTCAACTCAAATCAACAAGTGGGTCAACGGCAATTCATCATATTGCCGAAAACCTTCGTCACCAAATTCCCAATTGATTTTTTAATTTAAAAATTATGAATTTCATGTTAAAATTCATCATTTCTTACTATTAATCCAACTATACAACAGAAAGCAAGAATTAAGGATATAAATTTTTGACATGCAACAGAGTTTCACTGTGTTTTACTCCTTTTTAAAATTATTTGTAAATTAAAAATTACAGAAACTATTTTTAAATTTACTATCTAACATTAACATTAAATTTTCATTTAATCATCAAGTTCAAATAAGGTATAGGTTGGAAGATCTGGATTTTTGAAAACAAGAGTCACAGGTTTTTTTATCAAACAGAGAACAAAACATCAACACGTACTGTCATATGTTCACATAAATAAATTTGCAAATCCAGATAAGATTCGAACTATAGAATTTAATTCAATCCAACATCATCAGATGCACTTAAGTTAACAAGATTAATCTGCCTTTAAAAATATTTACTCACCTTTTAATTTTCAGAGCAGTTTTGAATTTCTTCTTCCAGGTTTTGAAATTCATCTGGAAAAATGTTTTGATGCTTTTGATTGCAGAAGAAACTCTACTGCATGCCTAAATTTATGTTTTTAAACTTGCAGTTGAACTTGATTCTTCATTTGAATTTACAAGTTGAAGGTTGCAGATTTAGTTTCAGGTTTTGACTTGCTTTTAGTTTTCAATTCCAGGTTTGATTTGCCATTTGGATTTTAAATTTCAGGTTAAAGAAAGATTTTCTGGTTGCCATTAGTTTGAAAGAATGAAAGAAAGGAAAAAGAAAAGAAATGAGAGGAAGGCGAAGGTTTGGAAATTTGAAAGTGAAAATAAATTTTCTTCATATGTTTAAATTTTCAAATAAATGAAAATGAAGGCCACTTGTCACAAAAACTTACATTTGTCATTCAATTTGTTTTAATTGTTTTACAAGTGTTGTTAAGATGATTAACATGTTTACACATGTTTTCTTAAGTATTTTAAATACATTTTTATTTAATTTAAAATGTTAATATAAACTTACTTATTTAATTTACTTCATTAATAAATACTTATATATGTAAATATAAATTTCCCTATAAAAGAAAATATTATAAAACTAGTTATAATACAAATAAATCTTATATATGTAATTTAAAAATCTAAAACATTTATTATATACATTTATAACCATTTTATTTTAAACACTTTAAAGAAAACAAACAAAACTTTATTTAAACTATCGTATCTAAAAATAAACAATTATCTTATAATTTGAAATCAACTGAATTAAACTTAAATTAAGTTTTAAAAAATATTAAATTTTAAAACAAAACTTGAAATTACAATATTCATACATATATAAATTATAAATTGATTAAATTAAATTTCAAAACAACATCAAATTATAACTTATACATACATATATATTACAATTTGAAAATTCAACTTTTATTTAAAACAAAAGATATTTCCTATCCACAATATATTTCCATTATATATATATTATAAATAGAAAAAAAATTTACTAGCTTTGAAAAATAATTCTTATCAATATTGCCAAATTAAAAATTTATTAACCTTTAAAAGATTAAATTTACCAATTTAAATTAAACTTGTAAAGAAAAATTATCAAACCAATTTAATTATTAATACAGATTATTAAATTTATATTGCTTAAAATTCCGGGTCGTTACAATCCTTCCCCCTTAAAAGAATTTCGTCCCCGAAATTTGAAAGTAAAGGTAATTTAATAACCCAACAAAGATTTCAATTTTAAACAGCAAAGCATTCCTATCAACCAGTTACTAACAACCATAACAACCAATCAAACAAACAAACCTAACTAATTATCCTGACACAAATCAGGATAAATCTTACTAACACTATCCAGAGTTTCCCAGATATAAATCACTAGCAGACTCGCTCTACAAAAGCTAAACTGACTACACCACTAAAATCCAGAGTTTCCCTCATCTCTAGATCCATCAATCTGAACAGAACATCAGACTATACTCAAGTCTAGCTCAACTTCCAAATCCAACTGAACTACAGATTCAACAACCAACAATGAATCATACACGCACTCCCTCAGAGATACGTGAAATATAATGAATTCTAGTTATCCATACTGGCAATTCAATCTTATCCAATTACTGCTTTCTTAACCAGAGAAATCTTAACAAAAATGAAGACTCCAACTTCGAATTCCAAACTCCCTATCAAACCTGTATAACTCAATAGACAAATCCTGGGCTGCGAATCTCCTTCCTAATCAGCTCCACCTGCGCTGTTGTTTCCACAAAAAACTAGACCAAAGCAAACCAGTTTTTGGATCCTATTCAACAGAAAAGTCTTCCAAGGTCCGTCAAAATCCAGAACACAAGCTCTACTTCCCAAGCAATAGCAAACTGAACTTGCTTCCTTCCTTGCACAGCTGCTACCTTACTTCCGCTGCACAACTTTGATTCTGAAATAGATAAGAATACTGTCGATGAACATGAATACAAACTTATCTAATATATCTGAAAAACTTTGTTCATCAAATCCATAAATTCTTAGTGACTCGTCTGACTCGGTCACACAACCTTACTACAGAAATCCAAACTCAAAAAAAAATCTAACCAATCCAAATCCAAAAAAAATTCTGATCTACTACACCGACTCTTCTCCTAGGTTAACTACCAAAATCGCTTCTGGAACCAAAATAGTATGAAACTCAACTCCAGGTGCAGACGAACTTCTGATTACTTCAATAGTCCTACTTCCACATGAAAACCCTCAGCCTCAAACAAAAGATTGCCCAAGAAAAATTCCCAAACTAATCGCAAGTCACTTTTGCGATCCAACCTAGTTTGGATTCCAAATAAATTGTCATCTCTTTACCAATTAGAACAGCCTTAAGCTTTTCCAAACAAGATTAACTCTTCAAGAAAACATTCACCAACTGCCCAGACTGCTGAAAGAAGAACTACCAAGATTTCTGAACCATCGAAGAAACGGCCACACTACTGCTTCCAAACTCTACCTTGATGATACAAAAAAGCTAAAAGACCTTCTTGTCAGCACACCGAACACTTCGAGCTGAAACTACTACCACAGCTAACCAAAGACTTCTAATCCAAAGGTTCCTCGAAAACCAAAATGATCAACAAACCACACAAAAGACCTTCGAGATGGAAGACAACCTCTCAAGAAATTCGGGCTCCAAACCAAGCGTCAACATCTCGCTCTTCTTAAGGAATGACAAATGAGACCATGCCGAAGCGAAGAAACTCATAAACCTTAGTCTCATATTCCAAAACAGACAATCTCATTGCTAAAGATCCAGATAACTTCTATACAGACGAATTTTCCCTGCAGCAGGTAAGGACTTCTCCTCTACTACTTCTAAAACTGCTCAAGAGAAAACATCTTCTGAAATATCTAAGGATACTACATCTCATCACACAGTTATCAAGATATCATCACTTACTTCTGCACTTCCGACAGATCCAAACATACACTTCAAAGATGGACTCCGAATCTTTAAAAGATTTCCTTCGGATATCAGAAAAATCCTTACTCCAAGCTAAACTCACTCGAGACGGTATTGGGTCTACAGTCTCGACAAATATTTCCAACCTCAACGTATAGACTTCTTCCATTAGTGGTAGTCGTGTTACACACAAACACCACTACTCCATCTACCTTTAAAGCTTATGTTGGAAAATCCGAACAGATAACCCAACAGATCAGGTATATATATATATATACATATATATATATATATAGTTATATAAAAATTACAAGTACGCTCTCTCAAGAAACACACACTCCAGAGCCTAGGTATTCACTCAACCTAATGCTCTAATACCACCTGTAGCGACCTGACTTCCTAACACTAGAATGTCGCATCACTAATTATGAAAGAAATGGATAGAAGAAGAAAAGAAAGAGAAAGAAGAAACAGAACAACATCAGAGAACTCACAGCGGAACGAATGAAATATAATATATCACATAGAATATTACATAGTATCATATTACATCAGAGTACACAACTCATACAACAAATATTAGACAGTTATAAACATCTGTCTAACTATACAACTCAAGTACACAAGATACAGATACCATCACAAACGCAGCGGAGCCATAATATATCTACACATGGAAGCCTCCTGCTCCATATCTCCTCCGGAATTCGTCAAGAAAACCAGAATCACTTGACTACTCATACATAATATGAGTACCCAAGAGTTTGATAAAACAGAAAATAAACACTCGGGTCAGTCAGGGGTCTGGTGTGAGTAAACAGTTAAAGTTGCTTAACTTTGGAAAAATGTTTGAAAAGAAAAGGTATTACGTAAGACTTCCCACACATAAACATGGAAAAGTTTTTACCTCATGCTAACCAAAACATTTGATAGGAAATCTAGTGATATTATAATAGTGTCTAGGGTTTTCAAGTAAATAAGAAATAGCCGAAATTGTTACATTCATTAAATTCCAACTACTAGCCACAAAGGTGGGTAATACAAACAAAACCTGGGTCTCGTAGGAAGAATGAGTTTCCTCCAATTGTAGGGCTACCGGGGTACCGCCTGTCACAGTACGTGGCCTAGATCACAGTACCGAGGATTACGCCCAATCCTCTGCATCACAAAGACAGAACCATTCCTTACTGAACAGTCCCGAGTAAGATCACCCCGTGGTTGGCGTGACCAACCACCCACTAAGCCGAAATAAAGGGACATCTAGACAGGAATGACCTCACCCTGAAATGGGTGCTACCCACCTAGCCTTGCTGCACCTCCCCTGTTTTAGCCATTCCCGGGTTGATGAGGCTTGAGTCTGCAATTACCTTTATAGAACACAATATCTTAGAATGCTCATCGTCCACCCGACGATGTTCTGAAAGCATTCAATCCATACAAGTTCGTTACGGGTTCGAACTAAACCGAAGGCACTATCTCGTTGCACTCATTTTGGAATCACCCTCAGAGTCAACGACCAAAGCCCTTGCACTCTAAATCACCATCTCGAACCTGTAAGTACTACTCCGTCAAACTCATCATTGATTCACCCCAGAGTTATGCCGATCAATAGTTTTTACACCTCGAATCTTCACTCAGCTCCACTTGGATTCACGACCTAACGTTTAATTTGGATCGATGTGGTTTTCGGATTATCCAAATATGGAAACCCTATCCCAGTCTCACCGAAACCAAACGCCATTTTAACGTCCAAGTTGTTTAAGGGTTTTAAACAATTAAACTTATATTCAGGATGATATAAACAGATAGATGAATCACATTATCCCAATAGATAACTCATAACAATCATTCATCTCACAAAGAAGCATATCACATAACAGAGATATCCAAATCATCCAGTATCAACCAATCACCCAATATCAATCAATTAATATCAATCATCCATAAGCAGAACTGATTAACTCTAAATCAATTGGATTACTTTAATCCTTCTTCATTAATATATTCAAAATAAATAAATTAATCATCTCTTAATGATCTTCTTTAATTAATCTCCCTTAATTAATCGTCCTTTAATTACATTCAAGCAATTATACTTAACCATATTCGGTAATTAACCTTTAATTACTATCATTAATTACAATAATTAATGATCATTCATTTACTTCTATTAATTAATCAACTATAATTAATTACATTAAACCTCAATTAATTACAATTAATTAATCACACTTAAATTATTTACTTTTATTAATCAACCTTGATTAATTTATTAATTAACTAATGATCCATATTAATTAATAATTCCTTTAATAAATAATTAATTAACTTGTAATTAATCATCTCATAAATCATAATCAGTAATTAACAACTTGTAATTACTTATCTTAATTAATTAACATCTTAATTAATTATATTAACCCTTTGATTAATTATTCTAAATAATCAATCTTTAATTACTTCATTAAGTAATCAATTATTAAATAACCTTAATTAACTACTTTATTATTAATTTCAATTTTAATTAATTACACTTAATAATTAAGCACATTCATTAATTAATTAATCACATTTATTAATTTATTAATCACATTAACTAATTAACAAAATTAATTAAGTAATTAACTCTAAGTTACTTACATAAGTAATTATCTTCTAATTACCTCATTAGATGATTACTCTCTTAATTAATTACTTAACAAGTAATTAATCCCATTATTAAATAATTCTTAATTCACTTATTTAATTAATTACTCCATAATTAATTAACTTCAAATTAATTATATTAATCAATCCTTAGATTAATAACATTAAGTGATTAACCATTTAATCACTTTAATTACTCCTATGAGTAATTTTCCACTAATTGCTTCCATAAGTAATTTCCATTCTTAATTACAATCAATAATTAACCATTAATTACTTCATTAAGTAATTGCACTTAATTAATTCATAATTAAGTGATTATTAAAAAATTAAATAAACAATCAACCAATTATTTAAAATTAATTGAATAATTAATTAACATCTTATATTTCAAAATCCTTAATTAATTAAGATAAACCTTAATCTGAATTAAACTTTACTTATTAAAAATCATATTTTAATTAAGTATTCTTAAGTTCATAACAATGATAAATTAACCATATTTATCTTCATAAATAAATTAACTGAATTTAATCAAATTTTAATAGCTTAAACAAATTATTCTATTTGGTTTACAAAATTATAACTTAAACTTTATTTGAAAATAAAACATTTAGAAATCATTTTTAAAGGTTTAAAACACTTTAATTATCTAATATAAACTTATTTATTTTCAATAAGATTTGAAACTTAGTTATTAAACATTACTTAAAATTTATTTTAAAGCTTTTGATTTAATACCCAAATTCAAAACACTCTTTTAAATTGAAATTCAAAATTTACTTAAGATAATTATCTCAAATACAAATATCGAAAAACAATTTAAATTTAAAATAGAATAAATTCAATTAGTACTTTAAAGGTTTGATTTACATTTTCATCAAAGCACAAGTTTAACCTTTATAAATTTATTTCCTTCTATAAACTTGGTTTATAATTTAATGCTTACCTTAATTATTCGAACTCAATTTTAAATCTGTAAACTTTATAACATGATACGATATTTACCCAGAAAACAGGACCTTAAACACTCATGAAAACACTCAAATCACACGAGACTGCCCCGAAGCTAACCCACGCCCCTCTACTTCGAGACCAACCCGATGCATGCACGAACCCATACCCGAGAGAAACTCGTCTTTCCCAACCAAATAATCCAGTGCACACGGCATAAACGCATGCACGTGCCCCATCACCTCCGGCCTCCAGCGTTCATCGCGACCATCGTCGACGGTCACAATATCACACGCGAACATGAATTCGAACCTAGATCCAAGAAATAAC
Source organism: Allium cepa (assembly GCA_030765085.1). NCBI lineage: Eukaryota > Viridiplantae > Streptophyta > Magnoliopsida > Asparagales > Amaryllidaceae > Allium > Allium cepa. The sequence continues at coordinate 60,296,814 of CM060930.1, forward strand.
CCACGAATCGAAATTCGAACATTAGCTCGAATAGACTGCAGAACTACTCGACACAAAACCACCCACGGCCTACGCCACGACGCCGTTCGACCCTCGTCGTCCTCGCCATCGAACACTACGACCATGAGCTTCATCCTCCCCAAAAGCGAACGACTCCGGTCCATCATTCGCGGCGCAAATGCCAAGACAGTCAAGTCGAACAAAAACCAAAATAAAACCTTAGATCGACCAATTTACAACAAATTAGCCATTGGAAAATTTTGATTGCATTTTTCCCTTCATCCTCACTTCGAAAGCTAGCGTCGCTCCTAATTTCAACTCAAATCAACAAGTGGGTCAACGGCAATTCATCATATTGCCGAAAACCTTCATCACCAAATTCCCAATTGATTTTCAATTTAAAAATTATGAATTTCATGTTAAAATTCATCATATCTTTCTATTAATCCAACTATACAACAGAAAGCAAGAATTAAGGATATAAATTTTTGATATGCAATAGAGTTTCACTGTGTTTTACCCCTTTTTAAAATTATTTGTAAATTAAAAATTACAGAACTATTTTTAAATTTACTATCTAACATTAACATGAAATTTTCATTTAATCATCAAGTTCAAATAAGGTATAGGTTGGAAGATCTGGATTTTTGAAAACAGGAGTCATAGGTTTTTTTGTCAAACAGAGAACAAAACATCAACATGTACTGTCATATGTTCACATACATAAATTTGCAAATCCAGATAAGATTCGAACTATAGAATTTAATTCAATCCAACATCATCAGATGCACTTAAGTTAACAAGATTATTCTGTCTTTAAAAATATTTACTCACCTTTTAATTCTCAGAGCAGTTTTGAATTTCTTCTTCCAGGTTTTGAAATTCATCTGGAAAAATGTTTTGATGCTTTTGATTGCTGAAGAAACTCTACTGCATGCCTCAATTTATGTTTTTAAACTTGCAGTTGAACTTGATTCTTCATTTGAATTTACAGGTTGAAGGTTGCAGATTTAGTTTCAGGTTTTGACCTGCTTTTAATTTTCAATTCCAGGTTTAATTTGCCCTTTGGATTTTAAATTTTAGGCTGAAGAAAGATTTTCTGGTTGCCATTAATTTGAAAGAATGAAAGAAACGAAAAGGAAAAGAAATGAGAAGAAGGTGAAGGTTTGGAAATTTGAAAGAGAAAATAAATTTTCTTCATATGTTTAAATTTTCAAATAAATGAAAATGAAAGCCACTTGTCACAAGAACTTACATTAGTCATTCAATTTGTTTTAATTGTTTTACAAGTGTTGTTAAGATGATTAACATGTTTACACATATTTTCTTAAGTATTTTAAATAAATTTTTAATTAATTTATAATGTTAATATAAACTTACTTATTTAATCTATTTCATTAATAAATACTTATATAAGTAAATATAAATTTCCCTTTAAAAGAAAATATTATAAAACTAGTTATAATACAAATAAATCTTATATATGTAATTTAAAAAATTCTAAAACATTTATTATATACATTTATAACCATTTTATTTTAAACACTTTAAAGAAGCAAACAAAACTTTATTTAAACTATCATATCTAAAAATAAACAATTATCTTATAATTTGAAATCAATTGAATTAAAATTAAATTAACTTTTAAAAAAATATTAAATTTTAAAACAAAACTTGAAATTACAATATTCATACATATATAAATTATAAATTTATTAAATTAAATTTCAAAACGACATCAAATTATAACTTATACATACACATATATTATAATTTGAAGATTCATCTTTTATTTAAAACAAAAGACATTTCCTATCCACAATATATATCATTTATATATATATATATATATATATATATATGTTATAAATAGAATAAAATTTTATTAGCTTTGAAAAATAATACTTATCAATATTGCCAAATTAAAAATTTATTAACCTTTAAAAGATTAAATTTTACCAATTTAAATTAAAATTATAAAGAAAAGTTATCAAACCAATTTAATTATTAATATAGATTATTAAATTTATATTGCCTAAAATTCCAGGTCATTACATAACCCGGTGTTTAAATCTTAAGTTTCCAATGATTAATAGTTTCAATTATTGTAGTGAAATGGAATCTAACTAATTAATAATTGAAACCTCTAATTAAAATAAGAGATTAAATGCTAAGTTATAAATGAAATAACAAGGAAGTTGAAATTTATAATCAATAAAAGCAAAGGATATAATTATTGAACCTCTAAATAATTAAAAGAAATGAGATAAATTTGTATGATTTCCAATTGCATTCTTAAAAGCATATATATATATAACTTACCCAAAAATAAAAGTTAAATGTCAATAAGAAAATGTAATAGATATTATACAAGTAATAAAATTTAGGTAATGAAAGTAATTAATGAAATTCTTTAATAAATAAGAATTTGGTGTTGTAGTTGTTATAAACTTAAGTATAATTGAAATACTACTAATTAAATATAATAGAAGGCAGGTATTGTAAGTAAGAAATCTTAAACTTAAGTAAATAAGTTGAAGTTATTTCTAAATAAAATTGTAATAAATAAATGAAATTAAAAGGATAAACCATTATATGAATGAAAAAGAGAAATCAAAGAACAAAGGTTGTGAAATGAAATTAATAAGGATGAACTTAATTTATTGTTTGGATTTGTTGTTTGTTTTGGTTTATGGTTGTTTAGGTAAGGATGCTTTGAATTTTCATAGATGTATGAATAATCTATCCAGTTTATCTAAGACTATTGAGTAAGTGGAATACTTCATAGTTATTCGTCATTCTATGTGATATAAAGTGTCTTAACCTGAACAAACCAATTGTTTATCTTGCTTGAATGGTTGATTTGTGTTTGATGTGTATGATGTTTGTTGCAATTGATTGTTGTTGTATTGAATTGTTTGTTAATGGATTAAACAACTAAAATATTTCATTTTATATAATTATTATTAACTCTTTTTGGATTATATAAGTGAAATACAAGTTATGGAAGCAATTGCTACTACTTTTGCTTTCATAATTAAGCTTTGATTGCCCGACAAATAGGTACGTTTTTGGATTACGGTTTATAGCGCTATTATATTGTTTTTCCTGTGTTGGGATATATTATTTTGAAAATGATACATGATATCTTATTATATTTGATATTATATTTTCTCTCGAACCTCTCCGTACAAAGGAGACTCTACCGAAATTTTCCGTTAATTTTGGACTTAGAAAATTTTGAAAAAGATTTTCAAAAACTTTATTTACATGAATATAAAAGGATTTAAGAGTTATAAATTGATATATTGTATCGACCTGTAAAATTCGGTAATTCAATTTCTTAATTTAAGATGATTATGGTCACTTAATGTTGGAGGAAATAAAAAATTTAGTGAATTATTAATGTAAATAATAACTTAGATAAGATTGGTAAGTTAATTGTTAATAACTTGGATGTAATTCCAATAAGTGAAACAATGTAAATGTTAATTATATTCTTATTGTAATAAAAGAATGTTACCAAGATGAAATGATTAATTTGATTTAAAATCTTAATTAATGTATGCATTAAGTTATAATGGGACATAAGGGTTTATACCTGGATATAAATTGAATATGTGAAATTAGAGGTAAGTATTGAATTGATTAACATACTAAAACATGGTTAAAAGTAATTGGATGTAAATTAAGGAAATACGTTATTGCAAGTTAATAATTAACGAACGCGAATGAACATTCCAATTTAATATAATAATTCAAATGTTATGACTTAGTTTTAAATGGAATATAGTATAAACAAATGAAATCAGTGTACTAATCTGTAGAATAATATATTGATTTATTTGTAACTAAATGTAAATTAATGCAGTAAAGTATTAGAAATGTATATTGTTTTCATAAGATAGTATAAAGGAACGTAAACTTGTGATCTATGTATGAAATAATAACCAAAATAAGGGAAATAATGTTAATGTAAGTAAAGTTGTAACAAATTGGATATAGGGAAATAAATGTAAGCATTTAATAAATTAATGAATTTGAATTTCAATAAATGATAATTGAATAAAAGTCAATGTTCTATAAGTGATCATATTATTTGCTTGAAAGTAATAAACTTAAAGTTAATTAAAATTTAATGGTTACAATTGTATAAGTTACCTATTTGTTTAGTTCATAAAAATTTAATTCGAAAGCAATTGCAGTAATTGACTCAATTAGTGGTGATTGAATGAATTCAAAGTATATAAACCAATGAAGTAATACGTAATAAATTGAAAATTTATACCATCAACGTAGATAACTAATTATAATGTTTGTTGTTGATAATAAATGTTACTTTAATGGTAATGAAAAAAACAACGGAAGTGTGAATGCATAAATTTCATAGAAACTAAGGTATGTATAAGTAATAAATTGGTATAAGAATGGAATATAGGTAAATTCATTAACTAGCTTTAACCCTTAATTAATGTGTACAATTGTTGGAAGTACACATTTAGAAATGTAATATTTATTCTAATTTAGATGTAAATAGGCGTATATTAATGCAAAAAGAAATAAATGTCATTTAAAGGTAATTTAATATTTTCTTAATGTAAATTGAGACAATATTTGAAATTAACGTTAATTCCATTCATAATATAACAATTATTAAAATTACCTAATTAATTGGTAAACGAATTTATTATAAATGAAATTTAATTCATTACGCTAATTGAAATGAAGATGAAATTTGAATATATTTATGGAATAAAATGTGAGATAAATATTAACTCTGTTATAGAGTTATAATAGACTCAATTAAAAGGTTGGAATTGAAGCTAACCAGTTTAATTTGAAACTTATTAAAATAAATTGGATTCAATTTATAATAAAGGGATTATTTTAAGTAATTTAAATAAGTACTATAATTGATGAATTAATATACTTCAAATCGATATGGGAATTGGTTTTAAAGAATTATAAATCACTAAAGTAATACAAGATGATAAAATTTATGAATTAGAGAATTTGAATTTTAATAATGATTTAATTTATTTAATATTAATTTATTTAATTAATCCAAAAATAGCCATTTTGGCCACTGACTTGGATTTCGATGAAACCAATTTTATCAGATCCGTAACGGTGAATTTTTGAAGGGTTTCAAGTTTCGTAACGATCGGACTTGTCTTTTGATCGTATGGACTCGAAACGCCTTGAAATCATTGAAATTGAAATCAATTGAAATCAATTTGAGATAATTTAATTTTAGCATAACTTCTTCATACGATGGAACTTGGACTTGAAACATTTTCCATCGCGTTTAAAATATTTTAGAACATCTATTTTGATATATGGGTTGACCCAATTTCGTTACGGAAGCAAAACGGGCTTTTTGGGCCATAGATCGTTCAGCACGTTTATTTATCGGGTCCATCTATTCTATTTCAACGTTGTCTATAAATACTCTTTTATAAATCCTAGCAACCTATATTTCTCATTTCTATACGTATGAAAACTTTTGTGCTCCTCTTCCTCAATGGCTGTAAACCCTAATTTATCCAATTCGAGTTTCAATTCAAAAATCAACTTCAAAAATTCAAACTCCTCAGAAAAATTCAGAAAAATTATATATCAAAGCTCTCGAAGAGCGCATCTCAATTCTATGATACTTTTTCCTATTCGATGCATCGTTTATCCAGAAACTCAAGTTGAACCTCGACCGTTCATAGACATTTGCTCGATCAACGGTAGATCTGCGTTGATAGCTCGATCCGATGGTGCGGCAGCGTAGAGGGGGCTTGGGGAAGCTCACCCATGCGGTTAGTTTGGTGTCAGGGGGTCGAAATTCACCGTAATACGTTGGGCGTGGCGGCGGCGGCGCTGTCGCTTGGGGAGACTTCGAGTGGCCGCGTTGGGGCTGGTGAGGTCAGCCGTTGAAGGGGGAGTGCCCGGTGATGTTGGATTGTGGCGCGACGTTGAAGATAGACGGAAATTTTTTGGAAATATGGTGGCGGCCGGCTAGGTTTTGCTATTGACCGATAGGGCTTCAAATGAGAACGATCTCGTGTATGGTGTGACGTGGAAGTGGGGTAGGTGAATTGTTAACTCCGCTCTATCAGCTACTCAGCGACTTAAAAGTGGTACCGACCTAATGACTTAAAAGTGTATCCGACCTAACGACATAAAAGTGGTACGACCCAATGACTTAAGATGTGGGACGACCTAACTGTTTAACGACCTAACTATTTAACGACCTAACTTCTGAAGTGGAGAAGCGACTTAAGAAGGTTAGCGACTTAACAACTTATGCAACTCAGCGACTCAACGAGTTAATGAATCAACAGTGGGTTAGTGACTTAGCACTCAAACGACTTAACGGGATAAAAGTACAGCGACTTAGCGACCTAAGGAATGGGACGATCCACGACCTAACGAGTTAAGTGATAGTATGGTTTAACGACTTAGCTTAAGTCGCTAGATTGGTTGTCTCGGCATTGTGAAGTTACTGGCTACTCCCTTAGGTCACCGCCGACTTGCATTAGGTCGTTCACGATCTAGTACTTGGTCAATAAATGATGCCGCTCCCTCTTAAGTCGCGATGCCCTATCCACTAGTGCAGAGAAAAGTGGAAGGACCGGTTAAGTCGCAGCTCGCTTCCCCTTGACTCGCCAGCGACTTACGACCTATCTTAGGTCGTGCGCAGCCTATACCTTACCCAGAAAATCTCCTATAAATACGACATGTGCTCCAACATTAAAGGGACTTTTTTTCCGATCATTTTCTTAAAAGCACTGAGACTCTGCCATCTTCAAACCGAGCCTTACTCCAACATTAGAAACTCACAAGAAGCTTCAGTCAACTTCAAGCAGGGATTGATCATATTCAACCATGAATTCGGAGAATTCTCTTGCATCGAAGTTTTTCTAGCTACTTGTCTTTTGAAGTGAATTGTAATGGAAGGAAATTGTAAAGGATTGTAATCATATAAGCAATAAAGAAGGATTAAAGTGGACGTAGGCTTGATTATAAGTCGAACCACTATAAACTATGTGTCTCTTACTGTTTTTCAGTGTACTACTGCTTTTTCTGTTTCCCGTGTTAACGGGTAGTGCTTTCATTCAATCTCTATTTGCATCGGGGTGTTAGAGTCTAACTTTTTGCGTTAACATTTTTGGTGCTTTCACTGAGAACCCAACTCAGGATATTATTATAATAGCTTCACAGAAATTTGTAGAAAGGATCTCTCTAAAAACCAGGAGTTTATCAGAAATAATGGCCCGCGGAAGAAAACGCAAGTCTGTTGTTAACGCTAAAATTTGAACGTTAACACCCCGGTGTATGAAGTGAGGTCGTGAAAGCACCACCCGATAACTCGGGAAGAGATTATAAGCGGATAATAGCGGAAAAGCAGTAAAGAACAACAATTTTATAGTGGTTCGGCTTAAGGGTATAGCCTACGTCCACTTTAAGTACTTTTATTGATGATCTCGTTACAAGCTGATACAATTCTTTTCAAGTACAATACACTTTGAATTACAAGTCGCTTAGAACAAATAGCCTAAACTTCAATGGAGATTAGAGTCTTCAAATCCATGTTGGATGTGTTTGATCTTTTCTCGAAGTTGTTTGTAGCGTTCTTCGTGTCTTGAGAGCTTCAAGTGTTGGATTGGTTTGGAATGCAGCAGAGTAACGGCGCTTGAAGAGAATGAGCCAAAAGTCCCCTGAATGTTGGAAGTGGCTATGTATTTATAGGCAAATTTCTGGGCTGGAATTGCTTAAGTCATGAGTCGTGACCGACTCAGGATGAGTCGTAAGTCGTGACCGACTTAAATATCACGAGTCAGCAGGCAGCAACATAAGGGAAGCGGCATTGAGTTTTCTCCTTGTTGCTTAGGTCGTCAGCGACTTATAATAGGTCATTAGACATCTTAAGTCACTTAAGTCGTTTGAAAACTTAGGTCAGTCTGCCACATGAGTTGTTAACTCCATGAGTCGTTAACCTGTTGAGTCGGCCGTTACTTTTAAGTCGTTAAGGCTATAACCCGGTGAGTCGCTGTCCCTCCTGAGTCGTTGAGTCGTAAACCTTCAAGGCCGTTGAGTCGGTAACTCCTTAAGGACGTTGAGTCGGACTATTCTCTTAAGCTGCTAAGGTTACTAAGTCGTTTGCCTGTTGAGTCGTAACTAGATGGGTCGTTGATTCGGTTCATATGTTAGGTCGGTAATCAGTTGAGTCGGTGTTAACTCCCTTGAGCCGTAACCCTTTAAGTCGCTTTGAGCTTTAGGTCATTAACTTAGTGAGTCGGTGACCCGATGAGTCGTGAGGCTTCCTGAGTCGTAGATCCTTCCTGAGTCGTTAAACACCTTAAGTCGTGGCTCACCCCAGGCCTTAACTCGTTGATTTCTTTGACTCGTGAGCTGGAACGGGGTTAACATTTGCCCCTCGAAGCGCACGCTTAAGTCGTAAGTCGTGTGCTTCGACTTATCATAACTCGGGCGAGCCGATTCAAGTTCCAGCTCTTCCACGTATAAAGCGCTCGACTCGTTCCTCCTATCTCCCACTTTTTATTTCTTATCCTTTGAACCGTGTCTGCCATTAACGCATCTTCGAGCTCCCAAAGGCGATTCCAACCTGATTTTTCTTCGATCATCTTTAGCATCACACTGTGTAAGAGATTTTGCATCTTTTTTCAATTGCTGATGATTGCCGATCTCCACCTCTGTTTTTCCCCTTGATCATTGCGAATATTATTCTATCGGACTTTGATGGATTAGAGGCAGGCGGTTTGATCTGACTTGTAACGATTCGAGATTTGAGGTGACCTAGTGGTGTGATGGAACTGGGGTTAACCATTGCGAGGTTATTGGGTTATCGGGTTATGGATTAGATGGTTAATGGGTCAGATTGAATCGAACATTGCCGTAGGCATGACTCGGCTATTTTTGTATGATCCAGCGACCTTTGCGATTTAACCATGATACGACTCAACATGCTCCATGACCTAAGCCTTGAGTCGTGGCCGAGATAGAACCCTTGAGTCGTGGCCGAGATAAAACCCTTGAGTCGTGGCCGAGATAAGACTTGGAGATTTTCTTATTATTTTGAACCAGAGCTTCTTTAACATACTCCACGACCTAAACCTTGAGTCGTGGCCGAGATAAGACTTGGAGATAATCTCCTTATTTCTACGACTCATGACTTAGGGCACTGCCGACTCAGAATTTTTGAACCGCTGACGAGTTATGACTTGCGCGAATTCTGTTTGAACTTTGGATCATTGCATTAATTTTGAACTGTTGAATTTTATTGCATTCATTCACAGGTTATTTTGACTTGCAGGCTAACAACCTGTTCAATACAACATTCACAGAAAACTGGGACGAATATACTGTCATTGATTGCCCATATCAAATGACAGATTAGTTAATAACAGATAATTAACTTAAACAAATCGTGTGAACGAAGTGCTATCGATTTCAAGTAGAATATTAAAGCAACACTGAAACAATCAATTGAAACTGACCAGCCTGCACTAATATTATGCTTGAACTCTAAATTAACAAGTTCTGAAATTACCATAGTCGATCAATCGTCAACCAGTTTAATTCCAGTTATATTTACTTGTTATTTTCATTAGTTCTGCACAACACTTCACACTTTTAGGAAACGTGCACCTTCGCATTTGAACACCCAGTTGCTTGTGTAGAATGACATCTCAACAAGAAGAACCGATGGGCCGGGCTGAGGATGTCTTCCCAGTAGCCAACTTGTTGGATAATCCTCCGGAGAGAACTCCCACCACTCTGAATCAGCGGGTGTTTAATCAATTGCTCACCCAATTTGGCATTGCCGAAGCTGATGCCTTACTGCCAGGGCCAAATGATACTGCAGATAGGCCCCCTTCTGGCTTTATTGCTGTCAACCGCCAAATGTGCTTGAGCGGTGCCATACCACCTTTCAATGACTTCCTTCAGCAGTTCTTGCTTCGATTATCTATCTCTCCATTCCAATTGCACCCCAATGGTCATGCCATTCTGATGGGGTTATGTGTACTATTTAATAGAGTTCTGGGCCGATTACCGAGCTTCGAGGAAGTCTGCTACTTTTGCTCATTCATAAAAATTAAAGATCACCCCTCTATCGTAGTTATAAGGAGTGCTCGAAACCGCAAGCTCATCACCGATCTTCCTGAAAGTGTTCATGGATTTCTAAACCAGTATTTCTTTGTTCGTTGCCCTCCGGGGTTTTATGCCATCTGGAGAGTAGGAAGTAAGATTTTCCTGTTTTTATTTCACCATTCTTGGGCTTTTCGTAATCTTAGTTGCTAAATGCTTACTTGGCTTCTTTATTTTTTCCTGTTTTAGCGCTTCCTCCTCCCTCTAGAGATCCATGCTATAAACAAACTTTCGAGAGATTGAACGCCGTGACGGCAGAAGAGAGGAGTATCAAGTTTTTATTAAATGATGAATTTCTACACCAATACGGGCTTCTTCATTCTTCTCGCTTTACTCAACTTCGTGAAGCTCCAACTGAAATTCCCGATTCTCCGGCGGAAACTCCTGATGCCCCGGTCTCTATTAAAGAGCACATGCAGGGAGGAACCTCTATGGAAACTCCACTAGTGAGATGTTCAATTCCGAAGGACGTTGCGGGGCCGTCTGATAAGTCTGCACTTGCCCCTGTTATCGAAGAGGAAGAAACTCCATGATCTTCCGGAAGATCTGCCGACGAAGGAGTTGAAAAAGCCAGTCCCAAAAAACATGATGGCGATGATGTTTTCGAGGGGTTGAGCGATTTAATCGTGACTTCTCAAGAACTTTTCAAAGATGATGTTTCCAAAACTGTCTCTTCTGTAATTGAGGCGACATCTTCTCTACAACAAATGTCAACTCCTCCTACTCAAGTTATCACTACATCTATTCCACAGAGTGGTCTGTAACTTGATGCGTGTAGTTTACACGTCACACAACACTTAGGATTTTTCATCACTTCTACGCGTTTATCTTCTTGTACTTTAAAGATTTCTAAAGCTTATTATTTTTATTCCAGATTCTCCAATGGGGCGTAGCGGCTTGTACTATGATGATTTCCAACGCTACGGGAGGCGTAGCCAGTATGATTATAGGCGTTACCTCCCTTCTTACAGAGAATCCGATGAAGAGAGGGCCACTAGGAAAGCAGACGAGAGACGAGCATATGAAGAACGTCACCGAAGGGAACAAGAAAGACATGACCCTCCTCACAGAGATGATGATACTCAAAAGAGAAAAGCTCACGATGAGAGAGGTAAAGGTCACATGGACGATTCTTCTAGCAAGCGGGCTAGACTTACCGAAGAAACAATGCCGACCGTTTCTGAACATGCTCCTGCTCAATCTCCTGTCTCCGTTCGTTCCGACATTCAAACAATCATCAATCGTCCCGCATACCAAGTCGGGCAAGGTCCTCCCACTCTTCAAAGTCGATTCCCTCAGTGGTGCCTGAGAGGGGTCCGATTTGATCTCGACTTGGTTCCTCTCGACAAATCGGCTATGCTGCGAAACCTTGATACTGTCAGGACCGATATCGAAAGAATGTCGAACTGGCAAAAACTTGTCGACGAGCTTCAGAGGGTTAACCGAGCCAATCTCGAGGCCATGCTCACAATGGAGAATGATAAGGCTGAGTGGCAGAAGACTCTCGAACAGCATGATGCCGAAATGAGAAGTATTGCTTCCTATAATGAAAAACTGGAAGCGGAAGTAGAAAAGCTTAAAGAAGAATTAGCTACTTCATCTACTTTCCATTCTCAAAAGGAGAGCATGCTTCAGCAACAAGTACGAGGTGCGCATGCCAGTCAAAGGGCAGTCGAAGATAAGCTTGCATACAAAGAGAAGGTCATAGAAGAATATCGCGCTGAAGCTTCACAGCTGCGAGAACAGACTGGCTCTCAAAGCTTGGAGATAGAGTTGTTAAAAACTCGACTTGCTATGGCCGAAAAGGAGCGTGACGATGCTGTTGCTGGTAAACTCGCGGCCGAAGAGGCCCATCAAGCAACCAAAGCTGATATTAGCTCCACATTATTTGATTTCTATCTGCATAGCATTTTGGGGCGTGGCAGCCTTGCCTTTCTAGGCCCTAAATACGAAATTACATTAGCTGAAGTCTGGGAGGCAGCACTTGATATGCTAGGTGGTAAAGGTGCTGGCTATGCTGAGACAGCTCTTGAAGAGCATTATCTCGATGATGATGCCCACGCCGCTCTTGCCAAGGGAAAAGAGCAACTCGCCAAGGTACGGGCCGGAATGGCGGAAGGGGAACGTTCTGAGAAAGAAATACCGCCTACCTCTTCTGAACGCCCTTTAGTTTCTCCTGAAGTGGACATTACAGGCTCTAGTTCTCATTCGCCGCTTCCTATAAGAACCGGGGTAATCACCCCTACTGATGATGAGGCTTTGGAGGATATCAGGGCTCAGAATTATGAGATTGAACTTACGAAGCAAACATCTTCAGGTAATTTTGATATTGGTCCGATTTAGGTGGACCGCTTGCTTACTCCTCAAAAGTTTGATGAGCTTCTCGATTACTTCTTGAATTTCGACGAACCCATATCTCCCTTCTTTCGGGGAGATACTAATATTTTTAATTTCTCTTCTTCTGCAGTTGAAACGCCAAGTGTTGTGCAGACTTCACTTCCTCCGGTTATCCCTCCTCCGTCTCTTCAGGTGACTCCTCCTTCTGCTTCACAACCCGGGTCACAAGAGGAACAGATTGAGGCTCTTCATGGCTTGGATGACCCTATTGCTTCGCAAGAGCAGAAGGACGAGGGACTTGAAGGAGGCGAGATCTCTCCGAAGCGGACTCCCTCTGATGACGTAGTTTTGTCCGCTCTTGTTACTCCAGGGAGTGAGTCTTCTTCGAAGAGAAGAAAGAAGCACGGAACATCGAAGAGGAGGGGGAAGAAAATCATCACTACTGAAGAGGAACCGGAAGTTGCACCGGTTGCACCTCCCTCTCCTTCTTCTCTTATGCCTATAGGTAGACCTGAAAAATTAATCATTCGGCCAGGCAAAGGGTCCAAAGGTGGCAAGAAGAAGTGAAGAGTCGGACTTCGGGCTTTTTGACTCCTTTTTTGTGTAATGGTCGGATGTTGTGCAGGCACCGGCCCCTGCTCTTTTTTTATTTTGAAACCTGTATCTGCAATTGAATAAAATGATCCTTTATTCGCACAGACTCTTGTTTGAATTTGAGAATGCATTTATTATTCATTTTTGCACAAGTTTATTTATATGATATTGCAGTGAGCTTGTGGTATTTTGTATGTAACTATACCGTGTTGCCCCCATACCATAAGCTTGCTGCAATATTTTATACTTTGAGGAGACTTGCACTCTTATTTTCTGTAGAATGACTATTTCATTCGTGAAGAAATTTTTCATAGAGTACAACTCCTTTCATATAAGTTTTTACGCTTTGTCCTTCGAAGAAATCACTTTTTCCTTTCGCGTATGTACACATTTTGCCAAGTGAATTCTTCTATGTGGTAAAGCGGACCTTTGAATGTACTTTAACTTTCTTCCCTCTTTCTTTTTTTTTAGAATAGGTAAATTACTCTTCCTTTGAAAGTTAAAGTATGCTTCTTGATGAGGATTTTTCTTTTAAATAGAAATTTGTACCTCTGAGGAGGGATTTTTTCACGTTTCAACACTTGGAAGTTTTATTTCAATCTTGGTGAAACGTGTACCTCCAAAGAGTTGTGCCTTTGAAGAAAGCCTTTTCACGTTTCAACACTTGGAAGTTTTATTTCGATCTCGGTGAAACGTGGGCTTCTGAAGAGGTCTTTCTTTTTAATTGTGTCCCCGGGAGGGGGTTGTACCTCTGAGGAGGGATTTTTCACGTTTCAACACTTGGAAGTTTTATTTCAATCTCGGTGAAACGTGTACCTCCAAAGAGTTGTGCCTTCGAAGAAAGCCTTTTCACGTTTCAACACTTGGAAGTTTTATTTCGATCTCGGTGAAACGTGGGCTTCCAGGAAGGTCTTTATTTTGTTTTGCATTTCAACTTTGGTGAAGTGAAATTCCGAAGAGCGGTTGTTACACTTCAACTCCTGGTGAAATGTGCCTCCGAAGAGGTCTTTATTTTGTTTGCATTTCAACTCTGGTGAAGTGAAATTCCGAAGAGCGGTCGTAACACTTCAACTCCCGGTGAAATGTGCCTCCGAAGAGGTCTTTATTTTGTTTGCATTTCAACTCTGGTGAAGTGAAATTCCGAAGAGCGGTCGTAACACTTCAACTCCTGGTGAAATGTGCCTCAGAGAGGGTTTTCATCGCCTGGAAGTTACTCTCTCATGGTTGGAGGGTCATGACTCCTCCAATCTTTTTTGTTGAGTAGAGAACTTTCTTTTTTGTGGCGTATGACCCATTAGAGGTCTTTATCCTCCAAAGAGTTGTGCCTCCGAAGAGGACTTGTGCTGCCAATGATGGCTTTGGTTGTTCCTCTGTCCACTTGCTTATGCCTTTTTCAATGATCCTCTGCTTCCTCTTTTTTTTTTTTTTAGCTTTCATTCCCTTTTCTCACAAGTAACTTGTTTAATCCAAGGAAGTGTGCTTCATTGTCAGGCAATTTCGTGAGAACGAGTATTAGCTTCTTAATTGGATGTTTGTTTGTTCAAACGATCTCAATTTATTAGCAAAGACCCGTTTCTGTCGAAATCATAGGCCGTTCAATTGAAGTACTTCCTATCTAGGATTTGAATTCGGGGCTTTTTTTTAAAATTTGGCGAGGATCACTTGGTCTTTTTATGTGCAAGTTTTGCTTCCATTGTCTGCAAAAATTTAAATCGACATTTTAGTAATACATTCTATGTACTTTTTATATCGAAAATAAAGCAAACATGTAATAATAATAAGGAACACAAGATTTATAGTGGTTCGGCCAGGAAATTGGGCCTACATCCACTTTATATTCTTTCATTATCTACTTGCATCAGTTTTACAATTGCCTTCAATTACAAGAATCATACATTCATAATTCTTTTTACAATATTTCAACAAAATTTTCAAGTATAGTATGGACGCAAATGGTTTCTGTTCCATGCCCTTGGAATTTGATCTCCTTCAACAGTGGTGAGTTTGAATGTGCCGTCAAGAAGCTTCTGACCTATGACATATGGTCCTTCCCAATTTGGCCCAAACACACCTGTCGCTGTCATAATTCTCTTCAGGACTAGGTCTCTAATCTCAAAGCTGCGTTGGCGAACTTTGGAATTGAAATGTCTGGCTATTCTTTGCTGATGAGCTGCAATTCTGAGATTAGCCTCATCTCTTTTTTCATCAAGGAGATCTAGTGCTTCAAGCTGTAGCTTTTCGTTTTCTGCTTGATTGAAATGGATTCTTCTGTGTGAAGGGACCTCTATTTCTAACGGAATCATTGCCTCTGACCCGTATGCTAATGAAAACGGGGTGTGCCCAGTCGCAGTTTTGTGAGTGGTTCTGTATGCCCATAGTGCCAGTGGTAGCTTATCGACCCAACCACCTTTTGCTCTTTCAAGTTGCTTCTTGATGGTTGACTTAATAATTTTGTTCACGGCTTCCACTTGCCCGTTTGCCTGCGGATGAGCCACTGCTGAGAAGCTTTTCCGGATTTTGAATCGCTTGCAAAAATCTTGGAATTCTTCACTTTCAAACTGAGTTCCGTTGTCTGTAATTATTTTTTTAGGCACACCGTATCTGCAAATGATGTTTTTAGTCACAAAACTTATCGTCTTTTTTGAGGTGATAGTAGCCAGTGGTTCAGCTTCTGCCCACTTAGTAAAATAATCTACAGCAACAATGGCGTATTTAATTCCAGATTTGGCAGTTGGCAACGGTCCTACAAGGTCTATTCCCCATATTGCAAACGGCCATGGACTGACCATCTGTGTGAGTTCAGTGGAAGGAGCTCTAGGAATTTTGGCGAATCTTTGACATCTGTCACATTTTCGGGAATACTCTGCTGCATCTCGATTAATTTCTGGCCAAAAATATCCATATCGGAGAATTTTCTTTGCTGGCCACCTGAATGATCACCATATTCTCCTCCGTGTACCTCTGCTAGGATTGCTTTAGACTCTTCCCTGGATACACATCGAAGAAATGGCATTGAGAATCCCCGTCTGTATAATCGGCCATCCTGGATTATGTATCGAGAGGCTTTTCTTAGTAACTTTTGTCGTTCTTTTGAGTTCCCTGGTAAGGATCCATTGAGCAGATATTCTGTTATCGGAGCCATCCATGATTCTTGCTCCAGAGACATGCTCATGATCCAATCAATGTCCATCTCATCAATGCTAGGAGTCGACAGGACCTCCACTGGAGTTAGCCCCAGAAATTGAGCTTCACCTGTGCTAGAATACTTTGCGAGAGAATCTGCTTTCGTGTTTTCCTCTCGAGGAATGTGACTTATCATGTAATGATCGAAATCACCCAGGAGTTCCCAAGCCTTTGACAAGTAGGCGGGCAGATTCCCCCCTTTTGCTTGGAATTCCTTTTTGACTTGGCATACGATAAGCTGAGAATCACTGAATATCTGTAACGCTCGGATGTTTAATTCTTTAGTAATCCTTAAACCAGCGATAAGGGCTTCGTATTCTGCTTCGTTGTTTGTTGAAGGAAATTCCAATCTTAGTGCGTAGCATAATGATCGACCTTCAGGGGTCTCAAGTACGACTCCGGCTCCAGAACAGTAGTCGTTTTTCGCACCATCGACATATAACTTCCATTGGATTGGGGAATCGTCGACTGTTTCCTCCTCACTGTTACCCTTATCTGTGAATTCTGCGATGAAATCTGCTAAAGCTTGTCCATTGATTGCTTTTCGGGGATGATAAGTGATGTCATACTGACTGAGTTCAATATTCCATTTTAGAAGACGACCCGAAGTTTCAGGGCGAAACAGGACTTGCTTTAAAGGTTGATCAGTGAGGACTTTGATAGGATGAGCTTGAAAATATTGCGTCAATTTCCTAGACGCAATTAGTAAGCAATAGGCGAGTTTTTCCAACTTAGAGTAATTCATCTCTGCCCCAGTGAGTCTTTTGCTGATATAGTAAACTGGATGTTGAATCCTTTTGTCTTCCCGTATCAGCGCTGCACTTAAAGCATGAGATGATACTGCCAAGTATATAAGAAGATCCTCGCCATCGCCAGGCCTAGAAAGTATTGGAGGCGTCTCCATATGGCGAATCAATTCATCGAAGGCTTTTTGGCATTCGGGAGTTCAATCGAAGTTTTTCTTTCCTTTCTTTAGGGCGTTAAAGAATGGGATGCATTTATCTGTGGCTTTGGAAATGAACCGACTCAAGGCGGCGACTTTTCCATTGAGACTTTGCAATTCCTTCTTTGTTCTAGGGGCATTGACTTCTTTCAATGCATTAATTTGAGCTGGACTGGCCTCAATGCCCCTAGCGCTCACGATGAAGCCTAAAAACTTGCCGGATTCCACTCCAAATGAACATTTTAAAGGATTAAGCTTCATTCCGTATCTTCGGAGAACTGCGAACATGTCTGCTAAGTGTTCTATGTGATCCACTGCTTTCTTAGACTTTACTAACATGTCACCGACGTAGACTTCCATGGTCTTGCCCAGTTGTGGTTTGAACATAGCATTAACGAGTCTTTGGTATGTCGCCCCTGCATTCTTCAACCCGAAGGGCATAACTCTGTAGCAGTAAAGACCAGTGTCGGCGACAAAGCTCGTGTCCTCCTGATCTGGCTCATGCATCATGATCTGGTTATATCCGGAGTAAGCATCCATAAAAGATAACAATTCGTGTCCCGCTGTTCCGTCTACCAATTGGTCGATTCTGGGTAATGGGAAGCAGTCTTTGGGGCAGGCCTTGTTTAGATCTGAAAAATCGATGCATACTCTCCATTTTCCGTTGGCTTTCTTAACCAGCACTGGATTTGACACCCAATTCGGATAGGTAGATTCTTTGATAAAATTATTCTCCATGAGTCGATCAACTTCTTCTTTTAATGCCGCTGACCTTTCTGGACCTTGAGTTCTCCTTTTCTGCTTCACAGGTGTAAATTTTGGATCAATATTTAGAGCATGCACTGCAACTTCTGGGGATATTCCGCACATATCGGCATGAGTCCAAGCAAAAACATCCAGATTTGCCTTTAAAAAAGATATTAAGATATTCTGAATTGACGCATGAAGTTGTGAACCCACATTCAACACTTTGTTTGGGTCCTTTGGGTAACCAGGTATTGGAATTGTCGTTTCCATCGGTACCACTCTATTTTCCCCTGCACTGACTTTTCTAGGGTCCATCTCTTTCCTTGCTCCGCTGTGCTCGCCAGTGCAGGGTCCGCCCTGTAATTGCTACAAGGCTGGTTCTTTGATGCGGACTGGGGCTGCTGCATTCTTTTCCATTTCTCTTTTTCTGGTTTCTCATAGCTCTGTTAGATAGCACTCTCGCCCAGCATTTTGATCACCTTTTATAACTCCTACTCCATTGTCTGTAGGGAATTTAATAGTGAGGCACCACGGGGCAAGAACAGCTTTGAACGCTGCCAGAGTTAGACGACCAAGGAAAGCACTGTAAGTAGAAAATTCGTCGACAATCACAAAAGTTTGCTTGCGGACCACTTTTCTCTCTCCTTCTCCAAGTTCCACAAACAAATCAATGGTCCCTACCGGCTGCTTTGGCTCCCCAGTGAAACCAGCAATTTTCTGCGATGAGGCTTGCACATCAGCCATAGGGATCTTCATTTGGTCGAATGTTTTCTTAAAGAGAATATTGCAGGATGCGCCACAATCATTGAGAACTCTTCTGACAATAGCTGGACCGATACCAGCTGAGATGACCAGAGGATCCAAAGTAGGAGCTTCAATACCTGCGGAATCCCTAGCTCTGAACACAATATCATCATCGAAAGTTCTTTGTTGCTTCAAGGGCGTAGCACCTTCCAAAACAAATACATCTTCCTCGGTCGGTACATACTTTAAAGCTCGGGTATACCTTTCCATCTCGCCCCAGCTTCTGCCTGCTGGGTGAGGTCCTCCTGTAATGACATTAATAATGGGCCTTCCAGATTCATGCCCTGCAGCGTTCTCAATCGTCCTAGGCTGTTGAGTAGGAGCCTGTTGCCCCTGACTAGATGAAGCAGGATTGTTGCTATTCTTTTTTACAAATTGCTGCAGTTTGTTTTCCCTTAGCAACTCTTCAATCAGATTTTTCAACTGGCGGCATTCGTCGGTTTCGTGACCGGGTTGATTATGGAAGCGGCAGAACTTCCCACTCTGTATAGCTTTTTTCCCGGTCCTTAGAGGAGGAGGTTTAGGAAAGTCAACAGAATCTTTAATGGCAAGGTAGATACGCTCCGGCATATCTGATAAAGGAGTATACTCTGATGGCTTGAAGGATCGGGGCTTCTTCAGATTACTCTGCTTCTTCCCATTGTTATTTTCCCTTTTTTGCCCTACAGATTCATTCTTGCGTGGAGCAACAGTGTTATCTTCAGCTTTTTCCAACACTGCCTTTACCGGTACGGGACGGCTTTCTAAGCGTATGAATTCATCTGCTTTTTTATAGAATTTTTCAAGGGAATTTGGTTCCTTCATGTTTAGCCATTTCCCAAATTCGCTCGACTTGTCAATACCCTTCATTAGATAAGTCAATATCATTCGCGGTTCAGCATTGTTCACCTCAGCTAGCGCTATATTAAAGCGGTTTAAGAAAGTTCTGATAGTTTCCCCTGGATTCTGTTCCAAACTTGACAGTGACATGATATCCTTAGCTTTTGAGGCGTATAGTCTGAACTGCTCCTTGAACTTCCGGGTTAAGTCAGAAAACTGATCGATAGATCGGACTGGAAGTTTGGTGAACCAAAGCAGAGCTACACCTTCGAGATACACAGGAAAATATCGGCACTTTATTTCATCAGAGGCTCTGGCACCAGTCATGTGCCAATCATACTTGTATAAGAATTCGTTCGGATCACTCGTCCCCTTGTAAGCTGGAATGGTTGGTGGGACAAACTTCCTTGGGAATTCAGCCTTTAAGATTTTCTCGGTAAAAGGAGTTTTACTTGGGGCGAAACCCCATTCTTTCTCGTCTTCAACCCTCTGCATACTTTCTTTCATAATTTGGCGGACCATTCCAGAAAGATACTCCTCATCATGTCGAGTCCTAGATCCACCAACCTCTGGAAGTGTTCGTTCAAAGGGGTTAGCAGCTCTTTCAGGAGCATTTCTTTCTTCAGCATCACGAATGTTGCCAGCCAAATTCCTTTCATTATCTGCCGGTTGGCGGTTTGCCCCAAGCAAATCGTTCAACCTATTCAGAATTAGGGCATTCTGGGCATTCTGAGCATCAAATTGTGCATTTTGGGCATTGATTTGTTGGTTCAGCGCTAAAATTGCAGCATCCAGCTCTGCCTTTGTAACTCCGACAGCTGGAGTGGCTTGATTCGATATAGGGGAAGCGGAGGTTCCCTCTTGAATATTCCCAGATCTGACAGATCTACTCTTCCTTCCAGGAGCCATAATCTCGGATAGACTTCTGGTTTTCACGGAAATTCTCTCTACAAACCTCTGTGAAGCAATGATGATAACTCGCCTGAGTTCAGTTCTCAGTGAAAGCACCAAAAATGTTAACGCTAAAATTTGAACGCTAACACCCCGGTGTATGAAGTGAGGTCGTGAAAGCACCACCCGATAACTCGGGAACAGATTATAAGCGGATAATAGCGGAAAAGCAGTAAAGAACAACAATTTTATAGTGGTTCGGCTTAAGGGATAGCCTACGTCCACTTCAAGTACTTTTATTGATGATCTCGTTACAAGCTGATACAATTCTTTTCAAGTACAATACACTTTGAATTACAAGTCGCTTAGAACAAGTAGCCTAAACTTCAATGGAGATTAGAGTCTTCAAATCCATGTTGGATGTGTGTGATCTTTTCTCGAAGTTGTTTGTAGCGTTCTTCGTGTCTTGAGAGCTTCAAGTGTTGGATTGGTTTGGAATGCAGCAGAGTAACGGCGTTTGAAGAGAATGAGCCAAAAGTCCCCTGAATGTTGGAGGTGGCTATGTATTTATAGGCAAATTTCTGGGCTGGAATTGCTTAAGTCATGAGTCGTGACCGACTCAGGATGAGTCGTAAGTCGTGACCGACTTAAATATCACGAGTCAGCAGGCAGCAACATAAGGGAAGCGGCATTGAGTTTTCTCCTTGTTGCTTAGGTCGACAGCGACTTATAATAGGTCATTAGACATCTTAAGTCACTTAAGTCGTTTGAAAACTTAGGTCAGTCTGCCACATGAGTTGTTAACTCCATGAGTCGTTAACCTGTTGAGTCGGCCGTTACTTTTAAGTCGCTAAGGCTATAACCCGGTGAGTCGCTGTCCCTCCTGAGTCGTTGAGTCGTAACACTTCAAGGCCGTTGAGTCGGTAACTCCTTAAGGACGATGAGTCGGACTATTCTCTTAAGCTGCTAAGGTTACTAAGTCATTTGCCTGTTGAGTCGTAACTAGATGGGTCGTTGATTCGGTTCATATGTTAGGTCGATAATCAGTTGAGTCGGTGTTAACTCCCTTGAGCCGTAACCCTTTAAGTCGCTTTGAGCTTTAGGTCATTAACTTAGTGAGTCGGTGACCTGATGAGTCGTGAGGCTTCCTGAGTCGTAGATCCTTCCTGAGCCGTTAAACACCTTAAGTCGTGGCTCACCCCAGGCCTTAACTCGTTGATTTCTTTGACTCGTGAGCTGGAACGGGGTTAACATCTGTTAGATCCGACGATGTTCGCGAGACTACTGCCACTTCTCCTCCTTTAAGTCAAACAACTCCAACCGTCGGAGTTACCAGGGCAGAGCTGGATGCCGTGGTATCTGGGCTACATCGACAAATGGAAGCTCAGAATAACCTAATGATGGAAAGGTTGAATGCTTTATTTGAGGCAAACCGCCAGCCGGCAGCTAAGGAGGGAAACCTTGCCGATGAAGTGCAGAATGTGGAAGGAAGGAATATCCCTCAAAGGCCAGCAAACCCAGTGGAAAGGACACCTCCCCAAGCCGGAGGATCGGGGCCGCAACCAACCCTCCTTGAACGGTTGTCAAGACAAAATTCGGAGACAATGGCTGATATTTGCCTCGCTGAGCCTCAAAATGATGAAGAGTATTTCTCAGGCATGGTTCGCCAGATTATGAAGGAAAATAGGCAAAGAGATGAAGATGAGAAAGAGTGGGGTTTCGCTCCGAGCAAAACTTCATTCACTGAAAAGATCTTGAAAGCAGAATTCCCAAGGAAGTTTGTCCCACCAACTATTCCAGCTTACAAGGGAACGAGTGATCCTAATGAGTTTCTGTATAAGTATGATTGGCACATGACAGGTGCCAGAGCCTCTGATGAAATCACATGCCGGTATTTTTCGGTATACTTGGAAGGAGTTGCTTTACTTTGGTTCACAAAACTGCCGGTCCGATCGATAGACCAATTTTCTGATTTGACTCGGAAATTCAAGGAACAGTTTCGATTGTACGCTTCAAAGGCAAAGGATATAATGTCGTTATCCAGCTTGGAGCAGAATCCTGGAGAATCCATTAGAGCTTTCTTGAATCGCTTCAATATAGCTTTGGCTGAGGTGGATAATGCAGAGCCACGCATGATTCTGACATACTTGATGAGGGCGATTGATAAATCAAGTGAATTTGGAAAGTGGTTGAAAATGAAAGAACCAAAATCACTTGACAAGTTTTATAAAAAAGGCGATGAATTCATGCGTCTGGAAAGCCTTCAAGCACCGACTAAGGTGGTATCGACAGGGGCTGGAAATAGTAATGCTGCTCCGAATAAGAAGGAATCGGGTAATCAGAAGAGGGGGAACGATGGTCAGAAGAGGCATGGAGATGCAAAGAAAGGTCGTCCCTTCAACTTTACCCCTCTGACTGATACCCTGGAGAACATCTACTTTGCAAACAAGGACACGGTCGAATTCCCCGCACCAGCTAAGCAAAAAGTTAATAGGAAAGTTGAGAAGAATGGAAGGTTTTGCCGGTTCCATAACCAACCCGGGCATGATACTAACGAGTGCCGTCACTTGAAGGAGGTAATTGAGGAACTATTGAAGGAAAACAAGCTCCAGCAATATGTAAAAAGGAACAAGAATGGCCCAATTTCGTCAACTCGAGGACAACAGGTTCCTGTTCATCGTCCTAGCTCAAGTGAAAAGGCGACAACTCATGAATCAGAGAGGCCTGTTATAAATGTGGTTACAGGAGGCCCTCACCCAGATGGCAGGAGTTGAGGTGAGATGGAAAGATACGCCCGTGCCTTGAAGTATGTACCGGCAGATGAAAGCGTTTATGTGTTAGAAGATGCTGCACCACTGAAGCAGCAGAAAACCTTTAATGATGACATTATATTCAGTACTAGGGATTCGACGGGTGTTGAAGCTCCTACCATTGATCCTTTGGTCATCTCCGTTGGCATTGGGCCAGCTACTGTAAGAAGAGTTCTAGTTGACTGTGGGGCTTCGTGCAACATTCTCTTCAAGAAGACTTTTGATCAGATGAAGATTCCAATGGCTGACGTTCAAGCTTCATCACTAAAGATTGCTGGTTTTACTGGGGAGCCGAAACAACCAATTGGGACTATTGATTTGTTTGTGGAGCTTGGAGAGGGGCAGAGAAAAGTGGCTCGAAAACAGACCTTTGTTATTGTTGAAGAATTTTCTGCCTACAATGCCTTCCTAGGCCGACCAACTCTGGCAGCATTTAAAGCATTTCTTGCCTCATGGTGTTTGACCATAAAATTCCCCACAGATAATGGAGTCGTTGTGGTGAAAGGGGATAAGAATGCTGGACGGGAATGTTATCTTACAGAGTTGCGCGAAGCAAGGAGAAGAGATATGGGAAAAGATGCGGCGGCCCCAGTCCGCATCAAAGAATCAACCTTGTAGCAATTACAGGGTGGACCCTACACAGGCGAACATAGCGGTGCACGAAGAGAGATGGTTCCCAGAAAAGCCAGTGCAGGGCAGAATAGGGTGGTACCAGTTGAAGTGACAGTGCCGATACCTGTTGACCCGAAAGACCCGAACAAAGTATTGAATGTGGGTTCATAGCTTAATGCAACGGTTCAAAATGTTCTGATATCATTTTTGAAAGCAAATCTGGATGTATTCGCTTGGACTCATGCCGATATGTGTGGAATATCTCCAGAAATTGCAGTACATACCTTGAATATTGATCCAAAGTTTACACCTGTGAAGCAGAAAAGAAGAACCCAAGGTCCCGAAAGGTCAGCAGCATTAAAGGAAGAGGTGGATCGGCTCATGGAGAATGACTTTATCAGAGAATCTACTTATCTGAATTGGGTTTCGAATCTAGTACTGGTTAAGAAAGCTAACGGAAAATGGAGAGTATGCATCGACTTTTCAGATTTAAACAAGGCTTGCCCCAAAGACCGCTTTCCGCTTCCCAGGATTGACCAGTTAGTAGATGGAACTGCGGGGCATGAATTGTTATCTTTTATGGATGCTTACTCTGGATATGACCAGATCATGATGCATGAGCCAGATCAGGAGGACACGAGTTTCATAACCGATGTTGGTCTGTACTGTTACAAAGTCATGCCCTTCGGCCTGAAGAATACAGGGGCAACTTACCAGAGACTTGTTAATGTAATGTTCAAGCCATAGATTGGCAAGACTATGGAAGTTTATGTCGATGATATGCTGGTAAAGTCAAAGAAAGCAGCGGACCACATGGATCACTTGGCAGAAATGTTCTCAATCCTCCGAAAATACGGTATGAAGCTGAATCCTTTGAAGTGTTCATTTGGGGTGGAATCTGGAAAATTTCTGGGTTTCATTGTGAGTGAAAGGGGCATTGAAGCTAATCCTGCTCAGAAAACTGCCTTAAGAGAAGTCAAAGCTCCTAGAACGAAGAAGGAATTGCAAAGTCTCAATGGAAAAGTTGCTACCTTCAGTCGGTTCATTTCCAAGGCTACTGATAAATGCATTCCATTCTTCAATGCTCTAAAGAAAGAAAGAAAAAACTTTGACTGGACTCCTGAATGGCAGAAGACTTTCTCAACAAAAAAGATTGGTATGGAATGACCGGGAGCACCTTCCCAACTGGAAGGCAAGGCGCTTGTTTACTAGTTGAGACAGTTTGCCCAGACAAGCGTCCAAGTAACTTGCGTCCGCCCCGTGAATCCATACGATGATCGGAGGCACCTTCCCAAGTAGAAGGCAAGGCGTTTGTTCACTAGTTGAGACAATCTGCACAAATAAGCATCCAAGTAACTTGTGTCCGCCCCGTGAATCCAGCCAACCATGAGGAAGAAACTTCCAGGTAGACTCGGAGGCAGGCATTCCACCGAGATCTGAAATAAAACTTCACAAGTGCTGGAATGTGAAAAGCCCTCTTCGGAGGCCCATTTCACCATAGTTGAAATGCTAAAAGACCTCGAGCGGGCCTCGCCAGAAAACGAGAGTTATTTCTCAACATAAAGTTGTGAACTGATCGGTGGCACAAAACACTTGTGTCCGCCCCATGAGTCCATAAAACTAAGAGAAAGAAGTTCCAAACTTTCATGCAAAAGCCCTACTCAGAGGCACACATTTCACCGTGATCTGAAATAAAACTTCACACGAGTCGAAATGTGAAAAGCCCTCTTTGGAGGCCCGCTTCCCAGCGAACAGGGAAAAAGATAAAAGCCTCTCCCAAGAGGCAGAAACAGAAAGACCTCTTCCCAGAGGCACAATCAAACAAGAAGACCTCTTCCCAGAGGCGCAACCAAACATAAAGACCTCTTCCTAGAGGCACAATCAAAAACTCTCTTCAGAGGCTCAAGCAGTTTGAAACCCCTTTTTCGAAAGGCCCACTGCACTATGAAGTGAAATTCACTTGCCAAAGCAAAAGTGGCTTTTTTCAAAAAAGTGGAGTGTAAAAACTTTGCAACAAAAAAAAGAGAGAAGGAGAAGACTCCTCCAATATGAAGTGCATTCTACTAAGCTAGAAAAATATTTCCTTGAAACGGAAATATTATCCTATAAAGTACAAATGCAAACTTCCTTCAAATGGACGAGTCGTTCTCTAAAGGAAGAGTACAAGTCTTCTTGAAATAGAAGAGTTGTTCTCCGAAACTTTTCCAATATAAAAAAGATTGCGATAAACCTATGATATGGGGGCAATACAGTATAGTCATCACAAAAATGAAGACAATGCTCAATAAACATACCATAGGTTTACTGCAACCTCACATAAAGAGGATAAAGAAATTTGCATAAAAACAGAAAGTAAAAGCGTTATCAAATACAGACAGAAATTTGTATAATTAAAAGAACCATTTTATTCCATACTATGAGAATTTTATACATATGCAGGTTTCAAAGTAAAGAAAGCGGGGACTGGTACCCGCACAATCTCCAGTCGACACAAACTTGTATACATGCAAAAAAGCAAAAAAGTAAAGCAAAGAAGGGAAAGCGGGACTCATCACTTCTTTCTCCTACCACCTTTAGAGCCTTCACCTGACTTAATAGGCAATTTTCAGGCCGGCTTGGGAGAGATGGGGGAGAAGGAGAGAGAGCTAGTGCTGGAGCAACTTCCGTTTCCTTTTCGGTAACAGAAATGCTTCTCCCTTTCTTCTTTGAAGTTGTACGTTTCCTCCCCCTCTTTGAAGAAGACTCACTCCCTGGAGTGACAAGAGCAGACAATTTTATGTCATCGGAAAGGGTTCGCTCCGGAGATACTTCGCCTCCTTCAAGTCCTTCGGCCTTCTGCTCCTGCGAAGCGGCTGGATCGTCCAAGTCTTGAAGGGCTCCTATTAATTCTTCTTGCAATCCCGGCTGCTAAGTAGGAGTGATTTGAAAGGATGGGGGAGGAACAGCTGGAGGAGGAGAAGTTTCTATGACACTGGGCATTTTCGCTATAGAAGAAAAGCAAAAAATATTAGTATCTCCTGCGAAGAGAAGAGATAACGTCTCATCGAGTCTTAAGTAATAAGCAGCAAGTTCATCAAGCTCGGCCGAAGCAAATGACTAATCTGCTTGACCTAGTTCAATGTTAATATGACCTGGAGAAGTGGGCTTCCTAATGCCAACTTCATAAGCTTATGCTTCGATGCTCTGTTTGCCTTCATCTCCACCCTGTGCACTTGTAATCTCAGTTATGACTATAGCAGGGGGCGGAGAATGGGAACCACAGCCTGTGATATCAACGTCGGCCGAAATTGAAGGAGGGACAGGGGCAATTGATGGTGTTTCTGTCTCTCGATGCTCCTCTCTCATCGTCCCAGCACGCTCTCTAGCGAGCTGCTCTTTTCCTCTGGCAAGGGCTGCACGAGCTCCGTCATCCAGGTAATGTGCCTCGAGTTCTTCTTCGGCGTACCCAGCATCTTTAAGCATATCAAGCGCGGCTTTCCATACTTCAGCCAAAGTAATTTCATATTTGGGGCCCAAAAATGCGAGATTTCCACGTCCTAGGACACTTTGCAAGTAGAAGTCAAACAATGTCGAACTGACATCGAATTTGGTGGCTTGATGAGCTTCTTCAGCTGCAATTTTACCGGCAACAGCCTCATCGCGCTCTTTCTCAACCATAGCAAGTTGAGTTTTTAATGTCTCAATTTCGAGATTCTGGGAGCTGGTATGTTGTCGCAACTGTGCAACTTCAACGCGATAATCTTCTACAACCTTTTCCTGCCACTTGAGTTTATCTTCGGCCTCTCGTTGGCTAGCATGAGCATCCCGCACTTGTTGTTGAAGCACACTTTCCCTTTGAGAGTAGGAAGAGGAGGAAGTAGCAAGCTCTTCTTTAAGTTTTCCAACTTCCGCTTCAAGCTTTTCATTATAAGCGGTGATGCTCCTCATCTCTGCGTCATGTTGATCAAGAATCTTTTACCATTCGGATTTATCGTTCTCCATGGTCAACATAGCCTCAAGGTTCGCGCGGTTCACTCTTTGGAGTTCGTCAACAAGTTTTTCCCAATTCGACATTCTCTCAATATCAAGCTTGACAGCATCAAGATTTCGCAACATGGCTGGTATGTCGATTGGAACCAGATCAAGATCAAAGCGAACTCCCTTCAAGCACCAGTTTGGGAATCAGCTTTGAAGAGTAGCGGGGCCTAGTCCAACCTGATATGAGGGCCTGCCAATGAACGTCTGAATTTCGGTACGAGCGAGAGAGGGAGATTGAGGAGGAACTGAAGCAATGGGCTCTTTAAGAATGTCAGATGATGACTTTTCACCACGCTTGGTCCGTTTGCTCGAATCTTCGGCGGCGTGGCTCTTTCCTTTGTCATCGTTGGATTTTCGTTTGAGGTAATCACCCTCTCTGTGGAAAGAGTCGTGACGTTCATCCCCTCTCCCATACCGTTCTTCGTATGTTCTTCTCTCCTGAGCTTTCCGAGAAGCCCTCTCTTCATCAGTTTCCCTATGAGGGGGAAGACAGCGCCTGTAATCATATTGACTGCGCCTTCCATACTGCTTAAAGTAATCATAATACGAGCCACTTCGCCCCATTGGAGAACCTGAAATAAAAAAAAGGGCATAACTTGAGAATCTTCAAATTGCAAGGAGTTAAGTGCATATAAGTGCTGAAAAATCCTAAGTGTGTGCAACGTGCAGACTACGCGCGTTGAACTACGAACCACTCCTCGGTTGTGAAGGAATGATGGGTGTAGTAGCTAACATCAATTCTTGAGTCGACGGGATCTGTTGCAAAACAGAAGTTGCTTCAACCAATGAAGAGGAAACCCTAGTGGCAACAGGATCATCTTTGAAGAGTTCCTGTGAGGTGATAAACAGGTTGCTCAACCCTTCAAAAGTGTCGTCCCCGCTCTGCTTAGCAGGACTTGTTTTCCTGGCTCCTCCGTCACCGGACTTCCTTGAATGTTGGGGGGATTCTCGAGGCTCTTCTTCTTCAATAACTGAGGCAAGTGCAAATTTACCAGATGATCCCACGACATCAATAGTAGTAGAGCATTTCACCAGAGAAGCCTCAGGAGCAGTATCTTTCAGTGTAGACTCCTCAACAGAAACTGGGGCATCCGGTGCCTCGGCCGGAGAATTAGGAACTTCGCAAGGCTGGGTAGAGCGGGAAGGATTTAAGAGTCCGTATTGATGAAGGAACTCATCTCTTAGCAAGAACTTGATACTTCTCTCCTCAGCCACCACAGCGTTAAGCCTCTCAAAAGTATGCTTGTGGCTTGGATCTCTACAAAGAGGAGGAAGGACTGCAAAAGTAGAAAGCGAGGTTAACATTTAGCAATTTGGATCTCGCAATGCTCAGAAGAGGAAAGAATGGGGATAAGTAAGCTTACCCCCTACCTCCAGGTAGCGTAGAATCCCTGGAGGCAGCGGACAAAGAAGAACTAGTTTAGGAAACCATGAGTGCTATCAGGGAGATCGGTGATAAGCTTGCGTTTCCTGGCGCTCCTCACATATATAATGGAAGGATGGTCTTTGTTTCTCGCGAATGTGCATAAATAGTAGATTTCTTCAAAACTTGGGAGGCGATCAAGCGTCCTTCTAAAGACAACGCATAATCCCATAAAAATCGCATAGCCGTTGGGGTGCAATTGAAAAGGAGAAATAGCCAATCGGTGAAGGATTTGTTGGAGAAAGCTGTTGAAAGGAGGAATGGCTCCACAAAGGCACATTTGGCGGTTAACGGCAACAAAGCCAAAGGGAGGACTGTCAGCAAAATCATTTGGCCCAGGGAGAATAGCATCTACTTCTAAAATCCCAAATTGGACGCGTAACTGGTTAAACACCCGGTAACTCAGGGAAGTTGGAGTTCTTTCTGGTGGGTTGACCAGTGGACCAGCCATCGGGAGGGCCTCTCCGGTTGGTACTACTCCTTCTTCTTGATGAGAAGCCATTCTACATAAGCAGCCGGATATTCAAATATGAAGATGCACGTTTCCTAAATGTGTGAAGTGTTGTGCAAAACTAGTATAGTGACAAGCAAACATGACTAAAATTAAATTAATAAACATGAAAAATTTCAGGACTTGTCCGAATACAAGTGCAGTATTGATGCAAAAAATCAGCTCTAGTTGATTAATATCGCTTTACTACTTCACTTGAATTCGTTGATTCGCAGCATTTCATAAGATTTCTTTAAGTTGATTATATTTTATCGACTAATTTGTCATTTGATGTGGGCAATCAGTGGCAGTATATTGGCCCTAGTTTTCTGCAAATGTTATATTTAACAGGTTTTTAGCATCAAATTTGGTATAATCTGTTAAGAAGACATAGCAAAGTACAACGAAGTTCAAACAACTCAAAGTCCAGGCAATTCAGTCCGGCAGTTCAAGTTAAGCATTCAAGTTGAGATTATGCTTCTAAGTGTGAATTCGAGTTGAACATCCAAGTACTAAATCGTCCACGACTTAAAAGATTTCTTGCGAGTTAAGTCGTGGTTCTTTAAGTCATTGGTCCTTCAAATCGTGAGGCATAGTAAGGAGAAAATGCTTCAGTTCAAAGTGACGTGAATTTCTACAAGTCCTAGCTCGGCCGCGACTCAAGGATCATATCGTATCTAATTAAGTCGCGAAGGTCCATAGGTCGCGAAAATTTATAAGTGGCGAAGGTCTATAGGTCGCGAAGATTTATAGGTCGGAGGTTTATAGGTCGCCCGAAATTTCTGGGTCGTGTCCATGCTAATGTCTTACTTCACTCAACCAACAAATCTCCAATCTAATCAGTAACTCGTCATCCTCTTAACCCGTTAACCCGTTAGCCTCTCCGTCAACAGAAGCCCTCATTTTCTCATGCTATCGAATCATCCAAAAAGCTAATCCGAAATCACCACAAATTCAATGCCTTGCCATTCTAACGCAAATCAAGAATCAGTTAGCCTGAAGCATTACAACCCATCGCCATCATTTCATCAATCGTACAAGGCCAAATCGAGCTAACTCAAGTTCATCAACTATCGATGTAACGAGATTCGCGGTGAAACATTGCGTAAGGAGGTGGGTTAAGATTAAAAAAAATGGGATTCATTAATCAGTGATGGTAAAGGATCGAGAAAGAAACAGGTTCACTTACCCAATGTAATATCAGGAATGATTGGTGATTGATCCGTTTGAGATTGTCTTTGGGAGCTCGGGAAGATGTTAATGGCGGAATCAAATGAGGAAGTAGGTAATGAGAAGGAAAAGAGGATGGATGACTTATACATTACAGTGGGGAACCTGAAGCGGCACATACGACCTAACCTTTAGGTCGCACACGACCTAGCGACCTAGAGGGGGACAGATTAAAGGATATCGAAGCACACGACCTAACCATTAGGCGTGTACTTCGAGGGGCAAATGTTAACTCCGCTCTATCAGCTACTCAGCGACTTAAAAGTGGTACCGACCTAACGACTTAGAAGAGTATCCGACCTAACGACTTAAAAGTGGTACCGACCTAACGAATTAAAAGTGTATCCGACCTAACGACTTAAAAGTGGTATGATCCAACGACTTAAGATGTGGGACGACCTAACTGTTTAACGACCTAACTGTTTAACGACCTAACTTCTGAAGTGGAGAAGCGACTTAAGAAGGTTAGCGATTTAACAACTTATGCAACTCAGCGACTCAACGAGTTAATGAATCAATAGCGGGTTAGCGACTTAGCACTCAAACGACTTGACGGGATAAAAGTACAGTGGCTTAGCGACCTAAGGAATGGGACGATCCACGACCTAACAAGTTAAGTGACAGTATGGTTTAATGACTTAGCTTAAGTCGCTAGAATGATTGTCTCGGCATTGTGAAGTTACTGGCTACTCCCTTAGGTCGCCGCCGACTTGCATTAGGTCGTTCACGATCTAGTACTTGGTCAATAAATGATGCCGCTCCCTCTTAAGTCGCGATGGCCTATCAGCTAGTGCAGAGAACAGTGGAAGGACCGGTTAAGTCGCAGCTCGCTTCCCCTTGACTCGCCAGCGACTTACGACCTATCTTAGGTCGTGCGCAGCCTATACCTCACCCAGAAAATCTCCTATAAATACGACATGTGCTCCAACATTAAAGGGACTTTTTTTTCCGATCATTTTATTAAAAGCACCAAGACTCTGCCATCTTCAAACCAAGCCTTACTCCAACATTCGAAACTCACAAGAAGCTTCAGTCAACTTCAAGTAGGGATTGATCATATTCAACCGTGAATTCGGAGAATTCTCTTGCATCGAATTTTTTCTAGCCACTTGTCTTTTGAAGTGAATTGTAATGGAAGGAAGTTGTAAAGGATTGTAATCATATAAGCAATAAAGAAGGATTGAAGTGGACGTAGGCTTGATTATAAGCCGAACCACTATAGACTCTGAGTCTCTTACTGTTTTTTCAGTGTATTACTGCTTTTTCTGTTTCCCGTGTTAACGGGTGGTGCTTTCATTCAATCTCTATTTGCATCGGGGTGTTAGCGTCTAACTTTTTGCGTTAACATGAATTAATTTAATTATTTTCTTATCTTAAAAATTCAAATTGTTCAATGTTTAATACGTATAACTTTTGCATACGGGGTCCGTTTTACGCGCAGTTTTCTCCGCTAGGTTCGTATTGGAATTCCGGACATTTTGGCGTTAGCTCGGAAGGATTTCGAGACTATTGGAATTTTGGGTTTTAATTGGATTTAAATTCAATTTAAATTCAAAAGATGAGAGTTCTAACCCACTCACAACTTCTAAAATTTCTTATGTTTGTTAAATATAATTTTGTTGTGATTATGCATTTATTTATGACTTTTTCATATATTTTTAATCATCATCTCAGTTATTGCATTTATTTAAATTAAATCCTTATTTAATTTATTATTGAATATAACTGCCAGTTAATTACCTGTTATATATTATCAGTTATACATAGATATTGATTTATTGTTTTGGATGATGATTGTGATGGATGTGTGATTTTTATGATGGATGAATGGATGTTTTGTTTATACCATCATAATCTGCAACTTATTATGCATTTTTATTTCCTTCGGGATTGCGGTTTGAAATGATATATAACCGTAAATATTTTTAAATTGCGGATTGAAATGATAAATATCCGTATCACTTGACCAGAGGATAAAAAATTTTATACAGACACCGTTGGTCTATATATACAAATATTTTGAAAATGATTTCTATGGTTTGGATAGGATACGGTCTAATAAATATTAATTTTTGATATTGTATAAATATTGTTTTATATATACATATGTAGATAAATTATTGAATTTAAGCTATGTATAAATTTGTTAAATAAAATAAATAAGTTGAATAATGGAATTTGATTATTTTATATTATATGGTTAAGTACATGCTTAAGATATTGTATATATATAGAGTTTTAATGGTTTAAATCAATTAAGATTGTAAGGTCAATTGGAAATTTATTTGGAATTGAGCTTATTTAAGAATTAACTCCATAAGTTGAGGTAGAACTTATTAACTCGAAATTTTAAAGGGTATGATATTTATAACTGAATTTTTATTCAAGATGAATTAAATGAATATTTCTAGTATAAATAAATTGAAGGAAATATTTAGTTATAGGTAATTTGAGTTTTATTTAAATGATTATGGATTTATTATGCAAATATTTCAAAACTAAATAATAGGGCATTAAATTGTTGAATAGTAATTTCCAACCTTAGTTTTGAAATTTTTAATACTCAAAGTTTAAAATATATTGAAATTAAAGTGATTTATTGAAAACTGAAAGTGAATTTAAAATTTATGGATTTAGACTTAATTTAAAGAGAATAAAATTGTAAAGTCATGGAAATTATTTTACTTTATAAAGTAATTTTAAATTCAAACCCTTTTATTTTATATACTATTTGAATATCCAAACCATTTAAGTTTGGAAGTTATGGTTTTAAAGCTATGGATTTCGAAGTATTATGTTTTGAAAAGTTATAGTTGAAATGTTTGGTTTCGAGATATTATAAATTTTAAAGTGGTATGGTTTTATAAAAAGATATATTTGAGGAAGATATCATATTGATTTGGTTTTAAAAGAGGAAGTGATATCGGAATTATATGGTTTTGAAATGGATACTTTATTCTAGTTTTTAAAGTATAAACTATTTTGAAAAGACCGCGGTGTTAAAATAACGTTTGGTTGTTGAAGAGACTGGGATCGGAAGTTGTCATACTCTTTGCCAACTCTGAAAACCACTTTAACAACCGTGTACGCGGTGGAGATTCCAGAATGAAGTAGGATGGTGGCGACGTTCTACTAAGGTATATACGTAGACCTGACTCCCGTGAGTTGGCATAAGATGGCTAAAACAGGAGCGATTCTCGGGCCAAGGAGGTAGCACCTTTTATCGGACACATCCCTTCGATACTATACTCTGACTTTGGAATGATTCGGTGGCCACCTTTACTTTTTGATTTTGGGGATGTTTGTTTGAGGTGGGCGGTAGTAGCTGCTACGCGTTTCCACCAGCCCGGATAGCAATTGGTATATCTACCCTGGCATTGCCTAGTTATGCGTGTCACCTTCCACACCGAGCCTTTACTACGAGTTTCTATTTGTGTCGTACCTATGGAGTATCCTATAGTAGCCTCCCGATAAGGAGGTATTACGGTACCGTATAGACTATTGGCATTATTTGTGTTAAGGGGAATATTGGGTCACTCCTTAGCGCTACTTAAAAGTAAGTTTATTTTACTAATAGACATTATTATAATAGCGAAATATTACTACATAGTAAATAGTTTAACGGATCCTTAGGTGATGTGAATCCCGAGCATCTTTTGAGTTACTGTACTCATATTTATTCCCGTTGATTTAACTTACATAAGATCTATTTGTTCTGACTCGAGTGTTTTGTCTTTTCAATTCGCTCGGGTCATCTTGAGCATTTCAGGATTTAGAAGACAATACTCTAAAGGACGAAGACGAAGATTTATTATTATTTATTATTGTAACAACCCGCATATTTATCGATTTTATATTTAAATCTTTTATTTAAATATTTTGTCGTTAATCGGATATTAGTCCGAAAAGCTACTTTTTGCAAATGGTCAAATTAGGACTCGAGACCACTTCCATTGTGTTCGAAATGCCGTTTACAACTTTTTTAAGTATAAACATTGATAGTTTTGGAGTTAGTGGAATTTCACTTACTTTTCCCGCTTTGGACTTTGGGTTAGATTAGCCATTATAACTCAAACCCACTTCTCTCCTTCTCCTCACTCTTCGTAATTCCTACCTAACTCTAGTTTTAGCATTAATGGTGAGTGGAAAGGGAAATTAAAATTCCAAGCCCAAGTTCATTAGCAAATTCAACATCCAACTCCAAAATCAAAGTGAAGACATTGGATTCAAGCTTCTTGTGTTGAGATTGAAGTGGATTGATTCTTGCTTTGCTTTGGCCTTCATTTTCATTGATTTTTGGTGAAAAGGTGAGATCTTTTTCTCACAATTCTAGTCTATAACTATATTGGACTGTTGGGAATGATTCCCCATCACTTTAGCCTGTACATTTGTATTTGGTTTGGATTGGATTGGCGAAAAACTACAATTTTTAGTGTTTTTGGTGAAATTCCGCACTTAGGTCGTTCTGCCAATGCTAGGTCGTTCGCGTGGAAAAGTCTCGGCCTTCAAATAGCTCGTTTCTGGCCTTAAAACGTTATACAGCCCTAGGTCGCTCGGCTTTACCTCGATAGGTCGTAGGTCGTTGCCGTAGGGTCTTAGGTCGTCGGTCGCTTGGCCTTGGGTCGTCCGGTCTTGGCTAGCTCGGTGTTAGGTCGCAAGGTCGTAGGTCGTGTGCCCCTAGGTCGTAGGTCGTGTGCCGCTTGGTCGTAGGTCGCATGCCCTATTCTTCATTTGGTTGCTTGGTGGCTTCCCTGTTAGGTCGCATGACCTTCACCCAGTTAGGTCGCATGACCTTATAAACCGTTAGGTCGCTTGACCTATACACCCTAGGTCGTTAAAACGTATTTCCCCTCTAGGTCGCAGGACCTTTATCCCTTAGGTCGTGACGCCTTAATTCCTTAAGGTCGTTAAGGCCTTAACTCGCTCGACCTAGTTAGGTCATTAGATCGCGTGGCACATTAGGTCGCTAGGTCACGACAGTTGTTCCATTTGGCCTTTGCAACTTTAGGTCGTTCAACCACTAGGTCGCGTGCCTCTTTGGGTCGTTCCCACGTTAGGTCGTAAACACATAGGTCGTGAGCCCGTTAGGTCGCATGAATCCTTAAGTCGCTCGCCTCTATTCGGTCGCTCGTTTATGCTAACTCGCGAACACCCCTAGGTCGCAACCAATAGGTCGCTCGGTCCTATCCCCCCTTAGGTCTACACTAGGTTGTACCGTTTTGGACGGGGCGCTGCCCCGCACCCTGCCGGGGGCGCTGCCCGCTGGACCCCCGCGACCTGACCGGGCAGGTCGAACCCCTAAACGGGGGCGTTGCCCCCACACCCCCACCTAGGGGGTTGCCACCCCCGTGGACCCCCCTCCGTAGGGGATCTTATCCGAAAAACATTCAACAGAACATGCTTTGTTGAGATGCTGAGTTGACCATTCTTCGAGACAAACTATCTTTGGCTTCTCGGTCGATTTTATGGTATCGCGGCCTTGCTAAAAAGGCGGGATAACGACTTTAGAAATATGAAGGTTCCAATACTAGTAGTAAATATCAAAACTCTTTCAACAAAATGATTTCAACTCTATTTTCAATAATAAAGCTCTTTTCTTAAACCGTTTTCCAATCTACTAGTATATACAAACCTTTACCTCACTCGGATGAGAAATCTAATTAAACGGCTTAGTAAAACAAGTGGTATGAAACGCTTGCGTTCACTTCGTCGGTTAATTCTTGGACTTGTTCGATTGAACCTCTTGTGATAATTTTCTGGTGAAGATTTACAGTTTGTTCGTAAATATTTAAGTTAAGCAAGTGATTATGGGACATGAAGATAATCTTTTATATTTACTAGCTTAGTGTAATTGACACTTCTCGTTGATCATGACGATCATTTTATGATTTAGACTAGCAATTGTGTGATGTCTCTTTGTTTGCAAGGTTAGACTAGACCTCATGGGTGTGATTCCGACTTACACATATCTCTTTGTCCGTAAGGTTAGTCTAAACACCATTTGTGTGATTCCACTCACACATACCTTTTTATTGCGAGGTTAGGCTAGACACCATTTGTGTGATTCCACTCACACATGCCTTTTTGCTTTTTGGTTAGCCTAGACCTCATCTGGGTGATTCCGACTCACACATATGGGGTAGCTCCCCATGGTCTTCGGACCGTCATGTGATAGGCCTCTTTCCCTTTTTCTGTGATTTCTGGATTTCTTGTGTTGATTTCTGGAATTTATGTCATTGACTTGTTATGAGTGCAAGTTTAGGGTATGATGCCCTCTTTGGATCTTTGAGAAGATTCTTGTGATATTGATTTATCTCTTATTGATTGATCTTTTGTTGATCATCATTTGCATACTTATAGTAGTACGTCAGTATGGATATTTTATGTTTATGCCATATCTTTATTTTATATCATGTCATCTGATATTTATAGCTAGACTGATCCGTTTATTATTTTCTTAAATAATACTCGGGTCGGACCGAGATGTTACAGGTGCTTCTGCTTGACTTCTTCCCGGGATTTGCAACTATGACATTTGGCTAACTATTTAGATTAGGAGTTTTTGTTGTATACACTTGAGATATGGACTCATAGTTGTATTCTTTTGTATAACACGTGTTGCTATTCTTTTGTATTATTGTGGATCTTTTTTACCACTACTCCGTTGTACACTTTCATGTGTTAGATATATATTCATTTCTTCTTCCGCCTTTGTGATATGGATGTCTGTGACAGATTTGTGTTACGCTTATTTCTATGTTTGTTTCCGAAGATTATTTATAGCCACTGTGTGATAAGAAATTACATGGATGGTCGCTCCTCAACAGCCTTATTCTCCGTGCTAGTTGACAGCACTACACCGTAGTGTTCTTGGCTAGCGCGGGTATAGAGGTGGGGCGTCACAATTATAGTATTCCGCTACACTCATACTGATTCCTCTGCATTATTAATATTCTTTGGTATGTGTAACTCTGATATGTATTGTATAAATATAATGGAATATTCTGTAAAACAACTTCATGAACTGTTATTTGATTATTATATCTTATCGTTCCGCTGCTGTAAGGTCCCGCCTTCTCGCACGCTTTAAATCGACACACGTGCCGATTCAAACCATACGAAATGGCGGATTGTTATGGGGTAAACAAGAAAAACGAGAAAGGAAACAAAATAAAACAGAATCTCATAGCGGAAGGATAATATAATAATCAAATGTACAATTTATAAAGCTATTTACAAAATATTTGATTTTATATATATAATACATATTAGAGTTACGCATACCAAAGAAATCAACTAATAATGCAGCAGAACAATTATGATGTAATGGACTAATATGATATATAATAGTAATAAAATCTTCTTCTTCGTCCTCCAGAAGTAAGGTCTTCAAATCCTGAAATGCTCGGACTGACCCGAGCGAATTGAAAAACAAAACACTCGAGTCAGAACTAAAAGATCATATGTAAGTTAAATCAACAGAAATAAATATGAGTGTAGTAACTCAAGAGATGCTCGGGATTTACATCTCCTAAGGATCCGTTAAACTATTTACTATGTAGTATATTTCGCTATTATAATAGTGTATATTAGTAAAATAAACTTACTTTTAAATAGCGTTAAGGAGTGACCCAATATTCCCCTTAACACGTAATAGTGCCAGTAGTCCATCCAATATCATAGTCCTTCCTGATCAGGAAGCCACCAGAGGATACCACACAGGCTACGGGAGAAAACCAAACTCGTACAAGGCGCGATAGGGTAGGTGACATGCCACAACTAGGCAATGGCAGGTAGATATACCTATTACGCATCCGGGCTGGTGGTAATGCGTGGCAGCTACTACCGCCCACCTCGAACAACACCCCCAAAATCAAAAATAAAAAGTGGCCACCGAATCAAATCCAAATGCCAGAGTATAATATCGAAGGAGTGCGTCCGATCGAAGGTGCTACCGCATTGGCCCGAGAATTGCTCTTGTTTTAGCCACCTTATGCCAACTCACGGGAGTTGGGTCCACGTACTTACCTCAGAGGAAACGCCGCCACCATCCTACTTCATTCTGGAATCTCCACTGCGTACACGGTTGTTAAAGTGGTTTTCTGGGGTGGCAGAGAGTATGACAACTTCCAATCCCGGTCTCTTTAACAACCAAACATGATTATAACACTGCGGTTATTTTAAAAGAATTTATACTTTAAAACCAGGATATAATATTTATTTCAAAACCATATAATTACGATATCATTTCCCTTTTAAAACCAAATCAATATGATATCTTTTTCAAATATATCTTTTTCTAAAACCATAACTTTTCATAGTTAAAATATTTCTAAACCAACGGCTTGAAATATAACCGTTCAAAACATAAAACTTTGAATTACATAACTTTGAAAAATAATCGCACCACTTAAATGGTTTAAATATAAATTACTTTATAAAATAAAATAGCCTTTTTAATTTCACAAATAAATTCCAAATATAGATTTAAATCCCCAATTAAACCGTCTCAATTTCCATATATTTTAAAGCTTTAGATATTACACCGTTTCAAAATGAATTCTTTGATAATTTCACATATATCAAATTCAATTGCTATTATTTAGATTTGAAGCGTATACTTAATAAATCAATTATAGTTTAAGTAAAACTTTAACTTCAAACAACTGGATATTTTTTTTCAATTTAAATTAACTTGATAATATTCATTTAAAGTGATTGATACTCATTTAAATCCTCTAAACCAAAATCAAGTTATACAAATCATACCTTTTAAAATCTCAAATTTATTTAAAATTAAAATCAATTATTATTCGAGGATAATTCTTAAAACACTTTAATTCAAATCAATTTATATTTCTCTTCTAGCCTTCATTATTTAAGTCATTCTACTCTACAAATAAAATATAAATAAATAATTCACTATATCATATCTTAATAAAAACAACTTTTATTATTAAACTTCTTTTATACTTTAAACCAATTTTATACATAGCCTAAAACCAATAAATTCATTATATATATAGAATAACATTTATAAATATCCGAATCAATATCTCATAAACCATATTTTTCTTTACAAAACCATAGAAATCCTTTCAAAATATTTTTATATATATAGACCGCAGTGCCCGTATATAATTTT
This sequence comes from Allium cepa, assembly GCA_030765085.1. NCBI lineage: Eukaryota > Viridiplantae > Streptophyta > Magnoliopsida > Asparagales > Amaryllidaceae > Allium > Allium cepa. The sequence goes on from CM060930.1 coordinate 60,337,020, forward strand.
CTATCCTATAGTCAAGTAATATAGATATTTATCATTTCAATCCGTAACTAAAAATAAAAACTATGGTTATATATCATTTCAAACCGCAATCCTGAATGAAATGAAAATGCATGATAACTTGCAGTTTATAACAGTAAAAATACAGCATCCATTCATCCAATATCAACCATCAACCATTTATCGCAATCATCATCAAATTCAAACCATAGCATCAATATAGAACGGATAATAAACAACAGTTATTAAATAGCAGTTTATATTCAATAATAAATTAAATACTGTTTAATTGGCAGTTTGTATGCAATGAATAATTAATTAACAATTTAACTGGCAGTTTAAGTGCAATGAATAATTAATTAACAATTTCACTGGCAGTTTAAATGCAATGAATAGATTAAATAGCAATTTAATTTAAATATATGAAATTAACTGAGATGATGATAAAAAATATGCCAAACAACCATAATAAATTTTAAATCACATCATATATTAATTTAACAAACATGAGAAATTTTAGAAGTTGTGAGTGGGTTAAAACACTCACCTTTTGAATTTAAATTGAATTTAAATCCAATTTAAACCCAACAATTGGAGAGTCTCCAAATTTTTCCAAACCAGCGTCAAAAGATCCGGAATCTCAATACGATCCTAACAAAAAATCGTGCATGAAACGGATATCGTATGTGAAAGTTATTGCATTTAAAACGAGTTGAAATCGAATAAAAATAAAATAAAAAAATAAATAACTTAGCTCCACTATGCCACGTCACCCATCGTTCCTTTTCTTCCAGCACGTAACTGTACGCACGAGACACGAAACCGAACCAATTGTGAACTTTGACCGCCTTAACCTCGACGTAGATTGTGACGCCCCACCTCTATACCCACACTAGCCAAGGACACTACGGTGTAATGCCGTCAACTAGCACGGAGAATGACGCTGTTGAGGAGCGACCATCCGTGTAATTGCTTTGTGCGAGCATCAATATGTCAAATAGTATAACATGCAGTTCGTTTCAATAGGAAATCCGACATGCCGATACAAACTCAAAACTACTACACAGTGGCTATAATATCTTTGGAAACAAATATAGAAATACACATAACATAAATCAGTCACAGATAATTCATATCACAAAGTCGGAAGAAGATATGAATATATAACTAACACCTGAAAGTGTATATCAGAGTAGTGGTCAAAAAGATCCACAATAATACAAAAGAATAGCAACATGTGCTATACAAATGAATACAACTATGAGTCTATATCTCAAGTGTATACAACAAGATAAACTACTAATCTATGTAGTTAGCCAAAAGTCATAGTAATGATCCTGGATGAGAAGTCAAGCAGAAGCACCTGTAACATCTCGGTCTGACCCGAGTATTATTTAATAAGAAAATAATAAACAGATCAGTCCAGCTATAAATATCAGATGAAACGATATAGAATAAGAGATATGACTAAACACATAATAATCACAATGCCAAGCTGTGATATATATAAGTAATTGAAAATCAACAAGAGATTAATCAATATCACAAAAATCTTCACAAAGATCCAAATAGGGTTTCATACCCAAAACTTGTATTCACAACAAGTCAATGACACCCGAATTCACCAATGCACAAAAATTGATAAAACATATCAATAGAAATCACAAAAATAGGTGAAGCATAAATTCCAGAATTCAACACACAAAACCCAAAAATCACAAGAAAGGAGGGAGGCTATCACACGAACGGGAGCATTAAAGCTCACCAACATATGTATCACACGAACGAGAAGCTATCTCATGGTATCTAGCCATTAATTTTTGACACACGAATGGCCCGAAGACCATGGGGAGCTACCCCATATGTGTGAGTCGAAATCATACCAAAACAAAGAGACATCGCACAATTTCTAGTCTAAATCTTAAAATGATCGTCATGATCAAAGAGAAGTGTCAATTACAGTAAGCTAGTAAATGTATGAGCTTAGCTTCATGTCCCATAACCACTAGCTTAACTTAAATATTTACGAACAAATTGTAGATCTCCAATAGAAAATTGTCATAAGAGTTTCAATCGAACAAGTCCAAGAATTAACCGACGAAGTAAACGCAAGTGTTTCATACCACTTGTTTTACTAAGCCGTTTAATTAGATTTCTCATACGAGTGAGGTAAAGGTTTGTATATACTAATAGATCGGAAATCAGTTTGAGAAAACGAGCTTTGTAATAAAATAGTGTTGAAATCATTTGAAGAAAGAATTTTGATATTTACTACTAGTATAGAAAACCTTTATATTTTTAAAGTGACAAATCACAAAGAAGATTGTAGGAACAATCAATCACTAAAATTCACATTCGAAGACGTGAATGAAAATCCAAAGAAATCGATACCGAATCCATCGAAATGAATATTCCAAGAATCCCCGAAGAAAATAAGTCATCAAAGTCAATAACAAATGATAACAACAAATAGGGAAATAATGCGAATCGATTAAATTTGGGAAACCACGCAATATAGGCGAAATAGGCAAAACCGCAACAGGTCGGTCGGCCGGCCGGCTACAGAGCTTGGTCGACCGGACCAGAAAAACAGAAATGCTCGGGGTAGCAGGTCGGTCGACCGGACCCTGAGTTCGGTCGACCGGACCCTGAGTTCGGTCGGCCGGACCTGTAACCTGCACTTCCTAACAGAGGCTGGGAAGTGCTCGGGGTAGCAGGTCGGTCGACCGGACCCTGAGTTCGGTCGGCCGGACCTATAGCAAGCACCCCCCAAGCCAATCTAATGAATGCCAAACTCTTCCATATTGCTATCGGTCGAGCATCAGCATTAAGGGTTTACGCCAATCTACTACCCGGCCATATAAGCTCTTCGGTTCAACACCAAAACATGATCAAAACATCAAAGCTATGATTTTTAAAGAATTGAACACAAAACACTAAAAAATGAAATATTCACCAAATCAATCCAAACCAAAAGCAAATGCACACGAATAAGTGTTAGGAATTCATACATAACAATCGAAGATAGATATAGACTAAGATGTGAGATAAAAATCTCACCTTTGAACCCAAATCAATGAAGAAGAAGCTTGAAAACAAAGGTGGATCAACCACTCTTCAATCCCAACTCAAGAAGCTTGATTCTAAGCTTAAAAGAGAAATATTTCCCAAATTAGGTTTAGGAAATTTCTGAAATTGGAAGGAGAATGAGTTGGAGAGAAGAAGGTGATGCTTACCAATGGGATCTCTTGAATTAGGAGCTAGAAGTTGGATTTGCAAAGAAAGCTAGGGCTTAGGAATTTCCATTTCCAATCTCTTCCACCATTTTTACTTTAGAACTGAAAAGAGGAGGAAGTGAGAGTGAATGGGGAGCGATGATTCAGTTTGGGGATATTATTATGGCTAGTGGGCTGAACCCAAACCCAAACCCTAAGTGAAAAAGGTCAAATTTTTAGCTAGCTCCAAACATATCGATGTTTATACTCAAAAAGGTTGCAAACGACATTTTGAACTCAATGGGGGTGGTCTCGAGTCTCAATTCGACTGTTTGCAAAAAGTAGCTTTTCGGACTAAAATCCGACGAACGATGAAATATTTAAATAAAACATTTAAATATACAATCGATAAATATGCGGGTTGTTACAGACTCCCCTCCTTAAAGAAATTGCGTCCTCGCAATACTTAAGAAGAAAATATGAATTAACAACCATAGAAGCATATCAACACAAAAGAAAATTTGAAATAGGAAGTTCACCGTAAGGAGCATGAAAGTGTAAGCCTGAACGGGATCGCTCGATGAATTCTCTGGATTCCCAAGAAAAATCCTTAGGATATGAGAACCATTGAACTATCACAAGAAGAACATCTTTATTCCGAAGGCGCTCAACCTCCGAAGTAATAATGCGAATGGAATGTTGCTCATAAGTCAAAACTGATGAGACTTCAATTTCATCAATAACACCAGCTCGAGAATAAAAATAGGAAACCTAAAAGCATTTCCATAGTTAAAAGATGCAGAAAACGTCAAGAATAGCAGAAAATTGAGCAAGTGCAATGGCGTAGTATAGAAACGGTACGCCCGAGAAACTAGAAACTCGAATAATTTGGAATACCGACGTAGTACAAAAACGGTACGTCCAATGAACCAAAGTTCAAACAATTCGGAACACCAACGCAGTACAAAAACGGTACGTCCAATGAACCGAACACCATAAAAGAACATCGGACACTAGTCCATAAAAGGAATGAGATAAAGCTCAATAAAACGAAGTATATCAAAACGTCCGATGAACTTGATAAAAAGATAATTCCATTCAAACAACATCAAAGAATCAACAACTTGTTGCCTACGATAAAGCGCACTGGCAACACGATTTCCAGAATATCAAGATCATAAGATGCCAGGAACACGAGTCGACATGAAGTTCCTTATGAGAAAATAAATATTCCAAAGATTTATGATCGAGGTGGAGAACAAATTTCTTCCCCAAAATTGATGATGCCAAACTCTAAAAGCGAAAACAATAGCCGCGAGCACTAGATCATGAGTGGCATACCTAGTCTCAATCTGCTTTTAATGATTTAGAAGCACAAGTGATAGCACGCTATCTTTTGCAAGAGAACGACATCCAAACCAATACGGATAGCATTGGTACAAAAGATAAAGTCTTGGTTCCCCTCGGGAATCACAAGAATAAGAGTATCGGAAAAGAGTTCTTTTAAATAATCTTCTTTCCCGAAAAGCTAAAACTTTCAAAATTACAATTATCTTAATGTAAAAATCTTTCTAGAAAAATTTACATTTTTACAAGTCAATTTATTGTGTCCGACTGTCTCATCAAAGCGTTTAGGAAATTCCTACCGGTAACGTTGATCAAGCGCATCGACCAGAATTCTTAAAACACTCAATGGGCAATACAATCACAAAATCATCTTCTATATGATGAAAATATCTCTTAAAAGTTTTGAGAATATTCTTTGCTCATTTAAGAGAAAAAATCAAATTGTACTTATAAATAAATCTTATGAAAAAGATTTGCAAAGATTTTTAAATTGCAATTTTCATCCAAAAATCAATAAACACAAGAATGGTCTCACCGGAATATTCGTAGAATACTCGATTAATAAAATGGTTGAAATAACCTGGACAAACTGAATGACAAAATAAGTCATTCATAAGAATCATAACGAGTGCGGAATGCGGTAGGTGGAATGCTAATTCCCGCAACTCGTAGCCAAATGAAAATCGGTGGCAAGGTCGAACTAGAAAGACTTTAACACCACACAAATGATTTCTTAGGTGATAATCCTAAGACAAACTCAAAAATACCGAAAAAGTTTCACAAATTATTTAGATAAGAGAAATAACACTTTTCTCATCTTGAGGGCTTAAAGAATAAAATGATGTCTTCAAAAATTTGAAATCGGTATCACAAGAAAAAATAGAAATCTGCTTAACAGATAGAAAATGTCGAAGATGAATAGTCCACACGGAAAAATAGGATATGGGCTTCACAACAATTAAGCCAATCCTTACAAAAATCAATTCCTAAGCCAAAGTAAAAATCGGCTCGGAAAGAAAAATCACATAAAATAATTTCGACATTAATAGAAAGCAAATTGAGTGCTGCGGATCCACTAATCCGGATTCGCAATCCTCAAAGAAGTCATCAAGCCCATAAATGTTTAAAGAAAAAGAATCACAAGTTCTCTTGATATAAAATAACGAGATGATTATATCAACAAGAACTTGAAAAGGATAATCACAGAAAAAATGAAATCAAGGACTGAACGAGAAATACCTTGTAACGACCCAGAATTTTATTTAATTAAAATTTGGATATTTAATTAATTTTAAATATTAATAAGTGAATTTATAAGTCGAATAAATTTTATTTCGAATGATTGGATTTAATTGGATAATTAAATCAATAATTTAATATGTTAAATTATGGAAATAATTGAAAATTGAGTTAAATATGATTGAAAATGATTTGTAAAATTTTATTTTATCATATTGGAGTTAGAATGATATTTTAGAACTTTTAAAATCGAATTAAAAGTTTATTTGTGAAAATTGAATATTTAATATTTAAATCGACTAGTAAAAATAGTCAATTTTTGAACAGTCTCAGAATTGGATGAGACCAGATTCATTGGATCCGTAATAGTTAGTTATTACCGGATTTCAATTTTCGTGTCAATCGGAGCTATCGTTTGATCGTGGCAGCTCGAAACGCATCGAATTATTTTTAATATTAATTTGGCGAGTTAAAATAGCCATTTTTCAAAAAGTCTCGGATTTCGACGAAACCAGTTTCATCGGATCCGTAATGTGATATTATTGTATGGTTTCAAATTTCGTGTCAATCGGATTTACCGTTTGTCCGGTACGAATTAAAACGCCTAGAAATCGATTTAAATCGGTTTAATTTAAATTGAACGTTTGTTGCCATAACTCGCACAGATGTTCGAATTAGCATCCGAAACCTGTTCCATTGTGTCCGGAACGCGGGGTAAACCCTAGGAACGTCAGTTTCGGCGCGTAAATCGGAGTTTGGAAAGTCGGGTCCTGACATACCTTGACCAAGAGAAGAGTTGCCAGGGGCTTGCAGCTTTCCTTCTCTCTTGCTTGGAAGCTTAGGACACGAAGACAAAGATGACCCGAACCTTTTCAATAACGACAAAAGAGGGGTTTCGGGCACTCCCTTGCATAGTGGTCAGTGGAACCACAATTGTAGCATCGTCCACGACTAGAGGTAGGGTCTTTTCTATCGTAGTGGGGTGGTGCATGCGAGGGTTTGAGACGAAGCTTTGATGAAGATGGGAAAGGACATCGACGTCAGGATCATCGTGGAGAATGTTTTTTTTTCAGATCATTTATTGGGTTCAGTTTTGAGTTGAGTTGCTTAATTTCTGTTGGACTTCGATTTCGTAGTTTGGCATGTTCGTATCGAACGTGGTGGTCGAGTGTGGTTGGGTGATGGCCAGAGAATCGATCGGAGTTGATATTGCTAGTCGTGCACGTGCACGGAGATGATAGGCGTATCTGGAAAGTGAATGTGAAGAAGAAGGAGTTTGGGGGCTCGGGTTGTCTATCGTGTTTTTGGTGGTACTACTCGAAGTCAGGGTGACTCGAGCATATGGTTGAGGTGGCTCGAGTTTCACCAGTATTTTTCACGGGTTTGTTGTTGATAAAATTTCCAGATCCTAAATTTGCTAGTACTTAATGAAATTGTAAATTTAAAATACAATGGTGACTAGGATTTTATTATGTAAAGAAGAATTAAGCAAGTTTTACTAAAAATATATATAAAAGTAATAACTTTAATTAAGTTTTTAATTGTGAAATTTATCATATTTAAGCATATAAACAATTTGGATACCAAATTTTAATGAGATGTTGGAATGATTAAGTTTTTAAAATGGTGAGTTTGTTAATTTTATTTAAACAAGCTAATTAAAGTTTTCCCAAAATTTAAAAGTTAAAACTTAAATGTTTAATAGTTTTGACTTATAATTAAGGAAATTAATAAAAGAGTTAGTTAATAAATGATGATGATTAATTAGAGAATAATTAATCAATATAAGAATAATTAACTCAAGCAATTAACTATGGATCAAAGAAATCCCTGTATATGGGTAAAGTTGATTAAGTTGTGTTTAAGTGGTTAGTTCTAGTTCATTAATTAAGTTTAATTAATTAAAGGTAACCATGTGATGGGAAATAATTAAGGATTAATTGATGATGAGATTAAGTATAATCACTTAATGTAATTAATGGAGAGTAATTACTTAGTGAAGTAATGAATGAATAATTACTCGATGTAATTTAAGTAAGGGAAATTACTTGATGGATATTAAAGGATAATTACTTGAGGGTAGTAATTAAGTGGTGATTTCACAGAATATTTAAAGGATTAATTAATGAAATTAATTAAGGACTTGATTTAATTAATAAAAGTAATTAAAGGAAGTTAATTACTAAGGAAATAAATCAAGGTGGATTAATGAATATAATCAAGGTAAAGATTAATTATTAAATGTAATTAGGAGAATAATTAATAAATGACGGTAATTAAAGGTTAATTTCCATGAATGGTTAAGAGTGATTAATTTGTATAATAATTAAGGGTTAACTACTTAATGTAATTAATCAAGGGTGATTTATTAGAGGATGATTAATTAATTAATTTGTAACTTGTTAATGACTAAGTAAGCGAGATTTATTATGATGAAGTAATTAATCTATTTCATTTTAAATTAATTAAAGATGAAGTAATTAATTTAGTTCATTTTGAAATAATTATAAATGGTGATTAATAAATCATTACTTATGTAGGGATAGATAATATGGATTGCCTTGAATGGTTTGAAATCTCATATCGAGATAAGTAATGCCGTGTGATATGGATGATTGGGTTTATGATATGTTTAATTTAATTTGGGATGTTGTTGGTTATCTATTGATGATGAATTGCTGTGACCCCTGTGTTTAAAGTTAATTGTATTCACTTGAATAACTTGAGATAAGATGGCATTGGAGTCGAAGAGACCGGAGTCGGGTAATAGTTAATACCCGAAACCACTTTGCTTTTTTATAGATTGATATGTGAAATAAATAAGTTGGTTTGGTATGATTTAAGTAATTGGACCATTAAATATAAGTTTGGCACTTAGAAATTGATGTGTGAAATAAGCAATGTCTATAACAACTTGTGAAGTTGTAAACTGATATAAGTTACCCGGGTTATATGAGTTGTATGCCGTTATATTCTATGTTAGATGAGTTTACTCACTCTGGTTTCCAGCCTGACCCGGGTGTTACTTTGATGTAATGCTCGGGTCAGACCGAGTATTACAAATTTTCAGGTAAGGACGTTCTGGACCTTAGGAGGCGAGTTGGATGGCAGGAACGCAACAAGACTTTCCTCTGTGATATTGTAGTATCTGGACATGATTGTTTTTGTCCAGTGTTTATGTATTTGTGTAACTCTGATGTATATAAATATAAATTGACAGATACAGTTTTCTTTTGTATAACAGTTATTATTATTTGCTATTATATTTTATCCACTGCGAGTGTGAAATGTTGGTGTTTCTGTTTCTTTCCTTCTTTCTCTTTCTTCTTTCTTTTCCTTCTTTTCACTAACTATCTGGAATTTTCGGGATCGAAATTTTCGGGTCGTTACAGAATGCTCCAATGATTGAACACTTTTCTAGTTATAAATTCTTCCCTTTTGAAATCAACTCCAAAGTAATTAAATATCCGAGTGAGATAAACTACATGATATAATGCATTTTCACCCGTAGTTAAATTCTTGGGCCTTAGCTCATCCAAAATAACTTAAGCCGAATTAATATCACAATTTCCAAAAATTTCTAAAAGGTCTTTGCAAACTTTCAAAGTCGGGTTGTTGTAGTTTCCTGATCTTGGTATAATAGTGTGTTGAATAAGAAGGTTAACAATTCTTGCTTTTGGATGAAAATAACAATTTTTGAATCCAAAATTATCATCCCCTTCAAATATGTGATGATATATCTCTTGATCATTTTCATTTATTTGAAATTCTAAGAGATTCATTTCGGTATACTTGCATCCCAAAATATTTCCTAAAATTTCACAATCCAAAAGTATTTGTGTTCCTTTAACACCATTCCAAATTTGTCCATCTTGCCCATCATAAAAACCACGATTCAAATTTGTATAAAACATCTTAACAAAATTTGGATAACATACAAAATCATTTTGTTTGTTATCTACTACACTAAGAATAGAACATTGCTGAAAAAGATTTTCAATTTCATAAGAAGGAAAATCTTCAAAAGTAGCAAATTTACCCGTATGAATTTTACCAAAGGTTACATAGTTGATGTAAGCTTTGATAGCTTTCGAGTCATTAAAAAGAAAGTTTTTGACAGCTTTTGGAAGCCTAATGGTGTTAGCAGTGCTTAAAGAGGCCATTGAAGAAGTTTGAGGGGAGTAGAAGATAATGTAGACAAATTTGAAATTTGACATAAAAGTGAAAAGTGATGATAAGGCGAGTGAATTAAATAGAGATTCTATAGGCACATTCTCTGGTCAAGAGGCATCTTTCCAGAGCTTTGAAGTTGGTGAAAAGGTGGAGGAAAACTCAAAAGTTTGAACTCAAATTTTGAAATCAAATTCGGAAGGGGGCATGTCAACATAGGGTATCCTGGTATGTCGACATGTGCCTATTGAATCGAAGGACAAGTTTCTATTCCTAATTTCCAATAAATGTATATATTATATCCTATATTCTACTTATATAATTCCTATGATAACACTAAATATAAGAATACTAAATATTAATAATTTAATATTTAAAATATTATTAGAATAATATTATTTTTTAATTTAAAATTCGAATTTCAAGGGATAAATTTGAATTTAAAATTCAAGGAATTTTTTTTAAAAAAATAATCAGGCAAACAAACAAGCATCCATTCAAACAAGAAAAATTAAAAATAATGTAAATGCGTACCTAATTTTAGATCCATACTCTCATCGTCCTCTGATTCATGAATAACAATGAAACCCAGATTTAAATTATCCGTCTTCTTTTTATCGTCACTGGATGATGAGTCTGAGTCATCAAGAGTTGCTGTGTATGCTTTCTTTCTCTTCCTTGATGAATCATTGTATGGAGGGAACAACTGTTTATCTAGATACTGACAATCATTCCTATGATGCCCGACGTTATTGCAATTGTAGCATCTATCATTGTTGACATTCTCCGTATTATTTTCGGAATTCCTTTGATCATTTCTTTTGTAATTATTCATTTTTCCATATTTTAGGAATTTCCCAAAGTTTCTTGTTATAAATTCAATCTCCTCATCAATGTCTGGTTCCGAATCTTCAGTTGTTGCATTGAGTGCTAATGACTTCTTTTCTGTAGCTTTGTTTTCTCTTCTTCCTTGCAGTTGAACTTCAAAAAACATCATATTCCTAATGAATTCTTCTATTTTCATTAAACTGATATCATTTGCTTTTTCGATTGCAAGTATCTTTTGATCCCATTCTAGAATGAGTGAATTTAGAATTTTTCTGACTTGGTCTTCCTCCGAAAAGCTTTTTCCCAGTGCAATTAGTGAGCGTACAATTTCTTGAAATCGACAATACATGTCGGAAATGGACTTATTTGCATGCATTTTAAACAATTGAAACTGATTAGTTAATATGGAAATTTAAGTCTGTTTAACTTTGCCTATTCCTTCATGAGTAACTTGCAAAGTTTTCCAGATTTCAAATGCAGACTTACAAACTGACACTCTATTAAACTAATTCCTATCTAATGAACAAAATAATATATTCATGTCCTTTGAGTTATTTTGTGCTATACCCTTTTGCTCAGCAGTCCAATGGGAAAAATCGGTAGTCGGTTCAATATACTCAGTTTATGTGATATTCCAAGTGTCTAATCCTACTGAATGTAAATAAATTTTCATTCGACAAGCCCAATATGCATAATTACTACCATTGAAAAATGGTGGTCTGACAGTAAACTGACCTTCTACAAATGAACTAGTGTTAATGTTAACAGAACTAGTGCCGGAGTTGACATTGCCAGTGTTGGTAGCCATTAATTTTTTTTCAAGTTTCAGATAATGAAAACTATAAAAACCAATGCTTTGATACACATTGAAAGGTAGTGTGGATTAAGGATCTTAAGGCTAATTTAACACTAGAAGGGGTTGAATAGTGTTTAATGGATTCTGCGACTTATATGAACTAATTTAAAAATTACTATATAAAAAAAATGCATAACTTAATTATAGAACAATCACAGAATCAAACACAGATACAGAAAGTAAATAAAAAGCAGTAAACGAAAGAACATAACGGATTTCATATGGCTTTGGAGTTACCCTACATCCAGTCCTGTACCAAGGCAAACACCTCATACAGATTTTTATTACACCAATGTCGAGATTACAATCCTCAATTTCTAAAAGCCTTGAGGTACCCTCCTGTCTCTCGAGTCCGGGGCAAACTCTCTTGATTTATGGGACACAAGATCACCCAATTAATTTCCAGGCACAACCACACCTTATAGAGAGACTCAATAAACTTCTGATCACAAATTGATCATATAAATCTGAATAACACTTTGACGTTCGAGAGAGGACAGAGAACGAAATAAGAATGATATTCTAATTTGATTCACCTGATAATTCGGTAGAATTTATGCTCGATCATAAAAATATGAAATTTTATAGAACATGAATTTATGGAGAAGAAGGAGTGAAAAAATAAGAAAAAAGTTATTTACTGTTTTTGAAGGCTATTTGTAAACAACCAAAGGTCATAACCATTCGTGAAGAGATTTAAACGAATAGACACTTCTTTTGAAAATCAAAACTTTTTAATTTAACGGCCACCATGTCGGCATGGGGTATTCCATGATGTCGACATCCATAGTAAAAAAACAATGTAAAATTTGTTTTGAAAATAGTATTGAAAGAAAAACAAGATAAAATGATTTTGGAGTAAAATAAACTAATTTTCTTTTGTTTTAAAATAAAGAAGAGCAGAAAAATATTTTTTAGAATGTATATATAATTTTGATTTTAAATCTCAAGTGTGTATATATATATATATATATTATAAAGAAAAAAAATCAGAAGATAGTTTTTTTTAAGAATAAACGAAGATTAAAACAAGAATTTATTTTAAAAACAAAAACAAGGATTATTTTAAGCCTAAAACATTTTGAAAAGCAGTTTTGAAAAATCATTTTGAAAAACAATTTTGAAGTAGTTTTTTAAGCATGTTCCTGCAGAAAATCTCATCACATCAGGACATGAGAACTTGTACAAAGCCAGGATGTTCGTGGGTTTGTAAGATACTTGTCGTAGGTTCGTAAGCTACTTGTCGTGGGTTTGTAAGCCACTAAGAAAGTAGAAATGGGTTCCATCCCAAATGGAATTTGGAATGAAGATTTCCATGCTATTGTGAAGTTTTAACAAAAATGTAAAGACCCATAAATTTTGATAAATAAATTGGTTAATTTAATTAGATTTTGTAATTAAATTTAGAAAGAAATGAAAATTTTATAATTTATATTGAAGTAAATGTTAAAAATGAATTGCAGCCATGATTATTGAAAACTAATTATTGACAATTGAAGTGAAACCACAACAAAATAAAATAAAATGAAATAGTGTAAATTGTTGCACTTGGGAAATAAATTGACAATAAGAAATAAATGTTAGTGTTTTATAGATAAAGGAATTTGTACGTAATTAATAATAAATTGAATAAATTTGGTATTATGTATGTAATTATACTAATTGGTTGAAGTATGATAAACTCAAGTGTAACCTTAGCTTGTAAACAATTATTTTAAGTTGCATGTTGAATTAGTTGATTGAATTGGAATTTAAATTAAATTTTAATGAATATAAATAAAGGTTACAATAATGGGAATGAGAATATGGCAAGTAAATGAAAGGTAAACAATAGTAACTAGTTTATAACGTAATAATAGGCATAATATAAAGAAGGGAATTTAGTTCAAATCAATGGAAACAATGTAGTTGTTATATTTAGCTACAAATTGGATATATGAAAATAAATTTAAGCATTTAACTAATTAATGGATTTGAATTTTAATAAATGGTAATTGAATATAAATCATTGTTCTATAAGTAATCATAATATTTTCTTGAAAGTAATAAACTTAAAGTTAATTAAATTATAATGGTTATAATTGTATAAGTTACCTATTTGTTTAGTTCATAAAAACTTAATTCGAAAGCAAGTGCAATAATTGACTTAATTAGTGAAATCCCGTTTATTTGAAACCAATTGTAAGGTTTTAATTGATTGAAATTAGTAGATTTGGGAAATAGATTCAAAATTTTAGCAATTGATAGAATAATACGTAATAAATTGTAGATGATAAGATTAATGCTAGAGAGTAATTATAATAGTTGTCGTTTGATAATAAAGCAAGAATGGGAACCAAGATTATTAATTTAAATGTAATAAAGTGGATTAATTGGAATTACATGAAAAGATTATTAATTTAAATGTAATAAAGTGGATTAATGGGGAAATATTAATGTGCCAAGATATAGCCTATGCTAATTAAAGTTAATAATTAAGGAATTGAATGAAAGGCCAATTAATGAAAATAAATGGGAATTTTGATTTGTGAGTAATAAAAGCTTATTAATGTGACTAAAAGTTAGCGTAACGATCATTGTGTGTTCCCCATTTACGTAGAGTGTTAATTTACAATTGGAAATCAGTTACAATAATAATAATGTAATATTACGTTAAGATTAATTAAGGTAATATTTGTAAGTAACGTTAAGGTTATTCATATTGGACAATTTGTTGAATTATAAGTATTGGAAATAAAGCTTTATCAATATACTGGAATTTGATTAGATTAATTGCAATTAAATGAAATTAAAATATCTTAATATTACGTTATTTTAAATTTAGATACAATGTGAGAATGTTTAATGTAATAGTCTTGAATCCAATGTTAAATCCATCTATTTGAAATTTATGAATGGAATAATCATTAATTTATTTAACTAAGTGGGACTATTGAAAATTAAATTTATAATTTCTGAATTTAATGAAATTGTGGTTAATACTGAAATTGATAAATTAATCAACTCTAAATTGACATTTAAATTTAGGTAAATTAGTGTAAATGATTTAGAAATATAAAAATGATGAAAATTGTTAATTATTGAGTTGAAATTGAAAATTTGATTTAGTTTGTTAATTTATTATTTTAATTAAGTAATGTAAAAATAACTATTTTGGCCACTGACTCGGATCGCGATGAAACCAGTTTCATCGGATCCGTAATGGTGAACTATTGTAGGATTTCAAGCTTCGTAGCGATCGGACTTGTCATTTGATCGTATGGACTCGAAATGCCTTGAAATCAATGAAATTGAAATCAATTTGAAATCAATTGATTTTAGCATAACTTCTTCATAAGATGGAATTTGGACTTGAAACCTTTTCCATTGCGTTTAAAATATTTTTAAACATCTATTTCCATATATGGTTTGACCCAATTTCGTTCCGGAGTCAGAACGGGCATTTTGGGCCATTTATCGTTCAACGCGTATATCCAATCGATCCGATCCATTCTATTTCAGCTTTCTATTTATACCTTGTTATAAACCCTAGCCTACCTCTATTTCTCATTTGTCTGTGCATAAAATTCCTCTTTACCTCCTCATTTCAATGGCAGACAATTTCAAATCCAATTGCAATTCCAAAATCAAATTGAAATTTCAAACTCCTCAAAAAAATTCAGAAAAATTATATATCGAAGCTCTCGATGTATGCATCTCAGATCTGCAGTTCCTTTTTGGTTTTGAATCATCGTTTGTCCAAAAATTCAAGGTGAACCTCGGCCGTTCATACGCCACCATCTCGATCCAACGGTGGATCTACGACTTCAGGACGATCGGGTAGCGCCACTGTAGAGGGTGTGATGAGCAGGTCTTAGATCATCTATCTGTTCATGCCAAAGTTGACCAGATTCGCCTCGATTCAGTGAAGAAGCTCGACAGCGGCCGTGCCGCGTGGCACGATCGAAGGGGCCAGATCATGGCCACAGGGTCGGCTTGAGGGAAGGGCTTCGACTATGCTCTCTGATCTGGTCGACGACGAGGATTTTGGCCGTGGCAGGCGTTTGAACCGAAGCAACATTAGGTGGCGGCTGGTTACCGCGTGCAGTTTAGGATTTCGTGTGAGCTAGGATGAGAGTGACATGGTAATTGCTGACGGGTATTAGTTAATTATTATTTTATTAATTTTAATTTTAACCGTATGATGTTCTGATGTTAATAACTTTTACATACGGAATCCATTTTACGCGAGGTTTCTTTTGTTAAGATCGTATCTGAATTCCAGAAATTTTGGCAAAGGTTTGGACGAATTCTGAGATAGTTCAATTTTTGGGTTTAAATTGGATTTAAATTCAATTTAAATTCAAAAGGTGAGTGTTTTAACCCACTCGCAATTTCTAAAATTTCTTATGTTTATTAAATTAATTTTTGATGTGATTAGAAATTTGTTTATTGTTGTTTGGTATATTTTTATCATCATTCCAGTTAAATTTAGTTCATTGAATTAAATTGTTATTCAATTTATTACTGCAAATAAACTGTCAATTAAATTACTTTATTACGGTATATAAACTGCCAGTAATTACCTGTTATTTATTATCTGTTCTATATATATGTTATTGTTTGAATTGGATAATGATTGTGATAAATGGTTGATGGTTGATATTGGACAAATGGATGTTATGTTATATATTGTTATAAACTATAAATTGTAATGTACTTTATTTTATTCGGGATTGCAGTTTGAAATGATATAACCGTACTTTTTGTTTTAAATTACAGATTGAAATGATAAATATCCGTATCACTTGACCATAGGATAGAGAATAATATACAGACACCGTGGTCTATATATATAAATATTTTGAAAGGATTTCTATGGTTTGTAAAGAAATATATGGTTTTTGAGACATGGATTTGGATATTTTATAAATGTTCTTTTGTATATGATTAATTGTTGGTTTAAGCTGTGAATAAAATTTTTTAAAAGTATAAAATAAATTTAATAATAAAGTTTGATTTTAGTAAAATATAATATGGAGAAGTATTTACTTAAATTATATTTTAATATGGAGTTTATATTGATTTTTATAAATCAAGGTTGAGAAGATAATTTGAAATTGATTGAGATTTTATCTAATTTAGAATTATAGTCAATAAGAATCCTTTTGGAACTTATTGAAATTGAGATTTTAAAGGAATATGGTTTTATAACTTAATTCGGGTTTAAGGTGATTTAAGTGAAATGTATGAAATCTAAATAAATTGAAGAATATTCAGTTATTGAATTTGAAGTTTTATTTAAAGGATATTGGATTTGTTAAGGAAATATTTCAAAACTAAATAATAGTAAAGAGAATTTGATGTGTGTGTGTGTATATATATATATGAATTATAAAATTTTGTTTTGAAATATTGAATAATTAAATCTTTGAAATATATGGAAATTGAAATGGTTTATTTGGTATTCAAATCTGTATTTGGAATTGATTTGTGAAATTAAGAAGCTAATCTATTATATAAAGTAATTTAATATTAAACCATTGAAGTATTGGAAGTTATGTTATAAAGTTATGGGTTTTAAGGCATTATGATTTGAAAATGCTATGATTTTGGGAAAAGGATATATTTGAAATAAAAATGAAATTATATTGATTTGGGTTTTAATAAAAACGATATCTTATTGATCTGGTTTTTAAATGAAGATGATATCGTATTTATATGGTTTTGAAATGAATAGTATATCCTGGTTTTGAAATATAATTATTTTGAAACGACCGCGGTGTTATAATAACGTTTGGTTGTTGAAGAGACAGGGATCAGAAGTTGTCATACTCACTGCCAACTCCGAAACCACTTTAACAACCGTGTACGTGGTAGAGATTCCAGAATGAAGTAGGATGGTAGCGACGTTCTATTAAGGTATATACGTGGACCCGACTCCCGTGAGTTGGCATAAGGTGGCTAAAATAGGTGCGATTCTCGGGACAAGGAGGTAGCCCCTCTTATCGGACGCATCCCTTCCATATTATACTCTGACTCTTGGATTGATTCGTTGGCCACTTTTGTTTTTTTGATTTGGGGGTGTGGCTCGAGGTGGGCGGTAGCTGCGCGATACGCGTTACCACCAGTCCGGATAGCAATTGGTATATCTACCCTGGCATTGCCTAGTTGTGCCGTATCACCTACCCTAGCTCGCCTTATACGAGTTTTGTTTTCTCCCTAGCCCGTGTGGTATCCTCTGGTGGCTTCCCAATCAGGAGGGACTATGATATTGGATGGACTACTGGGATTATTATGTGTTAAGGGCTATTTGGGTAACCCCTTGATGCTATGAAAAAGGTAAGTTTATTTTACTATTAGACACTATTATAATAGCAAAATATTACTACACAGTAAATAGTTTAACATATCCTTAGGAGATGTGAATCCCGAGCATCTCTTGAGTTACTGCATTCACGTTAGACACTGGATAGGAGGTGTCAAATCCCGTAAACATCTCGGACGCCATTCCACTCATATTATTTATTATTGATTTAACTTACTTAAGATCTTTTAGTTCTGACTCGAGTGTTTTGTCTTTTCAATTCGCTCGGGTCAGCCTGAGCATTTCAAGATTTGAATACTTTATTTCTGGACGATGAAGATGAAGATTTTATTACTATTATTTATTATATTATTCCACTGTATCACATTGTTTCGTTGCATTGTTATTGATTATTCTCTTTATGTGTAACTCTGATATGTATTGTATAAATATAATCAAATATTTTTGTAAAACAGCTTCATGAACTGTATATTTGATTATTATATTTTTTTCGTTCCGCTGTAAGAGTCTGTTTTGTTCTTTTTCTTTCTCTGATTTTTCTTATTTACCCCATAACAATCCACCCTTCTGTGTGGTTTAAGTCTGACGTGTGTGGTTTATTGTCAATTTAAAACATACAAAAAGGTGGGACGTTACTTCTGGTATCAGAACTAGCTTTGTAGGGTCTGACTCTTTATTATTAGGGAAGTAATACCATATGATGAGTCACTGAGCGTAAATATATGAGAAAGCGTATTTGTTAGTGTTATAAAAGGTTTTGATATTGTGTTAATTTTTTCCGTTTTGTATTTATAAATTTTGGTTGGTGCATGGGACGCTATGACATCAATAGGGATTTCTAAACACTTAATAGGACAGACCAACACAATGTTTGTTTTTAATATAGGTGAGTGAAATAAATTTGCCTATTATATTTTCTATATATAAAATAGATTTTTATAAAATTTATATTTGGTTGTAACATATTGGTTGTTAGGTAATGAAATTTATAAATAATAGTTGAAATGAGGTTGAAGATAAAATAAATGAAGAATTGGAAATTTAGGGCTTAAGTTTCGGGATTTTGAAACTTCTTTCAATTAATTTTGGGAATATAATAATAATACTGTTGGAAGTATGTTTTGATATAAATATTTCAATATAATCTGAAAGAATTGTTTTAAAGAAATTTTGGAATGAAATAAGCTTTATACTCCCCTCTCCGTCGTTGGAAAATAATTTCGGTGATGAGTGCACGCATCATCGATATTCATTTTCGAGTTTCGAAGTGGGAAGGCCACTGTAGTAGTTTTACTGCAGATTTATTTTGATAAGCAAATATAATTTTAAATTGTTTCAAATATAATTGGATATATAAAGTGTAAGTGTATATATTTATCTATTATTTTAAAATGATTTAAAACATTTTACCTGTAGCGACCCGGCGTCCTACCACCAGAAAGTCGCATCACTAATTAATAAAGAAAGGGATAGAAGAAGAAAAGAAAGAGAGAGAAGAAACAGAACAACATCAGAGAACTCACAGCGGAACGAATGAAATATAATATATCACATAGAATATTACATAGTATCATATTACATCAGAGCACACAACTTATACAACACATATTAGACAGTTATAAACATCCGTCTAACTATGCAACTCAAGTACACAAGATACAGATACCATCACAAACACAGCGGAACCATAATATGTCTACACGTGGAAGCCTCCTGCTCCATATCTCCTCCGGAATTCATCAAGCAAACCTGAATCACTTGACTACTCATACATAATATGAGTACCCAAGAGTTTAATAAAACAGAAAATAAACACTCGGGTCAGACAGGGGTCTGGTGTGAGTAAACGGGCTAAAATTGCTTAACTTTAGAAAAACCTTTGAAAAGAAAAGGTATCACGTAAGACTTCCCACACATAAACATGGAAATTTTTTTACCTTACGCTAATCAAAACATTTGATAGGAAATCCAGTGATATTATAATAGTGTCTAGGGTTTTCAAGTAAATAAGAAATAGCCGAAATTGTTACATTCATTAAATTCCAGCTACTAGCCACAAAAGTGGGTAATACAAACAAAACTGTAGGGTCTCGTAGGAAGAATGTGTTTCCTTAAATGGCAGGGCTACCAGGGTACCGCCCGTCACAGTACGTGGCCTAGATCACAGTACCGAGGATTACGCCCAATCCCCTGCATCAAAAAGCCGGAACCATTCCTTACTGAACAGTCCCGAGTAAGATCACCCGGTGGTTGGCGCGACCAACCACCCAATAAGCCGAAATGAAGGGACATCTAGACAGGAATGACCTCACCCTGAAATGGGTGCTACCCACCTAGCCTTGCTGCACCTCCCCTGTTTTAGCCATTTTCGGGTTGACGAGGCTTGAGGCTGCGATTACCTTTATAGAACATAATATCTTAGAATGCTCATCGTCCACCTAATGATGTTCTGAAAGCATTCGATCCATACAAGTTCGTTCCGGGTTCGAACGAAACCTAAGGCACTATCTCGTTGCACTCATTTTGCAATCACCCTCAGAGTCAAAGACCATAGCCCTTGCACTCTAAATCACCATCTTGAACCTGTAAGTACTACTCCGTCAAACTCATCACGGAATCACCCCTGAGTTATACTGACGAATAGTTCTTACACCTCGAGTCTTCACTTAGCTCCACTTGGATTCACGACCTAACGTTTAATTTGGATCGATGTGGTTTACGGATTATCCAAATATGGAAACCCGATCCCGGTCTCACCAAAACCAAACGCCATTTTAATGTCCAAGTTGTTTAAGGGTTTTAAACAATTAAACTTATATTCAGGATGATGTAAACAGATAGATGAATCACATTATCCCAATAGATAACTCACAACAATCATTCATCTACAAACCAACATATCACATAACAGAGATATCCAAATCATCCATTATCAACCAATCACCCAATATCAATCAATCAATAGCAATCATCCATAAGCAGAATTGATTAACTCAAAATCAATTGGATTACCTTAATCCTTCTTCATTAATTTATTCAAAATAAATAAATTAATCATCTCTTAATGATCTTCTTTAATTAATCTCGCATGATTAATCATCCTTTATTACATTTAAGTAATTATCCTTAACCATATTCAGTAATTAACCTTTAATTACTATCATTAATTACAATAATAAATGATCCGTCATTTACTTCTATTAATTAATCAACTATAATTAATTACATTAAACCTCAATTAATTCCAATTAATTAATCACACTTAAATTAATTACTTTTATTAATCAACCTTGATTAATTTATTAATTAACTAATGATCCTTATTAATTAATAATTCATTTAATAAATAATTAATTAACTTGTAATTAATCATCTCATTTATCATAATCAGTAATTAACAACTTGTAATTACTTATCTTAATTAATTAACATCTTAATTAATTATATTAACCCTTTGATTAATTATTCTAATTAATTAATATTTAATTACTTCATTAAGTAAGTAATTATTTAATAACCTTAATTAATTAATTTATTAACTACTTTCCATTTTAATTAATTACACTTAGTAATTAATCACATTCATTAATTAATTAATCACATTAATTAATTAATTAATCACATTTATTAATTTATTAATCACATTAATTAATTAACTAAATTAATTAATTAATTAACTCTTAATTTCTTACATAAGTAATCATCTTCTAATTACTTCATTAGATGATTACTCTCTTAATTAATTACTTAACAAGTAATTTGTCCCATAATTAAATAATTCTTAATTCATTTATTTAATTAATTACTCCATAATTAATTAACATCAAATTATTTATATTAATCAATCCTTAGATTAATAACATTAAGTGATTAACCATTTAATCACTTTAATTACTCACATGAGTAATTTTCCACTAATTACTTCAATAAGTAATTTCCATTCTTAATTGCATTCAATAATTAACCATTAATTACTTCATTAAGTAATTACACTTAATTAATTCATAATTAAGTGATTATTAAAAAATTAAATAAACAGTTAACTAATTATTTAAAATTAATTAAATAATTATTTAACATCTTATATTTCAAAATCCTTAATTAATTAAGAAAAACCTTAATCTTAATTAAACTTTAGTTATTAACAAATCATATTTTAATCAAGTATTCTTAAGTTCATAACAAAGATAAATTAACCATATTTATCTTCATAAATAAATTATTTGAATTAAATAAATTTTAATAACTTAAAAACAAATTATTCTATTTGGTTTACAAAATTATAACTTAAACTTTATTTGAAAATAAAACATTTAGAAATCATTTTTAAAGGTTTAAAACACTTTAATTATCTAATATAAACTTATTTATTTTCAATAAGATTTGAAACTTAGTTATTAAACATTACATAAAAATTTATTTTAAAGCTTTTGATTTAATACCTAAATTCAAACCACTCTTTTAAATTGAAATTCATAGAAATATCTAAAAACAATTTGAATTTAAAATAGAATAAATTCAATTAGTACTTTAAAGGTTTGATTTACATTTTTATCAAAGCACAATTTTAACCTTTATAAATTTATTTCCTTCTATAAACTTGGTTTATAATTTAATGCTTACCTTAATTATTCAAACTTAAGTTTAAATCTGTAAACTTTATGACAAGATACGGTATTTACCCACAAAACACGACCTTAAAAACTCGAGAAAACACTCAAATCACACGAGACTGCCCCGAAGCAAACCCACGCCCCTCTACTTCGAGACCAACCCGATGCATGCATGAACCCATAGCCGAGAGAAACTCGCCTTCCCCGAACCAAATAATCCAGTGCACACGGCATAAACGCATGCACGTGTCCTATCACCTCCGGCCTCCAACATTCGTCACGACCATCGTCGACGGTCACAATATCACACGCGAACATGAATTCGAACCCATATCAAAGAAATAACCCATGAATCGAAATTCGAACATTAGCTCGAAAAGACTACAGAACTACTCGACACAAAACCACCCACGGTTGACGCAACGACGCAGTTAGACCCTCGCCGTCCTCACCATCGAACACCACGACCACGAGCTTCATCCTCCCCAAAAGTGAACAACTCCGGCCCATCATTCGCGACGCAAATGCCAAGACGGTCAAGTCCAACAAAAACCAAAATAAAACCCTAGATCGATCAATTTCCAACAAATCAGCCATTGAAAAAATTTGATTGCATTTTCCCCTTCATACTCACTTCGAAAGCTAGCCTCACTCCTAAAGTCAGCTCAAATCGACAAGTGGGTCAACGACAATTCATCATATTGCCGAAAACCTTCATCACCAAATTCCCAATTGATTTTCAATTTAAAAATTATGAATTTCATGTTAAAATTCATCATTTCTTACTATTAATCCAACTATACAACAGAAAGCAAGAACTAGGGATATAAATTTTTGACATGCAACAGAGTTTCACTGTGTTTTACACCTTTTTAAAATTATTTGTAAATTAAAAATTACAGAAACTATTTTTAAATTTACTATCTAACATTAACATGAAATTTTCATTTAATCATCAAGTTCAAATAAGGTATAGGTTGGAAGATCTGGATTTTTGGAAACAAGAGTCATAGGTTTTTTTATCAAACAGAGAACAAAACATCAACATGTACTGTCATATGTTCACATAAATAAATTTGCAAATCCAGATATGATTCGAACTGTAGAATTTAATTCAATCCAACATCATCAGATGCACTTAAGTTAACAAGATTAATCTGCCTTTAAAAATATTTACTCACCTTTTAATTTTCAGAGAAGTTTTGAATTTCTTCTTCCAGGTTTTGAAATTCATCTGTAAAAATGTTTTGATGCTTTTGATTACTAAAGAAACTTTACTGCATGCCTCAATTTATGTTTTTAAACTTGCATTTGAACTTGATTCTTCATTTGAATTTATAGGTTGAAGGTTGCAGATTTAGGTTCAGGTTTTGACTTGCTTTTAGTTTTCAATTCCAGGTTTGATTTGCCCTTTGGATTTTAAATTTCAGGTTGAAGAAAGATTTTCTGGTTGCCATTAGTTTGAAAGAATGAAAGAAAGGAAAAAGAAAAGAAATGAGAGGAAGGTGAAGGTTTGGAAAGTTGAAAGTGAAAATAAATTTTATTCATATGTTTAAATTTTCAAATAAATGAAAATGAAGGCCACTTGTCACAAAAACTTACATTTGTCATTCAATTTGTTTTAATTGTTTTACAAGTGTTGTTAAGATGATTAACATGTTTACACATGTTTTCTTAAGTATTTTAAATAAATTTTTATTTAATTAAAATGTTAATATAAACTTACTTATTTAATTTACTTCATTAATAAATACTTATATATGTAAATATAAATTTCCCTTTCGAAGAAAATATTATAAAACTAGTTATAATACAAATAAATCTTTTATGTGTAATTTAAAAATGTAAAACATTTATTATATACATTTATAACCATTTTATTTTAAACACTTTAAAGAAAACAAACAATACTTTATTTAAACTATCATATCTAAAAATAAACAATTATCTTATAATTTGAAATCAACTGAATTAAACTTAAATGAAGTTTTAAAAAAATTAAATTTTAAAACAAAACTTGAAAGTACAATATTCATACATATATAAATTATAAACTGATTAATTTAAATTTCAAAACAACATCAAACTATAACTTATACATACATATATATTACAGTTTGAAAATTCAACTTTTATTTAAAACAAAAGATATTTCCTATCCACAATATATATTATAAATATAATAAAATTTTACTAGCTTTGAAAAATAATTCTTATCAATATTGCCAAATTAAAAATTTATTAACCTTTAAAAGATTTGTTGAGTCACAGGTTCTATGAAGTTTTTGATTTCTGACAAAGAAATAAAGGCGATAGACAGAACACATACATCATGGCTATAAAGAGGCACAAAAGAGCTACATATGGTACTCTAGATTATAGGTTGATTATTTGATATTGTAATAGTGATAAACTTGTTAAAATCTATCCTCAAATAATCTTGCACCTCAATATAATTGATATACATATACACGTTTGAATAGCATTGCACATTCATTGAGCAAATTAACAGCGACTGGTCAACCGGTAATATATCAGGCGGTCGACCGTTTCTGTGTAAAATGCACAATGAACGTGCACACATGCACATAACGACTATATATTTGAAATCCTGTCTACTGGCATTTTTTGACCTGTCGACCGTTTTTTAAACAGAGAGGAACCTTTTCCAAAAGACACTTCTTTCTCCAATGGTTGCATCTCTTACCTTTCATCAATGATCATATCTATTAATGGCTACTGTTCACAAAGAGTTACAACCATTTTTCTCTATATAAACTCATCTAAATCATTGATTCAATATACATGAAAATATATATATTTTTACTCTAATTTCTGTTCTTACTTTCTAAATACTCCTGCATTCTAAAAGCTCTCAATTATTTTAATTGCTTGTTGAATCTGTGACGCCCAACCTCTATACCCACGCTAGTCAAGAACACTACGGAGTAATGTTGTCAACTAGCATGGAGAAAAAGGCTGTTGAGGAGCGACCATCTGCATAATTGCTTTGTGCGAGTACCGATATGCTAGATAAAAATATAACTTTTCATCTCAATAGGAAATCCAACATACCGACACAAACTCAAAGCTACTACACAGTGGCTATATGTAATCTTCGGAAACAAATATAGAAATAAACATAACACAAATCAGTCACAGATAATTCATATCACAAGGGCGGAAATAGATATGAATATATATATAACACATAAAAGTGTTCATCAGAGTAGTGGTCTAACAAGATCCACAATATCAAAAAGAATAGATACAAGTGCTAGACAAAAGAGTAAGTATACATCATAGAGTCTGTATCTCAAATGTATACAACAAAAACTACTAATCTATGTAGTTAGCCAAAAGATCATATGATAACCCCAGAAGATAAGTCAAGCAGAAGCACCTGTAACATCTCAGTCTGAACCAAGTATTATTTATAAGAAGAAAATAATAAACGGATCAGTCTAGCTATAAATATCAGAAGAAATGATATAGAATAAGAGATATGACTAAACGTATAATAATCACAATGCCAAGCTGTGATAAATATAAGTATTTGAAAATCAACAAGAGATTAATCAATATCGCAAAGATCTTCTCAAGATAAAAAGGAATGCATACTCCTAATTTCATTCACCAAGCCACAATAAATGACATATATATCAATGCCAATCGTAAAAGTCGGTGAAACATAAATTCCAGAATTCAACACACGAAATAAAGAAATCACAAGAAAAGGATGGCCAAGACATTGATGTAGTGCAAACGGTACATCCAATGAATCACAAAGCAAAGACATTGATGTAGTGCAAACGGTACATCCAATGTATCAAAAGCATATCATTGATGTAGTGCAAACGGTACATCCAATGAATCAAAAGCAAAGACATTGATGTAGTGCAAACGGTACATCCAATGTGTCAAAAGCATATCATTGATGTAGTGCAAACGGTACATCCAATGAATCAAAAGGAAAGACATTGATGTAGTGCAAACGGTACATCCAATGTATCAAAAGCAAAGACATTGATGTAGTGCAAACGGTACATCCAATGTATCAAAAGTATATCATTGATGTAGTGCAAACGGTACATCCAATGAATCAAAAGCAAAGACATTGATGTAGTGCAAACGGTACATCCAATGTATCAAAAGCATATCATTGATGTAGTGCAAACGGTACATCCAATGAATCAAAAGGAAAGACACTGATGTAGTGCAAACGGTACATCCAATTTATCAAAAGCATATCATTGATGTAGTGCAAACGGTACATCCAATGAATCAAAAGGAAAGACATTGATGTAGTGCAAACGGTACATCCAATGTATCAAAAGTATATCATTGATGTAGTGCAAACGGTACATCCAATGAATCACAAGAAAAGACATTGATGTAGTGCAAACGGTACATCTAATGTATCAAAAGTATATTATTGATGTAGTGCAAACGGTACATCCAATGAATCAAAAGAAAAGACATCGCACAGGCTAGTCTAAAACATAAAATGATCGTCATGATCAAAGAGAAGTGTCGATTACAGTAAGCTAGTAAATATATGAGCTTAGCTTCATGTCCCATAACCACTAGCTTAACTTAAATATTTACGAACAAATTGTAGATCTCCACTAGAAAATTGTCACAGGAGATTCAATCGAACAAGTCCAAGAATTAACCGACGAAGTAAACACAAGCGTTTCATACCACTTGTTTTACTAAGTCGTTTAATTATATTTCTCATATGGGTGAGGTAAAGGCTAGTATATACTAATAGATTGGAAAACGGTTTAAGAAAATGAGCTTTGTAATAAAAGAGTGTTGAAATCATTTGAAGAAAGAGTTTTGATATTTACTACTAGTATAGAAAACCTTTATATTTTTAAAGTGACAAATCACAAAGAAGATTGTAGGAACAATCAATCACTAAGCTTCACATTCGAAAACGTGAATAAAATCCAAAGAAATCGATACCGAATCCATCAAAATGGATATTCCAAGAATTCCCGAAGAAAATAAGTTATCAAAGTCAATAACAAATGATAACAACAGATAGGGAAATAACACAAATCGATTAAAGTTGGAACTTCAGACAACTAGGCAAAATAGGCATAGTTGGCAAATAGCAGCGGGTCGGTCAACCGGACTCCTTGAGTCGGCTGACCGAACCAGGGGTTGGAAGTGCTCGGGCACCAGGTCGGTCGACCGGCCCAGGGGCTCGGTCCGCCGAAGCCTGCAACCGGCACTTCCAAACAGAGGTAGGAAGTGCCTGGGTAGCAGGTCGGTCGACCGGTCCAGGGGCTCGGTCAGCCGAACCTGTTGCCAGCACTCCCCTTCCCTATTTTGGATGAGGTGCAAAATCTCGATCAAATTGCATTCGCACGAGCAACGACCCTAAGGGTTTATGCCAATCGACTACCCGGCCCTATATGCTCCTCGATGCATCACCAAAAACATGTTCAAACATAGAAGTTAGGATTTTTAACGAATTGAACTCAAAACACCAAAAATTGGAATATTCACCAAATCAATCCAAACCAAAAGCAATAGCACACGAATAAGTATTAGGAATTCATACCTAACAATCGAAGATAAATATAAGCATAGATGTGAGATAAAAATCTCACCTTTGAACCCAAAACAATGAATGAGAAGCTCGAGGACAAGGGAAGATCAACCACACTTCAATCTCAACACTTGAAGCTTGAATCTAAGCTTAAAAGAAGAACATTCCCTAAGTTAGGTTTAGGAAATTTCTGAAATCAAAGAGAGAATGAGTTGGAGAAGATGAAGAGAAAGCTTACCAATGGGTTCTCTTGAGTTTGGAGCAAGAAGATGGATTTGCTAATGGAAACTAGGGCTTAGGATTTCCTAATTCTTTTTCTCTTCCCCTATTTTTGATGAAGCTTGAATGTATTAGGAAATTATGAAGTAATGAAGAGGAGAGGGGTTGTTGGGACTGAGTTAGTAAGTGGCTAATGGGTTCAGCCCAAACCAAAGCCCTAAGTGAAAAAGTGGCAAAAATCAACTTTCTCCAAACATATCGAAGCTTATACTCAAAATGGTCGCAAACGTCATTTTGAACTCAATGGGAGTGGTCTCGAGTCCCAATTCGACTGTTTGCAAAAGGTAGCTTTTCGGACCAAAATCCGACGAACGATAAAATATTTAAATAAAATATTTAAATATAAAATCGATAAATATGCGGGTTGTTACAGAATCATTGAAATTATTTCATATCTTTTGATTCAATAAGTAATATACTTCCCTTAATCTTCACAAAACATCATTCACATATTTTGAGGATAAGATTATAGGAAGTTTGTACTACAAGTGACAAAACTGTGTTAGCAAGAACACATACCGTCAACAAACAATTATGTTCATCGTTGTTGAAGTCCTCGGTGTTGTAAGAGGCAAGTGTTGAAGTCCTCGGTGTTGTACGAGGAAAGTGTTGAAGTCCTCAGTGTATTAGAGGCGTGAAATCCCGTTCGTTTGCTCGGGTGTTGTAAACCTGCTCCTCCAAGTGAAGCGAGGTAGTTAATATTGAAAATCCAGATAGAAGTCCGGGACTGGACGTAGGACGGTGCTCTGAACCAGTATAAAAATCTCTGGTGTGATTTTTCTATTTTTATTTACTTTGCTACTATCATCTATTTCCGCATTTATATTATATTCCATATTACACGATCCGTGTGTACTATATTAGTACGTGCACTCGTAAACTATCACACTTTTCATTTGGTATCAAAGCGAGGTTATCATATAACCGTAACATAGTTATTTGATATATTCTTGTAATATGGCAAATAACGCAAGTACTAGCACTCAAAACACCACTTACATAGAAGGTCAATCGACACAAAGACCTCCATTTTTCAATGGTCTTAACTATAGTTTTTGGGCAACACGTATGTCATTCTTTATGCAATCAAATAGTTATGATGCTTGGAATGCAACTCAAAAATAAATAGTGAATCCAACAACTGATTATTCAGAATGGACTGCGGCTGAGAAAACGGCAGCAGCCGTAAATGCAAAAGCAATAAATATGTTGTTTTGTGCATTAGATCAAAATGAATATAACCGTGTTAGTATCTGCACTACTGCATATCAAATTTGGCAAACACTAAAAATCACTCATGAAGGTACTAACAAGGTTAAACAAGCCAAAATAGCCATGCTAAAAAGTCAGTTTCAAAATTTCAAAATGAAACCAAATGAGACAATAAATGATATGTATTCAATGTTTCAAACTATTCATCATTCACTTATCGGCTTAGGACAAAAGTATTCTGATTTTGATGTTGTTTCAACAGTCCTACATTCTCTGACTAGTGAATGGGAAGGAAAAGTATTAGCAATTGAAGAAGCTAATGACCTTTCTGTCATGAAGCCAGATGAATTGATAGGAAATCTAATGTCCTACGAAGCTAACTTGCAGACTAGAAAGGAACAAAAAGAAGAAAAGAAAAACATGGCATTCCATGCTGAAAAAGACGAAAATGAATCAGAATCTGAAGATGAAGATCTGGCATTCATAGCAAAAGGTTTCAAAAAATTCCTAAAACGGCGAAAAGCCAGTCGTTATAACAGAAAGAAATCTGGATCGAATAAACAAACATCATCCTCTATAGAATGTTTCAACTGCCACAAAAAGGGGCACATGCAGAAGGATTGTCCAGAACAAAAGAAGAAGTCAGAAAATGGTCAAATTCAAATATAAGAAGGACAAGTCAAAGAAACGAGCCTTCTCAGTAACATGGGATGATTCAGACTCATCTTCATCAGAAAGTGTAAGTGATTCGGAGAATGAACAAGTTAATGTATGTTTCATGGCAACAGAAGATGAGGTACAAATTACTACATTCGATGAAATGCTTGATATTAATGCTGAATTGATAGTCAAATATAAAGACATAAAACGACAGCTAAAAGAAGCCAAAGCAGATTTGAGTAGAGCAGAATTTGAACGAGATATGTTAAAAGACAAGAAGAAAATATTAGAAGAAGAACTTGAAAATTTTCAAGAATCATCATCTAATGTTGACTCTCAATTAGTTCTTTTGAGTCAAGAAATTGAAACTCAAAAAGAGAAAATGATGCTCTCACTAATAAAAATCATGAGCTTGAGGCAAAAGTCAAAATTCTGGACCTAGAAAAGGCTAGTTTACAAACTAAGTTAGATAACATTACTCAAAATGTTTCTAACTTTAACAAAGGTCGAGAAAATTTGACAAAAATCATTGAAATTTCACAATCTATTTCGGATAAACAAGGTTTGGGATATACGAAACAAGAAACCAAGAAACATCTTGGAAATAAAAGGAAGAAGAAAGTACAAAAAACTGAAGCTAAGAAAATTCTTAGTTTATTATACTCCAAACCAAAACCAGTTGTGAAATTTCAAAAGAAAAATATCAAGACTATCAAAATATGGGTTCCTAAAACAAATAATAATTTGATTAGGAACAAATATATTCAGAATTTCATGAATACTGTGCATCATAATACTAATTATGTATATAAAGGGGATACCAGACCCGTATGGGTTTGGACTCCTAAGACCTAACTCTTAGGACCCCATAAAAAGTGGGTACCATGGACTTAATTTTATTTTTTTCAGGTCCCACTTAAGAAAAGAGGAAAGTGGATATTGGACAGTGGTTGCTCAAAGCACATGACTGGAGACAAGAGCTTATTAACAAATATTACATACTCAGATGGTGGCTCCGTCACTTTTGGAGATAATTCAAAAGGCTATATCATCGGCAAAGGCGATGTGAGCAATTGCGGTACATCTAACTTACCTCTTATTACAAATGTCATGCTAGTTAGAAATTTAAAACACAATTTACTTAGTATTAGTCAGTTATGTGACAAGGGTTTTTCAATTTCCTTTTCAAATAATAAGTGTAGTATTTTAGATAAAGACCATAATTTAGTTTTCGAAGGTTAGAGACAGAATTATATATATTCTGAATATGATTATTAATAATTCAGATATGTGTCTTGTGGCTAATGATAATGATCCATGGCTATGGCACAAACGCTTCTGTCATATAAACTTCAGAACTATTGACAAGCTAGCCAAAAACAATCTAGTTAGAGGACTACCCAAAATGAGTTTTAAGGTTAACAACATTTGTGATGCATGTCAACTAGGAAAATTGACCAAATAATCTTTTAAATCCAAGAAAGTCATATCAACATTACAACCACTTGAGTTACTACACATGGATTTATTTGGACCTACTAAGGTTCAGTCAATAAATCACAGTCGATATGTGCTTGTAATTGTTGATGATTTCTCTCGTTACACATGGACAATTTTCTTAAAAAATAAAAGTGACACTTTCGATCATTTCAAATCTTTCGTCAAAAGAATTCAAAAATCAAAAGGGATTAAAGTTAAAAATATAAGAAGTGATCATGGCAGAGAGTTTAAAAATAATGAATTTGAACATTTTTGTACAAAGAAAGGTATATATCATAATTTTTTGTTTCCCAGAACTCTACAACAAAATGGAGTTGTAGAACGGAAGAACCGAACTTTACAAGAATGTGCAAGAACATTATTGAATGGAACCACCTTACCAAAACATTTCTGGGCAGAAGCCGTCGCAACTGCCTGTTATGTTTTAAATCGTGTGTCCATAAGACCTCTTACCAAGAATACTCCTTATGAATTATTTAACAAAAGAAAGCCTAAAATCTCATACTTCAAAGTTTTTGGTTCCAAGTGCTTTATTTTAAATACGAAAGACCAGCTTGACAAATTCGATCCAAAAGCCGATGAACGAATATTTGTCGGTTATTCGGAACAAAGCAAGGCCTATCGTATATTTAATAAACGAACCAAAACTATTGAAGAATCACTTCATGTCTCTTTTGATGAATTCTATCAGCATCCTCAAACTATATCAGATGATGACGAAACAATAGTCACTAACAATCAAATCTTCACAAATGTTGATTCTGACTCGGAAATAATTACTGAGAATATTCCTCAAATATGTGAGTTACAATCACCACCAAGGTTATTAAGAGACCATCCGGCCCAAAATATAATCGGTGAAGTAACATCACATGTCAGAACAAGGAGTCAACTCAATCAAATGGGTCATGTCGCTTTTCTTTCAAATATCGAACCTAAGAATCCAAAAGAATCTGCTACAGATGATTACTGGATCATTGCCATGCAGGAAGAACTAAATCAGTTCGAGCGCAATGACATTTGGGAACTTGTTCCAAGACCAACTGATCAGTCAGTTATTGGTACTAAATGGATCTATAAAAATAAAGCTGACGAACAAGGAAATATCACCAAAAATAAAGCAAGATTAGTAGCACAAGGGTATAATCAGGAAGAAGGTATCGATTATGAAGAAACTTATGCACCAGTTGCTCGACTAGAAGCTATTAGAATCCTATTATCTTTTGCTTGTCACCATAATTTCAAACTTTATAAGATGGATGTCAAAAGTTCTTTTCTCAATGGATTTATCAAAGAGAATGTCTATATCGAACAACCTCCTTTGTTCGTACATGAAAAATATCCTGACCATGTGTTCAAACTAAAGAAAGCTCTGTATGGTTTAAAACAAGCACCTCGTGCTTGGTATGAACGATTACGTAGCTATCTTATTAACTCAAGATTTCAAATAGGCAAAATCGATCAAACTTTGTTTATTAAACATTCTCAAAAGGATATTCTAGTTATCCAGATATATGTGGACGACATCATCTTTGGTTCAACAAACGATAAACTCTGCAAGTAATTTGCAAGTATTATGACCAAAGAGTTCGAAATGTCTCATATGGGAGAATTATCATATTTTCTTGGACTTCAAATCAAACAACTTCCGAGTGGTATCTTTATCAATCAAGAAAAATATTGCGGAAATCTTATCAAACGCTTCGGATTAGAAAATACATCTGGTAAACCAACTCCTATGAGTAAAACTACACATCTTGAAAAAGATGAAAATGGTAAGAGTGTTGACCAGAAATTATATCGAAGCATGATTGGTTCTCTTCTTTATCTTACAGCTAGTCGTCCAGACATAATGATGAGTGTTTGTCTATATGCACGCTTTCAAGCATGTCCAAAGGAATCACATCTACGAGCAGTGAAACGTATAATTTGTTATCTCAACAATACCAAAGATTTCGGTCCTTTTTATCCAAAAGAATGTCCATTTGAATTAGTATCATATAGTGATGCTGATTTTGGCGGCTCGCGAACGGATAGAAAAAGTACAAGTGGTACGTGCCATTTTATTGGAAAATCACTTGTCTCTTGGTTTATTAAGAAACAAAATTGTGTTTCACTATCAACATGTGAAGTTGGATATATATCAGCAGCTCTCGCTTGTACTCAAGTACTATATATGCAACAAACACTTCAAGATTTTGATATTCATTTATCAAATTCTATTATATACTGTGATAACACAAGTGCTGTAAATCTCTCTAAGAATCCAGTGAATCATTCTAGAACCAAACACATTGATATCCGTCATCATTTCCTTAGAGATAATATTGAAAAAGGATATATATGTCTTGAGTATGTCCAAACTGATAATCAATTAGCGGACATTCTTTCTAAGCCTCTGCTCGAATCTAGCTTTATTAGATTACGAAGAGAGCTTGGTTTAATTTCAAGAAAAGATCTTGACTAGTAATTGCTAATGATTGTCTTTTCCTTTGGTTATATTTTAACTATAGCATTTTTTCTAAGAAAAGCTATTTATTTTCTTTGAATAAGAGCCTTTGCTTGCTTTTACGGTCAAATTTCTTTATTCACTCTCATCCACAGGCTTATGTATAAGGAATTTCTTTATAAGCTTGTCAAAATTTCTCTCTTTATTCATCTTTTCTTATCTGAGCATAAGGCTCTATACATAATTTTCTATGGCCCACATTTGTGATGAGTGTGCTCAAAATTCACACATTTCCGTTACAAGTTCTGAACCAGAGGAGTATTATTCTCCTGAAACACCAAAACAAAAACCGAAGTATCATCACCAATGCATTCGTACTCCTGGCAGTACACCAACCTCAAAACGAGTAAAGAAGGCGCTGTTTTGTTCTCCTCGTACCAAAGCACAGATCGACGAGATTCACCACTATCAGAAACATCAAATAGATCTTCAAAGACAGCTCCATTATGGACAAATCCAGCTTTATCATGAACAACAACGGACATCGGCACGTTTATCTGTTTTAGAAAAAATGGCATCATTCTTTTGTGGTTCAAACAAGCATGATGTGCATGAACCAATGCCATTTAGGCCGTCAACATCTAGGAGTCCTAACTCTTGGGATCGGAATTATAACAGGAATGAAGGTGCTCAGATAAACTGGAGTCCATGGACACATCGTATTAAAGATAATAAAGAAAATTCTAATGACGATTCTTCCACTCCTCATTAGATTTTTATATATATACATGTTGTAACGTTTTCTCTCTATCGCTCATGTAATAACGTTTGTATTTTATAATAAGAGTGAAATATGAATTATATAGCTCGACATATTCTCAAAAAAACTGCAAAACAGACTGTTTTTCATCAGGCAACAAAACCGGTCGACCACCTATAATAGAACCGGTCGACCGTTTAGCCTCTGGATGAAAACGGTCGACCGGCATATTATAAGCGGTCGACCGGTATACGTATATTCAGTTTTTATATATTCATTGCATCATTTTTGTCCTTCCTCTTCCTCATTTGTTTCAACCGGTCATTTATCCCCAAATCCCAAAACCCTATTCTCTCAATTTCAAATTCCAATTCTTCAAATTTTCTAAAAATGGCTCCTCCGCAAAAGAAACCCAAGAGAGGGTCATCCTCCGGAACTTCATCACTCAATATCTCCGCTAAGAAATGGCTCGAAAATCCGGTAGCTATCACAAGATGGAATCAAACGACTAACTACAAATTTCATCTGGGTTCTTACATCAAATTTGATGATTTCACATCTTATGGAATCCGTAGGTTAGCAAATATCTCCAATCTTTCTCCATTGATCGATTTTTCAGATAACAACGTGGAAATAAATCACTTGATGATAAAATTGTTTTATGCCAACACGAACCTAGACGAGTACAAACCTGATGATCCGAACGGAGTCATTTGGTCTGTCGTATGTGGCAAACAAATTTTTATCACTCATGATAGGATAGCTTCTATACTGGGTATTCCAAATCAAGGCGATGAGTTTTCATCACATTTCTGTGAAGTCTTCACTCGCAATAGCATCAACCATCAATTCATGGAGGACAACAGTGATGGCACAAAATCAATTGGACTTCGACCCACCGCCAGACTACTACATCGCGTCTTGATGTTTTCTTTGTTTCCTAGACTAGGAAACTACGACGCTGTATACAAAGAAAACTTCAAGGCCCTTTATGCTATTTATGGAGATATCCAAATCAATTGGGTTCATATGCTGTTTGACGAGATTCTCAAGGTGAACAACTCTACGCGACCTCACTTTTTCTTCAATGAATATATCATGCGTATTTTGCTAGCTTGTGGCGTAAGACCTCCTGACTCTGCCACCTCGAAACCAAAATGTATTGATTCTGTAACCATCAAACGCATGAAGCTTCCTCCTCCTTACCTTCAGATTATGCCGTTTGAATAATGGCAACAAAGAGGTCCAACAAAACAAAAGGCTACTTCCTCTCGACCTCGTTCCGAAGAAGTTAAAATGTTGAAATCAAAATCCACCACAAAAGAATCACTTGAAACTATTGCGCGTAATCAATTCTTGCTTGAATCAAGACTCAAGTGCATGGACACAAAAATTGATAAACGCTTCAACAAAGTCAAGTCATTCTTTGGTATTTTATGGGATGCTATTTCATGTAGCACATCCATCTCTGCTCAAGATCAGGACCTAGGCAAACGTCCTGCTCCTCCTGTTTTCAACTGGTCATCAACTGAGGAGTCTGCTGATACTAGTGGACATGGTCGCGGAGAATCATCTAGAGAGGACGATGATGAGGAAGATGATGATGATGATGATGATGATGATGAGGAAGAAGATGATCAAGAGGAGACAGCATCTGACTCATCCTAGATTCTGTTTTCTATCTCTATATTTTGGTTTAGTAATTTAAAACATCATTCGACACTTGTACTAAATAGTGTCGTTACTTTTATTCGTATGATATTATGGTGTGTATGATACTCTGGTATGTTTGGATATGTTATATTTTTTGCTATGCATGAATATTCTGGTTGATATACTCCTATATTATTCCATTATCTATTATTCCTTTTTGTCGATGACAAAGGGGGAGAAAGTGCTAACAAATATTTGCAGGAATATACATATATATATAAAGAATATAAACAAAATGTCAAGGGGAGATCACATATTCAGGGGGAGATTCAGAACTTCAGATATATGTTGTCATCAATCAAAAAGGGGGAGAATGTTGAGTCACAGGTTCTATGAAGTTTTTGATTTCTGACAAAGAAATAAAGGCGATCGACAAAATACAGACATCATGGCTATAAAGAGGCACAAAAGAGCTACATATTGTACTCTAGATTATAGGTTGATTATTTGATATTGTAATAGTGATAAAGTTGTTAAAATCTATCCTCAAATAATCTTGCACCTCAATATAATCGATATATATACGTTTGAATAGCATTGCACATTCATTGAGCAAATTAACAGGGACCGGTCGACCGGTAATAAATCAGGCGGTCGACCGTTTCTGTGTAAAATGCACAATGAACGTGCACACATGCACATAACGACTATATATTTGAAATCCTGTCTACTGGCATTTTTTGACCTGTCGACCGTTTTTTAAACAGAGAGGAACCTTTTCCAAAAGACACTTCTTTCTCCAATGGTTGCATCTCTTACCATTCATCAATGATGATATCTATTAATGGCTACTGTTCACAAAGAGTTACAACCATTTTTCTTTATATAAACACATCTAAATCATTGATTCAATATACATGAAAATATTTTTTTTTACTCTAATTTCTGATCTTACTTTCTAAATACTCCTGCATTCTAAAAGCTCTCAATTATTTTAATTGCTTGTTGAAATTATTTCATATCTTTTGATTCAATAAGTAATATAATTCCCTTAATCTTCACAAAACATCATTCATAAATTTTGAGGATAAGATTATAGGAAGTTTTTACTACAAGTGACAAAACTGTGTTAGCAAGAACACATACCGTCAACAAACAATTATATTCATCGTTGTTGAAGTACTCGGTGTTGTAAGAGGCAAGTGTTGAAGTCCTCGGTGTTGTAAGAGGCAAGTGTTGAAGTCCTCCGTGTATTAGAGGCGTGAAATCCCGTTCGTTTGCTCAGGTGTTGTAAACCTGTTCCTCCGGGTGAAGCGAGGTAGTTAATATTGAAAATCGAGATAGAAGTCTGGGACTGGACGTAGGACGGTGCTCCGAACCAGTATAAAAATCTCTGGTGTGATTTTTCTATTTTTATTTACTTTGCTACTATCATCTATTTCCGCATTTATAGTATATTCCATATTACACGATCCGTGTGTACTATATTAGTACATGCACTCGTACACTATCACACTTTTCAAGATTAAATTTACCAATTTTAATAAACTTGTAAAGAAAAATTATCAAACCAATTTAATTATTAATACAGATTATTAAATTTATATTGCTTAAAATTCCAAGTCGTTATAATCCTTCCCTTTAAAAGAATTTCATCCCCGAAATTTAGAAGTAAAGGTAATTTAATAACCCAGTAAAGATTTCAATTTTAAACAACAAAGCATTCCTATCAACCAGTTACTAACAACCATAACAACCAATCAAACAAACAAACCTAACTAATTATCCTGACACAAATCAGGATAAATCTTACTAACACTATCTAGAGTTTCCTAGATATAAATCACTGGGAGAGTCGCTCTACAAAAGCTAAACTAACTACACCAATAAAATCCAGAGCTTCCCTCATCTCTAGATCCATCAATCTGAATAGAACATCAGACTATACTCAAGTCTAGCTCAACTTCCAAATCCAACTGAACTACAGATTCAACAACCAACAATGAATCATACACGCACTCCCTCAGAGATACATGAAATATAATGAATTCCAGCTATCCATACTGGCAATTCAATCTTATCCAATTACTGCTTTCTTAACCAGAGAAATCTTAACAAAAATGAAGACTCCAACTTCGAATTCCAAACTCCTTATCAAACCTGTATAACTCAATAGACAAATCCTGGGCTGCTAATCTCCTTCCTAATCAGCTCCACCTGCGCTGTTGTTTCGACAAACAACTAGACCAAAGCAAACCAGTTTTTGGATCCTATTCAACAGAAAAGTCTTCCAAGATCCGTCGAAATCCAGAACACAAGCTTTACTTCCCAAGCAATAGCAAACTGAACTTGCTTCCTTCCTTGTATAGCTGCTACCTTGCTTCCGCCGCACAAATCTGATTCTGAAACAGATGAGAATACTGTTGATGAACTTGAATACAGACTTATCCAATATATTCGGAAAACTTTGTTCATCAAATCCATAAATTCTTAGTGACTCGTCTGACTCGGTCACACAAACTTACTACAGAAATCCAAACTCAAAAACAAAATCTAACCAATCCAAATCCAAAAAAATTTCTGAGCTGCTACACTGACTCTTCTCCTAGGTTAACTACCAAAATCGCTTCTAGAACCAAACCCATATGGAAATCAACTCCAGGTGCAGACGAACTTCTGATTACTTCAATAGTCCTACTTCCACATGAGAACCCTCAGCCTCAAACAAAAGATTGCCCAAGAAAAATTCCCAAACTAATCGCAAGTCACTTTTGCGATCCAACCTAGTTTGGATTCCAAATAAACTGTCATCTCCTTACTAATTAGAACAGCCTTAAGCTTTTCCAAACAAGATTAACTCTTCAAGAAAACATTCACCAACTGCCCAGATTGCTGAAAGAAGAACTACCAAGATTTATGAACCATCGAAGAAACGGCCACACTACTGCTTCCAAACTCTACCTTGATGATACAGCAAAGCTAAAAGACCTTCTTGTCAGCACACCGAACACTTCGAGCTGAAACTGCTACCACAGCTAACCAAAGACTTCTAATCCAAAGGTTCCTCGAAAACCAAAATGATCAACAAACCACACAAAAGACCTTCGAGATGGAAGACAACCTCTCAAGAAATTCGGGCTCCAAACCAAGCATCAACATCTCGCTCTTCTTAAGGAATGACAAATGAGACCATGCCGAAGCGAAGAAACTCATAAACCTTAGTCTCATATTCCAAAACAGACAATCTCATTGCTAAAGATCCAGATAACTTCTATACAGACGAATCTTCCCTGCAGCAGGTAAGGACTTCTCCTCAACTACTTCTAAAACTGCTCAAGAGAAAACATCTTCTGAAATATCCAAGGATACTACATCTCATCACACAGTTATCAATATATCATCACTTACTTCTGCACTTCCGACAGATCCAAACTTACACTTCAAAGATGGACTCCGAATCTTTAAAAGATTTCCTTCAGATATCAAAAAATCCTTACTCCAAGCTAAACTCACTCGAGACGGGATTGGGTCTACAGTATCGACAAATATTTCCAACCTCAACATATAGACTTCTTCCATCAGTGGTAGTCGTGTTACACACAAACACCACTACTCCATCTACCTTTAAAGCTTATGTTGGAAAATCCGAACAGATAACCCAACAGATCAGGTAGATATATATATATATATATATATATATATATATATAGTTATATAAAAATTACAAGTACGTTCTCTCAAGAAAGACACACTCCAAAGCCTAGGTATTCACTCAACCTAATGCTCTAATACCACCTGTAGCGACCTGACTTCCTAACACAGAAAGTCGCATCACTAATTACGAAAGAAAGGGATAGAAGAAGAAAAGAAAGAGAAAGAAGAAACAGAACAACATCAGAGAACTCACAGCGGAACGAATGAAATATAATATATCACATATAATATTACATAGTATCATATTACATCAGAGTACTCAACTTATACAACAAATATTAGACAGTTATAAACATCTGTCTAACTATACAACTCAAGTACACAAAATACATATACCATCACAAACACAGCGGAACCATAATATATCTACACGTGGAAGCCTCCTGCTCCATATCTCCTCCGGAATTCGTCAATCAAACCAGAATCACTTGACTACTCATACATAATATGAGTACCCAAGAGTTTGATAAAACAGAAAATAAACACTCGGGTCAGTCAGGGGTCTGGTGTGAGTAAACAGTTAAAATTGCTTAACTTTAGAAAAATGTTTGAAAAGAAAAGGTATCACGTAAGACTTCCCACACATAAACATGGAAAAGTTTTTACCTTACGCTAACCAAAACATTTGATAGGAAATCTAGTGATATTATAATAGTGTCTAGGGTTTTCAAGTAAATAAGAAATAGCCGAAATTGTTACATTCATTAAATTCCAACTACTAGCCACAAAAGTGGGTAATACAAACAAAACCTAGGTCTCGTAGGAAGAATGAGTTTCCTTCAATGGTAGGGCTACCGGGGTACCGCCTGTCACAGTACGTGGCCTAGATCACAGTACCGAGAATTACACCCAATCCTCTGCATCACAAAGCCGGAACCATTCCTTACTGAACAGTCCCGAGTAAGATCACCCCATAGTTGGCGTGACCAACCACACACTAAGCCGAAATAAAGGGACATCTAGACAGTAATGACCTCACCCTGAAATGGGTGCTACCCACCTAGCCTTGCTGCACCTCCCCTGTTTTAGCCATTCCCGGGTTGATGAGGCTTGAGGCTGCGATTATGTTAATAGAACACAATATCTTAGAATGCTCATCGTCCACCTGACGATGTTTTGAAAGCATTCAATCCATACAAGTTCGTTCCGGGTTTGAACGAAACCGAAGGCACTATCTCGTTGCACTCATTTTAGAATCACCCTCAGAGTCAACGACCATAGCCCTTGCACTCTGAATCACCATCTCGAACCTGTAAGTACTACTCCGTCAAACTCATCACGGAGTCACCCCAGAGTTATGCCGATGAATAGTTCTTACACCTCGAGTCTTCACTAATGTAACGACCCATATTTTTACGGATCGAAGGATCATAGAATTGTTGTTATTAGGTCGTTAGTGTTGTTAAGTCGTTCTAAGTCTAAGTCGTATGTTAGTTTAGGTCGGCCGAGCAACCCAAGTCATGTGAACGACTTAGAGAAGTTAGTGGTAGTGGTTGCCGACTTAAGGGTTAACGGCTTAAGGTGTTTGCCGACCTATAGAAGTAAGCGACTTAAGACATTGGCCGATATAAAAAGTGAACGACCTATAAGATTTGACCGATCTAATATTTGACGACCCAGTGGTTTGATCTGTGTGTTGGGATAGGTCGTGAACGAGTTATGGTTAGGTCGGCTATGCCGTGTTATAGTTAGGTCGTTCGAGCGACTTAAGGTAATAGGTTAAGTCGTTGGGCCGGCTATGTAGTTAGGTCGCTAGGTCGTCTCTTGTGTTAGGTCGGCAGTGTAGTTAGGTCGGTAGGTCGTCTCCTGTGTTCAGTTGCTGAGTCGCTAGGTCATTGAGTCGTTGAGTCGTGAGTCGGTAGGTTGT
Organism: Allium cepa; assembly: GCA_030765085.1. Classification (NCBI taxonomy): domain Eukaryota; kingdom Viridiplantae; phylum Streptophyta; class Magnoliopsida; order Asparagales; family Amaryllidaceae; genus Allium; species Allium cepa. The sequence continues at coordinate 60,379,249 of CM060930.1, forward strand.
TAAGTCGTCCAGACGACTTAGGAAGGAACGCGGCTTGCATGTTAGGTCGTGTGTGTGTTGAGTCGTGTTTGTGTTAGGTCATGTAGAGGCTTGAGTCGGTAGGCTGTGGGGTTGATGAGTCGTAAGTCGTGGGGCCTTGTTAAGTCGTGACCAACTTAAGGGGGCGAACGACTTAAGGGTTTGGCCTATAAATACACAGCCTTATCTCACTTTTTGGGATCCGGATTTTGAAGTGACGAAGTGCTGCCATTTTGAGAGCTCGAGTGCTACACTTCTTCACTTCTTTTCTCCACTTTAATCTTGTGCTTCCATCCATATAAATCGAAGATCCAAGAGCCAAGATTGAAGACCTACATTCTTCAAAGAGAGACTTCATCGTTTGAAGCGGAATCTTGACGGATCAAGCTAGATCCTTCGTTGTCCGGATCTGGAGTTTGTTGCTTTTTAGGTGTTTAGGTGATTCGGTGAGTGGTGGTTATCTCTCACACGGACTCAAAGGAGCATATTGGATCGGTGGCTTGTTTGTGTGTTAAAGATAGTGATTTCATGCATTTTCCTTAAGTCTGCATGTAAATCAATCGTTCATAAAGTTTTGATATCCACTTTACTACATGTTAACCTATGCTAGTTCATTCATCAAGATATTACTTAGAATTCATGCTTGTTAGATTTGGACTCTTCATTTACGAAATTGCCATTATTGTTATAATTGTTTATTTAGATCTTGTTTGAATAATTGATTACTTGGATTAATGATTGATCTGATTGATTGTTATAAATTAGTTGATTGATGATTTGATTTGGACAAGTTGGTCGAAGATGATTCAAAAGCAAAGTGGAAAGGCTCTTGAATAAGGAAAGCAGCTCGTGGCATATGAAGCGGATGATAAAGCTCATATGGATAGATTTGATAATGATGTTGAGATGGGACTTTGCTATGACGCGGTGAAGCAAAGCATGATGTGAGATAGCCTTCGTTTAATCTAGACGGGATCATCCCAAGCATGTTGATAACTCGGTGATATGGTTCGAGTTCGTTGATAATGGTTGGCTCAAGAGGCGCTTGAGCTAGTATGAGAATAGTCATCAAGGAGGATGACTAGGAGGCTGAGATTTCATCGTTGTTGAAGGTTCTAGCATGCTCAAAGCAAGAGTATGCTGGGCAGACTCGATAGTCCCAAGACCAATAGTTGAAGGTCTAGTACTCTGGGCAGATTCGATAGTCCTAGGCACGGGTCACGATGACGTGCGGAGTTCTGTCTAGAACCGGGGTTACCATTAGCCCTTGACGGACGGATGAAAGAATGAGCCGGTCATTCAATTAACGGTGATATCGAGGCAATGATAACAGTGATAGCCAGAGTCATGGATGTTTGGATGCTTTGGTTGTATCATCACTCGGTCTTAAGTGCGATGTTTTGTGGGTGCTTATCTGATCTTGGTTTAGGCCTTGGGGGTTTGTGCTTGGAAAACATCGACCTTGACTCGAGTGATAATTGTTTTACTTTAAATGTCTGCTTTGCTATGTTTATTTCTGCTTAGTGGGTCTGTGGGCTATCACTGTAGAAAGAGGCGGAGTGGGAGGGTTGGATTCCTATTCCTTTTTCCTTTGTGCTCTTTTGGTATGTTTGATAGTTGATTTACCGCTCACTAGGACTTTTGTCTGACTCAAGGTTTTATGTTCAACTCTTATTACCTTGGGTTGTTCATCCGTTTTGGGATGGGCAGACTAGGTAGCAGGTGACAGGTACTGTTCTCAGTGACCAACGTTGTTGATGACGAAGACGAGCTGGAGGCTTTTGCATATTATTTTCTTAATATATGTACTGGATGTTCCGCTGCTTGGATGATTCTCTGAGTGTTATGTAGTGAGGCTTGATGTATTGACTATTCAGATGTTTGTATCAAATTGTTTTGTAGTATATTGATGAGGTTCTATTTGGTGAAGCTTCACTATGTATATTTCTCTATTGTATTTTATCCCTGCGTTGTGAGTAATACGATAGACTATTCTGTGTTTACCTTACCTTGATGATAGTCCATTGCTGCCGGGCACGCCTTTCAGCGTATTATTTCCTTGTTTAGTGCAGGAGTTATGGGCGGTCGTCACATTTGGTATCAGAGCTTTGGTTAATCGATTTTAGCGAATGCTCGCTGACGTAACTACTTATGAGAGACGTAATTGTACTTTGATGGATGATTACTATATATAATATAGTAGTTTAGAAGGATTAGAACCTCTTATGCCGTTGTTTCTCAAGGTGTACTAATCATTCTTTTATAGATATTAAGAATGAGTCGAAGAGGGAGACCAGCTGCTAGGGAAGGCCGTGCTGTTGAGGGGGCTGCTGATTATGCTGCTATGTTCGAGGCCATGATGACTTCGATCATGAAATGGATGCCAGCTCCAGGGCCAACGGTAGATGTTGGAGTTCAAGTTTAAACTCCAAAACCGGTGGATTTTGCTAAGTTGTGTAAAGACTATACTGCTCTTGGAGGAAAGGTTTTCTTGGGAACAGAGTCAACCATTGAAGTCCAGAGATAGATAGATGCTTGTAGAAGGATCTTTGGTGATTTGGGAATCGAGGATGCAACCAAAAGGAAGCTTGCATCAAGACAACTTCAGGTAAGAGCTTCTGATTGGTGGAACTCTATCACCATTGATACTCCAAAGGAAGAAATTACTTGGGAGCAATTCCAAGTCAGATTTGAAGCTACGTTCATTTCTACATCTCAGAAATCTGTTCTGTTCAAGAAATTTGTGGAACTCAAGCAAGGTGGAAGACCAGTTCTTGAGTATGTTTCGGAGTTTGAAGCCTTGTCCAAGTATGCTCGATCATATATTGAATCTCCTTATCAGAAGAATGAGAAGTTTGTGACAGGCTTGGACACTTACCTTCGGAGGCAGTTGGTGGATCATTTGGACGATCCGTTTGAGAAGCTTGTGGAGAAGGCTCTCAGGCATGAGAATCTGTTTCCTAAGGAAGGATCTATTGTTGCTGTGACCAAGGAATATTCTAAACCACGGCAGGGTGGAAACAACAAGAGAAAGCAGCAGCAGCAGCAAAAGGGTAAGGATGGCCAGAAGAAGCCGAAGGGTGAAGTGACCTGCTACAACTGTCAGCAGAAGGGTCATCTCTCCAGAGATTGTAAGAATCCAAAGGTACCGTTGAAGTGTTACAACTGTGATAAGCTGGGGCATATTAAGAGGAATTGTCCAGAACCGCGGAAGGACAAACAGATTGTGCAAGCCTATGCTTTAGGAGCAGTGCCATCATCTTCAAAAGCTCCTACTGCAGAATAGAAAGGAAAGAGTGTGGTGGTACATGGTACCCTTTCCATTTGTGGTATTCCAGTTAAAGTGTTATTTGATACTGGGGCGTCGCATTCCTTTGTTTGTAATGAACTTGTAGGCCGGTTGGGTTTGGAGCCGGATATTGTTGATAGACCATTGGTTGTGACTAATCCAGTTGGGGGTTCATCTTGTTTGTGTATGATATGCCGTGGTCTGGTTGTATCGAGTCATGATTGCACTTTCGTTTGTGATTGTTTTGTTCTGAACTTTGCGGGGTTTGGAATTATTTTGGGTATGGACTGGCTTAGGAAGTATGCGGCAAAGGTTGATTGTGAAAGGCTGGAGGTGACAGTCGAGAATGTGGAAGGGCGAAAGGTTGTGATACGATGTAAGCATGAGGAAGGCGTCTTCATGAGCTTAATGTATTCGCTGGTTGTTCCACGGGATGGACTGTCATCGGTGCCAGTTGTAAATGGATTTGAGGATGTCTTTGATGAGGTCAAAGGGTTACCGCCGCATAGAGAGATCGAGTTTCGCATCGATCTAGTTGAAGGAGCCAGACCTGTTGTGATGCCTCTTAGGCGAATGGCGCCTAGGGAACAACAAGAGTTGAAGGTGCAAGTTGATGACCTTTTACAGAAAGGATTCATTCGGCGTAGTGTGTCCCAATGGGGTGCACCAGTTGTGTTTGCAACCAAAGCGGATAGATCGTTGAGGTTGTGTGTGGATTACCGTGAGCTGAATAAAATGACTAAGAAGACCAAGTATCCATTGCCGAGAATAGATGACTTGTTTGATCAGCTTCACGAAGTTAATGTGTTTTCTCAGATGGATTTGGCAACAGGATTTCACCAATTAAGAGTGGCAAAGGATAGTGTGCCGAAGACTGCTTTCAGGACACCATCTGGTTTCTATGAGTGGCTGGTAATGCCATTTGGATTGACCAATGCACCAGCATATTTTGTGGATCTTATGAATAGAATGTTCAGGGATCAGTTGAACAAGTTTGTGCTTGTGTTCGTAGATGATATTTTGATTTATTCCAGAACTGAAGAAGAGCACAAGACGCACTTGCGAATTGTTTGGGAAACTCTGCGAAAACATCAGCTGAAGGCCAAGTTTTCGAAGTGTCAATTCTGCAAGAGTGAAGTGAGGTTCTTAGGTCATATTATCTCTGGAAATGGAATAGCGGCTGATCCCGCCGAGGTGGCAGCAGTCCAGGATTGGGTTAGACCTTAGAATGCATTTGATGTGAAAAGTTTTCTTGGATTAGCAGGATACTATCGTTGGTTTATCAAAGACTTTTCCAAGGTAGCTGCACCGTTAACAGGATTGACGAAAAAGAACCAAGTGTTCAAATGGGATGCTAAGTGTGAGCAAGCTTTCAGAATCTTGAAAGAGCGACTAACAAGTGCTCCTGTTTTGACTATTCCAAGTGAAAATGATGAGATGGTGGTTTACACCGATGCATGTGGTACTGGACTTGGAGCAGTGCTAATACAGAAGGATAAAGTTGTTGCATATGCAAGTCGACAACTGAAGCCGCATGAAAGGAATTATCCCACTCATGATTTGGAGTTAGCAGCGATTGTATTTGCTTTGAAGATGTGGAGGCATTACCTATTGGGAGTTCGGTTCGAGTTGTTTACAGATCATAAGTCGTTGAAGTATCTTTTCTCCCAAAAAGATTTGAATCTTCGAAAACAACGATGGATAGAGATTTTAGCATCATATGATTTTGGTATAGCCTATACTCCAGGAAAAGGTAATGCGGTGGAAGATGCGTTAAGTCGAAGACATGAAGAATTGGGAGCCATGTTTTCAGAATGGAAGAGCCTTGAGTATTTGGCTGGATTTGACTTCAGGCCTAGATGTGAATTGGAACCTGAGATGTTGGCAAACTTATCGATAAGACCTACTCTTGTGGAAAGGATTGGCGAGGGCCAAAAGCGAGACGATAAGCTTGTCAAGATTATCCGTGATTTGGAATCGGGGTTGGACCCAGAGAAGGATAAAGGATTCGAGGTCGATCGAGAGGGTTGGCTTCGGAAACAAGGACGACTGGTTGTTCTCGATATAGATGAATTGAGAAATGAAGTTCTGAAGGAAAGTCATCACTCGAAGCTGACAATTCATCTAGGTGGAAATAAGATGTACCGGGATATGAAGAAAACCTATTATTGGGAAGGTATGAAGAAGGATGTTGGAAATTTTATTTCCAAATGCATGAACTGTCAGTTGGTAAAAGCCGAATAGAAGAAGCCAAGTGGATTACTTCAACCATTAGAAGTTCCTACATGGAAGTGGGAGCAAGTATCGATGGATTTTATCGATGGACTACCTAGAACCAGAGCAGAAAATGAAGGGATTTGGGTCATCGTAGATCGTTTAACTAAGAGTGCAAGATTCATTCATGTTCGATCGACTAGGACTGCATCGAAATTTGCTGAGCTATATGTAAAGTGGATAGTTCGATTCCATGGTATTCCGAAAAGTATAGTGAGAAATCAAGACCCATTGTTCACTAGTGGATTTTGGAAGAGCTTCCAGGAAGTTTTGGGAACCGAGCTGTGTTTGAGTACAGCTTATCACCCACAAACAGATGGGCAGACCGAGAGAGTCAACCGAGTTTTGGAAGATCTCTTCAGAGCATGTGTTTTGGATTTCGGAGGATCGTGGGAAGATCATCTTCATTTGGTGGAATTTTCATATAATAACAGTTACCAGTCAAGCATTGGTATGGCGCCGTGTGAAGCATTGTATGGAAGACCGTGTAACTCTCCGACATGTTGGTTGGAAACGGGAGAAATTTGATACTTGGGCCACAAAAGATTCAACAGACTATGGATTGTATAGAGATCATTCGGCAACGAATGAAGGCAGCCCAAGACCGTCAGAAAAGTTATGCCGATAAGCATCGTAAGGATTTGGAGTTCGACGTAGGTGATATGGTTTTTGTGAAGATTTCTCCCCTGAAGAATGTTATTCGATTCGGGAAGAAAGGGAAATTGACTCCGAGATTTTTTGGACCATTCCCGATCATCGAGCGAATTGGAAAGCTCGCCTATAAATTGGAATTACCAGAAAATATGTCGGGTGTGCATAATGTTTTTCATGTATCGTATCTATGGAAGTATGTGCACGACTCGAATACGGTGGTTTCTGCTGATAGTTGTGAAGATTTAGAAGTTGATCCAATCGTTGAGAGACCTCGTAAACCGCTTCGTGTTGTGGATACTGACACGAAATAGCTTAGGAGGAAGGTAGTCAAGTTGCTCAAGGTACAATGGAGTAATGATGTTAACGACTGTACATGGGAGGAGGAAGAGAGGATGAAGGCATCTCATCCTGAGCTCTTCAGGGTATGACCGTGAGGTGTCGTGACATCGCATGACATTGTAACTTGTTCTAGTCTTAGAATTCTGCATGCTAGGCTAGTAATTGGATGCATGGTTTGTTGATTGCTATGGATGGTAGGCATGCAGAATAGTTTTGGTTGCTCTTGTTTGTTCGGAATTTCGAGGGCGAAATTCCTAAGGAGGAGAGAATGTAACGACCCGTATTTTTACGGATCGAAGGATCGTAGAATTGTCGTTATTAGGTCGTTAGTGTTGTTAAGTCGTTCTGAGTCTAAGTCGTATGTTAGTTTAGGTCGGCCGAGCAACCCAAGTCATGTGAACGACTTAGAGAAGTTAGTGGTAGTGGATGCCGACTTAAGGGTTAACGGCTTATGGTGTTTGCCGACCTATAGAAGTAAGCGACTTAAGAGATTAGCCGATATAAAAAGTGAACGACCTATAGGATTTGACCGATCTAATATTCAACGACCTAGTGGTTAGATCTGTGTGTTGGGATAGTTCGTGAACGAGTTAAGGTTAGGTCGGCTATGCCGTGTTATAGTTAGGTCGTTCGAGCGACTTAAGGTAATAGGTTAAGTCGTTGGGTCGGCTATGTAGTTAGGTCGCTAGGTCGTCTCTTGTGTTAGGTCGGCAGTGTAGTTAGGTCGGTAGGTCGTCTCCTGTGTTTGGTTGCTGAGTCGCTAGGTCATTGAGTCGTTGAGTCGTGAGTCGGTAGGTTGTTAAGTCGCCCAGACGACTTAGGAAGGAACGCGGCTTGCATATTAGGTCGCGTGCGTGTTGAGTCTGCTTGTGTTAGGTCGCGTAGAGGCTTGAGTTGGTAGGCCATGGGGTTGATGAGTCGTAAGTCGTGGGGCCTTGTTAAGTCGTGACCGACTTAAGGGGGTGAACGACTTAAGGGTTTGGCCTATAAATACACGGCCTTATCTCACTTTTTGGGATCCGGATTTTGAAGCGACGAAGTGCTGCCATTTTGAGAGCTCGAGTGCTACACTTCTTTACTTCCTTTCTCCACTTTAATCTTGTGCTTCCATCCATATAAATCGAAGATCCAAGAGCCAAGATTGAAGATCTACATTCTTCAAAGAGAGACTTCATTGTTTGAAGCGGAATCTTGACGGATCAAGCTAGATCCTTCGCTGTCCGGATATGGAGTTTGTTTCTTTTGAGGTGTTTAGGTGATTCGGTGAGCGGTGGTTATCTCTCACACGGACCCAAAGGGGTATATTGGATCGGTTGCTTGTTTGTGTGTTAAAGATAGTGATTTCATGCATTTTCCTTAAGTCTGCATGTAAATCCATCGTTCACAAAGTTTTGATATCCACTTTACTACATGTTAACCTATGCTAGTTCATTCATCAAGATATTACTTAGAATTCATGCTTGTTAGATTTGGACTCTTTATTTACGAAATTGCCATTATTGTTATAACTGTTTATTTAGATCTTGTTTGAATGATTGATTACTTGGATTAATGATTGATCTGATTGATTGTTATAAATTAGTTGATTGATGATTTGATTTGAACAAGTTGGTCGAAGATGATTCAAAAGCTAAGTGGAAAGGCTCTTGAATAAGGAAAGCTGCTCGTGGCATATGAAGCGGATGATAAAGCTCATATGGATAGATTTGATGATGATGTTGAGATGAGACTTTGCTATGATGCGATAAAGCAAAGCATGATGTGAGATAGCCTTGGTTTAATCCAGACGGGATCATCCCAAGCATGTTGATAACTCGGTGATATGGTTCGAGTTCGTTGATAATGGTTGGCTCAAGAGGCGCTTGAGCTAGTATGAGAATAGTCGTCAAGGAGGATGACTAGGAGGCTAAGATTTCATCGTTGTTGACGGTTCTAGCATGCTCAAAGCAAGAGTACGCTGGGCAGATTCGATAGTCCCAAGACCAATAGTTGAAGGTCTAGTACTCCGGGCAGATTCGATAGTCCTAGGCACGGGTCACGATGACGTGCGGAGTTCTGTCTAGAACCGGGGTTACCATTAGCCCTTGACGGACAGATGAAAGAATGAGCCGGTCATTCAATTAATGGTGATATCGAGGCAATGATAACAGTGATAGCCAGAGTCATAGATGTTTGGATGCTTTGGTTGTATCGTCACTCGGTCTCAAGAGCGATGTTTTGTGGGTGCTTATCTGATCTTGGTTTAGGCCTTGGGGGTTTGTGCTTGGAAAACATCGACCTTGACTCGAGTGATAATTGTTTTACTTTAAATGTCTGCTTTGCTATGTTTATTTCTGCTTAGTGGGTCTGGGGGCTATCACTGTAGAAAGAGGCGGAGTGGGACGGTTGGATTCCTATTCCTTTTTCCTTTATGCTCTTTTGGTATGTTTGATAGTTGATTTACCGCTCACTAGGACTTTTGTCTGACTCGAGGTTTTATGTTCAACTCTTATTACCTTGGGTTGTTCATCCGCTTTGGGATGGACAGACTAGGTAGCTGGTGACAGGTACTGTTCTCAGTGTCCAACGCTGTTGATGACGAAGACGAGCTGGAGGCTTTTGCATATTATTTTCTTACTATATGTACTGGATGTTCCGCTGCTTGTATGATTCTCTGAGTGTTATGTAATGAGGCTTGATGTATTGACTATTCAGATGTTTGTATCAAATTGTTTTATAGTATATCGATGAGGTTCTATTTGGTGAAGCTTCACTATTTATATTTCTCTATTGTATTTTATCCTTGCGCTGTGAGTAATACGATAGAGTTTATTGTTTTACTTTAACCCTGACGATCATCCATGGCGGCCTGGCACACTTTTCAGCGCACTATTTCCTTGTTTAGTGTAGGAGCCATGGGCGGTCGTCACAACTAAGCTCCACTTGGATTCACGACCTAACGTTTAATTTGGATCGATGTGGTTTTCGGATTATCCAAATATGGAAACCCGATCCCAGTCTTACCGAAACCAAATGCCATTTTAACGTCCAAGTTGTTTAAGAGTTTTAAACAATTCAACTTATATTCAGGATGATATAAACAGATAGGTGAATCACATTATCCCAATAGATAACTCATAACAATCATTCATCTCACAAAGCAGCATATCACATAACAGAGATATCCAAATCATCCAGTATCAACCAATCACCCAAATCAATCAATTAATATCAATCATCCATAAGCAGAACTGATTAACTCTAAATCAATTGGATTACTTTAATCCTTCTTCATTAATATATTCAAAATAAATAAATTAATCATCTCTTAATGATCTTCTTTAATTAATCTCCCTTAATTAATCATCCTTTAATTACATTCAAGCAGTTATACTTAACCATATTCAGTAATTAACCTTTAATTACTATCATTAATTACAATAATTAATGATCCTTCATTTAATTCTATTAATTAATCAACTATAATTAATTACATTAAACCTCAATTAATTACAATTAATTAATCACACTTAAATTATTTACTTTTATTAATCAACCTTGATTAATTTATTAATTAATTAATTATCCATATTAATTAATAATTCTTTTAATAAATAAATAATTAACTTGTAATTAATCATCTCATTAATCATAATCAGTAATTAACAACTTGTAATTACTTATCTTAATTAATTAACATCTTAATTAATTATATTAACCCTTTGATTAATTATTCTAAATAATCAATCTTTAATTACTTCATTAAGTAATCAATTATTTAATAACCTTAATTAACTACATTATTATTAATTTCAATTTTAATTAATTACACTTAATAATTAAGCACATTCATTAATTAATTAATCACATTTATTAATTTATTAATCACATTAATTAATTAACAAAATTAATTAAGTAATTAACTCTTAATTACTTACATAAGTAATTATCTTCTAATTACCTCATTAGATGATTACTCTCTTAATTAATTACTTAACAAGTAATTAATCCCATTATTAAATAATTCTTATATCATTTATTTAATTAATTACTCCATAATTAATTAACTTCAAATTAATTATATTAATCAATCCTTAGATTAATAACATTAAGTGATTAACCATTTAATCACTTTAATTACTCCTATGAGTAATTTTCCACTAATTGCTTCCATAAGTAATTTCCGTTCTTAATTACATTCAATAATTAACCATTAATTACTTCATTAAGTAATTACACTTAATTAATTCATAATTAAGTGATTATTAAAAAATTAAATAAACAATCAACCAATTATTTAAAATTAATTAAATAATTAATTAACATCTTATATTTCAAAATCCTTAATTAATTAAGAAAAACCTTAATCTGAATTAAACTTTACTTATTAAAAATCATATTCTAATTAAGTATTCTTAAGTTCATAACAAAGATAAATTAACCATGTTTATCTTCATAAATAAATTAACTGAATTTAATCAAATTTTAATAGCTTAAAAACAAATTATTGTATTTGGTTTACAAAATTATAACTTAAACTTTATTTGAAAATAAAACATTTAGAAATCATTTTTAAAGGTTTAAAACACTTTAATTATCTAATATAAACTTATTTATTTTCAATAAGATTTGAAACTTAGTTATTAAACATTACTTAAAATTTATTTTAAAGCTTTTGATTTAATACCCAAATTCAAAACACTCTTTTAAATTGAAATTCAAAATTTACTTAAGATAATTATCTCAAATACAAATATCGAAAAACAATTTAAATTTAAAATAGAATAAATTCAATTAGTACTTTAAAGGTTTGATTTACATTTTCATCAAAGCATAAGTTTAACCTTTATAAATTTATTTCCTTCTATAAACTTGGTTTATAATTTAATGCTTACTTTAATTATTCAAACTCAAGTTTAAATCTGTAAACTTTATAACATGACACGATATTTACCCAGAAAACAGGACCTTAAAAACTCGAGAAAACACTCAAATCACACGAGACTGCCCCGAAGCTAACCCACGCCCCTCTACTTCGAGACCAACCCGATGCATGCACGAACCCATACCCGAGAGAAACTAGTCTTTCCCAAACCAAATAATCCAGTGCACACGGCATAAATGCGTGCACGTGCCCCATCACCTCCGGCCTCCAACGTTCATCGCGACCATCGTCGACAGTCACAATATCATAGGTGAACATGAATTCGAACCCAGATCTAAGAAATAACCCACGAATCGAAATTCGAACATTAGCTCGAATAGACTGCAGAACTACTCGACACAAAACCACCCACGGCCGACGCCACGATGCCTTTCGACCCTCGTCGTCCTCGCCATCGAACACTACGACCATGAGCTTCATCCTCCCCAAAAGCGAACGACTCCAGTCCATCATTAGCAACGCAAATGCCAAGACAGTCAAGTCGAACAAAAACCAAAATAAAACCTTAGATCGACCAATTTCCAACAAATTAGCCATTGGAAAATTTTGATTGCATTTTTCCCTTCATCCTCACTTCGAAAGCTAGCGTCGCTTCCAATTTCAACTCAAATCAACATGTGGGTCAACAGCAATTCATCATATTGCCGAAAACCTTCATCACCAAATTCCCAATTGATTTTCAATTTAAAAATTATGAATTTCATTTTAAAATTCATCATTTCTTACTATTAATCCAACTATACAACAGAAAGCAAGAATTAAGGATATAAATTTTTGACATGCAATAGAGTTTCACTGTGTTTTACCCCTTTTTAAAATTATTTGTAAATTAAAAATTACAGAAACAATTTTTAAATTTACTATCTAACATTAACATGAAATTTTCATTTAATCATCAAGTTCAAATAAGGTATAGGTTGGAAGATCTGGATTTTTGAAAACAAGAGTCACAGGTTTGTTTATCAAACAGAGAACAAAACATCAAGATGTACTGTCATATGTTCACATACATAAATTTGCAAATCCAGATAAGATTCGAACTATAGAATTTAATTCAATCCAACATCATCAGATGCACTTAAGTTAACAACATTATTCTATCTTTAAAAATATTTACTCACCTTTTAATTTTCAGAGCAGTTTTGAATTTCTTCTTCCAGGTTTTGAAATTCATCTGGAAAAATGTTTTGATGCTTTTGATTGCTAAAGAAACTCTACTGCATGCCTCAATTTAAGTTTTTAAACTTGCAGTTGAACTTGATTCTTTATTTGAATTTACAGGTTGAAGGTTACAGATTTAGTTTCAGGTTTTGACTTGCTTTTAGTTTTCAATTCCAGGTTTAATTTGCCCTTTGGATTTTAAATTTTAGGCTGTAGAAAGATATTCTGGTTGCCATTAATTTGAAAGATGAAAGAAAGGAAAAGGAAAAGAAATGAGAAGAAGGTGAAGGTTTGGAAATTTGAAAGAGAAAATAAATTTTCTTCATATGTTTAAATTTTCAAATAAATGAAAATGAAAGCCACTTGTCACAAAAACTTACATTAGTCATTCAATTTGTTTTAATTGTTTTACAAGTGTTGTTAAGATGATTAACATGTTTACACATATTTTCTTAAGTATTTTAAATAAACTTTTATTTAATTTATAATGTTAATATAAACTTACTTATTTAATTTATTTCATTAATAAATACTTATATAAGTAAATATAAATTTCCCTTTAAAAGAAAATATTATAAAACTAGTTATAATACAAATAAATCTTATATATGTAATTTAAAAAAAATCTAAAACATTTATTATATACATTTATAACCATTTTATTTTAAACACTTTAAAGAAGCAAACAAAACTTTATTTAACTATCATATCTAAAAATAAACAATTATCTTATAATTTGAAATCAATTGAATTAAAATTAAATTAAATTTTAAAAAAATATTAAATTTTAAAACGAAACTTGAAATTACAATATTCATACATATATAAATTATAAATCTATTAAATTAAATTTCAAAACAACATCAAATTGTAACTTATACATACATATATTATAATTTGAAGATTCATCTTTTATTTAAAACAAAAGACATTTCCTATCCACAATATATATCAATTATATATATATATATGTTATAAGTAGAATAAAATTTTATTAGCTTTGAAAAATAATACTTATCAATATTGCCAAATTAAAAATTTATTAACCTTTAAAAGATTAAATTTTACCAATTTAAATTAAAATTATAAAGAAAAGTTATCAAACCAATTTAATTATTAATACAGATTATTAAATTTATATTGGCTAAAATTCCGGGTCGTTACATAACCCGATGTTTAATTCTTAAGTTTCCAATGATTAATAGTTTCAGTTATTGTGGTGAAATGGAATATAACTAATTAATAATTGGAACCTCTAATTAAAATAAGAGATTAAATGCTAAGTTATAAATGAAATAACAAGGAAGTTGAAATTTATAATCAATAAAAGCAAATGATATAATTATTGAACCTCTAAATAATTAAAAGAAATGGGATAAATTTATATGATTTTCAATTGCATTCTTAAAAGCATATATATATATATATAACTTACCCAAAAATAAAAGTTAAATGTTAGTAAGAAAATGTAATAGATATTATACAAGTAATAAACTTGAGGTAATGAAAGTAATCAATGAAATTCTTTAATAAATAAGAATTTGGTGTTGTAGCTGTTATAAACTTAAGTATAATTGAAATACTACTAATTAAATATAATAGAAGGCGGTTATTGTAAATAAGAAATCTTAAACTTAAGTAAATAAGTTGAAGTTGTTTCTAAATAAAATTGTAATAAATAAATGAAATTAAAAGGATAAACCATTATATGAATGAAAAAGAGAAATCAAACAACAAAGGTTGTGAAATGAAATTAATAAGGATGAACTTAATTTATTGTTTGGATTTGTTGTTTGTTTTGGTTTATGGTTGTTTAGGTAAGGATGCTTTGAATTTTCTTAGATGTATGAATAATCTATCCAGTTTATCTAAGACTATTGAGTAAGTGGAATACTTCATAGTTATTCGTCATTCTATGTGATATAAAGTGTCTTAACCTGAACAAACCAATTGTTTATCTTGCTTGAATGGTTGATTTGTGCTTGATGTGTATGATGTTTGTTGCAATTGATTGTTGTTGTATTGAATTGTTTGTTAATGGGTGAAACAACTAAAATATTTCATTTTGTATAATTATTATTAACTCTTTTTGGATTATATAAGTGAAATACAGGTTATGGAAGCAATTGCTACTACTTTTGCTTTCATAATTAAGCTTTGATTGCCCGACAATTAGGTACATTTTTGGATTACGGTTTATAGCGCTATTATATTGTTTTTCCTGTATTGGGATATATTATTTTGAAAATTATATACGATATCTTTTTATATTTGATATTATATTTTCTCGCGAACCACTCCGTACAAGGAGACTCTGCCGAAATTTTCCGTTAATTTTGGACTTAGAAAATTTTGAAAAAGTTTTTCGAAAACTTTATATACATGAATATAAAAGGATTTAAGAGTTATAAATTGATATATTGTATCGACCTGTAAAATTCGGTAATTCAATTTCTTAATTTAAGATGATTATGGTAACTTAATGTTGAAGGAAATAAAAATTTTAGTGAATTATTAATGTAAATAATAACTTAGATAAGATTCGTAAGTTAATTGTTAATAACTTGGATGTAATTCCAATAAGTGAAACAATGTAGACGTTAATTATATTCTTATTGTAATAAAAGAATGTTACCAAGATGAAATGATTAATTTGATTTAAAATCTTAATTAATGTATGCATTAAGTTATAATAGGACATAAGGGTTTATACCTGGATATAAATTGAATATGTGAAATTAGAGGCAAGTATTGAATTGATTAACATACTAAAACATGGTTAACAGTAATTGGACGTAAATTAAGGAAATACGTTATTGCAAGTTAATAATTAATGAAGGTGAATGAACATTCCAATTTAATATAATAATTCAAATGTTATGACTTAGTTTTAAATGAAATATAGTATAAACAAATGCAATCAGTGTACTAATGTGTAGAATAATATATTGATTTATTTGTAACTAAATGTAAATTAATGCAGTAAAGTATTAGAAATGTATATTGTTTTCATAAGATAGTATAAAGGAATGTAAACTTGTGATCTATGTATGAAATAATAACCAAAATAAGGGAAATAGTGTTAATGTAAGTAAAGTTGTAACAAATTGGATATATGGAAATAAATGTAAGCATTTAATAAATTAATGAATTCGAATTTCAATAAATGATAATTGAATAAAAGTCAATGTTCTATAAGTGATCATATTATTTGCTTGAAAGTAATAAACTTAAAGTTAATTAAAATTTAATGGTTACAATTGTATAAATTACCTATTTGTTTAGTTCATAAAAATTTAATTCGAAAGCAATTGCAGTAATTGACTCAATTATTGGTGATTGAATGAATTCAAAGTATATAAACCAATGAAGTAATACGTAATAAATTGAAAATTTATACAATCAATGTAGATAACTAATTATAATGTTTGTTGTTGATAATAAACGTTACTTTAATGGTAATGAAAAAAACAACGGAAGTGTGAATGCATAAATTTCATAGAAACTAAGGTATGTATAAGTAATAAATTGGTACAAGAATGGAATATAGGTAAATTCATTAATTAGTTTTAACCCTTAATTAATGTGTACAATTGTTGGAAGTACACAATTAGAAATGTAATATTTATTCTAATTAAGATGTAAATAGGCGTATATTAATGCAAAAAGAAATAAATTTCATTTAAAGGTAATTTAATATTTTCTTAATGTAAATTGAGATAATATTTGAAATTAACGTTAATTCCATTCATAATATAACAATTATTAAAATTACCTAATTAATTGGTAAACGAATTTATTATAAATGAAATTTAATTTATTACGCTAATTGAAATGAAGATGAAATTTGAATATATTTATGGAATAAAATGTGAGATAAGTGTTAACTCTGTTATAGAGTTATAATAGACTCAATTAAAAGGTTGGAATTGAAACTAACCAGTTTAATTGGAAACTTATTAAAATAAATTGGACTCTATTTATAATAAAGGGATTATTTTAAGTAATTTAAATAAGTACTATAATTGATGAATTAATGTACTTCAAATTGATATGGGAATTGGTTTTAAAGAATTATAAATCACTAAAGTAATACAAGATGGTAAAATTTATGAATTAGAGAATTTGAATTCTAATAGTGATTTAATTTATTTAATATTAATTTATTTAATTAATGCAAAAATAGCCATTTTGGCCACTGACTTGGATTTCGATGAAACCAAATTTATCAGATCTGTAACGGTGAATTTTTGAAGGGTTTCAAGTTTCGTAACGATCGGACTTGTCGTTTGATCGTATGGACTCCAAACGCCATGAAATCATTGAAATTGAAATCAATTTAAAATAATTTAATTTTAGCATAACTTCTTCATACGATGGAACTTGGACTTGAAACATTTTCCATTGCATTTAAAATATTTTAGAACATCTATTTTGATATATGGGTTGACCCAATTTCGTTCCGGAAGCAAAACGGGCTTTTCGGGCCATAGATCGTTCAACACGTTTATTTATCGGGTCCATCTATTCTATTTCAACATTGTCTGTAAATACTCTTTTATAAATCCTAGCAGCCTATATTCCTCATTTCTATACGTAGAAAAACTTCTGTGCTCCTCTTCCTCAATGGCTGTAAACCCTAATTTATCCAATTCGAGTTTCAATTCAAAAATCAACTTCAAAAATTCAAACTCCTCAGAAAAATTCATAAAAATTATATATCAAAGCTCTCGAAGAGCGCATCTCGATTCTATGATACTTTTTCCTATTCGATGCATCGTTTATCCAGAAACTCAAGTTGAACCTCGACCGTTCATAGACATTTGCTCGATCAACGGTAGATCTGCGTTGATAGCTCGATCCGATGGTGCTGCAGCGTAGACGGGGCTTGGGGAAGCTCACCCATGCGGTTAGTTTGGTGTCAGGGGGTCGAAATTCACCGTAATACGTTGGGCGTGGCGGCGGCGGCGCTGCCACTTGGGGAGACTTCGAGTGGCCGCGTTGGGGCTGGTGAGGTCGGCCGTCGAAGGGGAAGTGCCCGGCGATGTTGGATCGTGGCGCGACGTTGAAGATAGACGGAATTTTTTTGGAAATATGGTGGCGGCGGGCTAGGTTTTGCTATTGACCGATAGGGCTTCGAATGAGAACGATCTCGTGCATGGTGTGACGTGGAAGTGGGGTAGGTGAATTGTTAACTCCGCTCTATCAGCTACTCAGCGACTTAAAAGTGGTACCGACCTAACGACTTAAAAGTGTATCCAACCTAACGACTTAAAAGTGGTACGACCCAACGACTTAAGATATGGGACGACCTAACTGTTTAACGACCTAACTGTTTAACGACCTAACTTCTGAAGTGGAGAAGCGACTTAAGAAGGTTAGCGACTTAACAACTTATGTAACTCAGCGACTCAACGAGTTAATGAATCAACAGTGGGTTAGCGACTTAGCACTCAAACGACTTAACGGGATAAAAGTACAGCGACTTAGCGACCTAAGGAATGGGATGATCCATGACCTAACGAGTTAAGTGACAGTATGGTTTAACGACTTAGCTTAAGTCGCTGGATTGTTTGTCTCGGCATTGTGAAGTTACTGGCTACTCCCTTAGGTCACCGCCGACTTGCATTAGGTCATTCACGATCTAGTACTTGGTCAATAAATGATACCGATCCCTCTTACGTCGCGATGGCCTATCAGCTAGTACAGAGAATAGTAGAAGGGCCGGTTAAGTCGCAGCTCGCTTCCCCTTGACTCGCCAGCGACTTACGACCTATCTTAGGTCGTGCGCAGCCTATATCTCACCCAGAAAATCTCCTATAAATACGACATGTGCCCCAACATTAAAGGGACTTTTTTTCCGATCATTTTGTTAAAAGCACTGAGACTCTGCCATCTTGAAACCGAGCCTTAGTCCAACATTCGAAACTCACAAGAAGCTTCAGTCAACTTCAAGCAGGGATTGATCATATTCAACCATGAATTCGGAGAATTCTCTTGCATCGAAGTTTTTCTTGCTACTTGTCTTTTGAAGTGAATTGTAATGGAAGGAAATTGTAAAGGATTGTAATCATATAAGCAATAAAGAAGGATTGAAGTGGATGTAGGCTTGATTATAAGCCGAACCACTATAAACTCTGTGTCTCTTACTGTTTTTTCAGTGTATTACTGCTTTTTCTGTTTCCCGTGTTAACGGGTGGTGCTTTCATTCAATCTCTATTTGCATCGAGGTGTTAGCGTCTAACTTTTTGCGTTAACATTTTTGGTGCTTTCACTGAGAACCCAACTCAGGATATTATCATAATAACTTCACAGAAATTTGTAGAAAGGATCTCTCTAAAAACCAGGAATTTATCAGAAATAATGGCCCCCGGAAGAAAACGCAAGTCTGTTAGATCCGACGATGTTCGCGAGACTATTGCCACTTCTCCTCCTTTAAGTCAAACAACTCCAACCGTCAGAGTTACCCGGGCAGAGCTGGATGCCGTGGTATTTGGGCTACATCGACAAATGGAAGCTCAGAATAACCTAATGGTGGAAAGGTTGAATGCTTTATTTGAGGCAAACCGCCAGCTGGCAGCTAAGGAGGGAAACCTTGCCGATGAAGTGCGGAATGTGGAAGGAAGGATCAAAGGCCAGCTGACCCAGTGGAAAGGATACCTCCCCAAGCCGGAGGATCGGGGCCGCAACCAACCCTCCGTGAACGGTTGTCAAGACAAAATTCGGAGACAATGGCTGATATTTGCCCCGCTGAGCCTCGAAATGATGAAGAGTATTTCTCAGGCATGGTTCGCCAGATTATGAAGGAAAGTATGCAAAGAGACGAAGATGAGAAAGAGTGGGGTTTCGCTCCGAGCAAAACTTCATTCACTGAAAAGATCTTGAAAGCAGAATTCCCAAGGAAGTTTGTCCCACCAACTATTCCAGCTTACAAGGGAACGAGCGATCCTAATGAGTTTCTGTATAAGTATGATTAGCACATGACGGGTGCCAGAGCCTCTGATGAAATCATATGCCGGTATTTTCCGGTATACTTGGAAGGAGTTGCTTTACTTTGGTTCACAAAGCTGCCGGTCCGATCGATAGACCAATTTTCTGATTTGACTCGGAAATTCAAGGAACAGTTTCGATTGTACGCTTCAAAGGCAAAGGATATAATGTCGTTATCCCGCTTGGAGCAGAATCCTAGAGAATCCATTAGAGCTTTCTTGAATCGCTTCAATATAGCTTTGGTCGAGGTGGATAATGCAGAGCCACGCATGATTATGACATACTTGATGAGGGTGATTGATAAATCAAGTGAATTTGGAAAGTGGTTGAAAATGAAAGAACCAAATTCACTTGACAAGTTTTATAAAAAAGGCAATGAATTCATGCGTCTGGAAAGCCTCCAAGCACCGGCTAAGGTGGTATCGACAGGGGCTGGAAATAGTAATGCTGCTCCGAATAAGAAGGAATCTGGCAATCAGAAGAGGGGGAACGATGGTCAGAAGAGGCATGGAGATGCAAAGAAAGGTCGTCCCTTCAACTTCACCCCTCTGAATGATACCCTGGAGAACATCTACTTTGCAAACAAGGACATGGTCGAATTCCCCACACCAGCTAAGCAAAGAGTTAATAGGAAAGCTGAGAAGAATGGAAGGTTTTGCTGGTTCCATAACCAACCCGGGCATGATACTAACGAGTGCCGTCACTTGAAGGAGGTAATTGAGGAACTATTGAAGGAAAACAAGCTCCAGCAATATGTAAAAAGGAACAAGAATGGCCCACTTTCGTCAACTCAAGGACAGCAGGTTCCTGTTCATCGTCCTAGCTCAAGTGAAAAGGCGACAGCTCATGAATCAGAGAGGCCTGTTATAAATGTGGTTACAGGAGGCCCTCACCCAGATGGCAGGAGTTGAGGTGAGATGGAAAGATACGCCCGTGCCTTGAAGTATGTACCGGCAGATGAAAGCGTTTATGTGTTAGAAGATGCTGCACCCCTGAAGCAGCAGAAAACCTTTAATGATGACATTATATTCAGTACTAGGGATTCGACGGGTGTTGAAGCTCCTACCATTGATCCTTTGGTCATCTTCGCTGGCATTGGGCCAGCTACTGTGAGAAGAGTTCTAGTTGACTGTGGGGCTTCGTACAGCATTCTCTTCAAGAAGACTTTTGATCAGATGAAGATTCCAATGGCTGACGTTCAAGCTTCATCACTAAAGATTGCTGGTTTTACTGGGGAGCCGAAACAACCAATTGGGACTATTGATTTGTTCGTGGAGCTTGGAGAGGGGCAGAGAAAAGTGGCTCGAAAACAGTCCTTTGTTATTGTTGAAGAATTTTCTGCCTACAATGCCTTCCTAGGTCGACCAACTCTGGCATCATTTAAAGCAATTCTTGCCCCATGGTGTTTGACCATAAAATTCCCCACAGATAATGGAGTCGGTGTGGTGAAAGGGGATCAGAATGCTAGATGGGAATGTTATCTTACAGAGTTGCGCGAAGCAAGGAGAAGAGATATGGGAAAAGATGCGGCGGCCCCAGTCCGCATCAAAGAATCAACGTTGTAGCAATTACAGGGTGGACCCTGCACAAGAGAACATAGCGGTGCACGAAGAGAGATGGTTCCCAGAAAAGCCAGTGCAGGGGAGAATATGGTGGTACCGGCTGAAGTGACAGTGCCGGTACCTGTTTACCCGAAAGACCCAAGCAAAGTATTGAATGTGGGTTCGCAGCTTAAAGCAACGGTTCAAAATGTTTTGATATCATTTTTGAAAGCAAATCTGGATGTATTCGCTTGGACTCATGCTAATATGTGTGGAATATCTCCAGAAATTGCAGTACATACCTTGAATATTGATCCAAAGTTTACACCCGTGAAGCAAGAAAAGAAGAACCCAAGGTCCCGAAAGGTCAGCAGCATTAAAGGAAGAGGTGGATCGGCTCATGGAGAACGACTTTATCAGAGAATCTACTTATCTGAATTGGGTTTCGAATCCAGTACTGGTTAAGAAAGCTAACGGAAAATGGAGAGTATGCATCGACTTTTCAGATTTAAACAAGGCTTGCCCCAAAGACTGCTTTCCGCTTCCCAGGATTGACCAGTTAGTTGATGGAACTGCGGGGCATGAATTGTTATCTTTTATGGATGCTTACTCCAGATATAAGCAGATCATGATGCATGAGCCAGATCAGGAGGACACGAGTTTCATAACCGATGTTGGTCTGTACTGTTACAAAGTCATGCCCTTCGGACTGAAGAATGCAGGGGCAACTTACCAGAGACTTGTTAATGCAATGTTCAAGCCACAGATTGGCAAGACTATGGAAGTTTATGTCGATGATATGCTGGTAAAGTCAAAGAAAGCAGTGGACCACATGGATCACTTGGCAGAAATGTTCTCAATCCTCTGAAAATACGGTATGAAGCTGAATCCTTTGAAGTGTTCATTTGGGGTAGAATCTGGAAAATTTCTGGGTTTCATTGTGAGTGCAAGGGGCATTGAAGTTAATCCTGCTCAGATAACTGCCTTAAGAGAAGTCAAAGCACCTAGAACGAAGAAGCAATTGCAAAGTCTCATTGGAAAAGTTGCTGCCTTGAGTCGGTTCATTTCCAAGACTACTGATAAATGCATTCCATTCTTCGATGCTCTAAAGAAAGGAAGAAAAAACTTTGACTGGACTCCTGAATGCCAGAAGACTTTCTCAACAAAAAAGATTGGTATGGAATGACCGGGAGCACCTTCCCAACTGGAAGGTAAGGCGCTTGTTTACTAGCTGAGGCAGTTTGCGCTGACAAGCATCCAAGTAACTTGCGTCCGCCCCGTGAATCCATACGATGATCGGAGGCACCTTCCCAAGTGGAAGGCAAGGCACTTGTTCACTAGTTGAGACAATCGGCGCAAATAAGCATCCAAGTAACTTGTGTCCGCCCCGTGAATCCAGCCAACCATGAGGAAGAAACTTCCAGGTAGACTCGGAGGCATGCATTCCACCGAGATCCGAAATAAAACTTCACAAGTGCTGGAATGTGAAAAGCCCTCTTCGGAGGCCCATTTCACCATAGTTGAAATGCTAAAAGACCTCGAGCGGGCCTCGCCAGAAAAGAGAGTTCTTTCTCGACATAAAGTTGCAAACTGATCGGTGGCACAAAACACTTGTGTCCGCCCCGTGAATCCATCCAACTAAGAGAAAGAAGCTCCAAACTTTCAGGCAAAAGCCCTACTCAGAGGCACACATTTCACCGTGATCTGAAATAAAACTTCACACGAGTCGAAATGTGAAAAGCCCTCTTCGGAGGCCCGCTTCCCAGCAAACAGGGAAAAAGATAAAAGCCTCTCCCAAGAGGCAGAAACAGAAAGACCTCTTCCCAGAGGCACAATCAAACAAAGACCTCTTCCCAGAGGCGCAACCAAACAAAAAGACCTCTTCCCAGAGGCACAATCAAAAACTCTCTTCAGAGGCTCAAGCAGGTTGAAACCCCTTTTTCGAAAGGCCCACTGCACTATGAAGTGAAATTCACTTGCCAAAGCAAAAGTGGCTTTTTTCAAAAAAGTGGAGTGTAAAAACTTTGCAACAAAAAAAAGAGAGAAGGAGAAGACTCCTCCAATATGAAGTGCATTCTACTAAGCTAGAAAAATATTTCCTTGAAACGGAAATATTATCCTATAAAGTACAAATGCAAACTTCCTTTAAATGGACAAGTTGTTCTCTAAAGGAAGAGTACAAGTCTTCTTGAAATAGAAGAGTTGTTCTCCGAAACTTTGCCAATATGATAAACCTATGGTATGGGGGCAATACAGTATAGTCATCACAAAAATGAAGACAATGCTCAATAAACATACCATAGGGTTACTGCAACCTCACTTAAAGAGGATAAAGAAACTTGCATAAAAACAGAAAGTAAAAGCGTTCTCAAATACAGACAGAAATTTGTATAAGTAAAAGAACCATTTTATTCCATACTATGAGAATTTTATACATATGCAGGTTTCAAATTAAAGAAAGCGGGGACTGGTACCCGCACAATCTCCAGTCGACACAAACTTGTATACATGCAAAAAAGAAAAATTGTAAAGCAAAGAAGGGAAAGCGGGAATCATCACTTCTTTCTCCCACCACCTTTAGAGCCTTCACCTGGCTTAATAGGCAATTTTCAGGCCGGCTTGGGAGAGTTGGGGGAGAAGGAGAGAGAGCTAGTGCTGGATCAACTTCTGTTTCCTTTTCGATAACAGAAATACTTCTCCCTTTCTTCTTTGAAGTTGTACGTTTCCTCCTCCTCTTTGAAGAAGACTCACTCCCCGGAGTGACAAGAGCAGACAATTTTATGTCATCAGAAAGGGTTCGCTCCGGAGATACTTCGCCTCCTTCAAGTCCTTCGGCCTTCTGCTCCTGTGAAGTGGCTGGATCGTCCAAGTCTTGAAGGGCTCCTATTAATTCTTCTTGCGATCCCGGCAGGGAAGTAGGAGTGATTTGAAAGGACGGGGGAGGAACAGCTGGAGGAGGAGAAGTTTCTATGACACTGGGCGTTTTCGCTACAGAAGAAAAGCAAAAAATATTAGTATCTCCTACGAAGAGAGGAGATAACGACTCATCGAGTCTTAAGTAATAAGCAGCAAGTTCATCAAGCTCGGCCAAAGCAAATGAGTAATCCGCTTGACCTGGTTCGACGTTAATATTACCTGAATAAGTGGGCTTCCTGATGCCAACTTCATAAGCTTGTGCTTCGGTGCTCTCTTTGCCTTCATCTCCACCCTGTGCACTTGTAATCTCAGTTATGACTATAGCAGGGGACGGAGAATGGGAACCAGAGCCTGTGATATCAACGTCGGCCGAAATTGAAGGAGGGACAGGGGCAATTGATGGTGTTTCTTTCTCTCGATGCTCCTCTATCATCGTCCCAGCACGCTCTCTAGCGAGCTGCTCTTTTCCTCTGGCAAGGGCTGCACGAGCTCCATCATCCAGGTAATGTGCCTCGAGTTCTTCTTCGGCATACCCAGCATCTTTAAGCATATCAAGCGCGGCTTCCCATACTTCAGCCAAAGTAATTTCATATTTGGGGCCCAAAAACGCGAGACTTCCATGCCCTAGGACACTTTGCAAGTAGAAGTCAAACAATGTCGAACTGACATCGGCTTTGGTGGCTTGATGAGCTTCTTCAGCTGCAATTTTACCGGCAACAGCCTCATCGCGCTCTTTCTCAACCATAGCAAGTTGAGTTTTTAATGCCTCAATTTCGAGATTCTAGGAGCTAGTCTGTTGTCCCAACTGTGCAACTTCAACGCGATAATCTTCTACAACCTTTTCCTGCCACTTGAGTTTATCTTCGGCCTCTCGTTGGCTAGCATGAGCATCCCGCACTTGTTGCTGAAGCACACTTTCCCTTTGAGAGTAGGAAGTGGAGGAAGTAGCAAGCTCCTCTTTAAGTTTTCCAACTTCCGCTTCAAGCTTTTCATTATAAGCGGCGATGCTCCTCATCTCTGCGTCATGTTGATTAAGAATCTTTTGCCATTCGGATTTATCGTTCTCCATGGTCAACATAGCCTCAAGGTTCGCGCGGTTCACTCTTTGGAGTTCGTCAACAAGTTTCTACCAATTCGACATTCTCTCAATATCAAGCTTGACAACATCAAGATTTCGCAACATGGCTGGTTTGTCGATTGGAACCAGATCAAGATCAAAGAGAACTCCCTTCAAGCACCAGTTTGGGAATCGGCTTTGAAGAGTAGCGGGGCCTGGTCCAACCTGATATGAGGGCCTGCCAATGATCGTCTGAATGTCGGTACTAGCGAGAGCGGGAGATTGAGGAGGCACTGAAGCAATGCGCTCTTTAAGAATGTAAGATGATGACTTTTCACCATGCTTGGTCCCTTTGCTCGAATCTTCGGCGGCGTGGCTCTTTCCTTTGTCATCGTAGGATTTTTGTTTGAGGTAATCACCCTCTCTGTAGAAAGAGTCGTGACGTTCATCCCCTATCCCGTACCGTTCTTCGTATGTTCTTCTCTCCTGAGCTTTCCGAGCAGCCCTCTCTTCGTCAGTTTCCCTATGAGGGGGAAGATAGCGCCTGTAATCATATTGACTACTCCTTCCATACTGCTTAAAGTCATCATAATACGAGCCACTTCGCCCCATTGGAGAACCTGAAATAAAAAAGGCATAACTTGAGAATCTTCAAATTGCAAGGTGTTAAGTGCATATAAGTGCTGAAAAATCCTAAGTGTGTGCAACGTTCAGACTACGCGTGTTGAACTACGAACCACTCCTCGGTTGTGAAGGAATGATGGGCGTAGTAGCTAACATCAATTCTTGAGTCGACAGGATCTGTTGCAAAACAGAAGTTGCTTCACCACTGAAGAGGAAACCCTAGTGGCAACAGGATCATCTTTGAAGAGTTCCTGTGAGGTGATAAACAGGTCGCTCAACCCTTCAAAAGTGTCGTCCCCGCTCTGCTTAGCAGGACTTGTTTTCCTGGCTCCTCCGTCACCGGACTTCCCTGAATGTTGGGGGGGTTCTCGAGGCTCTTCTTCTTCAATAACTGGGGCAAGTGAAAATTTGCCAGATGATCCCGCGACATCAATAGAAGTAGAGTATTTCACCAAAGAAGACTCAGGAGCAGGATCTTTCAGTGTAGGCTCCTCAATAGAAACTGGGGCTTCCGGTGCCTCGGCCGGAGAATTAGGAACTTCGCAAGGCTGGGTAGAGCGGGAAGGATGTAAGAGTCTGAATTGATGAAGGAACTCGTCTCTTAGCAAGAACTTGATACTTCTCTCCTCAGCCGCCACAGCGTTACGCCTCTCAAAAGTCTGCTTGTGGCTTGGATCTCTACAAAGAGGAGGAAGGACTGCAAAAGTAGAAAGCGAGGTTATCATTTAGCAATTTGGATCTCGCAAAGCTCAAAAGAGGAAAGGATGGGGATAAGTAAGCTTACCCCCTACTGTCCAGATAGCGTAGAATCCCTGGAGGCAGCGGACAAAGAAGAACTGGTTTAGGAAACCATGAGCGCTATCAGGGTGATCGGTGATAAGCTTGCGTTTCCTGGCGCTCCTCACATATATAATGGAAGGATGGTCTTTGTTTCTTGTGGATGTGCATAAATAGCAGATTTCTTCAAAACTTAGGAGGCGATCAAGCGTCCTTCTGAAGGGAACGCATAATCCCATCAAAATCGCATAGCCGTTGGAGTGCAATTGAAAAGGAGAAATAGCCAATCGGTGAAGGATTTATTGGAGAAAGCTGTTGAAAGGAGGAATGGCCCCACAAAGTCACATTTGGCGGTTAACGGCAACAAAGCCAAAGGGAGGACTGTCAGCAAAATCATTTGGCCTACGGAGAATAGCATCTGCTTCTAAAATCCCAAATTGGACGTGTAACTGGTTAAACACCCGGTAAGTCAGGGAAGTTGGAGTTCTTTCTGGTGGGTTGACCAGTGGACCAGCCATTGGGAGGGCCTCTCCAGTTGGTACTACTCCTTCTTCTTGATGAGAAGCCATTCTACATAAGCAGCCAGATATTCAAATATGAAGGTGCACGTTTCCTAAATGTGTGAAGTGTTGTGCAAAACTAGTATAGTGACAAGCAAACATGACTGAAATTAAATTAATAAACATGAAAAATTTCAGGACTTGTCCGAATACAAGTGCAGTATTGATGCAAAAAATCAGCTCTAGTTGATTAATATCGCTTTACTACTTCACTTGAATTCATTGATTCGCAGCATTTCATAAGATTTCTTTAAGTTGACTATATTTTATCGACTAATCTATCATTTGATGTGGGCAATCAGTGGCAGTATATTCGCCCTAGTTTTCTGCAAATGTTATATTTAACAGGTTTTTAGCATCATATTTGGTATAATCTGTTAAGAAGACATAGCAAAGTACAACGAAGTTCAAACAACTCAAAGTTCAGGAAATTCAGCCCGGCGGTTCAAGTTAAGCATTCAAGTTGAGATTATGCTTCTAAGTGTGAATTCGAGTTGAACATCCAAGTACTAAATCGTCCATGACTTAAAAGATTTCTTGCGAGTTAAGTTAAGTCATGGTTCATTAAGTCATTGGTCCTTTAAATCGTGAGGCATAGTAAGGAGAAAAGGCTTCAGTTCA
This sequence comes from Allium cepa, assembly GCA_030765085.1. Classification (NCBI taxonomy): domain Eukaryota; kingdom Viridiplantae; phylum Streptophyta; class Magnoliopsida; order Asparagales; family Amaryllidaceae; genus Allium; species Allium cepa. The sequence continues at coordinate 60,406,994 of CM060930.1, forward strand.
AAGTGACGTGAATTTCTACAAGTCCTAGCTCGGCCGCGACTCAAGGCTCATGTCGTATCTAATTAAGTTGCGAAGGTCCATAGGTCGCGAAAATTTATAATTGGCGAAGTTCTATAGGTCGCGAAGATTTATAGGTCGGAGGTTTATAGGTCGCCCGAAATTACTAGGTCGTGTCCATGCTAATGTCTTACTTCACTCAACCAACAAATCTCCAATCTAATCGGTAACTCGTCATCCTTTTAACCCGTTAACCCGTTAACCCGTTAGCCTCTCCGTCAACAGAAGCCCTCAATTTCTCATGCTATCGAATCATCCAAAAAGCTAATCCGAAATCACCACAAATTCAATGCCTTGCCATTCTAACGCAAATCAAGAATCAGTTAGCCTGAAGCATTGCAACCCATCGCCATCATTTCCTCGATCGTATAAGGCCAAATCGAGCTAACTCAAGTTCATCAACTATCGATGTAACGAGATTCGCGGTGAAACATTGCGTAAGGAGGTGGGTTAAGATTAAAAAAAATGGGATTCATGAATCAGTGATGGTAAAGGATCGAGAAAGAAACTGGTTCACTTACCCAATGTAATATCAGGAATGATTGGTGATTGATCGGTTTGAGATTGTCTTTGGGAGCTCGGGAAGATGTTAATGGCAGAATCAAATGAGGAAGTAGGTAATGAGAAGGAAAAGAGGATGGATGACTTATACATTACGGTGGGGAACCTGAAGCAGCACATACGACCAACCTTTAGGTCGCACACGACCTAGCGACCTAGAGGGGGACGGATTAAAGGATATCGAAGCACACGACCTAACCATTAGGCATGTACTTCGAGGGGCAAATGTTAACTCCACTCTATCAGCTACTCAGCGACTTAAAAGTGGTATCGACCTAACGACTTAAAAGTATATCCAACCTAACGACTTAAACGTGGTACTTACCTAAGGACTTAAAAGTGTATCCAACCTAACGACTTAAAAGTGGTACGATCCAATGACTTAAGATGTGGGACGACCTAACTGTTTAACGACCTAACTGTTTAACGACCTAACTTCTGAAGTGGAGAAGCGACTTAAGAAGGTTAGCGATTTAACAACTTGTGCAACTCAGCGACTCAACGAGTTAATGAATCAATAGCGGGTTAGCGACTTAGCACTCAAACGACTTAACGGGATAAAAGTACAGCGTCTTAGCGACCTAAGGAATGGGACGATCCACGACCTAACGAGTTAAGTGACAGTATGATTTAAAGACTTAGCTTAAGTCGCTAGATTGGTTGTCTCGGCATTGTGAAGTTACTGGCTACTCCCTTAGGTCGCCGCCGACTTGCATTAGGTCGTTCACGATCTAGTACTTGGTCAATAAATGATGCCGCTCCCTCTTAAGTCACGATGGCCTATAAGCTAGTGCAGAGAACAGTGGAAGGACTGGTTAAGTTGTTGCTCGCTTCCCCTTGACTCGCCAGCGACTTACGACCTATCTTAGGTCGTGCGCAGCCTATACCTCACCCAGAAAATCTCCTATAAATACGACATGTGCTCCAACATTAAAGGGACTTTTTTTTCGATCATTTTCTTAAAAGCACCGAGACTCTGCCATCTTCCAACCAAGCCTTACTCCAACATTCAAAACTCACAAGAAGCTTTAGTCAACTTCAAGCAGGGATTGATCATATTCAACCATGAATTCGGAGAATTCTCTTGCATCGAAGTTTTTCTAGCTACTTGTCTTTTGAAGTGAATTGTAATGGAAGGAAATTGTAAAGGATTGTAATCATATAAGCAATAAAGAAGGATTGAAGTGGACGTAGGCTTGATTATAAGCTGAACCACTATAGACTCTGTGTCTCTTACTGTTTTTTCAGTGTATTAATGCTTTTTCTGTTTCCCGTGTTAATGGGTGGTGCTTTCATTCAATCTCTATTTGCATCGGGGTGTTAGCGTCTAACTTTTTGCGTTAACATGAATTAATTTAATTATTTTCTTATCTTAAAATTTCAAATTGTTCAATGTTTAATACATATAACTTTTGCATACGGGGTCTGTTTTACGCGCGGTTTTCTCCGCTAGGTTCGTATTGGAATTCCGGACATTTTGACGTTAGTTCGGATGGATTTCGAGACTGTTGGAATTTTGGGTTTTAATTGGATTTAAGTTCAATTTAAATTCAAAAGGTGAGAGTTTTAACCAACTCACAACTTCTAAAATTTATTATGTTTGTTAAACATAATTTTGTTGTGATTATGCATTTATTTATGACTTTTTCGTATATTTTTAATCATCATCTCAGTTATTGCATTTATTTAAATTAAATCGTTATTTCATTTTTTATTGAATATAACTGCCAATTAATTACCTGTTATATATTGTCAGTGATATATAGATATTGATTTATTGTTTTGGATGATGATTGTGATGGATGTGTGATTTTTATGATGGATGAATGGATGTTTTGTTTATACCATCATAATCTGCAACTTATTATGCATTTTTATTTCATTCGGTATTGCGGTTTGAAATGATATATAACTGTAAATATTTTAAATTGCGGATTGAAATGATAAATATCCGTATCACTTGACCAAAGGATAAAAAAAATTATACAGACACCGTTGGTCTATATATACAAATATTTTGAAAATGATTTCTATGGTTTGGATAGGATACGGTCTAATAAATATTAATTTTTGATATTGTATAAATATTATTTTATATATACATATGTAGATAAATTATTGAATTTAAGCTGTATAAATTTGTTAAATAAAATAAATAAGTTGAATAATGGAGTTTGATTATTTTATATTATATGGTTAAGTACATGTTCAAGATAATGTGTATATATATATAGTTTTAATGGTTTAAATCAATTAAGATTGTAAGGTCAATTGAAAATTTATTTGGAATTGAGCTTATTTAAGAATTAACTCCATAAGTTGAGGTAGAACTTATTAACTCGAAATTTTAAAGGGTATGATATTTATAACTGAATTTTTATTCAAGATGAATTAAATGAATATTTCTAGTATAAATAAATTGAAGGAAATATTTAGTTATAGGTAATTTGAGTTTTATTTAAATGATTATGGATTTATTATGCAAATATTTCAAAACTAAATAATAGGGCATTGAATTTTTGAATAGTAATTTCCAACCTTAGTTTTGAAATTGTTTAATACTCAATGTTTGAAATATTTGAAATTAAAGTGGTTTATTGAAAACTGAAAGTGAATTTAAAATTTATGGATTTAGACTTAATTTAAAGAGAATAAAATTGTAAAGTCATGGAAATTATTTTACTTTATAAAGTAATTTTAAATTCAAACCCTTTTATTTTATATACTATTTGAATATCCAAACCATTTAAGTTTGGAAGTTGTGGTTTTAAAGCTATGGATTTCGAAGCATTATGTTTTGAAAAGTTATAATTGAAATGTTTGGTTTCGAGATATTATAAATTTTAAAGTGGTATGGTTTTATAAAAAGATATATTTGAGGAAGATATCATATTGATTTGGTTTTAAAAGAGGAAGTGATATCGGAATTATATGGTTTTGAAATGGATACTTTATTCTAGTTTTTAAAGTATAAACTATTTTGAAAAGACCGCGGTGTTAAAATAACGTTTGGTTGTTGAAGAGACTGGGATCGGAAGTTGTCATACTCTTTGCCAACTCTGAAAACCACTTTAACAACCGTGTACGCAGTGGAGATTCCAGAATGAAGTAGGATGGTGGCGACGTTCTACTAAGGTATATACGTGGACCCGACTCCCGTGAGTTGGCATAAGATGGCTAAAACAGGAGCGATTCTCGGGCCAAAGAGGTAGCACCTTTTATCGGACACATCCCTTCGATACTATACTCTGACTTTGGATTGATTCGGTGGCCACCTTTACTTTTTGATTTTGGGGGTGTTTGTTTGAGGTGGGCGGTAGTAGCTGCTACGCGTTTCCACCAGCCCGGATAGCAATTGGTATATCTACCCTGGCATTGCCTAGTTATGCCGTGTCACCTTCCACACCGAGCCTTTACTACGAGTTCCTATTTGTGTCGTACCTATGGTGTATCCTATAGTAGCCTCCCGATCAGGAGGTATTACGGTACCGTATAGACTATTGGCATTATTTGTGTTAAGGGGAATATTGGGTCACTCCTTAACGCTACTTAAAAGTAAGTTTATTTTACTAATAGACATTATTATAATAGCGAAATATTACTACATAGTAAATAGTTTAACGGATCCTTCGGTGATGTGAATCCCGAGCATCTTTTGAGTTACTGTACTCATATTTATTCCCGTTGATTTAACTTACATAAGATCTTTTAGTTCTGACTCGATTGTTTTGTCTTTTCAATTCGCTTGGGTCAGCTTGAGCATTTCAGGATTTAGAAGACCATACTCTAGAGGACGAAGACAAAGATTTATTATTATTTATTATTGTAACAACCCGCATATTTATCGATTTTATATTTAAATCTTTTATTTAAATATTTTGTCGTTAATCGGATATTGGTCCGAAAAGCTACTTTTTGCAAACGGTCAAATTAGGACTCGAGACCACTTCCATTGTGTTCGAAATGCCATTTACAACTTTTTTAAGTATAAACATTGATAGTTTTAGAGTTAGTGGAATTTCACTTACTTTTCCCGCTTTGGACTTTAGGTTAGATTAGCCATTATAACTCAAACCCACTTCTCTCCTTCTCCTCACTCTTCGTAATTCCTACCTAACTCTAGTTTTAGCATTAATGGTGAGTGGAAAGGGAAATTAAAATTCCAAGCCCAAGTTCATTAGCAAATTCAACATCCAACTCCAAAATCAAAGTGAAGACATTGGATTCAAGCTTCTTGTGTTGAGATTGAAGTGGATTGATTCTTGCTTTGCTTTGGTCTTCATTTTCATTGATTTTTGGTGCAAAGGTGAGATTTTTATCTCACAATTCTAGTCTATAACTATGTTGGACTGTTCGGAATGATTCCCCATCACTTTAGCCTGTACATTTGTATTTGGTTTGGATTGGATTTGCGATAAACTCCAATTTTTAGTGTTTTTGGTGAAATTCCGCACTTAGGTCGTTCTGCCAATGCTAGGTCATTCGCGTGGAAAAGTCTCGGCCTTCAAATAGCTCGTTTTTTGCCTTAAAATGTTCTACAGCCCTAGGTCGCTCGGCTTTACCTCGATAGGTCGTAGGTCGTTGCCGTAGGGTCTTAGGTCGTAGGTTGCTTGGCCTTGGGTCGTTCGGTCTTGGCTAGCTCGGTGTTCGGTCGCTAGGTCGTAGGTTGTGTGCCACTAGGTCGTAGGTTGTGTGCCGCTTGGTCGTAGGTCGCACGCCCTATTCTTCATTTGGTTGCTTGGTGGCTTCCCTGTTAGGTCGCATGACCTTCACCCAGTTAGGTCGCATGACCATATAAACCGTTAGTTCGCTTGACCTATACACCCTAGGTCGTTAGAACCTATTTCCCCTCTAGGTCGCAGGACCTTTATCCCTTAGGTCGTGACGCCTTAATTCCTTAAGGTCGTTAAGTCCTTAACTCGCTCGACCTAGTTAGGTCGTTAGATCGCGTGGCACATTAGGTCGCTAGGTCACGACAGTTGTTCCACTTTGGCCTTTGCAACTTTAGTTCGTTCAACAACTAGGTCGCGTGCCTCTTTGAGTCGTTCCCACGTTAGGTCGTAAACCCATAGGTCGTGAGCCCGTTAGGTCGCATGACTCCTTAAGTCGCTCGCCTCTGTTAGGTCGCTCGTTTCTGCTAACTCGCGAACACCCCTAGGTCGCAACCAATAGGTTGCTCGATCCTATCCCCCCTTAGGTCTACACTAGGTCGTACCGTTTTGGAAGGGGCGCTGCCCCGCACCCTGCCGGGGGCGCTGCACGCTGGACCCCCGCGACCTGACCGGGCAGGTCGAACCCCGTAGCAGGGGCGTTGCCCCTGCACCCCCACCTAGGGGGTTGCCACCCCCCTGGACCCACCTCCGTAGGGGATCTTATCTGAAAAACATTCAACAGAACTTGCTTTGTTGAGATGCTGAGTTGACCATTCTTCGAGACAAACTATCTTTGGCTTCTCGGTCGATTTTATGGTATCACGGCCTTGCTAAAAAGGCGGGATAACGACTTTAGAAATATGAAGGTTCCAATACTAGTAGTAAATATCGAAACTCTTTCAACAAAATGATTTCAATTCTATTTTCAATAACAAAGCTCTTTTCTTAATCCGTTTTTCAATCTACTAGTATATACAAACCTTTACCTCACTCGGATGAGAAATCTAATTAAACGGCTTAGTAAAACAAGTGGTACGAAATGCTTGCGTTCACTTCGTCGGTTAATTCTTGGAATTGTTCGATTGAACCTCTTGTGATAATTTTCTAGTGAAGATTTACAGTTTGTTCGTAAATATTTAAGTTAAGCAAGTGGTTATGGACACGAAGATAAACTTTTATATTTACTAGCTTAGTGTAATTGACACTTCTCGTTGATCATGATGATCATTTTATGATTTAGACTAGCAATTGTGTGATGTCTCTTTTTGTTTGCAAGGTTAGACTAGACCTCATGGGTGTGATTCCGACTTACACATATCTCTTTGTCCACAAGGTTAGTCTAAACACCATTTGTGTGATTCCACTCACGCATACCTTTTTGTTGTGAGGTTAGGCTGGACACCATTTGTGTGATTCCACTCACACATACCTTTTTGCTTTTTGGTTAGCCTAGACCTCATCTGGGTGATTCCGACTCACCCATATGGGGTAGCTCCCCATGGTCTTCGGACCGTCATGTGATAGGCCTCTTTCCCTTTTTCTCTGATTTCTGGATTTCTTTTGTTGATTTCTGAAATTTATGTCATTGACTTGTTATGAGTGCAAGTTTAGGGTATGATGCCCTCTTTGGATCTTTGAGAAGATTCTTATGATATTGATTTATCTCTTATTGATTGATCTTTGTTGATCATCATTTGCATACTTATAGTAGTATGTCAGTATGGATATTTTATGTTTATGCCACATCTTTTATTTTATATCATGTCATCTGATATTTATAGCTAGACTGATCCATTTATTATTTTCTTAAATAATACTCGGGTCGGACCGAGATGTTACAGGTGCTTCTGCTTGACTTCTTCCCGGGATTTGCTACTCTGACTTTTGGCTAACTATTTAGATTAGCAGTTTTTGTTGTATACACTTGAGATATAGACTCATAGTTGTATTCTTTTGTATAACACGTGTTTCTATTCTTTTGTATTATTGTGGATCTTTTTGACCACTACTCTGATGTACACTTTCATGTGTTAGATATATATTCATATCTTCTTCAGCCTTTGTGATATGGATGTCTGTGACAGATTTGTGTTATGCTTATTTCTATGTTTGTTTCCGAAGATTATTTATAGCCACTGTGTGATAAGCAATTACATGGATGGTCGCTCCTCAACAGCCTTATTCTCCGTGCTAGTTGACAGCATTACACCGTAGTGTTCTTGGCTAGCGTGGGTATAGAGGTGGGGCGTCACAATTATAGTATTCCACTACACTCATACTGATTCCGCTGCATTATTAATATTCTTTGGTATGTGTAACTCTGATATGTATTGTATAAATATAATGGAATATTCTGTAAAACAGCTTCATGAACTGTTATTTGATTATTATATCTTATCGTTCCGCTGCTGTAAGGTCCCGCCTTTTCGCACGCTTTAAATCGACACACGTGCCGATTCAAACCATACGAAATGGCGGATTGTTATGGGGTAAATAAGAAAAACGAGAAAGGAAACAAAATAAAACAGAATCTCATAGCGGAAGGATAAAATATAATAATCAAATATACAGTTTATGAAGCTGTTTACAAAATATTTGATTTTATATATATAATACATATCAGAGTTACACATACCAAAGAAATCAACTAATAATGCAGCGGAGCAATTATGATGCAATGGACTAATATGATATATAATAGTAATAAAATCTTCGTCTTCGTCCTCCAGAAGTAAGGTCTTCAAATCCTGAAATGCTCTGACTGACCCGAGCGAATTGAAAGACAAAACACTCGAGTTAGAACTAAAAGATCTTATGTAAGTTAAATCAACAGAAATAAATATGAGTGTAGTAACCAAGAGAGGCTCAGGATTTACATCTCCTAAGGATCCGTTAAACTATTTATATGTAGTATATTTCGCTATTAAAATAGTGTATATTAGTAAAATAAACTTACTTTTAAATAGCGTTAAGGAGTGACCCAATATTCCCCTTAACACGTAATAGTCCTAGTAGTCCATCCAATATCATAGTCCCTCCTGATCAGGAAGCCACCAGAGGATACCACACGGGCTACGGGAGAAAACCAAACTCGTACAAGGCGCGATAGGGTAGGTGACACGGCACAACTAGGCAATGACAGGTAGATATACCAATTACGCATCCGGGCTGGTGGTAATGCGTGGCAGGTACTACCGCCCACCTCGAACAACACCCCCAAAATCAAAATAAAAAGTGGCCACCGAATCAAATCCAAATGCCAGAGTATAATATCGAAGGAGTGCGTCCGATCGAAGGTGCTACAGCATTGGCCCGAGAATCGCTCTTGTTTTAGCCACCTTATGCCAACTCACGGGAGTTGGGTCCACGTATTTACCTCAGAGGAAACGCCTCCGCCATCCTACTTCATTCTGGAATCTCCACTGCGTACACGGTTGTTAAAGTGGTTTTCGGGGTTGGCAGAGAGTATGACAACTTCCATTCCCGGTCTCTTTAACAACCAAACATGATTATAACACCGCGGTTATTTTAAAATAATTTATACTTTAAAACCAGGATATAATATTCATTTCAAAACCATATAATTACGATATCATTTCCCTTTTAAAACCAAGTCAATATGATATCTTTTTCAAATATATCTTTTTGTAAAACCATAACTTTTCATAGTTAAAATATTTCTAAACCAACCGCTTGAAATATAGCCGTTCAAAACATAAAACTTTGAATTACATAACTTTGAAAAATAATCGCACCACTTAAATGGTTTAAATATAAATTACTTTATAAAATAAAATAGCCTTTTTAATTTCACAAATAAATTCCAAATATAGATTTAAATCCCCAATTAAACCGTTTCAATTTCCATATATTTTAAAGCTTTAGATATTACACCGTTTTAAAATGAATTCTTTGATAATTTCACATATATCAAATTCAATTGCTATTATTTAGATTTGAAGCGTATACTTAATAAATCCATTATAGTTTAAGTAAAACTTTAACTTCAAACAACTGGATATTTTTTTTCAATTTAAATTAACTTGATAATATTCATTTAAAGTGATTGATACTCATTTAAATCCTCTAAACCAAAATCAAGTTATACAAATCATACCTTTTAAAATCTCAAATTTATTTAAAATTAAAATCAATTATTATTCGAGTATAATTCTTAAAACACTTTAATTCAAATCAATTTACATTTCTCTTCCAGACTTCATTATTTAAGTCATTCTACTCTACAAAGAAAATATAAATAAATACTTCACTATATCATATCTTAATAAAAAAACTTTTATTATTTTCCTTTATACTTTAAACCAATTTTATACATAGCCTAAAACAAAGAAATTCATTATATATATAGAATAATATTTATAAATATCCGAATCAATATCTCATAAACCATATTTTTCTTAACAAAACCATAGAAATCCTTTGAAAATATTTTTATATATATAGACCGCAATGCCTGTATATAATTTTCTATCCTATGGTCAAGTAATACAGATATTTATCATTTCAATCCGTAACTAAAAATAAAAACTATGGTTATATATCATTTCAAACCGCAATCCCGAATGAAATGAAAATGCATGATAACTTGCACTTTATAACAGTAAAAATACAGCATCCATTCATCCAGTATCAACCATCAACCATTTATCGCAATCATCATCAAATTCAAACAATAGCATCAATATAGAACGGATAATAAACAACAGGTATTAAATAGCAGTTTATATTCAATAATAAATTAAATACTGTTTAATTGGCAGTTTGTATGCAATGAATAATTAATTAACAATTTAACTGGAAGTTTAAGTGCAATGAATAATTAATTAACAATTTCACTGGCAGTTTAAATGCAATGAATAAATTAAATAGCAATTTAATTTAAATAAATGAAATTAACTGAGATGATGATCAAAAATATGCCAAACAACCGTAATAAATTTTAAATCACATCATATATTAATTTAACAAACATAAGAAATTTTAGAAGTTGTGAGTGGGTTAAAACACTCACCTTTTGAATTTAAATTGAATTTAAATCCAATTTAAACCCAAAAATTGGACAGTCTCCAAATTTGTCCAAACCAGCGTCAAAAGATCCGGAATTTCAATACGATCCTAACAAAAAAATCGTGCATGAAACGGATATCGTATGTGAAAGTTATTGCATTTAAAACGAGTTGAAATCGAATAAAACTAAATAAATAAATAACTTAGCCCCACTATGCCACGTCACCCATCGTTCCTTTTCTCCCAGCACGTAACTGTACGTACGGGACACGGAACCACCGAACCAATTGTGAACTTTGACTGCCTTAACCTCGACGTAGATTATGACGCCCCACCTCTATACCCACGCTAGCCAAGGACACTACGGTGTAATGCCGTCAACTAGCACGGAGAATGAGGCTGTTGAGGAGCGACCATCCATGTAATTGCTTTGTGCGAGCATCGATATGTCAGATAGTATAACATGCATTTCATTTCAGGAGGAAATCCGACATGCCGACACAAACTCAAAACTACTACACAGTGGCTATATTATCTTCGGAAACAAATATAGAAATACACATAACATAAATCGGTCATAGATAATTCATATCACAAAGGCGGAAGAAGATATGAATATATAACTAACGCCTGAAAGTGTATATCAGAGTAGTGGTCAAAAAGATCCACAATAATGCAAAAGAATAGCAACACGTGCTATACAAAAGAATACAACTATGAGTCTATATCTCAAGTGTATACAACAAAATAAACTACTAATCTATGTAGTTAGCCAAAAGTCAGAGTAATGATCCTGGATGAGAAGTCAGGCAGAATCACCTGCAACATCTCGGTCTGACCCGAGTATTATTTAATAAGAAAATAATAAACGGATCAGTCTAGCTATAAATATCAGATGAAACGATATAGAATAAGAGATATGACTAAACACATAATAATCACAATGCCAAGCTGTGATATATATAAGTAATTGAAAATCAACAAGAGATTAATCAATATCACAAAAATCTTCACAAAGGTCCAAATAGGGTTTCATACCCAAAACTTGTATTCACAACAAGTTAATGACACACGAATTCACCAATGCACAAAAATTGATAAAGCATATCAATAGAAATCACAAAAATAGGTGAAGAATAAATTCCAGAATTCAACAACGAAACCCAAAATTCACAAGAAAGGGGGGAGGCCTATAACACGAACGGGAGAATTAAAGCTCACCAACATATGTATCACACGAACGAGAAGCTATCTCATGGTAGCTAGCCATTAATTTTTGACACACGAATGGCCCGAAGACCATGAGGAGCTACCCTACATGTGTGAGTCGAAATCACACCGAAACAAAGAGACATCGCACAATTGCTAGTCTAATCTTAAAATGATCGTCATGATCAAAGAGAAGTGTCAATTACAGTAAGCTAGTAAATATATGAGCTTAGCTTCATATCCCATAACCATTAGCTTAACTTAAATATTTACGAACAAATTGTAGATCTCCACTAGAAAACAGTAACAAGAGTTTCAATCGAACAAGTCCAAGAATTAACCGACGAAGTAAACGCAAGCGTTTCATACCACTTGTTTTACTAAGCCGTTTAATTAGATTTCTCATACGAGTGAGGTAAAGGTTTGTATATACTAATAGATCGGAAACCGGTTTGAGAAAACGAGCTTTGTAATAAAATAGTGTTGAAATCATTTGAAGAAATAATTTTGATATTTACCACTAGTATAGAAAACCTTTCTATTTTTAAAGTGACAAATCACAAAGAAGATTGTAGAAACAATCAATCACTAAAATTCACATTCGAAGACGTGAATGAAAATCCAAAGAAATCGATACCGAATCCATCGAAATGGATATTCCAAGAATTCCTGAAGAAAATAAGTCATCAAAGTCATTAACAAATGATAACAACAAATAGGGAAATAACACGAATCGATTAAATTTGGGAAACCACGCAATATAGGCGAAATAGGCAAAACAGCAACAGGTCGGTCGGCCGGCTACAGTGCTCGGTCGAACAGACCAGAAAAACAGAAATGTTCGAGGTAGTAGGTCGGTCGACCGGACCCTGAGTTCGGTCGGCCGGACCTGTAATCTGCACTTCCTAACAGAGGCTGGGAAGTGCTCTGGGTAGCAGGTCGGTCGACCGGACCCTGAGTTCGGTCGGCCAGACCTGTAGCCAGCACCCCCCAAGCCAATCTAGTGAATGCCAAACTCTTCCATATTGCTATCGGTCGAGCATCGGCACTAAGGGTTTACGCCAATCGACTACCCGGCCATATAAGCTCTTCGGTTCAACACCAAAACATGATCAAAACATCAAAGCTATGATTTTTAAAGAATTGAACCCAAAACACTAAAAATTGAAATATTCACCAAATCAATCCAAACCAAAAGCAAATGCACACGAATAAGTGTTAGGAATTCATACCTAACAATCGAAGATAGTTATAGACTAAGATGTGAGATAAAAATCTCACCTTTGAACCCAAATCAATGAAGAAGAAGCTTGAAAACAAAGGAGGATCAACCACTCTTCAATCCTAACTCAAGAAGCTTGATTCCAAGCTTAAAAGAGAAATATTTCCCAAATTAGGTTTAGGAAATTTCTGAAATTGGAAGGAGAATGAGTTGGAGAAGAAGAAGGAGATGCTTACCAATGGGTTCTCTTGAATTAGGAGCTAGAAGTTGGATTTGCAAAGAAAGCTAGGGCTTAGGAATTTCCATTTCCAATCTCTTCCACCATTTTTACTTTAGAACTGAAAAGAGGAGGAAGTGAGAGTTAATGGGGAGGGATGATTCAGTTTGGGGGTATTATTGTGGCTAGTGTGTTGAACCCAAACCCAAACCCTAAGTGAAAAAGGTCAAATTTTTAGCTAGCTCCAAACATATCGATGTTTATACTCAAAAAGTTTGCAAACGGCATTTTGAACTCAATGGGGGTGGTCTCGAGTCTCAATTCGACTGTTTGCAAAAGGTAGCTTTTCGGACTAAAATCCGACGAGCGATGAAATATTTAAATAAAACATTTAAATATACAATCGATAAATATGCGGGTTGTTACAGACTCCGCTCCTTAAAGAAATTGCGTCCTCGCAATACTTAAGAAGAAAATAAGAAGTAACAATCATAGAAGCATATCAACACAAAAGAAAATTTGAAATAGGAAGTTCACCGTAAGGAGCATGAAAGAGTAAGCCTGAACGGGATCGCTCGATGAATTCTCTGGATTCCCAAGAGCAATCCTTAGGATTTGAGAACCATTGAACTATCGCAAGAAGAACATCTTTATTCCGAAGGCGCACAACCTTCGAAGTAATGATGCGAATGGAATGTTGGTCATAAGTCAAAACTGGTGAGACTTCAATTTCATCAATAACACCAGCTCGAGAATAAAAATAGGAAACCTAAAAGCATTTCCATAGCTAAAAGACGTAGAAAACATCAAGAATAGCAGAAAATTGAGCCAGTGCAACGACGTAGTACAGAAACGGTACGCCCGAGAAACTAGAAACTCGAATAATTTGGAACACCGACGTAGTACAAAAACGGTACGTCCAATGAACCAAAGTTCAAATAATTCGGAACACCGACGCAGTACAAAAACGGTACGTCCAATGATCCGAACACCATAATAGAACATCGGACACTAGTCCATAAAAGGAATGAGATAAAGCTCAATAAAATGAAGTATATCAAAACGTCCGATGAACTTGATAAAAAGATAATTCCATTCAGACAACATCAAAGAATCAACAACTTGTTGCCTACGATAAAGCGCACTGGCAACACGATTTCCAGAATATCAAGATCATAAGATGCCAGGAACTGGAGTCGACATGAAGTTCCTTATGAGAAAATAAATATTCCAAAGATTTATGATCGAGGTGGAGAACAAATTTCTTCCCCAAAAATGATGATGCCAAACTCTAAAAGCGAAAACAATAGCCGCGAGCACTAGATCATGAGTGGCATACCTAGTCTCAATCGGCTTTTAATGATTTAGAAGCACAAGTGATAGCACGCTATCTTTTGCAAGAGAACGACATCCAAACCAATACGGTTAGCATTGGTACAAAAGATAAAGTCTTGGTTCCTCTCGGGAATCACAAGAATAAGAGTATCAGAAAAGAGTTCTTTTAAATAATCTTCTTTCCCGAAAAGCTAAAACTTTCAAAATTACAATTATCTTAATGTAAAAATCTTTCTAGAAAAATTTACATTTTTACAAGTCAATTTATTGTGTCTAACTGTCTCATCAAAGCGTTTAGGAAATTCCTATCGGTAACGTTGATCAAGCGCATCGACCAGAATTCTTAAAACACTCAATGGGCAATACAATCACAAAATCATCTTCTATATGATGAAAATATCTCTTAAAAGTTTTGAGAATATTCTTTGCTCATTTAAGAGAAAAAATAAAATTGTACTTATAAATTAATCTTATGAAAAAGATTTGCAAAGGTTTTTAAATTGCTATTTTCATCCAGAAATCAATAAACACAAGAATGGTCTCGCCGGAATATTCATAGAATACTCGATTAATAAAATGGATGAAATAAGCTGGACAAACTGAATGACAAAATAAGTCATTCATAAGAATCAAAACGAGTGCGGAATGCGGTAGGTGGAATGCTAATTCCCGCAACTCGTAGCCAAATGAAAATCGGTGGCAAGGTCGAACTAGAAAGACCTTAACACCACACAAAAGATTTCTTAGGTGATAATCCTAAGACAAACTCAAAAATACCGGAAAAGTTTCACAAATTATTTAGATAAGAGAAATAGCACTTTTCTCATCTTGAGGGCTTAAAGATAAAATGATGTCTTCAAAAATTTGAAATCGGTATCACAAGAAAAAATAGAAATCTGCTTAACAGATAGAAAATGTCGAAGATGAATAGTCCACACGGAAAAATAGGATATGGGCTTCACAACGATTAAGCCAATCCTTACAAAAATCAATTCCGAAGCCTAAGTAAAAATCGGCTCGGAAAGAAAAGTCACATAAAATAATTTCGACATCAATAGATAGAAAATTGAGTGTTGCAGATCCACTAATCCGGATTCGCAATCCTCAAAGAAGTCATCAAGCCCATAAATGTTTAAAGAAAAAGAATCACAAGTTCTCTTGATATAAAATAACGAGATGATTATATCAACAAGAACTAGAAAAGGATAATCACAAAACAAATGAAATCAAGGACTGAACGAGAAATACCTTGACCAAGAGAAGAGTTGCCAAGGGCTTGCAGCTTTCCTTCTCTCTTGCTTGGAAGCTTAGGACACGAAGACAAAAGATGACCCGAACCTTTGCAATAACGACAAAAGAGGGGTTTCGGGCACTCCCCTGCATAGTGATCAGCGGAACCACAATTTTAGCATCGTCCACGACTAGAGGTAGGAGTCTTTGCTACCGGAGTTTGTTGCTTCCCTTTCTTATTAGAATCGGGGCCTTTGAATTTGATAGGCCTCTTCAAGTTATTGTCGAAGTTCTGTTGGGCACGCACAACTTCAACATCACCTTCATTATCGGCCTCTTCAAGACGAAGAGCGATATCAATAAGCTGATCAAATGAAACCTCAAGTTTCAGAAGTAATGGCTTCTTAAGATTCTTATTCAAGCCATAGACAAATCTCCGATTTTTCTTCAATGGGGTATTAATGTACTCAACCCCGTATTTGGAAAGAGATTCGAAAAAAGCGACATAGTCTATCACAGAAGATTCACCTTGAACAAGGTCAATAAAAAGCCGGGCCAAAGTTACCTTTTCAGCCTCCGGCACGAATTTCAATTCGAATCTTTCTCGGAATTTCCCCCAAGTGAGATCCGCCTCAACGATTTCAGAAATTAAAAGCTCATACCAATCTAACGCTCTTTCTTGGAGCATGCTAGAAGCCACTTGGACTCGATGTAGATCAATAAGGTTCATGCGAGAAAAGATACGATCGCATGATTTGAGCCAAGCTTGAATTTCTATAACACTCTCGGATCCCATGAATGGCCTTCCACCCAAATCGGTATAGTCCCTACACAAGCGTGCAAAACCGGATCTAGGATGAGTGGGCTGTGGATTGGGACCGGCTGCTTGAGCGTTCTTTACTAGATCAAGAAGCTGCTGGGCAGACATAAAAACTCCATCTTGGGGAGTAGCACTAGATTGACCGGCACTGGGACGGCCAGGTCTAACCATTTCTCTTCTTTAAGAAAGAAAGAAAGAAGAAAAAGATTATTCACCAAATGAGTATCAAGCAATCTTGATGGATAAAACAAGGAATCATAAAGAAAATAGGATGAATCGGTACGAAGACTCGAATTAAATCCTAAAGCATGACTCCTAAGATAGTCTTAGGACGATGATCCTTGTTACAATATTTCGTATTGTTCCGAAGTTTGGCTCTGATACGAAGCTGCGACGCCCCACCTCTATACCCACGCTAGCCAAGGACACTACGATGTAATGCCGTCAACTAGCACGGAGAATGAGGCTGCTGAGGAGCGACCATCAGTGTAATTGCTTTGTGCGAGCATCAATATGTTAGATATATAACATGCATTTCATTTCAAGAGGAAATCCGACATGCCAACACAAACTAAAAACTACTACACGGTGGCTATAATATCTTCGGAAACAAATATAGAAATACACATAACATAAATCAGTCACAGATAATTCATATCACAAAGGTGGAAGAAGATATGAATATATAACTAACACCTGAAAGCGTATATCAGAGTAGTGGTCAAAAAGATCCACAATAATACAAAAGAATAGCAACACGTGCTATACAAAAGAATACAACTATGTGTCTATATCTCAAGTGTATACAACAAAATAAACTACTAATCTATGTAGTTAGCCAAAAGTCAGAGTAATGATCCTGGATGAGAAGTCAAGCAGAAGCACCTGTAACATCTCGGTCTGACCCGAGTATTATTTAATAAGAAAATAATAAACGGATCAGTCTAGCTATAAATATCAGATGAAACGATATAGAATAAGAGATATGACTAAACACATAATAATCACAATGCCAAGCTGTGATATATATAAGTAATTGAAAATCAACAAGAGATTAATCAATATCACAAAAATCTTCACAAAGATCAAAATAGGGTTTCATACCCAAAACTTGTATTCACAACAAGTCAATGACACACGAATTCACCAATGCACAAAAATTGATAAAGCATACCAATAGAAATCACAAAAATAGGTGAATCATAAATTCCAGAATTCAACACACGAAACCCAGAAATCACAAGAAAGGGGGGGAGACCTATCACACGAACGGGAGCATTAAAGCTCACCAACATATGTATCACACGAACGAGAAGCTATCTCATGGTAGCTAGCCATTAATTTTTGACACACGAATGGCCCGAAGACCATGGGGAGCTACCCCACACGTGTGAGTCGAAATCACACCGAAACAAAGAGACATCGCACAATTGCTAGTCTAAATCTTAAAATGATCGTCATGATCAAAGAGAAGTGTCAATTACAGTAAGCTAGTAAATATATAGCTTAGCTTCATGTCCCATAACCACTAGCTTAATTTAAATATTTACGAACAAATTGTAGATCTCCAATAGAAAATTGTCACAAGAGTTTCAATCGAACAAGTCCAAGAATTAACCGACGAAGTAAACGCAAGTGTTTCATACCACTTGTTTTACTAAGCCGTTTAATTAGATTTCTCATACGACTGAGGTAAAGGTTTGTATATACTAATAGATCAGAAATCGGTTTGAGAAAACGAGCTTTGTAATAAAATAGTGTTGAAATCATTTGAAGAAAGAGTTTTGATATTTACTACTAGTATAGAAAACCTTTATATTTTTAAAGTGACAAATCACAAAGAAGATTGTAGGAACAATCAATCACTAAAATTCACATTCGAAGACGTGAATGAAAATCCAAAGAAATTGATACCGAATCCATCGAAATGGATATTCCAAGAATTCCCGAAGAAAATAAGTCATCAAAGTCAATAACAAATGATAACAACAAATAGGGAAATAACACGAATCGATTAAATTTGGGAAACCACGCAATATAGGCGAAATAGGCAAAACAGCAACAGGTCGGTCGGTCGGCTACAGAGCTCGGTCAACCGGACCAGAAAAACAGAAATGCTCGGGGTAGCAGGTCGATCGACCGGACCCTGAGTTCGGTCTGCCGGACCTGTAACCTGCACTTCCTAACAGAGGCTGGGAAGTGCTCGGGGTAGCAGGTCGGTCGACCGGACCCTGAGTTCGGTCGGCCGGACCTGTAGCCAGCACCCCCCAAGCCAATCTAATGAATGCCAAACTCTTCCATATTGCTATCGGTCGAGCATCGGCACCAAGGGTTTACGCCAATCGACTACCCAGCCATATAAGCTCTTCGGTTCAACACCAAAACATGATCAAAACATCAAAGCTATGATTTTTAAAGAATTGAACCCAAAACGCTAAAAATTGAAATATTCACCAAATCAATCCAAACCAAAAGCAAATGCACACGAATAAGTGTTAGGAATTCATACCTAACAATCGAAGATAGTTATAGACTAAGATGTGAGATAAAAATCTCATCTTTGAACCCAAATCAATGAAGAAGAAGCTTGAAAACAAAGGAGGATCAACCACTCTTTAATCCCAACTCAAGAAGCTTGATTCTAAGCTTAAAAGAGAAATATTTCCCAAATTAGGTTTAGGAAATTTCTGAAATTGGAAGAAGAATGAGTTGGATAAGAAGAAGGAGATGCTTACCAATGGGTTCTCTTGAATTAGAAGCTAGAAGTTGGATTTGCAAAGAAAGCTAGGGCTTAGGAATTTCCATTTCCAATCTCTTCCACCATTTTTACTTTTGAACTGAAAAGAGGAGGAAGTGAGAGTGAATGGGGAGGGATGATTCAGTTTGGGGGTATTATTATGGCTAGTGGGCTGAACCCAAACCCAAACCCTAAGTGAAAAAGGTCAAATTTTTAGCTAGCTCCAACCATATCGATGTTTATACTCAAAAAGGTTGCAAAAGGCATTTTGAACTCAATGAGGGTGGTCTCGAGTCTCAATTCGACTGTTTGCAAAAAGTAGCTTTTCGGACTAGAAATCCGATGAACGATGAAATATTTAAATAAAACATTTAAATATACAATCGATAAATATGCGGGTTGTTACATAGATGCCTCCATCGGTCACGGCGCGACCATCTCCTGGTTCGTATCGCCACGCCGCCCCCTTCTATCACGATCGCGCCGCCCGTACATCGCCGCACCGCCGTCCACTTTTTAGGGTTTCAAAACCCTAGCACGCAAAATCCGGCCACCACACCTCGATTCAAATCAAGCGACTACCACCATATCGAAGCCCATGAAGAGATTTACAATACCCAGAAACCGATTTCCCAATTGTCGCCCCAAACAAAAATGCCCAATTCGACTTTGACCGCGATTTCTGAACAATCCGGTCACTGTCTCGAAAAACGAACAGTAGATGTAGGTTCATATCAATGAGATATTCAATATATATTTTTTTTCAAATTTTTCTGAGAACTTTGAAATTTTGAAGTTGATTTTTGAATTGAAATTTGAATTGGATAAATCAGGGTTTACAGCCTTTGAGGAAGAGGAGCACGGAAGTTTCTGTACATAGAAATGAGGAATGGAGGCTGCTAGGGTTTATAACTGGATATTTATAGGCAAGTTGAAATAGGATGGATCGGATAAGATAAATGTATGTGCTAACGACAAAGTGGCCCAAAAAGCCATTTCTGACTCCGGATTGAAATTGGGTCAACCCATATATCAAAATAGGTGTTTTAAAATATTCTAAACGCAATGGAAAAGGTTTCAGGTTCAAATTTCATCGTATGAAGAAGTTATGCTCAAATCAATATTTTTCAAATTGATTTCAATTGATTTCAATTAATCGATTTCAAGGCGTTTCAAGCCCATAAGATCAAACGACAAGGCCGATCGCTACGAAACCTGAAATCCTACAAAAATTCACCATTACGGATCCGATAAAACTGGTTTCGTCGAAATCCGAGTCAGTGGACAAAATGGCTATTTTTATATTAATTAAATAAATTTAAAATAAATTAATTAAATCAAATTTCCTATTTAAATTCCGAAATTGGCAATCTTTACCGCTTTATAATTCTTAATCATTTATACAAAATTTTAAACAAGTTTAGATGTCAATTTAAAGTTGATTAATCTATCAATTGCAGTGTCAAATCATCAATTTCATTATATTCAAAATTATAAATTAAATTTCCAAAATTCTATTAAATTAAATAGATCAATGATTATTCCATCCGTAAATTTCAAATAGATGGATTTAATATTGGATTCAAAAACTATTATTTTAATATTCTTAGATTTCATTTAAATCTCTGTTAACGAAATATTTAGATGTTTAAATTCATTTATTTTCAATTTAATAAATCCAGTTATTTATAATTACTTACAATACATTGCTTTAAACTTGATTTCAATCGTTCCATTCTCTATGAAACCTTTCTATAATCGTAGTTAATATCTATTTTACATTCATTACATTAACGCTCTCGTTCCATCCTTTATTTATTGACTATCATATTTCCATATACTATATTTTGGTCAATTTCACACGTTATTTGAAATTAAAGTCTTAATTAAACTTATCTATTTTGATTTCATTCCTATATTACATCACTTATTGTTTTACAAATAAACTGCATTTCAATTCATCCTATTTCCTTCATATCTGGTGACTATTTCCTTCATATCTGGTGACTATTGCCTTAAATTCTCATTAATATACATTAAGGTTCATTAAATTCTAATTGACTCTCATCTTAATTATTACAATAATTACTATCCTTACTTCAAATCTCAATAATTCATAAATTACCAATTTTATTATCAATAATCCCATTTAATAGCCTTTCCATTCTATTATTCAATCAAATTTCCCTATTATGGATAGTATTACATTATTGAATTAGTTATCAATTGATGGGAAGAATTATTATAGGCTTACTCTTATTACATTAACAATTACCATCTTATTCCAATTTCCAATTAATATAGAAATAAATTTCATTCACTTACAAATAAATTCATTTATTATAGATTTCCTTCAAGTTAATTTAAAATTGATTTCTACAATTTGATTTGATTTAATTGCCAAATATATGTACATTAATTAGTATTAAATGTCCTCAATAATTTATTTACTTTGTTTCCAACTTCTATTTCATCAATTACTGCCTTAAAATAAACTTACGCTTCTCTTCAATTTGCATTCACCTTTCCGTTATAAATTTGGCAACCAAGTTTTAACATTTACACTGTTTCACTTATTGGAATTACATCCAAGTTATTAACAGTGAACTTACATTTTTACTGTTGCAATTTATTCTTGCTATTATTTCCACACAATTACATACAGAACCTTGATTTTAGTTAATCCCTATTTATTATTATGAATTCATAAATTAATTCACAAATTTCCTTTGTTTTCTTATTGTAATGCCGCGATTTTTTCGACTTACGAAAACCAACATCAATACGTCCACTGTATCAACTGCCAAGAAATCAAATGGCGGAAAACCGTACCATTATGGTTAAAGAAGAAGAAAGAGGTAGAAGAAGAGAGAAAAAGATAGAAGAAGAACAGAAAGAATAATAAAACAATATCAAAATCTCACAATCGTAGCGGAACAACATATAATAAATAAATGAATAATCTTTAAACAAAGAACTATATCAGTTATTACATTACATCATATTACATCACATTACATCATCAGAGTGTACAACAACAAACAACAACAAACAGCTGAAAAGAAATACTATATACTAGTAATACGCCATGCCATCCAGCTTGCCTCCAGCAACTCTTGAATTCCAGAATATCCTGATAAACCTGACTCTTGACTACCCATGTGGAAATTGGTGGGCACCCAGAGTTTAGGAAGAAAAACAATAAACCTCGAGTCAGTCATGTGACTGGTGTGAGAACTTAAAACAGTTTATCTTTAAAACAAAGGACAGGATAATTTTAAAATAGATTCGCAATGCTTTTTAGAAAATGAGACTATCATAAGGCCTCACGCACACACACACAATGCAAACGCAGAATCAGAGGAGATTTCTCCTTGTGATAGTCAAAGATGCTTGATACGCATTAAAAAAACATTTGATATTATTATTAGTGCATAGTGTAGGAAAAATCATTTCGAAAATAAAGATATAAATCTTAGCCAGCACAGGCATTTCGCACTTATGCCTACAATAGCTACCATGCAAACAGTGGTGACCACCATAAGTGAATGATAGGTTCTACAACTAAAACCGTACAAAATTCTTATTGTTTCTTTTGATTTCCAACAAATGGTCAGACCAAGGAACTTCCATTGCCACATGTGTACGCCTCTGGAAAGACGACCCGAGAACCTAACCGGATCTCTGCCAACACAAGGCCGGGTTACCTTTCAAACTAGGTAACTACTGACACGAATATGTCATTCCCCGATCGTAACCGATCTATATCCGAGGATCCTCGATTTCCAACAACCACAAAGCAATAAATTTGCAGCAACAACATAGGTTAAGTATCTGGGCTCCATACCATAATACCACCTCTATCCAGAAGGAATGACATACACTAAAGGGGCGCTACCCTCCAATAACCTTGCTGCATCCTTCCTGTTTTGACCATTTCCGGGGTGTGAGGTCCGACGAAGTCTCGTCCACAAAGCCACGCTTTATACAAAAGCTGTGCTTTGATCACATATGCTCAAAGCACTTCGTATGCCACATTACCAATTAGGGAATGTATTGCTAGTAACCGTCAACTACATAACCTCTAGGGTGTTGAGCTAAGAGAATAAATTCTCCGCCACCAACGAAAATATATTTGATAGAAACCAGCTTTACAACTCAAATTGTAATGTCAGACACACATCCATACAAGTCCGTTCCAGGATCGAACAGAACCGAAGGCACTTACAAAGAAGACCTTGCAATCCGGATATTCACTAATCACGACCGGACTTCCAATCACAAAGGGTAATAAATTTCTATATCGGAGAACAGCCGAAGCAGAAACATTCGACGGTAATCCTTCCGTTTACACAAATATCCGGTCTTCAACACCGGTCATCAAATGCAATTCCTAACGATGTATCACATATTCGGAAAGGGTTATTGTAACGACCCGTAGATTTTCGATAATTAAAATAGCTAATTTAATAAGATTTCGTGATTTAGTGTTAGAAAAAAAAAATTGTAAGTCGTTTGGAATAATAATAAATGTTGAATCTATTGGGATTATAATAGAGTTAATAAGATTTTTAAAACTGGAATTTATTGGATAAATTGAATAACGGGTTTAATATGATTAAAAATGATTTGTAAAATTTTATTTTATCATATTGGAGTTATAGTGATGTTATAGAACTTTTAAAACTGAATTTAAAATTTATTTGTGAAAATTGAATATTTTAATATTTTATTATCGACTGGAAAATAGCCAATTTTTGAACAGTCTCAGAATTGGACAAAACTTGTTCCATTGGATCCGTAATAGTTAGTTATTATCGGATTTCAATTTTCGTAGCAATCGGAGTTGACGTTTGACCGTGGCAGCTCGAAACGCGTTGAAATTGTTTTAATATTAATTTGGCGAGTTAAATAGTCATTTTTTAAACGGTCTCGGATTTCGACGAAACTAGTTTCATTGGATCCGTAATGTGATATTATTGTAAGATTTCAAATTTCAAGTCAAACGGATTTACCGTTGGTCCGGGGCAAGCCAAAACGCATAGAAAATCGTTTAATCGGTTTAATGAAAAATTGATCGTTTATTTCCGTAACTCTCACATATGATCGAAGTAGGCCTTGAAACTAGTTCCATTGCGTCCGGAATGGGGGTAAAACCTTATAAACGCCTGGCGGCACGTCTCGATTGGAGTTCGGATGATTTTGGACCTACCTATATAAATACGCACGCAAACCGAGGCAGTTTTATTATTATTTTAATCCAGAAACCCTAATTGACTTCAGCCCTAGCCGCCATTTCCTGAATCAATGGCCACGAAATTCGAAACTTCTTCCTCATTTTCCTCTCAATCCATCAACAATTAGCAAAAACTCTCAACTACAAAGTTGTAGAGGACGATGAAAGCTTCAAATCCATACGGAGATGATCGAAAACGGAGCCACGGATCAACGGGAAATCGAGCAAGAAGGGGCTGCGTTTTTCACGCAATTCGAGGCAGAGGATGAGGCCGAGCTTGGAGCTATTTGGGGTGAAGGTGGAGTAAGGCGGTGGCTTCGAAGTGGTGTAACCTGATCGTCTTCAAGTTGCTCGGTTTGGTCGTGAAAAATCGATGAAGATGGCGGCTATGGGTTGTGTTGCGCGTTCGAACACCGGGAAGAAGATGATACGCGTACGTGAGGAGATGAGGGAGTGCGGCCCAGATCTGCTATGCAGGAAATCAACGGTGATGATGGGGTGGGTTTTAAAAATTTAATTAAGCTGAAATTGTATATTTCAATTTGTGTAAACTTCTAAAATGCATAACTTTTTCATACGAGGTCGAAAACGCGCGAAACTTTTTGCGTTGGAATCGTATGGACGAGCTCTACGCGATGCAACTGGATTGGAATCATTTGGAGCTAGAGAAAATTTTGAGTTAAATCGAACGTCGTTCGATTTGATTTAAAATTGTAAAATCAAGGTGAGTGTTTTATAACGCTCACAACGTACTGAATATCTTTATGCTAGTTAAATTTGACATTATGCATAGTTATGATTTTTATTTGTTGTTGTTTGATAAAATTTAATTATCATATTGATTGTCATTTGAATTCACCGTTAAAAAAAAAAAAAAAATTAAATTGACAGTTAAATTTAAATTAAAATTGAATTGCGATTAAATTACCTGACATTGATAAATATGAAATTGCCGTGAATTGTATTGCCTATTGGATGATGTATTTCGATGGATGTTATTGGTTAATATTTAAATGTTTGGATGTTTATTTGTTTATATATATCCTGCTATGCATACATATGACACTGTGATTGATTTAAATAATATATTCATCACTGACATTTAATTGTAATAACTAATCACTTGGCCATAGGTTAGAAAATTATATACGGACACCGAGTTGGTTAAATTAAATGATTTTAAAAGTTGTTTTGAAATTATTCAAATGAATTGATTTTAAGAATAAAATCCAATTTATGGAAATTGAATTATTTTGAATTGGAGCTCGAAATGTTAGAATTTAAACTTGGTAAACGAAATTATTAAATAAAATCGAAGTTTAGATTTAAATTGCAAATTGAAATACGGTGTAAATTTTTGAAAGTTGATTTGTTTTAAAAGATTGGACTTTTAATCGAACTCTGAATATTTCTAAGAAAATTGATATGAAATGATATTTCAAGTTTGAGTTTGGAATTGAAAATTTATTTGAAATTTAGATTTAAATTAATTTGGAATATATGATGATTTTGAAATGGATTTGATTTTAAAGCGAATATGATATTTTGTTATCAATCATGAATCAATTTGAAATATAAAAGAGCCAACGGTGTAATAATACGTAGTTATTAAAGAGACCGGGATCGGATATGGACATACTCTCTGTCGATACCGAAAACCACTTTAATAACTATTATACGCGGAGTGTTGATCCAGAATGAAGTGGATGGTTTGGTGAACGCGTTGACTGAAGAAAGAGAACTATATTGGATGACCCCTGACATGACTAAAACAGGAGCCGCGCCGGGCCATTGAGGTTCGCCACCTCTAGCGGACACACTTCTTCGATACCATATCTATTACATTTGTGATTTGATTTGGGTGCACCCCTTGATTTGGGAGTGTTGTTTCGCGGTGTTGGGGTAGCTGCTGGCTATGCCCAACATCAGTCCGGATCACGCAACTACTAGTATCCTAGTTGGTATTGCCTCATGTACCTTGTCATACTGATTATCCTATTCGCGACCACTACGTTTTTGATTTGTACCTTGAGTATATGGATTGCCCTCTGGTGAATTCCGGTTTTGGGGAAACTACGGTCTTGTATATGCTTTTGGGAATATAAAATGTGTTAAGGGGGATTATGGTAACGCCTTAACGCTATTTTGATACTTTATATTACTGATAGGCATTATCTACTTAGCGTATATTACTACATAGTAGATAGTTTCACGGATCCTTGAGAGATGGAAAATCCCGTAACATCTCTTGAGTTATTGCACGCACGTTGACACTGGATATGAGATGTCAAACCCCGTAAACATCTCTGACGCCGTTACACTCATATTTATTTACGATTGACTTAACTTACATGAGGATATTTAGTCCTGACTCGAGTGTTTGTCTTTTCATTACGCTCGGGTCAGACCTGAGTTTTCAGTTTAGGTTGAAGATCATTTCCTTGGAGGACGGAGACGAAGATTTGGTATATTATTTACTACTATTATATTCATTCCATTCCGCTGCATTGTTGTATGATATTTGCTGTGTATGTAACTCTGATAAATGTTGTATAATAATAATCAAATGTATTCATTTCAAATGTATTCATTTAATTAACAACTTCATGAACTGTTATTTTATTATTATACTTTAGCCTTCCGCTGTGAGATTCTGTGTTGTTTCATTTCCTTTATTTTCCTTCCTTTTCTTTTCTTAATTACCCCAATAACTATCTGCCCTTTTAATGGTTTGGAATCGACATGTGTATTTGATCGTCGGTTTAAACTGTCCAAAAAGGCGGGTCGTTACAGTTATACGACCCCAAGGTCCTTTCCCGACTAACCCGAATAGTGAGCGCTTATTCAAAAATAAGTGTAGCATTCAAATTCAAGCAATCACAACAAATACCTATTCAAAGGTAAATATTGATAGTCGGATTATTTAACTATCAATAGGCGTGTTCAACATCACCAAATTCCAAATAATTTCCCAAATTATTTACATTCCAAAATATCTTTACTAGATATATAATTTCCACACTTCAACCTTTTGGAAACAAATTTTCAAATCACTTTTCACCTTTACCACCTTTGAAAACAAATTTCAATCATTTTCCTTATGCGGAAATACTTTCATTTCAACATGGTTCATTTAAACCAATTAAATAAATCCTTAACAATTTACTTTATATTTACATTCCAAATCCGTAAATTAATTCCCACACTTCAAAAATAAATCAACGTTTATTTTTAAACAAATTTCCCTTCCTTTTATAAATTCCATAGTGAATTTACATTTCCAAAATATCTATGAATATACGATTTTCAAATCGACTTCTAATATTCATTTTCAATTTATCTTTAAAAGATAAAATCTCAAACATTTCACTTCATATTGGAAAACATTTCCATACTTATTTAATAATAAGTAATTCACAAATCTATTTATTTTCAACACTTGGAAAATATTCAATATACTTAAATCAGAATTAAGTATATATTTCATTCTTTAAAGAAAACGTGCGCTTAAACACATTTATTTGAGTCAAAACGAATGTTGTGTAAAACATCGTTACGACGACCCAAAATCACTAGTATAGGGATTCGAAATTAAATCAGATATATAAATCCCAATACTATTTAAAACATTTCCTTTCGGAAATCATTTACTATAACAACAGTGTTATAGTCCACCATTTCCTTATTTCTCGAAAACGTCTATTTCAACAATGAATGTTGAAATCTATGTATTAAATTCATAATACATTTTAAAACATCTTTTTAAAATAATTAACTTCATTTTATAATATAGCTTTCCCAAAAATAACCATTTTATTTAATAACATATTCACTGTCCAAAATCATGGAAATACTTCACCAACCAAATTTCAATATTTCTACACATTTTCTATAAAGAATAGTTCGCTATCCAAAATCGCGAATATACTTCTTTTAATAAATTTCTATATTCAATTTATCAAATTCCATTGATTTCGAATTTATAAACAATGTCTATAAATTCCATTTCTATTTATAAACTTCGATTTATAAATCTCCTTTATTAATCCGATTCAATTTATATATCTCAAATATATACCAAAAGTCCATATTATAAGTTAAATACTTATAATTCATTTATTTACAAAACCATTCTTTTTAAAACTTCACAAATTATAAATCTTATTACTTATAAGATTTCATTTATAGCCTTATTTTCAACGTTAACAAAACTCCTTTTAATATTCCATTATTTTCGATTTATAAAATATATATCTTATTAATCTCATCTATAAACCATTTATGCTTCATCAAAGATTTCAATTTAAATGCAAGAATCCGATTTATAAGTTAATTACTTAAAATCATTTATTCTACAACAGCTATTCATTTTATAACATCTCAATTTATAAGTCTATAATTTCATTCACTTAAAAATCCATTTTTATACTTCATTTTAACACTTACCAAACTCGTTTTATAGTTCCAATATTATTAATTTATAAATATCAATTTTAAAAAATCTATTATATACATCCTTTATAATGATTCAAAACTCCAAATTAAACCATTTTATAATTTAATCACTATTCATTTCAAAAATCTCAATTTGGTTATATTTTTCAAAAATCATAATTTTTAATAACATAAAAATTTATAACGTTTTAATTATTTAAACTAAATCAATTCGAAAATTTAATAAAACGTATACTTTCAAAAAATCACTTTAAAAATCCTTTTAAAATCAAAATCGTTACTTTAAACTTTAAAAATGGATCCGATGACGCAACAGCACCCAATAGTCAATCACGACAATCAAAATATCATATATCAATATGATAATCAACAAATATCAAAATATCTGTAATCAAATAAATACTAGTGAGGAATCCAGTTGGATCCCTCCAACGTGTTTCCCTGCATCCACAGTTGTTAGCACAATAACAATTCCGCTCCAGTACGGAATTATCGCGGTATATGGGATTTATAAAAATATTATCCTCTTAATAGACGGCGCAATAGGGTCTCATCCGCTATACAATGTGGGAAAATCAATTCCAAGTACATAAATAATACCAATTTCACTATACGGTGAAATATTCCCGGTATATGTTTTTAATAAATAAACTCCGCTTACTAACGGCGTATAATGTCTATTTCAACAACCAATAGATAACAATCATCATTCAAACATACAATCAAGAATTTTAAATATAACTATTTAAAATTAACATCGAACAATTTCAATTGAGTGAGAAGTTCTCACCTTGAGTTTCCGATAACAGTTGTAGCGTTTTATTTCGATTTTACCCGAAATTTTCAATAGCTCCAAACGATTCCAATCCAGTTCCATTGCGTAGAGCTCGACAAAACGAACCCGACGCAATTTGTTTCGTGCATTTTTGACCTCGTATGCAAAAGTTACACATTTTTTAACTTTAAACGAATTTAATATATACATATTTACAATTTCTATCTTTAAAAATTTAACCTAGCTGATCACAGCCGTACGTTCCCAGAGGCAAATCTCGGCCGTTACCCCTTTCTTCCCATTCACGCGTTTGCTCCAGGTGACCACAACAAAACCGAACCCATGCCATCATCTAGGGTTTATAGCCGCACCACCTACGACGAACTAGAGTCCATCACTCCACCACCATTCAAAGCGCCACGACGAACTCCATCTTCGGCATGAACCATGTCGAACACGACCCTACCCTTGCCTCGTAAAACGCGACTGAACGTGATGGCTTTGAGCTCAAATTCCCATCGATCGACTTCGAGTTAAACGATCTTGACCGTTGATTGTATAGAACTCACTGCCCTCTACGTTTTTCTAGTTGACAACTTCTCGAATCGATGAGTGGATTTGGAGATTTTGAGAAGGAAAGAAGATTGATTTTCGGCCATAGAATATGAAAGTGGCGGCCGCACTCTTGACCTAGGCTTTTGCAAGTTTGAGATAGTGAGGCTTCTTTTTATAGAAAATTATCGAAAAACACTATTCATTTCGGATTTTTCAAGCTCCGATTTACGCGCGGTAACCGAAATTTCTAGGTTTATCCCGCATTCCGGACATAATGGAATAGGTTTCGAAAGCTAATTCGATCATCTGTGCGAGTTATGGCAATAAACAATCGATTTAAAATTAAATCGGTTAAGCTAATTTCTATCCGTTTGGGCTCGCCCCAGACAAACGGTAAATCCGATTGATACGAAATTTGAAACCATACAATAATATCACATTACGGATCCGATAAAACTGGTTTCGTCGAAATCCGAGACTGTTTGAAAATGGCTATTTAACTCGTCAATTAAATATTAAAATATTCAATTTTCAAAAATTAACTTTTAAATTCGATTTTAAAAGTTCTATAACGTTATTCTAACTCCAATATGATTAAATAAAATTTTACAAATCAATTTTAGTCATATTAAACTCGATTTTCAATTATTTCTGCATTTTTAAAAATTAAATTATCGATTTAATTATCCAATTAAATCCAGTATTCGAAAAATAAATTATTCGACTTATAAATTCCACTTATTAATATTTAAAATTAATTAAAATATATAATTTTTAATTTACAGAAATCCTGGGTCGTTACAAACTTCCTCCCTTAAAAGAATATCGTCCTCGAAATTACCAAGTAAGAAAAAGTTACAGAATCCATTAACTTTCTAAAACAATTCGTTCGAACTGAATTTTTCAAATCTCTTAAGTGTTTAACTTTCCCGAAATTCATAGTTAAACTTCTTACAAAATCTTTACTAAGTTTTCCAATTCAAACTTAGTTTTCAAAAATTTCCCGATTTTCTCAAAAATATTCTAACGCCTTAAATTTCCGGAAAAATTCGCCAGAGTCTCCTTTGCGCGGCTCGATCCGAAAAAAATGACAGTATATATATCACAAATATACATCTCATCAAGTGATGAGGCTTCCCATAGGGAAAAAAGTGTAAAAGTACGATATTTAATCCGAGATATGTACCTTATTTATTATTAGCGAGCGTATATGGCTAATATAGCGCGAAAGCGAGCTCCAAATGCGAAGCAAGCGCAATCCGCACCTACTAAACACTCAATAAACAATTAGAAACATGTATATATGAAAGTAATATCAATATACAACATATATCAACAACTATATATGCCAACATAGCAAATGCAACAAAAGCAACAAATGCAACCATCAAACAACTATCATCCCACAAATCCATATCAAATCAATATACATTCACTTCTCATTAATATTCAATGAATTGGTTTTCAGTTTAATCACATTTGATTCATTAACATTGGATGTTTTTACTAACATTCATTCATATTCAATTTCAATTAGTTTGCATTCACTAATTTACATTCACATTAGTTTACTTCCAAATTGAATCAAATTCAGTTCATATTCATTTACTTCCAATTTGGATTCAATTACTTTAGCTTTCAAACTTTGCTAATTCAATTTCATTAACACTTAATGAATTTATATACAATCAATTAATAACCATATAACCACCAATGTATATTTAACATAACCAAATTATTTAATTTACATTCAATTTGGTCCCACACTTTTAATTCCAATTGGTTGATATTAAATTGACTTTCATTCAGTTATTCAACATCCAATAACATTAACTTTTAATGAATTTACACTTACATTCATTATTCCATATCAATTATTTACATTCTATTGATTAACATTTAATCCATTCTTTAATTCAATTGCTAATTCCTTTAACAATATAAAGTTGAATTTCATTTATATAACTCAAGTTCAAATTATTAATGACTTCATTTCATTAATTCACTTATTAATTTACTTTGACACCAAAATCAACTTTATTCAACATTATTTAAGTTATATTCCATTTCAACCATCATTCGTTTAACTTAACTTATATTTCCATTTCTCAATTTCAAATTCCAATTTTATTCAACTCATCTTAAGTTAAATTCAAATATATTTTAATTCACTTCTATTCATTCAAGTTAAACTTTAATTCCAACATTAAAATTTTCATTCATCTTTATTTGTTTATTTTATTAATATCAACATCACTTAATAGGTTCAATAGTTGGTTCATTTTAACTTTTCACATTATTTAAATAGAGTTTCCAAAATTCAATTACCCGGTTTTACCCCAAAACCATTTTGAAATTATAATCAACTCAAACCCAATTTCCTATAGAAGCAATCCATCACTTTAGAAACTCGAAAATGAATTCTAATGATGTGGCCACATCATCATGATTATTTTCCAGCGACCGAAGTGAGTTCAGTGCTTCCTCACTTCCACAAATTCATTTTAAAACAATTCTCATCCAAAAATATTTCCTAAAATAATATTCAATCGTTTCCTTCAAACACTTCGGAAAACATTTCAACCTTCCCAAGAGTTTTAAATCCCCAAACCTTTGTTTTCATTACATTTAAGACACTTTTCAAAATTCTCGAGATTTAAATTCTGGTATTAAATCAAATTTAGTTATTCTTCCTTTGGATAAATCGTACTTATAGAATTTTATTTGGTTATAAACCCTTTCAAACTCTAGGTTCTTATATTTAATTACTTCACTAACAACCAAACATCCAAAGATATATAATATATTCAGAAAATTATTCCTTCTACATCTAAATATAATTTTTCGAGCAAAATTATTTCATTTACAAGCTTTAAACAATATCGTATCAAATTTTTCTGTACAAGTGTTTAGAGATCCCTATCAACAACGTTAATTACTCGTATTGACCAGAATCCATATACCACTCAACAAATCAATCATCACAATATAAAACAATTTATATTCACTAACAAATACGCGCTCGTATCTATTATTACACTCGAACTCATTCTAGAGTACTACTGACTCTATCTCTAATGAGTAATACCCAACAGTGCCATGGTTGTCGCTTAACCATACGCTCTGATACCAAATGTAATGTCGCGATTTTTTCGACTTACGAAAACCGACATCAATATGTCCACTGTATCAACTGCCGAGAAATCGAACGCCGGAAAACCGTACCATTATGGTTAAAGAAGAAGAAGAAAGAGGTAGAAGAAGAGAGAAAAAGATAGAAGAAGAACAGAAAGAACAATAAAACAATATCAAAATCTCACAATCGCAGCGGAACAACATATAATAAATAAATGAATAATCTTTAAACAAAGAACTGTATCAGTTATTACATTACATCATATTACATTACATTACATCATTAGAGTGTACAACAACAAACAACAACAAACAGTGAAAAAGAAATACTATATACTAGTAATACGCCATGCCATCAAGCTTTCCTCCAGCAACTCTTGAATTCCAGAATATCCTGATAAACCTGACTCTTGACTGCCCGTGTGGAAATTGGTGGGTACCCAGAGTTTAGGAAGCAAAACAATGAACTCCGAACCGGTCATGTGACTGGAGTGAGAACTGAAAACAGTTTATCTTTAAAACAAAGAACAGGATAATTTTAAAATAGATTCGCAATGCTTTTTAGAAAATGAGACTACCATAAGGCCTCCCGCACACACACACAATGCAAACGCAGAATCAGAGGAGATTTCTCCTTATGATAGTCAAAGATGCTTGATACGCATTAAAAAAACATTTGATATTATTACTAGTGCATAATGTAGGAAAAATCATTTCGAAAATAAAGATATAAATCTTAGCCAGCATAGGCATTTCGCAATTACGCCTACTATAGCTACCATCCAAATAGTGGTGACCACCATAAGTGAATGATAGGTTCTACAACTAACATCGTACAAGATCGTATTGTTTCTTTGGATTTCCAACAAATGGTCAGGCCAAGGAACTTCCCATTGCCACATAGGTACGCCTCTGGAAAGACGACCCGAGAACCTAACCGGATCTCTGCCAACACAAGGCCGGGTTACCTTTCAAACTAGGTAACTACTGACACGAATATGTCATTCCCCGATCGTAACCGATCTATATCCGAGGATCCTCGATTTCCAATAACCACAAAGCAATAAATTTGCAGAAACAACATAGGTTAAGTATCTGGGCTCTATACCATGATACCACCTCTATCCAGAAGGAATGACATACACTAAAGGGGCGCTACCCCCTAATAACCTTGCTGCATCCTTCCTTTTTTGACAATTTCCGGGGTGTGAGGTCCGACGAAGTCTCGTCCACAAAGCCACGCTTTATACAAAAGCTACGCTTTGATCACATATGCTCAACAGGACTTCGTATGCCACATTATCAATTTGGGAATGTATCGCTAGTAACCATCAACTACATAATCTCTAGGGTGTTAAGCTAAGAGAATAAATTCTCCACCACCAATGGAAATATATTTGATAGAAACCAGCTTTACATCTCAAATTGTAACGTCAGACACACATCCATACAAGTCCGTTCCAGGATCGAACGGAACCGAAGGCGCTTACAAAGAAGTCCTTGCAATCTGGATATTCACTAATCATGACCGGACATCCCATCACAAAGGGTAATAAATTTCTATATCGGAGATCAGCCGATGCAGAAACGTTCAACGGTAATCCTTCCGTTTTCACAAATATCCGGTCTTCAACACCGGTCATCAAATGCAATTCATAACGATGTATCACATATTCGGAAAGGGTTATACGACCCCAAGGTCCTTTCCCGGCTAACCCGAATAGTGAGCGCTTATTCAAAAATAAGTGTAGCATTCAAATTCAAGCAATCACAACGAATACCTATTTAAAGGTAAATATTGATAGTCAGATTATTTAACTATTAATAGGCGCGTTCAACATCACCAAATTCCAAATAATTTCCCAAATTATTTACTTTCCAAAATATCTTTACTAGATACATAATTTCCACACTTCAACCTTTTGAAAACAAATTTTCAGATCACTTTTCACCTTTACCACCTTTGAAAACAAATTTCAATCATTTTCCTTACGCGGAAATACTTTCATTTCAACATGGTTCATTTAAACCAATTAAATAAATCCTTAATGATTTACTTTATATTTACGTTCCAAATCCGTAAATTAACTCCCACAATTCAAAAATAAATCAACTTTTATTTTTAAACAAATTTCCCTTCCTTTTATAAATTGCATAGTGAATTTACATTTCCAAAATATCTATGAATATACGATTTTCAAATAGACTTCTAATATTCATTTTCAATTTTTCTTTAAAAGAAAAAATCTCAAACATTACACTTCATATTGGAAAACATTTCCATACTTATTTAATAATAAGTAATTCACAAATCTATTTATTTTCAACACTTGGAAAATATTCAATATACTTAAATCGAAATTAAGTATATATTTCATTCATTAAAGAAAACGTGCGCTTAAACACATTTATTTGACTAAAAACGAATGTTGCGTAAAACATCGTTACGACGACCCAAAATCACTAGTATAGGGATTCGAAATTAAAATAGTTATATAAATCCCAATACTATATAAAACATTTCCTTTCGGAAATTATTTACTATAACAACAGTGTTATAGTCCACCATTTCCTTATTTCTCGAAAACGTCTATTTCAACAATGAATGTTGAAATCTATGTATTCGATTCATAATACATTTTAAAACGTCTTTTTAAAATAATTAACTTCATTTTATAATATAGCTTTCCCAAAAATAACCATTTTATTTAATAATATATTCACTGTCCAAAATCGTGAATATACTTCGCTAACCAAATTTCAATATTTCTACACATTTTCTATAAAGAATAGTTCGCTATCCAAAATCGCGAATATACTTCTTTTAATAAATTTCTATATTCAATTTATCAAATTCCATTGATTTCGAATTTATAAACAATGTCTATAAATTCCATTTCTATTTATAAATTTCGATTTATAAATCTCCTTTATTACAATTTATATATCTCAAATATATATCAAAAGTCCATATTATAAGTTAAATGCTTATAATTCATTTATTTACAAAATCGTTCTTTTTAAAACTTCACAAATTATAAATCTTATTACTTATAAGATTTCATTTATAGCCTTATTTTGAACATTAACAGAACTCCTTTTAATATTCCATTATTTTCGATTTATAAAATATATGTCTTATAAATCTCATCTATAAACCATTTATGCTTCATCAAAGATTTCAATTTAAATGCAAGAATCCGATTTATAAGTTAATTTCTCAAAATCTTTTATTTTACAACATCTATTCATTTTATAACTTCTCAATTTATAAGTCTATAATTTCATTCAATTAAAAATCCATTTTTATACTTCATTTTAACACCTAACAAACTCGTTTTATAGTTCCAATATTATTAATTTATAAATATTAATTTTAAAAAATCTTTTATATACATCCTTTATAATGATTCAAAATTCCAAATTAAACCATTTAATAATTTAATCACTATTTATTTCAAAAATCTCAATTTGGTTATATTTTTCAAAAATCATAATTTTTAATAACATAAAAATTTATAACATTTTAATTATTTAAACTGAATCAATTCGAAAATTTAATAAAACGTATACTTTCAAAAAATCACTTTAAAAGTTCTTCTAAAATCAAAATCTTTACTTTAAACTTTAAAAATGGATCCGATGATGCAATATCACCCAATAGTCAATCACGACAATCAAAATATCATATATCAATATGACAATCAACAAATATCACAATATCTGTAATCAAATAAATACTAGTGAGGAATCCAGTTGGATCCCTCCAACCTCTTTCCCTGCATCCACAGATGTTAGCACAATACCAATTCCGTTCCAGTACGGAATTATCGCGGTATATGGGATTTATAAAAATATTATCCGTTTAATAGAGGTGCAATAGGGTCTCATCCGCTATATAATGCGGGAAAATCAACTCCAAGTACATAAATAATACCAATTTCACTATACGGTGAAATATTCGCGGTATATGTTTTTAATAAATAACCTCCGCTTACTAACGGCGTATAATGTCTATTTCAACAATCAATAGATAACAATCATCATTCAAACATACAATCAAGAATTTTAAATATAACTATTTAAAATTAACATCGAATAATTTCGATTGAGTGAGAAGTTCTAACCTTGAGTTTCCGATAACAGTTGTAGTGTTTTATTTCGAGTAAAACGTTTAATTTTACCTAAAATTTTCACTAGCTCCAAACGATTCCAATCCAGCTCCATTGCGTTGAGCTCGACAAAACAAACCTGATGCAATTTGTTTCGTGTGTTTTCGACCTTGTATGCAAAAGTTACACATTTTTAAACTTTAAACGAATTTAATATATATATATTTACAATTTCTATCTTTAAAAATTTAACCTAGCTGATCACAGCCGTACGTTCCTAGAGGAAAATCTCGATCGTTACCCCTTTCTTCCCATTCATGCGTTTTCTCTAGGTGACCACAACAAAACCAAACCCATGCCATCATCTAGGGTTTATAGCCGCACCACCTACGACGAACTAGAGTCCATCACTCCACCACCATTCAAAGCGCCACGACGAACGCCATCTTCGGCATGAACCACGTCGAACTCGGCCCTACCCATGCCTCGTAAAACGTGACCGAACGTGATGGCTTTGAGCTCAAATTCCCATCGATCCACTTCGAGTTAAACGATCTTGACCTTTGATTGTATAGAACTCACTGCCCTCACGTTTTTCTAGTTGACAACTTCTCGAATCGATGAGTGGATTTGGAGATTTTGAGGAGGAAAGAAGATTGATTTTCGGCCATAGAATATGAAAGTGGCGGCTGCACTCTTGACCTAGGGTTTTGCAAGTCTGAGATAGTGAGGCTTCTTTTAATAGAAAATTATCGAAAAACACTATTCATTTCAGATTTTTCAAACTCCGACTTACGCGCGGTAACCGGCGTTTCTAGGGTTTATCCCACGTTCCGGACACAATGGAATAGGTTTCTAAAGCTAATTCGATCATCTGTGCGAGTTATGGCAATAAACAATCGATTTAAAATTAAATCGGTTAAGCTAATTTCTATGCGTTTGGGCTCGCCCCAGACAAACGGTAAATCCGATTGACACGAAATTTGAAACCATACAATAATATCACATTACGGATCCGATGAAACTATTTTCGTCGAAATCCGAGACTGTTTGAAAAATGGCTATTTTAACTCGTCAATTTAATATTAAAATATTCAATTTTCAAAAATTAACTTTTAAATTCGATTTTAAAAGTTCTATAATGTTATTCTAACTCCAATATGATTAAATAAAATTTTAAAAATCAATTTTAATCATATTAAACTCGATTTTCAATTATTTCTGCATTTTTAAATATTAAATTATCGATTTAATTATCCAATTAAATCCAGTATTCGAAAAATAAATTATTCGACTTTTAAATTCCACTTATTAATATTTAAAATTAATTAAAATATATAATTTTTAATTTACAAAAATTCTGGTTTGTTACACTTATATTCAATTTATTACCAAATATTTCTATTTATATTCCATTATAACCTAAACAGTCGTTTCAATCAAATTTGAATTGCATTAAATTGGTTATTCATCAACTGCCATTTACATTATTACCATAATTCACATACATTTACCGTTTATCAATAGATTAATACATAGGTAAATTAAATTCTTGTCTTTAATTGCTTATTTTAAATTTTATCCAAGTGCAACAATTAACACTATTTCTTTATTGGAATTTCACTTAAATTTTCAACAATTATGTTTGATAACCATTTCTACAATTCATTATTAATATTTATTTCCATATACATTATAAATTTTTTATTTCTAACTTAATTCCGAAAATCTAATTAAATTAACCAATTTTATATATCAAAATTTACGGGGCGTTACACTCTCCCCCTCTTAAAACTTTTCGTCCCCGAAAAGGAAAAGAAGGGAAAAGAAGGATTAAGAAATCAACATATTTTATTCAAAATATTAACTTTATAAACAACTAAATTTACAAAATTAATTACTTTAAATAAAATATACAAATTTATACCCATTAAACCTTTTTATACTCAAATTTATAAAGTTTGGAAATCGTTTTCAAAAAATTTCTATGTCCAAAATTTTCGGAAAATTTTGGCAGAGTCTCTTTTGTACGGGGAGGCTCGGGAGAAAATATAATATCGAATATAACAATATACAACATATATTTTCCAAAATAATATATATCCCAACCCGAGAAAGCAATAAAATAACGCTATAAGCCGTAATCCGAAAACGTACCTATTAGTCGGGCAATTAATGCTTGTTTTATGGAACCAAAAGCAGTAGAAATTTGCTTCCATAACCTGTATTTCACTTATATAATCTAAAAGGGTTAATAATTATATAAAATGAAATATTTAAGGTTGTTTCAACCACAAACAACCATCAATACAACAACAACCAATTGCAACAAGGCATACAACCATCATGCAAAAATCAACACAATTCAATCATTCATTCATATTTAACACAACAATTGTTGTTCGGGTTTAAAGTTTAAATTGTACGGAATGAAATGTAAACTACTAAGTGTACCCTTCACTCAACAGTCTCAAGTGAAGCTAAGTAGATTATTCATTGATCTAAGCAATTTTAAGTTCCTTACCCAAACAACCATAAACCAAAACAACAACAACGATTTCAAACAACAGATTAAGTTTATCCTTTTTTTTCATTCATTTGCAATATTCATCTTTCTACTTATTTTATTAATAAATAGCTTCAATCATTTACTTAAGTTTATTATCTTTCATATATACTACTTAATTTCATTTATTTACTTTCATTTAGTACTAAATTCCATTTATAATGCTTACCTTTCTATTTTAATTAATAGCCTTACAATTATACTTAAGTTCATAACAACTCTAACCCCAAATTCTTATTATAGTAAGAATTCCATTATAACTTAAGTTTATAACTCTATAACATCAATTATTATAAATAAAAACAATCGATTGAACACTTTCATTTCATACTTTTACTTGTACAATTTCCATTACATTTCTTATTAAACATTTCAACTTTTAATATTTGGTAAGTTATATATATGCTTTTAAAAAATGAAATCGAAAGTTATACAAGTTTTCTCATTTCTTTTAATTAGTTTAATGTTCAATAATTATATCCTTTATTTCATAGGTTACAATTTCAAATTTCATTTAATATCATTTATAACCTAGCATTAAATCACTTATTTCCTTTAGTGGTTTCAATTTATTAATTACCTATGTTCCAATTCACTACAGTAATTGAAACTATTAATTAATGGAAACTTAAGAATTAAATACCGGGTTTTATTCAAAAATCATTTTAAAATAACAGATAAATGTGTATCCCATTTTATCTAAAACAATTTAAAATTTATATTTGTTTATCAAAACAACTCTGCAGTAAAACTATTACAGTGGCCTTCCCACTTCGAAACTCGAAAATGAATGTCGATGATGCATGCACTCATCACCGAAATTATTTTGCAACGACAAATAGGGGAGTACAAAATTTATTTATTTTCAAAGTTTCTTTTAAAACAAAACTTTCAAATTATATTGAAATACTTATACCAGAAAATACTTATAAGCAATATTATTATATTCCAATTTTATTCGAAAGAAATTTTCGAAAGCCCGGAACTTAAGTTTCAAATTTCCAATTTTATTTATTTATTTTAAATCTTATTTCAACTATTATTTATAAATTTCATTACCTAACAACCAATATATTAGAACCAATATACTACAACCAAATATAATCTTTATAAAATTTATTTTATATATAGAAAATATAATGGACAAAATTATTTCATTCACCTATATTAAAAACACATATTATGTCAGTCTGTCCTATTAAGTGTTTAGAAATCCCTATTGATGTCATAGCGTCCCATGCACCAACCAGAATTTATAAATACAAAACGGAACAAGTTAACTCAATATTAAAACCTTTTTATAACACTAACAAGTATGCTCTCTCATATATAGTCTCAGTGACTCATCTAAGGTATTACTACCCTATTAGTAAAGAGTCAACCCCTACAAAGCTAAGGTTTATCGCTAAACCGAAGCTCTGATACCAGATGTAACGTCCCGCCTTTTCGCACGCTTTAAATCATACACGTGTAGGATCGATTTCACCCTAGAGGGGGGGTGAATAGGGTGATGGTATAAATTATAAAAATTAATCGCGGAAGCTTATTAATTAATTTCAATTCAGATCACAGAATAGCAGCACAGATATCGCAGAATATAAATAACAGGAAAAAAACAGAACAACACAGAATTTACCCAACTTCGGCAAAACCTTGCCTACGTGCTGCCCCCAAGGTTTCTACTAGAAATTAGATAGTCCCTCGCTTACACACGTAAACTCGTTATACCCGCTAATGACTAATCTAACTCTACGCTCAAAACCTTGACCACAACTCAACCACCGAGTTGCGAATTCCCAAACTACACACCGTAGTTTGTCCCCTAGTCACACGACTAGAAAATTAAAAATGGTTTAAAAGAAAAATACAATTTAAAAACAATTTGAAATACAAAACCCTATTTAATAAAAACTAAGCCTAAATTAACAAAGGCCGGCCCCTTATTCACTTCTTCAACCCGTTCCTTTTATTTTTTCGTTCGTGAAAAAATGGCCGCTCCTCTTGCAGATTTAGGGCTTCGTCCCTTTGGTGTCGTGCTCTTAAATTAGGGTTTCAAATTGAAGTCGTTGCCTTTGTTGGTTGATTGCAATCACTGTTTCTCTGATTTGCTTCAATTGTTTGCGGCTTCTCCTCCTTGATCGAGTTCGATTGGTTCGGTATGTAATTTGTGCTTTTTGCTTCTTCTAATCTTTTCGTACTTGAACTCGATGATTATTTTGCCAATGATGATTGGGCTTATAAAGGATTCGAAATCCTATTTTTGCGTTTGTTCTGATGATTTGAATTTGTCAATTTTTTTATCTCTGCCGTATGATTATGCTTGAACGATTATGATCTCTCTGACTTTGTCACTTCGTATATATTTTGTGATGCTAATTTCCCACGGCTTGGTTGACACGGTTTTGATTATTGACTCGTTCAATATTGACTGTGACGATTTTTGGCTTTGCTATGCTTCCACGGCTTCGACCCATACATTGTTCACCTCGGCCTATAGTGTTTATGTTGTACTTGGATAGTTGGTTACTGTGTACTTGTTGAAATGATTGAGACTTGCAGTTTACTTGGCTTTGAATCATTTCGTCTCTGGCCATTTTTTTTGGTTGGTACTGCATTGCATTCTCAGTGAGCTCCATTTTACTTTGTTGCATTTCTGATCACTACTGTGTCTTGTTTCACTAGTATCAGTGATGTTGCAACTGGTTTAATGTTTGTTCAATGCATTTACTTCAAATGTTTCACTCTGATATATATATGCATTCATTCGAGTTGTATTCATGTTTGTTGTTGTCAGTTTGCCTTGTATTACTGAGTTACAATGAGTAGCTATCGTCTGCACCTGCATTCGTGTTGTTGTTTGCTTCATGTACCCTACTGCTTTGAACTTCTGGTTGGTTTGCCCTGGACTTCACTTGACCATTGCTTCATGTATACTTGGTGCTTGTATACTCCAGCTTGGTCTTGCCTTGTGCATCTCAACTTGTTCTTGTACTTTGATGGCTGATCATTTTTGCTGTCCACTTGTTGCCTCTGTTCATTTGCCGGTTAGCTTGCTCGTTCGGTCTTGTTCCTTCACTCTACTTGAGCATGTTGCAATGTGTTATCATATTGCTGGTTCTGTTTGCTTTGACTTCACTTGTTTGAGTCTGATATCTTGATTGATGCTATACATATTGCTGTTATGCAGTAATCGAGTTTCACTTGCATTGCCGAGTTACTCTGATGCATCCTTCATGTATTCCCTTGATAATCATGTGCCACTGCATCACACTGTTGCAAGTGTTTCTGTTGAGCATGATTTGTCATCTCTGGTATTTCATGTTGGCCATGTTCTTCACTGTTTATATTGTTTGCATTGTTGCAGTTGGTCATTTTGTTCATCTGTATATTGCTGCAATCTTCATTTCCTTGTATTGTCCAGTACAGTTGATTTGGATTCATATGATGTTGAGCATTGGATTTTTGAAACTCTGTTGTTCTTGCTGTGTTATGTAGTTTGTATCTGCATTTTGCATTTGCCATGCTTTGGTCATTGAAGTATGTTGTCACTTGTTGACTGCATATTCATCATTTCATATCGAACTGTTTCTTGTCATGTTCACTTGTGTTGAATCCAGTTTCAAAACTCGGATTTGACCTTGTGCTCGTGTCGTATTTTTGAATTTATTGCACCTGAGTTGAACCTGTCCGTATATTTGGGTTTGACCTTGTGCTCACCTGTCCCTGTAGCATTATCAAATGTATATATCGGCGTGCATGGCCTTGTGGCATATACAGTAATACACTGTGTATGTCACAAGTTGTTCGTGTATGA
This sequence comes from Allium cepa, assembly GCA_030765085.1. Taxonomy (NCBI): domain Eukaryota; kingdom Viridiplantae; phylum Streptophyta; class Magnoliopsida; order Asparagales; family Amaryllidaceae; genus Allium; species Allium cepa. The sequence goes on from CM060930.1 coordinate 60,450,710, forward strand.
TGAATTCAAATTTAAATTATGACGAACAACCCAAATAACTGAGGCAAATCATATTTTCAAAAAAAACATATCTTATTTTATATTGCAAAAATATTTCTTTTTCTATTTTACTGCGTTAGTGAATATTTTTGCAGATTGCTTGGATGCTGGATTCAAACTGGAATGCAGTTGAAGATAAATCGAGTGTGAGTGATATGTAGTGAGGTGATGATATGTAAAATAGTGATGTAATTGAATTTGTATCAAAGTTGTATAGTGAATAGTGAGAGCTTGAATTTGTATACTATTCAAAATTGTAATAAATATTTGTTTGAATAAAATATTCGTTTGAATTCAAATTCCGTGTTATTTATTTTATTCAGCAAATATTTATTTAATCTGTGAAAAATAAAATAGTATATTATCAAATACATTTAAACGAATGTATATATGTTTATTATCATCAAACAAAAATCATATAAGCGCATATTCAACAATCTCCCCATTTTGATGATAACAAACATATATTTAAGATTTTGAATATGTTAAATGTATTTGATCATTGATATATCCTAATTGCTCCCCCTATTTAAATGCTTCCTCTCTACATGATGCTCCCCCTACATATATGCATACCAATAAAATATGAAAATGAGTCTAGATGCAAAATGGAAAATTATTTGACCTTTGCTTGATTTTATTTGACAAAATCTTAACTTTTCTCTCCCCCTTTTGTTATCAGCAAAAGAATAATAGTGTTAGAGAAAATAGAGATAAAGTTATCGATATTAACCAACATTAAAACTCAATTGAATATAAATATTAAATTTCAATAAAAAATCAAACAAAAATCATAAATATTTTGTTAGGCGCGTATTCCACTTTTAGAATGATAGGAATGATATCATCATATAAAACCATACAGTTGTGTCTATTTGTGGTATATTTATATCAGGAATTTGAATAACTACTAACCATGCATAACCGTTAGGACTTTTAAATGAGATTAGTAGTATTCCAATTTTATTTTTTTTAAAAATGAATTCAAGTATCTTCTAACCACGCATAACCGTGAGGACTTTTAAATGGGATTAGAATCAACTTGTTTATTTTACAAATCAACTTTTGATATGAGTTCCATACATGCATAACCGCGAGGACTTTTAAATGAGCATGGAAGCACATAACAAATTCCAAGTAATTCACCCATGCATAACCGTGAGGACTTTTAAATGAGAGTGAATACTTTGGTATTTATTTATTTTTTTTATTTTTTTTATTTTATTTTATTTTTTTTTATTTTTTTATTTTTTCGATAATCATTTGGGAGTCAGATTAGCCATAATAGTCATTTAAAATCAAATTCAAAAATAATTATGAAATTAATTTTTCAAAAATGAATAATCTGAAAATATGGTCAAAAATGATTTTCTCCAGGGGGTTTTTAAAAGAAAATTTTCTGCTATTTGAAAAATATTTGAAATGAAAAATATGCAGATATTTTCTTTGAAAAACGATGCAGTTACTAAATGTCTCAACAAAAAAATCATGTTTCACTAGTAATTTTTCTATCAACTAGATTACCAGTGTAATCTGCATCTGAATTTCTCTTTCACTCAAAAATTATCATCAATTGAATTTTATAGACCAAACCATGAAGTGTGCAACAAAAATTTCAAACTCAATTTTAACAACAATTTAAATGACATTCTTTTGAATTTGAATTGAAGCCGTGTAAATAATCGGAAACCGTGAATAAAGAGTTAGCTGTATTATAACCAAATGTATCATCATTCAACAAAACACTATTTTTAATCCAAACTGATGTATAAGAAGTAATTCAAAGAATGTAGAGAATTTTATAGTGTTTTTGGCATAAGAATATAATCGGCCAACTATTTTGAATAAGTTAGAATCAAAAATCATCATCTTTTCATCAATCTCAATATTGGCTGATTTTAATTCAGAATACGGTGCAGATTATCACATTTAATATATCGTTTAAAACATACCATTACCTGTTTTACCTTTACGATATTTTTCTTTGTTGTCCGTTGTGATTCTGTCACCTTTATACTAGGCTAAGGAACTTAGCTTTGTCGCCCGTTGCGTTTCTGGAACAGCCAAAATCCAGAGAACACTATTGTTGTTCCTTAGCCTGCCACCACACCTACACGATGAAAGATTTATGTGACCTATTTGTTTTTATAGGTCCATGATTGTTAGTGGCAGAAAATTTTGACAAACAATTTTGTAAAGACCCAAAACTATTTATAATTGTTCCCTTTGGCACCCAAATTTGTTTAACTTTGAGAGATTTTATATTTGTGCCTTTTGGAACCCAAATCGGTATAGTTTTCACATGTTTGGGTCTATGCCAACAATTATTGTGATCGTGTCCAAATTTTCTACAAATTGTGCACATAGAATTAACTTGATTAATCTTGTTTTCAACAATTTTCGAATTATTATATCCAAGTCCTTGTCTAACCGTATTAACAGTTTGTTTTCCTAATAGCATATTTAATGATTTTTCACTTTTGGAAAATTTTTCTAAAGTAGTAGACAGTTGTTGGACTTGTGATTTGAGAGATTCATTTTCGTTTAACAATTGTGTGCACTTTTAAATAGAATTCTCTCTCCTAGTATTTTCATTCTCCTTTAAAATCAGAATTTCATTTTCAAGTGTTTTTATATTGATTTCTGATTTTTTAATTTCTTCATCAAATGTTGGAAACTTATCACACTTAGGGATCCTACTTTGATAGGTTTTAACTAATTGATCAAGTTGTTTATTACATTCTATCAAAGTATCTTTTTGAGATTCAAGTTTGGCGTATTTTTCCCTAAGTCGTTCAAAACAACCGTTTACTTCATGAAAATATATAAGCAACTCAGAATGGGTAAGTTTTGATACCTCACTCGGCTCGTCATCGTCACTGTCAGTTGTATCACCTCGAAGACACAATTCTGCCTTTTCGCTTTCACTGCCAGTGCTTTGATCATTCTTGTCTATTTCATCCCAAGTGGCTGCAAAACTTTTCTTTTTCTGTTTCTTTTCATGGCTGGATTTAATTTGTGGACAATCGGGCTTGATATGGCCGGGTTTGTTGCAATTATAACAAATAAACTTTTGTTCTTCCGAGTAGTCTAGTGCTTTGGCTATTCTGCTTTTTGCTTTTTGAATTCGAGCTGAATTTCCATGTTTTTGATTCCATTTTTTGAATTTCCTTATTAAAAGCTCCAATTCTGCTGCTCCATCATCTTCATCGTTATCATCATCACTTTTGGTTGTTCCTTTGAGAGCTATTGATTTCTTTTGAGTATCACCTCCTTCACGCTCTTCTTTGAATTTCATTTCTAGCTCATAAGTGGTGACATTTCCGTTGAGTTCTTCAACTTTAAGTTGTTTTAAATCTTTCGATTCTTGTATGGCAGTTACTTTTGCTTCAAAGCTTCGTAGAAGGACTCTGAGGATTTTCCGGACTATTTCTAATTCGGTGTATGTATTTCCGAGAGCTTTTGATTTGTATACGATATTGGAGAGTCGTCCGTACATCTCTTTGACATTTTCTTCCTTCGCCATTTTGAAGTTCTCATATTCGCTGCTTAGCATTGCAAGGCGAGATTCTTTGACTTGAGATGTTCCTTCGTGAGTCACTTCTAGTGTGTGCCATATTTGCTGTGCAGTTAGACAATGTGAGACACGATTAAATTCAAATTGATCCAATGAACAGATAATAGAATTCATAGCTCTAGCATTTGCATTTTGTAATCTATTTTCTAGATCTGTCCATTGATCTTTTGGTTTCTCTATTTCCTGATTATCTACAGTTATAGTTGGTATACTATAACCTGTCTCAACAATATTCCAAGCGTCAATGGTTTTCAGAAAAATTTGCATTCTATTTTTCCAGTAAGCATATTCACCATTGAACATTGGTGGTCTAACTATGGATTGACCTTCTACAAAAGCATTATTAAAAGAAGCCATTTTAAAAATTCAAAATTTTAAAACAAAAACCGATTTTTTTGAAACACGAATTTTTAAAACAAAAATTGATATTTGAAACACGAATTTTTAAACGAAAATTGGTTTTTGTAAAATCAAAATTTTAAAACAAAAATGGCTTTTGTTCCTAGCTCTGATACCACTTGTAGGATCGATTTCACCCTAGAGGGGGGGTGAATAGGGTGATGGTATAAATTATAAAAATTAATCGCGGAAGCTTATTAATTAATTTCAATTCAGATCACAGAATAGCAGCACAGATATCGCAGAATATAAATAACAGGAAAAAAACAGAACAACACAGAATTTACCCAGCTTCGGCAAAACCCTGCCTACGTGCTGCCCCCAAGGTTTCTACTAGAAATTAGATAGTCCCTCGCTTGCACACGTAAACTCGCTATACCCGCTATTGACTAATTTAACTCTACGCTCAAAACCTTGACCACAACTCAACCACCGAGTTGCGAATTCCCAAACTACACACCGTAGTTTGTCCCCTAGTCACACGACTAGAAAATTAAAAACAGTCTAAAAGAAAAATACAATTTGAAATACAAAACCCTATTTAATAAAAACTAAGCCTAAATTAACAAAGGCCGGCCCCTTATTCACTTCTTCAACCCGTTCCTTTTATTTTTTCGTTCGTGAAAAAATGGCCGCTCCTCTTGCAGATTTAGGGCTTCGTCCCTTTGGTGCCGTGCTCTTAAATTAGGGTTTCAAATTGAAGTCGCTGCCTTTGTTGGTTGATTGCAATCACTGTTTCTCTGATTTGCTTCAATTGTTTGCGGCTTCTCCTCCTTGATCGAGTTCGATTGGTTCGGTATGTAATTTGTGCTTTTTGCTTCTTCTAATCTTTTCGTACTTGAACTCGATGATTATTTTGCCAATGATGATTGGGCTTATAAAGGATTCGAAATCCTATTTTTGCGTTCGTTCTGATGATTTGAATTTGTCAATTTTTTTTTTATCTCTGCCGTATGATTATGCTTGAACAATTATGATCTCTCTGACTTTGTCACTTCGTATATATTTTGTGATGCTTGCTTCCCACGGCTTGGTTGACACGGTTTTGATTATTGACTCGTTCAATATTGACTGTGACAATTTTTGGCTTTGCTATGCTTCCACGGCTTCGACCCATACATTGTTCACCTCGTCCTATAGTGTTTATGTTGTACTTGGATAGTTGGTTACTGTGTACTTGTTGAAATGATTGAGACTTGCAGTTTACTTGGCTTTGAATCATTTCGTCTCTGGCCATCTTTTTCTGGTTGGTACTGCATTGCATTCTCAGTGAGCTCGATTTTACTTTGTTGCATTTCTGATCACTGTTGTGTCATGTTTCACTAGTATCAGTGATGTTGCAACTGGTTTAATGTTCGTTCAATGCATTTACTTCAAATGTTTCACTCTGATATATATATATGCATTCATTCGAGTTGTATTCATGTTTGTTGTTGTCAGTTTGCCTTGTATTACTGAGTTACAATGAGTAGCTATCGTCTGCACCTGCATTCGTGTTGTTGTTTGCTTCATGTACCCTACTGCTTTGAACTTCTGGTTGGTTTGCCCTGGACTTCACTTGACCATTGCTTCATGTATACTTGGTGCTTGTATACTCCAGCTTGGTCTTGCCTTGTGCATCTCAACTTGTTCTTGTACTTTGATGGCTGATCATTTATGCTGTCCACTTGTTGCCTCTGTTCATTTGCCGGTTAGCTTGCTCGTTCGGTCTTGTTCCTTCACTTTACTTGAGCATGTTGCAATGTGTTATCATATTGCTGGTTCTGTTTGCTTTGACTTCACTTGTTTGAGTCTGATATCTTGATTGATGCTGTACATATTGCTGTTATGCAGTAATCGAGTTTCACATGCATTGCCGAGTTATTCTAATGCATCCTTCATGTATTCCCTTGATAATCATGTGCCACTGCATCACACTGTTGTAAGTGTTTCTGTTGAGCATGATTTGTCATCTCTGGTATTTCATGTTGGCCATGTTCTTCACTGTTTATATTGTTTGCATTGTTGCAGTTGGTCATTTTGTTTATCTGTATATTGCTGCAATCTTCATTTCCTTGTATTGTCCAGTACAGTTGATTTGGATTCATATGATGTTGAGCATTGGATTTTTGAAACTCTGTTGTTCTTGCTGTGTTATGTAGTTTGTATCTGCATTTTGCATTTGCCATGCTTTGGTCATTGAAGTCTGTTGTCACTTGTTGACTGCATATTCATCATTTCATATTGAACTGTTTCTTGTCATGTTCACTTGTGTTGAATCCAGTTTCAAAACTCGGATTTGACCTTGTGCTCGTGTCGTATTTTTGAATTTATTGCACCTGAGTTGAACCTGTCCGTATATTTGGGTTTGACCTTGTGCTCACCTGTCCCTGTAGCATTATCAAGTGTATATATCGGCATGCATGGCCTTGTGGCATATACAGTAATACACTATGTATGTCACAAGTTGTTCGTGTATGATGAATTCAAATTTAAATTATGACGAACAACCCAAATAACTGAGGCAAATCATATTTTCAAAAAAACATATTTTATTTTATATTGCAAAAATATTTCTTTTTCAATTTTACTGCGTTAGTGAATATTTTTGCAGATTGCTCAGATGTTGGATTCAAACTGGAATGCAGTTGAAGATAAATCGAGTGTGAGTGATATGTAGTGAGGTGATGATATGTAAAATAGTGATGTAATTGAATTTGTATCAAAGTTGTATAGTGAATAGTGAGAGCTTGAATTTGTATACTATTCAAAATTGTAATAACTATTTGTTCGAATAAAATATTCGTTTGAATTCAAATTCCGTGTTATTTATTTTATTCAGCAAATATTTATTTAATCTGTGAAAAATAAAATAGTATATTATCAAATACATTTAAACGAATGTATATATGTTTATTATCATCAAACAAAAATCATATTAGCGCATATTCAACAACACGTGCCAATTCAAACCATACGAAATGGCTGATTGCTATGGGGTAAATAAGAAAAATGAGGAAGAAAAAAAATAAAAAGAATCTCACAGCGGAAGGATAAAATACAATAATCAAATATACAATTTATGAAGCTATTTACGAAATATTTGATTTTATTTATATAATACATATCAGAGTTACGCATACCATAGAAATCAATTAATAATGCAGCGGAATAATTGTGATGCAGTGGACTAATATAATATATAATAGTAATAAAATCTTCATCTTCGTCCTCCAGAAGTAAGGTCTTCAAATCCTGAAATGCTCGAACTGACCCGAGCTAATTGAAAAAACAAAAAACTCGGGCCAAAACTAAAAGATCTTATGTAAGTTAAATCAACAGAAATAAATATGAGTGCTGTTAACTCCTCTGTTTCATGACTAAGCGACCTAACGGATTAAAGAGCCTAGCAACCTAAAGTTATCACGACATAACAAGCTAAGAAGCTTAAGCGACCTTGTGACCAAACGAGATAAGCACTTGAGCGACCTAAGTATATAGCGACCTAACCAATGAAGCAGGTTAGCGACCTAAAAGGTACCGCGACTTAACGACTTACAAAAGACAGCAACCTAACGACCTAACCTGTTGAAGGACTCAACGACCTACAACTTAACGGCTAAAGACTCTGGTGATCCCATAAGAGGTGCGACCTAGCCACCTAACGACCTAGCGCCCTAGTTCCCTAACGGGTTAAGACAGTGTGAGGCCGCATACATACCGCTTCTTCATTAGGTCGCTCATGACCTAAATAGACCGAGGTAACTACGTAGCTCGCTCAGGATGGCCTCACTAAGCCGTAACTTCTTATGCCGCTTCCCTCCTAGGTCGCTACGACCTATCAGATTGTTCAAAAGACTAAGTGTAACCAAGATAAGTCGTAGCTCGCATCTCTTAGGTCGTTGACAACCTACGACCTATGACCTACCCTAGGTCGCCCACGACCTACGACTTACTCCTGAAATTTCCTATAAATACCGTGCCTACACCGCTGAAAAGGGGATCTTTTGGCTTATTTATGGAATGCCTATACTCTGCTGATTTCTCGACTCACTCGACACTTCAAACACGAAAGACATCTCAACGAACTTCAAGAAGAAATCTAACACATTCGACATGGATTCAAAGAGTTCTTCTACATCGGAGTTCTAGCTATTTGTCCTAGCAGTGTTGTAATCGAAGATTGTTGTAAAGTTGTATTTGATTCAGCAATTAAGAAGATTAATGAGGACGTAGGCTTAACTTGAAGCCGAACCACTATAAAACTATTGTCTCTTTACTGCTTTTTCTATGGCTTTTCTACTTACTTCTAATTCCCGTATCGACGGGTGGTGCTTTCACTTAATCTCCACTTGCACCGGGGTGTTAGCGTTCAATTTTAGTGTTAACATTTTTGGTGCTTTCATTGAGAGGGTTGAACTCAGGCTACTTTTGTCATTGCTTCGCAAAAGTTTGTTGAAAAATCTCTCTCAAAACCAGAAGTCTATCAGAGATAATGGCTCCTGGAAGAAAGCGCGGATCTACTAGACCCAATGATGTTCATGAAAATACTGCCACTTCTCCGTCGTCAAGTCAAGCAGCACCAAGTGCTGGAATTACACGGGCAGAGTTGGATGCTGCAGTATCTGGGTTATACTAGCAGATGTAAGCCTAGAATGCTTTAATGCTTGATAGGTTGAATTCTTTGCTTGGAGCTAACCGTCAACCAGTGAATAATGAAGAAAACCTGGATGATGATGTTCATAATCCTGACGAAAGGAGTATTCCTCAAAGAGCAGCTATCCCCGCCAAAGAAACACCTCCCCAAGCTGGAGGATCGAGACCGCTGCCAACTCTCCGCGAACGTTTGTCCAGACAAACTTCCGAGAAAATGACCAAAGTCTGTCCTGCAGAACCTTTAAATGATGAGGAATACCTTTCGGGCATGGTTCGATAAATCATGAAAGAGAGCATGCAGAGGAATGGAGATTTAAGAGAATGGGGATTCGCTCCGAGCAAGACTCCGTTCACTGAAAGGATTTTGAAAGCTGAATTTCCAAGGAAGATTGTTCTTCCCACCATCCCGGCTTATAAGGGAACAAGTGACCCTAATCACTTTCTGTATAAGTATGATTGGCACATGAATGGAGCTAGGGCATCTGATGAGATCAAATGCCGGTACTTTCCGGTATACTTGGAAGGAGTGGCTCTACTCTGGTTCACAAAGCTACCAGTCCGATCCATAGACCAGTTTCTGATTTGACTCGGAAGTTTAAAGAACAGTTCAGGCTGTATGCTTCGAAGGCAAAGGATATTATGTCACTGTCCAGCCTGGAACAGAATCCTGGGGAAGCTATTAAATTTTCTTGAACCGCTTCAACATAGCTTTGGCTGAAGTGGATAATGCAGAGCCACGAATGGTCTTGACATACTTGATGAGGGAAATCGACAAATCGAGTGAATTTGGGAAGTGGATGAAGATGAAAGAATCGAATTCGCTTGAGAAATTCTATAAGAAAGCTGATGAATTCATGCGCTTGGAAAGCCTTCAAGCTCCGGCTAAAGTGGCATTGACAGAGGTTAAGGATAATACTGCTGCTCCTACTAAAAAGGAATCCGGAAGTCAGAAGAGGGAGAATAATGGTGGAAAGATGCAGAAGGATGTGAAGAAACCTCGCTTCTTAAAACCTTCAGATTTCACTCCTTTGGTTGACACCCCGAAGAATATCTTTTTTGCTACCAAAGATGCGGTAGAATATCCTAAACAACCTGAGATGAGAGTTGGGAAAAAGGCTGCTCAAAGTGGGAGATTCTGTCGGTTTCATAATCAACCCGGCCATGATACCAACGAATGTCGCCATCTGAAAAGTTTGATTGAAGAATTGCTGAGAGAGAACAAGTTGCAGCAATATGTGAAGAGAAATAGGAATGACCCAACTTCTTCAACCCAGGTGCAACAAGTCCCTGTCCGTCAACCCGGGTCGAGTAAGAGGATGGCAGTGCAGGAATCAGAAAGGCCCGTTATTAATGTTATTACGGGAGGTCCTCACCCAGCCGGCAGAAGCTGGGGCGAGATGGAAAGATATGCCCGTGCCTTGAATTATGCACCAACAGAAGACAGTGTTTTTGTGCTAGAAGATGCTGCACCTTTGAAGCAGCAGAAAACTTTTAATTATGATATTGTGTTCAGAGCCAGGGACTCTATGGGCATTGAAGCTCCAACCATGGATCCCTTGGTCATCTCTGCAGGCATTGGGCCGGCTATTGTAAGGAGAGTGCTTGTAGATTGCGGCGCTTCTTGCAACGTTCTCTTCAAAAATACATTCGATCAAATGAAAATTCCGATGGATGATGTTCAAGCTTCATCTCAGAAGATTGTTGGGTTTACTGGGGAACCGAATCAGCCAATTGGAACTATTGACTTGTTCGTCGAGCTTAGAGAGGGGCAGAAAATGATGGTTCGAAAATAGACTTTTGTAATTGTTGGCGAATCTTCTGCCTACAACGCCCTCCTAGGCCAACCAACTCTTGCGGATTTTAAGGGAATTCTCGCCCCATGGTGCCTCACTATAAAATTCCCCATGGATAATAGAGTTGGTGTTATTAAAGGAGATCAGAATGTCGGGAGAGAATGTTATCTTATAGAGTTGCGTGAAGCAAGGAAGAGAGAAATGGGAAAGGATGCGGCAGCCCTAGTCCGCATCAAAGAACCAACCTTGTAGCAATTACAGGGTGGACCCTGCACTGGCTAGAATAGCGGGGCACGAAGAGAAATGGATCCTAGAAAAGCCAGTGCAGGGGAGAATAGAGTGGTGCCAGTGGAAGTAACACTGCCAATACCTGTTGACCCGATAGATCCGAACAAAGTGGTGAATGTGGGTTCGCAACTTAATGTGACGGTTCAAAATTCCTTGATATCATTCTTGAAAGCAAATCTGGACGTATTCGCTTGGACTCATGCTGATATGCGTGGAATATCCCCAGAAATTGCAGTACATACTCTGAATATTGATCCGAAGTTTACACCGGTAAAGCAGAAAAGAAGAACCCAGGGTCCTGAAAGGTCAACAGCATTGAAAGAAGAGGTAGATTGGCTCATGGAGAACGGTTTCATCAGGGAGTCTACTTATCCGAATTGGGTTTCAAATCCAGTACTGGTTAAGAAAGCTAATGGAAAGTGGAGAGTATGCATCGACTTCCCAGATTTAAACAAAGCCTGACCCAAAGACTGCTTCCCGTTACCCAGGATAGATCAATTGGTGGATGGAAGAGCGGGGCATGAATTGTTATCTTTTATGGATGCTTCCTCCGGATACAACCAGATCATGATGCCTGAGTCGGATCAGGAGGACACGAGCTTCATCACCGATGTTGGTCTCTACTGCTATAGAGTCATGCCCTTCGGACTTAAGAATGCAGGGGCAACTTACCAAAGACTCATCAATGCTATGTTCAAGCCATAGATTGGAAAAACTATGGAAGTTTATGTTGACGATATGCTGGTGAAATCAAAGAAGGCAGTAGACCATATGGATCACTTGGTAGAAATGTTTGCAGTCCTCTGAAAGTACGGAATGAAGCTTAATCCTTTGAAATGTTCATTTGGGGTGGAGTCCGGAAAGTTCTTGGGTTTCATTGTGAGTGTTAGGGGCATTGAAGCTAATTCTGCTCAGATTGTTGCCTTAAGAGAAGTCAAAGCTCCTAGAACGAAGAAGGAATTGCAAAGTCTCAATGGAAAAGTCGCTGCCTTGAGTCGGTTCATTTCCAAAGCCACTGATAAATCCATTCCATTCTTTGATGCTCTGAAGAAAGGAAGAAAAAAATTTGACTGGACTCCTGAATGCCGAAAAGCTTTCGGTGAGTTGATTCGTCATATGGAAACGTTTCCAATACTTTCTAAGCCCGACAATGGTGAACATCTTTTCGTATATTTGGCAATCTCATCTCCTGCTCTCAGTGCAGCATTGGTACGGGAAGACGCAAAAATTCAGCGCCCAGTCTATTATATCAGCAAAAGATTCACTGGGGCAGAGATGAATTATTCAAAATTAGAAAAGCTCGCCTATTGTCTACTGATTGCATCAAAAAAAATTGAGGCCATATTTCCAAGCTCATCCTGTCAAAATCCTCACTGATCAACCTCTGAAGCAAGTCATGTTTCGCCCTGAGACTTTGGGTCGTCTTCTGAAGTGGAATATTGAACTCAGCCAATACGACATCACTTATCATCCCCGGAGAGCTATCAATGAAAAAGCTTTAGCAGATTTCATCGCCGAAATATATAGATAAAGGTGATAGTGAGGAAGAAGTGACTGATAATACCCCAATTCGATGGAAATTATATGTTGATGGTGCAAGAAACGATTACTGTTTCGTAGCTGGGGTTGTGCTTGAAACCCCTGAAGGGCGGTCATTGTGCTATGCATTGAGATTGGAATTCCCTTCGACAAACAATGAAGCAGAATATGAAGCTCTTATCGCCGGTTTAAAGATTGCTATGGAACTGAATGTCAAAGTGTTGCGGATCTTCAGTGATTCACAGCTTATTATATGCCAAGTCAAGAAAGAGTTTCAAACTAGAGGAAATCTGCATGCTTACTTGTCAAGAGCCTGGGAACTTCTCGATGATCTTGACCATTATACGATAAGTCATATACCCCGGAATGAGAACATGAAGGTAGATTCTCTCGTAAAGTACGCAAGCACGGGTGAAGCTCAATTATTGGGATTAGTTCCTATGGAAGTCCTGTCAGCTCCAAGCACTAATGAGATGGATATTGACTGGATCATGACTATATCTCAAGAACAAGAATCGTGGATGACACCGATAATGGAATATCTGCTCAATGGTTTTCTACCAGAAAATTCGAAGGAGCGTCAGAAGCTGTTAAGAAAAGCCTCTAGATATATAATTCAAGATGGCCGATTGTACAGGTGGGGATTCTCAATGCCATTACTCCGATGTGTGACCAAGGAAGAGGCTAAGACAATTCTAGCTGAAGTACATGGAGGAGAGTGTGGAGATCATTCAGGTGGTCGAACTCTAGCAAAGAAAATTCTCCGTTATGGGTATTTTTGGCCAGAAATTAATCGTGATGCTGCCAGCTACGCCTGAAAATGTGACCGATGCCAGAGATTTGCAAAATCCCTAAGAGCACCTTCCACCGAGATAACACAGATGGTCGGTCCGTGGCCATTTTCTATTTGGGGAATAGATCTCATCGGACCTTTGCCAACCGCCAAGTCCGGAATCAGATATGCTATTGTTGTTGTTGATTATTTTACTAAATGGGCTGAATCTGAACCATTAGCTAATATTACCTCTAGAAAGATGATGAACTTCGTAACTAAAAATATCATTTTAAGGTATGGTGTGCCTCAAAAGATAATCATAGACAACGGAACCCAATTCGAAAGTGAAGAGTTCCAAGATGTTTGCAAGCGATTCAAGATCTAAAAAAGCTTCTCAACAGTGGCTCATCCACAGGAAAACGGGCAAGTGGAAGCAGTAAACAAAATTATCAAATCAACCATTAAAAAACAGCTGGAAAAAGCAAAAGGTGGTTGGCTCGATAAGCTACCACTAGCACTATGGGCATACAGAACTACCCATAAAACTGCGACTGGGCACACTCCATTTTCATTGGCATATGGATCAGAAGCAATGATTCCGGTGGAGACAGAAGTCCCTTCACACAGAAGAATCCATTTCGATCAAGCTGAAAATGAAAAGCTGCAACCTGAAGCATTAGACTTCCTTGATGAAAGAAGGGAAGAGGCTCAGCTCAGAATCGCAGCTCACCAGCAAAGAAATGCCAGGCACTTCAATTCCAAAGTTCGCCAACGCAGCTTTGAAATTGGGGATCTAGTCTTGAAAAGGATCATGACAGCAACAGGAGTGTTTGCGCCAAACTGGGAAGGGCCGTATGTCATAGGCAAAAAACTTCTTGATGGCACTTTCAAACTGACAACTATCGAAGGAGATCTAATTCCAAGGTGTTGGAACAGCAATCACTTGCACCCATATTTTACTTAAAAAGCTTTACTGAAATACTGTAAAAGAATTATGGATGTATGATTCTTATATTAAAAGCCATTGTAAAGCCAGTGCAAGTGAATAATAAGAACTATAAAGTGGATGTAGGCCCCGTTTTTGGCCGAACCACTATAAATCTTGTGTTCTCTACTATTACCAAATGCCTGTTTTATTTCGATATATGTAAAGTACTTTAATTGTATTGCTAAAATGTCAATTTAATATTGCAGACCATTAAAATAAAGCTTAGCCATCACAAGACCAAGCGATCCTTGACATCACTCAACAAGCAAATGTTACGCCACAAAAATTCCAGGTTCAAATCCTATATAAGAAGTGCTTCAAGCAAGCAGTTAGTGATTCCGCCAGAGGTGGGTTCTTACTAACTAATTGTGATCGTTTGTGCAAACGAACATCCAATTAAGTAGCCTATGTCTGCCCCTGCGAACTCACTTAACAATGAAGTACACTTCTTTGGATAAAACAAACTACTTGCAAAAGAGAGGAATGTGTGCTTGAAAATGATAACAAGGAATCGCTGATATGTGCAAATGGCGAAAGACATGGGCGAGCAGGCAGGAAACAACAAATGACCTCTTCGGAGGCACAAGCCCTCTTCGGTGGCACAACTCTTCGGAGGATAAAGACCTCTAACGGGACATGCCAGATAAAGAAAGTTCTCTTTCTCAACCAAAAAAGATTGGTGGAATGACCGGAGGCACCTTCCCAAGTGGAAGACACAGGGCACTCGTTAACTAGCCGAGATCGTTTGCGCAAACAAACATCCAAGTAACTTGTGTTCGCCCCATGAATCCATCCAACCATGAGAAAGAAACTTCCAGGTAAAAGCCCTACTCTGAGGCACGCATTTCACCGAGATCTGAAATAAAAATTCACAGGTGTTGAAATGTGAAAAGCCCACTTCGGAGGCCCATTTCACCAGAGGTGAAGTGCGAATAGCTCTCTTCGGAGACACACTTCACAAGAGTTGAAATGCTAAAAGACCTCTTCGGAGGCACACATTTCACTGGGATCTGGAATAAAACTTCACAGGTTCGAAATGTGAAAAGCCCTCTTGGAGGCCCACTTCACCAGAGTTGGAATGCCAAAGCGCTCTTCGAAGGCCTGCTTCCCAGTAAACAGGGAAAAAACAAAAGCCTCTCCCCAGAGGCAGAAACAAAAGCCCTCTTTGGAGGCTCGCTTCCCAACGAGCAGGGAAAAAACAAAAGCCTCTCCCCAGAGGTAGAAACAAACAGCCCTCTTCGAAGGCCCGCTTCCCTGCATACAGGTAAAAAAAACAAAAGCCCTCTTCCCAGAGGAACACACAAAAAAGCCCTCTTCCCAGAGGCACAATCAAACAAAAGCCCTCTTCGGAGGCACAAACATGTCAAAGCCCTTTTCGGAGGCCCACTTTACCGCGTAGGAAAATTCGCTTGCCAAAAATAAAAGTGACTATCTCCGAAAGTGAAGTGTAAAAACTTCTTAAAAAAGAAAAAAAAAGAAAGAGAAAACTTCTCCAATACAAGGCATATTCTACTAAATCAGAGAAATATTTCCTTAAAATGGAAAAAAATATTCTCTAAAGTACGGATGCAAGCCTCCTTCAAAAGGAAAAGTTGTTCTCCAAAGAAAGAGTACAAATCTTCTCGAAACCGAAGAGTTGTTCTCCAAAAATTTGCCAATGTGAAAGAGATTGCAATAAACCATGGTATGGGGGCAATATAATATAGTTACATTCATGAAAGCAATACTCAAGGAACATACCACAGGTTTACTACAACAACACACGAAGAAAATAAGGAAACTTGTATGAAAAAGAAGAATAAATGAATTCTCAAATACAGACAGGAGTTTGTACAAGTAAAAGAATCATTTTATTCCATACTATGAAAATTTAATACATGTGCAGGTTTCAAAATAAAAGAAGGCGGGGACCGGTACCCGCACAATCTCCGATCAACACAAGTCTTTATATATACAAGCAAAAAAGCAAAAAGCGAGACGGAAAGCATAAAGAGCCAACCCATCACTTCTTCTTCCTGCCACCTTTCGAGCCCTCGCCTGGCCGAATGATTAACTTTTTGGGTTGGCTTGTGAGAGTAGGGGAAGAAAGAGGAAGGGGTGCAATTGGACTTTCTTCTGCTTTTTCTTCGCTGGCCGAAGCTTCTCTCTTTTTCTTTGAGACTCCACGCTTCCCCTTCTTCCTTGAAGAAGACTCTCTGCCCGGGGTGAAAAGTGCAGACAACTTTATGTCATCAGAAATAGTTTGCTCCAAGGTTCTTTCGCCTTCTTCATGTTCTTCGGCCTTCTGTTCTTGTGAAGCGACCGGATCATCCAAGCCTTGAAGCGCCTCCATCTGCTCCTCTTGTGACCCTGGTTGAGAAACGAAAGGAGGAGTAATCTGAAGAGGCGGAGAGGGAACAACTGGAAGAGGGGAAGGCTGAACAACACTTGGCGCTTTCACTACAGGAGAAGAGAAGAAAAAGTCAGTATCTCTCATAAAAAGTGGAGAAAATGGCGCGTCAAGATTTAAGTAATAATCAAAAAGTTCATCAAACACATGTGAAGAAAATAAGCAGTTCACTTGAGCAAGATCAACATTGAGGATACCTGGAGAAGTAGGCTTTACTATGTCAACTTCAAAGTCTTATACTTCAGTGCTTTCTTGAGTCTCATCTCCAGCGCGGGTGGTTGCACTTTCAATAATAGCTTTACCAGGAGGTGGAGAATGGGAACTGGAGCCAACAATATCGATGTCGAATGAAACCGAAGGTTGAACAGGGTTGGTTGAAGTTGCCTTCCCTAAATGTTCCCCTTCTGCCATTTCGGCTCTCTCTTTAGCAAGTTGCTCCTTTCCCCTGGCAAGAGCAGCACATGCATCATCATCTAGATAGTGCGCCATTAAATCTTCTTCAGCATATCCAGCTCCTCCAAGCATATCAAGTGCGGCTTCCTACACTTTGGCCAAAGTGATTTCGTACTTCGGTCCCAAAAATCTAAGGCTACCGCGCCCCAGAACACTATGAATGTAAAACTCGAATAAAGTAGAGCTGATTTCAGCTTTAGTTGCTATATGGGATTTTTCCGCCACTGCTTTGCCGGCAACCGCTTCATCATGCTCTTTTTCAGCTATAGAAAGTCGAGCTTTTAACAATTCGATTTCCAAGTTCTAGGAGCTGGTTTTTTTCTCGCAACTGAGCCACTTCAGTTCGGTAGCTTTCTACCACTTGCTGTTGTACTTCAAATTTAGCCTCAGCATCTCCCTGTACAGCGTAAGCATCTCTCACCTGTTTTTGAAGCACTTCTTCTCTTTGAGAATAGGAAGTGGAAGAAGTGGAAAGCTCTTCTTTAAGTTTTTCAACTTCCGCTTCAAGCTTCTCGTTGTATGCAGCGATGCTCTTCATCTCTTCATCATGCTGATCGAATGCTTCTGCCACTCGGATTTATCATTTTCCATAGTCAGCATGGCTTCGAGATTTGCACGGTTTACTCTTTGAATCTCGTCAACAAGTTTCTGCCAACCAGACATTCTCTCGATATCGAGTTTGACGGCATCAAGATTTTGCAACATGGCTTGCTTATCGATTGGGACCAAGTCAAGATAGAAACACACTCCCTTTAAGCACCAGTGAGGAAACCGACTTTGAAGAGTAGTCGGACCCTGTCCAACTTGATATGGGGGCCTACTGATGATTGTTTGAATACCAGCTCTTTGAAGGGCAGGAGAGCTGGCAGGATTTCCGAATAGATGGGAGCAGCGGGCTTCTCAGAAATTTCAGATGTTGGTTTTTCACCAAGTTTGGCCCGTTTGGTCGGATCTCCGACGACATGACTTTTCCCTTTATCATCACGGGATTTTCGTTTGTGGGAATCATCCTCTATCTGGGAAGAATCATGTCATTCATCCCGTCTCCCGTAGCGTTCTTCGTAAGCACGCCTCTCACGAGCTTTCCTCGCAGCTCTTTCTTCGTCGGTTTCCCAGGAAGCAGGAAGATACCTCTTGGGGTCATAAGAACCGCGTCTCCCATAATGCTGGAAATCATCGTAGTAAGAGCCACTTCGTCCCATTGGAGAAACTGAAAATGAAGAAAAGACAAGTTCAGAAATCTTCAAAGCAAGGAAGTTGAATGCATACAAGTGCCGAAAAATCCTAAGTGTGTGTAACGTGCAAACTACGCGCATCAAACTACGAACCACTCCTCGGTTGGGGGTGATGACAGATTTTGCAGCAAGTGTCGACTCTTGGCTGACGGAGTTTGTTGCAAGACAGATGTCGCTTCAACTACTGGCGAAATAACTTTAGCAGTAGTGGTATCGTCTTTAAAGAGCTCCTGTGAAGTAATCATCAAGTCGCTCAACCCCTCGAAAATGTTGTCGCCATCGTGCCCGGCGGGACCCTTCCCCTCAGCTCCTTCATCAGCAGTCTTCTCAGATTGGTGAGGAGGTTCCTCTTCCTAAATGACCGAGGCAAGTGCTAGTTTGCCTGATGACCCCGCAACGTCAATAGAAGCAGAACACTTCACCAGAGAAGCCTCAACAATTGGTTCTTTCGGTGAAAGTTCCCCGACGGAAACTGGGGCATCCGATGTATCTACTGGAGAATCAGGGACATCATGAGGCTAAGTAGAATGGGAAGATTGCAGAAGTCCATATTGGTGAAGAAATTCGTCTTTCAGCAAAAATTTAATACTTCTTTCCTCAACCGCCACGGCACTTAATCTTTTAAAAGTCGGCTTGTGGCTGGGATCTTTAGAGGGAGGATGAAGTGCTGTAAAAGTAAAGAATGAAATTAGCACCTAGAAACTCGAACTTTGAAAAGCTCAAAAGGAAAAAGCGGGGATAAGCAATCTTACTTCCTACTCTCCATATGGCATAAAATCATGGAGGGCGACGAACGAAGAAGAATTGATTTAAGAACCCATGGGCACTTTCTGGAAGATCGACGATCAATCTACGGTTCCTGGCGCTTATCACGAGTGTGATAGAGGGATGATATTTATTCTTTGCAAATGTGCACAAGTAACAGATTTCTTCAAAACTTGGAAGACGATCAAGTGTCCTCCTGAACATCACACAAAGTCCCATTAGGATGGCGTGTCCATTGGGATGCAATTGGAAAGGAGAGATAGTCAATCGGAGAAGGAGTCGCTGAAGAAAGTCATTAAAAGGAGGAAAAGCACCACAAAGGCACATCTGACGATTGACAGCGATAAAACCGAGAGGTGGCCTGTTAGCTGTATCGTTTGGCCCAGGAAGTAAAGCATCTGCTTCAGCAATACCAAACTGAATACGTAGTTGGTTGAACGCCCGCTGACTCAGGGTAGTTGGAATTCTTTCCGGGGGATTGTCCAATGGATTGGCTATCGGGAAGACCCCTTCGGCTTGCTCTATTATCTCTTCTTGAGAAGA
The DNA here is from genome assembly GCA_030765085.1 of Allium cepa. Classification (NCBI taxonomy): domain Eukaryota; kingdom Viridiplantae; phylum Streptophyta; class Magnoliopsida; order Asparagales; family Amaryllidaceae; genus Allium; species Allium cepa. Next base: position 60,470,128 of record CM060930.1, read on the forward strand.
CATTCTACACAAGGAACTGGATATTCAAATATGAAGGTGCACGTTTCATAAATGTGTGAAGTGTTGTGCAAAACTAATAAAACGACAAGCAAATATAACTGAAATTAAACTAATAGGCATTTGTCAATTATAAAGTTTCAGGGTTTGTTGCTTTAAGTCCGAATACAAGTGCAGCGTTGATGCAGACAAATCAGCTTTAATTAATTAAGATTGCTTTGCTTCAATACTTCACTTGAATTTGTTGATTCACTACATTTCATATAGTTTCTTTAAGTTGATTATCCTTTATCGACTAATCTGTCATTTGATGTGGGCGATCAGTGGAAGTATATTCGTCCCATTTTTCTGCAAATGTTGTGTTTAAGAGGTTATAAGCATTTAAGATAATATAATCTGTAAAGGAGTACAACAAGTTCAGGCATGTTATCTCGGCAGTTCAAGTTGAGAATTCAATTCAACAATGTCATGTTCATTCAAGTCAAATAGTTCCTTATTCAAGTTCCTACAAGTTAAAGTTATGATGCATATGAAGGAATAAGGCTTCAGGTCAAGATAATGCAAATTTTTCTAAGTCCTAACTTGGCCGCGACCTAAAACCTGTGCCGTAGAAAGTTAGGTCGTTGCATGGTAAGTCACGAGCATGGAAGGTCGCGAGAAAGTTAGGTCGCAAGTAAGTTAGGTCGCGTGTTTCCCGATCAAACCGATAAGCCTAAGGTCGGCCAAAGTTCCTCAACCAATCATTTCCTGACTCTCTTTGCTCCTCACCATTCAGCAAATCGCCTAACGAACAAACCCGTTAACCCGATAACCTGTTATCTCCTACACAATAGAATCCATCATCCTTCAACATCACCAAATCACTCGAAACTGATTCAAATCACCTCAGATCCATCATAGATCCAATGCATTACCGCGTTCTCATGAATTATAACATCAACGCGTCCAATGGCGATCGAAAACCGACCGCAACATGACTCGGAAGTGAAACTCAACGCATGAAATTGGGTTAAGGCCGGAAAAAGGGGGATTCACGTTTCGATGATGACCGTGATTGAATATTAATTGAATTCACCTACGCAAAATGATGGTGGAGATGATTGATGGTTGAGTAGTTGGAATCGTCTTCGAGAGCTCGGAAACTTGTTAATGGCAGGATGTAATGTTGGAGCAGATGAAGAAAAGAAGGAACGACCTAAGCTATTTATGTACCGGAGCAGCGGAACTCGAATCGGCGCAAACGACCTTACTTTCTCATAAGTCGCTTATGACCTAACAAATCGGAATAAGTGCGAGTTAAGAGGTATCGAAGCACAGGTCCTTACCCCTAGGCTTGTACTTCGAGGGGCAAGTGTTAACTCCTCTGTTTCATGACTAAACGACCAAACGGATTAAAGAGCCTAGCAACCTAAAGTTATCACGACTTAACAAGCTAGGAAGCTTAAGCGACCTAGTGACCAAACGAGATAAGCACTCGAGCGACCTAAGTATATAGCGACCTAACCAATGAAGCGGGTTGTTAACGCTTAAATTTGAACGCTAACACCCCGGTGTGTGAAGTGTAGTTGTGAAAGCACCACCCGATAGATCGGGAAAGAATTACAAGCAAGTAATAACGGAAAAGCAGTAAACAACAGCAATTTTATAGTGGTTCGGCTTATGGGTACAGCCTACGTCCACTTTAAGTACTTTTATTGATGATCTCGTTACAAGTTGATACAATTCTTCCCAAGTACAATTCACTTTGAGCTACAAGAAACTTAGAACAAGTATTTTAAACTTCAATGGAGATGAGAGTCTTCGAATCCATGTTGGATGTACGTGATCTCTTGTTGAAGTTGTTTGTAGCGTTCTTAGTGTCTCGAGAGCTTCAAGTGTTGAATTGGTTTGGAATGCAGCAGAGTATCAGCGCTTGAAGAGAATGAGCCAAAAGTCCCCCCAGAGTTGGAGGTGGATGTCTATTTATAGAGAGTTCTGGGTGAAAAAAGTTGCTAAGTCCTAACTCGTTGCCGACTTAAGGTAAGTCGTTGCTGACTTAGGATGAGTCATGACCGACTCATTGAGCTGAGTCTCTGGTTTGTAGAGAGCTTCCTGCCTTTTTCGAACCCACGCTTCAAGTACTAGGTCGTTTACGAGTTATTTGGTTGTAGTTTCTGGCTTGTTTGTATAAGTCGTATACGACTCATCATAAGTCGTAGGTCGTGGTTGACTTAACTAGCTGCCATCGGCTTAAAGCTGAGTTCAGGCTTTGTGAAGGCGAGTCCTAACTCGTAGACGAGTTAAGAGATAGTGTCTTTAGGTCGTACACCTTTTTTAAGTCGTAACACTTGTTAACTCGGTCAAGCTTTAATCTGTTATGTCGTAGCTCCCTTAAGTCGTATAGACTCCTTAGGTCATCAGGGTCTTAAGTCGTTATCTCTTCTTAACTCGTGAGCCGCTTATCTCGTAAGCAGCCTAACTCGGGTACTCCTTAACTCGTAGAGGCTTTAACTCGTAGGAGGTTTCTAATTCGTGTATCCTTTAACTCGTAGATGCCTTGAATCGTAGGAAGCTTAACTCGTAAGGCTTCCTATCCCGTAGAGGCCTTAAGTCGTACAAATCCTTAGGTCGTGTGTTTCTTTAAGTCGTAACATGTTCAAAGCCGCACAATCCTTTTAAGCCGTAGACCATTCATTTCCTTAAGTCGTGAAGCCTTTTGAGTCGTGAGCTGCTTAACTCATGGACCTGTTAACTCGTGAACGAGATAGGGTTAACATTTGCCCCTCGAAGCACACGCTTAGGTCGTAAGTCGTGTGCTTCGACTTATCATAACCCGGGCATGCCGATTCAAATTCCAACATTTCCAGATATAAAAGCCTGAGTCGTCCTTCCTCTTTCCTTCTTCTCATCACTTAACTTTTAAACTGTTTTCTGCCATTAACGCATCTCTGAGCTCTCCAAGGCGATTTCGATCCAAACTTCGTCCGATTCCTTCTAGCATTATACAATCGTAAGTGATCTTGTTCCCTCTTCGACCGTTAGCCATTGTAACCTTACATGTTCAGTCCCTCGTTTTTGGCTTGTCCTTTCAAATCCTACGAGCTTTATCAAATCGGTCATTGACGAACTTAAACTCGTTTGGCTTGACATAAGGTGATTCGCGATTTGAGGCGACTTGTAGTGTGATAGGTTAAGGCTATTGCTGTTGAGGAGGCCGTGGGTGAACAGGTTGAAAGTTAGAAGGGAAGGCAGGTTGGTTGAAAAACTTGATTCGAATAGAGTGAGGAATCGTCCCATATACAACTCAGAGATTTTCCATGCGACCTAGCAATTTTCATGAGCCGTAGCCGAGTTAAGACTTAAGGGATTTCCAGTTGCTTTGAATCAGAGCCTTTCTTCTGTTCCTTGAGTTACGACTTAGGATTTAGAGCATAATCAGCTTGATGTGTTGACGACTTAAGACAGGAACGACTTAACTCTTGAGTCGGTTACGACTTAGCACATGTATTTTTTAAACTCCACTTGAACCTTGAACTGCTGCTTGAATCTTTTACAGATTGCTTTAACTTGTAAGCTAATAACCTGTTAATATAACATTCATAGAAAACTGGGACGAATATACTGTCATTGATTGCCCACATCGAACGACAGATTAGTTAATGATAGATGATTAACTTAAATAAATTGTGTGAACGAAGTGCTATCGATTTCAAGTGGAATATTAAAGCAGCACTGGATTAGTCAATTGAAACTGACCAGCCCTCATTAATATTATGCTTGAGCTTTAAATAACAAGTTCCGAAATTACCGTAGTCAATCAATCGTCAACCAGTTTAATTCCAGTTATCTTTACTTGTTATTATTATTTTTTTTTTATTAGCTTTGCACGACACTTCACACTTTTTAGGAAACGTGCACCTTCGCTTTTGAACATCCAGTTGCTTGTGTAGAATGACCTCTCATCAAGAAGAGCCGATGGGCCAGGCTGAAGATGTCTTCCCAGTAGCCATCCCTATAGACAACCCTCCGGAGAGAACATCCACAACTTTGAATCAGCGGGTGTTTAACCAACTGCGCGTCCAGTTTGGCATTGATGATGCTGACATCTTATTTCCGGGGCCAAATGACACCGCGGATAGGCCCCCTCTTGGCTTTGTTGCTGTTAATCGCCAAATGTGCTTGAACGGCGCTATTCCTCCCTTTAATGACTTTCTCCAACAGTTCCTGCTTCGGTTGTCTATCTCTCCATTCCAATTACGCCCCAATGGCTACGCCATTCTGATGGGGTTATGTGTTCTATTCAGGAGAGTTTTGGATCGATTACCAAGCTTCGGGGAGATCTGCTATTTTTGCTCATTCACGAAAACTAAAGACCATCCCTCCATCGTGGTTATAAGAAGCGCTCGAAACCGCAAACTTATTACTGATCTCTCCGAAAGCGCTCACGGATTTTTGAATCAGTTTTTCTTTGTTCGCTGCCCTCCAGGGTTTTATGCCATCTGGAGAGTGGGAAGTAAGATTTCCTGTCTTTACTTTTTCCGTTTTGAAACTTTCTCGAGATCTGAACTCTCAATTGCTAATTTCATTCTTTTCCTGTTTTAGCACTTCCACCCCCTGCCAGGGACCCAAGTCTTAAGCAAATTTTTGAAAGATTAAATGCCGTGCCGGTAGAAGAGAGGAGCATAAAGTTTCTGCTAAACGATGAATTTTTACATCAATACGGACTCCTCCATCCCTCTCGCTTTACTCGGCCTCATGAAGCTCCAACGGAGGTTCCTGATTCTCCGGTGAAAACTCCTGATCTTCCGATCTCCACTAAAGAGCACATGCGAGGAGAAATTTCTGCAGAAACCTTACTAGTAAAGTGCTCTACTCCAAGGGACGATACGGGACCCTCCGAAAAGTCCGCACTTGCTCCCATAATTGAAGAAGAAGTGGAGCCCCTTTCCCAAACCAGGAAGAGTGCTGACAAAGGAGCTGATGGAGGGAATCAGGTTGGGCATGACGGTGATGATGTTTTTGGGGATTTAAGTGACATAATCGTCACTTCCCAAGAGCTCTTTAAAGATGACCCTGCCTGTGGTAAAACTGTACCCCCGATGATTGAAGCGACATCTGCCCTCCAACAGACTCCAACTCCTTTATCCCAAGAATTGTCACCGACAGTGGGACCTATTACTTCCCCCCAACTGAGGAGTGGTTCGTTAGTCCAACGCGAGTAGTTTGCACTTCACACACAACTAAGGATTTTCCAGCACATTTAAGCACTTATCTTCTCATACTTTAAAGATTTCTAAAGCTTATCTTTTCTTATTTCAGATCCTTCAATGACACGCGGCGGATCATATTATCAGGATTTCCAACGCTACGGGGGGCGTGGTCAATACGATTATAGGCGTTACTTTCCCTCCTACAGAGAATCTGACGAAGAAAGGGCTGCCCGAAAGGCTCATGAAAGGAGGACTGAAGAAGAACGTCGCGAAAGAAGGGAGAGAGAAGAGCGCCATGATTCTTGGCAAAAAGGTGATGACTCCCACAAGAGAAAAACTCATGACGATCGAGGAAAAGGTCACATGAGTGAAGACTTAAGCAAACGAGCCCGTCACAGTGAAAAGCAGGCCTCTACTACTCCTGAGAAAGTTACTATTCCTGCCTCACTCGACATCCCTTCTGACTCTCCCGCTCTTGGGAAATCAGATATTCAAACGATAATTAGCAGGCCCAAATTTCAAGTTGGACCGGGTCCTGCCACTCTGCAGAGCCGATTTCCTCAATGGTGCCTTAAGGGGGTGAGATTCGACCTAGACTTGGTCCCCATCGACAAGTCTGCTATGCTACGAAATCTTGACGCCGTCAAACTTGATATCGAGAGGATGTCAAACTGGCAGAAGCTTGTTGATGAGCTTCAAAGAGTTAACCGTGCCAACATAGAGGCCATGCTTACTATGGAAAATGATAAGGCCGAATGGCAAAAGGTCGTTGAGCAACACGACACCGAAATGAGGAACATTGCTTCTTACAATGAGGAGCTCGAAGCAAAGGTTGAGAATTTGAAACATGAACTTGCTGCTTCCTCTACTTCATATTCTCAGAAAGAAGAAGTGCTCCTGAAACAAGTGAGAGACGCTCACGCTAGCCAGAGGGATGCCGAAGACAGGCTCTAAGCACAAAAAAGAATTAGTGAAGGCTATGTCTCTGATATTGCTGAGCTTCAAAAGAAAAACAACTCCCAGGAGGCGGAGATACAAATGCTTAAGCTTCAGCTTGCCAAAACTGAAAGGGAGCGTGATGAGGCTGTCGCCGGCAAAATCGCAGCCGAAGAATCTCATGAGGCGACCAAAAATAGCTTCGGCTCAACATTATTCGACTTCTACTTGCATAGCGTCTTGGGGCGTGGAAGCCTCGCTTTTCTTGGTCCTAAGTATGAAATCACTTTAGCTGAAGTATGGGAAGCCGCTCTTGAGATGCTTGGTGCTGAAGGTGCTGGTTATGACGAATCAGCCCTGGAAAGGCATTATTTTGATGATGACGCTCGCGCTTCCCTTGCCAAGGGAAAGGAACAACTTGCCAAATTAAGAACTGAAGTGACGGAAGGGGACCGGCTGGGGAAAACCACTTCAACTACTCTAGTCCAGCCACCTTCTTCGTCTGAAGTCGACATTATTGGTTCCAGTTCCCATCTTGCATCTCCCACCAAAGTTACCACTGATATTACAAGCATACAAGGTGGAGACGAGGGTGAAGAGAGCGCTGATGCGCAAGCTTATGAAGTCGATATCAGGAAATCAACTTCACCAGGTAACTTCACTGTTAATCCCGCTACTGTCAATTCTGTTCAAGCGGGTTATTCATTTGTTTCTCATGAGTTTCATGAACTCCTTGGCTATCTTCTCAACCTTGATGAGCCTTCATCTCCTCTCTTTACTGACTTTAACCTCTTTTCTTCTGTAGAGAAAGTACCAAGCACTGCTCAAACTTCTACTCCTCCGGTTATCCTTCCTTCATCTCTTCAGGTGGCGCCTCCTTCTGCCTCGCAACCTGGATCATAGGAGGAACAAATAGAGGCTCTTCACGGCTTGGATGATCCCATCGCTTCGCAAGAGCAGAAAGATGAGAGACCTGAGGGAGGTGACATATCCCCGGAGCGGACTCCTTCTGATGACATTGCTCTATCAAAACTTGTCACTCCGGGGAGTGAGTCTTCCTCACAAAGGAGAAAGAAGCGTGGGACATCAAAGAGGAGGGGGAAGAAAATCACCGCCACTGAAGAGGAGCCGGAAGTTGAACCGGTTGCACCTACCTCTCCTACTTCCCTTATACCTACTGGCCGACCTGAAAAGCTGGTCATTCGACCGGGTAAAGGGTCCAAAGGAGGGAAGAAGAAGTGAAGATTTTAGCTTTTTGCCTTTTGTATGTACTGGCCGAGAATTGTGCGGGTACCGGCCCCCGCTTTTCTTTATTTTGAAACCTGTATCTGCATTATAGTTGAATAAAATGATTCCTTGTTTGTACAAACTTCTGTTTGAATTTGAGAATGCATTTACTATTTATTTTTTGCACAAGTTTATTTACACGATATTGCAGCAAGCTTATGGCATGTTACTTGAGCGTTACCTTTTGCTGGTTTGGCTATACCATATTGTGTGTAATTATACTATGTTGCCCTCATTCCATAAGTTTGCTGCAATATTCTACACTTCGAGGGGACTTGCACTCATATTTGCTAAAGAATAATTATTTTATTCTTTAAAGAAAATTTTTGCAAAGTACAACCCTCTTTGTATAAGTTTCTGCGCTTCGACCTTTGAAGAGATCACTTCTTTCTTTTGCTTAAGTACATTTTTTACCAAGTGAATTCTTTTATGCGGTAGAGCGGACCTCTGAAGGGTACTTTAACTCCCTCTCTTTTCCTTTTTTTTTTTTTTTTTCGAGGAAGATTATTCCCCAGAATAGGTAAATTACTCTTTCTTCGGAAGTTAAAGTATGCCCCTGATAAGGATTTTTTTTTATATAGAAAGTTGTACCTCTGAGGAGGGATTTTTCATGTTTCAACACTTGGAAGTTTTATTTCAATCTCGGTGAAACGTGTACCTCCAAAGAGTTATGCCTTAGAAATCCTTTTCACGTTTCAACACTTGGAAGTTTTATTTCAATCTCGGTGAAACGTAGGTTTCCGAAGAGGTCTTTCTTCTTAATTGTGTCCTCGGGAGGGGGTTGTACCTCTGAGGAGGGATTTCTCACGTTTCAACACTTGGAAGTTTTATTTCAATCTCGGTGAAACGTGTACCTCCAAAGAGTTGTGCCTTCGAGGAAAGCCTTTTCACGTTTCAACACTTGGAAGTTTTATTTCAATCTCGGTGAAACGTGGACTTTCAGAAAGGTCTTTATTTTGTTTTGCATTTCAACTTTGGTGAAGTGAAATTCCGAAGAGCGGTTGTTACACTTCAACTCCTGGCGAAATGTGCCTCCGAAGAGGGCTTTTATTTTGTTTGCATTTCAACTCTGGTGAAGTGAAATTCCGAAGAGCGGTCATAACACTTCAACTCCTGGTGAAATGTGCCCCCGAAGAGGTCTTTCTTCTGTTTGCATTTCAACTCTGGTGAAGTGTAATTCCGAAGAGCGGTCATAACACTTCAACTCCTGGTGAAATGTGCCCCCGAAGAGGTCTTTATTTTGTTTGCATTTCAACTCTGGTGAAGTGTAATTCCGAAGAGCGGTCATAACACTTCAACTCCTGGTGAAATGTGCCCCAGAGATGGTTTACATTGCCTGGAAGTTACTCTCTCATGGTTGGTGGGTCATGACTCCTCCAATCTTTTTTGTTGAGTAGAGAACTTTCTTTTTTGTGGCATATGTCCCATTAGAGGTCTTTGTCCTCCGAAGAGTTGTGCCTCCGAAGAGGAGCATTTTGCCTCTGAAGAGGGCTTTGGTCTCTGAGGAGAAGCATTTGGTCCCCGTAGAGAAGCATTTTGCCTCCGAAGAGGGCTTTGGTCTCTGAGGAGAAGCATTCGGTCTCCGTAGAGAAGCATTTCGCCTCCGAAGAGGGCTTTAGTCTCTGAGGAGAAGCATTTGGTCTCCATAGAGAAGCATTTCGCCTCCGAAGAGGGCTTTGGTCTCTGAGGAGAAGCATTCGGTCTCCGTAGAGAAGCATTTTTCCTCCGAAGAGGGCTTCGGTCTCTGAGGAGAAGCATTCGGTCTCCGTAGAGAAGCATTTCGCCTCCGAAGAGGGCTTTAGTCTCTGAGGAGAAGCATTTGGTCTCCGTAGAGAAGCATTTCGCCTCCGAAGAGGGCTTTGGTCTCTGAGGAGAAGCATTCGGCCTCCGTAGAGAAGCATTTCGCCTCCGAAGAGGGCTTTGGTCTCTGAGGAGAAGCATTCGGTCTCCGTAGAGAAGCATTTCGCCTCCGAAGAGGGCTTTGGTCTCTGAGGAGAAGCATTCGGTCTCCGTAGAGAAGCATTTTTCCTCCGAAGAGGGCTTCGGTCTCTGAGGAGAAGCATTCGGTCTCCGTAGAGAAGCATTTCGCCTCCGAAGAGGGCTTTAGTCTCTGAGGAGAAGCAATTGGTCTCCGTAGAGAAGCATTTCGCCTCCGAAGAGGGCTTTGGTCTCTGAGGAGAAGCATTCGGCCTCCGTAGAGAAGCATTTCGCCTCCGAAGAGGGCTTTGGTCTCTGAGGAGAATCATTCGGTCTCCGTAGAGAAGCATTTCGCCTCCGAAGAGGGCTTTGGTCTCTGAGGAGAAGCATTCGGTCTCCGTAGAGAAGCATTTCGCCTCCGAAAAGGGCTTTAGTCTCTGAGGAGAAGCATTTGGTCTCCGTAGAGGAGCATTTTGCCTCTGAAGAGGGCTTTGGTCTCTGAGGAGAAGCATTCGGTCTCCGTAGAGAAGCATTTCGCCTCCGAAGAGGGCTTTTCACATTTCATCTCACGGGAGTATGTCGACCGGGTGTGGTGAAATGTGTGCCCCTAAGTAGGGTTATTGTCAGGAAGTTTGGAGTTTTCCTTTCTCGGTTGGATGGGTTCTCGGGAGTGTGTCGACCGATAACTCCACGACTTTGTAGCGAGAAAGACGCTTTTTTTCGGTGAAGCCCGCTTGAGGTTTTTATCCTCTGAGGAGTTATGCCTTCAAAGAGGGCTTGTGCTTCTTGAAATATTCTTTTTGTTGGGTGACGCTTGCTCTCGCATGTCTCTTTGCCGTTGATTCATGTTGATAATCCCCATTGATTCGCAAGTGTCACCATTTTCAGCTGCCAAGCCTCTCCCTTACCCAAAGGAGTATATTTTATAGTTAAGCAAATTGGTGGTGGCAGATATAGGTTCTTTAACTTGCTGTTTGTTTGTTCAAGCATTTGTAGTTAGCCATATATGATCTACTTCTATCCACCTTGCTTACTTTCGTCTGAAGTTCTCCTTTTGTAGGATTTGAATATGGGAATTTTGAATGGCTCAATGCTTGATTGCTGGATGATGTCGCGGATCACTTGGTCTTGTGACTGGTAAGCTTTGCTTTTATGGCCTGCATTATCAAATCATTTTTTTTTAGTAACACGATTAACGTATTTCATATGCCGAAATAAAACAAAGCAGTTTATGGTAGTAGGGAACACAAGAATTATAGCGGTTTAGCCGAAACTGGGTCTATATCCACTTTATAGCTTTTGTTATTCGCCTGCCTTGCAATTGCCCTTAACAAGAGAATCATAGATTTGTAAATTCCTTGCAATATTTCAGCAAAGTCTTCATGCAAAATATGGATGTAAATGGTTGCTGTTCCAAGTTCTTGGAATTGGTTTTCTTTTGATAGTTGTGAATTTGATTGATTATATTAGCAATTCCTTAGTGCCGCCTTTAAGTGTGCATCATCTTCTTCTGTTGGCGGGTGGTTTTAACTGAAGAAACATACTCTAGCCAAATTTTATTTGTTTGCTTAGAGTATTTGACCCTGGAATTCTGTTGTTTAAGGCTTGCTTTTGAATGCTACCAAGGGTTGCTTGATATTGCAATGAATCAGCTTGGTATTGATTGCCTGCAAATTTAGATCGATAATCTTAGTGATATTCTCAGAATATTTCACATATCGAAATAAAATAAGCGACTTGTAATAATAGGGAAAGTAAGACTTATAGTTTTTATTATTTATTGGCGTTGTTTTTACAACAGATTTTGATACAAGAATCATTGGATCAGCACTTTTTTACAAATTTGAAACAAAGTGTTCAAGTAAGGTATGGAAGCAATTGCTGCCCCAGGCTTTAGGGATTGAATCTTTTGGCATAAGAGGACTGGATGGCAACATCTTTCAGAATCGAAACTTCCTTTCACTTTGAAGGTCTCCTTGGAGCGTGAGCACGTCTTCCCGCCTCATCCAATTTTTCCCTGGCTGGTGAGGGCTTGCTGTGATGATACTGATGATAGGACCTTCATCTCCCTGTGCCACGGTTCTTTTATTTGAGCTACATTGTTGAGCGGGAACCAGCTGCACCTTAGAGGATGAGGAATGGTTAATTCCATCTTTTTTCACATACTGTTGCAGTTCATTCTGCTTGATCAATTCTTCAATCTCCTTCCTTAGATGGCGACATTGGTTAGTTTCATGGCCAGGTTGATTGTGAAATTGACAGAATTTCCCATTGTCTGTCGCGCTTCTCCTCATCAGAGATGGTTTGGGGTAAACAACAACATCCTTTGTTGCCAAGAAGATACTTTCCGGAGTGTCGGTCAAGGGAGTGAAGTCGGAGGGTATGAAGCGTCGAGCTTTTTTCAAGAGTTTCTGTTTTCTTCTTCCCCCATTCTTCTCTTTCTGTTCAATCATTTCCGGTATGTATTCTTCGTCGTTACCAGGACTCAATGGGTAATCATCAACTATTCTTTCAAAAGTTCGCCTTGACAAACGCTCGTGGATAGTTGGTCGTGGCCATGAATTCTCTGTTTGGGGGAATGTTCCAATAGTAATGCCAGTTGCTAGTTGAGGGGCATTCCATTCTTCTGAAACCTGGACCTCTTTGGCAATGGTTTTTATATCACTTTCTAGTCGATGGACTTCTTCCTGCAATGCGTTCATCTTATCCAGTATCCTATTGCTTTGAACTTCCATGTGTTGATATATTCCATATATCACGGCATTTAATTCCATATATTCCATATATCCATGTGTTAACGACTTACAGAAGACAACAACCTAACGACCTAACCTGTTAAAGTACTCAACGACCTACAACTTAACGGCTAAAGACTCTGGTGATGCCATGAGAAGTGCGACCTAGCGACCTAGCGCCCTAGCGACCTAACGGGTTAAGACAGTGTGAGGCCACATACATAATGCTTCTTCGTTAGGTCGCTCACGACCTAAATAGACCGAGGTAACACCATAGCTCGCTCAGGATGGCCTCACTAAGCCGTAACTTCTTATGCCGCTTCCCTCCTAGGTCGCTACGACCTATCAGATTGTTCAAAAGACCAAGTGTAACCAAGATAAGCCGTAGCTCGCATCTCTTAGGTCGCTGACGACCTACGACCTACCCTAGGTCGCCCACGACCTACGATTACTCCAGAAATTTCCTATAAATACCGTGCCTACACCACCGAAGAGGGGATCTTTTGGCCCATTTCTAGAACGCCTGTACTCTGCTGATTTATTGACTCACTCGACACTTCAAACACGAAAGACATCTCAACGAACTTCAAGAAGAAATCTAACACATTCGATATGGATTCAAAGAGTTCTTGTACATCGGAGTTCTAGCTATTTTCCTAGCAGTGTTGTAATCGAAGATTGTTGTAAAGTTGTAATTGATTCAGCAATAAAGAAGATTAAAGTGGACATAGGCTTAACTTGAAGCCGAACAACTATAAAACTGTTGTCTCTTTACTGCTTTTTCTATGACTTTTCTACTTATTTCTAATTCCCGTATCGACGGGTGGTCCTTTCACTTAATCTCCACTTACACCGGGGTGTTAGCGTTCAATTTTAGCATTAACCAGTGCAGTAACCCAAGAGATGCTTGGGATTTACATCTCCTAAGGATCCGTTAAACTATTTGCTATGTAGTATATTTCGCTATTATAATAGTGTCTATTAGTAAAATAAACTTACTTTTAAATAGCGTTGAGGAGTGAACCAATATTCCCCTTAACACGTAATAGTCCCAGTAGTCCATCCAATATCATAGTCCCTCCTGATCGGGAAGCCAACAGAGGATACCACACGGACTACGGGAGAAAACAAACTCGTACAAGGCGCGATAGGATAGGTGATACCGCACAACTAGGCAATGCCAGGGTAGATATACCAATTACGCATCCGGGCTGGTGGTAACGCGTAGCAGCTACTGCCGCCCACCTCGAACAACACCCCCAAAATAAAAAAAAAGGTGGCCACCAAATCAAATCCAAATGTCAGAGTATAATATCGAAGGAGTGCGTCCGATCGAAGGTGCTACCTCATTGGCCCGAGAATCGCTCTTGTTTTAGCCACCTTATGCCAACTCACGGGAGTTGGGTCCACGTATTTACCTCAGAGGAAACGCCGCCACCATCCTACTTCATTCTGGAATCTCCACCGCGTACACGATTGTTAAAATAGTTTTCGGGGTTGGCAGAGGGTATGACAACTTCCGATCCCGGTCTCATTAACAACCAAACGTTATTATAACACCACGGTTCTTTTAAAATAATTTATACTTTAAAACCAGGATATAATATTCATTTCAAAACCATATAATTATGATATCATTTCCCTTTTAAAACCAAATCAATATGATATCTTTTTCAAATATATCCTTTTCTAAAACCATAACTTTTCATAGTTAAAATATTTCTAAACCAACTGATTGAAATATAGCCTTTCAAAACATAAAACTTTGAATTACATAACTTTGAAAAATATTCGCACCACTTAAATGGTTTAATTATAAATTACATTATAAAATAAAATAGCCTCTTTAATTTCACAAATAAATTCCAAATATAGATTTAAATCCCCAATTAAACCGTTTCAATTTCCATGTATTTCAAAGCTTTAGATATTACACTGTTTCAAAATGAATTCTTTGATAATTTCACATATATCACATTCAATTGCTATTATTTAGATTTGAAATGTATACTTAATAAATCCAATATAGTTTAAGTAAAACTTTAACTTCAAACAACTGGATATTTTTTCAATCTAAATTAGCTTGATAATCTTCATTTAAAGTGATTAATACTCATTTAAATCCTCTAAACCAAAATTAAGTAATACAAATCATACCTTTTAAAATCTTAGATTTATTTAACATTTAAATCAATTCTTATTCGAGGATAATTCTTAAAACACTTTAATTCAAATCAATTTATATTTCTCTTCCAGCCTTCATTATTTAAGTCATTCTACTCTACAAATAAAATATAAATAAATACTTCACTGTATCATATCTTAATAAAATCAACTTTTATTATTAAACTTCTTTTATACTTTGAACCAATTTTATACATAGCCTAAAACCAAGAAATTCATTATATATAAAGAATAATATTTATAAATATCTGAATCAATATCTCATAAACCATATTTTTCTTTACAAAACCATAGAAATCCTTTCAACATATTTTTTTTATATATAGACCGTGGTGCCTATATATAATTTTCTATCTTATGGACAAGTGATACAGATATTTATCATTTCAATCCGTAATTAAAAATAAAAATTACGGTTATATATCATTTCAAACCGCAATCCCAAATGAAATGAAAATGCATGATAACTTGCAATAAAAATGCAACATCCTTTCATCCAATATCAACCATTAACCATTTACCGCAATCATCATCAAATTCAAACAATAACATCAATATAAAATGGATAATAAACAATAGGTATTAAATAGTAGTTTATATTCAATAATAAATTAAATAACTGTTTAATTGGCAGTTTATATGCAATGAATAATTAATTAACAATTTAACCGGCAGTTTAAATGCAATGAATAATTAATTAACAATTTTACTGGCAGTTTAAATGCAATGAATAAATTAAATAGCAATTTAATTTAAATAAATGAAATTAACTAAAATGATGATCAAAAATATGCCAAACAACTATATTAAATTTTAAATCACATCATATATTAATTTAACAAACATAAGAAATTTTAGAAGTGGTGAGTGGGTTAAAACACTCACCTTTTGAATTTAAATTGAATTTAAATCCAATTTAAACCCAACAATTGAACAGTCTCTAAATTTGTCCAAATCAGCGTCAAAAGATCTGGAATTTCAATACGATCCTAACAAAAAAATTACGCGTGAAACGGACATCATATGTGAAAGTTATTGCATTTAAAACGAGTTGAAATCGAATAAAAATAAAATAAACAAAATAAATAACTTAGCCCCACTATACCACGTCACCCATCGTTCCTTTTCTCGCAGCACACAACCGTACGCACGAGACACAGAACCACCGAACCAATCGTGAACTTTTACCGCCTTGACCTCTACGTAGATGCCACCATCAGTCACGACATGACCATCTCGAGGTTCGTATCGCCACGCCGCCCCCTTCTATCATGATCGTACTGCCCATATATCGTCGCGCCGCCATTCACTTTCTAGGGTTTCGAAACCCTAGCATGCAAAATCCGGCCGCCACACCTCGATTCAAATTAAGCAACCACCACGATCTCGAAGCCCATGACGAGATCTACAAAACCCAGAAACTGATTTCCCAATTGTCCCCCCAAACAAAAACGCCCAATTCGACTTTGACCGCGATTTCTGAACAATCCGGTCACTGTCTCGAAAAAAACAGTAGATGTAGGTTCGTATTAATGAGATCTTCGATATTTAATTTTTCAAATTTTTCTAAGAAGTTTGAAATTTTGAAGTTGATTTTTGAATTGAAATTTGAATTGGATAAATCCGAGTTTATAGCCATTGAAGAAGAGGAGCACAGAAGTTTCTGTACGTATAGAAATGAGGAATGGAGGCTGCTAGGGTTTATAACTGGATATTTATAGGCAAAGTTGAAATAGGATGGATCGGATAAGATAGATGTACGCGCAAACGACAAAGTGGCCCAAAAAGCCCGTTCTAACTTCAGAACGAAATTGGATCAACCCATATATCAAAATAGGTGTTTTAAAATATTGTAAACGCAATGGAAAAGGTTTCAGGTTCAAATTTCATCGTATGTATAAATTATGCTCAAATCAATATTTTTTCAAATTGATTTCAACTCATTTCAATTAATCGATTTCAAGTCATTTCAAGCCCATACGATCAAACGACAAGCCCGATCGCTATGAAACTCGAAATCCTACAATAATTCACCGTTACGGATCCGATGAGACTGGTTTGGTCGAAATCCGAGTCAATGGAAAAAATGGCTATTTTTATATTAATTAAATAAATTTAAAATAAATTAATTAAATCAAATTTCCTATTTAAATTCTGAAATTGACAATCTTTATCACTTTATAATTCTTAATCATTTATACAAAATTTTAAACAAGTTTAGATGTGAATTTAAAGTTGATTAGTCTATCAATTGCATTGTCAAATCTTCAATTTCATTATATTCAAAATTATAAATTAAATTTCCAAAATTCTATTAAATAAAATAGATCAATTATTATTCCATCCATAAATTTCAAATAGATGGATTTAATATTGGATTCAAAAACTATTATTTTAATATTCTTAGATTTCATTTAAATCTCTATTTACGAAATATTTAGACGTTTAAATTCATTTATTTTCAATTTAATAAATCCAGTTATTTATAATTACTTACAATACATTGCTTTAAACCTGATTTCAATCCTTCCATTCTCTATGAAACCTTTCTACAATCATAGTTAATAGCTATTTTACATTCATTACATTAATGCTCTCATTCACCCTTTATTTATTGACTATCATATTTCCATTTACTATATTTTGGTCCATTTCACACGTTATTTGAAATTAAAGCCTCAATTTAACTTATCTATTTTGATTTCATTCCTACATTACATCACTTATTGTTTCATAAATAAACTACATTTCCATTCATCCTATTTCCTTCATATCTTGTGACTGTTGCCTTAAATTATCATTAATATACATTTAGGTTCATTAAATTCTAATTGACTCCCATCTTAATTATTACAATAATTACTATCCTTACTTCCAATCTCAATAATTCAGAAATTACCAATTTTATTTTCAATAATCCCATTTAATAGCCTTTCCATTCTATTATTCAATCAAATTTCCCTATTATGGATAGTATTACATTATTGAATCAGTTATCAATTTATGGGAAGAATTATTATAGGCTTACTCTTATTACATTAACAATTACCATCTTATTCCAATTTCTAATTAATATAGAAATAAATTTTATTAACTTACAAATAAATTCATTTATTATAGATTTCCTTCCAATTAATTTAAAATTGATTTCTATAAATTGATTTGATTTAATTGCCAAATATATATACTTTAATTAGTATTAAATGTCCTCAATAATTTATTTACTTTGTTTCCAACTTCTATTTCATCAATTATTGCCTTAAAATAAACTTACGCTTCTCTTCAATTTACATTGACCTTTCCATTATAAATTTGGTAACCAAGTTATAACATTTGCACTGTTTCACTTATTGGAATTACATCCAAGTTATTAGCAGTTAGCTTACATTTTTACTGTTGCAATTTAATCTTGTTATTTTTTCCAAACAGTTACATACAGAACCTTGATTTTACTTAATCCCTATTTATTATTATGAATTCATAAATTAATTCACAAATTCCCTTTGTTTTCTTATATTCAATGTATTACCAAATATTTCTATTTACATTCCATTATAACCTAAATAGTCATTTCAATCAAATTTGAATTGCATTAAATTGGTTATTCATCAACTGCCATTTACATTATTACCTTAATTCACATACATTTACCGTTTATCAATAGATTAATACACAGGTAAATTAAATTCTTGTCTTTAATTACTCATTTTAAATTTTATCCAAGTGCAACAATTAACACTATTTCTTTATTGGGATTTCACTTAAATTTTCAACAATTAGGCTTAATAACCATTTCTACAATTCATTATTAATATTCATTTTCATATACATTATAATAAATTTATTCCTTTCCAACTTAATTTCGAAAATCTAATTAAATTAACCAATTTTATTTATCAAAATTTACGGGTCGTTGCAGCTGTAAGATTCCATTTTGTTTTTTTCTTTCTCTACTTTTTCTTATTTACCCCATAACAATCCGCCCTTCTGTATGGTTTAAGTCTGGCGTATGTGGTTTATCGTCGATTCAAACTTTACAAAAGGCGGGACGTTACATATATTTTGTTTAATTAATTGATTTTGTAGATTAATTTATATAGATTTAATATTTTAAATAGGATATATTATTTCCTTAATTCTTTCTTTTCCCTTCTTTTTCCTTTTCGGGGAAGAAAAGTTTTGAGTGGGGGGAGTGTAAGGACCCATAAATTTCGATAAATAAATTGGTTAATTTAATTAGATTTTGTAAATAAATTTAGAAAGAAATGAAAATTTTATAATTTATATCGATGTAAATGTTAAAAATTAATTGTATCCATGATTATTAAAAACTAATTATTGATTGAAGTGAAACCACAAAACAAAAATGAAATAGTGTAAGTTGTTGCACTTGGGAAATAAATTAACAATAAGTAAATAAATGTAGGTGTTGTATAAATAAAGGAATTTGTACATAATTAATAATAAATTGAATAAATTTGGTATTATATATGTAATTATAATAATTGGTCGAAGTATGATAAACTCTAGTGTAACCTTAGCTTGTAAGCAATTATTTTAAGTTGCTTGTTGAATTAGTTGATTGAATTGGAATTTAAATTAAATTTTAATAAATATAAATAAAGGTTACAATAATGGGAATGAGAATATGGCAAGTAAATGAAAGGTAAAAATAGTAACTAGTTTATAGCGTAATAATAGGCATAATATAAAGATGGGAATTTTGTTCAAATCAATGGAAATTATGTAGTTGTTATACTTAGCTAAAAATTGGATATATGAAAACAAATTTAAGCATTTAATTAATTAATGAATTTGAATTTTAATAAATGGTAATTGAATATAAATCAATGTTCTGTAAGTAATCATAATATTTGCTTAAGAGCAATAAACTTAAAGTTAATTAAATTTTAGTGGTTATAATTGTATAAGTTACCTATTTGTTTAGTTCATAAAAATTTAATTTGAAAGCAATTGCAATAATTGACTTAATTAGTGAAATCCTAATTTTTTGAAACCAATTGTAAGGTTTTAATTGATTGAAATTAATAGACCTGGGAAATAGATTCAAAATTTTATCAATTGATAGAATAATACGTAATATATTGTAGATGATAGGATTAATGCTAGAGAGTAATTATAATAGTTTTTGTTTTATAATAAAGGAAGAATGGGAACCAAGATTATTAATTTAAATGTAATAAAGTGGATTAATTGGAATTACATGAAAAGATTATTAATTTAAATGTAATAAAGTGGATTAATTTGGAAATATTAATGTTCCAAGATATAACCTATGCTAATTAAAGTTAATAATTAATGAATTGAATGAAAGGTCAATTAATGAAAATAAATGGGAACTTTGATTTGTGAGTAATAAAAGCTTATTAATGTGACTAAAAGTTAGCGTAACGATCATTGTATGTTACCTATTTATGTACAGTGTTAATTTACAGTTGAAAATCAGTTACAATAATTATAATTTAATATTACGTTAAGGTTAATTAAGGTAATATTCGCAAGTAATGTTAAGGTAATTCATATTGGACAATTTGTTGAATTATAAGTATTGGAAATAAAGCTTTGTCAATATATTGGAATTTGATTGGATTAATTGCAATTAAATGAAATTAAAATATCTAAATATTACATTATTTGAAATTCAGATAGAATGTGAGAATATTTAATGTAATAGTCTTGAATCCAATGTTAAATTCATTTATTTGAAATTTATGAATGAAATAATCATTAATTTATTTAATTAAATGGGATTATTGGAAATTAAATTTATAATTTCTGAATTTAATGAAATTATTGTTAATACTGAAATTGATAAATTAACCAATTCTAAATTGACATTTAAATTTGGGTAAATTAGTGTAAATGATTTAGAAATATAAAAATGATGAAATTTGTTAATTATAGAGTTGAAATTGAAAATTTGATTTAACATTTTAGTTTATTATTTTAATTAATTAATGTCAAAATAGCTATTTTGGCCACTGACTCGGATCTCGACGAAACCATTTTCATCGGATCCGTAATGGTGAATTATTATAAGAATTCAAGTTTTTTAGCGATCGGACTTCTCATTTGATCATACGGACTCGAAACGCCTTGAAATCAATGAAATTAAAATTAATTAAAATAAATTTGAAATAAATTGATTTTAGCATAACTTCTTCATACGATGGAATTTGGACTTGAAACCGTTTCCATTGCGTTTAAAATATTTTTAAACATCTATTACAATATATGGTTTGACCCAATTTCGTTCCGGAGTCAGAACGGGCTTTTTGGGCCATTTATCGTTCAACGCATATATCCAATCAATCCAATTCATTCTATTTCAGCTTGCCTATTTATACCTTGTTATAAACCCTAGCCTACCTCTATTTCTCATTTGTCTGCATGTATAATTCCTCTTCACCTCCTCATTTCAATGGCAGACAATTCCAAATCCAATTGCAATTCAAAAATCACATTGAAATTTCAAACTCCTCAAAAAAATTCAGAAAAATTATATATTGAAGCTCTCGATGTATGCATCTCAGATCTGCAGTTCTTTTTTGGTTTTGAATCATCATTTGTCCAAAAATTCAAGGTGAACCTCGGCCGTTCATACGCCACCATCTCGATCCAAGGTGGATCTACGACTTCAGGACGATCGGGCAGCGCCACTGTGAAGGGGGTGACGAGCATGTGCTAACCTGGATTTCTGGGCATCTATAAGTGATAATATAATTGGGTTAATTAATAGGAATACTGAATTATAGATTGAACGAATGAATCTGATCAAATAAATATTTATATTTGTAATTATGTTGTACATATATATACATAGATTTTAAATAAAATTATTGATTACAAATTTAATTTGTGTTGCTTAATACATACATATATTTGAGTTGATTTCAAAATTAGACTTTAAATTGAAAATGAATTTGAATTTGGATTTAAATTTAAATCTAAAAGATAATATCTCAAACTAAATTGGATCTAAGATAACGTTTCTAATTTTTATAGATATATATGCAAATTGTGAATAGGAAGCTTTGTTTGAATTTAATCTAATGATTTTCAAAAAGGGTATTTAAAATAAAATGGAGCAAAGTGGGATTTAATAGGGGTTCATATTTTATTTAAGTATATATATAAGTTGTATATATATAAAGGTGTTAAGCATAAAAGAAATATATGTATAGTAGAAATTATATATATATGTGTAAAAGTAATATAAATAAAGGTTTTCTTTTACATTTGTAAGGTAATAAAAACATGTATTGACATGTGAAAGTTAAAATAGCATGCAAGAAACAAATGGCAACATTTGTTTTCCTAAAATTAAATTTTGTAAGTAAGTATTTTAAAAAAATGAATGAAAATGAAATGAAAACAAAAATCAAAGATGAAAATCAAGTTCAATTTATCTCAGCAAAACCTGAAGCAAAAAATCAAAGTGCAAATCAAAATTCTGTCCAATTCATTATACAATCAAGTCCAGATCAAAAAAGATCAACTCAATAACCTAAAAGCAAACTAAGAATCAAATACAAGTTGCAAAGAAAATCAGATCACCTAAATGATCAAGCAAGTCAGAGCAAAATTCAAGGTTTGATTCCAGTTCAAAAGCAAGAATCATTTTCCAGCCTTGCTCTCTGTTCAACTTCAAAATGTGAGTAAACTTTTAAATTAAAAGCTTAATTAAACTATAGCTTGTTGCATGTGAAAATTTCTGTGATAATTGATGCTAGCTTGAGGATATTTATGTGATTTATGTAAGAAAGTTGAAGTGTGTGATTAAGGTATGTGTGCATGTTCTGTGCTACCTTATTCCTGATACAGGATTTAAAATTTTGAAGCAAAATTTCAATTCTTTTATCTGATCTTTGTCAAACTTGGACTTCAAACAAATTAGTTAAGTTTTTAACTTGATCTAAGATTTAAAAATATGTAGCAATATTTTAAAATTTACGAATATGCTAAAGTCTGGGAATATTGTAGTAAATCATAATACCTTGATAAAACCAAATGACAAATTTTATGGATTCAAGTTTATATCTTGAATCATCACTGGAAATCAGGATTTTTAAAAACAAAATTAAGATTTTTAGCAATTGGGTGGAAGAGGATTTTAGTGTTGACTGGAATGTGAGTTTTTGGGATTCTCTAGTGATCGGCCATCACTGGAGGGTCGAGATTTTGTCTAGAGGAGGAAGGATGTACGACGGGGCTAAGAAAAATGGTTGGAGGCGGTTATGATGGCCGTGGTGTCGGCGGTGAGGTGATTTAGTCCATAATCCTAGAATTGGTCGAACTGGAAGATTTGATCACCTCTATCTCTTTGGTGCATCGAGTGTAATGGGACCTTTGGAACGGGTTCGTGGCAGACAGGCGAATTGTGGATGGAGTTATAACAGCTCTGGCGGTCGGAGGAAGGTGATCGAGGCATTTCTGTTAAGGTTGTGGGTTTCAGTTTTCAACTGCCTATCTCGATTTTGATTCGAGACATGTTAATGATTTCGGGTGATCGGACATTTGTGCTATGTAAGGTTTGATGTGTCGAAGTTATCTGTGGTGATCACCGACGTCGAAGTTCACTGTGCAGGTGCACAAGGAGGTGGAACATCTGATGTTTGGTGTAGCGTTTTACTCGAAGCACTGCTCGAGTATTTGGAAAGAAAACTCGAGAGTAAACTCGAGTGAAATTTGGTGTTAAAGAGCTATAGGTTTTTAAACTTAAATTTAGACTAAGTTTTTAAAATGGGTAGAAAAGTGGATTGACTCGGGAATAGGTCCGAGTGGGCTTTAGGTAAAACCAGAAGCGGCTGTTTGAATAGTTTTAAATTGATTTAAAATCAAATTGTTTTGAAATTTAAAGTTAAATTTAGATTAAACATTTATATAAACTTACTTTATATATACTAATTATATCTTAAACAATTGGTTATGAAGTTTTAAAGGTTGTTTAAATTAAATTTTGTTAAACAAAATTTAAAGTGATTTTAAACATTAAGTTAAAATGTAAATTTAAGATTTTATAAAAGTAAGTTTTAAAATACAAATTGTAATTAATTTTGAAACCTCTACATGATAACGTTTTAAGTTATTTAAGTAAGTTTAGTTTTGTTAACTTTAAAATTATCAAGTTAAATGGTTATTTTATTCCAAGTCTTGTAACGACCCGCATTTTTAGCTATTTTAATTAGAAAATTTAAGGTGATTATTGAAGGAAAATGATTATTAATGTAATTTGTTGAATAATTTAATATATGAAATTATTTGAATAATTGGATAACGGGTTTAATATGATTATAAATGATTTGTAAAATTCTATTTTATCATATTAAAGTTAGAATGATGTTGTAGAACTTTTAAAATCGAATTAAAAGTAAATTTGTGAAAAATGAATATTTTAATATTTAATTGACGAGTTAAAACAGCCATTTTTCAAACAGTCTCGGATTTCGACGAAACTTGTTTCATCGGATCCGTAATAGTAAATTATGGTAGGATTTCAATTTTCGTAGCAATTGGACTTGTCGTTTGGCCGTGCGAGCTTGAAACGCGTAGAAATTTAATTTCGAATTTAATTAAAATAATCGACTTCGAAAAGCTATCTTCCAGATATGATCGAATTAGGCCTTGAAACTAGTTCCATTGTGTCCGGAATGGGGGTAAAACCTTATAAACGCCTGGCGGCACGTCTCGATTGGAGTTCGGATGATTTTGGACCAACCTATATAAATACGCACGCAAACCGAGACAGTTTTATTATTATTTTAACCCAGAAACCCTAATTCAAAATCATGGCCGCCACATATTCCATGGCCAGAAATTGCCGATCTTCTTTCCTTAATATATCTCAATCCGTTCGACGAAATCGAAAAATTCCAAAAGCAAAAGTGTAAATCTCGACGAGCTCTTCAAATCCATACGGTTAATGTATGCTAATTTTTCATGGATTCGTCCAGATCTGACTTGGAAGTGTGTACGTATTTCCTTGGATTGCGTGCAAATGACAGCGAATGACGGGATGAAATTTGGCGCGTAGGTGGCTCTGGTGAAGGGCTTCGTGGTGGCGCTAGCTGATCGTTCTGGAAGTCGACGAGGTGGTCATGAAAATTGCTTGAAGATCGGCGGCTAATGGGTTTGCATACGTGAATTTCACGTTGGGGAAGAAGCGCCGGAATCACGGAGATGAGAGCTGCGCTGCAGTGCAGATCCGAAAGTGTTTGGAGCTCATTAAAATTTTATGTTAAATCGAACGTCGTTCGATTTGATTTAAAATCGTAAAATCAAGGTGAGTGTTTTATAACGCTCACAACGTACTGAATATCTTTATGCTAGTTAAATTTCACATTATGCATAGTTATGATTTTTATTTGTTGTTGTTTGATAAAATTTAATTATCATATTGATTGTCATTTGAGTGCACCGTTAAAAAAATTAAATTGACAGTTAAATTAAAATTAAAATTGAATTGCAATTAAATTACCTGACATTCATAAATATGAAATTGCCGTGAATTGTATTGCCTATTGGATGATGTATTTCGATGGATGTTATTGGTTGATATTTAAATGTTTGGATGTTTATTTGTTTATATATATCCTGCTATGCATACATATGACACTGTGATTGATTTAAATGATATATTCATCCCTGACATTTAATTGTAATAACTAATCACTTGGCCATAGGTTAGAAAATTATATACGGACACCGAGTTGGATAAATTAAATGATTTTAAAAGTTGTTTTGAAATTATTTAAATGAATTGATTTTAAGAATAAAATCCAATTTATGGAAATTGAATTATTTTGAATTGGAGCTCGAAATGTTAGAATTTAAACTTGGTAAACGTAATTATTAAATAAAATCGAAGTTTAGATTTAAATTGAAAATTGAAATACGGTGTAAATTTTTGAAAGTTGATTTGTTTTAAAAGATTGGACTTTTAATCGAACTCTGAATATTTCTAAGAAAATTGATATGAAATGATATTTCAAGTTTGAGTTTGGAATTGAAAATTTATTTGAAATTTAGATTTAAATTAATTTGGAATTGAATTGAAATTTAAAGAAATTTGTGAATTGACATCGAAATTTACGTGGAATAGAAATTTATTCAAGTTGAAATTGGAATAAATCGATTAAATCGAAATGGAATTTGGATTTGATTTGGATAGGAAATTTGGGAAGTTGACCGGTTTGACTTTGGAATTATTTATCAAATAAATTTTGATTTTTCCAAACTATTTTATATATAGACCATTTTATATTCAAATTATTTTCGATTAAACTATTTAAATATTTTCTATTAGACTATTTTGAATTATTTAACTATTTTAAACTATTTAAACTATTTTCTTAAATTCATACTGGTTAAAGAGACGGAAATGTTTATATTTAAACCTTTGGTTTAAATGCGAACTAGGTTAAAGTAGAGATTATAACCTAAATTGAATTCGAATCAAATTTTGAAGTGAAATTGATTTATCGGACAAAATTGATAATTTTGAATATATGATGATTTTGAAATGGAATTGATTTTAAAGCGAATATGATATTTTGTTATCAATCATGAATCAATTTGAAATATAAAAGAGCCATCAGCGTAATAATACGTAGTTATTAAAGAGACCGGGATCGGATATCGACATACTCTCTGTCGATACCGAAAACCACTTTAATAACTATTATACGCGGAGTGTTGATCCAGAATGAAGTGGATGGTTTGGTGAACGCGTTGACTGAAGAAAGAGAACGATATTGGATGACCCCTGACATGAAAAAAACAGGAGCCGCGCCGGGCCATTGAGGTTCGCCACCTCTAGCGGACACACTTCTTCGATACCATATCTATTACATTTGTGATTTTATTTGGGTGCACACCTTGATTTGGGAGTGTTGTTTCGCGGTGTTGAGGTAGTAGCTGTTATGCTCAACATTAGTCCGGATCACGCAACTACTAGTATCCTAGTTGGTATCGCCTCATGTACCTTGTCATATTGATTATCCCATTCGCGACCACTACGTTTTGGTTTGTACCTTGAGTATATGGATTGCCCTTTGGTGACTTCCGGTTTTGGGGAAACTACGGTCTTGTATATGCTTTTGGGAATATAAAATGTGTTAAGGGGGATTATGGTAACGCCTTAACGCTATTTTGATACTTTATATTACTGATAGACATTATCTACTTAGCGTACATTACTACCTAGTAGATAGTTTAACGGATCCTTGAAAGGTGGAAAATCCCGTAACATCTCTTAAGTTATTGCACGCACGTTGACACTGGATATGAGATGTCAAACCCCGTAAACATTTCTGACGCCGTCACACTCATATTTATTTACGATTGATTTAACTTTCATAAGGATATTTTAGTCCTGACTCGAGTGTTTTGTCTTTTCATTACGCTCGGGTCAGTCCTGAGTTTTCAGATTTTTGAAGATCTATTCTGGAGGACGAAGACGAAGATTTGGTATACCATTACTATTATTATCTGTGCATCATATTGTCTGCTGCATTATTTATTTTTTCTGTTGTATATGTATAACTCTGATAAATGTTGTATAAATAATTGTCTAAGTATAGTAAACAGCTTCATGAACTGTTTATTTGACTATTATATTTTATCGTTCCGCTGTGAGATTCTGTGTTGTTTCATTTCCTTTATTTCTTTTCTTTTCTTAATTACCCCAATAACCATCTGCCTTTTTCTAATGGTTTGGAACCGGCATGTGTATTTGATCGTCGGTTTAAACTGTCCATAAAGGCGGGCCGTTACAGTTGGTATCAGAGCTTTGGTTTAGCGATAAACCTTGGCTCTAGTGGGGAATAACTCATTGAAATAGAGGTAAACTATGTGAATGAGTTGAGTGTATATGAGAGAGCGTACTTGTTATTTGGTATAAAATGGTTTTATATTGTGTTAATTTGTTCCGTTGAGTATTTATGAATTCTGGTCGATACTTGGGACGCCAAGGCGTCGATAGGAATTTCTAAACACTCGAATAGGACAAACCAACACAATATCATTTTGGAATATATTTTATATAAAAGAATTATTTGAATATTTATTCATTTTGATTGAATTGATTGTTAGGAGATGATAATATTAGATTATTATCGTTATTGTTTGATCAGTCAATATTTACAACAATTGATTAAATAACAATGGATTTAGGAAAATGAAATCTTGTAAACACGATTGATAATGAATATAAATGAATTTTAACTTGGATTTGGGAATTTAAATTCCGGTGTTTGAGATTGACTTACAAGAATTTGAAAAATATAATATGAGCATTATATGATAGTATAATTGAGTCGAAATTGTTTTCGAAGGATTTTTTTTTATGATAAGTGTTATATTCCCTTCTCTTGACGCTAGAAAATGATTTCGATGATGTGTGCACGCATCATTGGCGTTTATTTTCGAGAGTCCGAGTGGGGGAGACCACTTAATAGCTTGTCTAAACCTTGTTTGACTCAAATTTTATTTTGTTTTGCATTCTCTATAGTATGATTTGATATATAAATTATATAAGTATATATTATTTCAAACCTTGATTTGAAATGAAACCGGGATTGGAATTCTTAAGTTCTTTAATAATTAATGATTTTTTTTTGATTGAAATGAATTTAGACTTGAATCATTAAGGAACTTCTGAATTGTGAAATGAGAAATGAACCTAAGAGCTAAGTGAAAATATCAATTGAAGTAGAAATCCTTAGAATTAGGAAATTATGAACTTAAAATAAAATTGAAACTGTAAAACTCGCATAGTATTAAATTTCATTCTATAGCTTAGATATAACTTACCAAAATACTTAAGAAGTTCAAAAATGTTATATGAATTGTTAATTGGATAATATACAAGTATAGGTTTGAATAATGAAATATGCATTTAATTAATGGTTTGCAAATATAAATAAAATTGTTAGTAAATAATTGGAATTTAAATTAACATTTAAAGGTGATTCACAATTATGTTAATATAAAATGAAAATACCATATGTGAATGTAAATGTGAAATTAAATTATAGTGAAATTTAAGTAATGACTTAAGAATTGATAAATTGAAAATTCAACTTTAAATGAAAAGAAGTTGTATGTTGTTTAACTACATTCTATTTGCATAACTATAACTTACCAAATACTTAAAGGGTTTAAAATGCTAATAAGGATAAGTAGAGAAATAATATACCAGTGTGAGAGTGAAAAATAAAATGTAAAGATCTATTGATAGTTGTAAATATAAAAGAAATTTAAGCTGTAAAATGAATGATACATGTATAAGTGAATGAATAAAATTTAAACTTAATGAAATTTAAATTGGTAAATGGAAACTAATTAAATTTGAATATAACTAAATGTCAATAAACTTGGAAGTGTATGAAATTAAAATTGACTTGGAAATGTATAAATGATTTAGTGTAGATTTTGGATGGATGTTAATGTTTGATATGCATTGGTTGTTAGATGGATGATAATTGATTAAGTAGAATTCATTAGTGTTAATGGAATTGAATAAAAGGAATAAAATTTTAAATAATTAAATTCAAAATTGGGTGCAAATTGACTTGAATTAAAAATGTGAATGAAACAAACTTGAATAAATCGAAAAAAAATTGAATGTAAACCTATTACATGGATGAATAAGAAAATAGATGACTTTGTGTTTATTATTGTTCTTTAGAAAATTTGAAGTTTTGATGTTTTGTACTTTGAAATAATAAAAGCAAATTTTGGAAGAAAAAAAATTCCAACATTGTCCAATATATGCTGAAACGAAAACAACCATAACTTTTAAATGGCTGAACGGAATTCGACGATTTTAGACTTTTCGGAAAGCTTAGAAACTATAGCACAACTTTTGTTTAGATAACTTGAGAAAATTCCTTCGTCTTCTTGGTTAAAAACTTGAATGTTACTCGCTGTCCTGTGTAAAAATAAGTAAAATTAGTAGTATACACCCTTAGTATTCTCGCCATATCTTTTGACTGGTTTATCGGATTTTGATGATCTTGCACTTTCTGGAAAGCTAAAAACTTAAGCTAAAACTTTTGTTTTAAGTGTTTTGTGTTTAGATATCGTTTAGAAGGTCGAAAATGTGGGTGAACGTCGCTGACCTGCGCAATTCATTGCCCAGGCTGAGGCGTATCCTCTAAGTAAAACGGCCGTAACTTTTGAATGTATGGTCCTAATTCGATGATTTTGGACATTCCGGAAAGCTTGAAATGAATAAAACAACTTTTGTTTGGATTCTGTTGCCAAATTTTATAGTTTAGGTGACCTAAAACTGAGATTTGTTTGCTGTCCTGAAATTGGAATCTCAGTTTTGAAGCTAAATAGGTTATATATATGTTGTGTAGGCTAAATATATCGATCTATCTTTATATGCATGGCTCTAACTTAGTTATTAAGCATTTTAGTAGGTAGCAAAGGGGTTGCGCTTCGTTGTAGAGCTTGCTTCTGTGCTAAATACAAAATATAAGTAAACTGCTAATAAATGCTAAATAAAAGGTACGCTTATGGTTTTATATGGTATTGGTGATATATATATGTTGTTTCCCCAGATATGGGATGCCTCATCATTGAGATGAGATGTATATTTGATATATATTGGTTATATTTGTGTTATATATTGAATTGTAAAAAATTTCGATCGAGCCGCGCAAAGGAGACCCTGCCGAAATTTTCCGTGAATCCAGGTGTTAGAAAATTTTTCAAGCTTTTAAATTTTATAACTTGTTTTGATAACTAACTTGTAAATTTAGAAAGCTGTTCGGAGTAACATTATGGAAGCGTAGTTATGACTTTATAAATGGAATTTCATTGTTTTATAAGTTGGTAACTTTGAATAAAATATATCTAATGTTGAATTCTATACTTAGTTCCTTTTCCCTTCTTTTCCTTTTCAGGGACGAAAAGTTTTGAGTGGGGGAGAGTGTAACGCCCGCATTTTTAGCTATTTTAATTAGAAAATTTAAGGTGATTATTGAAGGAAAATGATTATTAATGTAATTTGTTGAATAATTTAATATTTGAAATTATTTGAATAATTGGATAACGGGTTTAATATGATTAAAAATGATTTGTAAAATTCTATTTTATCATATTAAAGTTAGAATGATGTTGTAGAACTTTTAAAATCAAATTAAAAGTAAATTTGTGAAAATTGAATATTTTAATATTTAATTGACGAGTTAAAATAGCCATTTTTCAAACAGTCTCGGATTTCGACGAAACTTGTTTCATCGGATCCGTAATAGTAAATTATGGTAGGATTTCAATTTTCGTAGCAATTGGACTTGTCGTTTGTCCGTGCGAGCTTGAAACGCGTAGAAATTTAATTTCGAATTTAATTAAAATAATCGACTTCGAAAAGCTATCTTTCAGATATGATCGAATTAGGCCTTGAAACTAGTTCCATTGCGTCCGGAATGGGGGTAAAACCTTATAAACGCCTGGCGGCACGTCTCGATTGGAGTTCGGATGATTTTGGACCTACCTACATAAATACGCACGCAAACCGAGACAGTTTTATTATTATTTTAACCCAGAAACCCTAATTCTAAATCATGGCCGCCACCTATTCCATGGCCAGAAATTGCCGATCTTCTTTCCTTAATATATCTCAATCCGTTCGACGAAATCGAAAAATTCCAAAAGCAAAAGTGTAAATCTCGACGAGCTCTTCAAATCCATATGGTTGATGTATGCTAATTTTTCATGGATTCGTCCAGATCTGACTTGGAAGTGTGTACGTATTTCCTTGGATTGCGTGCAAACGACGGCGAATGACGGGATGAAACTTGGCGCGTAGGTGGCTCTGGTGAAGGGCTTCGTGGTGGCGCTAGCTGATCATTCTGGAAGTCGACGAGGTGGTCATGAAAATTGCTTGACGATCGGCGGCTAATGGGTTTGCATACGTGAATTTCACGTTGGGGAAGAAGCGCCGGAATCACGGAGATGAGAGCTGCGCTGCAGTGCAGATCCGAAAGTGTTTGGAGCTTATTAAAATTTTATGTTAAATCGAACGTCGTTCGATTTGATTTAAAATCGTAAAATCAAGTTGAGTGTTTTATAATGCTCACAACGTACTGAATATCTTTATGCTAGTTAAATTTGACATTATGCATAGTTATGATTTTTATTTGTTGTTGTTTGATAAAATTTAATTATCATATTGATTGTCATTTGAATTCACCGTTAAAAAAATTAAATTGACAGTTAAATTTAAATTAAAATTGAATTGCGATTAAATTACCTGACATTGATAAATATGAAATTGCCGTGAATTGTATTGCCTATTGGATGATGTATTTCGATGGATGTTATTGGTTGATATTTAAATGTTTGGATGTTTATTTGTTTATATATATCCTGCTATGCATACATATGATACTGTGATTGATTTAAATGATATATTCATCCCTGACATTTAATTGTAATAACTAATCACTTGGCCATAGGTTAGAAAATTATATACGGACACCGAGTTGGATAAATTAAATGATTTTAAAAGTTGTTTTGAAATTATTTAAATGAATTAATTTTAAGAATAAAATCCAATTTATGGAAATTGAATTATTTTGAATTGGAGCTCGAAATGTTAGAATTTAAACTTGGTAAACGAAATTATTAAATAAAATCGAAGTTTAGATTTAAATTGAAAATTGAAATACGGTGTAAATTTTTGAAAGTTGATTTGTTTTAAAAGATTGGACTTTTAATCGAACTCTGAATATTTCTAAGAAAATTGATATGAAATGATATTTCAAGTTTGAGTTTGGAATTGAAAATTTATCTGAAATTTAGATTTAAGTTAATTTGGAATTGAATTGAAATTTAAAGAAATTTGTGAATTGAAATCGAAATTTACGTGGAATAGAAATTTATTCAAGTTGAAATTGGAATAAATCGATTAAATCGAAATGGAATTTGGATTTGATTTGGATAGGAAATTTGGGAAGTTGACCGGTTTGACTTTGGAATTATTTATCAAATAAATTTTGATTTTTCCAAACTATTTTATATATAAACCATTTTATATTTAAATTATTTTCGATTAAACTATTTAAATATTTTCTGTTAAACTATTTAGAATTATTTAACTATTTTAAACTATTTAAACTATTTTCTTAAATTCATACTGGTTAAAGAGACGGAAATGTTTATATTTAAACCTTTAGTTTAAATACGAACAAGGTTAAAGTAGAGATTATAACCTAAATTGAATTCGAATCAAATTTTGAAGTGAAATTGATTTATCGGACAAAATTGATAATTTTGAATATATGATGATTTTGAAATGGATTTGATTTTAAAGCGAATATGATATTTTGTTATCAATCATGAATCAATTTGAAATATAAAAGAGCCATCAGTGTAATAATACGTAGTTATTAAAGAGACCGGGATCGGATATGGACGTACTCTCTGTCGATACCGAAAACCACTTTAATAACTATTATACACGGAGTGTTGATCTAGAATGAAGTGGATGGTTTGGTGAACGCGTTGACTGAAGAAAGAGAACGATATTGGATGACCCCTGACATGACTAAAACAGGAGCCGCGCCGGGCCATTGAGGTTCGCCGCCTCTAGCGGACACACTTCTTCGATACCATGTCTATTACATTTGTGATTTGATTTGGGTGCACCCCTTGATTTGGGAGTGTTGTTTCGTGGTGTTGAGGTAGTAGCTGCTATGCTCAACATCAGTCCGGATCACGCAACTACTAGTATCCTAGTTGGTATCGCCTCATGTACCTTGTCATACAGATTATCCTATTCACGACCACTACGTTTTGGTTTGTACCTTGAGTATATGGATTGCCCTCTGGTGACTTCCGGTTTTGGGGAAACTACGGTCTTGTATATGCTTTTGGGAATATAAAATGTGTTAAGGGGGATTATGGTAACGCCTTAACGCTATTTTGATACTTTATATTACTGATAGACATTATCTACTTAGCGTACATTACTACCTAATAGATAGTTTAACGGATCCTTGAGAGGTGGAAAATCCTGTAACATCTCTTAAGTTATTGCACGCACGTTGACACTGGATATGAGATGTCAAACCCCGTAAACATCTCTGACGCCGTCACACTCATATTTATTTACGATTGATTTAACTTTCATATGGATATTTTAGACCTGACTCGGGTGTTTTGTCTTTTCATTACGCTCGGGTCAGTCCTGAGTTTTCAGATTTTTGAAGATCTATTCTGGAGGACGAAGACGAAGATTTGGTATACCATTACTATTATTATCTGTGCATCATGTTGTCTGCTGCATTATTTATTTGTTCTGTTGTATATGTATAACTCTGATAAATGTTGTATAAATAATTGTCTAAGTATAGTAAACAGCTTCATGAACTGTTTATTTGACTATTATATTTTATCGTTCCGCTGCGAGATTCTGTGTTGTTTCATTTCCTTTATTTCTTTTCTTTTCTTAATTACCCCAATAACCATCTGCCTTTTTCTAATGGTTTGGAACCGGCATGTGTATTTGATCGTCGGTTTAAACTGTCCATAAAGGCGGGTCGTTATAGGTCTTAATTAAAGGATTTAATTAAGTAAAGATTAATTAAAATGTTAAAATGTTTAAAAATGTTAATGTAATTAAGGTATTTATAGGATAATGTTTTTATCTTAAGATGATGAATGTTTAATGTCTTGAGACTAACTAAGTTAATTGTGGAAATGAAGTAAGACTTAACTAGCTTGATTAATTAATTATAAAAAATTAATTAAGTGATAATTTAAGTGGTCATTAGTTAATTAATGATTAATTAATTATAGGAAGAATTATGGATTAATTAATTTGTATTAAGAAATATTGATTAATAATTAAGGTTATTAATCAATAGATAATGGATAATTAATCGGTTAATTAAAGGTTAATTAACTGATAAAAAAAGTAATTAAGGATTGATTACTTTGAAATGTAGGAGATTAATTAATAACTAAGGTTTATTAATTGATAGTTAAACGTTAATTAATCTGTGGTAGAGATTAATTAATTGATTGATAAGATAATCAAGGAGTGATTAATTAATTAAAAGTTGAAATTAATTAATGATTTTTTGAGCAGGATTAGGTGATAAATTCTTAGCTAATTAATTTAATTTAAGGTAATTAAATTAATTATAACATGGATCTATAATTCCTGTTTATGGATGTTTGTTTGTGTAGAATGTTTGAATTGAATGATACCTATGGGATGATATCTATTGGATTGTATCTATTGGATGATATGCTGTAATATTCTGTTGTTATGATTTTGGATGTATCAATAATAAATGTATGATATTTATCTATGTTAAATGTTGTGCGAATTCAATAAATGTATTGAATTGAATTGAACTGCTTAAACTTTTAAAACAACTTGGCCTTTAAGATATAGTTCGATTTCGAAAAGACCGGGATTGGGTATTAGAAATACCCGAAACCACTTCGATTCTTATAAGTTGATATGTGGAATCAATAGGCTGAATGGAAGGATTTAAGTGAATTGGACCATTTAATCTAAGTTTCGGTACTTAGAAATTGGTGTGTGATGTATATAACAATTTGTGAATTTGTATTTGATACAAGTTTCCCGGGTTATATATATAAGTTGTATGCTTTTGTAATTCTTGTTAGATGGGTTTACTCACGCTGGTTTCCAGCTTGACCCGGTTGTTACTTCGATGTAATGCTCGGGTCGGACCGAGTATTACAGATTTTTAAGTAAGAACGTTCTGGAGCTCAATAGGCGAGCTGGATGGCAGGAACGTATAAAGAGTATTCCGCCGTATTATATTGTTATTTATTTAGGACATGTTATTTTAAACTGTCCAATGTTGTGTAATGGTTGTAACTCTGATGTATAAAAATATAATTGACTATACAGCTTTCTTTGTGTAAATAATATTATTTGATATTATATTTTATCCGCTGCGAATGTGAGGTTCTGAGTTTGGTTTTCAGTTTCATTTTCTTCTGTCTCTTTTATTCTGTAAAAATCCGCATATTTAACAATTTTATATTTAAATATAGCGTAGTTAGTCGGATTTTTGGATTCGAAATGTTACTTTTTGCAAACGGCCAAATTGGGGCTCGATACCACCTCTATTGGTTCCAAAATGACGTTTGCGATCTTTTTGAGTATAAGCTTTGATATGTTCGGAGTAAGTTGAAATTCAAAACTTTTTCTAGTTGGGTTTGGGTTTGGGTTCAGCCCACTAACTAACTAATTAACCCTAACTCATTCCCTCTCCTCTCCACTCACTTATTTCATTTTATAAAACTTAAGCTAAAAACTAAAAATGGGGGGAAGAGAATGGGAATTAGAAATTCCAAGCCCTAGTTTTCTTGCAACTTGAATTCTTACTCCAAAATCATAGTGAAGCTATTGGTAAGTCCTCTCTTCATCTTCTCCAACTCTTCTCCTCTTCAATTTCAGAAATTTTCCTAAACCTAATTTGTGAAATATGTGTTTTATTCTTAGATTGAAGCTTGTAGAGTGAAGTGAAGAGTAGTTAGTCTCCTTCTTGTGTTTGAGCTTCTTCTTCTTTGTTTTGAGATAAAAGGTGAGTTTTGAACTCACATCTACTTCTCTTGATTATTGATGTAAGGTGAGATTTTTATCTCACATCTATG
Source organism: Allium cepa (assembly GCA_030765085.1). Taxonomy (NCBI): domain Eukaryota; kingdom Viridiplantae; phylum Streptophyta; class Magnoliopsida; order Asparagales; family Amaryllidaceae; genus Allium; species Allium cepa. The sequence continues at coordinate 60,506,048 of CM060930.1, forward strand.
CTTATATATATCTTTGATTGTTGGGTATGAATTCCTAACACTTGTTCATGTGACTTGCTTTTGGTTTGGATTGAATTGGTGAATATCCAAATAGTTAGTGTTTTGGGTTCAATTCTTTAAAGATCCTAACTTTGATGTTAGAACATGTTTTTGGTGGCGAATCGGAGAGCTAATGGAGCTGGGGTATCAATTGGCTAAGGCTCCTTAGACCCATTGCTCGACCGGTTGCGTTTTGGGAGGGTTTGCTCTTCGATGAAATAGGGCAGGAATTGCAGAAAATTGCAGTTCGGCCGACCGAAGCCCATGGGCCGATCGACCGACCTGCTACCCCGAGCACTTCTCTGCCTCTGGATCAGGTCTGCTGACCGACTCAGGAAGTCCGGTCGACCGACCTCCTCCTATTTTTCTGTTTTGCCTATTTTTGCTCATTTTGATTGGTTTTTCCAAATTTTATCGATTCAAGTTGGTTCTTAGTGGTTGTTATTGCATCTTTGGCTGATAACTTATTTTTAACTTCATCCACGGGTTTTTATAAAATAATCTTCTAAATCATATTAAAAGCTTGCTTCTCTAATTTATAACTTTTATTTAAAACACACACACAATTTCGCACTTCGAGCGGAGTGGAAAGGAGTTTAAATGGTTAGGTAAAACACAGACCATGAATCCATGCGTTTGTCTTTCCGATTAATCCCCGACCTATTCGATTAATTGTTTTGACCTTCATGTCTGGTTTACCAATGAGATGAGGTAAACTTTGTACTGCTTTGAGTGTGAAATTAACTAACGGATAGTAAACCGTTTAGTGCGAACGAGTGGTTATGGGACTCACGTTACCACTTTTCGGATTCCTCCTTGAGAGTTATGACACATTCCTCCAGTTAGTGTTGTAAAGTACTGGGCCTCCGGACCTTCACCACTATGGTTTGTTGCCTTTGGGATAATGTCTTTGGACTCTCCTTCAGGATTGTTGCCTTCGGGTATGTTGCCTTCGGGTTTGTACCTTCAGGTTTGTGCCTTCGGGTTTTTTGCCCTAATAATGTCGCTTTCGGAGTTAGGTCTTTATGAGCCGCTCGAAGTATATTTTGGTTTGGAGTCTTCGGGCTCATGGATCCTTGTTTATACAGTACTGAGCATGTGCAAATTATCTGATGTTTCATTGATATGTATATTCCCTAGGTATCGCCATTCGGTGTTGGTCTTTTTAAGCCGCATGATGTATAGCGATTTGCCTTATGGAACTTGTGTTACCTTCATTGGTATTTGTTATTTGCCTTTATGGCTTGTTTTTGGATATTCCTATCCTTTGTTTTTCTGAGTTGCCTATGATATGAGGCTTGTTATGATATGATTCATCTTTTGTTAGATGATTGTGTTATCTCTTTTAGGGATATGTGTTATACATTGTGACCTTGTAGGTTATTGTTGTGCAGTTTATCTAACTGATTTGTTTAGCTAGACTGACCCGTGTATTTTATACACAGGTCTGACCGAGATGTTTCGGGTTAGGTGCATTTGGACTTAGCCTGTTTTGCTTCCGCGTGGACTATTCAGCTTGTTCCTTTTTTGTTAAAGCTTTTTGTGTAGTCCTTTTTATTGTAACTCTGATATATGTATTCTTTTGAATTCGTCTGTTTATTGTGGTTTGCTATACCACTTGATGAGTATCAGTTTGTAAACTCTGTTATGTATCAATATATGTGTATATGATGATCTACTGTTATGTGATGTATATTACATTTGAGTTGTTATATTCTGTTCTGATAGATCCTCCAACCACCTATGGTTTTGTTTTAAGTATTCATTGGGTACGTCGACCTGCTTGGTATGTCTATTGTCGATGTATTCAATAGATAGTTAAAGCAAGGCTATAGATGGTCGCTCCCAACCAGCCTTATTCTCCGTCTTAGTTGACGGCATTACCCTGTAGTGTCCTTGGCTAGCGTGGGTATAGAGGTGGGGCGTCATAGCGTGGTATCAATGCTGAGTTCAGAACAAAATATGATAAACACAGAATAGATGCACATATTCTGGTACATCAAAGTGTATAAGTGATACAAATCTTTAAACAATCGTGCCTCTATATTTCTTTTGTGCCATGGTGTAGATAGAATTTGGAATACGTCTAGGAATGCATTTTGTTCTGTAGTATTCCATCTTGAATTATCTACCTTGTGAATAATCTTGTTCTTACCTTAGTTTCAGCGTATGGCTGGAAAGAGGCATAGGACGATGTTCGGATGCTAGGCAATCCAATGGCTCACATCCGGATGGCATTTATATGTCTGCCGACCAGTTTTTGGAGTTGTTTCGGAGCACTCAGCCTCCAGTTCCTCCTCGAGTTTCTCCACCTCGTAAATCTTCCTTTGCACGTCTGTGCAGTGATTTTTCTCATCTTGGAGGAAAGCCGTTTAAGGGATCTGAGTCTGTTCTTGAAGTCCAAGCTTGGTTTCGCACGTGCGAGCGTATCTTCTCTCGCATGGATCTTTCTGACCATGATAGAGTTCTTGTAACTTCTAGCTTATTACAAGAGCGTGCTCTTGATTGGTATGAGCTTCTTATAGCCGAAATTGATGAGTCTACTCTTTCTTGGACTCAGTTTCGGGAGCGATTTGAACTCAAGTTCGTTCCTGAATCTGAAAAAGTTTTATTGGCCCGTCGCTTCCTTGAGTTGAAGAAAGGGAAATCTTCTGTTTCTGAGTATGTTGCATCATTCGAGGCTTTATCTAACTTAAGCTTTCTTTTGAGGAGTTGGTTGATTCTGCGCTTCATCTCGAGACCGTCGAGAAGGAGTGTGATAGTGATGTTGATGTTGAGGTTTCCAAGAACTCCAACAAGAGGCAGTTTCCATTTTTGAAGTTCAGGTCTTTTCCTTCTAAGAAGAAGAAGACCGGTAGTTCTAGCTCTCAGCCTCAGTCTTCTGGAACACCTTTCGTTCGGAAGTGTTTCAATTGTGGTTCTCCGGATCATGTTATTCGAGCTTGTTCCAAGCCTCTCTTCTGTCGCTACTACATGAAGGAAGGTCATCATGTTTCCACTTGCCCTACTGTTCCGGCTGGTGCCAAGTCTAGCAAGCTTTATGCTGCTAAGGCTTCTGAAGGTCCTTCTCAGCCCAAAGGTATATCTCCATCTATTTTGGAAGGTTCTATTCTATTTCATGATCATAGTATACGAGTTCTTTTCGTTACAGGTGCTTCACATTCTTTCGTATCGAAGAAGGTCGTTGATGATTTATCTTTGGATGTTTCTTGTTTAGTTACTTCTTTAAGGATTGCGAATCCTCTTGAGGGATCCGTGATCCTTAGCATGCTTTGTGATGATGTTGAGATTGTTTTATGTGGCTTTTCTTTTCGTGCGAATCTGCGCGTTATATCTTGTCTGGGGTTTGATATGATTTTGGGCATGGACTGGCTAGTGAGATATGATGCCAGGATTATTTGTTCAGAGAGAATTTTGTATCTTTGACATCTGGATTCGTCTACTCAGTTATCTCTTGTTCTTCGGGATGTGGATAATTCCGAAATGGCTTTATATTCTGTTGACTCGTGAGATGATGATGATATATCTCGTATTCTTATTGCTTGTGACTTTTCTGATGTTTTTAAGCCCGTTTAGGGTTTGCCGCCTAAGTGGGCAATTGAGTTCCGCATTGATCTCATTCCAGGCGCGCAGCCAGTTAGTCGTCCTCCCACGAGCATGTCTACAAAGGAAAATGAGGAACTCAAGAAGCAACTTTTAGAGCTTGAGTCCAACCAGTGGATCCAGTCCAGTTTTTCTCCGTGGGGATCTGCGGTTGTCTTCTTGAAGAAGTCCGATGGAACTCTTAGGCTTCGCATTGACTATCGCAAGCTTAACGAGTTAACCATCAGGAATAGTTATCCATTTCCTAGGATCGATGATATGTTCGATCTATTGAGTGATGCTAAGGTCTTTTCTCAGCTTGACCTTGCCACAGGTTTTCATCAGTTACGAGTCGCGGAGGATAGCATACCTCTTACCGCTTTCCGCACTCGTTATGGTTCTTTTGAGTGGCTCGTTATGCCGTTCAGTTTGACGAACACTCCTGCTTTCTTTATTGATCTCATGAATCGAGTATTCCGGGAATATCTTGATAAGTTCGTCCTTGTCTTCATTGATGATATCCTTATTTATTCTAAGTCTGAAGCTGAGCATGTTAATCACTTGAGAATTGTCTTGAGTACACTCCATCATCATCAGCTTAGAGCCAAATTCTCCAACTGCCATTTTTGGGAGAATAGGGTTAGGTTCTCAGGCCATGTTGTATCTTCCGATGGCATTTCTGTCGATCCCTCAAAGATCGAAGCCATCCAGAATTGGAATAGGCCTGAGAATGTTCATGATATTCGTAGTTTCCATGGATTGGCGGGTTATTACCGTCGGTTTATTAAGGATTTTTCCTGTGTTGTGCTTCCTCGCACCAGCCTTGCTCGGAAAGGCATTCGTTTTATTTGGTCCGACAAGTGTGAAGCTTCCTTTCAGACATTAAAGGAACTTCTCACTAATGCTCCTATTCCTGTGGTTCCTGAGGGGAATCATGATCTTGTTATCTACACTGATGCTTGCGGTAATGGTCTCGGTGCTGTTCTTATGCAGAAGGATCGGGTAGTTGCTTATGCTTCTAGGCAACTGCGTCCGAATGAAGTTCGCTATGCCACTCATGATCTTGAGTTAGCCGCCATTGTCTTTGCCTTGAAGATTTGGCGACACTATTTATTGGGAGAGCGCTTCATTCTCTATACCGATCATAAATCTTTGAAGTATTTGTTCACTCATAAGGAACTTAATATGAGACAACAGCGTTGGCTCGAGTTTCTTGCTTCCTATGACTTTGATATCCAGTATACCCTTGGAAAGGGTAATCGTGCTGCTAATGCGCTTAGTCGCAAACATGCGGCTGTAGTTTCTTTGATGTTTGCCGAATGGGATATTCTTGAGACTCTATCTTTTTGTGAAATTCGTAATCGAGGTTCATCTTCTGAATCTCTTATTCTATTATTTAGTTTGGGAGCTCGACCCATTTTGTTGGATCGTATTGCCGATGTCCAACGGCGTGAACCTGATTTGTTGCATCTTATTCAGCTTTGTGAGCCTGGATCCTGTGATGAGGCATTGTGGGATTTCAGCATTGATTCTCATGGGTGTCTTCGCAAGAAGAACCGTCTTTTTGTGCCTTCTGATTTTGCACTTAGGCATGACATTCTTGATAACTGTCACCGTTCTAAGTATACCATTCATCCTGGTAGTAGTAAGATGTATGCGGATATGCGTCTTCTTTATTATTGGGAAGGCATGAAGCGCGGTGTGGCGATTTATGTGAGTAATCGCATAACTTGTTAGCGTATTAAGGCCGAACATCAGCGTCCTTCGGGTTTTCTTCAGCCTCTAGAGATTCCATTACGGAAATGGGATCAGATTTCTATGGATTTCATTGACGGCCTACCTCGTTCGAGATCGAGCCATTCGAGTATTTGGGTTATTGTTGATCGCCTCTCTAAGTCTGCTCATTTTATCCCTATTAAGTCTAATAGGACTGCTTCGCATTTGGCTAAGTTATATGTCAAGGAAATCGTGAGACTTCACGGTGTTCTTAGTTCTATTGTGAGTGATCGTGATCCTTTTTTCACGAGTCATTTTTGGAAGAGTCTTCAGCAAGCTTTGGGAACAAAGCTTAATTTCAGCACAGCCTATCATCCGTAGTCTAACGGACACACTGAACGGGTGAACCGTATCTTGGAAGATATTCTCCGTATTTGTATTTTTGATTTCGGTGGAAGTTGGGAGTATCATCTACCTCTTGTAGAGTTCTCCTACAACAATAGTTTTCAATCTAGTATCGGTATGGCTCCTTTCGAAGCTTTATACGGAAGACCATGTCGATCACCCTCTTGTTGGTTGGAATCTGGAGAGAAGCTTATTATTGGTCCAGATTTTGTTCGTGATTCTTCTGAGAAGATTGATCTTATTCGGTTGAGAATGAAAGAGGCACAGAGCCGCCAGAAATCCTGCACGGACAACCGTAGGAAGCCTCTCGAATTTTCAGTTGGTGTTCTTGTCTTTATTCGTGTTTCCCCTTTGAAAGGGGCGATCCGCTTCAGTACGACTGGTAAATTGGCTCCTCGCTTTATAGGACCATTTTCTATTACTGAACGTGTGACGACCCGGAATTTTGAGCAATATCAATTTAATAATCTTTGATAATAATTAAATTGATTTGATCACTTATATTATAAATTGACAAGTTAAATTTATTTTAAAGATTAATGATAATAATTTGTTAATATCTACAAATATTTTTCTTTACAATATAAATAGGCAAGATCAATTCTTTTGAAGCTTATAATAATTTGATTTGGAAATATTTATTTTGGTAAATAAGAAGTTTTTAATGTAATACAACTTTATATCCAAATTGTAATATATATGAATGTACATATTGTGATTTGATATTTGTTTTAAAATTTAATACAGTATTTTTCAAATTTAATGATAAATTGCTTTTCTATTTGAAATGTGTATATATATTTGTATATATATGTTTGAAATAGGAATTTTATTAACCTGAATTTAATAAGTGTTTTCAAACTTTAATATATATAGTTTTGAAATTTGAAATGTTAATTTGATTTAATATTTTTGAAATGATATTTGAATTTTAAATTTTTATAACAAAGTTAATTGCTTATTATTATAAGCTAATAGTTTAACTTGAGCTAGATAAGATTTAAATTTAAAATTTCATTTGCTTAATATCTTTTCATTTTAAATTTAACACAAGATAAATTTGTTTTAAAATTTTAAGAGTTAAATTAAATAGATGTTTTAAACATATAAACATATAATTGAATCAAAACATAAGTTACTTGAATTCACATGAATATTTATTAAAGATTTAAAAGCTTATTTATATAAGATAAAAACATTTTACAATCATATAAATACTACATAATAAAATCAATAATTAAGCATTAAAATACAATACATACATATACACGTTTCATGTAAGGTTTAAAATAAATTATAAAAGGGAAAATAACACTTGTAAACTTTTAAATATGTGTTAAGACAAATGTAAATTAATTGGTATAGGTGTAAGTAAATTAGAATTTCATTGTGACAAATGTCATTCTCTTTAGTAATTAAGTTTTAAATTAAATTGTAAATAATAAAAAGAAAGATTTTATTCTTCAGCAAATCTTTCTCTTCATTTTACAAAGATGAATACAAATCTAAAAAAAATGTAAATCAAAAACCAAAGATCTGAAAAGAAAATCTGTAGAAAATCTGTAACAAGAAGGAGATGAAAGGCAAATGCAAATCAGAAGTAAATCTGGAAAAAACTCAATCAAATGCAAGTTCATCTTCAAGTACCATCAGTAATCAATGCAAGAGTAGATTCAAATTAAAATTCAAGAACATGCAAATAAAATTGAGAGCCTAGAAAACAAATATAAGTTCTCTGTCCTCTGCATTAAACAGGTGAGTGAATGGAATTTTTTTTTAAAAACAGTTTTAAATTCTGGTTTTCACCTGTTCTTATGAATGGATAACATGATGCAAATCTGCAATATTTGAGTTATATGGATGCATGGTTATTTTTTCATTCGAATGCCTGTGTGGTTAACATATATACTCTATATGGTAATTACAGTTTCAACTTTTCATAATAAATTCAGTAATTAATGGTTGTGTCTGAATTAGACTTTGAATTGTGAATAGAAGTTGTCTGAAATCTTGTAGGCTATCAACTAAATACAATTATAAGTCTTTAAAGTAAATAAAGGGTTCTGAAATTTCAAATTTACGGTAAATATAATTTGGTCAAAAAAATTATTAAATCAATTTTAGTTTTTGATCTCATAATTGAATTCTTAGGGCCAAATCATGATTTTTGAGATCTGTATCTTGATTTTTAGATTAGAAATCGAAGTGAATTTTTGGGTTGACTGTTTTGAGTAATTTGGCTGATTCATGGCGAACTATGGCGAGATGGGCAGCGTCGTTGGGCATGGAGTTTGAGGGGTTGTGGTAGTTCATCAGAAAAATGCTTTTGGATTTTATCATTGATCGTGATGTCCAGAATTGATTGTAATAGGGTTTAGCTTCCTGATAATGGCATTGTCGTTCTGATGGGCTTTGTGGTTTCGAGAGGTTATTGGGGGCAATCGCATATGGTTATGGGGTTGCGGGGAAGTGGGTTGGAGCTAAGGTAGTGGCGGCGTGGTCTCCAGTGAGGGAAATGGCCGGCGGTGGTCGAGTTTGTGGATGTGGGTTTCGAAATAGTTTTTGGTTGAAGGGAAAGTTTTCGATTCTCGATCGTATGGATATTTCTAGGTGGTGCAATTGGATGTGGAGGTCGTATGTGACTTGGGGATGGCCGGATAAGAGCTCTCCGTCGACCATCGGCGACGTGCACGTTTACGTGCACGATCGTGTATTTTTATTTTGGGTTCTGGGAAGAAGAAGGGAGGGAACTCGAAGCCTTCATCGTGTTTTTGTTGGTTGGGCTCGAAGAAAAGAGAAGGGTGGAAAGCACGGGGAAGTCTCGGGGTGTTTGCTTATTTTACTCGGGTTTGTCGCGTGTAATTCTGTGGTTTACTCGAGTATGTTAGGCAGGGTTATGTTTTAGGTACAAACAGTTATAAAGGTTTTATGAAATTTTACAACTAGGTTTATAAAGTTCAAAAAAAAGATAATATGATTTTGAAAATAATTCTAGATTAAAAACAAGAGTTAAACAAGTTTGTTTATAAAAATAAATTGTTTTAAAGTTGGTTGGACAAATTTTCTAGATAATTAATATGAAAGTTTAAAAATAATAAAATAAGTGGATTTTGAAATAAGTTTGTATTAAACTTTATTAAATAACTTTGGCAAAGTTTTAAAAGATTCAAAAGTTTAATTTAAAATGTGTTTATTTATAAATTGATTTCTAAAAGGTTATATTTTATTTTAAAAAAAGTAAAATGATTAAGAATTTTATAATCAATTATAATGAAGATTTTTATTATGTAAATTAGAATTTTAGTTATCTAAAGATAAATAATTGTGAGAATAATTGTGATAGTTCAATTATTATTTAACATTAAGTGTTATTGCTTAATATAAATGATTTAATTAAGATAATGGTTTTCTTAATCAAGAATATTTATAATATAAGAAGTTAAAGAATCATTTAATTAAATTTAAATGATTAAGTTAAATAGTTAATTAAGTAATTAATTTATGATTAATTAAGATAACCACTTTGGATTAATCTAATATAATTACTTAGGGAAGTAATTAAGTAATTAAGTGGTTAATTACTTGAGGTAATTACGTAAAAGATAATTACTTTATGAAAAGTAATTAAGTACTGTGATTAAGAGTTAATCACTCGAGTTATTAATTAAAGAATTAATTAATAAAATTTATTTAAAAGTTAGGATTGTTTAATTAGTGGTTAATTAATGAATGGATTAAGACTAATTAATTTAGTAATTAATTACTTGTTAAAAAATTAAGTAAAAAGAAATTTTAATTAATGAAGTAATCATTAATTAAATGGAAATAATTGTTAATTAATAATTTAAGAATAATTAATTCATAACTAAGTTTTAATTACTAAATGTAATTAAAAGTAATTAATCAGAAGTGATTAATTAAAAGTAATTAATTAATGTGATTAATTAGAAGTAATTAATCAAGGATATTTAAATAAAAATTAATTAATCAAATACGATTAATTAGAAGAAATTAATCAGGTATGATTAAGAGATAATTAAGGAAAAATTATAGGAATAATTAAAGAATAGTTAATCAAGTATGATTAATTTTAAAGGGTAATTAAGAGGTAGTTACTTACTATAATTTGGAAGTAATTAATCAGGATGATTAATTAATATGGTAATTAAGCAATAATTACTTAAAGTAATTAAGTGATAATTAATCAGGGAAGATTAACTGAAATGGATAATTAAGTGATTTAATTAATTTATAATTAATTAATGAGTAAGAGGTTGGATTGAAGATAATCCAAGTGATTAATTAAGTATTAATTTAATTTAAGGATTAATTAAATTAATTAAGTTTGGATAAAACTTGTTTATGAATGATTAATTATTGGATGATATATATCATTGGATGAATTTATGATATTGGTTGATATTTTATGTCTTTGGTTGATATGTGATGACGTGAATATGTTATATCTGAGATGTGATATATATGATGCTTTGTGATATGTATAGATGCATGTGATAATAGATGCTTATCTATCTGTGTAATATGATACATCCATTTATGTTAGGTGATATTTTCCGAAATATGTATTGTTTAAATCCCTTAAGTATAACTTGGACATTGAAATGGCGTTTGGTTTCGATGAGACCGGGATCAGGTTTTCATATTTGGATATCCGAAAACCACATCGATTCAAATTAAACGTTAGGTCGTTAATCCAAAAGGAGCGAGTGAAGACTCGAGGTGTAAGGGCTATACGTCAGTATAACTCTGTGGGTGATACCGTAATGAGTTTGACGGAATAGTGCTCATAGGTTGGTGATTCAGAGTGCGAGGGCTATGGTCGTTGACTCTGAGGGTGATTCCAAAATGAGCGCAATGAGATAGTGCCTTCGGTTTCGTTTGAACCCGGAACGAACTTGTATGGATTGAATGCTTTCAGAACATCGTCAGGTGGACGATGAGCATTCTTAGATAAATGTGTCCTACAAAGGTAATCGCAGCCTCAAGCCTCATCAACCGGGAATGGCTAAAACAGGGGAGGTGCAGCAAGGCTTCATGGGTCGCTCCCACTGGAGAGCGAGATACATCCCTGTCCAGATGTCCCTTTTTATTTCGGCTTTGTGGGCGGTTGGAACTGCAGCCAACTGCGGGGTGGTCTTGTTCGGGACTGTTCAATAAGGAATGGTTCTGGCCTTGTGTTGCATGGGAGTGGGAGTACTCCTCGGTACTGTGATCTAGGCCACGTACTGTGACGGGCGGTACCCCAGTAGGCCTGCCATTGATGGAAACCCATTTTCCCTACGAGACCCTACGGGTTTGTTTGTACTACCCACTTGTGTGGCTAGTAGCTGGAATTTAATCATGTAACAATTTCGGTTATTTCATATTTATTTGAAAACCCTAGACACTATTATAATATCACTGCATTTCCTATCAAATGTTTTGGTTAGCGTAAGGTAAAAACTTTTCCATGTTTATGTGTGGGAAGTCTTACATGATACCTTTTCTTTTCAAAGGATTTTCCAAAGTTAAGCAATCTTAAACCGTTTACTCACACCAGACCCCTGTCTGACTCGAGTGTTTATTTTCTGTTTTATTAAACTCTTGGGTACTCATATTATGTATGAGTAGTCAAGTGATTCAGGTTATCTCTTGACGAATTCTGGAGGAGCTTTGGAGCAGGAGGCTTCAGCGTGTAGATATATGGTTAGAGTTTCCGCTGTGTGTTATTCTGTATGATGTCCTGTATTATATTAGACAGGAATGTTATAGCTGTCTAAATTGAGATGTTTAGTTGTGTACTCTGATGTATATGATGCTATGTATATGTTCCATATTATATTTAAATCGTTCCGCTGTGAGATTCTGATGTGTTGTTTCTTTTTCTTTTCTTTCTTTTCTTCTTATATCCCTTTCTTTCTTAATTAGTGATGCGATTTTCTGGTGATAGAAAGTCGGTCGCTACAGAACGTATTAGCCCTATGGCTTATAGACTTTCACTTCCAGCTCATTTATTTGGCATTCATGACGTGTTTCACGTCTCTCAACTTCGGAAGTGTCTTCAGGAGTCGGATTCTGTTATTACTTCTCCTGATTTGCAAGAGCTTGAGGTCTCACCGGACTTATCTATTGTACAACAACCTATTCGCGTACTTGACATGAAGGTGCGACACCTTCAGAACAAGGATGTATCGCTCATTAGGATTCAATGGTCCGCTAATACCAATGACTGTACTTGGGAAACCATAAAGTATATCGAGCGATCTTATCCGAGTTTTCTATCTTTGCTTGGCAACAGTGAGAATATCTTTTTATCCCAAGATTATTTCCTTTTCTTTTGAATGATGTTGTATGTACGTAGTTCTTACAAATATCGTCTGTAGGAATTGCGGGGACGCAATTTTGTAAGGAGGGGAGATCTGTAACAACCCGCAAATTTAACGATTTTATATTTAAATGTTTTATTTAAATGTAGCGTCATTAGTCGGATTTTTGGATCCGAAATGTTACTTTTTGCAAATGGCCAAATTGGGGATCGATAACACCTCTATTGGTTCCAAAATGACGTTTGCGATCTGTTTGAGTATAAGCTTCGATATGTTTGGAGAAAGTTGAAATTTGCAACTTTTTCTAGTTGGGTTAGGGTTTGGGTTCAGCCCACTAACTAACTAATTAACCCTAACTCAATCCCTCTCCTCTCCACTCACTTATTTCATTTCATAAAACTTAAGTTACAAATTGAAAATGGGGGAAGAGAATGGGAATTAGAAATTCCAAGCCCTAGTTTTCTTGCAATTTGAATTCTTGCTCCAAAATCAAAGTGAAGCTATTGGTAAGTCCTCCCTTCATCTTCTCCAACTCTTCTCCTCTTCAATTTCAGAAGGTTTCCTACACCTAATTTGGGAAATATGTGTTTTATTCTTAGATTGAAGCTTGTAGAGTGAAGTGAAGAGTAGTTAGTCTCCTTCTTGTGTTTGAGCTTCTTCTTCTTTGTTTTGAGATAAAAGGTGAGTTTTGAACTCACATCTACTTCTCTTGATTATTGATGTAAGGTGAGATTTTTATCTCACATCTATGCTTATATCTATCTTTGATTGTTGGGTATGGATTCCTAACACTTGTTCATGTGCACTTGCTTTTGGTTTGGATTGAATTGGTGAATATCCAAATAGTTAGTGTTTTGGGTTCAATTCTTTAAAGATCCTAACTTTGATGTTTTAACATATTTTTGGTGGCGAATCGGAGAGCTAATGGAGCTGGGTATCAATTGGCTAAGGCTCCTTAGACCCATTGCTCGACCGGTTGTGTTTTGGGAGGGTTTGCTCTTCGATGAAATAGGGCAGGAATCGCAGAAAATTGCAGTTCGGCCGACCGAACCCCCTGGGCCGGTCGACCAACCTGCTACGCCGAGCACTTCTCTGCCTCTGGATCAGGTCAGCTGACCGACTCAGGAAGTCCGGTCGACCGACCTCCTCCTATTTTTTGTTTTTCCTATTTTTCCCCATTTTGATTGGTTTTCCAAATTTTATCGATTCAAGTTGGTTCTTAGTGGTTGTTATTGTATCTTTGGCTTTGATAACTTATTTTTGACTTCATCCACGGGTTTTTATAAAATAGTCTTTTAAATCTATTAAAATCTTGCTTCTCTAATTTATAAATTTTATTTAAAACACACACACAATTTCGCACTTCGAGCGGAGTGGAAAGGAGATTAAATGGTTAGGTAAAACATGGACCATGAATCCATGCGTTTATCTTTTCGATTAATCCCCGACATATTCGATTGATTGTTTTGACCTTTGTGTCTGGTTTACCAATGAGATGAGGTAAACTTTGTACTGCTTTGAGTGTGAAATTAACTAACGGATAATAAACCGTTTAGTGCGAACGAGTGGTTATGGGACTCACGTTAACACTTTTCGGATTCCTCTTTGAGAGTTATGACACATTCCGCCAGTTAGTGGTGTCCAGTACTAGGCCTCCGGACCTTCACCACTACGATTTGTTGCCTTTGGGATAATGTCTTCGGACTCTCCTTCAGGTTTGTTGCCTTCGGGTATGTAGCCTTCGGGTTTGTACCTTCGGGTTTGTGCCTTCGGGTTTGTTGCCCTAATAATGTCGCTTTCGAAGTTAGGTCTTTATGAGCCGCTCGAGTGATAATTGGGTTTGGAGTCTTCAGGCTCACGGATCCTTGTTTATACAGTATTGAGCACACGCAAGTTTTATGATGTTTCATTGATATGTATATTCCCTAGGTATTGCACTTCGATGTTGGTCATTTTGAGCCGCATGATGTATAGCGATTTGCCTTGTGGAACTTGTGTTACCTTCATTGGTATTTGTTATTTGCCTTTATGGCTTGTTTTGGGATATTCCTATCCTTTGTTTCTCTGAGTTGCCGATGATATGAGGTTTGTTATGATATGATTCATCTTTTGTTAGATGATTGTGTTATCTCTTTTAGAGATATGTGTTATATATTGTGACCTTGCAGGTTATTGTTGTTCAGTTTATCTAACTGATTTGTTTAGCTAGACTGACCCGTGTATTTTATACACAGGTCTGACCGAGATGTTTCGGGTTAGGTGCATTTGGACTTAGCCTGTTTTGCTTCCGCGTGGACTATTCAGCTTGTTCCTTTTTTGTTAAAGCTTTTTGTGTAGTCCTTTTTATTGTAACTCTGATATATGTATTCTTTTGAATTCGTCTGTTTATTGTGGTTTGCTATACCACTTGATGAGTATCAGTTTGTAAACTCTGTTATGTATCAATATATGTGTATATGATGATCTACTGTTATGTGATGTATATTACATTTGAGTTGTTATATTCTGTTCTGATAGATCCTCCAATCACCTATGGTTTTGTTTTTAGTATTCATTGGGTACGTCGACTTGCTTGGTATGTCTATTGTCGATGTATTTAATAGATAGTTAAAGCAAGGCTATAGATGGTCGCTCCCAACCAGCCTTAGTCTCAGTGTTAGTTGACGGAATTACCCTATAGTGTCCTTGGCTAGCGTGGGTATAGAGGTGAGGCGTCACATCTTCTTTTTCTAACTATCTGGAATTTTCGGGATTGAAATTTCTGGGTCGTTACATTTGGTATCAGAGCTGAAGGTTAAGCGAGAACCTTGGCTCTGGTGGGAGTACTCTTTAAGAATAGGGTCAATGGTACCCTAGAATGAGTTGAGTGTGTGTGTGTGTGTATGGGAACGTACTTGTTATTTTCCTATATAAATATTTTAAATGATTTTATATAAGAATATATTTTGATACATGAAGCAATATTTCTTTTTAATAAATATTAAGGTAATTGGTTGTTAAATTATTGGAATTAACTTAAGTGGTAATAGAAATACAACCAAATTGAAATTAAATAAAGATAAGTTTGAAATGAATTCAAACTGAAATTAAAATCATGAATTTGGGAAAAAAGTGTCGGAAATAGATGATAATGAACGGTTTCCAGATATGATAAACTTGGTTATTATTATATATGGTTGTTGTATTTAATAATAAAATGTTATAGGGAACTAAAACATTTAGGCAAGTATGACTTATAAATTGGAACTGAAGATGATCTAAATTGTGAAGTTTTAAATCTATTTCCAGAAATTTGAAAATTTGTTTGGAATTAAAACCAAAGGTGGTTTAAAATTTAAGGATAATTTGGCGTGTAAAGGAAATAAATATGTATAGATGAGGGATAAACATAATATCAAAAGTCATTTAAAATAAACTCTGTGGTTGAGTTTTGAATTTTACTTGGACTGTGATGTGAAAACCCAAAGTGATAAGTTTTTGAACCTATAAGTAGAAAGATTATTAATGTTAAGTTTAGAATTTGAAATGGGAATTCAAATTGGGTAAGGTCGGCTGGATTAAGTAAATTGAATTTAACTTTGGAAAGTTAAATAATTTAACAAACAATCTGAATTGGAAATTTCAAGATGAAATTGGTATTCAACTTGGAAAGTTAAATGGTTAATTTGGATTGGGAGTTTGTGTGATCTCAAAATAGGGTTGAGATCTAGAAATTGGAAATGGATGGATACTTTAAAATAATTTGAATGATATCATCGTGTTGTTAATAATAATCTTTAAAAATTACGAATTTGATTTGCTTAACTGAATAAAGAAATGGATTGTGATAATATATCCATTATTGAAATAAATGGGAAATAAAACTTTAATTTGAAATTAAGGATATGGAAACATTTTAGTCTTAAGATTTGAATGTTTAAGATAAAACTTCAAAAGTTAGCTATCAAAATTGAAATTTGGTGATAAATTGAATTTCAAATATTTCGTTGTTTAAAAAGGATTTGAATAATTATTCGAACATTGAAATAGGTTAAAAAATGGAATTTGGATTCAAAATTAAATGGTTTAAAGATATAAGTTGATTTGATTTAAAGGATTAAATCAACACTTAAAGATTTAACTCGAATTTATATAATTCGAGATGGTTTAAATTTGAAATTTGAATTGAATTAGTTCAAATTGAATTTGATTTGAATTAATTGAAATTGTGATTGAAGATGTATAAGTATAAAATTCAAATAGAAAATTTGAATTGGATTGATTTGAAATGATTTGAAATTGAAGCGGGTTCAATTTGAAATTAGTCCAAATTGATTTGAATAATTTGGAGTTGTAATTAAAGTTGAATAGTTTTAAATTCAAATGGAATTTGAATTGAATTTGGGAGGAAATCAAGAATAAATCAACTTGATTTGGAAATGGAGTTTGAAATTGGGACAAATTCAAAATTGGAGTTGAAATGAATTAAAATTAGAACTAGTTCAATTGAAATTTATTTGAATTTGTGGAATTTGTGATCAAAGTCGAATAAAGTTAAATTTCGAAAGAAACTGAGGTTAATTCAACTTGAATTGGGGTTAAATCAATTTCAATGGAAATTGAAGTTATTTAAATTGGAACTAAGTCAATTTAAATGGAAGTGGAAATTTAAATTGAATTGATTGGAAATGGAGGTTGAGAATTGAACAGTTTGACTTTGGACTATTTTCACAATAAATTGTTTTAGTACAAATCTATTTTTCCAAACTATTTACAACTTTTCTTTCAAAACCTAAAACTATCTTATACGTGCACAATTATTTTTTGAACTATTTAACAATTTTTCAACTATTTTATAAACTAATTACTGTTTTTTCAACTACTATTACAACTAATTATTATTTTATAGTTGTTTTGCAATTATTTAAAATTTCTATAACTATTTGACTATTTTACAACTATTTTACAATTACATAACTATTTTGCAGCTATTTTACAAATTAATAATTATTTTTCAATTACTTATCTATTTTTAACTTTTCAAGCTATTTTCTAAATTTAAACTGGACAGAGTTCGAACTGCTTATGATTAAATACCTAAGTGAGATTAAAATTGAGGTGATAATCCAAATGTGATTGATACAACTGTGAATAAGTGGATAGAAATTAAAGTGAATGTGAACAGAAAATGAAATTGATTTTGCTAATAATCAATAAAGATAAATACGTAGGACGTACGTATATTATTCTATTCGCATAGTGATTTGATTCGGATTCGAGCACAGAATTTCGAGATAGTTTATCGATCCGAGTTGGGATTTTTCACTCGAATTTCGACGGCGAACCTGGATATGGATTGTTGATTGGTTCTGGATATTCTCTATCATAGTTATGGCTATGCAAGGAGAATGACGGTTTTTGATCAAGAAACCAGATTTGAGTCTGCACTAGGAAGTCGGGTGGACGATACTAGTTCGGATGATTTGTGTACATCGTACGGATTGTAACCAAATTGATATTGAAAGTTTGTGGATAAGAACTGTAAAATGGTTTTTGAAGTGAAAAATATATTTTGTGAAATATATGATGAAATAATATAGAAATTGGATATTTCTATAGTAGAAATTTACTTTACAGCAGTAAGTAAACTGGTAAGTGACTTTATATAGTAATCAAATTTGAATATTTGATTTCGAATAAACAAAGATATATATCTTTGTTATATAAGATAAGTCTCCCCTTGTTGAATCTGTTGCCGGAAGAAAATGATTTTTGAAAGTATTTGAGTATAAACGAAGTTTTTTTCAAGTTTGAAGTAATCCATAGGTTTTCAAAATTATACATATCTATGTGTATATATATAAACGATTTCATGAGGATGATTTTGGAAAGGTTTTTTGAAACCTTTGCATTTGGAAAGGCTTTTGATTTTTGGGTAAAATCAATATCGGAATTTGGAAAAGCCTAATTTGAGAATTATGGATTTTGGGATAATCAATTTTGAGAAAGGAGACTCATTTGAGATTCATACTAGGTGTATGATTGGGAAGATACTGTAGGTGTATAGTATAAAGTGTTTTGAAAATGGCTCTGGGGAAAAAGGCGCCCCCTAGAAATGAACTTCCCAGGAGTGCCATAGGTTGGCACTGCCTTGAACCCTAAGGGGGGATTCTAAAGTTGATCCTGTGAGGAGTCTGGACAAAACTAGTTCCCGAGGATTTTGTGTTGTGTATAGCGAAAATCGAGGGCGCCGATACCTATAGAGGCATTTGAGTTATGCTGTGACGATAGTTTAACTCGATGTCATTGCGATCTACTGCAGACCATAGCGAAAGTCATGCATGCTGTTGAGAGACAAAAGTCAACGTTTGATTTTATATCGATAGACTGCGACCTATGGTAACATAGCGAAAGTCGTGTCTGCCGTTGAGAGCCATCAGTCTACGTTTGATTTTACATCGGTAGACTACGACCTATGTGGTAGTAGAGAAGTTTCATTTTTGGCAGCGAAAATCGAGGACGCTGATGCCTACACTTACATGGACTTTTGCTGTGATGGCAACGTAACCCTGGAATGTAACTGCAATCTGTTGTGGGTTCCATGGCGTAATCGAGGGGCGCGGAGTGCCTACAGTTACATGAACTTTTGCTACGATGGAAACATAACCCAGGATGTAACTGTGACCATGGATGAGAGTGATGATTTCCAGAGCATTCTTACCAAAGATATTTCCTCTATGTTTTCAATAAAAATTATTTTTCAAGTATTTTTCACTGGGTGTTGAAAATGAATTTACCAAGTACTTGTAGATTTTCAGTCCTACGCCTGATCAACGTATGACCGAATTTCTGTAAGAACGAGGATGGACTTGTTGAAACATCAAGTTATAAAAGTATTTTTATAAAACAATTTTGGCAAAATTATATAGATTTTAAAGTATTTTAAAAATGATCAAATGTGATTTAATTAATATTAAGTATTTTAATAAAATTCTGGCTTCGTCCCTTTTCGAGGACGAAAATATTCAAGGGGAAGGAATAATGATAACCCGGAATTCTGGGCATCTGTAGTTGATAAAATAATTGGGTTAATTAATAGGAAGACTGAATTAAAGATTGAACGAATGAATCTGATCAAATAAATATTTATATTTGTAATTGTGTTGTACATATATATATATATATAAACATAGATTTTAAATAAAATTATTGATTACAAATTTAATTTGTGTTGCTTAATACATACATATATTTGAGTTGATTTCAAAATTGGACTTTAAATTGAAAATGAATTTGAATTTGGATTTAAATTTAAATCTAAAAGATAATATCTCAAAATAAATTTGATTTAAGATAAAGTTTCTAATTTTTATAGATATATATGGAAATTGTGAATAGGAAGCTTTGTTTGAATTTAATATAATGATTTTCAAAAAGGGTATTTAAAATAAAATGGAGCAAAGTGGGATTTAATAGGGGTTCATACTTTATTTAAATATATATAAGTTGTATATATATAAAGACGTTAAGCATAAAAGAAATATAAGTATAATAGAAATTATATATATAAGTGTAAAAGTAATATAAATAAAGGTTTTCTTTTACATTTGTAAGGTAATAAAAACATGCATTGACATGTGTAAGTTAAAATAGCATGCAAGAAACAAATGGCGACATTTGTTTTCATAAATTAAATTGCCCAAGTAAGTGTTTTAAAAAAAATGGATGAAAATGAAATGAAAACAAAACGAAAAGATGAAAATCAAGTTTAATTTATCTCAGCAACCTGAAGCAAAAATTCAAGATGCAAAACAAAATTCTGTCCAATTCATTATGCAATCAAGTCCAGATCTAACATGATCAGCCCAATAACCTAAAAGCAAACTAAGAATCAAATACCAGTTGCAAAGAAAATCAGATCACCTAAATGATCAAGCAAGTCAGAGCAAAATTCAAGGTTTGATTCAAGTTCAAAAGCCAGAATCATTTTCCAGGCTTGCTCTCTGTTCGACTTCAAAATGTGAGTAAACTTTTAGATTAAAAGCTTAACTAAACTATAGCTTGTTGCATGTGAAATTTTTTGTGATAATTGATGCTAGCTTGAGGATATTTATGTGATTTTCTGTATGAAAGTTGAAGTGTGTGATTAAGATATGTGTGCATGTTCTGTGCTACCCTGTTCCTGATACAGGATTTAAAATTTTGAAACAAAATTTCAATTCTTTTATCCGATCTTTGTCAAACTTGGACTTCAAACAAATTAGTTAAGTTTTTAACTTGATCTAAGATTTAAAAATATGTAATAATGTTTAAAATTTAAAAATATGATAAAGTCTGCGAATACAGTAGTAAATCATAATATCTTGATAAAACCAAATGATAAATTTTATGCATTCAAGTTTATATCTTGAATCATCACGGGAAATCAGGATTTTTAAAAACAAAATCAAGATTTTTAGTAATTGGGTGGAAGAGGATTTCAGTGTCGACTAGAAAGTGAGTTTTTGGGATACTCTGGTGATCGGCCGTCGATAGAGGGTCGAGATTTTGTCTAGAGGATGAAGGATGTACGATGTGGCTAAGAAAATTGGTTGGACGCCGTAACGATGGCCGTGGTGTCAGTGGTGAGGTGATCTAGTCAACCCTAGAATTGGTCGAACTGGAAGATTTGATCACCTCTCTTTCTCTGGTGCATCGAGTGTAATGGGACCTTGGGAATGGGTTCGTGGCAGACAGGCGAAGATGCGGCTGGAGTTACAATAGCTCTAGTGGTCGGAGGAAGGTGATTGAGGCATTTTTGTTGAGGTTATGGGTTTCAGTTTTCAACTACCTAGCTCGATTTTGATTCGAGACATGTGAATGATTTTGGGTTATCGGACATTGGTGCTATGGTAAGGTTCGATGTGTCGAAGTTATCTATGGTGATCATTGACGTCGAAGTTCACTATGCAGGTGCACAAGGAGGTGGAACATCTGATGTTTGGTGTAGGGTTTTACTCGAAGCACTCCTCGAGTACTTGGAAAGAAAACTCGAGTGTAAACTCGAGTGAAATTTGATGCTAAAGAGATACATGTTTTTAAACTTAAATTTAGACTAAGTTTTTAAAATGGCTAGAAAAGTGGATTGACTCGGGAATAGGTCCAAGTGGGCTACAGGTAAAACCAGAAGCAGCTATTTGAATAGTTTTAAAATGATTTAAAATCAAATTGTTTTGAAATTTAAAGTTAAATTTAGATTAAACTTTTATATAAACTTACTTTATATATACTAATTATATCTTAAACAATTGGTTATGAAGTTTTAAAGGTTGTTTAAATTATATTTTGTTAAATGAAATTTAAAGTGATTTTAGACATTAATTTAAAATGTAAGTTTAAGATTTTATTAAAGTAAGTTCTAAAATACAAATTGTAATTAGTTTTGAAACCTCTACATGATAATGTTTTAAGTTATTTAAGGAAGTATAGTTTTGTTAACTTTAAAATTATCAAGTTAAATGGTTATTTTAATCCAAGTCTTAATTAAAGGATTTAATTAAGTAAAGATTAATTAAAATGTTAAAATGTTTAAAAATGTTAATGTAATTAAGGTATTTACAAGATAATGTTTTTATCTTAAGATGATGAAGGTTTAATGCCATGAGATTAACTAAGTTAATTGTGGAAATTAAGTAAAATTTAACTAGTTTGATTAATTAATTATAAAAGATTAATTAAGTGATAAACTAAGAGGTAATTAGTTAATTGATGATTAATTAATTATATGAAGAATTATGGATTAATTAATTTGTATTAAGAAACATTGATTAATAATTAAGGTTATTAATCAATAGATAATGGATAATTAATCAGTTAATTAAAGGTTAATTAATTGATTATAAAAGTAGTTAAGGATTGATTAATTTGAAATGAGGAGATCAATTAATAATTAAGGTTTATCAATTGATAGTTAAAGGTTAATTAATCTGTGGTAGAGACTAATTAATTAATTGATAAGATAATCAAGGGGCAATTAATTAATTAAAAGTTGAAATTAATTAATGATTTTTTTGAGCAGGATTAGGCGATAAATTCTTAGGTAATTAATTTAATTTAAGGTAATTAAATTAATTATAACATGGATTTATAATTTCTGTTTATGGATGTTTGTTTGTGTAGAATGTTTGGATTGAATGATATCTATGGGATGATATATATTGGATTGTATCTATTGGATGATATGCTGTAATATTCTATTGTTATGATTTTGGATATATCAATAATAAATGTGTGATATTTATCCATGTTAAATGCTGTGTGAATTCAATAAATGTATTGAATTGAATTGAATTGAATTGTTTAAAATTTTAAAACAACTTGGCCTTTAAAGTACGGTTGGATTTCGACGAGACCGGGGTCGGGTATTAGAAATACCCAAAACCACTTCGATTCTTATAAGTTGATTTGTGGAATCAATAGGCAGAATGGAAGGATTTAAGTGAATTGGACCATTTAATCTAAGTTTCGGTACTTAAAAATTGGTGTGTGATGTAGGTGATGTCTATAACAATTTGTGAATTTGTAATTGATACAAGTTACCCGGGTTATATATATAAGTTGTATGCTTTTGTAATTCTTCTCAGATGGGTTTACTCACGCTGGTTTCCAGCCTGACCCAGTTGTTACTTCGATGTAATGCTCGGGTCAGACCGAGTATTACAGATTTTTAAGTAAGAACGTTCTGGAGCTCAGTAGGCGAGCTGGATGGCAGGAACGTATGAAGAGTATTCCGCTGTATTATATTGTTATTTATTTAGGACATGTTATTTTAAACTGTCCAATGTTGTGTAATGGTTGTAACTCTGATGTATAAAAATATAATTGACTATACAGCTTTCTTTGTGTAAATAATATTATTTGATATTATATTTTATCCGCTACGAATGTGAGGTTCTGAATTTGGTTTTCTGTTTCATTATCTTCTGTCTCTTTTCTTCTTTTTTTAACTATCTGAAATTTTCGGGATCGAAATTTTCGGGTCATTACAGAGCATGTCTTATATCATCTATTCGTTCATGCCAGAGATGACCAAATTCGCCTCGATTCAGCGAAGAAGCTCAGCAGCGGCCGTGCCGCGTGGCACGATCGAAGGGGCCAGAATCATGGCCACGGGGTCGGCTTGAGGCCAAGGCTTCGAATATGCTCTCTGATCTTGTGGACCACGAGGATTTTGGCCGTGGCAGGCGTTTGAACAGAAGCGACGTTAGGTGGCGGCTGGTTATCACGTTCAATTTAGTGTTTCGCGTGAGCTAGGATGAGAGTGACGTGGTAATTGCTGACGGGTATTAGTTAATTATTATTTTATTAATTTTAATTTTAATCGTATGATGTTCTAATGTTAATAACTTTTACACACGGAATCCGTTTAACGCGCGGTTTCTTTTGTTAGGATCGTATCGGAATTTTGGAAATTTCGAAAATGGTTTGGACCGATTCCAAGACAGTTCAATTTTTGGGTTTAAATTTGATTTAAATTCCATTTAAATTTCAAAAGGTTAGTGTTTTAACCCACTCACAATTTCTAAAATTTCTTATGTTTGTTAAATTAATTTTTGATGTGATTAGAAATTTATTTTGTTGCTGTTTGATATATTTTTATCATCATTCCAGTTAAATTTAATATATTGAATTAAATTGTTATTCAATTTATTATTGCAAATAAACTGTCAGTTAAATTACTTTATTATGGTATATAAACTGCCAGTAATTACCTGTTATCTATTATCTATTCTATATTAATGTTATTGTTTGAATTGGATGATGATTGCGATAAATGGTTGATGGTTAATATTGGCTGAATGGATGTTATGTTATGTATTGTTATAAACTGTAAATTGTTATGCACTTTATTTTATCCGAGATTGCGGTTTGAAATGATATAACCATAATTTTTATTTTAAATTACGGATTGAAATGATAAATATCTGTATCACTCGACCATAGGATAGAGAATTATATATAGACACCGTGGTCTATATATATAAATATTTTGAAAGGATTTCTATGGTTTGTAAAGAAATATATGGTTTTTGAGACATTGATTTGGATATTTTATTAATGTTCTTTTATATATGATTAATTCTTGGTTTAAGCTGTGAATAAAATTTGTTTAAAATATAAAATAAGTTTGATAATAAACTTTGATTTTGGTAAAATATAATATGGATAAGTATTTACTTAAATTATATTTTAATATAGAGTTTATATTGATTTTTATAAATCAAGGTTGAGAAGATAGTTTGAAATTGATTGAGATTTTATCTAATTTAGAATTATAGTTAATAAGAATCTTTTGGAACTTATTGAAATTGAGATTTTAAAGGAATATTGTTTTATAACTTAATTCGGGTTTAAGATGATTTAAAAAAAGTGAAATATATGAAATCTAAATAAATTGAGGAATATTCAGTAATTGAATTTGAAGTTTTATTTAAAGGATATTGGATTTATTAAGGAAATATTCCAAAACTAAATAATAGTAAAGAGAATTTGATGTGTGTGTGTGTGTGTCTATATATATATATATATATATGAATTATAAAATTTAGTTTCGGAATATTGAATAATTAAAGCTTTGAAATATATGGAAATTGAAATGGTTTATTTGGTATTCAAATCTATATTTGGAATTGATTGGTGAAATTAAAGAAGCTAATTTATTATATAAAGTAATTTAATAGTAAACCATTTAAGTATTGGAAGTTATGTTTCAAAGTTATGGGTTTCAAGGCATTATAATTTGAAAATGCTATGATTTTGGGAAAAGGATATATTTCAAATAAAAATGAAACTATATTGATTTGGGTTTTAATAAAAACAATATCTTATTGATTTGGTTTTTAAATGAAGATGATATCGTATTTATATGGTTTTGAAATGAATATTATATCCGGGTTTTGAAATATAATTTTTTGAAATGACCGCGGTGTTATAATAACATGTGGTTGTTAAAGAGACCGGGAATCAGAAGTTGTCATACTCTCTGCCAACTCCGAAACCACTTTAACAATCGTGTACGCGGTGGAGATTCCAAAATGAAGTAGGATGGTGGCGACGTTCTATTAAGGTATATATGTGGACTCGACTCCTGTGAGTTGGCATAAGGTGGCTAAAACAGGAACGATTCTCGGGCCAAGGAGGTAGCCCCTCTTATCGGACACATCCCTTCGATATTATACTCTGACTTTTGGATTGATTCAGTGGCCACTTTTGTTTTTTTGATTTGGGGTTGTGGCTCGAGGTGGGCGGTAGCTGCATGCTACGCGTTACCACCAGTTCGGATAGCAATTGGTATATCTACCCTGAAATTGACTAGTTGGCCCTGTCACCTACCCTAGCGCGCCTTGTACGAGTTTGGTTTTCTCCCGTAGCCCGTGTGGTATCCTATGGTGGCTTTCCGATCGGGAGGGACTATGATATTGGATGGAGTACTGGGACTATTACGTGTTAAGGGCTATATGGGTAACCCCTTAATGCTTTGAAAAAAGTAAGTTTGTTTTACTATTAGGCACTATTATAATAGCGAAATATTACTGCATAGCAAATAGTTTAACGGATCCTTAGGAGATGTGAATCCCGAGCATCTCTTGAGTTATTGCACTCACGTTAGACACTGGATAGGCGATGTCAAATCCCGTACACAACTCTGACGCCGTTCCACTCATATTATTTATTATTGATTAAACTTACATAAGATCTTTTAGTTCTGACTCGAGTGTTTTGTCTTTTCAATTCGCTCAGGTTAGCCTGAGCATTCCAGGATTTGAAGACTTTATTTCTGGAAGACGAAGATGAAGATTTTATTACTATTATTTATTATATTTTTCCACTGCATCACATTGTTCCGCTGCATTGTTATTATTCTCTGGTATGTGTAACTCTAATATGTATTGTATAAATATAATCAAATGTTTTTGTAAAACAGCTTCATGAACTGTATATTTGATTATTATATTTTTTTCGTTCCGCTGCAAGATTCCGTTTTGTTCTTTTTCTTTCTCTGCTTTTTCTTATTTACCCCATAACAATCCGCCCTTCTGTATGGTTTAAGTCTAAGGTTTCTGGTTTATTGCCAATTTAAAACGTACAAAAAGGTGGGACGTTACTAAAACCTAGATACATATCTTGAAATCTTGATCTTGGTACTCTAGAGTATTCAGTCTTGATATCTTCATTCTGAATCTTGAGTCTTGAGTCTTTATACTGATCAGTCTTCATTAATCAATACCTGCATATATATACATACATACATACATACATACATACATACATACATACATACATACATACATACATACATACATACATACATACATACATATATATATATCCTACATATACATATCTATCTAGACAACACTGTTAGTATATATTTTATAATAAGATAAGTTAAAAGATTGTTGTCATCAAAACCAACATCTCAGTTCCTAACAATGGGAACTTTTTAAACTGCTTGGGGATGTACCATATTGAATAAAGTAATGATAAAGATCAATTGAGAGTACTTTGGGGTATAACATAAAGTATGAATTGATTAACGAATTACCAAAACCATTTGGAGCTGTACGTTATGGTATAAGGGATATATAAACGAAACCAAAGGTAGTAATGTAAGTAATATAACAAAAACCTGTTCATAATCACGGGTGGAAAATTGTGTTTTTCGAGACACTATACCCAAGATAGTTTTGGGTGTAGTTTTATTGAGACATGTTATGTATGTTTAAGTTAAGGTATAATTTGTCGAGACTTTTGATATGGAATTTTATATGACACATGTAATTAAGGATGGCATGGGGAAAACCCGTTTATTACTAAAGAGGCGTGATCCCATTAGCATGGGAGCCTTATGGGAGATGAAGTTAGTATCTTACTCATAACGGACTTAATATAAAAAGGTTGATTTGACTAGTTTTCTTTCTTATCAAATCAACAAGCTTAGGGTAAGGACCTAATTTAATGCATCCATGCTCAATAAGTTAAAAATATATTACGGTTACAAAATCTATTCTGTATAAATCATGATATTCTTTAGCTTTATCATATAAGATCAAACGGTTTTTATTTTTGGTACCCAAATGATGTGAGAATCAGAGTGAGTTAACTTTAAATATTTTTTTTTTATATCTAATGAAGTGTTTTGCACCTGCACTATTTTCTGCTATGTCCTCGATTTAACCCCACTATAACTTTTTGCATCTCCACCACTATAAAACCACTAAGCAATTTAATAGTGCAATGTCACTGTCCACTACAATCAATCCAAAGTCAAAATCCATAACCATAGTGGTACGGTTAATAATAAATGCTATTATTGAACTTAGGACTTGTTTATTAACTAATCGAGTTAAATATGCATAATATTGGGATTTTGATCAATACCTATTTCCATACATCCTAAAATGATACATTTTTAATTAAGAAAATGTGTGTAAATAATCGTTACTTGAAAGGTACTACTTTAAATGTAATTTGGATTTTACTGCTGAAAATCTGTAAGCATCAAGATAGACATTACACGAATAGCTAAAGTGATGTATGAGCATTGATATTTGAACTTTTCGAACTGTTCGATATACATCGCTGAATAAATTCCCACCTTCAAGTCGCACAACCATATTTATAAATTCTCCAAAATATAGAATGATTTAATTAGTTTATAAAGAACTATTAATTAATTAAAATAATAATGTTTATGAAATATTACTTATTAATATACTTAATGTTCTAGATGTTATTAGCAATTGATTGAGTGCGTTTATAAAAAATATATATATCTACATCGATATGATAAATATTTAAATAGGATATCAATGCAACTCATTAGCGAATGGATTTTGAGATTTATTGACCCATATAGGGTCCAATTCATGGCCTGCCATAAAATGGAATAGGGGTTTTGAATTTGGATGTAAATCTGGATTTGAATTGC
This sequence comes from Allium cepa, assembly GCA_030765085.1. NCBI lineage: Eukaryota > Viridiplantae > Streptophyta > Magnoliopsida > Asparagales > Amaryllidaceae > Allium > Allium cepa. The sequence goes on from CM060930.1 coordinate 60,534,065, forward strand.
TAAGTTGAGAATGGGTAAAGGTTATGAGATATTTTCTCCTTATAAATACCAAATGAAGCCCATTTATTCTACCTCTTGAATCCTCCTTCATACTGGTTAAATTTTAATTTTCCCTCAGCCCTAGGCCGAGCTCATCTAGTATATAAAACATCAAATATAGTACAAAAGGTAGTGGTACATTCGATCATTGCAAAATTGAGTGCTTACTCTATAGAGTCTGGGAGATTCATAAATCAAACTGTGTTCGACGACTTCATCTTTAATGTTAATTTTCATTTGTATGTTAGCTAATTATCATTATCATAATTATTTATGTATTACTTCCTCACCATAATTATAGTAAATTTTAAACTAATTAAATAATATCATATTTTGAAATCAATAAAAAACATGTTTGGTTGTATAAACATTACACACACACATATATTATATTATTAATACTTTGTTAATCAAATATATATTAGTCAAGTAATTTAGATCAAGATTTTGAACTTGAATATGAATAAAACTTGAATATTTCAACATTGAATTCGAATTGTTTTGATCTAGTCAAACTTAAATTTTATAACCCTAAATTTGCAATTCGAAATTTGTAATTTTTCTTTACCAAAATATGTTAAATACTTTAAATCAAAATTTATTTATTAATGTGTATAATTTTAAAATATAGTGTGTATATATAAATGTATACACACACATGTACATTTATGTATATGTATCTGTGTTAAAATATAATTTTGAGGCAATTAATATATACATACATACATTGATATAGTGAGTATATAAATGGAAAATATAAATCCCAAAATGTACTCATGTATATATTAATCATGTTATCATCTAACATATACCAAGTAGTATTCAATATTATCAATTCATGTGTAAACATATATATGATATATTTACACATATATATTAAATATATTTAACTAATAAGATTAATTAAATAAAAAATAGTTAAATAAATTTTTTTTTTTGAAACTACTATAATGGTTCAAGTATTAAGTATTATATTTCGTAGGCCTACTAAAATTCAATTAGGGAACATTTGCGAAATTTACCCATTTCACTTGCTGCGAACCTAAGCCAGATCCATCAAAATTCAGACTAATGGAGCTTATGACGTAAGATGTTTACCGGTTTGGAGACAATTGCTGAAGTGTTGAATTGATTGAGAACTTGTGAATGAATTTTCAAAAATTTAAGATCGAATGATGTGAAGGATCAAAGATTAGCTTTGAAACAGTTGCATGAAGAAGTTGTGGATTGGTGGGAGATGATAACTCCTAAGATCCATGAAGAGGAGATCACTTGGGTTCATCTCAAGGAAAGGTTCGAGGCTCGGTTCATTTACGAGTCTTAATAAAGTTTATTGCTCCAAGAGTTCATGATTTAAAGCAAGAAGATCTTTTATGGATGATTATATTCGTAAATTTCATGTTTTGGCTAAGTATAGCCAACAGATGCTTAATATGCCATTGTAAAAGAATGAAAAGTATTTTAGAGCTTAAAACAGGGTTTGGATCATAAGGTGATTGCACATATAGCATGCCCATTTGAGTTCGTTATGGACATGACTTTGAAGTATGATGGTATGTATCAGGAGAAGAGGAAAGTCGTGATAAATTGCAAAGCAGTGTAAAAGAAGAGGTTCACTCCTTATGCTAAGGGAAATATGGAACTTTTGAGGGCTAAAGCACCGAGACTACTATTATCGAGGTTTATTGTTTCAATTTCAGGCCAAAGGGACACTATGCATGTATGTGTCTAGCATCGAGAACGTTGGAAACGCGGAAATTTTTTAACCACAACAAGGTAGGGCATAATAAAAATGAATTTTGCAGAGTTATGGGCTAAAGTATTTTCTTTAAAGGGGCCAAGGGAAGGACCATCTATAAAAGATAAAGGCAAGGGAGTAAATTCTGAAGGTATGAATTTTATTTTTGGTATTTCGGTTAGAGTGTTATTTGATGCTACACATTCATTTGTAGCAAATTATTTAGTTGGTTGACATGATATAGAGGTTACCTATTCAGTCTTCCATACGTGTAGTAAATCTAATAGAGGGATATGTCACTCTCTAATTTAGGTGCATTAACTTAAAATTTAAGTTTAGTGGGTGTAAGTTTTTGTGTGATCCCTAAGTTTTTAACTTCGTACTATAATAGTCATTTTGGGGATAGATCGTTTATAATTTTTTAGTGTAAAGATAAACTATGACAAAAGGATTATAATGTTGAGTTACCTGTAACAATCCAAAATTTAACCCGTAATAATCAATTCGTTAATTAATTAAATAATAAAATAACTTTCTGAAATTATCAGAATTGAGCCACAGAAGTTGCACCATTGTGTCCATGGTAATTTTCTGATCAATTTCCATATATAGAATATCGGAACCTGGATTAATATGAGCAAGAAACTGAGTAAAAAAAGGCAATGGTGACTGGCCGGTCGACCTAGGCACATAGCCAATCGATCGTCCGGTCGACCCGCCTGCCCATTTGGGTAAACGAGCGAATGTTTGTTCGTTCAAATGTTGTAGACGTGTTTTGCATTCTTCAACTTGATCTGGTTCTTCCATTCATGCATCTAATGGCATCTGTTCAGCCTATGATGTGATTGCATCATATTCAATTCCCAAATCTAACGGTTTGAGATCCACTTCTACCACTATAAATAAAACCCTATGCCTAACACTTTTCTCATTCTAAGATTTTCTCCAATTGGGTTCACCTATTAAGGAAGAACCCTAAGCGGAATAATTTTCTAAGGAGGAAATCGTTTTAAATAAAAATATTTAACAGCCCCATGTGGATCCGGGAAGGCATAAAGGGAAGAGTTAAGGACCAGAGGTGAGTGATCGTAATTATTTTAAATTACTTTATGTAATTTGAAATAATAGTGTTTTTAATAGTTGTAGTTTTACTACGATTTTTAGAGTAACTTTTTTAGTAATTTATTTACAGTTTTTTAGAATTATTTTTAGTCTATTTCTTCTAGCATTTCTTTTCGTTTAATTTCAGTTTATTTCTAGCTTTTCTATTTATTTACAGTTTATTCATAGTATTTTTAGTTTATTTACTGTTATTTATTCGTTATTTACATCTAATTCTTATACCTTGGATTTCCTTCTATTTTCAGTTTTCTTTTATTCCTCCTTCTTCTTCTTCGCGTATGGATTAGAATAGAATTAACATGAAATTGGATTATTATAAGAAATCTGAAATGATGGAATATAAGATGTAAATTATAAAAACTATAATATAAATGAAATTGGATTAAAATTATGCCTAATTATGACATTAATTTGACTGAATTAAGAAGATTGGCCTAGTTATAACCTAGAATTATAACTAAAAAGAATAAAATAAGAAAGAAGCTTATTTTCACACTTAGTACTTGGTTAAGTAATAAGCATGATTATAACGTAATTATAAATTGATAAAATATGAAAACTATGGTAAACTATGGAAACTATGGTGCTTATTTTAATGCTTAGGATAAATTAATAAGAAATAATAGTAATTGATAAAAGTAAAGGCTTATTTAGATAATATATCTAAGTTAATAAGAAAATATAACGGTAGGACCTGTACCAAAAAGCCTTCCCCTAATATTTCTATTGTCACGGTGTTTGACATAATCCTGAAGTGAGAAGAAGTGCTTCACGTAACCCTAAAGTGAGGCGAGGGGTACGCTTATGCCTATGGTAGTATTAAACGGTAAATCTATAGTAGTTCAAATCTATGGGATTTGAATAAGGGGCGCAACTAGTTTTTTGTTTGATAGGGAGTGGGAGCAACAGCATTTCTCCTATTTTTCTATGGACACGGTGTTTCACATAATCCTGAAGTTAGAAGATGTGCTTCACATAATCCTGAAGTGAAGCGAGGGGCATGCTTGTGCTGTCTAGAGTAAATAAAAGGCCAAAAGAGGGAACAACACGAATGCAAGCTTAGTGGTGGTCACGCGTGCGGCTTCCAGTGATAGCTCATAAATCGTTATGAGTTCCAAGCGCTTAGTGAGTGTGTATCTCATAGACACTAAACTCTATTATGTAGGGAAATGTTAGCACCAAAATTGGTCACTAACACCCAAATCTGGATGAAGGCACCAACCAATACTCACAGAACACCGATAGAATGTATATAGAGAGTAAAAATGTGAAGAATAGTCAAAATTAAAAAGAAAGCAGCAAAAACAGAGGATTTGTAGTGGTTCGGCTGATTCCGACCTACGTCCACTTCGGAAATGTCTTTATATATATATATATATATATATATATCCAAATCAATTACAGTTACAATCTAGAGTTTTTAGAACAATGGCAGAGCCACCTTAGTATAGAAGATGAAGGGAAACAGAATGGAGATCCCCCTTTATAAAGCCCATATGCTGTATTTATAGGCAAAAGTAGAGTTACTGGGCTTCCCGAGTAGTCCGGGCCCATTAAGACCATAGCCGAGCCAACATCCTCCATTACGACCGACCTCAAGTCCTCGATAAGCCGACATGAAGCGGTGTAGTTCCCTACACTCCAATTCAATGTCCTTGAACATTAAGCGATTAATTTCCAACATCCCATAACTCTTTGGTTAAGTGTTTGTTGCATAAAACCAAAATCCATTTATCAAATCCAAGGTCTAAATATCCAACAAGAAAAACAGAAAAAGCTAAGGGCTGCCTCTTCGGGCAAAGCGGCCTAATACTATCTTAGAGCATGCCTAGGGATCACTCAGGTTTCCTCACATATGTAAGTGGCATAGTTGCTGTTTATTTTTATTTTTAAAATAAAATCAGAAAATATTATTTGGTGACCAACGTTCAAATCTTGAACTCGATCCCCTCCATCGCAATCAGTGGATGAGGAGTCATGACCCTATTCCTTGGTCGTTCCTGTTCGATCCAAGCGGTAGCTGCTCGTGTTCTACTGCTCTTATCCGATTCCTGACATAATGTGGCAACATGCCACTTCTAACATGTTCATCCACCACATCCTTCAGGTGGTAGCATTCATCCGTGTAGTGGCCTTTCAGCTCATGAAACAGGTAGTACTTTCTGCTCCTGCATTCCCGTTAAGTGGGATCCCTCCCGGGTGGTTTCCGATAGGGAAGTTGCCCCCGAATGTCCAAGTAAATCCATTCCTAATTATCTGTTAAATCCGTATATGTCGTGAATTTGGGTTCTCGACCTCTCCTTCGTTTGTCTGAACCACCAGGTCCATTATCCAGCTTACGCTTTCCTTTATCCAGTCTTCGTCCTTCATTAGACGTTACTTTACCTTGCACGACGTTTATCTCCCACTTTTCGGCATGTGAATCCTCTAACCGAATGAATCTTTCTGCCTCATGATAGAACTCTCCAAGATCCTATGGTGGATACCGTGCTAACGAATCCTTGAGTTTCGTGCCTTCCGCAATCCATACCACCGTCGCCATCAAAATCATTGATGAATCCGGGTGATCCACTAAGGCCACAACCGCATTAAACCGCCTTAGAAAACCTCTCACGGACAATTCTGTCCTCTACTTCATCGATGCCAGTATCATTACATTTTTGGGTCGCGTCATTTGGATCCTGAACTGTCCCATGAAGCGTTCCACTAGCTCTCCCCATGTCCTGATCAATCCATTCTCCAACTGCCTAAACCACGGTGCAACCAAATCTATCAAGTATAAAGGGAAACATCTTTCCATCACCTCCTCAGATGCCCCTAGCACTTCCATATGTTTGGTGTATCTAGTTACATGCATAAGTGGATCTAATTTTCCATCATAAGCCTCCAGTGTTGGCAGTTCGAATCATGGAGGGTTCCTTGCATTCCTGATTTCCAGAGTGAACGCGACTTCGGCTGACTTCCTCCAAGCCTCTTCTCGGTAGTCCTCCTCTCATAATCCTTCTTATTAATCCAGCCATCCGCTCATATCCATCCGGGGGTAGTCCCTTGTTCGCATCTCCACCTTGCCCCCATGTCCTAGGGGGTACTATGGGTAGTTGTAATGAACCGCCTTTCATTCCATAGAAAGACACATGATTAAGAAGAAAGAAAGGGATAGAAAAGAGAAAAGAAAGGAAAGAAAGAAACAGACAACATCAGAATCTCACAGCGGAACGAAAATTATATCATATCACATAAAACTTTACATAGTATCATATACATCAGAGTTATACACCTAACACAACATCAGACTAGACAGTTATAAACATCTCTCTAACAATTACAATTCAAGTACATCAGAGAATAACAGATACAACACGAACACAGCGGAACCACTAAATATATCTACACGCTGAAACCTCCTACTCCATTATCTCCTCCAGAGCTCGTCAAAGAAATCCTGAAACACTTGACCACTCATACGGAATATGAGTACCCAAGAGTTTAATAAAATAGAAAATAAACACTCGTGTCAGATAGGGGTCTGGTGTGAGTAAAGGGGATAAAAGTTGCTTAACTTTAGAAAATCCTTCGAAAAGAGAAGGTATCACGTAAGACTTCCCACACATAAACATGGAAAAGTTTTTACCTTACGCTAACCAAAACATTTGATAGGAAATCCAGTGATATTATAATAGTGCCTAGGGTTTTCAAAATAAAATACATAAATAGCTGGAATGCTTACATCTCACGTTCCAACATAATTGGACACAATCAAAACCGTACAGGCGCTTATTGGATTTTGGATTCCATCAATGGCAGGGCTACTGGGGTACCGCCCGTCACAGTACATGACCTAGATCAACGTACCGAGGAGTATGCCCGCACCCCTACAACACAAAGCCGGAACCATTCCTTACTGAACAGTTCCGAACAAGACCACCCCATAGATTGGCCGTCGCCAACTTCCACACAGCCGAATATAAAGGGACCTCTAGATAGGGGTAAATCTTGCTCTCTAGTGGGGGCTACCCACGAAGCCTTGCTGCACCTCCCCTGTTTTAGCCATTCCCGGTTGATGAGGCTTGAGGCGACGATTACCTTTATATGACACAATAATCTTAGAATGTTCATCACCACCTGACGATGTTCTGAAAACATTCAATCCATACAAGTTCGTTCTGGGTTCGAACAAAACCGAAGGCACTATCTCGTTGCACTCATTTTTGAATCACCCTCAGAGTCAACGACCATAGCCCTTACACTCTAAATCACCATCTCGAACCTATAAGTACTATTCCGTCAAACTCATTACGGAATCACCCACAGAGTTATATTGACATATAGTTCTTACACCTCGTGTCTTCACTTGCTCCACTTGGATTAACGACCTAACATTCAATTGGAATCGATGTGGTTTTCGGATATCCAAATATCGAAACCCGATCCCGGTCTCACCGAAAACAAATGCCATTTTAGTGTCCAAGTTGTACTTAAGTGTTTTAAACAATTAACTTATTTCATTATTATCTATTTCACACAAATAGATAAACTACATATCACAATAGATAATCACATTCTCATCATAAACAGATAATCTGTATCATCATCACAAACAGATTGTCCATCACAAACCATCATACTTTAACCAAGCATCCATATCATACAAATACAACTCATCTCATTTCTGAGATCTCAACCGTCCAATCAATAACATCCATAAGCAATGATTTATTAACGATCAATTATAATTAGTTTAAAATGAATTAAATTAATTACTTCCATCTTTACTTAATTTAAATTAAATTAAATTAATTACCACATTTAAATCCTGCTTAATATCCATTAATTAATTAACCTAGTTAATTAATCATTTCTAAATATTCAACTTGATTAAACACCTTTGATTAATCATTTACTAATTACAATAAGTAATTGGTCTTATTTAATTTCATAAATTAATTAATCTTAATCATAAGTAATTAACATTTATTTACTCCATTAATTAACTATAATTAATAACTTTTATCCTTAATTAATTATATTAATTAATCACTTAATTAATTAATTATTACTTAATTAAACAATCATTAATTACATCATTAATTATAATGATTAATGATCTCTAATATTTAAATAAATTACTTAATTAATATTAATTACATTTAGTAATTAATCTAATTATTTATCACCTTGATTAATATTCAATTTAGCAATTAACTATTTTTAATTACACAAAATTAATTATCCAATAATTAATTATCTTTATTAATTAATCCCTTGATTAATTACATAAGTAATTATCCCAATTACTTAATTAAAAATTATCTTTACTAATTACATTGCAGTAATTATCATTTATTACTTCTCAAAGTAATCCTGCTCTATTAATTTCATTAAGTAATTACTCTCATAAAATCATCAAATGATTTACTTAAATTAATTAAACCAAATTAATTAACTTAAACAAATCACATTATCAAAATTAATTACAATAGGTAATTAATCTCTTAATTACTTTTATCAAGTAATTATACTTGACAAATTACAATTGATTATATTCAATTAATAAATCTAGTCAATTATCAAAATTAATTATATTAATTAATTACTTCACCATCCTTAGATAATTATCATTATTAATTAACAAAAATTCCTTAAATCACTTCTTTAAGAAATTATTCTTGAATTAATCATCATTAATCATTTCTAGTTAAATTAATTCTAAATCATTATTTAAAATCAAATAAATAAGTAAATTTTTCTTAATTATTTTAATTTTCCATAAAACAATTCATTCACTTATTAATGACTTTATTCACATTCAAATGTATTTAAATAATACATTTCTAAAATTAAATTCAAATTTCATTGTAGAATTTAAAGATTTCAAAATGTTTAACCATTTAAACATTATCCAAAATTTAAATAAATTTATAAACCTTGAAATAAAAATAAATTTTAAAGAACATTCATTACTTAAATATATAAGAAAAGTTTAAAAACCAAATTAGTAAATTTTATTAAAGAAACAAGTTTTAAAATGATTATTTAACTATTCAAATTAAAGTTAAACACTTCATATCTTTAATTTCAATATTAAGAAAAAATGTCTTCCAAGTTAAAACCTTTATTTTAAACAAACTTATTTTTGAATTTACTTTAAAACACTTTAAACTTGATAAATATTTGAATTTTACAAGTCTGTTCAAATTCAAATCTGTATTCATAATAAACTTGAACCTATATATAGACTTGATTTTTAAAACATATTTAAATCTTGCTTAAATTTGAATATTTTCATTTTTAAAACTTTGAATTCAAAATTTCATTTAAATTCAGATTCAACTTACACTTGAATCCAATTCCTACAATACAATTTGAATTTCATTCAAGTTTCAAAAAAACTGCATATCTTCTGGTTTTAAACCTGCAACAAACTAACCCGAGAACCCCCCATACTTACTTCGAGTCAACAACCCACTAGCTTCGAGGCAGAATCAAAAACACCCGAGACAATCTTCGAGTCAATTAGCCTACACAACCGCCAAAGGTTCACCAGACATCAAACATGTACGGCGCATATGCACCGTCACCTTTGCGATCTCCAGCCACTCTAACCCACTTCTATAAGTCGCCGACCATCTCCGCACACGATCACGACCATCCAAATCCCCATATCAGCTTGAAATCAATACAGAGAAATCAACTGCAACCTGGAAACCTAAATGCACTTTATACCCCAAACATGTCAACGCCGTGGAAACCCACCTCCGACCACCAAGGTTGATGCGACTTTGGCTATCTCTTCTTCCACGACTCCTCTATAACTTCCCAAAATCTGATAACACTCGGTGCATCACAGAAAAATCAAGAAGCTACTAAAACCCGACCACTCCAAATTAGGGCTAGAACCTGGAAATTACACTTGCCATCGCCACCACCCACTGAAATAAACTTATGACAATTTTCCCCTACCACCCGATCTGTATTCCACCTCCAGAAAGAACCAAAGCCTCCATAATCCACTAGATCATCAAACAAACCCAAAAATCTCAATTCTTTCAAAACAGAAATGCTAATTCCACAGTCATTTAGAAAATGTGAAATTTGTTTTAAAATTAATGATTTCTAACATACATTCATGTTATAAACTTGTTTAAATAATTAATGATGTTTGATATTCTTGTTTTATTGAAAATACTTACTGTTATATTTGTTTCAGAGATAATAGATTATTCAATATAAATAATTATGATTTATAATCAAAATTTCATACTGAGCAACCTCCCTTGCTATCATAACAAATCCTAACTGAAATAAATTCAAGAAGCATTGGTTTTTTTTTCTTCCTATTTAAATTCTAAGTTTTAATAAACAGAACCAAGCATACAATTTCCTGTGGCCTTATATATATGTTTATACATATTCACACACAATATTCATCAAAATTGAATTTCAGACAAGCATGCTCATTCCTAAGTATTTACATGCATCAGACAATTTTAAACCTCTTTGCATTGTGAGGTTACTCACTTCCAAAAGAAACAGAAGAGTTCTCATCCAAACAGTTTAAATTTATGTGAACTAGTGCTTTAGTTCTAGAAATTGCATTTAGCTTTGATTTTTAAAGAAAAACTGTTTTTAAAATAAAGAAGCTTACTCACTTTCAAAGTGAGGATGCAGAGAACAATTCAGAGAAACATTTATATTCCTGAAACTGCATATTGGACTTGCATGTTGAATTTCTTGGAACCTGATTAATAGTTGAAGTTGCTTTTACTTGATGATGTAAATTGTTTAAACTTGCATGCAGACCCTTATCATCATTGCTCAGATTTTAAATTGAACTTCATAGATGTTGTAACTTTGCTTCCAGATATGCAGATTTTGGGTTTTGCCTATTTGATTTTGCAGATTTATAAACATGCACTGTGAGGGTTTTGCAAATATGAATTTGGGTTGTAGATTTGGGTTTTCTGGATTTTGATTGAATTTTGTTTGAATTTGGGTTTTGATTTTACTTAAATCTGATTTCCAGTTTTCAATTTGAAGAAAAATGGTTTTAACAAAATGCATTGTTACATTTTCTTATTAATATATTTTTAAATAAAAAGTTTTTAAAACAATGCCACTTGTTATCTTATCAATGATAAATATTTACAAGTGTCTTCTCTTGTGCACAAATGTCTTACATATGTTTATCTTTATATTAAAGAAATTTCTTTATTTATAAATGTATTTAAATTTTTCTAAAGCCATTTCTAATTTAATTTAGCATGTTTTAAATATTTATTAACATTAGCCTTTAAAATGATTACATGTTTACTTCTTTTATAAAATTACACATAATTTTAAATGTTTATTTGAATGTTTTCAAAATAATATTCTTTTAAAACTAATTTTCAAAAGAGAATTTTTTTAAAAAGAATAAGAATGTTAAATTCAATTTTATTCAAAAGTTTTAAATCAAAATACTATACTCTAATATGAATGTATTAAATGTTATTTCAAAAGAAAAACAATTTCCTTTAAAATAAAACAAAATAAACTTTTATTATAAAATAAAATTTAAACTATATTTATTTTTATAAACAAAATAAATACTCACTTATATTTCTTTAATAATGTAAGAAAGACTTTTTAATTTACCTTTGAAAAATTTTCAATATCATTTTTAAATCTAATTAACCAATTTACAATTTATACATTTATATATATTACAAATTGGAAAATATTCTTTATTAAATTAAAATTAAAATCAAAACTCCTATTTACAATGTATACACACATATACGTTATAAATAAAATATCTTTAAATCAGCTTAGAAAGATAATTTTATCATTTAAATATTTTTAACATTTGAAAACAATAAGATTCTCAGTTTAAATTATTATTATTATAAATTTTGAAAAGAATATCATTTGACCAATTAAATAATTATTAATCTTCAAAAGAAAATTCCTGTTTGAATTAAATTATTAAATCAATATTTCACATTTTAAAATAATTATTAATGAAATTATTAAATAGTTATTGCCTAAATTTCCGGGACATCACATTCCTTCCCCCTTTAAAGAATTTCGTCCTCGAAATTTGAAAGCAAAGGTAATTTAATAACCCCATACAGATTTTACAATTATAAAATAGCAAACATATGCTATCAACCAAATACTAGCAACCATAGCAAACACATGCTATCAACCAAATACTAACAACCATAGCAACCAAATCATACAAACAATTCTAATTATCCAGACAAAATTTTTGATAGAATTCCCTAGAGTTTTCCAGGTACAAACACCGGGACACTCGCTCTACAGAATATAAACTAGCTACACCACTCAGATCTAGAGCTCCTATATATCAAGATCTATAAATCTAAACAGGATACTGAACTACAAACAAGTCCTGAACAACTTCCAAATCTCCCAGAACTACTGATTCTAAAACAAGTGATAAACCATACACGTATTCCCTCAGAGATACGTGAAAAACAAAACAAATTCCAGCCATCCGAACTGGAAATTCAACCCTGTAGATCTAACACTTAACTCTCAAGAGAAAACAGAATGATCCAATACTCATTTCCACAAATCTCTCCTGACGATCCGGGGCTGCCGTCAACCTTCTAGATCAACCAAAATCAACCACACAAACTCTACTACAGATATCAGAACACTTCAAACATGCTACTCCAATTCGGAAACAGAACAGATGCAACATAACAACCAAGCCTCCAGATTCAGAATGAATATCCTATAGAAATCCTCTGATCCAGGACAAAACTCAAATTTCCAATAAATCGGTTGTTGCTCCTATTCTGGAATAGCTGCCACCATGCTTCCACTGCACATTTCTAATTCGAGAATGCTGTTGATGAACATAAGTATAAACTTGATCAACTTATGCCGGAACATTCGTCCATCAGATTCCATAAAATCTCAGTGACCTATCCGATTCGGTCCCAAACACCACAGCAAAAATTCAACCCGAAACTAGATCCTATCAACCTTGCCAGCTAAACAGATCTCTTCCTTAAAGAGCCCTCCTATTATGCTGAACTACCGGTAAAGCTCCAAGAACCAAGTCGACACAGAACTCATTATCCTGATACGGATGCAAATCTTAACTCCTTCGAAGATATCCAGAAAAAAAAATCAAACCACTTCGATAACTCAAAGATCCTCTAGAGATGCTTCAATCCAAACAAAGATCACTCAGAGAACTTCCGAACCATCGCAAGTCACTTTTGTGATTCCACTCAGTACAGATTCCAAGAAATCGTTCTCTCTTCAACAATCAGAACAGCTAAAGCCTTCTATCCCAAACAAGAAACTAGTGGTCCACCTCGAACCACAAACATCACACCCAGCTGAGCTTACAGAACAAATGGACAAGCTTCACCATCTGCCCGACCTACTGACAAAAGAATCGCAGAGACTTCTAAATCGAAGAAATAGGCCACTCTACTACTGCCAAAGACATTTTACGCAAAAGCTCGTCGAATCTCAAAGCTACACCAGTCACTTCCACAATAGAGCCTTCAGAAGACAAATATTCCTCAGGAAACTAGCTCTCAAACCAAGCACAAAACACCCTGCCAAACCGAGTCTCAACTCAAATACAGACAGAACTCCTTCTTGAAGTTTCCAAGATACCATTAATGGCTTAAGAACTCCCAACTGATCCAACCAGCTTACATCCAAAGATGAACTCCAGCTTACATCCAAAGATGAACTCCGAATCTTAAAAAGATTTTTCTTCAGAGATCAGTGAAATCCTTCACATTAAACTGCAAAACTACTCAAGATTCCCAATACTGCCCTAACAGATTCACTTCCAACCTCAAACACTCGGACTCCAACCATTGGTAGTTGTGTTACACACACCACTACCCTATCTACCTCTAGAACTTATATTGGAAAAACCTGAACAGGTAACCCAATCAAATGGGTAGAAATATATATGTATATATATATATATATATATATATATTCAAAATTACAAATACGCTCTCTAAAGATCGATACCACTCCAAAGTCTAGGTATTCGCTCAATCTAGAGCTCTGATACCACAATGTAACGACCCGCCTTTCATTCCATAGAAAGACGCATCATTAAGAAGAAAGAAAGGGATAGAAAAGAGAAAAGAAAGGAAAGAAAGAAACAGACAACATCAGAATCTCACAGCGGAACGAATAAATTATATTATATCACATAAAACTTTACATAGTGTCATGTACATCAGAGTTATACAGCTAACACAACATCAGACTAGACAGTTACACACATCTGCCTGACAATTACAATTCAAGTACATCAAAGAAAAACAGATACAACACAAACACAACGGAACCACTAAATATATCTACACGCTGAAACCTCCTGCCCCATTATCTCCTCCAGAACTCGTCAAAGCAATCCTGAAACACTTGACTACTCATACGGAATATGAGTACCCAAGAGTTTAATAAAACAGAAAATAAACACTTGGGTCAGATTCTGGTGTGAGTAAACGGGGATAAAAGTTGCTTAACTTTAGAAAATCCTTTGAAAAGAAAAGGTATCACGTAAGACTTCCCACACATAAACATGGAAAAGTTTTTACCTTACGCTAACCAAAACATTTGATAGGAAATCCAGTGATATTATAATAGTGTCCAGGGTTTTCAAAATAAAATACAGAAATAGCGGGAATGCTTACATCTCACGTTCCAACATAGTTGGGCACAATCAAAATCGTACAGGCACTTATTGGATTTTGGATTCCATCAATGGCAGGGCTACTGGGGTACCCCTGTCACAGTACGTGGCCTAGATCACCGTACCGAGGATTACGCCCGCTCTCCCGCAACACAAAGCCGGAACCATTCCTTACTAAACAGTTCCGAACAAGACCACCCCGTAGATTGGTCGTCGTCAACTGCCACATAGCCGAATATAAAGGGGCCTCTAGACAGGGATAAATCTTGCTCTCCAGTGGGGGCTACCGACGAAGCCTTGCTGCACCTCCCCTGTTTTAGCCATTCCCGGTTGATGAGGCTTGAGTCTACGATTACCTTTATATAACACAATAATCTTAGAATGCTCGTCATCCACCTGACGATGTTCTGAAAGCATTCAATCCATACAAGTTCGTTCCGGGTTTGAATGAAACCGAAGGCACTATCTCTTTGCACTCACTTTGGAATCACCTTCTGAGTCAACGACAATAGCCCTTGCACTCTAAATCACCATCTCGAACCTATAAGTACTATTTCGTCAAACTCATTACGGAATCACCCACAGAGTTATATTGACGTATAGTTCTTACACCTCGAATCTTCACTTGCTCCACTTGGATTAACGAACTAATGTTTAATTAGAATCGATGTGGTTTTCGGATATTCAAATATGGAAACCCGATCCCGGTCTCACCGAAACCAAATGCCATTTTAATGTCCAAGTTGTACTTAAGGGTTTTAAACAATTAACTTATTTCATTATTATCTATTTCACACAGATAGATAAACTACATATCACAATAGATAATCACATTCTCATCATAAACAGATAATCTGTATCATCATCACAAATAGATAATCCATCACAAACCATCATACTTTAACCAAGCATCCATATCATACAGATACAACTCATCTCATTTCTGAGATCTCAACCATCCAATAAATAACATCCATAAGCAATGATTTATTAACCATCTATTATAATTAATTTAAAATGAATTAAATTAATTACTTCCATCTTTAATTAATTTGAATTAAATTAAATTAAATTACTTACCACATTTAAATCCTGCTTAATATCCATTAATTAATTAACCTAGTTAATTAATCATTTCTAAATATTCAACTTAATTGAACACCTTTGATTAATCATTTACTAATTACAATAAGTAATTAGTCTTATTTAATTTCATAAATTAATTAGTCTGAATCATAAGTAATTAACATTTGATTACTCCATTAATTAACTATAATTAATAACTTTTATCCTTAATTAATTATATTAATTAATTACTTAATTAATTAATATTTACTTAATTAAACAATCATTAATTACATCAAATTACAATGACTAATGAACTATAATATTTAAATAAATTACTTAATTAATATTAATTACATTTAGTAATTAATCTAATTATTAATTACCTTGATTAATATTCAATTCAGTAATTAACTATTTTTAATTACTCATTCACAAATTAATTATCCAATAATTAATTATCTTTATCAATTAATCCCTTGATTAATTACAAAAGTAATTATCCCAGTTACTTAATTAAAAAATATCTTTACTAATTACATTCCAGTAATTATCATTTATTACTTCTCAAAGTAATCCTGCTCCATTAATTACATTAAGTAATTACTCTAATAAAATCATCAAATGATTTACTTAAATTAATACCAAATTAATTAACTTAAACAAATCACATTACCAAAATTAATTACAATAAGTAATTAATCTCTTGATTACTTTTATCAAGTAATAATACTTAACAAATTACAATTGATTATATTCAATTAATAAATCTAGTAATTATCAAAATTAATTATATTAATTAATTACTTAACTATTGTGATGCCCCACCTCTATACCCACGCTAGCCAAGAACACTACGATGTAATGCTGTCAACTAGCACGGAGAATAAGGCTGTTGAGGAGCGACCATCCATGTAATTGCTTTGTGCGAGCACCGATATGTCAGATAGTACAACATGCATTTTATTTCAAGAGAGGAAATCCGACATACCGATACAAACTCAAAACTACTACATAGTGGCTGTATAAATCCTTCAGAAACAAATATAGGAATAAGCATAACACAAATCAGTCACAGATAATTCATATCACAAAGGCGGAAGAAGATATGAATATATAACTAACACATGAAAGTGTATATCAGAGTAGCGGTCTAAAAAGATCCACAATAATACAAAGGAATAGCAACACGTGCTATACAAAAGAATACAACTATGAGTCCATATCTCAAGTGTATACAACAAAAACTACTAAACTAAAGTAGTTAGCCAAAAGTCAGAAAATGGTCCAATAAGGAGTCAAGCAGAAGCACTTATAAAATCTCAGTCTGACCCGAGTATTATTTAAGAAGAAAATAATAAACGGATCAGTCTAGCTATAAATATCAGATGAAGTGACATATAATAAGAGA
Source organism: Allium cepa (assembly GCA_030765085.1). Taxonomy (NCBI): domain Eukaryota; kingdom Viridiplantae; phylum Streptophyta; class Magnoliopsida; order Asparagales; family Amaryllidaceae; genus Allium; species Allium cepa. The sequence goes on from CM060930.1 coordinate 60,551,129, forward strand.
TATGACATAAACATATAATAGTCACAATGCCAAGCTGTGATAAATAAGTAATTGAAAATCAACAAGAGATTAATCAATATCACAATAATCTACTCAAGATAAAAAGGAATGTCATACTCCTAATTTCATTCACCAAGCCACAATAAATGACATATATATCAATGCCCATCGTAATAGTTGGTGAAACATAAATTCCACAAATCAACACACGAAATATGGAAATCACAATAAAAAGGATAGTCAAGACATTGATGTAGTGCAAACGGTACATCCAATGTATTAAAAGCATATCATTGATGTAGTGCAAACGGTACATCCAATGAATCAAAAGCAAAGACATTGATGTAGTGCAAACGGTACATCTAATGTATCAAAAGCATATCATTGATCATGTGCAAACGGTATATCCAATGAATCAAAAGCAAAGACATTGACGTAGTGCAAACGGTACATCCAATGTACTAAAAGCATATCATTGATGTAGTGCAAATGGTACATCCAATGAATCAAAAGTAAAGACATTGACGTAGTGCAAACGGTACATCCAATGTATGAAAAGCATATCATTGATGTAGTGCAAACGGTACATCCAATGAATCAAAAGCAAAGACATTGAAGTAGTGCAAACGGTACATCCAATGTATCAAAAGCATATCATTGATGTAGTGCAAATGGTACATCCGATGAATCAAAAGCAAAGACATTGACGTAGTGCAAACGGTACATCCAATGTATCAAAAGCATATCATTGATGTAGGGCAAACGGTACATCCAATGAATCAAAAGCAAAGACATTGATGTAGTGCAAACGGTACATCCAATGTATCAAAAGCATATCATTGATGTAGTGCAAACGGTACATCCAATGAATCAAAAGCAAAGACATTGATGTAGTGCAAACGGTACATCCAATGTATCAAAAGCAAAGACATCGCACAGGCTAGTCTAAAACATAAAATGATCGTCATGGCCAAAGAGAAGTGTCGATTACAGTAAGCTAGTAAATATATGAGCTTAGCTTCATGTCCCATAACCACTAGCTTAACTTAAATATTTACGAACAAATTGTAGATCTCCACTAGAAAATTGTCACAAGAGTTTCAATCGAACAAGTCCAAGAATTAACCGACGAAGTAAACGCAAGCGTTTCATACCACTTGTTTTACTAAGTCGTTTAATTAGATTTCTCATACGAGTGAGGTAAAGGTTTGTATATACTAATAGATTGGAAAACGGTTTAAGAAAACGAGCTTTGTAATAAAATAGTGTTGAGATCATTTGAAGAAAGAGTTTTGATATTTACTACTAGTATAGAAAACCTTTATATTTTTAAAGTGACAAATCACGAAGAAGATTGTAGGAACAATCAATCACTAAGATTCACATTCGAAAACGTGAATAAAATCCAAATAAATCGATATCAAATCCATCAAAGTGGATATATCTAAAATTCCCAAAGAAAAGGTCATCAAAGTCGATAATAAATGACAACAACAAAAGGGAGACAACACGAATCGATTAAAGTTGGAAATTCAAACGAATTAGCAATATAGGCTAATCTGGAAAATAGTAGCAGGTCGGTCGACCGGACTCCCCGAGTCGGTCGACCGAACCAGAGGTTGGAAGTGCTCGGGGCACCAGGTCGATTGACCGGCCCAGGCGGCTCGGTCGGCCGAAGCCTGTAACCAGCACTTCCAAACAGAGGCAGGAAGTGCCTGGACTACAGGTCGATCGACCGGCCCAGGGGCTCGGTCGGCCGAACCTGTATGCTTGCACTTCCTACCCTATTTCAAAAGAGGTGCAACTCTCGATCAAATTGCAATCGCACGAGCAACGGCGCTAAGGGTTTATGCCAATCGACTACCCGGCCCTATATGCTCCTCGATGCATCACCAAAAACATGTTCAAACATCAAAGTTAGGATTTTTAACGAATTGAACTCAAAACACTAAAAATTGAAATATTCACAAAAGCAATCCAAATCAAAATCAAAAGCACAAGAATAAGTGTTAGGAATTCATACCTAACAATAGAAGAGAATTATAAGCATAGATGTGAGATTAAAAATCTCACCTTTGAATCCGAAAACAATGAATGAGAAGCTTGAAGACAAAGGAAGATCAACCACACTTCAATCTCAACACAAGAAGCTTGAATCTAAGCTTAAAAGAGAAACATTTCGTAAATTAGGTTTAGGAATTTTCTGAAATTGAATGGAGAAAGAGTTGGAGAAGATGAAGGAGATGCTTACCAATGGGTTCACTTGAGTTTGGAGCAAGAAGATGGATTTGCTAATGGAAACTAGGGCTTAGGATTTCCTAATTCTTTATCTCTTCCCCCATTTTTGCTTGAGCTTGAGTGCTAGGAAAATAGAAAAGAAGTGAATGAAGAGGAGAGGGGTTGGGACTGAATACATAAGTGGGCTCAACCCAAACCAAAACCCTAAGTGAAAAGTAGCAAAATTCAACTTTCACCAAACATATCGAAGCTTATACTCAAAAAGGTCGCAAACGGCATTTTGAACTCAATGGGGGTGGTCTCGAGTCCTAATTCGGCTGTTTGCAAAAACTAGCTTTTCGGACTAAAATCCGACCAACGATAAAATATTTAAATAAAATACTTAAATATAAAATCGATAAATATGCGGGTTGTTACAACTATTCTTAGATAATTATCATTATTAATTAACAAAAATTCCTTAAATTACTTCTTTAAGAAATTATTCTTGAATTAATCATCATTAATCATTTCTAGTTAAATTAATTCTAAATCATTATTTAAATCAAATAAATAAGTAAATTTTTCTTAATTATTTTAATTTTTCATAAAACAATTCATTTACTTATTAAGGACTTTATTTACATTCAAATGTATTTAAATAATACATTTCTAAAATTAAATTCAAATTTCATTGTAGAATTTAAAGATTTCAAAATGTTTAACCATTTAAACATTATCCAAAATTTAAATAAATTTATAAACCTTGAAATAAAAAATAAATGTTAAAGAACATTCATTACTTAAATATATAAGAAAAGTTTAAAAACCAAATTAGTAAATTTTATAAAAGAAACAAGTTTTAAAATGATTATTTAACTTTTCAAATTAAAGTTGAACACTTCATATCTTTAATTTCAATATTAAGAAAAGAAGTCTTCCAAGTTAAAACCTTTATTTTAAACAAACTTATTTTTGAGTTTACTTTAAACACTTTAAACTTGATAAATATTTGAATTTTACAAGTCTGTTTAAATTCAAATTTGTATTCATAATAAACTTGAACCTATATTTAGACTTGATTTTTAAAACATATTTAAATCTTGCTTAAATTTGGATATTTTCATTTTAAAACTTTGAATTCAAAATTTCATTTGAATTCAGATTCAACGTACACTCGAATCCAATTCCTTCACTACAATTTGAATTTCATTCAAGTTTCAAAAAAAGAACTGCATATCTTCAGGTTTTAAACCTGCAACACACTAACCCGAGAACCCCCATACTTACTTCGAGTCAACAACCCACTAGCTTCAAGGCAGAATCAAAAACACCCGAGACCATCTTCGAGTCAATTACTCTACACAATCCCCAAAGGTTCACCAGACTTCAAACTTGTGCGGTGCATATGCACCGTCACCTTAGCGATCTCCAGCCACTCTAACCCACTACTACAAGTCCCCGACCATCTCCTCACACGACCACGACCATCCAAACCCCCATATCAGCTTGAAATAAATATAGAGAAATCAACTACAACTTGGAAACCCAAATGCACCGTATACCCCAAACCTGTCAACGCCGACGAAACCCACCTCCGACCACCAAGGTTGATGCGACTTTGGCTATTTATTCTTCCACGACTCCTCTACAACTTCCTAAAATCTGATAACACTCGATGCATCACAGAAAAATCATGAAGCTACTAAAACCCGACAACTCCAAATTAGGGCTACAGCCTGGAAATTACACTTTCCATCACCACCACCCACTGAAATAAACTTTTGACAATTTCCCCCTACCACTCCATCTGTATTCCACCTCCAGAAAGACCCACAGCTTCCATAATCCACTAAATCATCAAACAAACCCAAAAACCCCAATTCTGTTCAAAACTGAAATGCTAATTCCACAGTCATTTTAAAAATGTGGAACTTGTTTTAAAATTAATGATTTCTAACATACATTCATGTTATAAACTTGTTTAAATAATTAATGATGTTTGATATTCTTGTTTTATTGAAAATACTTACTGTTGTATTTGTTTCAGAGGTAACAGATTATTCAATATAACTAAATTATGATTTATAATCAAAATTTCATACTGAGCAACCTCTCTTGCCATCATAACAAATCCTAACTGAAATAAATTCAAGAAGCATTGGGTTTTTTTTTCTTCCTATTTAAATTCAAAGTTTTTATATACAGAATCAAGCATACAGTTTCCTGTGGCCCTATATATCTTTTTATACATATTCACACACAATATTCATCAAAATAGAATTTCAGACAAGCATGCTCATTCCTAAGTATTTACATACATCAGACAATTTTAAACCTCTTTGCATTGTGAGGTTACTCACTTTCAAAAGAAACAGAGAAGTTCTCATCCAAACAGTTTAAAGTTATGTGAACTAGTACTTTAGCTCTGGAAATTGCATTTAGCTTTGATTTTTAAAGAAAAACAGTTTTTAAAATAAAGAAGCTTACTCACTTTCAAATTGAGGATGCAGAGAACAATTCAGAGAAACATTTATAATCCTGAAACTGCATATTGGACTTGCATGTTGAATTTCCTGGAACTTGATTACTAGTTGAAGTTGCTTTTACTTGATGATGTAAATTGTTTGACCTTGCATGCAGACCCTTATCTTCATTGCTCAGATTTTAAGTTGAACTTCATAGATGTTGTAACTTTGCTTTCAAATATGCAGATTTTGGGTTTTTCCTATTTGATTTTGCAGATTTATAAACATGCACTGTGAGGGTTTTGCAGATATGAATTTGAGTTGTGGATTTGGGTTTTATGGATTTTGATTGAATTTTGTTTGAATTTGGGTTTTGATTTTACTTAAATCTGATTTCCAATTTTCAATTTTGAGAAAAAGGGTTTTAACAAAATGCATTGTTACATTTTCTTATTAATATATTTTTAAATAAAAAGTTTTTAAAACAATGACACTTGTTATCTTATCAATGATAAATATTTACAAGTGTCTTCTCTTGTGCACAAATGTCTTACATATGTTTATCTTTATATTAAAGAAATTTCTTTATTTATAAATGTATTTAAATTTTTCTAAAGCCATTTTTAATTTAATTTAGCATGTTTTAAATATTTATTAACATTAGCCTTTAAAATGATTACATGTTTACTTCTTTTATAAAATTACACATAATTTTAAATATTTATTTGAATGTTTTCAAAATAATATTCTTTTAAAACAAATTTTCATAAGAGAATTTTTTAAAAAGAATAAGAATGTTAAATTCAATTTTATTCAAAAGTTTTAAATCAAAATAATATACTCTATTATGAATGAATTAAATCTTATTTCAAAAGAAAAACAATTTCCTTTAAAATAAAACAACATAAACTTTTATTATAAAATAAAATTTAAACTATATTTATTTTTATAGACAAAATAAATACTTGCTCCTATTTCTTTGATAATGTAAGAAAGACTTTTAAATTTACCTTTGAAAAGTTTTCAATACCAATTTTAAATCTAATTAACCAATTTACAATTTATACATTTATATATATTATAAATTGGAAAATATTCTTTATTAAATTTAAATTAAAATCAAAACTCCTATTTACAATGTATACACATATATACATTATAAATAAAATATCTTTAAATCAGCTTAGAAAGATAATTTTATCATTTAAATATTTTTAACATTTGAAAACAATAAGATTCTCAATTTAAATTATTATTATTATAAATTTTGAAAAGACTATTATTTGACAAATTAAATAATTATTAATCTTCAAAAGAAAATTCCTGTTTGAATTAAATTATTAAATCAATATTTCACATTTCAAAATAATTATTAATGAAATTATTGAATAAATATTGCCTAAATTTTTGGGACATCACAGTAGTACTCTTCATGTTGGCCATTTACGTTCTCGTTAGTCCCTGCTCGTTGAGCTTCATTCACCGTTCTCCCAGTATCCAATCCTGGAGGTTTGTCCCCAAACCTTTGCTGATTTCCTTCAATCTCTCCGGTCTGGTTCTGGTTTTGACCTCTAGAAACTTCTACAGCTCTGGTTCCCTGTTCTACATTGCCAGCAGTCGTGGTTGGTCCATTCCTTGACTTTGTGCTCCAATCTGTCGAACTAGGTTCTGTATCGTGTCATTCTGCCTTTTCAGCATTGTCTCCATCTCTTCTCTGGTGATATTGATTGAGTCCTATTTAGCTCCGAAGGAAGCCTCTTGACTTCCTTAATGCTGACTCTATTCTGTCCTCTATCTCTTTATCGACTGCCTAGCCATAATCTCCAGAATACGGGTTCCTAGTTCTTTAAATCCAAAACCAAGCTTAGAATTCTTGGGTGCTAGCATTCTCAGTGAAAGCACCAAAATGTTAGCGCCAAAATTGGTCGTTAACACCCAAATCTAAATGAAAGCACCAACCAACAGTCAGATATCATAGATGGAATGTATGTAGAGGGTAATAATGCGAAGAACAGTCAAAATTAAGAAGAAAGCATGAAAAATAGAGGATTTATAGTGGTTCGGCTCCGGCCTTTGTCCACTTCAGAAATGTCCTTTTTATTGATAGCCAAATCAGTTACAGTTACAATTTAGTGTTTTTTGAACAACAATGGCAGGGCCGCCTTAGTATAGAAGATGAAGGGAGACAGAATGGAGATCCCCTTTTCTGAAGCCCCGCATGCTGTATTTATAAGTAGAACTCGAGTTACCGAGATTCCTGAGTAGTCCGGGCCCATCAAGACGAGCCAACATCCTCCATTACGACCGACCTCAAGTCCTTGATTAGCCGACCCGAAGTAGCCAAGGTGCTAACCCTAAGTGACCTTAAACCTGACTCGAAGTAAACAGGGCTAGAACTCGAAGTACTCCAATGCCGAACCCACTCCTTTAAGACACCGATCCACTTTTGCCGAACCATATGTGGCTGACCTACATGCTCCAATGCCCTTGAGATCGATCCCATCCAAATTGAACCACCGCAGCTTCCCACTTTTACTGATTCACTTATCATCGATCCCTCCATTCATGCCGAACTAGGGATGTCAACCTGATCCATTCCCTTCTATTCCGATCGGCTTTAACTCGACCGATCTAGAAATGCCGACCCAGATCACCACCGAGCCATATCCGCCGACCCACTCAGGCCGAGCCACTCGTGCCAAACCACCAATAACGAACCATACTCGACCGACCTACCTACTTCCATACCATGACCAAACCACGCATGATCTCCTCTCCTCGACTGAGCCATATATGACCGAGCCATCTTGGTCGAGCGACCCGCACCGACCCATCCATTCAAACTGATCCACATGTGCCCGAGTGACACATGCCAAACCGTTGAGGTCAAATGATACATGACAAACCATATCCACAGTATCCTAGCCTCGATAACTGAGCAATTGATTTAGTTGAATCCGTTGTCCATGGCCTTGCCAAAATGCGGGTTAACAGTAAACATTCGGCTCACAATAGATTCTACGGAGTAGCAGGCCGATCAAAGGGTAGAAGTAGGACTTCAGCCTAATTAAAATAGGATGAGGAAATCGTCCTAATCAAAGCAGCTATCAAGGATAAGTGCAAACAATCAAAGTTAACATATCTTATTAATTGAACAATAGTTTAATCGTATTTACTTTTAGTTTATCCCTTTCCTATTTTATTTATTTCCTTTTATATACTAGAACTATTGAAGGGTCTATTACTTTTACTTTGCTTAAAGATTCTTGTAGTTACTATCATTCACCAGAGTTTTATTCTGACTAACTCCTCTATTTCCCCTTTCCCCCCATAGGCAGTCATGGGAGAGGATAGTAGATTGCGGTTACTCAGAGGATTCTTGGAGAAGATTTCCACTATGTATTTCTTTTATTCTATCTTTAGCTCTTTCTGTGTACTAGCTTTTTATGAGGGATAATTATACTTTGATTTTTGTTGAGACTACTAGTTTTTATTTCATGAGACATGTTGGGTTTTGAGACATGTATGTTGTCTTTGGATTTTGACTTATTTGGTTTATTAAGCTTTTGTTTTAAATAGGTTATTATTTTAGTTTCCGCTGTTATCACTTATTTTTGTCTTGTGAATCTTAGTCTCTATTAGTTTTAGTTATACCTACAATGCACCATGCCTTTTAATGTGTCTTTTAGGGTATATTAAGGAGTGTGAGGTATTTCACGTGGTATCAGAGCCTAAGGTTACAAGATCCCTAAAAAAATATTTTTAAAACTAAAGTATTTTTTGAAATAACTTTTTTTAAAAATGTTTTTTTCAAAAGAGAACTCTTAGAAATATTTTTTAAGTATAAAAGAGTTTTTATAAAAATCCCCTCATAAGTCCAGTTCATTTGACTCTTTCCTAAATTATCTTTTCCTTTTCTTAGAGTGGCTGATGCCCCGAACCTTCCCAAGGGCATTCCAATCCTAACCTGGTTTCATAGGTATCTACAAGCCACGATTCCAAAGGTCCAAAGTCAAGAGTTCAATCCAGCACCAGCGAGTGGGAATCCCATCAACCCACCTGCTTTAGTTAATTTCTTTAGGCTTTGTCAGGATTTTACAAATTTGGGTGGAAAGACCTCTTCGGGTACAAGACTATTATGGAGGATCGGGCTTGGCTAAGAAATACGGAGAGGATATTGGGACTATTGGGATTGGATGATCAACATCGAGTTCAGCTTGCATCTTAGCAGCTGAAAGAGGAGGCTTCTTATCGGTGGGAGGTAATTGAGTTGGAAGGAAGAGAAGTTACTTGGAATAGGTTTCGTGAGCGATTTGATAAGAATTTTTTATCTTAACCGGAATAGAGTGTTAAGTTGGATTGAAGCAAGGAAGACTGTCTGTGAAATAGTACATCAATCAATTTAATGAACTATCGTGGTTTGGAATAGAATTGATGAATACACCACACAAGAAAGCTATGAAGTTCGCAAGGGGATTAAATCAGCCCCTTCAAGGTTTATTATTGACTCACGTACCGATGGGAGCTACATATAAGTTACTGGTAGAGATGGCACTTATGTTTGATGCAGCTATGTAGGGGGAGCCTAAAGAAGCCCTTAAGGTGGAAGATTCTAAGAGGAAAGAAGTTTACCATTAGAAATGAATCAAGAAAAAGTGAAAAAGTTGTGGGATGGCTGGTCGTTTAGCCAAGGAATGCAAGAGAGGGAAGATGAAGGGAAAGTGCTATAATTATAGACATACTCATCACATTAGTAAGTATTGTCCCCAGAAGGCGGGGTAGGGAGCGGGTGCACCAGCGGCACAGATTTAGGCTTTGGAGGCTGTACCCTCCAGCAGTACACCAAATCGAGGTAGGAAAATTTGATTTCTATTTCTGATTTTTCCATTGGGACACTTTTTGATTCTGGAGCATCACACTCTTTTATCTCTAGTTCTCATGTGGATTATTTTCACTTAGAGATTTCTTTAGTAGTAGACCCCATCTATGTTTCAAACCCCATAGGAGGATCGGCACCCTTGTCTATGGTTGGTATGGGTTTGAAAATTTATATCCTAGGCGTAGAATTATACTATGACGCCTATGTTTTGAGATTTTTGGGGTATGGAATGATCTTAGGTATGGATGGCCTATCCACATATTGAGCTATATTACACAGCGAGAGGAAAGTCGTTAGATTAGGGACATGCATCAGTAGGAAACTCGGGATTTCTTGCAACCTGCAAGGGTCAGTTATGTTGAGCTTCCTTTATTCCCTTGATTCATCTTCATCAGAGTTTGATTCGTTCCCGTCATTAGATATTTTTCAGACATCTTTGAGGAGTTTTGGGGACTACCCCCCTAATAAAGATATTGACTTCAGGATTTATTTTGTTAGCTAGTAGCATTACTCGTTGGGCATATGGCGCCTAGGGAGAGGAAGGGATTAAGCAAGCAGATCCATGAGCTTTTGAGGAAGGATTCATAAGAAGAAACATATCGGAGTAGGGAGTTCCGGTCGTCTTTACTACCAAAGAACATGTGGTTCTCTTCGACTTTGCATTGACTATAGAGAATTGGATAAGCTCATAAAGAAGAACCGTTATCCACTCCCTAAGATAGATGATCTTTTCGACCTGTTAGTTGGCTCTTCCGTATTTTTTCAGCTTGATCTGGTTATTGGATTTCATCAACTTAGGGTAGCTGATGACAACATTGCTAAGACTGCATTTAGGACACCCAACAGATTCTTTGAGTGGTTGGTTATGTCTTTTGGGCTAACCAATGTCCCAGCCTATTCTATAGATTTGATGAACCATGTTTTTAGAGATGTCCTAAAATAAATTTCGTTATGGTATTCGTCATCGACATTTTGGTGTTTTCCAAGTAGTATGGAAGAGCATGTTATTCATCTAAAAGAGGTTCTCTGTACGCTTCATGTTCATCAGCTGAAGACAGAGTTCCCGAAATATCACCTTTGAAGTGCATTTGTTAGGGCATAGAGAATGTCTACACATGGTAGGAATTTAAGAAATGGTTTGGTACATTAAGGATAAGACTGTGGAAATCTAAAGAGAGGTAGGCGAAGATTGGGGGATGTAAAATACGTTCAGTTGATAAGAAAAGATGAAAATCCATTTGTAGATAAAAGACTTTAGTAAGGAAATAAATTTAAGAAAAGCACTCCTAGGTTAGTAAGGACAAAATCCACTTTGTGACAAGTCCAATAAAATGAAATTTTTGAAATTTAAATAAAGTGGAAAAAAATGTAATTGTTAGAATTGAAAATTTTCATCGTTGATATTTCCTTTTAGAAAACAAAAATGGCGTTTTTGAAGAATGGTATGAAATTTAAATCGGTTTTTATATAATGAAAAATTGAAATTCTTTTCGAAGAATTATGGAATATATATATATATACACACACACACACAAAAACATATATAACTTACTAGTTTCTTTGTAAGTAAGTAAAGATTTTAAATATAAATACCTAGAGTGTATCAAGTATCCAAAACGTAGATTACAACTTTTATTTTTGTAACAAATGTTTTCGTGAAAAATAAGAGGAGCATAGGTTGTAATACTATTGTTATAGTAAGTGACTCTCAATAGAAATATTTTTACATAGGTATATGAGATATATTGGTATTTATTTAATTAAATCCATACACTAGTATTTTTCGGTTGTAATAACGGTGTTTTACGCAACATCCGTTTTAACCCAAATGAAACTGTATTTTAAAGGATAATTTCTAGGTGCAGAAACAAAATGATTTGTGAAGTGCAATTATTATTTTTAATAAGCATAAGGTAGTGTTTTTGGATTTATGGAAATATTAAAACTGTTTTAGAGATGAGTTTTTCTGAAAGGAAAATGTGTGTGTTTGATATTAGAATTTTTTTACTATGGAAGAATATAAATTAAATATACTTTAATCTATTGGAATGAAAATAATAATGGTATGATTTTCTATGAAACTAATAAAAATGTTTTGTGCAAGTTACAAGGAATACAAGAAAGAGGTATAAAAGGTACGAAAAACATCATATTTTGTATAGTCTAATTCGAAAAATATAAAGAAAAGTTCCTTATAATTTCACATAAACATGAAATTATCTTTTCAAAGGTTCATAGAAGATTTTTAGCGTTAATAATTTCTCACTTGAGAAAGTAGTTCCACTACATTAAGGTATGAGACCGTGAGGTATAATAAGAAGATGTATTGAAACACATAAAAAAAGCTTAAAGATATTTTAAAAGAAAATGGATTGGTGAAAAAGTAAGTAAGTTTTTGGAAATGAAAAACTTAATAAAAGTAGAATTTGAAAATTCAAATTTTTATAGAAAACTGAAAAGTTCTTTAAAAGCAAACGAGGAATAAGTTTTGGTCTTAGAATTTGAAAGTTTTTCCCTATAGGTTGGGAAATAATGTAAAGTAACCAAGTATTTTTGAATTTAATAGAAACTCAAAAATAACACTTTTAAAGAAATAAGATTTTGGAATTTGATGTTTTGAAAATTTAGAAGCCTTAGTTTTTAAAATGATAAATACCCAATCAAACTCTTATAAATATGGAGTATAGAGAAATCATTTCCTAGGTGTAATGTAAAAAGTGCAAGACCATGTAGGGGATAGCTGTGATTACTTTTGGAAGAATTATAGAAGTCCCCGTGGAATGTATATGACACTAGTAAGAACCTAGGAATGTTGATTCATGTGCGCAAACTAAAGAAGACAGTAACGTGGAATGAGTAAGGTAGTCGGGTACGCATAGTTGAGAATGGATATTCTTGATTTTAGAGGAACTTGGGAAAAGCATCTTTCTTTAATGGAATTCATATTAGATAGTAGTTCTCAAGCAAGCGTTAGAGTGGCACCTTTCGAAGCTCTTTATGAAACACCGCGCAAGTAGCCTTCGCTTTGATAGGATCTATAGAGGGATTGCCTTGGTTTTGACATAGTTAAGAAGACTTGGGGGCGGATTGGTTTGATTAGGAGAAAATTCTTATTTTGTATCCACATTCCTTTGATAATAAGTTTTTAGAATTCCCTATTTCCATCTTTAGTTTTGAATAGGTTCTTTCCTTTATTATCCTTTGGGAGGAAGAACTTAGGATTTAACCTATGGATTTAGGATTTGATGTAAACATGTTAATAGAACATGTTATGAATGATGAATGAAAGTGTTTGCTAGTGGATGCTAATAGATGGATATAGGTACATTAGGCACTATTAATCTTTAGGTATCGGCCTAACTAGGACACTAGGGCATATGCATATGGATGTGTACACATTTTATTCTATTTTCCACGGTTGCTTAAATGGATGATCTGCACAAGGTTGTTGCATTTGGATGATGTTTGTAGAACACATATAGAATTATCTATTATCTTTAGGAAATTTTCGCATTCATTTGGGAACATGGCACGAACATAATTGCATAAAAGGAGGTCAACTGAATGAGTGGACCGCCTAATCTATTACATTAGTTAGGGGCATTTGCACAACACTAATTGCATAAGTATCATACATTGCATTAGAAAAACTTAAGGACAATGGATGAATAGTTGATGACTGAGTAGTTTGTTGTAGAATTGGATGAAAATATTTAGTACAATCTTTTATCCTTAGAGATTTCGAGGTCGAAATCCCTTAAGGAGAGGAGAATGTAACAACCTGAAATTTACCCCGTAATGATTAATTCATTAACTAATTAAATAATAAAATAACTTTAAGAAATTATTAGAATTGAGCCACGGGAGTTGCACCATTGTGTCCGTGGTAATTTTCAGATCAATTTCCACATATAGAACGTCGGAATCTAGATTAATATTAGCAAGAAACAGAGTAAACAAAAATCAATAATAATAATGATAATAATAATAATAATAGGCCATGTCGACCGGCCGATCGACCTGGGCACAAAGACCGTCGACCCGCCTGCCCATTTGGGCGAACGAACGAACATTTGTTCATTCAAATGTTGTAGATGTGTTTTGCACTCTGCAACTCGATCTGGTTCTTCCATTCATGCATCTGATGGCTCCTATGACGTGGTTGCATCCTGTTCAATTTCCAAATCCAACGGTCTGAGATCCACTTCTGCCCCTATAAATAGAACCCTAGGCCTAACACTTTTTTTCATTCTAAGATTTTCTCCAGTTGGGTTTACCTATTCAGGAAGGACCCTAAGCGGAATAATTTTCCAAGGAGAAAATCGTTTTAGATAAAAATATTTAACAACTCCAAGTGGATCCGGGAAGGCCTAAAGGGAAGAGCTAAAGACAAGAGGTGAGTGATCATAATTATTTTAAACTTAATTAAATAATTTATAATAATAGGCTTTCATATAGTTGTAGTTTTACGATGATTATTGGAGAACCTTTTTTGCAAATTATTTATAGTTTTTTGGAATTATTTTCAGTTTATTTCTTCTAGCTATTCCTTTTAATTAATTTTAATTTATTTCTGGCTTGTCCATTTATTTAGAGTATTATTGTTTATTTGCTGTTATTTATGCGTTATTTACATCTTCTTCTTACGCCTCGGATTTCCTTCTATTTTCAATTTTCCTTTATTCCTCTTTTATCTTCGTGCATGGATTAGAATAGAATTAATGTCATGTTGGATTAAATTATAAGAAATCTGAAATAATTGAATATAATATGTAAATTACAAAAACTGTAATATAAATAGAATTGGATTGAAATTATGCCTAATTATGATATTAATTTAACTGAATTAAGAAGATTGGCCTAGTTATAACCTAGAATTATAACTAAAAAGAATAAAAAAAGAAAAAAGCTTATTTTCACACTTAGACATTGGGTTAAGTACTGAGCATTAGTATAATGTAACATATAAATTGGCAAACTATGGAAACTATAGTAAACTATGGAAACTATGATGCTTATTTTAATACATATGATAAATTAATAAGCAATGATAGTAATTGATAAAAATAAAGGCTTATTTAGATAATTTATCTAAGTTAATAAGCAAATATAAGAGTAGGACATGTACCAAATAGCATTCCCCTAATATTTCTATGGTCACGGTATTTCACATAATCCTGAAGCGACATGAGGTAGTTCACATAACCCTGAAGTGAGGCGAAGGGTATGCTTATGCTTATAGTGGTAGTAAGTGGTCAATCTATAGTAGTTCAAATCATGGGGATTTGAACAAGGGGCACAACTAGATTTTTGTTTGACAGGGACAAGTACCAACAGCATTTCCCCTATTTTTCTATGGACATGGTGTTTCACATAACTCTCAAGTGAGACGAGGTGCTTTACATAATCCTGAAGTGAGGCTATGGGCATGCTTATGCTATCTAGGGTAAATAAAAGGTCAAAAGAGGGAACAATAGGAACGTGAGCTTAGTAATGGTCACACATGCGGCTTCCAATGATGGGTCGTAAGTCTTTATGAGTTCCAAGCGCTTAGTGAGTGTGTCTTTCGTAGACACAAAGTCTACCGTGTAGGGAAACGCCCGGTCCATAGTAGATTCTATGGAGTAGCCGACCAATCAAAGGGTAAAATTAGGACTTTAGCCGAATTAAAATAGGATTAGGAATTCAGCCTTATCAAAACAGCTACCAAGGACAAGTGCAAACAATCAAAGTTAACCTATCTTATTAATTGGGCAATAGTTTAATCGTATATATTTTCAGTTTATCTCTTTCCTATTTCATTTTATATATTAGAACTATTGAAGGGTCTATTACTTTTACTTTGCTTAAGGATTCTAGTAGTTACTATCATTCACCGAACTTTTAGTCTGACCCACTCCTCTATTTTCCCCTTTCCTTCCATAGGCAATTAAGGGAGAGGGCTGTAGATTACGGTTACTCGGAGGATTCTTGTTGAACACTATGTATTTCCTTTACTCTAGCTTTAGCACTTTCTATGTACTGGCTTATTATGAGGGATAATTGTACCTTGATTTTTGTTGGGACTACGAGTTTTTATTTCATGAGATATGTTGGGTTTTGAGACATGTAAGTTTTATTTGGATTTTGACTTATTTGGTTTATGAAGCTTTTGCTTTAAATAAGTTATTATTTTAGTTCTAGCTATTTTTACCAATTTTTATCTTCTGAATCATAGTCTCTGTTAGTTTCAGTTATACCTACAACACACCATGCTTTTTAATGCGTCTTTTTATGTACATTAAGGGTTGTGGGGTGTTTCATTACCATGGCCGAATCACAAGAGTATTTGTTGCTTCGAAAAACATGAAACCTAGATGCGAAGGTATATTGGCAGCTTTAGCTTCAGAAGTAAAAGATATTAGAGAAGTGAAAGTAGTTAAAGACTTTCCTATGTGTTTAAACCATTTTCGAGATTACCAACCCTGAGAGTTATTGAGTTTCTTATGGCTTTTATATTGAGAGCCGAGCCTATAGTCGACCCCATAATAGAATTAAATCGAAGGAGATGGAGGAGTTGAAGAAGCAACTAGTGGATTTAAAAAGCAAAGGCTTTAAAATGCCAAGTAGCACACCGTGGGGCTTTGAGTATAATTTTGAAGAAGTTTGATGGTTCATTGAGACTACGCATTGATTATCAAAAGCTAAATGATAGGATTATGAAGAATAGATATCTCTTACCAAGGATTGATGATTTGTTTGATTAACTGAATGGAGCAAAGGTATTCTCACAGCCAGATTTGGCTTTGGATTCCATCAACTGAGAGCTGTCGAGGAGAATGTGTCTTTGAATACTTTTAGAATGGAGTGTGGTTTATATTAGTGGTCAGTAATTCCATTTCAAATAACAATGCAACTACGTTTATTAGCTTGATGAATAGGATCTTTCGAGACCAGTTGGAATGATATGCTTTGGTGGTTACATCTTGTTATATTCGAACGATGAGCTCGGCCATGATATTCATTTAAGTCTTATATCGAAAATATTTAGACAACTAAGTTAAATATAAAATTTTCTAAATTTCTCTTTTGGAGGAGTTAGAGTTAAGTTTCTTAGCCATACAATTTTGAAGGAAGGTTTAACCATAAACCCATCGAAAGTTAAGGGTACTAATAGTTAGAAGAGGCCCGAGACTATTATGAAGGTTTAAAGTTTCTTAGCATTAGCAGGTTACCTTCAATGCTTTATTAAGGACTTCTCTTGGATAGTAGCGCCAATCATGAGACTTGCTAAGAAGAATAAGAAGTGTGTTTAAATGAAGAAATATGGAAGATCATTCTGAGAGTTGAAGTGAATGTTCATGTTTTGGTAATACCCGAGGAAAATAGAGATATGGTTATGCATATTGATGCTTTGGGTTTGAGCTTGGAAGTTGTGTTGATGCAAAGAGGAAAAATAATAAGCATCAAGGTGGTTGTGACCTCCTGATGTTCGATATCTGACAGATGACTTAGAATTAGCAAATATTATCTCGCATTGAAGACCGGAGACATTATCTATTAGGAGAAGTTTTGAATTATTAACTGATCATATATTATTGAGATATATGTTCTCAAAAGGAGTTAAACATGAGAAAACAGAGATTGTTAAATTTTTCAGCATCGTATGATTTCAGGATAGCGTATATCTGATAGTGTTAGTGGTATGTTCTATGGGCAATTCTGTAATTTATTAAAAATTATTTAAATCTTCAACCAATTCTCGTTCGTAATAAATGTGTTTTCCTTTTTGTTATATTTTTTTTATGATGTGTCATAAATAATTAAATTCTTAACAAAAATATATTTAACAGAAATTCCATAAATGGTGTGTTTGTGATAGTAATTACAAATAATTGTAATCATTAGTATTGTATCATAGTATTATAAAACACATCATTTTAAATGTTCCTAGTCAAGATGCATCGAGACTGGATATCGACGTATCCTTTGAGACTAAAGTATGTAAAGCTCTCCAAATTTCGGTTAGTGTATTACTCATAACAATTAGAGGGCACCTCAGGGTTACGTACTAATAATTGTTGGATAAATATGGAACAACTCACTCGATATTTTTCTGTTATTTAATGTAAGTACAAGTAAAAAGAAAATATCGATGTGAGTGATTTACATGGTTCTCTCGACTTGAGATTATTGTCAATGTTCAATATGTGTGACGACCCACCTTTTTGGATAGTTTAAGTCAATAATAAATCACACATTTCCAACTCATAATGTTTTAAAAGATAGATTATCAATGGGTTTATTTTAAAGAAATAGAAGGAAAGGAAGAAAACCACAAGATAATCTCGTAGTGGAACGACAAAATATAATAATCACATTAACAGTTCATGACGCCGTTTAACAAATATACATTTGTAACGACCTTGATTTTTTGACTGTTAATCTTAAATATTTAAATGGTTTTAAATATTGGATTTGGAATTATAATTTAGTTAATAAGATTTTAAAACTAAAATTTCAAGTGATTTGAAATTGTCGTTTTAATCGACGCGTTAAAATAGCGATCCGAGACATAGTCTTGGAATTCGACGAAACAAGTTCCATTGGATCAGTAATAATGTATTTTTATCGGACTTTAGATCTCGTAGCGTTGGGATTTACCATTTGGTTGTACATGAAAACGCCAAGAAATAATTTAATTTAAATTATTGATTTAAAAAGCTATCTTCTTCGTACAATCAAATTAGGCTTTGGAACTTGTTTCATTGAGTTCGGAATAGCGGAATAACATTTGGAATGCCAGGCGGCATGCCTAAATAGGAGGGTGAGATTTCACAGTATGTGATTTGAGATCTTTTGGAAATAATAATAATAATAAAGGTGAAATCAAATGAACAGTTGAGCTATCCTTTTTCAACTTTCAGTCACATGTCTCATTCCCTTCTGAAACATGCGACCTCCCCTTCTTTTCTTCATAAAAGCATAAACCTCCTTTCTCCCCTCTTTCAGATCGAATGAAAACATTTCAGATGAAAAAAAGATCTAAACTACATAAAATCACGAATTTCCTTTTCTTTTACTCAGATCAATGAGGACTATTCAAAAAAAACAAAGAAATACCTAGCGACGATCGTGATGGCGAAGGAGGGCATTATTGGCGCAATCACAATAGGGGAAGCTCATATCGATAGCTGTTAGGGCGGAGTTCACGTGTGAAAGCGAGCGTGGCTTAAGGAATGGAGGGGCCGTGTGGACGAAGGCGAGGGCGTAGCGACATAGGTGCGGTGGTCGCTAAAAGAGAGGGAAGGCATGTGGAGTTCGACAGGGGCCTGTGGACTGTCGTAGATCGAGGAGGATGTGGCAATAGGTTTGCGTAGGCAATGTAGCATTTGACAATTAGAGGAGGCGCGTTCGATGGCCCAGGCATAGTCTGACGAACTCGTTCAGTGCCCCTAAAGCCGAGTCCAGTCCTAGATGCTCTTGTACAGGCCATGCTTTGGCCACGGTAGAGGGCAGTGAATTCAAGGTGAGATTAGTTGAGTAATTATCATACTTGAATGATAATTTGAAATTTTAATTATAGTTAAACATAGAAATCTTATTAAAGTCATGAATTTGCTTGTACGAGGTTGGAATCAAACAAAACAAGTTGCATTTTGATAGTTATTGCGAAATCTAAGCCGTAGAAATGGTTTGGACATTTTTGAAGTCCAGCTAGAATTCTTTTATTAAATCAAAAATCTGTTCAATTTGATTTAGAAATTGAAATGGATTGCAAATAAAAATTAAGGTGAGTAAATCTCACTCTTTTGGATTACCAAATTAGTTTTTAAATATTTAAAATTAATTTTGGATGCTTTGTTGAATTTATAAATTATTGGTCTTAAATGATAGATATTGTATATGTTATATATATAGTAGCATATATTAATAGTTGGATTTATTTCCTTCCGATTGGAGCGGATGAGACCCTATGCGTCCTGCATAATAGCAGATGACCCTACATACTGCGATATTCTGCCTCGAAGTGGTATTGTTATTTTTATGTTGTGTTAAAATCTATGGATGCAGGGAAACAGGTTGGAGGCATCCAACTAGATTCCTCAAAAATATTGATTTGTTCATATATGCTGATATATGCTATGATGGAATGATCTTACTATGAATTATTGTGTGTACGGACATATTGGATGCAAGCACAGGCCTTAATTTTTCGTATTTTAAATGCCGTAATTTTTTAATTTGAAGGAATTAAAAAGAATTTTGGATATAATTTTTTTATTGCAAATGAGATTATTTTAAGGAAATTAAGTGGAGTGAAATATGTAATTCGATTTGGATTATACTTAACCATTCGTAAATTGGTTTAAATAGAGATTTTAAGTAAATTATGTAAAGGGTTTCGAAAATGATATTTTGAAAGTACGGAAAGGAGTTGAAATCGATGTTAAAAATAGATTTGAAGTTAAAATGGGATTTATTAAGGAAAAGTTTTGTAAGATGAGATTTTATAAATAGAATTTGTTTTATAAAAATGTGAAACACAAAGGAATTTATAAATTATAAATAAGGTTTATAAATAAAGAAAAATGATATCAGTTGATAAGTTGGAATATAAGTTATAATGTGGATTTATATCGAGTTATGGGAATCGTCTTGGGAAAGAAATAGTGAAATATATTTTTGAATGTGAGAATGGTGATTAAATTGAGACATAGTCGACGTGATACGAATAAAGAGGGATTTATAAATTGAAGTTGGTAATATTGGATTTTTAAAATAGATTTTTGTTGAGAAATTAAAATTGTTTTAAATGGGATTTTAATTACTATACTATGTAACATAAACTAGTAATTAGATTTACAACATTTCGAAAAATTAATTATTCTAATATATTTAATATTTATTAGAATAAATTCTAACTTTATTAATCACCTTTGTAAATTAATTATTTGTTTAAAAATGATTTGGAAATGAGTTATCGATGTTTATTTAAAATGTTCTGATATTTTAAATTTTCTTACATATTTTACAAATAATCTATTATTCTTTAAAAATACTTATTATACATATATAGTTTTAAAAGATTGAAATTTATTTATAAGTCCCCTTGAGGTTTGGAAATGGAGTTTATTGAACGCAAATGATTTTGTATAAGAGAAATCTTATAGTGAAATTCTAGGGACTTAAGGGAATTTTAAAAATATTCGAATATAGTAACTTCGAGAATGAAATAGAATTCATAAAAATGAAGTTAGAAATGAGTAGTTGAGATTAGAGACGAGTATAATCGATTGTTGAAATTTTAAGAAAGGAAATTAATAAATGAATTCCAAAACTTATAGAATCCGTTAAGGGATTTCCAAATAAAATTTGTAAAGAATTTTGAGAAATAGGAAATAAATGGACTATTTCATGAATATTGGAAATAAAGAGATCTTAGGGAATATACTTATAAATATTCCTTAGTATTGGATGGGGAAATTTGAAGATATTTAACTTCGAGATTTTATTTGTAGAAATATTTTCAAAGGGATGGCTTATAATTGGAAACGATGAAAATATTCTAAGTACTGAAGGGACTCGGAAATATCCTGTTAGAATTTGAATTTGATTTCAGTCATTGAAATATTGGAAGGTATTTGAATATATATCTTATAAGGATATTTTGAAAATAAATTTTGGAAAATTTATAATACAGCCTAATGAGTGCCTATGGATGTTATATTGATAGTCAAATAACCGACTATCAATTTTGGACAAATTCGTTAATCGTTTCGAAGTGATCGAGATTGGTTTTAATTATCTGAAAAACCACTTCGATCCGATTTGAACGTTACAAATGAATACTGTGAAGATGATGAAGACGGTGATTTGATTTCAAGATCCAGAACAACTTGTATTGACAAATGCTATCAGAACATCGTCAGTGGAGGATGATGGGCATTCTAAGTGGAATTATTTCTTGAAAGGTAACACTTAGCCTCAACACTAATTAATCGGGAATGACTAAAACAGGGAAGATGCAGCAAGGTTATGTGGTTCACACCCAATTTGGGTATGTGATCACTTTTCTAGACATCCTCGAAAACATATATATTATGGATATGGTTATGCATGAATGAAAGAGCACTCGATTGTTAGGGTGGGAACACCCATGGTAATAACATATTCGGTCTATCCAGGTTAGGGGTAGGTTGGTCCTGTGTAGCAGGGGATCCCGGCGAGGTCCTTGGTACATTGTTCTAGAGGCGTACTGTGATGGACGGTACCCCAGTGGCCCAGTCATTTGTATGGGATCCATTCTCTAATACGAGCCTTACATTTTTGTTTGTAGAGCCTAGTATACTGGAATTTAATTAACGTAACAATTTCGGCTATTTGTATAAGTATTTGTACTTAGACACTATTATAATATCACTGGATTTTCTATAAAATGGTTGGGTTACCGTAAGGGATAAACCCGTCATGTTTATGTGTGGTGCAGTCTTATGAGATACCTTTGTTTTTCAAAGGTTTTGATTACTGTAATAATTCAAATTGAATGTGTTTTCTCACACTGGTTTTCCAGACTAACTCGGGTGTTATTTAATGTAATGCTCGGGTCAGACTGAGTATTACAGATTTAGGCAAGAATGCTATGGAGCTCAGGAGGCAAGCTGGATGACAGAGGCGCATATCCGTACTTGGTTATATTTCTGTTGTGTGAGGACAAGTTATTAAACTGTCCAGATTAATGGCTGTATATTGTAATCTGATAATGTTTTGTATATTAACAGCATAGTTCTTGTATTTAAAATCTGTTATTACATATCATAATTTTTCCGCTGCGGTTGTGAGATTCTTTGTCGTTGTCTTAATTTTATTCTACCTCTTACTTTTTCTTTACCCTAATTATTCGCTCTTCTGTACACTTTAGATTGAACAAGAGTGAATTATTGTCAACTCAAAGGGATACGGAAACTATGGGTCGCTACATTTGTTATCAAAGCTGAAGGTTAAGTAAGAACCTTAGCTCTTGTGGGGATTACTCATTAGAGATAGAGTCAGTAGTAAACTAGAATAAGTTGAGTGTAATAATAGATTTGAGCTCGTATTTGTTAGTGAATATAAAATGGTTTTATATTGTGTTGACTTATCTTTTGAGTGGTATATAAATTCGGGTTGAATAGCAGGACACCACTTAAATCGATGGAGTTTCTAAACACTTGACTAGAGTAAGTCGACACGGTGTGGTTTTAAAGCAAGTGAATGAAATAATTTTACCCAAATTGTATTTTGATCTAAAAGGAATAATTTTCTAGAAATGACTATAGTTGATTAATGTGTTTGGATTATTATTATATAATCAAAGTAAGATTTTAAAACTTGGAATGGTTATAAAAAAACAAAATTAGATTGTATAACTGAATTATACAAATGAGTTAAAAAGTACAAATGGGTTCAAACTAGAATTTGGAAATTTTAAATCCTAGAGATTTTAGAAGTATTTTCCAAAGTGTTTGAAGATAAGCAATTGTATTATTATTTTGGAGATATTTTTGAATAGAAAAATGGGTTTAATAGATTTTGGGAGAGATATAGCTCTAAACTCACCTTGATTGCTGGAAAATAACTCTAATGATGATTGCGACATCGCCCGTGTTCATTTTCAAGTTTCTAAGTGACGAATTGCTACCATAGTAAATTGAAGTGGAGATTTTTCGGTGAAAAAAGTGATTGTTTTGAAAATTCCCAGGGAATTGTTTTGGATAAAATCAGGTTGATTTTGAAATTCGAAGGAAATGGTTTCTTAAACCAAAAAGAGTGTATATGTATATATTTGATTTCAAAGTTATTTGAAATAAATACCGGGTGATTGCAAATTCTAAAATCCTGTGGAACATGATATTTATGAGGAGGGAAGTGTGAAAAATTGAAGTTGGAATAAAATTTAAAGTGAGGAAGTTGAAATGGAATTCAACTTAAGTTAAGTTGGATAAATTAAATTTTAGAAATTTAATTAACTGGATTTGAATTGAATTAATATAGTGTATAAATGAAACGGGAGTTACATAGGTGAAGTAATTGGAATATATAATGAAATTGAAAGGATTAAAAATAAAATTGTTTGGAGTGAAATTAGTTTAAGTATGAATAATTCGAATTTGGTTTTGAAATATGGGTTAAAATGTTGAAATTTAAACTAAAAATGAAAATGTGAATTTTAAAGTGACCATATAACTATAAGTTATAGAATTTGAATTGAATTAGAAATAATGTCGAATGGAAGTAAATATAAATTTTGAGTTGTGAAATAATTATATAACCATAAGGAATAAATTTTGAATGAAATAAAATTTAAGTGAAAATTTGAATTGTGAATAAATAAATTGGAATAGCTTAAAAAATTGAAATTAATGGAATAAAAATATACTTAGGCTTTTGAATAAATGTATAATCTCGAGTTAAAAATAAAATATGAATATATTCGAGTATAGAATTGATAGAAATGTGAAAAACAAGTTATGTGATTTATAAAATGGAAAAGTGAATTGGAAAACGCAAAATAAAAATGGTGCGATATTTTAAAGTGAAGAAATAAAATCCAAACTAAAGCTATAAAATAAATTTGAACTCAAGTAGATTGAATGAAGTGATTTTTGAAAAAATAATCAAATGTTGAGTTATAAATTCGAAGTGAACTAATTATATAATTAATTAGTTAATTGAATATCGAATGGATATTAATTTGGTTGAATAAAATCAGATTATGGATTAAAAGTGGATATTGGAAATGGAGCTTGAGTTATAAATAGATTCCGAATTAAATTGCAAGCGAAATTAATATAATTGGAAATATCGTCGGATAAAATAGAATTTGATGGAGATAGCAATGAATTGAGTTATAAATAAATTCAATTTAAGTGTAAATAAATTGAATATGACTTGGGATATTAATTAAATGAATTTGAGTATAGTTTGAAGTGGATTGAGTGAATGAACTATTCAAATTAATTAGTGAATGGAATAGAATTTGATTGAAGAAGAATCAATCTAAAACTGAAATGGAATTTGACTTAAATAGAAATGAGCTTAAGTGTATGATTGAATTAATTTAAAATGAAATGAATTAAATTAAGTTTATATGAAAACTTGGTTCAAATAAATTTATGATATGGTCATTAATGAAGTAGCATGGAATGATTCCAAGCTAAATAAAATAGATTCAAATATAATGTAGATATAAATTAGACGTAAATGAATTGATTGAGAATAAGTTTGAAATGGAATAGAATCAAATATAAATTGATTAGGAATCAGTTTAAAATAGCTATAAACTGAATTTGTTATTCTGTTAAATAAATAGAGTCAAATTTGCATAGAAAATTTGTTGTTCGAAGCAAATGAAAGTAAATAAAATTCTATGAGTAAACAGAATGTGATAAATTGATTTTTAATCAATTTGGAATGTGATAAATGGATGTAAATAAACTTGGTGGTAAATCACTTCGGATTGAATAAAATGATATATGGATGATTGAAAGTAATTAAATTGGTATCAGAGCCTTATAAATGCTTGTGATTATATATTGGAATGCATTTTTATGAAATTTATGTGTTTAACTAGTTAAATGAATGAAATGTCAGTAAATTTTCATGTTTTGGTACTAATGTAAGTACAAGTACCAGGAGGCCGTTTGGCTGGTTTTTGGTTGCGCAAAATTGCAAATAAAAATAAATTGCTTGCTTAAAAATATTAAATAATGTACGTTTTCGGATTAAACACTACAAAATATACAAAAAAATATTGATATACATATACATACATACATACATATATATATTGTTTTTCGACCGTGTAGGTCGATGCATATATATTTATCTCTCTTGTCACATTGCAAAGGGCTCTCCATACAAGGGAGAAATTGCCAAAAAGTTTCGAAAATTTAGGGCGTTGCAAAATTTTTGAAATTTTTGGAAAATTCTTGTTAACGATAATTTGATTTCAAATTGTAATTGAAATAAAGGGTTTTGGAATTAGAATTGAAAACAAATTGTTTTGGGCGAAAATAAAAGATTAGAAAAGTTAATATCGAATTTTAACTAAGTGGGTTTTGTTGAGTTATGGGTTTGGAGCATTTTTCCTGCCTTAGCAATTTTGAGGATGAAATTCTTTTACGAGGGAAGGAATGTAACAACCCAGATTTTTCGATAATTAATCTTGAATATTTAAATGGTTTTAAATATTAGATTTGGAATTATAATTTAGTTAATAGGACTTTAAAACAAAAATTTCAAGTGATTTGAAATCATCGTTTTAATTGACGCATTAAAATAGCGATCCGAGACGTAGTCTCGGAATTCGACTAAACCAGTTCCAATAGATCACCAATAGTGTATTATTATTAGATTTCAGATCTCATAGCCTTGACATTTTTCGTTTGATCGTACAACCTAAAAACGCCTAGAAATAACTTAATTGAATTTAATTTAAATTGTTGATTTCAAAAGCTATCTTCTCCGTATAATGGAGTTAGGCTTCAGAACTTGTTTCATTGAGTTCGAAATGGCAGTATAACATTTGGAATGCCAGACGGAACGCCTAAATAGGAGGTCGAGATTTCACGGTATGTGATTCGAGATATTTTCAGAAAATAATAATTAAAAAAGTGAAATTAAATGAATAGTTAGGCCGTCCCTTTTCAACTTTCAGTCGCATATCTCATTTCCTTCTGAAACACGCGAGCTCCCTTTTTTTTCTTTTTAAAAGTATGAACCTCCTTTCTACCCTCTTTCATATCTAATGAAAACATTTCGGATGATAAAAAGAAAGGATTTGAGCTACATAAAATCACAAATTTCCTTTTCTTTTACCCAGGTCGAACCGAACAATTCAAAAAAAAACCAAGCGATGATAAAGACGAAGGGCATCATTGGCGTAATCGAGACGAGGGGAGGCTCGCATCGATAGCTGTTAGGGCGGAGTTTGCATGCGCAAGTGCATGTGGTTGAAGGAAGGGCGGGACCGTGTGGACGAAGGCGAGGGCGGAGCAAAGCGGCGTGCGCTAGAGGCATTTGAAAAGAAGCGATAGAAGTGTGACAGTCGCAAATAGAAAGGGGAGGCATGTGCTATTCGACAAAGGCCTATGGACTATTGCAGATCGAGGAGGATATGGTGATGGGTTCGCATAGGTGATGTCATGTTCGAAAATTGGAGGAGGCACGATCGATGGTCCGGGCGAAGTTAGGCGAACTCGTTCAGTACCTTTGAGACCAAGTCCGGTCCTAGAAGCTCTCATACAGGCCGTGCTCTGGCCATGGTAGCAGGCAGGTAATTCAAGGTGAGATTAGGTGAGTAATTAACATACTTGAATGATAATTTGAAATTTTAATTATAGTTAAAAATAAAAATCTTATAAAATTCATGAATTTGCTTGTACGAGGTTGGAATCGAACAAAACAGGTTGCATTTCGGTAGTTATTGTGATATCTACGCGATAGAAATGGTTTGGAGATTTTTGAAGTCCAGCTAGAATTTTTTTATCAAATTGAACGTCTGTTCAATTTAATTTAAAAACTGGAATGGATTGCAAAAAAATCAAGGAGAGTTCCAAATTAATTTTTAAGTAGTTAAAATTAACCTAGATGCTTCGTTGAATTTATAAATTATTTTATGTCGAATGATATATATTATATATATTATATATTCATAGTAGTACATATATATATTAGTAGTTGGTTTTATTTCCCGCCGATTGGAGTGGATGCCCTATGCGCCCCGCATATTAACGGATGATCCTATATACCGCGATATCCCATCTTGAAGCGGGAATTGTATTTATGTTGTGTTAACATCTTTGGATGTAGGGAAATAGGTTAGAGAGATCCAACTAAATTCCTCAAAAATATTGATTTGTTCTTGTATGTTGATGTACGATATGATGGAATGATCTTTCCATGAATTGTTGTGTGTACTTAAATATTATATGCTATAGTAGCACTAGCCTTAATTTTTGGTATTTTGAATACCAAAAATATTATTATTATTATTTTCAATTTAAAGGAATTAAAAGAATTTTAGAAATAAAAAATATTTTTTTTGGAAATTGAATTATTTTAAAGGAAATTAAGTGGAATGAAAAATATATAATTTGATTTGGGTTACACTTAACTATTCATAAAGTGGTTTAAGTAGATATTTTAAATAAATTATTTAAAGGGATTTGAAAATGGTAGTTTGAAAGTACGAAAAGGTGTTGAAATCGATATCAAAAATAGATTTGAAATTAAAATAGGATTTATTAAGGGAAAGATTTATAAAATGAGATTTTATAAATAGAATTTATTTTATAAAAAAGTGAAACTCAAAGGAATTTATAAATTTATAAACGAGGTTTATAAATGAGGGAAAATGGTATCAGTTGCTATGTTGGAATATAAGACATAGTGTGGATTTATATCAGGTTATAGGAATCGTCATGGGAAAGATAGTGAAATCTATTTTTTGAATGAAAGAATGGTAATTAAATTGAGATATAGTCGACGTTATACGAATCAAGAAGGATTTATATACTGAAGTATGTAATATTTGATTTTTAAAATAGATTTTTGTCGAGAAAATAAAATTGTTTTAAATGGGGTTTTAATTATTATACTATGTAGGTTAAACAATTAATTAGATTTTGAACATTTCGAAAAGTTAATTGTTCTAATATATTTAGTATTTATTGGAATAAATTCTAATTTTATTCATCACCTTTGTAAATTAATTAATTATTTAAAAATGATTTAGAAATGAGTTATCGATATTTATTTAAAATGTTTTGATATTTCAAATTTACTTGCATATTTTAAAAATAAACTATTATTCTTTGAAAATACTTATTATGTGTATGTATATATATAGTTTTAAAAGATTGAATTTTATTTATAAATCCTCTCGAGGTTTGGAAACGGAGTTTATTGAACGAGAATGATTTTGTATAAGAAAATCGTATAGTGAAATTCTAGGGACTTATGGGAATTTCCAAAATATTCGAATATAGTAACTTCGAGAATGGATTAGAATTCATAAAAAAGAAGTTAGAAATGGGTAGTTGAGGTTATAGATAAGTATAATAGATTGTAGGAATTTTCAGAAAGGAAACTAATAAATGAATTTCGGAATTTATAGAATCCATTAAGGGATTTCCAAATAAATTTTGCAAAGAATTTTGAGAAATAGGAAATAAATGGACTATTTCGTGAATACTGGAAATAAAGAGATCATAGGAAATATACTTATAAATGTTGCTAAGTATTGGACGGGAAGAATTTGAAAATATTCAACTTTGGCGGTTTATTTATAGAAATATTTTCAAAGGGATGGTTTGTAATTGGAAGCGAGGAAAATATTGTAAGTATTGAAGTGATTCAGAAATATCCTGTTAAGGATATAAGCATTTGAATTTGATTTCAATTATTGAAATATTGGAAGGGATTTGAATATATATCTTAAAAGGATATTTTGAAAATAAATATTGCAAAATTTATAGTATGGCCAAGTGACTGCTTATGGATGTTATATTGATAGTTAAATAACCAACTATCAATTTTGGCCAAATTTGTTGATCGTCTTGAAAAGACTGGGATCAGAATTAATTATCCGAAAAACCACTTCAATCTGATTTGAACGTTACGAATATATGCCTTGAAGATGATGAAGACGGTGATTCGGTTTGTCTGGACCCAGGACAACTTGTATGGATGAATACTATCACAACATAGTCATTGGAGGATGATGAGCATTCTAAGTGGAATTATTTCTTGAACGGTAATGCTTAGCTTCATGCCTCATCAACCGAGAATGACCAAAATAGGAGAGATGCAGCAAGGCTAGGTGGGTCGCAATTAATTATGGTATGTAATCACTTTTCTAAATATCTTCAGAAACCTATATATTGTGGATATGGTTGTGAGTGAAAGAAGGAGCGCTCGATTTTAAGGGTGGGAACAACCGAGGTGATAACATATTCGGCTATCCAGGTTAGGGGTAGGCTGGTCCGGTGTAGGGATCTCGATGAGGTCCGCGGTATATTATTCCAGAGGTGTACTGTAATAGGCGGTACCCATGTGGCCCTATCATGTGTATGGTATCCATTCTCCAGTATGAGCCTTACAGTTTTATTTGTAAAGCCTAGTATGCTGGAATTTAATTAATGTGACAATTTCAGCTATTTGAATAAGTATTTTTGCTTAGACACTGTTATAATATCACTAGATTTTCTATAAAATGGTTTGGTTATCATCAGGAAAACAACTGTCGTGTTTATGTGTGATGCGGTCTTACGAGAGACCTTTGTTTTTCAAAGGATTTTGATAACTCTAATAATTCAAATTGAGTGAGTTTTCTCATGTTGGTTTTCCACACTAACTCGGGCTTATTTTATTATAATTCTCGGGTCAGACCGAGTATTACAGACTCTGGATAGAATGTTATGGTGCTCAGGAGGAGAGCTTGATGACAGAGACATGTAACGACCCGGAAAATTCTAAAATTTTTAATTGATTTTTTTTACGTATTTAACTGAATATTTGTGAAATTTTATAATAATTGAATCTTTAAAATATAATGTTCATGTAGTTAGAATACGTATATTTAAATATAGCAAGTTGTAAATTTTCAATTAATTCTATCAAAGTTTATTTCATTGGGAAATTCTATTAAATTCAAGCTAGCTAATAATTGCTGATAATAAATTTATTTTCAAGCCTAGATAATTTTCTATAGAAAATTTCTAAATCCTCTTCTGGGTGAGACGTCATCTTTCGTTTTTCCAGATTCGGACGTCTACTGCTCCGTTTACCTTATTTCTGAAAAATTACAGCATTTTGGTACCGTTCATCGACTTTTGATCGGATGATCGTACCACTGGTATCTATATACCGTCGTGATCGCCTCGTCGTGCTGATCTCAATAGTATATTTATCTCTATATTTTGAAATCCGGTACACGACGGAAGTAATAGCTGTTCATTGTAACGTACCCTAAATTGTGACGTTATTTCCTCCTTCCATTTCAAAAATTTGAAAGTGCTGTCCAATTCAAGCTATTAATTGCTTTAATTGATTGCTGAATCAGTGCATAGCAGTTACTTTCCTATCGTTAAAATTTCAATTACTTTAATAAACTTCAACATGAATCCCTAGCAAAAATTTAAATTGCTTTAATAGCTTCTCAATCTGTGTACAGCTGTTGTCATCCCATGCCATTTCAAAAGTTTGAAACATATAAAATTCTATACGTTATTTACGCATTCATTTATTACTGTCCATTCAATCTTTCCATTAGTTTCGAAATATGAAGATTTTATACGTGCATTTATTAAATTTTGAACGGTTCCTCTTGACTTTATAACTTTCCTTTTGCTTAAATTTCTCTGTCCATTCTTTTTCCCTTTTATACTTGCCTTTTTAAACTGATGACGTGCTGTACAAACATCATAATTAATTGCTTTAAAATTTAACTGTATCATAGGGTGACCGTTGATAGTGCATTCATTTTGTTTCGTTCAAAATTCCCTGATTTGGATCATATGTTACATAAAGTTATATTTTTTTTTTTCTTTTTAAAGGCCTGCTACCTTCCCATCGTAGCCACCTGTTCCCACTTCGTTTCCTGTTCAATCTTCACAGAAAAATATATAAGAACTTGCCTGAGCCTACATCTCTTCTTCCTCCTTTCACCACTCCCACTTTTATAAAACCCATTTTCGTCCCCTCTCCCTGACTTCGGCCTCCACGACCGAGCTCCATGACCGCACCTCCGCCCAAGCATAGCCCCGCGGCCCAGATCCGCAACCTTCCTCTCTCCTCTATTGTCGTTTCCCTCTCTCTTATCCCATCACTTCGGCCTGCAACTCCCCTCCATGCCAGCAGTCCGCATGTGGCCATCACCACTTCCCGCGCCTGTGCGATCCCACGCCGTAATCCCAGCCCCTTGCCTCGCCGTCCACCACGTTTTCCACCATCCCTTCCCTTCGCATTCATCTTCCCCTCCACCTTGCAGCCCACGTCGGCATCCCCCTCTCCTCCCTCTAGCCGAGCTACCTTCACCCTGTCTCCCTCCTCTCAGCATCCTTTTTCAAAATAAGGTATATATATTTGTTGCAGCCGCTCGTCATTTTTTTTTACTATAATCTTCAGTTTTGATATTTTTTTCTTTGTGCTTTGTAAATACGGTTTTAAGTGTTGTTTTGACAGTAAAATATATAATATACAGATGGTTTTTAAAGTATAGAAATATTGTTTGATTTCTATGTTTACAATGCTTACAGTAAGGTTTAAAGTATAAGCATATAAAGTATAAACTTACAGTACTTTATAATAACAAAAGTATGTATATAGGATACATATAGTCGGCTGATATGTTTTAAGGTAGAGATTTATTAAATTTATTTTATATTAAGGTTACAGTATATTTTATTTTAAAAAAAATTATATATATATATTATATAATTATATGCTTTCGTCTCATTCCTACCTAATACATATATAGTATAAACTTGTATAAAGTTAGTATGTTGTAAAATATTTTATAAATATAGTTTGCATATCATAGTCTGGTGTCATTACAATCTAATAAAAATAGTACAGATATATTTTTAATAGCATAAATTTTTAAGCATATGATGTAAAGCGTTTCGAATTATATTATAAAGGTTGTGTATGATATATATATAAGAATGAAAATATATGAAGCTATAAGGTAGGTCAGTATGTTCCCAGCAGATTGCTATAAATATATTTTAATGTAAGCAACATAAAATCTGGTAGTAGTATAAGTAGAACTATATAAATTTGAATTTGTTTGGGGTTTTGGTTTCAACATGGTTCACATATGAAGTATAAACTTGTAAGGTTGGCATACATGTATTAGTTATGTATATAGGTCGGTATTGGCTGTAGGTTATGGTAGTATTGTTTTAAAACTTACGGCATGAGTATATGTAAAACAAGATTGATTATAGCATTAACAACGATTTTTAAAAATGCATATGTATTCGATTTAATACGTGTTAGAGTTTAGAATATGAATTTATATGTGTAAATAGTTCACTCATTCTAATTTTCTTCAACGACCCCATTTTGATTTATTCCATCCATTCTTGTTATCAGCTGTAATCGTCAAATTCGTGCCTATCAAGTCGTGCCTTGGAAGTCGTGCTTGCATTTTTGTAATGTATTCTATCGTCGGATCTCTCTAGCCTCGAAAGGTGAGCAATCACTCACGATTAACGTTCTTATATTTATTAAATTTGATTTCAATTGAAACGACAATTGAAATATGGTGACAAATTGAACTGTTAATTATTTAATTTTTGTTAGATATGCAATTATCTATATCTATTCACCTATGGGATATGACACCATATCCTATTATTTATATTTTATTTAATTACTGATGATATATGCTTGTGATACTATTATTCGTTATGTTATTATCATATCTGTTATCACTCTGCAAGTTCCCTGTTTGTATAGAATTCACTATGGGTTGAAATGATACATACCCGAACGGACTTTAGAATAGGAGAAAATCGTTATGGGTTGAAATGATAAACCCAAGCGATTTTCATTGAACTTGGGATTACGGGTTGAAATGATCCACCCGTATGTATTTAGAGTACGGATTGAAATGATAAATATCCGTAGCACTTGACTATATGATAGTCAATCTGTACAGACACCGTTGGTCCATATAAATATTTTGAAAATAAATTACTACAGAATATATGGGATTTCAACAAATATTGGTTCTTAAAATATTATATATAAATGGAAATTTTATATATAGTTTTAATAATAATATTATTTAATCCATATAATATGTTTAAGTACTATTTAAGACTTGTATTTCAAAATTTACCGGTGTAAAAATTTGAATAATTAAGATTGGGAGAAAATTTGGGTTGTTAAAAATGGTACTTAAATAAGGATTTATTTAATTAACTTGATTTGAATTGTGCAATAAAAAAGGAATAACTCATATTTTTTCATTTCCATGAACTCCACAACAAAACAGAGTAATAGAACATAAAAATAGGACTATTCAAGAGTGTGCGAGAACTATGCTTTCAGATAGTAAATTACAAAGTATTTTTGGGCAAAAGCAGTTGCTACCCGCCTGTTATATTCTAAATAGAATCTTAATTAGACCTTTAACTGATAAGATATCTTATGAACTTCTTCACTCAAAGAAACCTAAGGTATCTTATTATAGAATTTTTGGAAGTAAATGTTTTATTTTAAATACAAAAGATAACTTAGATAAATTTGATCCTAAATCCGACAAAGGTATCTTTATCGGATATTCTAATAGAAGTAAAGCATATATAGTGTTTAATTTAAAAACTAATACCATCGAAGAAACAATGCATGTTTCATTCAATGAAACTCTCAAAAATTTTGAAGATTCAAATGATGAAGTGGATTTAATCACTCAAAGTCAAGAGTTAACTGAAACTAAGAATGAAATTAATCATCTTAATTAAAGGATTAAACTTTTAAAAGATCATCATATATAAAATATACTAGGAGATATGCAATCTGCTGTTAAAACTAGAAATCAACTAAGTTAAATGAGTAATAAAGCTTTTATATCAACTATTGAACCCAAAAATCCAAAAGAAGCATCAACTGATGATTCAATGATTTTGTCTACTCAAGAAATTAAATCAATTCATGTGACGACCCGGAATTTCTGGATATTTGAAATAGAAATATCTAATTGATTTTAAATATTTGGAAGTTAGTTTAACTTGAATTTCAAATATCATTATTTGCCAATTTAATTTATTAAATTTTATAATTAGAGATTGGGTAAAATATTAAATCTTGATTTTAAGATGGTTAAAAATATTTCAATGGCTTATGAAATTTATATTGATAATACTGAAGATAGTTAATGTGTTAAAATTGATTTAAAGGGTAATTGGTTGAGTTTTAAAATTTTATTATTTAAATTGAATTTAAAAGTAGCCTTCCGAGACACAGTCTTGGATTTCAACGAAACTAGTTCCATTGGATCCGTAATACTGTAATTTTATCGGATTTCAAGTTTCATAATGTTTGGAGTTATCGTGTGATTTTATGATAGGTAAACGCGCTGAAATTATTATCGAAAATTCAATATAATAACTGAGTCCATAAAGCTATTTCTCCATACGATCGAATTAGGACTCGAAACCTTTTCCAATGCATTCGGAATAGGGGTATAACATCATAAACGCTTAGCGGCATGCCTCAATAGGGCCTCGAGATTTTGAGTTGCATAAATCGAGACATTTGGAATTTAAATAAATATATTTCCTAGTCAACCTACTCTGCAGCCGAAATTCCTTCACATCACAACTTTTCCCTTTCATTTCAAAACCACTGCAGCAGCCATTCAACATGCTACCTTCATCTTTTCAGTCGATAGATCATGTCTTGCCTCCTTCAATCGACAGAAGTAAAAAATAATGGCCAACAAGTGCCTCCATCAAAAATCGCGTATCGTCAACCATTCCATTTTCAAAAATCAAAGCAGAACCCTCCTAATTCAAAATCGAATTTCATAATTGAGAATTTAATGCCTAATCAAAATTTCTTCGCGCTCCTTGCTTGATTCTCGACAGGCCGTGTTCATTAGAAGGTTCTCGAGTTCGATTCGAAGGGATGGTGCAAGGACGAGATGGCTCTTGAATGAAGACCAGGGGATAACCCAAATCGACACCGACCTAAGCAATAGCGCAGATGCCACGAAGCTCGCGACATGATGGTTTCGCTTGATGACATCGTGGTGGGGAGATCGGCTGTAATGCAGCATTCTAGGACTTTGAATTTGGAGTTCGTGTTGTACTCGTGCGATTCTCATGAACTGGAACTCGCGTGATCCTCGCTTATGGAAAAGGTGCAGGTGAAGAGGCAATTTGCAAGGGAGTCACGATCGAAGCGTGAGGACAAAGCCAAAGTCTGGGAACTTCGTGGGAGAGAAGGGTTAGATTCAACGAGGTGATTATCTATCATATTAATTTAAAATTTTAATCTAACTATATATGTGTATATGAGGTTTGGAAAAACAGAGAAAGTGTATTCATATTGTGACGCCCCACCTCTATGCTCACAATAACAAAGGTTATTATAAGGAATAACGTCTGCTATTGCGAAGAATAAGGCTTGTTAGAAGCGACCATCCGTAAGTTATGCCTTAGACGAGTATTGATTACATCGATAGGAGTTGTGAAAATTACTCGCAAAGATATAAATTCAATCCAAGTCTAAAACGAAACTACAAGGGCTAAAGAAAAATCTAGAACAACTCATAATAACAACAACATCGATATGTAACGTCACATCAGAACAGAAATATCAAATATATAGCGAAAGACAAGTCTGGAATACATGCTACAACAATCGATAGTCCACATGAATCAAATACACATATACATGTCATCAACATACATGAGGCGAGAATCAATAAACCAAAAGAACTCCTCAAAGGCTGGACAAAGATGATGTGAAATCCCAAAAGCTGAAGCTGCAACTGAATTAGAGATAGAGATTACCCTGAAATAACTCGGTCTGACCCGAGTATTATTTAAAAAATAATAATAAACGGACCAGTCTAATTTATTCTTTGAAGTGAATGCATCATAAACAACAATTAAGCAAAATAATAATAGTCTCAAATGAGACTATTCAACATAAGAAATCAACATAGTTTCAATGAAGAAATCACATCAAACTCCATCAAAATCAACTTCCAAATTCACAATTGAATTCAAAGCAACAACTCATAAAATCTAGAAATCAAAACAAGATAACTAGAAAATCACAATAAAAGTAGATCGATCCCAGCAGATGGCGAGTTTTAGCTACGCCGAACGTGCGTCTCATATGGCCGAAGCCTACAGAGTACTATAATTTTTGGCGCCCATCAGATGACCCGAAGGACCGCATAGTGACCCGTAGGTCTAGTACTGGTAATTGACAGGAAGGTCCATCAGATGACCCGAAGGTCCTGCAGAGTGGCTCGAAAGCCCAACAAAATCATCGGAATCTTCAAACAGTAAATTTTTCAATTAACGAATCCAGAGTTAACCGAAATAGTAAATGCGTGGTTCCATACTCCGCACTTTTACGAAATCTTTTAAATCTCTTCATTGTTTCCTTGAAAGTGCAAATTTGTGCATTTTATATAATTAACATTTTACGTTCTCAAACGGATAAGTCCGGAATTAAGAGAATCAATAAAAGTAAGGGTTCATAGTCCTCAATTTTGCTGAAGCGTTTAAATCGCTTCCTCATTATTTTGAAAGCGCAAACTGTAAAATTTTTTGGAAATAGTTTTATTTTAAAACAATTTTCAAACACGTGATTAAAACATCAACATTTGTAGCAATTTCGACGAGGAAATTGCGCTTCACCAAACACCATAAAAACGGATACCAAATTAGCGTTGCGGGATAGCCGCTTGAAAATCCACTTTAAAATTGACGGTTACTGAAATCAAAACAACAGTAAATTTATTCGTCAAAAATGTTGCCAAAACAACACGCTTCAAAAGTATAATACCGGCATAAAAATCCGTTATAAAAATAACGGCAGCAAAATTCGCTTTAAAACCAAACACCGTTTCAAAGCAATCTAAACACTGGTATTTAAAACACTATTCTCGTATTCAACTTGCACGTACATAGGAAATTTTTGTTGTCTATGCATTACTTTTATATATTAGCCTGGACACATTTTCAAAGCGAATATACAAATTTTTACAGCACACTAATACATGCGTGCAAGAATTAAGACGACCTGTCCAAACTATAAATTGTGCAAACTGTAAACACATGTGAAAATAAATTATGCCAATATAAACTCACACGTGTATGCTCAAAAATCTAACAGACCAATGTGACTAGAATGTTGTATCTTGTAAAACTTGATTCATTTGCATGCCTACCCACTTACTGATGCAAAAATGTAACACATGCACGTAATGAACAAGGGCCTGGGCATGAATTCATGCAAAGTTTGCATGTGCTAGAAATACATAGGTGAAAAATAAATGCCTGGACACGTTCATATGCCTGGACACATTCATACTCACGTGTAAGCACACGTTTTGCGTACAGCAACTTCTACACACGACAATAAAAATCACAACATGTTATACGCTTGAAATAAGAGGGTTTGTCTGAGCTTAATATGCATGAAAGTAAACATTTTTGTGTAACTTGACCATGCATTCGTATTTCGACTAAAACGTTAAAAAAAAGAAATTTATCAGAAGCTTTTGCTCTGAACTCACCATGCATGCATACAAGTGGATTTCAAAGATGCTTGAATACTATAATTTCACACACACTAAAGCTAAAGAATTTAAATGTTGGCTAAGCAACTTCACACACTTGCACACGTGAAAATGCAAGGCTTAGCTCTAAAATTTGACATACATGAAAATGCACGAAACATATATAAATAAAAAAATGGGTGCTAGGCAATACAATTGGTGTATGTACAAATATACAAGATGGTGGCCAGGTAATGCATTGATGCACATAACAGACTAAAGCTTAAATGCTTGAAAGTGACTCATTTACCAAGTACAGAGGCAAGGAAAGTAGAAAACTTATATGAATCAAAGGACTATAACACCTAAAGAAGGCCATGCATGTGACAAACTTCAATATGAAATGATATATAACTTACATATATGCATGAATAAGGATATACATGAAGACTGCACATATAAGTGCATCAGACCCACTGTAATGTACACTGACCACTACAACCACTAGACAGTGAAAAGTGGATGCAAGTGAATGCAATATTTCTACACGAATGTATATGTATCAGTGCAGCAGTGAATGGAGACAACACCAACTCAATGCACAATGATGCAACTAGATCTCAAGACAGTACACAAAGTTCAAATGATTAAATTATTAGAGTGAGCTTGACACTCACTATATTTGCTTCAAAACCAATAGATACCCCAGATCCAACAGAGAGCACAAATCAATCCGCCATTAATGCACTTCTCGCTGCAAACTGAAGCTAAAATGACGGAATGAAATGTGATGCAACTCTTTTTTTACTTTTCTTACAAATATTCTGCAAGTCAAAGAATTAATGTGTGTTGGCCTAAATTTTGTACAAAGCAATAAATGAAGACGTGTGAAAGATGAGAGAATGGAGTGTGCGTGTTAATGTGACAGTAAGGCAAAATAAAGAAAGAAATGTGAAGTGCAACAATGTGACAGCACACAAAATATGTTCTACTTGCTTTTAAAACTTTGTTCACAGAAATGTTATAATATGCACCACTTCTTGCACTTGTTTTTTTTCTTTTGCTTTAGAGACTTGGCCCTATATGTTACATGTGAATGAGTTTTGCGTTATATTTTTTTTTCTCAAAACTCAATTTAAAATTTCTATTTTAAATATTTATTTTGACGGTAAAAATCACGGTCGTTACAGACCCCCCTTATAAAAATTGCGTCCCCGCAATTTTCATACTAGAAGCAGTCAATAACACAAATAATTTATGATAACAAAGATTAAAATAGAAAAGTTAGATCAAGAATGCTCACCCCTACCCGAAGAGGAGAGAAAACCCGGATAAGAATGCTCGATGAATTCTCTGGCTTCCCAAGTGCAATCTTTGGGGTTTGTGGACCATTGAATTTTCGCAAGAAGGACTTCTTTATTCCGAAGGCGTTTAACCTCCGAAGCTAGCACACGAATCAGATTTTGCACAGTAGACAAGTTGGGTGAGATCTCAAGATCTTGCAACACATGAGGATCAATAGAAGAATCTGAATCTCGAAGGCATCGATGAAGCTGGGACACATGAAATACGTCATGAATTCCCGAAAACTGAATTGGTAGCAATACACGATAAGCAACAGGGCCAATGCGTTCCGTAATAGGAAACGGTCCAATATATCGAGTAGCCAATTTCCCGGAGCTACTAAAACGCACCACACCCTTCATCGGAGAAACACGAGTGAATACAAGATCGCCAACTGAAAATTCCAAAGGCTTCCTACGATGATCGGCATAAGATTTCTGCCTATTCTGAGCCTCTTTCATTCTCTGTCTAATAATATCAATCCTCTCAGAAGAATCATGAATATAATTGGGGCCGAGAACTAACTTTTCCCCCAATTCCAACCAACAAGATGGTGATCGACACGGCCTTCCATATAGAGCTTCGAAAGGAGCCATACCGATACTGGATTGAAAACTGTTGTTATAAGGGAATTAAACAAGAGATAAGTGGTCTTCTCAAATACCACCAAAATCAAGAATGCAAGCTCGAAGGAGATCTTCTAAGACTTGATTCACCCTTTCAGTCTGACCATCGGACTGTGGATGATAGGCTGTACTAAGATTGAGCTTAGTGCCCAATGCTTTCTAAAGGCTCTGCTAGAAACCACTAGTGGAAAGCAGATCTCTGTCACTAACAATAGAACTAGGCACTCTATGAAGTCGAACGACTTCCTTAATAAACAGCTTAGCCAACAAAGGAGCAGTCCGATTGGAATTGATAGGAATAAAACGGGCTGGTTTAGTCAATCTGCCAACAATCACCCAAATACTAGTATGGCCCGACCTCGAACGAGGTAGGCCATCAATGAAGTCCACAGAAATCTGGTCCCATTCCATAATGGAATCTCAAGAGGCTGCAAAAGACCACTAAGACGCTGGTGTTCTTCTTTAATAAGTTGACAAGTCATGCAACGACTTACATAACTTGCAATATCACGCTTCATACCCTCCCAATAGTATAAGTGTTTCATATCAGCATACATCTTACTACTACCCAGATGAATAGTATACTTAGAATGATAACAGTCCTCAAGAATGTTATTTCTAAGATTAGAAACATTAGGCACGATCAACCTTCTCTTCTTCCGAATACAACCATGAACATCAATATCGAAATCCTTTAGATCATCACTTCGGGATACCGATTTGCAACTCTGAATAAGAAAAGCAATATGTGGATCTTGTTTTTGGGCATCGGCAACACGATCCAACAACCTAGGATGAGCTTCCATGCTAAATAAAACACGGGAGAATCAGAAACTAAAGGACGGTTTCTAATATCACAAAGAGATAAAGCTTCCAATATATTCCACTCTGCTAGCATCATGGAAACAACAACTTGCTGCTTGCGACTAAGCGCATCAGCAACTCGATTACCCTTACTAGGGGTATACTGAATATCGAAAACATATGAAGCAAGAAATTCGAGCCAATGTTGTTGCCTCATATTAAGACCTTTCTGAGTAAATAAATACTTCAGAGATTTGTGAACAGTGAAGAGAATAAAACGCTCGCCCAATAAATAATGTCGCTAAATCTTTAGAGCAAAGACCATAGCAGCCAACTCCAAATCATAGGTAGCATAACGAATCTCGTTGGGCTTTAGTTGTCTAGAAGCATAGGCAACTACTCTATCCTTTTGCATGAGAACAACACCGAGACCATAACCACTGGCATCGGTATAAAAAACAAGATCATGATTCCCTTGGGAACCACTAAGATAAGAGCATGAGTAAGGAGATCTTTTAACTTCAAGAAATAATTCTCACACTTATCCGACCAAATAAAAAGAACAACTTTTCTCATAAGAGTGGTAAGAGGTAAAGTAATACGAGAAAAGTTCTTAATAAACCGGTGATAATATCCTGCCAATCCAAGGAAACTACGGATCTCAGTAACGGTCTCGGGCCTCTTCCAATTCTTAATAGATTCGATCTTGGAAGGATCGATAAAAATACCATCGGAAGAAACAATATGACCGAGAAACTTCAACCTATTCTCCCAGAAGTGACACTTGGGAAATTTGGCATAAAGCTGATGCTGATGAAGAGTTCTCAAAACAATCTCCAAATGCTGAATATGATCAGCTTCATATTTGGAATAAATAAGAATATCATCAATGTAAACCAAAACGAACTTATCGAGATATTTTCGGAATATCTGATTGATAAGATCCAAAAAATACGATGGAGCGTTCGTCAAACCGAACGGCATAACAAGCCATTCGTAAGAACAATAACAAGTACGGAATGCGGTAAGAGGAATGTTATCTTCCACAACTCGTAACTGATGAAAATCGGTAGCAAGATCGAGTTGGAAGAACAACTTAGCGC
Organism: Allium cepa; assembly: GCA_030765085.1. Classification (NCBI taxonomy): domain Eukaryota; kingdom Viridiplantae; phylum Streptophyta; class Magnoliopsida; order Asparagales; family Amaryllidaceae; genus Allium; species Allium cepa. Next base: position 60,592,846 of record CM060930.1, read on the forward strand.
CACTTAATTGATCGAACATGTCTTCGATTTTAGGTAATGGATACCTATTTTTGATAGTGAGCTCATTAAGCTTGCGATAATCAATGCAAAGCCTAAGAATGCCATCTGGCTTCTTAACGAAGATAATGGCGGTGCCCCGAGGAGATGAGCTACAATGAATATAATGCTTAGCTTCCAACTCAGATAATTGTTGCTTGAGTTCCTTATTTTTCTTAGCAGACTCCTCGTGGGAGGACGACTGATAGGATGAGCACCAGAGATAAGATCGATACGGAACTCAATTGCCCTCTTCGGCAGCAAACAAGAAATAGGCTCGAAAACATCAAAAAAATCACAAACAATAGGAATATTATCTATGACATTCTTTGATTCGAAGGAAGAAATAAGAGCATTCGAAGTATGATCCATGCTTCGAAATATAATAGATAACTACTCGCTAGCATCGGGATGCTTGAGATATAAAGTTCTTTTGGGACATAGAATTAGAACTTCATAACGAACGAGCTAATCCATACCCAATATCATATCAAAACCAAGATGATCCATAACATGCAGATTCACATGAAAGGAGAAACCATAAAGAATAATCTCAACATCAAAACATAACAAACCTAGAGTAGAGGATCCACCAATAGGATTTACGATCCTCAAAGTGTCGCAAAGAGTAACAACATCCAAAGGAATAACATCAACAAGCTCCTTTAACACGAATGAATGTGATGCACCCGTATCGAAGAGAACTCTAATAGAACGGCCATGAAATAAAATAAAACCTTCCAAAACAGAAGGAGTAATACCTTTTGGCTGAGAAGAAACACCAGAAGCTTTAGCAACATTGAGCTTCCTAGATTTGAGATCCCTAGAAGCAGTAGGGCAATCAGAAATCCAATGACTCTCTTTCTTGCAATAGCGGCAAATGCGAGGCTTGGGATAATTACGGTGGAGATGATCCAGAGAACCACAATTATAGCATGCCCTCTGAACATAAGGTGCACTACTAGTCTGAGAACTAGTGGTAGCTTGCTTCTTCTTCTTCTTCTAGTTGGAAGAATTAGGCTTATGAAATGGAAACCACTTCTTGTTGGGGTTCTTAGAAACCTCAACTTCACCAACACTATCACGTTCCTTTTCAACAGCTTCAAGGCAAAGAGCCGAATCAACAAGCTCCTCAAAAGAGAGCTTAAGCTGAAGAAAAGGAACTTTCTTCAAATACTTCTTCAAACCAACAACAAAACGAAGATTCTTCTTACACGGAGTGTTAATGAACTCAACTCCGTATTTGGACAAGGCCTCGAAAGATGCAACATAATCAGAAACAGAGGACTTTCCTTGCTTCAACTCAAGGAAAGTACGAGCAAGATTAACCTTTTTCGATTCAGGAACGAACTTAAGTTTGAATCGTTCCTTAAACTGAATTCACGAGAGAGAGGACCCATCCACTTCTATAATAAAAAGCTCATACCAATTAAGCGGAAGCTCTTGCAACATACTAGATGCCACGAGAACGCGATGATGATCAGAAAGATCCATCCGAGAAAACATGCGCTCACAAGTGTGCAACCAAGTCTGAACCTCCATTACACTTTCTGATCCCTTGAAAGGCTTGCCTCCAAGGTGAGAATAGTCACTACACATGCGGGCGAAGGCAGATTTTGAGAAGGAGCTACGAGAGTAGCAACAGAAGGCTGAGAACCCCGAAATAGCTCCATAAATTGATCAGCTGACATATAGACTCCGTCCGGATGAGAACCACTAGACGTGCCTGTAGTGGAACGCTTCCCTCTACCTCTTCCAGCCATAGGCTGAGAGAACAAGAGAAGAAAAGAATTAATTAAACAACACACAATTGATAAGAAATTTAACAAATGGAATACTGTGGAATATGAAATTTTATTCCTAGACATACTCCACATGTTAAAGTGGAAGGAATAGATTGGAAAGGCATGAATAAAACCCTCGAATAGTTGTAGCACATGTTCCTTTCTGTTTATGTTCTGTGTTTAATATAATTTGTTTTGAATCTCAGCTCTGATACCAAGCCGTGACGCCCCACCTCTATGCTCACAATAACAAGGGTTATTATAAGCAACAACGTCCGCTATTGCGAAGGATAAGGCTTGTTAGAACGACCATCCATAAGTTATGCCTTAAACGAGTATTTATAACATCGATAGGAGTTGTGAATATTACTCGCAAAGATATAAATTCAATCCAAATCTAAAACGTACTACAGTGGCTAAAGAAAAATCCAGAACAACTCACAATAACAACAAAATAGATTTGTAAAGTCACATCAGAATAGAAATATCAGATATATAGTGGAAGACAAGTCTGGAATACATGCTACAACAATCGATAGTTCACATGAATCAAATACACATATACATGTCATCAACATACATGAGATGAGAGTCAATAAACCAAAAGAACTCCTCGAAGTCTGGACAAAAGATGATGTGAAATCGCAAAAGCTGAAGCTACAACTGAATCAGAGATAGAGATTACCCTGAAATAACTCGGTCTGACTCGAGTATTATTTAAAAAATAAAATAAACGGATCAGTCTAATTTATTCTTAGAACTGAATGCATCATAAACAACAATCAAGAAAAATAATAATAGTCTTGAATGAGACTATTCAACATAAGAAATCAACATAGTTTAAATGAAGAAATCACATCAAACTCCATCAAAATCAACTTCCAAATTCACAATTGAATTCAAAGCATCAATTCACAAAATCTAGAAATCAAAACAAGATAACTAGAAAATCAGCATAAAAGTGGATCGATCCCAAGAGATGGCGAGTTTTAGCTACGCCGCACATGCATCTCATATGGCCGAAGCCTACCAAGTACTATAATTTTTGGCGCCCATCAGATGACCCGAAGGTCCGCAGAGTGACCTGTAGGTCTAGTATTGGTAATTGACCCAAAGGTCCAACATAGTGGCTCGAAAACCCAACAAAATCATCAGGATCTTCAAACAGCAAAATTTTAAATTAACGTGTCCCGAGTTAACCGAAATAGTAAAAGCGTGGTTCCATACTCCACACTTTTGCTAAATCGTTTAAATCTCTTCATCGTTTCCTTGAAAGTGCAAAATATTGTATTTTATATAATTATCATTTTACGCTCTCAAACGGATAAGTCCGGAATTAAGCGAATCAGTAAAAGTAAGTGTTCATAGTCCTCAATTTTGCTGAAGTGTTTAAATCGCTTCCTCATTCTTTTGAAAGTGCAAACTGTAAAAATTTTGGAAACAATTTTATTTTAAAACAATTTTTAAAACGCGTGATTAAAACATCAACATCTGTAGCAATGTCGACGAGGAAATTGCGCTTCACCAAACACCGTAAAAACGGATACCAAATCAGCGTTGTGGGATAACCGCTTGAAAATCCACTTTAAAATTGACGGTTACTGAAGTCAAAACAACAGTAAATTTATTCATCAAAAATGTTGCCAAAACAACACGCTTCAAAAGTATAATACCGGCATAAAAATCCGTTATATAAATAGCGGCAGCAAAATTCGCTTTAAAACCAAACACCGGTTCAAAGCAATTTAAACACTGGTATTTAAAACACTATTGTACTATTCAACTTGCACATACATAGGAAATTTTTGTGGTCTATTCATGTTAACCCTAACTCGTTCACAAGTTAACAGGTCCACGAGTTAAGGCATGTACGACTCAAGGCATGTACGAGTTAAAGGATACATGAGTCGGCAACTTCCTACAACTTAAAGACCTCTACGAGTTAGCAAGCTTACGAGATAAGCAGCCTACGAGTTAAGGAGTACCCGAGTTAAGCTACTTGCGAGATAAGCCTTTACGAGTTAGCATATCTACAAATTAGCAAGTGTACGAGTTAAGATCTTCCACGAGTTAATCCTCTGCGAGTTAAGATCTTCTACGAGTTAGCAGGCATACGAGTTAAGAAATGCTAACGACTTAAGGTCTTTACGACTTAAGGAAATTGATGGCCTACGACTTAATGATAACTGCAGTTTGTACGACTTAAGACCCTTACGACTTAAAGAAGTTATACGACTTAAGGAGGATACGACCTAACGACACACCTCTTAACTCGTCTACGAGTTAAGACTTGCTTTAAACCAGTTGCAATTAGTTAAGTCGACTACGACTTACGACATAAAAAGAGTCGTATACGACTTAAGAAAGGAAATTAGCAATTGCAGCCAGATAACTCGCACACGACTTAGAACTTAGGGATGGGTTCAAAAAAGGGGAACTGCCATAGACTCGGCTCAGTGACCCGGGGACGACTTACCTTAAGTCGAACACGACTTATCTTAAGTCGGCCACGAGTTAGGACTTGGCACTTTTTTCGCCCAGAACTCTCTATAAATATGAAACCATCTCCAACATGCAAAGGACTTTTTGGCTCATTCTCTTCAAGCGCCATTACTCTGCCGAATTCCAGACTACTTCAAAGCTTTTTAGATCCAACAAACTTCTAAAGGAACTCCATGAAGGAATCATCCACATTCGCCATGGATTTGAAGATGATTGTCAACATCAAAGCTTGAGCTACTTGTTTCACATATCCTATCACTTGAAGTGTGTTGTAATTGAAAGATCTTGTAAAGAATTGTAATCAGACTAGTGATTAAAAGATTAAAGTGGACGTAGGCTGGATTATAAGCCGAACCACTATAAATACTGTGTCTCTTACTGTTTTTCTGCATACTTTCTGCTTATTTCTGTTTCCCGTACGAACGGGTGGTGCTTTCACAATCACATCTTATACACCAGGGTGTTAGCGTTTAAATTTGAGCGTTAACATTTTGGTGCTTTCACTGAGAACTGAACTCAGGACATCTATCATCATTGCTTCAGAAAGATTTGTAGATAAAGTTTCTTTAAGAACCAGAAGTCTATCCGAAATCATGGCTCCTGGAAGGAAAAGTAAATCTGTGAGATCTGCAAACATTCAAGAGGGAACCTCCGCTTCCCCAACACCAAATCAAGCCACTCCAGCTGTTGGAGTTTCAAAAGCGGAATTGGACGCTGCTATCTTTGGGTTGAATCAGCAAATAAATGCCCAGAACGCGCAATTGGAAGCTCAGAATGCTCAGAATGCTCTGATTCTGAATAGGTTAAACGATTTGCTCGGGGCAAACCGTCAACCTGCGAATAATGAAAGGAACTTTGTCAGTAATGTCCATGATGCTGAAACTAGAAACATTCCCGAAAGGGCTGCTAGCCCCTTTGAACGGACATTGCCTGAGGCTGGAGGATCCAGAAATAGGAATGACGAAGAATATCTTTCTGGTATGGTTCGACAGATTATGAAAGAAAGTATGCAAAGGGTCGAAGATGAGAAAGAGTGGGGTTTCGCTCCGAGCAAGACTCCGTTTACTGAAAAGATCCTAAAAGCTGAATTCCCAAGGAAGTTCGTCCCTCCGACCATTCCAGCTTACAAAGGGACAAGTGATCCAAATGAGTTCCTGTACAAATATGATTGGCACATGACAGGTGCCAGAGCTTCTGACGAGATAAAATGCCGCTATTTTCCTGTGTATTTGGAAGGGGTAGCTCTGCTTTGGTTCACAAAACTGCCTGTCCGGTCCATCGATCAGTTTTCAGACCTAACCAGGAAATTTAAAGAGCAATTTAGGCTATATGCTTCAAAGGCAAAAGACATCATGTCGTTATCCGGTTTGGAACAGAATCCGGGGGAAACTATCAAGTCTTTTTTAAATCGCTTTAATATAGCGTTAGCTGAGGTGGATAATGCAGAACCCCGCATGGTCTTGACCTATTTGATGAGAGCTATTGATAAGTCAAGTGAATTCGGAAAGTGGCTGAACATGAAGGAGCCAAATTCTCTGGAAAAGTTCTACAAAAAGGCGGATGAATTCATGCGTTTGGAAAGCCGTCCTGTCCCGGCAAAGGCAACAGTAGAGAAAGCTGAAGACAACACTGCTGCGCCACGTAAGAATGGATCTGTGGGACAGAAAAGAGACAATAATGATGGAAGGAAACAACACAATTCAAAGAAGCCTCGATCCTTCAAGCCATCAGAATATACTCCTTTGTTAGAGACACCAGAGCGCATCTACCTGGCTACAAAAGATTCTTTTGAGTATCCCAAACCTCCTGTTCTCAGAACCGGAAGAAAAGCTGTGCAAAGTGGGAAGTTCTGTCGCTTCCATAATCAGCCTGGTCATGACACAGACGACTGCCGTCAATTGAAAAATATAATCGAAGAATTGCTAAGAGAAAATAAGCTGCAGCAATTTGTAAAGAAGAGTGGTAATGATCCTGCTTCGTCAAGTCAGGGGCAACAAGCTCTTGCTCATCAGCCCAGGACAAATGAGAAGGCCGCAGGACATGAATCTGGAAGGCCAGTTATTAATGTCATCACAGGAGGACCCCACCCAGCAGGCAGAAGCTGGGGTGAAATGGAGAGGTACACTCGAGCTCTGAAACATGTGCCAACTGAAGAGAATGTCTTTGTTTTAGAGGACTCTACACCCCTGAAACAACAAAGGACTTTTAATGATGATATTGTGTTCAGGGCTAGAGATTCCACGGGCATTGAGGCCCCTACTTTGGACCCGTTAGTCATCTCGGCCAGTATTGGACCGGCTATTGTCAGAAGAGTTCTTATTGACTGCGGCGCATCTTGCAACATCCTCTTCAAGAAAACGTTTGACCAGATGAAAATCCCGATGGCGGATGTGCAAGCCTCATCTCAGAAGATTGTTGGCTTCACTGGGGAGCCAAAGCAACCAGTTGGGACCATTGATCTACCTGTTGAACTTGGAGAAGGAGAAAGGAAAGTGGTCCGCAGACAAACTTTTGTGATCGTCGATGAATATTCTGCTTATAATGCTTTTCTTGGCCGTCCAACACTCGCAGCATTCAAGGCTATCCTAGCCCCGTGGTGCCTCACTATTAAATTTCCTACTGACAATGGAGTAGGAGTTATAAAAGGGGATCAAAATGTTGCGCGAGAATGTTATTGGACAGAGCTGCGAGAGTCAAGAAAAAGAGAAATGGGAAAAGATGCGGCAACCCCAATCCGCATCAAAACACCAACCCTATAGCAACTACAGGGCGGACCCTGCACTGGCGAGCATAGCGGGGCACGAAAAGTGATGGATCCTAGAAAGGCCAGTGCGGGGGAGAGTAGGGTGGTACCAGCAGAAACAACGATACCGGTGCCCGTTGATCTGAAGGACCCAAACAAGATGCTGAATGTGGGTTCACAACTTAATGTGTCAGTTCAGAATGCCTTGATATCTTTTTTGAAAGCAAACCTGGATGTTTTCGCTTGGACCCATGCCGATATGTGCGGAATATCCCCAGAAGTTGCGGTACATGCTCTGAATATCGACCCAAAGTTCACGCCAGTAAAGCAGAAAAGAAGAATCCAAGGTCCAGAAAGGTCGACAGCATTGAAAGAGGAAGTTGACCGGCTCATGGAGAATAATTTCATCAGAGAATCTACCTATCCAAATTGGGTTTCAAATCCAGTGCTGGTTAAGAAGGCCAATGGTAAATGGAGAGTGTGCATCGACTTTTCAGATCTAAACAAGGCCTGTCCCAAAGACAGCTTCCCATTACCCAGGATCGATCAACTGGTAGATGGAACAGCGGGTCATGAATTGTTGTCTTTTATGGATGCCTACTCCGGATATAATCAGATCATGATGCATGAACCAGATCAGGAGGACACAAGCTTTATCACCGATGTCGGTCTTTACTGTTACAGAGTTATGCCCTTTGGGTTGAAGAATGCGGGGGCAACATACCAAAGACTGGTCAATGCTATGTTCAAACCGCAGTTGGGAAAGACTATGGAAGTTTACGTTGATGACATGCTAGTAAAATCTAAGAAAGCAGTGGATCACATCGAACACTTAGCAGAAATGTTCGCAATTCTCCGAAGATACGGAATGAAGCTTAACCCTTTAAAATGTTCTTTCGGGGTAGAATCTGGGAAGTTCTTGGGTTTCATCGTGAGCTCTAGGGGCATTGAAGCTAGTCCAGCTCAAATCACTGCTTTAAAAGAAGTCAAAGCTCCTAAAACAAAGAGGGAATTGCAAAGTCTCAATGGAAAAATTGCCGCCTTAAGTCGGTTCATATCCAAAGCTACTGATAAATGCATTCCATTTTTTGACGCTCTAAAGAAAGGAAAGAAAAACTTTGACTGGACTCCCGAATGCCAGAAAGCTTTTGAAGAATTGATTCAACATATGGAAACGCCTCCAATACTTTCTAGGCCCGGCGATGGCGAGGATCTTCTTATATACTTGGCAGTTTCATCTCATGCTTTAAGTGCAGCGCTGGTACGGGAAGACAAAAGGATTCAACATCCAGTTTACTATATCAGCAAAAGACTCACTGGGGCAGAAATGAATTACTCCAAGTTGGAAAAACTCGCCTATTGTCTATTGATTGCCTCAAGAAAGTTGAGGCAATATTTCCAGGCTCATCCTATCAAAGTCCTCACTGATCAACCTTTAAAGCAAGTCTTGTTTCTCCCTGAGACTTCGGGCCGCCTTTTAAAGTGGAATATTGAATTGAGCCAATATGACATCACTTATCATCCTAGAAAAGCGATCAACGGACAAGCTTTGGCAGATTTTATTGCAGAATTTACAGACAAGGGTAACAGCGAGGAAGAAACAATCGAGAACTCCCCAACCCAATGGAAGTTATTTGTAGATGGCGCAAGAAATGATTACTGTTCAGGTGCTGGAATTGTTCTCGAAACTCCTGAAGGCCGGTCATTATGCTATGCGCTAAGATTAGAATTTCCTTCAACAAACAATGAAGCAGAATATGAAGCTCTGATTGCTGGTTTGAAAATTGCTAAAGAACTAAACATTCGAGCGTTACAGATCTTCAGTGATTCGCAGCTTATAGTATGCCAAGTCAAGAGGGAGTTTCAAACGAAAGGAGGAAATCTGCCCGCTTATGTGTCAAAGGCTTGGGAACTTTTATGTGAATTCGACCATTACACGATAAGTCATATTACTCGAGAAGAAAACATGAAAGCAGATTCTCTCGCAAAATACTCAAGTTCTGGCGAAGCCCAATCCTTAGGGTTAGTTCCAGTGGAAGTTTTGTCAAATCCAAGCATTGATGAAATGGATATCGATTGGGTTATGAGTATGTCGCAAGAGCAAGAATCATGGATGACTCCAATAACAAAGTATCTACTCAATGGCACTTTACCAGAAAACTCTAAAGAACGACAAAAGCTACTGAGAAAAGCTTCTCGATATATAATCCAGGATGATCAATTATACAGACGAGGATTCTCAATGCCACTACTTCGATGTGTATCCAAAGAAGAAGCCAAAATAATCCTATCAGAGGTACATGGAGGAGAATGTGGGGATCATTCAGGTGGTCAAACTTTAGCAAAGAAAATTCTCCGATATGGATATTTTTGGCCAGAAATTAATCGAGATGCTGCAGATTACTCTCGAAAATGTGACAGATGTCAAAGATTTGCCAAAATTCCTAGAGCACCTTCTACTGAGCTCACGCAAATGACCAGTCCGTGGCCGTTTGCGATTTGGGGAATAGATTTGATCGGACCTTTACCAACCGCCAAATCTGGAATCAAATATGCCATTGTTGCTGTAGATTATTTCACTAAATGGGCTGAAGCTGAACCATTGGCAACTATCACCTCCAAAAAGATGATAAATTTTGTGACTAAGAATATCATTTGCAGATACGGTGTGCCTCAGAAAATAATCACAGACAATGGTACTCAGTTTGAAAGCGAGGAATTCCAGGATTTTTGCAAGCGATTCAAAATCCAGAAAAGCTTTTCGGCAGTAGCTCATCCGCAGGCAAACGGGCAAGTGGAAGCAGTGAACAAGATCATCAAATCAACCATCAAAAAGCAACTCGAAAGAGCAAAAGGTGGTTGGGTCGATAAACTACCACTTGCACTATGGGCATACAGAACTACTCACAAAACTGCAACTGGGCATACTCCTTTTTCGTTAGCATACGGATCGGAAGCAATGATCCCGGTTGAAACAGAGGTCCCTTCACACAGAAGAATCCATTTCAATCAAGCAGAAAATGAAAAGCTGCAACTTGAAGCGCTGGATCTCCTTGATGAAAAAAGAGATGAAGCTAACCTCAGAGTTGCAGCTCATCAGCAAAGGATAGCCAGACATTTCAATTCCAAAGTTCGTCAACGCAGCTTTGAAATTGGAGATCTAGTCCTAAAAAGAATTATGACTGCGACAGGAGTGTTTGGGCCAAATTGGGAAGGACCGTATGTAATAGGTCAGAAACTTCTTGACGGCACATTCAAGCTCACCACAGTTGATGGAGATCAAATTCCAAGGGCATGGAACAGCAATCACTTGCGTCCATACTTTACTTGAAAATTTTGTTGAAACATTGTAAAAAGAATTATGAATGTATGATTCCTGTAATTGAAAGCAATTGTGAAACTGATGCAAGTAAATAATGAAAGAATATAAAGTGGATGTAGGCCCAATTTCATGGCCGAACCACTATAAATCTTGTGTTCCTTATTATCATTATATGTTTGCTTTGTTTTCGATATAAAAATACACAAAATGTATTGCTGAAATATCGATTTAAATTTTTGCAGACAGTGGAGATAAAACTTGCGCATAATAAGACCGAGCGATTCTCACCATCATTCAACAAACAAATTTCAAGTCACAAAGACCCCGAATTCAAATCCTAGATAGGAAATACTTCAATTGAACGGCTAATGATTTCGATAGGAACGAGCCCTTGCTGATAAATTGAGATTGTTTAAACAAACAAACATCCAATTAGGAAGCTAGTGCCCGTTCTCACGAACTTGCCTGGCAATGAAGTACACTTCCTTGGATTAAACAAGCCACTTGTGAGAAAAAGGGGATGAAAACTTGAAAAGAAAAAAAAAAAAAAAAAAAAAAAAGGGATCGCTGAAAAGGCATAAGCAAGTGAACAGAGGAACAACCAAAGCTACCATCAGCGCCACAAGTCCTCTTCGGAGGCGCAACTCTTCGGATAATAAAAGACCTCTAATGGGTCATATGCCACAAAAAAGAAAGTTCTCTACTCAACAAAAAAAGATTGGAGGAGTCATGACCCTCCAACCATGAGAGAGTAACTTCCAGGCGATGAAAACCCTCTCTGAGGCACATTTCACCAGGAGTTGAAGTGTTATAACCGCTCTTCGGGATTTCACTTCACCAGAGTTGAAATGTAAACAAAATAAAAGCCCTCTTCGGAGGCCCATTTCACCAGGAGTTGAAGTGTTATAACCGCTCTTCGGGATTTCACTTCACCAGAGTTGAAATGTAAACAAAATAAAAGCCCTCTTCGGAGGCCCATTTCACCAGGAGTTGAAGTGTTATAACCGCTCTTCGGGATTTCACTTCACCAGAGTTGAAATGTAAACAAAATAAAAGCCCTCTTCGGAGGCCCATTTCGCCAGGAGTTGAAGTGTAGCAACCGCTCTTCGGAATTTCACTTCACCAAAGTTGAAATGCAAAAACAAAGACCTTCTTGAAAGCACACGTTTCACCGAGATTGAAATAAAACTTCCAAGTGTTGAAACGTGAAAAGGCTTTCTTCAAAGGCACAACTCTTTGGGGGTACACGTTTCACCAAGATTGAAATAAAACTTCCAAGTGTTGGAACGTGAGAAATCCCTCCTCAGAGATACAGGTTCTCAAAATAAAAGCGGGGGCCGATACCCGCACAACTCTCGGCCAGTTCATACAAAAGACAAAAAGCTAAAGTCTTCACTTCTTTTTACTGCCTTTGGACCCTTTACCCGACCGAATGACCAGCTTTTCAGGTCGGCCAATGGGTATAAGGGAGGAAGGAGAGGTAGGCGCAACTGGCCCAACTTCTGGCTCCTCTTCAGTGGCAGTGATTATCTTCCCTCTCCTCCTTGATGCTCCTTGCTTCCTTCTTCTCTTTGAGGAAGACTCACTTCCTGGAGTGACAAGTTTAGATAAAGTTATATCGTCAGAAGGAGTCCGCTCCGGAGATATGTCACCTCCCTCAAGTCCCTCATCTTTTTGCTCTTGCGAAGCAATGGGATCATCCAGGCCATGGAGAGCTTCTATTTGTTCTTCTTGTGACCCAGGTTGCGAGGCAGAAGGAGGCGCCACTTGAAGAGATGGAGGAAGGATCACCGGGGGAGAAGAAGCTTGAGTTTGACTCGATGCTTTCTCTACAAAGGAGAAAAAACTTAAAATATCAGTATCTTTCGAAAAGAGAGGGGATGATGGCTCGTCAAAAGTCGGGAATTCATTAACATTTGAGGAATAATCAAAAGTCGGGAATTCATTAACATTTGAGGAATAATCAAAAGTCGGGAATTCATTGACATTTGAAAAATAATCAAGAAGATCGTCAAGTTCACAAGGAGCGAACGAGCAGTTCACCACTTGGGCTGGTCCGGTGTCAAGTTTACCTGGGGCAGTTGGATCTCTGAGGCTGATTTCATATCGCTGTGCTTCGTTGCTTTCACCACCTTCATCCCCGCCTTGTGCACTTGTAGTTTCAGTTACTGTCTTAGTTGCAGGCGGAGTAGAGGAGCTAGAACCCGTGATGTCAACCACAGGAGAAACTGGAGGTTGGACAGAGGAAGTAAGCGTTAATTCCTTTCCAGAACGTTCCTCTTCCGCCATTCCAGTTCTCATCCTGGCAAGTTGTTCTCGCCCCTTCGCAAGAGCAGCGCGAGCTCCCTCATCCAGGTAACGCGCCTCAAAATCTTCATCGCCATACCCGGCGTCTTTAAACATGTTAAGAGCAGCTTCCCACACCTCGGCCAGGGTGATTTCATACTTAGGACCAAGAAAAGAGAGGCTGCCGCGTCCCAAGACGCAATGTAAATAAAAATCGAATAAAGTCGAATTGATATCGTTTTCCATGGTCTGAGCAGTTTCTTCGGCTGCAATTTTGCCAGCCATGGCCTCATCTCGATCTTTTTCGGTCTGAGTAAGTTGGGCTTTTAGCGCTTCAATCTCCATGTCCCGGGCGCTCAGTTTATTCTGCAGCTGGGTGACATCAGTGCGGTGGTTCTCTACAGCTTGTTCCAACCTCTCAGCTTTAGCTTCAGCGTCCCTCTGGCTGGCGTGCGCATCTCGCACTTGTTTTTGCAATACCTCTTCTCTTTGGGTGTAAGTATTAGTAGAAGAGGCAAGATCATCTTTGAGCTGCTTTACTTCAGCTTCGAGTTTTTCGTTGTATTCGGCTATCTCCTTCATCTCAGCGTTGTGTTGATCAAGAATCTTCTGCCATTCTGATTTGTCATTTTCCATGGTCAGCATTGCTTCGATGTTAGCCCGATTAACTCTTTGAAGTTCATCAACCAACTTTTGCCATCCAGACATTCTATCGATATCAAGCTTGACAGCATCGAGATTTCTGTACATAGCTTCTTTGTCGATGGGGACCAAATCGAGGTCGAAGCGTACCCCCCTCAAACACCAGTTCGGGAATCGGCTCTGCAAAGTCGGGGGGCCCCTTTCAACATGGTACGAAGGCCTGTTGAGAAGTGTTTGGATGGCACTTCCTTCAAGAGCAGGAGATTTGGGAGGGACGTCAATAGAAACTGAGGCACCAGGTCTCTCAGATGTCACGGGCACGTGCTCCTCGCCAAGTTTGGTCCGCTTTCTCGAATCCTCAATATGGCTCTTCCCCCTATCATCGTGCGTTTTACGTTTATGGGAGTCATCATCCCTTGGGAAGGATTCATGTCGCGTGCCCGCTCCCTCATGACGTTCTTCATACCTTCTCCTCTCTTCAGCTTTTCGCGCAGCTCTCTGCTCATTGGTTTCTCTGGGATCGGCATAGTATTGCTTGTAGTCATAGCTGCCACGCCCTCCATAGCGTCGAAAGTCCTTGTAATAAGAACCGCTGCCGCTGCGCCCCATAGAGGAATCTGAAAAGGCAAAAATAGCAAGTCTTAGAAACTTCCGGAGAAAAGAAGTTAAATATGAACAAATGCCAAAAAATCCTAAGTGTTGTGTGATGTGCAAGCTACGCGCATTAAGCTACAAACCACTCATTGGTGTAGAGGTGATGATAGCTTGGGTATGAGGAGTTGGTGTTTGTGTTGGTGTTAGTCGAAAAAGGGACGTCGCCTCAATTATAGGAGAGATAGTTTTAGACACGTCATCTCTAAAAAGCTCCTGTGAGGTCACTATTATGTCGCTCAACCCATCATAAACATCGTCACCATCATGCTCGGTAAGACTTGTTTTCTCAGTTCCTACATCAGCTAATCCCCCGAGAAGCTGTGAAGGTTCTTCTTCTTCCTCAATCGGGGCAAGTGCCGTCTTACTAGATGACCCCATAATGTCGGTAGGGGTGGAACATTTCACCAATGAAGCTTCGATGTTAGACTCTTTTGATGAAGGTTGTTCGATTGTAACGGGGGCATCCGATGCTTCAGTCGGGGAATCGGGAACTTCAGTCGGGGCTTCATGAGGCTGAGTATAGCGAGAAGAGTGAAGAAGCCCGTATTGATGTAAAAAGACATCTCTCAGCAAAAACTTTATACTCCTCTCTTCTACTGGCACAGCATTCAATCTTTCAAAAATTTGCTTATAGCCTGGGTCTCTAGAAGGAGGTGGAAGCGCTGAAAAGTAAAAAGGGAAATTAACATCTAACTACTCAGGCTATGAAAAGATTTTATAAGGAAAACATGTGTCAGGAATAAAGCTGAACGCCCTTACTTCCAACTCTCCACACACCATAAAACCCCGGAGGGCAACGAACATAGAAGAATTGGGTTAAAAACCCGTGAGCAGTATCAGGGAGGCCAACAATCAGTTTGCGGTTTCGGGCGCTCCTCACAACAGTAATGGAAGGATGATCCTTAGTCCGAGTAAAAGAGCATAGATAACAAACTTCACCAAAGCTTGGAAGTCGATCAAGTGTTCTCCTAAAAAGCACACACAACCCCATTAGAATGGCATAGCCATTGGGGTGTAGCTGGGATGGAGCAATGGCCAGTTGACGGAGAAGTTGTTGGAAAAAGTCGTTGAAAGGAGGAATGCCTCCACTTAGGCACATTTGCCGGTTAATTGTCGCAAAGCCAGAAGGAGCTATATCGGCAGTGTTATTTCTTTCGGGAAGAATGGCATCTGATTCAACGATACCAAACTGAGCACACAACTGGCGAAAAACTTTGTATGATAGTGAAGTAGGAGCTCTTTCGGGAGGATTAACCAGTGGAGCCGGAAGAACAGTTACCTCTCCAGTCCGAACTGTTGCATCACCTTCCTGAGAAGTCATTCTACACAAACAACTGGATATTCAAATATGAAGGTGCACGTTTCCTAAAAAAGTGTGAAGTGTTGTGCAAAAAACTAATAAAAAAAAAAATAACAAGTAAATATAACTGAAATAAGACTAGTCGACGATTGATCGATTACAAAAATTTCAGAACTTGTTAGTCTTTAGTTCAAGTATAATATTAATGCGAGCTGGTCAATTTTAATTGACTATTTCAGTATTGCTTTAGTATTTTACTTGAAGTTAATAAGTTGAGCACTTCATTCACACAATCTGTTTAAGTTTAATGACTGTTATTAGCTAATCTGTCATTCGAAGAGGGCGATCAATGGCAGTATATTCGCCCCGGTTTTTCTGTAAATGTTGTATTGGACAGGTTGTTAACTTGCGAGTCAAAGTAATTTGTAAAAGAAGGCATCAAAGTTCAACAGTTCAACATCACTGCAACAATTCAAGGTTTAAGCAGATCCTAAAAAAAAAAAAAAAACACAAGTGCTAAATCGTATCGAACACAAGTGCTAAGTCGTATCGAACACAAGTGCTAAGTCGTATCGGACCCAAGTGCTAAGTCAAAACCGACTCAAGTACTAAGTCGCAACCGACTCAAGGGATGAGTCGTTCCTATCCTCAGCCATCAAACACATCAAGCTGCTTATCCTCTAAGTCCTAAGTCGTAACTCGGGGAACAGGAGAAAGGCTCTGATCCAAAACAACTAGAAATCCTCCAAGTCTTAACCCGGCTACGGCTCATGGAAATCGCTAAGTCACATGGAAGAAGCCGAGTCATATATGAGACGATCCCTTGTTATTTTCAATCAACCTATTCGACCAACTCGTCTCCCTTTCAAATCTCTTAACCTGTTCATCCTTGGCTTCTTCAGCAGCGACAACCTTAACCCGTTACACTATGAATCGCCCCAAAGCGCGAATCACCATAGGCCAAATCAGATGAATTTTAGTTCATCGGTAATCAATTCGAATAGAATTCGCCGGGTTTGAATGGGGCAAACCAAAGATGATGAACTGAATACATAAAGTAACAATGGTTAACGGTCGAAGTTTGAAGCAAGATCTCTTACGATTGTTTGATGCTAGAAAGAATCAGAGATGAATCGGGTTGAAATCGCCTCGGAGAGCTTGAAGATGCGTTAATGGCAGAAAGCAGTTTAAAAGGTTAAGTGATGAGAAGAAGGACGACTCAGGCTTTTATATCTGGAAAGGTTGGGATTTGAAACGACATGACCGAGTTATGATAAGTCGAAGCACACGACTTACGATTTAAGCGTGTGCTTCGAGGGGCAAATGTTAACCCTAACTCGTTCACAAGTTAACAGGTCCACGAGTTAAGGCATGTACGACTCAAGGCATGTACGAGTTAAAGGATACATGAGTCGGCAACTTCCTACAACTTAAAGACCTCTACGAGTTAGCAAGCTTACGAGATAAGCAGCCTACGAGTTAAGGAGTACCCGAGTTAAGCTACTTGCGAGATAAGCCTTTACGAGTTAGCATATCTACAAATTAGCAAGTGTACGAGTTAAGATCTTCCACGAGTTAATCCTCTGCGAGTTAAGATCTTCTACGAGTTAGCAGGCATACGAGTTAAGAAAAGCTAACGACTTAAGGTCTTTACGACTTAAGGAAATTGATGGCCTACGACTTAATGATAACTGCAGTTTGTACGACTTAAGACCCTTATGACTTAAAGAAGTTATACGACTTAAGGAGGATACGACCTAACGACACACCTCTTAACTCGTCTACGAGTTAAGACTTGCTTTAAACCAGTTGCAATTAGTTAAGTCGACTACGACTTACGACATAAAAAGAGTCGTATACGACTTAAGAAAGGAAATTAGCAATTGCAGCCAGATAACTCGCACACGACTTAGAACTTAGGGATGGGTTCAAAAAAGGGGAACTGCCATAGACTCGGCTCAGTGACCCGGGGACGACTTACCTTAAGTCGAACACGACTTATCTTAAGTCGGCCACGAGTTAGGACTTGGCACTTTTTTCGCCCAGAACTCTCTATAAATATGAAACCATCTCCAACATGCAAAGGACTTTTTGGCTCATTCTCTTCAAGCGCCATTACTCTGCCGAATTCCAGACTACTTCAAAGCTTTTTAGATCCAACAAACTTCTAAAGGAACTCCATGAAGGAATCATCCACATTCGCCATGGATTTGAAGATGATTGTCAACATCAAAGCTTGAGCTACTTGTTTCACATATCCTATCACTTGAAGTGTGTTGTAATTGAAAGATCTTGTAAAGAATTGTAATCAGACTAGTGATTAAAAGATTAAAGTGGACGTAGGCTGGATTATAAGCCGAACCACTATAAATACTGTGTCTCTTACTGTTTTTCTGCATACTTTCTGCTTATTTCTGTTTCCCGTACGAACGGGTGGTGCTTTCACAATCACATCTTATACACCAGGGTGTTAGCGTTTAAATTTGAGCGTTAACAATTCATTACTTTTATATATTAGCCTGGACACAATTTCAAAGCAAATATACAAGTTTTTACACCACGCTAATACATGCGTGCAAGAATTAAGATGACCTGTCCAAACTGTAAATTGTGCAAACTGTAAACACAGGTGAAAATAAATTATGCCAATATAAACTCACACGTGTATGCTTAAAAATCTAACAGACCAATGTGACTAGAATGTTGTATCTTGTAAAACTTGATTCATTTGCATGCCTACCCACTTACTGATGCAAAAATGTAACACATTCACGTATTGAACAAGGGCCTGGGCATGAATTCATGCAAAGTTTGCATGTGCTAGAAATACATAGGTGAAAAATAAATGCCTGGACACGTTCATATGCCTGGACACGTTCATACTCACGTGTAAGCACACATTTTGCGTACAGCAACTTCTACACATGACAATAAAAATCACAACATTTTATACGCTTGAAATAAGAGGGTTTGTCTGAGCTTAATATGCATGAAAGTAAACATTTTTGTGTAACCTGACCATGCATTCGTGTATCGACTTACACATAAAAAAAAGAAATTTATTAGAAGCTTTTTCCCTGAACTCACTATGCACGCATACACATGGATTTCAAAGATGCTTGAATACTATAATTTCACACACACTGAAGCTAAAGAATTTAAATGTTGGCCAGGCAACTTCACACACTTGCACACGTGAAAATTCAAGGCCTAGCTCTAAAATTTTACATACATGAAAATGCACGAAACAGATATAAATAAAAAAATGGGTGCCGGGCAATATAATTGGTGTATGTACAAATATACAAGATGGTGGCTAGGTAATGCATTGATGCACGTAACAGACTAAAGCTTAAATGCTTGAAAATGACTCATTTACCAAGTACAGAGGCAAGGCAAGTTGCAAACTTATATGAATCAAAGGACTATAACCCCTAAAGAAGGCCGCGCATGTGACAGACTTTAATATGAAATGATATGTAACATAAATATATGCATGATTAAGGATATAGATGAAGACTGAACATCCAAGTACATCAGACCAACTATAATGTACACTTGCCACTGCAACCACTAGACACTAACAATGTGGATGCAAGTGAATGCAATATTTCTACACATGTATATGTATCAGTGCAGCAGTGAATGGAGACAACACCACATCAATGCATAATGAAGCAACTAGAACTCAAGACAGTACACAAAGTTCAAACGATTAAATTAGTAGAGTGAGCTTGACACTCACTATATTTGCTTCAAAACCAATAGATACCCCAGATCCAACAGAGAGCACAAATCAATTCGCCATTAATGCACTTCTCACTGCAAACTGAAGCTAAAATGACGGAATGAAATGTGATGCAGCTCTTTTTTTTACTTTTCTTACAAATATTGTGCAGGTCAAAGAATTAATGTGTGTTGGCCTAAATTTTGTACAAAAGCATTTAATGAAGACGTGTGAAAGATGAGAGAAATGACACACCGTGTGCGTGTTAATGTGACAATAAGGCAAAATGAAGAAAGAAATGTGAAGTGCAACAATGTGACAGCACACAAAAATATGTTCTACTTGCTTTTAAAACTTTGTTCACAGAAATGTTATAATATGCACCACTTCTTACACTTGTTGTTTTTCTTTCGCTTTAGAGACTTGGCCCTATATGTTACACGTGAATGAGTTTTGCGTTATATGTTTTTTTCTTCTCAAAATTCAATTTAAAATTTCAATTTTAAATATTTACTTTGACGGTAAAAATCACTGTCGTTACACATATATATAGGAATTTAAAAATCCAGATTTGTTTTATTTTCCAAATATATATATATATATATATTAAAAAAATTACTGTAAAGAAAGTCCTTTTTTCGTTTATTTACAGGAATGGAGATATAAATATAAATATAAATATAAATATACACACACACATATCTATTTTAAATGGTTTAACAGAAATATATATATTTAGTTTCTAAATGAGAAAAAAAGTATATATATACCTATATCCATTTTTGTTTACTAGTTTATAAAAAAAATTGTTATGATGATTAATTTTGTAATTAACTCATTTAATTATTTTTAGATTTATAAAAGGAAGATTTGTTTATTCAATTAACTTATTTAATTTATTATAGTCACTAATAGATTTTTTTTTAAAAAGTGGGATTTATTAGTTTAAATTAAATAATCAGTTAATTAAATAATTAGTTTTAAATTAAATCATTAGTTCTAATTAAATTCATTAAATGGTAATTAATTGTTCGATTAATTCAAATATTTATAAAATTGTATAATTGTTATGCAAGGTCAAAATCTGAAAAGAAGCTGGCCGGATTAGAAATGGGTTGCATGCAAAAATCAAAGGAGAGTTAATCTCACTCATCTGGATTTTTATTTAAACGGTTAAATTTAAAATATTTGGTTGAATGATTGAATTGATTTGATGTGCTATATGATATATAGTAGTATATATAGAGTATATGTTGGAGCGATTGATTTCCCGCATTATATAGCGGATGAGACCCTATGTGCCGCATTATAGTGGATGATATTATATAAAACCCATATACCGCAATATTCCACCTCGAAGTGGAATTGGTGTTGTGCTAACGTCTGTGGATGCAGGAAAACAGGTTGGAGGGATCTAAATGGATTCCACAAAATTATTTAGATTGTTAATATTCAGTGTTATGAATATTTGATATTCTGTGATGAATTATATTGATAATTGGAATATTGAATGTTGTGGTTTGCTTGAATATATTTTGGTACACTAGGTTATCAAAATATATAGAATTAGATTTTTGAAAAGAAAATAAAAGAGTGGATTTTTAAGTAAAATAATTATAGAGAATTTGAATAAATTTAATAATGAACTGGAAAAGAATAAAAGTGATTTAAAAATTTTAATAAATAAAATCCGAGTATGGAAAAGGGGATTTTGAATAAACAGAGAAATAATAAATTTTAAAACTTAAGTGATATTATGTAAAGGAATAAAGAATTTACTCTAAAAATTCAAGGTTTGAATTTATTTAAAAGGAAAAGATGGAATTTGGGAAATCTAAAATTTGTATTTTCAGTTAAAAGGATTTTTAATCATAATTAAGAAATAAAAACTGAAGTTAATGGGTTTTGAATAAATTGAGTAAGCAAAGGAATTTATATCAAAATGCGGTAATCTGGAAATCAATTTGAAAATGGAGTAATTGGAAATCAATTTGAAAATTGATTTAAGTGTTGAAAATTAGAATTTTAAAAGAGAAAATTTAGTTTATATTTTATTAAGTAGCTTTATTTTAAATATTCTTAAAGTACATATTTTTGAATAAAGTGTTAAAGTAGTTTTTAATTTAAATAGTTTAAAGGATATTTTATAATAAAGTGTTTTAAATTATTTTAAAATCTAAAGTATTGTACTTGGTGTTTTCAGTGGAAATATTTGGAAATTTATTTCATGAGAAAAGTGTGGTTTGAAAACTATTTTCAAAAAGGGTTGAAAATGGTAATATATCTGGCGAAGATATTTTAAGGATAATAAATAATTTGGGAATTATTTATTGTTTGATGGTTGTTTGTGAAAGTTAAATGATAGATAAATAACTGACTATCAATATTGGCCAATGCGCTGATCGTTTCGAAGAGACCGGGATCGGGATTAATTTCTCGAAAACCACTTCGATCCGGTTTGTACGTTTTCATGGAAAAAACAAGTTCGGAGTTGAAGATGGAGCACTGAAGTGCAAGGGCTAGTCGCTACTAATCCTGAGGATGATTTTAAAATGGATGTAGTAGGAGTAGTGCCTTCGGTTCCGTTCGAACCCGGGATGGACTTGTATGGATGAATGCTTTCGGAACATCGTCAGGTGGATGATTGGCATTCTAAGTGAAACGTTCTAAAAGGTAACGCTTAGCCTCAAGCCTCATCAACCGGGAATGACTGAAAATCAAAGGATATGCAGCAAGGTTATGTGGGTAGCGCCCATTAGGGTGAGGTCATCCCTGTTTAGATGTCCCTTTTTATTCGGCTTAGTGGTGCGGTTGCCGATCCCAACCGTAGGGTGATCTTACTTGGGATTATCTAGTAAGGGCTAGTCCTGGTCTTGTGTTGTAGGGGATGGGAAGTAATTCTGGGTATGGTGATCTAGGCCACGTACTGTGATAGGTGGTACCCCAGTGCCTAGTCATTAGTTGGAAATCCATTCTCCCTATGTGCCTTTACGATTCAGTTTGTATACCTATTAGCTAGAATTTAATAAATGTAACAACTTTGGCTATTTGAATAAGTACTTTTATATAGACACTATTATAATATCAGAGGATTTTGATAAAAGGTGATTTGGCTATCGTAAGGTAAAAACCCGACATGTTTATTTGTGGCATGTTCTTACGAGATGCTTTTGTTTTCAAAAGAATTTTGAAACTTCAATAATCAATGTGAGTGTGGTTTTCTCACGCTGGTATTCCAGACTGACTCGGGTGTTATTTAACTATAATGCTCGGGTCAGACCGCGTATTATAGATTAAAAGAAAGGATGTTGTGGAGCTTAGGAGACGAGCTGGATGTCGATACGTATTTCCGTAGTCGATTATTATTCCGTTGTGTATTCAAATTTGAGGTTAAGTTTTTATGGTCGTCCAGTTGTATGTTATTGATGTTGTTAAACTCTGATGTTGTATTCTGATGACGTATGAATAAAACATATATAGTTTTCTTTTGTGTAAAGATCTGTTATTATCTATTATATTTTATTCTGCTGTGATGGTAAGATTATGTTGTTGTTTCTATTTCCTTCTTCTACCTCTTTCTTCTTTAACCCTAATGGTTCGTATTTCCGTTCATCTTGAGTTGATTTGATGGAGAATAGTGTCGACTTAAGGGGTACGGAACCGTGGGTCGTTACAGCTGGCATAGAGCTTTGGTTGGTGATAACCTTGGCTCTGGTGGGGATTACCCATTGGAAATAGAGTCTGTAGTACTCTAGAATGAGTTTGAGTGTATTAATAAATATGAGCACGTATTTGTTAGTGAATATAAAAGTTGTTTTATATTGTGTTGACTTATCGGTTGAGTGTTTATGGATTCTGGTCGATATGTGGGACGCCATGTAATCGATATGGGTTTCTAAGCTCTTAAACAAGATAAACCAACATAGTATTGTTTTAAGTAAGGTAAATGAAATAATTTTACCCAAATTATTTTTGTATATAAAAGAAATAATTTTTCGTAAATTATTATAGTTATATATGGATGCTTGGTTGTTAGGAACGATAATATTAAATTATTATCATTGTTGTGTAAAATTGAATAAGATATTGAAATCATTACCAAAAGCTAAGAAATAAATTCATATACAAATGTGGTTTGTAAATGTGATTTATAATTTGAAATAGAATTCAAGAGAAATAGTTGAAAATAATTTGTGATGAAAATTCAAGAGTAATGTTTAAATATGAATTGAAAGGGTTTGGAATTTGAAAAATTTGGAAAATTTATATTCCTTTGAATTTGAAAATGGTTTTCAAGGGTTTTGGAAAAATAATAGTAGTACTATTTGGGAAATATTTTTGAATTGGATTTGAAATCTGGTGAGGCTTGAAATTAAGAATATTTGAAAACGTTTTTAAAGAGATAAAAGCATTGAACTCTTTCGGTCGCTAAAAAAACCTTCGGTGATGACTGCAGCATGATCGATGTTCATTTTCGAGTTTCCAAGAGAGAAATTGCTACCAAATTGTTTTAAATTGGAATTTTTTGCAAAAACTGGGTTTGGTTTTGAAATTCAAAGAGGTGATTGAATTTACCAAAGAATTTTGGATATAATTGATTTCAAATGACTTTTGAAATACTTGAGTGATTATTGAAGACTTTGGAATTGGTTTAAAAATGTTTTGAGTGTCTAAGTAATGGTTTAAACTCTAGAGGTATAACTAAAAATGTTTATGGATTATAAAACGATTTGGAAATTTATAAAGTTTGAAAATTTCCTGAAATGGAATTAACTTGTAAAA
This sequence comes from Allium cepa, assembly GCA_030765085.1. Classification (NCBI taxonomy): domain Eukaryota; kingdom Viridiplantae; phylum Streptophyta; class Magnoliopsida; order Asparagales; family Amaryllidaceae; genus Allium; species Allium cepa. Next base: position 60,616,624 of record CM060930.1, read on the forward strand.
AGTTAATGAGTTAAAAGAGTAAGTTGAGTTAAATGAACTCAAGCTAAGTTTAATAATATTGTGATTGATTTGAATTAAAGTTGAAATATAATTGAAATGGAACTGTATCACGTGGTGGATACATTAAATGAAATTAAGTCTTACTTAATAAAATTTAAATGGATGGTGAAGTCAAATAGTATGAGGTTAGATTAAACTGAAGTTAAGTTAAATAAAATTGAATTGAAATAAATTCAGCCGAGTTATAGATAATATTGAATGGAATAAAATTCTTACTTAAATAAATAAGTGTAAACTAAGTAAGTATTGAATTTGGATAAATAAGCTTTCGAAGCTTATGAAAGAATTGAAAAGCATTGAAATAGAAATATAATCGCTAGTGAAAAGTAAAGTGAAAATGTGATTGACTGTAAATGGATGGAGAAGTATGAATATTATTAAGTGAGTAGCATATAAAAATGTAAAAAGGGAATAAATAAGCCGAAATAAAAGTGTTGGAATTTTGGCAAATAAAAGAAAAAAAATTTAAACTTGAGATATAAAATAAGATTGAACTCAGCAAAATTTAAGGAAGTGATTTTTGTAATTAATATTGATTTAAAAGTTGGAAGTAAGCTAATTAGATAAATAAATTATTTGATAGAGTATGTTAATTAAATTTAACTCGGTTGAATAAAATGGATTGTAAGTTAATAATGAAGTTTGGAAATAAATTCAAATTATAAATAGAATTCGACTTAGATTGATAATGAATTAAAATAAGTGGAGATGTTGTAAAAAAAATGGAATTGGATTATAATGGAAATGATTTGAGTTACAAATAAAATCTAATTTGAGTATAAATGAGCTAAGTATATGCATGGATATTATTTTGATAAATTGAGAAGGTGAATTAAAATAAAATGGATGGGCTAACTGAATTAAATGGAATTTGATTAGATGAGAATCAAATTATATGGAAGTGAACTTAGGTTTGAAGTTGGAATAAATTGAGGTAAATCAACTTAAGCTAAAAATAATTAGAAGCTCGACTTCGAGTAAGAATGGAAGTCCACTAAATAAAAGCTTGGGTTGAATTAGTTGGGAATGGTTAGCAGTATACAAGCATGGAATGTGTCGAGCTAAATGAAATGGTTGTGAATGAATTAAAAAGGAAGGAATTAAATATAAATTGAGTTGGAATCAATTTAAAATGATTATAAGCTTAAGTAATTGTTTATTCACATAAATATCGCCGAATTTGCATAGAAATAATTGTCGTCTGATGAAAGTGTGATTAAATAAATTTCTATGAATTTATAGAAGTAAATAAAATTGATTTTTGAATTAGTAGAAATGAATATAAGTTCGTTTGGTTTAAAAATGGATCGTATGCAAGCAAGTGGGTTGTAAATCACTTAAATTGAATAGTATGGGTTGAGAGTTGATTGGAAGAAATTGAAATAAGTATTGAAACCTTACATATGTGCTTATGAAAGTATATAACATGCATTGTTATAGAATCCATGTTTTAGCTATTTAAATATAAGTGAAATGCTATAAACTTCTTATATATGGTGCTTATATGTTTAAATTGAGTAAGTACAGGTACCTGAAGCTTGTTTGGCAGGATTTTGGTTGCGCTAATTGGTAAAATAATAAGCCGCTTGCTTAAAAATGCTAAATAAAGGTACGCCTACACAATAAAAATAGAAAATATGGAACGAACCATAAAATTTTAGCAATTTTTAATTAGTTTATAATGTATTGAGTTGGATTTTTGAGAAATTATTAATAATAAAATTTTGAAAAAAAAGGATTTTTTTTTATTTGGCTTACGTATAATTAAATATAGAAAATGGTAAATTTTCAATTAATTATATGAAAGTTTATTTATTATGTAATTCTATTAAACTCAAATCAGTTAAGAATTGTTGAAAATATATTTGCATGAAATCAAGGGAATCGACTGTTACCATAAATTTTATTTCTTTCCTGTGCATTCAAAATTTTACATCGGTTACAAACCAATCAATACCTTACCTTTATTACTGCCTGTATCCGTGCTGTAGCTCTTAAATTTTCTATCCGTTGCTATTTCATTTCGGGTTTGTTCCTTCCCTATTTATTCCATTTCAAACTTTTTCTCTTCTCTCTGGTAGAAACATAATATTTTACATCATTATTATATATATATATATATATCTGTATCTTGCATTCTTTCGTTTGTTCACTTTTACGTTTCTCATATTTTCAACTTTATTATCCTTAATTCCCGTGTGATGCAGCACGACCTATGGAAGCACAAGGCTTAGGTCGAACACAGGCTAAGCTAGGTCAGTTCCGACCTAAGGAGAAAGAGTTACGAGTTAGTGAAGCTTTAAGTCGGCTACGGGTTAGGTGCTTGGATCGGGCCCGACCTAACAGACCACAGGGGAAGAAGTTACGACTGAATTGGTATCGGAGCTTGATGAGTCGTACACGACTCAACGATTCACCTATAAGTTGTTTCCGACCTAAGGAATCATGTATGGAAAGGGTGCGAGTTAATGAAGAAGGGCTGAGTCGGGACCGAGCTAATTGGAGACCAGAGGGACAGTTGTGCCGAGCTAACGAGCTACGACTTAAGATAAGTCGGTAAGTTGCAGCATAAATGAGTCGTAGGTCGATAAGATGTTGAGTCGGCAATAACTTGAATCGGTCATGCATGTAAATATGTTGAGTCGGCAATAACTTGAGTCGGTCATGTATGTAAATAAGTTGAGTCGTATGTTGTATGTTAGGTCGTACTTGGTTAAGTCGGCCATATTTGAGTCGTTGCATGTGCTGTATGGAAAAGGGGGTTGAGTCGCTTTGTGTTAAGTCGGTCACGACTTAAGTTGAGTCGTAGGTCGGTTGCCGACTTAGGGACTGGGTCGAAAACTCTATAAATAGGGGCGTGTGTTGTACATTTGTGGTGGTTGATTTTTGAATAAAATTCTCTTTTGTTAGCTTTGTGCTTTCATACCAATTGGTAGTTGAGTGTAATCTCCTATCTCCTCTTTCGGTTAATCGAGTGCGCTCGATTCAACGATCGTAGAAGCCGATTCACGGAATCTAGTGCGCTAGATCAACGTGCGAAGAATCGTAGATCTTTGAACACGGTATAGTGCGCTATCAACGTGTTTGAGATAGCTAGAGTTCGGTATCTTTGGATCAACGAACTTGGGCATTTTGGTATCTTCAACTCACCGATTGCTACATTCCATCGATTGAAGTTTTGTTTGATTAATCCGCTGCGTCATTATTGGTATCAGAGCCATACTTAGCCAATCATAGCTAAGTTGATTCTTGGAGCCAAGTTTTTGAAGTTTGAAGTTGTTCATCGTGTTCATATTGAAGTTGCATCAAGTTTGGAGTGTTTGATCCATTTCATTTTGGATCGAGGAGTTGGATATTGTTTGGATTTTGTCTTGGAGTTTTGCGCGCCAAGATTTGAAGTGTGGAGCCGTGTAGAAGCCATTGCCGATCTAAGTAGAGGCCGAGACAAGATTAAGCCGTGCATTGTTGAGCCGTGACTTATTGCATTGTTGAAGCTTTGAATTTTGTGTTCGAATTGTTGAAGTGTTTGTGAAAGTTTTTCAATCATGCCACCAAGGAGAGCTAATCGTCATCAAAACGTTGAAGCTTTGTATCGTAGAGAAGAAGCCGAGCTTATGGAACAACGTATTAATGAAAAGTTTGATGAAGGCATTGGAAAATTGGAGAAATTGATGAATGATTTGAATCAAAGGAGGAGATCACCAAACTCGAACCATGGAGGAAACCGAGTTTCACCATCGGTTACGGAAGCGAGGAGGGTATCACCACATTCTTGTAGAGATAGAAGAGAAACGTCAATTTCATCACGAAGAGATCATCATGACTATGCACATGAAGAGAGAAGAAGTCAACGTGAATTTGAACATGAAGCATATAGAGATGAAGAGAGACATAGTCAAAGAAGTATGCATGAACGAAGGGATGATAATGGTCGAGATCGATGTAGACGTACTTTTGATTTTGTTGAAGAAGGTGATAGAGCTAGTATTCATTATCGAGATCGAGACCAAGTTCGAAATTCTTATCGGGATGATGAAGATGATCGTCGATGGGAATCGGGTATGAAGATGGAAATTCCGGAGTTTAAAGGCGGGATGGTTGCTGAAGAGTTCTTAGATTGGTTGTCTAATGTGGAGGAAATCTTTGATTTCAAGGAGGTCCCGGAGCATAGAAGGGTGAAGTTGGTTGCTACTAGGTTGAGGGGGAGAGCTTTGGCATGGTGGCAGCAAACTAAACTTACCAGGGAGAGAATGGGGAAGTCAAAGATAGAATCGTGGGATAAGATGAAGAAGCTGATGAGATCTACTTTCTTACCTTACAACTACCAATCACTTATGTACCAGAGGTTGCAGAATCTGAGGCAAGGGACGAAGTCTGTTAGTGATTATGCTGATGAATTTTACCAACTCATTGCCAGGAATGATATTATGGAAACGGAAGAACAGCTAACTGCTAGATTCATTGGGGGATTGAGAATGCAGATCCAGGATATGGTTAATATGTTTGATCCTAGATCAGTTGCAGAAGCACATCAAAAATCGTTGGCTTGGGAGAAACAAGGAAGGCGTGGAGGTGGTGTGTTTACTAATTCCAATAATCAAGCAAGGGGTGTTGGTGGAAGTTCTAATGTTCCTAAACCTGTTTCAAAGCCAGTGGTGAAGGAGGCTGAGAAGGCGAAGGTTAGCAGTGGGTTCAAGTGTTATAATTGTCAGGAGTTGGGTCACAAAAGCAACGAATGTCCGAAGCCGAAGAAGAGAACCATGGTTGCAGAAGTTGAGGAGGATAATGGTGAGGAGGCAGAATGTTCAAATACACCTTATGTTGAGGAGGAAGAAGAATTGTGTGGAGATGAAGGTTGTAATCTTATGATGAGGAGAAGTTGTTTGACACCAAAGCAAGAGGAGGATTGTAGTTGGTTGAGAAGCAATATTTTTCAGTCGACATGCACTATTCTGGGAAAAGTTTGCAAGTTCGTTATTGATGCTGGGAGTTGTGATAATATTATTTCTACAGAAGCAGTGAGGAAGTTGAACTTGAAGACTGAGAAGCATCCTAAACCGTACAAGCTAGCATGGTTAAGGAAGGGTGGTGAAGTGAAGGTGTGTCGAAGGGCTTGTGTTAATTTTTCTATTGGGAAGAAGTACAAAGATGAAATTTGGTGTGATGTTGTGGATATGGATGTTTGTCATTTGTTGTTGGGCAGACCATGGCAGTTTGATAGAGCAGTTCAACATGACGGTCGTGCCAATAGTTACAGTTTCATGTTCGAGGGTACTAAAATCACTTTGGTTCCTAAGAAGCAACAACAAAAGGAGAGCAAGCTAGAAGAGATTGAGGAATTGAAAACTCTGTTGACTTTGAAGGAGTTTGTCAAGGAAGTCGAAGAAGAACCAGAAGTGTTTTTGTTGATTGGGAGAGAGAGTAGTGAAGAAGTTGAAATTCCAGAAGCAGCAAAGCCAATTTTGAAAGAATTCGAAGATGTCTTTCCAGAGGAGTTGCCTAAGGAGTTACCGCCACTTAGAGACATTCAACATCAAATTGATCTTGTTCCGGGAGCAGTGTTACCACATCGACCACATTACCGAATGAGTCCGAAGGAACATGAAGAGTTACGAAGACAGGTGGAAGAGTTGTTGGAACAGGGACGTGTTCAGGAAAGCTTGAGTCCTTGTGCAGTGCCAGCATTGTTGGTGCCAAAGAAGGATGGAACATGGAGAATGTGCACAGATAGTAGAGCTTTGAATAAGATCATTGTTCGCTACAGATTTCCTATGCCAAGGTTGGATGATTTACTGGATCAGTTGAATGGGGCAACTATATTCTCGAAGATTGATTTGAAGAGTGGTTATCATCAAATTCGAATCAGACCTGGGGACGAATGGAAGACATCTTTCAAGACAAGAGAGGGGTTATACGAATGGTTGGTTATGCCGTTTGGTTTGTCTAATGCACCTAGTACATTCATGCGGGTGATGAATCAAATCTTTAGACCATTCATTGGGAAGTTCGTCGTGGTTTATTTCGATGATATTCTGATTTACAGCAGGAGTATGGAGGAGCATGTTCTACATTTGAGGGAAGTGTTGATTATTCTTCGTGAGGAACAATTTTATGCTGCTACGAAGAAATGTGTGTTTATGACGCACAGTGTTTTATTTCTGGGTTATGTTGTTTCAGGAGAAGGTATTCAAGTTGACCAGAGTAAAGTTGAGGCAGTCAGGAATTGGCCACAGCCAAAGACGATTACGGAAGTGAGAAGTTTTCATGGGCTAGCGTCATTCTACCGAAGATTCATTCCATACTTCAGTAGCGTGATGGCTCCAGTTACTGATTGCATGAAAGGGAAACAATTTACATGGTCAGAAGAAGCGGGGGTTGCCTTTGAGAAGGTCAAGGAATTGTTGACGTCTGCACCAATTCTTGTTTTACCAAATTTTCAGTTATTGTTTGAATTGCATACTGATGCTTCGAAGGTTGGTATTGGAGGAGTTCTGAGTCAGAATGGGAAGCCAGTTGCTTATTTCAGCGAAAAATTGTCAGGGGCAAAAATGAGATACAGTACATATGACGTTGAATTCTATGCTGTTGTACAAGCTGTTAAGCATTGGAGACACTACCTATTTCAGAAGGAATTTGTTCTTTACACTGATCATGAAGCATTGAAACACTTACAGGGGCAGGATAAAATTTCAGCGAGACATGCATCATGGATTGCATATTTACAGCAGTTTACTTTTGTCGTTAAGCACAAATCAGGGGTGACAAATCGAGTAGCTGATGCTTTGAGTAGGAGGAGTCATTTATTAACGACAATGAAGGTTGAAGTGACAGGGTTTGAAATGTTGCCAGAATTGTTTGAAGAAGATCCTTACTTTGTGAAATATGTTGAGAAAGTGAAGGATGGGAGTACCGATGAATTTATGATAGTTGACGGTTTTCTGTTTAAGGGAAATCGTTTATGTATTCCAGACTGTAGTCTGAGGATGAAGATTGTGAAGGAGTTACACGTGGAAGGGCATGTGGGCCGTGATCGTACTTTGCAGATGATTTCACAGTCTTATTTTTGGCCATCGATGAGAAAGGAGGTTGAAAGATTTGTGGAACGATGTCATATTTGCCAGGTGTCAAAAGGAACAGCGACGAATGCAGGGTTGTATATGCCATTACCAGTACCATCTAAGCCATGGGTTGATATTAGCATGGATTTCGTTTTGGGTTTGCCTAGAACTCAAAGGGGAAATGATTCGATATTTGTTGTGGTGGACAGATTTTCGAAGATGGCACATTTTGTTGCTTGCAAGAAGACGGCGGATGCTGTTCGTGTTGCGCAATTATTTTTCAAGGAGATTTATCGACTTCATGGTTTACCAGAATCTATTGTTTCTGATCGAGATACTCGTTTTCTGAGTCACTTTTGGTTGAGTTTGTGGAAGATGGTGGGAACGAAACTGAAATTTAGCAGTGCTTATCATCCGCAAACTGATGGACAGACGGAAGTTGTTAACAGGTCATTGGGAAATTTGTTGCGTTGTCTTGTACAGGATAATTTGAGAAGTTGGGACATGAAGTTATGCCAAGCTGAATTTGCACATAATCATGCAGTGAATCGTAGCATGGGATTCAGTCCATTTCAGATCGTATATTCAAATTTACCCAGGGGACCGTTGGGCTTAGCAGTGGTACCTCAATCGAAAGAGACAGTTAAACGAGCTGCTGATTTTGTTGAAGGTTTAACGGAGTGCCACAGGATCGTTCAGGAACGATTGGAGAAATCGAATGAGAAGTATAAGAAGTCTGCAGATTTGAAGAGACGAAATATTGAATTTAACGAAGGTGATTTGGTTTATGCTGTTTTAACCAAGGATCGGTTTCCAGTGGGCGCATATAATAAGTTGAAAGCCAGAAAAATTGGTCCTGTCGAAGTTGTGAAGCGAATTAATGACAATGCTTATAAGTTGAAGCTGCCGGAGGATATTTACACTTCTGACGTATTCAATATTAAGCATCTGGTGCCATATTATGGAGATGAACAGTCTGATGAGGAAAAAGTTACAAATTCGAGGACGAATTTTTCTCAACCAGGGGAGGATGATGCAGCACGACCTATGGAAGCACAAGGCTTAGGTCGAACACAGGCTAAGCTAGGTCAGTTCCGACCTAAGGAGAAAGAGTTACGAGTTAGTGAAGCTTTAAGTCGGCTACGGGTTAGGTGCTTGGATCGGGCCCGACCTAACAGACCACAGGGGAAGAAGTTACGACTGAATTGGTATTGGAGCTTGATGAGTCGTACACGACTCAACGATTCACCTATAAGTTGCTTCCGACCTAAGGAATCATGTATGGAAAGGGTGCGAGTTAATGAAGAAGGGCTGAGTCGGGACCGAGCTAATTGGAGACCAGAGGGACAGTTGTGCCGAGCTAACGAGCTACGACTTAAGATAAGTCGGTAAGTTGCAGCATAAATGAGTCGTAGGTCGATAAGATGTTGAGTCGGCAATAACTTGAATCGGTCATGCATGTAAATATGTTGAGTCGGCAATAACTTGAGTCGGTCATGTATGTAAATAAGTTGAGTCGTATGTTGTATGTTTGGTCGTACTTGGTTAAGTCGGCCATATTTGAGTCGTTGCATGTGCTGTATGGAAAAGGGGGTTGAGTCGCTTTGTGTTAAGTCGGTCACGACTTAAGTTGAGTCGTAGGTCGGTTGCCGACTTAGGGACTAGGTCGAAAACTCTATAAATAGGGGCGTGTGTTGTACATTTGTGGTGGTTGATTTTTGAATAAAATTCTCTTTTGTTAGCTTTGTGCTTTCATACCAATTGGTAGTTGAGTGTAATCTCCTATCTCCTCTTTCGGTTAATCGAGTGCGCTCGATTCAACGATCGTAGAAGCCTATTCACGGAATCTAGTGCGCTAGATCAACGTGCGAAGAATCGTAGATCTTTGAACACGGTATAGTGCGCTATCAACGTGTTTGAGATAGCTAGAGTTCGGTATCTTTGGATCAACGAACTTGGGCATTTTGGTATCTTCAACTCACCGATTGCTACATTCCATCGATTGAAGTTTTGTTTGATTAATCCGCTGCGTCACCGTGCTTGACTTTATCATTTCAGTTTCTTTCCATTGAATGTGGCACGTTTCATTGTTAACGTTTTATTCCATTTATATATGTGGCTTTCCTTTTGCAACCTATTCCATTTCTATTTCCTTCGTTTTCAAAAATTGAAACGTACCGGCTGGACCACAGTATTAATTGCTTTAATAATTTTTCCAATTCATGTTCAAACGTTGCTATTCCTAGCTACAAATAAATTTAGAAATCAGTGTCTATTACTTAATTTTATGGCATACGTTCAAAGCATTGGCTTTTATTATTCATCTCAATTAAGGGTAACCGTTGCCATCACATAACCGGTAAAAGATTTGTGTACGTTTTATTTGTTTATATGGCAACGATTCACATTTACACTATTATTGCCTTTTTAACTTCATTTGTCTCATATTCATTTATTTATGTACGTTTTCGTTTCGATTATTGTACACATCATGGTTCCTTTAATAAATTCATCGCCCATAGTTTATTTCTTTCCCCCTTCATCTTCATTTTTCTCATTTTCATATATTTGTGTACGTTTTCGTTTCAATTTTTGTACACATCATGGTTCCTTTTATAAGTTCATCGCCCATATATAGTTTATTTCTTTCCCCTTCATCTTCATTTGTCTCATATTCATTTATTTGTGTACTTTTCGTTTCAATTATTGTACACATCATGGTTCCTTTTATAAATTCATCGCCCTTAAATAGTTTATTTCTTTCCCCCTTCATCTTCATTTGTCTCATATTCATTTATTTGTGTAAATTTTCGTTTCAATTTTTGTACACATCATGGTTCCTTTTATAAATTCAACGCCCATAAATAGTTTATTTCTTTCCCCCTTCATCTTCATTTGTCTCATATTCATTTATTTGTGTACGTTTTCGTTTCAATTATTGTACACATGTAACAACCTGACTTTTAGGGATACTAAATTGGGAATCAACTTAATAAATTGATAATTAATTAGATAATAATAATAAACAATTAAATATTTATGGAGAAAATAAAATAATAGATAAATGAAAAAAAACTAAAATTTAATATTAATATGGTTGAGAGCAAAATATATTGTAACGAATTCATTTGCTTTTACTTGGCGTTATAAATTATGCCTTTTTTTAGTGGTAATGTAATTTATAAATGATCCATGTAACGACCCACTATTTTCTATCATCCAAATTCGACAATAAATAAAACATGTCAAGCTTGAATAGTTCAAAATAATAGATTGTAAATAACTTAGGAGCAAATGAAATCAAAACACAGAATCACAGACACAGATATCAGAAAAACTCACAGCGGAATTAAAATATTTAGTGGTTCATGAAGCCACTATGAAAATCTTAACCAAATAAAAATTACATAGTTTGAAATCTCCAATACAGTTTTAAAACATAAACAGAAGCTGAATCTTTCAAAGTCTTGATTTCAGAAAAGATATAGACTGAAAAGCTTTGTCGGCAGCACGAATGATCTACCGAATATCCTAGCTCCGGTAAAAGAGAACTGAAGCTACAACTCAGGCTGACCCGAGCATAAAATAAAACATAAACACTCGAGTCAGGACATACATACTTATATAATGTAAGCTAATTCAAGTGTACTGTAATATAGAGCAAGTAACTTAAAGGATGCTTGGGACCGCCCATCCTCTAAGGATCCGTTAAACTATTTACTATGTAGTATATTGCGCTATTATAATAGTGTCTATTTATAAAATAAACTTACTTTTAAATAGCGTTAAGGCTTTACATTTTCCACCTTAACACATTTATATATTCCCATATTCTATAGTACCGTAATCTCCCCCGTACTGGGCGTCGTCAAAGGGCACTCCATAGGTATGGTACAAACCAAAATCGTATAAGGCTTGGTATGGTAGGTGACACGGCACAACTAGGCAATGCCAGGGTAGATATACCAATTGCTACTCGGACCGATGGAAATGCGTAGCCGCAGTTACCGCCCACCTCGAACAACACTCCCAAATCAAAGGTGCGCACCAAAACAATCACAAGAGTAATAGAATGGCATACAAAGAAGTGCGTTCGATCAGAGGTGCTACCTCATTAATCCGAGAATCACTCCTATTTTAGCCACCTTATGCCAACTCACGGGAGTCGAGTCCACGTATTTACCTTAAAGGAACCGTCTCCACCATCCTACTTCATTTTGGAATCTCCATGGCATACACGGTCGGTAAAGTGGTTTTCGGTATCGACAGAGAGTATGCCAGATATCCGATCCCAGTCTCTTTAACAACCAAACATTATTATAACCCGTGGTTACAACTTTTAAAAATGGTATTTATACTTTGAAATCGAAATAAATTTCAAATACCTTCAATATCAAAATATTGTTTTAAACATTGGTCATTTTATAATATACCACTTAAATCTATTCAATTTATTTAGGAATAAATTAAATTCTTCCATTTAAAACCATTCAAAATCAATTCCTTATTTTTATTAATTACATATTAACTTCCAAATTTAAAACCCTTTTCCCAAAGATTATTTCCATAAATTTGTTTTACCTTTAACAAAATCCAGAATTTCCCAAAATAAGATATATTCCAAAAATTTATTAAAACATTTATTTATTGATTTAACTTTTTAACACATTCAAAAATCATTATAAATCTTTAAAAAAAATACTTTAAATATATTTAAACCAGAATATTATAAACTTAAATAAAAATATTTCAGAAAAATATTATATAAATCACGGGTCTATATATAGTTTTCTAGCCTAGGTCAAGTGATACGGATTTATATCATTTCAATCCGCAATTTACAAAACCCCGGGTTCTATCATTTCAAACCCGCAATCCCAAGTTAAAAATTAAACAGTTAACTGAATAGATGAATAATAATTATCGTTCAGGCCTATCATTTCAGCCCACAACGAGCCAAATTTACAGGGAACTTGAAGTGATGATTTAAATCAGTAAATAAGCATTAAATAATATAACTGATGAGGTGTCAATTTTAAAATGGGGTTTTAACATCTTACGTTATATTACAGGCAGATGAAATTTAAATAAAAATTTACAAATACACTTGTGATAATTCACAGATATATAGGCATGTTGTCTGGTGAGAAATACTCACCTGAAAGCTGCAGAAAATTTGATTCAAGCGAAAATGAAAATCCACCGAAAAAGAAACGCACAGAGGGTAGCGATCAAATTTCCCCGGACGTCACACCTAGATTCAAATCAATAACAAGATCCAAATACCGAATACGTGACTTTTAAAAATTATGGTCAAAGCAAATATTTGAAACAATTGGAACGAATAGAGTCAAAGAAATTTGGCACGATACGCTCGACTACTACACCACCCTACTTGACGAACAACTCGGCCCAAAAATAAATTTGTTTTTTCTCTACCTTTTATATATATACTCTATTATTTAATTAAACAAAACGCACAACCACCACATTACTAAACTTCAACTGGAAGTATGCATAAGGTCACGGCCCAAGCCTATATCAACTAAAAATGCACGCTCACTGTAACTCAAAAGAAATGCAAATACTTCACTCCCCTATTTTTTTCCCCCTCACGCAAAAACACACTGCCTATTTCCTACTAGATTTGCGTGTACACATGCAAAAATTTTCACCCAGCCTATACTACAAACTAATGCATGGATAGTACATTATTTGATCTGCACGTTACTTCCTTCCTCTTTTTTTTTATATATATATTTATTTGCCTTCATGCCTTGCAAAACACGTTCATGCACAGATGTAAACTCACGCAAACTCTTCTCTCTACCCAATCACCCAGTTCTGCATGTACACATGCACAATTCGCCCAGCCTTTTCAACTAAATGCAAGGATCTTTTTAATAGATGCTTGCACACACACTATATGGTCTGAACTATATTTATATGTTAAAATATGCAGGCACTGCTTCCTATATGATATGCATTTAGTACAGGTAAATTATCTGATATATGCAAAAAGGCGAAGCTTCTCACTGATACACGCATGTACAGGTACCCTCAAATCTCTCCTCTCCCTCTTCCCTTCCTCTCCTTCCTCTGTTTTACATATTATTTTTTTAAAATAAACTCCTGTACACAAAACTAGATCTGCAAAACTATAAAACACTGGGAGAAGAAAATATGCAGGCAACTCACAAGGCACGGCCCTATGCAAACTCACGCAACTATGATGAATGTAAAAATGATATTGCACCAAAGGTACGGCAATCATGCAACACGACACACTTGCCCTATAGGCCGTGGTCTATATGCACAGGTGGTGGAGCAGTTGAGTGAATTGAAAGAACAAGAGAGAAAGAGAGAAAAGTATAAAATAAAAGGAAGAAGAAAAGGAGAAGGCAATATAAACTATTACCTGATAGAAGCTCTGGACACAACAGTCAAAGCAAATGCAAAGGGGAAAAATTTGAAGAGATGAAGCTTTGTGGTGGAGTTTATATAAGAAATAAGCTGAGATGCGAGTTGCATAAATATAGAAAGCAATAAATTTCGAAATAAAAACAAGGAAGGCCGAGTGATTTCCTTCCAGTTTTTAATATATTTGAACATTATTCATGCGTCATTAAATGCAAGAAACGGCAAGGCCAAAGGAAAAATGAGCAAGATATTATTTTTCCAAACGAGCTGATGCAAATTTGAAGGCCGAGCTTGACTGGGGAATAAGGCTTGCGTGTTTATTACTAGGTATACTAAAATTTGAATGCATGTGTGATTTAGAGAAGATATACGGTATGTAGAAATTTAAAAGATAGGCAAGGTAAATTTTCAATAGTCAAAACACACAAGTCAACACGTAAAATTTGAACGTATGAGTTAAATTTTGGCAAGTGATTGATTTAGCAAAGACAAAAAATTTACCCAGTGAAAAGGTGTGGAAAAAGTAACGTTTTCCATAAAACTACCGACCGATATTTTAATCCATATAGATATAAAAATATGATTTTTAAAATACGTCAAACTGACGTAGTATAAAACACCCAAAATTTATATAAAAGTAATGTTTTTTTTAATTTATACGTTTTATTTCGTTACTTATACCATAAATTTTTCGCGCCATTTAAACGCGAATTTAACAGTTCCTTAATACACTAAATTTTACAAAGTTATTACTAAAATTTTATTGGTTTACAAAATATTATATATATATATATATAATTCCTTTTATAAAAATTCAAATGGAGTTGTCTTTTAACAAAATTAACCGTTTCACAACTTTAAATTTCCATATTTAGTATTTTAAGGAAATGATTTAAATCAAATTATATAAAATTTAAAAATTAGTTTCAAGATTTAAAAATTAAAAGAAATAAATTGCTAGAAAACTAGGGCTGTTACACTCTCCCCCACTCAGAACTTTTCGTCCTCGAAAAGAAACGAAAGAAAAAAACAAAGGAAGATAAGATGGTAAAGCAAAGTACCTTAAACGAATAATTCCGGATTCGAAGCACGAATGCTCTCCTCCGTCTCCCATGTGCAATCTCACTCATCAGTGCTCCATTGCACTTTGACCAATTGGACAGACCTCCTTCTAAGCTGTTTCGTACCTCGATCGACGATACGAAGCGGCTTTCTTTCAATGGTTAGATCAGGCTAGATGTCCAGACCATCAAGAGCAGTTGTCTGGAGGACAAGAGATGGATCGTGAAGACAGCGACGAAGGTGGGATACATGAAACACATTGTGTATTACGGCAAATTTCTCGGGTAGATCTAGTCGATAAGCAAGAGATCCAATCCTCTCCAGAATACGGAATGGTCCTATGAACCTAGGGGCCAGCTTTCCTCTACGTCCAAACCGAACCACATTTCTTAAAGGAGAGACCTTAAGAAATACCAAATCACCTACATCAAACTCCAAGCTCCTTCTACGCCGATCAGCGTACTTCTTTTGTCTATCTTGAGCAACCTTTAACCTTCTCTTAATCTCCTCCACTTTCTTCGAAGCTTCAAAAATTATCTCGGGCCCAAGAACTAAGCGGTTACCGGATTCAATCCAACAAGAAGGAGATCTACACGGTCTCCCATATAGAGCAGCAAATGGGGGCATCTTAAGACTATCCTGAAAAGATAGAATGAGATAAATAGGAAATAAGATAAGATAAGAACAAAGGATTGGAATTTATACCTGATAACTATTGTTATAGGTGAATTCCACAAGATGGAGATGATCTTCCCAAGATCCTCCATAATCCAAGATGCAAGCGCGAAGAAGATCCTCAAGAATCTGATTTACCCTCTCCGTTTGACCGTAAGTTTGTGGTTGGTAAGCTGTGCTCAGGTTCAAACGAGTACCCAAGGATTCTTGGAACGCTTTCCAAAACTGACTAGTGAAAATAGGGTCTCGATCGCAAACAATGCTAAGGGGAACGCCATGGAGGCGAACAATCTCCCTTATATAAATCTCAGATAAACTCGAAGCCGTACGAGTAGATCTGACTGGAATAAAATGTGCGGACTTAGTCAGTCTATCCACGATAACCCAGATGCTTTCATTTCTCTTCCTAGATCTCGACAAACCATCGATAAAATCCATAGAAACTTGCTCCCACTTCCAATTTGGAATCTCCAAAGGCTGCAACAAACCCGGTGTCTTCTGATTGTCCGCTTTGACTTGCTGACAAGTCGCACATCTACTCACAAAGATAGATACATCTCGCTTCATACCCTTCCACCAGTAGAGTTTCTTTAAATCTTGATACATCTTCGCTACGCCAGGATGGATGGAAAGTCGGGATTGGTGGTGTTCCCGAAGTAACTCCTGCCTTAAACCATCAACATTCGGGACACAAATCCGATTATTAATCCTTAAAACCCCTTCATCATCAATCTGGGCTCCACTACCATCAAGATTATTACCACCAATCCTACTGCGAACATTCTCCTTGATCAATCTGATGATCCTATCCTCATCCTTCTTAGCCTTGATACGGTCCAATAGAGGAGAAGAAACTATAAGCTGGCACAACAAAGATTTCTTTCTACTCAACGCATCGGCCACTACATTTGCTTTCTCAAGAGTATAGTTTATGTCGAGATCATAAGAAGCAAGAAACTCGAGCCACCACACTTGTCTCTAACTTAATCCTTCTGGGTGAAGATATATTTCAGAGACTGATGATCGGTGAAGAGATCAAACTTAGCTCCCAAGAGATGGTGTCTCCATTGCTTTAGAGAAAAGACAACAGCCAGCAACTCTAAATCGTGAGCAGCGTAATTAGCTTCATGTGTCTTCAGCTGACGACTAGCATATGCAATTACTTTCCCATCTTGCATTAGTACTGCTCCCAAACCCTCTCGACAAGCATCGGTAAATACCGTTAATCTTTCACTTCCATTTGGTACAGTTAGCACTGGTGCGGAGGTAAGCTTATCCTTTAACTCTTGGAATGCAGCTTTACACTTATTGCTCCATATAAACTTAGCATTCTTTCGAGTTAGAGCGGTCAGAGGTGCCGAAATCCGAGCAAAGTTCTCAATGAACCTTCGGTAGTAACCGGTAAGGCCTAGAAAACTGCGAATATCAGTAGGAGTCTTAGGTTCTTCCCAATCTTTGATTGTAGCGATCTTGATTGGGTCGACAGAAACTCCTTCACTAGAGACAATGTGTCCGAGGAATCGGACTTCTTCTTCCCAGAAATGACATTTAGAGAACTTAGCCTTTAATTGGTGCCTCCTAAGAGTCCCCAATACAAAGCTCAAGTGAGATTTATGCTCTTCTCAGATTTGGAGAACACAAGGATATCATCGATGAAGACTAGAACGAATTTATTTAGCACATCGCGGAAGACACGAATCATCAAGTCGACGAAAAAGGAAGGAGCGTTAGTCAGCCCAAAAGGCATAACTAGCCATTCAAAGAAACCATTTTCGGTACGGAAAGCAATTTTGGGTATGCTCTCCTCAGCAACTCTAAGCTGATGGAAACCTGTGGCTAAATCAAACAGAGAGAAAACAGTCGCTCCATAAAGTTGATCGAACATATCATTTATGCGGGGCATAGGATGTCTGTTCTTCATGGTAAGCTTGTTCAGATCCCTATAATCAACACACATCCGGAGGGAACCATCAGATTTTATGAAAAAAACTACAGCTGCTCCCCATTCTGAGAAGCTAGGTCTGATCAGACCTTTGGAGGATAAGTCTTGGATCTGCTTCCTTAATTCGCTCTTCTCCCGTGGTCCCATTCTTCTGGGTGGAAGGACTATAGGTCGTGCTCTAGGAATGAGATCGATTCGGAAATCAATTTCCCGCTTCGGAGGTAAAGAAGTGACTTCACCAAATACGTCGGAAAAAAGTTTGACCACAGGGGTCGAATGGATATCATCCGGGAAAGTGTCGAGAGAATAGATGAAACTACCAGCGAACTCCTGAGGCAATTTACACTGGATCTCCAATGGATTTCCTAAATCATCTTTAAGAGCAACCGTACGAGAACTACAAGTGATATCTACATCATGCCTATCTAAACAATCTCCTTCAAGCAAAAGGTCGAAAGCGTCAAAACCCAAAACATAGAAGTCACCTGTGAAGCGCTGCAGGAGATGGAGGAGCTTCACATCCCTACAGACTTTGCTAAGGTTTGCAGGACCACCAATGGGGTTTGAAACACATAAAGGTACGGAAGAAAATTCCGGAGAAAGGAGATGTTCAAATCTACCACAGAGGTCTGATGAAATGAAACTGTGGGAAGCTCCGGTATCGAATAAAACTCGAACAGGAGATTCGAACAAAGTAAAAGAACCTTGAAGAGTACCTTGAGAGTCGTTCGGAGCTGGAGCGGGTGCAGGTGCAGACTATGGATCTGGAGAGGATGCAGAAGTCACCGCGAAGATCCCTGATGCTGTGCCCTTCTTTTGAGTGGGAAAATCCTTCTTGAAGTGTCCTGGCTGAAGGCAGATGTGGCATAAGTCTCGTCTAGCAAACTGAGAAGGAGGTGGAATAGCAGCACCCAAAGTTGGACAGCGATTAGCGAAGTGTCCCTTCTGATGGCATCTATGGCAGGTGATGGTAGACAGATCTACAGGTGGCTTCGCAGGAGCATAAGATGATGATGATCCCAACCCTTGAGTCTTGTTCCTCTTATGACGGTAGAAATTGGACTTCCTTTTTCTTGAATTTCCAGAAGACTGGGCCAATGTAGACTGGATAGCTGGAGTGGTCCTAGAGGTAGGGTTCTCATACCGGAGAGCCATATCCATCAATGCCATGAACGTCCCATGCACATGTGTAATGAGTCGATCGTAGAACTCGGGGCGAGCACCAGCGATAAATTTCTCGTTCTTCTTAAGCGTGGTGTCAATCAAATTCAGGCCGTATTGGGAGAGCTCATTAAACTTTCTATCGTACTCCGTGAAGGACATATCGCCTTGTTCCAGATCCATAAAGTCTTGATAGAGCTGAGACTTTCCCGCTTCGGGCATCCATTTGACCAGAAAGGCCTCCCTAAATTGCTCCCAAGTGAGGTCAGCCTCATTAGTGTGAACAGTAATAGATAGCCACCAATCTAAAGCGGCTCCCTTCATCTGCCAGGCCGCGAGTTGCCTCTGCTGGGAATTTGTGATTTCGAGACAGGAGAAAATTCTCTCCAAGTCTCGTAACCATTGCTGAGCTTCTATAATAGTTTCTGAACCCGTAAATTTAGTGCCACCTAGTTCAGCATAGTCTTTACATAGCTTAGTAAATCTGGCAGGGGCAGCAGGTGGAGGGGCAGCTCGCCCTCTACTTCTATTATTTCCTCTATTCATCCTGAAAGATCAAGAATGAATTTTTTTAAGGTCAGAGGAAAAATATTAATGTCAAGATATTCTAGGATAAGACAAAGTTTAACTTGGACAAGCAATTAACAAGGCTCGAATTATAAATGATGGAGAGAAGGAAAGAATATTTGGAAAAAAATTTATTTTAAAAACAGGAAGTTTTTATATCAAGATACTCCTTTTAAAATCTTTTTGAAAATCATTTTATACTTTAAAATACGTTCTCTCACAAGGAAAGGATTCTGGAATTTAACTTTACTCATTCTAGGGTATTGCTACCCTATCTCTAATGAGTTTTTGCTCCTTAGGCTATGGTTAAAACCTGGCTCTGATACCAACTGTAATGACCCACTATTTTTTATCATTCAAATTGGACAATAAATAAAACATGTCAAGCTTGAATAGTTCAAAATAATAGATTGTAAATAACTTAGGAGCAAATGAAATCAAAACACAGAATCACAGACAGAGATATCATAAAAACTCACAGCAGAATTAAAATATTTAGTGGTTCATGAAGCCACTATAAAAATCTTAACCAAATAAAAATTACATAGTTTGAAATCTCCAATACAGTTTTAAAACATAAACTGAAGCTGAATCTTTCAAAGTCTTGATTTCAGAAAAGATATAGACTGAAAAGATTTGCCGGCAGCACGAATGATCTACAGAATATCCTAGCTCCGGTGAAAGAGAACTGAAGCTACAACTCAGGCTGACCCGAGCGTAAAATAAAACATAAACACTCGAGCCAGGACATACATACTTATATAATGTAAGCTAATTCAAGTGTACTGTAATATAGAGCAAGTAACTTAAAGGATGCTTGGGACCGCCCATCCTCTAAGGATCCGTTAAACTATTTACTATGTAGTATATTGCGCTATTATAATAGTGTCTATTTATAAAACAAACTTACTTTTAAATAGCATTAAGGCTTTACATTTTCCACCTTAACACATTTATATATTCCCATAGTTTATACAGTACCGTAATCTCCCCCGTACCGGGCGTCGTCAGAGGGCACTCCATAGGTATGGTACAAACCAAAATCGTATAAGGCTCGGTATGGTAGGTGACACGGCACAACTAGGCAATGCCAGGGTAGATATACCAATTGCTACTCGTACCGATGGAAACGCGCAGCCGCAGTTACCGCCCACCTCAAACAACACTCCCAAATCAAAGGTGCGCACCAAAACAATCACAAGAGTAATAGAATGGCATACGAAGAAGTGCGTTCGATCAGAGGTGCTACCTCAGTAGTCCGAGAATCGCTCCTGTTTTAGCCACCTTATGCCAACTCACGGGAGTCGGGTCCACGTATTTACCTTAAAGGAACCGTCTCCACCATCCTACTTCATTCTGGAATCTCCACCGCGTACACGGTTGGTAAAGTGGTTTTCGGTATCGACAGAGAGTATGCCAGATATCCGATCCCGGTCTCTTTAACAACCAAACATTATTATAACCCGTGGTTACAACTTTTAAAAATGGTATTTATACTTTGAAATCAAAATAAATTTCAAATACCTTCAATATCGAAATATTGTTTTAAACATTGGTCATTTTATAATATACCATTTAAATCTATTAAATTTATTTAGGAATAAATTAAATTCTTCCATTTAAAACCATTCAAAATCAATTCCTTATTTTTATTAATTACATATTAACTTCCAAATTTAAAACCCTTTTCCCAAAGATTATTTCCATAAATTTGTTTTACCTTTAATAAAATCCAGAATTTCCCAAAATAAGTTATATTCCAAAATTTTATTAAAACACTTATTTATTGATTTAACTTTTTAACACATTCAAAAATCATTATAAATCTTTAAAAAAATCCTTTAAATATATTTAAACCAGAATATTATAAACTTAAATAAAAATATTTTAGAAAAATATTATATAAATCATGGGTCTGTGTATAGTTTTCTAGCCTAGGTCAAGTGATACGGATTTATATCATTTCAATCCGCAATTTACAAAACCCCGGGTTATATCATTTCAAACCCGCAATCCCAAGTTAAAAATTAAACAGTTAACTGAATAGATGAATAATAATTATCGTCCAGGCCTATCATTTCAGCCCACAACGAGCCAAATTTACAGGGAACTTGCAGTGATGATTTAAATCAGTAAATAAGCATTAAATAATATAACTGATGAGGTGTCAATTTTAAAATGGGGTTTTAACATCATACGTTATATTATAGGCAGATGAAATTTAAATAAAAATTTACAAATACACTTGCAATAACTCACAGATATATAGGCATGTTGTTTGGTGAGAAATACTCACCTGAAAGCTGCAGAAAATTTGATTCAAGCGAAAATGAAAATCCACCGAAAAAGAAACGCACAGAGGGTAGCGATCAAATTTCCCCGGATATCACGCCTAGATTCAAATCTATAACAAGATCCAAGTACCGAATACGTGACTTTTAAAAATTATGGTCAAAGCAAATATTTGAAACAATTGGAACGAATAGAGTCAAAGAAATTTGGCACGATACACTCAACCACTACACCACCCTAATTGACGAACAACTCCGCCCGAAAATAATTTTTTTTTCTCTACCTTTTATATATATACTCATTATTTAATTAAACAAAACGCACAACCACCACATTACTAAACTTCAACTGGAAGTATGCATAAGGTCACGGCCCAAGCCTATATCAACTAAGAATGCATGCTCACTGTAACTCAAAAGAAATGCAAATACTTCACTCCCCTATTTTTTTCCCCCTCACGCATAAACACACTGCCTATTTCCTACTAGATTTGCGTGTACACATGCAAAAGTTTTCACCCAGCCTATACTACAAACTAATGCATGGATAGTACATTATTTGATCTGCACGTTACTTCCTTCCTCTTTTTATTTTTTATTTTTTATTTTTTTATATATATATATTTATTTGCCTTCATGCCTTGCAAAACACGTTCATGCACAGATGAAAACTCACGCAAACTCTTCTCTCTACCCAATCACCCAGTTCTGCATGTACACATGCACAATTCGCCCAGCCTTTTCAACTAAATGCATGGATCTTTTTAATAGATACTTGCACACATACTATATGGTCTGAACTATATTTATATGTTAAAATATGCAGGCACTGCTTCCTATATGATATGCATTTAGTATAGGTAAATTATCTGATATATGCAAAAAGGCAAAGCTTCTCACTGATACACGCATGTACAGGTACCCTCAAATCTCTCCTCTCCCTCTTCCCTTCCGCTCCTTCCTCTGTTTTACATATTTTTTTTTTAAAACAAACTCCTGTACACAAAACTAGATCTGCAAAACTATAAAACACTGGGAGAAGAAAATATGCAGGCAACTCACAAGGCACGGCCCTATGCAAACTAACGCAACTATGATGAATGTAAAAATGATATTGCACTAAAGGTACAGCAATCATGCAACACGACACACTTGCCCTATAGGCCGTGATCTATATGCACAGGTGGTGGAGAAGTTGAGTGAATTGAAAGAACAAGAGAGAAAGAGCGAAAAGTATAAAATAAAAGGAAGAAGAAAAGGAGAAGGCGATATAAAGTATTACCTGATAGAAGCTCTGGACGCAACAGGCAAAGCAAATGCAAAGGGGAAAACTTTGAAGAGATGAAGCTTTGTGGTGGAGTTTATATAAGAAACAAGCTGAGATGCGAGTTGCATAAATATAGAAAGCAATAAATTTCGAAATAAAAACAAGGAAGGCCGAGTGATTTCCTTCTAGTTTTTAATATATTTGAACGTTATTCATGCGTGATTAAATGCAAGAAACGGCAAGGCCAGAGGAAAAATGAGCAAGATATTATTTTTCCAAACGAGATGATGTAAATTTGAAGGCCAAGCTTGATTGGGGAATAAGGCTTGTGTGTTTATTACCAGGTACACTAAAATTTAAATGCATGCGTGATTTAGAGAAGATATATGGTATGTAGAAATTTAAAAGATAGGCAAGGTAAATTTTCAATAGTCAAAACACACAAGTCAACACGTAAATTTGAACGTATGAGTTAAATTTTGGCAAGAGATTGATTTAGCAAAGACAAAAATTTTACCCAATGAAAAGGTGTGGAAAAAGTAACGTTTGCCATAAAACTACCGACTGATATTTTAATCCATATAGATATAAAAATATGATTTTTAAAATACGTCAAAATGACGTAATATAAAACACCCAAAATTTATATAAAAATAATGTTTTTTTAATTTATACGTTTTATTTCGTTACTTATACCATAAATTTTTCGCGCCCTTTAAACGCGAATTTAACAGTTCATTAATACACTAAATTTTACAAAGTTATTACTAAAATTTTATTGGTTTACAAAATATTATATATATATATATATATATAATTCCTTTTATAAAAATTCAAATGGAGTTGTCTTTTAACAAAATTAACCGTTTCACAATTTTAAATTTCCATATTTAGTATTTTAAGGAAATGATTTAAATCAAATTATATAAAATTTAAAAAATGTTTCAAGATTTAAAAATTAAAAGAAATAAATTGCTAGAAAACTAGGGCTGTTACAATCCATTTTATTAAAACAAATTATTTGTAAAGTTAAAAAAAAATAAAAATAAAAAAAAAATAAAAAAGTTGTTGTTACTTAAAAAGTTTTTTTATTCCCATGTATTGCATTAAAGAGAAAAAAAGGAGATAAAATGAAATTTTTATACTAATTTACAAATTATGCATAAATAATAATAATAATAATATCATTTTCATGATGCCATGTCGGAAAGTTCTAGAATTGAATAAAATAATGTTGAGGAAAAGAAAAATCCAAAACAAAGATAAAATAAAATGATTACACTTTACTAAAAAAAGAGAAATAATAAAATAAGGGGGTTATTGAGAGAACATTCTAGAGGAGGGGCTTTATAACAAAAATATCATTCCTTCTCCTCAACCCTCCCTTTACAGTACGTACAGGAAAGAAAAACAGAAAGAAGAAAGAAAGGAAAAAAAAAGAAACCTAAAACCTTATTGCTCACCCTCTCATCCAAATCCAAAAAAAAGAGAGAAGAAGAGCTGCAATGAAATCTAAGATTCCCAATTCTAAAAGTAAGTATCTCTAAATCAATCCTTTTCTATTTCATTCTTTTTGTTTTATGAGTAGCTATTTAGGGTTTATCTTTTTTGTTAGCAATTGAGAGGAGAAACTTCAGCAATCAAAGGCTAGCTGATTTAGGGATTGAAGATTGCTAATTGGTGTTTAGGTGAGTGAAGTTATAATTATATTTTATTTTCATGTGTGCATGTAAATATTGCTTTGCAGGTACAGCCTACACTGGAGCTGCACCGAGCAAAGGTGCAGCCCAACATAGGGGCTGCACTCTACAGCCAATGTTGGCTGCACAGGCAGCCCGAGCGTGGGCTGCAGGTGTTGTCCGGATGCGGGCTGCACAACAGCCCGGCCATGGGCTGCAAGAGGAGCCCGGCGGGCCCGGGCGGCACAGGCAGCCCAGGCGGGCTGCATGTGCAGCCCTGGCTGCCCAGGCAGCCCAGCCCAGTTCAGGGCTACAATGCAGCCTAGCCCAGAACCGCAAATGCAGCCCAGATGGGCAGCATTGGTCAGAATGCACTGTACAGCCCGGAAGAAAAGAAAAAAAAAAGTTTTATATTTTATTTTAAAAATATATATATATAATAATCGACTAATAAATGTTTTCAAGAAAAAGAAAATTTATTTCAAACTTTTTGATAGCATTTTGCATACCAATGCATGTGTTGTTTTGTTTTAAAATTAAATAAATTATTATAAATGTTTTTTTAACGAACTTAAATAACTTTAGTTCAATAAATTAAGTTTTTATGTTTCGCCTTGATACATAAGTATTATGGGGTACTTGTGTATTAATGCGAAAAGGAGATGTGCGTATTTTCTTTTTTTCCCTACAGACAATGATTTTGCTAAATTTTATTTGCTTTTTGAATATTATACTGGGTTTATTAGTGGAATTTGTGGAAGACGATTGTTATCATTGACTTTTATTTTTAAAAAGTGTTTCAAAATTACAAACACTTCTGATTTTTGGGTCGGGATAGATTGGACTCTATTGTACCAATGGGCCAAAACTCCATATGGGCTGACCTGATTCAGGATCGCTACTTGAATCGGTGGTATATCATGTGCCCTTTTACCACCAAAGGTCAGCGGTGAGCTACATAGGGCTAATCTTATTTTTGATCAGGATCTTCGATCGGCGGGTCACGTACTATGATGGATGGAGGCGTGGAGGTCCCACGTCTAGATCCGTGAATGGGTAGCATATGGCCTTTGCCTTAGACCGTCTTGGTTATCCTGGGTAGATCGCCAGGTGTATTATGGCGTTATGAGTAGGTTACGGTGTTAATGTCTCCGCGCGCGCTCGAGCTCTACCACTGTGATTTTACAATACTAGCGTTTGTTTATTTGGTATATTTTATGAGTCATGTTATATTTATCCCATAATTCCCATAATATAATTTTCTTTATCTTATGATTTTTTGGAAAATATGAAAGTTGATTTTGAAAACCCAGTAGCTTTGAAGAATGTGTGTATGAATTTATTCATTGTTTCACATATGATAACTAGGTTGCTATCGTATTAAATTACATACGATGTTTTTGACCTAAAACCACTGTTTGATTAAATAAATTGTTTATGAAACCAAATTTGCATGTTGGTTCACATACACATATGTGCCTCATGTTGGTTTATACATGCGGCGCTTTCTTTTCCTTTTTGTTGGTTGAGACAATTATTGTTCATAGGTCTTACTCCACTCACACTAGAAATAGTCTGACCCATGTGATTTGTTTTATAATCCTCGGGTCAGTCTGAGGATTTTGGTTGCAGGTTACGTTGCATGGACTGTAGCAGCATTCTTATCATTTTCCACGTTCTGGTTTTTTTTTGGACTTTTCAGCTTGGACTTAGGAGTAGTTAATATATGTAATATGGTATGTATGTTATTATGTATATTGAAAGTGATATGTACTATGGACTATGTATTGTGGACATTACTATTATGATATGTGTTATGCATTATGCTGTTTTTTTGCTGAACTGTACATTCTATTATATTATGTACTATGAAACCTGGAATTTTTTTATCTTGTATTATTGCTTTGAACCAACACTATGCACGAATGGTAAGTAGAAAAAAAATCATATAATTTCTCATGCCAGTGTTAGTTTAAGGGAATGAGTACAACATTTAGCCCTATCGAGTCCCATTCTCCGTGCTTTCTGACAGTAATACTTAGTATTGCTCTTGATTGGCATGGGTATAGGGGCCGGGCATTACATTTTAGGTATCAGAGCCTAGGTTAACAATAGTATAGAATATATTTAGAATATAAGTTAGCACAAAGCAGTAGAAGCATTGTACATGTCTATATACCATAAGTATCACTTCCATAATATAATATTAGTCATACATGCCTAAACCAAAACCCCAAATCTTTGATCTTTCTAGTATGAGAATTATTTTGATTCCAGCTTAACAAAATTTCTCACTATGCAGAGTAGTGAGAAAGATGGTTGGAAGAACTCCCCGTTTGACCATTGAGCAGTGGTTAGAGTTGATGTGGAACATGCCACAGGCTGCACCCGCTCGTAATGCTGCTCCTAGAGTTGATTTCGCTCGTATGTGTAAGGACTATGTGAGCCTTGGAGGGAAGCCCTTTCATGGAAATGAAGGTGTGGTTGGAGTTCAGGCTTGGTTGAAAACTTGTGAACGAGTCTTTAGGCACATGGGTGTGACGGACCGCCAGAAGGTCCAGATTGCTTCCAGCTTCCTCCAAGATGGTGCATCAGACTGGTTCAATGTGGTTAGTGCTGAGATAGGTGTGGAGGAGCTTACTTGGGAGTGATTTAGGGAACGATTTGAGTTAAGGTTCACTCCTGAGGTGGAGAAGGCCATCCTCGCTCGTAGATTTATTGAGCTGAAGCAGAGGGATATGACAGTTCAGGAGTATGTCAGTACCTCCAACCCCCTCTCTAAGTATGGCTCCGATTTGGTCAACACTCCCTTCAAAAAGAACCAGAAATTTGTGGGTGGTCTACGTAGGAAGCTGAAGGAACAATTTTTGATTCAGCTTCGCTCCACTTTTGACGAGATAGTTGATTTGGCCATGAGGTATGAAGACTTGTATCGAGAAAGAGGTGATGATGCACCACCAAACCAATAGAGCATTGTGCCTAAGAGGAAAGCACCATTCTTCCCTAAGAAGAAGGCGAATCCTCAGAAGAAGCAAAAGAAAGGTCAAGCTTCGGGCTCCCAGAAGCAAGATAAAAGTGGAGTTAAATGCTATAAGTGTGGAGTAATGGGGGCATTTTGCTAATAATTGCCCCCCAGAGGCAGTGTTATGAGTGTCACCGACTGGTCATTTGAAGAACAACTATATACAGTTTATGAAGAAGAAGCAGGTAGCAAAGCTGAATGTGATGGAAGGAGATCCAGGCCCGAGTCAGAGGAAGGGAAAGCAGGTGGCGTTCATGGAAGGTACGATTCCTTTTAGAGATACTTTTATTCATATACTCTTTGACACTGATGCCTCCTATTCTTTCATATCTAAGAAGTTAGTTGATAGATATGATTTAGAAGTTGTATACCTCGTGACATCTCTAAGGGTCGCGAATCCCATTGGTGGGTCCGCAACACTTGGAATGTTATGTAAAGGCTTTGAGCTTTCCTTTTGCGGACTCTCTTTTCTCTGTGATTTGCATGTATTTGAGTGCCTTGGCTTTGATATTATCTTGGGGATGGACTGGTTGGATCGTTATGGTGCACAGCATTCCTGCTCAGAAAGAGCAGTTACTTTGAAGCATCCACCCTATAATGGGCATGTTAATATGACTCTGGATATACCGAGCTCCGATTCTTATTTTTCTTTGTTTTCCATGGAGTCACGAGAGGTAGATGAGATAGCCAGGGTACTAATTGTCAGAGATTTTGGTGATGTATTTGAGCCTGTTACAGGCTTACCACCAAAGAGAGCCGTGGAGTTCCACATAGATTTAATCCCTGGAGCCCAACCAGTTAGTCGACCACATACTCGTATGCCTCGAGTCGAGATGGAGGAACTTCGTAAGCAGTTGACTGAATTGGAAGGGAAGTGGTTTATCCGATCTAGTAGCTCTCTTTGGGGAGCTGCTGCTGTGTTTGTAAAGAAGGCTGATGGCTCTCTTCGTTTATGCATTGACTACAGGAAGCTTAATGAGCTGACCATAAAGAATAAGTATTCATTACCTCGTATTGATGATCTTTTTGATCATTTGAGCGGAGCAAAGGTCTTTTCCCAGCCGGACTTAGCCACCAGATTCCATCAGTTGAGAGTAGCTGAAGGTAGCATTTCTCTTACTGCTTTCCGCACTCGTTATGGTTCATACGAATGGCTGGTAATGCCGTTTGGGCTTACGAATGCTCCTGCATACTTTGTAGACCAAATGAATAGAATATTCAGAAGCTATCTCGACCAATTTGTCCTGGTCTTTATTGATGGCATCCTAGTGTATTCCAAGTCTGAGCAAGAGCATGAAGGGCATTTGAGGATGGTTTAGAAGACCTTAAGGGAACATAAGCTAAAAGCTAAGTTATCTAAGTGCCACTTTTGGCAGAAGGAGGTAAAGATTTCGGGCCATATAGTCCCCGAAGCCGGTCTGGCAGTGGATCCTTCTAAGATTGAGGCTATACAGAATTGAAAGAGACCAGAATCGGTTACCGAGATACGGAGCTTCTTGGGACTAGCTGGTTACTGCTGGCGTTTTATTGAAGATTTCTCCAAGATTGTGACTCCTTTGACGAGGCGGACGTGGAAAGGAGTCAAGTATGAGTGGACAAATAAGTGTGAAGAAGCTTTCACAAAGTTGAAGGAGATGCTCACTATCGCCCCAGTTTTGGTGATTCCATAGGGTAATCAGGATCTTGTGGTCTATACTGATGCCAGCGGGTCTGGCCTTAGAGCAGTAATGATGCCAAAAGGACGGGTTGTAGCTTATGCATCCAGGCAATTGAGGCCCAATGAGATTCGGTATGCTGTTTATGATTTGGAGCTAGCAGCCGTGGTTTTTTCTTTGAAATTGCGGCGACACTATCTTATGGGGGAGCGATTTGTTCTCTATACAGACCATAAGTCCTTGAAATACCTATTTTCCGAAAAGGAACTGAACATGCGCCAACAAAGGTGGTTGGAGCTTTTGGCAGCCTATGATTTTGATATTCAGTATACTCCTGGGAAAGGAAACCGTGTTGCGGATGCCCTTAGCCGTGAACACCAGGTAGTCGTATCGATGATGGTGGCTGAATGGCATGACTTGGAGCTGTTAGCTTCTAGTGGGATCTATTACAGTATGCATACTCATAGCTCAGGGAGGATGTTAGCTAGCTTGGTTGTGAGACCAAGTCTAATGGACAGGATTTCTCTTGCTCAGAAAGAAGATTCGGTTGCTTTAGATCGTATTCGTGGGTGGAAGAATGAAGAGGAAGCCGATGACCTGAAAGGTTTTGAGATGGATGCACTTGGTTGCTTGAGGAAGAAGGGTAGAATTTTTGTACCTAATGTTGCAGGGCTTAGATAAGAGGTCATGAACTACTGCCATTGTTCACGCTACACTATTCACCCAGGTGGCAGCAAGATGTACATGGATATGAAGCGCCTATATTACTGGGAAGGAATGAAGCGTGATATAGGTGAATATGTTAAGAATTGCATTACTTGCCAACTGGTGAAATGCGAGCATCAAAAGCCTCGCGGTCTTCTTCCTCCCTTGGAGATTCCATTATGGAAATGGGATCAAGTATAAGTGAATTTTGATTTTATAACGGTTCACTTATATAAACCCTTTATTGTGATCCAATTAGTGTTCCATTAATACTTTATTTAGGTATCAATGGATTTTATTGACGGCTTGCCTCGATCGAAGCAAGGGCATGATAGCATATGGGTAGTAGTGGATCGTTTGACGAAATCTGCCCATTTTATCCCTATCAAGGCAAAGAGGACTACATCTTATTTGGCGAAGCTGTATGTGAAGGAAGTTGTTCGTCTCTATGGTGTACCCAGCGCTATAGTTTGTGACACAGATCCATTATTTACTAGTGGATTTTGGAGGAGCTTACAAGCAGCTTTGGGGATGAAGTTGAATATTAGCTCAGCCTATCATCCTCAGTCCGATGGACAAATTGAGCGAGTCAACAAGATATTGGAAGATTTGTTGCGATCCTGTATTCTGGATTTTGGAGGGTCTTGGGAGGACCACCTGTACTTGGTAGAGTTTTCATATAATAACAGCTTTCAGTCCAGTATAGGCATGGCTCCTTTCGAAGCACTGTATGGAAGACCATGTAGATCTCATGCATGCTGGCTTGAGACTGGAGATAAGTTAGTTCTTGGTCCCGACACTGTATGAGAAGCCTCGGAGAAGGTAGAGATAATTAGGAGGAGGATGAAAGAAGCACAAGATAGACAAAAGTCCTATGCAGATAATATAGAAGAAAGGACTTGGAGTTTAGCGTCGGCGATCATGTGTTCGTGAAGGTTACTCCTTTAAAGGGGGTAATGAGGTTTAGCAAGAATGGTAAGCTTGCTCCTAGATTTATTAGGCCTTATCCTATTGTGGAGCAGATTGGGAAGCTTGCATATAGAGTTGCTCTACCTGAACACTTACCGAGTGTGCACAACATCTTTCATGTGTCACACTTGAGAAAGTGTTTGAGAGATTTTGAGGAGATGATAGAGCCAAAGCAGTTGCAGCAGCTCGAAATCGCTCCTAATATGACATATACTCGAGAGCCTATTCGTATCATTGCCTCTAAGACGAAGAAGTTGCGTAGTAAGGTGGTTCCTCTAGTCAAGGTACAATGGTCGAGCAATCCGAAGGACTGCACCTGGGAAACAAAGGAGTTGATGCAGAGGCATTATCCTAAATTGTTTGGTGCTCGTGTAAGGTATGTCTAATTTTTTTAAAATTTTAACCAACTAATAAGTTATAGAAATCACCCTTATGTAAAAATTGCGAGAATGCAATTTTTCAAAGGGGGGAAGTTTGTAACAACCCGATTTTTAGGGATACTAAATTGGGGATCAACTTAATAAATTGATAATTAATTTAATAGTAATAATAAACAATTAAATATTTATGGAGAAAATAAATTAATAGATAATTAAAAAAAATTAAAATTTAATATTAATACGGTTGAGAGAAAAATAAATTGTAACGAATTCATTTGCTTTTATTTGGCGTTATAAATTATTCCTTATTTTTAGTGGTAATGTAATTTATAAATGAACCATTTTATTAAACCAAATTATTTGAAAAGTTAAAAAAAAAATGAAAAGTTGTTGTTACTTAAAAAGATTTTTTTATTCCCATGTATTGCATTAAAGAGAAAAAAGGAGAGAAAATGAAATTTTTATACTAATTTACAAATTATACATAAATAATAATAATAATAATAATAATGTCATTTTCATGGTGCTATGTAGGAAAGTTCTAGAATTGAATAAAATAATGTTGAGGAAAAGAAAAATCTAGAACAAAAACAAAATAAAATGATTACACTTTATTAAAAAAAGAAATAATAAAATAAGGGGGTTATTGAGAGAACATTCTAGAGGAGGGGTTTTATAATAAAAATACCATTCCCTCTCCTCAACCCTCCCTTTACAGTACATACGGGAAAGAAAAACAGAAAGAAGAAAGAATGAAAAAAAAAAGAAACCTAAAACCTAATTGCTAACCCTCTCATCCAAATCCAAAAAAAAAGAAAAAGAAGAGCTGCAATCAAATCTAAGATTCCCAATTCTAAAAGTAAGTATCTCTAAATCAATTCTTTTCTATTTCATTCTTTTTGTTTTATGAGTAGCTATTTAGCGTTTTTCTTTTTTGTTAGCAATTGAGAGGAGAAGCTTCAGCAATCAAAGGCTAGCTGATTTAGGGCTTGAAGATTGCTAATTGGTGTTTAGGTGAATGAAGTTATAACTAAATTTTATTTTCATGTGTGCATGCAAATATGATGGAAATTTTTGGATAAAAAGGCTTGTTTGCTTATTCCCTGTAGCATGTTTGTTGATTGAATCATTGGATTGGAAAGAAATAAGAATCAATGCATATGATTGCAATCCATGTATGGTGTTTGCATAATTGTCACAATAAGTTTCAAGCCTCTTCATTTTGGAAATTTTTTTTTGCAGATACAGCCTAGACTGGAGCTGCACCGAACAAAGGTGCAGCCCAGCCAGGGGCTGCACTGTGCAGCCCATGTTGGCTGCACAAGCAGCCCAGGCGCGGGCTGTAGGAGCATCCCGGCCGGCCCGGACCGCATAGGCAGCCCGGCCATGGGCTGCATGTGCAGCCCAGTCGTCCAGGGCTGCATAGGCAGCTCGGCGGGCCCGGGCTGCACAGGCAGCCCGGCGGGGTGCATGTGCAGCCCGGGCAGGCTGCATAGGCAGCTCGGCGGGCCCGGGCTGCACAGGCAGCCCTGCCGGCCCGGGCTGCACGTGCAGCATGGCCATGGGCTGCATGTGCGGCCATGGGCAGCCCAGGCAGCCCAGCCCAGTTCAGGGCTTCATTGCAGCCTACCCCAGGGCAGCAAATGCAGCCCAGATGGGCAGCATTGGTCAGGCCGCACTGTACAGCCCGGCAGAAGATGAAGGTAAAAAAAGTTTTATATTTTATTTTAAAAAAAATATATATAATAATCGACTAAAAAATGTTTTCAAGAAAAAGAAAATTTATTTCAATCCTTTTGATAGCATTTTGCATACCAATGCATGTGTTGTTTTGTTTTAAAATTAAATAAATTGTTATAAATGTTTTTTTTAACGAACTTAAATAACTTTAATTCAATAAATTAAGTTTTTATGTTCCGCCTTGATACATAAGTGCTATGGGGTACTTGTGTATTAATGCGAAGCAGAGATTTACGTATTTTCTTTTTTTCCTACAGACAATGATTTTGCTAAATTTTATTTGCTTTTTGAATATTATACTGGGTTTATTAATGGAATTTTTGAAAGACTATTGTCATCGTTGACTTTTATTTTTAAGAAGTGTTTCAAAATTACAAACACTTTTGATTTCTGGATCAGGATAGATTGGACTCTGTTGTACCAATAGGCCAAAACTCCACCTTGGCCGACCTGATTCAGGACCGCTACTTGAATCGGTGGTATATCACATGTCTTTTTACCACCAAAGGTCAACGGTATGCTACATAGGGCTAATCTTATTTTTGATCGGGATCTTTGATCGGCGGGTCACGGACTATGATGGATGGAGGCGTGGGGGTCCTACGTGTAGATCCGTGAACGGGTAGCATACGGCCTTTGCCTTAGACCGTCTTGGTTATCCTGGGTTGATCGCCAGGTGTATTATGGCATTATGAGTAGGTTACGGTGTTGATGTCTCCGCGCGTGTTCGAGCTCTACCACTGTGATTTTACAATACTAGCGTTTATTTATTTGGTATATTTTATGAGTCATGTTATATTTATCCCATAATTTCCATAATGCAATTTTCTTTATCTTATGATTTTTTGGAAAATATGAAAGTTGATTTTGAAAATCCAGTAGTTTTGAAGAATGTGTGTATGAACTTATTCATTGTTTCACATATGCAAACTAGGTTGGTATCGTATTAAATTACATACGATATTTTTGACCTAAAATCATTCTTTGATTAAATGCATTGTTTATGAAACCAAATTTTCATGTTGGTTCACACACACATATGTGCCTCATGTTGGTTTATACATGCGGCGCTTTCTTTTCCTTTTTGTTGATTGAGACAATTATTGTTCATAGATCTTACTTCACTCACACTAGAAATAGTCTGACCCGTGTGATTTGTTTTATAATCCTCGGGTCAGTCTGAGGATTATGGTTGTAGGTTAGGTTGCGTGGACTGTAGCAGCATTCTTATCATTTTCCACGTTTTTGGGTTTTGGACTTTTCAGCTTGGACTTAGGAGTGTTAATATATGTAATATGGTATGTATGTTATTATGTATTTTGAAAGTGATATGTACTATGGACTATGTATTGTGGACATTACTATTATGATATGTATTATGCAATATGCTGTTTTTGTGCTAAACTATACATTCTATTATATTCTGTACTATGTACCGTGGAAAATTTTTAACTTGTACCATTACTTTGAACCAACACATGCACCAATGGTATGTAGAAAAAAAAGTCATAATATTTCTCGTGCCAGTGTTAGTTCCAGGGAATGAGTACAACATTTAGCCCTATCGAGTCCCATTCTTCATGCTTTCTGACAGTAATACTTAGTATTGCTCTTGGTTGGCATGGGTATAGGGGTCGGGCGTTACAACACATCATGGTTCTTTTTATAAAATCATCGCCCATAAATAGTTTATTTCTTTCCCCTTTCATCTTCATTGTCTTATATTCATTTTGTGTACGTTTTCGTTTCAATTATCGTACACCTCATGGTTCCTTTTATAAATTCATCGCCCATAAATAGTTTATTTCTTTCCCCCTTCATCTCCATTTGTCTCATATTCATTTATTGTGTACATTTTCGTTTCAATTATTGTACACATCATGGTTCATTTTATAAATTCATCGCCCATAAATAGTTTATTTCTTTCCCCCTTCATCTTCATTTTTCCCATATTCATTTATTTGTGTACGTTTTTTTACATTGATTTGGCAAAGGCTCATATTTAAAATGCATTTATAAATCAATTTCCACTTTTGCAACTTCACTTTGCTTTCACTTTTCACCTCATGCTTGCATCCTTCTTTTACTCACCTGCTCACATTTTATTCCCTCTACATAAA
Organism: Allium cepa; assembly: GCA_030765085.1. Classification (NCBI taxonomy): domain Eukaryota; kingdom Viridiplantae; phylum Streptophyta; class Magnoliopsida; order Asparagales; family Amaryllidaceae; genus Allium; species Allium cepa. The sequence goes on from CM060930.1 coordinate 60,651,397, forward strand.
TTGCTCCCTTCTCTTTTGAAACCCAGCAACAAAAAAAGAAGAAACGAACACACTCCTCCGCCTCTAGCTTGTACCCTTAGGCTCTCCGCCTCAATTGTCGTACCACCACCGGGTCATCTCCGCCCTCCATCTCCTCCTCTTCCATGCTGACGTTGTTCGGCGAGCCACTACCTTGCCGCGGGTGTTTTGTTGTCCTCTTCCTTGATTCTTCTCTTGTTCTATATCTTGTCCCCGCACACACACACACACACACACACACACACACACACACACATATATATATATTGAACTTAAGTATGTATAAACTATAAAGCAACTTTGTAAAGGTGATAATATCATATGTTGTGTCCTATTTTTATCTAATATTATACAGTATAAACTTGGGTAAGGCTTAGTCTATGCATATAAGGCTGTAAAGAAGAAATATATATATGTAGTGTTTGCTGTATGCATTTTGTATAAGGTGTGTGTATTTTTATTTTATTTTGTTTTACTGTATATAATTGTTTTACAGTATATATATTTTGTATAGTTGCAGTGCTAGCATGTTTAAAGTATTGTAAAGTATAGAAGGTGTTGAGTATATTTATGTACTGACTTTAACTAACATATATTACTGTTAGTATTATATATTGGTTTATTTTATATATAATCTGTTTAGTAGAATATAGATTTTATAAAGTTTACATGGGTTTATATTAGTTTATATATGCCGGAGTTAGATTTGGTATTGATATATAATATATGGACTTTATGTTATATGTTTTAATATTGATTTCAATATTTTATTTATAAAGGTTACTTTTATAAAGATTTAAATTTTAGATAGTGTTTGGATATTGGATTGTATATGGTTTTAAACATATACATTATTTCAAACTATACTACATATAGATATGTTTTGTTTAAACCAATGATTTTTGAAAATATATATTTAATATAATATATTTTTAAATTTAGAATACAGTTTTATTTATATAAAGTTATATATATAACTATATATAGCTCACTTATCCTATTTATCTTCCTCGACTTAACTCTGATTTGATTTCGTCAATTCCTCTTTATCAACTTTGATCGTTAAAATTCTTGCCAATATTGCTTTGCTTCAAAATCTGTGCTTGGATTCGTATCTCTTCTCATTCCGCCCTCTCCTCTAGACTCGAAAGGTGAGCAATCACTCACGATTAACGTTCTTTTATTTATTAAATTTGATTTCATTGAAACGACAATTGAAATATGCTGCTGTTATTAATTATAATAATTGTTATATGCTATTATATATAACTGTTCACCTATGCGATATGACATCATATCCTGTAGTTTATATTATATTATTATTGAGGATATATGTCTGTTATATTATTATCATATCTTTTATCACCCTGCATGTTCCCTGTAATATAGAATTCATTATGGGTTGAAATGATAAATACCCGAACATACTTTAGAATAGGAGAATTTCGTTATGGGTTGAAATGATAAACCCAAGTGATTTTCAATTAAATTGAATTTAGGATTGCGGGTCAAAGTGATATCTATCCGTATATTTAAAATTCGGTTTGAAATGATAAATATCTGTATCCCTTGACCATAGGGTAGGAAATTATATACAGACACCATTGGTCTACATATAGATATATAAATGGTTGAAAATAATTTCTATAGTTTAAAAGGAAATATATGATTTTTAATAAATATTGGGTCTTAAAATATTATATATAAATGGAAATTTTATATATAAATTTAATAATAATATTATTGAGATTGAATCAATCCATATAATATGTTTAAGTATTTATTTAAATTTATATTTCAAAAATTGATTGCTGTAGTAATTTGAATAAGTTAAGGTTGAGAAGATAAAGTTGAATTTATTTGAAATGGTATTTAGTTAAGAATTCTACTTAATTAGATTAATTTGAACTATTCAATTTGAAATTTTAGATTTGATTTATAACTGGATTTTGATTTAAATGTGTGATGTCCAGGAAATTTAGGCATTATTTATTTAATAATTTCCATTAACGATTATTTTAAAATGAAATATTGATTTAATAATCTAATTCAAATAGAAATTTTCTTTGTAAATTAATAATTATTTAGTTTGTCTTTTCAAAATTTATAATAATGATAATAATAACTTTTGGGAATTTTATTCTTTTCAAAAGTTAAAAATATTTAAAAGATAAAATTTTCTTTCTAAGCTTATTTAAAGAATATTTTATTTATAATGTATATATTTGTATACATTGTAAATAGAGAATTTGATTTTAATTTAAATCTGAGTTAATGAGAATATTTTCAAATTTATATACATGTATGTCAATAAATTATGAATTGGTTAATTTGATTTAAATTAGTATTGAAAACTTTACAAAAGTTTGATTTGAAAAACTATCTTATATTTTCAAAAGTTAATTTAAAAATCTATCTTATATTTCAAAAAAGGAAATATAAGTAAATATTTATTTTGTTTATAAATATATAATAGTTTAAAATTGTATTTTATAATGAAAGTTTATTTTGTTTATAAATATATAAAACCATGATTTTTTAAACCAAAATCACAATTTTAAATTCTCTGGGGAGTTAGCATTACTGGGTTGATCAAATTGGGAGTTTTTGGGTTTTTCTAATTACCTAGGGGACATTGGTTGTTATGGTGCTTCCTGGAGGTGGAGAGAAGATGGATGAGTAGGGGAATATTGTCTGATGTATTGTCAGTGTTGGTTGGCGACAGTGGTGGCCGATTTCAGGTTTGTAACCCTAGTTTCTAAAGGTAGGGTTTTTTTGTAGCTTCTTGATCTCTCTGTTGCACCGAGTGCTGCGAAGCTTTGGAGTTTGGAAGAGGGGATCTATGCGAAGGAATGGCCGGAGTCGTGTGAGATATGATGGTCGGAGATGGGTGTGAGCGATGTTGACAGGTTTGGGAATGTTTTGGATGCAGTGTTTCCAGGTTGGCTTGTTCAACTGGATTTTGATTTCGAGTTGCAGTGATTTATCTGATGGTCGCAATCATATTAGATGGTGGTCGGCGACTTGGTGAAGAGTGGGATGGCGGCTGGAAGTTGCCGGAGCGCCGGTGTGTATCCACCGTGCATATTTGGTTCTGATGAACTTCTAAGGGTTTGTGAAGGGGGGTGATTCGAAGATGCAATCGGGTATTTGTGTTTTTGTCTCGGAGCCCTTAGGAAAATAACTCGAAGCAGTTATTAGGTGGTCTCGAGTGTGTTTTGTTTTCAGGTTTTATAAACCTGACATGTGCAGTTTTCAAAATTGAATGAAATTCAATTTTATAACCAGGGATTTAAATTAAAGCTTAAGTTGAATTTGAATTCAAAGGAACTTTTGAATTCAAAGTTTTAAAAATGAAGATTTTAAATTTTAAGTAAGGTTTAAAATAAGTTTTAAATCAAGTTTTAAAATCAAGTTAAATATGGTTTTAAGTCTATTATGAATCCAGACTAGAATTTAAAACAGTTTTGTAAATCTTAAATATTGAACAAGTTTAAAATGTTTTAAAGTAGAATTTAAAAATGAATTTGATTTCAAATAAATGTTTTAAACTTGACAAAATTTCTTTCCTTCAGTATTCGAATAAAAGTTATGAAATGTTTAACTTTAAATTTCAAAGTTAAGATAATCAATTTATTTTAAATCTTGATTTCTTTAATAATTTAGTTTTAGACTTTCTTATATAAGTATCTTATATAAGTAATGATGGTTCTTTACTTTTATTTTAAGGAATAAATTTATTTAAAATTTGGGTAAATGTTATATAGTTAACTATTTTAAATGTTAAATTTTAAAATGGAATTTGAATTAAATTTAGAAATGTATTGTTTTAAATACATTTGAGTGTAAATAAAGTCATCAATAAGTAAATGAATTGTTTTGGAAATAATTAAGATAATTAAGATAATTAAGAATTTACTTATTGATTTGATTTTAAATAATGATTTGGATTAATTTTTAATTAGAGACGATTAATAAGGATTAATCTAAGATAATTTTCCTTAAGTTAGTAATTAAAGAAAATGTTGTTAATTAATAATGATAATTATCTAAGGATAATTAAATAATTAATCAATGTGATTAATTTTGATAATTAATTAGATTAATTAATTTAAAATAATTAATTTTAAATTGTTAAGTATAATTACTTGATAAAAGTAATTGAGGGATTAATTACTTATTGTAATTAATTATGATAATGTGATTAGTTAAGTTAAATAATTTAGTTTAATTAATTTAAGATAATCATTTGATGGTTTAATAAGAATAATTAATTAATGTAATTAATGGAGCAATAATACTTAGAGAAGTAATAAATGACAATTACTGGAATGTCATTAGTGAGAGATGATTTTTAATTAAGTCATTTGGGTAATTACTTTTGCAATTAATCAAGGGATTAATTAATGAAGATAATTAATTATGGGATAATTAATTTGTTATGAGTAATTAAGGTGATTTAATTACTAGATTGATATTAATCAATGGTGATTAATAATTGTATTTTAAATTCAGATTAATTACTAAATGTAATTAATTTTAAATAAAGTAATTAATTTAAATTTAAATTAGAGATCATTAATTAATATAATTAATGATGTAATTAGAGATTGTTTAATTAAGGAATAATTAATTATTAAGTGATTAATTAATGTAATTAATTAAGGGTAAATGTAATTAATTATTGTTAATTAATAAATAAGTAATTAAATGTTAATTACTTATGATTAAGGTTAGTTAATTTGGGAAATTAGTTAAAGACTAATTACTTATTGTAATTAGAGAATGTTTAATCAAAGGTGTTTAATCAAGTTGAATACTTAATGAATGACCAATTAATTAGGTTAATTAATTAATGAATATATAAGCAGGACTTATAAATGTGGTAATTAATTTAATTTATTTTAATTTAATTAGAGATAGAGGTAATTAATTTAATTCATTTTTAAATTAATTATAGATGATGGTTAATAAATCATTGCTTATGGATGATATTGATATTTCTATGAATGGTTATGATCTCAGTAGCGAGATGAATAGTATCTATATGATATGGATGCTTAGTTATAGTATATGGATTATCTGATTGTGATGATTATCTGTTTGTGATTGTCATACGGATTATCTGTTTATGATTGAGAATTTGATTATCTATTGTGATATGTGAATTATCTATCTGTGTGTAAATAGATAATAATGAATTGAATTAATTGTTCAAACTAAATTCACTTGGACATTAAGATGGCATTTGGATTTCGATGAGACCGGGATCGGGTTTCTAATTTTGGAACTCCGAAAACCACATCGATCCAAATTAAACGTTTGGTCGTGGATATCAAGTGAAGAGTGAAGACTCGAGGTGTAAGAACTATTCGTCAGTATAACTCTGAAGGTGATTCCGTAATGGGTTTGACGGAATAGTACTTTCAGGTTCGAGATGGCGATTCAGAGTGCAAGGGTTGTCGTAGTTAACTCTAAGGGCGATTCTAAAATGAGTGTAACGAGATAATGCCTTCGGTTTCGTTCGAACCCGAAAAGAACTTGTATGGATTGAATGCTTTCAGAACATCGTCAGGTGGATGATGAGAATTCTAAGATTGATGTGTCCTATAAAGGTAATCGTAGCCTCAAGCCTCATCAACCGGGAATGGCTAAAACAGGGGAGGTGCAGCAAGGCTAAGTGGGTCATGCCCAAGTAGGACGAGATTTACCCCTGTCTAGAGGTCCCTTTTTATTTCAGTTGTGTGGCAGTTGGCCACGGCCAATCTGCAGGGTGGTCTTGTTCGGAACTGTTTAGGAAGGAATGGTTCCGGTCTTGTGTTGCAGGGGAGCGGGCGTACTCCTCGGAACGGTGATCTAGGCCACGTACTGTAATGGGTGGTACCCCGGTAGCCCTGTCATTGATGGAAACCCATTCTTCCTACGAGACCGTACGGTTTTGTTTGTATTACCCACTTTTGTGGCTAGTAGTTGGAATTTAATAGATGTAACAATTTCGGCTATTTCATATTTACTTGAAAACCCTAGACACTATTATAATATCACTGGATTTCCTATCACATGTTTTGGTTAGCGTAAGGTAATAACTTTTCCATGTTTATGTGTGGGAAGTCTTATGTGATACCTTTTCTTTCCAAAAGAATTTTCAAAGTTAAGCAACTTTAAACCCGTTTACTCACACTAGACCCATGTCTGACCCGAGTGTTTATTTTCTGTTTTATTAAACTCTTGGGTACTCATATTACGTATGAGTAGTCAAGTGTTTTCAGGATTGCTTTGACGAGTTCATGAGGAGATATGGAGCAGGAGGCTTCAGCGTGTAGATATATATAGTGGTTCCGCTGTGTTTGAGCTGTATTTGTTTTACTCTGATGTACTTGAATTCTAATTGCTAGACAGATGTTCATAACTGTCTAGTTTTTGTTGTATTAGTTGTATAATCTCTGATGTATATGATACTATGTAATGTTTTATGTGATATTGTAACGACCCGTAAATTTTAACGGTTTTACTAATGTATTTAATTAAAATTTTGTGAAATTTTAAACGATAAAATTTTGAAATATAAATTTGATATTTGAAATGCCTCTGGTTAAACATAGCAACTGGTAAATTTTCGTCCGAAAATATGAAATTTTATTTCGCGCGTAAATTTACTTCAATTTAATCAGTTAAAAAACAATGAAAATAAAACGTTTTCAAAACCGAAATATTTTTTTACAGAAAAATTCTAAAACATCTTTTGAGCAAGTTGTCAGTTTGTTGTTTTTCCAAATTCGGACATCTTTGGCTCCGTCGATCTTATTTTTCTGTGATTTTTATGCATTTTCCGTAATATAAAATTTGAAATTTTTATAATTCAATCGTACCGCTAACATCTGTATACCGTTTTGATCGTCTCGTCGTGCTGATCTTTATGGTATATTTGGCTGTCAAATGTGAAGTCCGGTGTACGTTGCACTTAACGAAACACCTACCCTATCGTTACCGATTTGGAGCCTATTTAATTAATTATCCGTGTCAATTCGTTACCTCCGTGAAAATCATTGGACACCAGTCATTAATATTTTCAGTTTTGACCCTTACCATTCCACCTTTTCAAATTTTTGTGCTATTCAAATTATATTCTTGTACGTTCATTTCTTTGAGGCTATCAGTTCATTTCTTCCCTCTGGTTCAATTCATTTGTTTGCATCCTAGCTCTCTGTCACATTGAAGAATAATAATTATACAAGTATTTCTAGTTCCAACTACTCACGCACTCTTCCGCCTTCCTCCACGCCAAGCTCCGACACACCGCCACCCATCACCACGCCCAAGCTCCGACACACCGTCTCCGGCTCTCAACGCTTTTGGCTAACCCATGCTCCGATCCGACCCTCCCCATGTTCATGCCGCTGCCGCCACTCCCTGCTCCGCCCATGCAGCTCCTCTACCATCCGCCTCCGCCTAGCCAATCGTTGAACATCTTCCTTGCTGAACATATCCCTTGCCGAAGTTTGGTGACCAATGGCCTCCTCCTTTCATGCCTCTGCCATTTGTCGTGCCTCCCCTCCTGTCAGCTCCACCACTTTTTCTCACATGACAGTGTTTTTCCTCCACTACTGGAGCTCAGCCGTGCATGTTTTGGTAAGGTATATATGTTTATACCTTGCTAGTTTGGAAAAAATTTATATATATGTTAACATATGGTCTGCATATCTTTTGCATTTGTAACTATAATTTATACATGCAGACTTTATATGTGATTATGTATGTATGATACAACTGACCATATTTATTATTATAAAAAAATAAAATTCAAATGCTTTTGAAAATATTATTCTAAGCTATATATATTGTTGCATTCGCCTGTTATAAAAATAGGAAAGCATGAAGAATATTTATTCAATATGTACCGTAATGGTTGATTTAAACAATATGGACTAGATATATATTTTTGTAGGGTTTCTGTAAGTATTAGTGATAGTTGTTTTTTTTTTGAAGGTGATCTGTACGTGTTTTATATTACGGAGGTTGTGAAGAAGTGTCCCTTTGGTTTGTTTTATAAAATATGTAATATGTTCGAGCTTTAGTTTGCTTTACAAATCCTGTTAAAGGGTTGTTTTGGAAATATAAGTTACTTTGACTTTAAGCTATTTGTGTTTAACTTTATTATCGACTTTTAATATATATGTTTTGGTTAAAACAATGATTTGAAATGTATATAGTTTTAAAATATAGGTTGTGTATTTGAATAGGTTTGCATGCTTATATTTTTTCTGAACAGCAGTTAGACCTAATGTTCACGATATCATATCTCACTCATGTTTTATCGGAATGGGTTGATTTTATTTTTAAAATGAAGTTGAAGTTACCTAGTTTATACATATCCAATTCCAGCGAAATCCGACATCGTTTGATTAGTGGTCGAGGATCTGGAAGTTAGACCCAGGCAGATATTCTTTTGTACTTAGAATTATTTTACACTGTTGCAAACACGACCTGAGTTCATGTTTGACGCATAGTATCTCCTTCGTCTTACGTCGGAATACAGTGATACTTTTTTTTTTAAAAGATTAAGTTTTCTACTTTCTTTATATGAAATTTTAGCTTCATACGAGGTGTTTCAGACCTCTGGTTCTTATCTGAAAGTCAGACCCAGAGGGGTTTTCAGACCTGATCATTTGGCAGTCGCAACATGGCCTGAGTGTATGTTTGTGACATCGTGACTTTTTGGTCTCTTGTCCAAATCAAGTGATTCTTTATAGTTTTGAAATAGGAGTTTTGATCTTTATTCATACCAAATTTCTGACCATTTCGATCACGGTAGCACATAGTATTTTATTGTTAAACTTTGACGCAGGACATGTTTTGTAATTGTTGCTATGATTGAATGTTTTGATTTGATTTCGGCAATTCCTATTTAACAGTTTTGCTCGTCGATTTGTGCCAATCTTACTTTGCTCTGAGATTCATGCTTGGATTTGTAACTCAATTTCAGTGTCCGTATCAGTGTGCGTATCCGTTACATCTTGTAACGACCCAGGATTTTAATTAATTTAAATTTGAATATTTAATCAATTTTAAATATTAATAAGTGAATTTATAAGTCGAATAAATTTTATTTCGATTTATTAGATTTAATTGGATAATTAAATCGATAATTTAATATGTTAACATTATGGAAATAATTGAAAATTGAGTTAAATATGATTGAAAATGATTTGTAAAATTTTATTTTATCATATTGAAGTTAGAACGATATTTTAGAACTTTTAAAATCGAATTAAAAGTTAATTTGTGAAAATTGAATATTTTAATATTAAAATCGACTAGTGAAAATAGTCAATTTTTGAACAGTCTCAGAATTGGACGAAACCAGTTCCATTGGATCCGTAATAGTTAGTTATTACCGGATTTCAATTTTCGTGTCAATCGGAGTTATCGTTTGATCGTGGCAGCTCGAAACGCATCGAATTGTTTTTAATTTTAATTTGGCGAGTTAAAATAGCCATTTTTCAAAAAGTCTCGGATTTCGACAAAACCAGTTTCATCGGATCCGTAATGTGATATTATTGTAACGTTTTAAATTTCGTGTCAATTGGATTTACCGTTTGTCCGGTACAAATTAAAACGCCTAGAAAATCGATTAAATCGGTTTAATTTAAATTGAACGTTTATTGCCATAACTCGCACAGATGACCGAATTAGCTTTCGAAACCTGTTCCATTCTGTCCGGAACGCGGGATAAACCCTAGGAACGTTAGTTTCGGCGCGTAAATCGGAGTTCGGAATTTCCGGGATGAATAGTGTCGTTCGTAATTCTATAAATAGACACCAACACCCCTTCATAAATTAAAAAAAAAAAAACCCTAATTTGTTCTTTCAGCCGCCACCATGAAACCTATGGCCGAAATTCAATTGCCTTTCCTCCTTAATTTCTTTAAATCCATCAATCTTCTCCAGAATCTTTCAACTACAAAGACGAAGAGTGTAACGAGGGCTTCAGATCTATACGGCTATGATGGGTTTTGGAGCGACATGGAGGGTGATAAGGGGGGCCGTCGGCCATAGGTTTCGCACGTCTTTCCTTGCTGATGGTAGGGCCGAGCTCAAGGGGATGGTAGCCGAGTATAGGTCTTGGTCGTGGCTTCGAGGTGGGAGTGTTTGATCGTGTTCATGCTGCACGTATAAATCAAAAAAAATTAACCCTAAATTCTAAAATTGGGTTTGGGGTTGCGTTCTTGTTACTGGAAGTAACGTGCGTGAGTTGGGAAGAAGGGGGAGAGGCCTTGGATTGAGATCTAACGGCTCTGAATTGATGAAGGTTAAATTATAAAAGGAAATTGTTGTAAATTGTTTATATAAGTTCGTAAAACTTGTAAAAATCATAACTTTTTCATACGAGGTTGAAAACGCGCGAAACCAGTTGCGTTGGAATCGTATGGACGAGCACTACGCGTTGGAGTTGGATTGGAGTCGTTTGGAGTTAGTGAAAATTTTGGGTAAAATTAAACGTCCGTTTAATTTTATTCGAAATAAATCGCTAAAACGAAATTGAAATCAAGGTGAGAACTTCTCACTCAATCGAATCAGTTTCGATTTTATTTTAAATAGTTAGATTTAAAATATTTAAATGTATGTTTGAATGATGATTGATATCTATTGATTGTTAAAATAGACATTATACGCCGTCAGTAAGCGAATGTTATTTATTAAAAACATATACCGCGAATATTTCATAAATAGTGAAATTGGTATTATATATAATAGCAATATATATAGATTGGCATATGTATATATTGGAGTTATTGATTTCCCGCATTTTTATAGCGGATGAGACCCTATTGCACCGTCTATTAAGCGGATAATATTTTAAATCCCATATACCGCGATAATTCCGTACTGGAGCGGAAATTGGTATTGTGCTAATGTTTTTGGATGCAGGAAAACAGGTTGGAGGGATCCAACTGGATTCCTCAACAGTATTCATTTGATTTTAGATATTTTGATATTTGATGGATTATCATATCGATATATGATATCGTTGTAGTCGTGATTGACTATTTGGTATGTGGCATCATTGGACCAAATTTTGGAACTTTAAAATGATTTATAAAGTGATTTTTTTGAAAGTATACGTTTATAAAATATGTTTGGAATTGATCCATTTTAAATAAATAAACGTATAATTTTTAATGTTATAAAAATTATATTTTTGAGAAATATAGTTAAAAACTGATTTTTGAGAATATGATGCTGATGATTTTATAAAATAGTAAAATCGGGATTTTTGAAATTATTGTGAAAAGTTTAAATATAGGATTTATAAAATTTAGTTATTTTATAAATCAAAATGGTGAAATTATAAAGGAGATTAAAGATGTTTTGAAAGAATAATATAAATTGATTTATATAAAGAGATTTATAAATGGATATTTATAAATTGAAATATCGACATTATAAAACGAGTTTTTATAAGTGTTTGAATGAAGTGAAAATGGATTGCATAAGTGAATGGAATTTATAAAATTATAAACGGTGAAGTTATAAATGGAATTTTATAAGCAGTAGGTTTATAAAATTTGAAAAGTTAATTGAAGAATGGATTTTTGATTAAATGAATCTTATAAGTTATAAGATTTATGAATTGGGATGTTTAAAAGAACGATTTTGTAAAATAATCGTTTTATAAGCATTTAACTTATAATGTGAACTTTTGGTTTATAATTGAGTTATGAATTGAATATAGGTTAATATAGGAATTTATAAACGTTGTTTTATAAATTCGCAAACGACTTATTTTGATAAGAAAATTGTTGAAACCTATTAATGGAGTTATATTCACGTTTTTGACTGTGAATAATCCTTTGAAATAAAATGAATAAAAGGATGAAATTTGTTAACGTAGTATATTCACGTTTTTGAATAGTGAATAATATGTTAAAGAAAATGTTTAGATTTGATGTTTTAAATAGAATTAAAACGATCTAACGATGTTTTAAAATGTGTTGAGATTCGAAACCATAGATTTCAACATTTATTGTTGAAATAGACGTTTTCGAGAAATAGAAGGAAATAATGGACTATAACACTGTTGTTATAGTAAATGATTTCCGAAAGGAAATGTTTTATTTAGTATTGGGATTTATATATATATATCTTAAATTCGAATCCCTATACTAGTGATTTTGGGTTTTCGTAACAATGTTTTACGTAACATTCGTTTTGGCCCAAACAAATATGGATAAGAGAATGATTTCCTTAAAGAATGAAATATATACTAAATTTCGATTTCAGTATATTGAATATTTTCTAAGTGTTGAAGATAAATAAAATTTGTGAATTACTTATGAATAAATAAGTATGGAAATGTTTTTCCAATATAAAGTGAATATTAGAGAATTTATCTTTTTGAAGATAAATTGAAATGAATAATTGAAATCGTATATGCATGGATATTGTGAAATATAAATTCACTATGGAATTTATGAATGAAAAGGAGAATTTGTTTAAAGATAAATATTGATTTATTTTTGAAGTGTGAAAATTATATATCTTGTAAAGATATTTTGGAAAATAAATAATTTGGAAAATTATTTGGAATCTGGTGATTTTGTGCATATCCATTGATAGTTCAATAACCGACTATCAATATTTCCCTTTGAATGGGTAATTGATGTGATTTGTTTGAATTTGAATGCCACACTTATTTTTGAATAAGCGCTCACTATTTGGGTTAACCGGGAAAGGACCATGGGGTCGTATAACCCATTCCGAATATGTGATATGTCGTTATGAATTGCATTTGAAGACCGGTGTTGAAGACCGGATCTTTTTGAAAGCGAAAGGACAACTCGTCGATTGTCTTTGCACCGAGTAGCTACGGTATAGAGACTCCCTATGTGATGGGAAGTCCGGACGTGATTAGAGATTATCCGGATAGCAAGGACTTCTTTGTAAGTGCCTTCGGTTCTGTTCGAGCCCGGAACAGACTTGTATGGATTGTATGTCTGACATTACAAATTGATATATAAAGCCGATTTCATTCAAATATATTTCTGTTGGTGGCGGAGAATTTATTCTTTTAGCTTAACACCCTTCTCTGAGACGTACAAGCTCAGAGGTTATGTAGTTGAAGGTTATCAGCGATATATTCCCAATTTGGTAATGTGACATGCTGAGGTTGCTGTAAATGATCATTGTGTTGATTATTTGTGATAGGATCGTTTATTTGATCGTCTATCTTGGTGATCATTTCTATGATCATTTGTTGACCCAAAGCATGGCTTTTGTATAAAGTATGTTTTTGTGGACGTGACTTCGTCGAGCCTCACATCCCGAAAATGGTCAAAACAGGAAAGATGCGGCAAGGTTATGAGGGGTAGCGCCCTTTAGGATATGTGCATTTCCTTCTGGAAAAGGGTGGTATCATGGTATGGAGCCCAGATACTTACTCATGTTGAAAACACTTTATGATTGTGTGAATTGATTACGAGCGCTCGGTTAAAGGTCCCAAAGGACCGGGGAATGGCATATTCGTGTAGTAGTTACCTAGTGATAAAGGTAACCCGGCCTTGTGTTGGCAGAGAGCTGGTTAAGTTCTCGGGGAAGTCCATCCAGAGGCATTCTCATGTGGCAATGGGAAGTTCCTTGGCCTGATCATTCGTTGGAAATCCAAAGAAACAATACGATCTTGTACGGTTTTAGTTGTAGAACCTGCTTCCTCAGGAAGTAGCTATAGTAGGCATAATATAATGGTAGCTATGCTGGCTAAGATTTATATTCTACTTTCGAAATATCTTCTACACTATGCACTAATAATAATATCAAAAAAATTGGTTTGATTTTAATACGTATCAAGCATCTTTGACTATCATAAGGAGAAATCTCCTCCAAGTCTGCGTTTGCATTGTGTGTGTGGCGGGAGGTCTTATGGTAGTCTCATTTTTAAAAAGCATTGCAAATTGATTTTAAAATATTCCTCTATTTTTGATTTTTAAAGAAAAATAAACTGTTTTGGTTCCCACACCAGTCACATGACTGACTCGGAGTTTATTGTTTTCCTTCCTAAACTCTGGGTGCCCACCAATTTCTACACGGGCAGTCAAGAGTTAAGGTTTATCAGGATATTCTGGATATTCAGGAGTTGCTGGAGGCAAGCTGGATGGCATGGCGTATTACTAGTATATAGTATTTCTTTTTCCGCTGCACTTTTTGTTGTTGTTGTAGTTGTACACTCTGATGATATGATGTAATGAAATGTAATGTATAAAATGTAATAACTAATATAGTTCTTTGTTTAAAGATTATTCATTTATTATTATATGTTGTTCCGCTGCGAATTGTGAGGTTCTGTTGTTGTTCAGTTGTTTTCTATTCCATTCTATTTTCTATCTCTTTTCCCTCTTCGCTCCATTTTCTATCTTCTTATCTCTTCTTCTATCCTTTTTCTTTTTCTTAGACATTGATAATTCGTATTTCTGTTCATCTTGAATTAATCAATGGAGATTAGTGTATATTCAAGGAGTACGGATTTGCGGGTCATCACAGGTGGTATCAGAGCATATGGTTAAGCGACAACCATGGTTCTGTTGGGTATTACTCATTAGAGATAAAGTCAGCAGTACTCTAGAATGAGTTGAGTGTAATAATAGATATGAGAGCGTATTTGTTAGTGAATATGAAATTGTTTTATATTGTGATGATTGGTTTATTGAGTGGCATATGAACTTTCGTCAGCACGGTCTCGACAACTATGCCGAAGGGGTTTCTAAACACTTGAATAGAACAATTCGACACAGTATTGTTTAAAATTGGGTAAATGAAATAATTTTACCTTGAGTATATTTTGTATATGAAGAAATAATTTTTCAGAATTATTAAAGTGTATGTAAGTTGATTGTTTAGTTGTTTGAATAATCTAAATTGAAGAAGAATTGTATAAGCAAAGGAATTATAAGAATTGAATTATAATTAAAGTGATTTACAATTGTGAAATAAACTTATATATATAAGAAGTGAAACTATATGAATATATTTATGAATATGAGTTGTGAAAGTAAAAATGAATTTAAAGTTAAAATGGAAATTTACTTTAGAATTTGGAATCTGAATTTATTTATAAGTAGGAATTTAAGTTATGTAAATGAAATTCAACCTTTGTAATTGAATTGAATGAATGGATTGAATAATAATCAATTGAATGTAAATTTAGTTGATATGGAATAATGGATATAAGTGTAATTCATTAAGAATTAATGAAATTGAAAGCTAAAGTAATTGAAATTCAATTGGAAGTTAAGTGAATCTTAAATAGAATTGAATTTGATTTGGAAGTGAACCAACTTGAATATGAATTAGTGAATATAAACTAACTGAAAATGAATGTTAGTAAGAACATACACTGTTAATGAATCAAATGTGATTAAATTGAAAACCTATTTCATTGAATATTAATGAGAATATGAATGAATATTTATTGGTTATGGATGCTAGTTGGTTGATGTTTACTTTTGTTGCGTTTGCTATGTTGGCATATGTAGTTATTATGTTGCTATATGATGTATATTGAGATTATTTTCATATATGCATGTTCTCATGTTGTTTGTTGAGTGTTTAGTAGGTGCGGATCGCGTTTGCTTCGCATTTGGAGCTCGCTTTCGCGCTATATTAGCCGTATATGCTTGCTAACAAAATATAAGGTACATATCTCGGATTAAATATCGTACTTTTACATTTTTTTCCCTTCGGGATGCCTCATTACTTGATGAGATGTATATTTGTGATATATATACTGTCATTTTTTTTTCGGATCGAGCCGCGCAAAGGAAACTATGGCGAATTTTTCCGAAAATTTAAGGCGTTAGAAAAAATTTGAGAAAATTAGAAAATTTTGAAAACTTTAACTTTGATTTAGAATTGAAAGTTAAAGAATAGTAATTGTTTTTGAAAAGATAACTAAGTATGATTTGGAAACTTAGTAAAGATTTTGTAAGAAGTTTAACTATGAATTTTGGGAAAATTAATAGATTCTGTAACTTTTCTTACTTGGTAATTTCGAGGACGAAATTCTTTTAAGAGGGGAAGATTGTAACGACCCAGGATTTTAATTAATTTAAATTTGAATATTTAATCAATGTTAAATATTAATAAGTGAATTTATAAGTCGAATAAATTTTATTTCGATTTATTAGATTTAATTGGATAATTAAATCGATAATTTAATATGTTAAAATTATGGAAATAATTGAAAATTGAGTTAAATATGATTGAAAATGATTTGTAAAATTTTATTTTATCATATTGAAGTTAGAGCGATATTTTAGAACTTTTAAAATCGAATTAAAAGTTAATTTGTGAAAATTGAATATATTAATATTAAAATCGACTAGTGAAAATAGTCAATTTTTGAACAGTCTCAGAATTGGACGAAACCAGTTCCATTGGATCCGTAATAGTTAGTTATTACCGGATTTCAATTTTCGTGTCAATCGGAGTTATCGTTTGATCGTGGCGGCTCGAAACGCATCGAATTGTTTTTAATTTTAATTTGGCGAGTTAAAATAGCCATTTTTCAAAAAGTCTCGGATTTCGACGAAACCAGTTTCATCGGATCCGTAATGTGATATTATTGTAAGGTTTCAAATTTCGTGTCAATTGGATTTACCGTTTGTCCGGTACAAATTATAACGCCTAGAAAATTGATTAAATCGGTTTAATTTAAATTGAACGTTTATTGCCATAACTCGCACAGATGACCGAATTAGCTTTCGAAACCTGTTCCATTGTGTCCGGAACGTGGGATAAACCCTAGGAACGTCAGTTTCGACGCGTAAATCGGAGTTCGGAATTTCCGGGATGAATAGTGTCGTTCGAAATTCTATAAATAGACACCAACACCCCTTCATAAATTAAAAAAAAAAAGAAACCCTAATTTGTTCTTTCAGCCGCCACCATGAAACCTATGGCCGAAATTCAATTGCCTTTCCTCCTTAATTTCTTCAAATCCATCAATCTTCTCCAGAATCTTTCAACTACAAAGACGAAGAGTGTAACGAGGGCTTCAGATCTATACGGCTATGATGGGTTTTGGAGCGACATGGAGGGTGATAAGGGGGGCCGTCGGCCATAGGTTGCGCACGTCTTTCCTTGGTGATGGTAGGGCTGAGCTCAAGGGGATGGTAGCCGAGTATAGGTCTTGGTCGTGGCTTCGAGGTGGGAGTGTTTGATCGTGTTCATGTTGCACGTATAAATCAAAAAAAATTAACCCTAAATTCTAAAATTGGGTTTGGGGTTGCATTCTTGTTACTGGAAGTAACGTGCGTGAGTTGGGAAGAAGGGGGAGAGGACTTGGATTGAGATCTAACGGCTCTGAATTGATGAAGGTTAAATTATAAAAGGAAATTGTTGTAAATTGTTTATATAAGTTCGTAAAACTTGTAAAAATCATAACTTTTTCATACGAGGTCGAAAACGCGCGAAACCAGTTGCGTTGGAATCGTATGGACGAGCAATACGTGATGGAGTTGGATTGGAGTCGTTTGGAGTTAGTGAAAATTTCGGGTAAAATTAAACGTCCGTTTAATTTTATTCGAAATAAATCGCTAAAACGAAATTGAAATCAAGGTGAGAACTTCTCACTCAATCGAATCAGTTTCGATTTTATTTTAAATAGTTAGATTTAAAATATTTAAATGCATGTTTGAATGATGATTGATATCTATTGATTGATAAAATAGACATTATACGCCGTTAGTGAGCGGATGTTATTTATTAAAAACATATACCGCGAATATTTCATAAACAGTGAAATTGGTATTATATATAATAGCAATATATATAGATTGGCATATGTATATATTGGAGTTATTGATTTCCCGCATTTATATAGCGGATGAGACCCTATTGCGCCGTCTATTAAGCGGATAATATTTTAAATCCCATATACCGCGATAATTCCGTACTGAAGCGGAAATTGGTATTGTGCTAATGTTTTTGGATGCAGGAAAACAGGTTGGAGGGATCCAACTGGATTCCTCAACAGTATTCATTTGATTTCAGATATTTTGATATTTGATGGATTATCATATTGATATATGATATCGTTGTAGTCGTGATTGACTATTTGGTATGTAGCATCATTGGACCAAATTTTGGAACTTTAAAATGATTTATAAAGTGATTTTTTTGAAAGTATACGTTTATAAAATATGTTTGGAATTGATCCATTTTAAATAAATAAACGTATAATTTTTAATGTTATAAAATTTATATTTTTGAGAAATATAGTTAAAAACTGATTTTTGAGAATATGATGCTGATGATTTTATAAAATAGTAAAATCGGGATTTTTGAAATTATTGTGAAAAGTTTAAATATAGGATTTATAAAATTTAATTATTTTATAAATCAAAATGGTGAAATTATAAAGGAGATTAAAGATGTTTTGAAAGAATAATATAAATTGATTTATATAAAGAGATTTATAAATGTATATTTATAAATTGAAATATTGACATTATAAAACGAGTTTTTATAAGTGTTTGAATGAAGTGAAAATGGATTGCATAAGTGAATGGAATTTATAAAATTATAAACGTTGAAGTTATAAATGGAATTTTATAAGCAGTAGGTTTATAAAATTTGAAAAGTTAATTGAAGAATGGATTTTTGATTAAATGAATCTTATAAGTTATAAGATTTATGAATTGGGATGTTTAAAAGAACGATTTTGTAAAATAATCGTTTTATAAGCATTTAACTTATAATGTGAACTTTTGGTTTATAATTGAGTTATGAATTGAATATAGGTTAATATAGGAATTTATAAACGTTGTTTTATAAATTCGCAAACGACTTATTTTGATAAGAAAATTGTTGAAACCTATTAATGGAGTTATATTCACGTTTTTGACTGTGAATAATCCTTTGAAATAAAATGAATAAAAGGATGAAATTTGTTAACGTGGTATATTCACGTTTTTGAATAGTGAATAATATGTTAAAGAAAATGTTTAGATTTGATGTTTTAAATAGAATTAAAACGATCTAACGATGTTTTAAAATGTGTTGAGATTCGAAACCATAGATTTCAACATTTATTGTTGAAATAGACGTTTTCGAGAAATAGAAGGAAATAATGGACTATAACACTGTTGTTATAGTAAATGATTTCCGAAAGGAAATGTTTTGTTTAGTATTGGGATTTATATATATATATCTTAAATTCGAATCCCTATACTAGTGATTTTGGGTTGTCGTAACAATGTTTTACGTAACATTCGTTTTGGCCCAAACAAATATGGATAAGAGAATGATTTCCTTAAAGAATGAAATATATACTAAATTTCGATTTCAGTATATTGAATATTTTCTAAGTGTTGAAGATAAATAAAATTTGTGAATTACTTATGAATAAATAAGTATGGAAATGTTTTTCCAATACAAAGTGAATATTAGAGAATTTATCTTTTTGAAGATAAATTGAAATGAATAATTGAAATCGTATATGCATGGATATTGTGAAATATAAATTCACTATGGAATTTATGAATGAAAAGGAGAATTTGTTTAAAGATAAATATTGATTTATTTTTGAATTGTGAAAATTATATATCTTGTAAAGATATTTTGGAAAATAAATAATTTGGAAAATTATTTGGAATCTGGTGATGTTGTGCATATCCATTGATAGTTCAATAACCGACTATCAATATTTCCCTTTGAATGGGTAATTGATGTGATTTGTTTGAATTTGAATGCCACACTTATTTTTGAATAAGCGCTCACTATTCGGGTTAACCGGGAAAGGACCATGGGGTCGTATAACCCATTCCGAATATGTGATACGTCGTTATGAATTGCATTTGAAGACCGGTGTTGAAGACCGGATCTTTTTGAAAGCGAAAGGACAACTCGTCGATTGTCTTTGCACCGAGTAGCTGCGGTATAGAGACTCCCTATGCGATGGGAAGTCCGGACGTGATTAGAGATTATCCGGATAGCAAGGACTTCTTTGTAGGTGCCTTCGGTTCTGTTCGAGCCCGGAACAGACTTGTATGGATTGTATGTCTGACATTACAAATTGGGATATAAAGCCGATTTCATTCAAATATATTTCTGTTGGTGGCGGAGAATTTATTCTTTTAGCCTAACACCCTTCTCTGAGACGTACGAGCTCAGAGGTTATGTAGTTGAAGGTTATCAGCGATATATTCCCAATTTGGTAATGTGACATGCTGAGTGTTGCTGTAAATGATCATTGTGTTGATTATTTGTGATAGGATCGTTTATTTGATCGTCTATCTTGGTGATCATTTCTATGATCATTTGTTGACCCAAAGCGTGGCTTTTGTATAAAGTATGTTTTTGTGGACGTGACTTCGTCGAGCCTCACATCCCGGAAATGGTCAAAACAGGAAAGATGCGGCAAGGTTATGAGGGGTAGCGCCCTTTAGGATACGTGCATTTCCTTCTGGAAAAGGGTGGTATCATGGTATGGAGCCCAGATACTTACTCATGTTGAAAACACTTTATGATTGTGTGAATTGATTACGAGCGCTCGGTTAAAGGTCCCAAAGGACCGGGGAATGGCATATTCGTGTAGTAGTTACCTAGTGATAAAGGTAACCCGGCCTTTTGTTGGCAGAGAGCTGGTTAAGTTCTCGGGGATGTCCATCCAGAGGCATTCTCATGTGGCAATGGGAAGTTCCTTGGCCTAATCATTCGTTGGAAATCCAAAGAAACAATACGATCTTGTACGGTTTTAGTTGTAGAACCTGCTTCCTCAGGAAGTAGCTATAGTAGGCATAATATAATGGTACCTATGCTGGCTAAGATTTATATTCTACTTTCGAAATATCTTCTACACTATGCACTAATAATAATATCAAAAAAATTGGTTTGATTTTAATACGTATCAAGCATCTTTGACTATCATAAGGAGAAATCTCCTCCAAGTCTGCGTTTGCATTGTGTGTGTGGCGGGAGGTCATATGGTAGTCTCATTTTTAAAAAGCATTGCGAATTGATTTTAAAATATTCCTCTATATTTGATTTTTAAAGAAAAATAAACTGTTTTGGTTCCCACACCAGTCACATGACTGACTCGGAGTTTATTGTTTTCCTTCCTAAACTCTGGGTGCCCACAAATTTCTACACGGGCAGTCAAGAGTTAAGGTTTATCAGGATATTCTGGATATTCAGAAGTTGCTGGAGGCAAGCTGGATGGCATGGCGTATTACTAGTATATAGTATTTCTTTTTCCGCTGCACTGTTTGTTGTTGTTGTAGTTGTACACTCTGATGATATGATGTAATGAAATGTAATGTATAAAATGTAATAACTGATATAGTTCTTTGTTTAAAGATTATTCATTTATTATTATATGTTGTTCCGCTGCGAATTGTGAGATTCTGTTGTTGTTCAGTTGTTTTCTATTCCGTTCTATTTTCTATCTCTTTTCCCTCTTCCCTCCATTTTCTATCTTCTTATCTCTTCTTCTATCCTTTTTCTTTTTCTTAAACATTGATAATTCGTATTTCTGTTCATCTTGAATTAATCAATGGAGATTAGTGTATATTCAAGGAGTACGGATTTGCGGGTCATCACACATCTCCTATTTTCTCTAGCCTCGGAAGGTGAGCAATCACTCACGATTAATATTCTTTTATTTATTAAATTTGATTTCAATTGAAACAACAATTGAAATATACCTGTTGTTAGTTATGTACACTGTTATTACCTGTATCTGTTCACCTATGACATCTGACACCATTATCTGTTAATTATTATGCGATGATAATATAGTTTGGTTGAAATTGGTTGATTGTTTGTTGTTTATATTGGATGTTAAATTGAAATGTAAAAAATGATGAACAGTATGCAATTGAATTTGACATAGGATAGTTATAAATTTTGAATCGACATATGTGTTGAATTTGATTAGTTAATTTGAATAATATGACCCCTCGAAATTGTTAAGTTAATTGACTCGTAGAATTTGATAAATTACACTTTGAACCTTGAACGTATATTGAATAAATTGTGTAGAATTGAAATTGAAGACAAGTGGAAAAACCGAAATGTAATAATCTTTAATCTACACGAAATGATAGTGTTGATTCTAGAGATAATTATATTAATTCGCACAAATAACAATGCGAATTAATACGATTATTTCGGGATTATTTGGATTGATTATTGAATTGTGTTTGATTGTTATTGCTCGTTTATTTACTTTGACACCATCCCAGTTATCACACTGCAAGTTCTCTTTGTTATGTTTTGATTTGGAATTGGAATCGGGTTAAAATGATAAATACCCAAAATGAACTTGACATAGGATAGAGAATTAAATAAAATCCGATTGGTCAATAATTTGATTTAAAAATAAAATAATGAGTTTATTCGAACAAAGAATAAGTTATGAAATGAAGTTGGAATTTGAATTTTTTCTAAAAAAGAAAATGTAAAGATTGAAATCTGAAACAAATGTTAACGTAGTAATAGATGAAACCACGTTGTTTGGAATTTAATTATTTAATAATTAAATTTGGGATTATTAATAAATAATTTTGAATTAGTAATAACTGAATTTTGAAATTATTAAGTTTGAAATCATTTAATAATTGAGTTTGAAATTATAATTAAGTTTGAAATTATTAAGTTGAATTTATAATGATTTGATAATTAAGTTTGAATTCATAATTAAGTGGAAATGAATTAATAATTAAGTTTGAATTTATAATCAAGTTTGTAATTATTAAGTTTTGAAATTATTAATAATTAAGATTGAAACTATTTAATAGTTGAATGAGATTTAATTATTTGATAATTGAATAAAAATTTGAATTCTTTGATAAGAGGAAATCGAACTTTCGTTTAAGTGAATTTGATCTTCGTTAACAAATGAAATGGAGTTGCTTTATTTATGAAGTTTGGAAAAATATTTAAATAAGTAAAAAGTGAAATTGAACTTCTCGAACATGTGAAACTTACATTATTAAATGTGATTTATTGAAATTAATGTAAGACTTGTAATTTTGAGAATTGATTTGACAAATCAAATTTAGTTAATTTGAAGTTTTGATAAAATGAAGATGAACTTAAGTAATTGACTTAATGAATTGGGAATCAAGTAAAATTGTTTTGAATAATCAAGTAACTTAATGAATGAAGTCGATAAATGAATTTAAATTAATTTGAATGTTGAATTTAATCACTTAAATGATTTTCGGAATAAAACTTATATATGAACTTGAATCAATATTGGAATGGTTTAAATAAAATTGAAACTGAATTGTAAGACCTTGAAATGATAATTTGGGAGTGTTTTGAAACATAGATTTTTGGAAATTGATTTTGAAAGACAAATGAAATGTTGATTTATAAATTCTAATTGAAATTGGATTTGATTTGGTTTTGATATTTATTAAACGACCAATCGGTGTAATAATTACGAAAGTTATTAAAGAGACCGGAATCGGTTATGGATATACTCTCTATCTAAACTGAAAACCACTTTAATAACTATACGCGGAGTAATGATCCAGAATGAAGTGGTTGGAATGATGTACGTGATGACTGAAGAAAGAGAACGATAATGGATAGCCTTGACACTTGTGTCAAATTGGAAATGACTAAAATCAGGAGTCGTGCCGGACCAAATGGGGTTAGCCACCTCGAGCGAACACACTTCTTCGTAACTACTACTCATTACTTGTGATTGATTGGTGCACCCTCGGAATTTCAGGAGTGTTGTTTCGCGGTGTTGCGATCGCTGCGGCGATGCGTTCTCACCAGTCCGGATCAGGCGAACGGTAGTTTCACTACCTTGGGTATTGCCTCATGTGCCTTGTCATACTTGTATCCCGGTATACACGACCACTACGACTTTGTTTTGTGTTATACCTATGGAGTACTCCCTGATATCACACCAGTTTACGGTGGAGTTTACAGTGCTGTATAGACTATGACATCTATATAAAATGTGTTAAGGGGGATAATGGTAACGCCTTAACACTATTTTGATACTTTATATTACTGATAGACATTATCTATTTAGCATATACTACTACATAGTAGATAGTTTAACGGATCCTTAGAGGATGGTGATTCCAACATCCTTTGAGTTACTTGTATTTCGATTGCTATTTCACTTGAGTTGGATTTATTGATATGAGAATATTAATCCTGACTCGAGTGTTTTGTGTTTTGCTTTACGCTTGGGTCAGACTGAGTGGTTCAGCTTTTGAGGCTCATCTTTGGAGTTGGAGATTTGCTTGAAGATCCAGCTATCTATCCAGCTTTCAGATATTCGATCATTCCAGTGATGTATTCTGATTCTTATATTTGACTGTTGTATTCGAGACTTCTGTTGTAACTTATTTAACTCTGATGTATCTTATATATTTATATAGTAGCTTCATGAACTGCTATCTCTTTTACTTCCGCTGCATATTACTCCGTGTCTGTGATTCTGTGATTATTTATTTACTGTATATCTGATTTTTGCCAAATTTTAAATTAAAAATTCGGTATTTTGAATTATTCAAGTCCGACGTGTGCGGATGCGAATAGTCCAAAATAGTGGGTCGTTACAGTTGGTATCAGAGCTTTTGGTAGCTCTAGGCAAAATTTAGCATATATGGTAAACGTATTTACAGAGTCACTCCCACTCGAGTTTCAATCTCTTCTTTTTGACTCAATTCCTTTGGATTTTGGAACGTTCCCTTAGTTCCGAAATTCATTCGTGTCCCTCATTATTCGTCTTCTTTCATTCTGGAATATTCCATAACTACACTTCGAATGATCTTTATGATGAATCGGCGGTCTTGCCAATCTTCGAATGATTTGTAAAGGGGTGAAACTCCTTTACAATAGGCATCGATTTACCAGAGATTTCTGTATCCTTTGTTTACGATGCTATCTATCTCCTGTTATACTTGAATTCTATCTCTTAAGATCGAATGTTAATTTACCTCGGAATTCTACATCGTTCTTATTTTTGAAGCCACGGCCGACCCGGTTAAGGTTGGCCGTGAATTAAATGAGCTTATCAATCTCCCGATTCTGTTAATTGAATTATCTTATCTTCTGTTTCGAACTTATTATTGAATCAAATTTCTCTTTGATTTGATTTCCATTAAATTTGAATCTCTATACTTATTTTGAAATTCATTATTGTATCGTCGAGCGAGGAATTGTGTTTGTAAATTAATATTTAAATGTTTAATATATTACGTGTTGTTTGAGTTATTGATGTTGATTTGGGTTTCCGATCGATTCGTCTGATCAACGCTATCGATAGGATTTCTAAAACACTTCAGTAGAGCAAACTAACACAAAATTTTCAAATTAGGTAAATTAAATAGTTTTTTTATGATTATACTATATATTAGTGTAAATTTTTCTGAAATTAAATTGCTAAGGAAATTGTTGCCTGTAATAATATTTGACTGTCATTTATTGTTTGTAAACCATTGACTATTGGATATTATAAATAAATGAATTTATAAAATTGATTTAGAAATTTAAATGGATTTAAACTAAATTTGAGAATTTAAATTTTCGGTGATTTCAAACTTTGATTTGAAAGTTTAAAGTGTATAGTTTTATAATATTTTCAAATTTAAATCATTTCAAAGAGTTAAAATGTTGAATCAGTGCTCTTCTCTTTGTCATTGGAAAATAATTCCGGTGATGATGGCCGCATCATCGACATTCATTTTCGAGTTTCGAAGCGAAGAGACTTATTCGTAGCCTTGCTGCACTTTGATTTGGAAAAAAAATTTAAATAGATATGAATTTCTAGATTATGACTTGATTTATATATATGGGTATACGATTATTGATTTGATGTGATATATTGAATGTGTATATATATATATATTGTTTGAAGTTAGTCGGAAATTTAATTCTTAAAATTTGGGTAAAGGATGATTTCAATGATAAATAAAACCAAAATTTTGAATTAATATGTAAACTTAAGTTAAGTGAATTGAAAATTTTATTTGGACAATACTCAATTGCATTATATATAACTTACCATAAATTTTCAAAAGTTAACTATGTAATTGAATATTATAAAGTAGAAAATGATATCAAGGAATTTTTAAATAAATTTGAGTAGTCATAATAAATGTAAATATACATAATATATGTGATAAAATATATCGAGTAGAATAAATTTAATAATAATTTGAAATTAAAAAGAATTAAATTTGTCGAATAGAGTATGATTATAATAAATTACTATTTATGATCTTTGAATTGTTAATTTAAGAAATTTGGTAATATATAACATAAATTTTCTTTAAAAATAAATGTGAGTGCGTATAATAAATGTTATTCACTTAAATTCTAATTATAAAATGTTTATGGAGAAAAATAGAATAATACGTTAATTGGATAATAGATGGGGTTAACGTAAATAAAATAAAAATTTATTTTGAAAGTTAATAAATTGAATTAAATCAACTGAAGAGAGTATCTTGAATTAATTGAATTTAAATTGAATTCCGTTTTGAAAGAAACTTTTGTAACTAACGTTAATAAATGTGAAATCAAATCAATTTAATGAAAATGTGAAATTAAAAACAATTTGTTGTATATAAATTTATTCAAATTAAAATTTATATGGTTTAAATAAATTGTTTATAATGTAATTCAAGTTTATTCTCTTTTGGTTGTTTCTATTCTCCTGCTTCCTCCCTTTTCGAGGACGAAAAGTTTTGAGTGGAGGAGAGTGTAACGACCCGTAAATTTTAACGGTTTTAGTAACGTATTTAATTAAAATTTTGTAAAATTTTAAACGATAAAATTTTGAAATATAAATTTGATATTTGAAATGCGTCTAGTTAAACATAGCAATTGGTAAATTTTCGTCCGAAAATACGAAAGTTTATTTCGCACGTAAATTTACTTCAATTTAATCAGTTAAAAAGCAATGAAAATAAAACGTTTTCAAAACCGAAATATTTTTTATAGAAAAATTCTAAAACATCTTTTGAGCAAGTTGTCAGTTTGTTGTTTTTTCAAATTCGGACATCTTTGGCTCCGTCGATCTTATTTTTCTGCGATTTTTATGCATTTTCCATAGTATAAAATTTGAAATTTTTATAATTCAATCGTACCGCTAACATCTGTATACCGTTTTGATCGTCTCGTCGTGCTGATCTTTATGCTATATTTGGTTGTCAAATGTGAAGTCCGGTGTATGTTGCACTTAGCGAAACACCTACCCTATCGTTACCGATTTGGAGCCTATTTAATTAATTATCCGTGTCAATTCGTTACCTCCGTGAAAATCAATGGACACCAGTCATTAATATTTTCAGTTTTGACCCTTACCATTCCACCTTTTCAAATTTTTGTGCTATTCAAATTATATTCTTGTACGTTCATTTCTTTGAGGCTATCAGTTCATTTCTTCCCTCTGGTTCAATTCATTTGTTTGCATCCTAGCTCTCTGTCACATTGAAGAATAATAATTATACAAGTATTTCTAGTTCCAACTACTCACACACTCTTCCCCCTTCCTCCACGCCAAGCTACGACACACCGCCACCCATCACCACGCCCAAGCTCCGACACACCGTCTCCGGCTCTCAACGCTTTTGGCTACCCCATGCTCCGATCCGACCCTCCCCATGTTCATGCCGCTGCCGCCACTCCCTGCTCCGCCCATGCAGCTCCTCTACCATCCGCCTCTGCCTAGCCAATCGTTGAACATCTTCCTTGCTGAACATATCCCTTGCCGAAGTTTGGTGACCAATGGCCTCCTCCTTTCATGCCTCTGCCATTTGCCGTGCCTCCCCTCCTGTCAGCTCCACCACTTTTTCTCACATGACAGTGTTTTTCCTCCACTACTGGAGCTCAGCCGTGCATGTTTTGGTAAGGTATATATGTTTATAACTTGCTAGTTTGGAAAAAAATTATATATATGTTAACATATGGTCTGCATATCTTTTGCATTTGTAACTATAATTTATACATGCAGACTTTATATGTGATTATGTATGTATGATACAGCTGACCATATTTATTATTATAAAAAAATAAAATTCAAATGCTTTAGAAAATATTATTCTAAGCTATATATATTGTTGCATTCGCCTGTTATAAAAATAGGAAAGCATGAAGAATATTTATTCAATATGTACCGTAATGGTTGATTTAAACAATATGGACTAGATATATATTTTTGTAGGGTTTCTGTAAATATTAGTGATAGTTGTTTTTTTTTGAAGGTGATCTGTACGTGTTTTATATTACGGAGGTTGTGAAGAAGTGTCCCTTTAGTTTGTTTTATAAAATATGTAATATGTTCGAGCTTTAGTTTGCTTTACAAATCCTGTTAAATGGTTGTTTTGGAAATATAAGTTACTTTGACTTTAAGCTATTTGTGTTTAACTTTATTATCGACTTTTAATATATATGTTTTGGTTAAAACAATGATTTGAAATGTATATAGTTTTAAAATATAGGTTGTGTATTTGAATAGGTTTGCATGTTTATATTTTTTCTGAACAGTAGTTAGACCTCATGTTTACGATATCATATCTCACTCATGTTTTATCGGAATGGGTTGATTTTATTTTTAAATAGAAGTTGAAGTTACCTAGTTTATACATGTCAAATTCCAGCAAAATCCGACATCGTTTGATTAGTGGTCGAGGATCTGGAAGTTAGACCCAGACAGATATTCTTTTGTACTTAGAATTATTTTACACTTTTGCAAACACGACCTGAGTTCATGTTTGACGCATAGTATCTCCTTCGTCTTACGTCGGAATACAGTGATTCTTTTTTTGTTTAAAAGATTAAGTTTTCTACTTTCTGTACATGAAATTTTAGCTTCGTACGAGGTGTTTCAGTCCTCTCGTTCTTATCTGAAAGTCAGACCCAGAGGGGTTTTCAGACCTGATCATTTGACAGTCGCAACAAGGCCTGAGCCTATGTTTGTGACATCGTGACTTTTTGGTCTCTTATCCAAATCAAGTGATTCTTTGTAGTTTTGAAATACGAGTTTTAATCTTTATTCATACCAAATTTCTGACCATTTCGATCACGGTAGCACATAGAATTTTATTGTTAAATTTTGACGCAGGACATGTTTTGTAATTGTTGCTATGATTGAATGTTTTGATTTGATTTCGGCAATTCCTATTTAACAGTTTTGCTCGTCGATTCGTGCCAATCTTACTTTACTCTGAGATTCATGCTTGGATTTGTAACTCAATTTCAGTGTCCGTATCAGTGTGCGTATCCGTGCCATCTCCTATTTTCTCTAGCCTCGGAAGGTGAGCAATCACTCACGATTAATATTCTTTTATTTATTAAATTTGATTTCAATTGAAACAACAATTGAAATATACCTGTTGTTAGTTATGTACACTGTTATTATCTGTATCTGTTCACCTATGACATCTGACACCATTATCTGTTAATTATTATGCGATGATAATACAGTTTGGTTGAAATTGATTGATTGTTTGTTATTTATATTGGATGTTAAATTGAAATGTAAAAAATGATGAATAGTATGCAATTGAATTTGACATAGGATAGTTATAAATTTTGAATCGACATATATGTTGAATTTGATTAGTTAATTTGAATAATATGACCCCTCGAAATTGTTAAGTTAATTGACACGTAGAATTTGATAAATTACACTTTGAACCTTGAACGTATATTGAATAAATTGTGTAGAATTGAAATTGAACGACAAGTGGAAAATCCGAAATGTAATAATCTTTAATCTACATGAAATGATAGTGTAGATTATAGAGATAATTATATTAATTCGCACAAATAACAATGCGAATTAATACGATTATTTCGGGATTATTTGGATTGATTATTGAATTGTGTTTGATTGGTATTGCTCGTTTATTTCCTTTGACACCATCCCAGTTATCACACTGCAAGTTTCCTTTGTTATGTTTTGATTTGGAATTGGAATCGGGTTGAAATGATAAATACCCAAAATGAACTTGACATAGGATAGAGAATTAAATAAAATCCGATTGGTCAATAATTTGATTTAAAAATAAAATAATGAGTTTATTCGAACAAAGAATAAGTTATGAAATGAAGTTGGAATTTGAATTTTTTTTTAAAAAGAAAATGTAAAGATTGAAATCTGAAACAAATGTTAACGTAGTAATAGATGAAACCACGTTGTTTGGAATTTAATTATTTAATAATTAAATTTGGGGTTATTAATAAATAATTTGGAATTAGTAATAACAGAATTTTGAAATTATAAAGTTTGAAATCATTTAATAATTGAGTTTGAAATTATAATTAAGTTTGAAATTATTAAGTTGAATTTATAAAGATTTGATAATTAAGTTTGAATTCATAATTAAGTGGAAATGAATTAATAATTAAGTTTGAATTTATAATCAAGTTTGTAATTATTAAGTTTTGAAACTATTAATAATTAAGATTGAAACTATTTAATAGTTGAATGAGATTTAATTATTTGATAATTGAATAAAAAATTGAATTCTTTGATAAGAGGAAATCGAACTTTCGTTTAAGTGAATTTGATCTTCGTTAACAAATGAAATGGAGTTGCTTTATTTATGAAGTTTGGAAAAATATTTAAATAAGTAAAAAGTGAAATTGAACTTCTCGAACATGTGAAACTTATATTATTAAATGTGATTTATTGAAATTAATGTAAGACTTGTAATTTTGAGAATTGATTTGACAAACCAAATTTAGTTAATTTGGAGTTTTGATAAAATGAAGATGAACTTAAGTAATTGACTTAATGAATTGGGAATCAAGTAAAATTGTTTTGAATAATAAAGTAACTTAACGAATGAAGTCGATAAATGAATTTAAATTAGTTTGAATGTTGAATTTAATCATTTAAATGATTTTCGGAATAAAACTTATATATGAACTTGAATCAATATTGGAATGGTTTAAATAAAATTGAAACTGAATTGTAAGACCTTGAAATGATAATTTGGGAGTGTTTTGAAACATATATTTTTGGAAATTGATTTTGAAAGACAAATGAAATGTTGATTTATAAATTCTAATTGAAATTGGATTTGATTTGGTTTTGATATTTATTAAACGACCAATCGGTGTAATAATTACGAAAGTTATTAAAGAGACCGGAATCGGTTATGGATATACTCTCTATCTAAACCGAAAACCACTTTAATAACTATACGCGGAGTAATGATCCAGAATGATGTGGTTGGAATGATGTACGTGATGACTGAAGAAAGAGAACGATAATGGATAGCCTTGACACTTGTGTCAAATTGGAAATGACTAAAATCAGGAGCCGTGCCGGACCAAATGGGGTTAGCCACCTCGAGCGAACACACTTCTTCGTAACTACTACTCATTACTTGTGATTGATGGGTGCACCCTTGGAATTTCAGGAGTGTTGTTTCGCGGTGTTGCGATCGCTGCGGCGATGCGTTCTCACCAGTCCGGATCAGGCGAACGGTAGTTTCACTACCTTGGGTATTGCCTCATGTGCCTTGTCATACTTGTATCCCGGTATACGCGACCACTACGACTTTGTTTTGTGTTATACCATGGAGTACTCCCTGATATCACACCAGTTTATGGTGGAGTTTACAGTGCTGTATAGACTATGACATCTATATAAAATGTGTTAAGGGGGATAATGGTAACGCCTTAACACTATTTTGATACTTTATATTACTGATAGACATTATCTATTTAGCGTATACTACTACATAGTAGATAGTTTAACGGATCCTTAGAGGATGGTGATTCCAACATCCTTTGAGTTACTTGTATTTCGATTGCTATTTCGCTTGAGTTGGATTTATTGATATGAGAATATTAATCCTGACTCGAGTGTTTTGTGTTTTGCTTTACGCTTGGGTCAGACTGAGTGGTTCAGCTTTTGAGGCTCATCTTTGGAGTTAGAGCTTTGCTTGAAGATCCAGCTATCTATCCAGCTTTCAGATATTCGATCATTCCAGTGATGTATTCTGATTCTTATATTTGACTGTTGTATTCGAGACTTCTGTTGTAACTTATTTAACTCTGATGTATCTTATATATTTATATAGTAGCTTCATCAACTACTATCTCTTTTGCTTCCGCTGCATATTACTCTGTGTCTGTGATTCTGTGATTATTTATTTACTGTATATCTGATTTTTGCCAAATTTTAAATTAAAAATTCGGTATTTTGAATTATTCAAGTCCGACGTGTGCGGATGCGAATAGTCCAAAATAGCAGGTCGTTACAGATATAATACAATTTAATCATTCCGTTGTGAGATTATAATGTTGTCTGTTTCTTTCATTTCTCTTTTCTATCCCTTTCTTTCTTCTTAATGATGCGTCTTTCTATGGAATGAGAGGCGGGTCGTTACAAAATGATTAAATGGACGTTTCAAGTTTAAAAAAATCGAAAGGAATATTTAGTTTAAAGTTAAATTTAGGTTATTTAATAAACATTGAATTTATTAAGTGAACATTTCAATACTAAATAATAAGGTTAAATCGAGATCTATATGAAACTGTTAAATTTAACTTTGGAATGTTGAATATTATTGCTTTGAAATATACTAGAATTTAAATGGTTAATTTGTGATTTAGACCTGTATTTGAAATATATATAATTTGAATTTGTTTGGTCAGAAACTGAATTGAATGGAAATTGATAAATTGAGATTGAATTTAATTTAAATAGGGAAGTCGGGTTGATTTTGAAGTGATTTGTTAAGTTTGAGGAAATTACAAATATTATACTTTATAAAATATTTATACGTGTTTTAGAAATGTATATATTTGAAATGAAATGATATTTTGTGTGAAGTATAAATTAATTTGAAATGACCTCGGTGTTATAGTGTATATTTCTACCTTGTAGATAGTTCCATGGACCCATAGAGGATGGTTATCCCAAACATCCTTAAGTTACTTGTATTTCAGTTGATATTTCACTTGAGTTGGATTTATTGATATAAGAATGTTAATCCTGACTCGAGTGTTTTTTTGTTTTTGCTTTACGCTTGGGTCAGACTGAGTGATACAGCATTTGAGACTCGCCTTTGGAGTTTGGAGCTTCGTTTGGAGATCCAACTATCGATTCATCTTTCAGCATTTCCAGTTGATTGGTTCAAAGAAGTCATCTGTTGCATTGGAGACTTCACTGCATTTGAGCTATTCTATTGTATTTTATTTCTAACTCTGATATCTATATAGTAGCATCATGAACTACTATTTATTGATTCCGCTACGTATTATTATATTACTCTGTGTCTGTGATTCTGTGATTGATTTATTTACTATATATGCTGAGTTTGCAAAATATAAATTAACAATTCGATATTTTGCGCAATTCAAGCCCGACATGTACGGATGCGAATGGTTGAAATATCGGGTCGTTACAGTCGGTATCAGAGCTTTGGCCCTAGGCAAATTTAGCATGTATGGAAAATTTGATTACGGAATCACTTTCGTTCAGGCTTGAACCGCTTTCTCTTGATTGGAAGTTCCTTTGAATTTTGGAATGTCCCTCGGTTCCGAAATTCATTCTTGTCTCTCCCTTTTTATATTCGTTTGATTCGGGAGTATCTCATAACTCCACTGAATGATTCGTAAAGGGGGTGAAAACTCCTTTACAATTGGCATTGATTCACCGAAGATTTATGTATCCTCGGTTTACGGTGCTGTTATATCTTGATATGTCGAATTCTATCTCTAGTGATCGAATGTCGATTTGTTTTGGAATTCCGCATCGATCATATTCTTGAAGTCACGGTTGACCCGGTTAAGGTCGCCCGCGATTTATATCCATCTTCTATTTTAAAAATTTAATTACCTCATCTTCGATCGAGCCTATCTTCGAATCAGGATTCTATTGATTGGAGTTCGTCTAATTTGTATCTC
Source organism: Allium cepa (assembly GCA_030765085.1). Taxonomy (NCBI): domain Eukaryota; kingdom Viridiplantae; phylum Streptophyta; class Magnoliopsida; order Asparagales; family Amaryllidaceae; genus Allium; species Allium cepa. Next base: position 60,685,315 of record CM060930.1, read on the forward strand.
TATCTTTGTTTGAAAATCCATTTTTAAATTGTAAGGACCTGATATTTTCAACCATTCACATCCGCACATGTCAGACTTGAATTGCTCAAAATATCATATTGTTAATTGAATTTGGCAAAAACATATACAGTAAATTAATTCAATCACAGAATCACAGATACAGAGTAGTACCATAATACGCAGCGGAATAAATGAATAGTAGTTCATAATGCTGCTATATAAACATCAGATTTAGAGATAAAGTACAACAGAACATCTCAGATGTAGTGAAGTGTCCAGTACGAGCAGATGACTTCTCTGCTCTAATTAACTGGATGACTGAAAGGATAGATAACTGGATCTTCAAGCAAGCTCCAACTTCGAAGGTGAGTCTCAAATGCTGTATCACTCAGTCTGACCCGAGCGTAAAGCAAAACACAAAACACTCGAGTCAGGATTAACATTCTTATATCTATAAATCCAAGTCAAGTGAAATATCAACTGAAATATAATTAAGTTAGAGGATGTTTGGGATAACCATCGTCTAAGGATCCAATGAACTATCTACAGGGTAGAAATATACACTATGTCACCGTGGTCATCTCAATTTTATTTATTATTCAAAAACAAAATATCATTTCACCTCAAATATTTTTTTTTTTCAAATTTGATCACTTTTACAGTTACAATTCAAATCTACTCCAATCAAAAATTCAAATCTAGTCAAATCCCAATTTATCAATTTAAAAATTCAACTCAATTCCTAACTAACCACTTCAATTTTATCGATCTCAAAATTCGGATTTGTAATCGCAAAATACCCCTTTATATTTCAATATATTTCAAACTTTAAGTATTCAACGTTTTAAACTAAATTTTATTCAATTTAGTTTTCTTAATAATAATTTCAATTTTTAGTTCAACCTAAATTCTCATTTTTATTCAATTTAGTTTCTAAATAACAATTCAATTATATTGATTTCAAGTACAGATCTGAATCTCAAAATAACCCATTTAAATTCCAATATAGTTCAAAGCTTTAATATTTAAATGCTCAATTTAACAGTTTCATAAAAATCTCAATTGCCTCATTATTATTTAGCCTTGAAATGCTCCCTCATTTGATTTAATATCATTTAAGTAATCTTAAATTACATTTTACTCAATATTTTATTTCAATTTATTTAAACATGAAATATTCATTAAATCGCTTAAATCAAAAATCCAGTTATAAAAATCATACTTTAGATTTCCCATTTAATAATATCAACTTGATTTAATTAAATAAATCCTTATTTGAATACCATTTTTAATAAATCCAAATTTATCTCCCAATCTTAATTATTCAATTTATTACAAGAAAATCTTTTTTAAATATAGATTTACATAAATACTTAACCATATTATGTGTATTAAATCAATTCTAATTTAAATCAAATATTACTACTAAATGTGTGTGTGTGTGTGTGTGTGTGTATATATATATATATATATAATTTCCATCTTAAGAGTCAATATTTATTAAACCTTATATCTCTTTCCATAATCATAGAAATTATTTCAAAATATTTATATATGGACCAACGGTGTCTGTATATATATTTTCTATTATATGGTCAAGTGCTACGGATATTTATCATCTCAATTGGTCCACTAAATATATACGGGTGGATATCATTTCAACCCGTAATCCCAAATGCAATAAAATGAAAATCGCTTGGGTTTATCATTTCAACCCATAACGATTTTCTCCTATCCTAAAGACCGTTCGGGTATGTACCATTTCAACCCATAGTGATATCTATACTAATAGGGAACTTGCAGAGTGATAACAGATATGAAAATAATAATAACAACAGGCATATATCATCAAAAATAAATATAAACAATAGGATATGGTGTCATATCCCATAAGTGAATAGTTACATATAATAGCATATATAACAATTTAAATAACTAAGGCATCATATTTCAATTGTCGTTTCAATTTAATCAAATTTAACAAACAAAAGAATGTTAACCGTGAGTGATTGCTCACCTTTCGAGGCTAGAGAATGCAGAAGATGACATGGATACGCACATTGATACGGACACTGAAATTTGAATTATAAATCTGTAACGACCCAGAATTTTAATTAATTAAAATTTGAATATTTAATTAATTTTAAATATTAATAAGTGAAATTCATAAGTCGAATAAATTTTATTTCGAATAATTTGATTTAATTGAATAATTAAATCGATAGTTTAATAGTTGAGAATACAGAAATAATTGAAAATTGGGTTAAATATGATTGAAAATGATTTGTAAAATTTTATTTTATCATATTAAAGTTAGAATGATATTTTAGAACTTTTAAAATCGAATTAGAAGTTAATTTGTGAAAATTGAATATTTTAATATTTTATCGACTAGTGAAATTAGCCCATTTTTGAACAGTCTCAGAATTGGACGAAACTAGTTCCATTGGATCCGTAATAGTTAGTTATTACCGGATTTCAATTTTCGTAGCAATCGGAGTTATCGTTTGATCGTGGCAGCTCGAAACGCATCGAAATTGTTTTAATATTAATTTGGCGAGTTAAAATAGTCATTTTTAAAAAAGTCTCGGATTTCGACGAAACCAGTTTCATCGGATCCATAATGTAATATTATTGTAAGGTTTAAAATTTCGTGTCAATTGGATTTACCGTTTGTCCGGTGCAAGCTAAAACGCCTAGAAAATCGTTTAATCGGTTTAATTTTAAATCGAACGTTTATTGCCATAACTCGCACAGATGACCAAATTAGCTTCCGAAACCTGTTCCATTGCATCCGGAACGTGGGGTAAACTTTAGAAACGCCAACCGGCATGCTTCGTTTGGAGTTCGAAAAATTTCGATGAATAGTAAATTGGGCGATTTTCTATATAAGCACCTTATTATCTTCACTTTGCAACATAAGATAAAACCCTAGGTCAATTGGTTTCAGCCGCTACCTCCTTCTTCAATGGCCAAAAATCTCTTGACTTTCCTCCTTAATTTCTTCAAATCCAGCATTCTATTCAAGAAACTCTCAACTGCAATGTTGTAGCACTCGTCAAGCACTTCAGATCCAAACGGAGATGATGGATTTTAGAGCAACGAATCAATGGCAATTGTCGATCAAAGTGTCGTGGTTTGTCTTTGTTTCGCACACCATGGAGGTGGCCGAGTGCCACGTGGTCACGGCCAAGGGTAGCATTCGCGAAGGCCTTCGAAGTGAGAATTGTTGATCGAGCTGAAAGTGAAGGATGGGGGCGCGACTTTGGTGGAGTCAAACGAGCATGATGGGTTCTTCGGCTGTGAAGTCGCATGGGGGAAGAGTATATGGACGGCCTGGATTCCATCTTCAGGAACATGCGGCCTGATCTAATTTTAGGTTAATTATATAAAAAAAAAGTTGAAATTTTTATGTTATAAAATTGTTTAACTTTGAAAATTGATATCTTTTTCATACGAGGTCGAAAACGCACGAAACCAGTTGCGTTGGAATCGTATGGACGAGCACTACGCTATGGAATTGGATGGGAGTCGTTTCGAGTTAGTGAGAATTTCGGGTAAAATTAAACGTCCGTTTAATTTTATTCGAAATAAATCGCTAAAACGAAATTGAAATCAAGGTGAGAACTTCTCACTCAATCGAATCGGTTTCGATTTTATTTTAAATAATTATATTTAAAATATTTGAATGCATGTTTGAATGATGATTGATATCTATTGATTGTTAAAACAGGCATTATGCACCGTTAGTAAGCGGATGTTATTTATTAAAAACATATACCGCGAATATTTCATAAACAGTGAAATTGGTATTATATATAATAGCAATATATATATATATATTGGCATTTGTATATATTTCAGTTATTGATTTCCCGCATGGTATAGCGGATGAGACCCTATTGCGCCGTCTATTAAGCGGATAATATTTTAAATCCAGTATACCGCGATAATTTCGTACTGGAACGGAATTGGTATTGTGCTAACATCTTTGGATGCAGGAAAACAGGTTGGAGGGATCCAACTGGATTCCTCAACAGTATTTATTTGATTTCATATATTTTGATATTTGATGGATTATCATATCGATATATGATATCGTTGTTGTCGTGATTGACTATTTGGTGTGTAGCATCATTGGACAAATTTTGGAATTTTAAAATGATTTTTAAAGTGATTTTTGAAAATATACTATATTTTTGGAATTGATCCATTATAGATAAATAAACGATATAATTTTAATGTTATAAAAATTATGGTTTTTGAGAAATATAGTTAAAGGTTGATTTTTGAAAATATGGAGCTAATGATTTTATAAAATAGTTTAATCAGGACTTTTGAATTTATTATAAAAAGTTTAAAAATAGGATTTATAAAATTTAATTATTTTATAAATAAAAACGGTGAAATTATAAAGGACTTTAAAGACGTTTTGAAATAATAATATAAATTGATTTATATAAAAGATTTATAAATTGATAATTTGTAAATTAAAATATTTGAATTATAAAACGAGTTTTTATAAGTGTTAGAATGAATTGTGAATGAATTTCATGAATGAATGAAATTTATAGAATTATAAACGGTGAAGTTATAAATGGAATTTTATAAGCAGTAGGTTTATAAAATTTTAAAGTTATTTGAAGAATAGATTTGGTTAAATGAATGAATCTTATAAGTTATAAGATTTATAATTTGGAAAGTCTTAAAAAGAACGACGTTGTAAAATAATCGTTTTATAAGCATTTAACTTATAATATGGACCTTTGGTTTAAAATTGAGTTATGAATTGAATAGGTTAATAAAGAAATTTATAAACGTTGTTTTATAAATTCGCAAACGACTTATTTTGATAAGTAATTTGTTATAACTTATTAATGGAGTTATATTCACGTTTTAGATAGTGAATAATCCTTTGAAACAAAATGAATAGAAATGATGAAATTGGTTAACGAAGTAGATTCACGTTTTTCAATAGTGAATAATATGTTAAAGAAAATGTTTTGGATTAGGTGTTTTAAATAGAATTAAAACGATTTAACGATGTTTTCAAAATATGTTGAGATTCGAAACCATAGATTTCAACATTCATTGTTGAAATAGACGTTTTCGAGAAATAGAAGGAAATGATGGACTATAACACTGTTGTTATAGTAAATGATTTCCGAAAGGAAATGTTTTGTATAGTATTGGGATTTATATATCTATTTTAATTTCGAATCCCTATACTAGTGATTTTGGGTTGTCGTAACGATGTTTTACGTAACATTCGTTTTGACCCAAATAAATATGTTTAAGAGAATGATTTCCTTAAAGAATGAAATATATACTTAATTTTGATTTAAGTATATTGAATATTTTCCAAGTATGGAAAATAAAAAGATTTGTGAATTACTTATTAAATAAGTATGGAAATGTTTTCCAAAATAAAGTGAATATTTTGAGAATTTATCTTTTTGAAGATAAATTGAAAATGAATATTTGAAACCTATTGAAAATCGTATATCAGTAGATATTGTGAAATATAAATTCACTATGGAATTTATAAAAGAAAGTGGAATTTGTTTAAAAATAAATATTGATTTATTTTTGAAGTATTGAAATTATATATCTTGTAAAGATATTTTTGGGAAATAAATAATTTGAAAAATTATTTGGAATCTGGTGATGTTGTGCATATCCATTGATAGTTCAATAACCGACTATCAATATTTACCTTTGAAAGGTATTTTTTGTGATTTGTTGAATTGGAATGCCACACTTATTTTTAAATTATTACGCTCGTTATTCGGATTACCCATTCCGAATAGTGATACGACGTAATGGATAGCATTGATGACCGGTGTTGAAGACCGGGTATTTGCTAGAGCGATAGGATGACATGTCGATTGACTCTGCACCGAGTTGCTCCGGTATAGAGTTCTCCATATGTGATGGGGAATCCGATCAGGATTGTGGATATCCGGATTCCAAGGACTTCTTTGTAAGTGCCTTCGGTTATGTTCGAACCAGGAACAGACTTGTATAGATTGTATGTCTGACGTTACAAATTGAGATATAAAGCCGATTTCTTTCAAATATATTTCTGTTGGTGGCGGAGAATTTATTCTCTTAGCTTAACACCCTTCTCTGAGACGTACGAGCTCAGAGGTTATGTAGTTGAAGGTTTTTAGCAATATACTCCCAATTTGGTAATGTGACATGCTGAGTGTTGCTGTGAAATGATCATTGTGTTGATCATTTGTGATAGGATCATTTGTTTGATCGTTTATCTTTGTGATCATTTCTATGATCATTTGTTGACCCAAAGCACAGCTTTTGTATAAAGCGTGGCTTTGTGGACGAGACTTCGTCGAGCCTCACACCCCGGAATGGTCAAAACAGGAAAGATGCAGCAAGGTTATGAGGGGTAGCTCCCTTTAGGGTATGTGCATTTCCTTCTGGAAAAGGGTGGTATCATGGTATGGAGCCCAGATGCTTACTCATGTTGAAACACTTTATTTATGATTGTGTGATGTTGATTACGAGCGCTCGGTTAAAGGTCCCAAAGGACCAGGGATGGCATACTCGTGTCAGTAGTTACCTAGTTAGGGGTAACCCGGCCTTGTGTTGGCAGAGATCCGGTTTGGTTCTCGGGGACGTCCTTCCAGAGGCGTTCTCATGTGGCAATGGGAAGTTCCTTGGCCCGACCATTCGTTGGAAATCCAATTCCCAATACGAAACCCTGTACGGTTTTAGTTGTAGAACCTGCCATCTAATATGGTAGCTATAATAAGCATAATATAATGGTACCTATGCTGGCTAAGACTTATATTCTACTTTCGAAATGTTTTCCTACACTATGCACTAGTAATAATATCAAATGTTCCTTTTAAATGCGTATCAAGCATCTTTGACTAACATAAGAAGAAATCTCCTCCAAGTCTGCGTTTGCATTGTGTGTGTGGTGGGAGGTCTTATGGTAGTCTCATTTTTAAAAGCATTTCGAATTGACTTTAAAAATATTCCTCTATTTTGATTTTAAAGAAAAATAAATTGTTTTAGTTCTCACACCAGTCACATGACTGACTCGGAGTTTATTGTTTTCCTTTCTAAACTCTGGGTGCCCACCAATTTCCACACGGGCAGTCAAGAGTTAAGGTTTATCAGGATATTATGGAATTCAGGAGTTGCTAGAGGCTAGCTGGATGGCATGGCGTATTATTAGTATATAGTATTTCTTTTCTGCTGTTTGTTGTTGTTGTACACTCTGATGATATGATGTAATGTAATGTGATGTAATGTAATAACTGATATAGTTCTTTGTTTAAAGATTATTCATTTATTTATTACATGTTGTTCCGCTGCGATTGTGAGATTCTGATGTTGTTCTGTTGTTTTCTGTTCTGTTCTGTCCTAATTTCTTTTCCCTCTATTTTCTATCTTTTTCTCTCTTCTTCTATCTTTTTCTTTTTCTTAAGTAATGAGAATTCGTATTTCTGTTCATCTTGAGTTAATCTATGGAGATTAGTGTATATTCAAGGAGTACGGATTTGCGGGTCTTCACAAAATCCGAGCACCAATTTCAAAGCAAAGTAGAATTTGCACGAATTAGACGAACGAGGCTGATAATCAAGAATTTATGAATTGAATCAGAATCAGTTTGATATATACAAAAATTTTTGCTATTTTAATAAAAATCAAAATTGCATCCCTAAGAAAAATTTAAAGTCTAATCACACACACATACACATATATAATTTATCTTTTTTCATACATAAACCAATAGTTTTAACATTTGAAATAAAACATATATGTTAAAATAAAAATCCTTAAAAATTTTCCAAACCATTTTAATTTTTACACATAGATCAAAATTTCTATTTACAAATCTAAGACCCAAACCACCCCATACGACCTATGTATATAATATCCTTAAGATTTATATTTAAAATAAGATTAATATATAAAACTTCAACAAATTACACTATTCAAATCTCATTTATAAACTACTATATACATATGGTACAAAATCCACTACACAATACAATTATAAATTTTAAACACTTTACCTATATATATATATATATATATATAAACTAATATATAACTACCCATACATAAACAGTAAAGCCTATACACAGACTTATATAAAGAGTTTTAGACAACGGATGTACGAATTACTTATATAACTTATATTATAACTTATTTTATAAATATATATATAATACTGCAACCTGTGCAGACCGAAAGTATAAGTTAGATTGTAAACTTTATACAATATACATAAATAGCAACTAATATTACTTTTTTTTTTTTTTTGCGAAAGCAACTGGTCTACACTAAAACACATATACACCCTTAAATTTTATGCAAACATGCATGCCAACTAAAATGAAAACTTATATATTAGAAAACTAACTCCATACATAAGTGTATGCAAAGTATATAAATATATATATATATATAAGGCCATAAAGATATATCTTTAATTATTATAACTTTATATAAATATATGTCATATACGAACTTAGGAAAATAAACAACTTCAAAAATCCTATACAACTTCCATAATAATAAGATGTAAATTGACCTTCAATAAAAGTTGTAAACCTGTTTATTATAAAACTATATATATAATAACGAATTTACAAAACATATAAAATAAATCATATAATATGGTTTGTAAAATATACATATATGGACTCAAAGTTAAAACAAAATGAATATAAATCTACTTGCCAAATATGCAGACTCCATTTGCCGATCCAACACAACTCACACATACTAAATATGCATACACTTCTAGAAACAAAACAAACTTCCCAAAAAAAAGGAAACCACGTTTGGTATATATATGTATTCAAATACAACAACTTTATATAAACCACTATATGTATGCATCATATATTTTTATACCATTATCAAAATATCATAACTATACTCCATATAAACAAATATGCGTACCAACTTTAAATGCTAGAATATGCATCAACAGCACATACAGGGGACGTGTATTGATAAAATCATCCATATCATAGCGAAATATAAAACTATACATAATATATATAAATAACACTTGAAAATATAAACTTAACTTACCTATGCCTGGATATGCGAGCAGTAGAGGAAACAGGGGAGGGTCGCTGCGTCTTCGATGGATATTGCGCAAGGGGAAGAGTGGGTTTGGTGGAGGAGCGGAGTTTGGAAAAGGTGAAGGAGAGGCCGAAATTTGTAGTGCCAGACAAGTTTATATAAAAGAGGAAGAAACAATAGAGAGGGAAAGAAGAGAAATCTGGGAAGAAGCAATAAAAAAGGGAAGAAAATACGAACAGAAGTAAATGGAAACGACTAAATAAAAGTAACCAAATAAATAGCACAATCACGTGCTATGATTCAGTTGAGGATTTAAGGCAAAATATTCACGTTGATTCAGGAAAAAAATCAAAGCAAATAAATGGTAGGACGTTTCAAATTTGAACGGAAGTAAAAAGAAAAGTCACAATTTCGGAAAAATATCAAAGTAACAGCTACACATTGATTCAAGAGCTATTAAAGCAAATTTTAAATTGTGAAGGCAACGTTACTCTGCGTTATATTTTTAAAATAAGAATGCTGAACGAAAATCAACAGTTAAATATGTGTGGTTAAATGGCAAGAATCACGCTGACTACTGAATAAAATAAAACGAATAACCATTTATTTATTTTTTTAGACGGTGGAAAAATGAACAAATAAAAGGTCAGTGAAAGTAGGAATGAATATATTAGAAAAGTAACGATTCTAGTAGCAATGGTCATCTTAGATTAAGTTGAAAATTTTATAACAATTTATTACTGTGGCTATGGTTCAAATTTTTTTTTTTTGAAAACAAGGAAACCAAAAGGTCACAATTGAAGGTAAGCTTTAAATTTTTAATAAATACAAAACGTATCTAAGTTTATACGTTTATAACTTTCCAGCTGTAGTGTGTATATATATAATGAACGGTCATAATGAAAGAAGTGGAAACAGGGAGCGTAGGAACGGAAAGGTTAGAAAAATAAAATTTTCACCTTTAAATATACATTCTTAATTTGATGAAAATTTATCATTTGCCACATTTAACTATACGTAATCCAAATGTAAGATTTTATTTCAAAATATTATTATTTAAAATTTCTCAAAAATCAAATTAAATACGCTAAATAAAACCATTAAAAATTAACAAAATTTTACAGGTCGTTACACTCTCCCCACTCAAAACTTTTCGTCCCTGAAAAGGAAGAAGGTAGGCGAATAGAAACAACCATAAAGAAAAATAGATTGGAAGACAAGGATAAACAATTAATTTAAGACCATTAAATTTTACTTGAAATATTCATTTGAAAACTTCATTTGAAATTAAATTTTCTTGAATACTTAATAAAAATTTCAAACCCATTTGTAAAATTTCTTGCTTCCTTTATAAATACCATTTACAAGTTTTAAATAACACTTTTATAAATATATATGAAAACTATTTGGAAAAGTTATTCACATCCTTGGTTATATTTTCAAGGAAGTTATTTGACAACATTAAATCCACAGTTTATAAATTTACCAATTTATCTTAAGACACTTTCAACATTATAGATAAATTAATACTCATTTCTTAAATATGTTATATTAAATTAATAACTTCTGAAATATTAATGATACTAATGATTTACTATTAAACCGTGTAGTATATAAATAAACAATATTATATTCAAAAAGGAAAGGAGGGTAGATTCGGAAAAACGGAATATAGGTGAATAAATAAAGCTGAGCTGATAAGGTAGGTTCAAAGGGATAGTATCATGTTCAAATAATTAAATCAAACCATAAAATTTTAATCTCAAATACTAATACAAAATTTCTTTGTTGGAAATATCTTTATAATAAAATACTTTTATATCGAAATGAATTTTTCCTTTCAAAAATACTTTTATAACTCGATGTTTCAACAAGTTTATCCTCGTTCTTGCAGACTCTGCTATGCGTTGATCAGGCACAAAACTAGAATTCTTCAAGTACTTAGTAAACCTGTTTCAACACCTACTGAAAATACTTGAAAACCCTTAAAAGCACAGATATGGAAAGTACAATTCAAACAAAAAAATCAAACCAAAACCTTTGTCCAACCATGGTTCGCAGATACACAATTGTTACGCCTGGATCCCCAAGGAAACAATCCGTATCCGTAAGCTTTATCAGCCCTGCGAGTTACGCCATGATGACTAGTAGGGTGTAGGATACACAATGATTATGCTGGGTCCTCCAGGAAACAATCCGCACCGCTAGGCCATCTCAGCCAGGCAGTTTTGCTACTAATGCGACCTACACAGATTGCAGGATACACAATGGTTATGCCTGGATCCCCCAGGAAACAATCTGTACCCCTCGGCTAGATTCAGCTAGGCAGTTGCGCTATGCAGTCGCGGGAGAAAAAAAAACATGGGTTACGCCACGGTGGGAACACTCGAGTATCACATCCCGAAAACCAAAAATCAAAGAGAATAATATCGATAGAATGAATCCACAATGTGGCCACAAAGCGGATATCAAGCAGAAGGCGCTTTCCATATCTTTACTTCGAAAAAATATATATCATATAGAACCTTTCCAAATACTTTCAAATAGCGTACTTATATAAAGTCCATTATATATAGGATTCCATTTTCAATCGAATACTCTCCACATTGAGTACCTTTCAAATCAATAGGTTTCAAATCAATTTCGTACTATACAAATCAGTTTTATATAAGTTTTATAACTCCCAAATCAAGTATTTAGTAAATCAAGGTTCTCAAAAAATTTCTCGTTTCAATAACATTTCAGTTTCAAGATCATATATGATTTCACCAAATTTTCTTCCAAATTAAACAAATTCAGTTTCAAAGTTTCTTAAACAATAGGTTTAGAAAATAATCCAAATTTCCAAATCAACAAAATTTAGGTCAAACAAATTCATTCCCAAAATCACCATATAAGTACTGGTTTTAATTCTAATCTAATTACAAAACCAAGTATTCTTCTCAAAATCAATTATACTCAAAAATGGTTTCTAAATTTATAATTATCCATTTAAAATCTTTAAACTATTTATTTCTATATAAAAATCCAATTTTCCTTTTCCAAATTATTTATTTAACAAAAGTTTCAAATTTACTTATACTCTTCATACTTTAAACATACAAAACTAAACTTGTATTCTTTATCAAATATTTTATATTCTTCAGAATTTCTTAGTTTTAAAATTTTAAACCTTGATTTGGAAGTGCTCGAACCTTCAAAATAGTCGGTGAAATCAAATTTCAAATCCAAGAGTTGGAAATCAGCAACAAATCAGCAAATCAATTTTTTTATACTAAATCAAATCGAAAACTCGAGGATTGAACACCGGCTTACTTTAAATTATTTCAAATATATATAAGTATATCTTTCGAATATATCAAATTACTTTTGAATTTGAAATCAAAACGGTGTTACAAAATCACTCACATAGCGAAGCTATTAAAGTGGCCTCTTCCCACTTTGGAACTCGAAAATCAATGTCGATGATGCGTGCACTCATCACCGAAATTATTTTCCAGCGACATAAGTGAGTTCTGGACTTCTATTTTCTTGAAAACTTCTTTGAAATTTCTTCAAAATTATTGGAATTCATTTGAACTCATTTGAAACATTTCTTATTCGTAAAATACTTTTAAATCGTATTATTTTTATATATTTTCCAAAATCTTAAAACCAATTTCAAAACACCGGAATTCAATTCTCGAATTTCAAATTTTACCCTTCAGTTAAAAATCATTTTTATATAAATCAATTTTTATAAATTTTCAAAATTTCAAATCCTTTCAAATATTTTATATATAGGGTAACGTTTTCGCTTTTATATATAGAATAAAATCATAGTTATCAAAATAATAATTTCGATATATAAAATAATTTCAAAAATACAAACATAACCCGATTTTCAAAGGATGATTCAAGAATGGATTTAAAAACAAACATAGAGATTTAAATTAGAGGAACTCCAATCAATAGAATCCTGATTCGAAGATAGACTCGATCGAAGATGAGATAATTGAATTACAAAATAGATTATGGATATAAATTGTGGGTGAGCTTAACCGGGTCAACCGTGACTTCATGAATATGATCGATGCGGTATTTCAAAACAAATCGACATTCGATTGCTAGAGATTGAATTCGGCATATCAAGATATAGCAGCATCGTAAACCGAGGATACAGAAATCTTCGGTGAATCAACGCCAATTTGTAAAGGAGTTTTCACCCCCTTACAAAACATTTAGTGGAGTCATTGGATACTCCAGAATCAAAAGAATATAAATAGAGAGAGATAAGAATGAATTTCAAAACCGAGGGACATTTCAAAATTCAAAGGAAATCGAGTCAAAAAGGAAGAGATTCAACTCGAACGAAAGTGATTCTGTAAATAAATTTACCATATATGCTAAGTTCTGCCTAGAGCCATAGCTTTGATACCAACTGTAACGGGCCGCGCCAGTGGGGTAACGCCCACCGTAGCATACATTGGTGCCTGTGTTCTGCCTTTACGGCCAGCCTCTCGACTGCACCACCAACCCCCGCGGGGACATGTAGGAGTAAGAGTCAACAGTTCGCTACCAAACCAGGAAGCGGGAACCCCCTATCATGCTGCACCCTCCAAGTGTAATGGCACACACATGTCAGACTTGAATTGCTCAAAATATCAGATTGTTAATTGAATTTTGCAAAAACATATACAGTAAATTAAATCAATCACAAATACAGAGTAGTACCATAATATGCAGCTGAATAAATGAATAGTAGTTCATTAAGCTACTACACAAACAACGGAGTTAGAGATAAAGTACAACAGAACATCTCAAATGCAGTGAAGTCTCCAGTACGGGCAGATGACTTCTCTGGTCCAATCAACTGGATGACTGAAAGGATAGATAGCTGGATCTTCAAGCAAGCTCCAACTTCAAAGGCGAGTCTCAAATGCTGTATCACTCAGTCTGACCCGAGCGAAAAGAAAAACACAAAACACTCGAGTCTGGATTAACAGTCTTATAACTATAAATCCAACTCAAGTGAAATATCAACTGAAATATAATTAACTTAGAGGATGTTGGGGATAACCATCGTCTAAGGATCCAAGGAACTATCTACAGGGTAGAAATATACACTATGTCACCGTGGTCATCTCAATTTTATTTATTATTCAAAAACAAAATATCATTTCACCTCAAATATATTTGTTTTCAAATTTGATCACTTTCATAGTTACGATTCAAATCTACTCCAATCAAAAATTCAAAACTAGTCGAACCTCAATTTATCAATTTAAAAATTCAACTCAATTCCTAAATAACCACTTCAATTTTATCGATCTCAAAATTCGGATTTGTAATCACAAAATACCCCTTTATATTTCAATATATTTCAAACTTTAAGTATTCAACATTTCAAATTAATTTTATTCAATTTAGTTTTCTAAATAATAATTTCAAATTTTAGTTCAACCAAAATTCTCATTTTTATTAAATTTAGTTTCTAAATAACAGTTCAACTATATTTATTTCAAGTACAGATCTGAATCTCAAAATAACCCATTTAAATTCCAATATAGTTCAAAGCTTTAATATTTAAATGTTCAATTTAACAGTTTCATAAAGATATCGATTAACCTCATTATTATTTAGTCTTGAAATGCTCCCTCATTTGATTCAATATCATTTAAGTAATCTTAAATTACATTTTACTCAATATTTTATTTTAATTTGTATAAACGTGAAATATTCATTAAATCACTTAAATCAAAAATCCAGTTATAAAAATCATACCTTTATTTTCCCATTTAATAATTTCAAATCGATTTAATTAAATAAATCCTTATTTAAATACCATTTTTAATAAATCCAAATTTATCTCCCAATATTAATTATTCAATTTATTACAAGAAAATCTTTTTGAAATATAGATTTACATAAATACTTAACCATATTATGTGTATTAAATCAATTCTAATTTAAATCAAATATTACTACTAAATCTATATATAAAATTTCCATCTTAAGAATCAATATTTATTAAACCATTTATTTCTTTCCACAATCATAGAAATTATTTCAAAATATTTATATATGGACCAATGGTGTCTGTATATATTTTCTATCATTTGGTCAAGTGCTACGGATATTTATCATTTCAATCCGTCCACTAAATATATACGGGTGGATATCATTTCAACCCGTAATCCCAAATTCAATTAAATGAAAATCGCTTGGGTTTATAATTTCAACCCATAACGATTTTCTCCTATCCTAAAGTCCGTTCGGGTATGTATCATTTCAACCCATAGTGATTTTTATACTAACAGGGAACTTGCAGAGTGATAACAGATATGAAAATAATAATAACAACAGGCATATATCATCAAAAATAAATATAAACAATAGGATATGGTGTCATATCCCATATGTGAACAGTAACAGATAATAGCATATATAACAATTTAAATAACTAAAACATCATATTTCAATTATCGTTTCAATTTAATCAAATTTAACAAATAAAAGAATGTTAATCGTGAGTGATTGCTCACCTTTCGAGGCTAAAGAATACAGAAGATGACATGGATACGCACACTGATACGGACATTGAAATTTGAATTATAAATCCAAGCACGAATTTCAAAGCAAAGTAGGATTTGCACGAATTGGACGAACGAGGCTGATAATCAAGAATTTATGAATTGAATCAGAATCAGTCTGATATATACAGAATTTTTTTCTATTTTAATAAAAATCAAAATTGCATCCCTAAGAACAATTTAAAGTCGAATCACACACACACACACACACAGATATATATATATATATATATATATATATATATATATATATAATTTACCTTTTTTCATACATAAACCAATAGTTTTAACATTTGAAATAAAACATATATGTTAAAATAAAAATCCTTAAAATTTTTCCAAACCATTTTAATTTTTACACATAGATCAAAATTTCTATTTACAAATCTAAGACCCAAACCACCCCATACGACCTATGTATATAATATCGTTAAGATTTATATTTAAAATAAGATTAATATATAAAACTTCAACAAATTACACTGTTCAAATCTCATTTATAAACTACTATATACAGATGGTACAAAATCCTCTACACAATACCATTATAAATTTTAAACACTTTACCTATATATATATATAAACTAATATATAACTACCCATACATAAACAGTAAAGCCTATACACAGACCTATATAAAGTTTTAGATAACGGATGTACGAATTACTTATATAACTTATATTATAACTTATTTTATAAATATATATAATACTGTAACCTGTGCAGACCGAAAGTATAAGTTCGAATGTAAACTTTATACAATATATATAAATAGCAACTAATATTACTTTTTTGTGTAAAAGCAACTGGTTTACACTAAAACACCCTTAATTTTATGCAAACATGTATGCCAACTGAAATGAAAACTTATATATTGGAAAACTAACTCCATACATAAGTGTATGCAAAGTGTATATATATATATATATATATATATATATCTAAGGCTATAAAGTTATATCTATGATTATTATAACTTTATATAAATATATGTCATATACGAACTTAGGAAAATAAACAACTTCAAAAATCCTATACAACTTCCATAATAATAATATGTAAATTGACCTTCAATAAAAGTAATAAACCTGTTTATTATAAAACTATATATATATATATATATAATAAAGGAATTACAAAACATATAAAATAAATCATACAATATGGTTTGTAAAATATACATATACGGACTCAAAGTTAAAACAAAATGAAAATAAATCTACTTTCCAAATATGCAGACTCCATTTGCAGATCCAACACAACTCACTCATATTAAATATGCATACACTTCTAGAAACAAAACAAACTTTTCAAAAAAAATGGAAACCACGTTTGGTATATATATGTATTCAAATCTAACAACTTTGTATAAACCACTATATGTATGCATCTTATATTTTTATACCACTATCAATATATCATAACTGTACTCCATATAAAAAAATATGCGTACCAACTTTGAATGCTAGAATATGCATCAACAGCACGTACAGGGGACTTGTATTGATAAAATCATCCATATCATAGCTAAATATAAAACTATATATAATATATATATAAATAACACTTGCAAATATAAACTTAACTTACCTACGCCTGGATATGCGAACAGTAGAGGAAACATGGGAGGGTCGTTGCATCCTCGATGGATATTGCGCAAGGGGAAGAGTGGGTTTGGTGGAGGCACGGAGTTTGGAAAAGGTGAAGGAGAGGCCGAAATTTGTAGTGCCAGGCAAGTTTATATAGAAGAGAAAGAAAAATTGAGAGGGAAAGAAGAGAAACTTGGGAAGAAGCAATAAAAAAGGGAATAAAATACGAACAGAAGTAAATGGAAAAGACTAAATAAAAGTAACCAAAGAAATAGCACAATCACGTGCTTTGATTCAGTTGAGGATTTAAGGCAAAATATTCACGTTGATTCAGGAAAAAAATCGAAGCAAATAAATGGTAGCACGTTTCAAATTTGAACGGATGGTGTAACATCCCGCCTTTTCGCACACTTTAAACCGACACACGTGCCAATTCAAACCATACGGAAGGGCGGATTGTTATGGGGTAAATGAGAAAACAGAGAAGAAATAAAACAAAACAGAATCTCACAGCGGAAGGATAAAATATAATAATCAAATATACAGTTCATGAAACTGTTTTACAAAATAATTTATTGTTCTTGTGCAATAAATATCAGAGTTACACATACCAATACAACAATGCAGTGGAACAGTATGAGTGTGGTGCAATACTATAGATAATAATAATACGACTCCTTCGTCTTCGTCCTTCAAAGCTAAAGTCTTCGATCCTGAAACGCTCGGACTGACCCGAGCGAATTTGAAAAGACAAAACACTCGAGTCAGAACTAAAAGATCTTATGTGAGTTAAATAAACAGAAATAAATATGAGTACAGTAACTCAAGAGATGCTCGGGATTTACATCTCCTAAGGATCCGTTAAACTATTTACTATGTAGTATATTGCGCTATTATAATAGTGTCTATTTGTAAAGTAAACTTACTTTTTAATAGCGTTAAGGAGTGACCCAATATTCCCCTTAACACAAATAATGCCAATAGTCTATACAGTACCGTAATACCTCCTGATCGGGAAGCTACCAGAGGATACTCCATAGGTACGACACAAATAGAAACTCGTAGTAAAGGCTCGGTATGGTAGGTGACACGGCACAACTAGGCAATGCCAGGGTAGATATACCAATTGCTATCCAGGCTGGTGGAAACGCGTAGCCGCAGTTACCGCCCAACTCGGACTAACTCCCCAAAATCAAAATATAGAAGTGGCCACTGAATCAATCCAAGTCAAAGTATAATATCGAAGAGGAGGGTCCGATCAGAGGTATGACCTCATTGGCCTGGAATCGCTCCTGTTTTAGCCACCTTATGCCAACTCACGGGAGTCGGGTCCACGTATTTACCTTACAGGAAACGCCGCCACCACCTACTTCATTCTGGAATCTCCACCGCGTACACGGTTAGTCAAAGTGGTTTTCGGTATCGACAGAGAGTATGTCCATATCCGATCCCGGTCTCTTTGCCAACCAATCGTTATTATAACACCGCGGTTATTTAAAAACAGTTTATACTTTAAAATCAGAATATAATCCCTTTCGAAACCATAATATTACGATATCATTTCTTCTTTAAAACCCAAAAAGATTCATTTTGATATTATTTTTATAAAACCCAAATCAATGATATCATTTCCCAAATATAAATCTTTTCCAAAAATTATGCCACTTTTAAAATTTATAATTCCTTGTAACCAAATATTTGAATATTAACTTTCAACATAATACTTCGAAATCCATAGTTTTTAAAACCATTACTTTCAAAACTAAATGGTTTGGATATTCAACAGTATATAAAATAAGTGGTTTAACTTAAATGTTACTTTGAAAAGAAATATTTCTCGTGGCTTTACAATACATTTCTTTATTTAAAGTTAAAACCAAAATTTAATATCGCTTCAAGTTCCAAAACCATTTCAATAAATTCATATGTATACGTATATCCATTTGAGTATAAATATTTCAACTAAAGTTGGATTTTATTCTTTCAAATCACATGTTCTATTAATTAGCCTTGAATATTCACCTAGAATCCATAATTAATAAGACTTCAATTTCTAGAAATAAATTATATATATTTTCCAATTCAAGTTATACTAGAATATTCATTTTAATTTATTTTGGGAACAATCCAATTATAAATATCTTAAAATTTCGAACTTAACATTTAAACATAGGTTATAAATTATCAAACTCCATTTTCTAAATTTTCTTCCATTTTAATAAAGAGATTTATACACTTTTTTATTTCAAATTTTCAACTTCATATGTATATAAATATGGAAGAAAACATTTATTCAGTATAAAAATTTAAGATTTTTATAAAGCGTATTCCATCCAAACCATAGAAATCACATTAAAAATAGTTATATATAGACCGCGGTGCCTGTATATAGTTTTCTATCCTATGGTCAAGTGATACGGATATTTATCATTTCAATCCGCAATAAAAAAAAATAAAACTGCGGTTGTATATCATTTCAAACCGCAATCCCGAATGAAATTTAAATGCATACTAACTTGCAGTTTAATGATATCCAAATAAAACATTCATTCAACAACACATCCATCATCCAATCACAACATCGATCAATATCAATCAATAACAATTATATATATGATCATATATAACAGGTGATAACTGGCAGTTTATTCAAATTAAATTTTATCAACTATTAATCTAACAATTTATATTCAGTGATAATTGACATAACTGTTAACTAGTAGTTCATATGCAAACAATAATTTCTAACAGCCAATTAACACGCAATAAATCAATTAAATTAACAGTTACATTCAATAAAATGCAATTCAACAGATATGAATGAAATAACATGCCAAAAGCTCATAAATAAATTTCTATTCATTTCTAAAATTTATTTAACAAACATAAAAGCTTTTAGTAGTTGTGAGTGGGTCAAAACACTCACCTTTTGAATTTAAATCGAATTTAAATTCAATTTAAACTCAAAAATTCGCCCGTCTCAGAATTCGTCCAAATCAGCGTCATCGAGTCCGGAATTAAATTACGATCCTAACCAAAAAAAAATTCGTGTGAATCCGAGTTCGTATGAGAAAGTTATGGCAAAAAATGGTGATTGAATTCAAAATTAGAAATACACAAAATGACACATATTTCACCCAACATTAATGCCACGTCACCCTACCTGCCTCTCCCTCCAGAGCAAAACATGCAACAATAGGATCCGTTCGAACCCAATATTCATGCAAATATCACGCGCGCAAGAAGTCAGGCCAAACCCTAGGGCCGCCACCGCTTCCTGCCCCCTACGCCGCTGCCAGGCGCTAACCCCCCATGCCACTCGCGACCCTCAACCCATACGCAGATCGACGAGCAAAGCTTCAGCCGCAACCCATAAAATGAAACCCTAGATCGAGATTTCTGACCGATCCAACCGTTGAAACCCGAAACAAACTACACAGATGCGATCCCCTCGGTTACCTCTCCAAAACCCAGAAATGTTTTTCCGATCCGACAACTTTTGTTACGGCGATGATGAACGGTTTTGGGGCTGTTTGAATTTATTCTGGATGAACGACAGCTCCAATTGAAAAACAAATTTCACCATTATATTACGCGTATCGAATACTTCAACATATATTTTTTCTGGAATTTTCTGAAATTTTTGAGTTTTGACTTTTGATTTTGAACTGTGGATGGATCTGGAATTGGATCTGAGATGTATACATTTGGGGAAGAGAAAAGAGTGAAGAAATGAACGTACAGCAAATGAAAAAGAAAGGATCTAGGGTTTATAGCTGTATATTTATAGATAGGCTAGAGGTAGGGTAGCTAGACTGGATACGCGAACGTGCGTGACAAACATGGTCCAAAAAGCCCGCTATGCCTCCGGAGCCAAATTTGTTAAAACTATATATCCAAATAGGTGTTTTAAAATATTCTGAACGCGATGGAAAAAGTTTCGCGACCAAATTCGATCGTATGAAGAAGTTATGCAAAAAAAACAAAAATTTCAAATTGATTTCAAAATGCGTAAATTTCAAGGCGTTTCGAGTCCGTACGATCAAACGACAAGTCCGATTGCTACGAAACTTGAAATATTATTATAATTCAACGTTACGGATCCGATGAAACTGGTTTCGTCGAAATCCGAGTCCGTGACAAAAATGGCTATTTTTAATATTTATTAAATAAATTAAATAAATCATAAAAACCAATTTTATTTTTCAACTTCTATTATTAGCCAAATTTCATTACTAAAATAATTCAATCAGTTCCTATTGATTTAACACGCTTGGATTTGAATTAAAATGTATAAGTATATTAATTTGCAGCGTTAATATCCGCACTTTCTTATTATTAGGAAATTAAAATTTTATTCTAAAACCCAATTATTAAAACTTATACCCTTATACTCTCAACAAAATCTAACTAAATAAATAATTGGATTTCCATTTCAACTCATTATCTTGATTGCAATTAGCCTTTTTACCATAATTAAATTCCAAATTATTAATAACCCTTGTTTTTCTTAACTATTTATTAATCCCAATCCAATTGAATTCAACACTATAAATTTGATTAATTTATTATATTCACTTCCTTTCTATTATTCAAAGTTATTGTTGTAAATACGACGAATACTAACATTAGTTTAAGATTTCACTCAATGTTTACAAATTCCATTTCCATTTAATAACGTAATATTTTACGTTCAATTCTATTTCATTTGTCGTAAATACCACTTGTTGAATTAAATACTCAAATCATAAATAAATCTTGCTTCTAAAGTTATACCAACAATGGTCCAGTTAAATTTGAATTAGCTTTACCTTTATTTTATGAAATTAACTATTGCAATAAATCCAAATTTATAAAGAAGGTTAGATTCCTATACTACTTCTTTGGTCTCAATTAACCTTTTATGGCGAGTATGAATTTCCATGTATAATTGAAACTTTTATATCCCTTAATTTTTTTTTTACTATCATTCAATATCTACACATTCTAGCTAATTTCAACTAACATATAAATTAGCTATTCCAACTTCCATTAATTTCGATTATCATACTATAGAAATTAAATTCCCTTAACCACATAAATAAAAGTTGATCCCCATCTATTTACATTATATCACGTTTGCATAAATTTATTCAATGGTCACTTTTAATTAATAACTATCGAATTTCCAATCCAAATGTAAATCTTCCACCTTTGAATTCTTATATTAAATGGAATTTAATATTTACTGATTCAACATTTATATGTTTCTAAAAATTAGCTCCAACCAAATGTGACAATTTACATTTCATTTCTATGCAATATATACTCATCTTATTCCATTTATTTGGTTACTGCATTGAAATCTATTTATTAACCAATACTAACGTTATTATCATAAAAAAAATTGCTTCCCAATTTTATTCAATACTTAGAACAAAAATTTTCACATTAAATCAAATCCTTCTATTCAAACCAAGTATCATGCTATGATAATATTTTACGTTGGTTACACTGGAAAAATCAACTTTTTATCGTTATCAATTAACATATATTAATTGCACAAATTAAAGGAATTAATTTCCATTTATCCAATTAAATTTCATACATCAATCTATTTCATCTAAATCCTTACCTATGAATATTGCAACCTTTAATTCCATTAAATACCAATTAACCCAAATTATTTCATTTATTCTAAGTCATATCACTAAAATAATTCATCATAATAAACTTAAAATCTATACGTTTATTGATTTATTTCTATTTGTCTTATGTTAAATTCTAAATTTAGTAAGACAACCTAAAGTACTCCATTCAATCGACAGTCCCTTTCAATTGTTAATACGTACTTAAATTTCTACAGTTGCCTTCCATCTGCACTTCCGTTACTATGATAAAATTTAGTAACGTTTATGCCATCAATCCATCATAATTCCTTACCCTTAATTGAGTTTGATTTCCAAATAAATTTGCTGACCCTTAATTAGACAATTTATAAAAGTTTGTCATCATACCTATAGTTCTACGCTTATGCTATGTCTTAAATTTCAATAAATTTATAAATTTTGAGATGTTCATTAGGGTTTACAAATTTATTGACTTGCAATAACAGGGTTTCTTAATCTATTCAATTTATCGTTCACAATCTTTTATTGCATTAAATTGGTTTAATATTCCCATATTAAATTTTATGTCTAGGTAAGAATTTTTCTTTCTTTCTCTACTTAATTCATTTGAATTTTATTCAAATGTCTTTAAATAGGTTTCTAAGTCACTTCTATATAATTTATTCTAGCCTTCATTTTAATATTTATCTACCACCTTTATTCTTTCAACTAAAATAAATTACAAAAATCCTATTAAACAAACAATTTTAAATGGTCGAACTTTACGGGTCGTTACACTCTCCCCCACTCAAAACTTTTCGTCCCCGAAAAGGAAAAGGAAGGGAGAAGGAAGAATAAAACAGTATATCTAATTTCAAATATTAACTTATAACAATAATTTACTAAATTAATTTCCTTTAATGAAATACACTTGTTTTATAATCATTATGTCTTTTAATACTTGAATTATTAAAGTTGGAAAAATATCTTTAACAAAATTCTAAGTCCAAAATTTACGAAATTTTTTGGTAGAGTCTCCTTTGTACGGAGGGACTCTGGAGAAAATATAATATCCAAATATACAAATATATTACATATATTTCCAAAATAAAATATCCCACACGGGAAAATATATAAATAGCGCTTTAATCGTAATCCGAAAACGTACCTATTTGTCGGGCAATACGCTTATTATTTTGGAACCAAAAGTAGTAGCAGTTGCTTCCAACCCCTGTATTCACTTATATAATCTAAAAGTTAAATATCTATATTACAGTGAAATGTTTGGGTAGATTCAATCATTCATATCCAAATCAAATGCAACAACCA
Source organism: Allium cepa (assembly GCA_030765085.1). Classification (NCBI taxonomy): domain Eukaryota; kingdom Viridiplantae; phylum Streptophyta; class Magnoliopsida; order Asparagales; family Amaryllidaceae; genus Allium; species Allium cepa. The sequence goes on from CM060930.1 coordinate 60,709,468, forward strand.
TACATTTTAACAACCAGCACACAGCACAAACAACAATCATTAAATCAACAACCATTAGTTGTTCGGGTTCAAATTCTGAAATTTTACGGAGTGAGAAATAACTATCAAGTGCATCCGTTACTCAACAGTCTTAGATGGAACAAAGATAGATTATTTCTCCATCCAACAACTTCAAAATTCCTTACCCAACAACCATACATCAACCAAACAATTCAAATCAACACCAAAATAGTTTATTTACATTTATTTCATAATTCAGTGGTTTGATTTTCTTTCCTTCATTTATGGAGGAATTTCTTTGTTTCTTACAAGTTTTATTTTCCAACTATCACAAAATTCATTATATTTGTATTTCCTTTTTATTACTTAAGTTTATAAAATAAATTCTCATTAATAACAACAAATATTTTGAATATCTTCATTTCCTTACTCTTCACTTGTAAGATTTCCCTTAAATTCTAAATCTGCTAACATTCATTCTTATAAGTGGAAGTTTTTATTTATTCATCAACTATTAATTGTAGTCATTTCAATTTTTCCTACTTTCCATTATATTTGAATAGGGGAGACTTAAGACATCTTAAACTAATAATCCTACAATCAATTCTTATTTAGAATTTCATTTTATTTGCTTTAAGTTCATCTCACCTATTAATAATTCTTAACTTATTTTCAGCAAAATTTCAATTATAACTTAAGTTTATACCATTGAATTCTTATTATAACAGTAATTTATTGAATACTTCATTTTTCCTAAATTCCTACTTGTAAAATATTCAATTCCAGTTTCTCATTTAACACTTCAACTTTTATATTTGGGTAAGTTATTTATGTTAAGGAAATTGCAATTGAACTTATACAAGTTTAATCTCCATTCTTTTAATTAAATTTAATGTTTATCCATATTTCTCTTTGTCTCATATGTATGCAAATTCCTCTTTATAGCTTTGCAGTTATTCTCTTATTTCAATTAGAGGTTTCAATTCATTTATTACTTAACTTTTATTTCACTAACAAATTTTAAACAATTAATTAACGGAAAAATTTAGAATTAAATACCGGGTCAAATTTTAACCTATTTCAAAATAATAGATAATTAATTTCTTGCAACTTTTATATCTCTAATTATATTTAGAACAATAAAAGAAAATTTTTAGAAAATTTCAAAATAAATCTGCAGTAGAATTTACTACAGTGGCCTTTCCCCTTCGAAACTCGAAAATGAAAGTCGATGATGCGGCCGTCATCACCGAATTTATTTTCCAGCGACAGAGAGGAAAGTACAGAATTTAATTCTTTTCCAAAATCTTCTTTAAAACAATTCTTCCAATTTATACGAAATATTTATATAAGAAAATACTTATAAACCGAACCATTATTTTTCATAAATTCTTTGAAAACATATTTGGAAAAATCCCGGACTTAAGTTCTAAAATCTCCAATTTGATTTATCATAATTTCAACTTAGCTTCAGTTATTATAGATATTTTTATTTTCTAACACCCAATCTATAGCAACCAAATATATATATATCTTTATAAAACTATTTTTATATATAGAAAATATAATAGGCAAAATTATTTCATTTACCTATATTAAAACGGATATTATGTCGGTCTGTCCTATTAAGTGTTTAGAAATCCCTATTGATGACATAGCGTCCCATGCATCAACCAGAATTTATAAATACAGAGCGGAACAGATTAACACAATATAAAAATCTTTTCATTAATACTAACAAATACGCTCTCTCATATATATACACTCAACGACTCCCATAGGATATTTCTACCCTATTAACAAAGAGTCAAACCCCACAAAGCCAAGGTTTATCGCTAAACCAAAGCTCTGATACCAGATGTAACATCCCGCCTTTTCGCACACTTTAAACCGACACACGTGCCAATTCAAACCATACGGAAGGGCGGATTGTTATGGGGTAAATGAGAAAACAGAGAAGAAATAAAACAAAACAGAATCTCACAGCGGAAGGATAAAATATAATAATCAAATATACAGTTCATGAAACTGTTTTACAAAATAATTTATTGTTCTTGTGCAATAAATATCAGAGTTACACATACCAATACAACAATGCAGCGGAACAGTATGAGTGTGGTGCAATACTATAGATAATAATAATACGACTCCTTCGTCTTCGTCCTTCAAAGCTAAAGTCTTCGATCCTGAAACGCTCGGACTGACCCGAGCGAATTTGAAAAGACAAAACACTCGAGTCAGAACTAAAAGATCTTATGTGAGTTAAATAAACAGAAATAAATATGAGTACAGTAACTCAAGAGATGCTCGGGATTTACATCTCCTAAGGATCCGTTAAACTATTTACTATGTAGTATATTGCGCTATTATAATAGTGTCTATTTGTAAAGTAAACTTACTTTTTAATAGCGTTAAGGAGTGACCCAATATTCCCCTTAACACAAATAATGCCAATAGTCTATACAGTACCGTAATACCTCCTGATCGGGAAGCTACCAGAGGATACTCCATAGGTACGACACAAATAGAAACTCGTAGTAAAGGCTCGGTATGGTAGGTGACACGGCACAACTAGGCAATGCCAGGGTAGATATACCAATTGCTATCCAGGCTGGTGGAAACGCGTAGCCGCAGTTACCGCCCACCTCGGACTAACTCCCCAAAATCAAAATATAGAAGTGGCCACTGAATCAATCCAAGTCAAAGTATAATATCGAAGAGGAGGGTCCGATCAGAGGTATGACCTCATTGGCCTGGAATCGCTCCTGTTTTAGCCACCTTATGCCAACTCACGGGAGTCGGGTCCACGTATTTACCTTACAGGAAACGCCGCCACCACCTACTTCATTCTGGAATCTCCACCGCGTACACGGTTAGTCAAAGTGGTTTTCGGTATCGACAGAGAGTATGTCCATATCCGATCCCGGTCTCTTTGCCAACCAATCGTTATTATAACACCGCGGTTATTTAAAAACAGTTTATACTTTAAAACCAGAATATAATCCCTTTCGAAACCATAATATTACGATATCATTTCTTCTTTAAAACCCAAAAAGATTCATTTTGATATTATTTTTATAAAACCCAAATCAATGATATCATTTCCCAAATATAAATCTTTTCCAAAAATTATGCCACTTTTAAAATTTATAATTCCTTGTAACCAAATATTTGAATATTAACTTTCAACATAATACTTCGAAATCCATAGTTTTTAAAACCATTACTTTCAAAACTAAATGGTTTGGATATTCAACAGTATATAAAATAAGTGGTTTAACTTAAATGTTACTTTGAAAAGAAATATTTCTCGTGGCTTTACAATACATTTCTTTATTTAAAGTTAAAACCAAAATTTAATATCGCTTCAAGTTCCAAAACCATTTCAATAAATTCATATGTATACGTATATCCATTTGAGTATAAATATTTCAACTAAAGTTGGATTTTATTCTTTCAAATCACATGTTCTATTAATTAGCCTTGAATATTCACCTAGAATCCATAATTAATAAGACTTCAATTTCTAGAAATAAATTATATATATTTTCCAATTCAAGTTATACTAGAATATTCATTTTAATTTATTTTGGGACCAATCCAATTATAAATATCTTAAAATTTCCAACTTAACATTTAAACATGGGATATAAATTATCAAACTCCATTTTCTAAATTTTCTTCCATTTTAATAAAGAGATTTATACACTTTTTTATTTCAAATTTTCAACTTCATATGTATATAAATATGGAAGAAAACATTTATTCAGTATAAAAATTTAAGATTTTTATAAAGCGTATTCCATCCAAACCATAGAAATCACATTAAAAATAGTTATATATAGACCGCGGTGCCTGTATATAGTTTTCTATCCTATGGTCAAGTGATACGGATATTTATCATTTCAATCCGCAATAAAAAAAAATAAAACTGCGGTTGTATATCATTTCAAACCTCAATCCCGAATGAAATTTAAGTGCATACTAACTTGCAGTTTAATGATATCCAAATAAAACATTCATTCAACAACACATCCATCATCCAATCACAACATCGATCAATATCAATCAATAACAATTATATATATGATCATATATAACAGGTGATAACTGGCAGTTTATTCAAATTAAATTTTATCAACTATTAATCTAACAATTTATATTCAGTGATAATTGACATAACTGTTAACTAGCAGTTCATATGCAAACAATAATTTCTAACAGCCAATTAACACGCAATAAATCAATTAAATTAACAGTTACATTCAATAAAATGCAATTCAACAGATATGAATGAAATAACATGCCAAAAGCTCATAAATAAATTACTATTCATTTCTAAAATTTATTTAACAAACATAAAAGCTTTTAGTAGTTGTGAGTGGGTCAAAACACTCACCTTTTGAATTTAAATCGAATTTAAATTCAATTTAAACTCAAAAATTCGCCCGTCTCAGAATTCGTCCAAATCAGCGTCATCGAGTCCGGAATTAAATTACGATCCTAACAAAAAAAAAAATTCGTGTGAATCCGAGTTCGTATGAGAAAGTTATGGCAAAAAATGGTGATTGAATTCAAAATTAGAAATACACAAAATGACACATATTTCACCCAACATTAATGCCACGTCACCCTACCTGCCTCTCCCTCCAGAGCAAAACACGCAACAATAGGATCCGTTCGAACCCAATATTCACGCAAATATCACGCGCGCAAGAAGTCAGGCCAAACCCTAGGGCCGCCACCGCTTCCTGCCCCCTACGCCGCTGCCAGGCGCTAACCCCCCATGCCACTCGCGACCCTCAACCCATACGCAGATCGACGAGCAAAGCTTCAGCCGCAACCCATAAAATGAAACCCTAGATTGAGATTTCTGACCGATCCAACCGTTGAAACCCGAAACAAACTACACAGATGCGATCCCCTCGGTTCCCTCTCCAAAACCCAGAAATGTTTTTCCAATCCGACAACTTTTGTTACGGTGATGATGAACGGTTTTGGGGCTGTTTGAATTTATTCTGGATGAACGACAGCTCCAATTGAAAAACAAATTTCACCATTATATTACGCGTATCGAATACTTCAACATATATTTTTTCTGGAATTTTCTGAAATTTTTGAGTTTTGACTTTTGATTTTGAACTGTGGATGGATCTGGAATTGGATCTGAGATGTATACATTTGGGGAAGAGAAAAGAGTGAAGAAATGAACGTACAGCAAATGAAAAAGAAAGGAGCTAGGGTTTATAGCTGTATATTTATAGATAGGCTAGAGGCAGGGTAGCTAGACTGGATACGCGAACGTGCGTGACAAACCATGGTCCAAAAAGCCCGCTATGCCTCCGGAGCCAAATTTGTTAAAACTATATATCCAAATAGGTGTTTTAAAATATTCTGAACGCGATGGAAAAAGTTTCGCGACCAAATTCGATCGTATGAAGAAGTTATGCAAAAAAAACAAAAATTTCAAATTGATTTCAAAATGCGTAAATTTCAAGGCGTTTCGAGTCCGTACGATCAAACGACAAGTCCGATTGCTACGAAACTTGAAATATTATTATAATTCAACGTTACGGATCCGATGAAACTGGTTTCGTCGAAATCCGAGTCCGTGAAAAAAATGGCTATTTTTAATATTTATTAAATAAATTAAATAAATCATAAAAACCAATTTTATTTTTCAACTTCTATTATTAGCCAAATTTCATTACTAAAATAATTCAATCAGTTCCTATTGATTTAACACGCTTGGATTTGAATTAAAATGTATAAGTATATTAATTTGCAGCGTTAATATCCGCACTTTCTTATTATTAGGAAATTAAAATTTTATTCTAAAACCCAATTATTAAAACTTATACCCTTATACTCTCAACAAAATCTAACTAAATAAATAATTGGATTTCCATTTCAACTCATTATCTTGATTGCAATTAGCCTTTTTACCATAATTAAATTCCAAATTATTAATAACCCTTGTTTTTCTTAACTATTTATTAATCCCAATCCAATTGAATTCAACACTATAAATTTGATTAATTTATTATATTCACTTCCTTTCTATTATTCAAAGTTATTGTTGTAAATACGACGAATACTAACATTAGTTTAAGATTTCACTCAATGTTTACAAATTCCATTTCCATTTAATAACGTAATATTTTACGTTCAATTCTATTTCATTTGTCGTAAATACCACTTGTTGAATTAAATACTCAAATCATAAATAAATCTTGCTTCTAAAGTTATACCAACAATGGTCCAGTTAAATTTGAATTAGCTTTACCTTTATTTTATGAAATTAACTATTGCAATAAATCCAAATTTATAAAGAAGGTTAGATTCCTATACTACTTCTTTGGTCTCAATTAACCTTTTATGGCGAGTATGAATTTCCATGTATAATTGAAACTTTTATATCCCTTAATTTTTTTTTACTATCATTCAATATCTACACATTCTAGCTAATTTCAACTAACATATAAATTAGCTATTCCAACTTCCATTAATTTCGATTATCATACTATAGAAATTAAATTCCCTTAACCACATAAATAAAAGTTGATCCCCATCTATTTACATTATATCACGTTTGCATAAATTTATTCAATGGTCACTTTTAATTAATAACTATCGAATTTCCAATCCAAATGTAAATCTTCCACCTTTGAATTCTTATATTAAATGGAATTTAATATTTACTGATTCAACATTTATATGTTTCTAAAAATTAGCTCCAACCAAATGTGACAATTTACATTTCATTTCTATGCAATATATACTCATCTTATTCCATTTATTTGGTTACTGCATTGAAATCTATTTATTAACCAATACTAACGTTATTATCATAAAAAAAATTGCTTCCCAATTTTATTCAATACTTAGAACAAAAATTTTCACATTAAATCAAATCCTTCTATTCAAACCAAGTATCATGCTATGATAATATTTTACGTTGGTTACACTGGAAAAATCAACTTTTTATCGTTATCAATTAACATATATTAATTGCACAAATTAAAGGAATTAATTGCCATTTATCCAATTAAATTTCATACATCAATCTATTTCATCTAAATCCTTACCTATGAATATTGCAACCTTTAATTCCATTAAATACCAATTAACCCAAATTATTTCATTTATTCTAAGTCATATCACTAAAATAATTCATCATAATAAACTTAAAATCTATACGTTTATTGATTTATTTCTATTTGTCTTATGTTAAATTCTAAATTTAGTAAGACAACCTAAAGTACTCCATTCAATCGACAGTCCCTTTCAATTGTTAATACGTACTTAAATTTCTACAGTTGCCTTCCATCTGCACTTCCGTTACTATGATAAAAATTAGTAACGTTTATGCCATCAATCCATCATAATTCCTTACCCTTAATTGAGTTTGATTTCCAAATAAATTTGCTGACCCTTAATTAGACAATTTATAAAAGTTTGTCATTATACCTATAGTTCTACGCTTATGCTATGTCTTAAATTTCAATAAATTTATAAATTTTGAGGTGTTCATTAGGGTTTACAAATTTATTGACTTGCAATAACAGGGTTTCTTAATCTATTCAATTTATCGTTCACAATCTTTTATTGCATTAAATTGGTTTAATATTCCCATATTAAATTTTATGTCTAGGTAAGAATTTTTCTTTCTTTCTCTACTTAATTCATTTGAATTTTATTCAAATGTCTTTAAATAGGTTTCTAAGTCACTTCTATATAATTTATTCTAACCTTCATTTTAATATTTATCTACCACCTTTATTCTTTCAACTAAAATAAATTACAAAAATCCTATTAAACAAACAAGTTTAAATGGTCGAACTTTACGGGTCGTTACAGGTGGGAAGAGAAAAGTCACAATTTCGGAAAAATATCAAAGTAACAGCTACACATTGATTCAAGAGCTATTAAAGCAATTTTTGAATTGTGAAGGCAACGTTACTCTGCGTTATATTTTTACAATAAGAATGCTGAACGAAAATCAACAGTCAAATATGGTGCGGTGTAAATGGAAAGAGTCACGCTGATTACTGAATAAAATAAAATGAATATCCATTTATTTATTTTTTTAAACGGTGGAAAAATGAAGAATAAAAGGTCGATGAAAGTAGGAATGAATATATTATAAAAGTAACGATTCTAGTAGCAACGGTCATCTGAGATTAAGTTGAAAAATTTATAATAATTTATTACCGTGGCTATGGTTCAAATTTTTTTTTTTTGAAAACAAGGAAACCAAAAAATCACAATTAAAGGTACGCTTTAAATTTTTAATAAATACAAAATGTATCTAAGTTTATACGTTTATAACTTTCCAGCTGTAGTGTATATGTATAATGAACGGTCATAATGAAAGAAGTGGAAACAGGGAGCGTAGGAAAGGAAAGGTTAAAAAACAAAATTTTCACCCTTAAATATACATTCTTAATTTGATGAAAATTTATCATTTGCCACATTTTACTATACGTAATCCAAATGTAAGATTTTATTTCAAAATATTATTATTTAAAATTTCTCAAAAATCAAATTAAATACGCTAAATAAAACCATTAAAAATTAACAAAATTTTACAGGTCATTACACTCTCCCCTACTCATAACTTTTCGTCCCCGAAAAGGAAGAAGGTAGGAGAATAGAAACAACCATAAAGATAAATAGATTGAAAGACAAGGATAAACAATTAATTTAAGACCATATAAATTTTACTTGAAATGTTCATTTGAAAACTTCATTTGAAATTAAATTTTCTTTAATACTTAAAAAAAAAATTCAAACCCATTTGTAAAATTTCTTGCTTCCTTTATAAGTTTTAAATAACACCATTATAAATATATATGAAAACTATTTGGAAAAAGTTATTCACATCCTTGGTTATATTTTCAAGGAAGTTATTTGACAACATTAAATCCATAGTTTATAAATTTACTAATTTGTCTTAAGACACTTTCAACATTATAGATAAATTAATACTCATTTCTTAAATATGTTATATTAAATTAATAACTTCTGAAATATTAATGACACTAATGATTTACTATTAAACCATGTAGTATATAAATAAACAATATTTTAAAGATTATATTCAAAAAGGAAAGGAGGGTAGATTTGAAAACACGGAATATAGGTGAATAAATAAAGCTGAGCAGATAAGGTAGGTTCAAAGGGATAGTATCGGGCTCGAATAATTAAATCAAACCATAAAATTTTAATCTCAGATACTAATACAAAATTTCTTTGTTGGAAATATCTTTATAATAAAATACTTTTGTATCGAAACGAATTTTTCCTTTCAAAAATACTTTTATAACTCGATGTTTCAACAAGTTTATCCTCGTTCTTGCAGACTCTGGCCATGCGCTGATCAGGCACAAAGCTAGAATTCTTCAAGTACTTAGTAGACCTATTTCAACAATCAATGAAAATACTTGAAAAACCTTAAAAAAAAGATATGGAAAGTACAATCCAAACAAAACAATCAAACCAAAACCTTTGTCCAACCATGGTTCGCAGATACACAATGGTTACGCCTGGATCCCCCAGGAAACAATCCGTATCCGTAAGCTTTATCAGCCCTGCGAGTTACGCCTATGATGACTAGTAGGGTGCAGGATACACAATCGTTACGCCTGGGTACCGCAGGAAACAATCCGTACTCCTAGGCCATCTCAGCCAGGCAGTTTCGCTACTAATGCGACCTACACAGATTGCAGGATACACAATGGTTACGCCTAGATCCCCCAGGAAACAATCTGTACCCCTAGGCTTGACTCAGCCAGGCAGTTGCGTTATGCAGTCAAGAGAGAAAAAAACATGGGTTACGCCACGGTGGGAACACTCGAGTATCACACCCGGAAAACCAAAAATCAAAGAGAATAATATCGATAGAATGAATCCACAATGTGGCCACATAGCGAATATCAAGCAGAAGGCGCTTTCCATATCTTTACTTCGAAAAAATATATATCAAATAGTACCTTTCCATATACGTTCAAATATCATACTTGTATAAAGTCCATTAGATATAGGATTCCATTTTCAATCGAATACTCTCCAAATTGAGTACCTTTCAAATCAATAGGTTTCAAATCAATTTCGTACTATACAAATCAGTTTTATATAAGTTCGATAACTCCAAAATCAAGTATTTAGTAAATCAAGGTTCTCAAAAAATTTCTCGTTTCAATAACATTTCAGTTTCAAGATCATATATGATTTCACCAAATTTTCTTCCAAATTAAACATATTCAGTTTCAAAGTTTCTTAAACAATAGGTTTAGAAAATAATCCAAATTTCCAAATGAACAAAATTTAGGTCAAACAAATTCATTTCCAAAATCACCATATAAATACTGGTTTTAATTCTAATCTAATTTCAAAACCAAATATTCTTCTCAAAATCAATTATACTCAAAAATGGTTTCTAAATTTATAACTATCCCACTAAAACCTTTAAACTATTTATTTCTATATGAAAAATCCAATTTTCCTTTTTCAAATTATTTATTTAACAAAAGTTTCAAATTTACTTAAGTCATACTCTTCATACTTTAAACATTCAAAACTAAACTTGTATTCTTTATCAAATATTTTATATTCTTTGAAATTTCTTAGTTTTAAAATTTTAAACCTTGATTTGGAAGTGCTCGAGCCTTCAAAATAGTCGGTGAAATCAAATTTCAAATCCAAGAGTTGGAAATCAGCAACAAATCAGCAAATCAATTTTTTTATACTAAATCAAATCAAAAACTCGAGGATTGAACACCGGATTACTTTAAATTATTTCAAATATATATACCTATATCTTTCGAATATATCAAATTACTTCGGAATTTGAAATCAAAACGGTTTTACAAAATCACTCGCATAACGAAGATATTAAAGTGGCCTCTCCCCCACTTTGAAACTCGAAAATCAATGTCGATGATGCGTGCACTCATCACCGAAATTATTTTCCAGCGACATAAGTGAGTTCTGAACTTCTATTTTCTTGAAAACTTCTTTAAAATTTCTTTAAAATTATTGAAATTCATTAGAACTCATTTGAAACATTTCTTATTTGGAAAATACTTTTAAATTGTATTATTTTTATATTTTTCCAAAATCTTAAACCAATTTCAAAATACCAGAATTCAATTCTCGAATTTCAAATTTTACCCTTCGGTTATAAATCATTTTTGTATAAATCAATTTTTATAAATTTTCAAAATTTCAAATCCTTTCAAATGTTTTATATATAGGGTAATGTTTTCGCTTTTATATATAGAATAAAATCATAGTTATCAAAATAATAATTTTGATATATAAAATAATTTCAAAAATACAAACATAACCCGATTTTCAAAGGATGATTCAAGAATGTATTTAAAAACAAAGATAGAGATTTAAATTAGAGGAACTCCAATCAATAGAATCCTGATTCGAAGATAGACTCGATCGAAGATGAGATAATTGAATTACAGAATAGATTATGGATATAAATCGCGGGCGACCTTAACCGGGTCAACCGTGATTTCATGAATATGATCGATGCGGAATTTCAAAACAAATCGACATTCGATTGCCAGAGATAGAATTCGGCATATCAAGATATAGCAGCATCGTAAACCAAGGATACAGAAATCTTCGGTGAATCAATGCCAATTTGTAAAGGAGTTTTCACAGCTTTATAAAACATTCGGTGGAGTCATTGGATACTCCAGAATCAAAAGAATATAATAGAGAGAGACAAGAATGAATTTCGAAACCGAGGGACATTTCAAAATTCAAAGGAAATCGAGTCAAAAAGGAAGAGATTCAACTCGAACGAAAGTGATTCTGTAAATAAATTTACCATATATGTTAAGTTCTGCCTAGAGCCATAGCTTTTATACCAACTATAACGGGCCGCGCCAGTGGGGTAACGCCCACCGTAGCATACATTGGTGCTTGTGTTCTGCCTTTACGGCCAGCCTCTCAACTGCACCACCAACCCCCGCGGGGACATGTAGGAGTAAGAGTCAATTGTTCGCTACCAAACAAGGAAGCGGGAACCCCCTATCATGCTGCACCTCCAAGTGCAATGGCAGACACACATGTCGTACTTGAATTGCTCAAAATATCAGATTGTTAATTGAATTTGGCAAAAACATATGCAGTAAATTAAATCAATCATAGAATCACAGATACAGAGTTGTACCATAATACGCAGCTGAATAAATGAAAAGTAGTTCATGAAGCTACTACATAAACAACAGAGTTAGAGATAAAGTACAACAGAACATCTCAGAGGCAGTGAAGTCTCCAGTACGAGCAGATGACTTCTCTGGTCCAATCAACTGGATGACTGAAAGGATAGATAGCTGGATCTTCAAGCAAGCTCCAACTTTGAAGGTGAGTCTCAAATGTTGTATCACTCAGTCTGACTTGAGCGTAAAGCAATGAGTCAGGATTAACATTCTTATATCTATAAATCCAACTCAAGTGAAATATCAACCGAAATATAATTAACTTAGAGGATGTTTGAGATAACCATCGTCTAAGGATCCAAGGAACTATCTACAGGGTAGAAATATACACTATGTCACCGTGGTCATCTCAATTTTATTTATTATTCAAAAACAAAATATCATTTCAGCTCAAATATATTTGTTTTCAAATATGATCACTTTCACAGTTACGATTCAAATCTACTCCAATCAAAAATTTAAATCTAGTCAAATCTCAATTTATCAATTTAAAAATTCAACTCAATTCCTAAATAACCACTTCAATTTTATCGATCTCAAAAGTCGAATTTGTATCACAAAATACCCCTTTATATTTCAATATATTTCAAACTTTAAGTATTCAACATTTCAAACTAAATTTTATTCAATTTAGTTTTCTAAATAATAATTTCAAATTTTATTTCAACCTAAATTCTCATTTTTATTCAATTTAGTTTCTAAATAACAATTCAACTATATTGATTTCAAGTACAGATCTGAATCTCAAAATAACCCATTTAAATTCCAATATAGTTCAAAGCTTTAATATTTAAATGTTCAATTTAACAGTTTCATAAAGATCTCGATTAACCTAATTATTATTTAGTCTTGAAATGCTCCCTCATTTGATTCAATATCATTTAAGTAATCTTAAATTACATTTTACTCAATATTTTATTTTAATTTATTTAAACGTGAAATATTCATTAAATCACTTAAATCAAAAATCCAGTTATAAAAATCATACCTTTATTTTCCCATTTAATAATTTCAAATCGATTTAATTAACTAAATCCTTACTTAAATACCATTTTTAATAAATCCAAATTTATCTCCTAATATTAATTATTCAATTTATTAGAAGAAAATCTTTTTGAAATATAGATTTTACATAAATACTTAACCATATAATGTGTATTAAATCAATTCCAATTTAAATAAAATATTACTACTAAATCTATATATAAAATTTCCATCTTAAGAATCAATATTTATTAAACCATTTATTTCTTTCCACGATCATAGAAATTATTTCAAAATATTTATATATGGACCAACAGTGTCTATATATATTTTCTATCATATGGTCAAGTGCTACGGATATTTATCATTTCAATCCGTTCACTAAATATATACGGGTGGATATCATTTCAACCTGTAATCCCAAATTCAATTAAATGAAAATCGCTTGGGTTTATCAATTCAACCCATAACGATTTTCTCCTATCCTAAAGTCCGTTCGAGTATGTATCATTTAACCCCATAGTGATTTCTATACTAACAGGGAACTTGCAGAGTGATAACAGATATGAAAATAATAATAACAATAGGCATATATCTTCAAAAATGAATATAAACAATAGGATATGGTGTCATAACCCATAAGTGAACAGTTACATATAATAGCATATATAACAATTTAAATAACTAAAGCATCATATTTCAATTGTCGTTTCAATTTAATCAAATTTAACCAATAAAAGAATGTTAATCGTGAGTGATTACTCACCTTTGGAGGCAAGAGAATAAAGAAGATGACATGGATACGCACACTGATACGGACACTGAAATTTGAATTATAAATCCGAGCACGAATTTCAAAGCAAAGTAGGATTTGCACGAATTGGACGAACGAGGCTGATAATTAAGAATTTATGAATTGAGTCAGAATCAGTCTGATATATACAGAAATTTTTGCTATTTTAATAAAAATCAAAATTGCATCCCTAAGAAAAGTTTAAAGTCGAATCACACACACACACAGATATATATATAATTTACCTTTTTTTTCATACATAAACCAATAGTTTTAACATTTGAAATAAAACATATATGTTAAAATAAAAATCCTTACAATTTTTCCAAACCTTTTTAATTTTTACACATAGGTCAAAATTTCTATTTACAAATCTAAGACCCAAACCACCCCATACGACCTATGTATATAATATCGTTAAGATTTATATTTAAAATAAGATTAATATTTAAAACTTCAACAAATTACACTGTTCAAATCTCATTTATAAACTACTATATACATATGGTACAAAATCCGCTAAACAATACCATTATAAATTTTAAACACTTTACCTATATATATATAAACTAATATATAACTACCCAAACATAAATAGTAAAGCCTATACACAGACTTATATAAAGTTTTAGACAACGGATCTACGAATTACTTATATAACTTATATTATAACTTATTTTATAAATATATATAATACTGTAACCTGTGCAGACCGAAAGTATAGAATGTAAACTTTATACAATATATAAATAGCAACTAATATAACTTTTTTTTTTTGAGAAAGCAACTGGTCTACACTAAAACACATATATACCCTTAACTTTTATGCAAACATGCATGCCAACTGAAATGAAAACTTATATATTAGAAAACTAACTCCATACATAAGTGTATGCAAAGTATATAGATATATATATATATAAGGCAATAAAGATATATCTATAATTATTATAACTTTATATAAATATGTGTCATGTACGAACTTAGGAAAATAAACAACTTCAAAAATCCTATACAACTTCCATAATAATAAGATGTAAATTGACCTTCAATAAAAGTTATAAACTTGTTTATTATAAAACTATATATATATAATAACGGATTTACAAAACATATAAAATAAATCATACAATATGATTTGTAAAATATACATATATGGACTCAAAGTTAAAACAAAATGAATATAAATCTACTTGCCAAATATGCAGACTCCATTTGCAGATCCAACACAACTCACACATATTAAATATGCGTACACTTCTAGAAACAAAACAAACTTTTCAAAAAAAATGGAAACCACGTTTGGTATATATATGTATTCAAATCTAACAACTTTATATAAACCACTATATGTATGCATCTTATATTTTTATACCACTATCAATATATCATAACTATACTCCATATAAATAAATATGCGTACCAACTTTGAATGCTAGAATATGCATCAATAGCACGTACAGGGGACGTGTATTGATAAAATCATCCATACCATAGCTAAATAAAACTAGATATAATATATATAAATAACACTTGCAAATATAAACTTAACTTACCTATGCCTGGATATGCGAACAATAGAGGAAACAGGGGAGGGTCGCTGCGTCTTCGATGGATATTGCGCAAGGGGAAGAGTGGGTTCGGTGGAGGCGCGGAGTTTGGAAAAGGTGAAGGAGAGGCCGAAATTTTTAGTGCCAGGCAGGTTTATATAGAAGAGGAAGAAACAATAGAGAGGGAAAGAAGAGAAATCTAGGAAGAAGCAATAAAAAAGGAAGAAAATACGAACAGAAGTAAATGGAAACGACTAAATAAAAGTAACCAAAGAAATAACACAATCACGTGCTATGATTCAGTTGAGGATTTAAAGCAAAATATTCACGTTGATTTAGGAAAAAAATCAAAGCAAATAAATGGTAGCACGTTTCAAATTTGAACGGAAGGAAAGAGAAAAGTCACAATTCCGGAAAAATATCAATCTAACAGCTACACATTGATTCAAGAGCTATTAAAGCAATTTTTAAATTGTGAAGGCAACATTACTCTGCGTTATATTTTTACAATAAGAATGCTGAACGAAGATCAACAGTCAAATATGGTGCGGTGTAAATGGCAAGAGTCACGCTGATTATTGAATAAAATAAAACGAATAACCATTTATTTATTTATTTTGAGACGACCCGACTTTCCACTCCCGGAAAATCGCATCATCTTTAAGAAAGAAAGGGATAGAAAAGAGAAAAGAAAGAAGAGAAGAAAGAAACAACATCAGAATCTAAACAGCGGAACGAATAAATTATATTAAAACATAAATATTACATAGTTTACAATCAATATCAGAGTTGCACAGACATACAACACATACTAGACAATTATAAACACCTGTCTAGTTATACAACTCAATACAACAACTCAGAGAACACACAGCGGAATACTATATATATCTACACGCGGAAGCCTCCTGCTCCATTGCTCCTCCATAATTCATCAAAGCTAACCTGAATCCTAACCTGAATTCCCTTGGCTACTCGTAAAAATTTGAGTAACCAAGAGTTTATAAAAAAACAAAAATAAACTCCGGGTCAGACAAGGGTCTGGTGTGAGTAACAGGTTAAAGTTCCTTAACTTTCAAAAACCTTTTGAAAAGAAAGGTATCACGTAAGACTTCCCACACATAAACATGGAAAAAGTTTTTACCTTACGCTAACCAAATCATTTGGTAGGAAATCCGATGATATTATAATAGTGTCTAGGGTTTTCAAATAAATATGAAATAGCCGAAATTGTTACATCTATTAAATTCCAGCTACTAGCCACAAAAGTGGGTAATACAATCAAAACCGTTGGCACTTATTGGATTTTGGATTCCATACAATGGCAGGGCTACTGGGGTACCGCCCGTCACAGTACGTGGCCTAGATCAACGTACCGAGGATCACTCCCGACCCCCTGCAACACAAAGCCGGACCCATTCCTTGCTGAACAGTTCCGAACAAGACAACCCCATTGTTGTAGCTAGTAACCACCCACACAGACGAATATAAAGGGACTTCTAGACAGGGATCAATCTTGCTCTCTAGTGGGTGCGACCCACGAAGCCTTGCTGCACCTCCCCTGTTTTAGTCATTCCCAGTTGATGAGGCTTGAGGCTATGATTACCTTTATAGGACATATCACTTAGAATGCTCATCGTCCACCTGACGATGTTCTAAAAGCATTCAATCCATACAAGTTCATTCCGGGTTCGAACGAAACCGAAGGCATTATCTCGTTACACTCATTTTGGAATCACCCTCAGAGTTAACGACAATAACCCTTGCATTCTAACTCACCATCTCGAATCTATAAGTACTATTCCGTCAAACTCATTACGGAATCACCCACAGAGTTATACTGACTCATAGTTCTTACACCTCGAGTCTTCACAAAGCTCCAATTTTATACACGACCTAACGTTATTTGGAATCGATGTGGTTTTCGGATATCCAAATATGGAAACCCGGTCCCGGTCTCATCGAAAACCAAAGCGTGTCTTTTAGGTTCAAGTTGTTTTAAAAGTTTTAAAACAATTCAATTACATTATCTATATACACACAGATAGATATCTCATAATCATAACTGATAATCAACATTATCACATAACAAGTAATCCACATCATCAGTATCAAATAGATATACTATATACCACCATCACAATAGATAACCTTATCCTATGTTACCATTACAATACAATCCAAGCATTTCATACCACACAACATTTCTTATTTGATTATTGAGATCACAAAGCATCCAAGGCAATCAAGTTCAACCATTCATCCATAAGCAATGATTTACTCATCATCATATAATTAATTTAAAATGAATTAAATTAACTATCTCTATCTTAAATTAATTTAAAATGAATTAAATTATTTACTTCATCTATAATTAATTTAAAATAAATTAAATTAATTACTTCACCAATATGAATCTTACTTACTTAATCATTTAATTGATTACAATCAATAAATCATTCATTATTAATCACCTTAATTAATCACTCTTGATTAATTATCCTTAATTACATTCATGTAATTATCCTTAATTAATTTCACAAAATTAATTATTCTCAACTAAATAGTAATTAACCTTTAATTTCTTCAATTATTTAATTAACCATAATTAATTATATTTATCCTTGATTAATTACATTAATTAATTACCTATTATTGATTAATTAATCATAATTAATCATCCTTAATTACATCATTAATTAAAATAATTAATAATCTTTAATTATTAGTTACCTTAAGTAATCAACTTATAATTAATAATCATCCCAGATTAATTGCATTTAGTAATTAACTAACTTAATTACTATATTAAATAAATTAATTATCCTTTAATAAATTACTTAATTAATCCCTTGATTAATTATTAAATAATTTATCCAAATTACCTCACACTTAAACATCTCCACTTAATTACAATCATGTAATTATTAATTAATTACTTAACTAAGTAATTTCCAAATCATTAATTACATAAAGTAATTATTTATAAAACCAAGTGTTTAAAATTTAATTAAACTTAATTAATTAAATTAAAAAATCACATTAAATAAAATTAATTACATTAAGTAATTAATTTCTTAATTACTTTATCAAGTAATTATACTCGAACCATCATAATTGATTATTATTAAATTAATTAATCTAATTAATTATAAAAATTAAGTACATTAATTAATTGTTAGATAATCTGGTTAACGATCTTCATTAACCATCTTCTAATTATTTTATAAGGTAATTAACTTAAATTAATTACCATTTGAATTATCTTTAATAATTCATTAATTAAAGTTAATTATTAAATTAATTAACCTTGATTAAAACTTAATCACACAATTAATATTCATTTATCATTAATTAATAATATAATTAATGATCTTAATTTTAAATTGATTAATCATTAATCAATTTATTAATTCCAAATTTAATTAATTAATCAAATTAATTAATTAATCTTAATTACCTTGTTAATTAATTCTAAAACATAAATTTAAATTTAAATTCCATGATAAACATAACTTAGTTTTGTTTAAAACAAAATTATTGAAACAAAGTACTTTTTAAGCTACTTTTTAAATTTCATTTTAAAATACAAGGTTTAAAATAGAACAAATTTTAAAACTTATCAAAGTTTAAATAATTTAAAACTTATTTAAATTTCAGGACAAACAAAAGTGTCTTAAAATGTAATCATAAAATTTTGAAGTTACATCCATTTCAAAGTTTAAGAAATTCTCAACTCATTCTTAATTTAAACTTTCAATTTAAATCTTCTATTTAAATTTAAAACTGAACTTCATTATAAAATTTAGATTTCCAGATTTAAAAATTAATCTTTAAATCTTACTCCACATTTTAAAAAAACTTCATTATTAAAACTTTCAACTATTTTACCCAAAATAAAATAGTTAATTAAGTTAAATTTTTGAAACTTTTATTCTATTTAAAAACTGGAATTTAAATTTGAATCTAAAATTCAAACTTGCATTTGAATTTACACTTAATCCTTACTTTAAATAAATCTACAGAATTTCAGCATTTTAAAACCCAGATTTTATAAAGAAGAACAGGTTTTCCTGTAACCTGGAAATTACAGATTCAACCCGAGAACCCTATTTTCTACTTCGGGTTAAAAACTGCTTTACTTCGAGTTATTTTACAACCTACTTCGAGTCATCCACAGACCTACCCTGCAATACCCTAACCCAAAACTGACCCACATACTTCACCAGAAAAACTCGTCGCCGCCACCTCTGCCGACCATCTCAGGTGGTCCAATCAACTTCATAAACCCATGAAACCACTAACATCATCATCCGAATGAACAGAAAGCAAAGAATCAAAATTTATCTTTATAAACCTAAACCTGAAACATGTTTTTCGGTTTTAGCTCAAACCTGTCAACCGCAAGTTTCTTGCCTCTCCGACCACTTGGCGTTCCAACTCTCCGGCCTCGAGTCTCTCTATACACCAACTATCCAATTCCCAAAAATCTAAACACTCGATCCACTCTTCACCTCTCATTGTCCCAAACTTTAACCCTTATTCAAAACTTAGGTTTCATACTAAAAAAATTCAAAACTGCAATCATCCTAATCAAATATATCCACATCTCTGATTTTTCCAAGGATCTATGATCCTTACACTATAACTCAGAAGAATCTTGAGTTTCTTCAAATACAGATTGCAAGCATTTGCTCTAATTCAAAATTTTGATCAAAAATAAACTGCAAATGGAACAATACTCTAAAAGTCCTAATACTTGATTTAAAAATCAAGTTCCAGTAAATGTTTTAGTTTATAAAACTGATTTTCAATGATAATATGACTGGATTTAATCAAGTTCAACATATAGTGTATTACCTATTTTACAGAGATATCACTCTGTAATTTAACTCTTCTAATATTTTTTTTTAAAACCTTATCTTAAGGAAATAACACTTTACTTTATAAGTTTTAACACTAATCTATAATCAGCAACCCTTTTTATTATCCTAAAACCCAGTTACTACCTCAAAATAGATCAATTGTAGAAGATTCTTAAAGTAGGATGTGAATCTGAGTATACACTGCAGAACATAATCAACATGCATATACAATTATAATCACAACAGACTTTTCATAAGCACACAACATATTTTATCACAAACACTCATCAAGCAATCCTAAATATAGTTTAAGATTTAGATGTTACTCACCATTTGATGAATGCAGACCCTCTGTTTTTCCCTTTTGAAATTTGCAGAAAATGGTGCACGCTTGACCCTTTATTCTTTAATTCCTTTTATATGTTTTCCATGACTAAGATGCTTGCATGCAGGTAGATGATGCAGTTGTTAATCCCTCCCAAAGACATGCAGATGCTATCACTACTCCCAGGTTTAAATAGAATGCAGAGAAAAGAAATAGTGCAGGCTCAATTTGATTTTTGAATATGCAGAATTGCTTCAGGCTAAATGCTTTTGAATTTGAGATGAAGGTGGATTTTGATGGATTTGTGAATGCAGATTTGTATACAGATTTTGGACTTGAGGAAATGCAGGTTTGAACTTGATGAATTTGTGGTATGCAGATTTGAATATGCAGGTTTACTTGAATTTGATGAGGAGTTTTTGATCTTTTTTTTCTTTTGATTAAGGAGAATGAAAAATACAATATGTAATGAAGATGCAAACTATACAAATGTATTTCAGATTTAATGTAATAAAAGAAAAATAAAACTAATTTTTAACACTTGTCAAAAGTTAGACACTTGTCTATTTGTAAATGCTAATTTTGAACACTTGTTTCTTCTTTTAGAGGTAATTAGTTTTTAAATTTAACAAAGTAATGCATGTGTTAACCTAATTTAGTTTGTTAGTTTATATTAGATATGTGTATGAATTTACAAAAGAAATAAAAACAAACAATGTTTACAAATTGAAACTTATATATATTAAAATTAAAACAATTAAACAATTTATACTTTTGAATTTAAATTTAAACTAAATTCAAAAACCAATTATTTTCAAATCAAGTTATAAATATAAATTCAATTTGAAATAAAAATTACAAATCTTATTCAAAACTTATTTAGAAAGACAATACAATATTAATATCATTTTTATAAATATCTTTTTATTAAATTAAAGTCATTTTACAAGAAATTATATTTTATCAATAAAATATCCATTTTATTAAGTCATGAAATCATTTTGTTAGTTTATTCTAAATTTAAAACTCAAGCCAATTTAATTTAAACATTTAATATTTTTCCATTCAATTTTAAAATTATATATTTATTTATGAAATAGTTTTTAAAATCTCAATACTACTTAAAATCAAAATTCCTAATTTTAAAATTTATATATATTAAAATTTTAAAACATGATTCATTTATTAAATTTAAACCAAAATCATTTATTTAATTTTGACAAGCTTAAATATTAAATAAAACATATCTTCTAAATTACTACAAATATTAAAACTAGAAGATATACTTTACTTATTAAAATTAAAACAAAGCTAATCCTATTTAAAATATAAACCAAATATTTATATCGGAAATAGAAATCAATTTATTATTATTTTTAAAAGACAAAATAACCATTTTAAATATTTACTGAAGAAGATTATTAAGTCTATCTGAATAATTATTAACAGAATATCAATATCAATTTAATTTTACTACAGATTATTAAATTGATATTGTTAAAAATTCCGGGATGTTACATTTTTAGACGGTGGAAAAATGAAGAAATAAAAGGTCAGTAAAAGTAGGAATGAATATATTAGAAAGTAACGATTCTAGTAGCAACGGTCATCTTAGATTAAGTTGAAAAATTTATAATAATTTATTACCGTGGCTATGGTTCAATTTTTTTGTTGAAAAAAAGGAAACCAAAAGGTCACAATTGAAGGTAAGCTTTAAATTTTTAATAAATACAAAACGTATCTATGTTTGTACGTTTATAACTTTCCAGCTGTAGTGTATATATATAATGAATGGTCATAATGAAAAAAGTGGAAACAGGGAGCATAGGAAAGGAAAGGTTAGAAAAATAAATTTTTCACCCTTAAATACACTTTCTTAATTTGATGAAAATTTATCATTTGCCACATTTAACTATACGTAATCCAAATGTAAGATTTTATTTCAAAATATTATTATTTAAAATTTCTCAAAAATAAAATTAAATACGCTAAATAAAACCATTAAAAATTAACAAAATTTTACGGGTCGTTACATAAATCATCCTTCGAAAAATCAGGTTTTGTTTGTATTTTAAATTTGTTTATATACCGAAATTTTTATTTGGGTAACTATGATTTTATTCTATATATAAAAGTGAATATTTTCGATAAGGATTATATGTCTTTTAAAAACGAAAGTCTGAAATTTTGAAAGGATGTGAAATTTTGAAAATTTATAAGAAATAGATTTATATAAAAATTATTTATAACTGAAGGGTTTTAATTGGAAATTTGAGAGATTGAACTCCGGTGTTTTGAAATTGGTTTTAAGATTTTAAAAATAATAATAATAATAGGATTTAAAAGTATTTTCCAAATAAGAAATGTCTCAAACGAGTTAATGAATTCCAATGATTTCGAAGAAATTTCGAGAAGTTTTCAAGAAAATGGAAGTCCGGAACTCACTTGTGTCGCTGGAAAATAATTCCGGTGTTGAGTGCACGCATCATCAACATTGATTTTCGAGTTTCAGAGTGAAGGAGAGGCAACTTTAATAGTTTTGCTATGCAAGTGATTTAGTGAAACCAATTTTGATTTCAAATTCCGAAGTATGATTTGATATTCGAAAGATATATGTATATATATTTGAAATAAAATTAAGTATGCCAGCGTTCAATCCTCGAGTTTTCGATTTGATTTAGTATAACTATATTTATAAAAAAAAAAAAATTGATTTACTGATTTGTTACTGATTTCCAACTCTTGGATTTGAAATATGATTTCACCGACTATTTTTAAGGTTCGAGTACTTCCAAATCAAGGTTTAAAATTTTAGAACTAAGAAATTCCAAAGAGTATAAAATATTTGATCAAGAATATAAGTTTAGTTTTGTATGCTTAAAGTATGAAGAGTATGACTTAAGTAAATTTGAAGCTTTTGTTAAATAAATAATTTGAAAAAGGAAAATTTGGATTTTTCATATAGAAATAAATAGTTTAAAGGTTTTAAAGGGATAGCTATAAATTTGGAAATCATTTTTGAGTATAATTGATTTTGAGAAAACATTTGGTTTCGAAAATAGATTGGAATGTAAAACCCAGTATTTATATGATAATTTTGGAAATGAATTTGTTTGACTTGAATTATGTTAATTTGGAAACTGGTAAACCTATCATTTTGGAAACTTTGAAACTGAAGATATTTAATTTGGAAGAAATGATTTGGTGAAATCATATATGATTTTGAAACTGAATTGATATTGAAATAGATTGAAATTTGAGAACACATTTACTAAATACTTGATTTGGAAGTTATCGAACTTATATAAAATTGATTTGTATAAGTATGAAGTAGATTTGAAACTATTGATTTGGAAAGGTAGTCAATTTGAAAAGTGGAATATTATATCATCGAAGTCTATATAATTGTGATTTTATATACAATATATTTTGGAAAGTATTCAATTTTCGAAATGAAATCTTATATATATGGACTTTATGTAATACGATATTTGGAAGTGAATTAAAAAGGTACTATATGATACACATTTTCGAAGTAAAGATATGGAAAGTGCCTTCTGCTTGATATCCGCTCTGTGGCCATATTGTGGATTCATTCTATCGATATTATTCTCTCTGATTTTTGGTTTTCCGAATGTGATACTCTAGTGTCCCACCGTGGCGTAACCCACGGTTTTTCTTACGAGCGCGACTGCATAGCGCAACTGCCTGGCTGAGGTGGCCTACGGGTAGGGATTGTTTCCTGGAGGATCCAGGCGTAACCATTGTGTATCCTACACTCTATGTAGGTTGCATTAGTAGCGAAACCGCCTGGCTGAGACGGCCTAGGGGTACGGATTGTTTCCTGGGGGATCCAGGTGTAACCATTGTTTATCCTGCACTCTACTAGTCATCATGGCGTAACTCGCAGGGCAGAGAAAGCTTATGGATGCGGATTGTTTCCCAGGGTATCCAGGCGTAGCCATTGTGTATCTGCGATCCATGGTTAGACAACTGTTTTGGTTTGGTTGATTGGTTTGGATTGTACTTTCCATATCTGTTTTTAAATGTGTTTTTCAAGTATTTTCACTAAGTGTTAAAACGGGTCTACTAAGTACTTGAAAAACTTTAGCTTTGCGCCTGATCAACGCATAGCCAGAGTCTGCAAGAACGAGGATAAACTTGTTGAAACATCAAGTTATAAAAGTATTTTCGAAAGGAAAATTGGTTTCGATATAAAAGTATTTTATTATAAAGGTATTTCCAACAAATAAAATTCTTAATTTAATACAATTTCAACTAAATCCCAATTTACCTTCCTAACCTCAATTTATCCAAATTATTTGAAATATAAATTTTGAGTGGGGGAGAGTGTAACAACCCATAAAATTTTAGCAATTTTTAATTGGTTTATAAAGTATTGAGTTGGATTTTTGATAAATTATTAATAATCAAATTATGAAAAAAAAAGAATTTTTTTTATTTCGATTACGTATAATTAAATATAGCTAATGGTAAATTTTAATTAATTATATGAAAGTTTATTTATTATATAATTCTATTAAACTCAAATCGGTTAAGAATTGTTGAAAATATATTTGCATGAAATCTGGGGAATCGACTGTTACCATAAATTTTATTTCTTTCCCGTCCATTCAAAATTTTACATCAGTTACAAACCAATCAATATCTTACCATTATTATTCCCTGTATTCGTGCTGCAGCTCTTAAATTTTCTATCCGTTGCTATTTCATTTCGGGTTTGTTCCTTCCCTATTTATTCAATTTCAAACATTTTCTCTTCTCTCTGGCAGAAACATAATATTTTACATCATTATTATATATTTATATATGTATATATCTGTAGCATGCATTCGTTCGTTTATTCACTTTTACGTTTCTCATACTTTCTACTTTATTATCCTTAATTCCCGTGCTTGACTTTATCATTTCAGTTTCTTTCCATTGAATGTGGCACGTTTCATTGTTAACGTTTTATTCCATTTATATATGTGGCTTTCCTTTTGCAACCTGTTCCATTTCTATTTCCTTCGTTTTCAAAATTTGAAACGTGCAGGCTGGGCCACAGTATTAATTGCTTTAACAATTTTTCCAATTCATGTTCAAACGTTGCTATTCCTAGCTACTAATAAATTTAGAAATTAGTGTCTGTTACTTAATTTTATGGCATACGTTCAAAGCATTGGCTTTTATTATTCAGCTCAATTAAGGTTGATCGTTGCCATCACATAACCGGCAAAAGATTTGTATACGTTTTATTTGTTTATGTGGCAACGATTCACATTTACACTGTTATTGCCTTTTTAACTTCATTTGTCTCATATTCATTTATTTGTGTACGTTTTCGTTTCAATTATTGTACACATCATAGTTCCTTTTATAAATTCATCGCCTATAAATAGTTTATTTCTTTCCCCCTTCATCTTCATTTGTCTCATATTTATTTATTTGTGTACGTTTTCGTTTCAATTTTTGTACACATCACGGTTCCTTTTATAAATTCATCGCCCATAAATAGTTTATTTCTTTCCCCTTCATCTTCATTTGTCTCATATTCATTTATTTCTGTACTTTTTCGTTTCAATTATTGTACACATCATGGTTCCTTTTACAAATTCATCGCCCATAAATAGTTTATTTCTTTCCCCCTTATCTTCATTTGTCTCATATTCATTTATTTGTGTACGTTTTCGTTTCAATTTTTGTACACATCATGGTTCCTTTTATAAATTCATCGCCCATAAATAGTTTATTTCTTTACCCCTTCATCTTCATTTGTCTCATATTCATTTATTTGTGTACGTTTTCATTTCAATTAGTGTACACATCATGGTTCCTTTATAAATTCATCGCCCATAAATAGTTTATTTCTTTCCCTCTTCATCTTCATTTGTCTCATATTCATTTATTTGTGTACGTTTTCGTTTCAATTATCGTACACATCATGGTTCCTTTTATAAATTCATCGCCCACAAATAGTTTTTTTATTTCCCCTTCATCTTCATTTGTCCCATATTCATTTATTTGTGTACTTTTTTTTTACATTGATTGGGAAAAGGCTCATATTTCAATTGCATTTATAAATCAATTTCCACTTTTGCAACTTCACTTTTCTTTCACTTTCCACCTCATGCTTGCATCCTTCTTTTACTCACCTGCTCACATTTTACTCCCTCTACATAAATTGCTCCCTTCTCTTTTGAAACCCAGCAACAACAAAAAAAGAGAAACGAACACACTCCTTCGCCTCTGGCTTGCACCCTTAGCCTCTCCGCCTCAACTGCCGTACCTCCACCTGATCATCTCCGCCCTCCATCTCCTCCTCTTCCATGCTGATGTTGTTCGACGAGACACTACCTTGCCGCGGTGAGTTTTGTTGTCCTCTTCCTTGATTCTTCTGTGGTTCTATATCTTGTCCGCATATATATATATATATATATATATATATATATATATATATATATTAAACTTAAGTATGTATAAACTATAAAGCAACTTTGTAATGGTGATAATATCATATGTTGTGTCCTATTTTTATCTAATATTATACAGTATAAACTTAGGTAAGGCTTAGTCTATGCATATAAGGCTATAAGGAAGAAATATATATATGTAGTGTTTGCTGTATGCGTTTTGTATAAGGTGTGTGTGTGTTTTTATTTTATTTTGTTTTACTGTATATAATTTTTTTACAGTACTATATATATCTTGTATAGTTGCAGTGCTAGCATGTTTAAAGTATTGTAAAGTATAGAAGGTGTTGAGTATATTTATGTACTGACTTTAACTAACATATATTACTGTTATTATTATATATATATAATCTGTTTTAGTAGCATATAGATTTTATAAAGTTTACATGGGTTTATATTAGTTTACATATACCGAAGTTAGATTTGGTATTGATATATAATATATGGACTTTATGTTATATGTTTTAATATTGATTTTAATATTTTATTTATAAAGGTTACTTTTATAAAGATTTAAATTTTAGATGGTGTTTGGATATTGGTTTGTATATGGGTTTAAACATATACATTATTTCGAACTATACTACATATAGATATGTTTTGTTTAAACCAATGATTTGTGAAAATATATATTTAATTTAATATATGTTTAAATTTAGAATACATCTTTATTTATATATAGTTATATATACAACTATATATAGCTCACTTATCCTATTTATCTTCCTCGACCCAACTCTGATTTGATTTCGTCAATTCCTCTTTATCAGCTTTGATCGTTAAAATTCTTGCCAATATTGCTTTGCTTCGAAATCTGTGCTTGGATTCGTATCTGTTCTCATTCCACCCTCTCCTCTAGGCTCGAACGGTGAGCAATCACTTACGATTAATGTTCTTTTATTTATTAAATTTGATTTCAATTGAAACGACAGTTGAAATATGCTGCTGTTATTAATTTTAAATTGTTATATGCTACTATATATAACTGTTCACCTATGGGATATGACACCATATCCTATAGTTTATATTATATTGTTATTGAGGATATATGCCTATTATGTTATTATCATATCTATTATCACCCTGCAAGTTCCTATAATATAGAATTCATTATGGGTTGAAATGATACATATCCGAACAGACTTTAGAATAGGAGAATTTCGTTATGGGTTGAAATGATAAACCCAAGCGATTTTGAATTAAATTGAATTTGGGATTGCGGGTCAAAGTGATATCTACCCGTATATTTAAAATTCGGATTGAAATGATAAATATCTATACCCCTTGACCATAGGGTAGGAAATTATATACAGACACCGTTGGTCCACATATAGATATATAAATGTTTGAAAATAATTTCTATAGTTTAAAAGGAAATATATGGTTTTTAATAAATATTGGGTCTTAAAACATTATATATAAATGAAAATTTTATATATAGATTAATAATAATATTATTGAGATTGCATCAATCCATATAATATGTTTAAGTATTTATTTAAATTTATATTTCAAAAATTGATTGTTGTTGGATTGATTTGAACTATTGAATTTGAAATTTTAGATTTGGTTTATAACTTGATTTTGATTTAAATGATTAAATGGACGTTTCAAGTTTAAACAAATCGAAAGGAGTATTTAGTTTAAAGGGTTATTTAATAAATATTGAATTTATTAAGTGAACATTTCAAGATTAAATAATAAGGTTAAATCGAGATCTATATGAAACTGCTAAATTGAACTTTGGAATGTTGAATATTATAGCTTTGAAATATAATAGAATTTAAATGGTTAATTTGTGATTTAGATCTATATTTGAAATATATATAACTTGAATTTGTTTGGTCAGAAACTGAATTGAATGGAAATTGATAAATTGAGATTGAATTTAATTTTAATAGGGAAGTCGGGTTGATTTTGAAGTGATTTGTTAAGTTTGAGGAAATTAAAAATATTCTACTTTATAAAATATTTATATATATTTTGTAAATATATATATTTGAAATGAAATGATATTTTGTGTGGAGTATAAATTAATTTGAAATGACCTCGGTGTTATAGTGTATATTTCTACCTTGTAGATAGTTCCATGGACCCATAGAGGATGGTTATCCCAAACATCCTTAAGTTATTTGTATTTTAGTTGATATTTCACTCGAGTGTTTTGTGTTTTCGCTTTACGCTCGGGTCAGACTGAGTGATACAACATTTGAGACTCACCTTTGGAGTTTGGAGCTTCGTTTGGAGATCTAAGTATCGATTCAGCTTTCAGCATTTCCAGTTGATTGGTTCAGAGAAGTCATCTGTTGCATTGGAGACTTCACTGCATTTGAGCTATTCTATTGTATTTTATTTCTAGCTCTGATATCTATATAGTAGCTTCATGAACTACTATTTATTGATTCCGCTGCGTATTATTATATTACTCTGTGTCTGTGATTCTGTGATTGATTTAATTACTATATATGGTGAGTTTGCAAAATATAAATTAACAATTCGATATTTTGCGCAATTCAAGTCTGACATGTGCGGATGTGAATGGTTGAAATATCGGGCCGTTACAAAATATGAACTGCTTTTGTTTTCCGACCGTGTGGGAATTGAATAAGGAATTTTGGAAATGGAAATTGGAACTAATTGTTTAGTAGGAACTAAAGGATTAGAAAAGTGAATATGGGATTTTGAAGTAAATGATAAGCGTTGATAAGTGAATAGAAATCAAAATGAATGTGAATAAAAAGAGAATTGATATAGTTGATGATAAATTAAGATAAATACGTAGGATGTACGTATATTATTTTACTCGCACAACAATTTGATCTAGATTCGAGCATAGAATTTCGAGATAGTTATATCGATCTGAGTTAGGATTTTTCACTCGATTTTCGACGGCGAACCCTAGATATGGATTTTGATTGATTATGGAAATTCTCTATCATAGTTATGACTATGCAAGGATTATGACGGTTTTTGATCAAGAAACCAGATCTGAGTCCGCACTAGAAAGTTGGGTGGACGATACTAGTTCGAAAATGAAATTGTGTGATCGAGTAAGCAATCGGATTCGGTATTGCATACGAATGATATTTGTACAACGTACGGGCTTAAATGAAATGAATATTGAAAATTTTGTAAAGAAGTGTATAAAATGATTTTGGAATCTGTAGTAGGATATGGTTAAGTTGGATATACAGGTATTAAAAATCAAGTGGAAAAATTGGAATTTTTGATTTCAGAAGATAAACTGAAATTGCTCTACAAAAAGGTATGTGTTTAAATTTCTGTATGAAATTTGACTGGGATTTTAATCTAGCCACTTGGCCTTTTGTTTTGGTATTTGAGAGCCAGTAGAGGCATTTTGTAGTTGTTCCAAGCAAGCCGCGCAAAGGAGACGTTGGCGAAATTTTTCGAAAATTTAGAGAGTTAGAGAAATTTTTAGGAAATTTTGATAATTCAAAATTTGGTATTTAATTGAAATTTGAATGATTGAGCAAATAGTATTGTTTGGAAACTATGGGAGAGTTTGGGAAGTTAGTAAGAAAGATAATGGGTCTTCTAAAAAGAGATAGTTGGTAGGATGTTGAATTGTTGGTTTAGGGAAAAGTAAACGGGTATTGGACCATTCTTCCTTACTAGTAATTTCGAGGACGAAATTCTTTTAAGGGGGAGGAATGTGATGATCCGGAATTTTTGGATATTTGAAATAGAAATATTTAATTGATTTTAAATATTTGGAAGTTAGTTTAACTTGAATTTCAAATATCATTATTATTTGCCAATTTAATTTATTAAATTTAATAATTAGAGATTGGGTAAAATATTAAATTTTGATTTTTAAGATGGTTAAAAATATTTCAACGACTTATGAAATTTATATTGATAATACTGAAGATAGTTAATGTGTTAGAATTGATTTAAAGGGTAATTGGTTCAGTTTTAAAATTTTATTGTTTAAATTGAATTTAAAAATAGCCTTTTGAGACACGGTCTTGGATTTCGACGAAACTAGTTCCATTGGATCCATAATAGTGTAATATAATCGGATTTCGAATTTCATAATGTTTGGAGTTATCGTGTGATTTTACGATAGGTAAACGCGCTTAAATTTATATCCAAAGTTCAATATAATAACTGAGTCCAAAAAGCTATCTTCTTCATACGATCGAATTAGGACTTGAAACCTTTTCCAATGCGTTCAGAGTAGGGGTATAACACTATAAACACTTAGCGGCACGCCTCGATAGGGCCTCGAGATTTTGAGTTGCATAAATCGAGACGTTTGGAATTTAAATAAAAAATTTCTTAGTCAACCTACTCTGCAGCCGAAATTCCTTCACATCACAACTTTTCTCTTTCATTTCGAAACCATTATAGCAGCCATTCAACACGCTACCTTCATCTTTTCAGTCGTTGAATCATGTCTTGCCTCCTTCAATCGACCGAAGTAAAAAATAATGGCCGACAAGTACCTCCATTAAAAATCGCGTATCGTCACCCATTCCATTTTCAAAAATCAAAGCCGAGCCCTCCTAATTCAAAATCGAATTTCATAATTGGGAATTTAATCCCAAATCATAATTTCTTCGCGCTCCTTGCTTGATTACTCGGTAGGCCAAGTTCATTAGAAGGGTCTCGAGCTCGATTCGAAGGGATGGTGCAAGGAGGAGGTGGCTCTTGAATGAAGACCAGGGGATAACCCAAATCGATACCGACCCAAGCAATAGCGCGATGCCGCAAAGCTCGCGACATGATGGTTTCGCTCGACGACATCGTGGTGGGGAGATCGGTTGTGAAGCAGCATTCTTGGGCTTCGAATTTGGAGTTCATGTTGTTCTAGCGCGATTCTCCTGAACCGGGGCTCGCGTGATCGTCGCTTAAGGAAAAGGTGCAGGTGAAGAGGCAGTTTGGAGGGGAGTCGCGATCGAAGCTCGAGGGCAAGGCCAAAGTCTGGGAACTTCATGGGAGAGAAGGGTTCGATTCGGTGAGGTGATTATCTATCATACTATTTTCGAAAATTAATCTAACTATATATATGTATATATAGTTTGGAAAAATAGAGAAAGTGTATTCATATATATAAGAATTTAAAAATCCAAATTTTTTTTTTACAAATATATGTATTAAAAAAATTACTGTAAAGAAAGTCTTGTTTTCATTTATTTACAGGAATGGAGATATAAATGTAAATATATATACACACACATACCTATTTTAAATGGTTTAACAGAAAAATATGTATACGTAGTTTCTAAATGAGAAATAAAGTATATATATACCTATATCCATTTTTGTTTACTAGTTTATAAAAAAAAATATTATGATGATTAATTTTGTAATTAACTCACTTAACTATTTTTAGATTTATAAAAGGAAGATTAGTTTATTCAATTAACTTATTTAATTCATTGCAGTCACTAATAGATTTTTTAAAAAAAAAGGGTTTTATTGGTTTAAATTAAATAATCAGTTAATTAAATAATTAGTTTTAAATTAAATCATTAGTTCTAACTAAATTCATTCAATGGTAATTAATTGTTCGAATAATTCAAATATTTATAAAATTATATAATTGTTATGCAGGGTCAAAATCTAAAAAGAAGCAGGCCGGTAGAAATGGGTTGCATGCAAAAATCAATGGTGAGTTAATCTCACTCATCTGGATTTTTATTTAAACGGTTAAATTTAAAATATTTGGTTGAACGATTGAATTGATTTGATATGCTATATTATATGTAGTAGTACATATATAGTATATATTGGAGTGATTGATTTCCCGCATTATATAGCAGATGAGACCCTATGCGCCGCATAATAGCGGATGATATTATATAAAACCCATCTACCGTGACATCCACCTCGAAGTGGATGTGGTATTGTGCTAACATCTGTGGATGCAGGGAAACAGGTTGGAGGGATCCAACTGGATTCCTCAAAATTATTTAGATTGTTAATATTCTGTGTTATGAATATTTGATATTCTGTGATGAAATATATTGATAATTGGAATATTGAATGTTATGGTTTTCTTGAATATATTTTGGTACACTGGGTTATCAAAATATATAGAATTGGATTTTTGAATAGAAAATAAAAGAGTGGATTTTCAAGTAAAATAATTATAGAGAATTTGTGTAAGGAACCGATTCTTCGACTCACGAACGTCGACATTAATACGTCCACTGTATCAACTGCCGAGCAATCGAAGGCCGAAAAACCGAACCCTTAGGGTTTAAGAAGAAGAGGTGGAAGATAGAAGAAGAAAGAAAAAGCAACAAGAAAACAGAAACAATAACAGAATCTCACAATCACAGCGGAACAACATATAATAGATAAATGAATATTTTTAAAACAAAGAACTATATCAGTTATTACATTACGTCACATTACATTTCATTATCAGAGTTTACAAAAAACAGCGGAAAAGAAATGTAACGACCCAGAATTTTAATTTATTAAAATTTGAATATTTAATTAATTTTAAATATTAATAAGTGAATTTATAAGTCAAATAAATTTTTATTTGAATTATTGGATTTAATTGGATTATTAAATCGATAATTTAATATGTCAAATTATGGAAATAATTGAAAATTGAGTTAAATATGATTGTAAATGATTTGTAAAATTTTATTTTATCATATTGGAGTTAGAATGATATTTTAGAACTTTTAAAATCGAATTTAAAGTTTATTTGTGAAAATTGAATATTTTAATATTAAAATCGACTAGTAAAAATAGTCAATTTTTGAACAGTCTCAGAATTGGACGAAACCAGTTCCATTGGATCCATAATAGTTAGTTATTACCGGATTTCAACTTTCGTGTCAATCGGAATTATCGTTTGATCGTGGCAGCTCGAAACGCATCGAATTATTTTTAATTTTAATTTGGCGAGTTAAAATAGCCATTTTTCAAAAATTCTCGGATTTCGACGAAACTAGTTTCATCGGATCCATAATGTGATATTATAGTAAGGTTTCAAATTTCGTGTCAATTGGATTTACCGTTTGTCCGATACAAATTAAAACGCCTAGAAAATCGCTTAAATCGGTTTAATTCAAATTGAGCGTTTGTAGCCATAACTCGCACAGATGTCCGAATTAGCTTCCGAAACCTATTCCATTGTGTCCAGAACGCGGGGTAAACCCTAAAAACGCTGGTTACGGCGCGTAAATCGGAGTTTGGAATTTCCGGATGAATAGTGTTCGAATTTTTCCTTTAAATACACCCACCCCCTTCATAATTTAGAAAATAAAAATAAAAACCTAATATCAAAACCCTAGCCGCCAGTTCATTCATGAATGGCCGAAAATTGTCCATCATCTTCCCTCAAAATCTTCTAATCCATGCATCGATTCAAGAAAGTTTCAACTAGAAACTCGTAGAGGATGGTGAGATCTTGGATGTCAACGGTTATGATTGAGATAGGAGTTGTATTTTGGGAGTAAAAGGGGGCCGTTTGCTTCAACTTGCGCACGCGTTTCAAGGGGAATCAAGGGGCCGAGCTCTGTGCCCTTCTGGCCGTGGGTAGCTTGTGTTGGGGGCTTCGCGATGGTGGTAGTTTGATGAAGTATAGTCGAGTGATGGAGGAGCAAATGCTAACCCTAGTTCGTGATGTTATGGGTTCTATTCGCGTGAGTGTCTGGATATGGAAACGTGAGGGGGAAGGAGATGCTATGTGCGGTCATGATGCGTGGGAACCAAATCCTACGGCCTGTGTTGTTGTAGGTTATAAAAATTAGAAATTTAGTTGTAATTTGTATATAAATTAATTCGTTAAACTTTAAACCGTGATATCTTTGTCATACGAGGTCGAAAAATTACGAAACAGGAAGCGTTGGAATCGTATGGACAAGCACTACGCGATGAAGTTGGTTTGGAGTCGTTTGGAGTTAGTGAGAATTTTGGGTAAAATTAAACGTCCGTTTAATTTTATTCGAAATAAATCGCTAAAACGAAATTAAAATCAAGGTGAGAACTTCTCACTCAATCGAATCAGTTTCGATTTTATTTTAAATAGTTAGATTTAAAATATTTGAATGCATGTTTGAATGTTGATTAATATCTATTGATTGTTAAAATAGACATTATACGCCGTTAGTAAGCGGATATTATTTAATAAAAACATATACCGCGAATATTTCATAAACAGTGAAATTGGTATTATATATAATAGCAATATATATATATTGGCATATGTATATATTGTAGTTATTGATTTCCCGCATTTTTTGTTTAGCGGATGAGACCCTATTGCGCCGTCTATTAAGCGGATAATATTTTAAATCCCATATACCGCGATAATTTCGTACTGGAGCGAAATTGGTATTGTGCTAATGTTTGTGGATGCAGGAAAACAGGTTGGAGGGATCCAACTGGATTCCTCAACAGTATTTATTTGATTTCAGATATTTTGATATTTGATTGATTATCATATCGATATATGATATCGTTGTTGTCGTGATTGACTATTTGGTATGTAGCATCATTGGACCAAATTTGGAATTTTAAAATGATTTCAAAGTGATTTTTGAAAGTATACGTTATAAAATATTTTTGGAATTGATTCATTTTAAAATAAATAAACGTATAATTTTTAAAGTTATAAAAATTATGATTTTTGAGAAAAATAGTTAAAAACTGATTTTTGAGAATATGATGCTAACGATTTTATAAAATAGTTTAATCGGGATTTTAGAATTTATTGTGAAAAGTTTAAATATAGGTTTTATAAAATTTAATTATTTTATGAATCAAAAATGGCGAAATAATAAAGGAGATTAAAGACATTTTAAAAGAATAATATAAATTGAATTATATTTAGAGATTTATAAATGGATATTTATAAATTGAAATATTGACATTATAAAACAAGTTTTTATAAGTGTCTGAATGAAGTGAAAATAAATTCCATAAATGAATGAAATTTATAGAATTATAAATGGTGAAGTTATAAATAGAATTTTATAAACAGTAGGTTTATAAAATTTGTAAAGTTATTAAAATAATGGTTTTGGATAAATCATTGAATCTTATAAGTTATAAGATTCATAATTATGTAGTTTAAAAGAACGATTTTGTAAAATAATCGTTTTATAAGCATTTAACTTATAATATGGACTTTTAGTTTATAATTGAGTTATAAACTGGAATAGGTTAATAAAGGAATTTATAAACGTTGTTTTATAAATTCGCAAACAACTTATTTTGATAAGTAAATTGTTGAAACCTATTAATGGAGTTATATTCACATTTTTGACTGTGAATAATCCTTTGAAATAAAATGAATAGAAGTGATGAAATTTGTTAACAAGTATATTCACGTTTTTGAATAGTGAATAATATGTTAAAGAAATTGTTTTGAATGTGATGTTTTAAATAGAATTAAAACGATCTAACGATGTTTTAAATATGTTGAGATTCGAAACCATAGATTTCAACATTTATTGTTGAAATAGATGTTTCGAGAAATAGAAGGAAATGGTGGACTATAACACTGTTGTTATAGTAAATGATTTCCGAAAGGAAATGTTTGGTATAGTATTGGGATTTATATATCTATCTTAATTTCGAATCCCTATACTAGTGATTTTGGGTTGTCGTAACGATGTTTTACGCAACATGCGTTTTGGCCCAAATAAATATGTTTAAGAGCATGATTTCCTTAAAGAATGAAATATATACTTAATCTCGATTTAAGTATATTGAATATTTTCTATGTGTTGAAAATAAATAAAATTTGTGAATTACTTATGAATAAATAAGTATGGAAATGTTTTCCGATATAAAGTGAATATCTTAAGAATTTATCTTTTTGAAGATAAATTGAAATGAATAATCGAAATCGAATATTCATAGATATTTTGGATTATAAATTCACTATGGAATTTATGAATGAAAAGGAGAATCTGTTTAAAAATAAATATTGATTTATTTTTCAAGAATTGAAATTATATATCTAGTGAAGATATTTTGGAAAATAAATAATTTGGAGAATTATTTGGAAACTGGTGATGTGTGCATATCAATTGATAGTTCAATAACCGACTATCAATATTTCCCTTTGAATGGGTAATTGATGTGATTTGTTTGAATGTGAATGCCACACTTATTTTTGAATAAGCGCTCACTATTCGGGTTAACCGGGAAAGGACCATGGGGTCGTATAACCCATTCCGAATATGTGATACGTCGTTATGATAGCATTGAAGATCGGTGTTGAAGACCCGGTATTTGCGAGAACGATAGGATGACCTGTCGATTGACTCTGCACCGAGTAGCTACTGTATTGAGTTCTCCATATGTGATGGGAAATCCGATCAGGATTGTGAATATCCGGATTGCAAGGACTTCTTTGTAAGTGCCTTCGGTTTTGTTCGAGCCCGGAACAGACTTGTATGGATTGTATGTCTGACATTACAAGTTGAGATATAAAGCAGATTTCTTTCAAATATATTTCTGTTGGTGGCGGAGAATTTATTCTTTTAGTTTAACACCCTTCTCTGAGACGTACGAGCTCAGAGGTTATGTAGTTGAATGTTATCAGCGATATATTCCTAATTTGGTAATGTGACATGCTGAGTGTTGCTGAAAATGATCATTGTGTTGATTATTTGTGATAGGATCGTTTATTTGATCGTCTATCTTTGTGATCATTTCTATGATCATTTGTTGACCCAAAGCATGGCTTTTGTATAAAGTATGTTTTTGTGGACGTGACTTCGTCGAGCCTCACACCCCGTGAATGGTTAAAACAGGAAAGATGCGGCAAGGTTATGAGGGGTAGCGCCCTTTAGGATGTGTGCATTTCCTTCTGGAAAAGGGTGGTATCATGGTATGGAGCCCAGATACTTACTCATGTTGAAAACACTTTGTTATAATTGTGTGAATTGATTACGAGCGCTCGGTAAAAAGGTCCAAAAGGACCGGGGGATGGCATATTCGGTCAGTTGTTACTCAGTTAGGGGTAACCCGGCCTTGTGTTGGTAGAGATCCGGTTTGGTTCTCGGGAATGTCCATCCAGAGGCATTCTCATGTGGCAATGGGAAGTTCCTTGGCCTGATCATTCGTTGGAAATCCAATTCCCAATACGTGACTTGTACGGTTTTAGTTGTAGAACCTGCCATCTAATATGGTAGCTATTAGTAGGCATAATATAATGGTACCTATGCTGGCTAAGATTTATATTCTACTTTCGAAATGAATTTTTCCTACACTATGCACTAGCAATAATATTAAAATGTTCTTTTAAATGCGTATCAAGCATCTTTGGCTATCATAAGGAGAAATCTTCTCCAAGTCTGCGTTTGCATTGTGTGTGTGGCAGGAGGTCTTATGGTAGTCTCATTTTTAAAAGCATTGCGAATTGACTTTAAAAATATTCCTCTATTTTGATTTTAAAGATAAATAAACTGTTTTGAGTTCTCACACCAGTCACATGACTGACTCGGAGTTTATTGTTTTCCTTCCTAAACTCTGGGTGCCCACCAATTTCCACACGGGCAGTTAAGAGTTAGGTTTATCAGGATATCTGGATATTCTGGAGTTGCTGGAGGCAAGCTGGATGGCATGGCGTATTACTAGTTTATATAGTATTTCTTTTTCCGCTGCACTGTTTGTTGTTGTTTGATGTTGTACACTCTAATGATATGATGTAATGAAATGTAATGTATAAAATGTAATAACTGATATAGTTCTTTGTTTAAAGATTATTCATTTATTATTATATGTTGTTCCGCTGCGAATTGTGAGATTCTGATGTTGTTCTGTTGTTTTATGTTCCGTTCTATTCTCTTTTTCTTCTATTTTAAAATTTTCTATGTTCTGTTTTCTCTTCCCTCTATTATCTATTTTCTCTCTTCTTCTCTCTTTTTCTTTTCTTAAATTCTTTTTCTTAAAAACCATAACATTTCGGGTTTTTGGCCTTCGATTTCTCGGCAGTCGATAAAGTGAGTATCGATGTTGAATTTTCGAAAATCGAAAATTTTTGGGACGTTACATTTGGTATCAGAGCATATGGTTAAGCGACAACCATGGTTCTGTTGGGTATTACTCATTAGAGATAGAGTCAGTAGTACTCTAGAATGAGTTTGAGTGTAATAATAGATACGAGTGCGTATTTGTTAGTGAATATAAATTTTTTTTTTATATTATGATGATTGGTTTATTAAGTGGTATATGAACTTTCGTCAGCGTGGTCCGCAAGACTATGCCGAAGGGGTTTCTAAACACTTGAATAGAACAATTCGACACAGTATTGTTTAAAATTGGGTAAATGAAATTATTTTACTTGAGTATATTTTATATATAACGAAATAATTTTTCAAAATTATTAAAGTGTATATAAGTTGATTGTTTAATTGTTTGAATAATCTAAATAAAAGAATAATTGTATAATTAAAGAATTATAAGATTTGAATTATAATTAAAGTGATTTACAATTGTGAAATAAACTTATATATATAAGAAGTGAAACTATATGAATATATTTATGAATATGAGTTGTAAAATGGATGTGAACTTGAGTTATGTAAGTGAAATTCAACTTTTGTAATTGAATTGAATGAATGGATTAAATGTTAATCAATTAAATGTAAATTTAAGTTGATATGGAATAATGGATATAAGTGTTAATTCATTAAAATCTAATGTTATTGGAAAGTTGAATAGTTGAATAAAAATCAATTTAATTAAACCAATTGTAAGCACAGGAATTTGGTTGTAATTAATATACATTGATTGTTATATGATTGTTAGTTGATTGTATATAATTCATTAAGTGTTAATGAAATTGAAAGCTAAAGTAATTGAAATTCAATTTGAAGTTAAGTAAATTTTGAATAGAAGTGAATTTGATTTGGAAGTGAACCAAC
This sequence comes from Allium cepa, assembly GCA_030765085.1. NCBI lineage: Eukaryota > Viridiplantae > Streptophyta > Magnoliopsida > Asparagales > Amaryllidaceae > Allium > Allium cepa. The sequence goes on from CM060930.1 coordinate 60,749,575, forward strand.
TTGAATATGAATTAGTGAATATAAACTAATTGAAAATGAATGTTAGTAAAAACATCCACTGTAAAGAATCAAATGTGATTAAATTGAAAACCTATTTCATTGAATATTAACGAGAATATAAATGAATATTGATTTGGTTATGGATGATAGTTGGTTGATGGTTGAATTTGTTGCTTTTACTTCATTTATTATGTTGCTATATGATGTTTATCGATATTATTGTCTATATACATGATTCTCATGTTGTTTGTTGAGTGTGTAGTAGGTGCGGATCGCGTTTGCTTCGCATTTGGAGCTCGCTTTCGCGCTATATTAGCCGTATATGCTTGCTAATAAAATATAAGGTACATATCTCGGATTACATACCGTACTTTTACACTTTTTTCCCTTCGGGATGCCTCATTACTTGATGAGATGTATATTTGCGATATATATACTATCATTTTTTTTCGGATCGAGCCGCGCAAAGGAGACTATGGCGAATTTTTCCGAAAATTTAAGGCGTTAGAAAATTTTTGAGAAAATTGGAAAATTTTGAAAACTTTAACTTCGATTTTGAAATTGAAAGTTAAACAATAGTAGTTGTTTTTGAAAAGATAACTAAGTATGATTTGAAAACTTAGTAAAGTATTATAAGAAGTTTAACTATGAATTTTGGGAAAATTAATAGATTCTATAACTTTTCTTACTTGTAATTTCGAGGACGAAATTCTTTTAAGGGGGGAAGATTGTAACGACCCAGAATTTTAATTTATTAAAATTTGAATATTTAATTAATTTTAAATATTAATAAGTGAATTTATAAGTCAAATAAATTTTTATTTGAATTATTGGATTTAATTGGATTATTAAATCGATAATTTAATATGTTAAATTATGGAAATAATTGAAAATTGAGTTAAATATGATTGTAAATTATTTGTAAAATTTTATTTTATCATATTGGAGTTAGAATGATATTTTAGAACTTTTAAAATCGAATTTAAAGTTTATTTGTGAAAATTGAATATTTTAATATTAAAATCGACTAGTAAAAATAGTCAATTTTTGAACAGTCTCAGAATTGGACGAAACCAGTTCCATTGGATCCGTAATAGTTAGTTATTATCGGATTTCAATTTTCGTGTCAATCGGAGTTATCGTTTGATCGTGGCAGCTCGAAACGCATCGAATTATTTTTAATTTTAATTTAGCGAGTTAAAATAGCCATTTTTCAAAAAGTCTTGGATTTCGACGAAACCAGTTTCATCGGACCCGTAATGTGATATTATTGTAAGGTTTCAAATTTCGTGTCAATTGGATTTACCGTTTGTCCGATACAAATTAAAACGCCTAGAAAATCGCTTAAATCGGTTTAATTCAAATTGAGCGTTTGTAGCCATAACTCGCACAAATGTCCGAATTAGCTTCCAAAACCTGTTCCATTGTGTCCGGAACGCGGGCTAAACCCTAGAAACGCTGGTTACGGCGCGTAAATCGGAGTTCGGAATTTCCGGATGAATAGTGTTCGAATTTTTCCTATAAATACACCCACCCCCTTCATAATTTAGAAAAATAAAATAAAAACCTAATATCAAAACCCTAGCTGCCAGTTCATTCATGAATGGCCGAAAATTGTCCATCATCTTCCCTCAAAATCTTCTAATCCATGCATCGATTCAAGAAAGTTTCAACTAGAAACTCGTAGAGGATGGTGAGATCTTGGATGTCAACGGTTATGATTGAGATAGGAGTTGTATTTTGGGAGTAAAGGGGGGCCGTTTGCTTCAACTTGCGCACACGTTTCAAAGGGAATCAAGGGGCCGAGCTCTGTGCCCTTCTGGCCGTGGGTAGCTTGTGTTGGGGGCTTCGCGATGGTGGTAGGTTGATGAAGTATAGTCGAGTGATGGAGGAGCAAATGCTTACCCTAGTTCGTGATGTTATGGGTTCTATTCGCGTGAGTGTCTGGAGATGGAAGCGTGAGGGGGAAGGAGATGCTATGTGCGGTCATGATGCGTGGGAACCAAATCCTACGGCCTGTGTTGTTGTAGGTTATAAAAATTAGAAATTTAGTTGTAATTTGTATATAAATTAATTCGTTAAATTTTAAACCGTGATATCTTTGTCATACGAGGTCGAAAAATTACGAAACAGGAAGCGTTGGAATCGTATGGACGAGCACTACGCGATGAAGTTGGTTTGGAGCCGTTTGGAGTTAGTGAGAATTTTGGGTAAAATTAAACGTCCGTTTAATTTTATTCGAAATAAATCGCTAAAACGAAATTAAAATCAAGGTGAGAACTTCTCACTCAATCGAATCAGTTTCGATTTTATTTTAAATAGTTAGATTTAAAATATTTGAATGCATGTTTGAATGTTGATTAATATCTATTGATTGTTAAAATAGACATTATACGCCGTTAGTAAGCGGATGTTATTTAATAAAAACATATACCGCGAATATTTCATAAACAGTGAAATTGGTATTATATATAATAGCAATATATATATATATTGGCATATGTATATATTGGAGTTATTGACTTCCCGCATTTTTTGTTTAGCGGATGAGACCCTATTGCGCCGTCTATTAAGCGGATAATATTTTAAATCCCATATACCGCGATAATTTCGCACTGGAGCGAAATTGGTATTGTGCTAATGTTTGTGGATGCAGGAAAGCAGGTTGGAGGGATCCAACTGGATTCCTCAATAGTATTTATTTGATTTCAGATATTTTGATATTTGATTGATTATCATATCGATATATGATATCGTTGTTGTCGTGATTGACTATTTGGTATGTAGCATCATTGGACCAAATTTGGAATTTTAAAATGATTTCAAAGTGATTTTTGAAAGTATACGTTATAAAATATTTTTGGAATTCATTCATTTTAAAATAAATAAACGTATAATTTTTAAAGTTATAAAAATTATGATTTTTGAGAAAAATAGTTAAAAACTGATTTTTGAGAATATGATGCTAACGATTTTATAAAATAGTTTAATCGGGATTTTAGAATTTATTGTGAAAAGTTTAAATATAGGTTTTATAAAATTTAATTATTTTATGAATCAAAAAAGGCGAAATAATAAAGGAGATTAAGGACATTTTAAAAGAATAATATAAATTGAATTATATTTAGAGATTTATAAATGGATATTTATAAATTGAAATATTGACATTATAAAACAAGTTTTTATAAGTGTCTGAATGAAGTGAAAATAAATTCCATAAATGAATGAAATTTATAGAATTATAAACGGTGAAGTTATAAATAGAATTTTATAAACAGTAGGTTTATAAAATTTGTGAAGTTATTAAAATAATGGTTTTGGATAAATCATTGAATCTTATAAGTTATAAGATTCATAATTATGTAGTTTAGAAGAACGATTTTGTAAAATAATCGTTTTATAAGCATTTAACTTATAATATGGACTTTTAGTTTATAATTGAGTTATAAACTGGAATAGGTTAATAAAGGAATTTATAAACGTTGTTTTATAAATTCGCAAACAACTTATTTTGATAAGTAAATTGTTGAAACCTATTAATGGAGTTATATTCACATTTTTGACTGTGAATAATCCTTTGAAATAAAATGAATAGAAGTGATGAAATTTGTTAACAAGTATATTCACGTTTTTGAATAGTGAATAATATGTTAAAGAAATTGTTTTGAATGTGATGTTTTAAATAGAATTAAAACGATCTAACGATGTTTTAAATATGTTGAGATTCGAAACCATAGATTTCAACATTTATTGTTGAAATAGATGTTTTGAGAAATAGAAGGAAATGGTGGACTATAACACTGTTGTTATAGTAGATGATTTCCGAAAGGAAATGTTTGGTATAGTATTGGGATTTATATATCTATCTTAATTTCGAATCCCTATACTAGTGATTTTGGGTTGTCGTAACGATGTTTTACGCAACATTCGTTTTGGCCCAAATAAATATGTTTAAGAGCATGATTTCCTTAAAGAATGAAATATATACTTAATCTCGATTTAAGTATATTGAATATTTTCTAAGTGTTGAAAATAAATAAAATTTGTGAATTACTTATGAATAAATAAGTATGGAAATGTTTTCCGATATAAAGTGAATATCTTAAGAATTTATCTTTTTGAATAAATTGAAATGAATAATCGAAATCGAATATTCATAGATATTTTGGATTATAAATTCACTATGATATTTATGAATGAAAAGGAGAATTTGTTTAAAAATAAATATTGATTTATTTTTGAAGAATTGAAATTATATATCTAGTGAAGATATTTTGGAAAATAAATAATTTGGAGAATTATTTGGAAACTGGTGATGTGTGCATATCAATTGATAGTTCAATAACCGACTATCAATATTTCCCTTTGAATGGGTGATTGATGTGATTTGTTTGAATGTGAATGCCACACTTATTTTTGAATAAGCGCTCACTATTCGGGTTAACCGGGAAAGGACCATGGGGTCGTATAACCCATTCCGAATATATGATACGTCGTTATGATAACATTGAAGATCGGTGTTGAAGGCCCGGTATTTGCGAGAACGATAGGATGACCTGTCGATTGAATCTGCACCGAGTAGTTACGGTATTGAGTTCTCCATATGTGATGGGAAATCCGATCAGGATTGTGAATATCCGGATTGCAAGGACTTCTTTGTAAGTGCCTTCGGTTTTGTTCGAGCCCGGAACAGACTTGTATAGATTGTATGTCTGACATTACAAGTTGAGATATACAGCAGATTTCTTTCAAATATATTTCTGTTGGTGGCGGAGAATTTATTCTTTTAGCTTAACACCCTTCTCTGAGACGTACGAGCTCAGAAGTTATGTAGTTGAATGTTATCAGCGATATATTCCCAATTTGGTAATGTGACATGCTGAGTGTTGCTGAAAATGATCATTGTGTTGATTATTTGTGATAGGATCGTTTATTTGATCGTCTATCTTTGTGATCATTTCTATGATCATTTGTTGACCCAAAGCATGGCTTTTGTATAAAGTATGTTTTTGTGGACGTGACTTCGTCGAGCCTCACACCCCGTGAATGGTCAAAACAGGAAAGACGCGGCAAGGTTATGAGGGGTAGCGCCCTTTAGGATGTGTGCATTTCCTTCTGGAAAAGGGTGGTATCATGGTATGGAGCCCAGATACTTACTCATGTTGAAAACACTTTGTTATGATTGTGTGAATTGATTACGAGCGCTCGGTAAAAAGGTCCCAAAGGACCGGGGGATGGCATATTCGGTCAGTTGTTACTCAGTTAGGGGTAACCCGGCCTTGTGTTGGTAGAGATCCGGTTTGGTTCTCGGGGATGTCCATCCAGAGGCATTCTCATGTGGCAATGGGAAGTTCCTTGGCCTGATCATTCGTTGGAAATCCAATTCCCAATACGTGACTTGTACGGTTTTAGTTGTAGATCCTGCCATCTAATATGGTAGCTATTAGTAGGCATAATATAATGGTACCTATGCTGGCTAAGATTTATATTCTACTTTCGAAATGAATTTTTCCTACACTATGCACTAGCAATAATATTAAAATGTTCTTTTAAATGCGTATCAAGCATCTTTGGCTATCATAAGGAGAAATCTTCTCCAAGTCTGCGTTTGCATTGTGTGTGTGGCAGGAGGTCTTATGGTAGTCTCATTTTTAAAAGCATTGCGAATTGACTTTAAAAATATTCCTCTATTTTGATTTTAAAGATAAATAAACTGTTTTGAGTTCTCACACCAGTCACATGACTGACTCGGAGTTTATTGTTTTCCTTCCTAAACTCTGGGTGCCCACCAATTTCCACACGGGCAGTTAAGAGTTAGGTTTATCAGGATATCTGGATATTCTGGAGTTGCTGGAGGCAAGCTGGATGGCATGGCGTATTACTAGTTTATATAGTATTTCTTTTTTCCGCTGCACTGTTTGTTGTTGTTTGATGTTGTACACTCTGATGATATGATGTAATGAAATGTAATGTATAAAATGTAATAACTGATATAGTTCTTTGTTTAAAGATTATTCATTTATTATTATATGTTGTTCCGCTGCGAATTGTGAGATTCTGATGTTGTTCTGTTGTTTTCTGTTCCGTTCTATTCTCTTTTCTTTCTATTTTAAAATTATCTATTTTCTTTTCCCTCTATCTTCTACCTGTTATTCTCTCTTTTTCTTTTCTTAAATTCTTTTTAAAAACCTTAACTATTCGGTTTTTCGGCAACGAAAATTCGACATGTTACAAGAAATACTATATACTAGTTGATACATCAAGCCATCTAGCCTGCCTCCAGATCTCTATAGCAACTCCTGAATTCCAGAATGACCTGATAACCTGACTCTTGACTGCCCGTGTGGAAATTGGTAGGCACCCAGAGTTTAGGAAGGGAACAATAAACTCCAAGTCAGACATGGGACTGGTGTAGGAACTAAAAACAGTTTATCTTTTAGAAACAAACAAAGAAATATTTTTAAATAGATTCGCAATGCTTTTTAGAAAATAAGACTACCATAAGGCCTCCCGCACACGCACACACAATGCAAACGCTGAATCGAAGGAGATTTCTCCTTATGATAGTCAAACATGCTTGATACAAGAAATTTTCTTTGATATTATTACTACAAGTGCAAGGTGTAGGAAAACATTTCGAAAGTATAATATAAATCTTAGCCAGCATAGACGTTTCGCACTTATACCTACTATAACTACCATGTTCAATAGCAGGTTACCGGCACATTCCATGGCAGGTTATACAACTAAAACCGTACAGGGCTCGTATTGTTTCTTTGGATTTTCCAAAAAATGATCAGGCCAAGGAACTTCCCATTTCCACATGGGTACGCCTCTGGAAAGATGCCCCGAGAACCTAACCGGATATCTGCCAACACAAGGCCGGGTTACCCCTAGCTGGGTAACAATTAACAAGAGTATTCCATCCCCCGGTCGTAACCGACCTATATCCCAGGATTCACCAACAACCACTGTAACAACCCGCATATTTATCGAGTTTACATTTAAATATTTTTATTTAAATATTAAATCGTTAATCGGATTTTGGTCCGAAAAACTACTTTTTGCAAACGGTCAAATTAGGACTCGAGACCACTTCCATTGAGTTCGAAATGTCGTTTACAACTTTTTAAGTATAAACATTGATAGGTTTGGAGTTAGTGAAATTTCACTAACTTTTCCCGCTTTGGACTTTGGGTTAGTTTAGCCTATTAAGCCCAAGTTCCAACCCTCTTCTCCTCACTCTTCATAAATTTCCTAACTAACTCAAGCTTTAGCATTAATGGTGAAGAGAATGGGAAATTAAAACTCCAAGCTCAAATTCAATTGCAACTCCATCATTCAACTCCAAATTCAAGTAGAAGATATTGGATTCAAGCTTTGGATTGCTTCTTCTTGCTTTCAAGCTTCATCTTCATAAATTTTAGTGCAAAGGTGAGATTTTTATCTCACAATTCTAGCCTATAACTATATTGGACTGTTGGGAATGATTCCCCATCACTTTAGCATGTGCATTTGCATTTGGTTTGGATTGGATTGGCGAAAAACTCCAATTTTTAGCGTTTTTGACAAAAAACTGCAGTTAGGTCGCACTGCCTCGGAGTTAAGTCGTTTCTGGCCATCGCTAAGTCGTCCACGAGTTAAGCCTAAGTCGTAAGTCGCGCGCGTTGAAAAGTCACCGCCTTTGTATTTCTGTTCGCCTGTGTTGAGTCGTTCACGAGTTAGAGTGCTAAGTCGGCTGCGAGTTAAGAGTTAAGTCGTTCGTGTGTTATCTCGTAAGTCGTCTCCGACCTAAGCTCCAGTAAGTCGTTCGTGTGTTATCTCGTAAGTCGTCTCCGACCTAAGCTCCAGTAATTCGTTCGTGTGTTATCTCGTAAGTCGTCTCCGACCTAAGCTCCAGTAAGTCGTTCGTGTGTTATCTCGTAAGTCGTCTCCGACCTAAGCTCCAGTAAGTCGTTCGCGTGTTATCTCGTAAGTCGTTCACCCTTGAGACGCTGAGTCGTTCACCCTTGAGTCGCTGAGTCGTTCACCCTTGAGTCGCTGAGTCGTTCACCCTTGAGTCGCTGAGTCGTTCACCCTTGAGTCGCTGAGTCGTTGGACCCTTGAGTCGCTGAGTCGTTGGAGCCTTGAGTCGCTGAGTCGTTGGCCCCTTGAGTCGCTGAGTCGTTGGAGCCTTGAGTCGCTGAGTCGTTGGCCCCTTGAGTCGCTGAGTCGTTGGACCCTTGAGTCGCTGAGTCGTTGGACCCTTGAGTCGCTGAGTCGTTGGAGCCTTGAGTCGCTGAGTCGTTGGACCCTTGAGTCGCTGAGTCGTTGGAGCCTTGAGTCGCTGAGTCGTTGGCCCCTTGAGTCGCTGAGTCGTTGGACCCTTGAGTCGCTGAGTCGTTGGAGCCTTGAGTCGCTGAGTCGTTGTCCCCTTGAGTCGCTGAGTCGTTGGCCCCTTGAGTCGCTGAGTCGTTGGAGCCTTGAGTCGCTGAGTCGTTGGCCCCTTGAGTCGCTGAGTCGTTGGACCCTTGAGTCGCTGAGTCGTTGGACCCTTGAGTCGCTGAGTCGTTGGAGCCTTGAGTCGCTGAGTCGTTGGACCCTTGAGTCGCTGAGTCGTTGGAGCCTTGAGTCGCTGAGTCGTTGGCCCCTTGAGTCGCTGAGTCGTTGGACCCTTGAGTCGCTGAGTCGTTGGAGCCTTGAGTCGCTGAGTCGTTGGAGCCTTGAGTCGCTGAGTCGTTGGCCCCTTGAGTCGCTGAGTCGTTGGACCCTTGAGTCGCTGAGTCGTTGGAGCCTTGAGTCGCTGAGTCGTTGGCCCCTTGAGTCGCTGAGTCGTTGGCCCCTTGAGTCGCTGAGTCGTTGGAGCCTTGAGTCGCTGAGTCGTTGGCCCCTTGAGTCGCTGAGTCGTTGGACCCTTGAGTCGCTGAGTCGTTGGACCCTTGAGTCGCTGAGTCGTTGGAGCCTTGAGTCGCTGAGTCGTTGGACCCTTGAGTCGCTGAGTCGTTGGAGCCTTGAGTCGCTGAGTCGTTGGCCCCTTGAGTCGCTGAGTCGTTGGACCCTTGAGTCGCTGAGTCGTTGGAGCCTTGAGTCGCTGAGTCGTTGGCCCCTTGAGTCGCTGAGTCGTTAGACCTCATTTTGCTTTAGGTCGTAAGCCGCTTGTCTTCACTTAGGTCGTACCGTGACGGGGCGCTGCCCCGCACCCCGCCGGGGGCGCTGCCCCCTGGACCCCCGCGACCTGACCGGGCAGGTCGAACCCCGTATAACTCTGCGTAGGCGATCTTATCTGAAGAACATTCAACCGAACTTCCTGAGCTGATTTCCTTGGATTTTTATCACATCTTCGAATGTGATCTTTGTGATTGATTGTTTCTACAATCGCTTCTGTGATTTGTCACTTTAAAATATGAAGGTTTCAATACTAGTAGTAAATATTTTCTTAAACCGTTTTCCAATCTATTAGTATATACAAGCCTTTGCCTCACTCGGGTGAGAAATCTAATTAAACGACTTAGTAAAACAAGTGGTATGAAACGCTTGCGTTCACTTCGTCGGTTAATTCTTGGACTTGTTCGATTGAACCCCTTGTGACAATTTTATTAGTGAAGATTTACAGTTTGTTCGTAAATATTTAAGTTAAGCAAGTGGTTATGGGACATGAAGCTAAACTTCTATATTTACTAGCTTAGTGTAATTGACACTTCTCGTTGATCTTGATGATCGCTTTATGAATTAGACTAGCAATTGCGCGATGTCTCTTTCATTGCAAGGTTAGACTAGACACCACTTGTGTGATTCCATTCACACATACCTTTCTGCTTTTTGGTTAGTCTTGACCTCATTCTGTGTGATTCCACTCACACATGTGGGGTAGCTCCCCATGGTCTTCGGACCGTCATGTGATAGGCCTCTTTCCCTTTTTATGATTTCTGGATTTCTCGTGTTGATTTCTGGAATTTGTGTCATTGACTTGTTATGAGTACAAGTTTAGGGTATGATGCCCCCTTCGAATCTTTGAGAAGATTCTTGTGATATTGATTATCTCTTATTGATTGATCTTCTGTTGATCATTATTTACATACTTATAGCGGTATGTCGTTATGGATGTTTATGTTTATGCCATATCTTTTATGTTATATCATGTCATCTGATATTTATAGCTAGACTGATCTGTTTATTATTTTCTTAAATAATACTCGGATCAGACCGAGATGTTACAGGTGCTTCTGCTTGACTTCTTCCCAGGGATTCATCACTCTGACTTTTGGCTAACTGTTTAGATTAGCAGTTTTTGCTGTATACACTTGAGATATAGACTCATAGTTGTATTCTTTTGTATAGCACGTGTTGCTATTCTTTTGTATTATCGTGGATCTTATTGACCACTACTCTGATGTACACTTTCATGTGTTAGTTATATATTCATATCTTCTTCCGCCTTTGTGATATGGATATCTGTGACTGATTTGTGATATGATTATTTCTATGTTTGTTTCCGAAGATTATTTATAGCCACCGTGTGATAAGCTATTACATGGATGGTCGCTCCTCAACAGCCTTATTCTCCGTGCTAGTTGACAGCACTTCTCCGGAGTGTTCTTGGCTAGCGTGGGTATAGAGGTGGGGCGTCACAACCACAAAATAATAAGTTTGCAGCAACAACATAGGTTAAGTATCTGGGCTCCATACCATGATACCACCTCTATCCAGAAGGAATGACATACACCAAGGGGGCGTTATCCCCTAATAACCTTGTCGCATTTTTCTTATTTTGCCCATTTCCGGGGTGTGAGGTGCGACAAAGTCTCGTCCACAAAGCTACACTTTTCATAAATGCCACGCTTTGATCAACAAATGATCAGCAGCACTCAGCATGCCACGTTACCAAATTGGGAATATATCACTAGTAACCATCAACTACATAACCTCTGAGCTCGTACGTCTCAGAGAAGGGTGTTAAACTAAGGGAATAAATTCTCCGCCGCCAACAGAAATATATTTGATAGAAACCAGCTTTACATCTCAAATTGTAACGTTAGACACACATCTATACAAGTCCGTTTCAGGATTGAATGGAACCGAAGGCACTTCCAAAAGAAGCCCTTGCAATACGGATATTCACTAACGATGTCCGGAATTCCCATCACAAAAGGTGACAAAATCTCTATATCGGAGATCAGCCGATGCAGAGTCATTCGACGGTAATCCTTTCGTTTTCGAAAATATCCGGTCTTCAACACCGGTCTTCAAATGCTATCTATTATGACATTTCACAATTCGGAATGAGATTTATGACCGAAACGTCCTCTCCCGGCTAATCCGAATAATGAGCGCTTATTTTAAAATAAGTGTTGCATTCAAATTCAAGCAAATCACAACAAATACCCATTTAAAGGTAAATATTGATAGTCGGTTATTTAACTATCAATAGTTACGCAAAACATCACCAGATTCCAAATAATTTCTCAAATTGTTTATTTTCCAAAAATATCTTTATAAGATATATAATTTTCCACACTTCAACCATTTGAAAACAATTTTCCCTTTCCTTTATAAATTCCATAGTGAATTTACATTTCCAAAATATCTATTAATATGCGATTCTCAAATCGATTTCAAATATTCACTTTCATTTTATCTTTAAAAGATAAAATCTCAAAACATTTCACATCATATTGGAAAAACATTTCCATACTTATTTAATAGTAAGCAATTCACAAATCTATTTATTTTCAATACTTAGAAAATATTCAATTTACTTAAAACACGATTAAGTATATATTTTATTTTTTGAGGAAAACATTCTCTTAAACACATTCATTTGAGTCAAAATGAATGTTGCGTAAAACATCGTTACGACAACCCAAAATCACTAGTATAGGGATTCGAAATTAAGATAGATATATAAATCCCAATACTATATAAAACATTTTCTTTCGAAATCCATTTGCTATAACAACAGTGTTATAGTCCACCATTTCATTTTATTTCTTGAAAACGTCTATTTCGACAATGAATGTTGAAATCCATGGTTTCGAACCTTAACACATTTTAAAACAACTTCAAATCGTTTTAATTCTATTTAAAAGATCACTTCTTAAAACATTTCCTTAATATATTATTCACTGTCCGAAATCTTGAATATACTTCGTTAATCAAATTCAACATTTCTACACATTTTATTTAAAGGATTATCCACTGTCCCAAATCGTGAATATACTTCCTTTAATAAGCTAAAATAATTAACTTATCAAAATAAGTCGATTTTGAATTTATAAAACAAGGTTTATAAATTCACATTTATATATATGTGTGTGTATATATATATATATATATATATTATAAAACTTCAACTTATAAAACCCCTTAGTCAACAAATTCTATTTATATCTCATTTAAATGCCAAAATCCAATTTATAAGTTGATTACTTATAAATCCTTTATTTTACAAAATCTATTCATTTTATAACTTCACAATTTATAAATTCATAAATTTCATTCTCTTATGAAATCCACTTATACTTCATTTTAACACTTATAAAAAACTCATTTTAAAATTCTAATATTTTTATTTATAAATATAAATTTTATAAATCTTTTATATAAACCATTTTATAATAATTCAAAAATCCCAATTTTAAACCATTTTACAAATTAATCAACTACTTATTTCGAAAATCACATTTCGGTTATATTTCACAAAAATCATAATTTTTTATAACAAAAAATTTATAACATTTATTTATTTAAAATGAATCAATTCCAAAATTCAATAAAATGTATACTTTCAAAAATCACTTGAAAACCATTTTAAATTTGAAATCGTTACTTTAACATTTTTAAAACTCCAAAAATAGGCCCAGTGCTGCAACAGCACCAAATATAACAATCATGGCATCCAAGCATCATATATCAATATGATAACATAATATATCTTAAATATCTGTAAATAAATCAATACGGGTGAGGAATCCAGTTGGATCCCTCCAGCCTGTTTCCCTACATCCACAGATGTTAGCACAATACCAATCCCATTTCAAGACGGAATATAGTGGTACATGAGTATATACAAAATATTATCCGCTATTATGCGGCGTAATAGGGTCTCATCCGCTTTATAATGCGGGAAATCAACTCCAAATACATATATAATACCAATTCCACATCAAGGTGAAATATCGTGGTATATGTGTTTAATAAATAACATCCGCTTAATATACGGCGTATAGGGTCTATTTCAATACAACAGATAGTAATTTATCATTCAATCACACAATCAAGCAATTTTAAATCTAACTATTTAAAATTCAAATCGAAACAGTTTCGATTGAGCGAGAGGTTCTCACATTGTTTCAAATACATTCGCAGTGTTCTATTTCGAATAAAATTTAACATGCGTTTAATTTTACCTAAAATTCTAACTAGCTCCAAATGACTTCAATCGGGCTCCATCGCGTAGTGTTTGTCCATACGAACCCGACACAATTCGTTTCGTCCAAAACGGACCTCGTATGAACAAGTTATGACGTTACAAAGTTTGAACGAATTTACATAATAATTAATATACAATTTTCTTTTAATTTTAAAACCCTAACCATCTCCAGGCTGTTCGTTTCTGTTGATGAGAATCTGGCCGTTGTTTTCTTCATCCTCCCCACCGCATAAACACACATTCAACAAACCCATGGCCGCCACTTCCTATACGAATTTTCGAGCCACCCTCGTTCATTTCTACAACGATCAGGCACCACCACTTGAATGCCCATCACGCGAGCTACCCACTGCCAGAGCCATGTGAATTTCGGTCGCCTCTAGGCCTTAGAATTCGTGCATGAACGCATGATGTTCCATCCCAAATTGCCGCCAATCGGCTCCATAAAAGATGATCTCCACCGTTGGATTGAAGGATCCCGAGATGCTCTACAAGGTTGTAGTTGAAACTATTTTGAATCGTTTAGTAGATTGCAAGAAAAATGAGGAGGAAGGAATTGAATTTTTGTCCATTGATGCAAATGGAGGCAGCGGCTGTGACCCTAGCCCAAATTTTGTTTTGCAAATGCGAAAGTATAACGTCCTTATATAGAAAATTACGCGACACTATTCAACCGAAATTTTTCCGAACTCAAAACGAAGCGTGCCGCCTGGCGTTTATAATGTTTTACCCCCATTCCGAACGTAATGAAATATATATCGGGAGCCAATTCGATCGTATTTGAAAGATTTTCGAATCGAATTATTTAAATTTGAAATTCACTCAAACCGATTTCTACGCGTTTTAGCTTGCCCCGGAAAAACCGTAAATCCGATTGACACGAAATTTAAAACATACAATAATTTGACAGTACAGATCCCATGAAACTGATTTCGTCGAAATCCGAGACTGTTTGAAAAATGGCTATTTTTACTCGTCAATTAAATATTAAAATATTCAATTTCTACAAATTAACTTTTAATTCAATTTTAAAAGTTCTAAACATCATTCTAACTCCAATATGATTAAATACAACTTTACAAATCAAATTTAATCACACTAATCCCAATTTCCAATTATTTCTGTAATTTCAAATATTAAATTATCGATTAATTATGCAATTAAATCCAGATGTTTGAAATAAAATTTATTCGACTTACAAATTTTACTAGTTAATACTTAAAATCAATTAAATATACGAATTTCAAATGACAGAAATTCTGGGTTGTTACAAACTTCCCCCCTTAAAAGAATTTCATCCTCGAAATTGCCAAGTAAGAAAAAGTTATAGAATCCATTATTTTTTCAAAACCATTTGTTCAAATTAAATTTCGAATTCATTTGAGTGTTTAACTTTCCCGAAATCCATAGTTAAACTTCTTACAATAACTTTACTAAGTTTTCAAATCATACTTAGTTATCTTTTCAAAACCAACTATATCGTATAACTTTTCACTCCAAAATCAAAGTTATAGTTTTCAAAATTTTCCAATTTTCTCAAAAATATTCTAACGCCTTAAATTTTCAGAAAAATTCGCCATAGTCTCCTTTGCGTGGTTCGATCCGAAAAAAATGGCAATAAATATATCACAAATATACATCTCATCAAAGTAATGAGGCATCCCGTAGGGAAAAAAGTGTAAAAGTACGATATGTAATCCGAGATATGTACCTTATATATTATTAGCGAGCATATACGGCTAATATAGCGCGAAAGCAAACTCCAAACGCGAAGCAAGCGCAAGTGATGCAGTGCGATCTACAAGTTCGGCAATGGAGTTAAGTCCCTCCAGATCATTAGGTCGCTCACGACTTAAGGAAGGCGAGTTACGGCCTATCTAGGTCTTTAAGGCACCGCAAATAGCAAATGAAGGTTACGGAAGTTGCGAACGACTTAACGAAAGTCCAGAATCTCGACCTATCGAGTTATTCACTCAGCATGTTTTAGATCGCTCGTGAAGTTTAGGTCCTTCACGACCTAACGAGTCACGACCTAGTGGAGAAGGCTTAGGTCGCTCACGACCTAACGAGCTACGACCTATGTTGAACGACCTAGTTAGGTCGCGAGTAGAAGATCCAGTTGTGAAGCCTTAAGTCGTTAGGTCGCGAGAAGATGTCAACGTGTTACGACCTATGTTAGGTCGCGTACAAACTTAAGTCGTTGATGGTTTTAGGTCGCTAAAGCTCTTGCCGCTTTGATTTCTTGTACCACTGTTCCTTTTAAGTCGCTCCATTTTTGGGTCGTGTGTGTCTTTAAGTCGCTATGTGTTGTAACTCGAGTTAGTTAGGTCACGTATGTTATATTGATAGGCCATGTGATGTTGAGTCGTTGATGTGTTGTATTGTTAAGTCATATGTCGTTTTATTTGTTAGGTCGCGTACGACCTAAGTTGAGTCGTGTGGTGTTGTTAGGTCGGCAACGACCTAGTGAGTGTATCGCCTATAAATAGGTCGCGTGGGTCATTTGTAATGTTGGTTCTTTTGAATAAAATTCTTCTTTGTTAGCTTTGTGCTTTCATCTAAATTGGTAGTTGAGTGTAATCTCCTATCTCCACTTACGGTATTCGAGTGCGCTCGAATCAACGTTTGTTGAAGCCAATTCGCGGAATCAAGTGCGCTTGATCAACGCTTGAAGAATTGTACATCTCTCTTTACGGTATCGTGCGCGATCAACGTGTCAGAGATAGCTCGAATTTGGTATCTTTGGATCAACAAATTTGGGCATTACAGTATCTTTCAATCCACCGATTGCTACTTTCACCGTTTCATCTAATTTTTCGTATATCCGCTGCGTCAGTTTGGTATCAGAGCGACGTTTAGCCAATCATAGCTAAGCCGAGTCTTGGAGCCGTGTATTGTTGAAGTTTGTCGTTCATCGTGTTCATCGCAAAGTTGCAACAAGATTGAAGTTTGTATTTGAGTTTGTTGAAGTATTTGTGATTTGTGTTGAAGATTATTTGATTCAATCATGCCGCCGAGAAGAGCTAACCGCCATCAAAATGTTGAAGCGTTGTATAGAAGGGAAGAAGCTGAGCAGATGGAACAACGCGTTAATGAGAAATTTGATGAAGGTATTGGGAAGTTAGAGAAATTGATGAATGACTTGAATCAAAGTCAAAGGAGAAGGTCGCCAGTCTCGAACCATGGAGGAAACAGAGTTTGGCCATCGGTTACGGAAGCGAGAAGGGTGTCGCCACAATCTTTTAGAGAAAGAAGAGAAACATCAATTTCATCGAGGAGAGATCACCATGACTATGGACATGAAGAGAGAAGAACTCCACGTGAGTTTGAGGATGAACCATATAAAGATGAAGAGAAACATAGTAGAAAAAGGGACATGCGTGATCAAAGGGGTGATGATGGTCGAGATCGATATAGACATACATTTGATTTTGATAAAGATGGTGATAGAGCTAGCATTCATTATCGAGATCGAGACGAAGTTCGAAATTCATATTGGGATGTAGATGATGATCGTCGATGGGAGTCGGGTATGAAGATGGAAATTCCAGAATTCAAGGGTGGAATGGTTGCAGAAGAATTCTTGGGCTGGTTGTCTAATGTTGAAGAAATTTTTGATTTCAAAGAAGTTCCTGAGAATCGAAGAGTTAAGTTGGTTGCTACTCGTTTGAGAGGTAGAGCTATGGCATGGTGGCAGCAAACTAAATTTACGCGGGAGAGAATAGGGAAGTCAAAGATTGAATCGTGGGAAAAGATGAAGAAGATGATGAAAGCTACATTCTTGCCTTACAATTATCAGTCGCTCATATATCAAAGGTTGTAGAATCTGAGGCAAGGGACGAAGACTGTTAATGATTATGCTGATGAATTTTATCAACTGATTGCTCGAAATGAAATTATGGAGACAGAAGAACAATTGACTGCTAGATTTATTGGGGGGTTGAGAATGCAGATACAGGATATGGTGAATATGTTTGATCCTAGATCTATGGCTGAAGCGCACCAGAAAGCGTTGGCTTGGGAGAAGCAGGGAAGACGTGGAGGTGGTGTGTTTACAAGTTCCAATATTCAGAACAAAGGTTCTAGTGGGAGTTCCAATGTTTCGAAAGCTGTCAGTAAACATGTTGTGAATGAAGTTGCGAAGGCGAAGGTCAATAACAGTTTCAAATGTTACAATTGCCAGGAAGTGGTTACAAGAGTAATGAATGTCCGAAGCCGAAGAAAAGAACTATGATTGCTGAAGTTGAAGGTGAGGATGTTGGGGAAGGTTATTCCAGTCCAATTGAAGAGGATGAACATGACGTTGCGTCAGGAGATGAAGGATGTAATCTAATGATAAGGAGGTCTTGTTTAATACCGAAGCATGAAGAAGAAGCTAGTTGGTTGAGGAGTAACATCTTTCAGTCAACATGCACTATTCTGGGAAAGGTTTGTAAATTTGTGATTGACGCTGGAAGTTGTGACAATATTATTTCTACCGAAGCTGTGAGAAAGTTGATGCTGAAGACGGAGAATCATCCAAATCCTTACAAGTTAGCGTGGTTGAGAAAAGGAGGAGAGGTGAAGGTGGACAGGCGAGTTCAAGTTCCATTTTCTATTGGGAGGAAGGTATAAAGACGAGATCTGGTGTGGTGTGGTGGAGATGGATGTTTGTCACTTGCTTTTGGGAAGACCATGGCAGTATGATTGAGCAGTGCAGCATGACGGTCGAACCAATAGCTACAGCTTTATGTTTGAAGGTTTTAAGATTATTTTGGTTCCGAAGAAGAGACAACAAGGAGAAAGCAAATCAGAAGAGATTGAGGAGCTGAAGACTTTGTTGACTTTGAAAGAATTTGTCGATGAAGTAGAGGAGAGTCCAGAGGTATTTTTGTTGATCGGACGTGAAACGACTGAATCTGTTGAAATCCCAGAGGAAGTAAAGCCAGTATTGGAAGAATTCAGTGATGTGTTTCCTGAAGAGTTGCCAACGGAGTTGCCACCGTTGAGGGATATTCAACATCAAATTGATCTTGTGCCAGGGGCAATATTACCACACAGACCACATTACAGGATGAGTCCTAAGGAGCATGAGGAACTGAGAAGGCAGGTGGAGGAGTTGTTACAACAGGGGCGTGTTCAGGAGAGCTTGAGTCCTTGTGCAGTGCCAGCTTTATTGGTGCCAAAGAAGGATGGTTCGTGGAGGATGTGTACCGACAGTCGGGCTATAAACAAGATCACTGTGAGATACATGTTTCCTATGCCGAGGTTCGATGATTTGATTGATCAGTTGAGTGGAGCTATTGTGTTTTCGAAGATTGACTTGAAGAGTGGATACCATCAGATTCGAATTAGACCGGGTGATGAGTGGAAGACTGCTTTAAAAACGAGGGAAGGTTTATACGAATGGCTGGTTATGCCGTTTGGCTTGTCAAATGCTCCGAGTACTTTTATGAAGGTGATGAACCAGATTTTCAGACCATTCATTGGGAAGTTTGTAGTAGTTTACTTTGACGATATTTTGATCTATAGTGGGAGTATGGAAAAGCATGTCCTGCATTTGCATGAAGTATTATTGATTCTACGACAAGAGAAATTTTATGCTACAAAGAAGAAGTGTGTGTTCATGAAGCACAGAGTTTTGTTTCTGGGATATGTTCTGTCGAAGGAAGGCATTCAAGTGGATGAAAGTAAAGTAGAAGCTGTCAGGAGTTGGCTACAACCCAAGACAATTACTGAAGTGAGAAGTTTTCATGGATTGGTATCTTTTTATCGAAGATTCATTCCACACTTTAGCAGTGTAATGGCACCTGTAACCGATTCCATGAAAGGAAGGAAGTTTGCATGGTCAGAGGAAGCAGGGGATGCTTTTGAGAAGATCAAGACACTATTGACGTCAGCGCCAATTCTAGTTTTTCCGGATTTTCAGTTGTTGTTTGAGTTACATAGTAAAGCCTCGAAGGTCGGGATTGGTGGAGTCTTGAGTTAGAAGGGAAAACCAATTGCTTATTTCAGTGTGAAATTGTCGGGAGCTAAGTTGAGATATAGCACATACGATGTGGAGTTTTACGCGATTGTTCAAGCTGTGAAGCACTGGAGACATTATCTGTTCCAGAAAGAGTTTTTTATTTATACGGATCATGAAGCTTTGAAGCATTTGTGACGCAGCGGATATTTAACAAAACGAACTAGATCGATGAAAGTAGCAATCGGTGGATTGAAGATACTAAAATGCCCAAATTCGTTGATCACAAAGATACCGAATTCTAGCTATCCTCGTCACGTTGATCGCGCACGATACCGTGAAAGAAGATCTTCAATTCTTCAAGAGTTGATCAAGCGCACTTGATTCCGCGAATCGGCTTCAACAATCGTTGATTCGAGCGCACTCGAATAACCGAAAGTAGAGATAGAAGATTACACTCAACTACCAATTTAAGATGAAAGCACAAAGCAATCAACAAGAATTTTATTCAAAATCAACCTCTTTCAAATGTACAACACACTCCCTATTTATAGTGTTTTCGACCCAGACCTTAAGTTGTATACGACTTACGACCCAATTTAAGTCGGTAACGACTTAACACCATAGCGACCTAACCCCCTTTACAACACTGCACACGCAAATGACTCACTAAGGTCGTTAGCCCACCTAACTGACTCAAGACACAAGACACAACGACTTAACAGTAACTACTTCACAACAGCGCCTCAACCGACTCAGCTACATGCCGACTTACGGCCTAGGCAACGACTTAAAATACAAAACACCTTACTCACTTAGGTCATATACGACTTAATGACTTCCGACTCAAAGAAAGCAAATTACAACATCAGGTTACGACTTAACAATAGTTCCTTACCCATATTACAACACAACACATAGGTCGGTGACGACCTAAAATTGAACACGACTCAACTCAGGTCACACACCATATGACCGACTTAACATACAACGACTCAACGACTCAATGACATAACGACTTAGTTAAGGCCGTAACTCATTTGCGGCTTAAAGAATCATCCAAATGTTGCCTCTTCCCTCTGCTGCCTTCCATTAGCTCGTTGCCGACTCAAGACCACTTTCTTAGGTCGTTGCCGACCTAGAACCTGTGAACGACCTAGAACCGACGCTTGGTTAGATCGTGTTGCCTTCCTCTGTGACTTGTTAGGTCGTGGTCGACCTTCCTTAACCCGGAAACGATCTAAGCCTTCTATCTTAAGTTGTGCACGACTTAACTCCTCATCCTTAAGTCATGTACGTCTTATCCCTCCTTTTCTGGCCTGAGCTGCATCATCCTCCCCTGGTTGAGAAAAATTCGTCCTCGAATTTGTAAATTCTTCCGCATCAGATTGTTCATCTCCATAATATGGTACAAGATGCTTAACATTGAATACGTCAGAAGTGTACACATTCTCCGGCAGCTTCAACTTATAAGCATTTTCATTAATCCGTTTCACAACTTCTATAGGACCAATTTTTCTGGCTTTCAACTTGTTATAAGTGCCTACTGGAAAACGTTCCTTCGTTAGCACAGCATAAACCAAATCACCTTCTTTAAATTCAACACTTCGTCGCTTCAGGTCTGCAGTCTGCTTATACTTCTCATTTGCTTTCTCCAATCGTTTCTGAACGATTTTATGACATTCAGTCAATCCATCAACAAAATCTACAACTCGTTTAACCGTCCCCTTCGGTTGTGGTACTACTGCCAAATCCAATGGTCCCCTTGGCAAACTTGAATATACGATCTGAAATGGAGTGAATCCCGTACTACGATTCACTGCACGATTATGAGCAAACTCTGCTTGGCATAACTTCATGTCCCAACTCTTCAGATTCTCCTGTACAAGACATCGCAACAAATTTCCCAACGATCTGTTAACAACTTCTGTCTTTCCATCTGTCTGCGGATGATAAGCGCTACTAAATTTCAGCTTCGTTCCCACCATTTTCCACAAACTTAGCCAAAAATGACTCAAAAATCTGGTATCTCTGTCTAAAACAATAGACTCCGGCAACCCATGTAAATGATAGATTTCCTTAAAGAACAACTGAGCAACACGAACAGCATCCGCTTTCTTCTTACAAGCAATAAAATGTGCCATTTTCGAAAACCTGTCCACCACAACAAATATAGAATAATTCCCCCTTTGAGTTCTAGGCAAACCCAAAACAAAATCCATGCTGATATCAACCCATGGTTTGTTAGGTACTGGTAACGGCATATATAATCCTGCATTTGTCGCTGTTCCCTTCGAAACCTGACAGATATGACATCTCTGAACAAACCTTTCAACTTCCTTCCTCATCGATGGCCAATAGTAGGAATGAGAGATTAACTGCAATGTTCGGTCTCTACCCACATGTCCTTCCTCACGAAGTTCCTTTACTATCTTCATTCGCAAGCTACAATCCGGTACACATAATTAATTCCCCTTAAATAAGAAACCATCAATCAACACAAATTCATCAGAACTCCCCTCCTTGACGTTCTCAACAAATTTCTTAAAGTAAGGATCTTCTTCAATAAGCCCTGGCAATAATTCAAAACCTGTCACTTCAACTTTCATTGTTGTCAATAAATGACTCTTCCTACTCAAAGCATCAGCTACACGATTCGTTACCCCAGATTTGTGCTTCACAACAAAAGTAAACTGCTGCAAATAGGCAATCCATGATGCATGTCTCGATGAAATCTTATCCTGCCATTGCAAATGCTTCAAAGCCTCATGATTAGTGTAAAGAACAAACTCTTTATGAAATAGATAATGTCTCCAGTGCTTCACAGCTTGAACAATTGCATAAAACTCAACATCGTATGTACTATATCTCATCTTTGCCCCTGATAACTTCTCACTGAAATATGCAATAGGACGCCCCTACTAACTCAACACCCCTCCGATTCCAACCTTAGACGCATTAGTATGAAGCTTAAACAACAACTGAAAATCTGGTAATACAAGGATTGGTGCTGTCGTTAAAAGTTCTTTTATTCGTTCAAAAGCAACCCCTGCTTCCTCCGACCAAGAAAACCCTTTTCCTTTCATACAATCAGTAACTGGTGCCATCACGCTACTGAAGTGTGGAATGAACCTTCGGTAGAATGATGCCAATCCATGAAAACTTCTAACTTCAGTGATAGTTCTCGGTTGTGGCCAATTTCTGACTGCTTCAACTTTATTCTGGTCCACCTAGATACCTTCTCCTGACACAACATATCCCAAAAATAAAACACTTCGAGTCATGAACACACATTTCTTCGTAGCTGCATAAAATTGTTCCTCACGAAGAATAATTAACACCTTTCTCAAATGCTCTACATGCTCATCTGTACTCGCACTATAAATCAGAATATCATCAAAGTAAACAACAACAAACTTCCCAATGTATGGTCTGAAAATTTGATTCATCACCCTCATAAATGTACTCGGTGCATTCGATAGACCAAACGACATAACCAACCATTCATACAATCCTTCCCTTGTCTTGAATGCGGTTTTCCATTCGTCTCCCGGTCTAATTCGAATCTGATGATATCCACTCTTCAAATCAATCTTCGAAAAGATAGTAGCCCCACTCAACTGATCTAGCAAGTCATCCAATCTTGGCATAGGAAATCTGTAGCGAACAGTAATCTTGTTCAAAGCTCTACTATCGGTACACATTCTCCATGTTCCATCCTTCTTCGGTACCAACAACGCTGGTACTGCACAAGGACTCAAGCTTTCTTGAACACGTCCCTGTTCTTACAACTCCTCCACTTGCCTTCGCAACTCTTCATGTTCCTTTGGACTCATTCGGTAATGTGGCCTATGCGGTAAAACAGCACCTGGCACTAGATCTATTTGATGTTGTATGTCTCTCAACGGTGGTAACTCTTTTGGCAATTCTTCCGGAAATACATCTTCAAATTCTTCTAGTACTGGTTTTACTTCTTCAGGAACTTCAACCACTTCATTACACTCTCGTCCAATCAACAAAAAGACTTCAGGCTCCTCTTCAACTTCCTTGACAAATTCCTTTAATGATAGCAAAGTTTTCAACTCTTCAATCTCCTCCAACTTGCTTTCCTTCTGTTGTTGCTTCTTAGGAACTAAAATAATCTTAGTACCTACGAACATGAAACTATAACTATTAGCACGACCATCATGTTGCACTGCTCTATCAAACTGCCATGGTCTGCCCAACAACAGATGACACACATCCATGTATACAACGTCACACCAAATTTCATCTTTGTACTTCTTTCAATAGAAAAATTCACATAAGCTCTTCGACACACCTTCACTTCACCACCCTTCCTCAACCATGCTAACTTGTACGGTTTAGGATGCTTCTCAGTTTTCAAGTTCAACTTCTTTACTGCTTCTGTAGAGATAATATTGCCACAGCTTCCAGCATCATTAACGAACTTGCAAACCTTCCCTAGAATAGTGCACGTCGACTGAAAAATATTGCTTCTCAACCAACTAGTATCATCCTCTTGTTTTGGTGTAAGACAAGATCTCCTCATCATAAGATTACAACCCTCATCTCCGGACAATAAGTCTTCCTCCTCAACTGGTAATGAATTAGAACTTTCTGCATCTTCATCCTCTTCTTCAATCTCAGTAACCATTGCTCTCTTCTTCGGCTTCGGACATTCATTGCTTATGTGACTCAACTCTTGGCAATTATAACATTTGAAACCACTGTTATCCTTCGTCTTCTCAGCCTCCTTCACAACTGGTTTACTGGTAGGTTTAGAAACATTAGAACTTCCACTAACACCCTTCACTTGATTGTTGGAATTGGTAAACACACCACCTCCACGCCTTCCTTGCTTCTCCCAAGCCAACGCTTTCTGATGTGCTTCTGCCACAGTTCTAGGATCGAACATATAAACCATATCTTGAATCTGTATCCTCGACCCTCCAACAAATCTAGCAGTCGGCTGTTCTTCCGTCTCCATAATATCATTTCAAGCAATCAGTTGATAAAATTCATCAGCATAATCATTAACAGTTTTCGTCCCTTGCCTCAGATTCTGCAACCTCTGGTACATGAGTGATTGATAGTTATAAGGTAAAAATGTAGCTTTCACCAACTTCTTCATCTTCTCGCATGATTCAATCTTCGACTTTCCCATTCTCTCCCGTGTAAGTTTAGTTTGCTGCCACCATGCTAAAGCTCTCCCCCTCAATCTAGTAGCAACCAACTTCACTCTTCTATGTTCAGGAACTTCTTTGAAATCAAAGATCTCTTCAACATTAGACAACCAATCAAGAAATTCTTCTGCCACCATTCCTCCCATGAACTCTAGAATTTCCATCTTCATTCCCGATTCCCATCGATGATCATCTTCTATATCCTTATATGAATTTCGAACTTTGTCTCGATCTCGATAATGAATGCTAGCTCTATCACCCTCTTCATCATAATCAAATGTACGTCTATATCGATCTCGACCATCAATATCCGTTTGATCACGCATGTCTCTTCTACTATGTCTCTCTTCATCTCTATATGGCTCATCTTCAAACTCTCGTGGAGTTCTCCTCTCTTCATGTCCATAGTCATGGTGATATCTCCTCGATGAAATTGATGTTTCTCTTCTCTCTCTAAAAGATTGCGGTGATACCCTCCTCGCTTCTATAACCGATGGCAAAACTCTGTTTCCTCCATGGTTCGAGATTGGTGATCTCCTCCTTTGATTTTGATTCAAATCATTCATCAATTTCTCTAACTTTCCAATGCCTTCATCAAATTTCTCATTAATACGTTGTTCCATTAGCTCAGCTTCTTCTCTTCTATACAATGCTTCAACATTTTGATGACGATTAGCTCTTCTCGACGGCATGATTCAAACAACACAATCTTCAATTCAAATCAAACAAGTCACGGCCTCAACCTTCAACACAAATCAAATTCAAACAACTTCCACTCTTTGATCCAAAATAGAATGGATCGAAAGTTCTCCTCTCGTTGCAACTTCAAGATGAACACGATGAACAACAACTTCAAACTTCAACTTCAAAAATTGGCTCCAAGACTCGGCTTAGCTATGATTGGCTAAGTCAAGCTTTGATACCAAACTGACGCAGCAGATATTTAACAAAACGAAATAGATTGATGAAAGTAGCAATCGGTGGATTGAAGATACTGAAATGCCCAAATTCGTTGATCACAAAGATACCGAATTCTAGCTATCCTCGTCACGTTGATCGCGCACGTTACCGTGAAAGAAGATCTTCAATTCTTCAAGCGTTGATCAAGCGCACTTGATTCCGCGAATCGGCTTCAACAATCGTTGATTCGAGCGCACTCGAATAACCGAAAGTGGAGATAGGAGATTACACTCAACTACCAATTTAAGATGAAAGCACACAACAATCAACAAGAATTTTATTCAAAATCAACCTCTTTCAAATGTACAACACACTCCCTATTTATAGTGTTTTCGACCCAGACCTTAAGTCGTATACGACTTATGACCCAATTTAAGTCGGTAACGACTCAACACCATAGTGACCTAACCCCCTTTACAACACTGCACACGCAAATGACTCACTAAGGTCGTTAGCCGACCTAACTGACTCAAGACACAAGACACAATGACTTAACAGTAACCACTTCACAACAGCGCCTCAACCGACTCAACTACATGCCGACTTACGGCCTAGGCAACGACTTAAAATACAAAACACCTTTACTCACTTAGGTCGTATACGACTTAATGACTTCTGACTCAAAGAAAGAAAATTACAACATCAGGTTACGACTTAACAATAGTTCCTTACCCATATTACAACACAACACATTGGTCGGTGACGACCTAAAATTCAACACGACTCAACTCAGGTCACACACCATATGACCGACTTAACATACAACGACTCAACGACTCAATGACATAACGACTTAGTTAAGGTCGTAACTCGTTTCAAGCTTAAAGAATCACCCAAATGTTGCCTCTTCCCTCTGCTGCCTTCCATTAGGTTGTTGCCGACTCAAGACCACTTTCTTAGGTCGTTGCCGACCTAGAACCTGTGAACGACCTATAACCGATGCTTGGTTAGATCGTGTTGCCTTCCCCTATGACTTGTTAGGTCGTGGTCGACCTTCCTTAACCCGGAAACGATCTAAGCCTTCTATCTTAAGTTGTGCACGACTTAACTCCTCATCCTTAAGTCGTGTACGTCTTATCCCTCCTTTTCTGGCCTGAGCTGCATTATCCTCCCCTGGTTGAGAAAAATTCGTCCTCGAATTTGTAAATTCTTCCGCATCAGATTGCTCATCTCCATAATATGGTACAAGATGCTTACAATTGAACACGTCAGAAGTGTACACATTCTTCGGCAGCTTCAACTTATAAGCATTTTCATTAATTTGTTTCACAACTTCTATAGGACCAATTTTTCTGGCTTTCAACTTGTTATAAGTGCCTACTGGAAAACGTTCCTTCGTTAGCACAACATAAACCAAATCACCTTCGTTAAATTCAACACTTCGTCGCTTCAAGTGTGCAGTCTGCTTATACTTCTCATTTGCTTTCTCCAATCGTTTCTGAACGATTTTATGACATTCAGTCAATCCATCAACAAAATCTACAACTCGTTTAATCGTCCCCTTCGGTTGTGGTACTACTGCCAAATCCAATGGTCCCCTTGGCAAACTTGAATATACGATCTGAAATGGACTGAATCCCGTACTACGATTCACTACACGATTATGAGCAAACTCTGCTTGGCATAACTTCATGTCCCAACTCTTCAGATTCTCCTGTACAAGACATCGCAACAAATTTCCCAACGATCTGTTAACAACTTCTGTCTTTCCATCTGTCTGCGGATGATAAGCGCTACTAAATTTCAGCTTCGTTCCCACCATTTTCCACAAACTTAGCCAAAAATGACTCAAAAATCTGGTATCTCTGTCTGAAACAATAGACTCCGGCAACCCATGTAAACGATAGATTTCCTTAAAGAACAACTGAGCAACACGAACAGCATCCGCTGTCTTCTTACAAGCAATAAAATGTGCCATTTTCGAAAACCTGTCCACCACAACAAATATAGAATCATTCCCCCTTTGAGTTCTAGGCAAACCCAAAACAAAATCCATGCTGATATCAGCCCATGGTTTGTTAGGTACTGGTAACGACATATATAATCCTGCATTTGTCGCTGTTCCCTTTGAAACCTGACAGATATGACATCTCTGAACAAACCTTTCAACTTCCTTCCTCATCGATGGCCAATAGTAGGATTGAGAGATTAACTGCAATGTTCGGTCTCCACCCACATGTCCTTCCTCATGAAGTTCCTTTACTATCTTCATTCGCAAGCTACAATCCGGTACACATAATTAATTCCCCTTAAATAAGAAACCATCAATCAACACAAATTCATCAGAACTTCCCTCATTGACTTTCTCAACAAATTTCTTAAAGTAAGGATCTTCTTCAATATGCCCTGGCAATAATTCAAAACCTGTCACTTCAACTTTCATTGTTGTCAATAAATGACTCCTCCTACTCAAGCATCAGCTACACGATTCGTTACCCCAGATTTGTGCTTCACAACAAAAGTAAACTGCTGCAAATAGGCAATCCACGATGCATGTCTCGATGAAATCTTATCCTGCCCTTGCAAATGCTTCAAAGCCTCATGATCAGTGTAAAGAACAAACTCTTTCTGAAATAGATAATGTCTCCAGTGCTTCACAGCTTGAACAATTGCATAAAACTCAACATCGTATGTACTATATCTCATCTTTGCCCCTGATAACTTCTCACTGAAATATGCAATAGGACGCCCCTGCTGACTCAACACCCCTCCGATTCCAAACTTAGATGCATCAGTATGTAGCACAAACAACAACTGAAAATCTGGTAATACAAGGATTGGTGCTGTCGTTAAAAGTTCTTTGATTCGTTCAAAAGCAACCCCTGCTTCCTCCGACCAAGAAAACCCTTTTCCTTTCATACAATCAGTAACTGGTGCCATCACGCTACTGAAGTGTGGAATGAACCTTCGGTAGAATGATGCCAATCCATGAAAACTTCTAACTTCGGTGATAGTCCTCGGTTGTGGCCAATTTCTGACTGCTTCAACTTTATTCTGGTCCACCTGGATACCTTCTCCTGACACAACATATCCCAAAAATAAAACACTTCGAGTCATGAACACACATTTCTTCGTAGCTGCATAAAATTGTTCCTCACAAAGAATAATTAACACCTTTCTCAAATGCTCTACATTCTCATCTGTACTTGCACTACAAATAAGAATATCATCAAAGTAAACAACAACAAACTTCCCAATGTATGGTCTGAAAACTTGATTCATCACCCTCATAAATGTACTCGGTGCATTCGATAGACCAAACGACATAACCAACCATTCATACAATCCTTCCCTTGTCTTGAATGCAGTTTTCCATTCGTCTCCCGGTCTAATTCGAATCTGATGATATCCACTCTTCAAATCAATCTTCGAAAAGATAGTAGCCCCACTCAACTGATCTAGCAAGTCACCCAATCTTCGCATAGGAAATCTGTAGCGAACAGTAATCTTGTTTAAATCTCTACTATCGGTACACATTCTCCATGTTCCATCCTTCTTCGGTACCAACAACGCTGGTACTGCACAAGGACTCAAGCTTTCTTGAACACGTCCCTGTTCTTACAACTCCTCCACTTGCCTTCGCAACTCTTCATGTTCCTTTCGACTCATTCGGTAATGTGGCCTATGCGGTAAAACAGCACCTGGCACTAGATCTATTTGATGTTGTATGTCTCTCAACGTTGGTAACTCTTTTGGCAGTTCTTTCGGAAATACATCTTCAAATTCTTCTAGTACTGGTTTTACTTCTTCAGGAACTTCAACCACTTCATTACACTCTCGTCCAATCAACAAAAAGACTTCAGGCTCCTCTTCAACTTCCTTGACAAATTCCTTTAATGATAGCAAAGTTTTCAACTCTTCAATCTCCTCCAACTTGCTTTCCTTCTGTTGTTGCTTCTTAGGAACTAAAATAATCTTAGTACCTACGAACATGAAACTATAACTATTAGCACGACCATCATGTTGCACTGCTCTATCAAACTGCCATGGTCTGCCCAACAACAGATGAAACACATCCATGTCTACAACGTCACACCAAATTTCATCTTTGTACTTCTTTCAATAGAAAAATTCACATAAGCTCTTCGACACACCTTCACTTCACCACCCTTCCTCAACCATGCTAACTTGTACGGTTTAGGATGCTTCTCAGTTTTCAAGTTCAACTTCTTTACTGCTTCTGTAGAGAGAATATTGTCACATCTTCCAGCATCAATAACGAACCTGCAAACCTTCCCCAGAATAGTGCACGTCGACTGAAAAATATTGCTTCTCAACCAACTAGTATCATCCTCTTGTTTTGGTGTAAGACAAGATCTCCTCATCATAAGATTACAACCCTCATCTCCGGACAATAAGTCTTCCTCCTCAACTGGTAATGAATTAGAACATTCTGCATCTTCATCGTCTTCTTCAATCTCAGTAACCATTGCTCTCTTCTTCGGCTTCGGACATTCATTGCTTATGTGACCCAGCTCCTGGCAATTATAACATTTGAAACCACTGTTATCCTTCGTCTTCTCAGCCTCCTTCACAACTGGTTTGCTGGTAGGTTTAGAAACATTAGAACTTCCACTAACACCCTTCACTTGATTGTTGGAATTGGTAAACACACCACCTCCACGCCTTCCCTGCTTCTCCCAAGCTAACGCTTTCTGATGTGCTTCTGCCACAGTTCTTGGATCGAACATATTAACCATATCTTGAATCTGTATCCTCAACCCTCCAACAAATCTAGCAGTCGGCTGTTCTTCCGTCTCCATAATATCATTTCGAGCAATCAGTTGATAAAATTCATCAGCATAAATCATTAACAGTTTTCGTCCCTTGCCTTAGATTCTGCAACCTCTGGTACATGAGTGATTGATAGTTATAAGGTAAAAATGTAGCTTTCACCAACTTCTTCATCTTCTCGCATGATTCAATCTTCGACTTTCCCATTCTCTCCCGTGTAAGTTTAGTTTGCTGCCACCATGCTAAAGCTCTCCCCCTCAATCTAGTAGCAACCAACTTCACTCTTCTATGTTCAGGAACTTCTTTGAAATCAAAGATCTCTTCAACATTAGACAACCAATCAAGAAATTCTTCTGCTACAATTCCTCCCTTGAACTCTGGAATTTCCATCTTCATTCCCGATTCCCATCGACGATCATCTTCTATATCCTTATATGAATTTTGAACTTGGTCTCGTTCTCGATAATGAATGCTAGCTCTATCACCCTCTTCATCATAATCAAATGTACGTCTATATCGATCTCGACCATCAATATCCCTTTGATCACGCATGTCTCTTCTACTATGTCTCTCTTCATCTCTATATGGCTCATCTTCAAACTCTCGTGGAGTTCTCCTCTCTTCATGTCCATAGTCATGGTGATCTCTCCTCGATGAAATTGATGTTTCTCTTCTCTCTCTAAAAGATTGCGGTGATACCCTCCTCGCTTCCGTAACCGATGGCGAAACTCTGTTTCCTCCATGGTTCGAGATTGGTGATCTCCTCCTTTGATTTTGATTCAAATCATTCATCAATTTCTCTAACTTTCCAATGCCTTCATCAAATTTCTCATTAATACGTTGTTCCATTAGCTCAGCTTCTTCTCTTCTATACAATGCTTCAACATTTTGATGACGATTAGCACTTCTCGGCAGCATGATTCAAACAACACAATCTTCAATTCAAATCAAACAAGTCATGGCCTCAACCTTCAACACAAATCAAATTCAAACAACTTCCACTCTTTGATCCAAAATAGAATGGATCGAAAGTTCTCCTCTCGTTGCAACTTCAAGATGAACACGATGAACAACAACTTCAAACTTCAACTTCAAAAATTGGCTCCAAGACTCGGCTTAGCTATGATTGGCTAAGTCTAGCTTTGATACCAAACTGACGCAGCGGATATTTAACAAAACGAAATAGATTGATGAAAGTAGCATTCGGTGGATTGAAGATACTGAAATGCCCAAATACGTTGATCACAAAGATACCGAATTCTAGCTATCCTCGTCACGTTGATCGCGCACGATACCATGAAAGAAGATCTTCAATTCTTCAAGCGTTGATCAAGCGCACTTGATTCCGCGAATCGGCTTCAACAATCGTTGATTCGAGCGCACTCGAATAACCGAAAGTGGAGATAGGAGATTACACTCAACTACCAAATTAAGATGAAAGCACACAACAATCAACAAGAATTTTATTCAAAATCAACCTCTTTCAAATGTACAACACACTCCCTATTTATAGTGTTTTCGACCCAGACCTTAAGTCGTATACGACTTATGACCTAATTTAAGTCGGTAACGACTTAACACCATAGTGACCTAACCCCCTTTACAACACTGCACACGCAAATGACTCACTAAGGTCGTTAGCCGACCTAACTGACTCAAGACACAAGACACAATGACTTAACAGTAACCACTTCACAACAGCGCCTCAACCGACTCAACTACATGCCGACTTACGGCCTAGGCAACGACTTAAAATACAAAACACCTTTACTCACTTAGGTCGTATACGACTTAATGACTTCTGACTCAAAAAAAGCAAATTACAACATCAGGTTACAATTTAACAATAGTTCCTTACCCATATTACAACACAACACATAGGTCGGTGACGACCTAAAATTCAACACGGCTCAACTCAGGTCACACACTATATGACCGACGTAACATACAACGACTCAACGACTCAATGACATAACGACTTAGTTAAGGTCGTAACTCGTTTCCGGCTTAAAGAATCACCCAAATGTTGCCTCTTCCCTCTGCTGCCTTCCATTAGGTCGTTGCCGACTCAAGACCACTTTCTTAGGTCGTTGCCGACCTAGAACCTGTGAACAACCTATAACCGATGCTTGGTTAGATCGTGTTGCCTTCCCCTATGACTTGTTAAGTCATGGTCGACCTTCCTTAACCCGGAAACGATCTAAGCCTTCTATCTTAAGTTGTGCACGACTTAACTCCTCATCCTTAAGTCGTGTATGTCTTGTCCCTCCTTTTCTGGCCTGAGCTGCATCAATTTGCAAGGGCAGGATAAAATTTCAGCTAGGCACGCTTCATGGGTCGCGTATTTACAACAATTTACTTTTGTTGTGAAACATAAGTCGGGGGTGACGAATCGTGTGGCTGATGCTTTGAGCAGGAGGAATCATTTGTTGACAACAATGAAGGTTGAGGTGACAGGATTTGAACTATTTCCAGAATTGATTGAAGAAGATCCTTACTTTACGAAGTTTGTTGAGAAAGTCAAGGATGGGAGTACTGATGAATTTGTGTTGATGGATGGATTCTTATTCAAGGGAAATCAATTATGCATACCAGATTGTAGTCTGAGGATGAAAATTGTGAAAGAGTTACATGAAGAAGGCCATGTGGGTAGAGATCGTACATTGCATTTGATTTCTCAATCTTACTTTTGGCCGTCAATGGGGAAAGAGGTTGAACGGTTTGTGGAGAGATGTCATACCTGTCAGGTTTCGAAGGGAACAGCGACCAATGCAGGATTATATATGCCGTTATCTGTACCGACTAAACCTTGGGTTGATGTGAGCATGGATTTTGTTTTGGGTTTGCCTAGAACTCAAAGGGGTAACGATTCCATTTATGTGGTGGTTGACAGATTTTCGAAAATGGCACATTTTATTGCTTGTAAGAAGACGGCGGATGCTGTTCATGTTGCTCAATTATATTTCAAAGAGATCTATCGACTTCATGGGTTGCCAGAGTCAATAGTTTCAGATAGAGATACTCTCTTTTTGAGTCACTTTTGGCTAAGTTTGTGGAAGATGGTCGGAACGAAGCTGAATTTTAGTAGCGCTTATCATCCGCAAACTGATGGACAAACGGAGGTGGTTAACAGATCGTTGGGAAACTTATTAAGATGTCTTGTGAAGGACAATTTGAAGAGCTGGGATTCGAAATTGTGTCAAGCGGATTTTGATCACAACCATGCGGTTAATCGAAGCACAGGATTCATTCCATTTCAGGTTGTTTATTCGACAATTCCAAAGGGACCTTTGGATCTAAGAACAGTGCCATATCAGAAGGGAGTTGTTAAGCAGGCTAGTGACTTCGTTAATGAGTTACAAGAGTTCCACAGAACTGTTCATGACCGGTTGCTTGCATCAAATGAAAAGTACAAACGACTGGCGGATAAGAAGCGAAGAAGTGTGAATTTCAAGGAAGGTGATTTGGTTTATACAGTGTTGACAAAAGATCGTTTTCCCGTGGGAACGTATAATAAATTGAAGGCGCGAAAAATTGGACCAATTGAAATTTTGAAGAAAATCAATGAAAATGCGTATCAATTGAAGTTACCAGAGGATGTTCATACTTCTGATGTTTTCAACGTCAAATATTTAATTCTGTATCATGGAAATAAACTTGTTGTGGAAGTAGATAGTGAAAATTCGAGGTCAAATTTATGTCAACCAAGGGAGGATGATGTAGTGCGATCTACAAGTTCAACAATGGAGTTAAGTCGCTCCAGATCCTTAGGTCGCCCACAACTTAAGGAAGGCGAGTTACGGCCTATCAAGGTCTTTAAGGCACCGCAAATAGCAAATGAAGGTTATGGAAGTTGCGAACGACTTAGCGAAAGTCCAGAATCTCGACCTATCGAGTTATTCACTCAGCATGTTTTAGATCACTCGGGAAGTTTAGGTCGTTCAAGACCTAACGAGTCACGACCTAGTGGAGAAGGCTTAGGTCGCTCACGACCTAACGAGCTACGACCTATGTTGAACAACCTAGTTAGGTCGCGAGTAGAAGATCCAGTTGCTGAAGCCTTAAGTCGTTAGGTCGCGACAAGATGTCAACGTGTTA
This sequence comes from Allium cepa, assembly GCA_030765085.1. Lineage (NCBI taxonomy): Eukaryota > Viridiplantae > Streptophyta > Magnoliopsida > Asparagales > Amaryllidaceae > Allium > Allium cepa. Next base: position 60,783,905 of record CM060930.1, read on the forward strand.
CGACCTATGTTAGGTCGCGTACAAACTTAAGTCGTTGAAGGTTTTAGGTCGCCGAAGCTCTTGCCGCTTTGATTTCTTGTACCACTGTTCCTTTTAAGTCGCTCCAGTTTTGGGTCATGTGTGTCTTTAAGTCGCTATGTGTTGTAACTCGAGTTAGTTAGGTCACGTATTTTATATTGATAGGCCATGTGATGTTGAGTCGTTGATGTGTTGTATTGTTAAGTCGTATGTCGTTTTATTTGTTAGGTCGCGTACGACCTAAGTTGAGTCGTGTGGTGTTGTTAAGTCGGCAACGACCTAGTGAGTGTATCGCCTATAAATAGGCCGCGTGGGTCATTTGTAACGTTGGTTCTTTTGAATAAATTTCTTCTTTGTTAGCTTTGCGCTTTCATCTAAATTGGTAGTTGAGTGTAATCTCCTATCTCCACTTATGGTATTTGAGTGCGCTCGAATCAACGTTCGTTGAAGCTAATTCGCGGAATCAAGTGCGCTTGATAAACGCTCGAAGAATTGTAGATCTCTCTTCACGGTATCGTGCACGATCAACGTGTCAGAGAAAGCTAGAATTCAGTATCTTTGGATCAACGAATTTGGGCATTACAGTATCTTTCAATCCACCGATTGCTACTTTCACCGTTTCATCTAATTTTTCGTATATCCGCTGCGTCAGCAATCCGCACCTACTAAACACTAAACAATAATGAGAAACATGTATATAGAAAATAATGTCAATATACAACATATACCAACAAATATATGTGCCAATATAGCAAATGCAATCAAAAGCAATAAATTCAACCATCAACCAACTATCATCCAACTAACATCCATAACCAAATCAATACGCTTTCACTTCTCATTAATATTCAATGAATTGGTTTTCCAATTTAAATCACATTTGATTCCTTAGCATTGGGTGTTTTTGCTAATATTCATTTATTCATATTCAATTAGTTTACATTCACTAATTCATATTCATGTTGGTTCACTTCCAAATTCAAATCAAATTACATAGCTTTCAATTTTATCAATTCAACTTCATAACACTTAATGAATTATATACAATCAACTAGCAATCATATAACAACCAAATCATAACCAAATTATTAAATTCACATTCAATTTGGTTTAACACTTTTAATTCCAATTGGTTGATATTAAATTGACTTCCATTCAATTATTCAATTTTTTTTTCTGCAACTTCATTAGCTTCTAATGAATTAACACTTACATTCATTATTCTATATCAATCCTTTTACATTCGATTGATTAATATTCAATCCATTTATTAATTCAATTGCCAATTGATTTAACAAATGAGGTTGAATTTCATTTATGTAACTCAAGTCCACAACCATTTAGTTCATTTTATTATTTTACTTCGATACCAAAATCTACTTCATTCAACATCACTTAAGTTATATTCCCTTCCAAACATCATTTGTTTAACTTAACTTAAATTTCTACTTATAAATCCAATTCTGATTCCAATTCTAAAGTAAATTCTATATAACTTTCCTTTAGTTAAATTTTCACATCATATATTTATTATGCTAACCCAAATTCTTTATTCTTTACCAAAGCCAAATTTATTATCTCATATTATAAGTTCAAAAATTGATTACTTATATTCAACAATTTCAACTTGGATTTTAATTTCAAATTTGTTTATCACAACCAAACTTCAATTTTCAATTTACTAGGTAGCAAATCCATCACACAGAAACTCGAAAATGATACTAATAATGTTGCAGTCATCACCCTTAATATTTTCCTGCAACAGTAGTGAATTCAGTGTTTAATATTCTTTCAAAAAAAATTCCTTTTACTTATAACTCATATTTATAAGTCTTTTTCATATATAATTGCACTATTTAACTTTTAATTTTGGAAAATAATTTCCAAAATAAACAGGATTCAACATTTTCAATTCATTGTTCAAATTCATTTTTATTTACAACTCATATTTATAAATATATTCATATAGTTTCACTTAGTACAATTGTAACTCATATTTATAATTCCATGCTTAATAATTCCATGCTTAATAATTCATTTTCTTATACAATTAATCTTTTAAAATTGTTGTAATTATAGATTGTTATTCAAACATCTTTATTAACTTTTGTATATTTGCATTTTCAACAACCCAATAATCAATTTATATACCCTTTAATAATTTTGAAAAATTATTTCTTTATATATAAAATATAATCAAGGTAAAATTATTTCATTTACCAAATTTAAAATAATACTATGTCAGTTTATCTCGTTTAAGAGTTTAGAAATCCCTATCAATAATATGGCGTCCCACATACCGACCAAAATTCACAAACAAATCAACAGATAAGCAAACACAATATAAAATATTTTTATATTCACTAACAAATACGCGCTTATTATCTATTATTACACTCAAACTCATTCTAGAGTACTACTGACTCTATCTCTAATGAGTAATACCCAATAGAGCCAAGGTTGTCTCTTAACCATATGCTCTGATACCACTCTGTAAGGAACCGATTTTTCGAATCATGAACGTCGAAATTAATACGTCCATTGTATCAACTGCCGAGCAATCGAAGGCCAAAAAACCGAATCCTTACGGTTTAAGAAGAAGAGGTAGAAGATAGAAGAAGAAAGAAAAAGCAACAAGAAAACAAAAACAATAACAGAATCTCACAATCGCAGCGAAACAACATATAATAGATAAATGAACATTTTTAAAATAAAGTACTATATCAGTTATTACATTACGTCACATTACATTTCATTATCAGAGTTTACAACAACAAACAGCAGAAAAGAAATACTATATACTAGTTGATACATCAAGCCATCCTGCCTGCCTCTAGATCTCTACAGCAACTCCTGAATTCCAGAATGACCTGATAACCAATCTCTTGACTACCCATGTAGAAATTGGTGGGCACCCAGAATTTAGGAAGGGAAAAATAAACTCCAAGTCAGTCATGGAACTGGTGTGAGAACGTAAAACAATTTATCATTTAAAAACAAACAAAGAAATATTTTTAAATGGATCGCAATGCTTTTTAGAAAATGAGACTACCATAAGGCCTCCCGCATACACACACACAATGAAAACGCAGAATCGGAGGAGATTTCTCCTTATGATAGTCAAACATGCTTGATACGAGAAATTTTCTTTGATATGATTACTATAAGTGCAAGGTGTAGGAAAATATTTCGAAAGTATACTATAAATCATAGCCAGCGTAGACATTTCGCACTTATGCCTACTATAGCTACCATGTTCAATAGCAGGTTACCGCCACATTCCATGGCAGGTTATACAACTAAAACCATACAGGGCTCGTATTGTTTCCTTGGATTTTCCAACAAATGGTCAGGCCAAGGAACTTCCCATTGCCACATGGGTACGCCTCTGGAAAGATGCCCCGAGAACCTAACCGGATCTCTACCAACACAATTCCGGGTTACCCCTAGTTGGTAACAACTGACACAAGTATTCCATCCCCCGGTCGTAACCGACCGAAATCCCAGGATTCACCAACAACCACAAAATAATAAGTTTGCAGCAACAACATAGGTTAAGTATCAGGGCTCCATACCATGGTACCACCTCCATCCAGAAGGAATGACATACACCAAGGGGGCGCTATCCCCTAATAACCTTGCCGCATCTTTCCTGTTTTGACCATTTCCGGGGTGTGAGGTCCGACGAAGTCTCGTCCACAAAGCTACGCTTTTCATAAAAGCCACGCTTTGATTAACAAATGAACAACAACACTCAACATGCCACATTACCAAATTGGGAATATATCACTAGTAACCATCAACTACATAACCTCTGAGCTCGTACGTCTCAGAGAAGGGTGTTAAGCTAGGAGAATAAATTCTCCGCCATGAAATATATTTGATAGAAACCAGCGTTAGATCTCAAATTGTAACGTCAGACACATATATATACAAGTCCGTTCCGGGATCGAACGGAACCGAAGGCACTTCCAAAAGAAGCCCTCGCAATCTGGATATTCACTAATCAGGTGTGGAATTCCCATCACAAAGGGTGATAAAATCTCTATATCAGAGTTCAGCAGATGCAGAGTCATTCGACGGTAATCCTTCCATTTTCGAAAATATCCGTCTTTCAACACCGCTCTTCAAATGCTATCCATTACGACATATCACTATTCGGAATGGGATTTATGACCCAAAGGTCCTCTCCGGATAAACCGAATAAGGAGCGCTTGTTTTAAAATAAGTGTAGCATTCAAATTCAAGCAAATCACAACAAATACCCATTTAAAGGTAAATATTGATAGTCGGTTATTTAACTATCAATAGATACGCGCAACATCACCGGATTAAAAATAATTTCTCAAATTATTTATTTTCCAAAAATATCTCTACAAGATATATAATTTTCCACACTTCAACCATTTGAAAACAATTTTCCCTTTCCTTTATAAATTCCATGGTGAATTTACATTTCCAAAATATCTATTAATATACGATTCTCAAATCGATTTCAAATATTCACTTTCAATTTATCTTTAAAAGATAAAATCTCAAAACATTTCACTTCATATTGGAAAAATATTTCCATGGTTATTTAATAATAAGTAATTCACAAATCTATTTATTTTCAATACTTAGAAAATATTCAATATACTTAAAACGCGATTAAGTATATATTTTATTTTTTGAGGAAAACATTCTCTTAAACACATTCATTTGAGTCAAAACGAATGTTGCGTAAAACATCGTTACGACAACCCAAAATCACAAGTGTAGGGATTCGACATTAAGATAGATATATAAATCCCAATACTATATAAAACATTTCCTTTCGAAATCCATTTACTATAACAACAGTGTTATAGTCCACCATTTCCTTTTATTTCTCGAAAACGTTTATTTCGACAATGAATGTTGAAATCTATGATTTCGATCCTTATCACATTTTAAAATGACTTCAAATCATTTTAATCCTATTTAAAAGATCACTTCCTATAACATTTCCTTAATATATTATCCACTGTCCGAAATCATGAATATACTTCGGTAATCAAATTCAACATTTCTACACATTTTATTTAAGGGATCAGCCACTGCCCAAAATCGTGAATATACTTCCTTTAATAAGCTAAAATAATTAACTTATCAAAATAAGTCGATTTAGGGTTTAGAAAACAAGGTTTATAAATTCACACAGATATATATATATATTATAAAACTTCAACTTATAAAACCCCTTAGTTAACAAATTCTATTTATATCTCATTTAAATGCCAAAATCCAATTTATAAGTTGATTACTTATAGATCCTTTCTTTTACAAAATCTATTCATTTTATAACTTCACAATTTATAAATTCAAAAATTTCATTCTCTTATGAAATCCATTTATACTTCATTTTAAAACTTATAAAAAACTCGTTTTAAAATTCCAATATTTTTATTTATAAATATAAATTTTATAAATCTTTTATATAAACCGTTTATAATAATTCAAAAATCCCAATTTTAAACCATTTTACTAATTAATCAACTACTTATTTCGAAAATCACATTTCGGTTATATTTCACAAAAATCAGAATTTTTTATAACATAAAATTTATAACGTTTATTTATTTAAAATGAATCAATTCCAAAATTCAATAAAATGTATACTTTCAAAAATCACTTGAAAACCCTTTTAAATTCGAAATCGTTACTTTAACATTTTTAAAACTCCAAAAATAGGCCCAATGCTGGAACAGCACCAAATATAGCAATCACGGCATCCAAGCATCATATATCAATACGATAATAGAATATATCTCAAATATTTGTAAATAAATCAATACGGGTGAGGAATCCAGTTGGATCCCTCCAGCCTGTTTCCTTGCATCCACAGATGTTAGCACAATATCAATCCGTTTCAAGACGGAATATCGCGGTACATGGGTATATATAAAATATTATCCGCTATTATGTGGCGCAATAGGGTCTCATCCGCTATATAATGCGGGAAATCAACTCCAAGTACATATATAATGACAATTCGACATCAAGGTGAAATATCGCGGTATATGTGTTTAATAAATAACATACGCTTAATATACGGCTTATAAGGTCTATTTAAATACAATAGATAGTAATTTATCATTCAATCACACAATCAAGCAATTTTAAATCTAACTATTTAAAATTTAAATCGAAACAATTTCAATTGAGTGAGAAGTTCTCATCTTGTTTCAAATACAGTTGCAGTGTTCTAATTCGAATAAAATTAAACGTGCGTTTAATTTTTCCCAAAATTCTCACTAGCTCCAAATGAATCCAATCCAGCTCCATCGCGTAGTGTTCGTCCATACGAACCTGACGCAATTCGTTTCGTCCAAAACGGACCTTGTGTGAACAAGTTATGACGTTAAAAAGTTTGAAAGAATTTATATAATATTAGTATACAATTTTCTTTTAATTTTAAAACCCTGACCATCTCCAGGCCGTTCGTTTCTGTTAATGAGAATCTGGCCGCTATTTTCTTCATCCCCCCCATTACGTAAACACACGTTCAACAAACTCATGGCCGCCACTTCCTATATGAATTTTCGAGCCACCCTCGTTCATTTCTACAACGATAAGGCACCACCATTTTGAATGCCCATCACGCGAGCTACCCACGGCCAGAGCCATGTGAATTTCGGTCGCCTCTAGGCCTTGGAATTCATGCACGAACGCACGACGTTCCATCCCAAATTGCCGCCAATCGGCTCCATAAAAGATGATCTCCACCGTTGGATTGAAGGATCCGAGATGCTCTACAAGTTTGTAGTTGAAACTACTTTGAACCGTTTAGTGGATTGCAAGAAAGATGAGGAGGAAGGAATTGAATTTTTGGCCATTGATGAAAATGGAGGCGGCGGTTGTAACCCTAGCCCAATTTTTGTTTTGCAAATGTGAAAGTATAACGTCCTTATATAGAAAATTACGCGACACTATTCACCCGAATTATTCCGAACTCCAAATGAAACATGCCGCCTGGGTTTATAATGTTTTACCCCCATTCCGAACGTAATGGAATATATATCGGGAGCCAATTCGATCGTATTTGAAAGATAAGTTTTCGAATCGAATTATTTAAATTTAAAATTCACTCAAACCGATTTCTACGCGTTTTAGCTTACCCCGGACAAACCATAAATCCGATTGACACGAAACTTGAAAAACTTATAATAATTTAACATTACGGGTCCGATGAAATTGGTTTCGTCGAAATCCGAGAATGTTTGAAAAATGTCTATTTTTACTCGTTAATTAAATATTAAATATTCAATTTCTACAAATTAACTTTTAATTCAATTTTAAAAGTTCTATAACATCATTCTAACTCTAATATGATTAAATACAACTTTACAAATCAAATTTAATCAAATTAAACCCAATTTCCAGCTATTTCTATAATGTCAAATATTAAATTATCGATTTAATTATCCAATTAAACCCAGATATTCGAAATAAATTTATTCGACTTACAAATTTTACTTGTTAATATTTAAAATCAATAAAATATACGAATTTCAAATGACAGAAATTCTGCATCGTTACAATTTGCATAAATTTAAGAATGAACTGGAAAAGAATATAAGTGATTTTAAAATTTTAATAAATAAAATTCGAGTATGGAATAGGGTATTTTGAATAAACAGAGAAATAATGAATTTTAAAACTTAAGTGATATTATGTAAAGGAATACAGAATTTACTTCCAAAATTCAAGGTTTGAATTTATTTAAAAGGTAAAGAAGGAATTTAGGAAATCTGAAATTTATATTTTTGGTTAAAAAGATTTTAAATCATAATTAAGAAACAAAAACTGAAGTTAATGGGTTTTGAATAAATTGAGTAAGTAAAGGAATTTATACCAAAATGGAGTAATTTGGAAATCAATTTGAAAATGGAGTAATTTGGAAATCAATTTGAAAATTGATTTAAGTGTTTAAAAATTGTAATTTTAAAAGAGAAAAATTAGTTCATATTTATTAAGTAGCTTTATTTTAACTATTCTTAAAGTTTATATTATTGAATAAAGTATTAAAGTATTTTTTAATTTAAATAGTTTAAAGGATATTTTATAAAAAAATGTTTCAAATTATTTTAAAAATCTAAAGTATTGTACTTGGTGTTTTCAGTGGAAATAAATATTTGAAATTTTTTTCATGAGAAAAGTGTGGTTTGAAAACTGTTTTCAAAACGAGATGAAAATGGAAATATATCAGGCGAAGATATTTTGAGGATAATAAATAATTTGGGAAATTATTTATTGTTTGATGGTTGTTTGTGAAAGTTAATTGATAGTTAAATAACCGACTATCAATATTGGCCAATGCGCTGATGGTTTCGAATAGACCGGGATCGAATTAATTTCTCGAAAACCACTTCGATCCGGTTTGTACATTTTCGTGGGAAAAACGAATTCGGTGTAACAACCGATATTTTTAGCCATTCGCATCCACTGTAAGTGCATAGGTAGACACACACGCCGGACTTGAATTGCTCAAAATACCGCGTTGTAAATAAATTAGGAGCAAATGAAATACAATCACAGAATCATAGGCATAGAAATATCAGAATAACTCGCAGAGGAAATTAAAATACCATAGTAGTTCATGATGCTACTATAACAAACTCTCAAAACATAATACATAATATCAGTCTGAAAAACATATACAATAGAAATCTCAAATACATAGCAGTTTATAAATCCCAGAGATGAAATAGAACAACTGAAACTAAAAGGGAACGGATAACTAGACAAGCAGAACCTCCAGCGATTCCTAGCTCTAGAAAGGAATCTAAGTTAAGCTGTAAATACTCAGGCTGACCCAAGCGTAAAGTAAATGTAACATCTCACCTTTTCGCACGCTTTAAATCGACACACGTGCCAATTCAAAACCAAACAGAAGGGCGGATTGTTATGAAGTAAATAAGAAAAACAAGAAGGAAATAAAACAAAATAGAATCTCACAGCAGAAGGATAAAATATAATAATCAAATACACAGTTTATAATGCTGTTTACAAAAAAATTTGATTATATTTATATAATACATATAAGAGTTACACATACCAATAATATTGCAGCGGAAAAATATGAGTGTAGTGGACTATAATAAATAATAATAATAATAATAGAAATCTTCGTCTTCGTCCTCCAGGGATAAAGTCTTCGAAATCCTAAAAATACTCGGACTGACCCAAGCGAATTAAAAACAAAACACTCGAGTCAGAACTAAAGGATCTTATGTAAGTTAAATCAACAGAAATAAATATGAGTGCAGTAACTCAAAAGATGCTCGGGATTTACATCTCTTAAGGATCCGTTAAACTATTTACTATGTAGTATATTTCGCTATTATAATAGTGTCTATTAGTAAAATAAACTGACTTTTAAATAGCGTTAAGGAGTGACCCAATATTCCCCTTAACACAAATAATGCCAATAGTTTATACAGTGCCTGCATATCTCCTGATTGGGAGACTAAGAGAGGACACTCCATAGGTATGACACAAATAGAAACTCGTAAAACTCGTACAAGGCGCGATAGGGTAGGTGACACGGCACAACTAGGCAATGCCAGGGTAGATTTACCAATTACGCTTCCGGGTTGGTGGTAACGTGTAGCCACAGCTACTGACCACCTCGGACAAACTCCCCCAAATCAAAGAAATCAAAAGTGAAGGTGGCTACCGAAACAATACAAAGTCAGAGTATAGTATTGTAACAACCAGATATTTTCAACCATTCGCATCCATTATAAGTGTATAGGTAGACACTCATGCCGAAATTGAATTGCTCAAAATACCACGTTGTAAATAAAAATTTGGCAAATCTCAGAATATACAGTAAATAAAATCACAGATCATAGACACAGAGTAATAATAATGCAGCGGAAGTAAAGAGATAGTAGTTCATGAAGCTACTATATGAAATATCAGAGTTAAATAAAATACAACAGAAGAAAGTAAAGTACAACAGAAGTCTCAAGATGACAACCAAGTACAAGATGAATAGAACAACAGAACTGGAATAGATAAAACTAGATAAGCAGATATCTCCAGCGATTCCAATCTCCAGAAAGCGGAATCCAAATCTGTGAATAACTCAGGCTGACCCGAGCGTAAATAAAAATACAAACACTCGAGTCGGGACATACATACTTATACAATGTAAACCAACTCAAGTGAACTGTAGTAAAGTTACAAGTAACTTAGAAGATGCTTGGGACCGCCCATCCTCTAAGGATCCGTTAAACTATTTACTATATAGTATATTGCGCTATATACAATAGTGTCTAATCAGTAAAGTATAATCATATAGAAAATAGCGTTAAGGGGGTGGTGAACCTTAACGCGGTCGGATCTTTAAAACCAAAATCGTAGTGGGCTCGTTATAAGGAGATGACACGGCACGCGAGGCAATGCCAGGGTGGGTACACCGTTTGCACTCCCGGACCGGTGGTGACGGCAAGCCAGCAGCTTCCACCCACCTCGAACAATACCCCCGAATCAAAGTGGCGCCACATATCGAATCACAAAAGTAATAGAATGGTTTTCGATGGAGCATGCTCGATGAAAGGGTGCGACCCTTTGTGTAGCCCGGTATAGCTCATGTTTTAGTCATTTATGCCAACTCACGGGAGTTGGGTCCACGTAATATACCTCGAGAACGTCGCCACCATCCTACTTCATTCTGGAATCTCCACCACGTACACAGTTGTTAAAGTGGTTTCGGTATTGGCCGGCTATAAGACAATATCTGATCCCGGTCTCTTTAACAACCAATCGTTATTATAACCCATAGTTATAACTTTAAAACAAAAATTTATATTTCAAAATATAATATCATTTCAACCCAAATCTTTATCAAAATAAAGATTAAATCATTTCCAAACCATTTCAATATATCATCATACCATATCTTTCAATTCAAATATTTATCAAAATAAATATCAAGTCATTTCTAACCATTTCAATATATTATCATATCCTTTCAAAACTTCCTTTGAAATCATTTTAATATATCAAAATATCATAACTTTTCAAAACCACATTCCATTTCAAATCATTATTCATTTTTTTCATTTTAAAATACCATTTCAATTCATATTTCAAAACAGTTTATATTCCAAAATCATTTTAATCATTAAAATGAAGTTATTATGTTTAATAATTAAATTGCCAAAATTTTCAACTTCCAAAGTTCATTTATCCACTTAAGTTTATCAAAACAGTGAAATTTCACTTTTCGCTGTATTTAGAAAACACTACGGAAAGTTACATTCAAAACAGTTCAATTTAACAAAAGACAACATTTTAAAAATGTTGTAATAGGGTTTACTTAAGTTTCAAATGAACTTAGTTAAATTCAAAAATTATAGCACTTACAAAAGTTGTTATAATAGCTTTTAATTCAATTTAGCTTTTTAGTTCATTATCATCAACTACAGCATTTTCAAATGCTGTAAAATCATTTACATTGTAATTAATAGCATTTCAAAAATGCAGTCAATTTACTTCAAATACTCAATATAATTTCTCAACCAATTATATATTTATTAAAAAAAATTAACTTATAAAATCATACATTTTCACATTTATAAACATCATTTAATTTTCCTCAAGTTCATGATTTTATAAAGTTAAATTTCCATTCAAAATCAAGATTTAATAATAATCCACTTATTAAATTGCAATGTTCAAATTTTAAATCCATTACATTAAATTTCAACTTAACACTTAAGTCCAAATTCTCAAATATAACTTAGCTTTATTTTTATTTACTTAACTAAAAGTTCACTTTTAAGTCAATTTCATAAATTTCCAATTTTAGTTATATTTCAAAATTTCAACTTAAAATATTCATTCATTTCACATTTCAACTTTATTAAAAATCATTAATATGATATAAAATCACTTTTAATTCATTTAAATTAAAATTATCATAAATTTATCATAATTTCATATTCAATTTAACTTCCAATTTTAATTAAATCAAATTTCCAAAATAACTTACGTTCAAAATTTTCTAACTTTTTCATTAATTCATTTCACTTATAATTATTCAGAAAATCAATAATAATTTGCAAAAATCCTTTTTATTTAGATTTAAATCAAAATGTTTTAATATTTACATTTCTAAAATAACTTTAAATTTTTTAGAAAACATATATTAACTACGGGCCTGTATATAATTTTCTACGCTAGGAAAAGTGATACGGGTAATATATCATTTCAACCCGTAATTTACAAAGAAAATCTGGGTTTTATCATTTCAAACCCGCAGTCCCAAGTAAATAGAATAAATTGAAAATCATTCAGGCCTATCATTTCAGCCCATGATAATTTTCCCTTATTCTAAAGTCCGTTCGGGTATGTATCATTTCAACCCATAGTGATTCTAATCTAAAGGGAACTTGCAGTGTGATGAACAGATAAAATAAACAGAATGGCATGAAATAACAGTAACATATAATAAAATAAATGTAATAACAAGTGTGAACATCATATGATAACAATATAGCAGTTATAACAGGATGATATGCATTACAGATTCAAGCGATGTCAGTTTATCACTACATAAGTACATATTGGTCTGGTGAGATTTACTCAACTCTTTGTGCTGGAGATATCAAAACCAATGATAGAATGGAAACCAAAGCACGATGACAAGATTACGGACATGAGTGGGCAGCGTATCCAATCTACAAGTCTTGTGTACAACCCAAAACAAACAATCAAAACAGCAAAATTCAATACGACTTTGAAATGCAATAACATTGAAATAAAAGGAGATACGACTACGTGCGATTTTGCTTAGCCTTCTCTATTGTTTGGTATGGCTTTTGGGTCTGATGTGGTTCAGATGTGGTCAAGTTTGTGGTCAGGTTTGGGCTAACATAGCTCGGGTTCAAGGCAAGACAAGGTGGAGTTTGTACATGAGGAGGTGATGTGGTTTTGAAGGCAACTACGTGGTTTTTGGTCAAAACAAGGGCTCGGCCCCTGGGGATTGGGCTCGGATTATGATGTGTCATGACTGGATAGATGTGGGGAGGGGTGTGTTGTGGTCAGGTCTGGGGAGTGGTGGCGGCTATAGTGGTGGTTTGGGCGGTGGTTGAAGTGGATGAGCATGTAGAGGTCAAATAAGCATGGATCTAGGTATCTAGGTTGTAGGTTGAGGGGTTTGACCATCAAAAGGGATTCGGTCATGGTCAGATATGATGGGGTAGATGGTGGTGATGGTTGGGAAGAGATGGAAGGAGGTGGTGGCCATGGAATAGGGGAAGAGGCCGATCTTAATCAAGGGAGAAGGCAAGGCAAAATTGCATAGAAAAAGTAAGAAAAAGTAGAAAGAAGAGAGGGATTTACCTTTTTTTTTTCTTCAAGATGGAGGCCATGATTTCTAGGGTTTAGGAACTTTGGAAATTCGTGAATGAGAGGGAAAAAAAAGTGGCGGCTGAAGAAAGGAGGGGATGTGGCCAATTAAATGAAAAGTTTGGTTAAAAAGTAGATGGGTTAGAAAAAAAGGGCCTTAGGAAGATGGAAAGTTTAAGGCCTTTCAAATTTCCTATATATATTTATATACATCTTAAATAACTGAAAATACTTATAAATTTCAGTTAGAATTCAAAAATATAACAGATAAACAAAATATTAATAATTAAATATTAATTAGATATGATTAAAATAAGAAAAATGCCACAGAAAATGAAAACTAGACTTAAGAATTAGAAATAACTTCAATACACTTTGGAAAAATTTTCTTAAATTTAAATACATGTAAATGAATAAAATAAAGTAAAACACAGCACATATAATTAAATTAAGAAAATGGCTTAAAATTGCAGACTAGGCTTAAAAAATTAGAAATAAATTCAAATGAACGTTAGAAAATCTTCATGGACTTGTAAAAATATTTATAACAAATAAAATAAAAATGCATTCACAAAATAAATAAATAAAATTTAATTAAGTAAAATTTATATGAAGAAAATAGCGAAAATTATAAAACAGCCTTTAAAAATAGGAAATAAATACAGTAAATTTTGGAAAAATTTATTATCATTTAAAAAATACTCAAAATTAGAAATATACATAATAAAACATAAATATACAAATTATAAAAAATATAGCAAGTAAAATATCATTTATAAAATTTAAAACAATAAATATTGTTAAACAGCCCTATACACGCACAATATTGTAAAGGGTATAACTTTCACAATTTAAATCCAATTTCAACGAAATGAAAAGCAGTGTTCTTAGAATTTTATGTACTTTCATAATAAAAGATAAATTTTAAATTTTCAAACTTTTAAAATTTTAATTTAAAAGTCAAAGTTTGACTATTTTGACCAAAATTCACCTTTTTGGAAAATGTTCTTTTTAGTCATGCTTTGTAATGAAAATTCGTATCAACTGAAGTTTACATTTAAAGTAACAAAACTAATAATTCAAAAAAAAAGTTTTAAAACAAAATTCAATTAAAATAATTAAAATATACAAAAAAAAATCACAAAAATACAGGGTTGTTACACTCTCCCCCACTCAAAACTTTTCGTCCCCGAAAAGGAATGAGGTACGGGAAAGCACAGAAAAAGAAAGGGTGAAATAAGATTAGGACAAGATGACAGGGAGAATGAAATTATCATGATGGCTATTGTTATAGGTAAGTTTTACAAGGTGGAGATGATCTTTCCAAGATTCTCCAAAAGAACACAAGCACGAAAAGGTGGATTCAAAATGATTACCAAAGATCTATCAAAGATTATAGAAAGATGCCTATACCAATCTACAGCAAGATAAGGATGATAAGGACAACCAAAAGATAGTTTGGAAAACAAAATAAGGAATTAGATTTGAAAGCACGGAAATTTTAACTTAAATAGAGAATAAATTTTTACACAAGTTAAATAAATCTTAACTATCTCAAATTTCCTTATCTTATAATCCAATCATTTAAAATTAACAATTTTTTAAAACCATGGGTTTGAAAAATAATCATTTATTACATTCACAATGCACTTAATACATTTTATTCTTCTTTATTCCTAATTAAAATTAAATTTATTCCTCTCAATATATTTATCACTTATGTTACATATACTTACACTTATTATAACTGCTTTGTTTTATTCTTAGTTCTTTTAACATTATTTTGCTGTAAGTTATTCAATTACCCTTTATTATATTTACCTCTGTTAATCATTTTATAATTAAAATTTAAGTGTATAACATTTATTATAACCTGTAACAACCCTAGATTTTTCATATATTTTAATATTTGACTTTATTTTATTTTGAAATTATTTTTAAACTTGTTTTATTTCAAACATTTCACATTTTTAAATATAAGTGTTGATTATTATGTGAATTATAATTTCAAACAGGTATAAATTGGATATTTTACTGAAAGATGAATTTCTGTTCAAACTGGTCAAACTTTGACTTTTAAATTTCAAATTTAAATATTTAAACTCCTAAATTTTATCTTTTATTATGGAAATAGATTTAACAACTTGAATACTGCTTTTTGTTTCGTTGAAAACGGACTTAAACTGTGAAAGTTATGCACATTTCAATTTTGAGTATAATTTGTTTTATTTTGCAATTTTGTCTATTTTAGATTATATAAATCATATTTTCTTTGTTATATTTTATTTAATATGTGTTAATATGTTATTTTATGTATATTTTTGTCTTTTAATATTTTTAAAGTGATAATATAATTTTTCCAAAATTTATTGCATATATTTTCTATTTTTAAAGGCTAGTTTCCATTTTTTTTGCTATTTTCTTCATTTAAATTATATTTAATTAATATTTATTTATTTATTTTTATGCATGCATTTTATTTTTGTGTCTTTATCTTTATTTATAAATATTTTTCAAGTACACAAAAATTTTTCAAAGTTCATTTCATTTATTTTCAAATTTTCTAGCCTAGTTTACATTTTCTTTGCTATTTTCTTAATTTAATTATATATAATTAATATTTATTTATTTATTTTTGTTTATTTACTAAATTTTCATGTTTTTAACTGAATTTATACTTATTTTTCAGTTATTTAAAATTGCAAAAGAAATGGTGGAAATTTGAAGAGTTTTGCGACCTTTGATTTGCTTAAGGCTTTTTGTCTTCTTGTCTTTTCACATTTCAACCATCACCTTTTCATTATTTGCTGCCATAACTCATTCCCTTCAGCCGACCACTTCTCGACTTCATTTTTCACGAATTTTTTCTTCTCAAACTCTAAAAAAAAATTTTGGCCATCTCCAAGAAGAAATTTTGATAAAAACTTTCATTTCTTTTTACATTTTCTACTGGATTTACTTGATTTTTGCACTTGCAATCTCTTATGCAGTTCGGCCCCTCCATCTCCAGCGCCTTGACCGCCTCCACCACCACCTATTTCAACCACCATATTCTCCTCTCCACTGCCATTCCAGAGCCGAGGCCATCCATGTTGATGATCCACCAAAATATGAAGCAAACTCCACCTATATCTAACATAGCCTAGCTACCTTACTTCCATCAACTCCTCCATCACTTTGGCCGACTATACACCACCACCACCAGCAAATTCCTGACCTGAGCCCACTGCCACATCATCCTCAAGCCCACTACAGACCTGGCCATGCCCTCCTTGGCCTTGGCCGAGCCCTCTAATGCATAGGAATCCATCATATTTGCCTTGTAGTGTTAGTTCATGCTCATATATCTTTGCTCCATCATTTTGCCATGTTAGGCCCACCTTTATGAACCCAAACCAGATCCAAACCATGCCTTTAGCCGTGCCATTTCGGATCTGGAGTTGAAGCATAGGTGGTAGAAAGCAAGTGCAAACACTTCGGTGATGTTTTGTGTATTCATTTCTAGCTTTGTTTAATTGAATTTGGGTTGAAAACTTATGTTATATTTATTTGTTTTGTCTCATGTATCCAAGGAGAATTAATCTTTGGCTCTTCCACTCATCTTTGTGTCGTGTTATCGTGCTTGTTTGGATCTCATTCGTGCATTCGTTGTTGTATCTCCAGCTCAAAACAGTGAGTTATTCTCACCAGACAATATGTACATATATAACTAGTAAATTGACCCCTTTTGAATCTGTAAAATGCATTATCATGGTACACCTGCTATATTATGATTATATGATATTCACCCATGCTCATACACCTGTTATAACATCTGTTACTGTTATATTATGCTGTTCTGTTATTTTTATCAGTTTATCACACTGCAAGTTCCCTTTAGGTTAGAATCACTATGGGTTGAAATGATACATACCCGAACGGACTTTAGAATAGGAGAAAATCGTTATGGGATGAAATGATAGGCCTGAATGATTTTCAATTATTTTATTTTACTTGGGATTGCAGGTTTGAAATGATCAAACCCCGGTTTTCTTTGTAAATTACGGGTTGAAATGATATATTACCCGTATCACTTTACCTAGGCTAGAAAATGAAATACAAACCCGTTGTTAAAATATGTTTTTCTAAAAATTTTAAATTATTTTAGAAATGTAAATATTATAATATTTTGATTTAAATTTGATTAAAAATGATTTTTGTAAAGCATTATTGATTTTCTGAAAATTTATAAGTGAAATATATAAATTGTAAAGTTAGAAAATCTGAAATGTAAGTTATTTTGGAAATTATAATTTGGTGATAAATAGAATTTAAATTAAATATTAAAATATGATGAATTTATGATATTTTGAATTAAATGAATTAAAAATGATTTTTATAATATATTAATGATTTTTGAATAAAGTTAAAATGTGAAATGAATGAATATTTAGGTTGAAATTTGGAAATATAACTAAAATTGGAAATTTGTGAATTTGGCTTAAAAGTGAATTTTAAGTTAAGTAAATAAAAATGAAATTAAGTTATATTTGAAAATTTTAAACTTAAATGTTAAGTTAAATTTAATTTAATGAATTTAAAATTTAATGTTGGAATTTAATAAGTGAATTATTATTAAATTTTGATTTTTGAATGGAGATTTAACTTTATAAAATCATGAATATAAGGGTATTTGACTGACTGTTTTAAAAGTGAAATTATATGATTTTATAAGCTAAAAATGTTTTAAACAAAAATATAATTGTTTGTGAAATTATATTGAATACTTGAAGTTAATTAACTGCATTTCAGAAATGCTATTAATTCTAATGTAAATGATAACACAGCATTTGTAAATGCTGTAGTTGATAATAATTAATCAAATGGCTAAGTTTAATTAAAGGCTATCATAGCATTTTTGTAAATGTTATAATTGTTGAATTTAACTAAGTTTTATTGAAACTGATGTAACTCTATTATAGCATTTTTAAATGTTATCTTTTGTTAAATTGAACTATTATGAATGTAACTTTCTGTAGCAATTTCTAAATGCTGCGAAAGTTGAATTTTCATTTGTTTTAATAAATCAAGTGAATAAATGAATTTTGAAAGACTAAATTTTTGTAAATTCAATAATTTAATTATTAAATATAATAACTTCATTTTACGATTTAAAATGAAGTAATTTGTTTTGAAATATAAAATATTTTGAAATGTGTTTTGTAATGGTATTTAAATTAAATAAAAATGAATGTGGTTTGGAAGATATTATATTTTTGATATTTTGAAATGGATTTTGAATGATATTGAATTTTGAAATGATATTTGATTTTGAAGTATAAAATACCATTTTGAAATTTTAACCACGGGATGTATTTAATTTATAGTTTAACTGATTCTTAAAGGATGGGCGATCCCAAGCATCCTTTAAGTTATTGTGCATTTCTACTACAGTTCACTTGAGTTGGTTTACATTATATAAGTATATATTGTCCTGACACGAGTGTTTTGTGTTCTACTTTACGCTCGGGTCAGCCTGAGTATTTACAGCTTAGCTTTGGATTTCTTTTCTGGAGCTAGGAATTGATGGAGATTCTGCTTGTCTAGTTATCTATCCCTTCAGTTTTAGTTGTTCTATTTCAGCTTTGGTATTGATAAACTGCTATGTAATTGAGATTTCTATTGTATATGTTTTTCAGACTGGTATTATGTATTATGTTTTGAGAGTTTGTTATAGTAGCTTCATGAACTACTATGGTATTTTAATTTCCGCTGCGAGTTATTCTGATATTTCTATGTCTATGATTCTGTGATTGTATTTCATTTGCTCCAAAATTATTTACAATGCGATATTTTGAGCAATTCAAGTCCGACATGTGCGGATGCGAATGACTGAAAATATCGGGTTGTTACAGTTGGTATCAGAGCTTTGGTTTTTAGGCAAACCTTAGCCTGTGGAGCAAAAACTCATTAGAGATAGTGTAGAAATATCCTAGAATGGGTGAAATCAATCTCAGAATCATTTCCTTGTGAGAGAACGTATTTTCGAAGTATAAAATGATTTCTAAATGATTTTTAAAGTAGTTTCAAAGATTATTTTGGTATAATTTTTTTTTTTATTTTGAAACCAAGATTTTCTAAACTTCATTCCTTCTGTATCAACCTTGTTAGAAACCTCTTGGTTAGAATTCTTATCGATTAGGGTTCCCTGAACTTTGGAACACTCCCTCTTGTTCCGAAGTCCAGTCTTGTCTTCCCTATTTTACCTTTTTGATTTTGGAGCATTCCATAACTCCACTTTGGAATGACCTTTCTAAAGATCGGTGATTCCGCCAATCTTTGAATGATCTGTAAAGAGGTGAAACTTCTTTACAAATTACAATTGATTCACCAAAGATTTCTATATCCACGGTTTACGATGCTATCTATCTCCTGCTCTACCGGGATTCTATCTTCGGCGATCGAATGTCGATTTGCCTTAGATTTCTGCATCGATCATATTCCTGAAGTCACGGTTGACCGGTTAAGGTCGCCCGCGATTTATATAGGCTTATCCATCTTCTATTTGGTAATTAGATTATCTCATCTTCGTTTGAGTTTATCTTCGAACTAGAATTCTATTTGATTAGAGTTCCTCTAATTTTGAATCTTTGTTTGTTTGAAATCCTTCCCTGAATCATCCTTTGGAAATTTGTGTTTGGTTGTATTTTGAAATTGTGCATACATCGAAATTATTAAGGATGACCATATTTTATATATAAAAAGTGAAATGTTTCCAATAAGGATTATATACCTTTTAAAATGAAAATTGGAAGCTACGAAAGAATTTGAAATTTTGAAAATTTTATAAGAACTTGATTTATACAAAAATGATTTATAACTGAAGGGTTTTTAATTTGAATTTCGAGGAATCGAACTCTGGTGTTTTGAAATCGGTTTTAAGATTTTGGAAAATATATAATAATAATATGATTTAAAGATATTTTTTTTCAAATAAAAAAATGTTTCAAATGTATTCGAATGAATTTCAATGATTTCTAAGGAATTTCAAAGAAGTTTTTCAAAGTTAATTGAAGTCCAGAACTCACTTGTGTCGCTGGAAAATAATTTCGATGATGAATGCATGCATCATCGACATTGATTTTCGAGTTTCTGAGTGAGGGAGAGGCCACTCTAGTAGCTTTGCTATGCGGGTGATCTCGTGAAACCAATTTTGATTTTAGATTTCGAAGTATGGTTTGATATTCGAAAGATAGATCCGTATATATATATATATATATATATATATATATATATATATATATATATATATATATATATTTGAAAAGATTTAAAGTAAGCCGGTGTTCTGTTCTCGAGTTTCAGATTTTGAAACCTAACTTTTGAAATTGATTTACTGATTTAGTGTTGATTTCCAACTCTTGGATTGAAAATATGATTTCTTCGACTATTTTAAGATTCGAGCACTTCCAAATCAAGATTAATTTTTCAAAGCTAAATTTTTTTGAAAGGTATAAGGTATTTGATAAGGAATATAAGTTTAGTTTGTATGTTTCAAGCATGAAATAATATGGCTTTTTATAAGTTGAAACTGTTTTGTTAAGTAAATAAATAAGACTATTTTGAATTATACTAATATGAAATTTAGTTTTGAAATGTTTTGAATAAAAATTAGTCTTCAAATGTTTGATAAAATTTTGGTTTTAAATGTTTTAACTTAGTAACATCTTTATGAAACTATTATTTAACAAATTGGAATAGATACATAAGTTGTACGTATGCAGTTTTATTCGCATAATTAATTTGATCCAAGTTAGAGTACACAAGTTCGAGGTGATTTACACCATTTCGTGTTAGGATTTTTCATTTGAGTCTTGATGACGAACATTTGATATGGATTTTGTGCTTGATTCTAGAATTCTCTATCATAGTATATGGCTATGCAAGGAGACTGATGGCTTCTAGTCAAGAAACCATATCGATGTCCGCATTGGGAAAGTCGAATGGACAATACTAGTTCGAAAGCGAACTTGTGTGATCGAGCGAGCGATCGAATGTAATGTTGCGAAATGATGACATATGTACATCTTATATCCTAATATCATTGGTATACTTGACGCTGAAATTGAAAGTTGTTGGGTTGGATATCTTTGTAATTTAATTGGAATTTTTCTTTTATGAAAAACCACTATCAAATTTAAAACCATTTTTCAAAACTATTTTTCTTTTTCTTAAACTAACTGTTTTATTCTATTTTTCATAAAAACTATTTTATATACAAAACTATTCTTAATTAAAAATCTTTTAGTAAGCAAAGATGTTCAATCCCATATGGCTTTTCATGCAGCGAAATTTATTTTTTGAAAATTTTGATCCTTATATAAGATAAACTTTACGTAAGTATAAAATGATTTTGAAAATCATTGATTTTGATAAATCAATAATTGAAGCTTGTATTAGTATGAAAGGATATTTGGTTTACCTGTAATTTGAGTTTATTTAAAAATAATGGATTTATGAAATAAATATTTCAACACTAAGTAATAATGAAGTAAAATTTGAGATATATGAAATTATGAAATTTAGTTTTGAAATATGGTATATTTAAGCCTTGAAACATATTTAAGATTTAATAGTTTATTTTGTAAATCAAATCTATATTTGAAATTGATAATATTCGAAATGGTTTTGTTGGAAAACTAAATTGAAACTGATGGTTTGAATTGAATTAAAATTGGAAATTTTAGATTTTGGTTTAATTGAAAAAAAATTTGAAATGTAAAGAATTAAGGAATGTTTTATGATTTCAAATGCATGATTTCTAAATGTTATGATTTTCAAAGTGTAGTGATTTCAAGTATTTTGGTTTCGAAAGATTCATAACTTTGAAAGTATTATGACTTTTGAAGTGAATATATGTTTGAAATGGAAATGAATTTTGTTTGACCTAAATTTTGTAGATTTGGAAATTTGGATTATTTTCTAAATATATTGTTTTAAGAAACTTTGAAACTGAATATATGTAATTTGGAAGAAATGATTTGTTGAAATCATATATGATTTTTAAACTTAAATACTATTGAAATGATTTAAAATTGAGAACCTTGTTTTTTTAAATACTTTGATTTGGGAGTTATCGAACTTATATAAAATTGATTTGTATAAGTATGCAGTAGATTTGAAAACTATTGATTTGAAAACTGTTGATTTGAAAAGGTACCCAATTTTGAAAAGTGAAATCTTATATAATCGAAATCTATATAAGTGTGATTTGATATACTATTGTTTTGAAAAGTATTTGATTTGAAATGAAATCTTATATAAATTGGACTTTATATAAGTATGATATTTGGAAGTGATTTTGAAAGGTACTATATGATACATATTTTCGAAGTAAAGATATGGAAAGTGCCTTCTACTTGATATCCGCTTTGTGGCCACATTGTGGATTCATTCTATCGATATTATTCTCTCTCTTTGATTTGGGTTTTCCGGATATGATACTCGAGTGTCCATCGAATTCCATGGCGATCTCCATGGTCTTATGATCGCGACTGCATAGCGCAACTGCCTGGCTGAGCTGGCCTAGGGGTACGGATTGTTTCCTGGGGGATCCAGGCATAACCATTGTGTATCATGCACTCTATGTAGGTCGCATTAGTAGCGCAAATGCCTGGCTGAGCTGGCCTAGGGGTACGGATTGTTTCCTGGGGGATCCAGGCGTAACCATTGTGTATCCTGCATTCTACTCGTCATCATAGCGTAACTCGCAGGGCTAAGAAAGCTTACGGATACGGATTGTTTCCTGGGGGATCCAGGCGTAACCATTGTGTATCTGCGATCCATGGTTAGACAACTGTTTCGGTTTGGTTGATTTGTTTGGATTGTACTTTCCATATCTGTTTTTAAAAGTGTTTTCATTATTTTCACTGGGTGTTGAAACAAGTCTACTAAGTACTTGGAGAATTCTAGCTTTGCGCTTGATCAACGCATAGCCAGAGTCTGCAGGAACGAAAGTAAACTTGTTAAGACATCGAGTTATAAAAATATTTTGATAAAAGCATCTTGATAAAGTACTGTTATAAAAATATTTTGATAAAAGAATCTTGATAAAGTACTGTATAAAGAATATTTTGATCAGTTATTTTCCCTTCTAAAAATTTAAAATGTTTTAAATATTGTTTACCTTGAACCATCAGATTTGAATCAAATGACTATTCATCATATTATAAAATGTTTAAAATGTTATGAAATTTTAATTGAAATGTATAATGATTTAAATAATGGTTCACCCTTGTCTTCCAACATTCTTCCCTTCCTAGCTACCTTTTCCCTACCTTCTTTCGAGGATGTCTTCCAACCTATTGTTCTTTCTTGTTGTTTCTCCCTTCGTTCCTTTTCGAGGACGAAAAGATTTGAGTGGGGGAGAGTGTAACAACCCTAGATTTTTCATATATTTTAATATTTGACTTTATTTTATTTTGAAATTATTTTTAAACTTGTTTTATTTCAAACATTTCACATTTTTAAATATAAGTGTTGATTATTATGTGAATTATAATTTCAAACAGGTATAAATTGGATATTTTACTGAAAGATGAATTTCTGTTCAAACTGGTCAAACTTTGACTTTTAAATTTCAAATTTAAATATTTAAACTCCTAAATTTTATCTTTTATTATGGAAATAGATTTAACAACTTGAATACTGCTTTTTGTTTCGTTGAAAACGGACTTAAACTGTGAAAGTTATGCACATTTCAATTTTGAGTATAATTTGTTTTATTTTGCAATTTTGTCTATTTTAGATTATATAAATCATATTTTCTTTGTTATATTTTATTTAATATGTGTTAATATGTTATTTTATGTATATTTTTGTCTTTTAATATTTTTAAAGTGATAATATAATTTTTCCAAAATTTATTGCATATATTTTCTATTTTTAAAGGCTAGTTTCCATTTTTTTTGCTATTTTCTTCATTTAAATTATATTTAATTAATATTTATTTATTTATTTTTATGCATGCATTTTATTTTTGTGTCTTTATCTTTATTTATAAATATTTTTCAAGTACACAAAAATTTTTCAAAGTTCATTTCATTTATTTTCAAATTTTCTAGCCTAGTTTACATTTTCTTTGCTATTTTCTTAATTTAATTATATATAATTAATATTTATTTATTTATTTTTGTTTATTTACTAAATTTTCGTGTTTTTAACTGAATTTATACTTATTTTTCAGTTATTTAAAATTGCAAAAGAAATGGTGGAAATTTGAAGAGTTTTGCGACCTTTGATTTGCTTAAGGCTTTTTGTCTTCTTGTCTTTTCACATTTCAACCATCACCTTTTCATTATTTGCTGCCATAACTCATTCCCTTCAGCCGACCACTTCTCGACTTCATTTTTCACGAATTTTTTCTTCTCAAACTCTAAAAAAAAATTTTGCCCATCTCCAAGAAGAAATTTTGATAAAAACTTTCATTTCTTTATACATTTTCTACTGGATTTACTTGATTTTTGCACTTGCAATCTCTTATGCAGTTCGGCCCCTCCATCTCCAGCGCCTTGACCGCCTCCACCACCACCTATTTCAACCACCATATTCTCCTCTCCACTGCCATTCCAGAGCCGAGGCCATCCATGTTGATGATCCACCAAAATATGAAGCAAACTCCACCTATATCTAACATAGCCTAGCTACCTTACTTCCATCACCTCCTCCATCACTTTGGCCGACTATACACCACCACCACCAGTAAATTCCTGACCTGAGCCCACTGCCACATCATCCTCAAGCCCACTACAGACCTGGCCATGCCCTCCTTGGCCTTGGCCGAGCCCTCTAATGCATAGGAATCCATCATATTTGCCTTGTAGTGTTAGTTCATGCTCATATATCTTTGCTCCATCATTTTGCCATGTTAGGCCCACCTTTAAGAACCCAAACCAGATCCAAACCATGCCTTTAGCCGTGCCATTTCGGATCTGGAGTTGAAGCATAGGTGGTAGAAAGCAAGTGCAAACACTTCGGTGATGTTTTGTGTATTCATTTCTAGCTTTGTTTAATTGAATTTGGGTTGAAAACTTATGTTATATTTATTTGTTTTGTCTCATGTATCCAAGGAGAATTAATCTTTGGCTCTTCCACTCATCTTTGTGTCGTGTTATCGTGCTTGTTTGGATCTCATTCGTGCATTCGTCGTTGTATCTCCAGCTCAAAACAGTGAGTTATTCTCACCAGACAATATGTACATATATAACTAGTAAATTGACCCCTTTTGAATCTGTAAAATGCATTATCATGGTACACCTGCTATATTATGATTATATGATATTCACCCATGCTCATACACCTGTTATAACATCTGTTACTGTTATATTATGCTGTTCTGTTATTTTTATCAGTTTATCACACTGCAAGTTCCCTTTAGGTTAGAATCACTATGGGTTGAAATGATACATACCCGAACGGACTTTAGAATAGGAGAAAATCGTTATGGGATGAAATGATAGGCCTGAATGATTTTCAATTATTTTATTTTACTTGGGATTGCAGGTTTGAAATGATCAAACCCCGGTTTTCTTTGTAAATTACGGGTTGAAATGATATATTACCCGTATCACTTTACCTAGGCTAGAAAATGAAATACAAACCCGTTGTTAAAATATGTTTTTCTAAAAATTTTAAATTATTTTAGAAATGTAAATATTATAATATTTTGATTTAAATTTGATTAAAAATGATTTTTGTAAAGCATTATTGATTTTCTGAAAATTTATAAGTGAAATATATAAATTGTAAAGTTAGGAAATCTGAAATGTAAGTTATTTTGGAAATTATAATTTGGTGATAAATAGAATTTAAATTAAATATTAAAATATGATGAATTTATGATATTTTGAATTAAATGAATTAAAAATGATTTTTATAATATATTAATGATTTTTGAATAAAGTTAAAATGTGAAATGAATGAATATTTAGGTTGAAATTTGGAAATATAACTAAAATTGGAAATTTGTGAATTTGGCTTAAAAGTGAATTTTAAGTTAAGTAAATAAAAATGAAATTAAGTTATATTTGAAAATTTTAAACTTAAATGTTAAGTTAAATTTAATTTAATGAATTTAAAATTTAATGTTGGAATTTAATAAGTGAATTATTATTAAATTTTGATTTTTGAATGGAGATTTAACTTTATAAAATCATGAATATAAGGGTATTTGACTGACTGTTTTAAAAGTGAAATTATATGATTTTATAAGCTAAAAATGTTTTAAACAAATATAATTGTTTGTGAAATTATATTGAATACTTGAAGTTAATTAATTGCATTTCAGAAATGCTATTAATTCTAATGTAAATGATAACACAGCATTTGTAAATGCTGTAGTTGATAATAATTAATCAAATGGCTAAGTTTAATTAAAGGCTATCATAGCATTTTTGTAAATGTTATAATTGTTGAATTTAACTAAGTTTTATTGAAACTGATGTAACTCTATTATAGCATTTTTAAATGTTATCTTTTGTTAAATTGAACTATTATGAATGTAACTTTCTGTAGCAATTTCTAAATGCTGCGAAAGTTGAATTTTCATTTGTTTTAATAAATCAAGTGAATAAATGAATTTTGAAAGACTAAATTTTTGTAAATTCAATAATTTAATTATTAAATATAATAACTTCATTTTACGATTTAAAATGAAGTAATTTGTTTTGAAATATAAAATATTTTGAAATGTGTTTTGTAATGGTATTTAAATTAAATAAAAATGAATGTGGTTTGGAAGATATTATATTTTTGATATTTTGAAATGGATTTTGAATGATATTGAATTTTGAAATGATATTTGATTTTGAAGTATAAAATACCATTTTGAAATTTTAACCACGGGATGTATTTAATTTATAGTTTAACTGATTCTTAAAGGATGGGCGATCCCAAGCATCCTTTAAGTTATTGTGCATTTCTACTACAGTTCACTTGAGTTGGTTTACATTATATAAGTATATATTGTCCTGACTCGAGTGTTTTGTGTTTTACTTTACGCTCGGGTCAGCCTGAGTATTTACAGCTTAGCTTTGGATTTCTTTTCTGGAGCTAGGAATTGATGGAGATTCTGGTTGTCTAGTTATCTATCCCTTCAGTTTCAGTTGTTCTATTTCAGCTTTGGTATTGATAAACTGCTATGTAATTGAGATTTCTATTGTATATGTTTTTCAGACTGGTATTATGTATTATGTTTTGAGAGTTTGTTATAGTAGCTTCATGAACTACTATGGTATTTTAATTTCCGCTGCGAGTTATTCTGATATTTCTATGTCTATGATTCTGTGATTGTATTTCATTTGCTCCAAAATTATTTACAATGCGATATTTTGAGCAATTCAAGTCCGACATGTGCGGATGCGAATGACTGAAAATATCGGGTTGTTACATAACCACTCAAATTTTATTTATAAAATATTTTTATATTTTATATTATCCAAATTACATTGTTAACTTCTGAAATTAAGGTAAGTTATATTTGAATGCAATTGTATTATACAAATAAAACTTTCCAATTCAATCATTTCAAGCTTAAATCATTTATTCAAAAATTTTGATTTTCCTTTTATACTTGAAATTATTCTTTAAAATAGAATTTAAGAATTTAAATTTCCGATTTCCTCAAACCATTTAGAGATAACTAAATGTATGTACATAGTTTATCAAATAAAATTTTAGTCATATGTCTATATTACTATAAATCAAGTCATATTTTAGAAATTCAAATAAGTTTGATTTCCCAAAACAAAGCTGTAGTAAGACTACAGAACAGTCTCTTCACTTTGAAACTCGAAAATAAACGTCGATGATGCTGCAGTCATCACCGAAGTTATTTTCCCAGCGACAATGAGAAGAGCGCTAATTTTAAACTTAAAATTCTTTGGAAACAAATTTTTATTTTAAAATACTTTAAATAATATAACCTTTTAAAACATTAAACACAAGGTTTGAAACCATCGGAAATTAAATTCTCAAATTTCTTTTCTAAATTCATTTAAGTTCCCAAATCAATTTAAAAACAATTATTTATAAATTCACTTATAGAACTATAATTGATAAATCAAGTATTGTCATTTCAAGTGATTAGTTTAAATCAATTTATTAAGTTCCATAAATTTACTTATATCACAATTTATTTCATTAACCAAATTTTCAAAATAATATTGTGTCAGTTTGTTCCGTCAAAGTGTTTTAGAAATCCTATCGATAGCGTTGAATAGACGAATCGATCGGAAACCCAACTCAACATCAACAACTCAAACAACACAATATATAAACAAAACATATATTTACAAGTACAATTCAAAATGTTTGAAAATAGGTCGGAAACAAAAGACAAGATGATTAAATAACAAAATAGGGAGGTGGATAAGCTTAAATAAATCACGGGCAACATTTACCGGGTCAACCGTGACTTAAAGAATAAGATCAATGTGGATTTTTCTAGGGTAAATCTACATTCGATCTCAAGAGTTAGAGTTTGGAATAACAAAAGATATTAGCATCTAAACAAAGGATAAATATAAATCTCTAGTGAATCGATGCTAATTTTAGGGGAGTTTCCCTTTTTTCTCAATTCAATTTTAAATTGGCGTGACCGCCGACTCACCAAAAAGATCATTCGAAGCGGAGTTATGGAATACTCCAGTGTCAAAAGAAGATGAATAGTGAGAGATACGAATGGATTTTGGAACCGTAGGGAACGTTCCAAAATTCAAAGGAATCGAGTCAAAAGGGAAGAGATTCAAACTCGAATGAAAGTGATTATGTAAATACATTCACTCCATATGCTGAGCTTTGCCTAGAGCTACCAAAGCTCTGATACCAACTGTAACAACCAGGTATTTTCAACCATTCGCATCCATTATAAGTGTATAGGTAGACACTCATGCCGGAATTGAATTGCTCAAAATACCACGTTGTAAATAAAAATTTAGAAAATCTCAGAATATACAGTAAATAAAATCAC
Organism: Allium cepa; assembly: GCA_030765085.1. Lineage (NCBI taxonomy): Eukaryota > Viridiplantae > Streptophyta > Magnoliopsida > Asparagales > Amaryllidaceae > Allium > Allium cepa. Next base: position 60,813,312 of record CM060930.1, read on the forward strand.
AGATCATAGACACAGAGTAATAATAATGCAGCTGAAGTAAAGAGATAGTAGTTCATGAAGCTACTATATGAAATATCAGAGTTAAATAAAATACAACAGAAGAAAATAAAGTACAACAGAAGTCTCAAGATGACAACCAAGTACAAGCTGAATAGAACAACAGAACTGGAATAGATAAAACTAGATAAGCAGATATCTCCAGCGATTCGAATCTCCAGAAAGTGGAATCCAAATCTGTGAACAACTCAGGCTGAACCGAGCGTAAATAAAAATACAAACACTCGAGTCAGGACATACATACTTATACAATGTGAACCAACTCAAGTGAACTGTAGTAAAGGTACAAGTAACTTAGAAGATGCTTGGGACCGCCCATCCTCTAAGGATCCGTTAAACTATTTACTATATAGTATATTGCGCTATATACAATAGTGTCTAATCAGTAAAGTATAATCATATAGAAAATAGTGTTAAGGGGGTGGTGAACCTTAACGCGGTCGGATCTTTAAAACCAAAATCGTAGAGGGCTCGCTATAAGGAGATGACACGGCACGCGAGGCAATGCCAGGGTGGGTACACCGTTTGCACTCCCGGACCGATGGTGACGGCAAGCCAGCAGCTTCCGCCCACCTCGAACAATACCCCCGAATCAAAGTGGCGCAACATATCGAATCACAAAAGTAATAGAATGGTTTTCGATGGAGCATGCTCGATGAAAGGGTGCGACCCTTTGTGTAGCCCGGTATAGCTCCTGTTTTAGTCATTTATGCCAACTCACGGGAGTTGGGTCCACGTAATATACCTCGAGAACGTCGCCACCATCCTACTTCATTCTGGAATCTCCACCGCGTACACAGTTGTTAAAGTGGTTTCGGTATTGGCCGGCTATAAAATAATATCTGATCCCGGTCTCTTTAACAACCAATCGTTATTATAACCCATAGTTATAACTTTAAAACAAAAATTTATATTTCAAAATACAATATCATTTAAACCCAAATCTTTATCAAAATAAAGATTAAATCATTTCCAAACCATTTCAATATATCATCATACCATATCTTTCAATTCAAATATTTATCAAAATAAATATCAAGTCATTTCTAACCATTTCAATATATTATCATATCCTTTCAAAACTTCCTTTCAAATCATTTTAATATATCAAAATATCATAACTTTTCAAAACCACATTCCATTTCAAATCATTATTCATTTTATTCAATTTGAAATACCATTTCAATTCATATTTCAAAACAGTTTATATTCCAAAATCATTTTTAATCATTAAAATGAAGTTATTATGTTTAATAATTAAATTATTAAATTGCCAAAATTTTCAACTTCCAAAGTTCATTTATTCACTTAAGTTTATCAAAACAGTGAAATTTCACTTTTCGCGGTATTTAGAAAACACTACGGAAAGTTACATTCAAAACAGTTCAATTTAACAAAAGACAACATTTTAAAAATGTTGTAATAGGGTTTACTTAAGTTTCAAATGAACTTAGTTAAATTCAAAAATTATAGCACTTACAAAAATTGCTATAATAGCTTTTAATTCAATTTAGCTTTTTAGTTCATTATCATCAACTACAGCATTTTCAAATGCTGTAAAATCATTTACATTGTAATTAATAGCATTTCAAAAATGCAGTCAATTTACTTCAAATAGTCAATATAATTTCTCAACCAATTATATTTTTATTAAAAACATTTTTAACTTATAAAATCATACGTTTTCACATTTATAAACATCATTTAATTTTCCTCAAGTTCATGATTTTATAAAGTTAAATTTCCATTCAAAATCAAGATTTAATAATAATCCACTTATTAAATTGCAATGTTCAAATTTTAAATCCATTACATTAAATTTCAACTTAACACTTAAGTCCAAATTCTCAAATATAACTTAGTTTTATTTTTATTTACTTAACTAAAAGTTCACTTTTAAGTCAATTTCATAAATTTCCAATTTTAGTTATATTTCAAAATTTCAACTTAAAATATTCATTCATTTCACATTTCAACTTTATTAAAAATCATTAATATGATATAAAATCACTTTTAATTCATTTAAATTAAAATTATCATAAATTTATCATAATTTCATATTCAATTTAACTTCCAATTTTAATTAAATCAAATTTCCAAAATAATTTACGTTCAAAATTTCTAACTTTTTCATTAATTCATTTCACTTATAATTATTCAGAAAATCAATAATATTTTACAAAAATCCTTTTTAATTAGATTTAAATCAAAATATTTTAATATTTACATTTCTAAAATAACTTTAAATTTTTTAGAAAACATATATTAACTACGGGCCTGTATATAATTTTCTACGCTAGGAAAAGTGATACGGGTAATATATCATTTCAACCCGTAATTTACAAAGAAAATCTGAGTTTTATCATTTTAAACCCGCAGTCCCAAGTAAATAAAATAAATTGAAAATCATTCAAGCCTATCATTTCAGCCCATGATAATTTTCCCTTATTCTAAAGTCCGTTCGGGTATGTATCATTTCAACCCATAGTGATTCTAATCTAAAGGGAACTTGTAGTGCGATGAACAGATAAAATAAACAGAATGGTATGAAATAACAGTAACATATAATAAAATAAATGTAATAACAGGTGTGAACATCATATGATAATAATATAGCAGTTATAACAGGATGATATGCATTACAGATTCAAGCGATGTCAGTTTATCACTACATAAGTACATATTAGTCTGGTGAGATTTACTCACCTCTTTGTGCTGGAGATATCAAAACCAATGATACAATGGAAACAAAAGAACAATGACAAGACTACGGACATGAGTGGGGAGCGAATTCAATCTACAACTCTTGTGTACAACCCAAAACAAACAATCAAAACAGCAAAATTCAATACGACTTTGAAATGCAATAACATTGAAATAAAAGGAGATACGACTACGCAATCTTTTGCTTTGTCTTCTCTATTGTTTGGCATTGCTTTGGGGTCTGATGTGGTTCAGATGTGGTCAAGTTTTGGGTCAGGTTTGGGCTAACATAGCTCGGGTTCAAGGCAAGACAAGGTGGAGTTTGTACATGAGGAGGTGATGTGGTTTTGAAGGCAACTACGTGGTTTTTGGTCAAAACAAGGGTTCGGCCATGGGGATTGGGCTCGGCCTATGATGTGTCATGACTGGATAGAGGTGGGGAGGGGTGTGTTGTGGTCAGGTCTGGGGTGTGGTGGCGGCTATGGTGGTGGTTTGGGCGGTGGTTGAAGTGGATGAGCATGTAGAGGTCAAATAAGCATGGATCTAGGTATCTAGGTTGTAGTTTGAGGGGTTTGACCATCAAAAGGGATTCGGCCATGGTCAGATCTGATGGGGTAGATGGTGGTGATGGTTGGGAAGAGATGGAAGGAGGTGGTGGCCATGGAATAGGGGAAGAGGCCGATCTTAATCAAGGGAGAAGGCAAGGCAAAATTGCATAGAAAAAGTAAGAAAAAGTAGAAAGAAGAGAGGGATTTACCTAATTTTTTTTCTTCAAGATGGAGGCCATGATTTCTAGGGTTTAGGAGCTTTGGAAATTCATGAATGAGAGGGAAAAAAAAAAGTGGCGGCTGAAGAAAAGAGGGGATGTGGCCAGTTAAATGAAAAGTTAGGTTAAAAAGTAGAAGGGTTAGAAAAAAAAGGGCCTTAGGAAGATGGAAAGTTTAAGGCCTTTCAAATTTCCTATATATATTTATATACATCTTAAATAACTGAAAATACTTATAAGTTTCAGTTAGAATTCAAAAATATAACAGATAAACAAAATATTAATAATTAAATATTAATTAGATATGATTAAAATAAGAAAAATGGCACAGAAAATGAAAACTAGACTTAAGAATTAGAAATAACTTCAATACACTTTGGAAAAATTTTCTTAAATTTAAATACATGTAAATAATAAAATAAAGTAAAACACAGCAATAAAAGTGAGTGCATAAAATAAATAAATAAATTTTAAATATATATAATTAAATTAAGAAAATGGCTTAAAATTGCAGACTAGGCTTAAAAAGTTAGAAATAAATTCAAATGAACTTTAGAAAATCTTCATGGACTTGTAAAAATATTTATAACAAATAAAATAAAAATGCATTCACAAAATAAATAAATAAAATTTAATTAAGTAAAATTTATATGAAGAAAATAGCAGCAAATTATAAAACAGCCTTTAAAAATAGGAAATAAATACTGTAAATTTTGGAAAAATTTATTATCATTTAAAAAATATTCAAAAGTAAAAATATACATAATAAAACATAAATATACAAATTATAAAAAATATAGCAAGTAAAATATCATTTATAAAATTTAAAACAATAAATATTGTTAAATAGCCCTATATACGCACAATATTGTAAAGGGTATAACTTTCACAATTTAAATCCAATTTCAACGAAACGAAAAGCAGTGTTCTTAGAATTTTATGTACTTTCATAATAAAAGATAAAATTTAAATTTTCAAAATTTTAAAATTTTAAATTAAAAGTCAAAGTTTGACTATTTTGACCAAAATTCACCTTTTTGGAAAATGTTCTTTTTAGTCATGCTTTGGAATGAAAATTCGTATCAACTAAAGTTTATATTTAAAGTAACAAAACAAATCATTCAAAAAAAAACATGTTTTAAATCAAATTCAATTAAAATAATTAAAATATACAAAAAAAAATCACAAAAATACAGGGTTGTTACAAGTATCGGAGGGAATTGTCCGATCAAAGGTGCTACCTCAATTAACCCGTTGATCGCTCCTGTTTTAACCACCTTATACCAACTCACGGGAGTTGGGTCCACGTATTTACCTCAAAGGAAAGCGCCGCCACCATCCTACTTCATTCTGGAATCTCAATCGCGTCACGGTTGTTAAAGTGGTTTTCGGAGTTGGCAGAGAGTATGACAACTTGCGATCCCGGTCTCTTCAACAACCAAACATTATTATAACACCGTGGTTATTTCAAAATAATTTATACTTTAAAACCAGAATATAATATCTCTTTCAAAGCACATAAATCCGATATCATTTATATTTTTAAAACCCAAATCAATATGATATCATTTTATTTTATAAATATCCCTTTCCCAAAATCATAATATTTTCAAATATATATATACCTTGAAACCATAGCTTTGAAACATAACTTTTAATACTTAATGGTTCAAATACTATATTATTTTATAAAATAATCTGCTTCTTTAAATTTCACAATAAATTCCCAATATCAATTTAAACCTCCAAATAACCCATTTTTAATTCTCATATATTCAAAGCTTAAATATTCTATATTTCAAAACTTTATAGTTCATATATTTCAATCTTTAAATATTCCACTATTTCAAAAATGGATTCTTTGATAATTTAATATATATCAAATCAAATTCCTATTATTTAAATTTGAAATATTTACTTACTAAACAAATATTATTCAGGTAAAACCCTTAAACTTCAATAACAGGGTATTCTTTTAAATTAAATTAACTTGAAAATTTTCTTTAAACAAATTTGATATTCATTTAAATCCTCTAATCAAAATCAAGCTATAAGATCATACCCTTTAAATCTTCATATATTTACAATTCAAAACAATTTTTTTATTTTGAGGAAAATTCCTAAATACTTTAATTCAATCGTATTCACATTTATCTTCAAGTTTACTTTAATTTTAGTTATCATAAACTATATATACGATAGAATTTTAAATATATTCTTAACCATATTCTATAAACGAAATCAACTACATTATTTAGCTTATTTAAAAATTCGAAACAAATTTATACATAGCTAAATTTAAGAATTTTTACTATATATTGTAACGAACCAGAATTTTTATTAATTAAAATTTGTATATTTAATTAATTTCAAATATTAATAAGTGAATTTATAAGTCAAATAAATTTTAATTCGAACAATTAGATTTAATTGAATAATTAAATCGATAATTTAATATGTGGAAAATACAGAAATAATTGAAAATTGATTTTAATATGATTGAAAATGACTTGCAAAATTTGATTATATCATATTGGAGTTAGAATGATATTTTAGAACTTTTAAAATCGAATTTAGAGTTAATTTGTGAAAATTGAATATTTTAATATTTAATCGACTAGTGAAATTAGTCAATTTTCGAACAGTCTCAAAATTAGACGAAACTAGTTCCATTGGGTCCGTAATGGTTTGTTATTACCGGATTTCAATTTTCGTAGCAATCGGAGTTATCGTTTGATCGTGGCAGCTCGAAACGCATCGAAATTGTTTTTAATATAAATTTGGCGAGTTAAAATAGCCATTTTTCAAAAAGTCTCGGATTTCAACGAAACCAGTTTCATCGGGTTCGTAATGTGATATTATTTTACGGTTTAAAATTTCGTGTCAATCGGATTTACCGTTTGTCCGGTGCAAGCTAAAACGCCTAGAAAATCGTTTAATCGGTTTAATTTTAAATTGAACGTTTATTGCCATAATTCGCACAGATGATCGAATTAGATTCCGAAACCTGTTCTATTGCGTCCGGAACGTAGGGTAAACCCTAGAAACGCTGGTCACCACGCGTAAATCGGAGTTTGGAAATTCCGGAATGAATAGTGTTCGATAGATTTCTATAAATAGCCCCCTCTCTTCACAAAAATAAAAAAAATAACCTAGGGTTTAAACGCAGCCGCCACCCACTTTCATCAATGGCCAGAATTTTCTTCCCTTTCCCTCAGATTATCTTCCAATCCGTCAATATATTGAAGAATCATTCAACTAGAGATTTGTAGAGGGCTGTGAGTACTACAAGATCAACGGTGGAGATCGTTGTAGGCAAGCGAATTGATGGAAATTGAAGTTTGAAGGCAGCATGGTCGACCTCGAAATGCATGCTAGATGTAGGGCCGAGTTCAACAGGGGTTTGGCCGTGGGTGGAGCTAGGGGAGGCGCGCGACGTGGCGTTCCCTGATCGACATGGAGATTTGTTTTTTACTCGCGTGAATTAGGGTTTATGGCGTGTAAATGGGTTGCGCGACCTGATATCGTGCGTGATGAAGGAGAAAGAAAGGGGACGTGCGGCCGATCTGGAGCAAGAAGGAAATCCAACGGCCCGTGTTGATAGGTTTAGAAAATATAAATAATTAAGTTGTAAATTATTATTTCATACTTCGTGTAATGTTTGAAAAATCATATCTTTTTCATACGAGGTCGAAAACGCGCGAAACCAGTTGCGTTGGAATCGTATGGACGAGCACTACGCTATGGAATTGGATTGGAGTCGTTTGGAGTTAGTGAGAATTTCGGGTAAAATTAAACGCACGTTTAATTTTATTCGAAATAAATCGCTAAAACGAAATTGAAATCAAGGTGAGAACTTCTCACTCAATCGAATCAGTTTCGATTTTAATTTTAAATAGTTAGATTTAAAATTATTGAATGTATGTTTGAATGATGATTGTCATCTATTGATTGTTAAAATAGACATTATGCGCCGTTAGTAAGCGGATGTTATTTATTAAAAACATATACCGCGAATATTTCATAAACAGTGAAATTGGTATTATTTATGTACTTGGATTTGATTTCCCGCGGTATATAGCGGATGAGACCTTATTGCGCCGCCTTTTAAGCGGATAATATTTTAAATCCCATATACCGCGATAATTTCGTACTGGAACGGAATTGGTATTGTGCTAACATCTTTGGATGCAGGAAAACAGGTTGGAGGGATCCAACTGGATTCCTCAACAGTATTTATTTGATTAAGGATATTTTGATATTCGTTGATTATCATATCGATATATGATATCATTGTTGTCGTGATTGACTATTTGGTGTGTAGCATCATTGGGCCAAATTTTGGAATTTTAAAAGGATTTCAAAGTGATTTTTGAAAGTATACGTTTATAAAATATTTTTGGAATTGATCCATTTTAAATAAATAAACGTTATAATTTTTAATGTTATAAAAATTATGATTTTTGAGAAAAATAGTTAAAAGTTGATTTTTGAAAATATGGGGTTAATGATTTTATAAAATGGTTTAAATCAGGATTTTTGAATTTATTGTGAAAAGTTTAAAAATAAGATTTATAAAATTTAATTATTTTATAAATCAAAAATGATGAAATTATAAAGGAGTTTAAAGACGTTTTGAAATAATAATATAAATTGATTTATATAAAAGATTTATAAAATTGATAATTTTTAAATTAAAATTTTTGAATTATAAAACGAGTTTTTATAAGAGTTAGAATGAATTGTGAATGAATTTCATAAATGAATGAAATTTATAGAATTATAAACGGTGAAGTTATAAATGGGATTTTATAAGCAGTAGGTTTATAAAATTTATAAAGTTATTAAAAGAATAGATTGGGTAAATAAATGAATCTTATAAGTTATAAGATTTATAACTTTGGAAGTCTTAAAAAGAACGATTTTATAAGCAAATAAATTATAGGCATTTAACTTATAATATGGACTTTCGGTATATAATTGAGTTATAAATCGAATAGGTTAATAAAGGAGATGTATAAAAGGAAGTTGTTATAAAAAAAATAGAAATGGAATTTATAACCATTGTTTTATAAATCTGTAAACGAATTATTTTGATCAGTAAATTATTATAACTTATTTATGGAGTTATATTCACGTTTTAGACAGTGAATAATCCTTTAAAATGAAACGTATAGAAATGATGAAATTGGTTAATGAAGTATATTCACGTTTTTGAATAGTGAACAATATGTTAAAGAAATGTTTTGGATGTGATGTTTTAAAAAGAATTAAAACGACCTAACGATGTTTTTAAAATGTGTTAAGATTCGAAACCATAGATTTCAACATTCATTGTTGAAATAGACGTTTTCGAGAAATAGAAGGAAATGGTGGACTATAACACAGTTGTTATAGTAAATGATTTCCGAAAGGAAATGTTTTGTATAGTATTGGGATTTATATATCTATTTCAATTTCAAATCCCTATACTAGTGATTTTGGGTTGTTGTAACGATGTTTTACGTAACATTTGTTTTGGCCCAAATATATATGTTTAAGAGAATGATTTCCTTAAAGAATGAAATATATACTTAATCTCGGTTTAAGTATATTGAATATTATCCAAGTGTAGGAAATAAAAAGGTTTGTGAATTACTTATTAAATAAGTATGGAAATGTTTTCCAATATAAAGTGAATATTTTGAGAATTTATCTTTTTGAAGATAAATTGAATATGAATATTTGAAACCTATTGAAAATCGTATATCAGTAGATATTGTGAAATATAAATTCACTATGGAATTTAGAAATAAAAAGGGGGAATTTGTTTAAAAATAAATATTGATTTATTTTTGAAGTATTGAAAACATATATCTTGTAAAGATATTTTTGGGAAACAAATAATTTGGAAAATTATTTGGAATCTGGTGATGTTGTGCATATCCATTGATAGTTCAATAACCGACTATCAATATTTACCTTTGAATGGGTATTTGTTGTGATTTATTTGAATTTGAATGCCACACTTATTTTTGAATAAGCGCTCACTATTCGGGTTAGCCGGGAAAGGACCTTGGGGTCGTATAACCCATTTCGAATATGTGATTCGACGTAATGGATAGCATTTGAAGACCGGTGTTGAAGACCGGGTATTTGCGAGAGCGATAGGATGACCTGTCGATTGACTCTACACCGAGTTGCTCCGGTATAGAGTTCTCCATATGTGATGGGGAATCCGATCAGGATTGTGGATATCCAGATTGCAAGGACTTCTTTGTAAGTGCCTTCGGTTCTGTTCGAGCCCGGAACAGACTTGTATGGATAGTATGTCTGACATTACAAATTGAGATATAAAGCTGATTTCTTTCAAATATATTTCTTTTGGTGGCAGAGAATTTATTCTCTTAGCTTAACACCCTTCTCTGAGACGTACGAGCTCAGAGGTTATGTAGTTGATGGTTATCAGTGATATAATCCCAATTTGGTAATGTGACATGCTGAGTGTTGCTGTGAAATTATCATTGTGTTGATCATTTGTGATAGGATCATTTGTTTGATCGTTTATCTTTGTGATCATTTCTATGATCATTTGTTGACCCAAAGCACAGCTTTTGTATAAAGTGTGGCTTTGTGGACGAGACTTCGTCGACCCTCACACCCCGGAATGGTCAAAACAGGAAAGATGCGGCAAGGTTATGAGGGGTAGCTCCCTTTAGGGTATGTGCATTTCCCTCTGGAAAAGGGTGGTATCATGGTATGGAGCCCAGATGCTTACTCATGTTGAAACACTTATTATTTGGTGTGATGTCGATTACGAGCGCTCGGTTAAAGGTCCCAAAGGACCGGTGGATGGCATACTCGTCTCAGTAGTTACCCAGTTAGGGTAACCCGGCCTTGTGTTGGCAGAGATCCGGTTAGGTTCTCGGGGACGTCCTTCCAGAGGCGTTCTCATGTGGAAATGGGAAGTTCCTTGGCCCGACCATTTGTTGGAAATCTAATTCCCAATGCGAAACCCTGTACGGCTTTAGTTGTAGAACCTGCCATTTACTTATGGTGGTCACCACTGTTTAGACGGTAGCTATAGTAGGCATAGTTCGAAATGTCTATGCTGGCTAAGATTTATATCTTTATTTTTGAAATGAATTTTTCCCTACACTATGCACTAGTAATAATATCAAATGTTCTTTTAAATGCGTATCAAGCACCTTTGACTATCATAAGGAGAAATCTCCTCCGATTCTGCGTTTGCATTGTGTGTGTGTGCGGGAGGCCTTATGGTAGTCTCATTTATAAAAGCATTGCGAATTGACTTTAAAAATATTTCTCTATTTTGATTTTAAAGATAAATAAACTGTTTTGAGTTCTCACGCCAGTCACATGACTGACTCGAAGTTTATTGTTTTCCTTCCTAAACTCTGGGTGCCCACCAATTTCCACACGGGCCGTCAAGAGTTAAGGTTTATCAGGATATTCTGGAATTCAGGAGTTGCTGGAGGCAAGCTGGATGGCATGGCGTATTACTAGTATATAGTATTTCTTTTCCGCTGTTTGTTGCTGTTTGTAGTTGTACACTCTGATGATGATGTGATATAATGAAATGTAATGTAATATAATAACTGATATAGCTCTTTGTTTAAAGATTATTCATTTATCTATTATATGTTGTTCCGCTGCGATTGTGAGATTCTGATATTGTTCTGCTATTTTCTTTCTGTTCCGTTCTATTTTCTATCTTTTCCTCTCTTCTTCTACCTCTTCTTCTTTTTCTTAAACAATGAGAATTCGTATTTCTGTTCATCTTGAGTTAATCTATGGAGATTAGTGTATATTCAAGGAGTATGGATTTTCGGGTCCTCACAGGTGGTATCAGCGCATATGGTTAAGCGACAACCATGGCTCTGTTGGGTATTACTCATTAGAGATAGAGTCAGTAGTACTCTAGAATGAGTTTGAGTGTAATAATAGCTACATGAGCGTATTTGCTAGTGAATATAAAATTGTTTTATATTGTGATGATTTGTTTATTGAGTGGCATATGAACCTTCGTCAGCACGGTATGCACAACTATGCCGAAGGGGTTTATAAACACTTGAATATAACAATTCGGCACAATATTGTTTTAAAATTGGGTAAATGAAATAATTTTACCTTGAGTATATTTTATATATAAAGGAATAATTTTTCAGAATTATTAAAGTGTATATAAGTTGATTGTTTGGTTGTTGAATGTATGTTTGAATAATCTGAATAAAAGAATAATTATATAAGTAAAATGAATTATAAGAATTGAATTATAACTAATGTGATTTATAATTGTGAAATAAACTTATATATATAAGAAGTGAAACTATATGAATATATTTATGAATATGAGTTGTAAATAAAAATGAATTTAAAGTTAAATGGAAATTTACTTTAGAATTTGGAAGCTGAATTGATTTATAAGTGGGAATTTAAGTTATGTAAAACCAAGTGATGTTTGTAAAATGGAAGTATAACTTAAGTGATGTTGAATGAAGTTGATTTTGGTATCAAAGTAAAATAATAAAGTTAAGTGATAAATATGAACTTAAGTTATGTAATGAAATTCAACTTTAGTAATTGAATTAATGAATTGAATGTTAATCAATTAAATGTAAATTAAGTTGATATGAAATAATGAATGTAGGTGTTAATTCATTAAAATCTAATGTTATTGGAAAGATGAATAATTGGATGAAAATCAAATTAATTAAACCAATTAAAAGCAAAGGAATTTGGTTGTAATTAATATACATTGGTTGTTATATGATAATTAGTTGATTGTATAAAAACCAATGTACAATTAAGTGTTAATGAAATTGAAAGCTAAAGTAATTAAAATCCAATTGAAAATTAAGTGAATCTTAAATAGAATTGAATTTGATTTGGAAGTGAACCAACTTGAATATGGATTACTGAATATAAACTAATTGAAAATGAATGTTAGTAAAAACATCCACTGTTAATAAATCAAATGTGATTAAATTGAAAACCCAATTCATTGAATATTAATGAGAATATGAATGAATATTTATTGGTTATGAATGCTAGTTGGATGATAGTTAGTTGATGGTTGAATTTATTGCTTTTACTATATTTGCTATGATGGCATATATAGTTATTATGTTGCTATATGTCGTATATCGATACTATTGTCTATATACATGTTTCTCATGTTGTTTTTTGAGTGTTTAGTAGGTGCGGATTGCGTTTGCTTTGCATTTGGAGCTCGCTTTCGCGCTATATTAGCCGTATATGCTCGCTAATAAAATATAAGGTACATATCTCGGATTAAATATCGTACTTTTACACTTTTTTCCCTTCGGGATGCCTCATCACTTGATAAGATGTATATTTGTGATATATATACTGTCATTTTTTTTTCGGATCGAGCCGCGCAAAGGAGACTCTGGCGATTTTTTTCGAAAATTTAAGGCGTTAGAAAAAATTTGAGAAATTTGGAAAATTTTGAAAACTATAACTTTGATTTGGAGTTGAAAGTTAAACAATAGTAGTTGTTTTTGAAAAAGATAACTAAGTATGATTGAAAACTTAGTAAAGTTATTGTAAGAAATTTAATTATGAATTTTGGAAAGTTAATAGATTCTGTAAAAAATTTTTACTTGTTAATTTCGAGGACGAAATTTTTTAAGGGGGGAAGTATGTAACGACCCAGAATTTTTATTAATTAAAATTTGTATATTTAATTAATTTTAAATATTAATAAGTGAATTTATAAGTCAAATAAATTTTAATTCGAATAATTAGATTTAATTGAATAACTAAATCGATAATTTAATATGTGGAAAGTACAGAAATAATTGAAAATTGATTTTAATATGATTGAAAATGACTTGTAAAATTTTATTATATCATATTGGAGTTAGAATGATATTTTAGAACTTTTAAAATCGAATTTAGAGTTAATTTGTGAAAATTGAGTATTTTAATATTTAATCGACTAGTGAAATTAGTCAATTTTTGAATAGTCTCAGAATTGGACGAAACTAGTTCCATTGGATCCGTAATAGTTTGTTATTACCGGATTTCAATTTTTGTAGCAATCGGAGTTATCGTTTGATCGTGGCAGCTCGAAACGCATAGAAATTGTTTTTAATATAAATTTGGCGAGTTAAAATAGCCATTTTTCAAAAAGTCTCGGATTTCGACGAAACCAGTTTCATCGGGTCCGTAATGTGATATTATTGTATGGTTTAAAATTTCGTGTCAATCGGATTTACCATTTGTCCGGTACAAGCTAAAACGCCTAGAAAATCGTTTAATCGGTTTAATTTTAAATTGAACGTCTATTGCCATAACTCGCACAGATGATCGAATTAGCTTCCGAAACATATTCCATTGCGTCCGGAACGCGGGGTAAACCCTAGAAACGCTGGTCACCGCGCGTAAGTCGGAGTTTGGAAATTCCGGAATGAATAGTGTTCGATAGATTTCTATAAATAGCCCCCTCTCTTCACAAAAAATAATAATAATAACCTAGGGTTTAAACGCAGCCGCCACCCCCTTTCATCAATGGCCAGAATTTTCTTCCGTTTCCCTCAAATTATCTTCCAATCCGTCAATCTATTCAAGAATCTTTCAACTAGAGATTTGTAGAGGGTTGTGAGTACTACAAGATCAACGGTGGAGATCGTTGTAGGCGAAGCGAATTGATGGAAATTGAAGTTTGAAGGCAGCACGGTCGGCCTCGAAATGCGTGCTAGATGTAGGGCCGAGTTCAACAGGGGTTTGGCCGTGGGTGGAGCTAGGGGAGGCGCGCGACGTGGCGTTCCCTGATCGACGTGGAGATTTGTATTTTACTCGCGTGAATTAGGGTTTATGGCGTGTAAATGGGTTGCGTGACCTGATATCGTGCGTGAAGAAGGAGAAAGAAAGGGGACGTGCGGCCGATCTAGAGCAAGAAGGAAATCCAACGGCCCGTGTTGATAGGTGTAGAAAATATAAATAATTAAGTTGTAAATTATTATTTTATAATTCGTGTAATGTTTGAAAAATCATATCTTTTTCATACGAGGTCGAAAACGCGCGAAACCAGTTGCGTTGGAATCGCATGAACGAGCACTACGCTATGGAATTGGATTGGAGTCGTTTGGAGTTAGTGAGAATTTCGGGTAAAATTAAACGCACGTTTAATTTTATTCGAAATAAATCGCTAAAACGAAATTGAAATCAAGGTGAGAACTTCTCACTCAATCGAATCGGTTTTGATTTTAATTTTAAATAGTCAGATTTAAAATTCTTGAATGTATGTTTGAATGATGATTGTTATCTATTGATTGTTAAAATAGACATTATGCGCCGTTAGTAAGCGGATGTTATTTATTAAAAACATATACCGCGAATATTTCATAAACAGTGAAATTGGTATTATTTATGTACTTGGATTTGATTTCCCGCAGTATATAGTGGATGAGACCCTATTGCGCCGCCTATTAAGCGGATAATATTTTAAATCCCATATACCGCGATAATTTCGTACTGGAACGGAATTGGTATTGTGCTAACATCTTTGGATGCAGGAAAACAGGTTGGAGGGATCCAACTGGATTCCTCAACAGTATTTATTTGATTATGAATATTTTGATATTCGTTGATTATCATATCGATACATGATATCATTGTTGTCGTGATTGACTATTTGGTGTGTAGCATCATTGGGCCAAATTTTGGAATTTTAAAAGGATTTCAAAGTGATTTTTGAAAGTATACGTTTATAAAATATTTTTGGAATTGATCCATTTTAAATAAATAAACGTTATAATTTTTAATGTTGTAAAAATTATGATTTTTGAGAAAAATAGTTAAAAGTTGATTTTTGAAAATATGGGGTTAATGATTTTATAAAATGGTTTAAATCAGGATTTTTGAATTTATTGTGAAAAGTTTAAAAATAGGATTTATAAAATTTAATTATTTTATAAATCAAAAATGATGAAATTATAAAGGAGTTTAAAGACGTTTTGAAATAATAATATAAATTGACTTATATAAAAGATTTATAAAATTGATAATTTATAAATTAAAATATTTGAATTATAAAACGAGTTTTTATAAGTGTTAGAATGAATTGTGAGTGAATTTCATAAATGAATGAAATTTATAGAATTATAAACGGTGAAGTTATAAATGGGATTTTATAAGCAGTAGGTTTATAAAATTTATAAAGTTATTAAAAGAATAGATTAGGTAAATAAATGAATCTTATAAGTTATAAGATTTATAACTTTGGAAGTCTTAAAAAGAGCGATTTTATAAACAAATAAATTATAGGCATTTAACTTATAATATGGACTTTCGGTATATAATTGAGTTATAAATCGAATAGGTTAATAAAGGAGATGTATAAAAGGAAGTTGTTATAAAAAAAATAGAAATGGAATTTATAACCATTGTTTTATAAATCCGTAAACGACTTATTTTGATAAGTAAATTATTATAACTTATTTATGGAGTTATATTCACGTTTTAGACAGTGAATAATCCTTTAAAATGAAACGTATAGAAATGATGAAATTGGTTAATGAAGTATATTCACGTTTTTGAATAGTGAATAATATGTTAAAGAAATGTTTTGGATGTGATGGTTTAAAAGGAATTAAAACGACCTAACGATGTTTTTAAAATGTGTTAAGATTCGAAACCATAGATTTCAACATTCATTGTTGAAATAGACGTTTTCGAGAAATAGAGGGAAATGGTGGACTATAACACAGTTGTTATAGTAAATGATTTCCGAAAGGAAATGTTTTGTATAGTATTGGGATTTATATATCTATTTCAATTTCGAATCCCTATACTAGTGATTTTGGGTTGTTGTAACGATGTTTTACGTAACATTCGTTTTGGCCCAAATAAATGTTTAAGAGAATGATTTCCTTAAGGAATGAAATATATACTTAATCTCGGTTTAAGTATATTGAATATTTTCCAAGTGTAGGAAATAAAAAGGTTAGTGAATTAATTATTAAATAAGTATGGAAATGTTTTCCAATATAAAGTGAATATTTTGAGAATTTATCTTTTTGAAGATAAATTGAAAATGAATATTTGAAACCTATTGAAAATCGTATATCAGTAGATATTGTGAAGTATAAATTCACTATGGAATTTATAAATAAAAAGGGGGAATTTGTTTAAAAATAAATATTGATTTATTTTTGAAGCAATGAAAACATATATCTTGTAAAGATATTTTTGGGAAACAAATAATTTGGAAAATTATTTGGAATCTGGTGATGTTGTGCATATCCATTGATAGTTCAATAACCGACTATCAATATTTACCTTTGAATGGGTATATGTTGTGATTTATTTGAATTTGAATGCCACACTTATTTTTGAATAAGCGCTCACTATTCGGGTTAGCCGGGAAAGGACCTTGGGGTCGTATAACCCATTTCGAATATGTGATTCGACGTTATGGATAGCATTTGATGACCGGTGTTGAAGACCGGGTATTTGCGAGAGCGATAGGATGACTTGTCGATTGACTCTGCACCGAGTTGCTCCGGTATAGAGTTCTCCATATGTGATGGGGAATCCGATCAGGATTGTGGATATCCGGATTGCAAGGACTTCTTTGTAAGTGCCTTCGGTTCTATTCGAGCCCGGAACAGACTTGTATGGATAGTATGTCTGACATTACGAATTGAGATATAAAGCTGATTTGTAACATCCCGCTTTTTCGCACGCTTCAAATCGACACACATGCCGATTCAAACCATACGGAAGGCGGATTGTTATGGGGTAAATAAGAAAAACAGAGAAGAAATAAACAAAATACAATCTCACAACGGAAGGATAAAATATAATAATAAAATATACAGTTTATAAAACTGTTTACAAACATTTATATAATACATATCAGAGTTACACATACCAATAACAATGCAGCGGAAAAATATGAGTGTAGTGGAATAATAGTAGACAATAGTAGTTCAAATCTTCGTCTTCGTCCTCCAGAGCTAAAACTTCAAATCCTAAAACGCTCGGACTGACCCGAACGAATTTGAAAAGACAAAACCACTCGAGTCAGAACTAAAAGATCTTATGTGAGTAAAATTAACAGAAATAAATATGAGTGCAGTAACTCAAGAGATGCTCGGGATTTACATCTCCTAAGGATCCGTTAAACTATTTACTATGTAGTATATTGCGCTATTATAATAGTGTGTATTTTTAAAATAAACCTACTTTTAAATAGCGTTAAGGGGTTACCCATATAGCCCTTAACACAAAATATATTCCCATAGTTTATACAGTACCGTAATCTCCTCCGTACTGGGCGTCGTCAGAGGGCACTCCATAGGTATGGTACAAAACCAAAATCGTATAAGGCGCGATAGGGTAGGTGACACGGCACAACTAGGCAATGCCAGGGTAGATATACCAATTGCTATCCGGGCTGATGGAAACGCATAGCCGCAGCTACCGCCCACCTCTAACAAACTCCCTCAAAAATCAAAGTAAAAGTGGCCACTGAAACAATCCAAAGTCAAAGTATAATATTGAAGAGGAGTGTCCGATCAGAGGAATGACCTCATTGGCCCGAGAATCGCTCCTGTTTTAGCCACCTTATGCCAACTCACGGGAGTTGGGTCCACGTATTTACCTTACAGGAATCGTCGCCACCAACCTACTTCATTCTGGAATCTCCACCGCGTACACGGTTAGTCCAAGTGGTTTTCGGTATCGACAGAGAGTATGTCCATATCCGATCCCGGTCTCTTTGCCAACCCATCGTTATTATAACACCGCGATCATTTTAAAAATAGTTTATACCTTAAAACCAGAATAAAAATTTCTATTTCAAGACTATAAATACGATACCATTTTAAAAACCCAAACAATATGATATCACTTTATCTCAAATATAATCCTTTTTCCAAAATCATACTGCTTTAAAATTTATAATATCTGGAAACCAAACATTTGAATTATACTTTCAAACATAATATTTCTGAATTCATACTTTTTAAAAACCATAACTTCTAAAACTTGAATGGTTTGGATATTCAACGGTATATAAAATAAATGGTTTAACTTTAAGGTTACTTTGTAAAGAAAATAATTTCCATAGTTTTACAAATATGTTTCTTTATTTAAAGTCTAAACCAAAATTTAAATATCACTTTCAAGTTCCAAAACCACTTCAATTTCTATATATATATATATATATATATATATATATATATATATATCCATTTGGAGTATTAATATTTCAAAACTAAAGTTGGAATTCATTCCTTCAACCAAATTAAATGTTCTATTATTTAGTCTTGAATATTTACATAAAAATCCATAAATAAAACTCCAATTTCTAGAAATTAAATATTTTCTTCAATTAAATTATACTAGAATATTCATTTTAAATTTATCTTGGAAAAATCCAGTTATAAATATCATACCTTAAAATTTCCCAAACTTAAACATATAATATGAATTATCAAATTCCATTTCTCAATTTTCCAATTTTTATTTAATAGATTTATACACAGCTTAAATTCAAAATTTTTAACTTCATATGTATATATATAGCAAAATAACATTTATAAAATATCAAAATTAAAAATTTTTATAAACCGTATCCCATCCAAACCAAAGAAATCACTTTAAAATAATTTATATATAGACCACGGTGCCTGTAAAAAAATTTCTAATCTATGGTCAAGTGATACAGATATTTATCATTTCAATCCGCAATTTAAAAATAAAATTTGCGGTTGTATATCATTTTAAACCACAATCCCGAATGAAATGAAAAATGCATGATAACTTGTAGTTTAATGATATACAATAAAACATCCATTCACCCATCATCAATCAAAATTATTTCAAACATCATCAGTTTAACAACCATCAATATATATACAATATAACAAGAAATAATTGACAGTTATTAACCAACATTTTATATTCAATTAAATTTATAACTGTTTAACTAGTAGTTTATATGCAAATAAATAAATTCTAACTGTCAATTAATATGCAATAAATGAATTAAATTGACATTTAAATTAAATAAATGCGAATTAACTGATATGCTGAATAAAACATGCCAAACAATCATAAATAAATTTCTACTCATATCTAAAATAAATTTAACAAACATAAAAACTTTTAGAAGTTGTGAGTGGGTTAAAACACTCACCTTTTGAATTTAAATCGAATTTAAATTCAATTTAAACTCAAAAATCCAACGGTCTCCAAATCTGTCCAAACCAGCGTCATCAGATCCCGAATTTAATTACGATCCTAACAAAAGAAATTTCGCGCGAAACGGGTAACGTATGAAAAAGTTGTTCAATTTTAATGAGTTGAAACAAAAATTAAATAAAACAAAATTAAACAACAACCTAATTAAAGCTTGCCACGTCATAAAGCTTCTTCTCAACTCACGTATGCTCGTCCAGGGAATGAACCCATTTCAACGCACGCCCTCCTCATCTTTGACCGTGCCTTTAGACCGCCCCAGGCCACCAGATGGTGACGCGCCTCCACCATTACGACTTCCCCAGCCGAGCTCTCCAATACCCAGAAACCAATTTGCAAATAGTCGCTCCAAATCAAAACGCCCAAATTGACTTAGGTTTCGAATTTCCTGATTTTGACCGCGATTTGCCGCTGACTCGAGTATCGATTTCGAAAACAGAGACTGCGCGTAGATTCGTATGGATGAAATCTACGACATATATTTTTTTGGAATTTTTCTGAGATGTTTGAATTTTCATTTGAAATTTGAATAGAAGTAGATCTAGGCTTGCATCCATTTGAGGAGGAGAAGGAGTTGAAGAAAAGAACATACAGACAAATGATAGAAGATGGAGGTTAGGGTTTTTTTGATCGTCTATTTATAGATAGATCGCAAAAGAATAGGTGTGCACGAATTTTAACGTGAAAACGGAAGTGGTCCCAAAAAATAAATAATATTAATTACACACGTTACAGATTTAGGAAATAAATAAATTCCTTATCATTTACATTTTATTTTAACGTATATACAAATGTAATCTAGACGTTTCGTTTACGTTTCAAAATATATCCACAATTTTATTAATTTCCAAATTGATCTAAACAAATTTAGATGTAAATTAAAAGCAGATAAGTCTATCCATTGCAGTGTTAATTTCTCCACTTCCTTATATTTAGAAATTATAAATTAAGTTTGCAAAAACCTATTTTTGATTTTCAAACATTTATATACTCATCTTTTACCAGTAATAAGGATGCATTAACATTTGTTCATGGTTTCACCTTATTATCCTCAACTTCCATTTTAATTTTCAATAATTACAATTGTTGAATGTTGATACTTTAATTAAATTTATACATCTTGCTTTCTATAATCTATATCAACAAATGGTCCAATTATAAATAGAATTAGCATTAACTTCATCTTATAGGATTAACTACTCCAATTACAAAACAAATCTACGCTAACTACGCGATTTAAGTCAATTAATTGTAATTGAGTCTACATTAAATGTTATAAATTATAAATTGGAACCTCAATAAATTCGCTTATTGATTTAAAATCTTTCTATTCAGTAAATAGACATTTTATGGGTATAAATAACATTTGAATTATAACACATGTCATGAGTGCATGCTTCATTTCTTATAAACTCCCCTTTATTAACTAGAACACATTAACCAAAACAAAATAATTAATTTAGATTTATTTCAATCGATTGCCATTCTTAACTTAACATACTCAAAATGGTTAACCTAAATAATTGTTACCCTTTTACATTCAAATTCACTTACAACCATCATTACAACAATGTTGCCATTGATTTAGATTTAATTAAATAAATTAGATAAATGGGTAAAGTTTTGTAATTATCACTAATGCCAAATATATATGCATTAATTATTACTCATTATTATGAATTCATTTATTAATTTACTAGTTGCCTTTGTCTTTTTATCTCCTATTTACTACCAATCTTTCTATTTAGTTATAGTTTATCAATATATATATATACCTAGGCAAATCAAGTTCTTGTCTTTTCTGTTATTTCAATTAAATCGGGTATGCACAAATAAAATGTTTATACCTTATTCTTACAAAATTATTTACATGCATTCAGTTACACCTAATTTAATGCATTGATTTTCATTTATAAATTAAAGGTTTTTCCTTTAAAAGCTTTTATTACTAACAATACTCCAACCTCTACAGGACATTGATTTATTAAATTTGCACTTATTATGCATACTTTTAGCAACTCATATATACTTTGCGTCTATTCCCCAAATTTCACATTCTATTGTTACATAATTTGTGTTGATTACTATTTATTATTATTGCTTTACTGATAAATTAGATATTTGCATTGGTTTTGCTTATGCTAAATTAATTTCCCATAATAAATAAGGTTTCAAAACAATCAATAACATTTCCTTAGCCCAAACCCCGTTTACCAATTATTTTCCTTCAATAATTCATGTTTCTATAAATACGTACATTTACACTTTATAGTTATTCTAATATACCTATTCCAACACTCTTAACCCTTATCTTTACTTTCACCCACTTGTAACATAAATTTTTATTTTCAAATTTATTCCCATTTACGGTTAATCAATGTTATTTTACATTAACCAATTTTAATATTCACCTTTAATTTCACATCTTCAAAGTATATCTAGGAAAAATCTTTCCACCACTTAATTTACTGAATCTTATGCAGTCTTACTATAAATAGGTTTTAAATTACCATTACTATACATTCAATTACTATCCAAAGTATTTATTCATAAATTAATTCGATATATACGTTTGTTTCCTTCTATTTGATTTATACCTAGTATACATTTTTCTAAATCCTGTTTCATTACCTTCATTAAATGGTTATCGCATTGAGATCAAATTTATTAGCTTATATCGCATTATTACCATTAATTAAAATTGGCTTAAAAAAAATTATTCAATACTCTAAATAAATAACATATTATTCCATAATTACTCTTGTTTTCACATATTCCATTCAAAATTTAAACCACAATATTTACATTATTTTATTGAATTGGAAATTTCATTTTAAATTGTTAACTTTTAATAAGAACAAATGGCAACACCAAATTCCTAACATTCATTTTATTAAAAATTATGGAAAATATGACAAATTTAGTTAACAAAATTTTCGGGTCGTTACACTCTCCCCCACTCAAAACTTTTCGTCCCCGAAAAGGAAAAGAAGGGAGAAGAAAGAATTAAATAACAATACATCTTATTCAAAATATTTAACTTATAAACAGTAATTTACTAAATTTATTACCTTAAATAAAATATACCCGTTTTATAATCATTATCTCCTTTTATACTTAAATAATTAAAGTTTGGAAAACATTTTCAACATAATTCTAAGTCCAAAATTTACGAAATTTTTTGGCAGAGTCTCCTTTGTACGGAGAGGCTCGGGAAAATATAATACCAAAATATAACAAAGTATCATATAGAATATTCAAAATAGTATATCCCAACACGGGAAAATATATAAAAATAGCGCTACAAAATGTAAACCGGGAACGTACCTATTTGTTGGGCAAATTACGCTTAATTTATGGAAACAAAAGCACTAACAATTGCTTCCATACTTGCATTTCACTTATATAATCTAAAAAGGTTAACTATTTATATAAAGTGAAATATTTTCATGGTTTCAACTACTAACAAAAATCAATTTTGACAAACAGTATACACAACAAAACAAAACAACCATTCAATCAAACAAGCAAATAGTTGTTCGGGTTCAAAACTTGAAATGGTACGGAATGAAAAATAACCATCCAGTGCATCATTTACTCAACAGTCTTAGATGAGACAGAATTAGATTATTTATTCATCCAACAACTTCAAATTTCCTTACCCAGCCAATTATAAAGTAAACAATATCGATTTAAACCAACAAATCAATTCAACTTATATAAATTCATTACATACTTTAATTGTTTGATTTCCTTTCTTTTATTCAACCCACATAAATTTTCCTTTTTATAGTTTACATTTATTTCTAACAAACTTCAAATTTTATTTCTCATTCAATGGTTGTTTCCTTATTTCTACTTATTACTTACCATTATTTTTATTTTATTTAGGTTATGTAAGTCTCTTTGATTTGTATTATATTTAATACACTTCTCAAATTCAATCATTTATTAAATGCTTACATGCTATTATATTATATTACAGCAACCCTTTTTTTTAATTACACTTAAATTCTTAACCTTATAGCCTCCATTCTTATAAATAAAGGATTTTATTAATTTGTTACCTAAGGTTTACAGTCATTTATTTATATTACCTACTTTCCATTTATTTCAACTAGTAGCATTTAAATCATACTAAATTTTATAACCATACACATCAATCCTTATTTATTAAAGAGTTTCGTTTTATTTACTTAAGTTTAAAATCACCTATTTATAATACTTACCTTTAATTATGGTAAAATTTCAGTTATAACTTAAGTTTATAGCATTAAATTCTCATTTAACAGCAATTCATTGAATACTTCATTATTTCCAAAATTTCTACTTGTATAATATTCTATTCCGATCACTTATTTAACATTTAACTTTTCATATTTGGTAAGTTATATATGTTAAAGAAAATGCAAAAGAACTTATACAAGTTTTATCTCTTCTTTTAATTAAATTTAATGTTCAACAATATTACTTTTTGTCTCATATGTTAAAATTTTCAAATTTCCCTTTATAACTTTGCATAAATTTTCTTACCTAAATTAGAGGTTTAAATTCATTAATTACTTACCTTTTATTTCACTAAAATAATTTAAACTATTAATTAATGGAAATTTAAGAATTAAATACTGGGTCAAATTTCAAATTATTTTAAAAATAATAGATAAATAATTTCTTACAACTTTTATATCTCTAATTATATTTAAAATAATTAAAATTTAAATAATTTCAAAATAAATCTGCAGTAGAATTTACCACAGTGGCCTTTCCCCTTCGAAACTCGAAAATGAAAGTCGATGATGCGGCCGCCATCACCGAAATTATTTTCCAGCGATAGAGAGGAAAGTACAAAACTTATTTTCTCCAAAATCTTCTTTAAAACAATTCTTCCGGATTATACTGAAATATTTATATCATAAAATATTTATAACAATATTATTATACTTTAAAATCCTTTGAAAGCAAATTTCAAAATCCCGAACTTAAGTTCTAAAATTTCCAAATTTCATTGATTTTAAATTCAATCTTATTTACCTATTATATAAAAATTTTATTCCTAACACCCAATCTATTGCAACAAAATATATATATAATATCATTTAAAAATTTATTTTATATATAGAAAATATAATAGGCAAAATTATTTCATTCTCCTATATTAAAACAGATATTATGTCGGTCTGTCCTATTAAGTATTTAGAAATCCCTATTGATGACACAGCGTCCCATGCATCAACCAGAATTTATAAATACAAAACGGAACAGATTAACACAATATTAAAATCTTTTTATAACACTAACAAATACGCTCTCTCATATATATACACTCAGCGACTCCCATAGGGTTTTACTACCCTATTAACAAAGAGTCAAACCCCACAAAGCCAAGGTTTATCGCTAAACCAAAGCTCTAATACCAACTGTAACATCCCGCCTTTTCGCACGCTTCAAATCGACACACATGCCGATTCAAACCATACGGAAGGCGAATTGTTATGGGGTAAATAAGAAAAACAGAGAAGAAATAAACAAAATAGAATCTCACAGCGGAAGGATAAAATATAATAATAAAATATACAGTTTATAAAACTGTTTACAAACATTTA
The DNA here is from genome assembly GCA_030765085.1 of Allium cepa. Classification (NCBI taxonomy): domain Eukaryota; kingdom Viridiplantae; phylum Streptophyta; class Magnoliopsida; order Asparagales; family Amaryllidaceae; genus Allium; species Allium cepa. The sequence goes on from CM060930.1 coordinate 60,838,677, forward strand.
TATAATACATATCAGAGTTACGCATACCAATAACAATGCAGCGGAAAAATATGAGTGTAGTGGAATAATAGTAGATAATAGTAATACAAATCTTTGTCTTCGTCCTCCAGAGCTAAAACTTCAAATCCTGAAACGCTCGGACTGACCCGAACGAATTTGAAAAGACAAAAACACTCGAGTCAGAACTAAAAGATCTTATGTGAGTAAAATTAACAGAAATAAATATGAGTGCAGTAACTCAAGAGATGCTCGGGATTTACATCTCCTAAGGATCCGTTAAACTATTTACTATGTAGTATATTGCGCTATTATAATAGTGTCTATTTTTAAAATAAACTTACTTTTAAATAGCGTTAAGGGTTTACCCATATAGCCCTTAACACAAAATATATTCCCATGGTCTATACAGTACCGTAATCTCACCCGTACTGGGCGTCGTCAGAGGGCACTACGTAGGTATGGTAAAAAACCAAAATCGTATAAGGCGCGATAGGGTAGGTGACACGGCACAACTAGGCAATGCCAGGGTAAATATACCAATTGCTATCTGGGCTGATGGAAACGCATAGCCGCAGCTACCGCCCACCTCGAACAAACTCCCCCAAAAATCAAAGTAAAAGTGGCCACTGAAACAATCCAAAGTCAAAGTATAATATCGAAGAGGAGTGTCCGATCAGAGGAATGACCTCATTGGCCCGAGAATCGCTCCTGTTTTAGCCACCTTATGCCAACTCACGGGAGTTGGGTCCACGTATTTACCTTACAGGAATCGTCGCCACCAACCTACTTCATTCTGGAATCTCCACCGCGTACACGGTTAGTCAAAGTGGTTTTCGGTATCGACAGAGAGTATGTCCATATCCGATCCCGGTCTCTTTGCCAACCCATCGTTATTATAACACCGCGGTCATTTTAAAAATAGTTTATACCTTAAAACCAGAATAAAAATTTCTATTTCAAGACTATAAATACGATATCATTTTAAAAACCCAAACAATATGATATCACTTTATCTCAAATATAATCCATTTCCAAAATCATACTGCTTTAAAATTTATAATATCTGGAAACCAAACATTTGAATTATACTTTCAAACATAATATTTCTGAATTCATACTTTTTAAAAACCATAACTTCTAAAACTTGAATGGTTTGGATATTCAACGGTATATAAAATAAATGGTTTAACTTTAAGGTTACTTTGTAAAGAAAATAATTTCCATAGTTTTACAAATATGTTTCTTTATTTAAAGTCTAAACCAAAATTTAAATATCACTTTCAAGTTCCAAAACCACTTCAATTTCTATATATATATATATATATATATATATATATATCCATTTGGAGTATTAATATTTCAAAACTAAAGTTGGAATTTATTCCTTCAACCAAATTAAATGTTCTATTATTTAGTCTTGAATATTTACATAAAAATCCATAAATAAAACTCCAATTTCTAGCAATTAAATATTTTCTTCAATTAAATTATACTAGAATATTCAATTTAAATTTATCTTGGAAAAATCCGGTTATAAATATCATACCTTAAAATTTTCCAAACTTAAACATATAATATGAATTATCAAATTCCATTTCTCAATTTTCCCATTTTTATTTAATAGATTTATACACAGCTTAAATTCAAAATTTTTAACTTCATATGTATATATATAGCAAAATAACATTTATAAAATATCAAAATTAAAAATTTTTATAAACCGTATCCCATCCAAACCATAGAAATCACTTTAAAATAATTTATATATAGACCACGGTGCCTGTATAAAATTTTCTATCCTATGGTCAAGTGATACGGATATTTATCATTTCAATCCGCAATTTAAAAATAAAATTTGCGGTTGTATATCATTTCAAACCACAATCCCGAATTAAATGAAAAATGCATGATAACTTGTAGTTTAATGATATACAATAAAACATCCATTCACCCGTCATCAATCAAAATTATTTCAAACATCATCAGTTTAACTACCATCAATATATATACAATATAACAAGAAATAATTGACAGTTATTAACTAACATTTTATATTCAATTAAATTTATAACTGTTTAACTAGTAGTTTATATGCAAATAAATAAATTCTAACTGTCAATTAATATGCAATAAATGAATTAAATTGACAGTTAAATTAAATAAATGCGAATTAACCGATATGCTGAATAAAACATGCCAAACAATCATAAATAAATTTCTACTCATATCTAAAATAAATTTACCAAACATAAAAACTTTTAGAAGTTGTGAGTGGGTTAAAACACTCACCTTTTGAATTTAAATCGAATTTAAATTCAATTTAAACTCAAAAATCCAACGGTCTCCAAATCTGTCCAAACCAGCGTCATCAAATCCGGAATTTAATTACGATCCTAACAAAAGAAATTTCGCGCGAAACGGGTAACGTATGAAAAAGTTGTTCAATTTTAATGAGTTGAAACAAAAATTAAATGAAACAAAATTAAACAACAACCTAATTAAAGCTTGCCACGTCATAAAGCTTCTTCTCAACTCACGTATGCTCGTCCAAGGAATGAACCCATTTCAATGCACGCCCTCCCCATCTTTGACCGTGCCTTTAGACCGCCCCAGGCCACCAGATGGTGACGCGCCTCCACTATTACGACTTCCCCAGCCGAGCTCTCCAATTCCCAGAAACCAATTTGCAAATAGTCGCTCCAAATCAAAACGACCAAATTGACTTAGGTTTCGAATTTCCTGATTTTGACCGCGATTTGCCGCTGACTCGAGTATCGATTTCGAAAACAGAGACTGCACGTAGATTCGTATGGATGAAATCTACAACATATATTTTTTTTGGAATTTTTCTGAGATGTTTGAATTTTCATTTGAAATTTGAATAGAAATAGATCTAGGCTTGCATCCATTTGAGGAGGAGAAGGAGTTGAAGAAAAGAACGTACAGACAAATGATAGAAGATGGAGGCTAGGGTTTTTTTGATCGTCTATTTATAGATAGATCGCAAAAGAATAGGTGTGCACGAATTTTAACGTGCAAACGGAAGTGGCCCCAAAAGATAAATAATATTAATTACACACGTTACAGATTTAGGAAATAAATAAATTCCTTATCATTTACATTTTATTTTAACGTATCTACAAATGTAAATCTTGACGTTTCGTTTACGTTTCAAAATATATCCACAATTTTATTAATTTCCAAATTGATCTAAACAAATTTAGATGTAAATTAAAAGCTGATAAGTCTATCCATTGCAGCGTTAATTTCTCCACTTCCTTATATTTAGAAATTATAAATTAAGTTTTCAAAAACCTATTTTTGATTTTCAAACTTTTATATACTCATCTTTTACCAGTAATAAGGATGCATTAACATTTGTTCATGGTTTCACCTTATTATCCTCAACTTCCATTTTAATTTTCAATAATTACAATTATTGAATGTTGATACTTTAATTAAATTTATACATCTTGCTTTCTATAATCTATAGAAACAAATGGTCCAATTATAAATAGAATTAGCATTAACTTCATCTTATAGGATTAACTACTCCAATTACAAAAAAAATCTACGCTAACTGCGCGATTTAAGTCAATTAATTGTAATTGAGTCTACATTAAATGTTATAAATTAAAAATTGGAACCTCAATAAATTCGCTTATTGATTTAAAATCGTTCTATTCAGTAAATAGACATTTTATGGGTATAAATAACATTTGAATTATAACACATGTCATTAGTGCATGCTTCATTTCTTATAAACTCCCCTTTATTAACTAGAACACATTAACCAAAACCAAATAATTAATTTAGATTTATTTCAATCGATTGCCATTCTTAACTTAACATACTCAAAATGGTTAACCTAAGTAATTGTTACCCTTTTACATTCGAATTCACTTACAACCATCATTACAACAATGTTGCCATAGATTTAGATTTAATTAAATAAATTAGATAAATGGGTAAAGTTTTGTAATTATCACTAATGCCAAATATATATGCATTAATTATTACTTATTATTATGAATTCATTTATTAATTTACTAGTTGCTTTTGTCTTCTTATATCCTATTTACTACCAATCTTTCTATTTAGTTATAGTTTATCAATATATATATACATATATACCTAGGCAAATCAAGTTCTTGTCTTTTCTGTTATTTCAATTAAATCGGGTATGCACAAATAAATTGTTTATAACTTATTCTTACAAAATTATTTACATGCATTCAGTTACACCTAAATTAATGCATTGATTTTCATTTATAAATTAAAGGTTTTTCCTTTAAAAGCTTTTATTACTAACCATACTCCAACCTCTACAGGACATTTGTGACGCCCCACTCCGAGAGCCTCGTTAACAAAGAGTATTACATAGATAATACTGTCGGCTAATGCAGACAATAGAGTATAATGGAAGCGACCATGTGCAATCTTACCTTAACTATTCACTAAATATGTGGAAAAGTAGAAACACATTAAAATTCGACCTATTCAATAAATATTTAAAGCAAAACTACAACGGCTATAGGATCTATCAGAAGAAAATATAACAACTTAAATGTAATATACATCACAGAACAGTCGATCATAATATACACATACACAGATACACCACAGAGTATACAAAATAATACATGTCAAGTGGTACAGGAGACCACCATATACAGACGAGACGAAAGAGTATAAATAAAAGTAATAACAGATAAGGACTACAAAAGATGCTATAACAAAATGAAGCTAGCGAATAGTCCATGCGGAAGCAAAATAGGCTAAGTCCCCAAAAGCACCTAACCTGAAACATATCGGTCTGACCCGAGTATAAAATACACGGGTCAGTCTAGATAACAAATCAGTTAGATAAACTGAACACTAATAAACCTGCAAGGTCATACAGTATAATAAATATCTCTAGGGGAGATAACACAATCATCAACAAGAGATGAATCATATAGAACAAGCCTCATATCATCGGCAACATATAGAAACAAAGGATACAAATATCCCAAAACAAGCCAATAGGCAAACAATAAATACCAATAAGGTATACAAGTTCCACAAGGTAAACGCTATACTCCATGCGGCTCAAAAAGACCAATACCGAAGGGCGATACCAAGGGAATATACATATCAATGAAACATCATAAAATTTGCTCGAGCTCAGTACTGTACAAACAAGGATCCATGAGCCCGAAGACTCCCAAGTATCACCCATGCGGCACATAAGGCCAACATCAGAGCGAAACTATATAGGGCAACAAACGCGAAGGCACACACCCGAAGGCAACATACCCGAAGGCAACAAACCTAGGGAGACAGTCCGAAGACACTATCGCAGAGGCAACAAACCGTAGTGGTGAAGGTCGAAGACCCAGTACTGGACACCACTAACTGGCGGAATGTGTCACAACTCTCGAAAAGGAATCCGAAAAGTGTTAACGTATGTCCCGTAACCACTCGTTCGCACTAAACGGTTTACCATCCGTCAGTCCCTTTCACACTCAAAGCAGTACAAAGTTTACCTCATATCATCGATAAACCAAACCCGAAGGTCAAAACAATCAATCGAATAGGTCGAGGATTAATCGGAAAGATAAACGCACAGATTCATGGTCCGTGTTTTTCCCAACCATTTAATCACCCTTCCACTTCGTTCGAAGTGCGAAAGTGTGTGTGTTTTAAATAGAATTTATAAATTAGAGAAACGAACTTTTAAATGCGATTCAAGAGATTATTTTATAAAAACCCGTGGATTAAAATTAAAAGGAACCATCAAAGTCAAAACAATTGATAATCATACATAGGATCATCATGAATCGATTCAAATTGAAAATTCAATCCCAAAAAGGCAAAGTGGGCTAAAACAGCAGGTTCAGTCGACTGAACAGAGTTTTTAGTCGACTGACCCTATACTTGGAAAATTTTCCAGGTTCAGGAAACTTTCTGTTTCCAGGTTCAGTCGACTGTGCAGAGTTTTTCAGTCGACTGAATCATGCCTGGAAACTCTCGGGTCTCAGGTTCAGTCGACTGAACAAAGTTTTCAGTCGACTGAATCATGCCTGGGCTGTTTTTCAGCCTTATTCAAATGAAGAGCAAACTCTCCCAAAATGCAATCGGACGAACATTGGCTCTAAGGGCTTATGCCAATCAACAACCCGGCCCTATATGTTCCTCGATGCATCACCAAAACATGATTAAAACATCAAAGTTAGGATTTCAAAGATTTGAACCCAAAACGCTAAAAATTGGAATATTCCCCAATTCAACCCAAACCAATTGCAAGTGCATATGAGCAAGGTGTTAGGAATTCATACCTAACATCAATGAAATCAAGAGAAGTAGATGTGAGTTCAAAACTCACCTTTTTACACAAAACAAAGAAGATGAAGAAGCACAATTGCAAGGGATCAACCAACTACACTCCACTTCAACACTACGAGCTTCAATCTAGAATCAAAAGCAAGTATTTCCTAAGTTAGGGTTAGGAAATTACTGAAATTGAAGAGGAGAAAAGATGGAGAAGGTGGAGATGAACTTACCAATGGATTCTCTTTGATTTTGGAGCAAGAACCAAGTTACAAAGGAGAAACTAGGGCTTGCTAATTTCTATTTCTCTTTCCTTTCCCCCATTTCAGTTTTTAGTTTGAGAATTAAAATGAAATGAAGATGAAATGAAGAGAAGGGTTGAGCTAGGGGATTAAGTGAGCTAGTGGGCTGAACCCAACCCCAAACCCAATAGGAAAAGTAGCCAAAATTTCACAAACTCCAAACATACCAAAGATTATACTCAAAAAGATCGCAAACACCATTTCAGACTCAATGGAAATGGTTTCGAGCTCCAATTCGGCCATTTGCAGAAAGTAACATTTCGGACCCCAAAATCTGAATAACGACGCTATATTTAAATCAAACATTTAAATATAAAATCGTTAAATATGCGGGTTGTTACAGATCTCCCCTCCTTACAAAATTGCGTCCCCGCAATTCCTAGAGACGATATTTGTAACAACTACATACATACAACATACAAAAGAAAGAATAAACTTTAGACACAGAAATAGACTTACCATTACGAAGCAAGGATAGAAAACCTGGATAAGATCGCTCAATATACTCCCTGGTTTCCCAAGTACAGTCATTGGGATTAGCGGACCATTGAACTTTAACGAGCGACACGTCCTTGTTCCGAAGGTGTCGCACCTCCGTGTCAAGCACGCGAATAGGTTGCTGTACAATAGATAAGTCCGGTGAGATCTCAAGCTCTTGCAAATCAGGAGAATCAATTACAGAATCCGATTCTCGAAGACACTTCCGAAGTTGCGAGACGTGAAACACGTCATGAATGCCAGATAAATGAGCTGGAAGTGAAACTCTATAAGCCACAGGGCCAATACGTTCAGTAATAGAAAACGGTCCTATATAACGAGGAGCCAATTTTCCAGTCGCACTGAAACGCATAACCCCTTTCAAAGGAGAAACACGAATAAAAACAAGATCGCCGATCGAGAACTCGAGAGGCTTTCTACGGTTGTCCGCGTAGGATTTCTGGCGACTCTGTGCCTCTTTCATCCTCAATCGAATAAGATCAATCTTCTCAGAAGAATGACGAACAAAGTCCGGGCCAAGAATCAGCTTCTCCCCGGATTCCAACCAACAAGAAGGTGATCGACATGGCCTTCCGTATAAGGCTTCAAAAGGAGCCATACCGATACTAGACTGAAAACTATTGTTGTAGGAGAACTCTACAAGAGGTAGGTGATCCTCCCAACAACCACCGGAATCAAAAATACAAATACGGAGAAGATCTTCCAAAATACGATTCACCCGTTCAGTCTGTCCGTCAGACTGCGGATGATAAGCTGTAGAAAAATTAAGCTTTGTTCCCAAAGCTTGCTGAAGACTCTTCCAAAAACGACTCGTGAATAAAGGATCACGATCACTCACAATAGAACTAGGAACACCGTGAAGTCTCACGATTTCCTTGACATACAACTTGGCCAAATGCGAAGCTGTCCTATTAGACTTAATAGGGACAAAATGAGCAGACTTGGTGAGGCGATCAACAATAACCCAAATACTAGAATGACCTGATCTCGAACGAGGTAGGCCGTCAATAAAATCCATAAAAATTTGATCCCACTTCCACAATGGAATCTCAAGAGGTTGAAGAAGTCCAGAAGGACGCTGATATTCGGCCTTCACACGTTGACATGTCATGCAGTTGCTCACATAACTCGCCACATCGTGCTTCATGCCTTCCCAATAATAAAGACGACGCATATCGGCATACATCTTACTACTACCGGGATGAATGGTATACTTAGAACGATGGCAATCATCAAGAATGTCATGCCTAAGTGCAAAGTCAGAAGGCACAAAAAGACGGTTCTTCTTACGAAGACACCTATGAGAATCAATGCTAAAATCTTGCAACGCCTCATCACAAGATCCAGACTCACAAAGCTGAATAAAATGCAACAAATCAGGATCACGCCGCTGAGCATCGGCAATACGATCCAATAAAATAGGCCGAGCTCCCAAACTAAATAATAGAATAGGAGAATCAGAAGATGAACCTCGATCACGAATTTCACAAAAAGATAGAGTCTCAAGAATATTCCATTCGGCAAGCATCATAGAAATAACAGCCGAATGTTTACGACTAAGCGCATCTGCAACACGATTACCCTTACCAGGGGTAAACTGGATATCAAAGTCATAGGAAGCATGAAACTTGAGCCAACGCTGTTGTCTCATTTTGAGTTCCTTCTGAGTAAACAAATACTTGAAAGATTTATGATCGGTATAGAGAATGAAGCGCTCGTCCAATAAATAATGTCGCCAAATCTTCAAGGCAAAAACAATGGCGGCTAACTCAAGATCATGAGTGGCATAGCGAACTTCATTCGGACGCAGTTGCCTAGAAGCATAAGCAACTACCCGATCTCTCTGCATAAGCACAGCACCGAGACCACTACCACAAGCATCGGTGTAGACAACAAGATCATGATTCCCTTCGGGAACCACAAGAATAGGAGCATTAGTGAGAAGTTCTTTCAATGTATGAAAGGAAGCTTCACACTTGTCGGACCAAATAAAACGAATGCCTTTCCGAGTAAGGCTTGTGAGAGGAAGCACAACACGGGAAAAGTTCTTAATGAACCGCTGGTAATAACCCGCCAATCCAAGGAAACTACGAATCTCATGCACATTCTCAGGCCTCTTCCAATACTGGATGGCTTCGATTTTTGAGGGATCGACAGAAATGCCATCGGAAGATACAACATGGCCTAAGAACTTAACCTTATTCTCCCAAAAGCAGCACTTGGAGAATTTGGCTTTAAGCAGATGACGACGAAGAGTACTCAAGACAATTCTCAAGTGATTAGCATGCTCAGCTTCAGACTTAGAATAAATAAGGATATCATCAATGAAGACAAGAACAAACTTATCGAGATATTCCCGGAATACCCGATTCATGAGGTCAACAAAGAAAGCAGGAGCGTTCGTCAAACCGAACGGCATAACGAGCCACTCAAAAGAACCATAACGAGTGCGGAAAGCGGTAAGAGGTATGCTATCCTCCGCGACTCGTAACTGATGAAAACCTATGGCAAGGTCAAGCTGAGAAAAGACCTTGGCACCACTCAATAGATCGAACATATCATCGATCCTAGGCAATGGATACCTATTTCTAATGGTCAACTCGTTAAGCTTGCGATAGTCAATGCAAAGCCTAAGAGTTCCATCAGACTTCTTCACAAAAATGACCGCGGATCCCCACGGAGAAAAACTGGACTGAATCAACTGCTTGGACTCGAGCTCTAAAAGCTGCTTCTTGAGTTCCTCATTTTCCCTTGTAGACATCCTCGTGGGAGGACGACTAACTGGCTGCGCGCCTGGAATGAGATCAATGCGAAACTCAATTTCCCGTTTGGGTGGCAAACCCGAAACAGGTTCAAAAACATCAGAAAAGTCACAAGCAATAGGAATACGAGATACATCATCACCATCTCGCGAATCAAGAGAATACAAAGCCATCTCGGAATTATCCACATCCCGAAGAACAAGAGATAACTGAGAAGGTGAATTAGGATGACAAAGATATAAAATTCTTTCGGAAGAAATAATCCTTGCATCGTACCTCACTAGCCAGTCCATACCAAAAATCATATCAAAACCCAAATGAGAAACAACGTGCAAATTCGCACGGAAAGAAAAGCCACATAAAACAATCTCAATATCATCACAAAGCAAACTAAGGGTCGCGGATCCCCCAATAGGATTCGCAATCCTTAAAGAAGTAACCATACAAGAAACATCCAAAGATAAATCATCTACAAGCTTCTTCGATATGAAAGAATGTGAAGCACCCGTATCGAAAAGAACTCGTATACTATGGTCATGAAATAGAATTGAACCCTCCAAAATAGATGGAGTCATAACTTTGGATTGAGAAGGACCTCCAGAAGCATTAGCCACATTGAGTTTGCCAGATTTTGCATTAGTAGGAGCAGTAGGACAAGCAGAAACATGACGACCTTCCTTCTTGCAATTACGGCAGAAGAGAGGCTTTGGACAAGCTCGAATAATATGATCCGGAGAACCACAATTAAAACACTTTCGAACGAAAGGTGTTCCAGAAGATTGAGGCTGAGAGCTAGGACCACCGGTCTTCTTCTTCTTATAAGGAAAAGGCTTCTTCTGAATTGGAAACTGCTTCTTGTTGGGGTTTCTGGAAACCTCAACATCAACATCACTATCACACTCCTTCTCGACGGTCTCGAGATGAAGCGCCGAATCAACCAATTCCTCAAAAGAAAGTTTAAGCTGGAGCAACAAGGACTTCTTAAGATATTTCTTAAGGCCAGAAACAAACTTCAAATTCTTCTTATAAGAAGTGCTGATGAATTCAAGACCATACTGAGATAAAGCCTCGAACGATGCGACATACTCAGAAACAGAAGATTTCCCTTGCTTCAACTCAAGGAAGCGACGGGTCAATAAACCTTTTTCAGATTCAGGAACGAACTTGAGTTCAAATCGTCCCCGAAACTGAGTCCAAGAAAGAGTAGACTCATCAATTTCAGCTACAAGAAGCTCACACCAGTCAAGAGCACGCTCTTGTAATAAGCTAGAAGTTACAAGAACTCTATCATGGTCAGAAAGATCCATGCGAGAGAAAATACGCTCGCACGTGCGAAGCCAAGCTTGGACTTCAAGAACAGACTCGGAGCCTGTAACAACCCGCATATTTATCGAGTTTGTATTTAAATATTTTATTTAAATATTAACTCGTTAATCGGATTTTGGTCCGAAAAGCTACTTTTTGCAAACGGTCAAATTAGGACTCGAGACCACTTCCATTGAGTTCGAAATGTCGTTTACAACTTTTTTAAGTATAAACATCGATAGGTTTGGAGTTATAGCAATTTCACTAACTTTTCCCGCTTTGGACTTTGGGTTAGTTTAGCCTATTAAGCCCAAGTTTCAACCCTCTTCTCCTCACTCTTCATAAATTTCCTAACTAATCAAGCTTTGGCATTAATGGTGGAGGGAATGGGAAATTAAAATTCCAAAACTCAAATTCAATTGCCATCCATCTTTCTACTCCAAATTCAAGAAGAAGACATTGGATTCAAGCTTCTTGTGCTTAGATAGAAGAAGGATTGATTCTTGCTTTCTTAAAACTTCATTTTCATTGATATTTGGTGCAAAGGTGAGATTTTTATCTCACAAATCTAGTCTATAACTATATTGGACTGCTGGGAATGATTCCCTATCAATTTTGCATGCACATTTGCATTTGGTTTGGATTGGATTGGCGAAAAACTCCAATTTTTAGCGTTTTGGTGAATTTTCTGCACTTAGGTCGTTCTGGCCATTTTCGTGTGTTCGGAGTTAGGTCGCTCGCGACCTAACCCTTAGGTCGTAGGTCGTTTGTGGCCTTGAATTCCCCCTGCAGCGTTTGTTCGTTAGCCTCGGAATTAGGTCGTTGAGCCTTAGGTCGTAGGTCGTATGGACCTTAGGTCGTAGGTCGTCCTGGCCATTTCTAACGTCTTCGGAGTTAGGTCGTATAGACCTTAGGTCGTAGGTCGTATGGACCTTAGGTCGTTAGGTCGTATGGCTTTAGGTCGCTAGGTCGTATGACCTTAGGTCGTTAGGTCGTTTGGCTTTTAGGCCGCTTCCACGTTAGGTCGTTCGACTCTTAGGTCGTAACACTTAGGTCGCTCACTTCTTAAGTTGCTAGGTCGCGTGCCTTTAGGTCGCGTTTCTTTATTAGGTCGCGTGCCTTTGTTAGGTCGCTGACCTTCTTAACTCGCATGACCTAACCCCGAGGTCGTTGGGCCTCGTTTCAACTTAGGTCGCTGCTTCTTATAGGTCGCTCGGCTCCTTAATTTCTTTAGGTCGTTTGAGTGTTAGGTCGCGAACCCATTTTAGGTCGCATGACCCTTACCCTTTAGGTCGCTGGACCACTAGGTCGTGCCCCTTAGACCCCTAGGTCGCAACCATTAGGTCGCTCGACCCTATCCCTCTTAGGTCGAACCCCGTAAGCGGTGGCGTTGCCCCCGCACCCCCACCTTGGGGGGTTGCCACCCCCCCTGGGCCACCCCTCCGTAGGGGATCTTATCTGAAAAACATTGAGTTGATTTCCTTGGATTTTATTCACATCTCCGTATGCGATTTTTGTGACTGATTGTTTCTACAATTGCTTCTGTGTTTTGTCACTTTATAATATAAAGGTTTCAATACTAGTAGTAAATATCAAAACTCTTTTAACAAACAATTTCAACTCTATTTTTAATAACAAAGCTCTTTTCTTAAACCGTTTTCCAATCTATTAGTATATACAAACCTTTACCTCACTCGGATGAGAAATCTAATTAAACGACTTAGTAAAACAAGTGGTATGAAACGCTTGCGTTCACTTCGTCGGTTAATTCTTGGACTTGTTCGATTGAACCTCTTGTGACAATTTTATTAGTGAAGATTTACAGTTTGTTCGTAAATATTTAAGTTAAGCAAGTGGTTATGGGACATGAAGCTAAACTTCTATATTTACTAGCTTAGTGTAATTGACACTTCTCGTTGATCATGACGATCATTCTGATGATTTAGACTAGCAACTGTGCGATGTCTCTTGTTGCGAGGTTAGACTAGACACCACTTGTGTGATTCCACTCACACATACCTTTTTGCTTTTTGGTTAGTCTGGACCTTAATCTGTGTGATTCCATTCACACATGTGGGGTAGCTCCCCTTGGTCCTCGGACCGTCATGTGATAGGCCTCTTTCTCTTTTCTATGATTTCTGGACTTCTTGCATTGATTTCTAGAATTTATGTCATTGACTTGTTATGAGTACAAGTTTGGGGTATGATGCCCTTTCCGAATCTTTGAGAAGATTCTTGTGATATTGATTATCTCTTATTGATTGATCTTCTGTTGATCATTATTTACATACTTATAGTGGTATGTCATTATGGATGTTTATGTTTATGCCATATCTTTTATGTTATATCATGTCATCTGATATTTATAGCTAGACTGACCCGTTTATTATTTTCTTAAATAATACTCGGGTCAGACCGAGATGTTACAGGTGCTTCTGCTTGACTTCTTCCCAGGGATTCATCACTCTGACTTTTGGCTAACTGTTTAGATTAGCATTTTTTGTTGTATACACTTGAGATATAGACTCATAGTTGTATTCTTTTGTATAGCACGTGCTGCTATTCTTTTGTATTATCGTGGATCCTACTGACCACTACTCTGATGTACACTTTCATGTGTTAGTTATATATTCATATCTTCTTCCGCCTTTGTGATATGGATATCTGTGACTGATTTGTGATATGATTATTTCTATGTTTGTTTCCGAAGATTATTTATAGCCACCGTGTGATAAGCAATTACATGGATGGTCGCTCCTCAACAGCCTTATTCTCCATGCTAGTTGACAGCACTACTCTGGAGTGTTCTTGGCTAGCGTGGGTATAGAGGTGGGGCGTCACAGAGCCCTTAAACGGCTTTCCTCCAAGATGAGCAAAATCACTGCACTGACGTGCAAAAGCAGACTTGCGAGGTGGAGACACTCGAGGAGGAACGGGAGGCTGAGTGCTCCTAAACAATTCCAAAAATTGATCGGCAGACATATATACGCCATCCGGATGCGAGCCACTAGATTGCCCAGCATCCGAACGTCGTCCCCTGCCTCTTCCAGACATAAGCTGAAAGTAAGATAAGAACAAGATTATTCACAAGGTAGATATTACAATATGGGATAGTACGAAATATAATGCATTCCTAGACGTATTTCCAATATCTATCTAACGTTGATGGAATAAAGAGACACGATGATTCAAGATCTGTATCACTTGTACACTTTGATGTACCATAATATGTGCATCTATTCTGTGTTTATCATATTTTGTTCTGAATCTCGCTCTAATACCACGCTGTGACGCCCCACCCCGAGAGCCTCGTTAACAAAGAGTATTACATAGATAATACTGTCGGCTAACGCGGACCATAGAGTATAATGGAAGCGACCATGTGCAATCTTACCTTAACTATTCACTAAATATGTCGAAAAGTAGAAACACATTAAAATTCGACCTATTCAATAAATATTTAAAGAAAAACTATAATGGCTATAGGATCTATCAGAAGAAAATATAACAACTCAAATGTAATATACATCACAGAACAGTCGATCATAATATACACATACACAGATACACCACAGAGTATACAAAATAATACATGTCAAGTGGTACAGGAGACCACCATATACAGACGAGACGAAAGAGTATAAATCAGAGTTATAACAGATAAGGACTACAAAAGACGCTATAACAAAATGAAGCTAGCGAATAGTCCATGCGGAAGCAAAATAGGCTAAGTCCCCAAAAGCACCTAACCTGAAACATCTCGGTCTCATCCGAGTATAAAATACACGGGTCAGTCTAGATAACAAATCAATTAGATAAACTGAACACCAATAAACCTGCAAGGTCATACAGTATAATAAATATCTCTAGGGGAGATAACACAATCATCAATAAGAGATGAATCATATAGAACAAGCCTCATATCATCGGCAACATATAGAAACAAAGGATACAAATATCCCAAAACAAGCCAATAGGCAAAAAACAAATACCAATAAGGTATACAAGTTCCACAAGGTAAACGCTATACTCCATGCGGCTCAAAAAGACCAATACCGAAGGGCGATACCAAGGGAATATACATATCAATGAAACATCATAAAATTTGCTCGAGCTCAGTACTGTACAAACAAGGATCCATGAGCCCGTAGACTCCAAACCCAAGTATCACCCATGCGGCACATAACGCCAACATCAGAGCGAAACTATACAGGGCAACAAACGCGAAGGCACACACCCGAAGGCAACATACCCAAAGGTAACAAACCTAGGGAGACAGTCCGAAGACACTATCCCAAAGGCAACAAACCGTAGTGGTGAAGGTCGAAGACCCAGTACTGGACACCACTAACTGGCGGAATGTGTCACAACTCTCGAAAAGGAATCCGAAAAGTGTTAACGTATGTCCCATAACCACTCGTTCGTACTAAACGGTTTACTATCCGTCAGTCCCTTTCACACTCAAAACAGTACAAAGTTTACCTCATATCATCGATAAACCAAACCCGAAGGTCAAAACAATCAATCGAATAGGTCGAGGATTAATCGGAAAGATAATAGCACAGATTCATGGTCCGTGTTTTGCCCAACCATTTAATCACCGTTCCACTTCGTTCGAAGTGCGAAAGTATGTGTGTTTTAAATAGAATTTATAAATTAGAGAAAACGAACTTTTAAATGCGATTCAAGGGATTATTTTATAAAAACCCGTGGATTAAAATTAAAAGGAACCATCAAAGTCAAAACAATTGATAATCATACATAGGATCGTCATGAATCGATTCAAATTGAAAATTCATTCCCAAAAAGGCAAAGTGGGCCGAAACAGCAGGTTCAGTCGACTGAACAGAGTTTTAAGTCGACTGACCCTATACCTGAAAAATTTTCCAGGTTCAGGAAACTTTCTGTTTCCAGGTTCAGTCGACTGTGCAGAGTTTTTCAGTCGACTGAATCATGCCTGGAAACTCTCGGGTTTCAGGTTTAGTCGACTGAACAGAGTTTTCAGTCGACTGAATCATGCCTGGGCTGTTTTTCAGCCTTATTCAAATGAAGAGCAAACTCTCCCAAAATGCAATCGGACGAACATTGGTTCTAAGGGCTTATGCCAATCGACAACCCGGCCCTATATGTTCCTCGATGCATCACCAAAACATGATTAAAACATCAAAGTTAGGATTTCAAAGATTTGAACCCAAAACACTAAAAATTGGAATATTCCCCAATTCAACCCAAACCAATTGCAAGTGCATATGAACAAGGTGTTAGGAATTCATACCTAACATCAATGAAATCAAGAGAAGTAGATGTGAGTTCAAAACTCACCTTTTTACACAAAACAAAGAAGATGAAGAAGTACAATTGCAAGGGATCAACCAACTACACTCCACTTCAACACTACAAGCTTCAATCTAGAATCAAAAGCAAGTATTTCCTATGTTAGGGTTAGGAAATTACTGAAATTGAAGAGGAGAAAAGATGGAGAAGGTGGAGATGAACTTACCAATGGATTCTCTTTGATTTTGGAGCAAGAATCAAGTTACAAAGGAGAAACTAGGGCTTGCTAATTTCTATTTCTCTTTCCTTTCCCCCATTTCAGTTTTTAGTTTGAGAAATAAAATGAAATGAAGATGAAATGAAGAGAATGGTTGAGCTAGGGGATTAAGTGAGCTAGTGGGCTGAACCCAACCCCAAACCCAATAGGAAAAGCAGCCAAAATTTCACAAACTCCAAACATACCAAAGATTATACTCAAAAAGATCGCAAATGCCATTTCGGACTCAATGGAAATGGTTTCGAGCTCCAATTCGGCCATTTGCAGAAAGTAACATTTCGGACCCCAAAATCCGAATAACGACGCTATATTTAAATCAACCATTTAAATATAAAATCGTTAAATATGCGGGTTGTTACAACATTGATTTATTAAATTTGCACTTATTATGCATACTTTTAGCAACTCATATATACTTCGCGTCTATTCCCCAAATTTCACATTCTATTGTTACATAATTTGCATTGATTACTATTTATTATTATTGCTTTACTGATAAATTAGATATTTGCATTGGTTTTGCTTATGCTAAATTAATTTCCCATAATAAATAAGGTTTCAAAACAATCAATAACATTTCCTTAGCCCAAACCACGTTTACCAATTATTTTCCTTCAATAATTCATGTTGCTATAAATACGTACATTTACACTTTATAGTTATTCTAATATACCTATTCCAACACTCTTAACCCTTATCTTTACTTTCACCCACTTGTAACATAAATTTTTATTTTCAAATTTATTCCCATTTACGGTTAATCAATGTTATTTTACATTAACCAATTTTAATATTCACCTTTAATTTCACATCTTCAAAGTATATCTAGGAAAAATCTTTCCACCACTTAATTTACTGAATCTTATGCAGCCTTACTATAAATAGGTTTTAAATTACCATTACTATACATTCAATTACTATCCATAGTATTTATTCATAAATCAATTCGATATATACGTTTGTTTCCTTCTATTTGATTTATACCTAGTATACATTTTTCTAAATCCTGTTTCATTACCTTCATTAAATGGTTATCGCATTGAGATCAAATTTATTAGCTTATATCGCATTATTACCATTAATTAAAATTGGCTTAAAAAATTTTTATTCAATACTCTAAATAAATAACATATTATTCCATAATTACTCTTGTTTTCACATATTCCATTCAAAATTTAAACCACAATATTTACATTATTTTATTGAATTGGAAATCTCATTTTAAATTGTTATCTTTTAATAAGAACAAATGGCAACACCAAATTCCTAACATTCATTTTATTAAAAATTATGGAAAATATGACAAATTTAGTTAACAAAATTTTCGGGTCGTTACATGATTTCTTTCAAATATATTTCTGTTGGTGGCGGAGAATTTATTCTCTTAGCTTAACACCCTTCTCTGAGACGTACGAGCTCAGAGGTTATGTAGTTGATGGTTATCAGTGATATATTCCCAATTTGGTAATGTGACATGCTGAGTGTTGTTGTGAAATGATCATTATGTTGATCATTTGTGATAGGATCATTTGTTTGATCGTTTATCTTTGTGATCATTTCTATGATCATTTGTTGACCCAAAGCACAGCTTTTGTATAAAGCGTGGCTTTGTGGACGAGACTTCGTCGACCCTCACACCCCGGAATGGTCAAAACAGGAAAGATGCGGCCAGGTTATGAGGGGTAGCTCCCTTTAGGGTATGTGCATTTCCTTTTGGAAAAGGGTGATATCATGGTATGGAGACCAGATGCTTACTCATGTTGAAACACTTATTATTTGGTGTGATGTTGATTACGAGCGCTCGGTTAAAGGTCCCAAAGGACCGGGGGATGGCATACTCGTGTCAGTAGTTACCCAGTTAGGGGTAACCCGGCCTTGTGTTGGCAGAGATCCGGTTAGGTTCTCGGGGACGTCCTTCCAGAGGCGTTCTCATGTGGCAATATGAAGTTCCTTGGCCTGACCATTTGTTGGAAATCCAATTCCTAATACGAAACCCTGTACGGTTTTAGTTGTAGAACCTGCCATTTACTTATGGTGGTCACCACTGTTTAGATGGTAGCTATAGTAGGCATAGTTCGGAATGTCTATGCTGGCTAAGATTTATATCTTTATTTTCGAAATGAATTTTTCCCTACACTATGCACTAGTAATGTGGCGCCCCACCTCTATACCCACGCTAGCCAAGAACACTACGGTGTAGTGCTGTCAACTAGCGCGGAGAATAAGGCTGTTGAGGAGAGACCATCCATGTAATTTCTTATCACACGGTGGCTATAAAATAATCTTCGGAAACAAATATAGAAGTAAGCATAACATGCGAATCAATCACAGATATCCATATCACAAAGGCGGAAAGAGATATGAATATATATCACATAAAAGTGTACATCAGAGTAGTGGTCTAAAAAGATCCACGATAATACAAAAGAATAGCAACGCGTGCTATACAAAAGAATACAGCTATGAGTCTATATCTCAAGTGTAAACAACAAAAGCTGCTAATCTAAACAAGTAGCCAAAAGTCTGAGTAGTGAATCACTGGGGGAGGAGTCAAGCAGTAACACCTGTAACATCTCGGTCTGACCCGAGTATTATTTATAAGAAAACAATAAACGGATCAGTCTAGCTATAAATATCAGATGACATGATATAAAATAAAAGATAAGGCATAAACATAAAATATCCATACTGACATACTACTATAAGTATGCAAATAATGATCAACAGGAGATCAACCGATAAGAGATAAATCAATATCACAAGAATCTTCTCAAAGATCCAAAGAGGGCATCATACCCTAAACTTGTACTCATGACAAGTCAAAGAGATAAATTCCAGAAATCAACACAAGAAATCCAGAAATCATAAAAAGGGAAAGAGGCCTATCACATGACGGTCCGAAGACCATGGGGAGCTACCCCGCATGTGTGAATGGAATCACACAGATTAAGGTCAAGACTAACCAAAAAGCAGAAAGGTATGTGTGAATGGAATCACACAAGTGGTGTCTAGTCTAACCTTGCAATGAAAGAGACATCGCGCAATTGCTAGTCTAATTCATAAAGTGATCATCAAGATCAACGAGAAGTGTCAATTACACTAAGCTAGTAAATATAGAAGTTTAGCATCATGTCCCATAACCACTTGCTTAACTTAAATATTTACGAACAAACTGTAAATCTTCACTAATAAAATTGTCACAAGAGGTTCAATCGAACAAGTCCAAGAATTAACCGACAAAGTGAACGCAAGCGTTTCATACCACTTGTTTTACTAAGTCGTTTAATTAGATTTCTCATCCGAGTGTGGTAAAGGCTTGTATATACTAATAGATTGGAAAACGGTTTAAGAAAAGAGCTTTGTTATTAAAAATAGAGTTGAAATTGTTTGTTAAAAGAGTTTTGATATTTACTACTAGTATTGAAACCTTTATATTTTAAAGTGACAAAACACAGAAGCAATTGTAGAAACAATCAGTCACAAAAATCGCATACGGAGATGTGAATAAAATTCAAGGAAATCAGCTCAATGTTTTTCAGATAATATCCCCTACGGAGGGGGGGGCCAGGGGGGTGGCAACCCCCCCAAGGTGGGGGTGCGGGGGCAACGCCACCGCTTACGGGGTTCGACCTGCCCGGTCAGGTCGCGGGGGTCCAGGGGGCAGCGCCCCGTCCAAAACGGTACGACTTAGTGAAGACAAAATGAGGTCTAACGACCTAAGAGGGATAGAGTCGAGCGACCTAATGGTTGCGACCTTGGGGTCTAAGGGGCACGACCTAGTGGTCCAGCGACCTAAAGGGTAAAGGTCATGCGACCAAAAATGGGTTCGCGACCTAACGGAAATGAGGTCATGCAACCTAAAGTGGTTCGCGACCTAAAGGTGTTCGCGACCTAACAAGGTTCACGACCTAACGGAGACGAGGTCATGCGACCTAAAGTGGTTCGCGACCTAAAGGTGTTCGCGACCTAAAGGTGCACGACCTAAGGTCTTTCGACCTAGGGGTATATAGGTAACACGACCTAAAAATGTCGCGACCTAAGGGGCCAAGCGACCTAGTGGGTCATACGACCTAAAGGAAACAGGGTCCAACGACCTAAGGAAAATATGGTCCAACGACCTAAGGAAAACAAGGTCCAACGACCTAAAGGGATGGGAGTCATGCGACCTAAAGGAGTATGCGACCTAAAGAAGTGCGCGAGCTAAATGAAGGCGGAGCAACTCAGGGTCTAACGACCTAGGGGGGGCGACCTAAGGTCTAACGACCTAAGACCGAGGAGACGTTTCCAACAGAGGGAACGACTTAACGACCTACGACCTAAGGTCCCACGACTTAATGAGGCAAGCAAGGCCGAACGACCTATACGCGAACGACCTAAAGTCCAACGACCTACGACCTAAATCCTAGGTGACCTAAATCCGAGGCGAACAAAATATGCAGGCCTTGACTTTTCCACACGCGCGAGCTAATGATTCCGAGCGACCTATACCTGGGCAGAGCGACCTAAGCTCAGGAAGTTCACCAAACAACTAAAAATTGGAGTTTTTCGCCAATCCAATCCAAACCAAATGCAAATATACATGCTAAAGTGATGGGGAATCATTCCCAACAGTCCAATATAGTTATAGACTAGAATTGTGAGATAAAAATCTCACCTTTGCTCCAAAACCCAATGAAAATGAAGAACAAAGCTTGAAGGCAAATGGAGAAGCAACCACAAGCTTGAATCCGATGTCTTCTTCTTGAATTTGGAGTTGAGTGTTGGAGTTGCAATAAAACAAAGATTTTGGAGTTTTAATTTCTCATTCCATTCACCATTTTTGTTGAAGCTTTAGTGTTAGGAAATGAAATGAAGCAATGAAGAAGAAGGGGGGTGGAACTTGGGCCTAATGGGCTAAAAGTCCAAACCAAAGGCTCAAGTGAAAAAGTGGTGAAATTCCACTAACCCCAAACATATCAATGTTTATACTTAGAAGATTGCAAACGACATTTCGAACTCAATGGAAGTGGTCTCGAGTCCTAATTTGACCGTTTGCAAAAAGTAGCTTCGGACCAAAATCCGATTAACGATAAAATATTTAAATAAAATATTTAAATATAAAAATCGATAAATATGCGGGTTGTTACAAGTAATAATATTAAATGTTCTTTTAAATGTTTATCAAGCATCTTTGACTATCATAAGGAGAAATCTCCTCCGATTCTGCGTTTGCATTGTGTGTGTGTGCGGGAGGCCTTATGGTAGTCTCATTTTTAAAAGCATTGCGAATTGACTTTAAAAATATTTCTCTATTTTGATTTTAAAGATAAATAAAATGTTTTGAGTTCTCACACCAGTCACATGACTGACTCGGAGTTTATTGTTTTCCTTCGTAAACTCTGGGTGCCCACCAATTTCCACACGGGCAGTCAAGAGTTAAGATTTATCAGGATATTCTGGAATTCAGGAGTTGCTGAAGGTAAGCTGGATGGCATGGCGTATTACTAGTATATAGTATTTCTTTTCCGCTGTTTGTTGCTCTTTGTAGTTGTACACTCTGATGATGATGTGATGTAATGAAATGTAGTGTAATATAATAACTGATATATCTCTTTGTTTAAAGATTATTCATTTATCTATTATATGTTGTTCCGCTGCGATTGTGAGGTTCTGATATTGTTCTGCTATTTTCTTTCTGTTCCGTTCAATTTTCTATCTTTTCCTCTCTTCTTCTACCTCCTTTTCTTTTTCTTAAACAATGAGAATTCGTATTTCTGTTCATCTTGAGTTAATCTATAGAGATTAGTGTATATTCAAGGAGTACGGATTTGAGGGTCCTCACACATATATATCTCAATTTTATGTTTATTAAACCATATTCTTTCCAAAACCATACAAAATCATTTCAAAAATAATTTTATATATATACCGCGGTGCGTGTATAAAATTTTCTATCCTATGGTCAAGTGATACGGATATTTATCATTTCAATCCGTAATTTAAAAATAAAAATGCGATTGTATATCATTTCAAACCGCAATCCCGAATGAAATGAAAATGCATAATAATAACTTGTAGTTTATACAATATAAATACAACATCCATTCATCCATCATATCAATCATCAAACATTCATCAATTTATCATTCAAATCAAACAATCACAACAATAAGTAATAATTAATTACTGATAGTTAAATTTCCAATAATGAATTAAATAATTGTTTAACTGTAGTTTATATGCAATAATAAATAAATTTAACTAGCAGGTTATATGCAATATTAAATTTTACAAAAAATTTTAACTAACAGTTTTAATGCAATGAATAAATTAATTAACAATTAACGGGCAGTTTTAAATGCAATAATGAATTAAATAATTCGTAAATTAATGAATGCAATTTAACTGAGAAAGTGATGCAATATATGCCAAACAGCTACAAATAAAATTTAAACACATCATAAATCAATTTAACAAACGTAAGAAAGTTTAGAAGTTGTGAGTGGGTTAAAACACTCACCTTTTGAATTTAAATTGAATTGAAATCCAATTTAAACCCAAAATTTCAACAGTCTCCAAATCCATTCAAAACAGTTATAAAACATCCGTAATTCTAACACGATCCCAGCAAAACAAACAGCATATGAATAGGAGCTCGTATGAAAAAGTTAGGAAAATTAGAAGATTGGAAAATTCTGGTCCTGAGTCGACTGCGGGTTCAACTTCGGTCCACCGCCTCAATTCCCCTGTGTTTGCTTGGAGTTTTTGCCAAAACGACCAAGAGCGACCCGAGTAACTTTCTTCCTAACCCGAAGTAGATGCAGCGTTTTTGCCTCTGAAACTAGAAGCGCGACCAGAAGTTACTGCAGATCCGCAATTTTTTTTTTCTTTTTTTCCTTTTGTTTTTTTCTGAAATTGAAATTGGATTGGGAAGATTAGGGTTTGCAGTGGAATGAGGAAGAGCATACTTTCAGAATGAGGAATAAGCAACAACCTAGGGTTTATAACCACATATATATAGGCAAACAGAATAGAAAGAATGGGCTAGGTTGGATTTGGGTTCTGAACGATAATTGACCCGAAAAGCCCGTTTTGATTCCGGAACGGAAAAGGGTTAGCCCATATATCAAAATATATGTTTGAAAATATTTTAATCATGATGGAAAAAGTTTCACGTCCAAATTCCATCGTATGAAGAAGTTATGCTAAATTCAAATTTTCCAAATTGATTTCAATTGATTTAAATTGCATAAATTTAAAGGCGTTTCGAGTCCGTACGATCGAACGACAAGTTCGATCGCTACGAAACTTAAAACACTATAATAATTCACCATTACGGATCCGATGACACTGGTTTCGTCGAAATCCGAGTCAGTGGCCAAAATGGCTATTTTTATATTAATTAAATAAATGTATAATTAATTGATTAAATCAAAATTTTAAATTTCAATTCCAAAATTGACAATTTTATCACCTTATATTTCTCAAACATTTTTAATGATTCAAACAAATTTAAAAGTCTATTTAGAGAAGATAAATTTATAAATTTCGATGTAAACCTTCAATTTAATTAATTTCAAAATTATAAATAAAATTTCCAACAATTTTATTAGATTCACTATTCATTCTATTATTAAATTCATCGTTATCAAAAGGATGCAATTTACATTGGTTCACGATTGTTTACATTTATTTTCTTAGGTTTCATCTACATTTCCATTTATTCAATACTTCAAATGTTAAGTTTCCATTTAATTGCAATAAATCATATTATCGTAATTTAAATTCAAATAAATGGAAAAAATGTTGATTCCCATTCTTATTGTTCAAACAAACATTATCCTCCAAACATATTGAACATTTGTTTTCGTTACGTTACATTGATACTTCCAATTTCACCTTTATTCGTATTAACTATTTTAATTCCACTTATTGTGTAATAACTACTATATTGAAATTTGTCAATTTCACTCATAAATTTGGATTTTAAAACCAATTAACTAATTTACTTTGGTGCCATCCTTTATTACATTAATCGTTACTTTAAATTACATTGATAAAACATTAAATTTAGATATAGTTACTAATTATTTACATAGTTTATTTAACTCCTTATATAACAAGCCACCTATATTACTTGCATTTAAGTTCGTTACCATCAAACCAGATTTATAATTCCATATTCAACGCTAATTTATTTCATTGCAATTAATATACGCCTATTTACACACCTTCATACTTTAATTATCAACCAACAATTTATTATGCATTATTTCATCAATTAATATCAATTTTGAATTTATTTCCCAATTTACCGATTTCATTCAATTATACCCTAACGAATTGGTTTCCCTCAATTGGTATTGCATTTCATTCGCTTTATTAATACTTACCTTAGTTAGCCTTAACGTAGTATTAGATTAAAATTTCATTGGTTACATCCTATTGAATTAACATTCTCCGATTACCAAATTAATCTACATCAAATTGCACTAATTAAGTGAATTTACTGTAATTGATTTCAAACTAACTTTTACGAACTAAATAAATATGTAACTTATAACCATTGTTACCCTTAACTCTTAATTACCTTTAAAAGTTCATTAATTACAACAAATGTTCCAATCAGCTATATAACTCGAATTTCATCTTTTATTTGTGTTCAATATTTTATTTCATTACGCTGAAATTTAGGCGCTTATACCCATTTATTAATACTTTCCTTTATATTATTTTATTGAATTAGAATTTCATCCAAGTCATTAATTATTAACTTGCATTAATCTGTTTCCTAAATTTACAATCAATTACTGTAACAACGTGTACTTACATTAACTAATTCGATGCTTACCCTATATTCTTCATATTCAATATATATCCAGATATAATACTTACGCTATTTCATTTATTGAAGTTTTATTCAGTTTACTAATAAATAGGTTTTAAATTACATTCATATATTTTATTTTAACGTTCATTTCAATATTAATTTATTTCTACTAATTAAAAAATCTCATTCATTTAACAAATTTAAATTGTCGAAAATTTACGGATCGTTACACTCTCCCCCACTCAAAACTTTTCATCCCCAAAAAGGAAAAGAAGGGAAAAGAAGAATTAAGAAATCAATATATCTTATTTAAATATTAAATTTATAAACAAATAAATTTACAAAATTTAGTAATTTAAATAAATATCAATTTATAATTATTAAAAACCTCTTACACTCAAATTAGTAAAGTTTGGAAAACATTTCCAAAATTTCTAAGTCCAAAATTTTTAGAAAATTTCGGTAGAGTCTCCTTTGTACAGGGAGGCTCGGAAGAAAATATAATATCAAAAATAAAATATACAACATATATTTTCAAAATAATATATATATCCCAACCCGCGAAAATAATAGAATAACGCTAAAAACCGTAATCCGAAAATGTACCTATTAGTCGGGCAATTAACGCTTATTTTATGTAACCAAAAGCAGTAGCAATTGCTTCCATAACCTATATTTCACTTATATAACCTAATAAGGGTTTGCAATTATATAGAATGAAATATTTAAGTTGTTTAACCATAAAAAATAAATCAACCATCACTTGCAACAAGCATAAATCATTCATTCATATCAAACAAACCAAATATTTGTTCGGGCTCAAAACTTTAAATTGGATAGAATGGAAAATAAATTACTAAGTGCATCACTTACTCAAACGGTCTTTGATGAAGCTAAATAGATTATTCTTCCATCTAAACAATTTTAAAGTGTCCTTGCCAAAACAATCATAAATCAAAACAACAACAACGATAGCTTATTCTTATTAATTCTATTCATTTTTATTTATTGCCTACAATTATTCATTTTCATATATTCAGGTCATGTAAGTTTCTTTTTATTGCATTACATTTATGCATTTCTCAATTTCATTCATTTAATTAATGCTTACATTTCTATTATATTTAATTATAGTAACATTTTAATTACACTTAAATTTATAACTTTATAACATCAATTCTTATAAATAAAGAATTTCATTAATTCATTTACTTAATATTTACAATCATTTATTTATATTACTTACCTTCCTATTATATTGAGTTAGTAGCATTTCAATTTTACTTCAGTTTATAACACTACAACATCAATTCTTATTTATTAAAGGATTCCATTAATTACTTTCATTACCTCAAGTTAATCACTTGTATAATATCTATTACATTTCTTATTAACATTTTCAACTTTTATATCCTTTGGTAAGTTTTATATATATGTCTTTACGAATGTAATTGAAAGTTATACAAGTTTAATTCTTTTAATTAATTAATGGTTCAATAATTACATCTTTGTTTTATAAGTTACGATTTCACATTACCTTTAATTTCATTCATAACCTAGCATTGAATTACTTATCCTAATTAAAGGCTCCAATTTTTTATTAACTTTCATTTTACCACATTAATTGAAACTGCAAAAATAACGGAAACTTAAGAATTTAAATACCGGGTTAAATTTCAAATCATTATAAAGATAATAGATAAACATACTCTTACAAATTTATATATATCAAATTATATTTTAAAAACAACTTAAAATTTACATTTGTCTATTAGACAAATCTGCAGTAAACTACTATAGTGGCCTTCCCACTACGAAACTCGAAAATTAATGTCGATGATGCGTGCACTCATCACCGAAATTATTTTCCAGCGATAGAGAGGGGAGTACAACTTAATCTTTCAAAAAATTTCTTTTAAAAACATTTCTTTCAAATTATATTGAAATACTTATATCAGAAAATACTTCTTTTAATAATATTATTACATTCCAAAATCATTCGAAAGGAAGTTTCTAAAGCCCGAAACTTAAGTTCTTAATTTCAATTTTTCATTTATTAATTTATTTAAATCTTATTCCAACTATTATTTATAAATTTCATTACCTAACAATCAATATATTACAACCAATAAAATCTTTATAAAATTTATTTTATATATAGAAAAATATAATAGGCAAAATTATTTCATTCACCTATATAAAACCAATATTATGTCGGTCTCTCCTATTAAGTGTTTAGAAATCCCTATTGATGTCACAGTGTCCCCATGCACCAACTGGAATTTATAAATACAAAACGGAAGAGATTAACACAATATTAAAACCTTTTATAACACTAACAAATACGCTCTCTCATATATATAAGCTCAGCGACTCCCATAGGGTATTACTACCCTATTAATAAAGAGTCAAACCCCACAAAGCTAAGGTTTATCGCTAAACCAAAGCTCTAATACCACATTGTAACATCCCTCCTTTTCGTACGCTTTAAATCGACACATGTGGCAATTCAAAATCAAACGGAAGGGCGGATTATTATGGGGTAAATAAGAAAAACAAGAAGGAAACAAAACAAAAAAGAATCTCACAGCGGAAGGATAAAATATAATAATCAAATATACAGTTTATAAAGCTGTTTACAAAAACATTTGATTATATTTATATAATACATATCAGAGTTACACATACCAATAATAATGCAGCGAAAAAATAAGAGTGTAGCGGACTATAATAAATAATAATAATAGAAATCTTCGTCTTCGTCCTCCAGGGATCAAGTCTTCGAAATCCTGAAATACTCGGACTGACCCAAGCGAATTGAAAAAAAAAACACTCGAGTCAGAACTAAAGGATCTTATGTAAGTTAAATCAACAGAAATAAATATGAGTGCAGTAACTCAAAAGATGCTCGGGATTTACATCTCTTAAGGATCCATTAAACTATTTACTATGTAGTATATTTCGCTATTATAATAGTGTCTATTAGTAAAATAAACTTACTTTTAAATAGCGTTAAGGAGTGACCCAATATTCCCCTTAACACAAACAATGCCAATAGTCTATACAGTGCCTGCATATCTCTTGATCGGGTGACTACGAGAAGACATTCCATAGGTATGACACAAATAGAAACTCGTATAAGGCGCGATAGGGTAGGTGACACGGCACAACTTGGCAATGCCAGGGTAAATATACCAATTACGCTTCCGGGTCGGTGGTAACGCGTAGCCGCAGCTACTGCCCACCTCGGACGAACTCCCACAAATCAAAGAAATCAAAAGTGAAGGTGGCCACCGAAACAATCCAAAGTCAGAGTATAGCATCGAAGGAAAGTGTCCGATCAAAGGTGCTACCTCGATTAACCCGTCGATCGCTCCTGTTTTAGCCACCTTATGCCAACTCACGGGAGTTGGGTCTACATATTTACCTCAAAGGAAAGCGCCGCCACCAACCTACTTCATTCTAGAATCTCCACCACGTACACGGCTGTTAAAGTGGTTTTCGGAGTTGGCAGAGAGTATGACAACTTCCGATCTCGGTCTCTTCAACAACCAAATGTTATTATAACACCGTGGTTATTTCAAAATAATTTATACTTTAAAACCAGAATATAATATCTCTTTCAAACCATATAAATACGATATCATTTATATTTTTAAAACCCAAATCAATATGATATCATTTTATTTTATAAATATCCCTTTCCCAAAATCATAATATTTTCAAATATATATACCTTGAAACCATATCTTGGAAACATAACTTTTAATATTAATGGTTCAAATACTATATTATTTTATAAAATAAACAGCTTCTTTAAATTTCACAATAAATTCCAAATATCAATTTGAACCTCCAAATAACCCATTTTTAATTCTCATATATTCAAAGCTTAAATATTCTATATTTCAAAACTTTATAGTTCATATATTTCAATCTTTAAATATTCCACTATTTCAGAAATGGATTCTTTGATAATTTAATATATATCAAATCAAATTCCTATTATTTAAATTTGAAATATTTACTTACTAAACAAATATTATTTAGGTAAAACCCTTAAACATCAATAACAGGGTATTCTTTTAAATTAAATGAACTTGAAAATATTCTTTAAACAAATTTAATATTTGTTTAAATCCTCTAATCAAAAATCAAGCTGTGACGCCACACCTCTATACCCACGCTAGCCAAGAACACTCCGGAGTAGTGCTATCAACTAGCACGGAGAATAAGGCTGTGGAGGAGCAACCATCCATGTAATTGCTTATCACACGGTGGCTATAAATAATCTTCGGAAACAAACATAGAAATAATCATATCACAAATCAGTCACAGATATCCATATCACAAAGGCGGAAGAAGATATGAATATATAACTAACACATGAAAGTGTACATCAGAGTAGTGGTCAGTAAGATCCACGATAATACAAAAGAATAGCAACACGTGCTATACAAAAGAATACAACTATGAGTCTATCTCTCAAATGTATACAACAAAAACTACTAATCTAAACAGTTAGCCAAAAGTCAGAGTGATGAATCCCTGGGAAGAAGTCAAGCAGAAGCACCTGTAACATCTCGGTCTGACCCGAGTATTATTTAAGAAAATAATAAACGGATCAGTCTAGCTATAAATATCAGATGACATGATATAACATAAAAGATATGGCATAAACATAAACATCCATAATGACATACCACTATAAGTATGTAAATAATGATCAACAGAAGATCAATCAATAAGAGATAATCAATATCACAAGAATCTTCTCAAAGATTCGGAAAGGGCATCATACCCCAAACTTGTACTCATAACAAGTCAATGACATAAATTCTAGAAATCAATGCAAGAAGTCCAGAAATCATAGAAAAGAGAAAGAGGCCTATCACATGACGGTCCGAAGACCATGGGGAGCTACCCCGCATGTGTGAATGGAATCACACAGATTGAGGTCAAGACTAACCAAAAAGCAGAAAGGTATGTGTGAATGGAATCACACAAGTGGTGTCTAGTCTAACCTTGCAATGAAAGAGACATCGCGCAATTGCTAGTCTAATTCATAAAGCGATCATCAAGATCAACGAGAAGTGTCAATTACACTAAGCTAGTAAATATAGAACTTTAGCTTCATGTCCCATAACCACTTGCTTAACTTAAATATTTACGAACAAACTGTAAATCTTCACTAATAAAATTGTCACATGAGGTTCAATCGAACAAATCCAAGAATTAACCGACGAAGTGAACGCAAGCGTTTCATACCACTTGTTTTACTAAGTCGTTTAATTAGATTTCTCATCCGAATGAGGTAAAGGCTTGTATATACTAATAGATTGGAAAACGGTTTAAGAAAAGAGCTTTGTTATTAAAAATAGAGTTGAAATTGTTTGTTAAAAGAGTTTTGATATTTACTACTAGTATTGAAACCTTTATATTATAAAGTGACAAAACACAGAAGCAATTGTAGAAACAATCAGTCACAAAAATCGCATACGGAGATGTGAATAAAATCCAAGGAAATCAGCTCAATGTTTTTCAGATAAGATCCCCTACGGAGGGGGGGTTCAGGGGGGGTGGCAACCCCCCAAGGTGGGGGTGCGGGGCCAACGCCACCGCTTACGGGGTTCGACCTAAGAGGGATAGGGTCGAGCGACCTAATGGTTGCGACCTAGGGGTCTAAGGGGCACGACCTAGTGGTCCAGCGACCTAAAGGGTAAGGGTCATGCGACCTAAAATGGGTTCGCGACCTAACACTCAAACGACCTAAAGAAATTAAGGAGCCGAGCGACCTATAAGAAGCAGCGACCTAAGTAGAAATGAGGCCCAACGAACTCGAGGTTAGGTCATGCGAGTTAAGAAGGTCAGCGACCTAACAAAGGCACGCGACCTAATAAAGAAACGTGACCTAAAGGCACGCGACCTAGCGACTTAAGAGGCGAGTGACCTAAGTGTTACGACCTAAGAGTCGAACGACCTAGCGTGGAAGCGGCCTAAAAGCCAAACGACCTAACGACCTAAGGTCATACGACCTAGCGACCTAAAGCCATACGACCTAACGACTTAGTGAAGACAAAATGAGGTCTAACGACCTAAAAGTTAAGGGTCCAATGACCTATAGGTTCACGCGACCTAGGTGGAATGTGACCTACGAGATAGGCAAGTGGAACGACCTAAAGATGAATGGGTCGAACGACCTAACGTGAGCACAAGTGAAGCGACCTATCGGTCCAATGACATAAGGGGAAAAGGCAACCTAGGTCTAACGACCTAACTGCTCACGACCTAAGGGTCTAAAGGCCACGCGACCTAGAGGAAAATAAGGTTAAGCGACCTAAGTGGGTTCGCGACCTAACGACAAAAAGGAGCGAACGACCTAATAGGTGCGCGACTTAAAGCCATCGCGACCTAACGACCTAACAAGGTCATACGATCAAGTGGTTTCCAACGACCTAATGGTGCAACGACCTAAGGCCAAACGACTTAAGGTTCCAGAGGAGAGCGACCTAAAGGAGGCGCGACCTAAAAGAGGCGCGACCTAAAGGAGACGCGACCTAAAAGAGGCGCGAGCTAAAGGTGACGCGACCTAAAAGAGGCGCGAGCTAAAGGAGACGCGACCTAAAAGAGGCGCGAGCTAAAGGAGACGCGACCTAAAAGAGGCGCGAGCTAAAGGAGACGCGACCTAAAAGAGGCGCGAGCTAAAGGAGACGCGACCTAAAAGAGGCGCGAGCTAAAGGAGACGCGACCTAAAAGAGGCGCGAGCTAAAGGAGACGCGACCTAAACGAGGCGCGAGCTAAAGGAGATGCGACCTAAAAGAGGCGCGAGCTAAAGGAGACGCGACCTAAAAGAGGCACGACCTAAAGGAGACGCGACCTAAAAGAGGCGCGACCTAACTCAAACAAGCATTTTGATGACCCAGAGTCATGCCGAGCGACCTAGACCCAAACGACCCACGACCTAGCGACCTTGCGACCTACGACCTAACTCCGAGGTGAAGATTCAAGGCAGTGCGACTTAGCGCGATAACACGCGAACGACCTAAGGGTTAGGTCGCGAGCGACCTAACTCCGAACACCAAAAATGGCCAGAACGACCTAAGTGCAGAAAATTCACCAAAACGCTAAAAATTGGAGTTTTTCGCCAATCCAATCCAAACCAAATGCTAATGTGCATGCAAAAGTGATAGGGAATCATTCCCAACAGTCCAATATAGTTATAGACTAGATTTGTGAGATAAAAATCTCACCTTTGCCCCAAATATCAATGAAAATGAAGTTTTAAGCAAGCAAGAATCAATCCTTCTTCTATCTAAGCACAAGAAGCTTGAATCCAATGTCTTCTTCTTGAATTTGGAGTAGAAAGATGGATTGCAATTGAATTTGAGTTTTGGAATTTTAATTTCCCATTCCCTCCACCATTAATGCCAAAGCTTGATTAGTTAGAAAATTTATGAAGAGTGAGGAGAAGAGGGTTGGAACTTGGGCTTAATAGGCTAAACTAACCAAAGTCCAAAGCGGGAAAAGTTAGTGAAATTTCACTAACTCCAAACCTATCGATGTTTATACTTAAAAAAGTTGTAAACGACATTTCGAACTCAATGGAAGTGGTCTCGAGTCCTAATTTGACCGTTTGCAAAAAGGTAGTTTTTCGGACCAAAATCCGATTAACGAGTTAATATTTAAATAAAATATTTAAATACAAACTCGATAAATATGCGGGTTGTTACAGACTCCCCTCCTTAAAGAAATTGCGTCCTTGCAATATATATAAGATGGAAATAAAAAGTAACAACCATAAAAGCATATTAACACAAGAGGAATTTTGAAATAAGAAGTTCACCTCAAGGAGCAGGAGTAAGCAAGTCCGGATGTGTACGCTCGATGAATTCTCTTGATTCTCAAGAACAATCCTTAGGATTTGAGGACCATTGAGCCTTCACAAGCGGAACATCTTTATTTCGAAGTCGTTTAACCTCAGAAGCTATAATTCGAATAGGATGCTGCTCATAAGTTAAATTCGGCG
Organism: Allium cepa; assembly: GCA_030765085.1. Classification (NCBI taxonomy): domain Eukaryota; kingdom Viridiplantae; phylum Streptophyta; class Magnoliopsida; order Asparagales; family Amaryllidaceae; genus Allium; species Allium cepa. The sequence goes on from CM060930.1 coordinate 60,872,242, forward strand.
AAACTTCAATTTCTTCCACAACAGCAGGCTCAAGAATAGAATCGGAATCCCGAAGGCATTTTCGTAATTGAGAAACGTGAAATACATCATGCATAGTAGAAAACTGAGCCGGCAATGCAAGGCGATAAGCCATGGAACCAATGCGTTCAGTGATAGGAAATGGCCCAATATATCGAGGCGCTAACTTCCCCGATCGACTGAAACGTACAACACCCTTCATAGGTGAAACACGAATAAAAACAGGATCCCCAACAGAAAATTCTAATTTCCTTCTTCGATTATCGGCATAGGATTTTTGTCTACTCTGGGCTTCTTTCATCCTATGTCGAATAAGTTCAATCTTTTCCGTGGAATCACGAATAAAGTCTGGACCTAAAACCAGCTTCTCAACGGCCTCAAGCTAACAAGAAGGAGATCGGCATGGCCTTCCGTAGAGTGCCTCGAAAGGTGCCATACCAATACAAGATTGGAAGCTATTATTATAGGAAAATTCAACAAGTGAAATATGATCTTCCCAACTTCCACCAAAATCAAGCACACAAGCACGAAGAAGATCTTCAAGAGTTTGATTCACACGCTCGGTTTGTCCATCGGACTGGGGGTGATAAGCGGTGCTAAAATTAAGCTACGTTCCTAAAGCTTTTTGAAGACTCTTCCAAAATCCACTAGTAAACAATGGATCACGATCGCTAACAATAGAAGTAGGAACTCCATGCAATTTTACAATTTCCTTGACAAATAGTTTGGCCAAAAGAGGAACGGTTCGGTTAGACCGAACCGGAATAAAATGGGCGGATTTAGTAAGTCTATCAACAATCACCCATAAGCTATCATGACCCGAACGAGAACGGGGAAGGCCATCTATAAAGTCCATGGAAATTTGATCCCACTTCCAAATTGGAATTTCTAAAGGTTGCAATAACCCACCAGGCCTTTGATGTTCGGCCTTGACAAGTTGGCAAGTCATGCAACACTTAACAAAGTTAGCAATATCAGATTTCATTCCCTCCCAATAATAAAGTCGCTTCATATCAGCGTACATTTTACTACTACCGGGATGAATGGTGAATTTAGAACGATGGGAATCTTCTAAAATATCTTTACGGAGATCTCCAATATTTGGTACGATAAGTCTACCAAATTTTCGAATGCCGCCACGAGAATCAATATCAAAGTCTTTCAAACCTTCAATATCAATTTTATCCTTAACATTTGTGCCAAGAAGAGCCAATTCAGAATCTAGCCCTTGAGCTTCAAGAATGCGGTCTAAAAGAGAAGGATGAGCCTCAAGGCTACATAAAACGAGCGATAAGCATAAATCGGATACGCGCTCTCGAATCTCACAAGTGGATAAGATCTCGAGATCGTTCCATTCGGATATCATCATAGAAACAACTTCTTGTTGCTTACGGCTAAGAGCATCGGCGACACGATTACCCTTACCGGGGGTATAAAGAATATCAAGATCATAAGGTGCAAGGAACTCGAGCCAACGCTGTTGACGTAAATTAAGTTCTTTTTGAGAAAATAAATATTTCAAAGACTTATGATCCGTGTAAAAAATAAATTTCTCTCCCAATAGATAATGACGCCACATTCGAAGGGCGAAAACAATAGCCGCGAGCTCTAGATCATGTGTGGCATATCTAGTCTCGGCTGGCTTCAATTGCCTAGAAGCATAAGCAACAACACGTTCTTTTTGCATAAGAACGACACCCAAACCAACGTGACTAGCATCGGTATAAACAACAAAATCTTGATTCCCCTCGGGAATAACAAGAATAGGAGCATCGGAAAGGAGTTCTTTCAATTTCTGAAAAGAGGCTTCACATTTGTCCGACCAAATGTATTTAACTCCCTTCTTAGTCAAGCCAATAAGATGCACGGCAATCTTAGAATAGTCTTTAATAAAATGACGGTAATAGCCCGCCAATCTGAGAAAACTACGAATCTCTGTCACACTCTCCGGTCTCTTCCAATCTTGAATCGCTTCAATCTTTGAAGGATCCACGGATATCCCGGATTCGGAAATAATATGACCGAGAAACTTCACACGAGATTGCCAAAAGTGGCATTTAGAAAATTTCGCCTTTAATTGATTACTCCTAAGTGTTTCCAATACAATCCGATGATGTTTCTCATGTTCCTCCTCAGTTTTTGAATACACAAGAATATCATCAATGAATATGAGAACAAACCGATCGAGGAAATCTTTGAAAACTCGATTCATGAGGTCAACGAAATAAGCTGGAGCATTCGTTAACCCAAATGGCATAACAAGCCATTCATAAGATCCATATCGAGTACGGAATGATGTCAAAGGAATGCTATCCTCAGCGATACGAAGCTGATGGAAACCGGTAGCCAAGTCCAATTGTGAAAAGACCTTAGCACCACTAAGCTGATCGAATAGATCATCAATCCGAGGTAAAGGATATTTATTTTTAATAGTAAGATCGTTAAGCTTGCGATAATCAACGCAGAGCCTCAGAGTACCATCGGATTTCTTTACGAAAATAGCCGAAGCTCCCCAAGGCGAGGAACTAGAGCGAATAAATTGCCTCGTCTCCAACTCGGATAATTGTTTACGCATCTCCTCATTTTCCTTATTGGACATACGATAAGGAGGACGAGTAATAGGTTGAGCTCCAGAAACAAGATTAATTCTGAACTCAATTGCTCGTTTAGGTGGTAAACCTAAAACGGGCTCAAATATGTCGGAAAATTCACGAACAATATGAATACGAGAAATAATATCATCTTCATCATCATCATCGTTATCACGAGGATTTAAAGAATATAAAGATGCCACCAAACAGGATTCTGAATCTTTAAGATTAACAGAAATCTGATTAACAGATAGTGGATGTCGGAGATGAATTGTCCGCTCAGGACATAGGATATGGGCTTGATAACGGTTAAGCCAATCCATTCCCAAAATTATTCCAAAGCCTAAGTAACGCATGACATGCAAATCGGCTAGGAAAGAAAAATCGCAAAAAATAATCTCCACATCTTTACAAAGCAAACTAAGAGTTGCGGATCCACCAACAGGATTCACAATTTTTAAAGAAGTCATCAATGCAGTAACACTTAAGGAAAAAGTGTCTACCAGTTCCTTTGATATAAAAGAATGGGATGCACCCGTATCAAAGAGAACTCTAATAGGTTGATCATGAAATAAAATAATACCATCAAGAATGGAATGAGAAATACCTTGGCCACGAGATGTGTTGCCAGGGGCTTGAGCCACATTCAACTTTCCTTCCTTCTTGCCTTTACGCTTGAGGCATTGATGTATGTAATGATCCGGGCTCTTACAATAGCGACAATATTTGGGCTTAGAGCACTTATTCGCATAATGATCCCCAGACCCACAGTTGAAGCAACTCGCACCACTAGGAGAAGGAGACTTTGCCGCAGGGGTTGCCTGCTTACCCTTTTTGTTGGGATAAGGACCCTTGAATTTGTTTGGCCTCTTCTTGTTGTTGAAGTTTGGTTTAACGCCTTCCACTTCAACATCACTCTCTCTATCAGCCTCTTCAAGACGAAGAGCGATATCGACGAGTTGATCAAATGCGACTTCTAGTTTCAAGAGCAGTGGCTTCTTAAGATTCTTATTTAAGCCATAAACGAACCTCTGGTTCTTCTTCAATGGGGTGTTGATGTAATCAACCCAATATTTGGAAAGCGACTCGAAGGCTGCGACGTAATCAGTGACAGAGGATTGACCTTGAACAAGGTCTATAAAACGTCGAGCCAAGGTTACTTTCCCAGCTTCTGGTACAAACTTTAACTCGAAGGGTCCCAGAAATTGCTCCCAGGTGAGATCCGCTTCATTAATTTCTGAAATAAGGAGTTCGTACCAGTCCAATGCTCTCTCCTGGAGCATGCTGGAAGCCACCTGAACGCGGTGGAGATCGATAAGGTTCATGCGAGAAAAGATTCGATCGCATGATTTTAACCAAGCCTGGACCTCGATGATATTTCCCGAACCTTTGAAGGGCTTCCCACCCAAGTTGGTGTAATCGCTGCACAAGCGTGCAAATCCTGACTTTAGGTGAGTAGGTTCCGGGTTAGCTCCAGCTGCTTGAGCATTAGTTACTAAATCAAGAAGCTGTTGAGCAGTCATAAAAACTCCATCCGGAGGAGCAGCACCAGATGATCCAGTTCTGGGACGGCCTGGTCTAGACATTCTCTTCCTTAAAGAAAGAAAGAAGAGAAGGAAAAAGGTTATTTACCAATGAACATCAAGCAATCTTGATAGATAAAACAAGGAATCATAAAGGAAATAGGATGAATCGGTACGAAGACTCGAATTAATCCTATGGTATGACTCCTAAGATAGACCTAGGACGATGATCCTTGTTAAGTTATTCTACATTGTTCCGAAGTTTGGCTCTGATACCAAGCTGTGACGCCCCACCTCTATACCCACGCTAGCCAAGAACACTCCGGAGTAGTGCTGTCAACTAGCACGGAGAATAAGGCTGTTGAGGAGCGACCATCCATGTAATTGCTTATCACACGGTGGCTATAAATAATCTTCGGAAACAAACATAGAAATAATCATATCACAAATCAGTCACAGATATCCATATCACAAAGGCGGAAGAAGATATGAATATATAACTAACACATGAAAGTGTACATCAGAGTAGTGGTCAGTAAGATCCACGATAATACAAAAGAATAGCAACACGTGCTATACAAAAGAATACAACTATGAGTCTATCTCTCAAGTGTATACAACAAAAACTGCTAATCTAAACAGTTAGCCAAAAGTCAGAGTGATGAATCCCTGGGAAGAAGTCAAGTAGAAGCACCTGTAACATCTCGGTCTGACCCGAGTATTATTTAAGAAAATAATAAACGGATCAGTCTAGCTATAAATATCAGATGACATGATATAACATAAAAGATATGGCATAAACATAAACATCCATAATGACATACCACTATAAGTATGTAAATAATGATCAACAGAAGATCAATCAATAAGAGATAATCAATATCACAAGAATCTTCTCAAAGATTCGGAAAGGGCATCATACCCCAAACTTGTACTCATAACAAGTCAATGACATAAATTCTAGAAATCAATGCAAGAAGTCCAGAAATCATAGAAAAGAGAAAGAGGCCTATCACATGACGGTCCGAAGACCATGGGGAGCTACCCCGCATGTGTGAATGGAATCACACAGATTGAGGTCAAGACTAACCAAAAAGCAGAAAGGTATGTGTGAATGGAATCACACAAGTGGTGTCTAGTCTAACCTTGCAATGAAAGAGACATCGCGCAATTGCTAGTCTAATTCATAAAGCGATCATCAAGATCAACGAGAAGTGTCAATTACACTAAGCTAGTAAATATAGAACTTTAGCTTCATGTCCCATAACCACTTGCTTAACTTAAATATTTACGAACAAACTGTAAATCTTCACTAATAAAATTGTCACAAGAGGTTCAATCGAACAAGTCCAAGAATTAACCGACGAAGTGAACGCAAGCGTTTCATACCACTTGTTTTACTAAGTCGTTTAATTAGATTTCTCATCCGAGTGAGGTAAAGGCTTGTATATACTAATAGATTGGAAAACGGTTTAAGAAAAGAGCTTTGTTATTAAAAATAGAGTTGAAATTGTTTGTTAAAAGAGTTTTGATATTTACTACTAGTATTGAAACCTTTATATTATAAAGTGACAAAACACAGAAGCAATTGTAGAAACAATCAGTCACAAAAATCGCATACGGAGATGTGAATAAAATCCAAGGAAATCAGCTCAATGTTTTTCAGATAAGATCCCCTACGGAGGGGGGGTCCAGGGGGGGTGGCAACCCCCCAAGGTAGGGGTGCGGGGGCAACGCCACCGCTTACGGGGTTCGACCTAAGAGGGATAGGGTCGAGCGACCTAATGGTTGCGACCTAGGGGTCTAAGGGGCACGACCTAGTGGTCCAGCGACCTAAAGGGTAAGGGTCATGCGACTTAAAATGGGTTCGCGACCTAACACTCAAACGACCTAAAGAAATTAAGGAGCCGAGCGACCTATAAGAAGCAGCGACCTAAGTAGAAACGAGGCCCAACGACCTCGGGGTTAGGTCATGCGAGTTAAGAAGGTCAGCGACCTAACAAAGGCACGCGACCTAATAAAGAAACGTGACCTAAAGGCACGCGACCTAGCGACTTAAGAGGCGAGCGACCTAAGTGTTACGACCTAAGAGTCGAACGACCTAGCGTGGAAGCGGCCTAAAAGCCAAACGACCTAACGACCTAAGGTCATACGACCTAGCGACCTAAAGCCATACGACCTAACGACTTAGTGAAGACAAAATGAGGTCTAACGACCTAAAAGTTAAGGGTCCAATGACCTATAGGTTCACGCGACCTAGGTGGAATGCAGACTACGAGATAGGCAAGTGGAACGACCTAAAGATGAATGGGTCGAACGACCTAACGTGAGCACAGGTGAAGCGACCTATCGGTCCAACGACCTAAGGGGAAAAGGCAACCTAGGTCTAACGACCTAACTGCTCACGACCTAAGGGTCTAAAGGCCACGCGACCTAGAGGAAAATAAGGTTAAGCGACCTAAGTGGGTTCGTGACCTAACGACAAAAAGGGGCGAACGACCTAATAGGTGCACGACTTAAAGCCATCGCGACCTAACGACCTAACAAGGTCATACGATCAAGTGGTTTCCAATGACCTAATGGTGCAACGACCTAAGGCCAAACGACTTAAGGGTTCCAGAGGAGAGCGACCTAAATGAGGCGTGACCTAAAAGAGGCGCGACCTAAAGGAGACACGACCCAAAAGAGGCGCGAGCTAAAGGAGACGCGACCTAAAAGAGGCGCGAGCTAAAGGAGACGCGACCTAAAAGAAGAGCGAGCTAAAGGAGACGCGACCTAAATGAGGCGCGAGCTAAAGGAGACGCGACCTAAAAGAGGCGCGAGCTAAAGGAGACGCGACCTAAAAGAGGCGCGAGCTAAAGGAGACGCGACCTAAACGAGGCGCGAGCTAAAGGAGACGCGACCTAAAAGAGGCGCGAGCTAAAGGAGACGCGACTTAAAAGAGGCACGACCTAAAGGAGACGCGACCTAAAAGAGGCGCGACCTAACTCAAACAAACATTTTGATGACCCAGAGTCATGCCGAGCGACCTAGACCCAAACGACCCACGACCTAGCGACCTTACAACCTACGACCTAACTCCGAGGTGAAGATTCAAGGCAGTGCGACTTAGCGCGATAACACGCGAACGACCTAAGGGTTAGGCCGCGAGCGACCTAACTCCGAACACCAAAAATGGCCAGAACGACCTAAGTGCAGAAAATTCACCAAAACGCTAAAAATTGGAGTTTTTCGCCAATCCAATCCAAACCAAATGCTAATGTGCATGCAAAAGTGATACGGAATCATTCCCAACAGTCCAATATAGTTATAGACTAGATTTGTGAGATAAAAATCTCACCTTTGCCCCAAATATCAATGAAAATGAAGTTTTAAGCAAGCAAGAATCAATCCTTCTTCTATCTAAGCACAAGAAGCTTGAATCCAATGTCTTCTTCTTGAATTTGGAGTAGAAAGATGGATTGCAATTGAATTTGAGTTTTGGAATTTTAATTTCCCATTCCCTCCACCATTAATGCCAAAGCTTGATTAGTTAGGAAATTTATGAAGAGTGAGGAGAAGAGGGTTGGAACTTGGGCTTAATAGGCTAAACTAACCCAAAGTCCAAAGCGGGAAAAGTTAGTGAAATTTCACTAACTCCAAACCTATCGATGTTTATACTTAAAAAAGTTGTAAACGATATTTCGAACTCAATGGAAGTGGTCTCGAGTCCTAATTTGACCGTTTGAAAAAAAGGTAGTTTTTCAGACCAAAATCCGATTAACGAGTTAATATTTAAATAAAATATTTAAATACAAACTTGATAAATATGCGGGTTGTTACACAAGCTATAAGATCATACCCTTTAAATCTTCATTTATTTGCATTTCAAGACAATTTTTTTTATTTTGAGGAAAATTCCTAAATACTTTAATTCAATCGTATTCACATTTATCTTCAACTTTACTTTAATTTGAGTTATCATAAACTCTATATACAATAGAATTTTAAATATAATCTTAACCAAATTTATACATAGCTAAATTCAAGAATTTTTACTATATATATATATCACAATTTTATATTTATTAAACCATAATCTTTCCAAAACCATAGAAAATCATTTCAAATATATATATATATCGCGGTGCCTGTATAAAATTTTCTATCCTATGGTCATGTGATACGGATATTTATCATTTCAATCCGCAATTTAAAAATAAAAATGCGGTTGTATATCATTTCAAACCGCAATCCCGAATGAAATGAAAATGCATCATAATAACTTGCAGTTTATACAATATAAATACAACATCCATTCGTCCATCATATCGATCATCAAACATTCATCAATTTATCATTCAATTCAAACAATCACAACAATAAATAATAATTAATTACTGATAGTTAAATTTCCAATAATGAATTAAATAACTATTTAACTGTAGTTTATATGCAATAATAAATAAATTTCACTAGCAGGTTATATGCAATAATAAATTTTACAAAAATTTTAACTGACAGTTTTAATGCAATGAATAAATTAATTAACAATTAACTGGCAGTTTTAAATGCAATAATGAATTAAATAACGCGTAAATTAATGAATGCAATTTAACTGAGAAAATGATGAAATATATGCCAAACAGCTACAAATAAAATTTTAAACACATCTTAAATCAATTTAACAAACATTAGGAAGTTTAGAAGTTGTGAGTGGGTTTAAACACTCACCTTTTGAATTTAAATTGAATTGAAATCTAATTTAAACCTAAAATTTCAACAGTCGCCAAATCCATCCAAAACAGTGCCAAAACGTCCATAATCCTAACACGGTCCCAGCAAAACAAACCGCGCATGAATCAGAGCTCCTATGAAAAAGTTAGGAAAATTAGAAGATTTGAAAATTCTGGTCCTGAGTCGACTTCGGGTTAAACTTCGGTCCACCGCCTCAATTCCCCGGTGCTTTCTTGGAGTTTTTGCCAAAACAACCCGGAGCGACCCGAGTAACTTTCTTCCTAACCCGAAGTAGATGCAGCGTTTTTGCCTCTGATACTCGAAGCGCGACCAGAAGTTACTGCAGATCCGCAAAAAAAAAATTCTTTTTTTTTCCTTTTGTTTTTTTTGAAACTGATATTGGATTGGGTAGATTATGGTTTGCAGTGGAATGAGGAAGAGCATACGTTCAGAATGAGGAATAAGCAATGACCTAGGATTTGTAACCACATATATATAGGCAAACAGAATAGAAAGAATGGGCTAGATTAGATTTGGGTTTTGAACGATAATTGAACCGAAAAGCCCGTTTTGATTCCAAAACAGAAAAGGGTCGGCCCATATATCAAAATATATGTTTAAAAATATTTTAAACGCGATGGAAAAAGTTTCACGTCCAAATTCCATCGTATGAAGAAGTTATGCTAAATTCAAATGTTCCAAATTGATTTCAGTTGATTTAAATTGCATAAATTTCAAGGCGTTTCGAGTCCGTACAATCAAACGACAAGTCCGATCGCTACGAAACTTAAAACACAATTATAATTCACCGTTACGGATCCGATGAAACTGGTTTTGTCGAAATCCGAATCAGTGGCCAAAATGGCTATTTTTATATTAATTAAATAAATGTATAATTAATTGATTAAATCAAATTTTTAAATTTCAATCTAAAATTGACAATTTTATCACCTTATATTTCTCAAATATTTTTAATGATTCAAACAAATTTAAATGTCTATTTAGAGAAGATAAATTTATAAATTTCAATATAAACCTTCAATTTCATTAATTTCAAAATTATAAATAAAATTTCCAACAATTCTAATAGATTCACTATTCGTTCTATTATTAAATTCATCGTTATCAAAAGAATCAATTTACATTGGTTCACGGTTGTCTACATTTATTTTCTTAGGTTTCATCTACATTTCCATTTATGCAATATTTCAAATGTTAAGTTTCCATTTAATTGCAATAAATCATATTATCGTAATTTAAATTCAAATAAATGGGAAAAATGTTGATTCCCGTTCTTATTGTTCAAACAAACATTATCCTCTAAACATATTGAACATTTGTTTACGTTACATTACATTGATACTTCCAATTTCACCTTTATTCGTATTAACTGTTTCAATTCCACTTATTGTGTAATAACTACTATATTGAAATTTGTCAATTTCACTCATAAATTTGGATTTTAAAACCAGTTAACTAATTTACCTTGGTGCCATCCTTTATTACATTAATCGTTACTTTAAATTACATTAATAAAGCATTAAATTTAGATATAGTTATTAATTATTTACATAGTTTATTTAACACCTTATATAACAAGCCACCTATATTACTTGCATTTAAGTTCGTTACTCATCAAACTAAATTTATAATTCCATATTCAACGCTAATTTATTTCATTGCAATTAATATACACCTATTTACACACATTCATACTTTAACTATCAACCAACAATTTATTATGCATTATTTCATCAATTAATATCAATTTTGAATTTATTTCCCAATTTACCGATTTCATTCAATTATACCCTTACGAATTGGTTTCCCTCAATTGGTATTGCATTTCATTCGCTTTATTAATACTTACCTTAGTTAGCCTTAACGTAGTATTAGATTAAAATTTCATTGGTTAAATCCTATTGAATTAACATTCTCCGCTTACTAAATTAATCTACATCAAATTGCACTAACTAAGTGAATTAACTGTAATTGATTTCAAACTAACTTTTACGAACTAAATAAATATGTAACTAATAACCATTGTTACCCTTAACTCTTAATTACCTTTAGAAGTTCATTAAGTACAACAAATGTTCCAAATAGCTATATAATTCGAATTTCATCTTTTATTTGTGTTCAATGTTTTATTTCATTATGCTGAAATTTAGGCGCTTATACCCATTTATTAATACTTTCCTTTATATTAATTGAATTAGAATTTCATTCAAGTCATTAATTATTAACTTGCATTAATCTGTTTCTTAAATTTATAATCAATTACTGTAACAACGTGTTCTTACATTAACTAATTCAATGCCGATCCTATATTCTTCATATTCAATATATATCCAGATATAATACTTACGCTATTTCATTTATTGAAGTTTTATTCAGTTTACTAATAAATAGGTTTTAAATTACCATTCATATATTTTATTTTAACGTTCATTTCAATATTAATTTATTTCTACTAAATTTAATTAAAAACTCTCATTCATTTAATAAATTTAAATTGGCGAAAATTTACGGGTCGTTACAGTAAAACACAAAACACTCGAGTCAAGACAATATATACTTATATAATGTAAACTAACTCAAGTGCATTGTAGTAGAAATGCACAATAACTTAAAGGATGCTTGTGACTCCCCATCCTCTAAGGACCTGTTAAACCATAAATTTATATACATCCCGTGATTAAAATTTCAAAATAGTAATTTATATTTTGAAATCAAATATCATTTCAAAAATTCAATATCATTCAAAAATCCATTTCAAAATATCAAAATATCGTATGTTTTCAAAACAACATTCATTTTATTTAAAATACCATTTCAACACACATTTCAAAATAGTTTATATTTCAAACAAATTACTTCATTTAAATCATTAAAATGAAGTTATTATATTTAATAATTAACTTATTGAATCTTCAAAATTTAAATATTTCGAAGTTCATTTATTTACTTTAACTTATCAAAACAATGAAAATTCACCTTTCGCGGCATTTGGAAAATGCTACAAAAAGTTGCTTTCAAAACAGTTCAATTTTACAAAAGACAGCATTAAAACACTGTAATAGGGTTACATTAGTTCAAATAAAACCTTAATTAAATTCCATAATTATAGCACTTACAAAAGTGCTATAATATCCCTTCATTAAAATTTAGCCATTTGGTTCATTTATATCAACTACAGCATTTACAATTGTTGTAATATCCTTTACTTTAGAAATAATAGCATTTTAAAATGCTATTAATTAAAATTCAGGGTTTTCAGTATAGTTTCACAAACAATTACATTTTAATATAAATCATTTTTAACTTATAAAATCATAATTTCTCACTTTTAAACAATCATTTAAATACCTGTATACTCATGATGTTATAAAGTTAAATTTCTATTCAAAAGTCAATATTTAATAATAATTCACATATTAAATTTCAAACATTAAATTTCAATTCTTTATAATTAAATTTTAACTTAATACTTAAGTTTAAATCTCCCATATAACTTATTTTCATTTTATTTACTTACCTTCAAAATTCACTTTTAAACAAAATTTATAAATTCCAATTTAGGTTGTATTCCAAATTCAACTTAAATATTCATTCATTTCACATTTTAACTTTATTCAAAATCATTAATATATTATGAAATCATTTTAAATTCATTTTAATTCAAAATATCATAAATTTATCATATTTCATATTTAATTTAAATTCCATTTCATCACCAAATTAAAATTTCCAAAATAACTTACGTTTCAGATTTTCTAACTTTACCATTTATTTATTTCACTCATAAACTTTCATAAAATCAATAAAGCTTTACAAAAATCATTATTTAATCAAATTTAAATCAAAATAATATAATATTTACATTTCTAAAATATTTTAAAACTTTTAGAAAAAAATATTTTAACAATGGGTCTGTATTTCATTTGCTAGCCTAGGTAAAGTGATACGGGTAATATATCATTTCAACCCGCAATTTACAAAGAAACCGGGGTTTGATCATTTCAAACCCGCAATCCCAAGTAAATGATAGTCCTAATGATTTTCTCCAATTCTAATGTCCATTTGGGTATGAATCATTTCAACCCATAGTGATTCTAGTCTACAGGGAACTTGCAATGGTGATAACTGATATAAATAACATAATAGCATAATATAATAGTAACATGTGATATAACAGGTGCAATAACAGGTGTAAACATCATATGATCATAATATAGCAGTTCTTACAGGATGAAATACATTTATAGATTCAAGTGGTGTCGGTTTATCAGTTATATAGGTACAGATTGTCTGGTGAGAATAACTCACCTGTTCAGAGCTGGAGATAGCTACCAAAGCAAACAATACATACACTATGAAGGCACGACAATACGAAAATGACTAGAGAGTGGAGAGCCAAAGCTAAAAGCCTTGATCAAACATTTGAACAAAACAATGCAACACAGATAAGTTTCAAAACAATTTATCACTAAACGATGTTAGAAATCAAAGCCCAAAACAAAATCAAATGCACTGCACTTGTTCTCAACTTCATATGCATCAGCTAGGTAGGTGCTTAGCTCGACCATGGCATGCTATAGGGTCTGGTTTGGGTTCAGCATGGGTCGGCCTATGATGGTTTTGATGGTGCATAGATCTAGGTGCATACATCTTCAACAACTAGGCAATATACAACATATCTTGGCTACAAATGGGTTCGACCAAAGGTTCTAATGTCAAGGCCTGATTCCCAGATGGTGGTGACTGACGTGGCAGAGGTTGGAGGTCAGGTCAGAGGTGGTGGTGGTGGAGGATGTGGCGGCTAGAGGTGGTAGAAGGTGATGAAACAACAGATAGCTTGGTTTATGTATAAAGTGATGGTTCCTAGATGGGCTCGGCCTGTCCCTAGTGGTTGACCAGACAGGTGGTTGATCAGGGAAGGAGGTGGTGAAGGTCGGCCCAGGCCTGGAGGAGGAGGAGCCGATCAAATCTAGTTGAGAACAATTGCAAAAATCAAGTAGAAAAACATAGAAACAATAGAGGAAAAGAAGAATTTACCCAAACTCCTTTGATCAGAAATGGTGGCCGTGTATTTTAGGTTGAGAAGTATTTTAGTTTATGTGAAAAAAAGAAGGAGGCGGCTGAAAGAAAGTAGGAGATGCACGGCCAAAAATAAATAAGATGTAAGTTGAGAAAATGAAAATGCGGAAGATAAAAGGACTTTGGAATATAAAAAGTTCAAAACCTTTCAAATTTCACTAATTTATTTATGTAAGTTTATATTACTGAAAATAATAATAATTTCAGTCACAAATTCGAAAATATTGCAAAATATAAAATATATATAAATATTTATTAATTATATATGGTTAAAAAAAGAAAATAGCACAAAATTTCAAGCTAGTCCAAAAAATAATAAATAAACAGAATGAACTTTGGAAAATTTATATGGACTTGTAAAAAATTCATAACAAAGATAATAACATAAAATAAAAATGCATTCACAAAAAAAATAATTAATTAAATATAATTTAAATGAAGAAAATAAAAGAAAAAATAGAAAACAACCTTTAAAAATAGGAAATAAATACAGTAAATTTTGGAAAGGTTTTATTATTACTTCAAAAATATTAAAAGACAAAAATATACATAAAATAACATAATGACACATTCTAAAATAAAATATGATAAAGAAAATATAATTTATATAAGTTGAAATAGACAAATTTGCTAAATAAAACAAATTGCATTCAATATTGAAATATACACAACTTTCATAGTTTATATCTGTTTTCAACGAAACGAAGAAACATTCAAGTTATTAAATCTATTTTCATAGTAAAAGATAAAATTTAAGAATTTAAATATTTAAATTTGAAATTAAAAAGTCAAAGTTTGACCAGTTTGACCAGAAATCCACCTTTAAGTAAAATATTTAATTTATACAAGTTGGAATTATAATTCACATAGTAATCAAAGTTTATGTTTGAAATGAAACAAGTTTAAAATAATTGCAAAATGAAATAAAGTCAAAATTAAAATATACATAAAAATCTTGGGTTGTTATACTCTCCCCCACTTAAATCTTTTCGTCCTCGAAAAGGAAGGAAGCGAAGAAACAACTAGAAAGAACAATAGGTTGGAAGACATCCCGAAAGAAGGTGGGGAGAAAGTAGCTTGGAGGGAAAGTAGGTTAAAAGACAAGGATGAACCATTATTTAAACCATTACACATTTCAATTTAAAATTTTATATTTACAACATTTTAAACATTTATAATATGATAAATAGTCATTTGATTCAAATTTGATATTTCGAAGTAAACAATATTTAAAACATTTTACATAAATGATCAAAATATCCTTTATATAATACTTTACCAAAATACCTTTATAACTTGATGTCTTAACAAGTTTACCTTCATTCCTGAAGACTCTGGCTATGCGTTTATTACGCGCAAAGCTAGACTTCTCCAGGTACTTAGTAGACTTGTTTCAAAACCAAGTGAAAATACTTGAAAACTCATTTAAAATAGATAGGGAAAGTACAATCCAAACAAATCAACCAAACCGAAACAGTTGTCTAACCATGGATCGAAGATACACAATGGTTACGCTTGGATCCCCTAGGAAATAATTCGTATCAGTAAGCTTTCTCAGCCCTGCGAGTTACGCCATGATGACTAGTAGAGTGCAGGATACACGATGGTCACGCCTGGATCCCTCAGGAAACAATCCGTACCCCTAGGCCGTCTCAGCCAGGCAGTTTCACTACTAATGTGACCTACATAGAGTGCAGGATACACAATGGTTACGCTTGGATCCCACATGAAACAATCTGAGGCCAGTTCTGCCAGGTAGTTGTGCTATGCAGTCGCGATCATAAGACCATGGAGATCGCCATGGAATTCGATCGACACTCAAGTATCATATCCGGGAAACCCACATCAAAGAGAGAGAATGAGAGAATGAATCCACAGTGTGGCCATAAAGCGGATATCAAGGAGAAGGCACTTTCCATATCTTTACTTCGAAAATATGTATCATATAGTACCTTTCAAAATCACTTTCAAATATCATACATATATAAAGTCCATTATATATAAGATTTCATTTCAAATCGAATACTTTACAAAATCAAAAGTATATCAAATCACACTTATATAGACATTGATTATATAAAATCTCAATTTACAAATTTAGTACCTTTACAGATCAATAGTTTTCAAATCACTTCATACTTATACAAATCACTTTTATATAAGTTCGATAACTCCCAAATCAAATTATTTAAGTAAACAAGGTTCTCAATTTCAAACCATTTCAATACCAATTCAGTTTCAAAATATATATATGATTTCACCAAATCATTTCTTCCAAATTATATATATTCATTTTCAAAGTTTCTTAAAACAATAGATTTAGAAAATAATCCAAACTTCCAAATCAACAACATTTATGTCAAACAAATTCATTTCTATTTCAAACATATATTCACTATCGAAAATCAAAATACTTTCAAAGTTATAAATCTTTCAAAACCAAAATAGTTGAAATCATTACACTTTGAAAATCATAACCTTTCGAAATCATACATTTGAAATCATAGAACATTCCTTTAATTCTTTACATTTCACAAATTTATTCAATTAAACGCAAATATAAAATTTTCAATTTTAATTCAGTTCAAACCATCAGTTTCAATTCAATTTAGTTTCCAGCAAAACCATTTCAAATATTATCAAATTTCAAATAAAGATTTGATCCAAAATAAACTATTCGATCTTTAATATATTTCAAAGCTTAAATATACCATATTTCAAAACTAAATTTTATAATTTCAAATATCTCAAATTTTACTTCGTTATTACTTACATATGTCATCATTTCGCAACATTACATTTGATCGCTCGCTTGGTCACACAAATCTTCTTTCGAACTAGTATTGTCCATTCGACTTCCCTAATGCGGACTTTCGATATGGTTTCTCAACTAGAAGCCATCAGTCTCCTTGCATAGCCATATACTATGATAGGGAATTCTAGAATCAAGCCTAAAATCCATATCAAATATTTGCCATCAAGAATCAAATGAAAAATCCTAACACGAAATGGTGTAATTCGCCTCGAAATTGTGTACTCAAACTTGGATCAAATTAATTGTGCGAATAAAACAGCATACACACAACTTATATATCTACTTGTTAAATAAATAATTTCATAAAGATGTTACTTAGTTAAAACATTTAAAACAAATTTTTCTCAAACATTTGAAGTCTAATTTTTATCCAAAACATTTCAAAACTCAATTCCATATTAGTATAATTCAAAATAGTCTTATTTATTTACTTAACAAAACAGTTTCAACTTATACAAATCATATTCTTTCATACTTGAAACATACAGACTAAACTTATATTCTTTATCAAATACTTTATACATTTCAAAAATTTTTAGCTTTGAAAAGTTAACCTTGATTTGGAAGTGCTCGAACCTTCAAAATAGTCGAAGAAATTATATTTTCAATTCAAGAGTTGGAAATCAACAACAAATCAGTAAATAAAATTTCAAAAGATAGGTTTCAAATCTGAAACTCGGGGACTGAGCACCGGCTTACTTTAAATCATTTCAAAAATACATACATATATCTTTCGAAAATCAAATCATACCTCGAAATTTGAAATCAAAATTTGGTTTCACAAAATCACTTGCATTTCAAGGCTACTAGAGTGGCCTCTCCCCCACTCATACACTCGAAAATAAATGTCGATGATGCATGCATTCATCACCGAAATTATTTTCCAGTGACATAAGTGGGTTCTGGACTTTTATTTTCTTGAAACTTCTTTGATATCACTTCGAAATGATTGGAATTCATGCAAATACATTTGAAGCGTTTCTTATTCGGAAAATATCTTTAAATCATATTAATATTATGTATTTTCCAAAATCCTAAAACTGATTTCAAAACACCGGAGTTCGATTCCTCGAAATTCAAATTCAAAACCCTTCAGTTATAAATCATTTTTATATAAATCAATTTTCTTATAAATTACAAAATTTAAATCCTTTCAAAGCTTCAAATTTTCATTTTTTTTAAAAGATATAAAACCTTTATCGAAAACATTTTACTTTATATATAAAATATGGCAATCCTTATCAAAATAATAATTTCGATGTATGCACAAATTCAAAATACTTCAAAATACAATTAGACACAAATCTCTAAAGAATGATTCAAGGTTAGATTTCAAACAAACAGAGATTCGAATTTAGATAAAATCTAATCAAATAGAATTATGGTTCGAAGATAAGCTCGAACAAATATGAGATAATTTTATTACCAAATAGAAGACGGATAAGCCTTTATAAATCACGGGCGACCTTAACTGGTCAACCGTGACTTCAGGAATATAATCAATTCAGAAATCTAAGGCAAATCGACATTCGATCGCCAGAGGTAGAATCCGAGTATAGCAGGAGATAGGTAGCATTGTAAACCAAGGATATAGAAATCTCCGTTGAATCAATGCCAATTGTAAAGAAGTTTCACCCCTTTACAAATCATTCAAAGATTTGCGGAATCACCGATCTTTATAGAGGTCATTTCAAAGTGGAATTATGGAATGCTCCAAAAATCAAAGGAACACAAATAGGGAAGACAAGACTGGATTTTAGAACAATTGGAAGCGTTCCAAAGTTCAAGGAATCCAAACCGATAAGAATCCTAACCAAAAGATTTCTAACAAGGTGGATACAAAAGGAATGAAGTTTAGAAAATCTTGGTTTCAAAATAAGAAAATTTTTATACCAAAAATAATCTTTGAAAATCTTTTAAAAAAAATCTTTTGGAAATTATTTTATACTTCCAAAATACGTTCTCTCACAAAGAAAGGATTCTGAGATTGATTTCACTCATCTTAGGGTATTTCTACCCTATCTCTAATGAGTTTTTGCTCCATAGGCTAAGGTTTGCCTAAAACCAAAGCTCTGATACCAACTGTAATAACCCGATATCTTCAGCCATTCGTATCCATTGTAAGTGCATAGGTAGACACACACGTCGGACGTGAATTGCTCAGAATACCAAGTTGTAAATAAGTTTGGAGCAAATGAAATACAATCACAGAATCACAAACATAGAAATATCACAATAACTCGCAGCAGAAATTAAAATACCATAGTTCGTGAAGCTGCTTTAACAAACTCTCAAAATATAATACATAATATTAGTCTGAAAAACATATACATTAGAAATCTCAAGTACATAGCAATTTATAAATACCAAAGCTGAAATAGAACAACTGAAACTGAAAGAGATAACTAGACAAACAGAATCTCCAGCGATTCCTAGCTCTAGAAAGAAATCCAAAGCTAAGATATAAATACTCAGGCTGACCCGAGCGTAAAGTAAAACACAAAACACTCGAGTCAGGCCAATATATACTTATATATTGTAAACCAACTCAAGTGAATTGTAGTAGAAATGCACAATAACATAAAGGATGCTTTGGACTCCCCATCCTCTAAGGATCTGTTGAACCATAAATTTATATACATCCCGTGTTTAAAATTTCAAAATAGTAATTTATATTTTGAAATCAAATATCATTTCAAAAATTCAATATCATTCAAAAATCCATTCCAAAATATCACAATATGATATCTTTTCAAAACTACATTTATTTTATTCAAAATACCATTTCAACACCCATTTCAAAATAGTTTATATTTCAAACCAATTACTTCATTTAAATCATTAAAATAAAGTTATTATATTTAATAATTAACTTATTGAATCTTCAAAATTTAAATATTTCGAAGTTCATTTATTTACTCAAACTTATCAAAACAATGAAAATTCACCTTTCGCAGCATTTGGAAAATGCTACAGAAAGTTGCTTTCAAAATAGTTCAATTTTACAAAAGACAGCGTTAAAACACTATAATAGGGTTACACTAGTTCAAATAAAACCTTAGTTAAATTCCCTAATTATAGCACTTACAAAAGTGCTATAATATCCCTTTATTAAAATTTAGCCATTTGGTTCATTTATATCAACTACAGCATTTACAATTGCTGTAATATCCTTTACTTTAGAAATAATAGCATTTTAAAATGCTGTTAATTAAAATTCAAGGTTTTCAGTACAGTTTCACAAACAATTACATTTTAATATAAATCATTTTTGACTTATAAAATCATAATTTCTCACTTTTAAACAATCATTTAAATACCCTTATACTCATGATTTTATAAAGTTAAATATCTGTTTAAAAGTCAATATTTAATAATAATTCACATATTAAATTTCAAACATTAAATTTCAATTCTTTATAATTAAATTTTAACTTAATACTTAAGTTTAAATCTCCCATATAACTTATTTTCATTTTATTTACTCACCTTCAAAAATTCACTTTTAAACAAAATTTATAAATTCCAATTTAAGTTATATTTCAAAATTCAACTTAAATATTCATTCATTTCGCATTTTAACTTTATTCAGAATCATTAATATATTATGAAATTGTGACGACCCGGAATTTTCGAGCATTTAAAATCAGACTATTTAATTAATTTTAAATTTTCAATAGAGCAATTTTAACTTGAATTACGAATATCACAATTTATTTGATAATTAATTTATTGAATTAAATAATTTAAAGTTGAGCAAAATGTTGAATCTGGAATTTTAAGTCTGTTGAAAATAAATTTGAAGGCTTAAGAAATTTATATTGATAACATTGAAGATAATAGAAGTTTTAAAATTGAATTTAATAGTGATTTGTTAAGTTATGAAATTTTATCGTTTAAATTGAATTTAAAAATAGCCTTTCGACAGTAAGAAAAATCTCGGAGTTTGACGAAACTAGTCTCATTGGATCCGTATTATTGAATTATTAACGGATTTCAAATTTCGTAGTAATCTGAGTTGATGTGTGATCATACGAGATAAAAACGCTTAGACGATAATTATCGATTTAAATTTAAATAAAATATTCACATGAACCAATCATCTTTCAGCCGAATTTTTATTCACCATCTCTGCAAACCCTCAAATCTTGTCTCCCTTTCTCAGCTTTAAGTACGACAACATCTATTCTTGTTCCCCCTTCCTTCTCCTGGAAGCCAAAATCAAGCCTTTCTAAATCAATTCGCGCATCCTTATCCTCAGTTATTCGAACGAAATTCAGAAACAAATCAATGGCCGATCGTGTAATTCCCTCTCCAATTCGTTCAGAAGAAAATTTATTAAAATAAATATAGACCGAAGCCTTCTCCTCCTTCTTACTTTCGTCTTCAGATTCACTTCTATAATAAAATAAAAAAATCGAACTCGAACGCAGTCAAATCTTCGAGCCGATCCAGTTTGTACGCTCGCGATTTGGGGCGGTGTACGCGAGATTGGGAAGCTCGGTCTCGAATCAAGCCTAAATCCTAGAAGCTCGATCTGAATTGAGGCTAGAGGGGAGGAGAGCTCGCGCACGCATACGAATTGAAGTCGCGTGTTAGCGTCGAGTGATCGTGAGGGCTGGAATGAGTCTCGACTTCAATGGCGTCGGCATCGCGGTATGTAGCCGAGTCAAGCACTGCCGTAGGCTTCGCGAACTAGGGTTTGGATTTTTTTTTGATCGAGACAGTGTTTGGAGAATCGAAGCTTGTATTCTTGCTTGGAGTAGACGTGTGTATTGGGGATGGTGACGCGAGCTGTGAGGTATAACTCTATTTACAATTTTAGGATACATATATGTGTGTATATTTACATATAGATAAGAGAAGAAATATATTCAGTAAGGTCAAGATTAATTAACCAGTTTCTTCTAAATTTTAAGATAATATTAATTTAATTTAAATCTGAAATATATATATGAAGATATAAAGAAACAGAAAAACAATATGTACAGTGAGATATATGCAGTTTTTTTTCCAAAATATAAATATACGGGAAAAATAAAATAATAAAGTGTCGTAAGGTATAGTACACTTTTTGAAAATGTATATGTATATAAATTCAAAGTAAAAAAAAATACTTTGGTATTTACGGAAACATAAAAAGATATTTTACAATAAAACAATTCTTTTTAAATTTAATAAGAATACACATACATGTTTTTATCTTACTGTTTAATTTTAAATTAGTAAGTTGGTTAACTTATTTAATTAGCTTATTCAATTATTTAGGGCATTAAAAATAATAGAATTTATTTTATTGGTTCGATTATAATTTATTTTATAAACCCAGTTTTAAAAAATAAAATAAATAAAGTTGTAAAGGAAGTCGATTAAAACAAAATCATTAGTTTCAAAATTTACATATTAGTTGAATTAAAATTTATAAAATGAGAATTTATTGTTCGATTTTAGTTCGAATATAGATGAATCATATAAATTGTTTTAGTCTCTGAAAGATGTTTTAAAGGGGGAATTTATTTAGTTGGAAATAAACTGTTAACTGATTGAATTTATCGAAAAGAAATTAGTTATCAGATTAGTTCAAGTGTTAATAAATCATGTAATTATTTATTCAAGGTTTGAAATCTGAAAAGAAAACAAGCCGGATTGGAATGGGTGCATGCGTAGTCAAAGGTGAGTTAACCTCACTCAGTTGAAATTTAAATTTAAATGATTAAATTTAAATAATTGTTTGAATGGTTGAATTGGTTGTTTTGTTATATAGTAGTATATATTACACCTTAAAATGATTGATTTCCCTCATTTTATAGTGAAAATATTTATATTGTGCTAACGTCTGTGGATGCAGGGAAAAACAGGTTGGAGGGATCCAACGGGATCCCTCAACATTTATTTAAAATATTTAAATTACCCTGTTATGATGATTTGATATTTTATGATAGATTATGTTGAAATATGGAATGTTATGGTTTGATTGGATAATTGGGTATAATGAATTTCCAGAAAAATATATAACTTGGATGTTGGGAAGAAAAATAAAGGAAGTAAAATTTCAAGTAAAATAAATATAGGGAAAGTTGAATAAATTTAAGAATGAATTGGAAAGAAATAATCTGATTTAAATTTTTATAAATAAACTGTGAGTATAGAAAGGAAAATTTGAAATAACAGGAAATTAATGAATTTTAAAAATTCAGTATTATTATTCTAAAGAACAAGCATTTATGTAAAAGTTAAGATTTAAATTATTGGGAAACCTGGAACTTGTATATTTTAGTTAAAAGTTAGAATCAAATGAATAATAATAATAACAACACTAATTAAGCCCATACTTAATGAATTTTGAAATGAATTAAGTAAGTAAAGAAATTTATTTCAAATGGGATAAGTTTGAAATCAATTTGGGAAAAAAATTGATTTGAGCGATTGAAGTTGGATTTTCTCCCTGGATAACCAAGTACGTTTTCAAAGTAAGTTTTTAAATATAAGTTAAAAGTTTTTAAGTTTATTTTAAAAGCAAGTTTGGAAAAATCTATTATTTCCAAATATTTGAATATTAAAGTAAATCTTACCTTTTTATCCTATTATAGTAGTAATTATTTGAAGAGTGACTTAGTATTTTGTTTTCAAAAATAAAAATCTAGTTTTATATTTTATTAAGTAACATTATTTTCAAATATTCATATAGTATGTATTTTTTTCAAATCATTGAAGTAGTTTTAAAATAAATGTTTTAAAGTATATTTCAAAGTAAAGTGTTTCAAATTATTTTAAAATCTAGTTTTGTGCTTGATAATTTCAGAGGAGATAGAAGATATTGGGAAAGTCTATTCTGAAAGGAAAGATGGTTTTGAAACCTTTTTTCAAAGGATTGAAAATAGAAACATATCTCGTGAAGATATTTTGAGGTTAATAAATAATTTTGGAAAATTATTCATTGTTTGATGGATGTCTGTGAATAAGAATTTGATAGTCAAATAACCGACTATCAATACTGGACAATGCGTTGATCGTTTCGGAGAGACCGGGATCGAGATTTATTTCTCGAAAACCACTTCGATCCGGTTTGTACGTTTCGTGAAACGATTTTGGATTCGAAGATGGAGCAGTGAAGTGCAAGGGCTAGTCGCTACTAATCCTGAGGATATTTCCCAAATGGATGTAGTAGGAATAGTGCCTTCGATTCCGTTCGAACCCGGGACGGACTTGTATGGATGAATGCTTGCGAAACATCGTCAGGTGAACGATGGGCATTCTAAGGGATATTGTTCTAAAAAGGTAACGCTTAGCCTCAAGCCTCATCAAATGGGAATGACTGAAAATCAGGGGTTATGCAGCAAGGCTAGGTGGGTAGCACCAAAGTAGGGTGAGGTCATTCCAGTCTAGATGTCCCTTTTTATTTCGGCTTAGTGGTGCGGTTGCTGATCCCAACCGCGGGGTGATCTCACTCGGGACTGTCCAGTAAGGGATGGTTCCGGCCTTGTGTTGCAGGGGAGCGAGCGTACTCCTCAGTACGGTGATCTAGGACCCTTACTGTGATAGGTGGTACCCGAGTGCCTAGTCATTGTTGGAAATCCATTCTCCCTATGAGCCTTGTACGAGTTTTGTTTGTATTACCCACTTTGTGGCTAGTAGCTGGAATTTAATGAATGTAACAATTTCGGCTATTTTATAAGTACTTGTATATATACCCTATTATAATATCAGAGGATTTCTATAAAAATTGTTTTAGCTATCGTAAGGTAAAAACCCGACATGTTTATTTGTGGCGTGGTCTTACGAGATGCTTTTGTTTTCAAAGGATTTTTGAATCTTTAATAATCAATTGGGTGTGGTTTTCTCACGCTGGTATTCCAGCCTGACTCGGGTGCTATTTAACTATAATGCTCGGGTCAGACCGAGTATTATAGGGTACAGGATATGATGCTATGGAGCTCAGAAGACGAGCTGGATGACGACACGTACTCTCGTACTTATTTATATATATATTTTTCGCTATGTTGAGTTGTTGTGTATCCATGTGTATGATATTGATGTTGAGCTGTGATTGGTGTACTTTGATGATGTAATATGTAAACAGATGTATTTACTTTTTGAGTAAAGTTTATATATTATCTATTATATTTTATTTTTGCTGCGGTGGTTAGATTCTGATGTTGATTTTGTTTTCTCTTCTTCTACCTCTTCTTCTTAAACCCAAATGGTTCGTATTTCTGTGCAACTTGAGTTGATTGTTGTAGAATAGTGTTGACTCAAGGGGTACGGATTTGCGGGCTGTTACAGAAATCATTTTAAATTCATTTTAATTCAAAATATCATAAATTTATCATATTTCATATTTAATTTAAATTCCATTTCATCACCAAATTAGAATTTCCAAAATAACTTACATTTCAGATTTTCTAACTTTACCATTTATTTATTTCACTTATAAATTTTCATAAAATTAATAATGCTTTACAAAAATCATTTTCAATCAAATTTAAATCAAAATATTATAATATTTACATTTCTAAAATATTTCAAAAACTTTAGAAAGACATATTTTAACAATGGGTCTGTATTTCATTTTCTAGCCAAGGTAAAGTGATACGGGTAATATATCATTTCAAACCGTAATTTACATAGAAACCCGGGTTTGATCATTTCAAACCTGCAATCCCAAGTAAATGAAAATAATTGAAAATCATTCATGCCTATCAATTTAGCCCATAATGATTTTCTCCTATTCTAAAGTCCGTTCGGGTATGTATCATTTCAACCCATAGTGATTCTAGTCTACAGGGAACTTGCAATGGTGATAACTAATATAAATAACACAATAGTATAATATAATTGTAACATGTGATATAACAGGTGCAATAACAAGTGTAAACATCATATGATCATAATATAGCAGTTATAACAGGATGAAATACATTTACAAAATCAAGTGGTGTCGGTTTATCAGTTATATAGGTACAGATTGTCTGGTGAGAATAACTCACCTGTTCGGAGATGGAGATAGCTACCAAAGTAAACAATACAGACACTATGAAGGAACGACAATAAGGAAATGACTTGAGTGTGGAGAGCCAAAGCTAAAAGCCTTTATCAAACATTTGAACAGAACAATGCAACATATATAAGTTTCAAAACAATTTATCACAAAACGATGTTAGAAATCAAAGCCCAAAACAAAATCAAATGCATTGTACTTGTTCCCAACTTCATATGCATCAGCTAGGTAGGTGTTTAGCTAGGCCATGGCATGCTATAGGGTCTGGTTTAGGTTTAGCATAGGTCGGCCTATGATGGTTTTGATGGTGCATAGATCTAGGTGCATACATCTTCAACAACTAGGCAATATACAACATATCTTGGCTACAAATGGGTTCGGTCAAAGGTTCTAAGGTCTAAGCCTGATGTCCAGATGGTGGTGAGTGATGTGGCAGAGGTTGGAGGTCAGGTCAGAGCTAGTGGTGGCGGAGGAAATGGCGGCTAGAGGTGGTAGAAGGTGATGGGACAAGAGATAGCTTGGTTTATGTATAAAGTGATGGTTTAAGTGGATTTTGGTGTTGAAGCTTGCATAGATGGGCTCGGCATGGCCCTGGTGGTGGACTAGAGGGGTGGTTTATCGAAGGAGGTGGTGGAGGTCGACCTATGTAACAACCCGCATGTTTGTCGATTTTTTATATTTAAATATTTTATTTAAATATTTTATCGATACTCGGAATTTAGTCCGAAAAGCTACTTTTTGCATACGGTCGAATTAGGACTCGGGACCACTCCCATTGAGTTTAAAATGCCGTTTGCGACCTTTTTGAGTATAACCTTCGATATGTTTGGAGAAAGTTGATTTTTGCTACTTTTTCACTTAGGGCTTTGGTTTGGGCTGAGCCCAACCACTTATGTATTCAGTCCCAACCCCTTCTCCTCTTCATTACTTCATTCCTCATTTCCTTATACTCAAGCTTTTATATTAATGGAGAGTGGAAGAGGAAATTAAAACTCCAAGCCCTTGTTTTCTTTTGCAAATCCAACTTCTAGCTCCAAACTAATAGAAGAACCCATTGGTAAGCTTCTCTTCTTCTTCTCCAACTCAATCTCTTATCAATTTCAGAAATTCCTAAACATAACTTTGGTATGCATCGAACTAATAGAAGAACCCATTGGTATGCATCGAGGAGCATATAGGGCCGGGTTGTCGATAGGCATAAACCCTTAGAGCCAATGTTCGACCGGTTGCATTTTGGAAGAGTTTGCTCTTCATTTGAATAGGCTGAAAAACAACCTAGGCATGATTCAGTCGACTGAATCTTTTGTTCAGTCGACTGAACCTGGAACCCGAAAGTTTCCAGGCATGATTCAGTCGACTGAATCTTCTGTTCAGTCGACTGAACCTGGAAACAGAAAGTTTCCTGAACCTGGAAAATTTCCAGGTACAGGGTCAGTCGACTGAAAACTCTGTTCAGTCGACTGAACCTACTGTTTGAGTCCATTTTGCCTTTTGGATTGAATTTCCAATGTTAATCGATTCGTGTTGATTCCCTTTTGTTATTATCACTTATTATCGACTTTGATGACATTTTCTTCGTGATTTTTGGGAATGTCCATTTTGATGGATTCGGCATCAATTTCTTTGGATTTTATTCACGTCTTCGAATGTGAATTTTAGTGATTTATTGTTCCTACAATCTTCTTTGTGATTTGTCACTTTAAAAATATAAAGGTTTCAATACTAGTAGTAAATATCAAAATTCTTTCATCAAAACGATTTCAACACTATTTTATTACAAAGCTCGTTTTCTCAAACCGATTTCCAATCTATTAGTATATACAAACCTTTACCTCACTCGTATGAGAAATCTAATTAAACGACTTAGTAAAACAAGTGGTATGAAACGCTTGCGTTTACTTCGTCGGTTAATTCTTGGACTTGTTCGATTGAATCTCTTGTGACAATTTTATAGTGGAGATCTACAGTTTGTTCGTAAATATTTAAGTTAAGCAAGTGGTTATGGGACATGAAGCTAAACTCATATATTTACTAGCTTAGTGTAATTGACACTTCTCGTTGATCGTGACGATCATCTTTGTGATTTAGACTAGCAATGTGCGATGTCTCTTTGTCTGCGAGGGAGACTAAACCCCGTTTTGTGGAGTTTCGACTCAAATTGGTGGGGTAGCAACCCATGGTCTTCGGGCCGTTTGTAGAGCTTCGGCTCAATTTGTGATGGTTAGCAACCATGGAATTAGCGTTCCGTTTGTGATACACGTGTTGGTGAGCTTTATGCTCCCGTTTGTGATAGGTCTCCCCTCTATTTTGTGTGATTTATGGATTTCGTGTGTCGGATTCTGGAATTTTCTTCCTCACCTATTTTTGTGATTTCTATTGATAAGTTTTATCAATATGTGTGCATTGTTGAATTTGTGTGTCATTGACTTTTGTGATTGACATTGATATAATCGTCAATATTTATGGTTTGGTGAACGAAAAAAGGAGTATGACATTTCCTTTGATTCTTGTGTAGATTTGGTGATATTGATTAATCGCTTGTTGATTCTCAATTACTTATATATATCACAACTTGGCATTGTAATTATTATGTGTTTAGTCATATCTCTTAATCTATATCATTTCATCTGATATTTATAGTTAGACTGATCCGTTTATTATTTTCTTATTAAATAATACTCGGGTCAGACCAAGATGTTACAGGTGCTTCTGCTTGACTTTACATCCGGGATTACCTCCTTGACTTTTGGTTAACTACTTAGATTAGTAGTCTTTGTTGTATACATTTGAGATATAGACTCCACAATGTATACTTATTCTTTTGTGTAGTTCGTGTAACTATTCTTTTGTGATATTGTGGATCTTTTTAGACCACTACTCTGATGTACACTTCCTAGTGTAAAATTCATATCTATTTTCGCCTTTGTGATATGAATTGTCTGTGACTGATTTATGTTATGTTTATTTCTATATTTGTTTCCGAAGATTATTATAGCCACTATGTAGTAGCTTTGTGTTTCTATCGGTATGTCGGATTTCTTCTTGAAATAAAATGCATGTTATACTATCTGACATATCGGTGCTCGCGCAAAGCAATTACACGGGTGGTCGCTCCTCAACAGCCTTATTCTCCATGCTAGTTGACAGCATTACACCGTAGTGTTCTTGGCTAGCGTGGGTATAGAGGTGGGGCGTCACAGCTTGGTATCAGAGCCAAACTTCGAAACAATATGGAATATTATAACAAGGATCATCGTCCTAAGTCCATCTTAGGAGTCGTGCTTTAGGGTTTAATTCGAGTATTCGTACCGATTCATCCTATTTTCCTTATGATTCCTTGTTTATCTATCAAGATTGCTTAATCTTCAATTTGGTGAATAACCTTTTTCTTCTTCTTCTTTCTTTCTTAAGGAAGAGAAATGTCTAGACCAGGCCGCCCCAGAGCCGTACCATCTAGAACTCCACCCCAGGATGGAGTTTTTATGATTGCTCAACAGCTTCTTGATTTAGTGACGAATGCTCAAGCAGTTGGAGCTAACCCGGAACCTACTCACCCAAAGTCGGGATTTGCACGCTTGTGCAGCGATTACACTAATTTGGGTGGGGAGCCATTCAAAGGTTCCGAAACTATTATTGAAGTAAAGGCTTGGCTAAGGTCATGCGATCGAATTTTTTCTCGCATGAATCTTATTGACCTTCACCGAGTTCAGGTGGCCTCTAGTATGCTCCGAGAAAGAGCATTGGACTGGTACGAGCTTCTTATTTCTGAGATTAATAAAGCGGATCTCACCTGGAAGTAATTCCGGGAATGCTTCGAGTTGAAATTCGTACCAGAAGCAGAGAAGGTGACTTTGGCTCGCCGTTTTATAGACCTTGTACAAGGTGATTCTTCCGTGACTGATTATGTCGCCTCCTTCGAGTCGCTTTCTAAATACGGGGTTGAATACATCAACACCCCTTTAAAGAAGAACCAGAGGTTCGTCTATGGCTTAAACAAAAATCTCAAGAAGCCATTACTTCTAAAGTTAGAAGTTTCTTTCGACCAACTCATTAATATCGCTCTTTGTCTTGAAGAGGCGGATAGGGAGAATGATGTTGAAGTGGTGGGTTCCAAACCAAGCTTCAACAACAACAAGAAAAGGCCAAACAAATTCAAAGGCCCTTATCCCAATAAGAATGGGAAGCAAGCAACCTCCGTGGCAAAGACTTCTTCCTTTGGCCGTGGGGAATGCTATGATTGTGGTTCGAAGGACCATTACGCGAACAAGTGTCCAAAATCTCTCTCTTGTCGCTACTGCAAAGGTCCCGGTCATGTTATATCTTCATGCCCCAAGCTTCAGGGCAAGAAGGAGGGAAAGCTTAATGTTGTCCAAGCCCCTGGCAACACATCTTGTGGCCAAGGTATTTCTCATTCTATCCTTGATGGCATTGTTGTGTTTCGTGATCATCCTATTTGAGTTCTTTTTGATACGGGTGCGTCCCATTCTTTTATATCAAAAGAACTTGTTGATACTTTTTCTTTGGATGTTTTGTATTTAATGACTTCTTTGAGAATTGCGAATCCGGTTGGTTGATCTGAAACAATCAGTTTATTGTGTAAAGATGTCGAGATTATTTTGTGTGATTTTCCTTTCCTAGCCGATTTGCTTGTCATGCATTATTTAGGCTTTGGAATGATTTTGGAAATGGATTGGCTTAACCATTATGAAGCTCATATCCTATGTCCTGAGCGGACTATTCATCTTCGACATCCTCAATCTGTTAAGCAGATTTCTATTAATCTTAAAGATTCGGATTCCAGCTTGGTTGCATATTTATATTCTTTAAACCCTCGTGATGACGATGATGATGATGAGGGTGATATTATTTCTCTTATTCACGTTGTTCGTGAATTTTCCGACATATTTGAGCCCGTTTTAGGATTACCACCTAAGCGAGCAATTGAGTTCAGAATTAATCTTATCCCTGGAGCTCAACCTATCACCCGTCCCCCTTATCGTATGTCCAATAAAGAAAACGAGGAGATGCGTAAACAATTATCCGAATTGGAGACGAAGAAATTTATTCGCTCTAGTTCCTCGCCTTGGGGAGCTTCGGCTATTTTCGTGAAGAAATCCGATGGTACACTTAGGCTTTGCGTTGACTACCGCAAGCTTAATGATCTTACTATCAAAAATAAATATCCTTTACCTCGGATTGATGATTTATTTGACCAACTTAGTGGTGCTAGAGTCTTTTCACAATTGGACTTGGCTACCCGTTTTCATCAGCTTCGTATTGCAGAGGATAGCATTCCTTTGACAACGTTCCGTACTCGGTATGGATCTTATGAATGGCTTGTTATGCCATTTGGGTTAACGAATGCCCAGGCTTATTTCGTTGACTTAATGAATCGAGTTTTTAAAGACTTCCTCGATCGATTTGTTCTCATCTTTATTGATGATATTCTTGTGTATTATAAAATCGAGGAGGAGCATGAAAAGCATCTTCAAATTATGTTGGAAACTCATAGGAGTAATCAATTAAAAGCAAAATTTTCTAAATGCCATTTTTGGAAATCTCGTGTGAAGTTTCTAAGCCATATTATTTCCGAATCCGGAATATCGGCGGATCCTTCAAAGATTGAAGCGATTCAATATTGGAAGAGACCGGGGAATGTGACAGAAATCCGTAGCTTTCTGGGATTGGCAGGTTATTACCGCCGTTTTGTCAAAGACTTTTCTAAGATTGCCGTGCCTCTCACTAGCTTAACGAAGAAAGGTGTTAAATACATTTGGTCGGACAAATGTGAAACTTCTTTTCAGAAATTAAAAGAACATCTTTCTGATGCTCCTATTCTTGTTATTCCCGAGGGGAATCAAGATTTCGTTGTTTATACCGATGCTAGACGCGTTGGTTTGGGTGCCGTTCTTATGCAAAAAGAACGTGTTATTGCTTATGCTTCTAGGCAATTAAAGCCTGCCGAGACTAGATATGCCACTCATGATTTAGAGTTCGCGACTATTGTTTTTGCTCTTCGGATTTGGCGTCATTATCTTTTAGGAGAGAAATTTGTTCTTTATACCGATCATAAATCCTTGAAGTATCTATTCTCTCAAAAGGAACTTAATTTGCATCAACAGCATTGGCTCGAATTTCTTGCACCATATGATCTTGATATTCTTTATACTCCCGGTAAGGGTAATCGTGTCGCCGATGCTCTTAGCCATAAACAACAAGCTGTTGTTTCCATGATGATATCCGAATGGAACGATCTCGAGATTTTATCCACTTGCAAAATTCGAGACTGTGTTTTCGATTTATGTTCATCTCTTGTTTTATGTAGCCTTGAGGCTCATCCTTCTCTTTTAGACCGCATTCTTGAAGCTCAAAGGCTTGATCACGAATTGGCTCTTCTTGGCCAAAATATTAAGGATAAAATTGATATTGAAGGTTTGAAAGACTTTGATATCGATTCCCTTGGCGGCATTCGGAAATTTGGTAGACTTATCGTACCAAATATTAGTGATCTTCGTAAAGATATTTTAGAAGATTCCCATCGCTCTAAATTTCCATTCATCCCGGTAGTAGTAAAATGTACGCAGTTATGAAGCGACTTTATTATTGGGAGGGAATGAAACTTGACATCGCTAACTTCGTTAAGCGTTGCATGACTTGCCAACTCGTTAAGGCCGAGCATCAAAGGCCCGGTGGGTTATTGCAACCTTTAGAACTTCCAATTTGGAAGTGGGACCAAATTTCCATGGATTTTATAGATGGCCTTCCCCGTTCTCGTTCGGGTCATGATAGCTTATGGGTGATTGTTGATAGGCTTATTAAATCTTCCCATTTTATTCCCGTTTGATCTAACCGAACCGTTCCTCTTTTGGCCAAACTCTTCGTTAAAGAGATTGTTAAATTACATGGAGTTCCTACTTCTATTGTTAGTGATCGTGATCCATTGTTTACTAGTGGATTTTGGAAGAGTCGTCAAAAAGCTTTAGGAACGAAGCTTAAATTTAGCACCGCTTATCATCCCCAGTCCGATGGACAAACTGAGAGTGTGAATCAAACTCTTGAAGATCTTCTTCATTCTTGTATGCTTGATTTCGGTGGAAGTTGGGAAGATCATATTTCCCTTGTTGAATTTTCCTGTAATAATAGCTTCCAATCTAGTATTGGTATGGCACCTTTCGAGGAACTCTATGGAAGGCCATGTCGATCTCCTTCTTGTTGGCTTGAGGCCGGTGGGAAGCTGGTTTTAGGTCCAGATTTTATTCGGGATTCCACAGAAAACATTGATCTTATTCGACATAGGATGAAAGAAGCCCAGAGTAGACAAAAATTCTATGCCGATAACCGAAGAAGGAAGTTAGAATTTTCTATGGGAGATCTTGTGTTCATTCGTGTGTCACCTATGAAGGGTGTTGTACGTTTCAGTCGATCGGGAATTTAGCGCCTCGATATATTGGGCCATTTCCTATCACTGAACGTATCGGTTCCATGGCTTATCGTCTTTTATTACCGGCTCAATTTTCTGCTATCCATGACGTGTTTCACGTTTCTCAACTTCGGAAATGTCTTCGAGATTCCGATTCTATTCTTGAGCCCGGTGTTGTGGAAGAAATTGATGTTTCGCCTAATTTAACTTATGAGCAGCATCCTATTCGAATTATTGCATCGGAGGTCAAACGTCTTCGAAATAAAGAGGTTCCACTTTTCCGTGCTCTTTAAGGTGAACCTTTTATTTCAAATTTCTTTTGTGTTGAATATGCCTTTATGGTTGTTACTATATATCTTCTTCTTAAATATTGCGAGGACACAATTTCTTTAAGGAGGGGAGTCTGTAACAACCCGCATGTTTGTCGATTTTTCATATTTAAATATTTTATCGATACTCGGAATTTAGTCCGAAAAGCTACTTTTTGCATATGGTCGAATTAGGACTCGGGACCACTCCCATTGAGTTTAAAATGCCGTTTGCGACCGTTTTGAGTATAAGCTTCGATATGTTTGGAGAAAGTTGATTTTTGCTACTTTTTCACTTAGGGCTTTGGTTTGGGCTGAGCCCAACCACTTATGTATTCAGTCCCAACCCCTTCTCCTCTTCATTACTTCATTCCTCATTTCCTTATACTCAAGCTTTTATATTAATGGAGAGTGGAAGAGGAAATTAAAACTCCAAGCCCTAGTTTCCTTTTGCAAATCCAACTTCTAGCTCCAAACTAATAGAAGAACCCATTGGTAAGCTTCTCTTCTTCTTCTCCAACTCAATCTCTTATCAATTTCAGAAATTCCTATACCTAACTTTGGGAATGTTCTTCTTTTAAAGCTTAGAATCAAGCTTCTTGAGTTGGATTTGAAGAGTGGTTGATTCTCCTTTGCTTTCAAGCATCTTCTTCAATCGTTTGGGTTCAAAGGTGATATTTTTATCTCACATCTATGACTATAATTATCTTTGGTTGTTGGGTATGAATTCCTAACACTTCTTCATGTGCATTTGCTCTTGATTTGGATTGGTTTTGTGAATATTCCAATTTTTGGGTTTTAAGTCAAATTTGTGTGAAAATCCTTTTATGGATGTTTGATCATGCTTTTGGTGATGCATCGAGGAGCATATAGGGCCGGGTTGTTGATAGGCATAAACACTTAGAGCCAATGTTCGACCGGTTGCATTTTGGAAGAGTTTGCTCTTCATTTGAATAGGCTGAAAAACAGCCCAGGCATGATTCAGTTGACTGAATCTTATGTTCAATCGACTGAACCTGGAACCCGAAAGTTTCCAGGCGTGATTCAGTCGACTGAATCTTCTGTTCAGTCGACTGAACCTGGAAACAGAAAGTTTCCTGAACCTGGAAAATTTCAAGGTACAGGGTCAGTCGACTGAAAACTCTGCTCAGTCGACTGAACCTGCTGTTTGAGTCCATTTTGCCTTTTGGATTGAATTTCCAATGTTAATCGATTCGTGTTGATTCCCTTTTGTTATTATCACTTATTATCGACTTTGATGACATTTTCTTCGTGATTTTTGGGAATGTCCATTTTGATGGATTCGGTATCGATTTCTTTGGATTTTATTCACGTCTTCGAATGTGAATTTTAGTGATTTATTGTTCCTAGAATCTTCTTTGTGATTTGTCACTTTAAAAATATAAAGGTTTCAATACTAGTAGTAAATATCAAAATTCTTTCATCAAAACGATTTCAACACTATTTTATTACAAAGCTCGTTTTCTCAAACCGATTTCCAATCTATTAGCATATACAAACCATTACCTCACTCGTATGAGAAATCTAATTAAACGACTTATTAAAACAAGTGGTATGAAACGCTTGCGTTTACTTCGTCAGTTAATTCTTGGACTTGTTCGATTGAATCTCTTGTGACAATTTTATAGTGGAGATCTATAGTTTGTTTGTAAATATTTAAGTTAAGAAAGTGGTTATGGGACATGAAGCTAAACTCATATATTTACTAGCTTAGTGTAATTGACACTTCTCGTTGATCGTGACGATCATCTTTGTGATTTAGACTAGCAATGTGCGATGTCTCTTTGTCTGCGAGGGAGACTAAACCTCGTTTTGTGGAGTTTCGACTCAAATTGGTGGGGTAGCAACCCATGGTCTTCGGGCCGTTTGTGGAGCTTCGGCTCAATTTATGATGGTTAGCAACCATGGAATTAGTGTTCCATTTGTGATACACGTGTTGGTGAGCTTTATGCTCCCGTTTGTGATAGGTCACCCCTCTATTTTGTGTGATTTCTGGATTTCGTGTGTCGATTCTGGAATTTTCTTCTTCACCTATTTTTGTGATTTCTATTGATAAGTTTTATCAATATGTGTGCATTGGTGAATTTGTGTGTCATTGACTTTTGTGATTGACATTGATATAATCGTCAATATTTATGGTTTAGTGAATGAAATAAGGAGTATGACATTTCCTTTGATTCTTGTGTAGATTTGGTGATATTGATTAATCTCTTGTTGATTCTCAGTTACTTATATATATCATAGCTTGGCATTGTAATTATTATGTGTTTAGTCATATCTCTTACTTTATATCATTTCATCTGATATTTATAGTTAGACTGATCCGTTTATTATTTTCTTATTAAATAATACTCGGGTCAGACCGAGATGTTACAGGTGCTTCTGCTTGACTTTACATCCGGGATTACCTCCTTGACTTTTGGTTAACTACTTAGTTTAGTAGTCTTTGTTGTATACATTTGAGATATAGACTCCACAATGTATACTTATTCTTTTGTGTAGTTCGTGTAACTATTCTTTTGTGATATTGTGGATCTTTTTAGACCACTATTCTGATGTACACTTCCTAGTGTAAAATTCATATCTATTTCCGCCTTTGTGATATGAATTGTCTGTGACTGATTTATGTTATGTTTATTTCTATATTTGTTTCCGAAGATTATTATAGCCACTGTGTAGTAGCTTTGTGTTTGTATCGGTATGTCAGATTTCTTCTTGAAATAAAATGCATGTTATACTATCTGACATATCGGTGCTCGCACAAAGCAATTACACGGATGGTCGCTCCTCAACAGCCTTATTCTCCATGCTAGTTGACAGCATTACACCATAGTGTTCTTGGCTAGCGTGGGTATAGAGGTGGAGCGTCACAACCTAGACCTGGAGGAGGAGGCGCCGATCAAATCGAGTTGAGAACAATTGCAAAAATCAAGTAGAAAAACATAGAAACAAGAGAGGAAAAAGAGAATTTACCCAAACTCCTTTGATCGAAATGGTGGCCGTGTATTTTAGGTTGAGAAGTATTTTAGTTTACATGGAAAAAAGAAGGAGGCAGCTGAAAGAAAGTAGGAGATGCACGGCCAAAAATAAATAAGATGTAAGTTGAGAAAGTGAAAAGGCGGAAGATAAAAGGACTTTGGAATATAAAAAGTTTAAAACCTTTCAAATTTCACTAATTTATTTATATAAGTTTATATTACTGAAAATAATAATAATTTCAGTCACAAATTCGAAAATATAGCAAAATATAAAATATATATAAATATTTATTAATTATATAAGGTTAAAATAAGAAAATAACACGAAATTGCAAACTAGTCTAGAAAAATGGAAAATAAACAGAATGAACTTGGGAAAATTTATATGGACTTGTAAAAATATTTATAACAAAGACAATAACACAAAATAAAAATGCATTCACAAAAAAAATATAAATTTTAATTAAATATAATTTAAGTGAAGAAAATAGTAGAAAAAATAGAAAACAACCTTTAAAAATAGGAAATAAATACAGTAAATTTTGGAAAGGTTTTATTATTACTTCAAAAATATTAAAAGACAAAAATACACATAAAATAACATAATTAAACATTTTAAAATAAAATATGACAATGAAAATATAATTTATATAATTTAAAATAGACAAATTTGCTAAATAAAACAAATTGCATTCAATATTGAAATATACATAACTTTCACAGTTTATATCCGTTTTCAACGAAACGAAAAGAAGTATTCAAGTTATTAAATCTATTTTCATAGTAAAAGATAAAATTTAAGAATTTAAATATTTAAATTTAAAATTAGAAAGTCAAAGTTTGACCAGTTTGACCAGAAATCCACGCTTAAGTAAAATATTCAATTTATACAAGTTGGAATTACAATTCACATAATAATCAAAGTTTATATTTAAAAATGAATTGTTTGAAATGAAACAAGTTAAAAATAATTGCAAAATGAAATAAAGTCAAAACTAAAATATACATAAAAATCTAGGGTTGTTACATTCGGAGTCGAAGATGGAGCTGTAAAGTGCAAGGGCTAGTCGCTACTTATCCTAAGGATGATTCCAAAATGGATGAAGTATGACTAGTGCCTTCGGTTTTGTTTGAACCCGAGACGTACTTGTATGGATGAATGCTTTCGGAATATCGTCTGGTGGACGATGGACATTCTAAGTGAAACGTTCTAAAAGGTAACGCTTAGCCTCAAGCCTCATCAACTGGGAATGACTGAAAATAAGGGGATATGCAGCAAGGCTATGTCGGTGGTTCCCATTAGGGTGAGGTCATCCCTGTCTAGATGTCCCTTTTTTATTCGGCTTAGTGGTGCGGTTGCTAATCCCAACCGTGGGGTGATCTTACTCGGGATTATTTAGTAAGGGGTAGTCTGGGTCTTCTGTTGCAGGTGATTGGGAGTAATCCTTGGTACGGTGATCTAGGCCACGTACTGTGACAGGTAGTACCACAGTGCCTAGTCATTAGTTGGAAATCCATTCTCCCTACGTGCCTTTACGGTTTTGCTTGTATACCTATTAGCTGGAATTTAATAAATGTTACAATTTCGGTCATTTGAATAAGTACTTGTATGTAGTAACTATTATAATATCAAAGGATTTTGATAAAATGTGATTTGGCTATTGTAAGGTAAAAAGTCGACATGTTTATTTGTGCCGTGGTCTTACGGGATGCTTTTGTTTCTAAAAGAATTTTGAAACTTTAATAATCAATTTGACTGTGGTTTTCTTACGCTAGTATTCCAGACTGACTCGGGTGTTATTTAACTATAATGCTCGGGTCAGACCGAGTATTATAGATTACAGGAAAGGATGCTGTGGAGCTCAGGAGACGAGATGGATGGCGATACGTATTTCCGTACTTGATTATTATTCCGCCGTGTATTCAGTTTTGAGGACAAGTTTATATGACTGTCCAGTTGTATGTTATTGATGTTGTTCAACTCTGATGATATATTCTGATGATGTATGAATAAAATAGATATAGTTTTCTTTTTTGTGAAGATAAGTTATTATCTATTATATTTTATTCTGCTGTGATGGTAAGAATCTTTTGTTGTTTCTATTTCCTTCTTCTACCTTTTTCTTCTTTAATCCTAATGGTTCGTATTTCTTTTCATCTTGGTTTGACTTGATGGAGAATAGTGCCGACTTAAGGGGTACTGAACTGCGGGTCGTTACAATTCACTAGAAATGATGTTTGGGAACTTGTTTCTAGACCTGAAAATAAAACTATAATTGGAACTAAATGGGTTTATAATAATAAATGAATGAACAACGAGAGGTGTTAGAAATAAAGCTCGGTTAGTCGCTGAAGGTTATTGCCATGAAGAAGAACTAGATTTTGATGAAACCTTTGCTCCCATAGCAAGATTATAAACTATTAGGATTCTACTTGCTTTTGCAAATCATAATTATTTCAAATTATTTCAAATGGATGTTAAAAGTGCCTTTTAAATGGATTTGTAAAAGAGGAAGTATGTTGAACAACCACCCCTTTTTGAAAATGAAAAATTACCATATCATGTTTACAAACTTAAGAAAGCCCTATATGGTCTAAAACAAGCTCCTAGAACCTGGTATGATAGACTAAGATCTTACTTATTACAATCAAATTTTGAAATTGGTAAAGTAGCTAATACTCTTTTTATTAAAAGAAATAAAAATGATATTCAACTAGTAGATGATATCATTTTTGGATCAACTAATTTTGAAACGAATAAAATAATTTCTGAAATAATGACAAAAGAGTTTGAGA
This sequence comes from Allium cepa, assembly GCA_030765085.1. Classification (NCBI taxonomy): domain Eukaryota; kingdom Viridiplantae; phylum Streptophyta; class Magnoliopsida; order Asparagales; family Amaryllidaceae; genus Allium; species Allium cepa. The sequence continues at coordinate 60,911,526 of CM060930.1, forward strand.
TGAGTCATATGGGTGAATTAAACTTCTTTTTAGGATTACAAATAAAACAATTAGATAAAGGTATCTTTATTAGTCAAGAAAAATATACCAAAGACCTAATTAGTAAATTTGGTTTGATTACTTTTATTGGAAAACCCACTCCCATGGCAACCAATGAGTACCATAGTAAAGAAAATCTGTCGAAAGATGTAGATCAAAAATTATATAGAGGAATGATTGGATCACTACTATATATCACTACTAGTAGACCTGATATCATGCATAGTGTTTGTCTCTACGCAAGATATCAATCCCAACCTAAAGAGACCCACTTAAAAGTCGTAAAGCGTATCATAAGATATGTTAAACACACCTTTGATTATGGCTTATTTTACCCTAAAAATGATTCTTTTGACTTAATGTCTTACTGTGATGCTGATTAGGCTAGTTGTAAATCAGACCGAAAAGTACAAGTGGAACTTGTCACTTTTTGGGGCATTCTCTGATTTTCTGGTTTAGTAAAAAGCAAAACACAGTTTCTTTATCAACAACTGAAGCAGAATATATTTCTGCTGCTTTGGCTTGTTCTCAAGTAATATATATGCAACAAACTTTAAAATATTATGGTTTAAATATCTCAAAATTACCAATTTATTATGATAATACTAGTGCGATAAATTTATCCAAAAATATTACTCAACATGCTCGAACTAAACATATTGATATAAGACATCATTTTCTCAGAGATAATATAAATAAGGAAGTAAATACTACAGATTATATTAATTCCGAGAATCAAATTACTTATATATTAACCAAACCCTTAAATGAATCTATATTTACTAAATTAAGAAGAGAATTAGGAATTTGTTCAATAATTGAAAAATAAGAATAAAAATAACAAGGTATAATTAAAAATTTAATCAAAATAAATCAAATAGTAAAAATTTCAAGGACCATGTCGACATGCCCCCTAACCCATGTCGACATATAACGATTTTTTATTTTTGAAATTTTCCCACCAAAATTCAAATAATTGGTTATGTATTTTTCTTATTTTCAAAATTTTGATCATTCTCTCTATTCTCTCTCTGTTCCAACTTCTGAAATAAATTAAACCATGGCCACCTCTTCCAAATCAAACAAAAATTCAACCTTTTCATTCCCTTCTCCTACTTCTGGACCGTTTCAACGAACTACGCTCGCTCGAGTGACAAAAATGGAGGATTCTCTGAAGGATGCACTGAAACTATTGACTGAAATTCAAGTGGTACTACTTAGAATGGCGAAAGAACAAGAGAGGCAAGGCAAAATCCTTAGGAATTTTAAAAAAATTCTAATGGACAATCATGCTAACCCAATCTTTATTGACGAAGATTCTTCAGGAGAGCAAGTGCAAGAGGGCAGCGAGGAAGAAGAAGAAGAAGCCTTCATAGAAGAAGAGCACGTTGAAGAAGACGACAAAGTCGTTTGTGTTGGCAAAGTGTACTTTGACAAAGACGGAAATCTTGTCGAACAACGTGGACATTTCTGTTTCCACTATCCAAACTATTCTGTTCATAGATCTCCCATTTTCAAAGACACTCATTCGTTTCTTTTCTCTTTTTCCAATTGTTGTATGTTCTTTCTTAAGTTCTCTACGAAAATGTAAATTTAATTATATAATTAACAAATAATTTGTGTTCTTTTTTGTGTTCTATTAAAAGTATTATTATACGGATACTTAGTTAGGATAATTAGTTGTTTAGGACTAAGTTTTAAGTTTTAGAGTTAAGTGTTGATTATTTATGTTAACACTATCATTATAAACACATATCATAGTGTATTAGATTAAGGGTGAGTTATTAGTTTTAGGGGGAGTTACTAGGATAGAAGTAATATTTTATAAACAAAGGTTGTCATCATCAAAAAGAGGGAGATTGTTAATCCTTGAGATGATGGTTTTGATGACAACAACCTTAGAATAGGATTGTAAAGTATAAATACTAACATTATAGTTTAGAAATATATGCATATGCAGGATTTAACCATGCAGGTACCAAAAATGAAGACACTACAGTATAGTGATTCATGATATCAAGATTGAAGACTCATGAGTATCAAGAATATCAAGATTATCAAGAGTTCAAGATTTCAAGAATACATAATTTAATTAGGAATTTTGTTAAAACTCCTAGAAAAGCACTGGCATCTTAAAATCCAATTTATTCGTGGAATGGAATCCACTTCGAGCCAGTTAAAGGGATGGAACCTATGAAAAATCTAGTGGAACGTCGTTTTGTATCCGTTAATCTTTTATTCAAAATGATTTTACAAAATTATATCTTGTTTTCAAAATATTTTCAAAACCTTCCTTTTAAAAGAATAAAAAACTCTATCCAGATTTTAAATATTTTTAGCCTCAAAATAATCTTTATCTTCAAAATCAAATTATCCTTAGTTTTAAACTATCTTTTAATAATAATTAATTTAACTTTTAATATTTATACGTAGATTTAAATATAAAATTGTAGTAAAATTTTATATATACCAAAATATTATTCTCTATATTTATTTATGTATTTTAACTATAGTTAAGTATATTTATAAAAGTTTAAAATTGTTTTAATATAAGATTAAATTTATTTTCAAAGAAAAACAAAACACCAAAATTTCCTTTGGGATGTCGAAATACCCAAGTTACCCATATCAACATAGTGTTAGTTGATTTCAAAAATTTGAATTTCAAAAGAAGCGTCTATTAATCATATCCCTTCACGAATGGACATGACTTTTGTTCTTCTATAAATAGGTGTTGTTTTCAACGAATTTCTAATTATATTTTTCTGTTTTTCACTCCTCTTCTTCTTACACATTTCTTTATACACATTCTTACCACTACTCTGCCGAAATCCACATTGAATCTAACTAGATCATTGCTGGTTTGATTCTCTATCACTATCTCAATAAGATCCGCGGTGCTATTCAGAGTTATAGACTTCTTTGTAATCATTTCTGTGAGAAAATGTGTGATTGTTGCCTTGGAAATCAATCAAGTGAGAAAAGGTGTGATTGTAGCCCGGAAAATCAATTGGGTGAACTTGTTGCTCGTGAAATCAAGTATCTCTACCCAGAGGATTGTGAATCTGGAGGGTGTACCTCGTAGCCTTGAAATCGAGGGTGTAATTGAAAAGATTGCTTTTGAAAGGAAATCCATACTTGTGTGCGGGACTGGATGTAGGGTAACTCCAAACCAGTATAAAATCCGATGTGTTCTTTCCTTTACTGCTTTTACTTTATTTCTGCATCTGTGTTTGTTTCTGTGATCATATCTGTGTTTGAATATCGCATACATTTGTGTTTAAATTAACAGAAACTCTAAAAGGATTTAGTAATTTCTTAAAATACTATTCACCCCTCGAGTGTTTATCCTATCTTTAAGATCCATAATCCGCATATCTCACATATGTATTATTACAGAATTTCGGAGTTTAAAATTCAATTTGTCAAAATCTCCAATTTCGCCAAACGGCGATAAAATCGCAACAATTGCTTTCTGCAAAAGCAGTCAAAAATGCATCCAATAATTCCCATATCAAATAGGATGTCCAAAGTTCCATATCCAAATTCAATGTAAAGATGATCAATCATATCGATAGTGATACTAATAGGGTGATAATATGGATATATCGAAATCAATAAACAACATAACAGCCAATCACAAATATCATCCATCGCAATATGAACCAACATCCAAAGCAACCAATTTATCCATACCAAAATGACCAATAACTATCAATGTCGGGTGTTTAAAAGTGATATGAAATGTCAATTATCAGCATCAATTTAAATATCAAGTCAAATGTCAATCTAACTATCAGATTAAATGTCACATTTTTAACTATCAAATTAAGTGTCACATTTATGGTCTAATTTAAAATTCAAGTTAAACTATCAAATTAAATGTCACATTTACTGTCTAATTTAACTAACAAGTAAAACCATCAATTTGACGGTCAAATTTAATTACGATTTAAGTTCAATCAGTTCAAATTTAATCAATTCAATTTCATTAAATTGAATTTCCAAATAGAAATCAATATAAATATTTACTTGTTTTTTTGTTTAACAGACAGTAGGAAATTTAGTACTTAGTGAATTGGTTTAACCACTCGCCTTTAGTTGTAATTTAAAAAAAGTTCCAGATTCAAATAAATTCCCTTCCTGATGTATGTCATAGACAATGTCGATACGAACCCAACGCGACTTGTTTTGCTCGAATCTGACTCCGCATGAAAAAGTTATCACATTTAAATACATTCAATTTTTAATAATAAAATTAACTTAATTAAATTACAACTTATCTTAATTACCTATTACCAATCCCTGATCATTATCGGGCCATATGATTCGTTCATCTGCAATCGTGGTTTTCTTCAGTTCAACCCACGACGCCATCACCCGATGCCAACTCCGGCTGTCGCCTTCTTGCCACAGCCTCTCATGGCCAAGATACCTCCATCTCCTCCCACCTCATCCCCCGAAAACAGCCATGGCTCAAGAACGAATGAAATAATCACATGTCGCCAAACAGTGTTTGTCGCTGCCCCGCTCTCCGATCGCCAATCCATCACCAGCGATAAACTCCTATGGCCACCATGCACAACTTTCATACTGACCCTTTCCCTTAACACAACCTCGACTGTAACAACCCGCATATTTAACGATTTTATATTTAAATTCTTTATTTAAATATAGTGTCGTTAGTCGGATTGTTAGGTCCGAAATGTTACTTTTTGCAAATGGCCGAATTGGAACTCGAAACCAATTCCATTGATTCCAAAATGGCGGTTGCGATCTTTTTGAGTATAAGCTTTGATATGTTTGGAGTAAGTTGAATTTTGCAACTTTTTTGATTGAGTTTTGAGTTTGGGTTCAGCCCACTAGCTAACTAAACCCCCTAGCTCATTAACTCTTCATCCATTCACCCTCATTTCATTTCTTAAGCTTAAGAAAAACTGAAAATGGTGGAGGGAAAGAGGAAATAGAAATTGCAAGCCCTAGTTTCAACTTCCAACTTGAATTCTTGTTCCAAAATCAAAGAGAATCTATTGGTAAGCTTCCTCTTCATCTTCTCTATCTCTTTCTCTCTTCAATTTTAGAAAGTTTCCTAAACCTAAACTTAGGAAAATACTTGTTTTGATCTTAGATTGAAGCTAGTAGGGTTGAAGTGGAGAGTGGTTGGTTGTTTTCTTTGCAATTGAACTCCTTCTTCTTTGTTTTGAGATTAAAAGGTGAGATTTTTATCTCACAATCTATGCTTATATGTATATCTTTGTTTGGGTGTAAGAAGGTGAGTTTTGAACTCACATCTGCTTCTTTTGATATCATTGATGTTAGGTATGAATTCCTAACAAATGTTCATATGTTCATTTGCTTTCGATTTGGTTTGCTTTGGTGAAATTACCAAATTATGATTTTTGAAGCCAAATCTTTGTAAAACCTTCTATAGTTGATGTTTATGTTGTTCAGAGTGTTTGGGTGTGTGGTTAAGGTTGGGTAGTCGTTTGACGTAAGCTCATAATCAACACGATCCGATTGCTTTCGATTTGTTTGGCCATAAATGGCCTAGGTTCAGGAAATGCCTGACCATCATGTTTCAGACGTCTGAAACCATAATTTCAGACGTCTGAATATTGTTCTGGGGAACATCTTCACCCCCAGATTCAGACGTCTGAATTTATATTCCGGACGTTTGAATTGGCTAATTTTCAACCAGAAAGGAAATAGGCCGTAAAATGCCTATTTCAGACGTCTGAAAGTTTTGATTCAGACGTCTGAATTCTGTTTTGAAAAGAAAATTTATTTTTAGATTCAGACGTCTGAATCCCTTGTTTCAGACGTTTGAATATGCTGTTTTTACCAAAATTGCCTTATTTGTTTAGTTTTCCAAATTTGATCGACGCTTGTTGATTCCAATTAGTTGTTTATGCATATTTGACCTTGATAATTCCTTTTTGACTTCATTCACGGGTTTTATAAATGATTTCTTCAAATCGTATTAAAAGTTCGCTTCTTCGATTTATAAATTCTATTTAAAACACATGCACAATTTCGCACTGCGAGTGAAGTGTAAGGGTGATTAAATGGTTGGGCAAAACACGGACCATGAATCTGTGCGTTTATCTTTCCAATTAATCACCGACCTATTCAATTGATCGTTTTGACCTTCGGGTTTGGTTTACCGATGATATGAGGTGAACTTTGTACTGCTTTGAGTGTGGAATTAACTAACGGATAGTAAACCATTTAGTGTGAACGAGTGGTTATGAGAGTCGCGTTACCACTTTTCGGATTCCTTTTCGAGAGTTATGACACATTCCGCCAGTTAGTGGTGTCCAGTACTGGGTCTCCGACCTTCACCACTACGGTTTGTTGCCTTCGGGTATGTGCCTTCGGGTTTGTGCCTTCGGGTTTGTTGCCCTTTAGTATCGCTTCCGATGTTGGTCGTTATGAGCCGCATGGGTGATATTGGGTTGCCCTTTAGTATCGCTTCCGATGTTGGTCGTTATGAGTCGCATGGGTGTTATTGGGTTTGGAGTCTTCGGGCTCATGGATCCTTGTTTGTACAGTACTGAGCTCGAGCAAATTTTCTGATGTTTCATTCATATGTATATTCCCTAGGTGTCGCCCTTCGGTGTTGGTCTTTTTGAGCCGCATGATGAGTAGCGTTTACCTTGTGGGACTTGTATACCTTATTGGTATTTGTTATTGCCTTTATGGTTTTCTTTGGGATATTCTTATCCTTTGTTTCTATGAGTTGCCGATGATATGAGGCTTGTTATGTTATCATATGATTCATCTTTTGTTAGATGATTGTGTTATCTCCCTTAGAGATATTTGTTATACTTTGTAACCTTGCAGGTTTATTGTTGTTCAGTTTATCTAACTGATTTGTTTAGCTAGACTGACCCGTGTATTTTAAACTCGGGTCAGACCGAGATGTTTCAGGTTAGGCACTTTGGACTTAGCCTATTTTGCTTCCGCATGGACTATTCAGCTTGTTCCTTTTTGTCATAGCTTTTTGCGTAGTCCTTTATTTGTAACTCTAACATGTATTCTTTTGATTCGCCTGTATTTTGTGGTTCGCTATACCACTTGACATGTATTATTTTGTAAACTCTGTTATGTATCAATATGTGTATATGATGATCTACTGTTCTGTGATGTATATTACATTTGAGTTGTTATATTCTGTTCTGATAGATCCTCCAACCACCTATGGTTTTGTTTTAAGTATTCATTGAATATGTCGATCTGCTTTGTATGATTATTGTCGATGTATTCAATAGATAGTTAGAGCAAGGCTATAGATGTCGCTCCTAACCAGCCTTATTCTCCATGTTAGTTGACAGCATTACCCTGTGTGTCCTTGGCTAGCGTGGGTATAGAGGTGGGGCGTCACATCGACCGCCGTGGTTGATCTGGGCCATTGGATGAAGAGAATGTAAAATGGTGGCAAGGATTAGTTAATTAGGGTTTGCGAAAATGAGAATGCCTAGGTCCTTATATAGGAAAATTTTAAAGTACTATTCATTCGTTATACTTTCGAACTCCGCACAAGGCATACCGCTTGGCGTTCTATATGTTATATCCTTATTTCAAACACAATGGAATATACAATATCGGGAGCGAATTCCATAATATTCGAAAGATAGCTTTTCAAACTCGAATTATATTAATTAAAGTTCTGAAAGTAAATTCTATACCTTTCAAGCCCGCACGACAAAATGATAATTGCGATCAGTATGAAACTTGAAATCATATAATAATTCACTATTACGGATCCGTTGAAATTGGTTTTGTCGAAATCCAAGACAGTGCGCAAAAAGACTATTTTCGTACGTTAATTAAAACAAGCTACTTTTCAAAATAAATTTATTCACTTTAAATTCAATTAAAAGTTAACAATTTTCATTGTTGTACAAATTTAAATAAACTTTCAAAACCATTTTCATTCGTATTAAATTCAAGATTCATTTATTTAACATAATTAAAAAAATTAAATTTAACAATTTAATTATCAATAAATCATTATTTCTGAAATATAATTTATTCAACTTATAAAATTAACTTTTAAAACAAACTCAAATAACAGAACAACTAGTGCCCTCTTTATAAAATTATAATCAGAGTCAAATGTGACGTAATTATATATAATATTTCAAATATCATTTTGTAATAAAATGTTCGTCCTAATTCAATACATAGATTTTTTTTCATTAAATACATAGATTACAGTATGCTGCACTTCATTATTTAAAGTATTTCAATAATCTAATTTCGATGAATTCCGATAATAGAATTTCAAATGAATTTAAGTTATCAAACAATTATTTTATTTTTATCCAAATAGTTCAACATTTATTATTCAATTCCGGCTATTGATTACAACCACATCAATATATACATCTTATACTTCTTATTGCCTACATCTTCAAAATTGGTTATTTCAACATTTTATTCGAGATCATATTCAATAAATTACATTAATAAATCATTAAATTTTTATTTCTAACTAATTTTTTTCAACGATTGTATTAAATTTAATAATTTAAAACAGTTAAAAATACGGATCATTACAATCTCTCCCACTCAAAACCATTCATCCTCTAAAAGAAAATTTTTCATCCTCGAAAAGAAACTAAGGAATTTAACATATGACATATTTTACTCAAAATAATCAACTTATAAAACATTAAAATAATGTTTGCAAAACCTTTACCACGCTTCTGTTAGGCCACTCTAATATCGGCTTATTCGTAAAATGAGTTATAAAATTTTGGAGTCTCAAAATTTTTCTAACACCCGAATTTACGGAAAATTTCAACAGCATATCCTTTGCACGAAAAAATCGTAAAAATTTACAATACAACTATATATAGCTAATATACATCTCATCTCAATGATGAGGCATCCGGTAGGGAAAAATATAGCAGTACAGTATGTAATCCAAGATATGTACCTTATTATTGTTAAAATGTGTGTGTTTGCTCATATTAAGCGAGAAAAGGCAAGTCGAATCGCATATACGTCCAAACGGGCTTCTCATATACCTATCTCAACTTAGTTTTGAATATAATTACTTATAGGAAGATATAGAAAACGTGCATGAGTTTGATAGAACTATATAACATGAATTTTCAATCTAAACCATAAGCATGAACACTAATACATAATAGCATAATCATATGTTACCAAAACAGTTATAACAATAATTTGCAACAAAGGAACCCATTTAGCAAATAATATTCATCCAATTATTTCATAACTATTTTATAATTATTCAAGTCATTAGAAATAATTTCAAGTTAAGTATAAATACTTAATTTCGGAAGACCTATAATATTTCAAGCTAATTATGAACCAATCTCATATTATAAATAAATTTGATTATAAACAAAATCTTTAGGTTTTTGGTATTCGTTTGTGAAGAGAAACAAAATATTCCAACATATCTTAAAAGATTAGGCTTAAAAACATTCAAATTGGTTTATAAAAGATAGACACAAATATTCTCATTGTATTATACAATGATTTTCTGAAAGTTATACAATACTATTAGAAATTTGATATCAAATATCCAAAACAAACTTTAAATAACATTTGTTTAAATCCCATAATTTATTTATTTCATAATTTAGAATAAGTATAAGCTCAAAAATTATTTAAAACTAATAATATCTTCAAATCTTATATAATATTTTCCATTTCAAATCAACTGTAAATATTTCATATTTTTTATATTCAATTTAGAAAATACTCACTTCCAAAACAATTGTTCAAATCACGAAAAACATTGGCTAAGGTTTATATGAAAAATCCTAAATAGTGCAAAGCTTCTAAATTTCATATAAATTTTCAAATCAAGAGTATATGAAATTTAGTAACTTTCTTTCAAAATAAATATCCAACTTGTTTGTTTTGTTTTTTCTTCTTTCAAACATATTATACTATAAATAGAACTTCCCAAATCATTTGTTCCATAAAATCCAAAAAGATAACTTTATGTATAGTCTATTTATACTAAATCTGTAAATCGTAGTTTTAGAGAAATTTATATAAATCTCATTTGTATAATTCATTTGGAAATCCATTTGCAAAATCAATAAATTCGATATCTCAATACTTTACAAAAGTTCAATTTGGCAATTTCTTACTTTGTATAAAGTAATTTAAAAATTCAAAATAGGCATCCTTATAAAATGTGTAAACTATTTGAAAATAATCATTACTTATATTTAGAAAGAAGATATTTAAATTCTTAAATTCAATGATTACAAATTCTATTTTTAATATCGATATACTTTTCAAGCATTATTTATTAAACATTAATAATCAGTCTCTAAACTTTATTATAAATATAGTAATTTACTTATAAATGTTTTAAATAGAAGGTAATAATTAATTTCAAAAAATTATTATAACAATTAACTTCGAACAATATTTGAGATATAAATTAGATAACGTAGAATATTGCTAATTATAATTACTATGTGAACATTTTGCAAAAGTAATATTTATAAACATTTAATTTGAGCATAAACATTAAATTGTACTTGAACAACCCTTTTAAAACATTTTCAAACAATTTCAGAACAAATGATTTAGGAAATGTAATAAGTTTTATATCAAAATACCTTTATAACTCGATGTATTAACAGATTTATCCTTATTCTTACATATTTTGCCCACACGTTGATCAGACGTAAGACCTCTAAGTACTTAGTAAATCTATTTCAACATCCATTGAAAATACTTGGAAAACCTTTAAAATAAAATGCATCGCTCAACAATCCAATGTCAAATGATGATAATCAGTTAGCAGTGCCCCGCTGCCGATTCCATTATTTACGCAATGGACACAATACCTTCCAGAAGATCCATCTGCCTTACGGATTCTGTAAAATATCATGGTCATTTCGTAAACAAGGGACCGTCCACCCTTGCTGCAGTGGTACACTGCTGATTCAATGATTTGCACAATAGTTGCACTTCCTTCCTGGAAGATTCACAACCAACGGATCCTAGGATGGAAAGCGTACCCATTGGACAAACTAAAGAACCATCTACCATGGAAATTTTTTGAGGAACTCATGAGCTTAAGTCCGGACAACATATATCAGTTCGAATCCATTTCTGGATTCACCTAAGACCATTAGGGTTATCGGTCGGATCCACCCCTAGATTCACCCAAGTCCATTAGGTTTCGAATCATATCATACTATACTTCCTCGCAGAGGGTACTTCTCCACATCTTTTACTTCGAAACCTATCATACTATATATAGTACCCTTTCTAAATCATAACTTCAAATACCACACTTATATAAATTCCATTATATATAGGATTTCGTTTTCAAATCGAGTACTTTCCAAAATCAATAATCTCGAATATATCATACCATTCTTATAGAAATTCCATTATCTAAAAGATTTCATTTTCAAGCCGAGCACTTTCCAAAATCAATAGTCTCGAATATATCATATCATTTTTATATAAATTCTGTTATATATAAGATTATCGCTTTTCAAATCGAATCCCTTTAAAATCAATAGTTTTTGAAATAACTTCATAATTATAAAAAACATTTTCAAATAAGAATTGAAAACTTTCTGATTAAATATATATATATATATATATATATATATATATATGTATATATATATACAGAGTCACTTCGAAATCAATCCCTTTTCAAATATCAGTTTGATTCCAAATCCATATACGATCTCAACAATTATTTTTCCCTCTCAGATCGAATAACATTCAAAATTCAAAATTTTCCAAATTCTAAATCAATAGTTTTTCACAACTTCAGTTTTATATTTATATCAAATTCAGATAAAATCAAATTTCTTTCCACATCGGATAGTTTTCAATGTCTTTACTTATAAAACATTTTCTAGGTTCAAAATGTTTCTTAAAACAAATTCCATTATAAACCTTTAAAAATAATTTTTCATATTTATACAAAGTCGGAACTGCTTAGAAAAAAATCAATGTGCCAATGATAAGTTTTTTATGAATATTTACTATGTTTAAAACATTTCTTAAAACTCTTTTCATTTAAAAATGTCTCAAAACTAAATTTCATACTTGTATAATTCAAAACAAACTTATTCAATTTACTTATCGAAATATTTAACGTTTTAAAACTTGTTTGACTTTTATTAGTGTTTATTTTATAATTTCAAAACAAAACTTTATATGATTTCCAAATACTTAGCATTGAAAATTAATTCTCAATTTGGAAGCGTTCGACTATTAAGAATAGTTGGAAAAATCAAATTCCAATTCAAAATGGGAAATCAGCAATCAATCATCTCAACAAGATGCACAATCAATCGATCAATCAATCCTAATGCATAGGATACGGTGTTTATAATATTATTGAATATAAAACTTGAGAACTGAACACCGGGTTTTATTTCCAATCATTTGAAATAAATGTATACTTATCTCTTCCAAATATCAAATAATACTTCAGGGATTTGAATCAAATCAATTTCATTAGACAATCGAGTAGCAAAGCTACTAAAGTGGCATCCCCACTTTAAAACTAGAAAATGAATACCGATGATGCTGCAGTCATCACCAAAATTTATTTTCCATCGACAGAATTGAGTTCGAACTTCGATTTCTTTTAAATCTTTTGAAAATCCCCTTTGAAATAATTTTGAAATCATTTACAAACATTTCTATTTGGAAAATACCTTCAAATTATGCAATTATATATTTCCAGAATCTTAAAAACCAATTCTAAAACTCTCGGAATTCAAACTCTCAAATTTCCAGCTTGAATTTCATTTTAGTCATAAATCATATTTGCATCGGTCATTACCTTATATATTATTCATTTTAAAAATCACAATTCTTTTTTGGATCAAAATAAATAATTTTATTCTAAACAATAGATTTTAACCCAACATTATCGACGAACGCCTTATAGTCAAATTATGAAACTTAGTTCATAAAGTGTTCATTGCGATCCTCTCGTAAGATCATAATTTCTACCCTTCCCAAGCGTGAAATCGTAAGTTACTTACAACTGGTTATGTACTACTCGAAAGTCAACAACAAAGGTCAATGCTCATGAACTGGCCGAGCGCAACTACCTAAACAGTAAATGACAATATGCACAACCATATCAATCGATCGGTCAACTAGCAAAGAGATAACATCTATCATCATCAAACAATCACGAATGATTTTATCGGTTTATAAAATTAATCCACTTATATATATATATATATATAATATAATTTACATTCAAAATCATTTCATTTAACAAATTTCTGAACATTTTACAATGCTAACAAATATGCGCTCTCACAAACATAGATATACTCAATGAGCTTATCATATAGGTTTAGGAATATGCTAAACCAAAGCTTCGATACCAACTATGATGACCCACCTTTTTGGACATTTAAGTCAATAATTATCCATATATGTCCAGCTCAAACCATTTTAAAAGATAGATTATGAATGGGTTTATTTTAAAGAAATAAAAGGAAAGGAAGAAAACCACAACAGAATCTCACAGCGGAACGACAAAATATAATAATCACATAACCAGTTCATAAAGTGGTTCAACAAATATATATTAGATTTCAATCATAACATCATTAGAGTTATATGAAATATTATAAGAGTTCTACATTTCAATATACAGAATGAATAACGCTGTGGAATAGTAATAATATATGCGATCAACCAATCTTCGTCTTTATCCTCTAGAAATAACTGTCTTCAATAACTGAAAAACTCGGTCTGACCCGAGCGTAATGGAAAAACAAAACATTCATGTTAGGACTAAATATCCTCATGTATGTCAAATCAAAATCAGGTGAAATATAATTATAAATAACTTCATTCTTTTACTTTAAAATTTCACATGAAAAGTTTCACAGTTTCAAAACTTCTATTCAGGGTTTCAGTAATTTATCAATTTTAAATCAAATTAATAAACTTCACAGTTTAAACAACTTCAGTGTTCAAATCAGAATTTTTTTAAATCACAAAAACGAATACAAGGATTTTTTATCAATCATTACTCAAATAGCTGATTTCTGTTTTAGAAGGCTTCACGTTACTTTATGTATTTCCAAAGTGTCGACGGTTCCATTTACAGTATAAAATTAAAAAAATCATAAATTTGTTAAATTTCCAACTCCCGAATTTCCGTAAAAAATAGTTTCTTTTGCTATATAAAGTTATAGAAATATTACATGCCCTTTTCCCATTTTAGAAATATATTACTATTATAAATTTAGAAATTTAAAGTTTATAACTAGATTTCAAATTTATTTAATTTCAAAAACTCCATTTAACCCAATTTACAAAATTACTTCTTTATACATATAAATTTCCAAAGTTAAATTTCAAAAAAATTTAGAGTTTAAAATTCAATTTATCAAAATGTCCAATTTCGCCAAATGGTGATAAAATCACAAATATCATATTTCTGCAAAAGTAGTCAACAATGCATCCAATAATTCACATATCAAATAGGACGTCCAAAGTTCCATATCCAAATTCAATGTACAGAGATGATCAATCATATCAATAGTGATAATAACAGGGTGATAATATGGATATATCGAAATCACTAAACAGCATAACAACCAATCAAAAATATCATCCATCGCAATATCAACCAACATCCAAAGTAACCAATTCACCCATATCACAACGACCAATAACTATCATTATCGGGTGTTTAAAAGTGATATGAAATTTCAATTATCAACATAAATTTAAATATCAAGTTGAATATATATATATAACTATAAAATTAAATGTCATATTTTTAATTATCAAATTAAATGTCACATTTACGGTCTAATTTAACAATCAAGTTAAACTATCAAATTAAATGTCACATTTACTGTCTAATTTAACAATCAAGTTAAACCATCAATTTAATTGTCAAATTTAATATCGATTTTAATTCAATCAGCTCAAATTTAATCAATTGAATTTCATTCAATTGAATTTCCAAATAGCAATCAAAATAAATTTTCACGTGTTTATTTGTTTAACTAAAAGTAGGAAATTTAGTACTAACCGAATGGGTTTAACCACTCATCTTTATTTCAAATTGAAAATATTCCAGAGTCAAATAATTTCACATCCAGCTCTATGTAGTAGACGATGTCAATATGAACCCAACGCGACTGGTTTCTTTCGAATCCGACCTTCTACGAAAAAATTATCGCATTCATATGCATTCATTTTTAATAACAAAATTAACTGAATAAACTTACAACTTATCCTAATTACCTACTACCAAACCTTAATCATCATCCGGCCACACGATTCCTTCATCTGCAATTGTGATTTTCTTCAATCCAACCTAAGCCGCTAATTCCAAATCCACGATGCCATCACCCAAGGCCAACTTCGGCCGCTGCCTTCTTGCCGCAGCCTTCCCTAGCCAAGACGCGCCCATCTCCGTAATGACCAATTTTTTTGCTTATTTGACTTTAAATGTTTAATTAATTTGAAGTATTTCAAATAATTGAATTTTGGAATTTAGTAATTTATAATTGAAATATAGGGAATAATTAAATATTTGAATTGCGAATTAAATGTTAATTAAATGGATTTAACAATTTTATTCAACTCCTTGTAATTAATAAATAATATTGGTGAGCTCAATTTGTAAATTTATATACAAATATAAAATAGATTCGATAAATATCGATAAAAAATAGTTAGATCTTTGAAATTATCATTCTGGGGCACATCCTCGGATTTCGATCAAACCATTTCCATTGGATCCGTAATAGTGAATTATATCATGCCATCGAATTTCATGGCGATCGGACGTATCGTTTGGTCGTGCGAGTTCAAAAATCATGGAAATGTATTTTAGAGAATTAAATTTATTATAAATTGATCTAAAAAGCCAACTTCTGTAGATGATGAAATTAGGTCCCGAAACTAGTTCCATTACATTCGAAGTAGGAGCATAACGTATAGAAGGTCCAGTGGCACGTCTCGTTTGGAGTTCGTCAATTTTATGGCCTGAATAGTGCCGGTTAGAAAATCTATATAGGGACCCAGACCATTCATTTGCAAGCCAAATTCTTAAAACCCTAAAACTCTTGTCGGACGCCGCTCTCTAACCTCGCATCCAATAGTCACCATCACTTGGAGTCGCTAGGGTTGCTTTTGGGCAAAGTTGTCAACATGAAAAAGAAGCGGCATGGTGAGACAAGCAAGATGGTTGATGGGATCATCAAATCGGGGCATGAGGTGGCCGTGATTTTGGTTCGACATGGACAGCTTTAGATGTGTTTTCCACAGTGGGGGAGTGTGACGCCCCACCTCTATACCCACGCTAGCCAAGAACACTACGGTGTAATGCTGTCAACTAGCACGGAGAATAAGGCTGTTGAGGAGCGACCATCCGTGTAATTTCTTTGCGCAAGCACCGATATGTTAGATAATATAACATGCATTCTATTTCAAGAGGAAATCCGACATACCGACACAAACTCAAAGCTACTACACGGTGGCTATATAAATCCTTCGGAAACAAATATAGAAATAAACATAACATAAATCAGTCACAGACAATTCATATCACAAAGGCGGAATAAGATATGAATATTACACATAAAAGTGTACATCAGAGTAGTGGTCAGAAAGATCCACAGTAATACAAAAGGATAGCAAAATGTGTTATACAAAAGAATACAACTATGAGTCTATATCTCAAGTGTATACAACAAAATAAACTACTAATCTAAGTAGTTAACAAAAAGTCAGAGGAATCAATCCCAAGAGAGAAGTCAAGAAGAAGCACCTGTAACATCTCGGTCTGACCCGAGTATTATTTAATAAGAAAATAATAAACGGATCAGTCTAGCTATAAATATCAGATGAAATGATATAGAATAAGAGATATGACTAAACACATAATAATCACAATACCAAGCTGTGATATATATAAGCAGTAGAAAATCATCAAGGGATTATTCAACGTCACAAAATCTACACAAGAATCACAGAAATGTCATACTCCTAATTTAGTTCACCAAACCATATATATTGACGATAATATCAATGTCAATCACAAAAGTCAATGACACACAAATTCCAAAATTCAACACACGAAATCCAGAAATCACAAAAGTCAATGACGCACAAATTCACCAATGCATAAATATCGATAAAGCTTATCAATGGAAATCACGAAAATTGGTGAAACACAAATTCTAGAAATCATCTCAAGAAATCCAGAAATCACAAAGGGGGGAGGCCTATCACAAACAGGAGCATAAAGCTCACCAACACGTGTATCACAAACGGAATGCTAATTCCATGGTTGCTAACCATCAAAAATTGAGCCGAAGCTCCACAAACGGCCCGAAGACCATGGGTTGCTACCCCACCAAATTGAGTCGAAACTCCACAAAACGAGGTTTAGTCTCCCTCGTAGACAAAGAGACATCGCACATTGCTAGTCTAAATCACAAAGATGATCGTCATGATCAACGAGAAGTGTCAATTACAATAAGCTAGTAAATATATGAGTTTAGCTTCATGTCCCTTAACCACTTGCTTAACTTAAATATTTACGAACAAACTGTAGATCTCCACTAGAAAATTGTCACAAGAGATTCGATCGAACTAGTCCAAGAATTAACCGACGAAGTAAACGCAAGCGTTTCATACCACTCGTTTTACTAGGTCGTTTAATTAGATTTCTCATACGAGTGAGGTAAAGGTTTGTATATACTAATAGATTGGAAAACGGTTTTAGAAACGAGCTTTGTGAAATAGTATTAAAATCGTTTGAGGAAAGAGTTTGATATTTACTACTAGTATAGAAAACCTTTATATTTTTAAAGTGACAAGTCACAAAGAAGATTGTAAGAACAATCAATCACTAAAATTCACATTCGAAGACGTGAATAAAATCCAAAGAAACCGATAAAGAATCCATCGAAATGGATATTCAAAAATCCCTAAAAAGAGTCATCAAAGTCATAATAAATGATAACAACAAATAGGATTATCACGAATCGATTTAAGTTGGAATTCTCAAACAAAGAGGTAAGAAGGCAAAATCACAACAGTTTCAAACGTCTGAAACAAGTGGTTCAGACGTTTGAATCTGGAAATATAAAAATTTCCAGAACACGATTCAGACGTCTGAACCAAATGTTTCAGACATCTGAAATAGGCATATTTTAGCCTATTTTCCTTCTGTTTGAAAATAAGCCAATTCAGACGTCTGAAATCCCAAATTCAGACGTCTGAAACTGCAATTTTGTGGTTTTCCTGAACCTAGGCCAAAAATGGCCAAACGAATATAGAAAACGATTGATTGAGCAAATGGCGTGGACAAAGGAATTACGTCGAACGACAACCCAGCCCAAACGGCTCTTCGATACGCCTCAAATATCAATGTCCAAATATCCATAATAGGATTTTCATAAATTAGACCAAAACACCAAAAATTGGAATATACACCAAATCGATCCAAACCAAAATCAATTGCACACGAATAAACTTTAGGAATTCATACCCAACAATCGGAGATAATTATAGATTAAGATGTGAGATGAAAATCTCACCTTTTTACAAAATCAAACAAGAAGAAGCTTGAAAGCAAATGGAGAATCAACCTCTCTTCAACACAACCCAAATGAGCTTGAATCTATGCTCAAAACAAGAACATTCCCAAAATTAGGTTTAGGAATTTCTGAAATTGGTAAGAGAATAAGTTGGAGAAGAAGAAGAGAATGCTTACCGATGGGTTCTCTTGAATTTGGAGCTAGGAATTTGAGGTTGCGAGAGGAACTAGGGTTTTGGAGTTTTAATTTCCAATCTCTCCCACCATTATTGCCTAAGAACTGAAAAGAGGAAGAAGTGAGGGTGAATGGGGAAGAGTGGTCCAGTTTTGAGTTTAAGTTGGCTAGTGGGCTGAACCCAAACTCAAACCCAAAGTGAAAAAGGTCAAATTTTTGACTAACTCCAAATATATCAAAGTTTATACTCAAAAAGGTCGCAAACGGCATTTTGAACTCAATGGAGGTGGTCTCGAGTCCTAATTCGACTGTTTGCAAAAAGTAGCTTTTAGGACTAAAATCCGACTAACGATAAAATATTTAAATAAAATATTTAAATATAAAATCGATAAATATGCGGGTTGTTACAGACTCCCCTCCTTAAAGGAATTGCGTCCTCGCAATATTTAAGAAGAAGATATGTAGTAACAACCATAAAAGCATATTCAACACAAAAGAAATTTGAAATAAGAAGTTCACCTCAAAGAGCACGAGAAAGTAAGTCCTGATGTGTTCGCTTGATGTACTCTCTAGATTCCCAAGAACAATCCTTAGGATTTGAAGACCATTGGACTTTAACAAGCGGGACATCTTTATTTCGAAGGCGTTTGACCTCCGAAGCAACAATTCGAATAGGATGATGTTCATAAGTTAAATTAGGCGAAACTTCAATCTCTTCCACAACACCGGGCTCAAGAATAGATTCGGAACTCGAAGACATTTCCGAAGTTGAGAAACGTGAAACACGTCATGGATAGCAGAAAATTGAGCCGGTAATAAAAGGCGATAAGCCATGGAACCAATACGTTTAGTGATAGAAAATGGCTCAATATATCGAGGCGCCAATTTTCCCGATCGACTGAAACGTACAACACCTTTCATAGGTGATACACGAATGAACACAAGATCTCCCACAGAAAATTCTAACTTCCTTCTTCGGTTATCAGCATAGGATTTTTGTCTACTCTGGGCTTCTTTCATCCTATGTCGAATAAGTTCAATCTTTCCTGCGGAATCACGAATAAAATCTGGACTTAAAACAAGCTTCTCTCCGGCCTCAAGCCAACAAGAAGGAGATCGGCATGGCCTTCCATAGAGTGCCTCGAAAGGTGCCATACCAATACTAGATTGGAAGCTATTGTTATAGGAAAATTCAACAAGTGAAATATGATCTTCCCAACTTCCACCAAAATCAAGAACACATGCACGAAGAAGATCTTCAAGAGTTTGATTCACACGCTCAGTTTGTCCATCGGACTGAGGATGATAAGCGGTGCTAAAATTAAGCTTCGTTCCCAAAGCTTTTTGAAGACTCTTTCAAAATACACTAGTAAACAATGGATCACGATCACTAACAATAGAAGTAGGAACTCCATGTAATTTAACAATCTCTTTAACAAAGAGCTTGTCCAAAAGAGGAACGGTTCGGTTAGACCGAACGAGAATAAAATGGGCAGATTTAGTAAGCCTATCAACAATCACCCATAAGCTATCATGACCCGATCGAGAACGGGGAAGGCCATCTATAAAATCCATGGAAATTTTGTCCCACTTCCAAATTGGAATTTCTAAAGGTTGCAATAACCCACCGGGCCTTTGATGTTCGGCCTTAACGAGCTGGCAAGTCATGCAACGCTTAACGAAGTTAGCGATGTCAAGTTTCATCCCCTCCCAATAATATACTCGCTTCATATCCGCGTACATTTTACTACTACCGGGATGAATGGTGAATTTAGAACGATGAGAATCTTCTAAAATATCCTTACGAAGATCAATAATATTTGGTACGATAAGTCTACAAAATTTTCGAATGCCGCCACGAGAATCGATATCAAATTCTCTCAATCCTTCAATATCACCTCTATTCTTAATATTTTGGCCAAGAAGAGCCAAGTCGGGATCTAGCCTTTGAGATTCAAGAATGCGGTCTAAAAGAGAAGGATGAGCCTCAAGGCTACATAAAACAAATGATGAGCATAAATCGGATACGCGGTCTCGAATCTCACAAGTGGATAATATCTCGAGATCATTCCATTCGGATATCATCATAGAAATAACCGCTTCTTGCTTTCGACTAAGAGCATCCGCAACGCGATTCCCCTTTCCGGGAGTATAAAGGATATCAAGATCATATGGTGCAAGAAATTCGAGCCAACTCTGTTGATGCAAATTAAGTTCCTTTTGAGAGAATAAATACTTCAAAGACTTATGATCGGTATAAAGAACAAATTTCTCTCCTAGGAGATAATGACGCCAAATCCGAAGAGCGAAAACAATAGCCGCGAGCTCTAAATCATGAGTGGCATATCTAGTCTCGGCCGGCTTCAATTGCCTAGAAGCATAAGCAATAACACGTTCTTTTTGCATAAGAACGGCACCCAAACCAACGTGACTAGCATCGGTATAAACAATAAAATCTTGGTTTCCCTCGGGAATCACAAGAATAGGAGCATCAGAAAGGAGTTCTTTTAATTTCTGAAAAGAAGTTTTACATTTGTCCGACCAAATGTATTTAATGCCTTTCTTGGTCAAGTTAGTGAGAGGCACGGCAATCTTAGAAAAGTCTTTGATAAAACGACGGTAATAGCCCGCCAATCCGAGAGAACTACGAATCTCTGTCACACTCTCCGGTCTCTTCTAATCTTGAATCGCTTCATTCTTTGAAGGATCCACGGAAATCCCTGATTCGGAAATAATATGACCGAGAAACTTCACACGAGATTGCCAAAAGTGGCATTTAGAAAATTTTGCCTTTAATTGATTACTCCTAAGAGTTTCCAACACAATCCGAAGATGTTTTTCATGCTCCTCCTCGGTTTTAGAATACACAAGAATATCATCAATAAAGATGAGAACAAACCGGTCGAGGAAGTCTTTGAAAACTCTATTCATAAGGTCAACGAAATAAGCCGGGGCATTTGTTAACCCAAATGGCATAACAAGCCATTCATAAGATCCATACCGAGTGTGGAACGATGTCAAAGGAATGCTATCCTCTGCAATACGAAGCTGATGAAAACCGGTAGCCAAGTCCAATTGTGAAAAGACTCTCGCACCACTAAGTTGGTCAAATAAATCATCAATCTGAGGTAAAGGATATTTATTTTTGATAGTAAGATCATTGAGCTTGCGGTAGTCAACGCAAAGCCTACGTGTTCCATCGGATTTCTTCACAAAAATAGCTGAAGCTCCCCAAGGCGAGGAACTAGAGCGAATAAATTGCTTCGTCTCCAATTCGGATAATTGTTTACGCATCTCCTCGTTTTCTTTATTGGACATACAATAAGGAGGACGAGTGATAGGTTGAGCTCCAGGAATAAGATTAATTCTGAACTCAATTGCTCGCTTAGGTGGTAATCCTAAAACGGGCTCGAATATGTCGGAAAATTCACAAACGACGTGAATAAGAGAAATAATATCACCCTCATCATCATCATCGTAATCTCGAGGATTTAAAGAACATAAAGATGCAACCAAGCTGGAATCTGAATCTTTAAGATTAATAGAAATCTGCTTAACAAATTGAGGATGTCGAAGATGAATAGTCCGCTCAGGACATAGGATATGAGCTTCATAATGGTTAAGCCAATCCATTCCCAAAATCATTCCAAAGCCTAAATAACGCATGACATGCAAATCGGCTCGGAAAGAAAAATCACACAAAATAATCTCGACATCTTTACACAATAAAATGATTGTTGAGGATCCACCAACCGGATTCGCAATTCTCAAAGAAGTCATTAAACACAAAGCATCCAAAGAAAAAGTATCAACAAGTTCTTTTGATATAAAAGAATGGGACGCACCCGTATCAAAAGGAACTCGAATAGGATGATCACGAAATAAAATAATTCCATCCAGAATAGAATGAGAAATACCTTGGCCATGAGATGTGTTGCCAGGGGCTTGAGCAACATTACGATTTCCCTCTTTCCTACCCTGAAGCTTGGGGCATGAGGATATAAGATGACCGGGACCTTTGCAGTAGCGACAAGAGATAGACTTGGGACACTTGTTCGCATAATGGTCCTTCGAACCACAATTATAGCATTCCCCACGACCAAAGGAAGAAGTCTTTGCCACGGAGGTTGCTTGCTTCCCTTTCTTATTAGGATAGGGGCCTTTGAATTTGTTTGGCCTCTTCTTGTTATTGTTGAAGCTTGGTTTAGAACCCACCACTTCAACATCATTCTCCCTATCCGCCTCTTCAAGACGAAGAGCGGTATCAACGAGTTGGTCGAAAGAAACTTCTAATTTTATAAGTAATGGCTTCTTGAGATTTTTGTTTAAGCCATAGACGAACCTCTGGTTCTTCTTTAAAGGGGTGTTGATGTATTCAACCCCATATTTGGAAAGCGACTCGAAGGAGGCGACGTAATCAGTCACGGAGGACTCGCCTTGAACAAGGTCTATAAATCGTCGAGCCAATGTCACTTTCTCTGCTTCTGGTACAAATTTCAACTCGAAGCGTTCTCGGAATTGCCCCCAGGTGAGATCCGCTTCATTAATCTCAGAAATAAGAAGCTCGTACCAGTCCAATGCTCTTTCTCGGAGCATACTAGAGGCCACCTGAACTCGGTGAAGGTCAATAAGATTCATGCGAGAAAAGATTTGATCGCATGACCTTAGCCAAGCCTGTACTTCAATAATAGTTTCGGAACCTTTGAATGGCTCCCCACCCAAATTAGTGTAATCGCTGCACAAGCGTGCAAATCCCGACTTTGGGTGAGTAGGTTCCGGGTTAGCTCTAGCTGCTTGAGCATTTGTTACCAAATAAAGAAGCTGTTCAGCAGTCATAAAAACTCCATCCTGGGGTAGGGTACTAGATGGTACAGCTCTGGGGCGGCCTGGTCTAGACATTTCTCTTCCTTTGAAAGAAAGAAGAAGAAGAAAAAGGTTATTCACCAAATTCAATATCAAGCAACTCTTTATAGATAAAACAAGGAATCATAAAAGAAAATAGGATAGGACGGTACGTAGACCCGAATAAAATCCTAAAGCACGACTCCTAAGGTAGACTTAGGACGATGATCCTTGTTATATTATTCCATATTGTTCCGAAGTTTGGCTCTGATACCAAGCTGCGACGCCCCACCTCTATACCCACGCTAGCCAAGAACACTACAGTGTAATGCTGTCAACTAGCACGGAGAATAAGGCTGTTGAGGAGCGACCATCCGTGTAATTTCTTTGCGCGAGCACCGATGTGTCAGATAATATAACATGCATTCTATTTCAAGAGGAAATCCGACATACCGACAAAAACTCAAAGCTACTACACGGTGGCTATATAAATCCTTCGGAAACAAATATAGAAATAAACATAACATAAATCAGTCACAGACAATTCATATCGCAAAGGCGGAATAAGATATGAATATTATACATAAAAGTGTACATCAGAGTAGTGGTCAGAAAGATCCACAATAATACAAAAGGATAGCAAAACGTGCTATACAAAAGAATACAACTATGAGTCTATATCTCAAGTGTATACAACAAAATAAACTACTAATCTATGTAGTTAACCAAAAGTCAGAGGAATCAATCCCAAGAGAGAAGTCAAGCAGAAGCACATGTAACATCTCGGTCTGACCCGAGTATTATTTAATAAGAAAATAATAAACGGATCAGTCTAGCTATAAATATCAGATGAAATGATATAGAATAAGAGATATGACTAAACACATAATAATCACAATACCAAGCTGTGATATATATAAGCAGTTGAAAATCATCAAGGGATTATTCAACGTCACAAAATCTACACAAGAATCACAGAAACGTCATACTCCTAATTTAGTTCACCAAACCATATATATTGACGATAATATCAATGTGAATCACAAAAGTCAATGACACACAAATTCCAGAATTCAACACACGAAATCCAGAAATCACAAAAGTCAATGACGCACAAATTCACCAATGCACAAATACCGATAAAGCTTATCAATGGAAATCACGAAAATTGGTGAAACACAAATTCTAGAAATCATCTCAAGAAATCCAGAAATCACAAAGGGGGGGAGGCCTATCACAAACGGGAGCATAAAGCTCACCAACACGTGTATCACAAACGGAATGCTAATTCCATGGTTGCTAACCATCACAAATTGAGCCGAAGCTCCACAAACGGCCCGAAGACCATGGTTGCTACCCCACCAAATTGAGTCGAAACTCCACAAAACGGGGATTAGTCTCCCTCGTTGACAAAGAGACATCGCACATTGCTAGTTAAATCACAAAGATGATCGCCATGATCAACGAGAAGTGTCAATTACACTAAGCTAGTAAATATATGAGTTTAGCTTCATGTCCCATAACCACTTGCTTAACTTAAATATTTACGAACAAACTATAGATCTCCACTAGAAAATTGTCACAAGAGATTCAATCGAACAAGTCCAAGAATTAACCGACGAAGTAAACGCAAGCGTTTCATACCACTCATTTTACTAGGTCGTTTAATTAGATTTCTCATACGAGTGAGGTAAAGGTTTGTATATACTAATAGATTGGAAAATGGTTTTAGAAACGAGCTTTGTAATTAAAATAGTATTAAAATCGTTTGAGGAAAGAGTTTTGATATTTTGCTACTAGTATAGAAAACCTTTATATTTTTAAAGTGACAAGTCACAAAGAAGATTGTAAGAACAATCAATCACTAAAATTCACATTCGAAGACGTGAATAAAATCCAAAGAAACCGATAAAGAATCCATCGAAATGGATATTCAAAAATCCCTAAAAAGATTCATCAAAGTCATAATAAATGATAACAACAAATAGGATTATCACGAATCGATTGAAATTGGAATTCTCAAACAAAGAGGTAAGAAGGCAAAATCACAACAGTTTCAGACGTCTGAAACAAGTGGTTCAGACGTCTGAATTTGGAAATATAAAAATTTCCAGAACACGATCCAGACGTCTGAACCAAATGTTTCAGACGTCTGAAATAGGCATATTTTAGCCTATTTTCCTTCTGTTTGAAAATAAGCCAATTCAGACGTCTGAAATCCCAAATTCAGAAGTCTGAATTTGGGATTTTGTGGTTTTCCTGAACCTAGGCCAAAAATGGCCAAACGAATATAGAAAACGATCGATTGAGCAAATGGCGAGGACAAAGGAATTACGTCGAACGACAACCCAACCCAAATGGCTCTTCGATACGCCTAAAATATCAATGTCCAAATATCCATAATAGGATTTTCATAAATTAGACCAAAACACCAAAAATTGGAATATACACCAAATCGATCCAAACCAAAATCAATTGCACACGAATAAACGTTAGAAATTCATACCTAACAATCGGAGGTAATTATAGATTAAGATGTGAGATAAAAATCTCACCTTTTTACAAAATCAAACAAGAAGAAGCTTGAAAGCAAATGGAGAATCAACCTCTCTTCAACACAACCTAAATGAGCTTGAATCTATGCTCAAAACAAGAACATTCCCAAAATTAGGTTTAGGAATTTCTGAAATTGGTAAGAGAATAAGTTGGAGAAGAAGAAGAGAATGCTTACCAATGGGTTCTCTTGAATTTGGAGCTAGGAATTTGAGGTTGCAAGAGGAACTAGGGTTTTGGAGTTTTAATTTCCAATCTCTCCCACCATTATTGCCTAAGAACTGAAAAGAGGAAGAAGTGAGGGTGAATGGGGAAGAGTGGTTCAGTTTTGAGTTTAAGTTGGCTAGTGGGCTGAACCCAAACTCAAACCTAAAGTGAAAAAGGTTAAATTTTTTACTAACTCCAAATATATCAAAGTTTATACTCAAAAAGGTCGCAAACGGCATTTTGAACTCAATGGAGGTGGTCTCGAGTCCTAATTCGACTGTTTGCAAAAAGTAGCTTTTCGGACTAAAATCCGACTAGCGATAAAATATTTAAATAAAATATTTAAATATAAAATCGATAAATATGCGGGTTGTTACAGGGAGCGTCAATAGGAGGTGTGGTCGATGTCATTCAACTCGGCTGAGCGGAGCTACATCGAAAGGTAGGCGGCGATGGCCGGAGGCCTAGGGCGACGACGGTGATCGTGATTAGCGTGATGTCGGGTATTTGATTTCAGCGGCTTGGGTTAGTTTTTGAACAATAGAGGGTTTATAGTTAAGTATAATATTAGCAAGTTAATGATGTGATTAATATTAATTACATTATTAAATTTTTAGTCTTATGAACCCAATAACTTGTTCATACGAGGACGGATTCGAGCACGGTAAGTTGCGTTGTACTCATAGATTCGATGTATACGTTTTGTAACTGGACTGAAGCTGATTGGAGCTTGTAGAATTTTTAAGCTAAATTCGAACGCCCGTTCAATTTTTGTTTAGAATGGAATGCTTCGGCGATAACTGTAATCAATGTGAGTTTAACTCACATTAAATTTTCATATTAATGATGTTATAAACGTTTATCAATTGTTTGGACGTTAGTTAAATTGTTTGAATGCTTGTTTGGTTGAATTTCCATTTGGAAAATGGATGACTTATTAAATTGATCGTTATAAACCCATTATATATTATCAATAACCATTGTTTTGTAGAAAAAAATCTGTAGAGAGACCCAAAGGCGGTTTCTTGCCCATAAATTATTTATTTACATCTTTATGCTATTATATTGATGTTTCATTGAAATTATTTATTGATTTTTAATTAATAGTTTAAATATCGGTATAGCAATTTCGCTGTATCGTCAATTTATCAAATTTCATCCGCAAAACCTTATTGTATGAACTTGAGCTTGTGTTTCCACCGAAAAGAATATTGAAAATTTATCAATCATTTTCATTAATGATAATTTAAATTCATTAATCATTTTATTAATTAACGAATTTAATAAATCATGATTAAAATATTAGTTTATCTTTAAACTTAATTAATCATTTTTGCTAATGATTTTTTGTACTTAATTAATCGTTTTAACCAATGATTAATTGAATTTAATTAATTGTTTTAATTAATAATAATGGAGTTTATTAATTAATTAGTCATTTTAATCAATGATGATTGAAATTAATAATCATTTTATTTAATTATATTTAAAAGTAATTAATCATTTTAAGTAAAGATATTGAATTTAATTAATCATTTTAATTAATGATTGTTTTAAATTTTAGTAATTGTTTTAACTAATTATATTTGGAATTTAGTTAAATCATTTTAATTGAGGAATTTTTATGATTAAATAAATAATTTAAAAAATGATATTTTAAATTAATCGTTTTAACTAATGATATTTGAATTTAATTAATCCAATTAAATTATTATTATTTGAACTTAATTAGTTGCTTTAATTAATGGAATTTAAATTACGTATCATTTTAATTAATGATGTTTGAGATTAATTATTCCTTAAATAAATGATTATTTGAATTTAATAAATCCTTTTAACTATTAATATTTAAAATTAATCAATTAACTTAATAAATGTGATTAAAGCAAATGAAATAATATAATAAAAGTTTATTAAGTCTATTAACTGATTTAAAATTTAACAATCTTATTTAATAAATATTTTTAAAGTTAATTTACTGAAGTTATAAAAGTGTTTGGAAATAATTATTTATTTTATTAAAGATAATAGATTTGTTTATTTAAAATAAATTTTAAATGTGATTAATTATCTTTTGGGATAATTAATATTGTTTAAATGTTACAAAAAGGAATTGGAACTCGATTATTGGGATGTTGAGTTGGATAATCTTCTAGGTGTTTGGTCTGATGTTGGTTTAGGCCTATGGGGACGCGCACTTTGAAAAACTATCCTCTTAATATTTTAACAATTAGGAACTAATTCTAAAAATGTTTACCAATATGGAAATCATGCACAAGTTCATTTTTAAAAAGAAAATGTTTGATTCATTTATGGAAATGAATTAATTTCAGATCACTTATATGGAAACGATTAATTTGTATAACTAGCACTAAACAATAAAGAAATAACTTGTCGCTATTTCAAAAGTTAAGAACAATCATTGGACATGACTTTAAGGTGACACTACCTTGACTTATCCGATACTATTATTAACCGAGAAAAAGTACAAGTTTGAATTCAACGAGTGGTGATAAGTATACAAGACTTAATTTCCATATATGATCGTTTTATATCCTTGATATTTACTTATCTATAGGTTACTTCAGCTACTTTATTATCGTCATTTTAACACGATTTATTGCTTCGTTGAGCATTAATATCCTTTGTCTGAATTGACTAAATCCAAAGCGTGAGAGGAAGCCAAGTAATGTGGGGTTGCTCCCATCAAATGGGTATTTTCACATGTCATCTAGTTTAGATTCGATTGTGCACTTAGATATGGAAATATTTAGATACTCGGAAGTATATTACTAGAGGTATACTTCAAGGGTGGAGAACCTCCCTTGCATTTGTTGGAAAATTCTCCTTCCTTATTTGATTCGAATATCTTGAACCTGTTTTAGCTTTTAAATTGCCATGAGTCGGGCCAACTCCTCATCATGACATCCAAGTAATGATTCAGTCCATTCTGTCAAGTTTGGAGTGTTACTTTATTTAGTTTATTCTATCAAGTTGTACTGTTTTCCTTGTTCTATCCATTCTGTCCAGTTTGGATTTTACTCCCATTCTTTCCAGTCTGATTAATATTATTTACACTCATTCCTATTTGGATTTGCCTTTGATATTTATTTCTGCTCTTGCCTGTATGGATGTTATTCTTGTAAGGTGAAAACCCATTCCATGTTAGCGGTGTCATCTCACTGAACTTTTGTAAATGTTCCCCATTATTCGAGTTATCTCACGCTTGTTTTTCCAAATTGATCTGGGTGTTATTTATTTATACTGCTCGGGTCAGACCGAGTATTTTCCTAGCTTGTCCATGGTGTTATTGAGGTCTTGAAGGGGGCTGAAGATTCACCTATTGTAGTTCTATTTTCCACTGTATTATATAGTATACCTATCGGCATTTGCATGGTCAGGATTTTATAACTATCCAACTGATATGGTTTGTTTCTAGCTCTGTTATACTATATGTTTGGAGTAATAGTTTCTATTGTTCTTGTTATATTATATGTTTTCAATTCCACTGTGAGATTTTCTTTTTCTTTTTTATCTATTCGTTTCTTTTTATTTACCCTAACAGTCCTCCCTTTTGTCAATTGGATGCGCGACATTGGAATACAGTGGTAGTGCTCGGTGTCAACTTTTGATGGTCAAAATGGAAGATCGTTATAAACTCCACCTACTTCGCACCTCGAAAACCACCATGGCTCGAGAACGAACGCAAATATCGCATGCCGTCGAATAAAGTTTGTCGCCGCCTCACTCCTCCGATTGCTAATCCATCACTAGCGATGAACTCCTCTGGCCACCACGCACAACTTTAATGTTGACCCTTTCCCCTAACTCAGTCTCGATCGCCATGGTTGATATGGGCCGTTGAATGAAGAAAATTGAAAATAGGGGCTAGGTTTTGTATATAGGTTTGCAAAAATGAGAATGCCTAGGTACTTATATTGGAAAATTTTAAAGTTGACGCAGCGGATTAATCAAACAAAACTTCAATCGATAAAATGTAGCAATCGGTGAGTTGAAGATACCAAAATGCCCAAGTTCGTTGATCCAAAGATACCGAACTCTAGCTATCTCAAACACGTTGATAGCGCACTATACCGTGTTCAAAGATCTACGATTCTTCGCACGTTGATCTAGCGCACCAGATTCCGTGAATCGGCTTCTACGATCGTTGAATCGAGCGCACTCGATTAACCGAAAGAGGAGATAGGAGATTACACTCAACTACCAATTGGTATGAAAGCACAAAGCTAACAAAAGAGAATTTTATTCAAAAATCAACCTCAAATGTACAACACACGCCCCTATTTATAGAGTTTTCGACCCAATCCCTAAGTCGTTGCCGACCTACGACTCATCTTAAGTCGTGACCGACTTAACACAAAGCGACTCAAGCTCCTTACAATACAGCCCAATGTAACGACTCAAACCCTGGCCGACTTAACATGTACGACCTACATACAACAACTCATCCGACTCAATGCGACCGACTTATGTATATTACCGACTCAACATATTACATACATGACCGATTCAAGCTGTTACCGACTCAACATCATGCCGACCTACGACTCAAAGAAACACGACTTAACTCCTTGCCGACTTAACATCCACGCGGCTTACCCTTCACCGGCTTTTCTTAGTTCGTAGCTCGTTAGCTCGGCACAACTGTCCCTCTGGTCTCCAATTAGCTCGGTCCCGACTTAGCCCTTCTTCATTAACTCGCACCCTTTCTACACATGATTCCTTAGGTCGGAAACGACATATAGGTGAATCGTTGAGTAGTGTATGACTCATCAAGCTCGAATGATTCAGTCGTAACTTCTTCCCCTGTGGTCTGTTAGGTCGGGCCCGATCCAAGCGCCTAACCCGTAGCCGACTTAAAGCTTCCCTAACTCGTAACTGGGCTTCACTAGCTCGTAGCTCTTTCTCCTTAGGTCAGAACTAACCTAGCTTAACCTGTGTTCGACCTAAGCCTTCCATAGGTCGTGCTGCATCATCCTCCCCTGGTTGAGAAAAATTCGACCTCGAATTTGTAAATTCTTCCTCAACAATCTCACCCCCATGATATGGAATTAAATGTTTGACGTTAAAAACATCAGAAGTATAAACATCATCTGGTAACTTTAATCGATAAGCATTCTCATTGATTTTCTTCAAAACTTCAACTGGACCAATTTTCCGCGCTTTCAATTTATTGTATGTTCCCACTGGAAAACGGTCTTTTGTCAACACTGCATAAACCAAATCGCCTTCGTTAAATTCAACATTTCGTCGCTTCAAATCTGCAGACTTCTTATACTTCTCATTCGATTTCTCCAATCGTTCCTGAACGATTTTATGACATTCAGTCAGCTCATCAACAAAATCAACAGCTCGTTTAACTGTCCCCTTCGACTGTGGTACTACTGCCAAATCCAACGGTCCCCTGGGTAAATTTGAATAAACAATCTGAAATGGACTGAATCCCGTGCTACGATTCACTGCATGATTATGGGCAAACTCAGCTTGGCATAATTTCATGTCCCAACTTCTCAAATTATCCTGTACAAGACATCGCAACAAATTTCCCAATGACCTGTTAACAACTTCTGTCTGCCCGTCAGTTTGCGGATGATAAGCACTACTAAATTTCAGTTTCGTTCCCACCATCTTCCACAAACTCAACCAAAAGTGACTCAGAAAACGAGTATCTCTATCCGACACAATAGACTCTGGCAATCCATGAAGTCGATAGATCTCCTTGAAAAATAACTGTGCAACTCGAACTGCATCCGCTGTCTTCTTGCAAGCAACAAAATGTGCCATCTTCGAAAACCTGTCCACCACAACAAATATCGAATCATTTCCCCTTTGAGTTCTAGGCAAACCCAAAACGAAATCCATGCTAATATCAACCCATGGCTTAGATGGTACTGGTAATGGCATATACAACCCTGCATTCGTTGCTGTTCCTTTTGACACCTGGCAAATATGACATCGCTCCACAAATCTTTCAACCTCCTTTCTCATCGACGGCCAAAAATAAGACTGTGAAATCAACTGCAAAGTACGATCACGGCCCACATGCCCTTCCTCGTGTAACTCTTTGACAATTTTCAACCTCAAGCTACAGTCTGGAATACACAAACGATTTCCCTTAAACAAAAAACCATCAACTATCATAAATTCATCGGTACTCCCATCCTTCACTTTCTCAACATATTTCACAAAGTAAGGATCTTCTTTAAACAATTCTGGCAACATTTCAAACCCTGTCACTTCAACCTTCATTGTCGTTAATAAATGACTCCTCCTACTCAAAGCATCAGCTACTCGATTTGTCACCCCTGATTTGTGCTTAACGACAAAAGTAAACTGCTGTAAATATGCAATCCAAGATGCATGTCTCGCTGAAATCTTATCCTGCCCCTGTAAATGCTTCAATGCCTCATGATCAGTGTACAGAACAAATTCTTTCTGAAATAGATAATGTCTCCAATGTTTAATCGTTTGCACAACAGCATAAAATTCAACATCATATGTACTGTATCTCATCTTTGCCCCTGATAAATTTTCGCTGAAATAAGCAAATGGCTTCCCATTCTGACTCAGAACTCCTCCAATACCAACCTTCGAAGCATCAGTATGCAATTCAAACAATAACTGAAAATTAGGTAGAACAAGAATTGGTGCAGACGTCAACAATTCCTTGATCTTCTCAAAAGCAACTTCCGCTTCTTCTGACCATACAAATTGTTTCCCTTTCATGCAATCAGTAACTGGAGCCATCACGCTACTGAAGTGTGGAATGAATCTTCGGTAGAATGACGCTAGCCCATGAAAACTCCTCACTTCCGTAATTGTTTTTGGCTGTGGCCAATTCCTGACTGCTTCAACTTTACTCTGGTCAACTTGAATACCTTCTCCTGAAACAACATAACCCAGAAATAAAACACTGTGCGTCATAAACACACATTTCTTCGTAGCAGCATAAAATTGTTCTTCACGAAGAATAATCAACACTTCCCTCAAATGTAGAACATGCTCCTTCATACTCCTGCTGTAAATCAGAATATCATCGAAATAAACCACAACGAACTTCCCAATGAATGGTCTAAAGATTTGATTCATCACCCGCATGAATGTACTAGGTGCATTTGACAAACCAAATGGCATGACCAACCATTCGTACAACCCCTCTCTCGTTTTGAAAGCTGTCTTCCATTCATCACCTGGTCTGATTCGAATTTGATGATAACCACTCTTCAAATCAATCTTCGAAAAGATAGTTGCCCCACTCAACTGGTCTAACAAATCATCCAACCTCGGCATAGGAAATCTATATCGGACAGTGATCTTATTCAAAGCTCTACTATCTGTGCACATCCTCCATGTTCCGTCCTTCTTTGGTACTAATAATGCTGGCACGGCACAAGGACTCAAGCTTTCCTGAACACGTCCCTATTCCAACAACTCTTCCACCTGCCTTCGTAACTCCTCATGTTCCTTCGGACTCATTCGGTAATGTGGTCGATGTGGTAACACTGCTCCCGGAACAAGATCAATTTGATGTTGAATGTCTCTAAGTGGCGGTAACTCCTTAGGCAACTCCTCTGGAAAGACATCTTCAAATTCTTTCAAAATTGGCTTTGCTGCTTCTGGGATTTCAACTTCTTCACTACTCTCTCTCCCAATCAACAAAAACACTTCAGGTTCTTCCTCCACTTCCTTGACAAACTCCTTCAAAGTCAACAGAGTTTTCAATTCTTCAATCTCTTCTAACTTGCTCTCCTTCTGTTGTTGCTTCTTGGGAGCCAAAGTGATTATAGTACCCTCGAACATGAAACTGTAACTATTGGCACGACCATCATGCTGTACTGCTCTATCAAACTGCCACGGTCTGCCTAACAACAGATGACACACGTCCATGTCTACTACATCACACCAAATTTCATCTTTGTATTTCTTCCCAATAGAAAAATTAACACAAGCCCTTCGACACACTTTCACTTCACCACCCTTCCTTAACCATGCTAGCTTGTACGGTTTAGGATGTTTCTCAGTCTTCAAGTTCAATTTCCTCACTGCTTCTGTAGAAATAATATTATCACAACTTCCCGCATCAATAACGAACTTGCAGACTTTTCCCAGAATAGTGCATGTCGACTGAAAAATATTGCTTCTCAACCAACTACAATCCTCCTCTTGCTTTGGTGTCAAACAACTTCTCCTCATCATAAGATTACAACCTTCATCTCCAAACAATTCTTCTTCCTCCTCAACATAAGGTGTATTTGTACATTCTGCCTCCTCACCATCATCCTCCTCAACTTCTACAACCATGGTTCTCTTCTTCGGCTTCGGACATTCATTGCTTTTGTGACCCAACTCCTGACAATTATAACACTTGAACCCACTACTAACCTTCGCCTTCTCAGCCTCCTTCACCACTGGCTTTGAAACAGGTTTAGAAACATTAGAACTTCCACCAACACCCCTTGCTTGATTATTGGAATTAGTAAACACACCACCTCCACGCCTTCCTTGCTTCTTCCAAGCCAACGCTTTCTGATGTGCCTCTGCAACTGATCTAGGATCAAACATATTAACCATATCCTGGATCTGCATTCTCAATCCCCCAATGAATCTAGCAGTCAGCTGTTCTTCCGTCTCCATAATATCATTCCTGGCAATGAGTTGGTAAAATTCATCAGCATAATCACTAACAGACTTCGTCCCTTGCCTCAGATTCTGCAACCTTTGGTACATAAGTGATTGATAGTTGTAAGGTAAGAAAGTAGATCTCGTCAACTTTTTCATCTTATCCCACGATTCTATCTTTGACTTCCCCATTCTCTCCCTTGTAAGTTTAGTTTGCTGCCACCACGCCAAAGCTCTTCCCCTCAACCTAGTAGCAACTAACTTCACCCTTCTATGCTCAGGACCCTCCTTGAAATCAAAGATCTCTTCAACATTTGAAACCCAATCTAAGAACTCCTCAGCAACCATCCCGCCTTTAAACTCCGGAATCTCCATTTTCATTCCCGATTCCCAACGTCGATCATCTTCAATATCCCGATAAGAATTTCGAACTTGATCCCGATCTCGATAATGAATACTAGCTCTATCACCTTCTTCAACAAAATCAAAAGTACGCCGACATCGATCTCGACCATTATCATCCCTTCGTTCATGCATGCTTTTTTGACTATGTCTCTCTTCATCTCTATATGCTTCATTGTCAAATTCACGTTGACTTCTCCTCTCTTCATGTGCATAGTCATGATGATCTCTTCATGATGAAATTGATGTTTCTCTTCTATCTCTACAAGAATGTGGCGATACCCTCCTCGCTTCCGTAACCGATGGCGAAACTCGGTTTCCTCCATGGTTCGAGTTTGGTGATCTCCTCCTTTGATTCAAATCATTCATCAATTTCTCCAATTTACCAATGCCTTCATCAAACTTTTCATTAATTCGTTGTTCCATAAGCTCGGCTTCTTCTCTACGATACAAAGCTTCAACGTTTTGATGACGATTAGCTCTCCTTGGTGGCATGATTGAAAAAACTTCACAAACTTCAACAATTCACACACAACTTAAAAGCTTTCAATAATACACAAAAACTTCAAGTTACGGCTCAACAATTTGTCTCGGCCTCCACTTGTCTCGGCAATGTGAAACGGCTCAAGTGAGGTCGGCTCCAATTCAAGCACAAGGCACGGTTCAACACTTTTTTTAGCTCGACTACAAATTCAAACACTTCACACCTTGGCGCGCAAAAAACCCAAGATAGATCCAAACAATTTCCAACTCCTCGATCCAAAATGAAATGGATCAAACACTCCAAACTTGATGCACTTCAATATGAACACGATGAACAACTTCAAACTTCAAAAACTTGGCTCCAAGAATCAACTTAGCTATGATTGGCTAAGTATGGCTCCGATACCAATAATGACGCAGCGGATTAATCAAACAAAACTTCAATCGATAAAATGTAGCAATCGGTGAGTTGAAGATACCAAAATGCCCAAGTTCGTTGATCCAAAGATACCGAACTCTAGCTATCTCAAACACGTTGATAGCGCACTATACCGTGTTCAAAGATCTACGATTCTTCGCACGTTGATCTAGCGCACTAGATTCCGTGAATCGGCTTCTACGATTCGAGCGCACTCGATTAACCGAAAGAGGAGATAGGAGATTACACTCAACTACCAATTGGTATGAAAGCACAAAGCTAACAAAAGAGAATTTTATTCAAAAATCAACCTCAAATGTACAACACACGCCCCTATTTATAGAGTTTTCGACCCAATCCCTAAGTCGTTGCCGACCTACGACTCATCTTAAGTCGTGACCGACTTAACACAAAGCGACTCAAGCTCCTTACAATACAGCCCAATGTAACGACTCAAACCCTGGCCGACTTAACAAGTACGACCTACATACAACAACTCATCCGACTCAATGCGACCGACTTATGTATATTACCGACTCAACATATTACATACATGACCGATTCAAGCTGTTACCGACTCAACATCATGCCGACCTACGACTCAAAGAAACACGACTTAACTCCTTGCCGACTTAACATCCACGCGGCTTACCCTTCACCGGCTTTTCTTAGTTCGTAGCTCGTTAGCTCGGCACAACTGTCCCTCTGGTCTCCAATTAGCTCGGTCCCGACTTAGCCCTTCTTCATTAACTCGCACCCTTTCTACACATGATTCCTTAGGTCGGACACGACTTATAGGTGAATCGTTGAGTCGTGTACGACTCATCAAGCTCGAATGATTCAGTCGTAACTTCTTCCCCTGTGGTCTGTTAGGTCGGGCCCGATCCAAGCGCCTAACCCGTAGCCGACTTAAAGCTTCCCTAACTCGTAACTCGGCTTCACTAGCTCGTAGCTCTTTCTCCTTAGGTCGGAACTGACCTAGCTTAACCTGTGTTCGACCTAAGCCTTCCATACGTCGTGCTGCATCAAAAGTACTATTCATTCGCTATATTTTCGAACTTCAAATGAGGCGTGTCGCCTGGAATTCTATATGTTATACCCCTATTTTGAAAATAATGGAACATATATTGGGAGCCAATTCTGTCATATTTAGAAGACAGCTTTTCAAAATCGAATTATATAATCAAATTTCTGAATATAAATTCTATGCGTTTCAAGCTCGCACATCCAAACGATAAATCCGATCGGTACAAAACTTGAAATCCAATAATAATTCACTATTACGGATCTAGTGAAACTGGTTTTGTCGAAATTCGAGACTGTGGCCAAAAAATCAATTTTCATATGTTAATTAAAACAAGCTATTTTCCAAAATAAATTTATTCACTTTAAATTCAATTTTAAAAATTAACAATTTTCACACTTGTTTAAATAATATTTAAGTCAACAATTGAAATCGTTTTCACTCATATTAAATCCAAGATTCGGTTATTTAAACAATTTCAAAAATTAAATTTAACAATATAATTATCAAATAAATCATATATTAGAAACATAAATTATTTAAATTATAAAATTGACTTTTAAAATGAATTAAAATAACAAAACAACTACTATACTCTTTATAAAATTATAATCATAGTTAAACAACACTTACTTATATATATTATTTCCAATATCATTTTATAACAAATTATTCATTCAAATTCAATACACACATGTTTTTTTCATTAAATATATAAATTACACTATGCTGCACTTCTTTACTTAAAGTATTTCAATAATCTAATTTTGATGAATTACAATATTAGAATTTCAAATGAATTATAGTTATCAAACAATTATTTTATTTTTGTCCAAATAGTTCAATATTTAATATTCAATTCCAACTATTGATTACAACCACATTCAATACATAGAATTTCATTTCAGTACATGTTATTGCCTACATCTTCGAAATTGGTTATTCCAAAATTTAAATCAAGTTCATATTCAATAAATTACATTAATAAGTCATTAAATTTTTATTTCTAACCGGTTTTGTTCAACAATTATACTACATTTAATAATTTAAAATAGTTAAAAGTATTGATCATTACAATATGAAAGCTCCGCTTTGATTATAGTTAAAGATTGCATGTGGTCCATTGAGTGACTACAGTTGGGTTGAGTGGAAGTATTGGAAGTCAAGCACTATTTAAGAGAGGATTCATCTTCTCAGTTATATGGGGTTAACGTCACGGTAAACTCAAGTCAACTCAAAGTCAAAATCTCTGGTCAGGGTAGTTCGTTTAATAATAATTGTTATTATTGAACAAAGAACTTCGTGTTTGGACTATAGAGCTGAATATGGATGATATTGGAATTTTAACCATTAATTACCAAATTCCATAAGTCCAAAGTGATACTGTTTTGATGAAGAGAATTGGTGTAATTAACAGTCACTACCGGGTAATGCTTAGTAAAATAAAATTAGAGTTTATTGAAACCAAGTAAGCGATAAATTTGGCCAAAATGTCACAGAACCTACTAAGTGGTGTGTAAACGTTAATATTTTTAAATAGTTTGATATTAACCGCTGACCAAATTTATACCTGATGAGTCACACAATTGAAACGAAGAATTCTCCATTGACCAAATGATTTAATTTGTAATTATAAGAAATTAATTAAATTGATTAATATTTATACATTATAAATCAAAAAATTTGATTATGACGTGATGAATTATTAAATATATTTATCGCTTTCAATGGGGAAGCTAGCACACAGGGATACAAAAGCTTGGATTTTGGATTTAAAGGCCTAGGAACTTGGATTCCAAAGACTATGGCAGGCAATCAACCAGGAGATAAAGGATGGAAAGGAGTCGGCAAGAGGGAAGTCAGGAGGATTCCTTTGGAGCTAATCAAGCCTCGATCTATATCACTAAGGATGAGATGTGGGTCACGATGAATTCCATGCAGGAGGAGTTGATGAAAAGGTAAGAGGAAATGCTGCAGACCATTTTGAGACAATTTGGATAAGCAGGAACTACAGGAGCTTAGATCTATGGAGCTGCATCAGGAGGACTCAACCGGCAGGTAGATGGAGTGATTCAACAGGGGGCAGCCCATAATCAGCAAGGAACTGTCAATTTGGATGGACCTAGACTCGAGGGTACCCCATCAGGTAATGCTAGGCCGATCCATGAAGGGATATCAGATGATGTTGTGCAGCCCGGCACCAACAGAAATATAGGAGTGCATGACGAGGAGTATGTACCAGAATTCCCCCGAGGGATTTTAGGTGAACCATTC
This sequence comes from Allium cepa, assembly GCA_030765085.1. Taxonomy (NCBI): domain Eukaryota; kingdom Viridiplantae; phylum Streptophyta; class Magnoliopsida; order Asparagales; family Amaryllidaceae; genus Allium; species Allium cepa. The sequence goes on from CM060930.1 coordinate 60,951,157, forward strand.
ACGGAGGTCTGAAAAACATAGATTTGGAGGAAGTAAACAAAAGTCTTTACGCATAACATCAGGATAGCTAGGAATCCACTCGATTTCAAATTGCCCACTTTGGAAGTATACAATGGTAAGACGGATCCCATTGAGCACTTGATGAGGTACACAAGACATATGGAGGTGTTAGGGGCATCAGAGTTGGTTATGGCCCGATGTTTCCCATTGTACTTGACCAATATATCTCCTATGTGGTTTAGACAGCTGAAAGATGGATCTATTGGAACATGGACAGAAATGGTGGATAGGTTCTTGAAGCAGTTTTGAATTCACATAATAAGACCAAAGAAGTGATGACACTGACGTCGGTTAGGCAAAGGGCTGATGAATCGCTCAGGACTTTCTTAACTCGAATTAATGCAGCAGTTGCTTAGGTGGATCGGTCGGATCCATCAATAGTTCTGATGGCGACAGTGTCAGGAGTCAGGGATGATTCGGATTTCAAAGTATCATTGATATGAGATCCACCAATGGACCTCGGGGAATTCTTTCATGTAGCTAGGAGATTTCTTCGACTAGAGGATGCGTGTTTGGATATGAAGTCAAAGGAAGTAAACATGGTTAAGGATGGAGAACCGTCTGGTGAAAGCTTTGATAAAGATAAGGATAAAGGGAAGAGGAAGCGCTGGGGAGAACCAAAATTCTCTAGTTACACATGACTGAATGGGACATTGGAACAGATATACTTGGATACTTGGGATCGCCTTCCTTATTGAAGGGCGGCGAGGAGGGAACCCTCAGAACGCGAAAGGGCATCATGAAGGCACTGTCTCTTTCATGACCTACACGGGCATGATACTAACAGCTGCAGGCATCTAAAGCATATAATCGAGGAGCATGTGAGGAATGGTCAATAGCGGCAATATGTCGAAAATCGAAATGGGGCGGTGGAACAAGAGCAGCCGCCGCTACCATGAACAATAATGGCACGAGGACTAGGAATGGTGGTCAGTTGGTCATTAACTAATCATGATGGTTTGAAATAAGTAGCAAACTCAAGGCAGACGGCTAAGTCACTTACTCATAAACGAGGACTGAAACAACCCCTAGGCATGCTGTGAGATGATGATAAGCCGTGACGCTCTGGTTTGTGAAATCTTTTTTTTCTTTTTGGCTTGGACTCTTACTTTTTCTGGTTTGGTTTTTGAGTTTGGTATGAACTCATGGTTTTGTTTGTTTTCCTATTGGCTTGGACGTTTTCTTATTGGTTTGGACTTTTATATAGGTTTATGGTCTTCTGGTTTGAATCTGGATTTCGAATTAGATTTTGATCGATTTTTTTCCTGATTTCTGGCAAAAAGGTCGCCGAGCATGGACTATGCCCGTCAAGGGTTCGGAAAGACCAGGATTCGGCCTAGGACTTAGGCCCCATATTGTCTATCAGTTACAATTTCAGGTCATCAAGTGTGGACTATGCTCGGCAAGGGTCCGGATTGACCAGGATTCGGCTTAGGACTTAAGCCCCGGCATTACTCAGCTTTCAGAGACACTGAACCAAGAACACCATAGTATTACTTGACACAGGTCGTCAGGTGCAGGTTGCACTTTGCAAGAACTCGAAGAGGTTACAAATTTGGATATTGGCTATGAATGGCTAAGGGTTTGGGCATGGACCCGGAGTGGTCCTGGATTTGGATATCGACTCAAAGAGGTCATGTCTTCTGTAATTTGTTATTGGATATGGATGGACTATAACTCGGCTATCAAATTTGGATTTCGACTTTGGATCTAGACCCGGTGAGGTCCTGGATATCCTGGCTTTGGATTTGAACCCGGCAAGGTCCTCGATTTTGAACCCGGCAAGGTCCTCGATTTTGATTATCGAACCTGGAGAGGCCTCGAACTCGGATAAAATGATCCAAAGAGATCGTGGATTTGGTTAATAGATTGGGATGGATTCAAAATTAAATAACGACTCGGAACGGTCGTGATGTAGATTATTGGATGTGGACGGAATTGCATGATAATGAATGGAACAATGGCGTCGGATATCGGATTTGAGACTATTCAATACACACCTTCCAATAGCAAGGCATGTTTTGGAAGGGAAATGTTAACCCGCCTTTTGGCAACGCCGTAGATAGGTGCATTTACCTAAATCGACTGCTCGGTTATCGAGGATAGAATACGATGGGTTTGGCTCAAATGGATGGATAGACGATCAATCATGGATGATAAATATGACTACAAAGTTGGGGTTCAGGTTAACATGGGTCGGTCATGAGCGTTCGATCATTGGAGTTCGGCCATGTGGGTCATTCGTTCGAGATTGGTGCAAGTTGATTGGATCAGCAGTAGGTGGTTTTGTATGGTTGGGAGGTGATTTGGTTGAAGTGGCTCGGGTTCGGCATCGAATTATCCTCGGGTCAGCATCTTGGATCGGATCGACATGGAAGAGACTGGGCTGGGTTGGCTATGATGAGAGAACATCTTTGGTTTGACATTCTATTTTAGGGTCAGTATACATATGTGGTTCGGCATAATGTAGTGGTTCAGCATGTCTCTGTGGGTCGGTATTTGATGGTAGTGTGGTTGGAGTAGGATAGCTCCTATGGAAGGTCATGGATGGGTTGGCCTTGGTGGGTCGTCATGAGTTTTTCGGTCAAGAGAGACAGGCCAAAGTGGGTCGATATATCTGGATCGGTATATATGGATCGGTATGTATGGATCGACTATGTATGGATTGGCAAAGATAGTTAGGTTGAGGTGGTTCTGCAATGTTGGGTTAGACTTAGTCGGTCGGTAACATAAGGTTGGTCAGGGAAGATAAGATGAAGTGGCTCGGTATGCATGGGTTCGGCCTTAAGGGAATTGGAATGTGTAGGTCGGCCCTAGGTGGTTCTGCCGCAGTGGGTTGGCCGGCATAGCAGGAAATTGGTCAAGTTGCTTTGAGTACGATTGAGGTTTACTCCGAGTCAGCATCTAGGAGATTCAGGGTTGGCATATGTGGGTCGGTGGTTGTGGATCGGCTTGCCTGGGTTGGTCAGTTTTAATTAACACTTGTGGGCCGAGCTACCTTGGTTATGGGCCGACACAAGGGAACTAGCCTTACTTCGTCTATAAAAACAGCAGTGGGGCTTCAGAAAAGGCTACTCTCCCAATATTGTTTTAAAAACTCTGGATTGTAACTGTAATTGATTCTCAAATCAATAAAAAGGAAATTTCTGGAGTGGACATAGGCCCAAAGTCAGCCAAACCACTATAAATCCTTTGTTATTATTGCTTTCTTTTCAAATTTCACCGTTCTTCGTATTTATACTCTCTACATACATTCTATTTGTGATTGTTATTTAATGGTTTCGTCTGGATTTGGGTGTTAGTGGCTAATTTTGGCGCTAACATTTATAATAGTTACGAATATATCGATCGACATACGATATCGATAGGCGTCTAAATTAGACTTAATCGGAGAATATTTTAATTGGGCTTAAATGGGTTTAAGACCCATCACGGGCCTATTATTTTTGGCACCTACTAAGGGTATAGGCATCTAAAAATATTGTATGAGAGGCTTGAATTGGGATGGCAAAGATTGAAGAAGAATGAGTAAGAGATGAGATCCATACTTCTCTCGTTTACATCCACTAAATAAACTTCTCTACCCTCGTACGATGGAGAATTTTTAGGGCCTCCGCCCCAAGTATTTGCTAGCTAAAATTTCACTCGACTCTCCATCAATCTAGAAATTGAAATCAAATCAAGTTTACTCCTATCCGATAGCTGGTGGTTAACGGTTCATAGACTAACACTCTATTGAATAAAAAATAGTTTCAAGAGGCAGATATAATCACGAGGTCTACTTAAAGGCATTGGAAAAGTGATATATTTCAAATTATAATATAATTATGTACATCTAATTGTAATGTTTTATTATATACATATATATTATCTGTTGTTAGATAGGTGACGATCTTGATATGCAAACGATATTGTCATAAAATTATTTGGTTATATGTATGTATATATTTAAAAAAAATATTATAACCAGATCAATACTGCTCTGAAAATTAAAAAAACAATTTTTCTATTTTATTCAATTAATATCTATATATATATATTAAATAGACATATATAGTTTATAATTAATTCTAATATCGTATTTTTAATAAATATGGTCATATAATTTTTAATGTAAAGAATTAAGGCCAATATAATTTTTCGGCAATGATAAATAATTTATATACATATTATTTTATTAATATTTAAATATTATTTAAATCAACTATGTAAATCAATTATATAAATTCATATATATTATGAAAATTATATGTTATATTTTATAAAATAATATTACCAATGGAGACATTGTTAAAAAAAAACATGTATTTCAATTTTTAAATTAATTTTTTATTATTGTCGAAAATTGAAGCCCGATTTTAAAATTATTTTAAATCAAAAATTATGGAAAAAATTCCTAAGAATAAAATATCATTTTTGATTTACTGGAAATTCAAAATCCAAATAAATTTTCATATTTAATTTTTAATCAATATTTAAATAACTTTGGGATGGATATTTAAGTAAAATATTCTTCAAAATTAAAAAATTAAATAATAAATTACATTTTCTGAGTCATGCACAAGACTTGGTTTTCCACACTTATTAAATTTTTTTTGAGAATTTCGTCAACACAAACACACATATGATTAATATATTTATGTATATATAAATATTTGAAAAAAAATTACTAGTCTGTTTTTTGTGTGTGTGTGTGTATTGCTTAAGGTTTTTTTAAATTATAATATAATTTTTAAAATATTTATAAATAATTTCTTTATATTCAAAATTAATGCTTTATTCATATGATTACATATAAATTTATATATATACACATATGTCCTTATGTACTTATATAAAATTATTTCAACTAAAATAATATATATATATATGTTTGTAATATTTATATATAAATATTATATATATTTCGACACACATTTACATATATTTGGACAATATATTTGTATATTGAATGAGCTAACAAGTCTGTTGTGATGTAAATCCCAATATCTATATACGAGCATGTCATACATTACACGGATTGATATGTTACATATGCACAATATATATATATATGTATGTATGTATATGAACACACACACACAGATATATATGTGTGTGTGTGTATCATAACATAAATTAAATAAAAATATATAATTTTAAATTTTAAATTTTAAATAAAATAAAAGATTTTAATTAAATGAAATTAGAAATGTTTTAAATTAATTATACTACATAGCCTCAATAAAGATCCAATAAGGATTTTTTTTAGAAATTCACCCATCACTTCCGCTGTGAGGTAGCCTAGATCCAACAATGCTATCACAGCCCAATAGTCTATGCGACCTAAATTAGTCATGTTAGGGTTGACCAATTATGTAACGTACGCGATTTTTCGTTGCCGAAAAACCGAATAGTTAGGGTTTTAAGAAAAAGAAAAAAAGGAAGAAGAAGAGAGAAAAAGATAGAGAGAAAAGAAAATAGAAAATAGAACGGAATAGAAAACAACAGAACAATTATCAGAATCTCACAATCGCAGCGGAACAACATATAATAGATAAATGAATAACCTTTAGACAAAGAACTATATCAGTTATTACATTACATCACATTTCAATTTACATCATCAGAGTGTACAACATCATACAACAACAGACAGCGGAAAAGAAATACTATACACTAATAATACGCCATGCCATCCAGCTTGCCTCTAGCAACTCCTGAATATCCAAAATATCCTGATAAACCTAACTCTTGACTGCCCGTGTGGAAATTGGTGGGCACCCAGAGTTTAGGAAGGAAAACAATAAACTCCGAGTCAGTCATGTGACTGGTGTGAGAACTCAAAACAGTTTATTTATCTTTGAAAACAAAATAGAGGAATATTTTTAAAGTCAATTCGCAATGCTTTTAAAAATGAGACTACCATAAGGCCTCCCGCACACACACACAATGCAAACGCAGAATCGGATGAGATTTCTCCTTATGATAGTCAAAGATGCTTGATACGCATTAAAAAGAACATTTGATATTATTACTAGTGCATAGTGTAGGGAAAAATCATTTCGAAAGTAAAGATATAAATCTTAGCCAGCATAGACATTTCGCACTTATGCCTACTATAGCTACCATGCTCAATAGCAGGTTACCGCCACATTCCATGGCAGGTTATACAACTAAAACCGTACAAGATCGTATTGTTTCTTTGGATTTCCAACGAATGGTCAGGCCAAGGAACTTCCCATTGCCACATGAGAATGCCTCTGGAAGGACATCCCCGAGAATCAAACCGGATCTCTGCCAACACAAGGCCGGGTTACCCCTAACTGGGTAACAACTGACATGAGTATGCCATCCCCCGGTCCTTTGGGACCTTTAACCGAGAGCTCTCTAATCAACATCACACCATAATAATAAGTGTTTCAACATGAGTAAGCATCTGGGCTCCATACCATGATACCACCATTTTCCAGAAGGAAATGCACATACCCTAAAGGGAGATACCCCTCATAACCTTGCCGCCTCTTTCCTGTTTTGACGATTCCGGGGTGTGAGGCTCGACGAAGTCACATCCACAAAGCCACGCTTTATACAAAGTCATACTTTAGGTCAACAAATGATCATAGAAATGATCACAAAGATAAACGATCAAACAAATGATCCTATCACAAATGATCAACACAATGATCATTTCACAGCAACACTCAGCATGTCACATTACCAAATTGGGAATATATTGCTGAAAACCTTCAACTACATAACCTCTGAGCTCGTACGTCTCAGAGAAGGGTGTTAAGCTAAGAGAATAAATTCTCCGCTACCAACAGAAATATATTTGAAAGAAATCGGCTTTATATCTCAATTTGTAATGTCAGACATACAATCCATACAAGTCTGTTCCGGGCTCGAACAGAACCGAAGGCACTTACAAAGAAGTCCTTGCAATCCGGATAATCTCTAATCACGTCCGGACTTCCCATCACATAGGGAGTCTCTATACCGTAGCTACTCGGTGCAAAGGCAATCGACGAGTTGTCCTTTCGCTTTTAAAAATATCCGGTCTTCAACACCGGTCATCAATGCTATCCATTACGTCGTATCACTATTCGGAATGGGTAATCCGAATAACGAGCGCAATAATTTAAAAGTAGTGTGGCAATCAAATCCAAGGAAATCACAACAAATATCTTTCGAAGGTAAATATTGATAGTCGGTTATTGAACTAACAATGGATATGCACACATCACCAGATTCCAAATAATTTTCCAAATTATTTATTTCCCAAAAATACCTTTACAAGATATATAATTTTCATACTTCAAAAATAAATCAATATTTATTTTTAAACAAATTCCACTTTCTTTTATAAATTCCATAGTGAATTTATATTTCAAAATATCTATGAATATACGATTTCAATTATTCATTTTCAATTTATCTTCAAAAAGATAAATTCTCAAAATGTTTCATTTCACATTGGAAAAACATTTCCATACTTATTTATAAATAAGTAATTCACAAATCCTTTTATTTTCAACCTTTGGAAAATATTCAATATACTTAAATCGAAATTAAGTATATATTTCATTCTTTAAGGAAATCATTCTCTTAAACATATTTATTTGGGCCAAAATGAATGTTACGTAAAACATCGTTACGACAACCCAAAATCACTAGTATAGGGATTCGAAATTAAAATAGATATATAAATCCCAACACTATACAAAACATTTCCTTTCGGAAATCATTTACTATAACAACAGTGTTATAGTCCACCATTTCCTTCTATTTCTCGAAAACGTCTATTTCAACAATAAATGTTGAAATCTAGGGTTTCGAATCTCAATACATTTTGAAAACATCGTTGGATCGTTTTAATTCTATTTAAAACATCACATTCAAAACAATTTCTTTAACATATTATTCACTATTCAAAAACGCGAATATACTACGTTAACAAATTTCATCCTTTCTATTCATTTTATTTTAAAGGATTATTCACTGTCTAAAACGTGAATATAACTCCATAAATAAGTTACAACAATCTATTTACCAAAATAAGTCATTTGCGGATTTATAAAACAACGTTTATAAATTCCATTTCTATTTGTTTTATAAATCTCCTTTATTAACCTATTCAATTTATAACTCAATTATAAACCAAAAGTTCACATTATAAGTTAAACACTTATAATTTATTTGTTTACAAGATCGTTCCTTTAACTTCCCAAATTATAAATCTTATAACTTATAACATTCATTTATTTATCCACATCTATTCCTTTAATAACTTTACAAAATTTATAAACCTACTGCTTATAAAATTCCATTTATAACTTCACTGTTTATAATTTTATAAATTTCATTCATTTACAAAATTTGTTCACAATTCATTCTAACACTTATAAAAAACTCGTTTTATAATTCAAATATTTTAATTTATAAATATCAATTTATAAAACTCTTATATAAATCAATTTATATTATTCTTTAAAACATCTTAACTCCTTTATAATTTCATCATTTTGATTTATAAAGTAATCAAATTTATAAATCCTATATTTAAACTTTTATAATAAATTCAAAAATCCCGATTAAACTATTTTATAAAATCATTAGCCTCATATTTTCAAAAATCAACCTTTAACTATATTTCTCAAAAATCATAATTTTTATAACATTAAAATTATAACGTTTATTTATCTATAATGGATCAATTCCAAAAATATTTTATAAACGTATACTTTTCCAAAATCACTTTAAAATCATTTTAAAATTCCAAAATTTGGCCCAATGATGCTAACATACCAAATAGTCAATCACGACAACAACGACATCATAAATCAATATGATAATCCATCAAATATCAAAATATCTGAAATCAAATAAATACTGTTGAGGAATCCAGTTGGATCCCTCCAACCTGTTTTCCTGCATCCACAAACATTAGCACAATACCAATTCCGTTCCAGTACGAAATTATCACGGTATATGGGATTTAAAATATTGTCCGCTTAATAGACGGCGCAATAGGGTCTCATCGCTATATAATGCGGGAAATCAACAACTGCAATATATACATATGCCAATATATATATATTGCTATTATATATAATACCAATTTCACTGTTTATGAAATATTCGCGGTATATGTTTTTAATAAATAGCATCCGCTTACTAACGGCGCATAATGTCTATTTTAACAATCAATAGATAACAATCATCATTCAAACATGCATTCAAAAATTTTAAATCTTACTATTTAATATAAAAATCGAAACTGATTCGATTGAGTGAGAAGTTCTCACCTTGATTTCAATTTCGTTTTAGCGATTTATTTCGAATAAAATTAAACGGACGTTTAATTTTATCCGAAATTCTCACTAACTCCAAACGACTCCAATCCAATTCCGTCACGTAGTGCTCGTCCATACGATTCCAATGCTTTCTGTTTCGCGCGTTTTCGACCTCGTATGAAAAAGATATGATTTTTACAAGTTACACGAATTTTATAAACCAATTTTCAACATTAATTTTGTAATTAACCCAAAACAATTTCTGGCCGTTGGATCCTCTACTTCCCTTCAGATCCGTGTGCCCCCCCCCCCCTTTCTCCTTCCTCTTCACGTACGCGCGCCTCTCCCTGTATATTGAAGCCGAACCCATATACGAAATTAGGGTTTAATAACGCGGCCTCCACGAAGCTCAAAACTTCATCACCACACCCCCAACAGGACCGTCATCATCTACTCTATGCTCGGCCAAAGTGGCACAAAGCTCGGTCATCACATTTGCACGTATTTCGAGGCCGACCGTGCCGCCTTCATCTCCATTTTCCCGTTGATCCACTCATCAATTTTCGATCATAGCCGTTGAACATGAAGTACTCGAGGAGATATACAAGTTTCGTGTTGAAGGATTCTTGAATTGGTTGATGGATTTGATGAAATCAAGGGAAGAAAATGGGTTGTTTTCGGCCATTGGTTCAGGGAGGTGGCGGCTGCTGTTAGGTTTAGGGTTTTATTATTTTTTTTAATTTGTGAAGAGGCAAGGTTCTATTTATAGAAAATCGAACGAAACACTATTCATTTTGAATTTTCCAAACTCCGATTTACCACGGTGACCAGCGTTTTTATGGTTTATCCCGCATTCCGGACACAATGGAACAGGTTTCAAAAGCTAATTCGGTCATCTGTGCGAGTTATGGCAATATGCGTTCAATTTAAAATTAAACCGATTAAACGATTTTCTTGGCGTTTTAGCTTGCACCGGACAAACGGTAAATCCAATTGACACGAAATTTTAAACCATACAATAATATCACATTACGGATCTGATGAAACTGGTTTCGTCGAAATCCGAGACTTTTTGAAAAATGGCTATTTTAACTCGCCAAATTAATATTAAAAAAATTTCGATGCGTTTCGAGCTGCCACGATCAAACGATAACTCCGATTGCTATGAAAATTGAAATCCGGTAATAACAAACTATTACGGATCCAATGAAACTAGTTTTGTCCAATTCTGAGACTGTTCAAAAATTGGCCATTTTCACTAGTCGATTAAATATTAAAATATTCAATTTTCACAAATTAACTGTTAATTCGATTTTAAAAGCTCTATAATATCATTCTAACTTCAATATGATATATAAAATTTTACAAATCATTTTCAATCATATTTAACCCAATTTTCAATTATTTCTGTATTTTCCACATATTAAATTATCGATTTAATTATCCAATTAAATCCAATTATTCAAAATAAAATTTATTCGACTTATAAATTCACTAATTTATATTTAAAATTAATTAAATATTCAATTTTTAATTAATAAAAATCCTGGGTCGTTATATACTTCCCCCCTTAAAATAATTTCGTCCTCGAAATTAACAAGTAAGAAAAGTTACAGAATCTATCAACTTTCCAAAATCCATAGTTAAACTCCTTATAATAACTTTACTAAGTTTTCAAATCATACTTAGTTATCTTTTCAAAAACAACTACTATTGTTTAACTTTCAACTCCAAATCAAAGTTATAATTTTCAAAAAATTTCAATTTTTCTCAAAAATATTCCAACGCCTTAAATTTTCGGAAAAAATCGCCATAGTCTCCTTTGCGCGGCTCGATCCGGAAAAAAAAATGACAGTGTATACTTCTCATCAAGTAATGAGGCATCCCGCAGGGAAAAAAGTGTAAAAGTACGATATGTAATCCGAGATATATATCTTATATTTTATTAGCGAGCATATACGGCTAATATAGCGCGAAAGCGAGCTCCAAATGCGAAGCAAACGCGATCCGCACCTACTAAACACTCAACAAACAACATGAGAAACATGTATACAGACAATAGTATCGATATACAACATATAGCAACATAATAACTATATATGCCAACATAGCAAATGAAATAAAAGCAATAAATTCAACCATCAACCAACTAGCATTCATAACCAATAAATATTCATTCATATTCTCATTAATATTCAATGAATTGGGTTTTCAATTTAATCACATTTGATTCATTAACAATGGATGTTTTTACTAACATTCATTTTCAATTAGTTTATATTCACTAATTCATATTCAAGTTGGTTCACTTCCAAATCAAATTCACTTCTATTTAAGATTCATTTAACCATTTCAATTACTTTAGCTTTCAATTTCATTAACTCATAATGAATTATATACAATCAACTAACAACCATATAACAACCAATGTATATTAATTACAACCAAATTCCTTTGCTTAGATTCATTTAATTTGGTTTAACACCATCACTTTCAATTGGTTTAATTAAATTGATTTTCATTCAATTATTCAACTTCCAATAACATTAGATTTTAATGAATTAACACTTACATTCATTATTCCATATCAATTATTCACATTTAATTGATTAATATTAAATCCATTCATTCAATTCAATTACAAAAGTTGAATTTCATTCATATAACTCAAGTTCACATTTATCACTAAACTTTATTAATTTACTTCGATGCCAATATCAACTTCATTCAACATCTCTTAAGTTATACTTCATTTTATAAACATCGCTTGTTTCTACTTAACTTAAATTCCAACTTATAAATCAATTCAGATTCCAATTCTAAAGTAAATTTCCATTTAACTTTAAATTCATTTTTATTACAACTCATATTCATAAATATATTCATATAGTTTCACTTCTTATATATATAAGTTTATTTCACAATTGTAAATCACATTAATTATAATTTAATTTTTATAATTCTTTTGCTTATACAATTATTCTTTTATTTAGATTATTCAAACAACTTAACAATCTACTTATATACTCTTTAATAATTCAAAACAATTATTCCTTTATATACAAAAATATAAATCAAGGTAAAATTATTTCATTTACCCAATTTAAAACAATATCGTGTCGAATTGTTCTGTACAAGTGTTTAGAGATCCCTATCAACAACGTTAATTACTCGTATTAACCAGAATCCATATACCACTCAATAAACCAATCATCACAATATAAAACAATTTTATATTCACCAACAAATACGCTCTCATAGCTATTATTACACTCAAACTCATTCTAGAGTACTACTAACTCTATCTCTAATGAGTAATACCCAACAGAACCATGGTTGTCGCTTAACCATATGCTCTGATACCAAATGTAATGTACGCGATTTTTCGTTGCCGAAAAACCAAATAGTTAGGGTTTTAAGAAAAAGAAAAAAAGGAAGAAGAAGAGAGAAAAAGATAGAGAGAAAAGAAAATAGAAAATAGAACGGAATAGAAAACAACAGAACAATTATCAGAATCTCACAATCGCAGCGGAACAACATATAATAGATAAATGAATAACCTTTAAACAAAGAACTATATCAGTTATTACATTACATCACATTTCAATTTACATCATCAGAGTGTACAACATCATACAACAACAAACAGCGGAAAAGAAATACTATACACTAATAATACGCCATGCCATCCAGCTTGCCTCTAGCAACTCCTGAATATCCAGAATATCCTGATAAACCTAACTCTTGACTGCCCGTGTGGAAATTGGTGGGCACCTAGAGTTTAGGAAGGAAAACAATAAAATCCGAGTCAGTCATGTGACTGGTGTGAGAACTCAAAACAGTTTATTTATCTTTGAAAACAAAATAGAGGAATATTTTTAAAGTCAATTCGCAATGCTTTTAAAAATGAGACTACCATAAGGCCTCCCGCACATGCACACAATGCAAACGCAGAATCGGAGGAGATTTCTCCTTATGATAGTCAAAGAAGCTTGATACGCATTAAAAAGAACATTTGATATTATTACTAGTGCATAGTGTAGGGAAAAATCATTTCGAAAGTAAAGATATAAATCTTAGCCAGCATAGACATTTCGCACTTATGCCTACTATAGCTACCATGTTCAATAGCAGGTTACCGCCACATTCCATGGCAGGTTATACAACTAAAACCGTACAAGATCGTATTGTTTCTTTGGATTTCCAACGAATGGTCAGGCCAAGGAGCTTCCCATTGCCACATGAGAACGCCTCTGGAAGGATGTCCCCGAGAACCAAACCAGATCTCTGCCAACACAAGGCTGGGTTACCTCTAACTGGGTAACAACGGACACGAGTATGCCATCCCCCGGTCCTTTGGGACCTTTAACCGAGAGCTCTCTAATCAACATCACACCATAATAATAAGTGTTTCAACATGAGTAAGCATCTGGGCTCCATACGATGATACCACCCTTTTCCAGAAGGAAATGCACATACCCTAAAGGGAGCTACCCCTCATAACCTTGCCACATCTTTCCTGTTTTGACCATTCCGGGGTGTGAGGCTCGACGAAGTCACGTCCACAAAGCCACGCTTTATACAAAGTCATGCTTTGGGTCAACAAATGATCATAGAAATGATCACAAAGATAAACGATCAAACAAATGATCCTATCACAAATGATCAACACAATGATCATTTCACAGCAACACTCAGCATGTCACATTACCAAATTGGGAATATATTGCTGAAAACCTTCAACTACATAACCTCTGAGCTCGTACGTCTCAGAGAAGGGTGTTAAGCTAAGAGAATAAATTCTCCGCCACCAACAGAAATATATTTGAAGGAAATCGGCTTTATATCTCAATTTGTAAGACATACAATCCATACAAGTCTGTTCCGGGCTCGAACAGAACCGAAGGCACTTACAAAGAAGTCCTTGCAATTCGGATAATCTCTAATCACGTCCGGACTTCCCATCACATAGGGAGTCTCTATACCGTAGCTACTCGGTGCAAAGACAATCGACGAGTTGTCCTTTCGCTTTCAAAAATATCCGGTCTTCAACACCGGTCATCAATGCTATTCATTACGTCGTATCACTATTCGGAATGGGTAATCCGAATAACGAGCGCAATAATTTAAAAATAAGTCTGGAATTCAAATCCAAGCAAATCACAACAAATACCTTTCAAAGGTAAATATTGATAGTCGGTTATTGAACTATCAATGGATATACACACATCACCAGATTCCAAATAATTTTCCAAATTATTTATTTCCCAAAAGTACATTTACAAGATATATAATTTTCATACTTCAAAAATAAATCAATATTTATTTTTAAACAAATTCCACTTTCTTTTATAAATTCCATAGTGAATTTATATTCCAAGATATCTATGAATATACGATTTCAATTATTCATTTTCAATTTATCTTCAAAAAGATAAATTCTCAAAACGTTTCATTTCACATTAGAAAAACATTTCCATACTTATTTATAAATAAGTAATTCACAAATCTTTTTATTTTCAACCTTTGGAAAATATTCAATATACTTAAATCGAAATTAAGTATATATTTCATTCCTTAAGGAAATCATTCTCTTAAACATATTTATTTGGGCCAAAACGAATGTTACGTAAAACATCGTTACGACAACCCAAAATCACTAGTATAGGGATTCGAAATTAAAATAGATATATAAATCCCAATACTATACAAAACATTTCCTTTCGGAAATCATTTACTATAACAATAGTGTTATAGTCCACCATTTCCTTCTATTTCTCGAAAACGTCTATTTCAACAATAAATGTTGAAATCTAGGGTTTCGAATCTCAACACATTTTGAAAACATCGTTGGATCGTTTTAATTCTATATAAAACATCACATTCAAAACAGTTTCTCTAACATATTATTCACTATTCAAAAACGTGAATATACTACGTTAACAAATTTCATCCTTTCTATTCATTTTATTTTAAAGGATTATTCACTGTCTAAAACGTGAATATAACTCCATAAATAAGTTACAACAATCTACTTACCAAAATAAGTCGTTTGCGGATTTATAAAACAACGTTTATAAATTCCATTTCTATTTGTTTTATAAATCTCCTTTATTAACCTATTCAATTTATAACTCAATTATAAACCAAAAGTTTACATTATAAGTTAAACACTTATAATTTATTTGTTTACAAGATCGTTCCTTTAACTTCCCAAATTATAAATCTTATAAGTTATAACATTCATTTATTTATCCACATCTATTCCTTTAATAACTTTACAAAATTTATAAACCTACTGCTTATAAAATTCCATTTATAACTTCACTGTTTATAATTTTATAAATTTCATTCATTTACAAAATTTATTCACAATTCATTCTAACACTTATAAAAAACTCGTTTTATAATTCAAATACTTTAATTTATAAATATCAATTTATAAATCTCTTATATAAATCAATTTATATTCTTCTTTAAAACATCTTAACTCCTTTATAATTTCATCATTTTGATTTATAAAATAATCAAATTTATAAATCCTATATTTAAACTTTTATAATAAATTCAAAAATCCAATTAAACTATTTTATAAAATCATTAGCCTCATATTTTCAAAAATCAACCTTTAACTATATTTCTCAAAAATCATAATTTTTATAACATTAAAATTATAACGTTTATTTATCTATAATGGATCAATTCCAAAAATATTTTATAAATGTATACTTTTCCAAAATCACTTTAAAATCATTTTAAAATTCCAAAATTTGGCCCAATGATGCTACATACCAAATAGTCAATCACGACAACAACGACATCATAAATCAATATGATAATCCATCAAATATCAAAATATCTGAAATCAAATAAATACTGTTGAGGAATCCAGTTGGATCCCTCCAACCTGTTTTCCTGCATCCACAAACATTAGCACAATACCAATTCCGTTCCAGTACGAAATTATCGCGGTATATGGGATTTAAAATATTATCCGCTTAATAGACGGTGCAATAGGGTGTCATCACTATATAACGCGGGAAATCAACAACTGCAATATATACATATGCCAATATATATATATATTGCTATTATATATAATACCAATTTCACTGTTTATGAAATATTCGCGGTATATGTTTTTAATAAATAACATCCGCTTACTAACGGCGCATAATGTCTATTTTAACAATCAATAGATAACAATCATCATTCAAACATGCATTCAACAATTTTAAATCTAACTATTAAAAATAAAAATCGAAACTGATTCGATTGAGTGAGAAGTTCTCACCTTGATTTCAATTTCGTTTTAGCGATTTATTTCGGATAAAATTAAACGGACGTTTAATTTTACCCGAAATTTTCACTTACTCCAAACGACTCCAATCCAGTTCCATCGCGTAGTGCTCGTCCATACGATTCCAACGCTTCCTATTTTGCGCGTTTTCGACCTCGTATGTGTAGCGACCCGACTTTCCACTCCCGGAAAATCGCATCACTAATTAAGAAAGAAAGGGATAGAAGAAGAAAAGAAAGAGAAGAAAGAGAAAACAACACATCAGAATCTCACAGCGGAACGATTTAAATATAATATAGAACATATACAGAGTATCATATACATCAGAGTACACAACTAAACATCACAATTTAGACAGTTATAACATTCTGTCTAATACAATACAAGACATCATACAGACAACAACACAGCGAAAACTCTAATCATATCTACACGCTGAAGCCTCCTGCTCCAAAGCTCCTCCAGAATTCGTCAAGAGATAACCTGAATCACTTGACTACTCATATAGAATATGAGTACCCAAGAGTTTAATAAAACAGAAAATAAACACTCGGGTCAGACAGGGGTCTGGTGTGAGTAAACGGTTTAAGATTGCTTAACTTTAGAAAAACCTTTGAAAACAAAAGGTATCACGTAAGACTTCCCACACATAAACATGGAAAAGTTTTTACCTTACGCTAACCAAAACATTTGATAGGAAATCCAGTGATATTATAATAGTGTCTAGGGTTTTCAAGTAAATAAGAAATAGCCGAAATTGTTACATGATTAAATTCCAGCTACTAGCCACAAAAGTGGGTAATACAAACAAAACCGTAGGGTCTCGTAGGGAAAATGGGTTTCCATCAATGGCAGGGCTACTGGGGTACCGCCCGTCACAGTACGTGTCCTAGATCACCGTACCGAGGATTACTCCCTTCATCCCCTGCAACACAAGACCGGGACCATTCCTTACTGAACAGTCCCGAACAAGACCACCCCGCAGTTGGCTGCAGTTCCAACCGCCCACGAAGCCGAAATATAAAGGGACCTCTAGACAGGGATGTATCTTGCCCTCCAGTGGGCGCGACCCACGAAGCCTTGCTGCACCTCCCCTGTTTTAGCCATTCCCGGTTGATGAGGCTTGAGGCTGCGATTACCTTTATAGGACCAATTATCTTAGAATGCTCATCGTCCGCCTGACGATGTGCTGAAAGCATTCAATCCATACAAGTTCGTTCCGGGTTCGAACGAAACCGAAGGCACTATCTCGTTGCACTCATTTTGGAATCACCCTCAGAGTCAACGACCATAGCCCTTGCACTCTGATTCACCATCTCGAATCTATAAGCACTATTCCGTCAAACTCATTACGGAATCACCCACAGAGTTATACTGACGTATAGCCCTTACACCTCGAGTCTTCACTTGCTCCACTTGGATTAACGACCTAACGTTTAATTGGAATCGATGTGGTTTTCGGATTCCAAATATGGAAACCCGATCCCGGTCTCATCGAAACCAAACGCCATTTTAATGTCCAAGTTGTACTTAAGGGATTTTAGACAATAGATATTTAGAAAATATCACTTAACATAAATGGATGATTCACAGCACAGATAGATAAGCATTCATTATCACATGCATCTATACATATCACAAAGCAGCATATATATCACAATCAGATATAGCATATACATATCATCATCCATCAATCAATATCATCCAACAACATCCAATATCATTAACTCAATCAATGATATATATATCATCCAATCAATTATCATCCATAAACAAGTTTGATCAAACTCGATTAATTTAATTAATCCTTAAATTAAATTAATCCTTAATTAAACACTTGGATTATCTTCAATCCAATACTATTCATTAATTAATTACAAATTAATTAACATTACTTAATTATCCAACTTAATTAATCTTTCCTGATTAATTATCACATAATTACTTTAAGTAATTATTTCTTAATTACCAAATTAATTAATCATCCTGATTAATTACTTCCAAATTATACTAAGTAATTACCTCTTAATTACTTTCTAAATTAATCAACCTTGATTAATTATTCTCTAATTATTCTGGTAATTATTCCTTAATTACCTTTAATCAATTACACTTGATTAATCATTTTTAATTAATCACATTGATTAATTACTTTTAATTAATCATACTTAATTAATTACTTTTAATTAATCACCTTTGATTAATTACTTTAATTACATTTAGTAATTTAAAACTTAATTACAAATTAATTATTCTTAAATTATTAATTAACAATTAATTAATTATTTTCATTAATTAATTGTTTACTCATTAATTAAAATTCTATCTTAATTAATTACTCTTAATCAAGTAATTAATCATTAATCAAATAATTTAAACCTTTAACTAATTATAATTAATTCTTTAATTAATAACTAAAGTGATTATTCCTTAATCACATTTACTTAATTACTTTTCATAAAGTAATTATCTTTACTTAATTACCTTCTGTAATTACTACTTAATTACTTTAATTACTTCCCTAAGTAATTAGATTAATCTAAGTGATTATCTTAATTAATCACAAGTTAATTACTTAATTAACTATTTAACTTAATCATTTAAAATTAATTAAATGATTCTTAACTTATTATATTAAAAGATTCTTAATTAAGAAACCTTATCTTAATTAAATCATTTATTCATAATTAAAACTTGATAATTAAAAATGATTTAATTATCCCAATTATCTTTACAAATTTAATTATCTTTAATTAAATTAAATTCAAACTTACTAAAGATAATCTTTATTACAATTGATTATCAAATTCTAAATCATTAAACTTAATTTAAATAAAATACAATGATTTAGAAATCAATTAAATTTAAACATATTTTAAATTGAACTTTGAAAACTTTAAAACCTTTCCCAAATTATTTATTAAAGTATAATATAAACCTTATTTTAAATCCACTTATTTTATTTAAAAACTTCCATATTTTAAAATATATAAACTTGTTTTAAAACATAACTTTGAAAACCATTTCAATTTGAACTTGTTTAACCCTTTGTTTAAAAAACTTCATTTCTAAAACAAAACTTCTTTACATTAACAACTTAACAACTAGACCTACTCCCTGAATACTTAATACCCGAGCTAACCCACAAATCTCACATGACAACCCCCGAGTTCCCCTTGCCTACCCACTGCTTCGAGTCAGAACACCCAATACCCGATGCAAACTTCGAGTCTTCCATCTCTTCTTCCCATTTCCAAATACTGAAACACGCAATGTCACCGTGACATCCAAAATCGTGCACGTTAACGTGCACACCACCGTTGATCGGCGACGATCCTTTCCACGGCTTCCATCAAGACTCAAACGACCCCAACATTGAATCGCGATACCCAGAAACTCAAATATGATCGAAATTCGAAATCTAGCCCTACCACCCAACTGCCTGAACCCATCAACCAAAATAAATCAATGGCGCCGATGAATCACCACCTGAGACGCCACGCCGTACTCACCCCAGTCACGTCACGTCCTCCCTAACCTTCAGCAATCACCGCGATCGCCTCCAGTTCCTTCACAATACCGCGATACCCAAAGAAACACTCACGACAAAAACAGCCCCTAAACCCTACTATCTCAAACAACGATCACCACATACCAAAATAAAATACAATAGTATTTTTCACAAGATCACCGAAGCTTCCCCCTCCTTTGAGTTCAACGGCGACGACCAATTCGTCGTAGTTTGCCGTGATTTGGCAAAAATACCCAAATCATTAAATCCCAAAATACTCACAACATACTCCATTAAAAATTGTGATTCCAGCTTCTAAAATCATCATTTACCATTTACAATCCAATCATGAAATCAAAACTTGAAATTGATTTCATCAAATTTTGACCCAATATTGTATTTTACTGTAAACTTGCAATTTACAACTAATTATTCAAATTTAAAACTTGCAAATATTTTTAGATGATATGTTAGTTGATTACAAACATCTTTTATTTACACAACAAAGACTCATATGAATCCAGAATTAAGTTATTAAATTTAATGATGAAACTGTGAATTTTAAACATACACAGATTATAAATTTTAACTACCCAGGCATTCAACTATCTTAATTCAAACATGCACTCAATTCTAAACTAAGTACTCAATAATATTAAATACCCAACCATATTAACATGATGAAATTCAAGTTATACTGTTTTTAAAATTCGTTTTACTCACCTGAAAATTTTCCAGAAAACAGAACTGCATGTTCTTTTCTTCCCAAGCTTTGTTGAAATTTTCTGCATTCTTTCCTGAACTTGTTGCTTGATTAATCATTAGTTGCATGTTGATTAATTGTTGTTGCAGCATTTGAATTTATCTTCAGCCATGAACTTCCAGATTCATTCTTTTCTTACTGATTTCTTTTTTTTTTTGATTTGCATGCATTTTTATCTTTGTTCCTTTCAGATTTGTATTTATTTTGTTGTAGAAGAGAGTAGAGGAATTCTTTTGTATAAAGTTTTGAGTTTGAATAAAATGTTTTCAGCTGAAAGTAAACTATCTTTATCTACTATTTAATTTTAAATTTAGTCATTAAAGAAAATGACATTTGTCACCTTCAAGATCTAATTTACTTACACCTATACCTATTAATTTACAAATGTCTTTAATGTAAATTAATATTCTTACATGTGTTATAATTGTTTTATTAAATGTTTCTCTTTAAATTTTATTTATCTTTAATAATTTATTAAATCCTTGTATACATGTATTTATGTAATATAAAATGTACATACTTATATTTTAATAGATATTCATATGAAACAAGTAGCTTATATTTTTAATTCAATCATGTTTATATGTTTGAAATTTCTATTTTAAATTAAAATCTTATTTTAAAGCTTAAAGTACATATTTATCATAAATAAGGAATTAACTTTGTTATTTTAAATTTAAATCTCAATTATCAATTCAAAGTCATTAAATCAAATTATCATTTTAAATTCAAAACTAAATATATTCAAGTTTGAAAACTCTTATTAGATTCAAATTAATAATTCCTATTTCAAACATATATATACAAATATATATACACATTTCAAATAGAAACATATTCTAATATTATATTTATTAATTTCCAAATTAAATTTTAAAACAAATATCAAATCACAATATATATACATTCATATATATTATAATTTGAATACAAAGTTTTATTACATTAAAACATCTTATTTACCAAAATAAATATTTCCAAATCAGATTATTAATAGCTTTCAAAAGAATTAAATTTGCCAATTCATATTGCAAAGAAAAATATTAATAGATATTAACAAATTATTATCATTTATTTTTAATATAAATTTAACTTGTCAATTTATAATATAAAATGATCAAATCAATTTAATTTTAAACAAAGATTATTAAATTGATATTGCTCAAAATTACGGGTCGTCACATTCCTCCTCCCTTTAAAAGAATTTCGTCCCCGAAATTTAAAAGCAAAGATAATCTAATAACCCAGATAAAGATTTTAAATTTCAAACAGCAATCAAACAATCAATCATATATTATCAATAATAGCATCCAATTCAAACAAACAAACAATTTATCTATTCCAGAAAAATTCTGAATAGAACCTTCTAATATTATCTAGAGTTTCCAGATACCTATACTGGAATACTCACTCTACAAAATCTTAACTAACTACTCTACTAAAACCAAGAACTCCCTTACCTGATTCTTCAAATCTGAACAAGATATCAGACTAAACTCAAAACCAACTCAACTAACAGATCCTTCTGAACTGCTGATTCTATTACTCAAAGAATCATACACATATTCCTCAGAGATATGTGAAATACAATGAATTCTAGCTATCCAAACTGGCAATTCAATCCTGTAGATCAAAATCAAATCCCTAGAGATCACAGATAAACTCCAAATACCTCCGGAGCCAACTCTCCAGTTTTACCAAACCTTATATCTCCTTTAATTGGATAAAACCAAATCAATATCCAAACTCTAATTGCACATCCCAAATCTCCTCAGTTCTTAACTGCACAATTCTTCAGATGCTCTGAGTCACCTCCAATATACCTGATTAGCCTAACCCTTGCTGATTGCTCCATGAAACAACAGCACCAACTCAAATCAAATCTCCAAATCCTACTCAACAAAATGGCTTTCCAAAAATAATCTGCTGAAATCCATTCCACAGCTCTATACCACAAACATCAATGGACTTCAAACCTATATCTCCTATCTGAATAGCCAAACAGTTGTACTAGACAACCTTGCCTACCAAATCCAGAAAATTCCTTCATACTTGAATTCCTGTAGAAATTCCTTTACTGCAACATCCGGTTGCTCCATACTAGAATAATTCCCAACTCGCTTCCGCTGCACAACTCTGATCTAGAGCAGATAAGAATGCTATCGAAGAACTCAAGCACACTCTATCTCCATACATAGTTCATCTGACTCATAAAAATCTCAGTGACCATTCCACTAGGTCAAAACATCTTAGCAGAATCTTAACTCGGAATAAGATGATCAATTCCAAAGAATCCTGAGCTGCCTCACCAAACTCACCTAGCTCCAAGAGTCATCCCACTATATGGTTAGACCATCAATACTGCTCCTAGAAATCCAAGTTGATAAGAAATCTCAATCTTCGATTCAGGTAGACCTCAGATTTCCCCAAAAACATCTAGAGAACCTCCGACTACTTCCATAGCTTCCACCTCTACTTGAGATGCCTCAATATCAAACCAAGGAATGCTCCAAGATTCCCAAACTAATCGCAAGTCACTTTTGCGATCCACTCAGTTCAGATTCCAAAGAACTGTCTCCCAACCAGAACAGCTTTTCCTTTCCAAGACCAATCTTCAAGAATGGCTCACCTATCAGAAACTGATAGATCCCTTCCAACAAATATCTCGCTTTGCTGAGCCTTCCAAAGAAATGAATAAGCCCCACCATCTGCCTGGTCTGCCGATAGTAGAATCCCACAGATTACTGAATCATCAAAGAAACAGATCCACACTGCTGCTTCCAAACTTCACTTCAATGATACAGCTAAACCAAAGGTCTTCCTTAACCAAAAGCTTCTTGAAACTCAAAACTAACACCCAAATCCTCTAAAACATCCTTGAGACGAGTAAACATCTCCTCAAGAAACTCGGCTCCAAACCAAACACCAGCCACTTATCTTCTTAAGAAAAACAAATGAGACCATGTCCGAAATGAGGTAACTCGTCGACCTTAGTCTCCTACTTCAATAAAAATAAGACATCCTTACTTAAGATCCAGAAAATCTCTAAACATCTGAACCTTCCCTGCAGCAGACATCAATGCTCTTCCAACACCATCTAAATCTGGCTCCAAAAGAAACATCTTCAGAACCATCTATGGATACTGCATCTCATCTCACCACACAGCTATTCCCTCTTGAAGTCATCAAGACACCATCACTTGCTTCTGCTCAGCGGACAACTCAACTCCCGGAAACCCCTGCTCACTTAAGAGCAAATTAACCTCACACTTCAAGAATATACTCCAATCCTTGAAAAAGACTTCCTTTGGACTCAAAGAAATCCTTTCTACAATCCACAAAACTTATTCGAGACGGTATTAGATCTACAATCTCGATAAACACCTCCAACCACAACATATAAGCCTCAACCAATAGTGGTAGTCGTGTTCTACACACTCCTACCTTATCTACCTTTATAACCTATGTTGGAAAATCCAAACAGATAACCCAACAGATTAGGTAGTTATATAAATATATATATAAAAATTACAAGTACGCTCTCTCAAGATAGATACCACTCCAGAGCCTAGGTATTCACTCAACCTAACGCTCTGATACCAACTGTAGCGACCCGACTTTCCACTCCCGGAAAATCGCATCACTAATTAAGAAAGAAAGGGATAGAAGAAGAAAAGAAAGAGAAGAAAGAGAAAACAACACATCAGAATCTCACAGCGGAACGATTTAAATATAATATAGAACATATACAGAGTATCATATACATCAGAGTACACAACTAAACATCACAATTTAGACAGTTATAACATTCTGTCTAATACAATACAAGACATCATACAGACAACAACACAGCGGAAACTCTAATCATATCTACACGCTGAAGCCTCCTGCTCCAAAGCTCCTCCAGAATTCGTCAAGAGATAACCTGAATCACTTGACTACTCATATAGAATATGAGTACCCAAGAGTTTAATAAAACAGAAAATAAACACTCGGGTCAGACAGGGGTCTGGTGTGAGTAAACAGTTTAAGATTGCTTAACTTTAGAAAAACCTTTGAAAACAAAAGGTATCACGTAAGACTTCCCACACATAAACATGGAAAAGTTTTTACCTTACGCTAACCAAAACATTTGATAGGAAATCCAGTGATATTATAATAGTGTCTAGGGTTTTCAAGTAAATAAGAAATAGCCGAAATTGTTACATGATTAAATTCCAGCTACTAGCCACAAAAGTGGGTAATACAAACAAAACCGTAGGGTCTCGTAAGGAAAATGGGTTTCCATCAATGGCAGGGCTACTGGGGTACCGCCCGTCACAGTACGTGGCCTAGATCACCGTACCGAGGATTACTCCCTTCATCCCCTGCAACACAAGACCGGGACCATTCCTTACTGAACAGTCCCGAACAAGACCACCCCGCAGTTGGCTGCAGTTCCAACCGCCCACGAAGCCGAAATATAAAGGGACCTCTAGACAGGGATGTATCTTGCCCTCCAGTGGGCGCGACCCACGAAGCCTTGCTGCACCTCCCCTGTTTTAGCCATTCCCGGTTGATGAGGCTTGAGGCTGCGATTACCTTTATAGGACCAATTATCTTAGAATGCTCATCGTCCGCCTGACGATGTGCTGAAAGCATTCAATCCATACAAGTTCGTTCCGGGTTCGAACGAAACCGAAGGCACTATCTCGTTGCACTCATTTTGGAATCACCCTCAGAGTCAACGACCATAGCCCTTGCACTCTGATTCACCATCTCGAATCTATAAGCACTATTCCGTCAAACTCATTACGGAATCACCCACAGAGTTATACTGACGTATAGCCCTTACACCTCGAGTCTTCACTTGCTCCACTTGGATTAACGACCTAACGTTTAATTGGAATCGATGTGGTTTTCGGATTCCAAATATGGAAACCCGATCCCGGTCTCATCGAAACCAAACGCCATTTTAATGTCCAAGTTGTACTTAAGGGATTTTAGACAATAGATATTTAGAAAATATCACTTAACATAAATGGATGATTCACAGCACAGATAGATAAGCATTCATTATCACATGCATCTATACATATCATAAAGCAGCATATATATCACAATCAGATATAGCATATACATATCATCATCCATCAATCAATATCATCCAACAACATCCAATATCATTAACTCAATCAATGATATATATATCATCCAATCAATTATCATCCATAAACAAGTTTGATCAAACTCGATTAATTTAATTAATCCTTAAATTAAATTAATCCTTAATTAAACACTTGGATTATCTTCAATCCAATACTATTCATTAATTAATTACAAATTAATTAACATTACTTAATTATCCAACTTAATTAATCTTTCCTGATTAATTATCACATAATTACTTTAAGTAATTATTTCTTAATTACCAAATTAATTAATCATCCTGATTAATTACTTCCAAATTATACTAAGTAATTACCTCTTAATTACTTTCTAAATTAATCAACCTTGATTAATTATTCTCTAATTATTCTGGTAATTATTCCTTAATTACCTTTAATCAATTACACTTGATTAATCATTTTTAATTAATCACATTGATTAATTACTTTTAATTAATCATACTTAATTAATTACTTTTAATTAATCACCTTTGATTAATTACTTTAATTACATTTAGTAATTTAAAACTTAATTACAAATTAATTATTCTTAAATTATTAATTAACAATTAATTAATTATTTTCATTAATTAATTGTTTACTCATTAATTAAAATTCTATCTTAATTAATTACTCTTAATCAAGTAATTAATCATTAATCAAATAATTTAAACCTTTAACTAATTATAATTAATTCTTTAATTAATAACTAAAGTGATTATTCCTTAATCACATTTACTTAATTACTTTTCATAAAGTAATTATCTTTACTTAATTACCTTCTGTAATTACTACTTAATTACTTTAATTACTTCCCTAAGTAATTAGATTAATCTAAGTGATTATCTTAATTAATCACAAGTTAATTACTTAATTAACTATTTAACTTAATCATTTAAAATTAATTAAATGATTCTTAACTTATTATATTAAAAGATTCTTAATTAAGAAACCTTATCTTAATTAAATCATTTATTCATAATTAAAACTTGATAATTAAAAATGATTTAATTATCCCAATTATCTTTACAAATTTAATTATCTTTAATTAAATTAAATTCAAACTTACTAAAGATAATCTTTATTACAATTGATTATCAAATTCTAAATCATTAAACTTAATTTAAATAAAATACAATGATTTAGAAATCAATTAAATTTAAACATATTTTAAATTGAACTTTGAAAACTTTAAAACCTTTCCCAAATTATTTATTAAAGTATAATATAAACCTTATTTTAAATCCACTTATTTTATTTAAAAACTTCCATATTTTAAAATATATAAACTTGTTTTAAAACATAACTTTGAAAACCATTTCAATTTGAACTTGTTTAACCCTTTGTTTAAAAAACTTCATTTCTAAAACAAAACTTCTTTACATTAACAACTTAACAACTAGACCTACTCCCTGAATACTTAATACCCGAGCTAACCCACAAATCTCACATGACAACCCCCGAGTTCCCCTTGCCTACCCACTGCTTCGAGTCAGAACACCCAATACCCGATGCAAACTTCGAGTCTTCCATCTCTTCTTCCCATTTCCAAATACTGAAACACGCAATGTCACCGTGACATCCAAAATCGTGCACGTTAACGTGCACACCACCGTTGATCGGCGACGATCCTTTCCACGGCTTCCATCAAGACTCAAACGACCCCAACATTGAATCGCGATACCCAGAAACTCAAATATGATCGAAATTCGAAATCTAGCCCTACCACCCAACTGCCTGAACCCATCAACCAAAATAAATCAATGGCGCCGATGAATCACCACCTGAGACGCCACGCCGTACTCACCCCAGTCACGTCACGTCCTCCCTAACCTTCAGCAATCACCGCGATCGCCTCCAGTTCCTTCACAATACCGCGATACCCAAAGAAACACTCACGACAAAAACAGCCCCTAAACCCTACTATCTCAAACAACGATCACCACATACCAAAATAAAATACAATAGTATTTTTCACAAGATCACCGAAGCTTCCCCCTCCTTTGAGTTCAACGGCGACGACCAATTCGTCGTAGTTTGCCGTGATTTGGCAAAAATACCCAAATCATTAAATCCCAAAATACTCACAACATACTCCATTAAAAATTGTGATTCCAGCTTCTAAAATCATCATTTACCATTTACAATCCAATCATGAAATCAAAACTTGAAATTGATTTCATCAAATTTTGACCCAATATTGTATTTTACTGTAAACTTGCAATTTACAACTAATTATTCAAATTTAAAACTTGCAAATATTTTTAGATGATATGTTAGTTGATTACAAACATCTTTTATTTACACAACAAAGACTCATATGAATCCAGAATTAAGTTATTAAATTTAATGATGAAACTGTGAATTTTAAACATACACAGATTATAAATTTTAACTACCCAGGCATTCAACTATCTTAATTCAAACATGCACCCAATTCTAAACTAAGTACTCAATAATATTAAATACCCAACCATATTAACATGATGAAATTCAAGTTATACTGTTTTTAAAATTCGTTTTACTCACCTGAAAATTTTCCAGAAAACAGAACTGCATGTTCTTTTCTTCCCAAGCTTTGTTGAAATTTTCTGCATTCTTTCCTGAACTTGTTGCTTGATTAATCATTAGTTGCATGTTGATTAATTGTTGTTGCAGCATTTGAATTTATCTTCAGCCATGAACTTCCAGATTCATTCTTTTCTTACTGATTTCTTTTTTTTTTTGATTTGCATGCATTTTTATCTTTGTTCCTTTCAGATTTGTATTTATTTTGTTGTAGAAGAGAGTAGAGGAATTCTTTTGTATAAATTTTTGAGTTTGAATAAAATGTTTTCAGCTGAAAGTAAACTATCTTTATCTACAATTTAATTTTAAATTTAGTCATTAAAGAAAATGACATTTGTCACCTTCAAGATCTAATTT
This sequence comes from Allium cepa, assembly GCA_030765085.1. Taxonomy (NCBI): domain Eukaryota; kingdom Viridiplantae; phylum Streptophyta; class Magnoliopsida; order Asparagales; family Amaryllidaceae; genus Allium; species Allium cepa. The sequence continues at coordinate 60,980,138 of CM060930.1, forward strand.
ACTTACACCTATACCTATTAATTTACAAATGTCTTTAATGTAAATTAATATTCTTACATGTGTTATAATTGTTTTATTAAATGTTTCTCTTTAAATTTTATTTATCTTTAATAATTTATTAAATCCTTGTATACATGTATTTATGTAATATAAAATGTACATACTTATATTTTAATAGATATTCATATGAAACAAGTAGCTTATATTTTTAATTCAATCATGTTTATATGTTTGAAATTTCTATTTTAAATTAAAATCTTATTTTAAAGCTTAAAGTACATATTTATCATAAATAAGGAATTAACTTTGTTATTTTAAATTTAAATCTCAATTATCAATTCAAAGTCATTAAATCAAATTATCATTTTAAATTCAAAACTAAATATATTCAAGTTTGAAAACTCTTATTAGATTCAAATTAATAATTCCTATTTCAAACATATATATACAAATATATATACACATTTCAAATAGAAACATATTCTAATATTATATTTATTAATTTCCAAATTAAATTTTAAAACAAATATCAAATCACAATATATATACATTCATATATATTATAATTTGAATACAAAGTTTTATTACATTAAAACATCTTATTTACCAAAATAAATATTTCCAAATCAGATTATTAATAGCTTTCAAAAGAATTAAATTTGCCAATTCATATTGCAAAGAAAAATATTAATAGATATTAACAAATTATTATCATTTATTTTTAATATAAATTTAACTTGTCAATTTATAATATAAAATGATCAAATCAATTTAATTTTAAACAAAGATTATTAAATTGATATTGCTCAAAATTCCGGGTCGTCACAGTATGAAAAAGATATGATTTTTACAAGTTACACGAATTTTATAAACCAATTTACAACATTAATTTTGTAATTAACCCAAAACAATTTCTGGCCGTTGGATCCTCTACTTCCCTTCAGATCCGTGCGCCCCCCTTTCTCCTTCCTCTTCACGTACGCGCGCCTCTCCCTGTATATTGAAGCCGAACCCATATACGAAATTAGGGTTTAATAACGCGGCCTCCACGAAGCTCAAAACTTCATTACCACACCCCCAACAGGACCGTCATCATCTACTCTATGCTCGGCCAAAGTGGCACAAAGCTCGGTCATCACATTTGCACGTATTTCGAGGCCGACCGTGCCGCCGTCATCTCCATTTTCCCGTTGATCCACTCATCAATTTTCGATCATAGCCGTTGAACATGAAGTACTCGAGGAGATCTACAAGTTTCGTGTTGAAGGATTCTTGAATTGGTTGATGGATTTGATGAAATCAAGGGAAGAAAATGGGTTGTTTTCGGCCATTGGTTCAGGGAGGTGGCGGCTGCTGTTAGGTTTAGGGTTTTATTTTATTTTTTAATTTGTGAAGAGGCAAGGGTCTATTTAAAGAAAATCGAACGAAACACTATTAATTTTGGATTTTCCAATCTCTGATTTACGCACGATGACCCGCGTTTCTAGGGTTTATCCCGCGTTTCGGACGCAATGGAACAGCTTTCGAAAGCTAATTCGGTCATCTATGCGAGTTCTGGCAATAAGCGTTCAATTTAAAATTAAACCGATTAAAGGATTTTCTAGGCGTTTTAGCTTGCACCGGACAAACGGTAAATCCAATTGACACGAAATTTTAAACCATACAATAATATCACATTGCGGATCCGATGAAACTGGTTTCTTCAAAATCCGAGACTTTTTGTAAAATGGCTATTTTAACTCGCCAAATTAATATTAAAAAAATTTCGATGCGTTTCGAGCTGCCACGATCAAACGATAACTCCGATTGCTACGAAAATTGAAATCCGGTAATAACAAGCTATTACGGATCCAATGAAACTAGTTTCGTCCAATTCTGAGACTGTTCAAAAATTGGCTATTTTCACTAGTCGATTAAATATTAAAATATTCAATTTTCAAAAATTAACTCTTAATTCGATTTTAAAAGTTCTATAACATCATTCTAACTTCTATATGATATATTAAAATTTTACAAATCATTTTCAATCATATTTAACCCAATTTTCAATTATTTCTGTATTTTCCACATATTAAATTATCGATTTAATTATCCAATTAAATCCAATTATTCAAAATAAAATTTATTCGACTTATAAATTCACTAATTTATATTTAAAGTTAATTAAATATTCAATTTAATTAATAAAAATCCTGGGTCATTACAAATTAAGCTCACAACCAACTTACTACGGTGTCTCAAAACGTAATGCCTAGGACTAGAATTGGATAATCAAGTACCATACCTTACTTAATTACCGGCCTGGCCTGAAAAGTGAAGTGAGCCCAAAATGTTGCCCCTAATAAAAGAGGCCCAATTTGAATTGCGCATTGAGCTAATTTCAAAATTGTTTAAAAATGTAAAAATGTAAGATTTAAAATTTAAAATTTAAATTTAAAATAAGATATACATATATTATAAAAGTTATAATATAATAAAGTTTTTGAAAGTGTTTAAAAAACAATACGTAATTTTGAAATTTAATTTTTTTATTAATAAGATTAATAAAAAAATTAACTAAACAAGTTAATTAGTAAATAAATACATATACTATATATAATGATATATTTTATATTATTTTAAAATGTTTGAGATGACATGAGTTGACATGTATGCATATCAAATAAATTTTTAAATTAATATAATTTAATTAAATAGTTTAAGTAAGTACATTAATTAAAATTTAATTAATTAAATCATATATACATGTATATGATATATGTGTTATACTATAAAGGTTATAGTATATAATAAAATATTAAATATAAATGTTATATATTAATATAAAATTAATCAAAATGTTAATTAAATAAGATTTAATTAATGTAATAATATACGTAGGACTATTATATAAGTAACATGAAATATAAAAGTTAGATAATAATAAAACTTATATAATATGAATGTATAAATTAAAGGTGGAACATTAAAGAAACCAAAACAAGACTTAAGGAATAAATACACATGTAAATGTACATATACCTTGATTTTTGATGTGTCCGATGTTTTTGAATTATGAGAGTAATTCATAAGAATTACATTATTTCATAAGTCGACATAACAACATAATATACATTAAAGATTATGAATCTTCAATATAATGTTTTCGTCTATCAAGTATATATATTAATAAATTACTTACATCTCCTTAATTATAGAGCAAATTCGAGTTAGAGATGTCATCTGTAGTATTATTAAAATATTAAATAGCCGAGGTAAGGTAACTATATGCATTTCTTGAGCAAACTCAAGGTACATATACTTAGGCTGTTACTATATGGTAAGTACAAGTGAATAATTTCATTTCGATTTGTTAAGCAAACTCAAATTCGAAATGAAATTAGGACAACATACCAAAGGGTTAGGAGTGGTATATGATACAACTGATAAGGAGCTATCCATCGTTTGTGAGCAATAACTTGTGGAGTAAACTCAAGGTCAGAATTCCAAGACGGACGAGTCCTAATACTTACTAGTGAAGTCGAAAGACTTCTATCTTTCGACATAGGAATTGGCGAAACATAAAAGACTAGTGGGAGCTTGTTAGTAAAATGAAACATAAAGTTTAATCTTACTAATGTTATAAGAACATGTACTATGATTTGTCCTAATAATCCACCACTTAAACTTGTAGAAAATGACAACTCCAAAACTATTTTCTAAAAATGACAGGCTCACCGGACCTAATTATACCGAATGGCTAAGAGCAATTAAAATAGCGTTGACTTATGAGCGACTTTGGATTACTATTACATGGAAACCTAAAGAACAATTCAATGATGATGTAGACCCTAAACCACGAATTGCTTATGAAAAATTAGTGTCAGACCTAGAGGTTGTCCAAGTTTTCTTATTGTCTACGTTAGATAAGTCGTTGCAGAGGAAGCATGAAAATATGTCTGTTCATGAGATATTTGATAGACTCAAGGCACGTTTTGGTGAACAATCATGTTTCGCAAGGTATGAGCTTACGAAGAAGCTGCTCAATACGAAAATGACCAAAGGATAGAAAGTCGAAGATTACGTCTTGACGATGAAGGGCTATATTGATATGCTTTCGTAGTTGGACATATAGATGAGAAATGAATTATAAGTGGATTTGATCGTTGGTTCTCTTACTCCTCAGTATGAACCATTCATACTGAATTTAATATAAACCAATTGAATATGAATCTTGCGGGGCTCCTTGATATGTTGAGGGTGGCCAATTCACAATCTAAGGATCAAGGGACAATAATTGCGCTAAAGAGTAGTGCATCTTCTTCGGAGTGTTTGAAGAAGTAGAAAAGAGAAGTTAAGAAAAAGAAAATTAAGAAGACTGTAACAAGGGTAAATGTCACCACTGCCAAAAGAAAGATTAATGGAAAAGGAATTGTCCTATTTACTTGAAGATTGTTAGAGAAAATAAGAAGAATGGTTCTATTAGGTACATTTATGATTCAAAATTGTTTCATAATCAATTAAATGTCTTGGGTCTGAGATACTAGATCTGCTACTCGTATTTGTAATTCATTATAGAGACATAAAAATTGCATCGCATGGCAAAAGTAGAGATGATGCTCCGAGTTGCTAATGTATATATTGTAGATGCAATGGCAGTAGAAGATTATCATTTAGTTTAGCCTTATAGATTAGTATTAGTATTAAATAATTGCTATTTTGTAGAAGACTTTGTTTGTGGCATTATTTTTGTTAATCTATATTGTTTGAGACTATACATGATTTCTGTTTGTAGATGCAATGACTTCAGTGAGAGTAATGAAAGAGTTGATGAATTCTTAGGGTAAGTACATAGTGATGCCTATGGCCCGATGCCTATAATAAGAAAAGATAATAGTTCTTACTTTGTTACCTTCACTGATGATTTCTGGAGATTAGGATATGTGCATCTTATAAAGAACAAATTTGATATCCGTGAGAAATTTATCAAATATAAAAAGTTAGTAGAAAACGAACTGCAAGATTAAGAATCTTTGATCAGATCGAGAAGATGAGTGTGTTGGACATGATTTCCAACGATAATTAAAAATAACAGGATTACCTCTCAGGTTACTCCATACTATACTCAGCAACACAACGGAGTGTTGGAGCAAAGGAACCGAAGCCTATTAGATAATGTTCGTTCCATGATGACTGAGGCTAAGTTACCTTTGTCGTATTGGAGATATGCATTTGACACCGTAGCTCATACGTTGAACTTGTTACCCACTAGATATGCGCCTAAAACACCATATCAGATGTGGTGAAACCCCAACTCGAATATCTGAAGGGGTGGGGTTGTTCGGCATACATTGAAAACATTGGTCCGAATAAAATAGAAGCAAGATCGGTACCATGTAAAATTATAGGATATCCCAAAAACTCGATAGGATACATATTCTACAATAGCGATGAACAATAGTTATTGTTTCTCGATACGCTGAATTTTTAAAAAATGAATTTTTATCAAAGAAAATTAAAGCGTGGTTGTAGACTTGGATGAGATCTAAGAAATTAACATAGAAGTCGAACCAGTAGGAGAACCAAGTTCTTCTACATGTGAAAACACACGACCTATTAGAAGATCTAGTAGGGAATCTTTTGCACCACAAAGATACTGTGGTTTTCTCATAGATGGCTAGATGGAGGACTGTGTCTTTGCAATACCCAAAAAGTTTAAGCGGAAAATTGTATATAAGAATTAAATTTAAATAACAAGAGTAAAAATGAAATTTTCATAAACGTTTGAATTTAGCTACGAAAATTGCACCGCTGTGTTGGTAGTGGTTTTCTAGATGAATTTCATATATGAAATATTGAAATCTATGTTAATATGAAGCAGGTACAAATTTTTGAAAATTTGAATTAAAATAATTAAATAAGGAATAAATAAATGATTTATCCCCAACAAGTTGATCAAAAAGATTTTTAATGCGTAGCAAAAGATAATAATTTTTCCTTATCAGCTTATTCAATTCTCGATGGTTGAACGCATAATCTAAGAGAACTGTAACAACCCTGTATTTTGTAATTATTTTATTCTATATTTTAATTATTTTTAATGAAAGATTCTGATTGAAAAACTTATTTTACTTATTTGAAATGATTAAATTTATTATTTAAATATAATCTTGATTTTTATATTAGTTATAATTCCAAACTTGTGTAAGTTGAATATTTGCCTGAAATGCCGATTTTGGTCAAAATAGTCAAACTATGGCTTTTAACTTAAAATTTTAAAAGTTTAATTTTTTTTTTCTTTTATTATGAAAGTACATAAAATTCTAAGAACACCACTTTTCGTTTCGTTGAATTTGGATGTAAATTGTGAAAGTTATACACTTTACAATATTGTGCGTATATAGGGTTATTTAACAATGACTATTTTAAATTGTATAAATTACTTCTTCTTTGTTATATTCTATTTTAATATGTGATAATATGTTATATGATGTATATTTTGACTTTTAAGTATTTTTAAAATGATAATATAATTTTTCTAAAGTTCATTTGAATTTATTTCTAATTTTAAAGCCTAGTCTACAATTTTAAGCCATTTTCTTAATTTAATTTTATATAATTAAAATTTATTTATTTATTTTTTGCACTCACTTTTATTTTCTGTGTTTTACTTTATTTTATTCATTTTACATGTATTTAAATTAAAGCAAATTTTTCCAAAGTGTATTGAAGTTATTTCTAATTCTTAAGTCAAGTTTTCATTTTCTGCGCTATTTTTCTTATTTTAATCATATCTAATTAATATTTAATTATTAATATTTTTTTTATCTGTTATATTTTTGAATTCTAACTGAAATTTATAAGTGTTTTCAGTTATTTAAGATGTATATGAATATATATAGGAAGTTTAAAAGGTTTGAAAGCAAAGAAACGTAAAACCGTTTTAACGTTTCTTCTTCCGTTTCTTTTCCAATTAATAGATTTAATTTACTTTGACCGTTCCTTTCTTTATTGTAGCTATGCATTTCTTACCTCATTTTCACGTGAAACCATTCCTCTCCACTTCATTTTTCATGGCTAGAAAGGTTTGGTAATGGCTCCTCTTTTCCTCTTCTTTTTGCTATTTTTTTCCATTGTTTTCTCATATTTTGCCTTGTTTTCTCATGTGTTTTGCTTGGCCTCTCCCCCATAGCCATGGCCACCACCTCCTACACCTCTTCCCAACCATCACCACCATCTAACCCATCGGATCTGACCATGATCGAACTCCTTTTGATGGTCAAACCCCTCAAATTACAACCTAGATGCCTAGATCCATGCTTATTTGACCTCTACATGCTCATCCACTTCAACCACCACCCAAACCACCACCATAGCCGCCGCCACACCCCAGACCTGACCACAACACACCCCTCCCCACCTCTGTCCAGTCATGACACATCACAGGCCGAGCCCAATCCCCATGGCCGAGCCCTTGTTTTGACCAAAAACCACCTAATTGACTTCAAAACGACATTACCTCCTCATGTACAAACTCCACCTTGTCTTGCCTTGAACCCGAGCTATGTTAGCCCAAACCTGACCCAAAACTTGACCACATCTAAACCACATCAGACCCCAAAGCCATACCAAACAATAGAGAAGGAAAAGCAAAAGACTGCGTAGTCGTATCTCCTTTTATTTCAATGTTATTAAATTTTAAAGTCGTACTGAATTTTGTTGTTTTGATTTTTTTATTTCTTTTTGTTTTGGGTTGTACACAATGGTTGTAGATTTGATTCGCTCTCCATTCATTCAAATCAAAAGTCATGCTATATCGTGCTTGTCGTGCTTTTGGAATCACACTTGTGTTTGTTGTTTTGGTCTTCAGCTTGAAAAAGTTAGTCTTTCTCACTCTGACATTTATACTTATGAAAATTGAATTGATGACAAGTGTTTAGTAATATAAAATGTTTATGCAAGTTAATGATGATCATATGATATATTATGACATGTTATTACCATATTATTACCATGTTAAAACTGTTAATTTTCACCTAACATCTGATATATGACTGTATATTGTGATATTGAGCTTGTTTATATTATTTCTATATATGATCACACTGCAAGTTCCCTGTTAGAAAAAAAATATGTTATGGGCTGAAATAATAGGCCTGAATGGTTTTAAATTTTTCATTTTGACTTGGGATTGCGGGTTTGAAATGATAAAACCCGGATTTTCTTTGTAAATTATGGGTTGAAATGATATATTACCCATATTACTTTACCTAGCGTAGAAAATTATATACAGGCCAGTAGTTAAAATATGTTATTCTAAAATTTTAAATATTTTAGAAATTTAATTATTATAATATTTTGATTTTAAATTTTATAAAAAAAAGAATTTTTGTAAATTATTATTGATTTCCTGAATAATTGTAAGTGAAATGAATTAATGAAAAAGTTAGAAATTTTGAACGTAAGTTATTTTGGAAATTTTGATTTAATTATAATTGGAAATTTAAGTGAATATGAAATTATGATAAATTTATGATAATTTGAATTTAAATAAATTTAAAGTGATTTTTATATCATATTAATGATTTTAATAAAGTTGAAATGTGAAATGAGTGCATATCGTAAGTTGAAATTTTGAAATATAACTAAAATCGGAAATTTATGAAATTGACGTAAAAGTGAACTTTTAGTTAAGCAAATAAAAGTAAAACTAAGTTATATTTGAGAATTTGAACTTAAGTGTTAAGTTGAAATTTAATGTAATGGATTTTAAAATTGAACATTGCATTTTAATAAGTGGATTATTATTAAATCTTGATTTTTTGAATGGAAATTTAACCCTGTAAAATCATGAACTTGAGGAAAATTAAATGATGTTATAAATGTGAAAATGTATGACTTTATAAGTTAAAAATGTTTTAATAAAAATATAACTGGTTGAGAAATTTTATTGAATATTTGAAGTTAATTGACTGCATTTTTGAAATGATATTAATTACAATGTAAATGATATTACAGCAATTGTAAATACTGTAGTCGATGATAATGAACTAAAAAAGAAGGCTAATGAAAAAAACTATTATAGAAATTTATATTAATTTTTGAATTTAACTAAGTTATTCGAAATTTAAGTAAACCTAGTATAACATTTTAAAATGCTGTCTTTTGTTAAATTGAATTGTTTTGAATGTAACTTTCCGTATAAGTTTTCTAAATAATGCGAAAAGTGAATTTTCACGGTTTTGATAAACTTAAGTGAATGAATAAACTTTGGAAGTTGAAATTTTTGGAAATTTAATAAATTAATTATTAAACATAATAACTTCATTGAAATGATAAAAAGAATTTTTGGAATATAAACTGTTTTAAAATATGAATTGAAATGGTATTTTAGATTGAATAAAATGAATAATGATTTGAAATGAATGAAGTTTTGAAAATATACGATATTTTGATATATTAAAATGATTTTAAATGAAGTTTTGAAAGATATGATATTTTTGATATTAAATGATTTGAAACACGGAGTTTGAAAGATAGGACATTTTGATATTAACATGACTTAAAAGAAGTTCTGAAAGATATGATATTTTGGAAATGAAGCTTTGAAAGGTTATGATATTTTGATATATTAAATGATTTGAAAGGCAGTGTTGAAAGGGTATGAAAATTTAATATACTGAAATGGTTAGAAATGACTTGATATTTATTTTGATAAATATTTGAATTGAAAGATATTCTACGATGATATATTGAAATGGTTTTGGAAATGATTTAATCTTTATTTTGATAAAGATTTGGATTGAAAAGGATATTTTATTTTGAAGTATAAAATATTTTTAAAGTTATAACTACGGGTTATAATAACGATTGGTTGTTAAAGAGACCGGGATCGGATAATGTCTTATAGCCGGCCAATACCGAAAACCACTTTAACAACTGTGTACGCGGTAGAGATTCCAGAATGAAGTAGGATGGTGGCGACGTTCTCGAGGTATATATTACATGGACCCAACTCCCATGAGTTGGCATATGTGACTAAAACAGGAGCTATACTGGCTACACAAAGGGTCGCACCCTTTCATCGAGCATGCTCCATCGGAAACCATTCTATTACTGTTGTGATTCGATTCGGTGGCGCCACTTTGATTCGGCGGTATTGTTCGAGGTGGGCGGAAGCTGCTGGCTTGCCATCACCACCGGTCCGGGAGTGCAAACGGTGTATCCACCCTGGCATTGCCTCGCGTGCCGTGTCATATCCTTATATCGATCCATCTACGATTTTGGTTTTAAAGATCCGACCGCATTAAGGTTCACCATCCCCTTAACGCTATTTTCTATATTATTATACTTTACTGATTTGACACTACCGTATATAGCGTATTTACTACGTAGTAAATAGTTTAACGGATCCTTAGAGGATGGGCGGTCCCAAGCATCCTTTAAGTTACTGATGCATTTTGTTACTATTCACTTGAGTTGATTCACAGTTTATAAGTATTTATGTCCTGACTCGAGGGTTTTGTGTTTTGCTTTACGCTCGGGTCAGATTGAGTGAGTTAACATTCCAGATTCACCTTCGGCGTTGGGGCTTTCCTTGAAGATCCAGCCATCTATTTTGTTTCAGTATCCAGAGGTTTTGTGATGTATCTGATTTGTACCTGACGTATCCTGTTACTCTTCTGTTGTATCTTATTTAACTCTGATGTATCTTATTTAACTCTGATGTATCTCATATTTATATAGTAGCTTCATGAACTACTATCTCTTTTTCTTCCGCTGCATTTTTATATACTCTGTGTCTGTGATCTGTGATTTTTATTTACTGTATGTTCTGAGATTTGCCAAAAATTTATTTACAACGCGGTATTTTGAGCAATTCAATTCCGGCATGAGTGTCTACCTATACACTTATAATGGATGCGAATGGTTGAAAATACTGGTTGTTACAGTTGGTATCAGAGCTTTGGTAGCTCTAGGCAAAACTCAGCATATGGAGTGAATGTATTTACAGAATCACTTTCATTCGAGTTTGAATCTCTCCCTTTTGACTCGATTCCTTTGAATTTTGGAACATTCCCTACGGTTCCAAAATCCATTCGTATCCCTCACTATTCATCTTCTTTTGACTCGGGAGCATTCCATAACTCCGCTTCGAATGATCTTTTTAGTGAATCAGCAGTCACGCCAATTTCAAATTGAATTGAAAAAAGGGGGAAAACTCCTTTGCAGTTAGCATCGATTCACCAGAGATTCTTATCTATCCTTGTTTTAGATGCTCATATCTTTTGTTATTTCAAACTCTAACTCTTGAGATCGAATGTAGATTTACCCTAGAAAAATCAACATTGATCTTATTCTTTAAGTCACGGTTGACCCGGTTAAGGTTGGCCGCGATTTGTACAAGCTTATCCATCTTCCTATTCTATTATTTAATCATGACATCCTTGTTTCCAACTTATTTTTAATCATAATCTCCTTTGATTTGTGATAATCAAAAATATGAATCTCTATCCTTCTTTGAAAATTTATTCATGTATAGTGTATTTGTAAACTAGTATTTAAAATTAAAATGTTTTATATATTGTGTTGTTTGAGTTGTTGATGTTGAGTTGGGTTTCTGATCGATACGTCTGATCAGCGCTATCGATAAGATTTCCAAAACACTTTGACAGAACAAGAATTTGAGGATTTAAAATTCCGATTATTTCGAACTTTGGTTTAAAGTTTTAAAAGGTTATATTATTTAAAGTATTTTGAATACAATTTGTTTTCAAAGAATTTTAAAGGTTTAAAATTAGTGCTCTTCTCTTTGTCGCTGGAAAATAACTTCGGTGATGATCGCGACATCATCGACGTTCATTTTCGAGTTTCGAAGTTAAGAGACTGTTCTGTAGTCTTGCTACAGCTTTGTTTGGGAAATTAAATTGATTTGAATTTCTAAAATATGACTTGATTTATAATATATATATATATATAGATATATGATTGAAATTTGATTTGACATATTATATATGTATATATATTATTTCTTATCTCTAAATGGTCTGAAGAAATCGGAAATTTAATTCTTAAATATTATTTTTAAAGAATAATTTCAATTATAAAAAGAAAAAAAAAATTGAACAAATGATTTAAGCTTGAAATGATTGAATTGGAAATTTTATTTGTATAATACAATTGCATTCAAATATAACTTACCAAAATTTCAGAAGTTAAAAATGTAATTGGTAATATACGATATAAAAAGATTTTATAAATAAAATTTGAGTAGTTATAAAAAAAAAGTGTAAATATATTTAACACGAGTGATAAATATATTGAGAGGAATAAATTTAATTTTGATTAGGAATAAAGAAGAATAAAATTTATCAAGTACATTGTGAGTGTAATAAATGATTATTTTTCAAACCCATGGTTTTAAAAATGGTTAATTTTAGATGATTGGATAATAAGATAATGAAATTTGAGATAGTTAAGATTTATTAACTTGTGTAAAGATTTATTCTCTGTTTAAGTTGAAATCTCCATGCTTTCAAATTCATTTCCTTATTTTGTTTTTCAAACTATCTTTTGGTTGTCCTTATCATCCTTATCTTGCTATAGACCGGTATAGGCATCTTTCTATAATGTTTCTGTTTAGAAATCTTTCTATAATCGTTGATAGACCTTTGGTAATCATTTTTAATCCACCTTTTTCGTGCTTGTGTTCCTGATTCTGGAGGATCTTGCAAAGATCACCTCCACCTTGTTAAACTTACCTATAACAACAGTTATCAGGTATAACTTCAATCTTCGTTTCATCTTATCTTAATCCTATTTCACTTTATCTTTTTTGTGCCCTTCCATACCTCATTCCTTTTTGGGGACGAAAAGTTTTGAGTGGGGGAGAGTGTAACAACCCTGTATTTTGTAATTATTTTATTCTATATTTTAATTATTTTTAATGTAAGATTTTGATTGAAAAACTTATTTTACTTATTTGAAATGATTAAATTTATTATTTAAATATAATCTTGATTTTTATATTAGTTATAATTCCAAACTTGTGTAAGTTGAATATTTGCCTGAAATGCTGATTTTGGTCAAAATAGTCAAACTGTGACTTTGAACTTAAAATTTGAGAATTTTAAAAATTTAATTTTTTTTCTTTTATTATGAAAGTACATAAAATTCTAATAACACCACTTTTCGTTTCGTTGAGTTTGGATGTAAATTGTGAAAGTTATACCCTTTACAATATTGTGCGTATATATGGTTATTTAACAATGACTATTTTAAATTGTATAAATTACTTCTTCTTTGTTATATTTTATTTTAATATGTAATAATATGTTATATGATGTATATTTTGAATTTTAAGTATTTTTAAAATGATAATATAATTTTTCTAAAGTTCATTTGAATTTATTTCTAATTTTAAAGCCTGGTCTACAATTTTAAGCCATTTTCTTAATTTAATTTTATATAATTAAAATTTATTTATCTATTTTTTTCACTCACTTTTATTTGCTGTTTTTTACTTTATTTTATTCATTTTACATGTATTTAAATTAAAGCAAATTTTTCCAAAGTGTATTGAAGTTATTTCTAATTCTTAAGTCAAGTTTTCATTTTCTGCGCTATTTTTCTTATTTTAATCATATCTAATTAATATTTAATTATTAATATTTTTTTTATCTGTTATATTTTTGAATTCTAACTGAAATTTATAAGTGTTTTCAGTTATTTAAGATGTATATGAATAAATATAGAAAGTTTAAAAGGTTTGAAAGCAAAGAAACGTAAAACCGTTTTAACGTTTCTTCATCCGTTTCTTTTCGAATTAATAGATTTAATTTCCTTTGACCGTTCCTTTCTTTATTGTAGCTGTGCATTTCTTACCTCATTTTCACGTGAAACCATTCCTCTCCACTTCATTTTTCACGGCTAGAAAGGTTTGATAATGGCTCCTCTTTTCCTCTTCTTTTTGCTCTTCTTTTTCCATTGTTTTCTCATATTTTGCCTTGTTTTCTCATGTGTATTGCTTGGCCTCTCCCCCATAGCCACGGCCACAACCTCCTACACCTCTTCCCATCCATCACCACCATCTACGCCATCAGATCTGACCATGGTCGAACTCCTTTTGATGGTCAAACCCCTCAAATTACAACATAGATGCCTAGATCCATACTTATTTGACCTCTACATGCTCATCCACTTCAACCACCAACCAAACCACCACCATAGCCGCCACCACTCCCCAGACCTGACCACAACACATCCCTCCCACCTCTTTCCAGTCATGACACATCACTGGCCGAGCCCAATCCCCATGGTCGAGCCCTTATTTTGACCATAAACCACCTAATTGACTTCAAAACCACATCACCTCCTCATGTACAAACTCCACCTTGTCTTGCCTTGATCCTGAGCTATGTTAGCCCAAACCTAACCCAAAACTTGACCACATCTGAATCACATCAGACCCCAAAGCCATACCAAACAATAGAGAAGGCAAAGCAAAAGACTGCGTAGTCGTATCTCCTTTTATTTCAATGTTATTGCATTTTAAAGTCGTATTGAATTTTGTTGTTTTGATTTTGATTTTTTTTTTTGTTTTTGTTTTGCGTTGTACACAATGGTTGTAGATTTGATTCGCTCTCCATTCATTCAAATCAAAAGTCATGCTATATCGTGCTTGTCGTGCTTTTGGAATCACACTTGTGTTTGTTGTTTTGGTCTTCAGCTTGAAAAAGTGAGTCTTTCTCACTCTGACATTTATACTTATGAAAATTGAATTGATGACAAGTGTTTAGTAATATAAAATGTTTATGCAAGTTAATGATGATCATATGATATACTATGCCATGTTATTACCATATTATTACCATGTTAAAACTGTTAATTTTCACCTAACATCTGATATATGACTGTATATTGTGATATTGAGCTTGTTTATATTATTTCTATATATGATCACACTGCAAGTTCCCTGTTAGAAAAAAAAATGTTATGTGCTGAAATGATAGGCCTGAATGGTTTTAAATTTTTCATTTTGACTTGGGATTGCGGGTTTGAAATGATAAAACCCGGATTTTCTTTGTAAATTATGGGTTGAAATGATATATTACCCATATCACTTTACCTAGCGTAGAAAATTATATACAGGCCCGTAGTTAAAATATGTTTTTCTAAAATTTTAAATATTTTAGAAATTTAATTATTATAATATTTTGATTTTAAATTTAATAAAAAAAAGGATTTTTGTAAATTATTATTGATTTTCTGAATAATTGTAAGTGAAATGAATTAATGAAAAAGTTAGAAATTTTGAACGTAAGTTATTTTGGAAATTTTGATTTAATTATAATTGGAAATTTAAGTGAATATGAAATTATGATAAATTTATGATAATTTGAATTTAAATAAATTTAAAGTGATTTTTATATCATATTAATGATTTTAATAAAGTTGAAATGTGAAATGAATGCATATCGTAAGTTGAAATTTTGAAATATAACTAAAATTGGAAATTTATGAAATTGACGTAAAAGTAAACTTTTAGTTAAGCAAATAAAAATAAAACTAAGTTATATTTGAGAATTTGAACTTAAGTGTTAAGTTGAAATTTAATGTAATGGATTTTAAAATTGAACATTGCATTTTAATAAGTGGATTATTGTTAAATCTTGATTTTTGAATGGAAATTTAACCCTGTAAAATCATGAACTTGAGGAAAATTAAATGATGTTATAAATGTGAAAATGTATGACTTTATAATTTAAAAATGTTTTAATAAAAATATAACAGGTTGAGAAATTTTATTGAATATTTGAAGTTAATTGACTGCATTTTTGAAATGATATTAATTACAATGTAAATGATATTACGGCAATTGTAAATACTGTAGTCGATGATAATGAACTAAAAAAAAGGCTATTGAAAAAACCTATTATAGAAATTGTTGTAAGTGCTATAATTTTTGAATTTAACTAAGTTATTCGAAATTTAAGTAAACCTAGTATAACATTTTAAAATGCAGTCTTTTGTTAAATTGAACTGTTTTGAATGTAACTTTCCGTATAAGTTTTCTAAATAATGCGAAAAGTGAATTTGCACGGTTTTGATAAACTTAAGTGAATAAATAAACTTTGGAAGTTGAAATTTTTGGAAATTTAATAATTTAATTATTAAACATAATAACTTCATTGAAATGATAAAAAAGAATTTTTGGAATATAAACTGTTTTAAAATATGAATTGAAATGGTATTTTCGATTGAATAAAATGAATAATGATTTGAAATGAATGAAGTTTTGAAAAGATACGATATTTTGATTTATTAAAATGATTTGAAACGAAGTTTTGAAAGATATGATATTTTTGATATATTAAAATGATTTGAAACGAAGTTTTGAAAGATATAATATTTTTGATATTAAATGATTTGAAACACGGAGTTTGAAAGATAGGACATTTTGATATTAACATGACTTAAAAGAAGTTCTGAAAGATATGATATTTTGGAAATGAAGCTTTGAAAGGTTATGATATTTTGATATATTAAATTATTTGAAAGGTAGTGTTGAAAGGGTATGAAAATATAATATACTGTAATGGTTAGAAATGACTTGATATTTATTTTGATAAATATTTGAATTGAAAGATATTTTACGATGATATATTGAAATGGTTTTGGAAATGATTTAATCTTTATTTTGATAAAGATTTGGATTGAAAAGGATATTTTATTTTGAAGTATAAAATATTTTTAAAGTTATAACTACGGGTTATAATAACGATTGGTTGTTAAAGAGACCAGGATCGGATATTGTCTTATACCCGGCCAATACCGAAAACCACTTTAACAACTGTGTACGCGGTGGAGATTCCAGAATGAAGTAGGATGGTGGCGACGTTCTCGAGGTATATATTACGTGGACCCAACTCCCGTGAGTTGGCATATATGACTAAAACAGGAGCTATACCGGGCTACATAAAGGGTCGCACCCTTTCATCGAGCATGCTCCATCGGAAACCATTCTATTACTGTTGTGATTCGATACGGTGGAGCCACTTTGATTCGGGGGTATTGTTCGAGGTGGGCGAAAGCTGATGGCTTGCCGTCACCACCGGTCAGGGAGTGCAAACGGTGTATCCACCCTGGCATTGCCTCGCGTGCCGTGTCATATCCTTATATCGAGCCCACTACGATTTTGGTTTTAAAGATCCGACCGCGTTAAGGTTCACCATCACCTTAATGCTATTTTCAATATGATTATACTTTACGGATTAGACACTACCGTATATAGCGTATATCACTACATAGTAAATAGTTTAACGGATCCTTAGAGGATGGGCGGTCCCAAGCATCCTTTAAGTTACTGATGCATTTTGTTACTGTTCACTTGAGTTGATTTACAGTTTATAAGTATTAATGTCCTTACTCGAGGGTTTTGTGTTTTGCTTTACGCACGGGTCAGATTGAGTGAGTTAGCATTTCAGATTCACCTTCGGCGTTGGAGCTTTCCTTGAAGATCCAGCCATCTATTTTGTTTCAGTATCCAGTGGTTTAGTGATGTATCTGATTTGTACCTGATGTATCATGTTACTCTTCTGTTGTATCTCATTTAACTCTGATGTATCTCATATTTATATAGTAGCTTCATGAACTACTATCTCTTTTTCTTCCGCTGCATTTTTATATACTCTGTGTCTGTGATCTGTGATTTTTATTTACTGTATGTTCTGAGATTTGCCAAAATTTTATTTACAACGCGGTATTTTGAGCAATTCAATTCCGGCATGAGTGTCTACCTATACACTTATAATGGATGCTTATGGTTGAAAATACTGGTTGTTACAAGAACCATCAACCATAATAGCAAAGAAGACAAGTGCTCCCTATTTTGAAAAACTCCTTCTAATCAAATCAATATGCCATAATTCAAAAACTTGATATCCCATTATATTCTTTCCTTGGGAACCATATGCCAAAGCAGCATCACTACTGGTCTAACATCTTTCTTGGGATCAATTCTAAATTACATCTCTCTTCAGGGTGGAAGACCAGAAGCTTCGACAAAGATATCTAGAAACTCCTCTACTATAGGGATGGATAACATCTCGTCATGTGATAGATCAAGAAATTAAAAATAGTACTTCATCATAGAAATACCAAGTTCATAAAAACATCAAGGTCACGCCATCCATCACTTCTCATTCGAACTACTCTCATACCTAGGGGTGAGCAATATTCGGCGACACCTGAATTAACAGACCGAACTGATTCATTTCGGTCGGCTCTATTATGAAATTAAATAGGTACAAATTTGATTTGTAAAATTTTAACCGAATTAACCAAAATCTTATTTTGTTGTCCAAATTTATATTGTTTTAATAATTTTAATAATTTTTAGTAATAAAAAGCAAATTTATTATTGAAAATAGGCCAAATATTTCTATAAACATGGAAAATTACTTGATAAAATCTCTCTAAATAAAAATTTAAGCTTTCCTTTGAGTAAATGAATCATTTGAATAATAACATATTATGATCTTTCCTTCTTTGCTTCTGCCCTACTTACCCCTACTACTGTCATAATCCAATATCACCCGTATCAAGTCATCTAGTCCATTACCAATATTAATCCATACCCGAAGAATCTTAGAACATATGTATCGCAAAGGAACCCCACACCACATATAACTAACTTGAAATAATTGCAAATCAGGGATAAATGGGTCGATCATCCAATAGAATTCGATGCCATAGTAAATTAATGCAAAGTGTGTGTCACGACCCACCCTTCTCAACCCTCGAAAATCGACACAAAACACGCCACAGTATAATATATTGACGATCAAGTGCCGAAAAAGATAGATTTTTGCGGAAAAAGAAAGAAGATAGAAAAAATAATGAACTAAACAATAATAGAATCTCACAATCGCAGTGGAACAAAATATAATAGTCAATAACAAATCTTTACACAAAATGAAAACTATATTTTTTTATACAATATATCATCAGAGTATATCTCAAACAAACAACAATTACCAGCCTAACAACATCAACAATCACAGCAGCGGATATAAACAAGTATGGATAATACGTCTCGGACTCCAGCTCCTCTCCTGAGCTCCACAGCATCCTTTCCTGTAATCTTTAATACTTGGTCTGACCCAAGCATTATAATGAAATAACACCCCAGTCAGTCTGGAATAGCATTTGATAAAAATACACCCAAATTGATTATTAAATTTTCAAAAATCCTTTTGAAAACAAAAGCATCTCGTAAGACCATGCTATAAATAAACATGTCGGGTTTTTACCGTACGATAGCTAAAACACTTTTTATAAAAAAATCCTCTGATGTTATAATAGGGCCTATATACAAATACTTATTAAAATAGCCGAAATTGTTACATCTATTAAATTCCAGCTACTAGCCACAAAGTGGGTAATACAAATAAAACTGGTAAAAGGCGCATAGGGAGAATGGATTTCCAACTAATGACTAGGCACTGGGGTATCACCTGTCACGGTACGTGGCCTAGATCACCGTACCGAGGACCACTCCCGATCCCCTGCAACACAAGATCGGGACTACCCCTTACTGGATAATCTCGAGTAAGATCACCCCACAGTTAGGATCAGCAACCACACCACTAAGCCGAATAAAAAGGGATATCTAGACAGGGATGACCTCACCCTAATGGATGCTACCTGCATACTTAAAATATACTTAAATACGTTTTCATTTCCTAGAAATCACTTCCAAAATATACTTAAAATGTTTAAAATATGATTACTAAATTCTTTATCCAAATTATGTTTTCGAAATCTATAAAAGTTTCTTGAGTAACTTAAATCAAAAATTTCCTTTTTATATAAAGTTATTATATCATATATTTATATTGAAATTTCCTTTTGAAAACTTAATACTAATTTACCTTTAAGATAATTAAATACCATAATTACTTAAATAAATGTTTGCTTATATTTTAAACAATTAATATTTTATTTCTAAAAAATTCTAAAACACAATTTAAACTGCCAACTTATAATTTGGAAGCTTTTCTTTGAAACATTCCAAATTTCCAGGAAAAATGCGCTTTCCATCCTTTAAACATAATCTCATCTTTACTTTTAAAACAATTATACCTTTCTTATAGAATTTCCCACCGAAAATCAATATTTCCAAATTTCTCGACTGATAATTATACCAATTTATTTATAAACCCAATTTATAAATTTTCGTTTCTCATTTCTATTACAATCTCAGTTTCAAAACCATTTACAAATTTCAACCCAATTTCCCGAATTTAATCCCCTTAAATTCATTACTTAAAAATTCCTTTCATTTTGCTTTAATCCCAATGTATTTATTGATATTTTTAAAATACCAAATTATATTTATCCAATCATAACACAGCATAACAAGATCCAAATAAATTTTTCACAGAATATCAATGAGATATATCACAGAATATAAATAAAATTTCTATTTGTGAGGAATCCAGTTGGATCCCTCCAACCTGTTGCCCTACGTCCACGGATATTAGCCCAACCAATAAATATCGATTCAATCTTGTAATAATTATCATATTCAGCTAAACAACCAATCAAACATTTAAATATTAGCTATTTAAATTAACTGGTATCCAGATGTGAGTGAGATTAACTCACCTTGATTTTCGTAGAGCGTTTAAATTTTAAATTAAATCAAACCGTTCGATTTAATCCAAAATTTCCGCTTGCTCCAAACATTTTCGGATCTGCTGTAGCGTGTAGATCGTGTCGCTGCGATTCCGACGCTTCCTGTTTTGTCGAAATCTGATAACGTATTCACAATATATGAATTTTTAGTGTTTGAATTAAATTTAAACAAAATTTCCTTTTTTTTAATAATATACCATCGGCCGGCCGCATCTTCTCCCATGCAAGCTCCAGGAAACAACGAACAACGAAACCCATCGGCCGTTTGATTAGGGTTGGATATTGCGGCCACCACGTTGCCATACGCGACGATCGAAACCTACCAAAATGAAGAGCACGTCGAATATCACCACCGGCTAGAGTAGCTTCGAGCTCGGTCATCCATATAGCACATGAAAGGAAAATGAACGGCACAGTTGCAGCCTCGATTTTCCCCCTCCTCGTCGCTCGAAACACGATCTCCACTGTTAGATAGCAAGAGCTTGGTGAGCTCTACCTTTTTCATGTTGAAACTTTCTGACGAAAGCTTGTGGATTTGAAGAAATCGAAGAAGAAAGTGGAAGCATTTTGGGCATTAATTGTATAAGTGGCGGTCGAAGAAAATAGCTAGGGTTTCGGCCCCTTAAACGTGAATATATATGTACGTATATACATATTAATTTAATATTAAATCCAATTTTAACGGGCATTTACAAACGAACTTCAAATCACACGGGTCGCCAGGCGTTTATGAGGTTTTACCCATATTCTGAACACAATGGGACGTATTTCGGAGGCTAATTCGATCATATGCGCGAGTTACGGAAATAAACGATCAATTTTAAATTAAATCGATTAAAATAGTTTCTATGCGTTTTGAGCTATCACGGTCAAATGACAACTCCAATTCCTATGAAAGTTGAAATCCGATAATAACTAACTATTACGGATCTAATGGAACTAGTTTCATCGAATTCTGAGACTGTGCCCCGGAAGGCTATTTTAACTCGTTGATTAATTCGAGCGATTTCCAAATCGTCGAAATTACTTAAAATTTCACTTTTAAAACTTTACTAGCTTAATTATAAATCATACAGAATTTACATTCACATTAGCAACCATTCTTATTCATTTCGAATCATAATCTGATTATTTGCAATATTATATTAAATTCCATTTTTTATAAATTAATATAAAATTCCAAATTTAGTTTATCGACTTTTGATTCCATCCAAAAGTCAAATATTAAATTTAAATTAAACCAAACTTAAAATAAATTTTATAAACCATTTTCACAACCATTTACATCCAGATTCACAAATTACCCCTATTACATATATTTAATTATTACTCAAATTTTAATTGAATTTCCGTATTGAAAAATACAACTAAATTCTATTGATTTAACAAAATTCTTACTTCAAAATCAATTAAAAATCCACATTTAACATTTAAAATGAATTAAATTTTCAAAATCTAACAACCCAAAATTCCGGGTTGTTACATTCCTCCTCATATAAAAATTTCGTTCCCGAAATTTACTAAGGTAGGAAAATACTTCTAAACTCATTTACTTGCCCCAAAATTCATTCAATTAAAACTCACATTCACTTCTCAAAACCTTTTAGCTAAATCCAAAACCATTTGCTTCATTTTTAACTTAAGAGCTTCACTTTCAACATCATTTTCAAAAATCAACTTCCAAGTTAACCTAAATTTTCAAAAAATTTCTAACTCCCAAAATTTTGGAAATTTTTTGACCACGTTTCCTTTGTACGGAGAGCGTTTTACGATATCACAATAATGATAAATATATATACATCGACCCACACAGTCTGCAAACAAAATATACCATATATATATATATATATATATATATATATATATATCAGTTCCGAATTTTATTGCATAGGCGTACCTTAGATTAGCATTTAAAAAGCAAGCGGCCAATATATATTGCATATACACGCTCCAACTCTATCGATTGCCTCTCGTACCTGTACTTACTTAAACAAACACATCAGTTTTCAATAATATGAGAATTTAATAACATTCCATTCATCAATCTTAGCCAATTTTAACAATTCCATAGTTCAAACAAACAAATTTCATAATTCAACCTATTAACCATATATTATAAGCAAATCCCAATATTTCAATCACTATTTTAATTTCCGAACAAATCCAACATCATTTTATTTCACTTGAATGATTTACATTCAAGTTTACTATTCTCATTCCATATTCACATCAATATGATTAACATGTGTATTACATGCATCAATTTACTTCAATTCAATTCCAAATTGATTCACAACCAAATTTTTATTTTCAAATTGATGTATTTGCATTTCTTTTATGATCCATTTTCATTAATATGCAAAACCACTTAATTAGACTTCACTTAATCCAATTGATTCAAAAAAATCAGCTTAATTTGCTTCTTTAAATCAATTCAATTCTGTTTACAACAAAACGACCAATTTCCATGCAAAATTTAATGTTATTCAAACAAATAACCATTTCTTAAGCATATACCATTTAAAATCACTTCCAACAAAAATTTATATTAATACATTCCATTTTGCATTGTTCACAATCCAAACATTCTTATTTCTTTGCAATTATTAAATCAAATCCTACTCCTCACATTCCAAATTCATTATCCAACTCAAGTTCATATTAACATCATGCCATTCTGGATTATTTACAACTCATACATTCTTATTTCATCACAATAATTAATTAAAATCATTTCACTTGTATTTCAACTTTATTATCTGAACAAATTTTATTGAAGACCACTTATAAAGCTCGACCACAATCATTTTCCAATTTGTTTAAGTTATTTCAATAACAAAATAACTCCATTTATTCTTACATCAGTTTTATTTCCATTTGAAATTGATTTTTATTCAATCAAATTCCAATCCATTACAAATTTTAATTCAATTTGTTTACTTACTCTAACCATTTTAAATTTAATCCACCTTCTCAGTTCATTTCTGAATTTATTAATAACATAACCATTCCAATTATTCTAAACTAGAATTGAGTTTTTATTTTGCTTTTTTTTAACAAACTACCAAATTTTATTCATTCCAATACAATTTCCATTTAATTTAGCTTACCCTAAATTCATCTTCAAACAATTCTTTGAATTTAACTGAGTGAGAATTTAATTCATTCAATATCATTTCAACTAAATTAAATCTTCTTTCAATTCAATTCTTCTCAAATTTTAATTCAAGTTCAACTAGATTTATCTAGCCAACTTAAATTCTTGCCAATCCCTTTACTATTTTATATAAGAATTTAATTCCATTCAATTATTTATAATGCAACCGAATTTTGATTTCAAATCAATCTAAACTTAACTCAATTTCTCTTAGTTTAAGTTGAATTCAATTCGATCCAATTTTATTTCTCCTTTAATATAAGTTCATGCCTTATGTACTAACTTAAGTCCATTCACCTTTTATATTTCACTTGCCTTATCTCAATTTACATTTCATTTAGGATTTAAATTTTGAACTTCCCAAAAAAATGACAACCATTTAATTTAGGTTTATAATTTTTTGTTTCTTTATCCATAAGATCGCCAACTTATTTATTTAAAAGCTTATATTGCTCATTTTAATCCATTTACATCTTACAATCACAATTCTAAATTTATATATATGTATAACACTTAATAGCATAAGGACATAAATTTTCATTACTCAATTATAGTCGTTTTACATTACAACTTTGTCCACTTTAATTCGATCTCAATTTCAATTTTATTTAACTTATCTCCAGTTAAATTCAAATACATTGTATTCACTACCATTCATTCAAGTTAAACTTTAATTCCTGGACTAAATTTTCATTTTCTTCTTATTAATATCAAATTCACTTAATAAGTTCAATAATTGATTCATTTTAACCTTAAACATTATTTAAATAGAATTTTCCAGAATTCAATTGTCCCATTTTATTTCAAAACCATTTTGAAATAATATTCAACACATACCCACTTGGTATATAAATTAAAATCTTCGGATTCCAAAACAATCTGTTTTTACCAAAACAAATTTCCCTTTTGAAATTTCTAAAACCACTGGTATACCCAACAAGTCTAAACAAATATCGTAACCAATCACCACGGTAGCAATACATCACCTTAGAAACTCGAAAATAAAATCTAATGATGTGGCCATCATCATCAGGATTATTTTCCAGCGACTGAAGTGAGTTCAGTACTTCCTTACTTCCACAAATTCCTTTCAAACAATTTCCATTCAGAAATATTTCTTAAATAATACACCATCATTGCCTTCAAACATTTTGGAAAACATTTCAAACATTCTCAGGATTTTAAATTCCCAAACCTTTTGTTTAAATTCATTTAAAATCATTTTCAAAATTTTCGGGATTTATATTCTAGTTTAATTCAAATTTAGTTATTCTTCTTTTGTATAATTTATACTTATAGAATTTTATTTGGTTATAACCATTTCAAATTTTAGATCAAATTTTAGATTCTTATTTAATTAAGATAACCACAACCAAACATCAAAATATATATATTGATTTCAGAAAATTATTTCTTTTATATCAAAATATAATGTTGGGTAAAATTATTTCATTTACCCACTTTTAAAACAATACCATGTCGGTTTATCTGGTTTAAGAGTTTAGAAACCCCTACCGATACGGTTGTACTTCCCATACCGACCAGAATTCATAAACAATCAACCGATAAGTCGACACAATATAAAAACAATTTTTATATTCACTAACCAGTACGCTCTCATAGCTATTATTACACTCAACTCATTCTAGAGTACTATGGACTCTATTTAATGAGTAATTTCCCCACCAAATCCTAGGTTATCGCTAACCTAAGCTCTGATACCACTGTCACGACCCACCCTTCTCGACCCTCGAAAATCGACATAAAATACTCAACGGTATAATATGCCGACGATCAAGTGCTGGAAAAGAAAGATTGTTGAGGAAAAAGAAAGAAGATAGAAGAAAGAAGGAATTAAACAATAACAAATCTCACAATCGCAGCGGATCAAAATATAATAGTCAATAACAGATCTTTACACAAAATGAAAACTGTGACGCCCCACCTCTATACCCACGCTAGCCAAGAACACTCCGGAGTAGTGCTGTCAACTAGCACGGAGAATAAGGCTGTTGAGGAGCGACCATCCATGTAATTGCTTAGCACACGGTGGCTATAAATAATCTTCGGAAACAAACATAGAAATAATCATATCACAAATCAGTCACAAATATCCATATCACAAAGGCGGAAGAAGATATGAATATATAACTAACACATGAAAGTGTACATCAGAGTAGTGGTCATTAAGATCCACGATAATACAAAAGAATAGCAACACGTGCTATACAAAAGAATACAACTATGAGTCTATATCTCAAGTGTATACAACAAAAACTGCTAATCTAAACAGTTAGCCAAAAGTCAGAGTGATGAATCCCTGGGAAGGAGTCAAGCAGAAGCACCTGTAACATCTCGGTTTGACCCGAGTATTATTTAAGAAAATAATAAACGGATCGGTCTAGCTATAAATATCAGATGACATGATATAACATAAAAGATATGGAATAAACATAAACATCCATAACGACATACCACTATAAGTATGTAAATAATGATCAACAAAAGATCAATCAATAAGAGATAATCAATATCACAAGAATCTTCTCAAAGATTCGAAGAGGGCATCATACCCTAAACTTGTACTCATAACAAGTCAATGACATAAATTCCAGAAATCAACACGAGAAATCCAGAAATCATAAAAAGGGAAAGAGGCCTATCACATGAAGGTCCGAAGACCAAGGGGAGCTACCCCGCATGTGTGAATGGAATCACACAGATTGAGGTCAAGACTAACCAAAAAGCAGAAAGGTATATGTGAATGGAATCACACAAGTGGTGTCTAGTCTAACCTTGCAATGAAAGAGACATCGCGCAATTGCTAGTCTAATTCATAAAGCGATCATCAAGATCAACGAGAAGTGTCAATTACACTAAGCTAGTAAATATAGAAGTTTAGCTTCATGTCCCATAACCACTTGCTTAACTTAAATATTTACGAACAAACTGTAAATCTTCACTAATAAAATTGTCACAAGAGGTTCAATCGAACAAGTCCAAGAATTAACCGACGAAGTGAACGCAAGCGTTTCATACCACTTGTTTTACTAAGTCGTTTAATTAGATTTCTCATCCGAGTGAGGTAAAGGCTTGTATATACTAATAGATTGGAAAACGGTTTAAGAAAAGAGCTTTGTTATTAAAAATAGAGTTGAAATCATTTTGTTGAAAGAGTTTTGATATTTACTACTAGTATTGAAACCTTTATATTATAAAGTGACAAAACACAGAAGCAATTGTAGAAACAATCATTCACAAAAATCGCATACGGAGATGTGAATAAAATCCAAGGAAATCAGCTCAATGTTTTTCAGATAAGATCCCCTACGGAGGGGCGG
Source organism: Allium cepa (assembly GCA_030765085.1). NCBI lineage: Eukaryota > Viridiplantae > Streptophyta > Magnoliopsida > Asparagales > Amaryllidaceae > Allium > Allium cepa. Next base: position 61,007,315 of record CM060930.1, read on the forward strand.
TCCAGGGGGGTGGCAACCCCCCAAGGTGGGGGTGTGGGGGCAACGCCACCGCTTACGGGGTTCGACCTGCCCGGTCAGGTCGCGGGGGACCAGGGGGCAGCGCCCCCGGCGGGGTGCGGGGCAGCGCCCCGACCAAAACGGTACGACCTAGTGAAGACAAAATGAGGTCTAACGACCTAAAGGGATAGGGTCGAGCGACCTAAAGGTGTTCGCGACCTAACGATGACTCGCGACTTAAGGAAGAGGGGGTGAGCGACCTATGGTCATAAACGAAACCGAGCGACCTAAGGGAATAAGGGCCGAGCGACCTAAAGGAGACGCGACCTAAAAGAGGCGCGACCTAAAGGAGACGCGACCTAAAGGGCCGAGCGACCTAAAGGAGATGCGACCTAAAAGAGGCGCGACCTAAAGGAGACGCGACCTAAAAGATCGCGACCTAGTGACCTAACGGTTTAAGGGTCTTGCGACCTAACTGGAAACAAGGTCCAAACGACCTAACGACTTAAAATGAAACGTGACTGAGCGATATAAGGTCGGAGACGACCTACGACTTAACTCCGTGTGAGCGACCTACGACCTATGGTTGCTACGACCTAACGAGTTCCAATAGTGAAGGCTTAAGGTCTAACGACCTAAGGGGTACGACCTAAGGTCTTACGAACTAAGGTGTTGAGGTTGAACGACCTAACCAAATTGCATAGGCCATACGAGCTAAGGCCTAACGACCTAACTCCGAACGAGCTATACGCGAGTGACCTAGGGCGCTAACTCGCAAACGACCTAACGTTAACTCGCGAACGACCTAACTCCAGACGCGCCTTTTCAACGCGTGCGAGCTGAAGACCTGCCGACCTACGACCTAACTCCAAGCGACCTAAGGCCTAACGACCTATGGTGGGCGAATGGGCTAAGGCCAGAAACGACCCAAATGAAGGTGACGACTTTTCCACGCAAACGACCTATAGATGCTGGGCGACCTAAGGGGGACAGAGCGACCTAAGCCAGAAATTCACCCCAAAACACTAAAAAGTGGAGTTTTTCGCCAATCCAATCCAAACCAAATGCAAATGTGCATGCAAAAAAGATAGGGATGCATTCCCAATAGCCCAAGATAGATATAGACTAGAATTGTGAGATAAAAATCTCACCTTTGCACTAAAGTTTATGAAGATGAAGCTTGAAAGCAAGGAGAAGCAATCCAAAGCTTGAATCCAATATCTTCTACTTGAATTTGGAGTTGAATGTTGGATTTGCAATTGAATTTGAGCTTGGAGTTTTAATTTCCCATTCTCTTCACCATTAATGCCAAAGCTTGAGTTAGTTAGGAAATTTATGAAGAGTGAGGAGAAGAGGGTTGGAACTTGGGCTTAATAGGCTAAACTAACCCAAAGTCCAAAGCGGGAAAAGTTAGTGAAATTGCTATAACTCCAAACCTATCGATGTTTATACTTAAAAAATTGTAAACGACATTTCGAACTCAATGGAAGTGGTCTCGAGTCCTAATTTGACCGTTTGCAAAAAGTAGCCTTTCGGACCAAAACCCGATTAACGAGTTAATATTTAAATAAAATATTTAAATAGAAACTCGATAAATATGCGGGTTGTTACAAAAACTGTATCTGTTTTATACAATATATCATCAGAATATATCTCAAACAAACAACAATTACCAGCCTGACAACATCAACAATCACAGCAGCGGATATAAACAAGTACGGATAATACGTCTCGCACTCCAGCTCCTCTCCTGAGCTCCACAACATCATTTCCTGTAATCTATAATACTCGGTCTGACCCGAGCATTATAATGAAATAACACCCGAGTCAGTCTGGAATACCAGCTGATAAAAATACACCCAAATTGATAATTAAATTTTCGAAAATCCTTTTGAAAACAAAAGCATCTCGTAAGACCACGCCATAAATAAATATGTCGGGTTTTTACCTTACGGTAGCTAAAACACTTTTTATAAAAATCCTATGATATTATAATAGGGTCTATATACAAATACTTATTAAAATAGCCAAAATTGTTACATCTATTAAATTCCAGCTACTAGCCACAAAGTGGGTAATACAAACAAAACTCGTAAAAGGCGCGTAGGGAGAATGGATTTCCAACTAATGACTAGGAACTGGGGTATCACCTGTCACAGTAAGTGGCCTATTTCACCATACCGAGGACCACTCCCGATCTCCTGCAACACAAGACCGGGACTACCCCTTACTGGATAATCCCGAGTAAGATCACCCCACGGTTGGAATCAACAACCGCACCACTAAGCCGAATAAAAAGGGATATCTAGAAAGGGATGACCTCACCCTAATGGGTGCTACCTACATAACCTTGCTGCATAAACCCCGATTTTCAGTCATTACCGGTTGATGAGGCTTGAGGCTAAGCGTTTCCTTCAGAACGTTTCACTTATAATGCCCACTGTCCATCTGACGATGTTCCGAAAGCATTCATCCATACAAGTCTGTCCCGGGTTTGAACGGAACCGAAGGCACTACTCCTACTACTCCTACTACCTCCATTTTGGAAACATCCTCAAGATTAGTAGCGACTAGCCCTGCACTTCACTGCTCCATCTTCGACCCTGAACTCGCTTTTCCCATGAAAACGTACAAACCGGGTCGAAGTGGTTTTCTAGAAATAAATCCCGATCCTAGTCTCTTCAAAACGATAAACATATTGGCCAATATTGATAGTCGGTGATTTAACAAACAATTAACACTCACAAACATCCATCACACAATAAATAATTTCCCACATTGTTTATTTTCATCAAAAATATCTTTGCAAGATATATTTTCATTTTCAAACCCTTTTGAAAATAGTTTTCAAACCCAACTCTTCTCATGGAATAAATTCCCGAATCTTTACTTCCTCTGAAAACATTCAACTACCAATACTTAAGATTTAAAATAATTTAAATTCTTTGTTCTTGAAAATACTTGTTTTCGACGGAAATTCTATTGGTTTAGAAAACCGTCGAACGAATTTAAATTAAAAATGACCGCAAGTGCACGGCGTACAATTGTAGTACGTGGCGAATACGGGTCAATCCATAGGGAATTATTGATTTTAAAATTCTATTCAATCATATTAAACCAAAGTTGAGAATTGTTTGAGCTATAAAAGGAGAAAAAACAAACAAAAGAAAATTGATAAAAATATGAGAATGTTAAGACAATTTAGAGGCAATTTCCACTCTCTAGATCACATAAATCAACAATTTGAAGTTATGAACTCTCTTTTCTTGTCATTCGTGTAATTAATTCATGTGTTTATCATAAGTATGGTATATTAGTGCTATTAATTAGCCCAATACAAACCATTGAACTATAACACAACCACTAAAACACATTTAACTCTCATGAAATATGACAATAAAATTGAAAGCAAAATCTATTTTAAGCATGGCCTATTAACTATTGTTTAGAAATATAGGCCATCAAATTTTAATTTAACAATTATTTCTGTGACGACCCGAGATTTTCATGCATTTAAAATCGGAATATTTAATTGATTTTATATATTCAATAGAGTAATTTTAACTTGAATTTCAAATATCATAATTTATTTGATAATTAATTTTTGAATTAAATAAGTGAAGTTGGGTAAATTGTTGAATCTGGAGTTTTAAGCCAATTAAAAATATATTTGAAGGCTTGAAAAATTTATATTGATAGTACTGAGAGTAATCGAAATTGTAAAATTAAAATTAACAGTGGTTTGTTCAGTTTTAAAATTTATATCGTTTAAATTGAATTTAAATATAGCCTTCCGAGGCACAGTCTCGGAGTTCAATGAAACCAGTTCCATTGGATCCGTAATATTAAATTATTATCGGGTTTCAATTTTCGTAGTAATTGGAGCCGTTGTGTGAGTGTACGACATATAAATGCACTGAATTTTATCGGAAACTCAATATAAATACATTGTTGACTGGTCAAAATCTTGTCACATTAGTTTTATTTTCAATCACTATAGCTGGATGTTTTCTTACGCAAAGCTTTCTTTATACGCCACTTCCTTCCATTTAATTACGTTCCATTCCAATCTTCCTTGAGACGAAAAAAAAACAAAACAAAATGATGATCAAATTTAAATAAACAATGGATTCCTTCAGAAGAAAAATAAGAAAATCTCTTATCTCCTATTATTCCACAGCCGAGTAACCTTTTTTCTCAAAATCCTCGTTCTGTTCGAATAAAAAAAAATGTTAATCAATGGCGTACGAAGAGGGGGAAGGGGGCGGACGATCTCGAACAGTTAGAGAGTCGCGCGCGCCCTGAGGTGATGGATTCTCGTGTTCGAGGGGTTTGCGCCTGTAGAGGGGGTCGTTAGGGTTTTGGTATCGACTGGTCAAGGCGGCGATGGGCACTGTCGCGTGTGGATGGAGGCGCACGGAGAGGACAGAGGCGATGTCGCGATTAGGGTTTGCGACTAAACTGGATACTCACGATTTGGAAGTTGTCGACTCGGCGCGTGGAGGTAGGATGCTTGAGGTTTGTTTGTGTTTTTTTCTTTCTTTCTGATAATTGATTTGATCTTGGTTAGTGCTATTAGTTAATCGAATTATTAAGTGTCAATTCATGGTTCGATTGGATAATTTTTAGTCAAATAAATAGTGTAATATATTATAAATATTTGAGGTTTATATAGGATTTCAAAATAAAATTTTAAATTGCATATTGTTATAAGATTTTTGGAGTTGATGAATAAGTGATAAATTAAATAATTTGGTTATTTTAATTACTAAGGTAATTTATTTTTGGAATCTAGATAAAATCAATTTATTAGTTTAAAACCAAATGTTTAGTTTGAATTAAATTGTTGGTCAATTAAATTATTAAATAGTAAGTCATTGGCTAATTAAATTTATAAATGGGAATAAATGGTTCAAGTTATTTCAAAGTGTTAGTAAATCGTATGATTGTGTATTCAAGGTCAAAAATCGAGAAAGCTAAGGCAACATTGAAGCGAACTGCGAATATTAGCAAAGGTGAGTTAATCTCACTCAGTTAATTTAAAATTTAAATTTAGATGATTTAACTTAAATAATTATTTGAAAGGTTGAAATTGATTGATGTGATATGGTATGGAATATTCTGGAATCGAAATATTTTTGTGCTAACGTCTGTGGATGCAGGGAAAACAGGTTGGAGGGATCCAACTGGATCCCTCAACATTTATTTAAAATTATATAATACCCTCTGTTGTGATTATGTGATATTCTATGATGAACTTTATTGAAATATTGAATGCTATGGATCGATTGAATATAATTGAGTATAATGATTTATCAAAAATATATATAAATTGGATTTTGAAAGGAAAATAAAAGAAGTAAATTTGTAAGAAAATAATTATAGAAAATTTGAATAAGTTTAAGAATGAATGGGAAAAATAATATAAAGTGACTTTAAAATGTTAATAATTAAAGCTAGAATATAGAAAGGAAATTTTGAATGACAGGAAGTTAATGAATTTTAAACTGTAGTGTTATTATTTAAGAGAACAAAACATTTATCTAAAATTTAAAGATTTAAATTATTGAAAGTAATAAAGAAGAATTGGGAAAGACCTGAATTTATATATTTCAGGTAAGAGATTTAAAATCAAATGGAAATTAATAACAATAATAATAAGTCTATAATTAGTGAATTTTGAAATGAATTGTGCAAGTAATGAAATTTATTTCAGATAGAGCAAATTGGAAATCAATTTGGGAAATTGATTTAAATGATTGAGATTGGAAATTTCTCTCTGAATAACCAAGTACGTTTCAAAGTAAATTTTTAAATATAAATTAAAGGTTTAAAATTGTTTTAAAAAAACAAAAAGTATGTTTTGTAAATTATTATTTCTACTATTTAAATTCTAAAGTAAGTATTTCCTTTAATCTATTATAGTAGTAATTATTTTAAGAATAACTCAGTATAATGTTTTAAAAGTGAAAACCTAGTTCTATATTTTATAAAGTAACCTTATTTTTAATATTCATATAGAATCTATCTTAGCCAATTATTTAAGAAGTCTTAACTTAAATATTCTAAAGTAAACTCCAAAGAAAGTATTTTATTTTAATCTATTATCGCAATAATTATATAAAGAATGATTTGGTAATTTAATAAAGAAAATCTAATGTATAGTTATAAGGTAATATTATTTTAATATTTCTAGAACATTGTTTTATATTAAGTATTAAAGTAAAATTTTCTAATATATTTTACAATAAAGTGTTTTTTTAATTATTTTTAAAATCTAGTTTTGTGCTTGGTGATTTCAGTGGAGATAGAAATATATTTGGGAAGCTTATTTTAAAGGGAAAGATGATTTGAATCTATTATCAAAGGATTGAAAATAGAAATATATCTGTGAAGATATTTTGAGATAAATAAACAATTTGGGAAATTATTTATTGTTTGATGGATGTTTTTGAATATAAATTGATAGTTAAATAACCGACTATCAATATTGGCCAAATGCGTTGATCGTTTCGAAGAGACCGGGATCGAGATTAATTTCTCGAAAACCACTTCGATCCAGTTTGTACGTTTCATGTAAACGATTTTTGGATTCGAAGATGGAGCAGTGAAGTGCAAGGGCTAGTCGCTACTAATCCTGAGGATATTTCCAAAATGGATGTAGTAGGAATAGTGCCTTCGGTTCCGTTCGAACCCGGGACGGACTTGTATGGATGAATGCTTGCGAAAACATCGTCAGGTGGACGATGGGCATTCTAAGGAATATATTCTAAAAAGGTAACGCTTAGCCTCAAGCCTCATCAAATGGGAATGGCTGAAAATCAGGGGATATGCAGCAAGGCTTCGTGGGCAGCCCCCACTGGAGGGTGAGGTAATCTCTGTCTAGATGTCCCTTTATTTCGGCTTAGTGGGCGGTTAATGATCCCAACCGCGGGGTGATCTTTCTCGGGACTGTCCAGTAAGGGATGGTTTCGGTCTTGTGTTGCAGGGGAGTTAGGGTGGCTCCTCGGTACGCTGATCTAGACCAGGTACTGTGACAGGTGGTACCCCAGTGCCTAGCCATTAGTTGGAATCCATTTTCCCTACGCGCCCGTACGGTTTTGATGTGCCCAACTATTGCTGAAACGTGAGATGCAAGCATTTCAGCTAGATTCTATTTACTTTCTATAGACACTATTATAATATCAGAGAATTTCTATAAAAATAGTTTTAGCTATCGTAAGGTAAAAACCCAACATGTTTATTTGTGGCGTGGTCTTACGAGATGCTTTTATTTTCAAAGGACTTCGAAACTTTAATAATCAATTGGGTGTGATTTTCTCACGCTGGTATTCCAGACTGACTCAGGTATTATTTAACTGTAATGCTCGGGTCAGACCGAGTATTATAGACTACAGGTTTTGATGTTATGGAGCTCAGGAGACGAGCTGGATGACGATACGTACTCACGTACTTGTATATATATATATTTCCGCTGTGTTGAGTTGTTGTGTATCCATTTGTATGTTATTGATGTGTTGAGTTGTGATTGATGTACTCTGATGATGTAATACATATAAACTGATATATTTGATTTTGAGTAAAGATCATTATTATCTATTATATTTTATCCGCTGCGATGGTTAGATTCTGTTGTTGTTTTCTATTTCCTTCTTCTACCTCTTCTTCTTTATCCCAAATGGTTCGTATTTTTGTGCAACTTGAGTTGATTTAGATAGAATAGTGTTGACTCAAGGGGTACGAATTTGTGGGCTGTTACACTTGGTATCAGAGCTTAGGTTGGTGATAACCTTGGCTCTAGTGGGAACTACTCATTTAAAATAGAGTCCGTAGTACTCTATAATGAGTTTGAGCGTATAAATTGATATGAGCGCGTATTTGTTAGTGAATAAAAATTATTTTAATATTGTGTTAATTGGTTTATTGAGTGGCATATGAACCTTCGTCGGCACAGTCTGGACAACTGTATCGAAGGGGTTTCTAAACACTTGAATAGAACAATTGACACGATATTGTTTTAAATAGGGGTGAATGAAATAATTTTACCCAAAAATATATTTTGATATAAAGAATAGTTCTTGAAAACTATGTAGCTAATATATGGTTGCTTGGATGTTAGAAATGATGATGTTGAAGTATTATCATTGTTAAGTGAAAATTTAACTAGAAATTGAAATATAATTAAAAATTTAAGGGATAAATTCATTATAGAATGAAATGAATTGTAAATGTGAATTATAAATTGAAATATAATCAAACAAGAATTTGTATGAGCATAAGCTATGCAAATGAATTATAGATAAGTTCGATTTAAGTAGGATTTGAAAATTTATATCCCGGAGATTTTGGAGGTGTTTGTCGAAGTGTTTTAATGGTAAATAATAGTATTATTGTTTTGGAGATATTTCTGAAAGGAAATCGTTATAGATGGATTTTGAAAGTAATATAGCATTGAAATCACTTGAATTATTGGAAAATAATTCTGATGATGACGGCCGCATCATCAGTATTCATTTTCGAATTTCTAAGTGATGGATTGCTGCCAAAAATTGATTTGCTCAGAAGAGCTAGTTGTTTTTGAAAATTCAAAGGAAATTTGTTAAGAATACAACCAGGATTGGTTTAATTTTTGAGAATTTTGATTTTTGAGATGTTGGAGATTTCAAAAACAATTTGAAACCAAAGCTGGGTGTTTAAAAATCCGGATAAGATAAGTTGTAAGCTTATAAATGGAAATTATTTGTAAATCAGGAAGAAATTTAAGCTTTGGATAATGGAATTTGAATTTAAAGAGAAAAGTTAAAAATGAAATTAACTTGGATTGGAGAATAAAATTTAACTGGATTAGAATAAATTGAATAAGCTGAAAATAATATCCAGTTGTATTCGAATTAAGTTGGAATTGAATTGAGTTAAATAAAACTGAGTTAAAATAGAAATTGAATTGGAATGAGAAGTCAATTGAATTAATGAATGGAATTAGATTCTTACCTGAATAAATGGAAATTAAATTGGGTAAGGATTGGATTGAAGTAAATAATTTAGAATAACTTGTAAAGGAATCAAAATCCATGGAATAAGATATGCTTGGGTTATAAATAAGCATAAGGCTTGAGTTAAAAATAAAGATGAACATATTTAAGCCTAGGATGAATGGAAACGTGTTAAAATAATAAGTTGTGACTTGTTAAATTTGAAAGTGGGATAGAAAATCCAAAATAAATATTGTTTGATGTTTTGGATAATAAAACGAAGGAAAATCCAAACTTGAAAAAAAGAGAAAAATAAAATAAATAAATAAATTGAACTAAGAAAAATTAAATGAAGTGATATTTGGAATAAAAAAATTCAAGTTTTGGATTATAAATTGGGGAAAGACTAATTAGATAATAAATTAGTTAATGAAATTGAATTGTGAGATTATGATGAAGGTTGGAAATAAAACTCAAGTTATGAATTAAATCGACCTAAATTGTTGGTGAAGTAAATGTAATTGAATTGTGAGTTCTTGAAATTTGGTGGTATATTGAAAATGGCTAGTGGATTCAGAACTTGAGTTATAAATTCGAATTTAACTTGAAGTGTTAACAAATTAAATATAATTGAAATATATGGAATAAAAATGTAATTGGATTAAAATAGTGATGGTTTGAATTGCCAATAAATTCCAAATAAGTGGAAGTAAATTGGAAATGACCTTGTAATAAATCGAATGAGCTGAATCTAAAAGGTTAAAATGTATAATAACTGATTAAATAAATTTGTAGTTTGAAATGAGATAGGATTGAAATAGAATCAAGTTAAATTGAAAAGAGAACTTTGTTTGCAAGATGAGAATGAGCTTAAGTATAAAATTTAATAAAATTGAAGGAAATTTACTTAAGCTAAATGAAGGAAGGAGAGTTGAATTGAATTCAACTTAAACAAAGTATAATAATATTGGATTGGTTTTAAACCAAGTAAAAATAAATTTGGATCGGAATAAAATTTGGTGGGTTGTAAATAATATTTAAGAAAATAAAAATTCACAATGGATTGAGTGGATAAACTAATTATAGATGTGATAAATAAGAACCAAATGGAGTATGGCTTAAATAAGTTGAGAAATGGTTATTGAATGATATGGCTTGGTTGTTTTGAGCTAAATAAAATAGGTGGAATAAACGAATATGGAATGACATGTAAATAAATGGATTGTAAATGGTTTGGATGAACTAGTTTGGTTAATAAAATTAAATGTATGTGTGAATGTATTCAAATTTGATATGCAATGAAATGAGAATATATATAGATTGAGAATAAATTTGAAAATGAAATAGAATTAAGTATAAATCGAGTTGAAATCCATTTAAATTGGTTATAAAACGTAAATATTTATTTGTTCACATAGATCTTGTCAAATTGCATAGAATAAATTGTTATTAGATATAAATGGAAGTAATTAAAATACTATGAATTGATAGAAGTAAAATAAATTGATTTTGAGATCAATAGAATTAAATATGAGTTCAGTTTGCTTAAAAATAAATTAATGTAAGCAATTGAGCTTTAAACCGTTCGAATTGGTAATGTTGTGTACGAATGGATTGAAAACCATTCAAATTGCATAAAAATGGTTTATAAATTAATTGAAACAGTTGAATTAACATGGAAATTGTATAAGTTTCTTATGGAAAAATGTTTGGTGTGAATTTCTTTTAGAATTCATATGTTTTAACTATTGCAACTAAGTGAAATATATTTGGCAACTATTGCAACTAAGTGGCATGTAGTTAAACTGCATATATTTAGCACTTACATGTTTAAATTGAGTAAGTACAGGTACCTGGAAGCCGTATGACCGGATTTGGGTTGGGCTATTTGCTAAAAATAATAAGCTGCTTGCTTAAAATGCTAAATAAGGTACGCCTACACAATTAAAATAGGAAATATGAACTGTTTTTGGTTTTTCCGACCGGATGGTTCGATGTATATATATTTATCTCTTTTGTCAAATTGCAAAAGCTCCTCCGTACAAAGGAGACTCTGCCAAAAATTTTCAGAAATTTTGGGAGTTAGAAAATTTTGAAAATTTTTGGAAAATTTATTAACGACAAAACAATTTCAAACTAAGAATTGAAATAAGTTAGTAAATGGAGCTAATTAAAATAATGACGTGAATTAGTTATAAATGAAAAATAAAATTTAAAGTTTAGAGTTCAAAATAAATTGAATTCGTATGGAAATGAAAGAATCGTTGTGGATAGAAATGGATATAAACTAAAATGGTAAGATGAAAATAAATAAAGAAGTATATAAAATGCTTATACTAAATTTAAGAAGGAATGGTGAAGTCTTAAATGGAAATTGATACTACCAATGTAATTTAAGTCAATATTGGAATGAATAGATGTTGACATTTTGTGAGAAAGTCGATAAAATGTTGTGGAATATTGTGTTTGGATATTGGTGCTAAGCAGGTATGCAGGTATTATAAAGGGATAAAGAAATTTGGGTTTGATATGAAAAGATAAAATTTGAAATGCTCGACAAAGGTATGTATTTAAATTTGGTATGGAATTTGATTGGGATTTGGATTTGGATTTGGATTGAGCCACTTGGCGTTTTGTTTTCTTTTTGGATTTGGGAGGCCGTAGAGCCATTTTGTAGTTGTACCGAGCTAGCTGAGCAAAGGAGACGCTGGCGAAATTTTTCGGAAATTTAGGGAGTACGAAAAAAATTTGAGAAAATTTTGATAATTCAAAATTGGTTTTAGGATTTAAAACTTGAATGGTTGGGCAAATAGGATTGTTTGCAAACTAGGGAAAGGTTTGGAAAGTTAATAACTATAATAATGGGTCTTTTATGAAAAAAAAAGTATAGTTGGTAATATGTTGAATTGTTAAAAACTGTTTGGTTTTGGGAAAAGTATCGGGTTTTGGGCCATTCTTCCTACTTAGTAATTTCGGGGGCGAAATTCTTTTAAGGGGAAAGGAATGTGACGACCCGAGATTTTCACGCATTTAAAATCGGAATATTTAATTGATTTTAAATATTCAATAGAGTAATTTTAACTTGAATTTCGAATATCATAATTTATTTGATAACTAATTTTTGAATTAAATAAGTGAAGTTGGGTAAATTGTTGAATCTGGAGTTTTAATCCAATTCAAAATATATTTGAAGGCTTGAAAAATTTATATTGATAGTACTGAGAGTAATCGAAATTGTAAAATTAAAATTAACAGTGGTTTGTTCAGTTTTAAAATTTATATCGTTTAAATTGAATTTAAATATAGCCTTCCGAGGCACAGTCTCGGAATTCAATGAAACCAGTTCCATTGGATCCGTAATATTAAATTATTATCGGGTTTCAATTTTCGTAGTAATTGGAGCCGTTGTGTGAGTGTACGACATATAAACGCACTGAATTTTATTGGAAACTCAATATAAATACATTGTTGGCTGGTCAAAATCTTGTCACATTAGTTTTATTTTCAATCACTATAGCTAGATATTTTCTTACGCAAAGCTTTCTTTATACGCCACTTCCTTCCATTTAATTACGTTCCATTCCAGTCTTCCTTGAGACGAAAAAAAAACAAAATGATGATCAAATTTAAATAAACAATGGCTTCCTTCAGAAGAAAAATAAGAAAATCTCTTATCTCCCATTATTCAACAGCCGAGTACTCTTTTTTCTCAAAATCCTCGTTCTGTTCGAATAAAAAAAAATGCTAATCAATGGCGTACGAAGAGGGGGAAGGGGGCGGACGATCCCGAACAGTTAGAGAGTCGCGCGCGCCCTGAGGTGATGGATTCTCGTGTTTGTGGGGTTTGCGCCTATAGAGGGGGTCGTTAGGGTTTTGGTATCGACTGGTCAAGGCGGCGATGGGCACTGTCGCGTGTGGATGGAGGCGCACGGAGAGGACAGAGGCGATGTCGCGATTAGGGTTTGCGACTAGACTGGATACTCGCGATTTGGAAGTTGTCGACTCGGCGCGTGGAGGTAGGATGCGTGAGGTTTGTTTCTGTTTTTTTTTTTGTTTTCTGATAATTGATTTGATCTTGGTTAGTGCTATTACTTAATCGAATTATTAAGTGTCAATTCATGGTTCGATTGGATAATTTTTAGTCAAATAAATAGTGTAATAAATTATATATATTTGAGGTTTATATAGGATTTCAAAATAAAATTTTAAATTGAATATTGTTATAAGATTTCTGGAGTTGATGAATAAGTGATAAATTAAATAATTTAGTTATTTTAATTACTAAGGTAATTTATTTTTGGAATCTAGATAAAATCAATTTATTAGTTTAAAACCAAATGTTTAGTTTGACTTAAATTGTTGGTCAATTAAATTATTAAATAATAAGTCATTGGCTAATTAAATTTATAAATGGGAATAAATGGTTCAAGTTATTTCAAAGTGTTAATAAATCGTATGATTGTGTATTCAAGATCAAAAATCGAGAAAGCTAAGGCAACATTGAAGCGAACTGCAAATATTAGCAAAGGTGAGTTAATCTCACTCAGTTAATTTAAAATTTAAATTTAGATGATTTAACTTAAATAATTATTTGAATGGTTGAAATTGATTGATGTGATATGGTATGGAATATTCTGGAATCAAAATATTTTTGTGCTAACGTCTGTGGATGCAGGGAAAACAGGTTGGAGGGATCCAACTGGATCCCTCAACATTTATTTAAAATTATATAATACCCTATGTTGTGATTATGTGATATTCTATGATGAACTTTATTGAAATATTGAATGTTATGGATCGATTGAATATAATTGAGTATAATGATCTATCAAAAATATATATAAATTGGATTTTGAAAGGAAAATAAAAGAAGTAAATTTGTAAGAAAATAATTATAGAAAATTTGAATAAGTTTAAGAATGAATGGGAAAAATAATATAAAGTGACTTTAAAATGTTAATAATTAAAGCTAGAATATAGAAAGGAAATTTTGAATGACAGGAAGTTAATGAATTTTAAACTGTAGTGTTATTATTTAAGAGAACAAAACATTTATCTAAAATATAAAGATTTAAATTATTGAAAGGAATAAAGAAGAATTGGGAAAGACCTGAATTTATATATTTCAGGAAAGAGATTTAAAAACAAATGGAAATTAATAACAATAATAATAAGTCTATAATTAATGAATTTTGAAATGAATTGTGTAAGTAATGAAATTTATTTCAAATAGAGTAAATTGGAAATCAATTTGGGAAATTGATTTAAGTGATTGAGATTGGAAATTTCTCTCTGAATAACCAAGTACGTTTCAAAGTAAATTTTTAAATATAAATTAAAGGTTTAAAATTGTTTTAAAAAAAACAAAAAGTATGTTTTTTGAATTATTATTTCTACTATTTAAATTCTAAAGTAAGTATTTCCTTTAATCTATTATAGTAGTAATTATTTTAAGAATAACTCAGTATAATGTTTTAAAAGTGAAAACCTAGTTCTATATTTTATAAAGTAACTGTAACGACCCGATATTTTCAACCATTCGCATCTGCACATGTTGGACTTGAATTGCTCAAAATACCGCATTGTAAATAAAATTTGGCAAATCTCAGAATATACAGTAAATACATAATCACAGATCACAGACATAGAGTATTTAATAATGCAGCGGAATTTAAGAGAAATAGTAGTTCATGAAGCTACTATATAAAAATAAGATACATCAGAGTTAAACATGATACAACAAAAGTAACAAGATACATCAGGTACAAATCAGAATACATCACTGAAATCACTGGATACAGAAAGAAAAATAGATGGCTGGATCTTCAAGAAAAGCTCCAACTCCGAAGGTGAATCTTGAATGCTAACTCACTCACTCTGACTCAAGCGTAAAGAAAAACACAAAACACTCGAGTCAGGACATAAATACTTATGAACTGTAAATCAACTCAAATGAATAGTAACAAAAATGCATCAGTAACTTAAAGGATGCTTGGGATCACCCATCCTTTAAGGATCCGTTAAACTATTTACTATGTAGTAATTTTGCGCTACTATAATAATGTCTACAGTAAAATAAACATACTTTTAGATAGCGTTCCGGGCTACCCATATCACCCTTCACACATAATAGTCCCAGTAGTCCATCCAATATCATGCCATCTCCACTCCGGGTGACTGATAGAGGATACCACATGGGCTACGGGAGAAAAACAAACTCGTAGTAAAGGCTCGGTATGGTAGGTGACACGGCACACAAGGCAATGCAGGGTAGATATACCAATTACGCACACGGGCTGGTGGTAATGCAGCAGCCACATACGCCCACCTCGGAAGACACTCCCAATCAAAATCGGAGGATGGCCATCTAATCAATCACCAGTAAGAGTATAGTATCGAAGGAATGTGTCCGATCGGAGGAATGACCTCACTTGGCCCGAGATCGCTCCTGTTTTAGCCACCTTATGCCACCTCACGGGAGTTGGGTCCACGTAATATACCTCAAGAACGTCGCCACCATCCTACTTCATTCTGGAATCTCCACTGCGTACATGGTTGTTAAAGTGGTTTTCGGAGTTGGCAGAGAGTATGAAAACTTCCGATCCCGGTCTCTTTAACAACCAAACGTTATTATAACGCCGTGGTCATTTCAAAATAGGTTATACTTCAAAAAGATCAAATCGTTTCGTTTCAAACTATATTTCTTTCAAAATAGTTTATACTTCGAAACCAAAACCATTTTTATTTCAAAACTATTTATTCAATCAAAATAGTTTATACTTCGAAACCAAAATCATTTTTATTTCAAAACTATATTCAAATCAAAATAGTTTATACTTTATCATTTCCATCTCAAACCTATATTCACTTCCAAAAATCATAATACTTTCAAAGTTATAACTCTTTCGAAACCAAAATACTTGAAATCATTACACTTTGAAAATCATAACATTCTGAAATCATACATTTGAAATCATGAAACATTCATTTAATTCTTTACATTTTACAAATTTATTTCCAATTTAATTCAAAATTTCAAATTTCCAATTTAATTCAAATCAAACCATCAATTTCAATTCAATTCAGTTTTCTAACAAAACATTTCAAATCTTATAAATTTCAAATATAGATTTGATCTACAAAATAAGCTATCCAATTTTAATATGTTTCCAAACTTTAATATCCCACATTTCAAAACTAAACTTTATAATTCCATATATTCATATCTCAAATCTAATTTCATTATTATGTAGTTTTGAAATATTCATTTCATAAATCCAATATTATTAAAATAAACTTAAATTACAATTAAACCAAATATATTTTCATACAAATATAAACTTCAAATATTCCTTTATCAAATAAAGAAAAATCAAATATCATTCAACATTCACATTCTTTACTAAAATAAAGATCAAATCATTTCCAAACCATTTCAAAATCATTAAAATATTACATCCTTTCAAAACTTCATAATCAAATCATTATTTGAATTCAAATCCAAATATTCAAAGTTAAATGTCCTTTAAAAATCAAATATGTCATTCATTTATTATTTCAAACATCATTACCAAAAATACATTCCAAAATTCCATTCAAAAATTCATTTATTATATTACATTTCATTCCGTTTAACACATAACCAAGTAAACTTTATTTAAATTCAAATTCAATTTAAATTCCTTAAAAATTCAAATTTAAATATTCAAAACTTCTAAAATTTCACAGATAATCCATTTCAAAAGTTAAATTATTTAACATTTTAAAATATAGCCCAAACAGTGTTAAAATCTATAACATTTCAAAACATTGTCAAATTATAGCAACGACAACATTTATAAAGTGCTATCGTAGCTTATAGCTTCCAAAAAGGGTTTAGTTCAAGAATAACGACATTTATAAAATGTCGTAATAGATATTTAGTTATTTCAAA
Source organism: Allium cepa (assembly GCA_030765085.1). Taxonomy (NCBI): domain Eukaryota; kingdom Viridiplantae; phylum Streptophyta; class Magnoliopsida; order Asparagales; family Amaryllidaceae; genus Allium; species Allium cepa. The sequence goes on from CM060930.1 coordinate 61,024,217, forward strand.
CATTGTTAGATTCAAAACAATAGCATTTAAAATTGCTGTCAAAAGACTACAACATTTTGAAAATGCTATAAAATTCCTGATTTCATTTTAGCTTTTCAAAAATAATAATAAAACTCCAAATTTTTATTATAACTTAAAAATCATATTTCTAGACTTCAAAATTTCACATTTAAAATCATTTTAACATATGATTTAACACAATAAAATTTTAAGATCAAATATTTGATTTTGCAAACTCCATTCATTTATTAAGTCAAAATTCACTGTTTATTAATTTATAAATTTAATAAACTTAAAATTTTACTTCAAATATCATTTCAAAACTTTAAATTTAATTTCCATTATTTATTTACATCTTAAAATGAAATTTAAAGTCAAACGTCACATTTACTCTTAATTTCATACTTTTGAAATTCACTTAAATTCACAATTTCAGATTTAATATTTAACTTGAATTCACTTAAATTCACAATTTCAAGATTTAATATTTAACTTTCTTAAAACCATAATATATATAAATATATATATATATATATATATATATATATATATTAAATCAAATTTCATACTTTTGAAAATACATATTTAAAAAAAAAATCATTTAAAAATATACCACGGGGTCTGTATATAATTTTCTAACCTAGGTCAAGTGATACGGATATATATCATTTCAATCCACAGTTTACAAATAAAACCCGGGTTCTATCATTTCAAACCCGCAATCCCAAGTCAAATAAAATACAATAAAAATCGCTCAGGCCTATCATTTCAGCCCATAACGATTTTTCCCTATTCTAAAGTCCGTTCGGGTATGTATCATTTCAACCCATAGTGATTCTATTCTAACAGGGAACTTGCAGTGTGAATATATGCATAAACAATATAAACAATGTCAATGTCACAATATAATGTCATATATCAGATGTCAGGTGATAATTAACAGTTTTAACATGGTAATAACATGGCATAATACATCATATGATCATCATTAACTTGCATAAACATTTTATATTACTAAACACTCGTCATCAATTCACTGTTTCAGAAGTATAAATGTCAGAGTGAGATGGACTCACCTTTTCGAAGCTAGAGACCAAAACAACAAACACAAGAGCGATTCCAAAAGCACGATAAACACGATTTGAATTGAATGAATGGAAAGCCTTGATAATGATATTGTATACAACAAATAAACAAGACCATATAAACATATGCATACAATACAAATATGAATTTAAACGAAATGGAAATTTTAAATCAACAAAGAACATTACCCAGCTTTAACACGAAAGTGCCTGACCACGACAACATGGCTTGTCACATGATCAAATGGGCTTGTTCTCATGACGCTAGGCTCGGCATAGGTGTCAACATGACTTGGGTTTAGCATCAAAACACATAGCAACAAGTGGATGAAGATGGAGGAGTTACAACATGAAGCATACTAAGGGTCAAGGCAACAATAGGTAGGGTTTTGGTGCATTTTTGGCTCGACCAAAAGCAAGTGAGGCTCGGGCAAAGGAAAGTACAGGTTTGGACAGTGGGGAGTGATGGTATAGCAGCACCAAAAAGTCATGTAGTTGCTGGTGGTGGTGGTTCTAGGGGTGGCCAAAGTGTATAGGAAGAGGTAGGTGATGTTTTATGGCTAGGCTAGCATAGTTTCAAGGAGTTTTTGTGCAAATTTAAGGTGCTTGCATCATCTAATGATCACGACCTGACATGGACAGAGGAGAGGCTGATGTTGCAGCTGGAGATGGAGGAGGTGATGGTCGGTGATGATGGTGGAGAGTGGGGCCAAGCAAAGTTTTGCAAAGGAGGAAGCAAAATCATTGAAATTGTGAAGAAGAGAAGAGATAAAGGAAGCCATTTGCAATTTTATTTGTTTCTTCTCATGCCGTGAGTTTTGTTTGAGGAAGAGGAGAATATTTCACGTGAATGCTGAAAGAAATTCACGGCTAAAGCAAGGGATGTGAACGGTTAAAGCAATGAAGTGAAAAGGCAAGAAAACGAAAAGACAAAATACAAAAAGGCTTAAGCAAATAAAAGGTCACTAAACTCTTCAAATTTCCAATATTTCTTTTTAAATTTTATATAACTTTAAAATATATATAAATTCAGATAAAATACGAAAATTTAGTAAAAAAAAAAAAATTAATTATTAATTATATATAGTTTAATTAAATAAAACAGCAAAATTTGCAACTAGTCTTGAAAATATGAAAAATAAGTGCAATGAACTTGGGAAAATTTTTATGTACTTAAAAATATTTATAAATGAAGATAAGAACACAAAATAAAAAGGAAATAACAAAAATAAATAAATAAATTTTAATTCAAATATAGTTTAGATGAAGAAAATAGCAGAAAAAGGAAAACAGCCTTTTAAAAATAGGAAATCATCATAGTAAATTTTAGAAAAATTCTATTATCATTTAAAAAATATTTAAAAGTAAAAATATACATAATATAACATATTAAAACATATTAAAATAAAATATGACAAAGAAAAATAAAACTTATACAATTTAAAATAACAAAATTGCAAAATAAACAATTTGTACTCAAAATTGAAATGTACATATCTTTTGCAGTTTAACTCCGTTTTCCACGAAACAAAAAGCAATGTTCAAGTTATTAAATCTATTTTCATAATAAAAGATAAAATTTAAAATTTCAAACTTTTAAATTTTTAAGTTAAAAGTCAAAGTTTGCCTATTTTGACCAAAATAAACATTTTCTGGAAATATTCAATTTATGCATGTTTGAAATTCTAATCCACATCAAAATCAACATTTATATTTCAATTAACAAAATATATTAATTTTAGTAAATAAAATAAAGTTTTTAAATTAGGAATTTGAATTAAAATAATTAAAATATACAATTACAAAAATCAGAAAATACAGGGTTGTTACACTCTCCCCCACTCAAAACTTTTCGTCCCCGAAAAGGAATGAGGTACGGGAAAGCACAGAAAAAGATAGAATGAAATTGTATTGAGACAAGATGACAAGAAGATTAAAATCATACCTGATAACTGTTGCTATAGGTAAGTTTAACAATGTGGAGATGATCTTTCCAAGATCTTCCAGAATTCAAGAACACAGGCATGAAAAAAAATCTTTTACAATCTGATTCACCCTTCCCGTTTGACCGACGGTCTATGGATGGCAAGCAGTGCTTAGATTCAAAGATGAGTACCAAAGATTATTAAAGATTATAGAAAGATTTCTAAACAGACTGGTATATGCAATAGCCTCCCATTCTGTAGCAAGATAAGGGAAATTAGGACAACAAAACGATAGTTTGAAAAACAAAATAAAATAATAAATTTAAAACCATAAAATTTCAACTTAAACTGAAAATTAATTTTACATAAGTCAAATAAATCTTAAGCATCTCTAATTCATTATCTTATCATCCAATTATCTTAAATTAACAAATCCCTAAAATCATGTATTTGAAAAATCTTTTATTATACTCAAAATGTACCAAATAAAATTTAATTCTTCTTCACTACTAATTAAAATTAAATTTATTCCTCTTAATATATTTTATCACCTATGTTGAATATATTTACACTCATTGTAACTGCCTTAAATTTATTCTTAGTTCCTTTATCATCATTTTATATTGTAAATTATTCCATTACACTTTTTCTTTATTTACCTCTGTTAATCCTTTTATAACTAAAATTTAAGTATATAACATTTATAATAACCACTCAAATTTTATTTATAAAATCTTTTTTTTATATTGTATATTATCCAACTACATATTCAACTTCTGAAAATTAAGGTAAGTTATATTGGAATGAAATTGTGTAGTATACAAATAAAACTTTCTAATTCAATTATTTCAAGCTTGAATATTTATCCAAATCTTGAAATCATACTTAGAAATTATCTTTGAAGATAAAATTTAGGAATTAAATTTCCGTTAAATTCCAAACTATTTAGAGATAAATAAATGCTCATATACTATATATATATGTCCATTCAAATTTAAATCATATATCAGCATATGTTATAAATCCATTCTTATTTTAGAAATTAAAATCAATTAAATTTTCCCAAAACAAAATGTAGCACGACGACAGAATGGTCTCTTCACTTCGAAACTCGAAAATGAATGTCGATGATGCTGCAGTCATCACCGAAATTATTTTCCAACGACAAAGAGAAGAACACTAAATTTAAATTTAAAATTCTTTGGAAACAAATTTCGATTCGAAAATACTTTAAATAATATGTCCTTTAAAACTTTAAACACAAAGTTTGAAATCCATTGGAAATTAAATTCTCAAATTCTTGTTTTACATTCATTTTAAATTTTCGAATAAATTTATAACCATGTTTTATAGTTCAATTAGATATATGAAACAGTAGAAAATGATATATAAAATCAAATATTATTTCTTAACAACCAATTCAAATAAAATCCAGATAAATATTTATCATATAGTTACAAAATTTATTTCACAAAATTTATTTCATTACTAAATTTTAAAAACATATTGTGTCAGTTTGCTCTGTTCAAGTGTTTTGGAAATCTTATCGATAGCGTTGATCAGACAAATCGATTTGAAACCCAAATCAACATCAACAAATCAAACAACACAATATATAAAACATTTTAAATATTATTTTACAAATACAGTTCAAGAATAATTTGAAGATAAGTTGGAAACAAAGATGAGATAATTAAATAACAGAATAGAAAGATGGATAAGCTTTTATAAATCACGGGCAACCTTAACCGGGTCAACCATGACTTAAAGAATAAGACCGATGTGGATTTCTTAGGAAAATCGACATTCGATCTCAAGATGTAGAGTTCGAAATTTAAGAGATACTAGCATCTAAACCGAGGATATAGAATCTCTGGTGAATCGATGTTGTTGTAAAGGAGTTCCCCCCCTTTACAAATAAATTTGAGGTTGGCGAGACCGCCGACTCATTATAAAGATCATTCAACGTGGAGTTATGGGATGCTCCAGAATCAAATGAAGATGAATAGTGAGTGACATGAAATGGATTTTGGAACCACAGGGAATGTTCCAAAATTCAAAGGAATCGAGTCAAAAAGGAAGAGGTTTGAACTCAAATGAAAGAGATTCTGTAAACACATTTACCCTATATACTGAGTTTTGCCTAGAGCTACCAAAGCTCCGATACCAACTGTAACGACCTGATATTTTCAACCATTCGTATCCGCACATGTCGGACTAGAATTGCTCAAAATACCGCATTGTAAATAAAATTTGGCAAATCTCAGAATATACAGTAAATACATAATCACAGATCACAGACATAGTGTATTTAAAAATGCAGCGGAATTTAAAAGAAATAGTAGTTCATGAAGCTACTATATAAAAATAAGATACATCAGAGTTAAACATGATACAACAAAAGTAACAAGATACATCAGGTACAATTCAGAATACATCACTGAAATCACTGGATACAGAAACAAAAATAGATGGCTGGATCTTCAAGAAAAGCTCCAACTCCGAAGGTGAATCTTGAATGCTAACTCACTCAATCTGACTCGAGCGTAAAGCAAAACACAAAACACTCGAGTCGGGACATAAATACTTATGAACTGTAAATCAACTCAAATGAATAGTAACAAAAATGCATCAGTAACTTAAAGGATGCTTGGGACCACCCATCCTTTAAGGATCCGTTAAACTATTTACTATGTAGTAATATTGCGCTACTATAATAATGTCTACAGTAAAATAAACACACTTTTAAATAGCGTTCCGGGCTACCCATATCACCCTTCACACATAATAGTCCCAGTAGTCCATCCAACATCATGCCATCTCCACTCCGGGTGATTGTCAGAGGATATCACATGGGCTACGGGAGAAAAACAAACTCGTAGTAAAGGCTCCGTATGGTAGGTGACACGGGACACAAGGCAATGCCAGGGTAGATATACCAATTACGCACACGGGCTGGTGGTAACGCAGCAGCCATATACGCCCACCTCGGAACACACTCCCAATCAAAATCGGAGGATGGCCATCTAATCAATCACCAGTAAGGGTATAGTATCGAAGGAATGTGTCCGATCGGAGGAATGACCTCACTTGGCCCGAGATCGCTCCTGTTTTAGCCACCTTATGCCAACTCACGGTAGTTGGGTCCACGTAATATACCTCAAGAACGTCGCCACCATCCTACTTCATTCTGGAATCTCCACCGCGTACACGGTTGTTAAAGTGGTTTTCGGAGTTGGCAGAGAGTATGACAACTTCCGATCCCGGTCTCTTTAACAACCAAATGTTATTATAACGTCGTGGTCATTTCAAAATAGGTTATACTTCAAAACGATCAAATCATTTCGTTTCAAACTATATTTCTTTCAAAATAGTTTATACTTCGAAACCAAAACCATTTTTATTTCAAAACTATTTATTCAATCAAAATAGTTTATACTTCGAAACCAAAATCATTTTTATTTCAAAATTATATTCAAATCAAAATAGTTTATACTTTATCATTTCCATCTCAAACCTATATTCGCTTCCAAAAATCATAATACTTTCAAAGTTATAACTCTTTCGAAACGAAAATACATGAAATCATTACACTTCGAAAATCATAACATTCTGAAATCATACATTTGAAATCATGAAACATTCATTTAATTCTTTACATTTTACAAATTTATTTCCAATTTAATTCAAAATTTCAAATTTCCAATTTAATTCAAATCAAACCATCAATTTCAATTCAATTCAGTTTTCTAACAAAACATTTCAAATCTTATAAATTTCAAATATAGATTTGATCTACAAAATAAGCTATCCAATTTTAATATGTTTCCAAACTTTAATATCCCACATTTCAAAACTAAACTTTATAATTCCATATATTCATATCTCAAATCTAATTTCATTATTATGTAGTTTTGAAATATTCATTTCATAAATCCAATATTATTAAGATAAACTTAAATTACAATTAAACCAAATAACTTTTCATACAAATATAAACTTCAAATATTCCTTTATCAAATAAAGAAAAATCAAATATCATTCAACATTCACATTCTTTATTAAAATAAAGATCAAATCATTTCCAAACCATTTCAAAATCATTAAAATATTACATCCTTTCAAAACTTCATAATCAAATCATTATTTGAATTCAAATCCAAATATTCAAAGTTAAATATCATTTAAAAATCAAATATTTCATTCATTTATTATTTCAAACATCATTACCAAAAATACATTCCAAAATTCCATTCAAAAATTCATTTATTATATTACATTTCATTCCGTTTAACACATAACCAAGTAAACTTTATTTAAATTCAAATTCAATTTAAATTCCTTAAAAATTCAAATTTAAATATTCAAAACTTCTAAAATTTCACAGATAATCCATTTCAAAAGTTAAATTATTTAACACTTTAAAATATAGCCCAAACAGTGTTAAAATCTATAACATTTCAAAACATTGTCAAATTATAGCAACGACAGCATTTATAAAGTGCTATCGCAGCTTATAGCTTCCAAAAAGGGTTTAGTTCAAGAATAACGACATTTATAAAATGTCGTAATAGATATTTAGTTATTTCAAACATTGTTAGATTCAAAACAATAGCATTTAAAATTGCTGTCAAAAGACTACAACATTTTGAAAATGCTATAAAATTCCAGATTTCGTTTTAGCTTTTCAAAAATAATAATAAAACTCCAAATTTTTATTATAACTTAAAAATCATATTTCTAGACTTCAAAATTTCACATTTAAAATCATTTTAACATATGATTTAACACAATAAAATTTTAAGATCAAATATTCAATTTTGCAAACTCCATTCATTTATTAAGTCAAAATTCACTGTTTATTAATTTATAAATTTAATAAACTTAAAATTTTACTTCAAATATCATTTCAAAACTTTAAATTTAATTTCCGTTATTTATTTACATCTTAAAATAAAATTTAAAGTCAAACTTCAGATTTACTCCTAATTTACATACTTGAATTCACTTAAATTCACAATTTCAAGATTTAATATTTAACTTTCTTAAAACCATAATATATATATATTAAATCAAAATTTCATACTTTTGAAAATACATATTTAAAAAAATCATTTAAAAATATACCACGGGGTCTGTATATAATTTTCTAACCTAGGTCAAGTGATACGGATATATATCATTTCAATCCGCAGTTTACAAAGAAAACCCGGGTTCCATCATTTCAAACCCGCAATCCCAAGTCAAATAAAATACAATAAAAATCGCTCAGGCCTATCATTTCAGCCCATAACGATTTTTCCCTATTCTAAAATCCGTTCGGGTATGTATCATTTCAACCCATAGTGATTCTATTCTAACAGGGAACTTGCAGTGTGAATATATGCATAAACAATATAAACAATGTCAATGTCACAATATAATGTCATATATCAGATGTCAGGTGATAATTAACAATTTTAACATGGTAATAACATGGCATAATACATCATATGATCATCATTAACTTGCATAAACATTTTATATTACTAAACACTTGTCATCAATTCACTGTTTCATAAGTATAAATGTCGGAGTGAGATGGACTCACCTTTTCGAAGCTAGAGACCAGAACAACAAACACAAGAGCGATTCCAAAAGCACGATAAACACGATTTGAATTGAATGAATGGAAAGCCTTGATAATGATCTTGTATACAACAAATAAACAAGACCATATAAACATATGCATACAATGCAAATATGAATTTAAACGAAATGGAAATTTTAAATCAACAAAGAACATTACCCGGCTTTAACACGAAAGTGCCTGACCACGACAACATGGCTTGTCACATGATCAAATGGGCTTGTTCTCATGATGCTAGGCTCGGCATAGGTGTCAACATGACTTGGGTTTAGCATCAAAACACATAGCAACAAGTGGATGAAGATGGAGGAGTTACAACATGAAGCATACTAAGGGTCAAGGCAACAATAGGTAGGGTTTTGGTGCATTTTTGGCTCGACCAAAAGCAAGTGAGGCTCGGGCAAAGGAAAGTACAGGTCTGGACAGTGGGGAGTGATGGTATAGCAGCACCAAAAAGTCATGTAGTTGCTGGTGGTGGTGGTTCTAGGGGTGGCCAAAGTGTATAGGAAGAGGTAGGTGATGTTTTATGGCTAGGCTAGCATAGTTTCAAGGAGTTTTTGTGCAAATTTAAGGTGCTTGCATCATCTAATGATCACGACCTGACATGGACAGAGGAGAGGCTGATGTTTCAGCTGGAGATGGAGGAGGTGATGGTCGGTGATGATGGTGGAGAGTGGGGCCAAGCAAAGTTTTGCAAAGGAGGAAGCAAAATCATTGAAATTGTGAAGAAGAGAAGAGATAAAGGAAGCCATTTGCAATTTTATTTGTTTCTTCTCATGCCGTGAGTTTTGTTTGAGGAAGAGGAGAATATTTCACGTGAATGCTGAAAGAAATTCACGGCTAAAGAAAGAGATGTGAACGGTTAAAGCAATGAAGTGAAAAGGCAAGAAAACGAAAAGACAGAATACAAAAAGGCTTAAGCAAATAAAAGGTCACTAAACTCTTCAAATTTCCAATATTTCTTTTTAAATTTTATTTAACTTTAAAATATATATAAATTCAGATAAAATACGAAAATTTAGTAAAAAAAAATTTAATTATTAATTATATATAGTTTAATTAAATAAAACAACAAAATTTGCAACTAGTCTTGAAAATATGAAAAATAAGTGCAATGAACTTGGGAAAATTTTTATGTACTTAAAAATATTTATAAATAAAGATAAGAACACAAAATAAAAAGGAAATCACAAAAATAAATAAAGAAATTTTAATTTAAATATAGTTTAGATGAAGAAAATAGCAGAAAAAGGAAAACAGCCTTTTAAAAATAGGAAATCATCATAGTAAATTTTAGAAAAATTCTATTATCATTTCAAAAATATTTAAAAGTCAAAATATACATAATATAACATATTAAAACATATTAAAATAAAATATGACAAAGAAAAATAAAACTTATACAATTTAAAATAACAAAATTGCAAAATAAACAATTTATACTCAAAATTGAAATGTACATATCTTTTGCAGCTTAACTCCGTTTTCCACGAAACAAAAAGCAATGTTCAAGTTATTAAATCTATTTTCATAATAAAAGATAAAATTTAAAATTTCAAACTTTTAAATTTTTAAGTTAAAAGTCAAAGTTTGACTATTTTGACCAAAATCAACATTTTCTGGAAATATTCAATTTATGCATGTTTGAAATTCTAATCCACATCAAAATCAACATTTATATTTCAATTAACAAAATATATTAATTTTAATAAATAAAATAAAGTTTTTAAATTAGGAATTTAAATTAAAATAATTAAAATATACAATTACAAAAATCAGAAAATACAGGGTTGTTACAGTAACCTTATTTTTAATATTCATATAGAATCTATCTTAGCCAATTATTGAAGAAGTCTTAACTTAAATATTCTAAAGTAAATTCCAAAGTAAGTATTTTATTTTAATCTATTATCGTAATAATTATATAAAGAATGTTTTGGTAATTTAATAAAGGAAATCTAATGTATAGTTATAAGGTAATATTATTTTAGTATTTCTAGAGCATTGTTTTATATTAAGTATTAAAGTAAAATTTTCTAATATATTTTACAATAAAGTGTTTTTTTTTAATTATTTTTGAAATCTAGTTTTGTGCTTGGTGATTTCAGTGGAGATAGAAATATATTTGGGAAGCTTATTTTAAAGGGAAAGATGATTTGAATCTATTTTCAAAGGATTGAAAATAGAAATATATCTGTGAAGATATTTTGAGATAAATAAATAATTTAGGAAATTATTTATTGTTTGATGGATGTTTGTGAATATAAATTGATAGTTAAATAACCGACTATCAATATTGGCCAAATGTGTTGATCGTTTCGAAGAGATCGGGATCGAGATTAATTTCTCGAAAACCACTTTGATCCGGTTTGTACGTTTCGTGTAAACGATTTTTGGATTCGAAGATGGAGCAGTGAAGTGCATGGGCTAGTCGCTACTAATCCTGAGGATATTTCCAAAATGGATGTAGTAGGAGTAGTGCCTTCGGTTCCGTTCGAACCCGTGACGGACTTGTATTGATGAATGCTTGCGAAAACATCGTCAGGTGGACGATGGGCATTCTAAAGAATATATTCTAAAAAGGTAACGCTTAGCCTCAAGCCTCATTAAATGGGAATGGCTGAAAATCAGGGGATATGCAGCAAGGCTTCGTGGGTAGCCCCCACTGGAGGGTGAGGTCATCTCTGTCTAGATGTCCCTTTATTTCGGCTTAGTGGGCGGTTGCTGATCCCAACCGCGGGGTGATCTTGCTCGGGATTGTCCAGTAAGGGATGGTTCCGGTCTTGTATTGCAGGGGAGTTAGGGTGGCTCCTCGGTACGCTGATCTAGACCAGGTACTATGATAGGTGGTACCACAGTGCCTAGCCATTAGTTGGAATCCATTTTCCCTACGCGCCCGTACGGTTTTGATTGTGCCCAACTATTGCTGAAACGTGAGATGCAAGCATTTCAGCTAGATTCTATTTACTTTCTATAGACACTACTATAATATCAGAGGATTTCTATAAAAATTGTTTTAGCTATCGTAAGGTAAAAACCCGACATGTTTATTTGTGGCATAGTCTTACGAGATGCTTTTATTTTCAAAGTACTTTGAAACTTTAATAATCAATTGGGTGTGATTTTCTCACGCTGGTATTCCAGACTGACTCGGGTATTATTTAACTGTAATGCTCGGGTCAGACCGAGTATTATAGACTACAGGTTTTTGATGCCGTGGAGCTCAGGAGACGAGCTGGATGACGATACGTACTCACGTACTTGTATTTATATATATATCCGCTGTGTTGAGTTGTTGTGTATCCATTTGTATGTTATGGATGTTGAGTTGTGATTGATGTACTCTGATGATGTAATATATATAAACTGGTATATTTGATTTTGAGTAAAGATCATTATTATCTATTATATTTTATCCGCTGCGATGGCTAGATTCTGTTGTTGTTTTCTATTTCCTTCTTCTACCTCTTCTTCTTTAACCCAAATGGTTCGTATTTTTTTGCAACTTGAGTTGATTTAGATAGAATAGTGTTGACTAAAGGGGTACGAATTAGCGGGCTGTTACAATTTCATTACCATGATCATATGTAGATGAAGAGGTAATTATTGTTTGTGATTGTCTAAGCATAGCCTATTTGATTGCAACAATATAAGCTATCAAATTCAAATCAAAAATAACAATTTAAACCACTTCAAAGCATTTCATTTACGCATAAAAGAGAGCATAAACATCAAAATGTTGGATCTACATGCTAGAGAGCTTCATTACCCCTAAATTGAAGGGATTAAGCTCTCATATTTGTTATCATATGAACAAATGTAGAAAACAACATTAAACAAGAAGAGAAAAAGAGAGCAAAATGAAAGGAAAAATTATTCTACTTGCATAAAGTAAAATAGATCTACAATATAACATGAAAGGAAAATAAACAAGAGAAGAAAAGAGAAATATATTAAAGTTGCATAAAAAAATTACATGAAACAAAATGTCTTAGTAGTCATGCAAAAAGAAAAGAAAAGCTTTCTTTTATTTTCTAAACTAAAAACTAAGTAAGAGAGACTAAGAGAGAGGAAGAGGAGGAGGGAGGGTTACATGAAACATAAGGGGTTATTTATACAAGCATGAAACCCTAATCCATAATTTATGGAATGACCAAACTACCATTGAGAAAGTGTGGAGGCCAAGTAATCATTATCTTTTATTAATCATTATTTAAGTGTACATGAAGCCATTAATTCCATAAGCATGTGCATTAGCCTTTAATTTGTACATTAAGGTGGTGGGTACGTAGGGTCCTCCATGATCTTTACTTTGAATTATTTCCATCTTCATTCCTTTATATTCATGTTGTGCATACATGTGTCTTCATGAAACCACTCATATTTGATATTAAATTCCTACACAAATATATATAAATTTCCAATTAATTTTTCTTAAAGAAATACATGCAAAAAAATGACCGTTTTGCCCCTATATGAAGATGGATACGTGAAAATTTAAAATTAATATGGATTTTGGTTAAAACACGTTAAAATACCCAATATGATCATTTATTTAGTTTAAATATATTAAATATGGTAGTAAAAATACGCATAATTTCGTGCACATCAAATACCCCCACACTTATCTTTTTATTCGTCCTCGAATAAACTAAAACTAAGATAAATCCGTTTTCTTAGGCAGCACGATTGCATTGAGCATATGCAATAAGCCGTTAAACCTCTGGGTGTCCCCAGTAGGATGAATGTTGTCTCGTGAGGGTTTTAAGCGGATACTACCCTCAAAATCCAAATGCAGGATGAAAATATTTACAAAATGCAAGATTTATTTACAAAGAGATGAATGCGAGTTTTTGAAAAATATTTACAAATGAAGGATTTATTTTTAAATTTGCATGAATAAGTTTAATATAGGTTTTTGGTCATTATCTTGAAATTTAAGTTATTTCTCATTAATATTTCCAATAAAAATGAAGTTATCATAATAAATAAACTATAGTTTAACTCGTTGTTTTGGTTAATAACATGGTGTAACTATGAAATGGATCCTTAATTGATTATCAAAGTTTATCAAAGTGGAATTTTCATTTCTTTTCAATAACAAATCAAATCAAATAAGTAAAAATAGTGCTAGGATTTCAATTGCTTTCTCTCTTATTATTTGCAAGAAAAACTTTATACCTAGCTCAGGTAAACTGAGGCCAGATATACCACCCATGCACTGCCTTTCGGGCTTATGTGAGGGGAGTACATAGCATGGCGAGTGCACATTCTTCCGTGCATACACCTATCGACCATAGGTGGTTTTTATTAAGTCTGTTCTCTTTTTTTTTACATGTGTTCCATATATGCATAACCGTAAGGACTTTTAAATGAGTATGAAAGCACATAATCAAAGATTCCAAGTAATTCACCCATGCATAACCGTGACGACTTTTAAATGAGAGTGAATACTATGGATGTTATTATTCTTTTTTTATTTTATTTTCATTTTTTTAAGAGAGAGAGTTTTGCAAAATCATCTTAGCACCATTTAACTTAGAAGACAAAAAATTGTTATATCCTTTACTTTAAATTCACCACTTTTAAAACAAAGATTTTCAATTAGGATGTATTTCATAATTAACACGTATGAATCTTCCTATATACTTGTTAAACCATTGTTATTTATAATCAAACTTCATTTTTATTTTTTTTAAGACAAATAAATTTTCAATAATTTCAATTTAATAAACCAAAACCATATATTTATCCTATAGTGTTTCTTTAAAAATAAATCAAAAATCCTAAAAAAAAAGTATTCTTTTGTGTTTGAATTTTTGTTTTTGAGTTTTTGGAAGAAAAATGAAAAATTAATCCTGAAAAATCAAGAAGAAGATGAGTCTCCCCTACATTCGATTTTGACTGTGTCCCCACTGTCAATCCAAGTGAAAGGAATTTATTATTATTTACATGAAAATGAAATGTATTTACACGGCATTAGAAAGTTTATCGCCAAAAAGTAAACGAAACGGTCTTCCAAAGACCGATTCATTTGTCTCGTCAAGGATATGAGACACGGCTTAAGCGTTGAAAACCAAATTGTAAAATATTTCAAAGTTAAGTGTTGATTTGGAAAAACAAATGCCGTTTTATTGAAAATCGTGCGAGTTGTTTTACTTTCGATGATTTTGGAGTTAGATAAAACAATTGATTGAAATTCAAGTTTATTTTCACCAAGTTGAAGTTCAAACTTACCATGGAAAACTTCTTCAAAATTATCAATTTCAAAATCAAAATGGTGATTTAAATCTTCCCCGACGGTATTTAACAACTCGTCATCCAAAAGTCCAAAACATTTGTGTTCATTAAATTCGTCTTCCTTTGTTGGATTATCAACAACTTTATTACACGTGTCAAGTCTAAAGTTCAAAGTTGTTGTGTTCAAAATTTCAAAATCGAGAAAAGGAAGATCGAATCTTAAATCGAGTTTCTCTCCCTCAAAAGAATTGAAATCCAACTCAATTATTGTGCTTTCAACAACATCATTAAGATCATCATTTTGAATTTCAAAAGTTGTTATTTGAAAATCGTCAATTGTGGTAAAAGATGGATTATCATTTGACTTGTCACACGTTGGGATTTGGTTTTGATTTTCATGTTGTTTCATATATGTTTCAAACAACGAATCCGTGTGATCGTCATAAATTTCGTTCCTTTGTTCAACAGAATCCTATTTGTAGTTATTAATTTAAGAATTTTCGATTTGGATTTGTTGACAAAAAATTTCAATCGCATCGTAGTCTAGATTATTCCTATTGCCGAAATTATTTTAAAAGTGGATCATATTTTGATTTTGATTTTGAAATTCATTTTTGCTTTCAAAATTGTATCGGCATGGGTTATAATCGAAATCGTTTGAAGTTTGAAGTAAATTCAAATTTTGATTATTTTGAACACTTTGATTCGAGTTATCGCAAAAATATGAATTACACAACTCATTTATCATTGATTTTGTTGTGTAGCGATTTCAAGTAAAGATGAAATGCTATTTTAAAGATTTGAATGTTGGTCATCATTTTGAAAATTCTGTAGTTCAAAATTTGAATCATTTAAACAATAGTTGTTGTTAAAATGTGCATAAGAATTTGAAGTGAAATTATATGGATTATACTGATTTTCGCAACTATCGCAAAATTTTTGAATATGGAAATTCGGACATTTTGAATAATGTTTTAGATTTTTTTTATAAAGGAAAAATATTTACAAATAAAATTTATTTTTCAAGAGGGAAACTGATTTTTTTTTTCTTCAAATTTTTTCTTTGTTTTTGAAAAGGTTTTATAATTTTTTTATTTTGGTTTTTCTAATTTTTTTTGGATTTTTGAAATTTCAAAGAAAATGGATTTAAATTTCAAAGGAAAGGGAATATTTACAAATAATTTTTAGATTTGGATTTTGAAATTTTTTTAGTTTTTTTAAATATGCGTGAACTAATGCAATTAAATGAATGCAGTGGTCTAATTGCAAATTATTTATCCTAAGTTAACTCAAAATTGTATAATCACACTTTGTCTTAAATCAAAAAATGTATTTCTCAGCCAGGTAACGGGCTGGGGTTATCGGTGCACCACGAATCACCGTTGCAATGCAACCAAAGGTTTAAGTACGTTCAAAGGAACAACCACTATAATATTTACGAATCACCGTAATATTTATAAATGGTTATTACACTGCCATAGCCTAGACACCAAGAAATTATATTGTTCTAAGAAGACAAATTGTCAACATACAATTAAGTGTTATTGATTTCTAACCGTTATTATTAATCTAAATCTAGAATGAAATGCAAAACAGAAATTAAATGTGTATTAATAATGCAACTACGAATGAAATTTATTTTATTTTTATTTTTTGAATTTTTTTAATAAAATGAAAATGCAAGCAAACAACAATGCAAGGAAAATAAAAACAATATATATAACAAGCAAGTAGTTTTTTTGGGCAAGCAAGGCGAATCAAGCTTCTCCTCCGATCTGCTTTGGCAACCCGAAAATAAAACAAAGATATATATACACATTTTTCATTAGAGAGAAAAACAAAACCAACTAAATGAAACAAAACAATTGAAACACCTTTTTTTCGAAGATATAATCAAAGAAAAAACAATTGAAAGAAATGGAATTTTTTTATCTAAAGATTCACGACTTTGACTTTCAAAACCAACGAGCCAAAAGAAACCCGGCCCAAAACGCTGTAACATTTTTTTTCCTTTTATAATAAACGATACCAATGCATATAATCAAAATAATAACCAGAATTGAAATCCCAATTCCTCAAATTTCCAAAAATCTCCCACCCTACTTCCGTATCCAAATTAAATAGATTCCCGCAAATCTAAAGCTTCTCTCCTGTTGATTTTGTAGGTGATTGTGGGGTAACGTTTTCGAATTCGACGAGATGAAGTATTGCCATGGTCTGAAGGGATGTAGTGGTTGTGAAGGCGATGAGATTCTCGAGTTGCGTGATGGAATTCTCGTAGTGTTTGCTTGCAGTCGAGTTCGAATGGGAGTATTCGAGGCAAGTCAGTGTAGTTGCTGTTCATAAATTTGTTCGAAGTCAGGTTCGAATTGCGGTGGAGGTCACTGTGTAGTTTTACGATGGTTGCGAATTTGCGAAGTTTAGTTTTGGGTGTTTGCGAGTTTGGGAAGTTCGGTTTGGGTGTTTGCGAGTTTTGGGTGTTTGCGAGTCTGGGAAGTTCGGTTTTGGGAAGTTCGACGATGGTTGGGAGTTTGGGAAGTTCGGTTTTAGGTGATGAAATTTTGAAACATTTATATTAAACTACTTACTTACTTAATTTAAAATATATATATATATATATATATATATATATATATATACCTTTTAAAAATATTTCGAATAAAACTGCTTTATAAAATATAAACTATTTTCTTTAAAGTAAAGGTTAAGCTAACTAAATTTTTGAAACTAGGAGTTATGAAATTCTATTCAAGTCCAAATAATACTTTAACAAAACCAATTCTTAAAATAAAACTATTCCATAAAATATAAATATTAAAAATTATCTTTAAAAATAATACCCATGAACCCTTTGAAATAATTACAACTATAACTATTTTAATACTATTTACCTTTAAACTTAACAACTTAAATAATTTCTTAAAAAAACATTCCTTCACTTAAAAATCTACTTTGAAATGTACTTGGCTTTTGAGGAAAATACAATTCCATTTCAGAATAAACCAAAGAGCCATTTTATAAATCCTATTTGATTTATCTCAATTCAAATTTATGTCTCAATCCCGTAAATTTCTTCCAACACTTTTAAAAATAAACTCCTTTTATTTTTAAACACATTTCTATTTCCTGAAAATCACTTCCAAAATATACTTAAAATATTTAAAATATGATTACTAAATTCTTTATCCAAATTATACTTCCGAAATCTATAAAACTTTCTTGAGTAACTTAAATCAAAAGTTTCCTTTTTATATATAGTTATTATATCGGATATTTATATTGAAATTTCCTCTTGAAAACTTAATACTACTTTACCTTTAAGATAATTAAATACCATAATTACTTAAATAAATGTGTACTTCTAAAATATTCTAAAACACAATTTAAACTGCCAACTTATAATTTGAAAGCTTTTCTTCGAAACATACCAAATTTCTAGGAAAAATGCGCTTTCTATCCTTTAAAGATAATCTCATCTTTACTTTTAAAACAATTATACCTTTCTTATAGAATTTTCCACCGGAAATAAATATTTCCAAATTTATCCACTGATAAATATACCAATTTATTTATAAACCCAATTTATAAATTTCCGTTTCTCATTTCTATTCCAATCTCGGTTTCAAAACTATTTACAAATTTCAACCAAATTGCACGAATTTAATCCCCTTAAATTCATTACTTAAAAATCCCTTTTATTTTCTTTTAATCCCAATTTATTTATTGATATTTTTAAAATACCAAATTATATTTATCCAACCATAACACAGCATAACAAGATCCAAATCAATTTATCACAGGATATTAATTAGATATATCACAGAATATGAATAAAATTTCTTTTTTTGAGGAATCCACTTGGGTCCCTCCAACATATTTCCCTGCATCCACAGATATTAGCACAACCAATAAATATCGATTCAATCTGATAATAATTATCATATTCAGCTAAACAACCAACCAAACATTTAAATATTAGCTATTTAAATTAACAGTTATCCAAATGTGAGTGAGATTAACTCACCTTGAGTTTCGTCGAGCATTTAAATTTTAAATTAAATCGAACCGTTCGATTTAATCCAAAATTTGCGCTTGCTCTAAACATCTCCGGATCTGTTGTAGCACGTAGATCGTGTCGCTGCGATTCTGGCGCTTCCTATTTCGTCGAAATCTGATAACGTATGCACAAGATATGAATTTTATTGTTTGAACAAAATTTAAACAAATTTTTTTTTTTTTTAATAATATACAATCGGCCGACCGCATCTTCTCCCACGCAAGTTCCAGGCCGAAACAACAAACAACGAAACCCATCGGCCGGTTTATTAGGGTTGGATATCGCGGCCACCACGTTGCCATACACAACGATCGAAACCCACCAAAATGAAGAGCTCGTCGAATATCACCACCGGCCAGAGCAGCTTCGAGCTCGGTCATCCCTATAGCACGTGAAACGAAAATGAACGGCACAGTTGCAGCCTCTATTTACTCCCTCCTCGTCGCTCGGAACATAATCTCCACCGTTAGATAGTAAGAGCTTGGTGAGCTCTACATTTTTCATGTTGAAACTTTCTAACGTAAGCTTGTGGATTTGAAGAAATCGAAGAAGAAAGTGGAAGCATTTCGACCATTAATTGAATAAGTGGCGGCCGAAGAAAATAGCTAGGGTCTCGGCCCCTTAAACGTGAATATATATACGTATATACGTATTAATTTAACATTAAATCCAATTTTAACGGGCATTTAAAAAACGAACTCCAAATCACACGTGCCACACGGCGTTTATACGGTTTTACCCGCATTCCGAACACAATGGGACGTGTTTCAGAGGCTAATTCGATCATATGCACGAGTTACGGAAATAAACGATCAATTTTAAATTAAATCGATTAAAATAGCTTCTATGCGTTTTGTGCTATCACGGTCAAACGACAACTCCGATTGCTGCGAAAATTGAAATCCGATAATAAATGACTATTATGGATCCAATGGAACTGGTTTCGTCGAATTCCGAGACTGTGCCCCGAAAGGATATTTTAACTCGTCGATTAATTTGAGCGATTTCCAAAATCGTCGAAATTACTTAAAATTTCACTTTTAAAACTTTACTAGCTTAATTAGAAATCATACAGAATTTATATTCACATTAGAAATTATTCTAATTCATTTCGAATCATAATCTGATTATTTGCATTATTATATTAAATTCCAGTTTTTTTAAATTAATATAAAATTCCAAATTTAATATATCGACTTTTGATTCCATCCAAAAGTCAAATACTAAAATTTAAATCCAAACTTTAAATAAATTTTAGAAACCATTTTCACAACCATTTACATACAGATTCACAAATTATCCCTATTCCAAATATTTAATTATTATTCAAATTTTAATTGAATTTCCATATGAAAATTACAACTAAATTCTATTGATTTAACAAAATTCTTACTTCGAAATCAATTCAAAATCCACATTTAACATTTAAAATCAATTAAATGTTCAAAATCCAACGACCCAAAATTCCAGGTTGTTACATTCCTCCCCCCTTATAAAAATTTCATCCCCGAAATTTGCTAAAGTAGGAAAATACTTCTAAACTCTTTTACTTTCCCCAAACTTCATTCAATTAAAACTTCACTTGTCAAAAACTTTTAGCTTAATCCAAAACCATTTGCTTCATTTTTAACTCAAGAGCTTTACTTTCAACATCATTTTCAAAAATCAACTTTCCAAGTTAACCAAAATTTTCAAAATTTTCAAAAATTTTCTAACACCCAAAATTTTGGAAATTTTTTCATAGCGTCTCCTTTGTACGGAGAGTGTTTTACAACATCACAATAATGATAAATATATATACATCGAACCACACGGTCGGAAAATAAAATATACCACAATATATATATATATATATATATATATATATATATATATATATATCATTTCCCAATTTTATTGCGTAGGCGTACCTTAGATTAGCATTTTAGAAGCAAGCGGCTAATATATACTGCATATACGTGCTCCAACTCTATCGATTGCCTCCCGTACATGTACTTACGTAAAAAAACACATCGGTTTTCAATAATATGAGAATTTAATAACATATCATTCATTAATCTTAGCCAATTTTAACAATTACGTAGTTCAAACAAACAAATTTCATAATTCAACCCGTTAACCATATATTATAAGCAAATCCCAAGATTTCAATCACTATTTTAATTTCCTAACAAATCCCGCTTCATTTTATTTCACTTGAATGATTTACATTCGAGTTTACAATTCTCAATCCATATTCACATCGATAAGATTAACATCTTCAATTCAATTCCAAATTGATTCACAACCAAATTTTTATTTTCAATTTGATGTATTTGCATTTCTTTTATAATCCATTTCCATTTATATGCAAAAACCACTTAATTAGATTTCACTTAATCCAATTGATTCAAAAAAACCAGCTTAATTTGCTTCTTTAAATCAATTCAATTCTGTTTACAACAAAACGACCAATTTCGATGCAAATTTTAGTGTTATTCAAACAAATAACCATTTTTTAAGCTTGTACCATTTAAAATCACTTCCAACATAAATTTATGTTAATACATTCCATTTTGCGTTGTTCACAACCCAAACATTCTTATTTCTTTGCAATTATTAAATCAAATCCTGATCCTCACATTCCAAATTCATTATCCAACTCAAGCTCATATTAACATCATTCCATTCTGGATTATTTACAACTCATGCATTCTTATTTCATCACAATAATTAATTAAAATCATTTAACTTGTATTTCAACTTTATTACCTAAAAAAATTTTATTGAAGACCACTGATAAAGCTCGACCACAATCATTTTCCAATTTGTTTAAGTTATTTCAATAACAAAATAACTCCATTTCTTCTTACATAAGTTTTATTCCCATTTTAAATTGATTTTTATTCAATCAAATTCCAATCCATTATAAATTTTAATTCAATTTGTTTACTTACTCAATCCATTTTAAATTTTAATCCACCTTCTCAATTCATTTCTAAATTCATTAATAACATAACCATTCCAATTATTCTAAACCAGAACTGGGTTTTTATTTTGCTTTTTTTTTAATGAACTACCAAATTTTATTCATTCCAATACAATTTCCATTTAATTTAGCTTACCCTAAATTCATCTTCAAACAATTCTTTGAATTTAGTTGAGTGAGAATTTAATTCATTCAATATCATTTCAACTAAATTAAATCTTCTTTCAATTCAATTCTTCTCAAATTTTAATTCAAGTTCAACTAGATTTATCCATCCAACTTAAATTCTTACGATTCCCTTTACTATTTTAAATAAGAATTTAATTCCATTCAATTATTTATAATGCAACTGAATTTTGATTTCAATTCAGTCAAAATTTAACTCAATTTCTCTTAGTCTAAGGTAAATTCAATTCGATCCAATTTTATTTCTCCTTTAATATAATTTCAAGCCTTATTTACTGACTTAAGTCCATTCACCTTTTATATTTCACTTGCCTTATCTCAATTTATATTTTATTTATGATTTGAATTTTGAACATCCCAAAATAATGACAACCATTTTATTTAGGTTTATAATTTTTTGTTTCTTTATCCATAAGTTCACCAACTTATTTATTTAAAAACTTATATTGCTCATAATCCATTTACATTTTTTAATCACAATTCTAAATTTATATATATGTATAACACTTAATAGCTTAAGGATATAAATTTTCATTACCCAATTATAGTCATTTTACATATCAACTTTAGCCACTTTAATTCGATCTCAATTTCAATTTTATTTAACTTAACTCCAGTTAAATTCAAATACATTGTATTCACTGCCATTCATTCAAGTTAAACTTTAATTCCAGGACTAAATTTTCATTTTCTTCTTATTAATATCAACTTCACTTAATAAGTTCAATAGTTGATTCATTTAACCTTACACATTATTTAAATAGAATTTTCCAGAATTCAATTGCCCGGTTTTATTTCAAAACCATTTTGAAATGATAATCAACACATACCCACTTGGTATATCAATTCAAATCTCCGGATTCCAAAACAATCTGATTTTACCAAAACAAATTTCCCTTTTGAAATTTCTAAAACCATTGGTATACCCAACAAGTCCAAACAAATATCATAACCAATCACCATGGTAGCAATCCATCACCTTAGAAACTCGAAAATGAATTCTAATGATGTGGCCATCATCATCAGGATTATTTTCCAGCGACTGAAGTGTGTTCAGTGCTTCCTTACTTCCACAAATTCCTTTCAAAAAATTTCCATTCAGAAATATTTCCCAAATAATACACCATTATTGCCTTCAAACATTTTGGAAAACATTTCAAACATTCTCATGATTTTAAATTCCCAAACCTTTTGTTTAAACTCATTTAAAATCCTTTTCAATATTTCCGGGATTTATATTCTTGTTTAATTCAAATTTAGTTATTCTTCTTTTATATAATTTATACTTATAGAATTTTATTTGGTTATAACCATTTCAAATTTTAGATCAAATTTTGGATTCTTATTTAATTAAGATATCCACAACCAAACATCCAAATATATATATTGATTTTAGAAAATTATTTCTTTTATACCAAACAATAATTTTAAGTAACATGTAAAAATGATATTAGATGGATAATAAACAATCGGATGGAGCTTATAACAATATTAGATGAATAATAAACAGCGGAAACAAAATGAATATCATGCATTACATCACAGATACAACATCATCATAATATCCGTTACAACATCAGAGTATCATAATACATATCACAACTCCGAATAGAACATCATAATGGAACAACAAATGATCATATGCCAAAAGTCTTCAAGGAAATAGAGTGGTAGAGAACATCCAAAACTAAGCATCTTGGGATCCTCCAAAATATCTCCAAAGTAAAAGCCTCCAAAAACCGATAATCTCCAAACCATAAGACTCTAGAATATAGCTAATACCAAAATACGAAAATACTGCTACTAGGCTGCCGTGTAAAAATTATGGGCACCCGGAGTTTACGATAGCTAAAACACTTTTTATAAAAATCCTCCGAAATTATTATAGGTTCTATATACAAATACTTATTAAAATAACTGAAATTGTTACATCTATTAAATTCCAGCTACTAGCCACAAAGTGGGTAATACAAACAAAACTCGTAAAAGGCACGTAGGGAGAATGAATTTCGAACTAATAATTAGGCACTGGGGTATCACCTGTCACAGTACGTGGCCTAGATCACCGTACCGAGGACCACTCCTAATCCCCTACAACACAAGATCGGGACTCCCCCTTACTGGATAATCCCTAGTAAGATCACCCTACGGTTGGGATCAGCAACCGCACCACTAAGCCGAATAAAAAGGGACATCTAGACAGGGATGACCTCACCCTAATGGGTGCTACCCACATGGCCTTGCTGCATAACCCCTGATTTTCAGTCATTCCCGGTTGATGAGGCATGAGGCTAAGCATTACCTTCAGAGCATTTCACTTAGAATGCCACCCGTCCACCTGACGATGTTCCGTACGCATTCATTCAAACAAGTCCGTCCCGGTTCGAACGGAACTGTAACAACCCGCATATTTAACGTTAATATATTTAAATATTTTATTTAAATATAGTGTCGTTAGTCGGATTTAGGTTCGAAAATTTACTTTTTGCAAATGGCTGGATTGGAACTCGAAACCATTTCCATTGATTACGAAATGGCGTTTGCGATCTTTGTGAGTATAAGCTTTGATATGTTTGGAGTAAGTTGAATTTTGCAACTTTTTCTAATTGAGTTTTGGGTTTGGGTTTAGCCCATTGGTTAGTTTAAACCCCTAACTCAGCCCTCTCCTCTCCGTTCTCTCATTCCACTCTTCTAAACTCAAGCAAAACTGAAAATGGTGGAAGGGAAAGGGAAATAGAAATTGCAAGCCCTAGTTTCTCCTTGTAACATTGAACTCTTGCTCCAAAATCAAAGTAAAGCCATTGGTAAGCCTCCTCTTCATCTTCTCTATCTCTTTCTTTCTTCAATCTCAGAAATTCCTAAACCTAAACTTAGGAAAATACTTGTTTGATCTTAGATTGAAGCTAGTAGAGTTGAAGTGGAGAGTGGTTGGTTGTTTTCTTTGCTGTTGAGCTTCTCTATTCTTGTTTGGAATTGAAAGGTGAGTTTTGAACTCACATCTACTTCTTTTGACATCATTGATGTTAGGTATGAATTCCTAACACTTGTTCATGTTCATTTACTTTCGATTTGGATTGCTTTGGTGAAATTGCCAAATATTGATTTTTGAAGCCAAATCTATGTAAAACCTTATATGGTTGATGTTTATGTTGTTTAGAGTGTTTGGGTGTGTCGTTAAGGTTGGGTAGTCGTTTGACGTAAGCCCATAATCAACACGCATCCGATTGCTTTCGATTTGTTTGGCCTTAGATGGCCTAGGTTCAGGAAATGCCTGACCATCAGGTTTCAGACGTCTGAAACCATATTTCAGACGTCTGAATATTGTTCTGGGGAAGATTTTCATTCCCAGATTCAGACGTCTGAAATTATAATCCAGACGTATGAATTGGCTAATGTTCAACCAGAAAGGAAATAGGCAAAATAATGCCTATTTCAGATGTCTGAAAGTTTAGATTCAGACGTCTGAATTCTGTTCTGGAAAACATATTAATTTCCAGATTCAGACGTCTGAACCACTTCTTTCAGACGTCTAAATCTATTGTTTTTTTCCAATTTGCCTAGTTCGCTTAGTTTTCCAAATTTGATCGATGCATATTGTTTCCAATTAGTTGTTTATGCATATTTGACCTTGATGATTCCTTTTTGAATTCATTCACGGGTTTTTATAAATGATTTCTTCAAATTGTATTAAAGGTTCGCTTCTCCGATTTATAAATTCTATTTAAAACACACGCACAATTTCGCACTTCGAGCAAAGTGGAAGGGTGATTAAATGGTTGGGCAAAACACAGACCATGAATATGTGCGTTTATCCTTTCGATTAATCCCCGACCTATTCAATTGATCGTTTTGACCTTCGGGTTTGGTTTACCGATGATATGAGGTGAACTTTGTACTGCTTTGAGTGTGAAATTAACTAACGGATAGTAAACCGTTTAATGCGAACGAGTGGTTATGGGACTCATGTTACCACTTTTCGGATTCCTTTTTGAGAGTTATGGCACATTCCGCCAGTTGTGGTGTCCAGTACTGGGCCTCCGGACCTTCACCACTACGGTTTGTTGCCTTTGGGATAGTGTCTTCGGACTGTCTCCTTCAGGTTTGTTGCCTTCGGGTATGTGCCTTCGGGTTTGTGCCTTCGGGTTTATGCCTTCGGGTTTGTTGCCCTATAGTATCGCTTCCGATGTTGGTCGTTATGAGCCGCACGGTGATATTGGATTTGGAGTCTTCGGGCTCATGGATCCTTGTTTATACAGTACTGAGCATGAGCAAATTTTTTGATGTTTCATTCATATGTATATTCCCTAGGTATCGCCCTTCGGTGTTGGCCTTTTTGAGCCGCATGATATGTGGCGATTACCTTGTGGAACTTGTGTTACCTTCATTGGTATTTGTTATTTGCCTCATGGCTTGTTTTTGGATATTCCTATCCTTTGTTTCTATGAGTTGCCGATGATATGAGGCTTGTTATGATATGATTCATCTTTTGTTAGATGATTGTGTTATCTCTTTTAGAGATATTTGTTATACCTTGTAACCTTGCAGGTTTATTGTTGTTCAGTTTATCTAACTGATTTGTTTAGCTAGACTGACCCGTGTATTTTGTACTCGGGTCAGACCGAGATGTTTCAGGTTAGGTGCTTGTGGACTTAGCCTATTTTACTTCCGCATGGACTATTCAGCTTGGTCCTTTTTGTTAAAGCTTTTTGTGTAGTCCTTTTATTGTAACTCTGATATATGTATTATTTTGATTCGTCTGTATATTGTGGTTTGCTTTACCACTTGACGTGTATTATTCTATATACTCTGTTATGTATCAGTATATGTATGTCTATGATGATCTTCTGTTCTGTGATATATATTACATGTGAGTTGTTATATTCTGTTCTGATAGATCCTCTAACCACCAATGGTTTTGTTTTAAGTATTCATTGGATATGTCGATCTGCTTTGTATGGTTATTGTCGATGTATTCAATACATAGTTAGAGCAAGGCTATAGATGGTCGCTCCTATCCAGCCTTATTCTCCGTGTTAGTTGACGGCATTACCCTGTAGTGTCCTTGGCTAGCGTGGGTATAGAGGTGGGGCGTCACAGGAACCGAAGGCACTACTCCTACTACCTCCATTTTGGAAACATCCTCAGGATTAGTAGCGACTAGCCCTTGCACTTCACTGCTCCATCTTCGAATTTGAACTCGATTTTCCCACGAAAACGTACAAAGCGGGTCGAAGTGGTTTTCGAGAAATAAATCCCGATCTCAGTCTCTTCGAAACGATCAACGCATTGGCCAATATTGATAGTCGGTGATTTAGCTATCAATTAACATTCACAAACATCCATCACACAATAAATAATTTCCTAAATTATTTATTTTCCTCAAAAATATCTTTGCAAGAAATATTTCCATTTTCAAACCCTTTTGAAAATAGTTTTCAAACACAACTCTTCTCATGGAATAAATTCCCAAATCTTTACTTCCTCTGAAAACATCCAAGTACCAAAACTTAAGATTTAAAATAATTTAAATTCTTTATTCTTGAAAATACATCAAAACATTTATATTAAACTACTTACTTACTTAGTTTAAAATATATATATACACCTTTTAAAAATATTTCAAATAAAACTGCTTTATAAAATATAAACTATTTTCTTTAAAGTAAAGGTTAAGCTAACTACATTTTTGAAAATAGGAGTTATGAAATTCTATTCAAGTCCAAATAATACGTTAACCAAAACCGATTCTTAAAATAAAACCATTCCATAAAATATAAATATTAAAATTATCTTTAAAAATAATACCCGTGAACCCTTTAAAATAATTACTACTATAACTATTTTAATACTATTCACCTTTAAACTTAACAGCTTAAACAATTTCTTAAAAAAAACATTCCTTCACTTAAAAATCTACTTTAAAACGTACTTGGCTTTTCAGGGAAATACAATTCCATTTCAGAATAAACTAAAGAACCATTTTATAAATCCTACTCGATTTATCTCAATTCAAATTTACATCTCAATCCAGTAAATTTCTTCCAACACTTTTAAAAATAAACTCCTTTTAATTTTAAACATGTTTCTATTTTCTGGAAATCACTTCCAAAATATACTTAAAATATTTAAAATATGATTGCTATATTCTTTATCCAAATTATACTTTTGAAATCTATAAAAGTTTCTTGAGTAAATTAAATCAAAAATTTCCTTTTTATATAAAGTTATTATATCAGATATTTATATTGAAATTTCCTTTTGAAAACTTAATACTACTTTACCATTAAGATAATTAAATACCATAATTACTTAAGTAAATGTTTACTTATATTTTAAATAATTAAAATAATATTTTCTTTCTAAAATATTCTTAAACACAATTTAAACTGCCAACTTATAATTAGAAAGCTTTTCTTTGAAACATACCAAATTTCCAGGAAAAATGCGCTTTCCATCCTTTAAAGATAATCTCATCTTTACTTTTAAAACAATTATACCTTTCTTATAGAATTTCCAACCGGAAATCAATATTTCCAAATTTATCCACTGACAAAATTTGTTTATAAACCCAATTTATAAATTTCAGTTTCTCATTTCTATTCCAATCTCAGTTTCAAAACCATTACAAATTTCAACCCAATTTCTCGAATTTAATCCCCTTAAATTCATTACTTAAAAATTCCTTTCATTTTCCTTTAATCCCAATTTATTTCTTGAAATTTTTAAAATACCAAATTATATTTATCCAACCATAACACAGCATAACAAGATCCAAATCAACTTATCACAGGATATCAATGAGATATATCATAGAATATAAATAAAATTTCTATTTCTGAAGAATCCAGTTGGAACCCTCTAACCTGTTTCCCTGCATCCATAGATATTAGCACAACCAATAAATATCGATTCAATCTGATAATAATTATCATATTCAGCTAAACAACCAATCAAACATTTAAATATTATCTATTTAAATTAACTAGTATCTAGAAGTGAGTGAGATTAACTCACCTTAAGTTTCATCGAGAGTTTAAATTTTAAATTAAATCGAACCGTTCGATTTAATCCAAAATTTCCGCTTGCTCCATACATCTCCGGATCTGCTGTAGCGCACAGATTGTGTCGCTGCGATTCTGGCGCTTCCTTTTTCGTTGAAATCTGATAAAGTATGCACAAGATATGAATTTTTATTGTTTGAACTAAATTAAACAAAATTTCCTTTATTTTAATAATATACCATCGGCCGACCGCATCTTCTCCCATGCAAGCTCCAGGCTGAAACAACCAACAACGAAACCCATCGGCCGGTTCATTAGGGTTGGATATCGCGGCCACCACGTTGCCATACGCGACGATCGAAACCCACCAAAATGAAGAGCACCCCGGATATCACCACCGGCCAGAGCAGCTTCGAGCTTGATCGTCCCTATAGCATGCAAAACAAAAATGAATAGCACGGTCGTAGCCTCGATTTTCCCCTTCCACATCGCTGGAAACAAGATCTCCACCATTAGATAGCAAGAGCTTGGTGAGCTCTACCTTTTTCATGTTGAAACTTTTTGACGAAAGCTTGTGGATTTGAAGAAATCGAAGAAGAAAGTGGAAGCATTTCGGCCTTTAAATTTATAAGTGGCGGCCAAAGAAAATAGCTGGGGTTTCGGCCCCTTAAACGTGAATATATATACATACATACATATTAATTTAATATTAAATCCAATTTTAACGGGCATTTACAAACGAACTCCAAATCACACATGTCGTCGGTAGTTTATATGGCTTTACCAGCATTCCGAACACAATGGGACGTGTTTCCGAGGCTAATCGATAATATGCGCGAGTTGCGGAAATAAACAATCAATTTTAAATTAAATCGATTAAAATAGTTTCCATGCGTTTTGAGCTATCATGTCAAACGAAAACCCCGATTGCTACGAAAATTGAAATCCGATAATAACTAACTATAACGGATCCAATGGAACTGGTTTCGTCGAATTCTGAGACTATACCCAGGAAGGCTATTTTAACTCGTCGATTAATTCGAGCGATTTCCAAAACCGTCGAAATTACTTAAAATTTCACTTTTAAAACTTTACTAGCTTAATTATTAATCATACTGAATTTGTATTCACATTAGAAATCATTCTGATTCATTTCGAATCATAATCTGATTATTTGCATTATTATATTAAATTCCATTTTTTTAAATTAATATAAAATTCCAAATTTAATTTATCGACTTTTGATTCCAACCAAAAGTCAAATACTAAAAGTTAAATCCAACCAAACTTAAAATAAATATTAGAAACCATTTTCACAACAATTTACATCCAGATTCACAAATTATCCGTATTCCAAATATTTAATTATTATTCAAATTTTAATTGAATTTCCATATTGAAAATTACAACTAAATTCTATTGATTTAACAAAATTCTTACTTCAAAATCAATTCAAAATCCACATTTAACATTTAAAATGAATTAAATGTTCAAAATCTAACGACCCAAAATTCTGGGTTGTTACAGTGTGAAGCCTATGGTCTAGACTGTTTATCATTGTACTTGTCGTGAATGAATGAGAAGAAGTCATGTCAAATAAAGTACAAACTGGAGAATCAAAGAGCAACAGCAAACCTTCCATCATGATCTAGTTTCCCTTTTGTTGAGCAGAGGGTGGCATAGTAGTAGTAGTTAGGAATGGCATCCAAAGCATACGCCTTAACTACTTGACCTTCCTTCAGCAAAATCGAGCAGTTCCACTTCATATGACCTAGTTGATTGCAATTATAGCACATTTTTTTAAACATTCACTCTACATTCCTTCGTTATGTGGCCCTTCATATAACGCCTCCTACAAGTAATTGCCTGCTTCTTACCTACTCTTCCTTAAGGTCTGTTTCACTTATGCTTTCCTTATTGTTTATTAAATTCCTTCATAGGGTGATCCTTAACCATTTCTTGATTAATGGAATTCAACGAAGCTACCTCCACTGATCCTTTGAATGTAGCACCATAGTGATTCTGATTCATAGTCAACTCCTCCAATGGGATATTCGATCCCTTAATAAACTGTAGTGCCTTCTTATCTAAGGTATTTATCAAGTCAAAACAGACCTTGCAAGTTCAATAAATTGGTTCATGTATTCCCCAACTGACAAATGTCCTTACTTCATATTTATGAATTTCTCCAATATAAGTCCCTTCTTAAATACTGAGAAAACCTTAGTCTTGAACTTCTTTTTAAAATTTTCCTAAGCTATATCTTTTTAACTAAATTCAAAAGTAACAATCTTCGACCAACTTGCCGCTTCGTCCTATAGATGCCAAGAAGCTAGCTGCCTTCTGACGATATCATTCAAGGCCAACATATTAAAGATTTTGTTATATATGCTTGACCATGCCCATGTTTCCATATATGGTTCAGTTCCGGCGTAGGTTTTTACTGCCCAAACTAAAGAAGTACTGATAGATTTTTAGGACTATACAGCCAATGGTGGTCGAACAACAACCAATCCTTGTGCAGCAAGTGGAGGTATGGGATTGACAGGTCTAGCTTATCATTTGTAGATATAGTGGAACTATATAGGGGTTTTCACTCTAGGAATATCCATAATGTTAAATCTAAAGCCATTTCCTGCTCTTCTCTCAACCTTGCCATCTTTAATCACCATAACAATTTCAGTTAAGTTTCTCATTTTAGTTGTCTATAAACAGGATGTATTAGAAACTCCCTAATTGGTAGTTAAAAAAAGTGGAACAATAAATAGTGTTAACCAAAAATATAGATCAACACCCTGGTTTGAGTATAAAAGCACCAGCCCTGTTTGTATAGAGAAATAATACAGATAATAGGTATAGAAAAAGAATAGTAAAAGAAAGGAGACAAGAAGATTTTTGTAGTGGTTCAACTATTAATGAAGCCTACATCCATTTTCTAATTTTATTATGATTTCTTGTTATTACAAGTGGTGTTTAATTGCAAGGCTTTTGATTGTCCTTACCTAGATTGAATCTCCAAGGTTAGTATACACTGGAGAATCATAGTGAATCCCTTTTGAGATTGATGTGAGGGAGATGAAGAGTGAAGAAAGTTTTCAACAGAGCTTCAACAAACAGTTCGGAGAAGATTCCGTTTGTGTTGCAGGAAGAATGGTACTTATAAAGATTGGAGTGTTTCTAGGCCAGGCATGTTCACGGACTACCTATAGATGGATGTAAGAGGAAACATAAGAGCTTAGCTTATAACCCAAGCCAAAAGCATGGATCGCTAGTGGTCCATGGTCTATGGATCTCTAGAGATCCTTGGTCTATGGATCGCTAGCGATCCATAGATTTAGCTCGCTTGCGAGCTAATGACTTGGCTGTTATCTCCATCATTTCACCATGCAAGGCACAAGGCATCGTGCCTTCATATGGATTGCTGGTGATTCATTATGTATTGATTGCTAGCGATCCGTACACTTAGTATATTTTGTATTTTGTCTTCCAGGATCCTTAGCTCCCGTTTCTCTTGGCGAACCATCATGTTGCATGGACCGCTGGCGATCTATAGAGTATGGATCGCTAGTGATCCAAGTACTTAGATTATTTTAGGAGTTTGAAGTTTTAAATGCTTTCAGGGACTTGGGCTAACGTTGTTCGTGTTGCCATATTGCACATTGCTCTCTTTCGATGATGATCTACAAGCTGGTAGTGCTTGGCTGCTGATTGGACTGAATGGACGCTAGTCCCTTAGTTTAATCAAATTCAACCGATGCTTTAGTAATATAATTTGGCTCTGTTTAACTTGTTGTTTTAACCCTTTTTGCTGAGTTTCGAGCCATTCTGACTTCATCAATTTATTCCATCTTCTATTGGATCATGCTGGGTTAAAAACTCGGACAACATTTGCACCCAAGCGTATTCCTTCGTCGTTAAACAACCGCCCTCTGGAACTAACTTCTTTTGAGTTTTCATTTTGTGAAATCTAGTTGATCATGTCGAGGTTACCATGCAAATTTGGATTTGACTGTTGAATTTTCGATGTGAATCGTCGGAGTCCACCACAAGATGTTGTACTCAATTGACTGACTTCTGATAGCCGTTTGTTTTTTGATTTTGATCCGAATTTCAATTCCTGGTGTTGACGATACAATCGTTTCTATGTAGTTTGTGCAAAGGGTTTAGGTCGATAAGTGAGTGCATGATGTAGGTTTGGAGTTGTCATACATAGTTTTAATTTGACCGATGGTGAAGCTAAGTTTTATCTTGAACGATTATGTAACAACGCGCATATTTTACGATTGATTATTTAAATATTTTATTTTAAATATTCATTGTTAGTCGGATTAGTGTTTGAAAAGCTACTTTTTGCAAGCAGTCTAATTAGGACTCGAGACCACCCTTATCGAGTTCAAAATGACGTTTGCGATCTTTTTGAGTATAAACTTTGATATGTTTGGAGTTAGTGGAATTTTGCAACTTTTTCACTTAGGGCTTTGGTTTTGTTCCAGCCCATTATACCCAAGCTTCACCCCTCTTCTCTTCATTACTTCATTTCTATTTCCTAATACTCAAGCTTTAGCAACAATGGAGAGAGGAATGGGAAATTAAAACTCCAAGCCCTAGTTTTCATTTGCAAATCAACTTCTAGCTCCAAATCCAAACAGAAGCTATTGGTAAGCATCATCTTCTTCTTCTCCAACTCATTCTCCTTTCAATTTCAGAAATTCCTAAACCTAACATTAGGAGTGTTCTTCTTTTGAGCTTAGATTCAATCTCATTTGGGTTGTGTTGAAGTGTGGTTGATTCTTCCTTTTCTTTCAAGCTTCTCCTTCCCTATTTTTGTGAAAAGGTGAGACTTTTATCTCACGTCTAAGTCTATGATTATCTTTGATTGTTAGATATGAATTCCTAACACTTATTCATGTGCATTTGATTTTGATTTGTATTTGGATTGGTTTTGTGAATATACCAATTTTTAGTGTTTTGAGTTCAAATCTTCAAAAATCATAGCTTTGTGGTTTGAACATGCTTTTGATGATGCATCGAAGAGCCTATAAGGCCAGGTAGCTGATTCGCGTAAATCCCTAGTGCCGTTGCTTGACCGAATGCATTTTGGAAGGAATTTACCTTCATTTAGATAGGCTTGGAAGTGTGTAAATAGGTTCCAGTCGACTGGAATTTTGGTCCAGTCGACTGACCTGCTACCTAAGCACATCCCAGTTTCTGGTCCAATCATTGGCGTACTGAGTCCTGTCGACTGACCAACATCCCACGAATATTCCGGGACTGAGTTCAGTCTGTTGAATATGCGCTTATATGATTTTTGTTTGATGATAATAAACATATATACATCCGTTTAAATGTATTTGATAATATACTATTTTATTTTTCACAGATTAAATAAATATTTGCTTAATAAAGTAAATAACACGGAATTTGAATTCAAACGAATATTTTATTCAAACAAATATTTATTACAATTTTGAATAGTATACAAATTCAAGCTCTCACTATTCACTATACAACTTTGATACAAATTCAATTACATCACTATTTTACATCAGCACCTCACTACATATCACTCACACTCGTATTTATCTTCAACTGCATTCCAGTTTGAATCCAGCATCTGAGCAATCTGCAAAAATATAAACTAACGCAGTAAAATTGAAAAAGAAATATTTTTGCAATATAAAATGAAATACGATTTTTGAAAATATGATTTGCCTCAGTTATTTGGGTTGTTCGTCATAATTTAAATTTGAATTCATCATACACGAACAACTTGTGACATACACAGTGTATTACTGTATATGCCACAAGGCCGTGCACGCCGATATATACACTTGATAATGCTACAGGGACAGGTGAGCACAAGGTCAAACCCAAATATATGGACAGGTTCAACTCAGGTGCAATAAATTCAAAAATACGACACGAGCACAAGGTCAAATCTGAGTTTTGAAACTGGATTCAACACAAGTGAATCGAGTTCAAGTCAGACCAAATGCAATTTGCAACAAAACCAAGCAAGATAAAGGTGGACAGTGAAGGCAGCAACATCTACGACTGCAAGTATTGCAGTAATAAACAACATCAGAAAATCCAGTTCCAACACAACATGAGTCAAAAATTACAAATTCAAATGTGCAAATGCTAACCAGAGTAAAGTCCAACACAGTTACAACTGACTACATGCAGGAGAACAAATACAACACTACAGCCAACATGAATCAGAGATTACAAACTCGAGTGTGCAAGTGAACATGACAGTACACAATTCAATATGAACTGATGAAGCATTACAAATGAACCATCAAAGAATGCAACACAGTGATGAGACCAGATGAAAATATTCTTAACTGCAAGTGTCGACCAAGTGACAATGCAAGCAAGATCAACACAACAGTTAACTAAAGAACAAAAATTACTCACAACATCGACAAACCCAAATGTCCAGACCAACAACACAATGAATACTGCACCAACCAGAATGGATGCAGAGATACAAGTCATAGCAAATGCATGCAACAATGTGCACAGGCCAGAAACAATATAGTATTGACAGCAAACATGAAGTGAAGAGAATATCAGTCAACAATATCAAGTGACAAGTTGAAGCAATAGTGTCACAATATCAAAGCACAGAACAATCTTGTATCAATAACAATGCAACACAGTGACAATGCATCATTTAGAAGTGACTCAAAACAAGCAGTGCAGACCACAAAAGTGCAACAAGTATTGCAGTAACTGACAACATCAGAAAATATATGCAACTGAACAGTGGTGAAGCAGTGACAACATACTACAATAAATCATCAAAGATTGCAACAGATGGAGCTACAGGAAAGTACTTGAAGACTGCAGCATCTATTAAACGACCAATATAAATGCACATAGCAAGCTACATGAAGACAGAGCTCAAAACTTCAACTCAAACATCAATGCAGACAGCATAATGATCCAAACATCAACAAAGGAGCAAACCAAATATGCAGTGCATTCTCAAGTACACAGTGAAATCGCCACAGTCTCAAACTCGAATGACCAAAACCATCAATGAACAAGACTACAGATGAAGCCAGAAACAATGCAAGTAGATCAAACGAAGAGTGCAGGTGATCAAATGTACAAATGAACTGCAAATATCCAAGTACAGCATGAACAAGTCAGTTACTACATGACACAGCAACACTTGCAACAGTGAAGTCGAAATCATGTAATGGACACAGCTGTATACAAGTACAAGCTACAAATTCAAAGCTGTGCCGTGGATAGCAAGAATATACGTGCATATGAACAAGTCAACATCAAAGCCGTGGGACGCAAGAAATGAAACTATACGCATATGAAAAAGTCAGATTAATCATCAATCGTTCAAGCATAATCAAGCGGCATAGAAATGAATTTGACGAATTCAATCAAAAATATACGAACGCAATTCTAGGAAATAAACTCCTATAAATATCCAAAATCATCATCGGCATAAAGTATTGAGTTCAAGAATCAACCAGCAAAGCAAAAGGAGGAAAATACATAATGAAAAAAGCTGAACGAATTCGATCCAAAATTGAAGAAGCCGTAAGCAAATCAAAAGCATCGAAGTCTACTATCGAACGAAATCGAGCGGCGCTTCAATTTTACTCAACCCTGGTTTAAATCGCAAGGAGCAATAGCAAATTACCAGAAGCCCTAATTCGCAAAGAGGAACAAAGAGGGGCGGCCATTTTCTTTCACGAAGAAAAGAAAATAATAATAAAAGGAAGGGGTTGAAGAAGTGAATAAAGGGCCGGCCTAGTTTATGTTAAAAGGGGTTTTTAAAAAATTATAAGAAGGGTTTAAATTTAAATAGGGTTTTGTTATTTTAATTTGTTTTTAATTTGTATTTTTCTTTTAAACCGTTTTTAATTTTCTAGTCGTGTGACTAGGGTATAAACTACGGTGTGTAGTTTGGGAATTCGCAACTCGGTGGTTGAGTTGTGGTCAGGGTTTTGAGCGTAGAGTTAGATTAGTCAATAGCGGGCATAGCGAGTTTACGTGTGTAAGCGAGGGACTATCTAATTTCTAGTAGAAACCTTGGGGGAAGCACGTAGGCAGGGTTTTGCCGAAGCTGGGTAAATTCTGTGTTTTTCTGTTATTTATATTTTGCAATATCTGTGCTGCTATTCTGTGCTCTGAATTGAATTTAATTCATAAGCTTCCGCGATTAATTTTTATAATTTACACTATCACCCTATTCACCCCCCCTCTAGGGTGAAATCGATCCTACAAGTGGTATCAGAGCTAGGAACAAAAGCCATTTTTGTTTTAAAATTTTGATTTTACAAAAACCAATTTTTAATTTAAAAATTCGTGTTTCAAAAATCAATTTTTGTTTTAAAAATTCGTGTTTCAAAAATCGGTTTTTGTTTTAAAAATTTGAATTTTTAAAATGGCTTCTTTTAATAATGCTTTTGCAGAAGGGCAATCCATAGTTAGACCACCAATGTTCAATGGTGAATATGCTTACTGGAAAAATAGAATGCAAATTTTTCTGAAAACCATTGACGCTTGGAATATTGTTGAGACAGGTTATAGTATACCAACTATAACTGTAGATAATCAGGAAATAGAGAAACCAAAGGAACAATGGACAGAACTAGAAAATAAATTACAGAATACTAATGCCAAAGCTATGAATTCTATTATCTGTTCATTAGATCAATTTGAATTTAATCATGTCTCACATTGTCTAACTGTGCAGGAAATATGGCACATACTAGAAGTGACTCACGAAGGAACATCTCAAGTCAAAGAATCTCGCCTTGCAATGCTAAGCAGCGAATACGAGAACTTCAAAATGGCGAAGGAAGAAAATGTCAAAGAGATGTACGGACGACTCTCTAATATCGTATACAAATCAAAAGCTCTCGGAAAAACATACACCGAATTAGAAATAGTCCGGAAAATCCTCAGAGTCCTTCCACGAAGCTTTGAAGCAAAAGTAACTGCCATACAAGAATCGAAAGATTTAAAACAACTTAAAGTTGAGGAACTCATCGGAAATCTCACCACTTATGAGCTAGAAATGAAATTCAAAGAAGAGCGTGAAGGAGGTGACACTCAAAAGAAATCAATAGCTCTCAAAGGAACAACCGAAAGTGATGATGATAACGATGAAGATGATGGAGCAGCAGAATTGGAGCTGTTGATAAGGAAATTCAAAAAATGGAATCAAAAACATGGTAACTCAGCTCGAATTCAAAAAGCAAAAAGAAGAATAGCCAAAGCACTAAACTACTCGGAAGAACAAAAGTTTATTTGTTATAATTGCAACAAACCCGGCCATATGAAGCCTGATTGTCCACAAATTAAATCCACCACGGAAAGAAACAGAAAAAGAAAAGTTTTGCAGCCACTTGGGATGAAATAGACGAGAATGATCAAAGCACTGGCAGTGAAAGCGAAAAGGCAGAATTGTGTCTTCGAGGTGATACAACTGACAGTGACGATGACGAGCCAAGTGAGGTATCAAAACTTACCCATTCTGAGTTGCTTATATATTTTCATGAAGTAAACGGTTGTTTTGAACGACTTAGGGAAAAATATGTCAAACTTGAATCTCAAAAAGATACTTTGATAGAATGTAATAAACAACTTGATCAATTAGTTAAAACCTATCAAAGTAGGATCCCTAAGTGTGATAAGTGTCCAACATTTGAAAAGGAAATTAAAAAATCAGAAATCAATATAAAAACACTTGAAAATGAAATTCTGATTTTAAAGGAGAATGAAAATACTAGGAGAGAGAATTCTATTAAAAAGTGCACACAGTTGTTAAACGAAAATGAATCTCTCAAATCACAAGTCCAACAATTGTCAACAACTTTAGATAAATTTTCAAAAAGTGAAAAATCGTTGAATATGCTATTAGGAAAGCAAACTGTTAATTCGGTTAGACAAGGACTTGGATATAAAAGTTCGAAAATTGTTGAAAGCAATATTAGTCAAGCTAAATCCATGTGCACGATTTGTAGAAAATTTGGACACGATCACAATAATTGTTGGTATAGACCCAAACATGTGAAAACTATAACGATTTGGGTTCCAAAAGGCACAAATATAAAATCTCTCAAAGTTAAACAAATTTGGGTGCCGAAGGGAACAATTATAAATAGTTTTGGGCCTACACAAAATTATTTTTCAAAATTTTCTGCCACTAACAACCATGGACCTATAAAAACAAATAGGTCACATAAATCCTTTTCCGTGTAGGTGTGGTGGCAGGCTAAGGAACAACAATAGTGTTCTCTGGATTTTGGCTGTTCCAGAAACACAACGGGCGACAAAGCTAAGTTCCTTAGCCTAGTATAAAGGTGACAGAATCACAACGGACAACAACAAAAAATATCATAAAGGTAAAACAGGTACGTTATGTTTTAAACGATATATTAAATGTGATAATCTGCACCGTATTTTGAATTAATTCAGCCAATATTGAGATTGATGAAAAGATGATGATTTTTGATTCTGGTTTATTCAAAATAGTTAAGCCAATTATATTCTTATGCCAAAAACACTATAAAAATCTCTAGAATCTTTGAATTACTTCATATATATCAGTTTGGATTAAAAATAGTGTTTTGTTGGATATTACAATTGGTTATAATATGGCTAACTCTTTATTCACGGTTTTTTGATTGTTTACACGGTTTCATTTCAAATTCAAAAGAATGTCATTTAAATTGTTGTTAAAATTGAATTTGAAAGTTTTGGTGCACACTTCATGTTTTGGTCAATAAAATTCAATTGATGAGAATTTTGAGTGAAAAAAAAAAGTAAAAATAAAATAAAATAAAATAAATAAATACCAAAGTATTCACTCTCATTTAAAAGTCCTCACGGTTATGCATGGGTGAATTACTTGGAATTTGTTATGTGCTTCCATGCTCATTTAAAAGTCCTCGCGGTTATGCATGTATGGAACGCATATCAAAAGTTGATTTGTAAAATAAACAAGTTGATTCTAATCCCATTTAAAAGTCCTCATGGTTATGCGTGGTTAGAAGATACTTGAATTCATTTTTTTAAAAATAAAATTGGAATACTACTAATCTCATTTAAAAGTCCTAACGGTTATGCATGGTTAGTAGATATTCAAATTCCTGATATGAATATACCACAAACAGACACAACTGTATGGTTTTATATGATGACATCATTTCCATCATTCTAAAAGCGGAATATGCGCCTAACAAAATATTTATGATTTTTGTTTGATTTTTTTTATTGAAATTTAATATTTATATTCAATTGAGTTTTAATGTTGGATTGATATCGATTATTTTTTTCTCTATTTTCTCTAACACTATTATTCTTTTGCTGATAACAAAAGGGGGAGAGAAAAGTTAAGATTTTGTCAAATAATTTTCTATTTGCATCTAGGATCATTTGCATATTTTTATTTGTATGCATATATGTAGGGGGAGCATCATGTAGAGAGGAAGCATTTAAATAGGGGAGCAATTAGAATATATCAATGATCAAATACATTTAACATATTCAAAATCTTAAATATATGTTTGTTATCATCAAAAGGGGCAGATTGTTGAATATGCGCTTATATGATTTTTGTTTGATGATAATAAACATATATACATTCGTTTAAATGTATTTGATAATATACTATTTTATTTTTCACAGATTAAATAAATATTTGCTGAATAAAATAAATAACACGGAATTTGAATTCAAACGAATATTTTATTCAAACAAATATTTATTACAATTTTGAATAGTATACAAATTCAAGCTCTCACTATTCACTATACAACTTTGATACAAATTCAGTTACATCACTATTTTACA
The DNA here is from genome assembly GCA_030765085.1 of Allium cepa. Lineage (NCBI taxonomy): Eukaryota > Viridiplantae > Streptophyta > Magnoliopsida > Asparagales > Amaryllidaceae > Allium > Allium cepa. The sequence continues at coordinate 61,065,143 of CM060930.1, forward strand.
TCAGCACCTCACTACATATCACTCACACTCGTATTTATCTTCAACTGCATTCCAGTTTGAATCCAGCATCTGAGCAATCTGCAAAAATATAAACTAACGCAGTAAAATTGAAAAAGAAATATTTTTGCAATATAAAATGAAATACGATTTTTGAAAATATGATTTGCCTCAGTTATTTGGGTTGTTCGTCATAATTTAAATTTGAATTCATCATACACGAACAACTTGTGACATACACAGTGTATTATTGTGTATGCCACAAGGCCGTGCACGCCGATATATACACTTGATAATGCTACAGGGACAGGTGAGCACAAGGTCAAACCCAAATATATGGACAGGTTCAACTCAGGTGCAATAAATTCAAAAATACGACACGAGCACAAGGTCAAATCCGAGTTTTGAAACTGGATTCAACACAAGTGAATCGAGTTCAAGTCAGACCAAATGCAATTTGCAACAAAACCAAGCAAGATACAGGTGGACAGTGAAGGCAGCAACATCTACGACTGCAAGTATTGCAGTAATAAACAACATCAGAAAATCCAGTTCCAACACAACATGAATCAAAAATTACAAATTCAAATGTGCAAATGCTAACCAGAGTAAAGTCCAACACAGTTACAACTGACTACATGCAGGAGAACAAATACAACACTACAGCCAACATGAATCAGAGATTACAAACTCGAGTGTGCAAGTGAACATGACAGTACACAGTTCAATATGAACTGATGAAGCAGTACAAATGAACCATCAAAGAATGCAACACAGTGATGAGACCAGATGAAAATATTCTTAACTGCAAGTGTCGACCAAGTGACAATGCAAGCAAGATCAACACAGCAGTTAACTAAAGAACAAAAATTACTCACAACATCGACAAACCCAAATGTCCAGACCAACAACACAATGAATACTGCACCAACCAGAATGGATGCAGAGATACAAGTCATAGCAAGTGCATGCAACAATGTGCACAGGCCAGAAACAATATAGTATTGACAGCTAACATGAAGTGAAGAGAATATCAGTCAACAATATCAAGTGACAAGTTGAAGCAATAGTGTCACAATATCAAAGCACAGAACAATCTTGTATCAATAACAATGCAACACAGTGACAATGCATCATTTAGAAGTGACTCAAAACAAGCAGTGCAGACCACAAAAGTGCAACAAGTATTGCAGTAACTGACAACATCAGAAAATATATGCAACTGAACAGTGGTGAAGCAGTGACAACATACTACAATAAATCATCAAAGATTGCAACAGATGGAGCTACAGGAAAGTACTTGAAGACTGCAGCATCTATTAAACGACCAATATAAATGCACATAGCAAGCTACATGAAGACAGAGCTCAAAACTTCAACTCAAACATCAATGCAGACAGCATAATGATCCAAACATCAACAAAGGAGCAAACCAAATATGCAGTGCATTCTCAAGTACACAGTGAAATCGCCACAGTCTCAAACTCGAATGACCAAAACCATCAATGAACAAGACTACAGATGAAGCTAGAAACAACGCAAGTAGATCAAACGAAGAGTGCAGGTGATCAAATGTACAAATGAACTGCAAATATCCAAGTACAGCATGAACAAGTCAATTACTACATGACACAGCAACACTTGCAACAGTGAAGTCGAAATCATGTAATGGACACAGCTGTATACAAGTACAAGCTACAAATTCAAAGCTGTGCCGTGGATAGCAAGAATATACATGCATATGAACAAGTCAACATCAAAGCCGTGGGACGCAAGAAATGAAACTATACGCATATGAAAAAGTCAGATTAATCATCAATCGTTCAAGCATAATCAAGCGGCAGAGAAATGAATTTGACGATTTCAATCAAAAATATACGAACGCAATTCTAGGAAATAAATTCCTATAAATATCCAAAATCATCATCGGCATAAAGTATTGAGTTCAAGAATCAACCAGCAAAGCAAAAGGAGGAAAATACATACCGAAAAAAGCAGAACGAATTCGATCCAAAATTGAAGAAGCCGTAAGCAAATCAAAAGCATCGAAGCCTACTATCGAACGAAATCGAGCGGCTCTTCAATTTTGCTCAACCCTAGTTTAAATCGCAAGGAGCAATAGCAAATTACCAGAAGCCCTAATTCGCAAAGAGGAACAAAGAGGGGCGGCCATTTTCTTTCACGAAGAAAAGAAAATAATAATAAAAGGAATGGGTTGAAGAAGTGAATAAAGGGCCGGCCTAGTTTATGTTAAAAGGGGTTTTTAAAAAATTATAAGAAGGGCTTAAATTTAAATAGGGTTTTGTTATTTTAATTTGTTTTTAATTTGTATTTTTCTTTTAAACCGTTTTTAATTTTCTAGTCGTGTGACTAGGGTACAAACTATGGTGTGTAGTTTGGGAATTCGCAACTCGGTGGTTGAGTTGTGGTCAGGGTTATGAGCGTAGAGTTAGATTAGTCAATAGCGGGTATAGCGAGTTTACGTGTGTAAGCGAGGGACTATCTAATTTCTAGTAGAAACCTTGGGGGCAGCACGTAGGCAGGGTTTTGCCGAAGCTGGGTAAATTCTGTGTTGTTCTGTTATTTATATTTTGCAATATCTGTGCTGCTATTCTGTGCTCTGAATTGAATTTAATTCATAAGCTTCCGCGATTAATTTTTATAATTTACACCATCACCCTATTCACCCCCCCCCCCCTCTAGAGTGAAATCGATCCTACACAGTCGACTGAACTCAGTGAGCCAGTCGACTGACCTGCTTTTAAATGCCTATTATGCCTATTTATGTCTATTTATCTTGTGTTTCCAAATTTAATCGATTCGGGTTTGTTCCCACTTGTTGCTATCAATTGTTATTCAACTTTGATGACTTCTATTTTGGGATTTTTGGAAATATCCATTTTGATGGATTTGATATTGATTTCATCGGAATTAATTCACGTCTTCGTATGTGAATTTTAGTGATTGATTGTTTCTACAATCATTGTTATGATTTGTCTCTTTAAAAATATAAAGGATTTCTATACTAGTAGTAAATATCAAAACTCTTCCATTAAAACGATTTCAACACTATTTTATTACAAAGCTCGTTTCTTAAACCATTTTCCAATCTATTGGCATATACAAACCTTTACCTCACTCGTATGAGAAATCTAATTAAACGGCTTAGTAAAACAAGTGGTATGAAACGCTTGCGTTTACTTCGTCGGTTAATTCTTGGAATTGTTCGACTGAATCTCTTGTGACAATTTTCGAGTGGAGATCTACATTTTGTTCGTAAATATTTAAGTTAAGCTAGTGGTTATGGGACATGAAGCTAAGCAACACATATATTTACTATCTTGGTGTAATTAACACTTCTTGATGATCGATGATGATCATTTTTGTGATTTAGACTAGCAATGTGCGATGTCTCTTTGTCTGCGAGGGGGACTAAACCCCGTTTCTGTGGAGCTTCGGCTCATTTGGTGGGGTAGCGACCCATGGTCTTTGGGCCATTTTGTGGAGCTTCGGCTCAAAATAAATGGTGAGCAACCATGGAATAGCGTTCCCTTTTGGTGATACACGTGTTGGTGAGTTTTCATACTCCCATTTTGTGATAGGCCTCCCCCTTTTTGTGATTTCTGGATTTCCATTGATGATTTCTAGAATTTGTGTTTCACCAATTTTCATGATATACATTGATAAGTTTTATCAATATTTGTGCATTGGTGAATTTGTGTGTCATTAACTTTTGTGATTGCCATTGATATAATTGTCAATATTTATGGTTTGGTGAATAAAAATAAAGAGTATGACATTCTTTTTGATCTTTGAGAAGATTCTTGTGATATTGATTAATCACTAGTTGGTTTTCAATTACATACTTATCACAGTATGGCTTTATAGTTACCATACGTTTTGTCATATCTCTTATATTATATCATTTCATCTGATATTTATAGTTAGACTGATCCATTTATTATTTTATTATTAAATAATACTCGGGTCAGACCAAGATATTACAGGTGCTTCTGCTTGCCTTCTCATCTGGGATTATTATCCAGACTTTTGGCTAACTACTTAGATTAGTAGTTTATTTTGTTGTATACATTTGAGATATAGACTCATTGATGTATACTTATTATTTTATCTAGCACTTGTAACTATTCTGATATTGTGAATCTTGTTTGACCACTACTATGATGTACACTTCTTTGTGTAATATTCATATCCTTTTCCGCCTTTGTGATATGGATATCTGTGATGGATTTGTGTTATGCTTATTTCTATATTTTCTTCCGAAGATATTATAGCCACTGTATAGTAGCTTTGAGTTTGCATCGGCATGTCGGATTTCCTCTTGAAATGAAATGCATGTTATACTATCTGACATACCGGTGCTCGCACGAAGCAATTACACGGATGGTTGCTCCTCAACAGCCTTATTCTCCGCGCTAGTTGACGGCATTACACCATAGTGTCCTTGGCTAGCGTGGGTATAGAGGTGGGGCGTCACAGCTTGGTATCAGAGTGAAACTTCGGAACAACGTAGAATAATTTAACAAGGATCATCGTCCTAAGTCCATCTTAGGAGTCGTGCCTTAGGATTTTATTTGGGTCTTCGAACCGTCCTATCCTATTTCCTTTTGTGATTCCTTGTTTTATTAATCATTATTGTTTGATATTCATTTTGTGAATAACCTTTTTCTTCTTCTTCTTTCTTTCTTAATGAAGAGATATGGTTAGACCTGGTCGTCCCAACGCCGGTCAATCTAATGCTACTCCCTAAGATGGAGTACTTATGTTTGCCCAGCAGCTTCTTGATCTAGTAAAGAAAGCTCAAGTAGTCGGTTCTAATCCGGAGTCTACTCACCCTAAATCTGGATTTGCACGTTTGTGCAATGATTATACCAATTTGGGTGGAAAGCCATTCAAGGGTTCCGAAACCATTATTGAAGTCTAGGCTTGGCTAAGAACATGCGATCGAATCTTTTCTCGCATGAATCTTATTGATCTTCACCGAGTTCAGGTGGCCTCTAGTATGCTTCAAGAAAGAGCATTAGACTGGTACGAGCTTCTGATTTCTGAAATGAATGAAACGGATCTTACCTGGGAGAAATTCCGAGAACGATTCGAATTAAAGTTTGTGTAGAAGCTAAGAAGGTGACATTGGCTCGTCGTTTTATTGACCTTGTTAAAGGTGAATCCTCTGTGGCAAATTATGTCGCATCCTTCGAGTCACTTTCTAAATACGGGGTCGAATACATAGACACCCTATTGAAGAAGAACAAAAGATTTGTCTATGACTTGAACAAGAATCTCAAGAAGCCATTACTTCTAAAATTAGAAGTTTCTTTTGATCAACTCAATGATATCGCTCTTCGACTTCAAGAGGCTGATAGAGTAAGTGATTTTGAGGTTAGGAGTGCTAAACCGAACTTCAACAACAACAAGAAAAGGCCTATTGAATACAAAGGTCCTTATCCCAATAAGAAAGGGAACAAGCCTCTCCGGCAACTAAGACTTCAACCTCAAGTGGTGGGCAATGCTACAAGGGTGGTTCTAAGGACCATTATATATCTTCGGGTGTCAAACTTCAAGACAGGAAGGAGGGAAAGCTTAATGTGGTGCAAACTCCTAGTAACCCTTCTCGTGGTCAAGGTATTTCTCATCCTATCCTTGATGGCATTATTTTATTTCGTGATCATCCTATTCGAGTTCTTTTTGATACGAGTACGTCCCACTCTTTTATTTCAAAAGAACTTGTTGATACTTTTTCTTTGGATGTTTTATGTTTAATGACTTCTTTGAGAATTGCGAATCCGGTTGGTGGATCTGCAACGATCAGTTTATTGTGTAAAGATGTCGAAATTATTTTGTGTGATTACTCTTTCTGTGCCGATTTGCATGTTATGCATTACCTTGGCTTTGGAATGATTTTGAGAATGGATTGGTTTAACCATTATGAAGCTCAAATCCTATGTCCTGAGCGGACTATTCATCTTCGACATCCTCAATCTGTTAAGCAGATTTCTGTTGATCTTAAAGATTCGGATTCCATCTTGGTTGCATCTTTATGTTCTTTAAATCCTCATGATGACGATAACGATGACGAGGAAGACGTCATTTCTCTTATTCACGTTGTTCGTGAATTTTCCGACATATTTGGGCCCGTTTTAGGATTTCCACCTAAGCGAGCAATTGAGTTCAGAATTAATCTCATCCCCGGAGCTCAACCTATCACTCATATTCCTTATCGTATGTCCAATAAGGAAAACGAGGAGATGCGCAAACGATTGTCTGAATTGGAGACGAATTATTCGCTCTACTTCCTCTCCTTGGGGAGCTTCGGCTATTTTCATAAAGAAATCTGATGGTACACTTAGGCTTTGCGTTGACTACCGCAAGCTTAACGATCTTACTATCAAAAACAAACATCCTCTACCTCGGATTGATGATCTATTCGATCAACTTAGTGGTGCTAGAGTCTTTTCACAATTGGACTTGGCAATCGGTTTTCATCAGCTTCGTATTGTAGAGGATAGCATTCCTTTAACATCGTTCCGCACTCATTATGGATCTTATGAATGGCTTGTTATGCCATTTGGTTTAACGAATGCTCCGGCTTATTTTATTGACCTTATGAATCGAGTTTTCAAAGACTTCCTCGATCGATTTTGTAACGACCCAGTATTTTCAACCATTCGCATCTGCTCATGTCGGACTTGAATTGTTCAAAATACCACATTGTAATAAAAATTTGGCAAATCTCAAAATATACAGTAAATAATTAATCACAGAATCACAGACACAGAATCAGAATACTCGCAGCGGAATTTAAAAATACTTAGTGGTTCATAAAGCCACTATAAATAGTCTTAACAAATACAATTTACAAAGTCTTCCATCGCAAATATAGTTTAAATCATCAAATAGAAAATCCAAAAATCCCAAAGTCTTGATTTCATAAATAAGATAACGGACAGAAAGAAGCCAGCAACTTGAAAGGATCCACAGAAGTCCTAGCTCCGGGATGATGACTGAACTGCAACTCTGGCTGACCCGAGCGTAAAATAAAACATAAACACTCGAGTCAGGACATACATACTTATATAGTGTAAGCTACTTCAAGTGTACTGTAATATAAAGCAAGTAACTTAAAGAATGCTTGGGACCGCCCATTCTCTAAGGATCCGTTAAACTATTTACTATGTAGTAATATTTCGCTATTATAATAATGTTTATTAGTAAAATAAACTTACTTTTAAATAGCGTTAAGGCTTTACATTTTCCACCTTAACACGTAATAGTCCCAGTAGTCCATCAAATATCGTAGTCCCTCCTGATCGGGAAGCCACCAGAGGATACCACACGGGCTACGGGAGAAAACCAAACTCGTACAAGGCTCGCTATGGTAGGTGACACGGCACAACTAGGCAATGCCAGGGTAGATATACCAATTACGCTTCCGGACCGATGGAAACGCGTAGCCACAGCTACCTCCCACCTCGAACAACACTCCCAAATCAAAGGTGCGCACCAAAACAATCACAAAAGTAATAGAATGGCATACGAAGAAGTGCGTCCGATCAGAGGTGCTACCTCATTAATCCGTCAATCGCTCCTGTTTTAGCCACCTTATGCCAGGGAGTCGGGTCCACGTATTTACCTTAAAGAAAAGGTAACCACCATCCTACTTCATTCTGGAATCTCCACCGCGTACACGGTTGTCAAAGTGGTTTTCGGTATCGACAAAGAGTATGCCAGATATCCGATCCCGGTCTCTTTAACAACCAAACGTTATTATAACCCGTGGTTACAACTTTTTAAAAATGGTATTTATATTTTGAAATCAAAATAAATTTCAAATACCTTCAATATCAAAATATTGTTTTTAAACATTAGTCATTTTATAAAATAGTCCATTTAAATCTATTCATTTTATTTTAGGAATTGATTGCCTTTTTCTCACCCTTTTTTTTAAATTAAATTCTTCCATTTAAAACCATTCAAAGTCAATTCCTTATTTTTATTAATTACATATTAACTTCCAAAATTTAAACCCATTTCCCCAAAGATTATTTCCATAAATTTATTTTTAAATAATCAAAATCCCAGTTTCTGTAACACTTATGAAATGCTACCTAAAGTCTATAGGTTAAAACAGTTCGTTTATAAAAGACAGCATTTAAGTGCTGTAATAGACTATTAACTTAACTATCAAGTATTAAATTCCCAAATATAACTTTTTATCAATTATTTACTTAACTGAAACCTTATTTTTAACAAAATTCAGAAATTCCCAAAATAAGTTATATTCCAAAATTTATTTAAACATTTATTTATTTATTTAACATTTTTAACTCATTCAAAATCATTATAAATCTTATAAAAATCCTTTAAGTATATTTAAACCAGAATATTATAAACTTCCATTTTAAAATAAATTTTAAATATTTCAAAAAAACATTATATAAACCACGGGTCTGTATATAGTTTTCTAGCCTAGGTCAAGTGATACGGATTTATATCATTTCAATCCGCAATTTACAAAACCCCGGGTTCTATCATTTCAAACCCGCAATCCCAAGTTAAAAATAAATAATTAAATAATTAAATAAATGAACAAATGATTATCGTTCAGGCCTATCATTTCAGCCTATAACGATCTCAAATTTACAGGGAACTTGCAGTGATGATTTAATCAGTAAATAAGAATTACATAGTATAACTGCAAAAATATTACAATAGATAAACAACTGATGAGGTGTCAATTTAAAATGGGGTTTAACATCATACGTTATATCACAGGCAGATAAAATTTAATAAATAATTTACAAATACACTTGTGATAAATCAAGGATATATAGGTATGTTTGTCTGGTGAGAAATACTCACTTTAAACTGTAGATAATCGGATTCAAACGATTTTACCACTTGATAAAGGATCGTACAAATGGCACGATTAGGTTTCCGCGGATGCCGCGCCTTGATTCAAATCTAAAATAAGATCCAAATACCAAATACGCGACTTTTAAAATTACGGTCAAAGCAAAATTTTCGAAACAACTGGAACGAATAGAATTTGACTTGACTCAACCACTCCCACTACTCGACTTGCCCACGTTCTCAAGGCGAGGCAGTGAAATCTTAACTATTTACGTACCCATGAAAATTATAGTGGAAAGTTTTAGGCAAAAGCTGGAAAGAAAAAGGTGGACACAATACGTTATTCCCTTTCTACAAACACGTGGCGTACACTAAAATTCTTCAGAAATTGAAAACAGTGAAATTTGCAACTAATATATATATATATATATATATATATATATATATATATATATTTATATATTTTTCTTTTTTTCTTTCTCTGTATAAAAAATCACGTTAAATAAAAGTGAAGCGTGTTGGTTCCCAAAACTTGAACACGCAACATAGCACAGCCACTTCTACCTCATCTTTTAAACTTGCATTTTTTTTTCCGGAGATGCAAATGAAAATATACTTTTTTTTTAACATTTTATTAAAATGACTCATGCATGAATTCACAAAACAAGGTGATGCAAACTAAATAAATGTCACGGTCTGCTTGCCTATTTTAAACCCTGTAAGGATGCACTCAAAATATACAAGTCACTGCATATTTTGGAAATAATTTAGGTAATAAAAAGTTCTACCTATCTGCTGAAACAAACGTGATTTTGCACTTATAAGTGTATGCAAATGAAGGATATTAGTTTTGTTTGTTACCATTTTTTTTTCAAAGATGACACACTTTAGCAATTCATATATAAAAAAAACTCACGCAAGAAGTTCAAGTGGCCACAACTACAGGAATGCATGCATTTTCTATAGAATTCAAAAGAAGGATACTAAGCTTGTCTTCCTACAACAATCTGACATGTATATCAAAATAGATCAGAGAGGGAAAAAGGAGATGTGGCAAGGACAGGTGGTGGAGCAGCCGAGTAGTGTGGACATTGGACCAAATGAAACAAGAAGAAGAACAAAATAAATAAAAGCAAGGTGTGGCCATACCTGTGCAATTTCTCAAGAAGAACGAAGGAAAATTTTAGATGCAATATAAAGTTTTTGTGTGAGGCTTTGTATATATATAAGAAAACAAGTTGAGAGTTATGAAGGCACATGAGATCTTCTGAGATGCGAGTTGCACAATAATATATATGGGAGGCTTGTGTGATTATAGGAAAACAGTGATCAAATATAATTTGCTTTGAACTGAATAGGCAAATTCGAATGAAATTTGAAATTCTCCCAGCTATACAAAATTTTGATTTAATGAATTCCTAGAATGATGCGTGAATTTAGGCAAGAGATTGATTCTTAATTTATAAAATTCTTTCTTATGTATTCATGGATAAGGCTTGCGAAATATAGGGGACCAAACAAGCAGGCAAGAATGGCAAGTGATAATAAACATTTAGGCAGACCAGAAAGTTGCGTGATTTATTATTGCCAGTTATACGAAAATTGATTGTAATGTTATATATATTTTTCCAAGTAAAAGTTGCGTGCTATTTTTATAGTCTGAGAGATTTATATACAAAGAATCAGCAAGTATTAATTTGCTTTGGATGCTACTTCAAGGACAGATTTGAATGCATGCGTTGATTTATGTCACAGGGAGAAATTGGTAAGAAATTAAATTTTCTGATTGATTGAATTTTAGAAGGCACGCAATTATATTTGATTGAGAGGAATGAATGGCAAGTGGAAAAAAATTTATTTGTGAAAGTTTTTAAATCAAATCTCTATAAAGAGGCAAATGACAAAGATGTTAGAGGAAATAAATTTCACTGATATGTCACGCGCAAGGAAAGCAAGTTTGATTTCTTTCCAGATGATATTTGCGTGAAAGGAAAGCACGATTTTGAAAACAATATTGGTAGTGGGAATCTCCTTAATCAGTGCATGATTTTAGAGAAACGGATAGGCACGAAATCAATACGTTTTGGTTGGAAATCTCCTAACTGATTTTATTAATCCATATAGATATAGAAATATAATTTTTTAAAATACGCCAAACTAACGCATTACCATACGCCCAAAATTTATGCAAAAATAACATTTTTAATTTATACGTTTATACGTTACTTATATCATTACAATGCATGCCCTTTTTAAATGCGAAATTTAACAGTCTGTAAAACACTGAATTTTACAAAGTTATTACTTAAATTAAATTCGCTTACAATTTTTGTATTTTAAATATACAAAATTCATTTTTTATTAACATTGCGAATTTGAGTTGTCTTTTAACAAAATTTAAAAACTTCAAGACTTTCAGTTTATGTTTAGACTTTTAGGAAATGATTTAATCAAATTAATATATATATAAACTGGGAAGTAAATTTTACTGGAAGGAAAAAAATAACGTAAGAGATATGAGTAAAGAGAAAAACGCATATGAAATAGGCAAGCAGATAGGAGAATGGATACTGTGCATGACTGAGATTTAGGAGAAAATTGTGTTTTGAAAAATGCAAGAAATAAATTTTGTTGAATGGAAAAAAATCTATGGAAATCAAATTTTTAAAGTAATGCTTTGAATTTAGAGGCAACATATTTGATTTGAATGCTAGAATATTCCTTCCCTCTAAAACACATGCCACTGATAAATTTACTCATTTACACTAAGGCCATATTTTTAAGAATGTGTACCATAGCCATAATATTTTATGCCCGAAATATACCGAAATAACGGATTAAAATTCTATACGTTTTCTTATATATATATATATATATATATATATACGATATTTATTCCCTAAATTTACGCGCCCTTTTTAACGCGTAATTACCCAGTTCAATTATACACTAAAAAAAATTCGAAATTCTGACCGTGCTAAGACTCGAACTCGTGACCTGTCGTGAATAGCCCAGATGTCTTAACCACCTAAGCTATTAATGTTTTCTTAATTAAAACTTGATTTTGCTAGAAATTAAGTTATTTACCATCTACGACAAAAACCTAAATTTCCAAATTAAAGTTAATTCTTAACCATGTCAAAATTTCAGAGATCTTATTATTTAATTAAAAATTTGGTCAATTGTTTTTCTTATTTTTATTTTTAATCACTTTAAATAAACCCCAAAGTTTTTAAAATACAAGTGAAAAATACTTGTTAAAAATTTGGGCTGTTACAGATTTGTTCTCATCTTTATTGATGATATTCTTGTGTATTCTAAAACCGAGGAGGAACATGAAAAGCATCTTCAGATTGTGTTGGAAACTCTTAGGAGTAATCAATTAAAAGAAAAAAATTCTAAATGCCACTTTTGGCAATCTCATGTGAAGTCTCTTGGTCATATTATTTCCGAATCCGGAATTTTCGTGGATCCTTCAAAGATCGAAGCGATTCAAAACTGAAAGAGACCGGAGAGTGTGACGAAAATCCATAGTTTTCTCGGATTGGCGGGTTATTACCGTCGCTTTATCAAAGACTTTTCTAAAAATTTTGTGCCTCTTACTAGTTTAACAATGAAAGGTATTAAATACATTTGGTCAGTCAAATGTGAAGCTTCTTTCCAGAAATTAAAAGAACTCCTTTCTGATGCTCCTATTCTTGTTATTCCCGAGGGAAACCAAGATTTTATTCTTTATACCGATGCTAGTCGCGTTGGTTTGGGTGCCGTTCTTATGCAAAGAGAACGTGTTATTGCTTATGCTTCTAGGCAATTGAAGCCAGCCGAGACTAGATATGCCACTCATGATTTAGAGCTCGCGGCTATTATTTTCGCCCTTCGAATGTGGCGTCGTTATCTTTTGGGAGAAAAATTTATTCTTTACACCGATCATAAATCTTTGAAGTATCTATTTTCTCAAAAGGAACTTAATTTGCGTCAACAACGTTGGCTCGAATTCCTTGCATCTTATGATCTTGATATTCTTTAGACTCCCGGAAAGGGAAATCGTGTTGCCGATGCACTTAGTCGCAAGCAACAAGCGGTTGTTTCTATAATTATATCCGAATGGAATGATCTCGGGGTTTTATCCACTTGTGTGATTAGAGATCGTGTATCCGATTTATGTTCATCTTTGGCTTTATGTAGCCTTGAGGCTCATCCTTCTCTTTTAGACCGTATTCTTAAAGCCCAAAGGTTAGATCCCGAATTGGCTCTTCTTGGCCAAAATTTTAGGGATAAAATTTGTATTGAAAGTTTGAAAGACTTTGATATTGATTCCCGTGGTGGCATTCGAAAATTTGGTAGACTTATCGTGCCAAATATTAGTGATCTTCGTAAAGACATTTTAGAAGATTCTCATCTTCAAAATTTACGATTCATCCCGGTAGTAGTAAAATGTACGCGGATATGAAGCGACTTTATTATTGGGATGGAATGAAGTCTGATATTGCTAACTTTGTTAAGTGTTGAATGACTTGCTAACTTGTCAAGGCCGAGCATCAAAGGCCCGGTGGATTATTGCAACCTTTAGAAATTCCAATTTGGAAGTGGGATCAAATTTCCATGGATTTTATTGACGGCCTTCCCCGTTCTCGTTCAGGTCTTGATAGCTTTTGGTGATAGTTGATAGACTTACTAAATCCGCCCATTTTATTCCCGTTCAGTCCAATCGAACCGTTCCTCTTTTGGACAAACTCTTTTTTAAAGAAATTGTTAAATTACATGGGGTTCCTTCTTCTATTGTTAGTGATCGTGATCCATTGTTTACTGGTGGATTTTGGAAGAGTCTTCAAAAAGCTTTGGGAACGAAGCTTAATTTTAGCACCGCTTATCATCCTCGGTCCGATGGACAAACTGAGCGTGTGAATCAAACTCTTGAAGATCTTCTTCGTGCATGTGTTCTTAATTTTGGAGGAAGTTGAGAAGATCATATTTCTCTTGTCGAATTTTCTTATAATAATAGCTTCCAATCTAGTATTGGTATGGAACCTTTCAAGGCACTCTATGGAAGGCCATACCGATCACCTTCTTGTTGGCTTGAGGCCGGTGAGAACCTGGTTTTAGGTCCATATTTTATTCGTGATTCCACAGAAAAGATTGATCTTATTCGTCGTAGGATGAAAGTAGCCCAAAGTAGACAAAAATCCTATGCCGATAACCGAAGAAGGAAATTAGAATTTTCTATGGGAGATTTTGTGTTTATTCGTGTTTCACATATGAAGGGCGTTGTATGATTTAGTCGATCGGGAAAGTTAGCACCATGATATATTGGTCCATTTCCTATCACCGAACGTATTGGTTCCATGGCTTAACGCCTTTTATTACCGGCTTAGTTTTCTGCTATTCATGACGTGTTTTACGTTTCTCAATTACGGAAATGCCTTCGAGATTCCGATATTATTCTTAAGCCCGGTGTTGTGGAAGAAATTGAAGTTTCGCCTAATTTGACTTATGAACAACATCCTATTCGTATCATAGCTTCGGAGATTAAACGCTTTCGAAATAAAGATGTTCCTGTTGTGAAAGTTCAATGGTCCTCAAATCCTAAGGATTGTTCTTGGGAATCCAGAGAATTCATCGAGCGAACACATCCGGACTTACTTTCTCGTGCTCTTTGAGGTGAACTTCTTATTCCGAATTTCTTCTTTTCTGTTGATATGCTTTTATGGTTGTTACTTTTTGATTCATTTATTTCTTAAGATTGCGAGGAAGAAATTTCTTTAAGGAGGGGAGGCTGTAACAACCCACATATTTTACGATTGAATATTTAAATATTTTATTTTAAATGTTCATCGTTAGTCGGATTATTGTCCGAAAAGCTACTTTTTGCAAACAGTCGAATTAGGACTCGAGACCACCCCCATCGAGTTCAAAATGACGTTTGCGATCTTTTTGAGTATAAACTTTGATATGTTTGGAGTTAGTGGAACTTTTCTACTTTTTCACTTAGGGCTTTGGTTTTGTTCCAGCCCATTAAACCCAAGCTTCACCCCTCTTCTCTTCATTACTTCGTTTCTATTTCCTAATACCCAAGCTTTAGCAAAAATGGAGAGAGAAATAGGAAATTAAAATGCCAAGCCCTAGTTTTCATTTGCAAATCAAGTTCTATCTCAAAATCCAAAGAGAAGCTATTGGTAAGCATCATCTTCTTCTTCTCCAACTCATTCTACTTTCAATTTCAGAAATTCCTAAACCTAACTTTGGAAATGTTCTTCTTTTGAGCCTAGATTCAAGCTCATTTGGATGGCGTTGAAGTGTGGTCGATTCTTCCTTTGCTTTCAAGCTTCTCCTTCCTTATTTTTGTGAAAAGGTGAGATTTTTATCTCACATCTAAGTCTATGATTATCTTGAATTGTTAGGTATGAATTCCTAACACTTATTCATGTGCATTTGATTTTGATTTGGATTGGTTTTGTGAGTATTCAAATTTTTAGTGTTTTGAGTTCAAATCTTCAAAAATCATTGCTTTGTTGTTTGAACATGCTTTTGGTGATGCATCGAAGAGCCTATAGGGCCAGGTAGCTGATTCGCGTAAATCGCTAGTGTCGTTGCTCGACCGAATGCATTTTGGAAGGAATTTGCCTTCATTTAGACAGGCTTGGAAGTGCAGTAAACAGCCAGTCAACTGGAATTTTGGTCCAGTCGACTGACCTGCTACCTAAGCACATCCTAGTTTCTGGTCCAGTCGACTGGCGTACTGAGTCCAGTCGACTGACCAACATCCCTACGTATATTCCGGGACTGAGTTCAGTCAACTGAACTCAGTGAGCCAGTCGACTGACCTGCTCTTAAATGCCAATTATGCCTATTTATGTCTATTTCTCTTGTGTTTCCAAATTTAATCAATTCGGGTTTATTCCCACTTGTTGTTATCAATTGTTATTCAACTTTGATGACTTCTATTTTGGGATTTTTGGAAATATCCATTTTGATGGATTTGATATCGATTTCTTTGGAATTAATTCACGTCTTCGTATGTGAATTTTAGTGAATGATTGTTTCTACAATCATTGTTGTGATTTTTCGCTTTAAAAATATAAAGTTTTTCTACACTAGTAGTAAATATCCATACTCTTCCATTAAAAAGATTTCAACACTATTTTATTACAAAGCTCGTTTCTTAAACCATTCCAATCTATTAGTATATACAAACCTTAACCTCACTCGTATGAGAAATCTAATTAAACGGCTTAGTAAAACAAGTGGTATGAAACGCTTGCGGTTAATTCTTGGACTTGTTCGAATGAATCTCTTGTGACAATTTTCGAGTGGAGATCTATAATTTGTTCTTAAATATTTAAGTTAAGCTAGTGGTTATGGGACATGTAACTAAGCTCATATATTTACTAGCTTAGTGTAATTGACACTTCTGGATGATCAATGATGATCATTTTTGTGATTTAGACTAGCAATGTGCGATGTCTCTTTGTCTGCGAGGGAGACTAAACCCTGTTTCTGTGGAGCTTCGGCTCATTTGGTGGGGTAGCGACCCATGGTCTTCGGGCCGTTTTGTGGAGCTTCGGCTCAAAATAAATGGTTAGCAACCATGGAATAGCATTCCATTTTGGTGATGCACGTGTTGGTGAGTTTTCATACTCCCGTTTTGTGATAGGCCTCCCCCTTTTTGTGATTTCTGGATTTCCATTGATGATTTCTAGAATTTTTTTTTCACCAATTTTCGTGATTTACATTGATAAGTTTTATCAATATTTGTGCATTGGTGAATTTGTGTGTCATTAACTTTTGTGATTGCCATTGATATAATTGTCAATATTTATGGTTTGGTGAATAAAAATAAAGAGTATAACATTCTTTTTGATCTTTCAGAAGATTCTTGTGATATTGATTAATCTCTAGTTGGTTTTCAATTACATACTTATCACTGTATGGCTTTATAGTTATCATACGTTTTGTCATATCTCTTATTTTATATATTTCATCTGCTATTTATAGTTAGACTGATCCCTTTATTATTTTCTTATTAAATAATACTCCGGTCAGACCGAGGTATTACAGGTGCTTCTGCTAGACTTCTCATCTGGGATTATTATCCTGACTTTTGGCTAACTACTTAGATTAGTAGTTTATTTTGTTGTATACATTTGAGTAATAGACTCATTGATGTATACTTATTATTTTGTCTAGCATTGTAACTATTCTTTTGTGATATTATGTATCTTGTTTGACCACTACTCTGATGTACACTTCTTTGTGTAATATTCATATCTTTTTCCGCCTTTGTGATATAGATATCCGTGACTGATTTGTGTTATGCTTATTTCTATATCTTCTTCCGAAGATATTATAGCCACTTTGTAGTAGCTTTGAGTTTGCATCGGCATGTCGGATTTCCTCTTGAAATGAAATGCATGTTATACTATCTGACATAACGGTGCTCGCACGAAGCAATTACATGGATGGTCGCTCCTCAGCAGCCTTATTCTCCACGCCAGTTGACGGCATTACACAGTAGTGTCCTTGGCTTCCATGGGTATGGAGGTGAGGCGTCACAGATTATAAGCCGTTCTGGAGCGAGGTCTCACTCTTTGTCTTTAGCTTTTTCTTTTCCACGATTTGGTTAAGTTCCCTTCGATGTTTTTGAATTCTACTGTGATGATTTATTCCAAAATCGGGTAGAGTAGATGGTTCAATCATATTGCTCTTCCCATTTCTGTATTCCAATGATCCTAGAAAGAAAAGCTTCTCGCTTTGCTTCGGACAGTGGCTCCGTTATCGATCATTGATCTATAATGGGTAAGTGTGGAAACGATAATTTCAAAGGACGATATGGATTGTTTTTCAAATGTAAGAAACCTATCTACACTAGATTGTTTATCTACAATATTCAAGATACTGGACTCTTCTCATGTAGATAACAAACTATGTCTACCCCTGTCAACGCTCTGAAACATGACTAGTCAATATACACCGACTTCATTTGGATTCTGAGCATTGGTTATACAGGGATATTATTTAAAGTAAAATGTACCATACATTTTTAAATGCCATGTTTTGCTGTTGAAAATGATTTTCGGTCATCCAATCTTTAGTCTGGAAGAGGTGCTTCCACTTCTCTAGAAGCTGGTTCCTTTGCAACTTAGGCTTCGCTTATTATTCCTATCATATTGGGATAACTGATTATAGTGAAATTACGGGGCATGGTTTCTCTTGTAGAGTTGTAGTTGAAGTCTGATAAGGCATAGTTTCAATATTCGAGAACTAATGCATTAGTTATTCGATCGTGAATATCCTTCCTTTGCGGTTTTTGGAATTCGATCTGCACACTAGCTTCTGTCTCAGGGGACTATTTCCTTAATTCCTCGGCTTCGAGAATTGCTTTTTATAGAACTATGAGGTGGCTTTGTCTAGCCAGTTTCGTGACTTTTCTTATCAATGGTCAGTCGAGTTCATGCTCAACTGAGCTCATTTGGCAAAGTATTGGTGTAAATGCTTTAGCCGGTAGGGCTGATTACTTTGACTACTAAACCAACATGTTCTAGAAGGTTAGGTCTCCTAAGTAATAAGTTCGATTGCCCTAGTTCGATTCACATGATAGCTCCTATCTTCAGGAACTAGGGACATTGTTGCTTGATCCCAAGATCTGAGTTTTGGTAATGATGTCAATAGGCATTAGAAAGATGCTTTTCTGGCATCTTTTGCCAGTGTGAATTTTTCTGAGCCAACGTTGAGATCCTAATCATGTGTTGGTTTCTACCTTCAGAAACTCATACACGGATGACTCAAACCTGTGGATATTTTCTTGAAATTGTTGATTTTCGGATAACATGAGATTCTAGAAGGTAGGAATAAAGAGTCAATTAAGCTTTTACTTCTATTTTCGAAAGCCAATATATTGGCAGTTTCCTTTTATGGGTCACTTCTTAGCATCACCAAACTTTGGGTAATGGCATACTCTTGCAAGTTGGAACCAAATGATCTAGTCAGACCGTAAGTAGGTCATTGATACTTCTCGTCATCGCCAGAATATAAGTGATAGTTCACTTCTAAACGTTAAGTCCTTCATTTCCTTCGTTGGCGATTTTGTTGCCAGAATGCTCCATTTTGTGATACAAAACTGTGATCTAACCAACCTCGTGATTATTCATGTTTGGACTTGGAAATATTTCTCTCGATCAAGTATTTGTATGTCTATCCATTCTTGAGGGACTAGCTATTTCGAATTCCTATATTTGGGCGATTGTGATTGATGGAGATATGTAGGGCGAATTGCTCAATTGCCTCCAGTCTGGCTCTCAATCTCATTCTAGAATTTAGGAAGTTCATATTTTAATTCTAACCTTCTATGATTATACCTACATGTCCTTAGTTATGCATTATTTTCTTGATTTTTATCGTCATGGAAGTTCTATTCATACGCCAATTTCCGTCTTCAGGAATTGATAAACAAGTTACTTGGTTCCAAGCAACACTTCCTCAAGGCTTCTTATCTTTTGGCTATATCTAAATTCTTTCTAATTTGAATTTAGGAAATTCGGTTGTGCACCAGCTTCCATCCCTTAAAGTTAGCACACGAGCAATTCAATCCTGGGTTTTCCCTTCGAGGCTGCTTTATTCATGTACAGTGTCTGATTCCTACGATGTCTGGTTGAACCATTCAATTGACCTATGAAAGGTTATGTCTTTCTGTTGTTGCCCATTTTTAGGCAATAGTAGTTTCCAAAAACAAGGGTATAACTCAGTCGAGAACCGGCTTGTATCTTCAGAAGTTGGTGCATTGATGGTTCACTATGGTGAGTGTTTCTTACTAACCCTTTAGATTAAAGTTTTCCCGACATTACCGGGGCAAAAACGGTACTTAGTGAACCACAAATTTCACGGCATTGTTAAGGAAATGTCTGCACTTAGGTAATAGAGAGTTTCTCAATGTTGCCAAGGCAACATCGGTACATAGGAAACAGAACGTTTCCTGATTTTGCCAGAGCAACATCGGTACTTATGAAGTAGAAAGTTTTCCAACATTGTTGGGACACCATCGGTACTTATAAAGTAGAAAGTTTCTTAGCGTTGTCGGGGAAACATGGGTAATTAGGATATAGAAAGTTTCCCGACGTTGCCGGGGCAACATCGATACTTATGAAGCAGAAAGTTTCCCGACGTTGCAGTGAAAACACTGACACTTAGGAGGTTGGGATTAATTTTTTCCACTGACCTGGTAGTGTTATTAATCCAGCTAGGTACCGGTTTTGGTCTTTGTAAACTAGCACTTCGATGATTGGATCGTAGAAGTATTTTCTTAGTGCCTCCCATCTTCGGGCAGTGTTAAAGTCACACTGGTTGGGATTGAATCATTCATCTGATCCTGTAGAGTTGAGTAGATTCCTTTTAACCTAATGTGATTATTTTCTCAATGTTTCTTAAATCTATGATACTTCACGTTCTGAAAGGGTGAGAGTCCCAGGCGTTTATGTTTCCTAGCTTTGTTTATAATCATCATGTATTACCCTTGGAGATGCAAGGTTGTTTCTTAACTAATTCCATAATTATTCTTATTCATGAAAAATCGAACTTCCTCTAACAGGTTTTTGTTATGATCTAACGACTATTAGCAGAAACCTTCATTTCTAGGTCTCAAGCTCCAGGTTCTTATAGAAAATTTGAAATTGTGGAGCAGGTCATCACATGGCCGCCGATACGACCGCATTCATTCCTATACTGATCATGGACCGATAAAGTTCAGTAGTGTTTTTCTTGAATCTATGACACCTAACCTTGCTTGTTTCAGGCCATGCGCATTATGCTGGACTAATAGCACTGTTGCGGATATCAACCTTATTCATTGGTTCCAATCTTCAGGAATCAATGGTTTAGCTACGTGATTTTGAGCGTTCTCTCCTTGTCGTTGTCTATCTTCGGATAACATATGGTTTTTTGCAAGTAAGGGTTTAAGACCTCATTCAAGCACCTGCTTTTGTCTTTGGAAGCCATTGGGTCAATGACTTGATTTTGGAAACATCTTCCATCATTATCTATTTCTGGTCGTTGGTAAATTCATCCTTTTATCGCCAATTTCTGAGCGATTGTGAAACTTAAGGTGTTCGATTTTCTTAGTGATATGACGATCTGGAGTTCTTGATGTTGCTGAGACGACAGCGATGTCTAGCAGGTTGGAGCAAGTAGGGCTATCGATGGATGCAAATGGATGCGGATATGGTTGTATCGGCATCCGCATCCGAATTTTAAATCTGAATCCGCATCCCATACCCGCGGATATCTAAGAATTAATATCTGTATCCGCATCCGTAGATACTTTTTGGATACCCGAAAATATCTGGATCTGAAAATAAAAAGCGGATATTTTTGGATATTCAAAAATGTGCGAAATATCCGCATCCGAAATTGAATAAGATTTTTATTATACTAACATTTTTTAACTAAAACAATCACTTTCTCAAATGACAATACACATGCTACAATACTAATCAGTTTTCAAAGTGGAATAATTCATTTCTAAGTATATTTTAAGTTCATCATTAAATAATAAATCAATAATAATAATTATTATTATTATAATTAATTTTGGATCGGACGAATGTTTTTCGGATAGTATATGCCCATATCTGTATCCACATTCAATTTTATTTTCGAATATCAGATATTCGCATCCGCTTTTTGGATATCAGATAATATCCATTTTTTCGAATACGGATCTGGACGGTTTCAGATTTTTTAGGTATCGACTGACAAACCTAGGAGCAGTTTCCTTCTTAATTCCACATTCATTCAGCCGACTATATACTTATTTTTGTTGCA
The DNA here is from genome assembly GCA_030765085.1 of Allium cepa. Classification (NCBI taxonomy): domain Eukaryota; kingdom Viridiplantae; phylum Streptophyta; class Magnoliopsida; order Asparagales; family Amaryllidaceae; genus Allium; species Allium cepa. The sequence continues at coordinate 61,086,821 of CM060930.1, forward strand.
ATTGCCTAAATTCTCTGTATAGTATAACAGAACCATGGAGAGAATTTTGGTCCCAACTAAATGTTTGTGTGTTATGTGTCGTCGGTCAATACGGCTAATTACTCTAAACACTTGATGCAAGACCTGATGTTTTGGGTGGCTCTTTGGATGCCCATAGCCAAGTTGTATCGCAGCTCCTATCTTTGGGAGCTCGTGATTTGAATGTCCTAGCTTTAGACATTTTGGTCAGATCGAAATTCTTCGTTAAAATCTTGGTTTGGGGACTCTGTGGCATTGCTGGAGCAATGTTTGGGTGGTAAGGATCGGCTTCTATTAATCTCGAAATAAACAAGTTTCCGAGTGTTGTCAAGACAATATCGATACTTAGAGAATTTTAACAGTCCAATAATGATACTAGAGTGACATTGAGCAGTGTTTTCATAGCTGATGAGACGCATGGTTTATGAGAGTGTATGGCTTACAAGATGCATGGTTTCTGGAAGTGCGCAGCTCATGGGTGGTGCAGGTTATGAGAGGGTGCATGTTATGGGATGCACGACTTTTGGGGGTTAACGCACAACTTATGTAATGCGCAGCTTTTGAGAGTAATATGACCCATTAACCCAGAAAAGTTTTATTGCTCCTCGGTGTTGCCTATCTTCGAGCAGCGTGAGGAGTTTCAGTTTTAAGAGTCAGCGCACGACATATGGAGTGCAGAGCTTTTCGTGCTCCTCGGTGTTGTTTTGGCATGGCTTATGAAATGCGTGGCTTTTGGTATTCCTTGGTGTTGCTTAACTTCAGGCAACGTGACGAGCATATGTTTAGGCACGGCTTATGAAATGCACAGCTTTTCATACTCCTTGGTGTTGCCAATCTTCGAGCAATGTGAGGAGCGTATGTTTAGGTGTGGCTTAAGAAGTGCATGAGTTTTGGTACTCCTCGGTGTTGCCTATCTTCAGGCAACGCGAGTAGCATATGTTTTGGCACAGCTTATGAGATGTGTGGCTTTTGGTACTCCTCAGCATTGCCTATCTTCGGGCAACGTAAGGAGCGTATGTTTTGGCATAGCTTACGAAATGCGTGGCTTCTGGTACTCCTCGGCATTTCCTATCTTCGAAAAACATGAGGAGCGTACGTTTTGGCACGGCCTATGAACTGCGCAGCTATTAGTACTCCTCGGCATTGTCTATCTTCGAGAAACGTGAGGAGCATATGTTTTAGGCATTCTCGATGTTGTTGGAGAAACACCGATTTTTAGATGGCAAGGACCGGGGTCCGTCGATCTAGCGGTTTGAGTCGATTTGCTTCCGTCAACCCATCGGGTTGATGAAGCATACTCGGGCGCAGTTTGACCAGTCCAAGTAGCTAAACAATGATTTTTGAGTCGATTTGACCCCGTCGACTAAGGAGGTTGCTTAAATAAACATGGTTTTATGGGTTCAAGAAGCTAAATAGTTTTTGGTTTAGGTAAATATGGCTTAGATGATCCATCTTTGTTTTTGGAAGATGTACACGTCTAAGTAGATCAGGCTGCCATGGTAGAGAGATCTATAGCTGACCGCATGAAGATGAATTAAAGAAAGAGCCTATGGGAGTTCAGGGCGTGACTCTTAGCTCTTGGTCCAAACTGCCTTTAGAGAACGTGTCTTTAACTGGCATATGGTCTAAAAGTAAGAGGAATTGGTCATTAAGAGCGGCAAGACAGTATTTGGAAAGAAGTGGGCAAGTATTATGCTAGTATTTCGTTTGTTGCACTAGCTAGGTCATTAAGCCTGCGACTGTTAGAATGCTAGAATTTTTGATCGGGCATAACTGAACCGTGGTATGATTAGTCTTGGCCTTTCTTATGGCTATTCAAGTGTGTGCGTTGACTTCAATGCCACAGGGAAGTTGGCACGCTTGAACTATATCCATGGTCTCTCCACAACTCGTTTGGTTGCCCCCAGTCAAGTGGATGCGATTCTCCCGCGTGCCATATCTTGGTTTGATTCGAGTTTGCCTCTGATTGATCACAAGGTCAGTTCAATTTTGGCTTAGTTTCTTTCAGTGACTTTGAAGCTCTGTAATTTAGCACTCTTTAGTCATTGGAAGTTGTATTCCATTAATTTTGCGGAATGACTGGTATGATTATCGATTTATGACCCCGGATCGTGACTTTGTTGACTTCGGGGAGCTCTAGATCAGATGATTACTGATTTCAGTTCACCTTCATGGATATAAATCATACATAAATTTCTCTGATCTACCGGTTCCCCTTCACGACACTTTAGTTTGTGAAAGACCTTCCCGTTCACGACGGGTTTTTTAGATCATATGACCGATGATCAACCAATTTGCCTTCACGGTGCTTTGGTTCATTAAAGGCCTTCACATCCGTGAAGGGTTTTTGGGATCAGATGACCGCTGATCTACCGTTCATCTTCAAGATGCTTTAGTTCGTGAAAGACTTTCACGTTCGCGAAGGGTTTTTTGGATCAGACGACCGCTGATCTACCAGTTCACCTTCACGACGCTTTAGTTCATGAAAAGACCTTTACGTTCATGAAGGGTTTTTTATGGTCGGATGTCCGATGAATAGATGGCCTTGGAATGATAATTTATCGATTCCGAAAGGATTTTTAGGTCGTGTGTTTGATGGCTTGGTAGCCTTAAAGCAATGATTCATCAATTCAAGTGAATTTTTCGAATTCAGCCCAAGGGAACGCGATTTTATCGGTTATTATAGGCTAAGGTGTTGGATCTATTTGTTCGTTGATCCTTTGGAGAAAACTTTTCGATACAACTAGCAACGTCGGTTCTCAGAAGAGGAATTGACATGACTCATCGAGGGCATAAAAAAAATTCTTTCACCATGTTGTCAACCATGTCCCTAGTGTTTCGGCACGGCTCATTTGGAAAAGGTCAGTAGACAAGGATGGATGAGAAGACATCGCTTTAATTTACTGTCCCATTCCTTAGTTGCTAGCTATCTAGAGTGTTATTTGATAATGATCTTTTCGTATGATTTCGTCAGTTGGCCAGGGCATTTTCTACTGGGTCTTAGTAGCCTTTCTTGTGCAGAAGGTCCCTGAGCTCCTATAATTCCTTCACAGTTTGGTATGTTCTTTGGCACAATGCTGGTTTTCCTTCTTCTAATTGCACTACAAATAGTCTTTAGAACTGGTTTGCCTTCCCATAGAATTCTTCTAGGGTAGCGGGTTATTTCACCCTTTAATGATTCCTGATAGGCTTGTAGCATACTTCATCCATCACCCTTGCTTTATCCATATGCTAGTCATACCTCTAAAGAAGAAATTTTGAATCAGTTGTACAGTTGTATAAAAGGTATAGTTGGCATAATAAACTTATTTGAATATTCTGCATGTTGAACGGCTTCAGTAAATGGGTTTCGATTGGGGAAGATGCTCTAATCGTTGTCAGATCGATCCTTTTTCAAGTTATAGTTGCTTATAACGCCTGAGAATGATATATATATATATATATATGATTATCTATGCTTGCATGATTGGAAATGTCGATTGAATGACAAATTACTTATGATGGGGTCTTGGATCAGTAGCGATCCTAAAAAATTTCAAACTAGGTGAGATTGGTCTGGGGTAGAAAAGAAGTCCCTACAAGGTTGCATTCCAAATTTTAAGGTATTCGGAGTTTGCACGTTCGAGTTATGGGCAGAAAAAGATGGATCGGCATTGGTGGATTAGTGGTATTTTACTCGGAGTCTGACCCGAGAAAATTTGCTATTTTCTTGGAGTCGGCACGTGATTCGCTCAGAGTCACAGAATTTGAAGTGCTGGGTTGGTGATAAACATTGCGTGGAGCCTTTTGTATGTTTGCTTGGAGAAAATCTTGGTTTTACCAGAGTTTGATTTTGGGCTAGAATTTCCCAGGTTTACTTCGAGTCAAATGGGTGATTATCCGAGTTCGACTTCTAGTCATGACTTCCAGAACCTACTTCGAGTCAAATGGGAATTCACCTGAGTTTGACTTCGATTCAATCCTGAAATGAGTTTTTAACGACTATTTTAATGATTTCAGACGATGACCAGTCTTGATAGGAGCTCCAAGATGGGATTCAAAGCTAGTCAGTCGAGAGTGGTTATCATATCATATGGGAGCTTGGCCTTGTAATCGGTTATACCCCTTTCGAACAACCCAGAAGGCGGAATCGTTGGTCGATCAGCGAGTCGGGGTCTAGGATCGCTGGAGAAAGCATTGCAACCCGAGCCAATTCAATGGATTGCTAGCGATCCATAGTTTATGGATCGTTGGTGATCCAAAAAGTATGCTGGAAAGCGAGCCAACACCTTAGCATCATTCTCCCTTCTTATTCCATATAGGTCGCTGCAAATCAATGAAATGGTATGGATAGCTAGCGATCCATAGCATAGCAAATGGATCGCTAGTGATCTATATACTTAGAATATTATTGGACTTTACTTTCTCGAGTTTATGGTGGTCTGGTGAAAAGGCATGGATCGCTAGCAATCCTTGTGCTTAGTTGATTTCTGAGCTTCGCTTTTTGGATCACATCTAATATCTCATATTGATGTTCTCCATCTAATTTAATAGCTTGTTTCCTTGTTTTGATGATGTTCCATAAGATGGTTGCATTGGACTATTATTGGATCATGATGTAAGGGGATTGGCGGACCCACGAGCTAACCATATGGATTGCTAGTGATCCATAGAAGATGGATTGCAAGCGACCCATCACCTTAGCATTTGTTAGCTTGCCTTTTCTCTGATCCTTCTTGGTTTGTTCTTCTGTTCTCAATGGTAAACCTTTTATGCTGAGATTGAGGATCTAACTTTGAATCGATCGGATCCAAAGTAAATAGCTAGATCTTTGCCAGAGTTGGGTTCTCAGTGAAAGCACCAAAATGTTAACCCAAAAAATGGATCAACACCCTGGTTTGAGTACGAAAGCATCAGCCCTGTTTGTATAGAGAAATAATACAGATAATAGGTATAGAAAAATAATAGTAAAAGAAAGGAGACAAGAATATTTTTATAGTGGTTTGGCTGTTACCAAAGCCTACGTCCACTTTAATGCTTTATTACGACTGATTGCTATTACAAATAGTGTTTGATTACTAGGCTGTTAGTTGTCCTTAGCTAGACCAAATCTTCAAGGTTAGAATCCACTGGAGAGTCATAGTGAATTCCTTTTGAAATTGTTGTGAGGAAGATGAAGAGTGAAGATAGTTTCCAGCAGAGCTTCAGCAACTAGTTCGGAGAAGATCCCGTTTGTGTTGCATGTAGGATGGTATTTTTTCAGATTGGAGAGTTTCTGGGCCAGGCTTGTTCACTGACTACCTGCAGATGGATGTAAGAGGAACCATAAGAGTTTAGCTCATATCCTGAGCTAAAAGCATGGATATCTAGAGATCCATAGATTTAGCTCGCATGCGAGCTAATGACTTAGCTGTTATCTCCATCATTTGGCCTTGCTAGGTCGCAAGAGCATCGCGACTTCATATGGATTGCTGGCGATCTATTGTGTATGGATCGCTGACACTTAGTATATTTTGTATTTTGTATTTTATCATCTAGGCTTTTTAGCTCATGTTTCTCTCAGCAAACCATCATGTTGCATGGATCGCTGGCGATCCATAGAGTATGGATCGCTGGCGATCCAAGTACTAGGATTGTTTTAGAAGTTTGAAGTTTGAAATGCTTTTATGGCCATATACTGACATTATTCATGTTGTCTCGTTGCACGTTCCTCTGTTTCGATGATGATCTACTAGTTGGTTGTGCTTGGCGCTGATTGGATTGAAGGGATATTGGTCCCTTGATTTAATCAAATTCAGCCGATGCTTTACTAATATGATTTGCCTCTCGTTAACTTCTTGCTTTAACCCATTTGGCTGAGTTCCAAGCCATTCTAACTTCATCAAATTATTACGTCTCCTATTGGATCTTGCCGGGTTAAAACCAGGATAACAAATAGTGTGTACATTTGTACTCAGCTTATACATACATATATACTACATAACATACACAGAGAGAGAGAGAGATACACACACATACTTCCTTTCCCAATACGTCCTAGCCATTAAATTAGGATAAATTGTAGCTTTAATACCAAATTTAATAACCCATCATTTTCGACCCTTTGACTGTGAAAATCGATAGCAACGAATTGTTAGGTTATAATACAGATAAACAAATTATATTCTAAATACATAATTAAAAACTCACTGCACAAGTACCAACATATAATATCAAATGATCATATATTCAAACCAAACTAAAGTCACATATCCATAGTTATAACTCCATACAATGCCAATCCATACAAAATACCATATTATATGCTAGATGTCCTTATATAGAATATGTACATAAGTAATGTCTCCTTCATCTACACCTTAAACAACACTTATACAAGCATAAGGCCATACTCTATCAAGCTTTCGAAAATAGATAAAAGGAAAAATATGGAAAGGGGTTACACATATGTCTGAGTGAGTGAAACAAATCTATATTTACATGTACTACAAAAATACCACATAACATAGTTATTGTCTAAGGCATATGTAAACATACTTTAATCTACACTACTTACATCCAAAGGGTGAGACCAACAATATAAATATTTAGTTGACTACTTGATGGATAATCAATGAAACGGTAAACCTTGTCATATGCTTACTATCCTTTCAACTAATAGAAATAATCATAGGTACGATCCATCGACATTTTTGTAAGCCTACAATATAGATGTCCACATTCTATCACGGTCCAAATATTTTCAAATTTTTAACTATCCTACGTCAAATTCAATTGCGTAATATTTATCACTTTATACATTACAATTTAACATCCAATATAAACAACAAACAATCAATCAATTATCAATCAACATGATTATCATCATATAAATAACAGATAATGGTGTCAGATGTCAAAGGTGAACAGATACATAAATAATAGTGCAATAAATAACAGCAGCATATTTCAATTATCGTTTCAATTGAAATCAAATTTAATAAATAAAAGAATATTAATAGTGAGTGATTGCTCACCTTTCGACGCTAGGTAGATTTGACAAAGAAAAGGGCTACGAATTTCAAAGCGACGCCAGATTGACACGAATCGATGAAGAGAACAGGCACGACGGACAAATCTGATAATGGAAACTCGATGAGAACTAATCAGAATCAGTTTGTTTTTTTTTCGACATAAAGTGGAAATAGATGCACTATTATTATATATATTTACTATTTTAATCTAAGCCAAATATTAAAATACTACAAAGATTTATACATCATTATTCAATTTAGAACACATATATTAATATCACCATATATACAATATAGTTTGAAATAAATACATATATATATATATCTGTGTGTGTGTGTGTGTGTATTGAAAGAAAATGCAAAATACTTTCATACACAAGCTAAATTTATAATAACATACACTGTCATAAAATGTAATATAATATAATATAATATAATATACATATATAAACAAGCTAACGGACATGTAAATGTATGAATAAACAGACGCATAAAGTTTTCATATATATTATATATAAACATCAATGACTTTAAAATCAAAACTACTTTAAATACACACATGGTATAAATATATGGGACGGCTCCTTATGGAATACACTTAACACGTAATATAACTCAACGCGTAATATAACTGACACAAATAAAACTTACAAAATCTATGTAATACATAAATAATCACGCTGATACTTTAGTCGGCACTGATACTAAAAATCAAATAAGGCCATGCATACGTAACCACTTTAAAATATTAGCGGCTTATATGCATATATTCAGGTTCTCAAAATTAACATCATATATATAGTTAAAACCAACAGATATATATAAAATTGATACAACTTCATTTATATAACAAAAAGAGAGAAAAACATTTTTTTTATATATAAACCTTTTCACAAAACAATGTCTTTACACATCAGCTTAAACTGTTTTGAAACTGAAAAATATATTAGAATGGAACGATCAAAACAAAATTTCACTTAAACTATATACTTTTTAGACAGATAAGCAAGATATATATAATACATAATAGAATACAATAATATATAGATGAAACGAGAATTGCAGCAAACTGAAATATAAAAAGCAAAGTGTTGCAGGTAGGCGAAAACATCAGCTAAAACAAAATACATTATTATAAGTTTCGAAATCAAATAGACAAAAGAAACAACAGTTTGTAGAAAATATGTACTAACATATTAATTTAATATACACTGAAATTTATTAATACAGCTAGTATAAAAATATAATTAAAATTATATGCAAGTTTAAACACACTATTTGGTAAACGTGAGAACTACAACATTAGACTGTATTAAATAAACTAACTTTATAAATAAAAGAAAATAACCCATAGATCTATCTAACATGAAAACTCAGTTCAGCAAATTATATTATACATAGATATGTGAGGAATATGTAGACTAGCATACACATATGTAAACTATATTTATAGACAGATAAATAAATATAATATATAGTATATACAGCACGGCCAGGGTGGAGAAAAATGGTGATGCGACATGCAATGGCTGTGGAGGCGGAGGTCGGGAACGAGGCTAAAGGGTCGGAAGTGATAGGGTGGTGATGGTGTTGCGATGGGATGGTGACATACATGGAAGCGAGGGTGAAGGCCACGACTGTAGAAAGTAGTGTGGAGGAAGTGGATGTTCGGCGTTGAGAGGCTGAAGTGGATCTCAGCATGGTCGGAGGTGCTTGTCTGCGGAAAGAGCTGCTATATAGACGGAGGAGGCACGGCGGCCCGGTGATGGTGAAACGCGGCTGCGCGCGCGGGTTCCGAGGCCGGGATGCTCGGCAGTTGGTGGTCGAAGGTCGGGTTGTGGCGTGAAAAATGATGGTGGAGGCGTTTGAGGTGGGCATTGCCTCGGTTGCCGGGCCGTGGAAGTTTTTGGGCCGAGCATGGTTTGCTGGCGGAGGGTCGGAAAGAAGCGATGGCGTGGGTCCTTGATTGGTGGCGGGATTTGGTTGTCGAAGGCTAGAACACGGTTGGCATATTGGCAAAGAGAAACCAAAATTGGAAGATAGGAGGAAGATAGTGGAAGGCTTCAGGCTGAAATAATATATAAATTTTGTATAAAGAGACAGGAACGAGAAAATGGGAAAAAGGATGAATGAAATGGAAGTGATACGGTTGTTTCTTTATTTTTTACAATTGCCATTAATCAATATTATTTTAAACTCCGGAACGTCCTTCCTATTTCCAAGCTAACCCATATTCCCAAGCCAACACATATCTTTCAACTACCCCATTTAATACACCACGGCCAAATTTATTTTCAAATTTTTATTTTTTTTATTTTTTTATGGATAAGGGAGATTGTTTTGGGCTGAATATGGTTTACCCAGTCCGTCAGGAACTGTTAAATTAACACGACGATTTACGTCGGACTTTGATTTGTACAAATGAATATACTGTTTTGATCAGCGCGACGAGATGTTCAAAACGGTATACAGATATCAGTGATACGACTGAATTATAAAAAATTCGAATTTTTATGCTAGCGGAAAATGCATGAAAAAGGTAGAAAAATAGGATCGACGGAGCTAAAGAAATCCGAATTTTGAAAAACGAAAAATAGCGTCTTTCTCAGAAGATGACTTAAAATTTTTCTATGTAAAAATATTTAGATTCCGAAAATATTTTATTTTCACCGCTTTTTAACTGATTAAATTGAAGTAAATTTACGCACGAAATAAACTTTCATATTTTCGGACGAAAATTTACCGGTTGCTATGTTTAACTAGATGCATTCCAAATATCAAATTTATTTTTCAAAATTTTATCGTTTAAAATCCCATAAAATTTCAATTAGTAACGTTATTGAAATCAGTTAAATCTACGGGTTGTTACACTCTCCCCCACTCAAATCTTTTCGTCCTCGAAAAGGGAGGAAATAGGGGAATAGCACCAACCAAAAGGAAAGTAGACTTGAATTACATAATAAACAATTAATTTAAACCATATAAATTTCAATTTAAATAAATTTATATTCAACAATTTGGTTTTTTAAATTCAAGATTTTTATTAAATTGATTTGATTTCACATTTATTAATGTTAAGTACAAGGTTTCTTTCAAATGAAATTCAATTTTAATTCAAGATATCTCACTAAGTTGATTTAATTTCAATTTATTAACTTTCAAAATGAAAATTTCCTTCTATTAATCGCACCTATTATTTATTTAACTTATTATTTTACTTATCTCCATAAACATTTCTTAATTAAAATTTAAGTGAATAACATTTATTGTACGCACTCACATTTTATTTATGAAGACAATTTATATTGTATATTATCCAATTTTCTTAAATTAACAATTTCGAAGATCATAAATTTGAATAGTCATTTATTATAATCATACTTTATTCGACAATTTTAATTCTTCTTTATTCCAAATTATTATTAAATTTATCTACTTAATATATCCAATCACATATATATTAATTATATATACATTTATTATAACTACTCAAATTTATTTAAAATTCCTTTGATATCATTTATATTGTATAATATTCAACTACATAATTGACTTTTGAAAGTTTAAGCAAGTTATATTGAATGCAATTGAGTATTATCCAAATAAAGTTTTACCATTTACTTATTTCAAGTTAATTATTTATGTAAAAGAATTTGGTTTCATTTATGATTGAAAATCATCCTTTTACAAATATAAGAATTAACTTCCAATTAGCTTCAAACAACCTAGAGATAAAATAAATATATATATACACAATATATAAAGTCAAATTTAAAATCTTCAATATATATTACAAATCAAGTCATGATGAGAAATTCGAATCAATTTATTTTTCAAAATAAACCGTAGCAAAGCTAAAGAATAGTCTCTCCACTTAGAAACTCAAAAATAAATGTTGATGATGCGGCCGTCATCACTGAAATTATTTTCTGGCGACAATGAGAAAAGCACTGATTTAATCATTTAAATTCTTTGAAAACCATTTCTATTCGAAAATATTTTAATTACTATACACTTTAAAATTTTCAAATCAAAGTTTGAAATCACCAGATATTAAAATCTCAAATTCTAATTTAAATACATTCCAAATTCCAAAATTAAATTATAACCAAATTTTATAAATTCATTTATTTATTTTATGAAATAGTCAACGATTTAAAAACAATAAAAGAAAATAAAATATTATTATTTCAGGCAACAAATTCATTAACATTTAATTTCAGAAAAATTTATGCTTATATATAATATAATCATACAAACTTTATTTTATTTACTAATTTGAAAACAATATTGTGTCTGTTTGTTCTGTTCAAGTGTTTTGGAAATCCTATCGATAGCGTTGATCAGACGAATCGATCGAAAACCCAAATCAACATCAACATCTCAAACAACACAATATATAAAACATTTTAATATTAAATTACAAATACACTTCCTCGCTTGATGATACAACAATCGATTTCAAAGCAAGTATAGAGATTCAAATTTGATGGACTCAAATTAAAGAGAATTCTGATTTGAAGACAAGTTCGAAAGAAAGATAAGATGATTCAATAACAGAATCGGGAGATGGATAAGCTTATTTAATTCACGGGCAATCTTAACTGGGTCGTTCGTAACTTCAAGAATGAGATCGATGCTGAATTTCGAGGTAAATCAACATTCGATCTCAAGAGATAGAATTCAGGCATAGCAGGAGATAGATAACATCGTAAACTGAGGATACAGAGATCTCCGGTAAATCGGTGTCTATTGTAAAGGAGTTTCATCCATTTACAATAATTCGAAGATTGGCGAGACCGCCGATTAATTTTAAGGGTCATTCGAAGTGGAGTTAGGGGATGCTCCAGAATTGAAAGAAGACGAATTGTGAGGGACACGAAAGAATTTTGGAATCGCAGGGGGCGTTCCAAAATTCAAAGGAATTGAGTCAAAAGGAAGAGATTCAAACTCGAATGAAAGTGATTCTGTAAATACATTTACCATATATGCTAAGTTTTTGCTAGAGCTACCAAAGCTCTGATACCAACTGTAACGACCCGTATTTTGGACTATTCGCATCCGCACATGTCGGACTTGAAAAATTCAAAATACCGAATTGTTAATTTAAATTTGGCAAAACTGAACATATACAGTAAATAAATAATCATAGAATCACAGACACAGAGTAATAATATGCAGCGGAAGGAAAAAGATAGTAGTTCATGAAGCTACTATATATATAACAGAGAAAAATATGTTACAACAGTAATCTCGAATACAATAGTCAAATACAAAAATCAAAATACATCACAGGAATCAACTAAACATCTGGAAGCTGATTGATAGCTGGATCTCCAGGCGAAGCTCCAACTCCAAAGGTGAGTCTCGAATACTGGTACACTCAGTCTGACCCGAGCGCAAAGCAAAACATAAAACACTCGAGTCAGGATTAACATTCTTATATCAATAAATCCAACTCAAGTGAAATAACAATTGAAATACAAGTAACTCAAAGGATGTTGGAATAACCGTCCTCTAAGGATCCGTTAAACTATCTACTATGTAATAATATACGCTAAATAGATAATGTCTATCAGTAATAGAAATATCAAAAAAGTGTTCAGGCGTTACCATTATCCCTCTTAACACATTTTATAAAAGCGTTATAGTCTATACAGCACTGTAAACTCCACCGTAAACTAGTGGGATATAAGGGAGTACTCCATAGGTATAACACATAACAAATTCGTAGTGGTCGCGTATATAGGAATACAAGTATGACAAGGCACATGAGGCAATACCCAATGTAGTGAAACTACCGTTTGCCTGATCCGGACCGGTGGGAACGCATTGCCGCAACGATCGCAACACCTCGAAACAATACTCCCAAAATTACGAGGGTGCACCAATCAATAATAAGTAATGAGTAGTATACGAAGAAGTGTTTTCGCTCGACGTGGCTAACCCCATTTGGCCCGGCACGGCTCCTGATTTAGTCATTTTTAATGTGACACAAGTGTCAAGTCTATCCATTATCATTCTCTTTCTTCAGTCATCACGTACATCATTCCAACCACTTCATTCTGGATCACACTTCGCGTATAGTTATTAAAGTGGTTATCGGTTTAGATAGAGAGTATATCCATAACCGATTCCGGTTTCTTTAATAACTTTCGTAATTATTACACCGATTGGTCGTTTAATAAATTTCAAACCAAATCAATTTCAATTTCAATTACAATTTATAAATGACATTTCATTTGTCTTCCAAAATCAATTTCCATAATTTACGTTTCATAAATTCACAATTTCATTTCAAATTTTCTATAACTTAATTTCAAAGTTCAATTTTAAAAACAATTCAAATATTCATTTAATTTCATGTATAATTTCATTCCAAATCATTTAACGTTCAAATCGATTTAAACTCAATTATCGATTTCATTCGATATTCATTAAATTAATTTATCGTTAAAAATTTAAATTAAATTTCCAATTCATTACATTACTTTCTTAAGTTCAACTTCATTATCAAAGCTTCCACATTTATTCAATTTAAACTTGCCGAATCCAATTCTTAAATTTCAAATCTTTCGTTTGTTTCGATAAAACGCACTCTATTTCTTGTTAATGAAATTCATTTCATTCATTTATTACCTTCGTTACAAATTTCAAAACTCAATTAAAGAAATTATTTTCACTTATTCAAAAATTCGATTTCTCTTAATAAGAAAATCCAATTCAATTTAATTTAATCGTTAAGTAATTCAATCTATTCAAATTATCAATAATTTCAAATCCTAATTATTAATCATTTCAAACTTAATTATTAACAATTCCGAAACTTAATTATTAATGCATTTTAAAACCTAGTTATTAATAATTTCAAGACTTAATTATTAATAATTTCAAAATTCGTTATTAATAATTCCAAACTTAATTATTAATAAATTTCATGACTTGATTATTAATAGTTCCAAATTAATTATTACTAGTTTCAAACTTAATTATCAACAACTCCAAAATTAATTATCAATTAATTCTAAATTTAATTATTAAATAATTAAATTTTAAACAATGTTCTTTTGTCAATCACGGCTTTAATATTTGTTTCAATTTCAAATATTCACATTTACATTCATTCGAATTTATATTCCAATTTTATTCAAAACCTTGTTATTAGTCAAATAAAACTTCATTTTATTTTAAATCAAAACGTTGACCAATTGGTTTTAATTTAATTTTCTATCCTTGGTCAAAGGTATTTGGGTATCTATCATTTCAACCCGATTCCATTTCAATTCAAAATCAAAGCATACAAAGGGAACTTACAGTGTGATAGCTGGAATGGTGTCAAAGTAAATAAACAAGCAATAGCATCCATACATAACAATTCAATAATTTATTTAAATAATCCCAAAATAATCATATTAATTTACATTTGTTATTTATGCAAATTAATATAATTTTTTTCTAGAATCTACACTATCATTTCATGTAGATTAAAGATCATTACATTACGGTTTTTCACTTGTCATTCGGTTACATCATCAATTTAAACAACATACATTCAATGGTCAAGGTATAATTAACCAAATCCCACGTGTCAAATAATTTAACCTTTAAAGGGGTCATATTATACAAATGTCATTTAATCAAATTTACACAAATGTCATTTCAAATTTTTAACTATCCTACGTCAAATTCAATTGCGTAATATTTATCACTTTATACACTACAATTTACTATCCAATATAAACAACAAACAATCAATCAATTATCAATCAATAGGATTATCATCGTATAAATAACAGATAATGGTGTCAGATGTCAAAGGTGAACTGATACATAAATGATAGTGCAATAAATAACAGCAGCATATTTCAATTTTCATTTCAATTGAAATAAAATTTAATAAATAAAAGAATATTAATAGTGAGTGATTGCTCACCTTTCGAGGCTAGGTAGATTTGACAAAGAAAAGGGCTACGAATTTCAAAGCAACGCCAGATTGACACGAATCGATGAAGAGAACCGGCACGATGGACAAATCTGATAATGGAAAATCGATGAGAACTAATAAGAATCAGTTTGTTTTTTTTTTCGACATAAAGTGGAAATAGATGCACTATTATTATATATATTTACTATTTTAATTTAAGCCAAATATTAAAATACTACAAAGATTTATACATCGTTATTCAATTTAGAACACATATATTAATATCACCATATATACAATGTAATTTGAAATAAATACATATATATATGTATTAAAAGAAAATGCAAAATACCTTCATACACAAGCTAAATTTATAATAACATACACTGTCATAAAATGTAATATAATATAATATAATAAAATATACATATATAAACAAGCTAACGGACATGTAAATGTATGAATAAACAGACGCATAAAGTTTTCATATATATTATATATAAACATCAATGACTTTAAAATCAAAACTCCTTTAGATACACACATGGTATAAATATATGGGACGGCTCCTTATGGAATACACTTAACACGTAATATAACTCAACGCATAATATAACTAACACAAATAAAACTTACAAAATCTATATAATACATAAATAATCACGCTGATACTTTAGTCGGCACTGATACTAAAAACCAAATAAGGCCATGCATACGTAACTACTTCAAAATATTAGCTGCTTATATGCATATATTCAGGTTCTCAAAATCAACATCATATATATAGTTAAAACCAACAGATATATATAAAATTGATACAACTTCATTTATATAACAAAAAGAGAGAAAAACATTTTTTTTATATTTAAACCTTTTCACAAAACAAAGTCTTTACACATCAGCTTAAACTGTTTTGAAACTGAAAAATATATTAGTATGGAACGATCAAAACAAAATTCCACTTAAACTATATACTCTTTAGACAGATAAGCAAGATATATATAATACATAATAGAATACAATAATATATAGATGAAACGAGAATTGCAGCAAACTGAAATATAAAAAGCAAAGTGTTGCAGGTAGGCGAAAACATCAGCTAAAACAAAATACATTATTATAAGTTTCGAAATCAAATAGACAAAAGAAACAACAGTTTGTATAAAATATGTGCTAACATATTAATTTAATATACACTGAAATTTTTTAATACAGCTAGTATAAAAATATACTTGGAATTATATGCAAGTTTAAACACACTATTTGGTAAACGTGAGAACTACAACATTAGACTGTATTAAATAAACTAACTTTGGAAATTAAAAAAATAACCCATAGATCTATCTAACATCAAAAATTAGTTCAGCAGATCATATTATACATAGATATGTATGGAATATGTTGACTAGCATACACATATGTAAACTATATTTATAGACAAATAAATAAATATAATATATACCTATATACAACACAGCCGGGGTGGAGAAAAATGGTGATGCGACATGCAATGCTTGTGGAGGCGGAGGTCGGGAATGAGGCTACGGGGTCGGAAGTGATGGGGTGGTGATGGTGTTGCGATGGGATGAGGCCATACGTGGAAGCGAGGGTGAAGGCCACGGCTGTAGCAAGCAGTGTGGAGGAAGTGGATGTTCGGCGTTGAGAGGCTGAAGTGGATCTCAGCATGGTCGGAGGTGCTTGTCTGCGGAAAGAGCTGCTGCGTAGACGGAGGAGGCACGACGGCATGGTGATGGTGAAACGCGACTGCGCGCGCGGGTTCCGAAGCCGTGATGCTCGGCAGTTGGTGGTCGAAGGTCGGGTAGCGGCATGAAAAATGATGGTGGAGGCGTTTGAGGTGGGCACTGCCTCGGTTGCCAGGCCGTGGAAGTTTTTAGGCCGAGCATGGTTTGCTGGCAGAGGGTTGGAAAGAAGTGATGGTGTGGGTGCTTGATTGGTGGCGGGATTTTGTTGTCGAAGGCTAGAACTCGGTTGGCATATTGGCAAAGAGAAACCAAAATGGGAAGATAGGAGGAAGATAGTGGAAGGCTTCAGGCTGAAATAATATATAAATTTTATATGAAGAGACAAGAACAAAAAATGGGAAAAAGGATGAATGAAATGGAAGTGATACGGTTGTTTCTGTATTTTTTACAATTGCCATTAATCAATATTATTTTGAACTCCGGAACGTCCTTCCTATTTCCAAGCTAACCCATATTCCCTAGCTAACCCATATCTTTCAACTACCCCATTTAAAACACCACAGCCAAATTTATTTTCATATTTTTGTTTTTCTATTTTTTATGGATATGGGAGTTTGTTTTGGGCTGAATATGGTTTACCCGGTCCGTCAGGAACTGTTAAATTAACGCGACGATTTACGTCGGACTTTGATTTGTATAAATGAATATACAAACTCAAGTTTTCATCGTCTTGAGGCCAATGTTTATACCCATTTTGATCAGCGTGACGAGATGTTCAAAACGGTATATAGATATCAGTGATACGATTGAATTATAAAAAATTCGAATTTTTATGCTAGCGGAAAATGCATGAAAAACGTAGAAAAATAAGATCGACGGAGCTAAAGAAATCCGAATTTTGAAAAACGAAAAATAGCGACTTGCTCAGAAGATGGTTTAGAATTTTTCTGTGTAAAAATATTTAGATTCCAAAAACATTTTATTTTCATCGCTTTTTAACTGATTAAATTGAAGTAAATTTACGCACGAAATAAACTTTCATATTTTCAGACGAAAATTTACCAGTTGCTATGTTTAACTAGACGCATTCCAAATATCAAATTTATTTTTCAAAATTTTATCATTTAAAATCCCACAAAATTTCAATTAGTAACGTTATTAAAACCGGTTAAATCTACGAGTTGTTACATATCTTTTGTATCAAAGATTTCAATTGTAAATAGTTTTGAAAGCTATGAATTAATCTTTGTGAAAGATTGGTGAATTTTGTGAAGTAAATATTTTTGTTTAAAGATTTGAATAATGGTAATTGGTTTAAAGAATTTGAAGAAATGTTTTTGGGCGTTATTTTTTGACTTAATTAAGATCCCAATATCCATATGCTTTTTAAATTAACCGCTCATTATTCGGTTTAGCCGAGAGAGAACCTTGTGTCATATAACCCATTCTGAATAATGATACGACGTTGTGGATAGCATTTGAAGACCGGTGGTGAAGGCCGGATATTTTCGAAAGCGTAAGGATAACCCGTCGAATGTCTCTGCACTGACTGGTCCCCGGTATAGAGATTTGATCACCCTTTATGATGGGGAGTCCGAACGTGATTAGGGATTATCCACATTTGCAAGGGCTTCTTTGTGAAGTCCCTTCGATTATGTTCGAACCCGGAGCAGACTTGTATGGATGTATGTCTGATATTACACTTTGAGATGTAAAGCTAGTTTCTATCAAATAGATTTCTGTTTGGTGGCGGAGAATTTATTCTCTTAGCTTAACACCCTTCTCTGAGACGTATGAGCTCAGGGGTTATGTAGTTGATGGTTACTAGTGATATATTCCCAATTTGGTAATGTGGCATACATAGTGCTGCTAATCATGTGTTGATCGAAGCATGAATTTTGTGAAAAGCGTAGCTTTGTGGACGAGACTGCATCAGGACCTCACAAACCGGAAATGGTCAAAATAGGAAAGATGTGGTAAGGTTATTTGGAGTCGCGCCCCTAGGGTATGTCCATTTCTTCTAGAAAAGGGTGGTATTGTGGTATGGAGCCAACCTATGTGGTTGCTGCAAATTTATTACTTTGTGGTTGTAGCTTTATGGTTGAGGAACCTCGGATAAAGGACAGTAACATCGGGGATGGTATACTTATAGATGTTACTTCCGGGCAGGGGTAACCCGGCCTTGTGTAGGCATTAAGCTGGTTAAGTTCTCGAGGCGTCACTCCAAAGGCGTACCCATGTGGCAATAGGAAGTTCCTTAGCTTAACCATTTGTTGGAAATCCAATCACGCATACGTGCCCTTTAAGATTGCAATTGTATAACTACCATTCTTAAATGGTAGGTATAGCAGACATAATATAATGGTACCTATGGTGGCTAAGATTAATATTATACTTTCAAAACATTTTCTCCACCATGCACTAAAAATAATATCAAAAGGATTTCATATATCAAGCATGTTTGACTATCATAAGTAGAAATCTCCTCCAATTGTGCGCTTGCATTGTGTGTGAGCGGGAAGGCCTTATGATAGTTTCATTTTCCAAAAACCATTGCGGATTTATTTTAAATTCTTTTGTTTTGCTTTCGTTAAAGATAAACTGTTTTTGTTTACTCAAACCAGTCCCATGACTGACCTAGAGTTTATTGTTCCCTTTCTAAACATTGGATCCCCATAATTTTCCACACAGGCAGCCTAGAGTCAGGTTTTAGTAGAATCAGAAGCTAGTCAAGTATTGATATGGATCAAAAGTTTTGAAATCTTTAGATGATTGACCTTGCTTAATACAACTTGATGGGGGTTCGAGCTAGCTTTGGATTGGAGATGGAGTTGCAGATATTGGAGTTCTCACTTCATGGTTCAAGTTCAAGTTATTTATTTCGCTATAGCATTGTATTTGTGCTCTGATTTATGTTAGGCAGTGTTGTATTATATTTGGATATTGTATTCATTGGAGATATATTATATGTTCATTCTTTTTCCGTTGTGTTCTATTATACTTAATGTGTTATAAGCTCCAGCGTGAATCGAATTCCAACATTTGAATCTACGGCATTCGAATACGAGTGAAGTACGGATGTCGATTTTCGAAGGAAGAAATTCGGGTCATGACATTTTGGTATCGGAGCTGAAGGTTGAGTAAGAATGTTAGCTCAGGAGTATAAAACATTAGGTGACTCATTAGAGATAGGGATATAAATGCTCTAGAATGAGTATATCCCTAAGATATCCATCTGTATGCCTTAGTAAATCCTCTTACTATACACTGATAGTGAGTATGAGTGTAAGAAGAGGACGAGATAAGGGATAGGGAAGTACCACTACAAATGGTCAATGCCCTGCAACAACAAGGAAACAACTCTTATCAATCTCTTTTGATCCTGTTTCAATTCTTTGATTGCTTCATGGCGGCTACAAGGAGAAGCTTTGGTGTGGTGGTGGCTCTGCGAAACGTTGTAGAAAAGGTTTTAATTCCTATTTCGTATTATTTCCATCATTTTTAACTTTAATGAATTGAAATTTTAAATTGAAATACTTTGTTAAAAAAATAAGAAGCCAAAAGCTAGATTGTATCGATAAAACCATTTAGGTTTAAACCAAATGTGAAATTCTTACTGTGATTTCTTGTGCGAATCAAAGTCCGAAAAGGGATACGTTAATATATAATTTGGGGTATTCCGACTTGAGTTTAGATTCCATACCTACTGTTTGAGAATTATGGAAGATTGAATCTATCTATCTTTCTCTGGGGTCCGATATATTCTACGAATGGTTATTCGTCCCTTTGAACTAACCAATGTCCTTGCACATTTCCTAGATCTAGTGACCCGAATATCTTGTGTAGAATTGTATGAGTATGTTCTCATAATTATTGATGATATTCTTATTTGGTAAGGATTTGGTAAGCCAAATGCAAAATAGATATTCAGTTTGATCTGGTAAAACATTTCATCTATCCTTTGGTTGTCTCCCTATCTAGCAAATTTCGAGGACGAAATTTTCTTAAGGGGGAATTTGTAACAATCTTGTTTTTGAGTCGAATTTAAATTGGTAATTTAAATAAATTTTTGAATTAAATTATGAATTCAACAGTGAGTTAATTTGAATTTTTCCAAAACAAATAAATAAATGTGTTTTTTTATATATATTGTAAATAGAATTTTATTTTGAAATTCAAAAATTAATATATTAAAAATAAATTGAAGTTGATAAATTATTACTAATAGAAATTTTTTTCTAATTTATAATATATACATGTAATTTGAAAGTCATATTGGAATTCAATATAGTAAATTTTCAATAGCTACTTGAAAGTTAATTTTTTAATTTAATATAACAATTTTTGAATTACTATTTGAAAGTAATAAGTATAAGGTTAAAAATATATACATATGTGTTTTTGATATTTATAAAACATAGTATATTTGAAAATAATAAAAACATAATTGATAAAAACTAAATCTATGTAAATAAATAAAAATAAAACAAGGGTTTGAAACAAAAAAATGCATTTTGATGACATTTGTAAAGTAAGAAGAAAAGGTATTTAACAAGTGTTCGCTTAAATTACAAGTGTCAGTTAATTTTAACAAGTGTCATATTGGTTTTTATTTTTTAGAAAATTTAAACAAAAATAAGAAACAAGATTATATGCTCTCAAATCTCCCCCTTTCTCATTTCTTTGATCTTCAGTACAAAAAAGCAAAAGCCGGTAAAAAACTTAAAGCCAGAAAAAGTTAACTCAAAAAAGCCTAGTTCAAAGAATCAATTCAACAAAGTTTCAAATTTAAAACACTTCCAGGTTTTAAATCAAATCTAGGCAAATCTGGAAACAGAGATAAAGCGATCAAACAACTGATTCAACACAGATCAGGGTAGAGAAAATCAAAATTTATCAAGCTTGCAACAAACAATCTTTAACAGGTTCTACTAAAATAGCAAGCTAAAGATCAAGTAATTGCAATTTAAAAATTAAAGCATCAAAATTCAAATCCTTTTCCAGTTTTAAAGCTCGATCTCTGTTCTCTGTTTCTTTCCACACAGGTGAGTAAACTAATTAAATTTCCATCTATATCTTGATGTATGGGTTGATGCTTGAACCTGTTATTGAAAATGAGGTTTGGGTTGTTAAATAGGCTTGCAAGTTGTGTGTATGTATGTAATGGGTGTGTAGGCCTGTATGTGTATAGATATTGTTACTGTTTAGTAGCAGGTTAGCCAAATTCAAGAAAAAATTCATATCTTCATGTTTAAACCATTTCAAACTATGGTTCTTGAAAGAAAATTGTTTATAATAATGTATAGTTATCTCTAAAAATATTATTAGAGAAAAATTATTAAGTAAATATTTTGGAAATAATAATTTACAGTAAGATCATTATACATCAAGGAAATCGAAATTTTGAATTTTAAGATATGGTTACATAATCATGTTCGTATTACAAATTAATGATTTTAGGTGAAGATCTCATGTTTTTTAAGCTTGTAAGGGTTAAGTTGAACAGAAAACTTGTTTCTATCGATCCTCGTTGATCGATGAAGAATTGGATGACGTGATTGCGGGTGAAGGTATTTGGTGAAATGGGAATCAACGGAAAAATGTCTGGAGAGTTTTTAACTTGATGTGGCGATGGAATGGCGTCGATATAAGGTTTTAGGGGTTGATCGAGGCGTCTTGGTTTGCAAGGCAAATGCGTCGTCAATAGTGGATTATAAATAATCAGACCAGGGGGAAAGAGTTGGTGGGTCATCGGAGAAGTTGGGGTTGTGGTTGCATGGTGTCTGGTGATCAATCCTTGCGGCGCATGGTGGTTTTTAGTTGAAGGTTAGTTCTAGTTTTCGGTTGATTCGCTTGTTTTTGAATTTCAAACAATTCGATGATGATGGATGGTCGAGTCGTCAAAGGAGGTGATCGGTGACTAGTGGGTGGTCACCGCGATGGCCGGAGCGTCGCCATGCGACTGTACAAGTGCACATGTGCTTCCTTATATCAGATGGTAGCAGGGTGGTTTTGGCATCGAAGAAGAAGATGGGTTTCCTTGGGTTTACTCTCCGGTAATCAATATGGTAGTTCGAGTTTTATATTGGGTAGTTCGAGTGTTAAACTATATAACAGAAAGTTTTTAAAAATAAAACAAAGAAAAATGAAAAGGAGAAGTGGTAAACCAAAGCAGGTCTCGGGAAAACAAGTGCGGCTCAGGTTTTTGATTGTTTGGGCTCGGGTCTTAGTGGGTTTAATACCAGTTTTAAAAGGTTAAACCTTAAAGCTAAATTTGTTTCAAAAAAATTATTTCAAGGACAAGTAATGGCTTGTAATTATAATTCTTAAGTTTATTTAAACTTAATTAATAGTGTGATTAAGTAATTGATCTAGATAAAAGGTTTACCTTTAATTAATTAGAGCTTTGATTTATTTAAGAATCATCAATTAATTTAAAAATAATATGTAAATGTAATTAATTTTTAAGGTTCATTAATTAATATAGGTAATTAAAGGGTAGTTAATTACTTAATGTATAATTTATGAATGTGATGAATCTTTAATGAAAGTAATTAAGGATAATTAGTAAATGTTTTTAAAAGAATTAATCATTTAATTTCTTAAAGATTTGTTAATCAAGGTGATTAATTTATTTATGTGATTTTTAATTAAAGGTTAATTAATTACTTAAAGGATAATTGAATAATTAAAGGTTAATTATTTAACGATTAAAGGTTGATTTATTTATTAATTAAAGGTTAATAAATCTATTATTAAAGGTTAATTAATAAATGATTAAAGGATAATCAATTAAAATGATTTGTAATTAATTAATGTTAGTTAACCAAGATTAGTGATTAATTTGATTAAAATTAATCAGATGAGTAATTAATCTTACTTATGAATGTTTGGATTCTATTGAATGTTTGAATTGTTTGACATCCCTGATGTGCGATGCTTTGTGTTATGAATTATTTTGATTCGAGCTATGATGAATGTAGTTTATTTATCTGTGATGAATGTATATTATTTATCTATGAATCTGTGAATGGAAGAAAAGCGTTATAGATTATACCGCTTATCGATATTGCTGTGCTTGAATCTTTGATGATTGATGATGTTGCACTATTTTGTAGAACCCCTGGACTACACCATACACACACAAATATGGATTGCATGAGGATTTGGTTAAGTCACAGATATTTTGAATTTAAATATTATTTTATTTAAAGGTTGAATTTTTAATCCAAATGTTTTGTAATGGAATTGGACTGAGTATGAAAAGCTTTGAAAAGGGTTTTAAAGATAAAAGTTATTTTGAATAACTTGATAAAGTTTTTGTAACTAAAATAGTTTGATTTGAATTTGAATTCAAGATTTGAAATTGAATTCTTTGTTTGAGAATTTTTGTTTAAAAAGGTTATACAAGTTATATAATGTATTTATACGGATTTTAAACCATTTTAAGTGTATTATTTTGGAAATTTATATTTAATCCAAGATTATACTTTAAAGGATATAACTTATGCATATCTGATCGTATTTTTACGAAAACGAAAACCCTTGTTTTCTACATAATAAAAGCTTTCATGTAAAGATAGGATTTCCAATTTGTATTGAAAGGATTTCAAGTTTTGAAATGAAATTTTTTTGAAAGCTATTAATGAATCTTTGCTAAAGATTGGTGAACTTTGTTTTCAAAGTAAAGACGATCTTAAGGGTATATCTTTTTTATAAAAGATATGAATTGTAAATAGTTTTAAAAGCTATGAATTAATCTTTGTGAAAGATTGGTGAATTTTGTGAGGTAAATCTTTTTATTTAAAGACTTGAAAAATGGTAATTTGTTTAAACCATTTAAAGAAAGGTATTCGGGCTTAAAGTTGCGACTTAAGTAAGATCCCAATATCTATATGCTTTTTAAATTAAGCGCTCATTATTCGGTTTAGCCAGGAGAGGACCTTGTGTCAAATAACCCATTCCGAATAATGATACGACGTTACGGATAGCATTTGAAGATCGATGGTGAAGACCGGGTATTTTCGAAAGCAAAAGGATAGCCTGTCGAATGTCACTGCACCGATGTAACGACCCGTGTAAATTCGATGTTTAAAATGAATTAAATTATAGGATTTCTAATTTAAATTTAGGAAGAAACAGAAATTTAATTGTTTACATGAGAGAGAATGTTGAAATTTGATGGATCAAGGGTAATTAAAATTTTACAAATTTAATTTTATATTTCAATTAATTGGTATAGTGAAAATTTGGAAATAAATTCAAATTTATGTAAGACAATGAATTGCAGTAATTAAAATTAATAAATCAATGGATTAAATGGAATAATTAATTGGAGTTAAAGATCTAAATTTGTATGTGAGCATTCATTGATATTGTAATATAAAAGGGTAAATTTATAGTATAAAATGTAGACATCACCTTTAAGATGATGGGTTTATAATTGATGCATAATAGGGAAATCAAATGAATGGGTTTAATTGAATAACAATTAGCAATTAATGAATGAAGAGAAATTTTAAGGGCGTAATTGTTTTCATTAAATTAATTTTGGTAACAAATTGTATTGAATATAGATTTAACGTTGTGTGATGTACTTAAGTAATAATTGGAGAACAATGTAAATTATATCCATGAATGGTCAATTCAATTAAACAACAAGATTTTTAAATAAATAAACGTTTTTATTTAGGTTTCAATTTGTTAATTTATGAAGTTTAATGGGAAATCAATTGCAATAAATTGCCCTAATTTATGCAGTTAGAGGAGATTTGGATTTGCATTATAGATGGAAGCATAATCTAAATTGATAGGTAACAGACTTAAGAATAAAATTTAGAGCTAATAGGTGGCAAATTTATATAGTTGTTTATTTACGTAATGTGTACGTAAGCTTTGGTAAACCGATTTCTATCGATCCAAATCTAACGATTTGTTAATATAGATTTAAGTATAGGAGCAGTATTTACTAATTAAATTGAAGTATTGCAAAATAAATGAAATTCAACGTTTAATATTACATTATTGTAAGTAAGATAATATGTGTAAGTACTGTTAAGGTTATTCATATTTGACAAATTTATTAAGTTATAAGGATTGATATATAAATTAATGTTGGTTTAGGATATCGTTACTTGGTGATTTATTATAGAGTAACGGGAGTGTGAACGTAAAATAATAAAAGCATAGATTTATGGTAGGACATAATTTATGGTTTTAGGAATTTAAATCCAAAGATTTATTTATTTGAGGAAATAATACGTATTAAATCTCAACTTGATATAATCAATGCAAATTTATTAATTAAAAATAAATTGCAAGTTGGTAATTTAGGATGTTTGTGAGTAAATTTGCAGGTAAGATAATTTTTAAAGTTTTACCCATTCATATAATTTATTTAAATATATATAAATCAAATGGCAACATTGTGTTAATAATAGTCGTAAGTGAATTTGAATGCTAAAGGGGTAACAATCGTTTTAGGTTAACCGTTTATTTAATATATTAAGTCTAGACTGGTAATCGATTGAAATAAAAAAAATATTTTGTTTTGTTAATGTGACTTGGTTAATAAAGAGAAATTTATATGAAATGAAGCATGCGTGAGAAATGCATTATAATTCAATGTTATGTTTACCCATTAAATGTATACTAGGTTAAGTATCAAATAGAGGGAAAGAAAAGTAAATATTGAATTGATTGATGAATAAGTATTCATTGGATAGAAATTTAATATAAAGTTGATATTAATTGTATAAAATCTATCTAAGATAATGAATTGCAATAAATTGTGGGTTATTAATAAGGTGTGAATGGAAATTTGATTTGTTATATTAAATGAATGGGATTCAAATTTATTGGGAAAGGTAAATGGATATTTGGTAATAAATATAAACGAACTTCAATAGTGAATTTAGTTAATTTGAATATATATAATAAATAATGATTTAATGGAAACCTATACTCTGTATATATCTATAATATTTGAGTGGAAATAATATATGCTTACAAATGTGGGATTTAGAGTCTTACAACAATTATTAGGAGTGATATAATTAGTTCATTCAACTAAATTTGAAAACATTGCAATAGATGTAAATTAAGGGTTGTGTTAAATAAAGTAATAAATGGGAAATAATGTAAATGTCTTCATAGTATGGTGATTTGTAATTATTACGTTAATTTAAATTATCGTTCCGCGCGTTTTCTTATCAGATCCATCTACTCTAATTCTAACCTATCTATATAAACCCAATTATAAACCCTAGCCTCCATCTATTCTCTTTTATTTGTGCGTTCATTTTCTTCAATTCTTTCTCTTCCTAAATGGATGCAAATTTCAGATCCAATTCTATTCAAAAATCAAATAAAATTCAAAGTTCTCATAAAATTTCAAAAATTATGTTGTAGTTTTCATCTACGGATCTAAGCGCGGTCTCTGTTTTTTAAATAGTCGCTTGAGTCAACCAAAAATCACGGTCAAACGTGTAAAATTCGAAACCCAAAAGGTTAAATTGGGGCTTTTTGGTTTCTTCATCTATTTGCGAAATTGGAACATAGGTTTGGTGAGATTAGTCACTAGGGGTGCGTAAGAAACGTTGACGTGGCAGGTGGTAATAGGTAGGTTTATTTTGTTTGAATTTAATTTAATTTTGATTTTTCAAACGCGTTAATACATTTAACTTCCACATGCGAACTCCGTTTCATGCGTGATTTTTTTTGTTAGGATCGTAATTAAATTCCAGATTTTTTGATGCTGGTTTGGACAAATTCGGAGACCGTTGAATTTTTGGGTTTAAATCGGATTTAAATTCGATTTAAATTCAAAAGGTGAGTGTTTTAACCCACTCACAATTTCTAAAATTTCTTGCGTTTGTTAAATTAATTTTAGATATGAGTAGAAATTTATTTATAACTGTTTGGCATGTTTTATTCATTATCTCTGATAAATCGCATTCATTTAATATAACTGTTAATTAGTTTTATTTATTGCATAAATTTGACAGTTAGAATTCATTTAATTGCATATTAACTGCCAGTCATAGTTATGTTAAATTTTTATTTCATATTAACTGCCAGTTAAATTTACGTTTATTTTTGCATATAAACTGCCAATTAACTGCTATTAAATTTATTTTGAGTATAAATTGATAATTGATACCATTATTTATCACCTGTTATGTATTGATGATTGTTTGAAATTGGATAATGACTGTGATAAATGGATGCATGATTTGATGGATGAATGGATGATTAATTTTATAAATTGCAAGTTGTTATGCATTTCATTCATTCGGGATTGCGGTTTGAAATGATATATAACCGCATTTTTTTTCATTTTAAATTGCGGATTGAAATGATATATAACCGCATTTTTTTTTCATTTTAAATTGCGGATTGAAATGATAAACATCCGTATCTCTTGACCATAGGATAGAAATTATATACAGGCACCGCGGTAAATATATAAAATTATTTTTGAAATGTTTTTCTATGGTTTTGTAAAGTTATATATATGTGTGGTTTATGAGATATTGATTTGGTTATTGATAAAGGCTATTATATATATATAGTACTTTCCGGTTTTTAAGCTTTGTATAAATTTGATTTGAAGTTTAAATAAAGTTTGATTTTAAGATCAAATAAGATTAAACATTTATTTAAAATTTAATTTCTGGAGTTTTATGACTTAAATGAGAATAGATTTGGAAGATGAATATTAAGTTAAATTGAAATTTAATAAAAATTAGAATTTTTAAAGGATATGATTTTTATAACTTGATTTTTGTGTAAAGTGATTTCAATGAATATCAGGTTGATTAAATGAATATATAATAAATTGAAAGATGATCCAGTTATATGAAGTTAAAGGTTTTCTTAAATTATATTGAATTCATTAAGCAAACATTTCAAGTCTAAATAATAAGTAACTGAATTTGATATATATATGGAATTGTCAAATGAGTCTGTTTGAAATGGTGAAATATTTAAAGCCTTGAAACATAAGAATTGAAATGGTATTTGGAGGTTTAAATCGATATTTGATATTGATTTGTGAAATCTAAAGAAGCTATTTTGTTTATAAAAGTAATTTAATATTTAACCATTTAAGAGACGGAAATTTTGTCTCAAAGCTATGTTTTCAAGGTAGTATAATTTGGAAATATTATATTCAAGAGTTTTGATTTCTAAATATTTTACTTTGGAAACCCTATGATTTTGGAAAGAATATATATTGGAAAATAAATGATATCATATTGATTTGGGGTTTTAAGAATAAATGATATCGGGTTTATATGGGTTTTAAATGGATATTTTATTATGGTTTTAAAAGTATAATTTTTTTTTAAAATACCGCGGTGTTATAATAACGATTGGTTGGCAAAGAGACCGGGATCGGATATAGACATACTCTCTGTCGATACCGAAAACCACTTTGACTAACCGTGTACGCGGTGGAGATTCTAGAATGAAGTAGGTTGGTGGCGACGTTTCCTGTAAGGAAAATACGTGGACCCAACTCCCGTGAGTTGGCATATGGTGGCTAAAACAGGAGCGATTGACGGGTTAATGAGGTATCACCTCTGATCGGACACTTCCCTTCGATACTATACTCTGATTTTGGATTGATTCGGTGGCCACCTTCATTTTTGATTTCTTTGAAGTGGGGAGTTTGTTCGAGGTGGGCGGCAGCTGCGCGCTGCGCGTTTCCATCGGCCCGGAAGCGTAATTGATATATCTACCCTGGCATTGCCTAGTTGTGCCGTGTCACCTACCCTACCGCGCCTTTACTCCGAGTTTCTATTTGTGTCGTACCTATGGAGTATCCTCTGGTAGCCTCCCGATCAGGAGGTATTACGGTACTTTATAGACTATTGGCATTATTTGTGTTAAGGGCTATATGGGTAACCCCTTAACGCTATTAAAAAGTAAGTTTATTTTACAAATATACACTATTATAATAGCGCAATATACTATATAGTAAATAGTTTAACGGATCCATAGGAGATGTAAATCCCGAGCATCCCTTGAGTTACTGCATTCATATTTATTTCTGTTAATTTAACTTACATAAGATCTTTTAGTTCTGACTCGAGTGTTTTGTCTTTTCAATTCGCTCAGGTCAGTCCGAGTGTAACGACCCGTAAATTTCGACGATTAAATTTTAGTTAAAAAGGGATTATGTAATAAAAAAAATTTGTAAAGAAAAATAAAGATATATATAAAAGAGATAGAATTTATGCTGGAATGAATGCTAAATGAAAATCCAATGATTGAGATAGTGTAAGATGTATACCTGTGTGTAAGTTGAATAAATAAAGGAGATTTAAATTTATAACTAATAATGAATTGTAGAAACGGGTATTTAACTTAATTGTTGAAAGTTAGGTGAAATATCAATAAAGAAATAGCGTAAATTGTCGCACTTGAATAAAATGTAAATTAAAGAAATAAAGACAAAATTTAAATTACCTATGTATTAATATATTAAAAAGGACTGTAATTGTATGTGAATTAAGGTGGTAATATAGATGGCAGTTGATGGATAACCAATTTAATGCAAATCCAAATGCAATTGAAACGGCTGTTTGAGTTTTGGAGTGAAAATGGGAATAGTGAATACAACATTATAACCTCTTAATTAAATATGATTGTTTAATTAATACTAAAAGTAATAAAAGTTGGTAATAGCATTAATGAAATAATAATAAGAAGAATTGAAATTGTATAATGGAAAATTTGTTAATAAATGGATGAAAATATTGGATGAACTAATTGATGGAAGTAAAATCTAAAAGAATGTTGGATAGAACATAAGTGATTGAAATTTGGTAGTGTGTATTGGAAATAAAGTTCATCTAAATATTGAGAAATTTTAATGTTGTTATTATGAAAATGTTACTTTAGTAATTATTAAAATAGTAACGGGAAGTGTGAAGGTAAATTTATAAAAATGTAAAACTTATTTTAAGGAATTAATTGAGTGTAGACTTATGAAATAGATTTAATGACAATAATTAGTGTACGTATTTATTCTATTTGTTGGTTAAGTTTTATTTTTGATCAATTTCAATTAATGCACTAAATTATTGCAGTTAGTGTGGAATATTGGTAAGAGAATAAATAAGATGTAACCAAGGGAAAGGTCCACTTTATAATATAATAATTAGTGTGATCTTAGGAATGAATTAATTGAGGTTTAAGCTTTTATTTATGTGTAAAGTTAACAAAATTTCAATTAAATTGAAATCCAATAATTTATGAAACTAAAGATGAGAATTGAGAAATATTAATGTAATGAATCATAAAAGAAATGTTAACTATGTGGTTGAGTAATAATTGATTTATTTTGAGTTGTAATCCAATAAAATCAAATTTATTAGAATTTATTGCAATTAATTGGATTAATTGCAGTAACCTTTGGAAATTGGAACTTAGTAAAAATAATCTGGATTGGATTTCAAATAAATAGGTTAGGGTGAGTAACTGAATTACATACTATGAATAAGTAAACCAGGAAGATTAAATTTAATTAATATAAAATAGTTGATTTATTGCAAATAAAAGATTATGTAAATATTTAGTTAGGTGGAATTAAAGTTAATTACATAATAAGGTATGAATCCACTGCTAATTTTATTTATGGAAATGAAAAGAGTACCAAAAACAAGCTTTGTCAGTATATTTAAGTTTAATGTATAATAATAAGTTAATGGTAATAAAAGAAGTTTAAACATCTAAATATTCTATTAATAGAGAGTTGAGTTTAAATCTAAGAATATTAAGAAGTAGATTTTTGAATACAACATTTGATCCATCCACTTAAAATGTATAGATAGGATAATCGCTGATTTTTGATTTAAGTAGTGCAAATGGAGATTTATCTATTTATTTGGAATTGGAATTTATAAGTGTATAAATAGGAAATAAGTGAAATTTATTTTTAAATATTCATAAATGAAGATTTAGATGAAGGTGAGAATGGTAATGCTTTAAATAGTAGAGACGTACACAAATCAATGTAGGTAATTAGAAATAAAATGTTGTCGAAACGATAAAACGTTTCTTGTGCAAAATGGATGACATAACGAAAAGGGTAATGTATTCACTTGAATATAAATTGAAACTTATTTAAGGTATTAATTACAATGGATAGAGATTTTGGGTAACATTGTAAATGATATGTAAGTAATGCAAATGTATGTCAATAGTAAGGGATTAGGATGAATTAAAAATTTGTAACATAGGAATTACCTGCCTATTTGTTAATAAAAATTTGAATGGTTAGTAAGTGATAATAGAATAAGTGTACATTAGTGGAATTGAGGTAACGTTGGTTTTAATGTTGAGAAAATAAATGGGTATAGTAAAGTTTAAGTGGAATTGTAAGTATGTATAGGGGAATGAATTATTGCAGGGAAATATTTGGTAACCATTGCAATAAATGTAAATTAATGTGCATTAATATGAAATTTAGTAATAGGTGTGAATAACTTAAATTTCTTCATAGGATAAAGAATGATGGAAATAACGTTTATTTAATATATCGGGATTTAATTGATCATAAAAGGTTGATTGCAAATCAAATGAAAAATGCTTAAATGGGAATTAAGTTATTCATTCATTTGGATTTAAAGCATGATTGAAATTATTGGAAACTGAATAAAACGTTTTATGTTGATTGAAATTTAAGTTGGAAGTAATTAAGATAAATAAAATATGTATAATATGGAATTCAAATGTACATAGAAATGTGGATTTTAGTATGTAAACGTAAATCTATTGAGAATGGATAGAAATTTAATCTGTAATTATTACAGTAATTTAGAAATTTAGTTGAAATTGGAAATTTATCTATGTATTTGGAAATTTATGGAATTGTGAATATATATATGGAAATTTAAATGAAGCATCTAATTATACATGTGTGAATACGCTTAAAATGCAATGTAAATGTTGAGAAAGAAATAATTTAATCCGTAACGTGTATAATTAATATCCTTTTGGGACCACTTCTGTTTGCACGTCAAAATTCGTGCACGCCTATCCTTTTGCGATCTATCTATAAATATGCTGTGATAAACCCTAGCCTCCTTTCTATTGTCAATTGGCTGTACGTTCATTTTTCTTCATCTCTTTCTCTTCCTCCATGGTTACAAAACCTAATCTATCTACAATTAAATTTTCTAATAAAATTCAAACTCTCCACAAAAATTCCAGAAAATTTTATGATAAAG
This sequence comes from Allium cepa, assembly GCA_030765085.1. Classification (NCBI taxonomy): domain Eukaryota; kingdom Viridiplantae; phylum Streptophyta; class Magnoliopsida; order Asparagales; family Amaryllidaceae; genus Allium; species Allium cepa. The sequence continues at coordinate 61,119,696 of CM060930.1, forward strand.
TTCTCGAGACACGTAATCTGCTGATACAATTCGTTTTCTGTTTTGGATATTCGTTTGACCAGAAAAATTTCGACGATGTGCTGTAGCTTTTAGCTGACGTGGCCATTGAAGTTAAGTGGGTTTTGTTTTATTTTATTTTATTTTATTTTTATTTTTGTTTTCAAATCGTTTAAAATGAATATCTTTTTCATACGTTCTCCGATTCACGCGAAATTTCTTTTGTTAGGATCGTAATTAAATTCCGGATCTGTTGACGCTGTTTGGACAGATTTGGAGACCGTCAAATTTTGGGTTTAAATCGAATTTAAATTCGATTTAAATTCAAAAGGTGAGTGTTTTAACCCACTCACAACTTCTAAAAGTTTTTCTGTTTGTTAAATTTATTTTAGATATGAGTAGAAATTTATTTATGACTGTTTGGCATGTTTTATTCATCATATCTGTTAAATCGCATTTATTTAATATAACTGTTCATTTAATTTTATTACTGCATATAGATTTACAGTTATAGTTATTTATTTGCATATAAACTGTTAGTTTAATAGTTGCTAAATTTATTTTTGAATATAACTGCCAGTTATTACCTGTCATATATTATTGAATATATATTGATATTGATTTAGTATTGGATGATGATTGTGATTTGGATGATGAATGATGATGGATGAATGGATGTTTTATTTTATATCATTTAACTGCAAGTTATCATGCATTTTTCGTTTCAATCGGGATTGTGGTTTGAAATGATATACAACCGCAAAATTTTGTTTTAAATTGCGGATTGAAATGTTAAATATCCGTATCACTTGACCATAGGATAGAAAATTATATACAGGCACCGTGGTCTATATATAAATTATTTTAAAGTGATTTTTATGGTTTGGATGAGATACGTTCATTAAAATTTAGTTTTGATATTTTATAAATATTATTATTCCATATATATATACATATGAAAGTTAAATTTTGAATTTGAGCTTTGTATAAATTCGTTAAATAAAAATGGAATAAAAAAATTTAGGAATGGATTTGATAACTTATAATATATGTTAAGTTTGGAAGTTTTAAAAATGTGATCTTTATAAACTAAATTTTTCCTAAATATATTTAAAAAGGAATATTCTAGTATAAAGTAAAATTGAGAAAATATTTAATTACTAGAATTTGGAGTTTTATTTATGGATTTGATGTGAATATTCAAGACTAAATAATAGTACGTTTAATTTGCTGAAAGAATAAATTCCAACTTTAGTTTTGAAATATTAATACTCCAAATGGATATATATATAGAAATTGAAATGGTTTTTGGAACTTGAAAGTGATATTTAAATTATGGTTTAGACCTTAAAATAAAGAAATATATTTGTAAAGCCATGGAAATTATTTTTCTTTACAGAGTAACCTTAAAAGTTAAACCATCTATTTTATATGCCGTTGAATATCCAAACCATTCAAGTTAGAAGTTATGGGTTTAAAATATATGAATTTCGAAATATTATGCTTTGAAAGTATAATTCAAATGTTCGGTTTCCAAATATTATAGATTTTAAAGCAGTATGATTTTGGAAAGAATTATATTTGGATAAAATGATATCATATTGTTTTGGGTTTTAAAATGATATCGTACTCATAGTTTTTGAAATGGAAATTTGTATTCTGGTTTTTAAGTATAAACTATTTTAAATGACTACGGTGTTATAATAACGATGGGTTGGCAAAGAGACCGGGATCGGATATCTGACATACTCTCTGTCGATACCGAAAACCACTTTGACTAACCGTGTACGCGGTGGAGATTCCAGAATGAAGTAGGTTGGTGGTGGCGTTTCCTGTAAGGTAAATACGTGGACCCGACTCCCGTGAGTTGGCATAAGGTGGCTAAAACAGGAGCTATTCCCAGGCCAATGAGGTCATTCCTCTGATCGGACACTCCTCTTCGATATTATACTATGACTTTGGATTGATTCAGTGGCCACTTTTATTTTGATTTTGGGGAGTTTGTTCGAGGTGGGCGGTAACTGCGGCTACGCGTTTCCATCAGCCTGGGTCCGCAATTGGTATATCTACCCTGGCATTGCCTAGTTGTGCCGTGTCACCTACCATACCGAGCCTTGTACGAGTTTGGATTTCTCCCGTAGCCCGTGTGATATCCTCTGGTGGCTTCCCGATCAGGAGGGACTATGATATTGGATGGACTACTGGGACTATTACGTGTTAAGGGGAATATTGGGTCACTCCTTAATGCTATTAAAAAGTATGTTTATTTTATAAATAGACACTATTATAATAGCGCAATATACTACATAGTAAATAGTTTAACGGATCCTTAGGAGATGTAAATCCCGAGCATCTTTTGAGTTACTGCACTCATATTTATTTCTGTTAATTTAACTCACATAAGATCTTTTAGTTCTGACTCGAGTGTTTTTGTCTTTCAAATTCGCTCGGGTCAGTCCGAGCGTTTCAGGATTTCAAGATTTAGCTCTGGAGGACGAAGACGAAGATTTATAATATTATTATTTATACTAGTGCACTACACACTGTTCCGCTGCATTGTTATTGGTATGTGTAACTCTGATATGTATTATATAAATGGTTTTGTAAACAGATTTATAAACTGTATATTTGATTATTATATTTTATCCTTCCGCTGTGAGATTCTGTTTAGTTTTTTTCTTCTCTGTTTTTTCTTATTTACCCCATAACAATCCGCCCTTCCGTATGGTTTGAATTGGCACGTGTGTCGGTTTAAATCGTGCGAAAAGGCGGGATGTTACAGTTGGTATCAGAGCTTTGGTTTAGCGATAAACTTTGGCTTTGTGGGGTTTGACTCTTTGTTAATAGGGTAGTAATACCCTATGGGAGTCGCTGAGTGTATATATATGAGAGAGCGTATTTGTTAGTGTTATAAAAAGATTTTAATATTGTGTTAATCTGTTCCGTTTTGTATTTATAAATTCTGGTTGATGCATGGGACGCTATGTGATCATTAGGGATTTCTAAACACTTAATAGGACAGACCGACATAATATTTCTTTTAACATAGGTAAATGAAATAATTTTTCCTATTATATTTTCTATATATAAAATAAAAAATTTCAAATGATATCTATATTTGGTTGCAATAGATTGGTTGTTAGGAATAAAATTTATAAATAATAGGTAAAATAAGATTGCAATTAAAATCATTGAAATTTGGAAATTTTAGAACTTAAGTCCGGGATTTTTGAAAATTTTGCTTTCAAAGGATTTATGAAATATAATGATTTGGTCTATAAGTATTTTCTTATATAAATATTTAGTATAATTCGGAAGAATTGTTTTAAAGAAAATTTTGGAGAAAATAAATTTTGTACTTTCCTCTCTGTCGCTGGAAAATAATTTCGGTGATGGCGGCCACATCATCGACTTTCATTTTCGAGTTTCGAAGGGGAAAGGCCACTGTAGAAATTTACTGCAAATTTGTTTAAGAGAACTTTATCGTTTGATTATAATTAATGTTATATAAGTAAAAAGAATATGTGTATCTACTATTTTAAACAATTTGGAATTAAACCCGGTATTTGGTTCTTAAAATTCCAGTTAATTAATAGTTCAATTTAGTATAGAAAATGTGAACCTTTAATTAAAGAAAATTTAATACCATAGGAAGATAAGAAATGTAAATAAACAATTGTAAACATTAGTAAATGAATTAGTAAACTTCTTTATTTATAAGAATTAATGTTATAGGGTAGCAAATTTAGTGTAATTAAATTTTTACTATTATTAAATATAACAGTAACGTAAACCTTTAAATAAATAAATGAAATTAAAGGTAAGTTGTAACAACCCGCATATTTATCGAGTTTGTATTTAAATATTTTATTTCAATATTAACTCGTTAATCGGATTTTGGTCCGAAAAGCTACTTTTTGCAAACCGTCAAATTAGGACTCGAGACCACTTCCATTGAGTTCGAAATGTCGTTTACAATTTTTTTAAGTATAAACATCGATAGGTTTGGAGTTAGTGAAATTTCACTAACTTTTCCCGCTTTGGACTTTGGGTTAGTTTAGCCTATTAAGCCCAAGTTCCAACCTTCTTCTCACTCTTCATAAATTTCCTAGCTAATCAAGCTTTGGCATTAATGGTGGAGGGAATGGGAAATTAAAATTCCAAAACTCAAACTCAATTGCAATCCATCTTTCTACTCCAAATTCAAGAAGAAGACATTGGATTCAAGCTTCTTGTGCTTAGATAGAAGAAGGATTGATTCTTGCTTGCTTAAAACTTCATTTTCATTGATATTTGGTGCAATGGTGAGATTTTTATCTCACAAATCTAGTCTATAACTATATTGGACTGTTGGGAATGATTCCCTATCACTTTTGCATGCACATTAGCATTTGGTTTGGATTGGATTGGCGAAAAACTCTAATTTTTAGCGTTTTGGTGAATTTTCTGCACTTAGGTCGTTCTGGCCATTTTTGGTGTTCGGAGTTAGGTCGCTCGCGACCTAACCCTTAGGTCGTTCGCGTGTTATCGCACTAAGTCGCACTGCCTTGAATCTTCACCTCGGAGTTAGGTCGTAGATCGCAAGGTCGCTAGGTCGTGGGTCGTTTGGGTCTAGGTCGCTCGGCATGACTCTGGGTCATCAAAATGCTTGTTTGAGTTAGGTCGCGCCTCTTTTAGGTCGCGTCTCCTTTAGGTCGTGCCTCTTTTAGGTCGCGTCTCCTTTAGGTCGTGCCTCTTTTAGGTCGCGTCTCCTTTAGCTCGCGCCTCTTTTAGGTCGCGTCTCCTTTAGCTCGCGCCTCTTTTAGGTCGTGTCTCCTTTAGTTCGCGCCTCTTTTAGGTCGCGCCTCCTTTAGGTCGCTCTCCTCTGGAACCCTTAAGTCGTTTGGCCTTAGGTCGTTGCACCATTAGGTCGTTGGAAACCACTTGATCATATGACCTTGTTAGGTCGTTAGGTCGCGATGGCTTTAAGTCGCGCACCTATTAGGTCGTTCGCCCCTTTTTGTCGTTAGGTCGCGAACCCACTTAGGTCACTTAACCTTATTTTCCTCTAGGTCGCGTGGCCTTTAGACCCTTAGGTCGTGAGCAGTTAGGTCGTTAGACCTAGGTTGCCTTTTCCCCTTAGGTCGTTGGACCGATAGGTCACTTCACCTGTGCTCACGTTAGGTCGTTCGACCCATTCATCTTTAGGTCGTTCCACTTGCCTATCTCGTAGGTCGCATTCCACCTAGGTCGCGTGAACCTATAGGTCATTGGACCCCCCTCCGTCGGGGATCTTATCTGAAAAACATTGAGCTGATTTCCTTGGATTTTATTCACATCTCCGTATGCGATTTTTGTGACTGATTGTTTCTACAATTGCTTCTGTGTTTTGTCACTTTAAAATATAAAGGTTTCAATACTAGTAGTAAATATCAAAACTCTTTTAACAAACAATTTCAACTCTATTTTTAATAACAAAGCTCTTTTCTTAAACCGTTTTCCAATCTATTAGTATATACAAGCCTTTACCTCACTCGGATGAGAAATCTAATTAAACGACTTAGTAAAACAAGTGGTATGAAACGCTTGCGTTCACTTCGTCGGTTAATTCTTGGACTTGTTCGATTGAACCTCTTGTGACAATTTTATTAGTGAAGATTTAAAGTTTGTTCGTAAATATTTAAGTTAAGCAAGTGGTTATGGGACATGAAGCTAAACTTCTATATTTACTAGCTTAGTGTAATTGACACTTCTCGTTGATCTTGATGATCGCTTTATGAATTAGACTAGCAATTGCACGATGTCTCTTTCATTGCAAGGTTAGACTAGACACCACTTGTGTGATTCCATTCACACATACCTTTCTGCTTTTTGGTTAGTCTTGACCTCAATCTGTGTGATTCCATTCACACATGCGGGGTAGCTCCCCATGGTCTTCGGACCGTCATGTGATAGGCCTCTTTCTCTTTTCTATGATTTCTGGACTTCTTGCATTGATTTCTGGAATTTATGTCATTGACTTGTTATGAGTACAAGTTTGGGGTATGATGCCCTTTCCGAATCTTTGAGAAGATTCTTGTGATATTGATTATCTCTTATTGATTGATCTTCTGTTGATCATTATTTACATACTTATAGTGGTATGTCATTATGGATGTTTATGTTTATGCCATATCTTTTATGTTATATCATGTCATCTGATATTTATAGCTAGACTGATCCGTTTATTATTTTCTTAAATAATACTCGGGTCAGACCGAGATGTTACAGGTGCTTCTGCTTGACTTCTTCCCAGGGATTCATCACTCTGACTTTTGGCTAACTGTTTAGATTAGCAGTTTTTGTTGTATACACTTGAGAGATAGACTCATAGTTGTATTCTTTTGTACAGCACGTGTTGCTATTCTTTTGTATTATCGTGGATCTTACTGACCACTACTCTGATGTACACTTTCATGTGTTAGTTATATATTCATATCTTCTTCCGCCTTTGTGATATGGATATCTGTGACTGATTTGTGATATGATTATTTCTATGTTTGTTTCCGAAGATTATTTATAGCCACCGTGTGATAAGCAATTACATGGATGGTCACTCCTCAACAGCCTTATTCTCCGTGCTAGTTGACAGCACTACTCCGGAGTGTTCTTGGCTAGCGTGGGTATAGAGGTGGGGCGTCACATAAGTTGAAATTGAAATTTATAAAACGAATATATTTATTTAACCATTAATTAATTAAAGAAATCGAGAAGAAACTTGTATAAATTTCACTTACATTCTTAAAACATATATAACTTACCATATAGTAAAAGTTGCAATGTTAGTAAGGAAATGTAAGAGAAAACTTACAAGTGAAGATTGAGGAAATGAATAATTCAATGAATTTGCTATAATTAAGGAGAATTTAATGTTATTAATTTAAGTTATAATTGAAATTCTATCGAGTAAATATAATAAAAAGGTAAGTATGACAGATAGATGATTTTAAACTCAAGTGATTAAAGTGTGAATAAATAAGATCATGAAATTTTAGTAAATAGTTCATGAAGAAGAAATAAACATTGGAAAAAGATTGAAGCTATTTGTTAACAAATAAGTATAAAGGAATAATTATAAGTAATAAGTAAATTACTGAAACAAACATTAATGAGTAAATGAAATTTAAAGTTTACGTGATTCATAAAAGGAAATCAAACAACTAAGCATGAAATCAATGTATAATAAGTGAATTTGGTCGTTGTTTTGAAATTATTATTGGTTGATTTATGGTTGGTTGGGTAAAGAAATGTGAAGTTGTTGGATGAATAAATAATCTATCTTTGTTCCATCTAAGACTGTTGAGTAAAGGATGCACTTGATAGTTATTTTCATTCCATACAAATTTCAAGTTCTGAACCCGAACAACTTCTTGTTTGTTGGATAAATGGTTGCTTTGTCTTGTGTATGTATGCTGTTTGTAAGGTTGATGGTTGTTATTCGATTTGGTTGATTAATGGTGAAATCACTTAAATATTTCACTGTATCTAAATTTGTATATTTTAGCTAAATTAACTAATTTTGTAAATTTATTGATTTCGAAATTCTTCTTTTCCCTTCTTTTCCTTTTCGGGGACGAAAAGTTTTGAGTGGGGGAGAGTGTAACGACCCGTAAATTTCGACGATTAAATTTTAGTTAAAAAGGGATTATGTAATAAAAAAAATTTGTAAAGAAAAATAAAGATATATATAAAAGAGATAGAATTTATGCTGGAATGAACGCTAAATGAAAATCCAATGATTGAGATAGTGTAAGATGTATACCTGTGTGTAAGTTGAATAAATAAAGGAGATTTAAATTTATAACTAATAATGAATTGTAGAAACGGGTATTTAACTTAATTGTTGAAAGTTAGGTGAAATATCAATAAAGAAATAGCGTAAATTGTCGCTGTAACATTCTTGAAATTTATCAAGATTAATTTGGAAATTAAATTTATTTTTGAAAATGTATTGTGAAGTAATTAAAGATTTCTGGAATAAATAAATAATTTTTGATTTTAAATAGAAGTTTAATTAGAAATTCAAGCATAAGTAGCTTACAAAAAAAAAATAGGATTTAGAAAAAAAATAAAGTGTATTAAAAATAAAGTAGAATTTAAAAGCTTTAAAAAGAAAAAAAAAAACTAATGATAGTTGTTTTCTAAGATATTAAATATATTTGGAAGGTGTATTTATTATCAAAGAATTAATGTATTAATTTTCAACATATTATTTTTAAGTTAAATTTTCATATATGAATAAAGGTGATTGATTGTTAATATGAAATTTTTACATTCCTCTTTTCTTTTAAAAGTTGTATAAACATGTTGAACAAAAAAAAAAATTAAATGTAAGGATTATTTGGGATAAACTTTTGTTTGTGTAAATATAAAAATTAAAAGTAGTATATTTATTTATAAAATAAATATGATGTTAACCCTAACTCGTTCACGAGTTAACAGGTCCACGAGTTAAGGCATGTACGACTCAAGGCATGTACGAGTTAAAGGATACATGAGTCAGTAACTTCCTACGACTTAAAGACCTCTACGAGTTGGCAAGCTTACGAGATAAGCGGCCTACGAGTTAAGGAGTACCCGAGTTAAGCTACTTGCGAGGTAAGCCTTTACGAGATTAGCAGATCTGCAAATTAGCAAGTGTACGAGTTAAGATCATCCACGAGTTAAGCCTCTACGAGATAAACAGGAACCCGAGATAATAGGCTTACGAGATAAGCGGCTCACGACTTAACGAAATGGATGGCCTACGACTTAATGATAACTGCAGTTTGTACGACTTAAGACCCTTACGACTTAAAGAGGATACGACCTAAAGACACATCTCTTAACTCGTCTACGAGTTAAGACTTGCTTTAAACCAGTTGCAATTAGTTAAGTCGACTACGACTTACGGCATAGAAAGAGTCGTATACGACTAAAGAAAGGAAATTAGCAATTGCAGCCAGATAACTCATACACGACTTAGAACTTAGGGATGGGTTCAAAAAAGGCGAACTGCCATAGACTCAGCTCAGTGACTCGGGGACGACTTACCTTAAGTCGAACACGACTTATCTTAAGTCGGCCACGAGTTAGGACTTAGCACCTTTTTTCGCCCAGAACTCTCTATAAATATGCAACCATCTCCAACATGAGAAGGACTTTTGGCTCATTCTCTTCAAGCGCCATTACTCTGCCGAATTCCAGACTACTTCAAAGCTTTTTAGATCCAACAAACTTCTAAAGGAACTCCATGAAGGAATCATCCACATTCGCCATGGATTTGAAGATGATTGTCAACATCAAATCTTGAGCTACTTGTTTTACATATCCTATCACTTGAAGTGTGTTGTAATTGAAAGATCTTGTAAAGGATTGTAATCAAACTAGTGATAAAAAGATTAAAGTGGACGTAGGCTGGATTATAAGCCGAACCACTATAAATACTGTGTCTCTTACTGTTTTTTCTGCATACTTTCTGCTTATTTCTGTTTCCCGTACGAACGGGTGGTGCTTTCACAATCACATCTTATACACCAGGGTGTTAGTGTTTAAATTTGAGCGTTAACATTTTGGTGCTTTCACTGAGAAACTGAACTCAGGACATCTATCATCATTGCTTCAGAAAGATTTGTAGATAAAGTTTCTTTAAGAACCAGAAGTCTATCCGAAATCATGGCTCCTGGAAGGAAAAGTAAATCTGTGAGATCTGCAAACGTTCAAGAGGGAACCTCCGCTTCCCCAACACCAAATCAAGCTACTCCAACTGTTGGGGTTACGAAAGCAGAGTTGGATGCCGCAATTTTGGGGTTGAACAGACAGATACATGCTCAAAATGTGCAAATGGAAGCCCAGAATGCCCAAAACGCCTTAATCCTGAATAAGTTGAACGATTTGCTCGGGGCAAACCGTCAATCAACAGCTAATGAAAGGAATTTTGCTGGTAATATTCATGAAACTGAAGAAAGGAATGTTTCCGAAAGGGACACTAACCCCGCTGAGCAAATACTTCCTGAGGTTGGCGGATCTAGGGCTCGCAATGATGAAGAATATCTCTCTGGAATGGTTCGCCAAATTATGAAGGAGAGCATGCAAAGAGTCGAAGATGAGAAAGAATGGGGCTTTGCTCCAAGCAAGACTCCATTTACTGAAAAAATTCTAAAGGCTGAATTCCCACGAAAATTTGCTCCTCCAACTATCCCAGCTTATAGGGGGACAAGTGATCCAAACGAATTTCTGTATAAGTATGATTGGCATATGACGGGTGCCCGAGCCTCAGATGAAGTAAAATGTAGATATTTCCCCGTATATTTGGAAGGCGTAGCTCTGCTTTGGTTCACAAAACTACCTGTCCGGTCCATCGATCAGTTTTCAGACCTAACCAGGAAATTTAAAGAGCAATTTAGGCTATATGCTTCAAAGGCAAAAGACATCATGTCGTTATCCGGTTTGGAACAGAATCCGGGGGAAACTATCAAGTCTTTTTTAAATCGCTTTAATATAGCGTTAGCTGAGGTGGATAATGCAGAACCCCGCATGGTCTTGACCTATTTGATGAGGGCCATAGATAAATCTAGTGAGTTTGGAAGATGGTTGAATATGAAGGAACCAAGCTCTCTCGAAAAGTTCTACAAGAAAGCAGACGAGTTCATGCGTCTGGAGAGCCGCCCTGTATCGACAAAAGCAGCATTGGAAAAGGTTGAAGCTAACACCAATGCTCCACGCAAAAATGGGTCTGTGGGACAGAAGAGGGAGAACAACAATGGAAAACAACAGAATAATCAGAAGAAGCATAGATCCTTCAAGCCATCAGAATACACACCTTTGTCAGATACTCCAGAACGAATCTACCTGGCTACCAAAGATTCTGTCAATTATCCTAAACCCCCAGTCTTGAGAACCGGGAAAAAAGCTGTGCAAAGTGGGAGGTTCTGTCGCTTCCATAATCAGCCCGGTCATGACACTGATGACTGCCGTCAATTGAAGAATCTAATTGAAGAATTGTTAAGGGAAAATAAACTACAACAATTTGTGAAGAAGAATGATAATAATAATCCTGCTTCGTCGAACCAAGGACAGCAAACTCCTGCTCATCAATCTGGGACTAATGGCAAAGATGCAGGTTTTGAGTCTGGAAGGCCTGTTATCAATATCATTACAGGCGGACCTCACCCAGCGGGCAGAAGCTGGGGTGAGATGGAAAGGTATTCCCGGGCCCTGAAATATGCACCGGAGGAAGAAAATGTTTTTGTTCTAGAAGACACTACGCCTTTGAAGCAACGAAAGACATTCAATGATGACATTGTATTCAAAACCAGGGATTCCATCGGTATTGAAGCCCCAACCTTGGATCCTTTGGTCATCTCGGCTGGCATTGGGCCAGCCATCGTCAGAAGGATTCTTATCGACAGCGGCGCATCCTGTAATATCCTCTTTAAGAAAACCTTCGACCAGATGAAGATTCCTATGGTTGAAGTGCAGGCATCATTGCAAAAAATTGCTGGCTTCGCAGGGGAGCCAAAGCAACCAGTAGGAACCATTGACCTGCTTGTGGAACTCGGAGAAGGAGAAAGAAAAGTAGTTCGCAAGCAGACTTTTGTGATAGTAGATGAATTTTCTGCTTATAATGCTTTCTTTGGTCGACCTATTCTTGCTGCATTCAAAGCTGTCCTTGCCCCATGGTGTCTTACTATTAAATTCCCTACAGACAATGGGGTAGGAGTTATTAAAGGAGACCAGAACGCTGGGCGAGAATGTTATATGACAGAGCTGCGAGAAACAAGGAAGAGAGAAATGGGAAAAGATGCGGCAACCCCAATCCGCATCAAAACGCCAACCCTATAGCAACTACAGGGCGGACCCTGCACTGGCGAGCATAGCGGGGCGCGAAAAGTGATGGATCCTAGAAAGGCCAGTGCGGGGGAGAGTAGGGTGGTACCAGCAGAAACAACGATACCGGTGCTCGTTGATCTGAAGGACCCAAACAAGGTGCTGAATGTGGGTTCACAACTTAATGTGTCAGTTCAGAATGCCTTGATATCTTTTTTGAAAGCAAACCTGGATGTTTTCGCTTGGACCCATGCCGATATGTGCGGAATATCCCCAGAAGTTGCGGTACATGCTCTGAATATTGACCCAAAGTTCACGCCAGTAAAGCAGAAAAGAAGAATCCAAGGTCCAGAAAGGTCGACAGCATTGAAAGAGGAAGTTGACCGGCTCATGGAGAATAATTTCATCAGAGAATCTACCTATCCAAATTGGGTTTCAAATCCAGTGCTGGTTAAGAAAGCCAATGGTAAATGGAGAGTGTGCATCGACTTTTCAGATCTAAACAAGGCCTGTCCCAAAGACTGCTTCCCATTACCCAGGATCGATCAACTGGTAGATGGAACAGCGGGTCATGAATTGTTGTCTTTTATGGATGCCTACTCCGGATATAATCAGATCATGATGCATGAGCCAGATCAGGAGGACACAAGCTTTATCACCAATGTCGGTCTTTACTGTTACAGAGTTATGCCCTTTGGGTTGAAGAATGCGGGGGCAACATACCAAAGACTGGTCAATGCTATGTTCAAACCGCAGTTGGGAAAGACTATGGAAGTTTACGTTGATGACATGCTAGTAAAATCTAAGAAAGCAGTGGATCACATCGAACACTTAGCAGAAATGTTCGCAATCCTCCGAAGATACGGAATGAAGCTTAACCCTTTAAAATGTTCTTTCGGGGTAGAATCTGGAAAGTTCTTGGGTTTCATCGTGAGCGCTAGGGGCATTGAAGCTAGTCCAGCTCAAATCACTGCTTTAAAAGAAGTCAAAGCTCCTAAAACAAAGAGGGAATTGCAAAGTCTCAATGGAAAAATTGCCGCCTTAAGTCGGTTCATATCCAAAGCTACTGATAAATGCATTCCATTCTTCGACGCTCTAAAGAAAGGAAAGAAAAACTTTGACTGGACTCCCGAATGCCAGAAAGCTTTTGAAGAATTGATTCAACATGTGGAAAAGCCTCCAATACTTTCTAGGCCCGGCGATGGCGAGGATCTTCTTATATACTTGGCAGTTTCATCTCATGCTTTAAGTGCAGCGCTGGTACGGAAAGACAAAAGGATTCAACATCCAGTTTACTATATCAGCAAAAGACTCACTGGGGCAGAAATGAATTACTCCAAGTTGGAAAAACTCGCCTATTGTCTATTGATTGCCTCAAGAAAGTTGAGGCAATATTTCCAGGCTCATCCTATCAAAGTCCTCACTGATCAACCTTTAAAGCAAGTCTTGTTTCGCCCCGAGACTTCGGGCCGCCTTTTAAAGTGGAATATTGAATTGAGCCAATATGACATCACTTATCATCCTAGAAAAGCGATCAACGGACAAGCTTTGGCAGATTTTATTGCAGAATTTACAGACAAGGGTAACAGCGAGGAAGAAACAATCGAGAACTCCCCAATCCAATGGAAGTTATTTGTAGATGGCGCAAGAAATGATTACTGTTCAGGTGCTGGAATTGTTCTTGAAACTCCTGAAGGCCGGTCATTATGCTATGCGCTAAGATTAGAATTTCCTTCAACAAACAATGAAGCAGAATATGAAGCTCTGATTGCTGGTTTGAAAATTGCTAAAGAACTAAACATTCGAGCGTTACAGATCTTCAGTGATTCTCAGCTTATAGTATGCCAAGTCAAGAAGGAGTTTCAAACGAAAGGAGGAAATCTGCCCGCTTATGTGTCAAAGGCTTGGGAACTTTTATGTGAATTCGACCATTACACGATAAGTCATATTCCTCGAGAAGAAAACATGAAAGCAGATTCTCTCGCAAAATACTCAAGTTCTGGCGAAGCCCAATCCTTAGGGTTAGTTCCAGTGGAAGTTTTGTCAAATCCAAGCATTGATGAAATGGATATCGATTGGGTTATGAGTATGTCGCAAGAGCAAGAATCATGGATGACTCCAATAACAAAGTATCTACTCAATGGCTCTTTACCAGAAAACTCTAAAGAACGACAAAAGCTACTGAGAAAAGCTTCTCGATATATAATCCAGGATGGTCAATTATACAGACGAGGATTCTCAATGCCACTACTTCGATGTGTATCCAAAGAAGAAGCCAAAATAATCCTATCAGAGGTACATGGAGGAGAATGTGGGGATCATTCAGGTGGTCAAACTTTAGCAAAGAAAATTCTCCGATATGGATATTTTTGGCCAGAAATTAATCGAGATGCTGCAGATTACTCTCGAAAATGTGACAGATGTCAAAGATTTGCCAAAATTCCTAGAGCACCTTCTACTGAACTCACACAAATGACCAGTCCGTGGCCGTTTGCAATTTGGGGAATAGATTTGATCGGACCATTACCAACCGCCAAATCTGGAATCAAATATGCCATTGTTGCTGTAGATTATTTCACTAAATGGGCTGAAGCTGAACCATTGGCAACCATCACCTCCAAAAAGATGATAAATTTTGTGACTAAGAATATCATTTGCAGATACGGTGTGCCTCAAAAGATAATTACAGATAATGGTACTCAATTTGAAAGTGAAGAATTCCAAGATTTTTGTAAACGATTCAAAATCCTGAAAAGCTTCTCAGCAGTAGCTCATCCGCAGGCAAACGGGCAAGTGGAAGCAGTAAATAAAATTATCAAGTCAACCATCAAAAAGCAACTTGAAAGAGCTAAGGGTGGTTGGGTCGATAAGCTACCACTAGCACTATGGGCATATAGAACTACCCACAAAACTGCAACTGGGCATACTCCGTTTTCATTAGCATACGGGTCGGAAGCAATGATTCCGGTAGAAACAGAGATCCCTTCACATAGAAGAATCCACTTCAGTCAAATGGAAAATGAAAAGTTGCAATCTGAAGCACTAGATCTTCTTGATGAGAAAAGAGAAGAAGCAGAACTCAGAGTTGCAGCTCATCAACAAAGAATAGCCAGACATTTCAATTCTAAAGTTCGCCAACGCAGCTTTGAAATCGGAGATCTAGTCCTGAAAAGAATTATGACCGCGACAGGTGTGTTTGGGCCCAATTGGGAAGGACCGTATGTGATAGTTCAGAAGCTTCTTGACGGCACATTCAAACTCACTACTGTTGAAGGAGATCAAATTCCAAGGGCATGGAACAGCAATCATTTGCGTCCATATTTTACTTGAAATTCTTGTTGAAATATTGTAAAAAGAATTGTGAATGTATGATTCTTGTAATTGAAAGCAATCGTAAAACTGATGAAAGTGAATGATGAATGAATATAAAGTGGATGTAGGCCCAGATTTTTGGCCGAACCACTATAAATCTTGTGTTCCTTACTTTTATTACATGTTTGCTTTATTTTCGATATAAAAAGTACATAGAATGTATTGCTAAAATGTCGATTTAAATTTTTGCAGACAATGGAAGTAAAACTTGCACATAATAAGACCGAGCAATTCACTCCATCATTCAACAAACAAATTTCAAGTCATAAAAAACCCGAATTCAAATCCTAGATAGGAAATATTTCAATTGAACGGCTAATGATTTCGTAAAAACGAGCCCTTGCTAATAAATTGAGATTGTTTGAACAAACAAACATCCAATTAGGAAGCTAGTGCCCGTTCTCACGAACTTGCCTGTCAATGAAGTATACTTCCTTGGATTAAACCAGCTACTTGCAAAAAAGGGGAAATGACGACTTGGAAAGGAAAAATAGAGGAATTGAAAGGCATAAGCAAGAAGACGAGGAAACAACCAAAATCCATCATCAGCAACACAAGTCCTCTTCAGAGGCACAACTCTTCGGAGGATAAAAGACCTCTAATGGGTCATATGCCACAAAAAAGAAAGTTCTCTACTCAACAAAAAAGATTGGAGGAGTCATGACCCTCCAACCATGAGAGAGCAACTTCCAGGCGATGAAAACCCTCTCTGAGGCACATTTCACCAGGAGTCGAAGTAGTTGCTCTTCGGAGTTTCACTTCACCAAAGTTGAAATGCAAACAAAATAAAGACCTCTTCAGGGGCACATTTCACCAAGAGTCGAAGTAGTTGCTCTTCGGAGTTTCACTTCACCAAAGTTGAAATGCAAACAAAATAAAGACCTCTTCAGGGGCACATTTCACCAAGAGTTGGGGTAGTTACTCTTCAGAGTTTCACTTCACCAAAGTTGAAATGCAAATAAAATAAAGACCTCTTCGGAGGCACATTTCACCAGGAGTCGAAGTAGTTGCTCTTCGGAGTTTCACTTCACCAAAGTTGAAATGCAAACAAAATAAAGACCTCTTCAGGGGCACATTTCACCAAGAGTTGGGGTAGTTACTCTTCAGAGTTTCACTTCACCAAAGTTGAAATGCAAATAAAATAAAGACCTCTTCGGAGGCATATTTCACCAGGAGTTGAAGTGTAACAGCCGCTCTTCGGAATTTCACTTCACCGGAGTTGAAAGACAAGCAAAATAAGGACCTCTTCGGAGGCACAATCAAGAAGAAAGACCTCTTCGGAAGCCCACGTTTCGCCGAGATTGAAATAAAACTTCCAAGTGTTGAAACGTGGAAAAGCTTTCTAAGGCAAAACTCTTTGGAGGTACACGTTTCGCCGAGATTGAAATAAAACTTCCAAGTGTTGAAACGTGAAAAAATCCCTCCGTAGAGGTACAACTTTCCATATATAAAAAAGAAAAATCCTCATCAGGGGCATGCTTTAACTCACAAAGGAAGAGTAATTTACCTATTCTGGAAAATGATCTTCTTTTAAAAAAAAAAAAAAAAGAAGGAAGAAGAAGAAGAGAAAAGGAGTTAAAGTACCCTTCAGAGGTCCGCTTTGCTACATAAAAGAAATCACTCGGTAAAAAAGAAAATGTACTTAAGCAAAAAAGAAAGAAGTGATTTCTTCAAAGGACAAAGCGCGTAGAAACTCATATGAAGGGGGTTGCACTCTACAAGAATTCTTTTTAAAATAAAAATAAAATAATTATTCTTTAGCAAATAAGAGTGCAAGTCCCCTCGAGGTATAGAATATTGCAGCATACTTATGGAATGGGGGCAATATAGTATAATTACACACGATATGGTATAACTAAACCAGCAAAAGGTAACGCTCAAGTAACATACCATAAGCTCGCTGCAATATCAAATAAACTCATGCCAAAACGAATAACAAATGTATTCTTTAATTCAAACAAAAGTTTGTACAAACGAGGAATCATTTTATTCAATTACAATGCAGGTACAGGTTTCAAAATAAAGAAAAGCGGGGGCCGGTACCCGCACAATTCTCGGCCAGTACATGCAAAACACAAAAAAACTAGAAACTGAAGATCTTCACTTCTTTTTGCTGCCTTTAGACCCTTTACCCGGCCGAATGATCAGCTTATCAGGGCGGTCGGTGGGCATAAGGGAAGTGGGAGAGGAAGGCGCAACCGGTCCAGCTTTCAGCTCCTCTTCAGTGGTGGTGACTATCTTCCCCCTCCTCTTTGGTGTCCCACGCTTCTTTTTTCTTCTTTTTGAGGAAGACTCACTCCCGGGAGTGACAAGTTTAGATAGAACAATCTCGTCAGAGGGAGTTCGCTCTGAAGATGTGTCACCTCCCTCAGGCCTTTCATCTTTCTGCTCTTGTGAAGCAATGGGATCATCCAAGCCGTGAAGAGCCTCTATTTGTTCTTCTTGTGACCCAGGTTGCGAGGCAGAAGGAGGCGCCACTTGAAGAGATGGAGGAAGGATCACCGGGGGAGAAGAAGCTTGAGTTTGACTCGGTGCTTTCTCTACAAAGGAGAAAAAACTTAAAATATCAGTATCTTTCGAAAAGAGAGGGGATGACGGCTCGTCAAAAGTCGGGAATTCATTGACATTTGAGGAATAATCAAAAGTCGGGAATTCATTGACATTTGAAAAATAATCAAGAAGATCGTCAAGTTCACAAGGAGCGAACGAGCAGTTCACCACTTGGGCTGGTCCGGTGTCAAGTTTACCTGGGGCAGTTGGATCTCTGAGGCTGATTTCATATCGCTGTGCTTCGTTGCTTTCACCACCTTCATCCCCGCCTTGTGCACTTGTAGTTTCAGTTACTGTCTTAGTTGCAGGCGGAGTATAGGAGCTAGAACCCGTGATGTCAACCACAGGAGAAACTGGAGGTTGGACAGAGGAAGTAAGCGTTAATTCCTTTCCAGAACGTTCCTCTTCCGCCATTCCAGTTCTCATCCTGGCAAGTTGTTCTCGCCCCTTCGCAAGAGCAGCGCGAGCTTCCTCATCCAGGTAACGCGCCTCAAAATCTTCATCGCCATACCCGGCGTCTTTAAGCATGTTAAGAGCAGCTTCCCACACCTCGGCCAGGGTGATTTCATACTTAGGACCAAGAAAAGAGAGGCTGCCGCGTCCCAAGACACAGTGTAAATAAAAATCGAATAAAGTCGAATTGATATCGGTTTCCATGGTCTGAGCAGTTTCTTCGGCTGCAATTTTGCCAGCCATGGCCTCATCTCGATCTTTTTCGGTCTGAGCAAGTTGGGCTTTTAGCGCTTCAATCTCCATGTCCCGGGTGCTCAGTTTATTCTGCAACTGGGTGACATCAGTGCGGTGGTTCTCTGCAGCTTGTTCTAACCTCTCAGCTTTAGCTTCAGCGTCCCTCTGGCTGGCGTGCGCATCTCGCACTTGTTTTTGCAATACCTCTTCTCTTTGGGTGTAAGTATTAGTAGAAGAGGCAAGATCATCTTTGAGCTGCTTTACTTCAGCTTCGAGTTTTTCATTGTATTCGGCTATCTCCTTCATCTCAGCGTTGTGTTGATCAAGAATCTTCTGCCATTCTGATTTGTCATTTTCCATGGTCAGCATTGCCTCGATGTTAGCCCGATTAACTCTTTGAAGTTCATCAACCAGCTTTTGCCATCCAGACATTCTATCGATATCAAGCTTGACAGCATCGAGATTTCTGTACATAGCTTCTTTGTCGATGGGGACCAAATCAAGGTCGAAGCGTACCCCCCTCAAACACCAGTTCGGGAATCGGCTCTGCAAGGTCGGGGGGCCCCTTTCAACATGGTATGAAGGCCTGTTGAGAAGTGTTTGGATGGCACTTCCTTCAAGAGCAGGAGATTTGGAAGGGATGTCAATAGAAACTGAGGCGCCAGGTCTCTCAGATGTCACGGGCACGTGCTCCTCGCCAAGTTTGGTCCGCTTTCTCGAATCCTCAATATGGCTCTTCCCCCTATCATCGTGCGTTTTACGTTTATGGGAATCATCATCCCTTGGGAAGGATTCATGTCGCGTGCCCGCTCCCTCATGACGTTCTTCATACCTTCTCCTCTCTTCAGCTTTTCGCGCAGCTCTCTGTTCATTGGTCTCTCTGGGATCGGTATAGTATTGCTTGTAATCATAGCTGCCACGCCCTCCATAGCGTCGAAAGTCTTTGTAATAAGAACCGCTGCCGCTGCGCCCCATAGAGGAATCTGAAAAGGCAAAAATAGCAAGTCTTAGAAACTTCCGGAGAAAAGAAGTTAAATATGAACAAATGCCAAAAAATCCTAAGTGTTGTGTGATGTGCAAGCTACGCGCATTAAGCTACAAACCACTCATTGGTGTAGAGGTGATGATAGCTTGGGTATGAGGAGTTGGTGTTTGTGTTGGTGTTAGTCGAAGAAGGGACGTCGCCTCAATTATAGGAGAGATAGTTTTAGACACGTCATCTCTAAAAAGCTCCTGTGAGGTCACTATTATGTCGCTCAACCCATCATAAACATCGTCACCATCATGCTCGGTGAGACTTGTTTTCTCAGTTCCTACATCAGCTAATCCCCCGAGAGGCTGTGAAGGTTCTTCTTCTTCCTCAATCGGGGCAAGTGCCGTCTTACTAGATGACCCCATAATGTCGGTAGGGGTGGAACATTTCACCAATGAAGCTTCGATGTTAGACTCTTTTGATGAGGGTTGTTCGATAGTAACGGGGGCATCCGATGCTTCAGTCGGGGAATCGGGAACTTCAGTCGGGGCTTCACGAGGCTGAGTATAGCGAGAAGAGTGAAGAAGCCCGTATTGATGTAAAAAGTCATCTCTCAGCAAAAACTTTATACTCCTCTCTTCTACTGGCACAGCATTCAATCTTTCAAAAATTTGCTTATAGCCTGGGTCTCTAGAAGGAGGTGGAAGCGCTGAAAAGTAAAAAGGGAAATTAACATCTAACTACTCAGGCTATGAAAAGATTTTATAAGGAAAACATGTGTCAGGAATAAAGCTGAACGCCCTTACTTCCAACTCTCCACACACCATAAAACCCCGGAGGGCAACGAACATAGAAGAATTGGGTTAAAAACCCGTGAGCAGTATCAGGGAGGCCAACAATCAGTTTGCGGTTTCGGGCGCTCCTCACAACAGTAATGGAAGGATGATCCTTAGTCCGAGTAAAAGAGCATAGATAACAAACTTCACCAAAGCTTGGAAGTCGATCAAGTGTTCTCCTAAAAAGCACACACAACCCCATTAGAATGGCATAGCCATTGGGGTGTAGCTGGGATGGAGCAATGGCCAGTTGATGGAGAAGTTGTTGGAAAAAGTCGTTGAAAGGAGGAATGCCTCCACTTAGGCACATTTGCCGGTTAATTGTCACAAAGCCAGAAGGAGCTATATCGGCAGTGTTATTTCTTTCGGGAAGAATGGCATCTGATTCAACGATACCAAACTGAGCACACAACTGGCGAAAAACTTTGTATGATAGTGAAGTAGGAGCTCTTTCGGGAGGATTAACCAGTGGAGCCGGAAGAACAGTTACCTCTCCAGTCCGAACTGTTGCATCACCTTCCTGAGAAGTCATTCTACACAAACAACTGGATATTCAAATATGAAGGTGCACGTTTCCTAAAAAAGTGTGAAGTGTTGTGCAAAAAACTAATAAAAAATAACAAGTAAATATAACTGAAATAAGACTAGTCGACGATTGATCGATTACAAAAATTTCAGAACTTGTTAGTCTTTAGTTCAAGTATAATATTAATGCGAGCTGGTCAATTTTAATTGACTATTTCAGTATTGCTTTAGTATTTTACTTGAAGTTAATAAGTTGAGCACTTCATTCACACAATCTGTTTAAGTTTAATGACTGTTATTAGCTAATCTGTCATTCGAAGAGGGCGATCAATGGCAGTATATTCGCCCCGGTTTTTCTGTAAATGTTGTATTGGACAGGTTGTTAGCTTGCGAGTCAAAGTAATTTGTAAAAGAAGGCATCAAAGTTCAACAGTTCAACATCACTGCAACAATTCAAGGTTTAAGCAGATCCTAAAAAACACAAGCGCTAAGTCGTAACCGACTCAAGTACTAAGTCGTAACCGACTCAAGGGATGAGTCGTTCCTATCCTAAGTCGACAACACATCAAGCTGGTAATCCCCTAAGTCCTAAGTCGTAACTCGAGGAACAAGAAAAAGGCTATGATGCAAATCAACTGGAAATCCTTTAAGTCTTATCTCGGCTACGATTCATGGAATTCGCTAGGTCGCATGGAGAATCTCTGGGTTGTATATGAGACAATTCTTCACTCTATTCAGTCAAATTTCTCAACCAACCTGCCTTCCTCTCCAATTCCCAACCCGAAAACCTAATAACCTCACAATAAACAACGACCTAAACCAATCACATTACAGGTCGCCTCAAATCACAAATCGCCATAAGTCAAGCCAAACAAGTTTGAATTCATCAGTGATCGATTTGGCAGAACTCGTAGGGTTTGAAGGGGCAGGCCAGAAACGAAGAACTGAATACATAAAGTAACAATGGTTAACGGTCGAAGTTTGAAGCAAGATCGCTTACGATTGTTTGATGCTAGAAAGAATCGGAGATGAATCGGGACGAAATCGCCTCGGAGAGCTTGAAGATGCGTTAATGGCAGAAAGCGGTTTAAAAGGTTAAGTGATGAGAAGAAGGACGACTCAGGCTTTTATATCTAGAAAGGTTGGGATTTGAAACGACATGACCGAGTTATGATAAGTCGAAGCACACGACTTACGATTTAAGCGTGTGCTTCGAGGGGCAAATGTTAACCCTAACTCGTTCACGAGTTAACAGGTCCACGAGTTAAGGCATGTACGACTCAACGCATGTACGAGTTAAAGGATACATGAGTCAGTAACTTCCTACGACTTAAAGACCTCTACGAGTTGGCAAGCTTACGAGATAAGCGGCCTACGAGTTAAGGAGTACCCGAGTTAAGCTACTTGCGAGGTAAGCCTTTACGAGATTAGCAGATCTGCAAATTAGCAAGTGTACGAGTTAAGATCATCCACGAGTTAAGCCTCTACGAGATAAACAGGAACCCGAGATAATAGGCTTACGAGATAAGCGGCTCACGACTTAACGAAATGGATGGCCTACGACTTAATGATAACTGCAGTTTGTACGACTTAAGACCCTTACGACTTAAAGAGGATACGACCTAAAGACACATCTCTTAACTCGTCTACGAGTTAAGACTTGCTTTAAACCAGTTGCAATTAGTTAAGTCGACTACGACTTACGGCATAGAAAGAGTCGTATACGACTAAAGAAAGGAAATTAGCAATTGCAGCCAGATAACTCATACACGACTTAGAACTTAGGGATGGGTTCAAAAAAGGCGAACTGCCATAGACTCAGCTCAGTGACTCGGGGACGACTTACCTTAAGTCGAACACGACTTATCTTAAGTCGGCCACGAGTTAGGACTTAGCACCTTTTTTCGCCCAGAACTCTCTATAAATATGCAACCATCTCCAACATGTGAAGGACTTTTGGCTCATTCTCTTCAAGCGCCATTACTCTGCCGAATTCCAGACTACTTCAAAGCTTTTTAGATCCAACAAACTTCTAAAGGAACTCCATGAAGGAATCATCCACATTCGCCATGGATTTGAAGATGATTGTCAACATCAAAGCTTGAGCTACTTGTTTTACATATCCTATCACTTGAAGTGTGTTGTAATTGAAAGATCTTGTAAAGGATTGTAATCAAACTAGTGATAAAAAGATTAAAGTGGACGTAGGCTGGATTATAAGCCGAACCACTATAAATACTGTGTCTCTTACTGTTTTTTCTGCATACTTTCTGCTTATTTCTGTTTCCCGTACGAACGGGTGGTGCTTTCACAATCACATCTTATACACCAGGGTGTTAGCGTTTAAATTTGAGCGTTAACATATGATATAAATTTATTTTTAAAATTCTTTTATCTTTGTATAATTACAAATGTAAACATACATAATGGAGATAAGTAAGCAAATCAATATGCATAGATTCCATAATCAATTTCTCTTTACAAATGGCATTCAATTTCTTTTTAATTGAATAAAAAAATGAAATTAAAAATTATAAAATCTTTTCAGTTTCCCATGAGAAATCATTAAATATCTCAGGAAATCTGTTATACAGTAAACAAAGATTTGGGTATCTCAACACCCAAGAAAAGATTAAACTAGAAAGGAGAGAAAGTAAAGAAAAATCAGAAAAGAAAAAAAAAGACCATCATTCTCTTCTAAAAGAAAATCTGAAACAAATCTTTGTTTTTCAAAGCTTCAACCTGGAAGCAGATCAAGTTCAAGATCGAAGCAATTAAACTGAAGAGAAAGAAAAGAAAAAAAAAGGGGTCAAAGAAACCAGATTGCAATGTTTTTCCAGAATCATTTCTTCCCAAGCTCTGTTTTTTCATTTTGCTATCAAGAGCAAAAATAACTAATCCAACTTCAAGCTTTTGCTTCCATTTCTTAGGTAAGCTTTTAACTTCAAAGTTAATAAATTTTTGTTTTCAAAATCAAGTTTCTAACATAAAAACAATTCAGAAAAACTGCAGGTTAGACAATGCTTTAGGTTTGGCCAAGAAAGCAGTGCAGTGATTTCTAAACAGTTAAAGGCAAGTGAAATTTCTTTTTTAAAAATCTGAATTTTCATGTTGTAATCAGTAATAAAAACAAAGATTTAAACAACTTCATTGATCAGCTGCAGGAATGAAATAAAAGTCCAAGGCAGATGAATTTCTGTTTCCAAATGCAGAAAAGTTTCTTTGTTATATGTATAAGAAATCAAAACTGTAAGCGAATCTATTCTTTTGTTTGTTATTGATGAGGTAAACAAGCAAATACAACAGGAAATTAAACAAGTTTGGGTATTAACAAACTTTTGCAGATCAAAGAAATTAAAAAAAAAATAATACAGGCTTGCTTCCTCTCTGTTCTTCTCTGCCTTCAAACATTAAATACAGGTGAGCAAATCTCCTTCCTGAATTTGTTTATTTTTGTTTGTGAGTAACTTCTTTTCTTAAAATTAAAACTTAAGTATATCTGATGCTTGTTTTATGACTGAAATGTATGTGCTTGTGTTGTATACCTGATAGTATGTTGAATGGAGTGTTTATGAGTAACACTTTCTGGTTTAAAAACTTAAATATTAAATTTTGGCATGATTTATGACTTGTGTAGATCTGGTTGTATGTTGATTTGTATATTGAGGGTAACCTCATAAAATTTTAAAGTTTAAGAAATTATGAAGTGCATGCTTGTTCTAGTAATAAAAACTGTATTTAGTATAGTTTCTGTTTTGTGATATTTACAGTATTTTCTAAGTTCCAGGATCCAAATTTTAAAAGAAACTTAAGTGATTTTAAAATTTATCTTTGATAATATAAGAGATTTGGTCAATGCATGTTTAATATATCATCAATGATAAACTTAAGATTTTGTTTAAGATGAAAAGAAGGAAAAAAATATATATACCTGTAGTTACTGGAAACAAAGTTTAACAAAGGAAGTTAAAACCTGTCAAAATCCAGTTGATTGATAATTTCAGGTGTTTGAATCAAAGTTAAAACTAAATTGTGATTATTTAAAATCAAATTGCAAATTTTAGTGATGAATTTTTGGTGCATTGCTGTTTTATCTGGAAAAGGGGAATGCTAAACCTAGTTTTATTTGGCACTGCTTTGATTGATTGGGAGGAAACCACAAGTGACCGAGTGTCTTGATTTTTGGGTCAATGGTAGTTGGAGCATTGGTGCAGGTGTGGTCGGAGTAGTTGTCGATAAGGTGGTCGGAGGAGGAGGAAATGAGGGTTTACAGGTTTGGGTGGAAGTGCCTGTTGCTGACAGATTTTGAATTGGGGAAACTCGAATCTGATTTCGAGTGTGTTGAGGGATTGTGATGATCGCGAGGTGATGTAAGGGAGGTCGGCGACTTGTTCATGGCCTGGGCGGTGGCCGGAGGTGGCTACAGTCATCGTGCATATGCACGGGGAAGAAGGAGTATCAGGGAGGAATTGGGTTTTGCAGTAGTTTTGTACTCGAGATTATACTCGAGTGAAATCAAATTTTGCTCGAAGTAGCCGTTGGTTTTACCCGAAGCAAAAACATGATGTCTCGGGTCAACCTGTAGAATTACAGGGTACACAGTAGAACTGTGTATGTTTTAAAAATTTGGATTTTAAACCTTTAAATTCTGGGTATAAATTTTAAAATCTGTAGATTTAGGTTTTAAATAGGGTTTAGGTTTAAGAAATAAAATTCAAGTTGTATTTTTGATTTGAATTCAAATTTGTATTTTGATTTGAATTCAAATGCCAGGTTTGGAAACCCTGTTTTCTGTTTTTAAAAAATCTGGGTTTAAAAACTTTTAAAAGCTACAGTTTTGGTTAAAGTAAGGATTAAGCATAAATTCAAATGCAAGATTGAATTTCAGATTCAAATTTAAAATCCCAGTATTGAAAATAAAAATCAAAGTTTCAAATTTTATCTTAATTTACTATTTCATTTGGTAAATAAGTTTAAAAACTTAAATATTAAATTTTTAAATGTGAGTAGTATTTACAGATTAATTTTTAAATCTGGAATTCAAAGTTTAAGAATGAGCTTCAGTTCAAAATTTAAAAAGAAGATTTGAATTTGAAGTTGAAACTAAGAATGAATTGAATTTCCAAAATCTTTGAAATGAATTTAACTTCAAAATTTTTATGATTTCATTTTGAAGTCAAACCTTTGTTTTGACTTGTAAATTTAAATAAGTTTTAAATTTATTTAAAAACTTTGATAAGTTTAAAATTATTTTATTTTAGAACTTGAATTTAAATTGAAATTTAAGGATAAGTTCAAAAGTACCTTGTTTTGAATAATGTTGTTTTAAACATAACTAAGTTATGTTTTATTTTGAAATTTAAATTTAGATTTATGTTTTAGAATTAATTAACATGGTAATTAAGATTTGTTAATTAATTTAATTAATTAATTGAATTTGGAATTAATAATTGATTAATGATTAATCATTTTGGAATTAAGATCATTAATTAAATTTTAATTAATGATAAATGAATATTAATTATGTAATTAAGTTTTAAATTAAGGTTAATTAACTTTATAATTAACTTTAATAAATAAATGATTAAAGATAATTTAATTGGTAATTAATTTAAGTTAATTACCCTATAAAATAATTAAAGAATGGTTAATGAAGGTCATTAACCAGGATTATTTAACAATTAATTAATTTGGTTAATTTTATTTATTAATTAGATTAATTAATTTAATAATAATCAATTACAAGTGGATTGAGTAATTACTTGATAAAGTAATTAAGAAATTAATTACTTAATGTAATTAATTTAATTGAATGAGATTGTTTAATAAAGTTTAATTAATTTTAAACATTTGGGTTTTATAAATAACTACTTTATGTAATTAATGATTTGGAAATTACATAGTTAAGTAATTGTTTAATATTTACAGATTGTAATTAAGTGGAGATGTTTAAGTGGGAGGTAATTTGGATTAATTATTTAGTAATTAATCAAATAATTAATTTAAGAAATTAAATTAAGGATAATTAATTTGGGTCAATATAGTAATTAAGTTGTTAATTACTTTGAGTAATTAATCTAAGAAATAATTTAGATCATTTATTATTTAATTAGTGATGTAATTAAGGATGATTAATTAGGATTAATTAATCAATAATAGGTAATAAATTAAATGTAATTAATTTAGAAGTAATTAAAGAAGCAATTAAGGGAAGTTAATTACTAATGAAAGTGATTATGTGAGGAATAGATTTAAAACCACATAGATTTATTCATCTTAATTGTAGATGTTTGATTGCCAATTGAATGCTTCATGATGGATTGATATGTTTTGTGATGCTATGTAATGCTTTGTGCTGGGCTATTTTATTTGTGACGTATATATTGTTATATGTATATGCAACCCCTTGACCCATAGAACGACATTTGAATTTCGATGCGACAGGGAGTCGGATTCCAGTTGGTTATCCGAAACCCACATCGAAACATGTTAGTGAATCTTTGTGATTGATAAATTTACTTTATCTATGAATCTGTTGATGAAGATAAGCGTTATGGGTTATACCGCTTATCGATATGGTTGAATCTGTGATGATGATGTTGTGCACTATTGTGTTAAACCCCTGGACCACACGTATACACACACAAATATGGATTGCACGTGGTAATGGGTTAAGTCACAGATTTTTGAAATAGTTTTAAAGATTATATTTTTGAATCCAAATTAGTTTTGGAAATAGAATTGAAAGCTTTTGTAAATGAATTTTTAAAAAAATAAAAGTTATTTTAAATAACTTAATTAAGTTTTGGAATTTAAAAAATTTGATTTAAATTCGAATTCAATATTTGGGATTGAATTCTATGGTTTGGAAACTGTGGGTTAAGAAGATTGTTCAACTTGTAAATGGGTTTCTATGGGTTTTTTAAAACCATTTTAAAAGCGTTGATTGGGAATTGAAATTCTAAACCCAAAGATTTTAACTTGTATAAATATAATTGAATTTTTCTGAAACGGGAACTATATGTTTTCAAGTAATAAGAGCTTTCGCATAAGAAATGAATCTCCAATTCGTGTTAAAAGGATTTCAAGTCTAAAATGGAAATAGTTTCCCAAGTTATAGGTAAATCTTTGGAAACGTGTTTTGAAAGCTATAAATTAAATCTTTAGTTCAAAGATTTAAGGAATAAATCCAATTGAAATGGAAATTGTTTTGAAATCTATGGATAGATCTTTGTGAAACTGGGTGAAACTATGTGAAATAAATCTTTTTATTTAAAGATTTAAAATGGTAATTTGTTTGACCATTTAAAAGAGAAACTTTGGATTTTCAAGTTGTGACTTAACTGAAATCCCATATCCATATGTTTATAAATATTGCGCTCACTATTTGGTTTAGCCGGGAGAGGACCTTGTGTCATATAACCCATTCTGAATAGTGATACGACGTTATGATTGCAATTGAAGACCGGTGTTGAAGACCGGGTGTCTTCGAGAACGGTAGGATAACCTGTCGATTGACTCTGCACTGAGTTGCTCCGGTATAGAGTTCTCCCTATGTGATGGGAAGTCCGATCGGGATTGTGGATACCCGGATTGGCAAGGGCTTCTTCGGAAGTGCCTTCGGTTCTGTTCGAACCCGGAACAGACTTGTATGGTTGTATGTCTGACACTACGCTTTGAGATATTAAACTGATCTCTATCAAATACATTTCTTCTTGGTGGCGGAGAATTTATTCTCTTAGCTTAACACCCTTCTCTGAGACGTACGAGCTCAGAGGTTATGTAGTTGATATTTATCAGTGATATACTCCCAAATTTGGTAGTGTGGCATGCTAAGTGCTGCTGTGTGTTGATGATCATTTGTTGATCATTTGTGATCAAAGCATGGCTTTTGTATAAAGCGTAGCTTTGTGGACGAGACTGCATCAAGACCTCACACCCCGGAAATGGTCGAAACAGGAAAGATGCGGCAAGGTTATGAGGGTCGCGCCCTTTAGGGTTTGTCATTCCCTTCTGGTAAAGGGTGGTATCATGGTATGGAGCCCAGATACTTACTCATGTGGATACTGCAGATCTATTACTTTGTGATTGCTTTGTGGTTGTTGGATTAGAGGTACCTCGGATAAAGGTCCCAAAGGACCGGGGGATGGCACGCTCGTGTAGTAGTTACCTAGTTACAGAGGTAACCCGGCCTTGTGTTGGCAGAGATCTAACCGTAACGTTAGTTTCTCGGGGCGTCCCGCCAGAGGCGATCCCATGTGGCAGTAGGAAGTTCCTTAGCCTGACCATTTGTTGGAAATCCATTCATCCAATACGTGCCTTGTACGGTTTTAGTTGTATTACCTGCCATTCACTTATGGTGGTCACCACTGTTTGGATGGTAGCTATAGCAGGCATAGTTCGGAATGTCTATGCTCGCTAGGATTTATATTCTACTTTCGAAATTGTTTTCCACACTTTGCACTTATAGTAATAATATCAAAGAAAACTTTCTCGTATTAAGCATATTTGACTATCATAAGGAGAAATCTCCTCCAATTCTGCGTTTGCATTATGTGTGTGGCAGGAGGCCTTATGGTAGTTTCATTTTCTAAAAAGCATTGCGGATTTCAAATTTAAATTCTTTTGTTGTTTAAAAGATAAAATTGTTTTGTTTGCTCACACCAGTCCCACGACTGACCTGGAGTTTATTGTTCCTTTCCTAAACTCTGGGTGCCCACTATTTCCCACACGGGCAGTCTAGAGTTGGGATTTTCAGATAATCTATAGTAGGTGTAGATTCGATAGCTTTCAGCCTAGGATTTGGCAATCCTTTACGGACGAGACTTGCTCTTCTTTGTGTATTGTGATTGGGAGTTCGAGCTATTGCTAGATTGGTGTTTTGAAGATGGAGTTCTTTCTTGAAGACTATATTGGAGATTTTGTTCCGCTGCTAGTGTTATCTTTTCTTTCTGCCGCTATTTCTTGTATCTCTGATGTATATTTATATCTATTGTATCATTCTGTTGTATCATTCATGTTGTATATTGATATATGTTATTCATTTCTTCCGCTGTGTTATTTACTTAATGTGTTATAAGCTCCGGCGAACCAGGTTCGACGTTTGGATCTGCGGCATTTGAATACGAGTGTCGTATTCGGTGCCGATTTTCGAAGGTCGAGTCAGGGTCGTTATAAGTGGTATCATAGCTGATGGTTAAAACCTTAGCTCAGGAGTATAACACATTAAGTAACTCATTAGAGATAGGGTGAAGTAAACCCTAGAATGAGTATATCCCTAAGATATCCGTCGAATGCCTCAGTAAATTCTCTTACTATCCACTGATAGTAAGTATGAGTGCGAGAAGTGAACGAGATAGGGGACAGGGAAATACCAGTACAAGTGGTCAATACCCTGCAATAGCGGAAAACAACTTTTCTTTATCAATCTTCTTTGATTCGTCTTTTCAATTTTTTGATTGCTTCGTAGCAGCTCTAGGAGTAGCTTCGGTGTGATGATGGCCCTACGAATCGTTGCAAGAAATTCTTACTTTGTATCTTCATCGATTTCTTATCAGCTTTTCGATCTAAACTCTAATGAATTTGAAATTGAAAAAATTTAATAAATTGGAAATTTTAAATTAAGTAAACTGGTTAACTAATATGAAGATTTAATCTATCTATTTATTCTCTGGGATCCGATATATTCTACGAACGATTAGTTATCCCTTCGAACTAATCAATGCCCTTTCATATTCGTAGACTGGTGAGCCCGAGTATCTTGTGAAATAATTATATGAGTTTGTTCTCATATCTATTGTTGATATTCTGATTTGGTAAGCCAAGTACAGAATTGATATCCAGTTGATTTGGAAGGATATTTCTCTATCTATCACTTATCCTTTCTCGTCTTCCTTGCAATTTCGAGGACGAAATTTTTTTAAGGGGGGGAATCTGTAACATTCTTGAAATTTATCAAGATTAATTTGGAAATTAAATTTATTTTTGAAAATGTATTGTGAAGTAATTAAAGATTTCTGAAATAAATAAATAATTTTTGATTTTAAATAGAAGTTTAATTAGAAATTCAAGCATAAGTAGCTTACAAAAAAAAAAATAGGATTTAGAAAAAAAATAAAGTGTATTAAAAATAAAGTAGAATTTAAAAGCTTTAAAAAGAAAAAAAAAACTAATGATAGTTGTTTTCTAAGATATTAAATATATTTGGAAGGTGTATTTATTATCAAAGAATTAATGTATTAATTTTCAACATATTATTTTTAAGTTAAATTTTCATATATGAATAAAGGTGATTGATTGTTAATATGAAATTTCTACATTCCTCTTTTCTTTTAAAAGCGGTATAAACATGTTGAACAAAAAAAAAATTAAATGTAAGGATTATTTGGGATAAACTTTTGTTTGTGTAAATATAAAAATTAAAAGTAGTATATTTATTTATAAAATAAATATGATATAAATTTATTTTTAAAATTCTTTTATCTTTGTATAATTACAAATGTAAACATACATAATGGAGATAAGTAAGCAAATCAATATGCATAGATTCCATAATCAATTTCTCTTTACAAATGGCATTCGATTTCTTTTTAATTGAATAAAAAAATGAAATTAAAAATTATAAAATCTTTTCAGTTTCCCATGAGAAATCATTAAATATCTCAGGAAATCTGTTATACAGTAAACAAAGATTTGGGTATCTCAACACCCAAGAAAAGATTAAACTAGAAAGGAGAGAAAGTAAAGAAAAATCAGAAAAGAAAAAAAAAGACCATCATTCTCTTCTAAAAGAAAATCTGAAACAAATCTTTGTTTTTCAAAGCTTCAACCTGGAAGCAGATCAAGTTCAAGATCGAAGCAATTAAACTGAAGAGAAAGAAAAGAAAAAAAAAAAGGGGTCAAAGAAACCAGATTGCAATGTTTTTCCAGAATCATTTCTTCCCAAGCTCTGTTTTTTCATTTTACTATCAAGAGCAAAAATAACTAATCCAACTTCAAGCTTTTGCTTCCATTTCTTAGGTAAGCTTTTAACTTCAAAGTTAATAAATTTTTGTTTTCAAAATCAAGTTTCTAACATAAAAACAATTCAGAAAAACTGCAGGTTAGACAATGCTTTAGGTTTGGCCAAGAAAGCAGTGCAGTGATTTCTAAACAGTTAAAGGCAAGTGAAATTTCTTTTTTAAAAATCTGAATTTTCATGTTGTAATCAGTAATAAAAACAAAGATTTAAACAACTTCATTGATCAGCTGCAGGAATGAAATAAAAGTCCAAGGCAGATGAATTTCTGTTTCCAAATGCAGAAAAGTTTCCTTGTTATATGTATAAGAAATCAAAACTGTAAGCGAATCTATTCTTTTGTTTGTTATTGATGAGGTAAACAAGCAAATACAACAGGAAATTAAACAAGTTTGGGTATTAACAAACTTTTGCAGATCAAAGAAATTAAAAAAAAAATAATACAGGCTTGCTTCCTCTCTGTTCTTCTCTGCCTTCAAACATTAAATACAGGTGAGCAAATCTCCTTCCTGAATTTGTTTATTTTTGTTTGTGAGTAACTTCTTTTCTTAAAATTAAAACTTAAGTATATCTGATGCTTGTTTTATGACTGAAATGTATGTGCTTGTGTTGTATACCTGATAGTATGTTGAATGGAGTGTTTATGAGTAACACTTTCTGGTTTAAAAACTTAAATATTAAATTTTGGCATGATTTATGACTTGTGTAGATCTGGTTGTATGTTGATTTGTATATTGAGGGTAACCTCATAAAATTTTAAAGTTTAAGAAATTATGAAGTGCATGCTTGTTCTAGTAATAAAAACTGTATTTAGTATAGTTTCTGTTTTGTGATATTTACAGTATTTTCTAAGTTCCAGGATCCAAATTTTAAAAGAAACTTAAGTGATTTTAAAATTTATCTTTGATAATATAAGAGATTTGGTCAATGCATGTTTAATATATCATCAATGATAAACTTAAGATTTTGTTTAAGATGAAAAGAAGGAAAAAAATATATATACCTGTAGTTACTGGAAACAAAGTTTAACAAAGGAAGTTAAAACCTGTCAAAATCCAGTTGATTGATAATTTCAGGTGTTTGAATCAAAGTTAAAACTAAATTGTGATTATTTAAAATCAAATTGCAAATTTTAGTGATGAATTTTTGGTGCATTGCTGTTTTATCTGGAAAAGGGGAATGCTAAACCTAGTTTTATTTGGCACTGCTTTGATTGATTGGGAGGAAACCACAAGTGACCGAGTGTCTTGATTTTTGGGTCAATGGTAGTTGGAGCATTGGTGCAGGTGTGGTCGGAGTAGTTGTCGATAAGGTGGTCGGAGGAGGAGGAAATGAGGGTTTACAAGTTTGGGTGGAAGTGCCTGTTGCTGACAGATTTTGAATTGGGGAAACTCGAATCTGATTTCGAGTGTGTTGAGGGATTGTGATGATCGCGAGGTGATGTAAGGGAGGTCGGCGACTTGTTCATGGCCTGGGCGGTGGCCGGAGGTGGCTACAGTCATCGTGCATTTGCACGGGGAAGAAGGAGTATCAGGGAGGAATTGGGTTTTGCAGTAGTTTTGTACTCGAGTGAAATCAAATTTTGCTCGAAGTAGCCGTTGGTTTTACCCGAAGCAAAAACATGATGTCTCGGGTCAACCTGTAGAATTACAGGGTACACAGTAGAACTGTGTATGTTTTAAAAATTTGGATTTTAAACCTTTAAATTCTGGGTATAAATTTTAAAATCTGTAGATTTAGGTTTTAAATAGGGTTTAGGTTTAAGAAATAAAATTCAAGTTGTATTTTTGATTTGAATTCAAATTTGTATTTTGATTTGAATTCAAATGCCAGGTTTGGAAACCCTGTTTTCTGTTTTTAAAAAATCTGGGTTTAAAAACTTTTAAAACCTACAGTTTTGGTTAAAGTAAGGATTAAGCATAAATTCAAATGCAAGATTGAATTTCAGATTCAAATTTAAAATCCCAGTATTGAAAATAAAAATCAAAGTTTCAAATTTTATCTTAATTTACTATTTCATTTGGTAAATAAGTTTAAAAACTTAAATATTAAATTTTTAAATGTGAGTAGTATTTACAGATTAATTTTTAAATCTGGAATTCAAAGTTTAAGAATGAGCTTCAGTTCAAAATTTAAAAAGAAGATTTGAATTTGAAGTTGAAACTAAGAATGAATTGAATTTCCAAAATCTTTGAAATGAATTTAACTTCAAAAATTTTATGATTTCATTTTGAAGTCAAACCTTTGTTTTGACTTGTAAATTTAAATAAGTTTTAAATTTATTTAAAAACTTTGATAAGTTTAAAATTATTTTATTTTAAAACTTGAATTTAAATTGAAATTTAAGGATAAGTTCAAAAGTACCTTGTTTTGAATAATGTTGTTTTAAACATAACTAAGTTATGTTTTATTTTGAAATTTAAATTTAGATTTATGTTTTAGAATTAATTAACATGGTAATTAAGATTTGTTAATTAATTTAATTAATTAATTGAATTTGGAATTAATAATTGATTAATGATTAATCATTTTGGAATTAAGATCATTAATTAAATTTTAATTAATGATAAATGAATATTAATTATGTAATTAAGTTTTAAATTAAGGTTAATTAACTTTATAATTAACTTTAATAAATAAATGATTAAAGATAATTTAATTGGTAATTAATTTAAGTTAATTACCTTATAAAATAATTAAAGAATGGTTAATGAAGGTCATTAACCAGGATTATTTAACAATTAATTAATTTGGTTAATTTTATTTATTAATTAGATTAATTAATTTAATAATAATCAATTACAAGTGGATTGAGTAATTACTTGATAAAGTAATTAAGAAATTAATTACTTAATGTAATTAATTTAATTGAATGAGATTGTTTAATAAAGTTTAATTAATTTTAAACATTTGGGTTTTATAAATAACTACTTTATGTAATTAATGATTTGGAAATTACATAGTTAAGTAATTGTTTAATATTTACAGATTGTAATTAAGTGGAGATGTTTAAGTGGGAGGTAATTTGGATTAATTATTTAGTAATTAATCAAATAATTAATTTAAGAAATTAAATTAAGGATAATTAATTTGGGTCAATATAGTAATTAAGTTGTTAATTACTTTGAGTAATTAATCTAAGAAATAATTTAGATCATTTATTATTTAATTAGTGATGTAATTAAGGATGATTAATTAGGATTAATTAATCAATAATATGTAATAAATTAAATGTAATTAATTTAGAAGTAATTAAAGAAGCAATTAAGGGAAGTTAATTACTAATGAAAGTGATTATGTGAGGAATAGATTTAAAACCACATAGATTTATTCATCTTAATTGTAGATGTTTGATTGCCAATTGAATGCTTCATGATGGATTGATATGTTTTGTGATGCTATGTAATGCTTTGTGCTGGGCTATTTTATTTGTGACGTATATATTGTTATATGTATATGCAACCCCTTGACCCATAGAACGACATTTGAATTTCGATGCGACAGGGAGTTGGATTCCAGTTGGTTATCCGAAACCCACATCGAAACATGTTAGTGAATCTTTGTGATTGATAAATTTACTTTATCTATGAATCTGTTGATGAAGATAAGCGTTATGGGTTATACCGCTTATCGATATGGTTGAATCTGTGATGATGATGTTGTGCACTATTGTGTTAAACCCCTGGACCACACGTATACACACACAAATATGGATTGCACGTGGTAATGGGTTAAGTCACAGATTTTTGAAATAGTTTTAAAGATTATATTTTTGAATCCAAATTAGTGTTGGAAATAGAATTGAAAGCTTTTGTAAATGAATTTTAAAAAAATAAAAGTTATTTTAAATAACTTAATTAAGTTTTGGAATTTAAAAAATTTGATTTAAATTCGAATTCAATATTTGGGATTGAATTCTATGGTTTGGAAACTGTGGGTTAAGAAGATTGTTCAACTTGTAAATGGGTTTCTATGGGTTTTTTAAAACCATTTTAAAAGCGTTGATTGGGAATTGAAATTCTAAACCCAAAGATTTTAACTTGTATAAATATAATTGAATTTTTCTGAAACGGGAACTATATGTTTTCAAGTAATAAGAGCTTTCGCATAAGAAATGAATCTCCAATTCGTGTTAAAAGGATTTCAAGTCTAAAATGGAAATAGTTTCCCAAGTTATAGGTAAATCTTTGGAAACGTGTTTTGAAAGCTATAAATTAAATCTTTAGTTCAAAGATTTAAGGAATAAATCCAATTGAAATGGAAATTGTTTTGAAATCTATGGATAGATCTTTGTGAAACTGGGTGAAACTTTGTGAAATAAATCTTTTTATTTAAAGATTTAAAATGGTAATTTGTTTGACCATTTAAAAGAGAAACTTTGGATTTTCAAGTTGTGACTTAACTGAAATCCCATATCCATATGTTTATAAATATTGCGCTCACTATTTGGTTTAGCCGGGAGAGGACCTTGTGTCATATAACCCATTCTGAATAGTGATACGGCGTTATGATTGCAATTGAAGACCGGTGTTGAAGACCGGGTGTCTTCGAGAACGGTAGGATAACCTGTCGATTGACTCTGCACTGAGTTGCTCCGGTATAGAGTTCTCCCTATGTGATGGGAAGTCCGATCGGGATTGTGGATACCCGGATTGGCAAGGGCTTCTTCGGAAGTGCCTTCGGTTCTGTTCGAACCCGGAACAGACTTGTATGGTTGTATGTCTGACACTACGCTTTGAGATATTAAACTGATCTCTATCAAATACATTTCTGCTTGGTGGCGGAGAATTTATTCTCTTAGCTTAACACCCTTCTCTGAGACGTACGAGCTCAGAGGTTATGTAGTTGATATTTATCAGTGATATACTCCCAAATTTGGTAGTGTGGCATGCTAAGTGCTGCTGTGTGTTGATGATCATTTGTTGATCATTTGTGATCAAAGCATGGCTTTTGTATAAAGCGTAGCTTTGTGGACGAGACTGCATCAGGACCTCACACCCCGGAAATGGTCGAAACAGGAAAGATGCGGCAAGGTTATGAGGGTCGCGCCCTTTAGGGTTTGTCATTCCCTTCTGGTAAAGGGTGGTATCATGGTATGGAGCCCAGATACTTACTCATGTGGATACTGCAGATCTATTACTTTGTGATTGCTTTGTGGTTGTTGGATTGGAGGTACCTCGGATAAAGGTCCCAAAGGACCGGGGGATGGCACGCTCGTGTAGTAGTTACCTAGTTACAGAGGTAACCCGGCCTTGTGTTGGCAGAGATCTAACCGTAACGTTAGTTTCTCGGGGCGTCCCGCCAGAGGCGATCCCATGTGGCAGTAGGAAGTTCCTTAGCCTGACCATTTGTTGGAAATCCATTCATCCAATACGTGCCTTGTACGGTTTTAGTTGTATTACCTGCCATTCACTTATGGTGGTCACCACTGTTTGGATGGTAGCTATAGCAGGCATAGTTCGGAATGTCTATGCTCGCTAGGATTTATATTCTACTTTCGAAATTGTTTTCCACACTTTGCACTTATAGTAATAATATCAAAGAAAACTTTCTCGTATTAAGCATATTTGACTATCATAAGGAGAAATCTCCTCCAATTCTGCGTTTGCATTGTGTGTGTGGCGGGAGGCCTTATGGTAGTTTCATTTTCTAAAAAGCATTGCGGATTTCAAATTTAAATTCTTTTGTTGTTTAAAAGATAAATTTGTTTTGTTTGCTCACACCAGTCCCACGACTGACCTGGAGTTTATTGTTCCTTTCCTAAACTCTGGGTGCCCACTATTTCCCACACGGGCAGTCTAGAGTTGGGATTTTCAGATAATCTATAGTAGGTGTAGATTCGATAGCTTTCAGCCTAGGATTTGGCAATCCTTTACGGACGAGACTTGCTCTTCTTTGTGTATTGTGATTGGGAGTTCGAGCTATTGCTAGATTGGTGTTTTGAAGATGGAGTTCTTTCTTGAAGACTATATTGGAGATTTTGTTCCGCTGCTAGTGTTATCTTTTCTTTCCGCTGCTATTTCTTGTATCTCTGATGTATATTTATATCTATTGTATCATTCTGTTGTATCATTCATGTTGTATATTGATATATGTTATTCATTTCTTCCGCTGTGTTATTTACTTAATGTGTTATAAGATCCGGCGAACCAGGTTCGACGTTTGGATCTGCGGCATTTGAATACGAGTGTCGTATTCGGTGCCGATTTTCGAAGGTCGAGTCAGGGTCGTTATAGTCGCACTTGAATAAAATGTAAATTAAAGAAATAAAGACAAAATTTAAATTACCTATGTATTGATATATTAAAAAGGACTGTAATTGTATGTGAATTAAGGTGGTAATATAGATGGCAGTTGATGGATAACCAATTTAATGCAAATCCAAATGCAATTGAAACGGCTGTTTGAGTTTTGGAGTGAAAATGGGAATAGTGAATACAACATTATAACCTCTTAATTAAATATGATTGTTTAATTAATACTAAAAGTAATAAAAGTTGGTAATAGTATTAATGAAATAATAATAAGAAGGATTGAAATTGTATAATGGAAAATTTGTTAATAAATGGATGAAAATATTGGATGAACTAATTGATGGAAGTAAAATCTAAAAGAATGTTGGATAGAACATAAGTGATTGAAATTTGGTAGTGTGTATTGGAAATAAAGTTCATCTAAATATTGAGAAATTTTAATGTTGTTATTATGAAAATGTTACTTTAGTAATTATTAAAATAGTAACGGGAAGTGTGAAGGTAAATTTATAAAAACGTAAAACTTATTTTAAGGAATTAATTGAGTGTAGACTTATGAAATAGATTTAATGACAATAATTAGTGTACGTATTTATTCTATTTGTTGGTTAAGTTTTATTTTTGATCAATTTCAATTAATGCACTAAATTATTGCAGTTAGTGTGGAATATTGGTAAGAGAATAAATAAGATGTAACCAAGGGAAAGGTCCATTTTATAATATAATAATTAGTGTGATCTTAGGAATGAATTAATTGAGGTTTAAGCTTTTATTTATGTGTAAAGTTAACAAAATTTCAATTAAATTGAAATCCAGTAATTTATGAAAATAAAGATGAGAATTGGGAAATATTAATGTAATGAATCATAAAAGAAATGTTAACTGTGTGGTTGAGTAATAATTGATTTATTTTGAGTTGTAATCCAATAAAATCAAATTTATTAGAATTTATTGCAATTAATTGGATTAATTGCAGTAACCTTTGGAAATTGGAACTTAGTAAAAATAATCAGGATTGGATTTCAAATAAATAGGTTAGGGTGAGTAACTGAATTACATACTATGAATAAGTAAACCAGGAAGATTAAATTTAATTAATATAAAATAGTTGATTTATTGCAAATAAAAGATTAT
The DNA here is from genome assembly GCA_030765085.1 of Allium cepa. Classification (NCBI taxonomy): domain Eukaryota; kingdom Viridiplantae; phylum Streptophyta; class Magnoliopsida; order Asparagales; family Amaryllidaceae; genus Allium; species Allium cepa. Next base: position 61,158,867 of record CM060930.1, read on the forward strand.
GTAAATATTTAGTTAGGTGGAATTAAAGTTAATTACATAATAAGGTATGAATCCACTGCTAATTTTATTTATGGAAATGAAAAGAGTACCAAAAACAAGCTTTGTCAGTATATTTAAGTTTAATGTATAATAATAAGTTAATGGTAATAAAAGAAGTTTAAACATCTAAATATTCTGTTAATAGATAGTTGAGTTTAAATCTAAGAATATTAAGAAGTAGATTTTTGAATACAACATTTGATCCATCCACTTAAAATGTACAGATAGGATAATCGCTAATTTTTGATTTAAGTAGTGCAAACGGAGATTTATATATTTATTTGGAATTGGAATTTATAAGTGTATAAATACGAAATAAGTGAAATTTATTTTTAAATATTCATAAATGAAGATTTAGATGAAGGTGAGAATGGTAATGCTTTAAATAGTAGAGACGTACACAAATCAATGTAGGTAATTAGAAATAAAATGTTGTCGAAACGATAAAACGTTTCTTGTGAAAAATGGATGACATAACGAAAAAGGGTAATGTATTCACTTGAATATAAATTGAAACTTATTTAAGGTATTAATTACAATGGATAGAGATTTTGGGTAACATTGTAAATGATATGTAAGTAATGCAAATGTATGTCAATAGTAAGGGATTAGGATGAATTAAAAATTTGTAACATAGGAATTACCTGCCTATTTGTTAATAAAAATTTGAATGGTTAGTAAGTGATAATAGAATAAGTGTACATTAGTGGAATTGAGGTAACGTTGATTTTAATGTTGAAAAAATAAATGGGTATAGTAAAGTTTAAGTGGAATTGTAAGTATGTATAGGGGAATGAATTATTGCAGGGAAATATTTGGTAACCATTGCAATAAATGTAAATTAGTGTGCATTAATATGAAATTTAGTAATAGGTGTGAATAACTTAAATTTCTTCATAGGATAAAGAATGATGGAAATAACGTTTATTTAATATATCGGGATTTAATTGATCATAAAAGGTTGATTGCAAATCAAATGAAAAATGCTTAAATGGGAATTAAGTTATTTATTCATTTGGATCTAAAGCATGATTGAAATTATTGGAAACTGAATAAAACGTTTTATGTTGATTGAAATTTAAGTTGGAAGTAATTAAGATAAATAAAATATGTATAATATGGAATTCAAATGTACATAGAAATGTGGATTTTAGTATGTAAACGTAAATCTATTGAGAATGGATAGAAATTTAATCTGTAATTATTACAGTAATTTAGAAATTTAGTTGAAATTGGAAATTTATCCATGTATTTGGAAATTTATGGAATTGTGAATATATATATATGGAAATTTAAATGAAGCATCTAACTATACATGTGTGAATACGCTTAAAATGCAATGTAAATGTTGAGAAAGAAATAATTTAATCCATAACGTGTATAATTAATATCCTTTTGGGACCACTTCTGTTTGCACGTTAAAATTCGTGCACACCTATCCTTTTGCGATCTATCTATAAATATGTTGTGATAAACCCTAGCCTCCTTTCTATTGTCAATTGGCTGTACGTTCATTTTTCTTCATCTCTTTCTCTTCCTCAATGGTTACAAAACCTAATCTATCTACAATTCAAATTTTCTAATAAAATTCAAACTCTCCACAAAAATTCCGTAAAATTTTATGATAAAGTTCTCGAGACTCTGCTGGTACAATTTGTTTTCTGTTTTGGATATTCGTTTGACCAGAAAAATTTCGACGATGTGCTGTAGCTTTTAGCTGACGTGGCCATTGAAGTTAAGTGGCTTTTGTTTTATTTTATTTTATTTTATTTTTATTTTTGTTTTCAAATCGTTTAAAATGAATATCTTTTTCATATGTTCTCCGATTCACGCGAAATTTCTTTTGTTAGGATCGTAATTAAATTCCGGATCTGTTGACGCTGGTTTGGACAGATTTGGAGACCGTCAAATTTTGGGTTTAAATCAAATTTAAATTCGATTTAAATTCAAAAGGTGAGTGTTTTAACCCACTCACAACTTCTAAAAGTTTTTATGTTTGTTAAATTTATTTTAGATATGAGTAGAAATTTATTTATGACTGTTTGGCATGTTTTATTCATCATATCTGTTAAATCGCATTTATTTAATATAACTGTTCATTTAATTTTATTACTGCATATAGATTTACAGTTATAGTTATTTATTTGCATATAAACTGTTAGTTTAATAGTTGTTAAATTTATTTTTGAATATAACTGCCAGTTATTACCTGTCATATATTATCGAATATATATTGATATTGATTTAGTATTGGATGATGATTGTGATTTGGATGATGAATGATGATGGATGAATGGATGTTTTATTTTATATCATTTAACTGCAAGTTATCATGCATTTTTCGTTTCAATCGGGATTGTGGTTTGAAATGATATACAACCGCAAAATTTTATTTTAAATTGCGGATTGAAATGATAAATATCCGTATCACTTGACCATAGGATAGAAAATTATATACAGGCACCGTGGTCTATATATAAATTATTTTAAAGTGATTTTTATGGTTTGGATGAGATACGGTCATTAAAATTTAGTTTTGATATTTTATAAATATTATTCTTCCATATATATATACATATGAAAGTTAAATTTTGAATCTGAGCTTTGTATAAATCCGTTAAATAAAAATGGAATAAAAAAATTTAGGAATGGATTTGACAATTTATAATATATGTTAAGTTTGGAAGTTTTAAAAATGTGATCTTTATAAACTGAATTTTTCCTAAATACATTTAAAAAGGAATATTCTAGTATAAAGTAAAATTGAGAAAATATTTAATTACTAGAATTTGGAGTTTTATTTATGGATTTGATGTGAATATTCAAGACTAAATAATAGTACGTTTAATTTGCTGAAAGAATAAATTCCAACTTTAGTTTTGAAATATTAATACTCCAAATGGATATATATATAGAAATTGAAATGGTTTTTGGAACTTGAAAGTGATATTTAAATTATGGTTTAGACCTTAAAATAAAGAAATATATTTGTAAAGCCATGGAAATTATTTTTCTTTACAGAGTAACCTTAAAAGTTAAACCATCTATTTTATATGCCGTTGAATATCCAAACCATTCAAGTTAGAAGTTATGGGTTTAAAATATATGAATTTCGAAATATTATGCTTTGAAAGTATAATTCAAATGTTCGGTTTCCAGATATTATAGATTTTAAAGCAGTATGATTTTGGAAGAATTATATTTGGATAAAATGATATCATATTGTTTTGGGTTTTAAAATGATATCGTACTCATAGTTTTTGAAATGGAAATTTTTATTCTGGTTTTTAAGTATAAACTATTTTAAATGACCGCGGTATTATAATAACGATGGGTTGGCAAAGAGACTGGGATCGGATATCTGACATACTCTCTGTCGATACCGAAAACCACTTTGACTAACCGTGTACGCGGTGGAGATTCCAGAATGAAGTAGGTTGGTGGTGGCGTTTCCTGTAAGGTAAATACGTGGACCCGACTCCCGTGAGTTGGCATAAGGTGGCTAAAACAGGAGCTATTCCCAGGCCAATGAGGTCATTCCTCTGATCGGACACTCCTCTTCGATATTATACTATGACTTTGGATTGATTCAGTGGCCACTTTTATTTTGAATTTGGGGAGTTTGTTCGAGGTGGGCGGTAACTGCGGCTACGCGTTTCCATCAGCCTGGGTCCGCAATTGGTATTTCTATCCTGGCATTGCCTAGTTGTGCCGTGTCACCTACCATACCGAGCCTTGTACAAGTTTGAATTTCTCCCGTAGCCCGTGTGGTATCCTCTGGTGGCTTCCCGATCAGGAGGGACTATGATATTGGATGGAGTACTGGGACTATTACGTGTTAAGGGGAATATTGGGTCACTCCTTAGTGCTATTAAAAAGTATGTTTATTTTATAAATAGACACTATTATAATAGCGCAATATACTACATAGTAAATAGTTTAACGGATCCTTAGGAGATGTAAATCCCGAGCATCTTTTGAGTTACTGCACTCATATTTATTTCTGTTAATTTAACTCACATAAGATCTTTTAGTTCTGACTCGAGTGTTTTTGTCTTTCAAATTCGCTCGGGTCAGTCCGAGCGTTTCAGGATTTCAAGATTTAGCTCTGGAGGATGAAGACGAAGATTTATAATATTATTATTTATACTAGTGCACTACACACTGTTCCGCTGCATTGTTATTGGTATGTGTAACTCTGATATGTATTATATAAATGGTTTTGTAAACAGATTTATAAACTGTATATTTGATTATTATATTTTATCCTTCCGCTGTGAGATTCTGTTTAGTTTTTTCTTCTCTGTTTTTTCTTATTTACCCCATAACAATCCGCCCTTCCGTATGATTTGAATTGGCATGTGTGTCGGTTTAAATCGTGTGAAAAGGCGGGATGTTACACCGAGCGTTTCAGGATTTGAAGATTTAGCTTTGGAGGACGAAGACGAAGATGTATATTATTATTATTATTTATACTAGTACACTACACACTATTCCGCTGCATTGTTGTTGGTATGTGTAACTCTGATATGTATTCTATGAATGTTTTGTAAACAGATTTATAAACTGTATATTTTATTATTACATTTTATCCTTCCGCTGCGAGATTCTGTTTTCTTTTATTTCTTTCTTGTTTTCCTTATTTACCCCATAACAATCCGCCCTTCCGTATGGATTTAATCGGCATGTGTGTCTGTTTAAATCGTGTGAAAAGGCGGGACGTTACAACCGATTGGTCCCCGGTATAGAGATTTGATCACCCTTTGTGATGGGGAGTCCGGACGTGATTAGGGATTATCCGGATTTTCCAGAGCTTCTTTATGAAGTGCCTTCAGTTCTGTTCGATCCTGGAAAAGACTTATATGGATGTATGTCTGACATTACACTTTAAGATGTAAAGCTAGTTTCTATCAAATACATTTTTGTTTGGTGCCGGAGAATTTATTATCTTAGCTTAACACACTTCTCTGAGACGTATGAGCTTAGAGGTTATGTATTTGATGGTTACTAGTCATACATTCCCAATTTGGTAATATGGCATATGAAGTGCTGCTGATCATGTGTTGTTCGAAGCATGGCTTTTGTGAAAAGCGTAGCTTTGTGGACGAGACTGCATCAGGACCTCATAACCCAGAAATGGTCGAAACAGAAAAGATGCGGCAAGGTTATTAGAGGTCGCGCCCCTACGGTATATCCATTTCTTTTGGAAAAATGTGGTATCATGGTATGGAGCCCAGATATTTAACCTATGTGGTTGCGGCAGATTTATTACTTTGTGGTTGTTGCTTTATGGTTGAGGATCCTCGGATAAAGGTCGGTAACGACCGAGGATGGCATACTTGTAGGTGTTACTTCCGGGCAGGGGTGACCCGGCCTTGTATTGGCAGAGAGCTGGTTAAGTTCTCGGGGCGTCCCTCTAGAGGCGTACCCATGTGGCAATAAGAAGTTCCGTAGCCTGACAATTTGTTGGAAATCCAATCACCAATATGCGCCCTTTTCAATTGCAACTGTATAACCTTCCATTCTTAAATGGTAGCTATAGCAGGCATAATATAATGGTACCTATTCTGGCTAAGATAAATATTATATTTTCAAAATGTTTTTTGCACTACGCACTAATAATAATATCAAAAGGATTTCACATATCAAGCATGTTTGACTATCATAAGGAGAAATCTCCTCCAATTGTGCACTTGCATTGTGTGTGTGTGTGTGGAGGCCTTATGGTAGTTTCATTTTTCAAAAAGCATTGCGGATTTCTTTTAAATTCTTTTGTTTTTCTTTTGTTAAAGATAAACTATTTTTGTTTGCTCACACCAGTCCCATGACTGGCCTAGAGTTTACTGTTCCCTTTCTAAACTTTGGGTGCCCATAATTTTCCACACAGGCAGCCTAGAATCAGGTTTTAGTAGAATCGGAAGCTAGACAAGTATTGATATGGATCAAAAGTTTTGAAATCTTTGGATGACTGACCTTATTTAATACAACTTGATGGGGGTTCGATCTAGCTTTGGATTGGAGAGGGAGTTGCAGATATTGGAGTTCTCACTTGGTGGTTCAAGTTCAAGTTATTTATTCCGCTATAGCATTGTATTTGTGATCTGATATATGTTGGGCAGTGTTGTACCATATTTGGATATTGTATTCATCGGAGATATATGTTATATTCATTCTTTTTCCGCTGTGCTATGTTATACTTAATGTGTTACAAGCTCCGGCCCGAATCGAATTTCAACATTTGAATCTACGGCATTCGAATACGAGTGAAGTATGGATGTCGATTTTCGAAGGCTGAAATTTGGGTCGTGACATAAGTATCTGGTTAATTATCACTTGAAATAGTGTCTAAATCATCTAATGTGGCTGTGTAAGCCTGTTTTCTTTCTGTGGATGAATCGGTAATTGGTGAGAGACTTATTTTACTCTTATGTGGATAGTCTTTTTATAGATGACCAAGTTCATCGCAATTAAAACATCTAATTGCAATTCCAGTTATGGGAGTCTTTGTTTCAGGTCTTCAAAAGTTGTTCTTTGTTCTATATTTTAGGAACATTTCGAAATTTCTGGTTATAAAAGCAATCTCCTCGTCATTATCATCGTCTGAACCATAATTGTCAGTTATAATGTTAAAAGCAATGGATTTATTTTCTATTGCCTTGCTTTCTCTTCTACCCAGCAGTTATGCTTCATATAACATTAAAATACCTATTAACACTTTAATTTTTGAAGTACCAATGTCATTAGCCACTTCGGTTTCTAGTATTAACCATAAAATCCACTCAAGAATAAAGGTATGAAAGAAGGCTTATAAAAGTGCTAGGCTCTACTAAAATAGAAGACATGGGTTTTGCCGAGGTTCAAAGAAAAGTGTTTCGAAGGCATTGAAATGGCTTTCGAAGGACTCGCTAGCACCGAGTGCTATTGCAAATGATAAACAGTACAAAAGCCTTTGAAAAGATGGAAAAGAAGGCAAGACAACCCTTTCGCCACATTAAAACCTTTTGATGCAGATGGATTTGCATATATATGAAAAGAAGGAATGAGTTTGAAACATCTTTCGAAGGTATTGAACAAAAGGCCAGCACATAGAACCAGTTCCCGCAAAATAGAAGGTTTCGTCATTGTTAATTTGCCACTTGAAGGAGTGGTTCCAATACTCCTTTCGAAAGCAAGGATAAGCCTTTCGAAGTAGCTAGAACTTTTCAAAAGCATGATAAAAATTCTACATGAGAGCCAAGAGTATCTTTGTTAAGATTCAGATGCTACTCTTATTCCTTTCGAAGAAACGTGAAAGCTCAACTTACTTCTCACTTGCAACAGTATAAAAACCCAAAGCAAAGAGCGCTTTTACCACTCCTTCAACGAAGTCGAAAGAGTCGAGTAAAAAGCAAAGGAGAAGAGGCACTCAGACCTTAACGGCAGCGAAAGGTTGTGAAGGAGATCCTTTCGACTAAGTCGAAAGGTTTGGAATGAGAAGATAGGAAGCGTAAGATTAGATGAGAAGGATCGAATGGATAGTCTTTCGACAGCATCGAAAGCAGGCATGACGAAAACTGAAAGAAGGCCTTTCGACCATGTCATAATTATGAATGCGGAAGACAGGAGGAAGACCTTTCGACCGAGTCAAAAAATGGGTTCGAAAGAGATGCCGACCTGCATCTATAAATACGACCCTAGGGTTTCGATTTTGGGGACCAGATTTTTGGAATCCAAAACCCATTCTTCTGTTTCTTAGCAAAATCAAGTCTTTGTAACCCTAAATTGATTTGAGGAAAAAGCTCTCTTACCTGTAACTCAATTTGGATTAATGTTAAAAGGAGGAAGTGCAAGGATTCAATAAAGATTACGGTTATGAGGGAGAATATTTCAATCATTAGCTTGTACGATGATCAATTTCACATGATGCTAGCTTATCTTCTAAATTCCTTTTTGTCTTATGTGATGTCATGGGATCAACTTGGATAATATGCATACGAAAAACATTATCATCATGTTTAATGATACATAATGATAAATAAAGATGGTTATGATTTTTCATCCCTAATAAGTTCATAGAAATTATGATTATCAAAAATGATTTTCCATTGCATACATTAAATAGATGCACATTGTATATTAGATCAATTTCGAAAGAGCATGACCCCTTTCGACTTGGTCGTAAGGGATGTTTCAAAAGGGATCTCACTTATAAATGACAAGCAGTGCTATATAGATAAGTTCCTTTGAAAGGTATAGATGTAATACAAAACATACAACCCTTTCGAAAGAGTTTATCCTAAAAATGGGTAAACAATGGTGTTGAAAGCAAATGTTTCTCTTTATAGGTAGAACGAACCTTTCGACATAGTCGAAAGGAATGAATGTCTGATATGAATAACCACTTCCAACCCATATAGAAAGTGATTTCAAAAGAGGTGCTCCCTCCTTTACCTTCATTTCGAGAAAGTTGATTGGACCTATTAACCATTATTAATATTTTTTTAGAACCATCTTCCAAAATCAATTTTTCCAGGTCAACCCAATCGAAAGGAGGTTTCAATAAGAGTGATCGTTTCTAATAATCTTCTTTTGTAGTGTAAACAATATATTTTGTTAACCACAAAGCTTTGGAGATGCATTTTTGGCGCTAGAAGGAGGACCTGAACCTCCGAACTTGTGGCTATTTTATAGACAATGGATTGTTTAACTTGGTGTAGGAAAATGAAATCCAAAAGACTTAGTCAAATGGACATAAAGGCTATCATGCTACCACTTTAGAAGAAAACATAACTCCAACTTTCAACTTGAAGGGGGTTGTGCCAGAGCAACTATCATTCTCGGCTCAATAAGATGATAAGCTCATTGCGGTACATTTTGGATTATTGGAGAATACACTGTTCTAGAAACATCTCTTTATTCATGGGTGCAAGGATCTGCAAGACTTCCATTTTCAGGCTGACAAATTCATTCGGATGGATGAATTATATCATGCAAAGTGGAAAGTAAATCCTAAAAGAAAAGTGGAAGGATTGGATTGGATCGAGGACATAAGAGAACAAGATAGGAAGAGCCTAATGCTAACACAATTGCTTTAAACAAGTCATTGTCTTACATTTATTTTGTGAAAAAGGAGAAAGTTAACTTCCCAACTTCCTTTAAGGCCAAGAATTATCCAAAACAGAGGAAAAAGGACGACCATTGTTTTACCATAAAGCAAACGGCCACAAAACTGATGAATGCAGATTTTGGCGGGAATCATTCAGAAGCTAATTCATGAGGGTCATTTGAAGGATTCATCCAGGATAAAGAGAAAACTCCATGGACTGGGGATAGTCCGTAAAAGCTTCCTAGCAATGCTGTTAATATGAAGGAAGAAAATCCTTTAAGTTTGAGTCAGCCGTTGAGTAAGATCGATTTAATTCATCCTGATGCCAAATCTTGTCATTACTCCCCAAGAACTGAAGAAGGGAGTCCATCACCCACAAAATGATCCCCTGATGAAAACAGCTTAGATTGGATTGTCTATAGTATTGAAGATTCTTGTGGATACCGGTAGCACAGTCAATGCCATTTTTAAGCATGCTTTTGATCAGATGGGCATCCCTAAAGATAAGTTAGAGCCCAGCATTGAACCAATCTTTGGGTTCAACAACAAAGGATCAACCCCAGTGGGATAAGTCAAATTGCTAGTAAAGATGGGAGTACCACCATATTTTCGAACTTTCAAAACTCTCTTCGTTTTCATTAACCAGCCATCCTATTAAAATTCTTTCTTTGGCAGACCCACACTTGACGAGATAGATGTTTTTATCTTGCTGAAATATCTGATGGTGAAATTCTCAACTAAGAGAGGTTAGGGCACTGTCTATAGAGAGCAATTCAACTCCCTCAAAAAGTATTTTGCTACGATTGATCAATACAATAGGGAGTCTTCTGCTTACCTTGATTCTTCCACTGTATTTCAGCCTTCGGATGGTGGATTTTTACATCCAACATTCGAAGCAAAGATTAGGTCTACTAAAATTAACAAAATATATATGAAAGGTACATTTCCCCTAAAAGCAAGAGGAAGAATGTCGATGCTAATTTTGTAGAAGAAGGCCAAATCATCATAGAATTTGATTGTCGTAGGGAATTGGAAAGAACAAAAACCCATAGAAGACCTTGAGGAGCATGCATGGACCAGATGATTCCACTAAAATAGTCAAAGTGGGAAAGGAATTGGATAGCAACTTGAAGAAGGACTTGATTCAGTTTCTTAAAACCAATAAAGACATATTCACTTGGTTTCATTTAGATATGATGGGTATTGATCCATTGGTTATGTGTCATGCGCTAAACATCAACCTAGAAGCAAACCCCATTGACAGAAAAAGAAACAACTAGATAAAGTGCGGTCTAATGCCTTAATAGAGGAAGCTAGAAAGCTCCTTGCGAATGGATTTATTCGGAAAATCTACTACCCAATGGCTAGCGAACCCAGTGTTGGTAAAAAAAGTCGAATGGTAAGTGGAGGACTTGCGTCGATCATATCGACTTGAATAAGGCATGTCTGAAAGACTGTTTTCCATTGCCATGGATTGATTAGTTGGTTGATGCAACTAGTGGGCACAGATTGTTATCTCATTGATGCATACTCAGGATGTAATCAGATACCCATGTTCAACCTAGATGAGGAACATACAAGTTTTATTACTGATTGAGGAATCTACTACTACAAAGCAATGCCTTTAAGATTAAAGAATGCAAGGGCAATATATCCAAGGTTAGTCACCAAGATGTTTAAAGAATAGATTGGTCGAAATATGGAAGTTTATGTTGACGATATGCTAGTGAAATCTTATGAGGCTAAAAGTCACCATGAAGATCTAGGAGAAATGTTCGAAATATTACGGAAATATCAGATGAAATTGAATCCTTAGAAATGCTCTTTTGGAGTCCATTCCACGAAGTTTTTAGGCTATCCTATGAGTGCTCAAGGGATTGGAGCTAGCCCAGACCAAATTCAAGCTATCAAGGACATGGCTAAGCCAAAAACTAGCAAGGATGTAATGCGCTTAAATGGAGGGTAGCCACTCTAAGAAGATTCATTTCCAAGGAGACCGATAAGTGCATCCCCTTTTCGATGTAATCAAGAAGAAGAAGAACTTTGAATGGGAAAAAGATTGTAAGAAGGCTTTTCAAGAGTTAAAAAATCATCTGGAAAAACCGCAAATACTATCTAGTCCCGAGAATGGTGAAATCTTATACCTGTGCTTGGCAGTCTTAGAACATGAGGTGAGTTCAGTTCTGATCAAAGAGGGAAGTGGGACTCAACTTCCTGTTTATTATGTAAGTAGACGATTAAAGGATGCAGAAGTTCGATACCCAGTAATAGAAAAACAAGCTTATTGCTTGATATCTACGGTGCCAAAAATTAGATCATACTTTCAAGCACATCCAATCAGGGTATTCACCAATTTCCCCCTCAAACAAATTTTCAGTAAGCCGAAAACTTTAGATGGGCTGGTAAAATAAGGAATTTAGCTTAGTCGGTATGATATTGAGTTTCAACCATGAGCAGCTATCAAAGGGCAAACATTGGTGGAATTTATTAATGAGTGTACCAACTTCATTAAGGAACAATCAAAAAAGGAAAGGGAGCAAAAACCAATTTGGTAGTTATTTGTCGATGGTGCATCGAATGAACAAGGAGCTGGTGCGGGGTATGTCATAATAATACCAGACGGACACCGCCTCATGGAGCTATGATTTCCTATAACAAACAATGTAGCTTAATATGAATCAATGGTATAGGTTGACTTTGGCATTAGAACTCAAAATCCCATGAATTCAAATCTTTAGTGATTACCAATTAATGGTAAATCAGATAAAGCAAGTATATCAGACTAAAGACACCAAGCTATCTCTATATGCAAAGAAGATATTAAAGATGCTTGCTTTATTTGAAGACTTCTCTATACATCAAGTTCCAAGAGGAGAAAACTCACGGGCTGATTCATTAGCAAAGTTGGCTAGTTCAAGGGGAGCCCCAAAAACTCGGGTTGTGCCAGTAGAGTACCTAGCAACTCCAAGTATTAAAGAGGGTACACCCGAACAAGAAAGGAACTATTATTCCTAACAAGGTTCCAAGCCATGTTCCAAGATAAAGAAGAAAGGGAAATTAGTAAAGAAATCCCAAATGAGAGAGTCAATTTCACAAGAACAGATGATTGTTATAATGACACTTAGATGTCCCCTATTGTTGAATATCTTTCTAGAGGAATATTGCCATCTGACAAGGGAGAGGCAAGAAAAATTAGGGGGCAGGCTCCAACTTTCACAATAGTGGATGGAACTTTACAAGAAAGGATATGTGCTACCTTACTTAAGATGTGTTCTCCTAGAAGATGTGATGAAATTGTTGGTGGAAGCGCATGAAGGATTCTGCGGAGACCACTCTAACGGGATAAAATTGGTAAAAAAAGATAATAAGACAGGGTTTTTATTGGTACTTATGGCATGTCAAGCATTTGATATATAAGGAGTTGCGAGAAATGCCAGAAATACTCGAAGATTCCCCAATTGCCACCAAGTTAGCTAACCCGATTTCAACTGCAGGACCCTTTGATATATGAGGAATTGACTTAATCGGCCATTTGCCAATTTCCAAAGGTGGAGAAAAATATGTTGTAGTCGCCATAGACTAGTACTAAGTGGGTCGGTGAAGAACTACTCCAAAAGATTACTTCTGGGAAAGTGCTCAGATTGTCATTAAAAACATTTTATCCAGGTTTGGAATTCCCCGTAAGATTATCTTAGACAACAGGACGCGGTTCAAAAGTGAAGAATTCTCTCGACTTTTTTATAAGAATGGGATTATTAAAAGCTTTTCCTCTATGGAACATTTGAAGGAAAACGGGGCCATTGATGCTGCAAATAAGACTATAAAACACTATTCTAAAAAAGCGACTGAACAAAGCCATAGGGAATTTGGTAGAAGAGTTGTCGCTTATACTATGGGCTTATCAAACATCTACCAGAACCGCAACATGACATACTCCCTATTCATTAACATATGGGTGTAAGGCAATGTTACCAATTGAATTTGAGATACCCTCACATCGAAGGACCGCATATGTATTTTCTTTAAACCAGGAGCTAAAGTGAGAATCACTGGATTTAGTACATGAGTTGAGAGATGAAGCAGCAATTCGAACAGTAGAATATCAAACAAGAATTTCAAAATATTACAACTCAAAAGTGAAAATAAGATCATTTCAAGAAGGGGACCTAGTACTCCGAAGGGTAATGGCAAACACAAAAAATCCTACGGATGGACCTTTAGGACCAAACTGGAAAGGTCTCCTAATCATATGCAAAGTAATTCCCCCAACAGCTTACAAGTTATGTCGGCCAGACGGTAATATGGTTCCTAGAACATGGAATACATAACATTTGCTAACATATTTTCCAACAATGAATGAATAATGCATCTCTTTATTCAGAAAAAGCCTACAAGGTTGGGAGCAGTATTCTCCTTGCACTTGGACATTACATTTAACAGTCAAAGCGTTTGTCCATGCCGAGTTAGCTAGGTCAAAGCGTCTCCAGGAGGGAGGTTAGAGTAAGCCTTTATCCGCACCATGCTATGGCCAGGTTAAAGCATTGATCAGCCATTGGCCACGCCATGCTATGGCCAGGTCAAGGTGCCTCCTGGAGGGAGGTTAGAGTAAGCCTTTATCCGCGTCATGCTATAGCCAGGTTAAAGCATGGACAAGCCCTTGGACACGCCATGCTATGGCCAGGTCAAGGCACCTCCTAGAGGGAGGTTAGAGTAAGTGTTTATCCACGCCACGCTATGGCCATGTTAAACCAATGACAAGCCTCTGGCCGCACCACGCTCTAGCCAAGTCAAGGCCCCTCCTAGAGGGAGGTTGGGTAAGTCCTTGGATCCTGTTTGAGAGTAAGCTAACGAAGCGTACCAGACAACAATGGACTAAGATGTCCAAGCCTAAGAAGTGGCATACCAAACAATGAACTAAGATGTCCAAGCCCAAGAAGCTCCATATCCAATGAAGGACTAAGACATCCAAGCCCAAGAAGCAGCATATCCAATGATGGACTAAGACGTCCAAGCCCGAGTGTGTCATATCAAACAATGGACTAAGACATCCAAGCCCAAGAAGGGGTGTATCCAATGATGTACTAAGACATCCAAGCCCAAGAAGCAGCTTATCCAATGATGGACTAAGACGTTCAAGCCTCAGAAGCGGCATAACAAACAACGGACTAAGACGTCCGAGTACGAGAAGCGGCATATCAAATGGCGGCCTAAGATGTCCAACTGGAGAAGCAGCAAATCAAACAGCACTACATGCAAGGCCTAAAGGATTAGCACAGGTTGAAAGAGACAAAAAACAAAGAGCGAAATAAAACATAAGGCTTAAGTGAGAATCTACGGCATCCAACTAATTATCAAATAATAATTTCTTAACTTCACTTATTAATACCCGAATTTGGGTTTCGTGTCATTCATTATTAAATTCTAGGTTTCATTTATTAATACCTAAATCTGATTTTCGGATCTTTATCAATTATTTATGATCTTCATCATACCCGAATCTGGGTTTTAAGACTATTATTAATTACCGAATTTCACTTATTAATGCTTTAAAATGGGCTTGAGATTTCTATTATGAAGATAATTATAATGGATTTCTGATTATCTACCACTTACACCCGAATCTGGTTTTGAGAATTCGATTATGAAGACTATTCCTGATTATCAGTTACTAAAACATGGATCTGGGTTCCGGATATCTTACTATAAACTTAAAATTTTCACGTATTGATGCCCGAATCCAGGTTTTGAGATTTTTGGACTTTCTAATACCTGAATTTGAGTTTTCGGCCTTTTACCATTAATTTTAGATTTCATCTATTAATTCCCTAATCTAGGTTTTAAAGCAGTTGGTATTGAGATAACAATGGACGTCTAAGTCTTCAATTTAAACATTGAGTTTGTTTATTTAATACCCAAATCAAGGTTATTAGTTTGCTACTCTGAACAACGTTTACTAACGTCTAAATCATGGCCCCTGGGTCATTCTTATCTCCAAGACAAGTTTCTAAATACCTATTACTTATCCTCCAAATAAGGATTCATGGATTACAATAACTTATTTTCAGAGGATAGCTCATGACCTTCTATTTCTAAATATTTGATGTTTCCAACATAAAGTTCTTGGACTTCTATTATTATACGCATAGATTACTATTAATCCCGTGAGAGTTCAATATATGAATTTCATTTTTAACTACAAATTTGAATGGTGGGACTTACAATATTTCTAGACAAAAGACCTTAGTTCTCTATCGTTTACAATTATAGATTTCATATCCTTTACTAACTTAAGATGATGACCAGTTGATCTACAGGGCTTAAAAGCTCGGCTATATTGACTTTATTTCCAAATTATGAAGCATTTACTTAGATGAGTAATGAGCCAATGATAGAAAATGTCACTCGCTTTGAATTCTGTAAGAAAATATGGTTATTAAGAATGAAGTAGATGCCGACTTTTTTCCTAAAGAACAAAAGCTTCTTTCATACAAGAGGGAGGGGGAAAATGTTAACCATAAATCCACTCAAGGACAAATGTATGAAAGAAGGCTTATAAAAGTGCTAGGCTCTACTAAAATAGAAGACATGGTTTTCACAAAGGTTCAAAGAAGAGTGTTTCAAAGGCATTGAGATGGCTTTCGATGGAGTCGCAAGCATCGGGTGTCATTGAAATGATAAACAATACAAAGGCCTTTAAAATGATGGAAAATAAGCAAGGCTACCCTTCTGCCTCATTAAAACCTTTCAACGCAGATGGATTTGCATTATAAGAAAGCGAGTTCCAAACACCTTTGGAAGGTATTGAATGAAATGCCCGCACACATGAACCAATTCCCTCAAAATAGAAGATTTCGTCATTGTCAATTTTCCACTTGAAGGAGTGATTCCAATACACCTTTCGAATCAAGGATAAGCCTTTCGAAACAGTTGGAACCTTTCGAAATCATGATGAAAATCCTACATGAGAGCTAAGAGTACTTTTGTAAAGATTCGGAAGTTACTCTTATTCCTTTCAAAACAACGTAAAAGCTCAACTCACTTCTCACTTGAAACAGTATATCAACACAAAGCAAAGAGCGATTTTACCACCCTTTCGACAAAGTCAAAAGCAGTCCAGTAAAAAGCAAAGAAAAAGAGGCACTCAGACCTTAACGGCAATGAAAAGTTAGCAAAAGGTTGTCAAGGAGATCCTTTCAACTGGGTTGAAAGGTCTGGAATGACAAGATAGGAAGCCCAAGATTGGATGAGAAGGCTCGAAAGGATAGCCTTTCGAGAGCATCGAAAGTAGGTGCATCGAAAAAGGGAAAGAAGGCCTTTGGACCATGTCGGAAGGATGAATGCGAAAGATGGGAGGAAGAACTTTCGACCATGTCGGAA
Organism: Allium cepa; assembly: GCA_030765085.1. Taxonomy (NCBI): domain Eukaryota; kingdom Viridiplantae; phylum Streptophyta; class Magnoliopsida; order Asparagales; family Amaryllidaceae; genus Allium; species Allium cepa. The sequence goes on from CM060930.1 coordinate 61,175,368, forward strand.
GGATGAATGCGGAATACGAATAACATTATCATCATGTTTAATGATACATAATGATAAATAAGATGGTGATGATGTTTCGTCCCTAATAAGTTCATAGAACTTATGATTATCCAAGATGATTTTCCATTGCATACATTAAATAGAGCTTGCGTATTGTATATTAGATCTACTTCGAAAGAGCATGAACCCCTTCAACTTGGTTGGAAGGGATGTTTTGAAAGGGATCTGACTTGTAAATGACAAGCAAAGCTATATGGATAGGTTCCTTATGTAATACAATACATACAACCCTTTCGAAAGAGTTCATCCAAAAAAAGGGTAAATAATGATGTTGAAAGCAAATATTTTTCTTTACACACAGAATGAACCTTTCGTCATAGTTGAAAGGAATGAATGTCTGATTTGAATAACCACTTTCAACCCATCTAGAAAAGATGTTTCGAAAGAGATGCTCTCTCCTTTAACTTCATTTCGAGAAGGTTGATTGGACATATTAACCACTGTTAATATTTTCAAAAATCCACCTCCCAAAAGCAATTTGTCCAAGTCAACCCAATCGAAAAGGGGTTTCGATAAGAGTGATCGCTTCTAATAATCTTCTTTTATAGCGTTAACGATATATTTTGTTAACCATATAGCTTTGGGGATGTTGACAAGTTTTCTTGTTAACAGTTGGAGTCTTTTGATCCCACTCCAAAGAGAGTGAATTGAGGACTTTTACTACTTGGTCCTCTTCGGAGAAGTTTTTGCTCAATGATACTAAAGAATGTACCATATCTTGAAAATCAACAATACATATCAGAGATATACTCATTTTGTTTCATTTTAAATAATTGAAACTGATTAGTTAACATTGAAATTTTCGTTAGTTTGTCTTTACTAGTGCCCTCATGAGTAACTTACAATGTTCCCTATATTTCATATGCAAACTAACAAATAGAAACTCTATTAAATTTATTTTTTACTAATGAGTAAACTAAAATATTCATGGCCTTAGAATTATTATGTGCTTGAATCTTTTGGTCAACGGTCCAAGTTGAAAAGTTAGTCTGGGGTTTGGTGTACTCATTCTATGTAATATTCCAAAATTCTAAACCATTAGGCCGTGTATAAATCTTCATCCTACATGGACAATAAGTGTAAATGCCATTATTAAAAATTAGGGGTCCAGCTGTACATTGTCCTTCTACAAAAGTGTTAACAAGTGTGCTAACAGTGTTGTTAGCCATATTAACTTTTCAAAAATCAAAGTACGAGTTTTTGAAAACCTAATCCCCTGATACCAAATGTGGGTTGTGGAATTATAGGACCTTAAGGCTAATTTAATAATAGAGGAGGATTGAATATGTTTCCTAATTTATGTACTTCTTTTCCAGATTCTTTCATGATTAATGCCAAATCATAGATTAACAACACAAATTTATACTAGCAGTCAATCACAGATGCAATCAATGATAAAAATAAAAGCACAAAATTAAAGTAATCTGAGTTAGAGAGATGACATAAGGGATTTTATAGTGGTTCTAATTTCTCCTACATCTAATCCCATACAATTTCATGTACACATTTCTTTTCAAATGCCATCTTTAACCAGGTAGAAGGCAAACCCAAATACAATTTCGGTTTCAAGGGTACAAGACACTTGTATTTCGATTTCAGGGTAAACTCACTTAATTTGAACGGGCTACTAAGCACACCCACTATATTTGAACGGGCTACTAAGCACATCCACTTGATTTGAATGGGCTACAAGTACACCCACTTGATTTGAATGGGCTACAAGCACGCCTAAACAAACACGAGTAAAGTTGATAGTTTTTCCAAAAACAGACTATTGTACTTTGGATACTGTAGATCCTATAGCCTCTTGGATAGAACTTTGATCTTTAAAATGAGAGAGATATTTCCAAGACAGTAAGAAAGTTGTATTGAATCAATACAATGAAGTATGAATTGATTCTATATGATTTTGAAGAAAATGGTGTGTATTTCATAAGAGAATTTTCAAGAGAGTAAGAAGTGAGAAGAAAGTAAGTAATTAGTTGTTAAAAATTCATTTTTCACTCCCCTATGTATATTGAATGAACCGATGTATCCATCCAGAAGATTGTGTCGAATAGACACTTCCATTCAAAATTTGAAGAACCAATTGGCGGCATGCATGTCAACATATGCTAGTTAAAAATGAAGATTGTTTTATTTAAAATGTTTTGAAAATTCTATACTTTATAAAATATTATGAATATGATTTCAAATATTTTTGAGCTTAAAAGAACTTTTAAGTATTTATAATATATTTTTGAAATTAAAGTAAAAAATTTAAATATCGAAGATCAGAAATAGGAGATAGAGACCAGCAATTACTTTCAATGACTTCAAAAATATTCTAATGACTCTGTATATTATAACCTTGAGATCTTCATTTATTTGTCTTTGAAATCATGAGTCTTCGTTTCTTTATCTTGAGTCTTTATACCGTACAATCATCGGTTCAGCATCAGTGTAATATTCTACATGATATACTATATAACTTAGCAAAACATTAATATCTATATTTTACATGGTTGTTGTCATCAAAATCAATATATGAGTATTAACGTAGGAGGGAAAGTAATCCTATCAGAAGGAAAAGGCACTTCGATTTCAACCCCATAATTTCAAAATTGGTAAGGATCAGATCAATTTTTTCCTATTTGGTGGTCAAAGAAGTAAATTGATTTGAACTTTCCCTTTTGGTTTGCTTGGAGCTTTCTTGGATGATAGACGAAAGTGGGTCTCAATGAGGCAACCATTCTGGATTTCATCTTTCTTCATAAAGTAAAAAATTAAGAGGAAATATACCCAATAAATTTAATCAGTTAACAACTAGCAAGTGTAACGACCTGTAATTTTCGATAATTAAAAATAAACAATTTAATAAGATTTTGTGAGTTAATAATGAGAGAAATAAAAATTTGTGAATTATTTATGAAATAATAACTAGAATGAAAGGTAATAATGTTAATTTAAGCAAATTATTAACAATTTTAATGAAAGCTCAATTAATTTAAATTATTTAATTGTTATACTTGGTTATAAATTGAATTTAAGAAAATAAATGTAAATATTAAATTAATTAATGAAATAATATATAATTTATGGTAATTGAATAAAATCAATATTATGTAAGTAATTATAACACTTGGTTGTAAACAATAAACTTACAAATGTGATAAATATAGAAATGGTGACAATTAATGTTTGTTACTAATTCATTTAATCTATTTTAACTGAATGTTATTAAATATCAAACTAATGTGAGTTAAGACAATAACTCTAAATTGTGAATGCAATAAAAGGAATAGAACTGTTAATTATATTCATAATGTAATAATTGATTCAATAAAAGTGTGAAATCAAGATATATAAATTTATTGGAATTTTAAATTATAATTAATGTGTGAAATTGATAAAAAATTTAATATAATGGAAATATAGTAGTTAATACAAATAAAGATGGAAATTAGAGAATATTATTGTAATGAAAGATAACAAATGTTGACTATGTTATTAAAGTAATAATTGACTAAATATGAAGATTGAAATCAAATTAATTCAATTCATTGAGGTTAAATTTTAGTTAATGGGATTTAGTTACAGTTGAAATTGAACACTATAATTAGCGTGATAACCAACACTTAAATTTTATATAAACATGTATTAAGTCATTATAAATGTCTAAGTGACTTAAAGTGATAAAATTTGTTAACCATCAAATTTGAATGAAAAAGTGGTTAATTAATTTAATATTAATTTATTCAATTAATGTGGAAATAGCCATTTTGGCCACTATGTCGGATTTTAACAAAACCAGTTTCATCGGATCTGTAATAGTGAATTATTGTAGGATTTCAAGTTTCGTAGTGATCGGACTTGTCGATCGATCATATGGACGCGAAATGCCTAGAAATCAATTCAATTGAAATAAGCTGATTTTAAGCTAACTTCTTCATACAATAGAATTAGGCCTTGAAACCTGTTACGTTGAGTTTAAAATTATTGAAAACGTCTATTTTGATATATGGGATGACCCACTTTCATTTCGAAAGCGAAACAGGCTTTTCGGATCGTTATTGCCACTTCGAACCAGTTCGATACGTTTATTTTTCTTATCGGGCTTCAGTAATATAAATAGATTTTTATAAACCCTCAAGGCTTTCATTTCTTATTGTTGTACGTACAATTTCTATCTGGCTACTCCTCGTTCTCAGTGGCAGAACCAAATCAAATTACAAAACCGTAATTTCCAAATTACAAATTCAGTTTCAAATTCGATTCCAAAATCAAACTCCTCAACACCCTAACAAATTATATACCATTTTAAAACTCTCAACGAGTGCAAGTCTGATCTGCAGTCTATTCTTCGGTTTGGATTTTTGTTTAGCCAGTAATGGATGATTAATTCTCGGTTGTTCGTTGGGCTGTGATCAACTTCGACCGATCGTCGATTCATTGGTGCTGCTGTGTAGAGAGTTGAGTGCATGGTCCATTGGTATAGTTCACTTGGTGGTTTGACGGTTGGATTGGGTGCAAAAACTCAACTAGGGTTTTGGAAATTGTGGCAGTTGCTCATCTCGGTGGCATCGGTGGAGGGAGTTCGTCGTCGTGGCTGATCTTGGAGAGCTTCGCAGGTGATGGCGTTCGTTTTAGGGTGGCTCCGATTATTCACGGCGTGTCGTGTGTCCGGAGTTTGGATGATGATTTTGATGGCTACATGCATTTAGGGCTTAGAGTTTCGGTACTATTCATATGCGGCTAAGCTCGAGAGTGAAGGTGACATGTGTTATCTTATTTATTTATTCTTTTTTTATCATATAATGTTCTAAAATACATAACTTTCACATACGGGGTCCAATTCACGTGCGGTTTCTTGCATTGGGATCGTATCAAAATTTCAGACGTTTTGACGCTAGTTTAGAGAAATTACGAGACTGTTTGAATTTGGGCTCTAATTTGGATTTTTATTAGAATGGAATTCAAATGTGAGTGTTTTAACCTACGCACAATTACTAAACTATCTTATGTTAAATAAATTAAATTTATTATGTGATTAGAAATTTATTGATTGTTGTTTGGTATGTTAAATTGTCATTCCGATTAAATTTGACTTTTATTGCATTTAATTATTGTTAAATTTAATAATGAATTTCTATTTGTCAATTTAATACCTGTATTGATTATCGGTTATCAATTGATATTTATTGATTGATTTGGATGAGGGTTGTGATGAATGTTTAATTGCGATATTGGATGATTGGATGTTGTATTTTATATTGTATAACTGCAAGTTCCCTATGGGTTGAAATGATACATACCCGAATGATCTACAGATTAGGGAAAAATCATTATGGGTTGAAATGATAGACTCAAGCTATTTTATGGATTTTTAATCAATTCGGGATTGCGGTTAGAAATGATATATAACCGTAAAATTTTAAATTGCAAATTAAAATGATAAATAGCTGTATCACTTGGCCCTAAGATAGAGAATTATATACGGACACCAGATTGGTTAAATTAAATGATTTGAATCTTTAAATTTTGAGTACGGTTAACTGGTAATTCGAAATAGAAATTTAATTATATAAACTGAACTATTTTCGATAATCCAAGTGTTAAATGTTGAAATTGGAATTGGTTTAATGAATTTCTCAAAGAAGTTAATTGGAATTTCAAACTTGAAGTGGCAAATATAAATGAATTTATTAGAATTGAGTTATTGAAAATGTTTTGGATGTAACATTGAAATCTATTTTAAACTATTTTAAACTACTTCCACTCAATTTCTGATCTTCCTATAAATACGTACATTTCTTTCTCATCTCCTCTTTCCAATCGCAGACAAATAAAACCCTAACTCCCAAATTTCAATTTCAATTCCGAAATTAAACTCCTCGAAACCCTAACAAATTATATACCATTTCAAAGCTTTCCTCGAGCGTAGTTCACTGGTGTGATTCGTTTTTCTCATCAAATCACCGTTCATCCAGAAATCAAGGATGAACCGTAGCCGTACATTCTAGGTTTTGGACGATCCAACGGTGGATCGTCGTTCAATCGACGATCGGGAAGCAGCGTTGGGAAGAGGACGATGAGCGGACCACGGCTATGGTGTTTTTTGTGACAAAGTTCAAGGAATTCGCCACGGCGTGGCTTTGGACGTTGGCGGAGGCGATTGAACATGTAGCGACTGGAATTCGTGGTGTGCGTAGTGTGCATGTGGCCTGGAGTGGGGGTCATGTTGGCATGCTTCGATCTGGGTGAAGGCCAGCATAGGCGAAACAATTTTTGGACTTAGATGATCATGTAGGATCGATTTCACCCTAGAGGGGGGTGAATAGGGTGATGGTATAAATTATAAAAATTAATTACAGAAGCTTATAAAATTATTTCAACACAGATCACAGATTAATAGCAGCACAGAAAAGTAGCAGAATAATAAAATGCAGAAATAGAACGACACAGAATTTACCCAGTTTCGGCAAAACCCTACCTACGTGCTGCCCCCAAGGTTTCTACTATAAATTAGATAGTCAGATGCTTACACACGTAAACTTGCGACACCCGCTATAGACTAAACCTTACTCTACGCTCAAAACACTGCCACAACTCAACCACTTAGTTGCGAATTCTCAAACTACGCCACGTAGTTTGTCCCCAGGTCACACGACTAGTAATTACAACGATTTAAAAAGAGTTTAAATTTAAAAACAAATTTAAAAACAATATTAAAATTTAAAGCCCTTTTTTAATAAAACTAAGTCCTTAATTAATCAAGGTCGGCCCCTTTCATTTCTTCTGCCCGTTCCTTTTTCTTTTTGCTTCTGTAAAATGGCGGCCTCATTTTCGTTCCTCTTTGCGCTCTGAAATTAGGGCTTGTAAAGAATCGAAGATGCCGACTTTATATTGATCGATCGAATTTGTGATTTTCGTCCTTTGGACTGTCGATCGACTGTCTCCTTGTACCTTGCTTCGGCTACTTCGATTGATCGAGCTCTTTCCTTGCTTCGGTATGCAATTTATGCTTTTGTGCTTTAGTGTTTTCGTACTTGAACTCGATGGATTTTATTTTGCCGATGATGCTATCCTTATATAGGAGTCGGATGCCTCAATTTTCGTCATATAATTTTTATTTGAATTTGTCAACTGATATAACTTGATCGTTGGATTTCGATTGTTTGCTTGAGATTTTATTGACTTGTTCAGAATACGTATATACTCCGTTACTTGATGGTCACGGCTTTGATTCATTTCGTGATGACCACGGCTTAAATTTGGCTTTAATTTGTGAAATTTGACTTTGTCACATTCGTATATTTCACGGCTTGATTCTGGTCTCTAACCTTGACTTGTTCAACTGACATGTACACCTGATGCAAGCTATCTTTTTGTGTTCGTCACTCTGCTGTTTGCATTTGCATTATTCATGTATCTGCTGGCTTCGGTTTTCACTGTCCCCGCATGTACATGCTTCATGTCATACTTCCATGGTCTGGTTCTCGGCCTATGTAGTCTAATGCATTTGGTTCTTCACTTGTGCATATTGTTGCTTTGATTTTTTTTGTACTTGTAGTCTTGTTCACTGTGTCACGTAGGTGCTTGCTGTGTTGCCATATTGATCCCTCTGTTTGTTTTGGCTTCACTGCATGGCATATTGGTACATATTAAAAATGTTGCATCATTGAGTTGCACTGTACATTTGTTGTTGGTTCACCGCTGAGCTTCGGCTTGCTTTTGATGCATTTTGTTGCGGCCTGACCTGTGCATGATGCATATTGCCTGACCATTGTTACTGTGTTGATCTGAGTCTTGATATCACTGGTGTCACTATATCATGATACAGTTTCCATTTGTTAGCTTGTAGTTCATGTGTTCATTAGTTCATTTGATATGCTGTTGATTCATGTAGCTTTTGGTCGACTCTTGCAGTTCACTGTGTCATGTTGCTGTCTTCATATTCGCTGTGTCACTTACTTGGTGCATTTGATTTGAGTTCATTTTTGGTTAATGTTTCAAGTTGCCACCTCTGATCTTGTTGACACTGCTTATACTCGTTGTAATTGATTTGCACTGCACTGTTCTCTATAGCATTGCTTTGTCTTGACTTTATTGGTGTCACTGGTGTACTTGAGTCGTTTGGATTTGTCTGCTAGTCCATTGTGCAGTATTTGCCATTCACTGTTGCCTTATTCTCTGTTCATACCCGTATCATGCTTGGCTTTGTGGTCTGGTTTCACTTGGGCTTGTAGTTGATGTTTATAATTGTTTGACCTGGCATTTGGTCTGTAGTTTGTCTTGTTTCATGTGTTGATTTGTGATGCACTTGTTATGTACTTCACTGTACTGCATATTGATCACCGTCTTGCTTGCATGCTTGAAGTCGTAGCCTATACAACTTCCCTGTGTTGAATCCATCTAATAGCTCGGGTTTGACCTTGTGTGCGTGTTGTGATTTTATTTATATTGCATTTGAGTTGAACCCGGCTTTTCATTTAGGTTTGACCTTGTACTCACCTGTCCCTGTAACTCAATCAAGTGTATATTTCGGTGTGCACGGCCTTGTGGTATATACAGTGATACACTGTGTATGTCACAAGCTGTTCGTGTATGATAAATTCAAATTTAAATGATGACGAACAACCCAAATAACTGAGGCAAATATTATTTACAAAATTCACATTTTATTTTATATTGCAAAAATATTTCTTTTTCAATTTTACTGCGTTGGTGAATATTTTTGCAGATTGCTCAGATGTTGGATTCTAACTGGAATGAAATTGAAGATAAAATACGAATTGAGTGAATGAGTGATGTGTAGTGAGCTTAAATGTAAACATGAAATTGTGATGAATTTGTAATCAAAAATGTATATGTATAGTGAGAGCTTGAATTTGTACTATTCAAAATTGTAATAAATATTTGTTTGAATAAAATTTCTATTTGAATTCAAATTTTGTGTTATTTAATTTTATTCAACAAAAATTTATTTAATCTATGAAAACTAAAATAGTGCATTAACAAATACATTTAAACGAATGTATATATGTTTATTATCATCAAACAAAAATCATATAAGCGCATATTCAACAATCTCCCCCATTTGATGATAACAAACATATATTTAAGATTTTGAATATGTTAAATGTATTTGATCATTGATTGCTCCCCCTATTTAAATGCTTCCTCTCTACACAAATCTCCCCTTACAAATATGCATACAATTAAATAATATGCAAATGAGCCTAGATGCAAACAGAAAATTATTTGACCTTTTCTTGATTTTATTTGACAAAATCTTAACTTTTCTCTCCCCCTTTTGTTATCAGCAAAAGAATAATAGTATTAGACAAAATAGAGATAAAGTGATCGATATTAATTCAACATTAAAACTCAATTGAATATAAATATTAAATTTCAATAAAAAATCAAACAAAAATCATAAATATTTTGTTAGGCGCATATTCCACTTTTAGAATGATGGGAATTATGTCATCATATAAAACCATACAGTTGTGTCTATTTGTGGTATATTTATATCAGGAATTTGAATACCTACTAACCAAGCATAACCGTTAGGACTTTTAAATGAGATTAGTAGTATTCCAATTTTAATTTTAAAAAACATGAATTCAAGTATCTTTTAACCACGCATAACCGTGAGGACTTTTAAATGGGATTAGAATCAACTTGTTTAATTTAAAAATCAACTTTTGATATGTGTTCCATACATGCATAACCGTGAGGACTTTTAAATGAGCAGGGAAACACATAACAAATTCCAAGTAATTCACCCATGCATAACCGTGAGGACTTTTAAATGAGAGTGAATACTTTGGTATTCATTATTATTATTATTTTCTTTTTAAAAAAAATGTAAAAATGAAAAACGAACGATTCCTGTTTTAAAGTACCACATATCGACAAAAACTATATAGTATTTTGATGAGTGATGGTTGTTAGAAATATGATAGAGATAGAGATGGTTATGGAATTTTTACCAACAAAAAGTTTTATAACTCTTGTTTAAATTTCTAAAGAAATTTACTAATTATACCATCTCGAGTCATAATATATGATCAATATTAGCACTTGTCACTCTTTCAATCACTATTCATCTTTTTGATAATCATGGGGAGTCATATTAGTCAAAATAGTCACTTAAAATCAAATTCAAAAATAATTATGAATTCAATTTTTCAAAATGACTAATCTGAAAATATGGTCAAAAATGATTTACTCGAAGGGGTTTTATAAGAAAATTTTCTGCTATTTGAAAATTATTTGAAATGAAAAATATGCAGATATTTTCTTGGAAAAACGATGCAGTTACTAAATGTCTCAACAAAAATCACGTTTCACTAGTAATTTTTCTATCAACTAGATTACCAGTGTATCTGCATCTGAATTTCTCTTTCACTCAAAACTATCATTAATTGAATTCGATTGACCAAACCATGAAGTGTGCACTAAAAAATTTCAAACTCAATTTTAACAGCAATTTAAATGACTTTCTTTTGAATTTGAATTGAAGCCGTGTAAACAATCAATAACCGTGAATATAGAGCTAGCCGTGTTATAACCAATTGTATTAACATCCAACAAAACACTATTTTTAATTCAAATTTATATATATGAAGTAATTCAAAGAATCTAGAGAATTTTATAGTGTTTTTGGCATAGGAATCTAATTGGCCAACTATGTTGAATAAGTCAGAGTCAAAATCATCATCTTTTCATCATCTCAATATTGGCTGATTTTAATTCAGAATATGGTGCAGATTATCACATTTAATATATCGTTCAAATACATATACCTTTACCTGTTTTTACCTTTACGATATTTTTCGTCGTTGTCCATTGTGATTCTGTCACCTTTATACTAGGCTAAGGAACTTTGCTTTGTTGCTCGGAGTGCTCTCAGAACAGCCAGAATCCAAGTAGCACTATTGTTGTTCCTTAGCCTGCCACCACACCTACACGAGAAAAGATTTATGTGACCTATTTGTTTTTATAGGTCCATGGTTGTTAGTGGCAGAAAGTTTTGAAAATAATTTTGTAAAGACCCAAAACTATTTATAATTGTTCTTTTCGGCATCCAAATTTGTTTAACTTTGAGAGATTTAATATTTGTGCCTTTTGGAACCCAAATCGGTATAGTTTTCACATGTTTGGGTCTATACCAACAATTATTGTGATTATGTCCATATTTTCTACAAATCATGCACATTGAATTTTCTTGATTAATCTTGTTTTCAACAATTTTAGATTGATTATATCCAAGTCCTTGTCTTACCGTATTAACAATTTGCTTTCCTAATAGCATATTCAACGATTTTTCACTTTTTGAAAATTTATCTAAAGTCATTGACAATTGTTGGCCTTATATTTTGAGAGACTCATTTTCGTTTAACAATTGTGTGCACTTTTTAATAGAATTCTCTCTTCTAGTATTTTCATTCTCTTTTAAAGTTAGAATTTAATTTTCAAGCGATTTCATTTTAACTGATTTTTTAATTTCTTCATCAAATAGTGGACACTTATCACACTTAGGGATCCTACTTTGATAGGTTTTAACTAATTGGTCAAGTTGTTCATTTAATTCTATCAAAGCAACTTTTTGTGATTCAAGTTTAGCATATTTCTCCCTAAGTCGTTCAAAACAGCCATTCACTTCGTAGAAATAAATAAGTAATTCAGAGTGAGTAAGTTTTGATACCTCGCTTGGTTCGTCATCGTCGCTATGAGTTATATTTCCATGAAGGCACATATCTGCTTTCTCACTCTTACTGCTAGAACTTTGATTATCTTCATCACTTGTATTCCACGTGGCTGTAGTATTTTTCCGTTTTGATTTCTTTTCAAAATCGCGTTGAAATCGGGGATAATTGGGCTTGATATCACAGGGTTTGTTGCAAATGATCCCGTGTTCTTCCGAGTTGTCTAGTGCTTTGATTATTCTGCTTTTTAATTCTTGATTTAGAGCTGGATTTCCAAATTTGTGGTTCCAACTTTTGAATTTCTTCATTATTAACGCCATCTCAGCTGCTCCATCATCATCATCCTCATCACAACTGCTTTTCACAAATCCTGTTAAGCACATTTCTTCAACTAAGTTGGTTGTGGAGGATTTCTCATTGTTGTTGACTTTTGCACCATATATTGCATCGAAAGTATTCCAAATTTCCTGTGCATTTTCACAATGAGAGATGAAATTAAAATTATATTGATTAATATGAGAATATAATATATGCATAGCAAGAGCATTAATCGAGATAATTTTCTTATCTGCTATATCACACCCATTTTCAATAATATCCCAACATTTAATATTAACAGATTTTAAATAAAATTCCATTTTCAATTTCCAATTCAAAAAATCTGTTCCATCGAAAATAGAAGGAATAATATTGGAGCGACCGTCAACAAAAGTATTATTAAAAGAAGCCATTTTAAAAATTCAAATTTTTAAAACAAAAACCGATTTTTAAAACACGAATTTTTAAAACAAAAATTGACTTCTATTCCTAGCTCTGATACCACTTGTAGGATCGATTTCACCCTAGAGGGGGGGTGAATAGGGTGATGGTATAAATTATAAAAATTAATTGCGGAAGCTTATAAAATTGTTTCAACACAGATCACAGATAAATAGCAGCACAGACTAATAGCAGAATAATAAAATGCAGAAATAGAACGACACAGAATTTACCCAGCTTCGGCAAAACCCTGCCTACGTGCTGCCCCCAAGGTTTCTACTAGAAATTAGATGGTCATACGCTTACACACGTAAACTCGCGACACCCGCTATCGACTAAACCTAACTCTACGCTCAAAACCCTACCATAACTCAGCCACTGAGTTGCGAATTCTTAAACTACGCCACGTAGTTTGTCCCCTAGTCACACGACTAGTAATTACAACGACTTAAAAAGAGTTTAAATTTAAAAACAAATTTAAAAACAATATTAAAATTTAAAGCCATTTTTTAATAAAACTAAGTCATTAATTAATCAATGCAGGCCCCTTTCATTTCTTCTGCCCGTTCCTTTTTCTTTTTTCTTCTGTAAATTGGCGGCCTCGCTTTCGTTCCTCTTTGCACTCTGAAATTAGGGCTTGTAAAGAATCGAAGATGCCGACTTTATATTGATCGATCGAATTTGTGATTTTCGTCCTTTGGCCTGTCGATCGACTGTCTCCTTGTACCTTGCTTCGGCTACTTCGATTGATCGAGTTCTTTCCTTGCTTCGGTATGTAATTTATGCTTTTGTACTTTAGTGTTTTCGTACATGAACTTGATGGATTTTATTTTGCCGATGATGCTATCTGTGACGACCGCCCATGACTCCTGCACCCAACAAGGAAATTATGCCCTGAAAAGTGTGCCAGACCGCCATGGACGATAGTCATGGTAGGAATAAAATCGCAGAATCTTCTATCGTATTACTCACAGCGCATGGATAAAATACAATAGAAAGTATACATAGTGAAGCTCTATAGAACAGAATTTCCATCATATAAGCTCATAACAATTTGATACAAACATCTGAATAGACAATACATCAAGCCTCACTACATAACACTCAGAGAATCATACAAATAGCGGAACATCCAGTACATATAGTAAGCAAACAATGTGCAAAAGCCTCCAGCTCGTCTTCGTCATCAACAGCGTTAGTCACTAAGAACAGCACCTGTCACCTGCTGCCTAGTCTGCCCATCCCAACATGGATGAACAGCCCAAGGTAATAAGAGTTAAACATAAAACCTTGAGTCAGACAAAAGTCCTAGTGCACAGTAAATCAAACTGTCAAACATACCAAAAGAGCATAAAGGATAAAAAGGAATAGGAACCCACCCATCCCACTCCACCTCTTTCTACAGTGATAGCCCCCAGACACACACTAAGGAGAAGTAAGCATAGCAAAGCAGGCAATTAAAGTAAAGCAATAATCACTCGAGTCAAGGTCGATGTTTTCCAAATACAAACCCCCAAGGCCTAAACCAAGATCAGATAAGCACCCAGAAAACACCGCTCTTGAGACCGAATGATGATACAACCAAACATCCATGACTCTGGCTATCACTGTTGTCATTGCCTCGATACCACCGTTAATTGAATGACCGGCACATTCTTTCAGCCGTCCGTCAAGGGCTAATGGTAACCCCGGTTCTAGACATAACTCCGCACGTCGTCGCAGCCCATGCCTAGGACTATCGAATCTGCCCAGAGTACTTAGCACGTCGTCGCAGCCCGTGCTTGGGACTATCGAATCTGCCCAGCATACTCTTGCTTTGAGCATGCTAGAACCTTCAACAACGATGAAATCTCAGCCTCCTAGTCATCCTCCTCGACGACTATTCTCATACTAGCTCAAGTGCCTCTCGAGCCATCCATTATCAACGAACTCGAACCATTTCATCGAGTTATCAACATGCTTGGGATGATCCCGTCTTGATTAAACCAAGGCTATCTCACATCATGCTTTGCTACATCGCATCATAGCAAAGTCCATCATCATCGAATCTATCCATATGAGCCTCACCATCCGCTTCATATGCCACAAGCAGCTTTCACTACTCAAGAGCCCTTCCACTTAGCTTTTGAATCATCTTCGACCAACTTGTCCAAATCAGCTATTAGCTAATTTGCAACAATCTATCAATCAAATCAATAATCCAAACAATCAACCATTCAAACAAGATCTAAGTAAACAATTATAACAATAATGGCAATTTCGTAAATAAAGAGTCCAAATCTAACAAACATGAATTCTAAGTAATATCTTGTTGAATGAACTAGCATAGGTTAACATATAATAAAATGGATATCAAAACTTTATTAACGATAGATCTACATGCAGACTTAAGGAAAATGCATGAAATTACTATCTTTAACACACAAACAAGCCACCGATCCAATATACTCCTTTGGGTCCGTGTGAGAGATAACTACCACTCACCAAATCACCTAAACACCTCAAAAGATATCAACTTCAGATCTTGACAGCGAAGAACTAAGCTTGATCCGACAAGATTCCGCTTCAAATGATGAAATCTCCCTTTGTTGGATGAAGATCTTCAACTTTGGCTCTTGGATCTTCGATCTTGATCTTCGATCTTGAATGGATGTAAGAACTAGATTAGAGTGGAGAAAAGAAGTGAAGAAGTGTTGTAATCGAGCTCGCAAAATGGCAGCACTTCGTCGCTTCAAAATCCGGTGCCAAAAAGTGAACCAAAGACGTGTATTTATAGGCTGAAACCTTAGGTCGTCCACGACCTAACTATCCCGACCTACGACTCAACACTTATACGACCTAGTGGCATAAGCCTTAACACCAATGTGCAACCTGTCAACATGACCCTCAACGCGACCTACGACTTAGCTAGTTGCCGATTTAACAGCCTAACACACCTTGCCGACCTAAAGGCTTACGACCAACACATAAGCCTCTACACGACCTAACTGGGATGCGGCATAGTGATCTAACTAAACACACGACCTAACGGGTATGCGACCTAACGCATACGCACAACCTAATGACCTAACTATTTTGCTGCTCAACAACCTAACGCTAAGTCGCCCGCGACCTAACTAAACACCCTGCCTCAACCTAGGTCGTATACGACCTAAATACACACAGCGACCTATCTTAGGTTGCTCCACGACCTAACTGCCTTAAGTCACCTACCATTAGGTCGCTAAACCCCTTAGGTCGCTCGCTCTCTTAGGTCGCTACAACTACTAGGTCGCTCACTCTCTTAGGTCGCTAGCTTCTTAGGTCAGTCAAACCTATAGGTCGCTCAAACTCCTAAGCCGCTACCTTTCTTAGGTCGCTTCCTACAATTCGGTCGACTCAAATTCTAAACGACTTAACAACATCAATGACTTAATGTCAACAGTTTTACAATCTTTCGATCCGTAAAAATACGGGTCGTTACATTCTCTCCCCCTTAGGAATTTTGCCCCCGAAATTCCAAACAAACAAGAACAACCAAAACTATTCTGCATGCCTACCATCCATAGCAATCAACAAACCATGCATCCAATTACTAGCCTAGCATGCAGAATTCTAATACTAGAACAAGTTACAAATTCATGAGATGTCACGACACCTTAGGGCCATACCTCGAAGAGTTCAGGATGAGCTGCTTTCATCCTCTCTTCCTCCTCCCGTGTACAGTCGTTAACATCATCACTCCATTGTACCTTGAGCAACGTAATCGTCTTCCTCCTAAGCTGTTTCGTGTCGGTTTCTACAACACGAAGCGACTTACGAGGTCTTCTAGAAACTGGATCAATCTCAAAGTCTTCACAGTTATCAACAGAAACCACTGTATTCGAGTCGTGCACACACCTCCGTAGAAACGATACATGAAAAACATTGTGCACACCCGACATCTTTTCTGGTAATTCCAACTTATAAGCGAGCTTTCCAATCCGCTCGATGATCGGGAATGGTCCAACAAATCTCGGAGCCAATTTTCCTTTCTTCCCGAATCAAATAACATTCTTTAATGGAGAAACCTACACGAAAACCATATCGCCTACGTCGAATTCCAAATCCTTACGACGCTTATCGGCATAACTTTTCTGACGGTCTTGGGCTGCCTTCATTCGTCGCCGAATGGCCTCTATACAATCCGAAGTCTGTCGAATCATTTCTGGCCCAAGTATCAATTTTTCTCCAGTTTCCAACCAACATGTCGGAGAGTTACACGGTCTTCCATACAATGCTTCATACGATGCCATACCAATACTTTACTGGTAACTGTTATTATATGCAAATTCCACCAAATGAAGATGATCTTCCCATGATCCTCCGAAATCTAAAACACAAGCTCTAAGGAGATCTTCCAAAACTCGGTTGACTCTCTCGGTCTGACCATATGTTTGGGGGTGATAAGCTGTACTCAAACACAACTCGGTTCCCAAAACTCCCTGGAAGCTCTTCCGAAATTCACTAGTGAACAATGGGTCTCGATCGCTCACTATACTCTTCGGAATACCATGGAATCGAACTATCCACTTAACATGCAACTCAGCCAATTTCGATGCAGTCCTAGTTGATCGAACAGGAATGAATCTTGCACTCTTAGTCAAACGATCTACGATGAACCAAATCCTTTCATTTCCTGCCCTGGTTCTAGGTAACCCATCGATAAAATCCATCGATATTTGCACCCACTTCCATGTAGGAACTTCTAATGGCTGAAGCAATCCACTTGGCTTCTTCTATTCGGCTTTTACCAACTGGTAGTTCATACATTTGGAAATAAAATTTCCGACATCCTTCTTCATACCTTCCCAGTAATAGGTTCTCTTCATATCCCGATACATCTTATTTCCACCTGGATGAATTGCCAACTTCAAGTGATGACTTTCCTTAAGAACTTCATCTCTCAATCCATCTATATAGGGAACAACTAGTCGTCCTTGCTTCCGAAGCCAACCCTCTCGATCGACTTCGAATCCTTTATCCTTCTCTGGGTCTGATCCAGATTCCACATCACGGATAATCTTGACAAGCTTATCTTCTCGCTTTTGGCTCTCGCCAATTCTTTCCACTAGAGTAGGTCTTATCGATAAGCTTGCCGACATCTCAGGTTCCAATTCACATCTAGGCCTGAAGTCAAATCCAGCCAAATACTCAAGGCTCTTCCATTCTGAAAACATGGCTTCTAATCCTGCATGTTTTCGACTTAACGCATCTGCCACTGCGTTACCGTTTCCCGGAGTATAGGCTATACCAAAATCATATGATGCTAAAAACTCTAACCATCGTTGCTGTCGAAGATTCAAATCCTTTTGGGAGAACAGATACTTCAATGACTTATAATCTATAAACAACTCGAATCGAACTCCCAATAGGTAATGTCTCCACATCTTCAGAGCAAATACAATCGCCGCTAACTCCAAATCATGAGTCGCATAATTCCTTTCATGCGGCTTCAGTTGTCGACTTGCATATGCAACAACTTTATCCTTTTGCATCAGCACTGCTCCAAGTCCAGTACCACATGCATCGGTGTAAACCACCATCTCATCATTCCCACTTGGAATAGTCAAAACAGGAGCACTTGTCAGTCGCTCTTTCAGGATTCCGAAAGCTTGCTCACACTTAGCTTCCCATCTAAATACTTGATTCTTTTTCGTCAATCCTGTTAACGGTGCAGCTATCCTGGAAAAGTCTTTGATAAACCGACGATAGTATCCTGCTAATCCAAGAAAACTTCTCACATCAGATGCATTCTTAGGTCTAACCCAATCCTGGATTGCTGCCACCTTGGCGGGATCAACCGCTATTCCATTTCCAGAGATAATATGTCCTAAGAACCTCACATCACTCTTCCAGAAGTGACACTTTGAAAACTTAGCCTTCAGTTGATGTTTCCGCAAGATTTCCAAAACAACACGTAAGTGCCTCCTGTGCTCTTCTTCAGTTTTGGAATAAATCAGAATATCATCCACGAACACAAGTACGAACTTGTTCAACTGATCTCTGAACACTCTATTCATAAGATCCACAAAATATGCCGGTGCATTAGTTAATCCAAACGGCATTACCAGCCACTCATAGAAACCGGATGGTGTCCTGAAAGCAGTCTTCGGCACACTATCCTTAGCCACTCTCAACTGGTGAAATCCCGTTGCCAAATCCATTTGAGAAAACACCTTAGCTTCGTGAAGCTGATCAAACAAGTCATCTATTCTCGGCAATGGATACTTGTTCTTCTTAGTCACTTTATTCAGCTCATGATAATCCACACACAACCTCAATGATCCATCCGCTTTGGTTGCGAACACAACTAGTGCACCCCATTCGGACACACTACGACGAATGAATCTTTTCTGTAAAAGGTCATCAACTTGCACCTTCAACTCTTGCTGTTCCCTAGGCGCCATCCGCCTAAGAGGCATCACAACGGGTCTGGCTCCATCAACTAGATCAATACAAAACTCGATCTCTCTATGCGGCGGTAACCCTTTGACCTCATCAAAGACATCCTCAAATCCATTCGCGATTGGCACCGATGATAGTCCATCACGTGGAACAACCAGCGAATACATGAAGCTCATGAAGACGCCTTCCTCATGCTTGCATCGTATCACAACCTTTCGCCCTTACACATTCTCGACTGTCACCTCCAATCTCTCACAATCAACCTTTGCCGCATACTTCCTAAGCCAGTCCACACCCAAAATAATTCCGAACCCCGCAAAGTTCAGAACAAAACAATCACAAACAAAAGAGCAATCATGACTCGATACAACTAGACCACGGCATACTATACACAAACAAGACGAACCCCCAACTGGATTAGTCACAACCAAGGGTCTATCAACAATATCCGGTTCCAAACCCAACCGGCCTACAAGATCATTACAAACAAAAGAATGCGACGCTCCAGTATCAAACAACACCCTAACTGGAACACCACAAATGGAAAGAGTACCTTAAACCACCACACTCTTTCCCTCCTCTTCAGCAGTAGGAGCTTTCAAAGATGATGGCACAGCCCCCAAAGCATAAGCTTGCACAATCTGCTTGTCCATCCTCGGTTCCGGACAATTCTTCTTGAAATGCCCCGGTTTGTCACAGTTGTGGCACTTCGCCGGCACTCTCGGTTTCTTACAATCTCTGGAGAGATGACCCTTCTGCTGACAGTTGTAGCAGGTCACTTCGCCCTTCGGCTTCTTTTGGCCATCCCTACCTTTCTGTTGCTGCTGCTTCCTCTTCTTGTTTCCACTTTGCTCCTTGGTCACAGCAACAACAGATCCTTCCTTAGGAAACAGATTCTCATGCCTGAGAGCCTTCTCCACAAGCTTCTCAAATGGATCGTCCAGATGATCCACCAACTCCCTCCTAAGATAACTGTCCAAGCCTGTCACAAACTTCTCATTCTTCTGATAAGGAGAGTCAATATATGACCGAGCATACTTAGAAAAAGCTTCAAACTCTGAAACATACTCAAGAACTGGTCTTCCACCTTGCTTGAGCTCCACAAACTTCTTAAACAGAATAGATTTCTGAGTTGCAGAAATGAACTTAGCTTCAAATCTAGCTTGGAATTGCCCCCAAGTGATCTCTTCCTATGGAGTATCAATGGTGACAGAGTTCCACCAATCAGAAGCTCTTCCTTGAAGCTGTCTTGATGCAAGCTTTCTCTTAGTTGCATCCTCAATTCCCAAATCACCAAAGATCCTTCTACAAGCATCTATCCATCTCTGGACTTCTATGGTTGATTCTTTTCCCAAGAAAACCTTTCCTCCAAGAGCAATATAGTCCTTACACAACTTAGCAAAATCCACTAGTCTTGGGGCTTGAACTTGAACTCCAACATCCACCGATGGCCCCGGAGCTGGCATCCTTCTCATGATCGAAGTCATCATGGCCTCAAACATAGCAGCATAATCAGCAACTCCCTCAGAAGCATGGCTACCTCTAGCAGCTGGTCTCCCTCTTCCACTCATTCCTAATATCTATAAAAAGAATGATTAGAACACCTTGAGAAACAACTACATAAGGAGTTCAAATCCTTCTAAGCTACTATATTATATATAGTAATCATCCATCAAAATACAATTACGTCTCTTATACGTAGTTACGTCAGCGAGCGTTGGCTAAAATCGATTAACCAAAGCTCTGATACCAAATGTGATGACCGCCCATGACTCCTGCACCCAACAAGGAAATTATGCCCTGAAAAGTGTGCCAGACCGCAATGGACGATAGTCATGGTAAGAAAAAATCGCAGAATCTTCTATCGTATTACTCACAGCGCATGGATAAAATACAATAGAAAGTATACATAGTGAAGCTCTATAGAACAGAATTTCCATCATATAAGCTCATAACAATTTGATACAAACAACTGAATGGACAATACATCAAGCCTCACTACATAACACTCAGAGAATCATACAAACAGCGGAACATCCAGTACATATAGTAAGCAAACAATATGCAAAAGCCTCCAGCTCGTCTTCGTCATCAAAAGCGTTAGTCACTAAGAACAGCACCTGTCACCTGCTACCAAATCTGCCCATCCCAACGCGGATGAACAGCCCAAGGTAATAAGAGTTAAACATAAAACCTTGAGTCAGACAAAAGTCCTAGTGCACAGTAAATCAAACTATCAAACATACCAAAAGAGCATAAAGGATAAAAAGGAATAGGAACCCAACCATCCCACTCCACCTCTTTCTACAATGATAGCCCCCAGACACACACTAAGGAGAAGTAAGCATAGCAAAGCAGGCAATTAAAGTAAAGCAATAATCACTCGAGTCAAGGTCGATGTTTTCCAAATACAAACCCCCAAGGCCTAAACCAAGATCAGATAAGCACCCAGAAAACACCGCTCTTGAGATCGAATGATGATACAACCAAACATCCATGACTCTGGCTATCACTGTTATCATTGCCTCGATACCACCGTTAATTGAATGACCGGCACATTCTTTCAGCCATCCGTCAAGGGCTAATGGTAACCCTGGTTCTAGACATAACTCCGCACGTCGTCGCAGCCCGTGCCCAGGACTATCAAATCTGCCCAGAGTACTTAGCACGACGTCGCAGCCCATGCTTGGGACTATCGAATCTGCCCAGCGTGCTCTTGCTTTGAGCATGCTAGAACCTTCAACAACGATGAAATCTCAGCCTCCTAGTCATCCTCCTCGACAATTATTCTCATACTAGCTCAAGCGCCTCTCGAGCCATCCATTATCAACGAACTCGAACCATTTCACCGAGTTATCAACATGCTTGGGATGATCCCGTCTGGATTAAACCAAGGCTATCTCACATCATGCTTTACTTCGTCGCATCATAGCAAAGTCCATCATCATCGAATCTATCCATATGAGCCGCACTATCCGCTTCATATGCCATAAGCAGCTTTCACAATTCAAGAGCCCTTCCACTTAGCTTTTGAATCATCTTCGACCAACTTGTCCAAATCAGCTATTAGCTAATTTGCAACAATCTATCAATCAAATCAATAATCCAAACAATCAACCATTCAAACAAGATCTAAGTAAACAATTATAACAATAATGGCAATTTCGTAAATAAAGAGTCCAAATCTAACAAACATGAATTCGAAGTAATATCTTGTTGAATGAACTAGCATAGGTTAACATATAATAAAATGGATATCAAAACTTTATTAACGATAGATCTACATACAGACTTAAGGAAAATGCATGAAATTACTATCTTTAATACACAAACAAGCCACCGATCCAATATACTCCTTTGGGTTCGTGTGAGAGATAACTACCACTCACCAAATCACCTAAACACCTCAAAAGATATCAACTTCAGATCTGGACAGCGAAGAACTAAGCTTGATCCGACAAGATTCCGCTTCAAATGATGAAATCTCTCTTTGTTGGATAAAGATCTTCAACTTTGGCTCTTGGATCTTCGATCTTGAATGGATGTAAGCACTAGATTAGAGTGGAGAAAATAAGTGAAGAAGTGTTGTAATCGAGCTCTCAAAATGGCAGCACTTCGTCGCTTCAAAATCCGGTGCCAAAAAGTGAACCAAAGACGTGTATTTATAGGCTGAAACCTTAGGTCGTCCACGACCTAACTATCCCGACCTACGACTCAACACTTATACGACCTAGCGGCATAAGCCTTAACACCAATGTGCGACCTATCAACATGACCCTCAACGCGACCTACGACTTAGCTAGTTGCCGATTTAACAGCCCAACACACCCTGCCGACCTAAAGGCTTACGACCAACACATAAGCCTCTACACGACCTAACTGGGACGCGGCATAGCGATCTAACTAAACACACGACCTAACGAGTATGCGACCTAACGCATACGCATAACCTAACGACCTAACTATTTTGCTGCTCAACAACCTATTGCTAGGTCGCCCGCGACCTAACTAAACACCCTGCCTCAACCTAGGTCGTATACGACCTAAATACACACAGCGACCAATCTTAGGTCGCTCCACAACCTAACTGCCTTAAGTCACCTACCATTAGTTCGCTAAACCCCTTAGGTCGCTCGCTCTCGTAGGTCGCTACAACTACTAGGTCGCTAACTCTCTTAGGTCGCTAGCTTCTTAGGTCGGTCAAACCTATAGGTCGCTCAAACTCCTAAGCCGCTATCTTTGTTAGGTCGCTTCCTACAATTAGGTCGACTCAAATTCTAAACGACTTAACAACATCAATGACTTAATGTCGACAGTTTTACAATCTTTCGATCCGTAAAAATACGGGTCATTACACTATCATTATATAGGAGTCGGATGCCTGAATTTTCGTCATATAATTTTTATTTGAATTTGTCAACTGATATAAATTGATCGTTAGATTTCGATTGTTTGCTTGAGATTGTATCGACTAGTTCAGAATACGTATATACTCCGTTACTTGATGGTCACGGCTTTGATTCATTTCGTGATGACCACGACTTAAATTTGGCTTTAATTTGTGAAATTTGACTTTGTCACATTCGTATATTTCATGGCTTGATTCTGGTCTCTAACCTTGACTTGTTCAACTGACATGTACACCTGATGCAAGCTATCTTTTTGTGTTTATCACTCTGCTGTTTGCATTTGCATTATTCATGTATCTGCTTGCTTCGGTTTTCACTGTCCTCACATGTACATGCTTCATGTCATACTTCCATGATCTAGTTCTCGGCCTATGTATTCTAATGCATTTGGTTCTTCACTTGTGCATATTGTTGCTTTGATTTTTTTTGTACTTGTAGTCTTGTTCACTGTGTCACTTAGGTGCTTGCTGTGTTGCCATATTGATCCCTCTGTTTGCTTTGGCTTCACTGCCTAGCATATTGATACATATTAAAAATGTTGCATCATTGAGTTGCACTGTACTTTTGTTGTTGGTTCACCACTGAGCCTCGGCTTGCTTTTGTTGCATTTTGTTGAGGCCTGATTTGTGCATGATGCATATTGCCTGACCATTGTTGATGTGTTGATCTGAGTCTTGATATCACTGGTGTCACTATATCATGATACAGTTTGCATTTGTTAGCTTGTAGTTCATGTGTTCATTAGTTCATTTGATATGCTGTTGATTCATGTAGCTGTTGGTCGACTCTTGCAGTTCACTGTGTCATGTTGCTGTGTTCATATTCGCTGTGTCACTTACTTGGTGCATTTGATTTGAGTTCATTTCTGGTTAATGTTTCAACTTGCCACCTCTGACCTTGTTGACACTGCTTATACTCGTTGTAATTGATTTGCACTGCACTGTTCTCTGTAGCATTGCTTTGTCTTGACTTTATTGGTGTCACTGGTGTACTTGAGTCGTTTGGATTTGTCTGCTAGTTCATTGTGCAGTGTTTTCCATTCACTGTTGCCTTATTCTCTGTTCATACCTGTATCATGCTTGGCTTTGTGGTCTGGTTTCACTTGGGCTTGTAGTTGATGTTTATAAATGTTTGACCTGGCATTTGGTCTGTAGTTGGTCTTGTTTCATGTGTTGGTTTGTGATGCACTTGTTTTGTACTTCACTGTACTGCATATTGATCACCGTCTTGCTTGCATGCTTGAAGTCGTAGCCTGTACAACTTCCCTGTGTTGAATCCAGCTAATAGCTTGGGTTTGACCTTGTGCGCGTGTTGTGATTTTATTTATATTGCGTTTGAGTTGAACCCGGCTTTTCATTTGGGTTTGACCTTGTGCTCACCTGTCCCTGTAACTCAATCAAGTGTATATTTCGGTGTGCACGGCCTTGTGGCATATACAGTGATACACTATGTATGTCACAAGCTGTTCGTGTATGATAAATTCAAATTTAAATGATGATGAACAACCCAAATAACTGAGGAAAATATTATTTTCAAAATTCACATTTTATTTTATATAGAGAAAATGTTTCTTTTTCAATTTTACCGCTTTAGTGAATATTTTTGCAGATTGCTCAGATGCTGGATTCAAACTGGAATGAAGTTGAAGGATAAATACGAATTGAGTGAATGAGTGATGTGTAGTGAGCTTAAATGTAAATATGAAATTGTGAAGAATTTGTAATCAAAATTGTATATGTATAGTCAGAGCTTGAATTTGTACTATTCAAAATTGTAATAAATATTTGTTTGAATAAAATTTCTGTTTGAATTCAAATTCTATGTTATTTAATTTTATTCAGCAAATATTTATTTAATCTATGAAAAATAAAATAGTGCATTAACAAATACGTTTAAACGAATGTATATATGTTTATTATCATCAAACAAAAATCATATAAGCGCATATTCAACTGATCGGAAGGGTGGTATTCGAGCATTCGAATGGGACTACGGTTCTCGGGGAGGTGACATGGTATGTGATGTGTTATTTTCTTTTATTATTATTTTATTTCCATATTTAAAACATATAACTTGTAATGTTAATAAATTTTGTATATGAGGTATGATTTATGCACAGTTTCTCCCGCTGGGATTGTATCGAAATTTTGGACATTTTGACGCTGGTTTAGAAAAATTCTAAGACTGATGAATTTTTTTACCCTATTTTGGATTTCAAATCGATTTAACATCGAAGATGAGTGTTTTGGCCACTCACAACTTCTAAAATTTATTATGTTAGTTAAATTAAATTTATAATGTGAGTAGAAATTAATTGATTAATGTTTGGTATGTTTAAATGGTCGTTCTAGTTAAATTTGACTTTTCTTGGATTTAATCATGGTTTAATTTAATATTGAATTTAATTTGTCAATTTAATACCCGTATTGATTATCAGTTATTTATTGATGTTTGTTGGTTCATTTGTATGATAATTTGTGATGTATGTTTGATAGTTGATATTGGATGACTGGATGTTATATTTTATATTGTTATAATATTGCAAGTTCCTTGTGGGTTGAAATGACATATACTTGAATGATCTATAGATAAGGAAAAAAATCTTTATAGGTTGAAATGATAGGCTCGAGCGATTTTAGGGATTTTTATTTAATTTGAGATCGCGGTTTGAAATGATATATAACCGTAAAATTGTAAATTGCGGATTGAAATGATAAATAACCGTATCACTTGACCCTAGGGTAGAAAATTATATACAAACACCAGATTGGTTAAATTAAATCATTTTTGAATCTTTAAATTTTGAATTCAGTTAACTGGTATTTTGAAATGGAAATTGGTTTGTATAAACTGAATTATTTTCGATGATCCAAGTACTAAATGTTGAAATTTGAATTGATTAATGAATTGGAATTGATTTTAATTTGAATTTCAAAGTTGAAATATCTAATAAATAAATTATCGAAATTGAGTTATTGAAATGTTGAATATAATTTTGAAATCTATTTTTAAACTAATTTGAACTATTTTAATTAAATTAACTATTTTAATCAATTTAAACTTTTTTAATCTATTTTAATCTATTATAACCTATTTAAACCAAATTAATCTATTTTACCAATTTTAAACTAATTAAATTTATTTATTCTATTTAAATATATTTAATATAATTTAAATCTATTTAATCTATTTTAAATTTATTTAATCTATTTAAAATCTATTTAACGTAATTTAAATCTATTTGACCTATATTTAATCTATTTAAATCATTTCAAATCTATTTAAATCTAATTAAATCTAATTTAAATCTATTTAAACTATTTTTTCCATTTAAACTATTTTAATCTATTCAAACTATTTTTAAACTACTTTCCAAAAAAAATAGACTGTGTAAAGTTGTAGTATTTATATCTAAATCCTTTATGTTGATACAACCTAAGTTGTACTTTGGAATTGATATCTTTTTGAAAATGACATATTTGAGTAATATGATGATTTTGGAACAAGAATATAATTAACCTATCTTATCGATGAATTCAAAAATGAATATGACTTTGAGTGTAAATATGATTTTGGAAGTGAATATAGTTTGAAAGTGAATATGATTTTGAAAGAGATTTGATTTGAAATTGAGTAAGATATTTTGATATAAATTATGAGTCGACTCTTTAAACGTAAAAGAACCATCCAGTATGAAATAAGCGTTTGGTTGTTAAAGTGGCTGGGATTGGATATTGTCATACTCTGTGCCAATATCGAAAACCACTTTAACAATTGTGTACATGGTAGAGATTCCAGAAATGAAGTGGGATGGTTTGGCAAATGATTTCTATATGAGGTATGTCGTGACCCTTACTCCGGTGAGTCGGCTTAGATGTGATTAAAACAAGAGCTATGCCGGGCCAAGTGAGGTTATTCCTCCCATCGGACACATTTCTTCGATACCATATCTGTTGCTTTGTGATTGATGTAGTGGCTACCCTATATTTTGATTTGGGATTGTATTCCAAGGTGGGCGGTATTAGCTGTTTGCGCCAAAATTGGTCACAAACCCCAAATACCGTGAAAGCACCAGTGTATGAACACAAATCGGTGATATTCAAGAACAAATATCAGATCTCAGCAAATATCAAATAGAAATTCAGAAATAATGAACAAAGACACAAGATTTATAGTGGTTCGTCTATCTCCGGCCTATGTCCACTTCAAAGTTTTATCCTTTTATTGATTATCCTTGTTGGTTACAGATGATTACAGCAGTAGTAATGAAGAATTTCGAGTACAATAGTTGTATTGAAGCATAGAATTGAATCCGTCAGAATCTGGACGTCCAACAGCCAAAAGATCCTTTTTTTTGTAGGCTTTGGGGCTCTATTTATAGGTGTAGGAGGCTGAGATCGCGCTCAAACTTCGGGAGACTTCTTCTGGCATGTGAGTGGGCCCACGCGACCGACCTCAGCAAGTTTCGACTCGATCTGTGATCGATACGAAGTGATTTCGTATCCATCAAAAAATGATCCAATCGAGCTGAAACTTGGCAGGAACATTCCTTACCTTGTTTGCAAGCTGCTGTGAAAATTTCGTTGCATTTGGATCAGTGGATCTTAAGTTATGATCGATTCGAACTTGGGTTCTCCGTTGGCTGTCGTCTTCGAATCCATCTGTTCGAATCAATCACTTTCGACTCCATCAGAAGTGCATGCGCGCAATGACGTGGCGCTATCCTCCTGGATCGATTCGACTTTCGCGGCGTGTTGAATCCACTTGGTGCACCGAGTTGAAAGCTTCCTTCCTGAGACGCACGCGTATCCACGCTTCACACTTGCACGTGTCCATCACTCTTCCACGTACTCAACTGTTTGTATCGCATGTTCTCTCGTACCGATCGCTGGGGAGTATTTCATATCAATCTGATCGATACGAAAATATTGAATTTGATCGATACGAATGAAAGGCCAACAGATGGGTACGAAATCACACTCAATGTTGGATACGAATGAAGCCTTACCAGATGGATACGAGCGAGATTTTACCTGATGGATACGAGTTTGGATAGCCTCCCATGGATACGAAAATGCCTAAGTCCGTCTGCTATCGATACGAGGGTATCGATTCGAAACATATCACCTCTTCCCATCTTGATCGATGCGAAACCATTGATTCGAGTTCATGCTGATCGATGCGAACGATATCGATTCGAAGTCCTTCACTATACTATGTCCTCGATCGATATGAACAGTATCGACTTGAAATGTCATCTATTGATCGATGCGAAACCATCTTCTGATCGATGCAAAGCCGATCGATACGAAATCCCAAGTACCCGATCGATAAGAAATGTATCGATACGAACCATCCTTGCATGCCGATGAATACGAACAGCATGTTCTTCCTACCTTGCATCGATCTTATCTCCTTCATACGAACTCCAATTAACCTGAAATTTGAAACATAACCTCTCCTAGTCCTTTTCATCATCACCAACCAATTTCGTCCCGATCGGAGCTCAACCAAATTTTGACGCCATCGATTGTAGCCTTGATTACAACCAATCGCTAGCCCTGATGTAACGATCCTGAATTTTGGACAATTTAAATTGAAAATATTTAATTAATTTTAAATATTTGAATGATGGCTTAAATTGAATTCCTAATATAACTATGACTTTGGCGATTAAATTTTAGAATTTAATCTATTGAAAGTTGAATAAAATTTAAATTTGACTTTGGAATTTGAAATTGAATATTAAATTTGTATATAAGAAAACTCGAACTAATGACTTAGAAAAAAGAATTTAGATTTAAGAATTATTACTTATGTAAATTAATAAATTGATGGTAAGTTTTAATAACATTTTTCTTTAACTTAAATAAAAGGGAATAAATTTTATTAGTACAAAATACAAGTATAAAATCTAATTTTAATACATGTTAATATAAAATTATGTTTGATAGTTGGACTTCAAACAAATATATATCTAAGAAGCTTAATAAAGAAGATAATGAAACAAAAAAAAATTGTTCTTACAAAAACAAAAATAAAATAAAATTATAAAGCATTGTACCAATATAATAAATGCAGCCACCCTAAAATCTTCTCAGTCGAGATTTGGTTCATAAAAAATAAGACACCCGTACGCTGGTTACTCCTTATTATTTTCTACTGAGCTTCCTTTTCATTTCATACGAAAAAAAAAGAAGAAACAAACAATGGCTGCTCTCTTATTCGTCTCTTCCAACAAAAAGTAGGGTTTTGTCTCCGCTTGATTCTCAACTGCCACGGCTTCGATTCCTATTCGTCGCCACTTCGAAGCAAGGTGAGTAAATTTTACTACTCACATATAATTCAAAGTTAGTTGATCTTTTGTTCTTGATTTCCATGGGTTTTGATTTTGGTTGGAACTTATTGCTTTGGATTCTCTGGCTTTCGAGTTGATTTATTTGGTCTCGGCCATTTGTTTGAAACCCACTGCTCGATTATTTTGAAATCTCTAATGTTTAAAAATGTCGACTTTGGCTCCGGCCTGGGCTGCATTTAACTGTAAATTGTTCGTCCTCGTATGCTTATTTGTGTTTTCGTTGTCTCGGTTTCAACTTGATTTTTATTGTTGCTAATTTCCTTTGACTTTGACATCTTCGATTCAAACTGCAGTGTTTTTGGAATTGGTATGAAAATTTGAATTTTGCGAAAATAAATTGGATTTGGCACTGCCTTGGCTTGAAACTGTTGTTTCATGATTTTGAACTCGGCTTTGACTTGTTTACTTCGACTCTAGTCATTATTGTATTCACCTTTGAGCATTTTCGACCCGCCGTATGCTCACTGCTCCCACTACAGTCACCCACACTTGTGCACTTTTTTCTTTTTTACACGTTCATCATCAAACTGTTGTGATAATTGTGTCGATGTTGCACTTAAATGAAGTCGTTCATACTGGTTCGCCTGTTTACCGGTCAAGTTCATTGCTGTATTGTTTTTACTTGATATCTGATTTAGTCATCACTGCATTGTTGATGTTCGTTCATCCTGTAGCATTTTTTTTTGAAGGAACCATTGCATTCCCACATATATATTTGAATCAGATATTTTCGGAGTGCACTGTCCAGTTAGGTTTGCACTACTACCTCTGTGCATTGTGTATATTACTGCACTTGTTTCGCTGATTTTGAGTACATTGAGCATTGAGTAGTCTTCATTACCATCTGTGTTTGCATAATTAATATGCAGATACACTTGATCATTTGTAGCTGAAGTTTGCATTAGCTCGAGTATACTTGCATTTTCGCTTTGTCGATGATACTCTGAATGTTGAGACAGTGGCATAGATATATGAAATGTTGCCATAGTGTTGCCAGACCCTTGTGAACTCCTCTCTGCTCATGGTCATTCACTGGTTAAGGCAGCTTATATCATGTGTTCATATATGCACTTCGTTTCTTGACTTTGGCATCTTTTTAGTTGCGGCTATCCCTCTGGATTATATGTTACACGTGTGTCCCCTGACCTGTAGCCATATAAGCTCTTTGGTATGTACGTGCCCTGCATGCATACGAGTCACATCCACTGTTGATTGAGGCAAATTGTAGTGTTCCAGTTGACAGGTTTTGGTCTCTGATAAGTTCCGGTGATTTACTTTTGCCCTATGCTCCAGATTGGTTGCCATCATTTTATTAAATCCTTTCAAATGGAAGAGATAGTGTAATTCTATTTTCACTTTAAAAAGATAAGTTAACAAGTTAACAAATCCATTCAGACAATAATTATTTTGCAAAATTGAATTTTTTACTTCCTAGCTACCTTGACTGGGTTCAATGTGTTCACAGTGGTTGCTCTGTGTATTTTCTTGTTCCACTGGTACTCCTGTTAGCTCAACACTTTTCTATTGTTGCTTGGGTATTGAACTGTTTTCATGCTTTATTCGAGCTTTCGTGCATTGTGTACTTGTGGTGACCGCAGTCTTGTTGCAGTTTGCCCTTGATTGCTGCATTTGTGTTGAGTCATGATAGTTGTGACTTTACCTCTGCAGTTTTGATGGCTGTTAGTATTCACTGTATTGGCGAGGCAGTGCACGCGTGCGTGTACTGCAGCCAATCGGTTTCGATGTTTTTAAGTAACTTTTTAATTATTTGAATTGATTTTATTTAAATTGATGATTTTGTTGTTAATTGCCGTTTAGGCAATTTTGATGTTTTTTTTTCTAAATCATCTTCATTAATAATCCATTCATCTATCTTCGTTGATAATTTGAATCTACTGATTTATTGTTCAACACTGTTAAGTGTTACAATTACCGTTATCCGATTTCTTTGTTAAAAGGGTCGGATAGGTAAATTTATCTTTGACCGTCGTCTAATTGTTGTTGATTATTATTGCCTCTGTAACATCCCGGAATTTTTGACAATATCAATTTAATAATCTGTGGTTAAAATTAAATTGATATTGATAATCTGTTAATAATTGTTCATATAAAATTAATAATATTCTTCAATAAATATTTTAAATTGGTTATTTTATCCTAAAAATTAATAATAATAATAAATTGATTTCTACTTTCAATATAAATATATGGTTCATATTTTAAATAAATTGGTATTGTTTAAATTTAGAATAAATTCAAAAAATTGATTTCATGACTTAATAAAATGAATATTTTGAAAAATGATTTTAATTTAATAAAAGAGATTTATAAAAACAATACTGTATTGTATTTTTAAATAAATTTTGAATAAGAATTTGTAGCTTTTATTTCAAATTTAATTTTTATTTATAACTTAATTTGAAATTGTTTGGTTTGAATTTAGTTGAATTTAAATTTAAAGTATAAGGTCTTAAAATTGTTTTAATTTTAATATGTATAGGTTAATTTGTAAAACATTGTTGTATTTATTTCTTTTGTAAATTCATAAACATATTTTAAAAATAAACTAACAACTTAACGTAAGCTATCACACATACACTAGTTTGTAAATTAAAAACTAATTACTTTTAAAAAGAGGAAACATGTGTTGCATTTTTAAAAGAGTAAATAGACAAATGTTGTTAAGTTTGACAAGTGTTAAAATTTTAGTTTTTCTTTTTCTTTTATTTCATAAATCTGAAATACAATTAGTTTGCATCATTCATACATATTGCATATTTCATTTTCCTAAATCAAACAAAGATCAAACCCATCTTCATATTCATTTTAAAAATCTGCATTCACAATCAAATGAAGATCAAATCTGCATTTCCAAAATTCAGAAACCCTGTTCAACAATCTGCATATCCCAAACTCATATTCAAATCCCAAATCTACATTCCTCAAATCAAGTAAAACCTGCATATTAAAAGATCAAAAACTCCTCTTGTCAAAGCCATTCAAATACCTGAACAAGTCCAAAACCCTGTACAAATTTCACTTCCTCAAATCTCAAATGAAGTCTGCAAAATCAAAAGGAAGCCTGCACTTTTGTTTTTCTGCATCCTATTTTAAAAACTAGGAAGGAAAGGCATTTGCATGCATATGGAAATTGGCTACAGCATCTCCTTCATCTGCATGCATTTGGAGATTAACAACTACATATACATCTGCATGCTAGCATTTGGGTTAGTGAAAACAAATAGGCAAACTGCATACTCTTGTTTCTGAATAAATGAGCAACTGAGAGGAGCATACCTGCACATCATAAGCCTGCAAATTCAAATGATCAGTGGTCTGCATTCATTAAAGTGAGTAACATTTATATTTTAAACTATAAATAGGTTTCTTGTTAAAATTTGAGATAAATATGTTTGTGTGCTTATGAAATGTCTGTTGCAATTATGATTATTTATGCATGTTGGTTTTGCTGTGATGTGTTTCCAGATTCACATCCTTTTAAAAAAAAATTCTACAATTGATCAGACTTAAGATAGTAACTGGGTTCTAGAATAATTAAAAGAAAGTTGTTTATCATAGATTAGAATGCAAATTTATAAAGTATTGTTGTCTAAATTTTTTAAGTTCAGGTTTAAAAAAAAATATTAGAAGAAGTAAAACTACAGAGTGATATCTCTGTAAAAATAATTAATACCATTTATGTTGATCTTGATTAAATCCAGTCATATTAATATTAAAAACCAGTTTCATAAACCAAAAACAGTTACTGGAAACTGATTTTTAAATTTAGTATTAGTATTTTTGGTGTATGTTCTATTTACAGTTTGTTTTTGAACAGAAAATTTGATTTTTAGCAGATTCTTGCAATCTGATATTTGTGGGAACTCAAACTCTTCTGAGTTTTGAATAAGGGTAAAAGTATGGGACAGTGAGGAGGTGAAGAGTGGATCGAGTGTTTTGATTTTTGGTGTGTGGGTAGTTGATGTGTGAGGGAGTTCATGGCCGGAGGGGTGGATTGCCAGATGGTCGGAATGGCAAAAGATGGCCATTGACAGGTGGAACAAAAACCTGTAATATGTTTTCAGGTTGAATTTGGGTGTTGCAGGGTGGCTGTGGGGAAAAGGGAAATTGGCTCCAAGTAAGTAGTGAAACAACTCGAAGTAAGGAAGCTTTTGACTCGGAGTAAATGAGAAGAAAACCCGAAGTAAAAGTTTTGTTTCTCGGGTTAGCCTGTAGTTTACAGATTACACAGTAAAACTGTGTTTTGTTTTTATAAAATATGGATTTTAAACTTTTTAAAAATCTGAGATTGTTAAAATTTAAAATCTGTAATTATAGGTTGTAAATAAGGTTTAGGTTTAAAAATTTAATTTAAGTTTGAACTACTAATTTGAATTTAAATTCCAGGTTTGAATTGAAACCTGTTTTCTGTTTCATGCAAATCTAGGTTTAAAACTTTTTAAATCTGCAGTTATGGTTTTGAGTAAAATTTAAGTTCAAATTTAGATGTAAGTTTAAAATTCTCATTTGATTTTAAATTCCAGTTTTTAAAACAGAAACTTAAGTTTAAAATTTAACTTTATTAACTATATCATGTTGATAAGATAGTTTAAACATTTTAATAATAAGATTTTAAAAATGTGAGTAGATTTAAAGTTATTTAAATCTAGAAATTCAAAATTAAAATTGGAAGTGCAGTTTTAAAATTTAAAGAAGGGTTAAATTTGAAGTTTCAAATTAAAATGGAAATTTAAATTATTGAAAGTTTTGAAATGACTTTAACTTTAAAAATTTCCATAGCATTAGTTTGATTTGCAATTTAAAAAGTTTTAAATTTATTTAAAACTTTGATAAGTTTAAAATTATTCTGTTTTAAACTTGAATTTAAATTGAGATTTAAAGGTAATTTCAAAAGTACTTAGTTATGAATTAAATTGTTTTAAACATAATTAAGTTATGTTTTTGAAATTTAAATTTGGATTTATGTTTTAGAATTTAATTAACAAAGTGATTAAGATTAATTTATTTAATTAATTGATTAAATTTGGAATTAATAATTGATTAATGATTAATCAATTTGAAATTAAGATCATTAATTAAGTTATTAATTAATGATAAATGAATAATAGTTATGTAATTAAGTTTTTATTTAAGGTTAATTAATTTTATAATTAACTTTAATTTATAAATGAATAAAGATAATTTAAAGGGTGATTAATTTAGGTTAATTACTTTATAAAATAACTTGAGAATGGTTAATGAAGGTCAATAACCAGGATTATTTAACAATTAATTAATGTAGTTAATTTTTATAATTAATTAGATTAATTAATTTAATAATAATCAATTGTAAATGGTTTGAGTGTAATTACTTAAATAAGTAATTAGGAAATTAATTACTTAATGTAATTAATTTAGTTTAATGTGATTGTTTATTTTTAATTAATTAAGTTTAATTAATTTTAAACACTTGAGTTTTTATAAATAATTACTTTATGTAATTAATGATTTGGTAATTACTTATTAAGTAATTATTTGATAATTACAGGATTGTAATTAAATGGAGATGTTTAACAATGAGTGATTTGGATTAATTATTTAGTAATTAATCAAGGGATTAATTAAGATATAAAATTAAGGATAATTAATTTGGTTTAATATAGTAATTAAGTTAGCTAATCACTTAAGGTAATTAATAATTAAGGATCATTAATTATTTTAATTAATGATGTAATTGAGGATGATTAATTATGATTAATTAATCAATAATAGATAATTAATTAATGTAATTAATTAAGGATTAAGAAAATTAATTATGATTAATTAATTAGTTGAAGTAATTAAAGATTAATTACTGTTTGTTTGAGGTTAATTAATTTGTGAAATTGATTAAGGATAATTACATGAACGAAATTAGGTATAATTAATCAAGAATGATTAATTAAGGTAATTTATTCTGAATGATTGATTAATTGATTGTAATCAATTAAATGATTGAGTAAGCAAGATATAATTTGATGAAGTAATTAATTTAATTTATTTTAAATTAATTGTAGATGAAGGAATTAATTTAATTCATTTTAAATTAATTAGAGGTATAGAATTAATTTAATTCATTTTAAATTAATTATACGGTATGAGTGAATCATTGCTTATGTATGAATGGATGTCATTGATTGTCTTGGATGAAATCTCAGTAATGAGATAAATATATATTATGTGGTATGGATGTTGATTTGTATTGTGATGATAACATAGGTTATCTATTGTGATGGTACTATATGGAATATCTATGTGATATTGGTGATATGAATTACCTGTTATTGATAATGATTGATTATCAGTTATGATTTATGAATTATCTATCTGTGTGTATATAGATACTATTTTAAATTGTTTTAAACCTTTAAAACAACTTGTCCTTAAAAGACACGCTTTGGTTTTCGATGAGACCGGGATCGGGTTTCCATATTTGGATATCCGAAAACCACATCGATTCCAAATAACGTTAGGTCGTGAATCAAAATGGAGCTCTGTGAAGACTCGAGGTGTAAGGGCTATACGACGGTATAACTCTGTGGGCGATTCCGTAATGAGTTGACGGAATAGCACTTATAGATTCGAGATGGTGAAATAGAGTGCAAGGGTTATTGTCGTTAACTCTGAGGGTGATTCCAAAATGAGTGTAACGAGATAATGCCTTCGGTTTCGTTCGAACCCGGAACGAACTTGTATGGATTGAATGCTTTCAGCACATCGTCAGGTGGACGATGAGCATTCTAAGTGATATGACCTATAAAGATAATCGTAACCTCAAGCCTCATCAAACGGGAATGGCTAAAACAGGGGAGGTGCAGCGAAGCTTCGTGGGTAGCCCCCACTTGAGAGTAAGATTTACCCATGTCAAGAGGTCCCTTTTATTTCGGCTGTGTGTGGACGGTTAAGTAGCTACAACCGTCGGGGTTGTCTTATTCGGAACTGTTTAGTAAGGAATGGGTCCGGCTTTGTGTTGCAGGGGAGTTAGGGTGGCTCCTCGGTACGTTGATCTAGGCCACGTACTGTGACGGGCGGTACCCCAGTAGCCCAGCCATTGTATGGAATCCAAAATCCAATAAGTGCCAACGGTTTTGATTGTATTACCCACTTTTGTGACTAGTAGCTGGAACTTAATCATGCAACAATTTCGGCTATTTCTTATTTATTTGAAAACCCTAGACACTATTATAATATCATCGGATTTCCTATCAAATGTTTTGGTTAGCGTAAGGTAAAAACTTTTCCATGTTTATGGGTGGGAAGTCTTACGTGATACCTTTCTTTTCAAAAGGTTTTTGAAAGTTAAGCAACTTTAACCTGTTACTCACACCAGACCCATGTCTAACCCGGAGTTTATTTTTGTTTTTCATAAACTCTTGGGTACTCAAATTTTTATGAGTAGTCAAGGGTGATTCAGGTTAGCTTTGACGAATTATGGAGGAGCAATGGAGCAGGAGGCTTCTGCGTGTAGATATTTAGAGTTTTTCTGTAACAACCCTGTATTTTGTAATTATTTTATTGTATATTTTAATTATTTTTAATGTAAGATTTTGATTTAAAAACTTATTTTACTTATTTGAAATGTTTAAATTTATTATTTAAATATAATCTTGATTTTTATGAGTTATAATTCCAAACTTGTGTAAGTTGAATATTTGCGTGAAATGCTGATTTTGGTCAAAATAGTCAAGCTGTGACTTTCAACTTAAAATTTTAAAAGTTTAAAATTTTAATTTTTTTCATTTATTTAAAGACTTTGGCTTTTGTTTTCTTAAAAATCTAATTTTGGAAATTTTCTAGAAATGATTTCTGATCATTTGTCCAAATAAAAATAAACAATGTCTGAAAATTTGATTTGGATAAAAAGTGTAACTTTAATAGAAATTCTAAATTTTATAATTCTAAAGGCAAAATTTTCATCTTGAACTAGATACAATTGTGTAACATTTGTTTCACTTTTGTTTTGGTCAGATTTGTTGTATACTTTTTTTTTTTTTAAAAAGTTAGTAATAATTAGTGTGAAACGGGAAATAAACTTTACATTTCTTTTACATATGTTTACATCTGTTTCTTAACTTTACATTTAACGATCAATTGGATGAAGCTAAATCAAATGTTATTAATTATGGTATAATAGTTATTAAATTTTGGTTTAAACTTATGGTTTATTTTTCCTAATAGAAACATTAGTATTCTAAATTTATTTAATAAGAGAAACAAAATAATTTGTACGTTACTTTGGGCATATATTTAATTGTTGCTCTTGCCTTTTCGTTATCTATTTGGATTTTTTTCTTGCATTAATAATGCAAAGTTTTCAGCCGTATATTCTCTTTTGAGAATCCAAAATCTTGCTCAAATCTTGCCTTAAATCATTTCCGTGTGTGAATTATTTCTTTCCCTCTTGCCTCCCATACGTTTCCACCTATTGGATAGAATTAAATTGCCTCTACCGTTCAAGCATTTTACTCTTGTCTGCCCTCTACATAAATTAGTGAGCAAATGTTAATATATATTTCACGTTCAAAAGTTTCATACCACAAATTATTCATTTTACTTCCATCAAAATTTGCATGAGCATCTCCTGAAGGTATGAACCGGCGCATGCTTTTCCTTTCATTTTTTTTCTCTTTTTTCTTTCTTTCTTCTTTTCACTCTTGTTTTATTTCATTTGTTCTCCTTTCATCGTTTTGCTTTATCCTATTGCCTGCCACCGTGCTTGGCCATTCACCATATTTTTCCGACCCTACCCATGCCAGACCACCGAGCCTTGTTTGAGAAAAAAAAGGAATGAAAAAAATTCCATTTTTGTCGCCTTTGTATTTTGTTTTTGAAGTAATATTGCCACCGAGCCTTGTTTCGGAAAAAAAGGGGAAATGAAAAAAAAAAGTTGCTTTTGTCACTTTGTATTTTTGAAGTTATAATCTATTTTTCCACTAGCCCTTGTTCTGGAAAAAAGAAATGAGAAAAAAAAAAATTGTTTTGTCACCTCTGTAATTTGGCATTCTAGTCTATATTCCCTCTGCCCTTTTGTTTGAAAAAAAAAAGAAATGAACAAAATTTGTTTTGTCACCTTTGTTTTGAAGTTATAGTCTATTTTAAAAGTGTTCTTGTATTTTTGAAGTCATAGTTTATTTTGTTTTTATAAAATTAAATAGAAAAGGAAATTTGAAAGGCCTTAAACTTTCTATCTTTCTATGGGCCTTTATAGTCCACCCTTTTACTTTTAACCTAACCTTTCACCAATTAACCCTAACACCTCCTCATATCATCTCCTACCACTTCACATTTTTGTGCTTGCCATGCCTTTGTGATGCCAAATCAGATCCTTTTCCACTTGAAAACATGTGTTGCCTAGCCCTAAACATGTATGGCCGAGCATACATGGAGTTGTGGTCAAGCAAAAGTGGTTGAAAAGCTTGGTAATGTCATTTGTTGCTTCTACTTTTCTATTGTTCAACAAATCTTTATATTGTATGCATATGTTTATATGGTCTTGTTTATTTGTTGTATACAAGATCATTATTAAGGCTTTCCATTCACTCAATTCAAATCGTGTTTGTCATGCTTTTGGAATCGCTCTTGTGTTTGTTGTTTTGGTCTCTAGCTTCGAAAAGGTGAGTCTTTCTCACTCTGACATATATACTTATGAAAAGTGGATTGATGACAAGTGTTTAGTAATGTAAAATGTTTATGCAAGTTAATGATTATCATATGATACGCTATCCGTATTATTACCATGTTATTACCATGTTAAAACTGTTAATTTTCACCTGACATCTGATACATGACTGTATATTGTGATATTGACATTGTTTATATTATTTCTGTATATGATCACACTGCAATTTCCCTGTTGGGATAAAAAATGTTTTGGGCTGAAATGATAGGCCTGAGTTATTTTATTTATTTATTTAAACTTGGGATTGCGGGTTTGAAATGATAAAACCCGGATTTTTACCTTTTAAACTGCGGATTGAAATGATACATATCCGTATCACTTGACCTAGGTTAGAAAACTATATAAGACCCGTGGTTATTCTATAAAGTGGTTTGAATATTTTAATTATTTTAAAAATATAAAATTATGAAATTTGAGTTAAATAGATTTTGAAAGGTTTCAAAATAAATAAATTATGATTTTTCTATGTGTTAAAAATGTAATTTATGAATGAATTAATTGGATTTTGAAATATAACTTATGTTGGAAATTTGGAATTTTGACTAAAAATGATATTTAAGTTACATGAATAAAATGGACTTTAATTTTATTTGGAAAATGGTAAATATGATAAATTGATTTATATTTGAATTTAAGTGATTTATTAAAGAATTATTGATTTTCTATAAATTTAACTGGTTGAATAAATGATTGTTGAAATGAAATTTTAAAATATAACTTGACTTGAAAATGTGAAATTTGAGTTTTAACTAAAGATGTTAAATTAATTAAATAAACTGGAAGTTTAGTTAAATTTGTGAA
This sequence comes from Allium cepa, assembly GCA_030765085.1. Lineage (NCBI taxonomy): Eukaryota > Viridiplantae > Streptophyta > Magnoliopsida > Asparagales > Amaryllidaceae > Allium > Allium cepa. The sequence goes on from CM060930.1 coordinate 61,215,595, forward strand.
ATGGTAATATAAATCTGAAATGTTAAGTTTTAATTTATGAAAGAAACGTATAGGTTTTAATTTATGAAAGAAACGTATAGGTTTTAATTTATGAAAGAAACGTATAGGTTTTAATTAATGAAAGAACGTATGGTGTTCTAATTAATGATAGGAACATGTAAATTCCTAATTAATGAAAGAAAGGTATAAGTTTTAATTAATAAAAGAAATGTATAAGTTTTAATTAATGAAAGAAACGTGTAAAGTCCTAATTAATGAGAGAACATGAAAGTTTTAATTAATGCAAGAACGTATAAGTTTTTAATTAATGAAAGAAACGTGTAAAGTTTTAAGTAGTGTGGTATTGATTTAAATTAATAAATGTTCATTTTTGTAATAGGAATATAAAATTTAAAACGTACATTTGACACGTAGATTTTAATCAATGTAATGATGTATTTTAAATTGATTAAAATGATAAATGTTACTTACTGTAATAATAAAATGTAAGTTGATTACGTACATTTGATAAGCAAGTTTTAATTTATGTGAATGGCATACTTTAAATGATTAAAATAATAAAGTTTCTTTATTGTAATAATAATGTAAGTTAATAAGGTGCTTTTAACTTAACATAAGAATTTCAGTTTAAATTGTATATTACAGTAAGAAAGTTTATTTAACTATAAGGCTATGATAAATTGACATGTTAAAATTTTAAGCTTATCAATGCTTTGATTATATACAATGTAAAGTGGAAAGTAGCACATTCCAAAAATGCTATGATTCCTTAAGGTAACATTTCCAAAATGCAATGATAATTTAAAGGAATATTTCAAGTTTAATAAATTTAACGAAATATTCAATGATTTGAAAATTTGGGTTTTATTTGAATGATATAATATTGAATTATTTTTGAAATGGAAATGATACAATTGTGATATTGTTTTGAAATGAGTATGATATTTTGGTCTTGAAAGTATAAATTATTTGAAATAAATATCCATGGGTTATAATAACGATTGGTTGTTAAAGGGACCGGGATCGGATATTGTCTTATAGCGGGACAATACCGAAAACCACTTTAACAACTGTATACGCGGTGGAGATTCCAGAATGAAGTAGGATGGTGGCGACGTTCTCGAGGTATGTTACGTGGACCCAACTCCCGTGAGTTGGCATATATGACTAAAACAGGAGCTATACCGGGATACACAAAGGGTCGCACCCTTTCATCGAGCATGCTCCATCGGAAACTATTCTATTACTTTTGTGATTCGATTCGGTGGCGCCACTTTGATTCGGGGGTATTGTTCGAGGTGGGCGGAAGCTGCTGGCTTGCCGTCACCACCGGCCCGGGAGTGCAAACGGTGTATCCACCCTGGCATTGCCTCGCGTGCCGTGTCATATCCTTATATCGAGCCCACTACGATTTTGGTTTTAAAGATCCGACCGCGTTAAGGTTCACCATCCCCTTAACGCTATTTTCTATATGATTATACTTTACTGATTAGACACTACATTATATAGCGTATATTACTACATAGTAAATAGTTTAACGGATCCTTAGAGGATGGGCGGTCCCAAGCATCCTTTAAGTTACTGATGCATTTTGTTAATGTTCACTTGAGTTGATTTACAGTTTATAAGTATTTATGTCCTGACTCGAGAGTTTTGTGTTTTGCTTTACGCTCGGGTCAGATTGAGTGTGTTAGCATTCCAGATTCACCTTCGGCGTTGGAGCTTTCCTTGAAGATCCAGCCATCTATTTTGTTTCAGTATCCAGTGGTTCAGTGATGTATCTGATTTGTACCTGATGTATCCTGTTACTCTTCTGTTGTATCTTATTTAACTCTGATGTATCTCACATTTATATAGTAGCTTCATGAACTACTATCTCTTTTTCTTCCGCTGCATTTTTTATATACTCTGCGTCTGTGATCTGTGATTTTTATTTACTGTATTTCCTGAGATTTGCCAAATTTTAATTTACAACGCGGTATTTTGAGAAATTCAATTTCGGCATGAGTGTCTACCTATACACTTATAATGGATGCGAATGGTTGAAAATATCGGGTCGTTATAGTTGGTATCAAAGCTTTGGTAGCTCTAGGCAAAGCTCAGCATATAGAGTGAATGTATTTACAGAATCACTTTTATTCGAGTTTGAATCTCTTCTCTTTTGACTCGATTCCTTTGAATTTTGGAACGTTCCCTGCGGTTCCAAAGTCCATTCTTATTCCCCGCTATTCATCTTCATTTGATTCTGGAGTAGTCCACAACTCCACTTCGAATGATCTTTATAGTGAATTGGCGGTCCCGCCAATCTCAAAAAATTTCTTGTAAAAGGAGTGAAACTCCTTTGCAACAGCATCGATTCACCAAAGATTTTATATCCTCGGTTTAGATGCTAGTATCTCCTATTATCCCAAACTCTAACTCTTGAGTTCAAACGTAGATTTACCCTAGAAAATCCACTTCGATCTTATACTTTAAGTCACGGTTGACCCGATTAAGGTTGCCCGTGATTTATTTTAGCTTATCCACCTCCCTACTCTGTATTTAATCATCTTGTCTTTTGTTTCCAACATATTTTCAAACATTTTGAATTGTATTTGTCAATCTATATTATTTTTTATTGTGTTGTTGGAGTTGTTGATGTTGATTTGGGTTTCCGATCGATTCGTCTGATCAACGCTATCGATAGGATTTCTAAAACACTTTGGCAGAACAAACTGACACGATATTATTTTAGAATTTTGTTTTGGTTAATGAAATAAAATTTTGATATATATATTTATGGAACTTAATAAAATGATTCAAATTGATAATTTGAAATGATAATACTTGATTTATCATTTATTGTTCTATAAATGAATTTATAAATAATTGTTTATAAATTTATATGGGAACTTAAATGAATTTAGAAAAAGAAATTTGAGAATTTAATTTTCGATGGTTCCAAACCTTTTGTTTAAAGTTTAAAGGGATATAATATTTAAAATATTTTCAAATAGAAATTTGTTTCCAAAGAATTTTAAGTTTAAAATTAGTACTCTTCTCTTTGTCGCTGGAAAATAACTTCGGTGATGACTGTAGCATCATCGACGTTCATTTTCGAGTTTCGAAGTGAAGAGACTGTTCTGTAGTCTTGCTACAGCTTTGTTTTGGGAAATTAAATTGATTTGAATTTCTAAAATATGACTTAATTTATAATATATATAGATATATGATTGAAATTTGATTTGACATATTATATATGTATATATATTATTTCTTATCTCTAAATGGTCTGAAGAAATCGGAAATTAAATTCTTAAATTCTATTTTTAAAGAATAATTTCAATTATAAAAAGAAAATAAATAAAAAATTGAATAAATGATTTAAGCTTGAAATGATTGAATTGGAAATTTTATTTGTATAATACAATTGCATTCAAATATAACTTACCAAAATTTCAGAAGTTAAAAATGTAATTGGATAATATACGATATAAAAAGATTTTATAAATAAAATTTGAGTAGTTATAAAAAAAAGTGTAAATATATTTAACATAAGTGATAAATATATTGAGAGGAATAAATTTAATTTTGATTAGGAATAAAGAAGAATAAAATTTATTAAGTACATTGTGAGTGTAGTAAATGATTATTTTTCTAACCCATGGTTAAAAAAAAATTGTTAATTTAAGATGATTGGATAATAAGATAATGAAATTTGAGATAGTTAAGATTTATGTAACTTGTGTAAAAGTTTATTTTCTATTTAAGTTGAAATCTCCATGCTTTCAAATTCATTTTCTTATTTAGTTTTTCAAACTATCTTTTGGTTGTTCTTATCATCCTCATCTTGCTATAGACTAGTATATGGATCTTTCTATGATCTTTCTGTTTAGAAATCTTTCTATAATCTTTCATAATCTCCACCTTGTAAAACTTACCTATAACAACAGTTATCAGGTATAACTTCAATCTTCTTGTCATCTTATCTTAATCCTATTTCACTCTATCTTTTCTGTGCCCTTCCATACCTCATTCCTTTTCGGGGACGAAAAGTTTTGAGTGGGGGAGGGTGTAACAACCCTGTATTTTGTAATTATTTTATTATATATTTTAATTATTTTTAATGTAAGATTTTGATTTAAAAACTTATTTTACTTATTTGAAAAGATTAAATTTATTATTTAAATATAATCTTGATTTTTATGAGTTATAATTCCAAACTTGTGTAAGTTGAATATTTGCCTGAAATGCTGATTTTGGTCAAAATAGTCAAACTGTGACTTTCAACTTAAAATTTTAAAAGTTTAAATTTTAATTTTTTTCATTTATTTAAAGACTTTGGCTTTTGTTTTCTTAAAAATCTAATTTTGGAAATTTTCTTGAAATGATTTCTGATCATTTGTCCAAATAAAAATAAACAATGTCTGAAAATTTGATTTGGATAAAAAGTGTAACTTTAATAGAAATTCTAAATTTTTTATAATTCTAAAGGCAAAATTTTCATCTTGAACTGTATACAATTGTGTAACATTTGTTTCACTTTTGTTTTGGTCTGATTTGTTGTATACTTTTTCTTAAAAAAAAAATTAGTAATAATTAGTGTGAAATGGGAAATAAACTTTACATTTCTTTTACATATGTTTACATCTGTTTCTTAACTTTATATTTAACAATCAATTGGATGAAGCTAAATCAAATGTTATTAATTATGGTATAATAGCTATTAAATTTTGGTTTAAAGTGATGGTTTATTTTTCCTAATAGAAACGTTAGTATTTTAAATTTATTTAATAAGAGAAACAAAATAATTTGTACATTACTTTGCGCATATATTTAATTGTTGCTCTTGCCTTTTCGTTATCTATTTGATTTTTTTTCTTGCGTTAACAATGCAAAGTTTTCAGCCGTATATTCTCTTTTGAGAATCCAAAATCTTGCTCAAATCTTGCCTTAAATCATTTCCGTGTGTGAATTATTTCTTTCCCTCTTGCCTCCCATACGTTTCCACCTATTGGATAGAATTAAATTGCCTCTACCGTTCAAGCATTTTACTCTTGCCTGCCCTCTACATAAATTAGTGAGCAAATGTTAATATATATTTCACGTTGAAAAGTTCCATACCACAAATTATTCATTTTGCTTCCATCAAAATTTGCGTGAGCATCTCCTGAAGGTATGAACCGGCGCATGCTTTTCCTTTCATTTTTTTTCTCTTTTTTCTTTCTTTCTTCTTTTCACTCTTGTTTTATTTCATTTGTTCTCCTTTCATTGTTTTGCTTTATCCTATTGCCTGCCACCGTGCTTGGCCATTCACAATATTTTTCCGACCCTACCCATGCCAGACCACCGAGCCTTGTTTGAGAAAAAAAAGGAATGAAAAAAATTCCATTTTTGTCGCCTTTGTATTTTGTTTTTGAAGTAATATTGCCACCGAGCCTTGTTTTGAAAAAAAAAGGGAAATGAAAAAAAAAGTTGCTTTTGTCACTTTGTATTTTTGAAGTTATAATCTATTTTTCCACTGGCCCTTGTTCTGGAAAAAAGAAATGAGAAAAAAAATTTGTTTTGTCACCTCTGTAATTTGGCATTCTAGTCTATATTCCCTCTGCCCTTTTGTTTGAAAAAAAAAAAGAAATGAACAAAATTTGTTTTGTCACCTTTGTTTTGAAGTTATAGTCTATTTTAAAAGTGGTCTTGTATTTTTGAAGTCATAGTTTATTTTGTTTTTATAAAATTAAATAGAAAAGGAAATTTGAAAGGCCTTAAACTTTCTATCTTTCTATGGGCCTTTATAGTCCACCCTTTTACTTTTAACCTAACCTTTCACCATTTAACCCTAACACCTCCTCATATCATCTCCTATCACTTCACATTTTTGTGCTTGCCATGCCTTTGTGATGCCAAACCAGATCCTTTTCCACCTGAAAACATGTGTGGCCTAGCCATAAGCATGTATGGCCGAGCATACATGGAGTTGTGGTCAAGCAAAAGTGGTTGAAAAGCTTGGTAATGTCATTTGTTGCTTCTACTTTTCTATTGTTCAACAAATCTTTATATTGTATGCATATGTTTGTATACAAGATCATTATCAAGGCTTTCCATTCATTCAATTCAAATCGTGTTTGTCTTGCTTTTGGAATCGCTCTTGTGTTTGTTGTTTTGATCTCTAGCTTCGAAAAGGTGAGTCTTTCTCACTCTGACATATATACTTATGAAAAGTGGATTGATGACAAGTGTTTAGTAAAATAAAATGTTTATGCAAGTTAGTGATGATCATATGATATGCTATGCCATGTTATTTCCAAGTTATTACCATGTTAAAACTGTTAATTTTCACCTGACATCTGATACATGACTGTATATTGTGATATTGACATTGTTTATATTATTTCTGTATATGATTACACTGCAAGTTCCCTGTTAGGATAAAAAATGTTATGGGCTGAAATGATAGGCCTGAGTTATTTTATTTATTTATTTATTTAAACTTGGGATTGCGGGTTTGAAATGATAGAACCCGGATTTTTACCTTTTAAACTGCTAATTGAAATGATACATATCCATATCACTTGACCTAGGTTAGAAAACTATATACAGACCCGTGGTTATTCTATAAAGTGCTTTGAATATTTTAAGTATTTTAAAAATATAAAATTATGAAATTTGATTTAAATAAATTTTGAAAGGTTTTAAAATAAATAAATTATGATTTTTCTATGTGTTAAAAATGTAATTTATGAATGGATTAACTGGATTTTGAAATATAACTTATGTTTGAAATTTGGAATTTTGACTAAAAATGATATTTAAGTTACATGAATAAAATTGACTTTAATTTTATTTGGAAAATGGTAAATATGATAAATTGATTTATATTTGCGTTTAAGTGATTTATTAAAGAATTATTGATTTTCTATAAATTTAAGTGGTTGAATAAATGATTGTTGAAAATGAAATTTTAAAATATAACTTGACTTGAAAATGTGAAATTTGAGTTTTAACTAAAGATGTTAAATTAATTAAATAAACTGGAAGTTTAGTTAAATTTGTGAAATGGTAATATAAATCTGAAATGTTAAGTTTTAATTTATGAAAGAAACGTATAGGTTTTAATTTATGAAAGAAACGTATAGGTTTTAATTTATGAAAGAAACGTATAGGTTTTAATTAATGAAAGAACGTATGGTGTTCTAATTAATGACAGGAACATGTAAATTCCTAATTAATGAAAGAAAGGTATAAGTTTTAATTAATAAAAGAAACGTATAAGTTTTAATTAATGAAAGAAACGTGTAAAGTCCTAATTAATGAGAGAACATGAAAGTTTTAATTAATGCAAGAACGTATAAGTTTTTAATTAATGAAAGAAACGTGTAAAGTTTTAAGTAGTGTGGTATTGATTTAAATTAATAAATGTTCATTATTGTAATAGGAATATAAAATTTAAAACGTACATTTGACACGTAGATTTTAATCAATGTAATGGTGTATTTTAAATTGATTAAAATGATAAGTGTTACTTACTGTAATAATAAAATGTAAGTTGATAACGTACATTTGATAAACAAGTTTTAATTTATGTGAATGGCATACTTTAAATGATTAAAATAATAAAGTTTCTTTATTGTAATAATAATGTAAGTTGATAAGGTGCTTTTAACTTAACATAAGAATTTCGGTTTAAATTGTATATTACAGTAAGAAAGTTTATTTAACTATAAGGCTATGATAAATTGACATGTTAAAATTTTAAGCTTATCAATACTTTGATTATATACAATGTAAAGTGGAAAGTAGTACATTCCAAAAATGCTATGATTCCTTAAGGTAACATTTCCAAAATGCTATGATAATTTAAAGGAATATTTCAAGTTTAATAAATTTAAAGAAATATTCAATGATTTGAAAATTTGGGTTTTATTTGAATGATATAATATTGAATTATTTTTGAAATGGAAATAATACAATTGTGATATTGTTTTGAAATGAGTATGATATTTTGGCCTTGAAAGTATAAATTATTTGAAATAAATATCCATGGGTTATAATAACGATTGGTTGTTAATGAGACCGGGATCGGATATTGTCTTATAGCCGGACAATACCGAAAACCACTTTAACAACTGTGTACGCGGTGGAGATTCCAGAATGAAGTAGGATGGTGGCGACGTTCTCGAGATATGTTACGTGGACCCAACTCCCGTGAGTTGGCATATATGACTAAAACAGGAGCTATAACGGGCTACACAAAGGGTCGTACCCTTTCATCGAGCATGCTCCATCGGAAACTATTCTATTACTTTTGTGATTCGATTCGGTGGCGCCACTTTGATTCGGGGGTATTGTTCGAGGTGGGCGGAAGCTGCTGGCTTGCCGCACCACCGGTCCGGAAGTGCAAACGGTGTATCCACCCTGGCATTGCCTCGCGTGCCGTGTCATATCCTTATATCGAGCCCACTACGATTTTGGTTTTAAAGGTCCGACCGCGTTAAGGTTCACCATCCCCTTAACGCTATTTTCTATATGATTATACTTTACTGATTAGACACTACCTTATATAGCGTATATTACTACATAGTAAATAGTTTAACGGATCCTTAGAGGATGGGCGGTCCCAAGCATCCTTTAAGTTACTGATGCATTTTGTTACTGTTCACTTGAGTTGATTTACAGTTTATAAGTATTTATGTCCTGACTCGAGGGTTTTGTGTTTTGCTTTACGCTCGGGTCAGATTGAGTGTGTTAGCATTCCAGATTCACCTTCGGCGTTAGAGCTTTCCTTGAAGATTCGGCCATCTATTTTGTTTCAGTATCCAGTGGTTCAGTGATGTATCTGATTTGTACCTGATGTATCCTGTTACTCTTCTGTTGTATCTTATTTAACTCTGATGTATCTCATATTTATATAGTAGCTTCATGAACTACTATCTCTTTTTCTTCCGCTGCATTTTTTATATACTCTGCGTCTGTTATCTGTGATTTTTATTTACTGTATATCCTGAGATTTGCCAAATTTTAATTTACAACGCGGTATTTTGAGCAATTCAATTCCGGCATGAGTGTCTACCTATACACTTATAATGGATACGAATGGTTGAAAATATCGGGTCGTTATATTTTCCGTTGTGTGTTCTCTGAGTTGTTGTATTGAGTTGTATAACTAGACAGGTGTTTATAACTGTCTAGTATGTGTTGTATGTCTGTGTACTCTGATATTGGTTGTAAACTATGTAATATTTATGTTATTAATATAATTTATTCGTTCCGTTGTGTAGATTCTGATGTTGTTTCTTTCTTCTCTTCTTTATATTCTCTTTTCTATCCCTTTCTTTCTTAATTCATGACGCGATTTTCTGGGAGTGGAAAGTTGGGTCGTGACAGTTGGTATCAGAGCATTAGGTTGAGTGAATACCTAGCCTCTATAGTGGTGTCTTTCTTGAGAGAGCGTATTTGTAATTTTTATATATAATATATATATATATATGTTTATTTCTACCTATCTGTTGGGCTACCTGTTCAGGTTTTCCAATATAAGTTATAAAGGTAGATGGGGTAGTAGTGTGTAACACGACTATCATTTGTTGGAGTTTGAATGTTTGAGGTTGGAAGTGTAATTATCGAGACTGTAGACCTAATACCGTCTCGAGTGAGTTCTGTAGTGATGAAGAACTTCATTGAGCTCTGAAGGAAACCTGTTAAGGTTCGGAGTTTATTTCTGAAGTTGGATGAGTAGCGTTTGGATTTGTTGGTTGGCAGAAGCGAGTGATGGTATTTTGATACCACAGTGAGTAGTAGCTGCGTGATGTGATGCAGTGACTATGGATGTTCCCGAAGATGTTTTCTTTGGAACAAGTTAAGAAGGTGAGTCTGTGTAGGTGTTGTGGCTGTGGTCAGCTTGAGTTCTGTTTGCTTTGAAGTCCGAGTTTCTCGGAGAGCTTTGTTTTGGAATTCTTTGGCATCTGTGGCAGCAGTGCAGCTTGGAATGTTCTTGGTGTTGGCAAGAGATCTTTTGGCTTAGCGGTTTTCTGAAGTGGAGTCCAGAAGCAGTTGGGTGAACCTGTTTCTTCGATGGGTTGGCTAGTTAAGTTAAGCTGTTCTATTTGGTTTAGGGAGAACAGTTTTCCTTGGATTTGGTTGGGTGGTTCGCAAAAGTGACTTGCGATTGTTTAAGTGTTCTCTTGGGTTATCTGAGTTTTCTGGATGTCTTCAGGAAGTTAGAGTTTTGTCTGCATCTGGAGTTTAAGTTTTCTTATCGACTGGAATTCCAGGAGTGGTACTGGTAGTTCAGCTTATAGAAGGATGGTTCCAGGATTTGAGTTGGTATAGCAGCTCGGAGTTTTGGAGGAACTCCTGAATGATTCTTATGGATTTGTTGAATCATATCTCTGGGGTGGGTTGTCCAGTTTGTGCTAGTGTTCTTCTTCAGCATTCTCTTCTACTTTGGATCAAAGTTGTGCAGCGGAAGCAGTTTGGAAGTGTATCTTCTTTTCTTTTCCGGACAGGAGAAGCGAGTCGTTGTTTTTCGATGTTGAGGAGTTGAAGTTGAGTTCTTGGTTTTGGTTGATCTTGAGGAGATCATTTTGTTGAAGTTGTTGGTCTAGTTTGTTTCTAGAAGTATCAGCAAGGGTTGAGCTGATCAGTAAGTTGTAGACAGCCCGGGATCGTCTGAAGAGTTTTGTGGATATGAGTCGGAGGGATTTGGACTCTGAAGTCGGAGATTTAATTTTGGATAAGTTTTCTCTGATCATAAATGAGCTATAAGTTTGGGTAAGTTTAAGAAGTTAGCTCTGAAGTGTTTTGGATCTTTTCTATGATCTTGGAGTAAGTGATTAATCAACAGGATTGGGTTGCCAGTTTGGATAACTGGGATTCGATGAGTTTCACGTATCTCTGAGGGAGTATGTGTACGATCTATCTCTTGTTGCAGAACCATCAGTTTTGGAGTTTTGGTTGCTGAGTCAGACTCGTTTGTAGTCTGATATCTTATCTAGTGTTATAGATATAGTTGTATAGGAGTTTTATAGCTTCATAGCATTGTTTGTTTGGATTCTCTAGAGTGAGTATTCCGGTATATATATATATATATATATATATATATATATATATATATATACCTGGGGAAACTCGAAGAAATTTTATCCAGAATTTTATCTGGATAATTAGATTTATTTGATTGGTTGAATTGGTTGTTTGGTTGTTAGCATATGTTTGATATATGCTTGTGTTTTTAAAATTAAAATTTAATAAGATTATTAAATTACCTTTGTTTTAAAATTTCGAGGACGAAATTCTTTTAAGGGGGAAGGATTGTAACATCCCGGAATTTTTGACAATATCAATTTAATAATCTGTGGTTAAAATTAAATTGATATTGATAATCTGTTAATAATTTTTCATATAAAATTAATAATCTTCTTCAATAAATATTTTAAATTGGTTATTTTATCCTAAAAATTAATAATAATAATAAATTGATTTCTACTTTCAATATAAATATATGGTTCATATTTTAAATAAATTGGTATTGTTTAAATTTAGAATAAATTCAAAAAATTGATTTCATGACTTAATAAAATGAATATTTTGAAAAATGATTTTAATTTAATAAAAGAGATTTATAAAAACAATACTGTATTGTATTTTTAAATAAATTTTGAATAAGAATTTGTAGCTTTTATTTCAAATTTAATTTTTATTTATAACTTAATTTGAAATTGTTTGGTTTGAATTTAGTTGAATTTAAATTTAAAGTATAAGGTCTTAAAATTGTTTTAATTTTAATATGTATAGGTTAATTTGTAAAACATTGTTGTATTTATTTCTTTTGTAAATTCATAAACATATTTTAAAAATAAACTAACAACTTAATGTAAGCTATCACACATACACTAGTTTGTAAATTAAAAACTAATTACTTTTAAAAAGAGGAAACATGTGTTGCATTTTTAAAAGAGTAAATAGACAAATGTTGTTAAGTTTGACAAGTGTTAAAATTTTAGTTTTTCTTTTTCTTTTATTTCATAAATATGAAATACAATTAGTTTGCATCATTCATACATATTGCATATTTCATTTTCCTAAATCAAACAAAGATCAAACCCATCTTCATATTCATTTTAAAAATCTGCATTCACAATCAAATGAAGATCAAATCTGCATTTCCAAAATTCAGAAACCCTGTTCAACAATCTGCATATCCCAAACTCATATTCAAATCCCAAATCTACATTCCTCAAATCAAGTAAAACCTGCATATTAAAAGATCAAAAACTCCTCTTGTCAAAGCCATTCAAATACCTGAACAAATCCAAAACCCTGTACAAATTTCACTTCCTCAAATCTCAAATGAAATCTGCAAAATCAAAAGGAAGCCTGCACTTTTGTTTTTCTGCATCCTATTTTAAAAACTGGGAAGGAAAGGCATTTGCATCCATATGGAAATTGGCTACAGCATCTCCTTCATCTGCATGCATTTGGAGATTAACAACTACATATACATCTGCATGCTAGCATTTGGGTTAGTGAAAACAAATAGGCAAACTGCATACTCTTGTTTCTGCATAAATGAGCAACTGAGAGGAGCATACCTGCACATCATAAGCCTACAAATTCAAATGGTCAGTGGTCTGCATTCATTAAAGTGAGTAACATTTATATTTTAAACTATAAATAGGTTGCTTGTTAAAAGTTGAGATAAATATGTTTGTGTGCTTATGAAATGTCTGTTGCAATTATGATTATTTATGCATGTTGGTTTTGCTGTGATGTGTTTCCAGATTCACATCCTTTTAAAAAAAAAATTCTACAATTGATCAGACTTAAGATAGTAACTGGGTTCTAGAATAATTAAAAGAAAGTTGTTTATCATAGATTAGAATGCAAATTTATAAAGTATTGTTGTCTAAATTTTTTAAGTTCAGGTTTAAAAAAATATATTAGAAGAATTAAAACTACAGAGTGATATCTCTGTAAAAATAAGTAATACCATTTATGTTGATCTTGATTAAATCCAGTCATATTAATATTAAAAACCAGTTTCATAAACCAAAAACAGTTACTGGAAACAGATTTTTAAATTTAGTATTAGTATTTTTGGTATATGTTCTATTTACAGTTTGTTTTTGAACAGAAAATTTGATTTTTAGCAGATTCTTGCAATCTGATATTTGTGGGAACTCAAACTCTTCTGAGTTTTGAATAAGGGTAAAAGTATGGGACAGTGAGGAGGTGAAGAGTGGATCGAGTGTTTTGATTTTTGGTGTGTGGGTAGTTGATGTGTGAGGGAGTTCATGGCCGGAGGGGTGGATTGCCAGATGGTCGGAATGGCAAAAGATGGCCATTGACAGGTGGAACAGAAACCTGTAATATGTTTTCAGGTTGAATTTGGGTGTTGCAGGGAGGCTGTGGGGAAAAGGGAAATTGGCTCGAAGTAAGTAGTGAAACAACTCGAAGTAAGGAAGCTTTTGACTGGTAGTAAATGAGAAGAAAACCCGAAGTAAAAGTTTTGTTTCTCAGGTTAGCCAGTAGTTTACAGATTACACAGTAAAACTGTGTTTTTTTTTATAAAATATGGATTTTAAACTTTTTAAAAATCTGAGTTTGTTTAAATTTAAAATTTGTAATTATAGGTTGTAAATAAGGTTTAGGTTTAAAAATTTAATTTAAGTTTGAACTACTAATTTGAATTTAAATTCCAGGTTTGAATTGAAACCTGTTTTCTGTTTCCTGCAAATCTAGGTTTAAAACTTTTTAAATCTGCAGTTATGGTTTTGAGTAAAATTTAAGTTCAAATTTAAATGTAAGTTTAAAATTCTCATTTGATTTTAAATTCCAGTTTTCAAAAAAGAAACTTAAGTTTAAAAATTTAACTTTATTAACTATATCATGTTGATAAGATAATTTAAACATTTTAATAATAAGATTTTAAAAATGTGAGTAGATTTAAAGTTATTTAAATCTGGAAATTCAAAATTAAAATTTGAAGTGCAGTTTTTAAATTTAAAGAAGGGTTAAATTTGAAGTTTCAAATCAAAATGGAAATTTAAATTATTGAAAGTTTTGAAATGACTTTAACTTTAAAAATTTCCATAGATTAGTTTGATTTGCAATTTAAAAAGTTTTAAATTTATTTAAAACTTTGATAAGTTTAAAATTATTCTGTTTTAAACTTGAATTTAAATTGAGATTTAAAGGTAATTTCAAAAGTACTTAGTTATGAATTAAATTGTTTTAAACATAATTAAGTTATGTTTTTGAAATTTAAATTTGGATTTATGTTTTAGAATTTAATTGACAAAGTGATTAAGATTAATTTATTTAATTAATTGATTAAATTTGGAATTAATAATTGATTAATGATTAATCAATTTGAAATTAAGATCATTAATTAAGTTATTAACTAATGATAAATGAATAATAGTTATGTAATTAAGTTTTTATTTAAGGTTAATTAATTTTATAATTAACTTTAATTTATAAATGAATAAAGATAATTTAAAGGGTAATTAATTTAGGTTAATTACTTTATAAAATAATTTGAGAATGGTTAATGAAGGTCATTAACCAGGATTATTTAACAATTAATTAATGTAGTTAATTTTTATAATTAATTAGATTAATTAATTTAATAATAATCAATTGTAAATGGTTTGAGTGTAACTACTTAAATAAGTAATTAGGAAATTAATAGCTTAATGTAATTAATTTAGTTTAATTTGATTGTTTATTTTTAATTAATTAAGTTTAATTAATTTTAAACACTTGAGTTTTTATAAATAATTACTTTATGTAATTAATGATTTGGTAATTACTTAGTTAAGTAATTATTTGATAATTACAAGATTGTAATTAAATGGAGGTGTTTAACAATGAGTGATTTGGATTAATTATTTAGTAATTAATCAAGGGATCAATTAAGATATAAAATTAAGGATAATTAATTTGGTTTAATATAGTAATTAAGTTAGCTAATTACTTAAGGTAATTAATAATTAAGGATCATTAATTATTTTAATTAATGATGTAATAAAGGATGATTAATTATGATTAATTAATCAATAATAGATAATTAATTAATGTAATTAATTAAGGATTAAGGCAATTAATTACGATTAATTAATTAATTGAAGTAATCAAAGATTAATTACTGTTTGTTTGAGGTTAATTAATTTGTGAAATTGATTAAGGATAATTACATGAATGAAATTAGGTATAATTAATCAAGAATGATTAATTAAGGTAATTTATTCTGAATGATTGATTAATTGATTGTAATCAATTAAATGATTGAGTAAGCAAGATATAATTTGATGAAGTAATTTAATTTATTTTAAATTAATTATAGATGAAGGAATTAATCTAATTCATTTTAAATTAATTAGAGGTATAGAATTAATTTAATTCATTTTAAATTAATTATATGGTATGAGTGAATCATTGCTTATGTATGAATGGATGTCATTGATTGACTTGGATGAAATCTCAGTAATGAGATAAATATATATTGTGTGGTATGGATGTTGATTTGTATTGTGATGATAACATAGGTTATCTATTGTGATGGTATTATATGGAATATCTATGTGATATTGGTGATATGAATTACCTGTTATTGATAATGATTGATTATCAGTTATGATTTATGAATTATCTATCTGTGTGTATATAGATACTGTTTTAAATTGTTTTAAACCTTTAAAACAACTTGGCCTTAAAAGACACGCTTTGGTTTTCGACGAGACCGGGATCGGGTTTCCATATTTGGATATCCGAAAACCACATCGATTCCAAATAACGTTAGGTCGTGAATCAAAATGGAGCTTTGTGAAGACTCGAGGTGTAAGGGCTATACGACAGTATAACTCTGTGGGCGATTCCGTAATGAGTTGATGGAATAGCACTTATAGATTCGAGATGGTGAAATAGAGTGCAAGGGTTATTGTCGTTAACTCTGAGGGTGATTCCAAAATGAGTGTAATGAGATAATGCCTTCGGTTTCGTTCGAACCCGGAACGAAATTGTATGGATTGAATGCTTTCAGCACATCGTCAGGTGGACGATGAGCATTCTAAGTGATATGACCTATAAAGGTAATCGTAACCTCAAGCCTCATCAACCGAGAATGGCTAAAACAGGGGAGGTGCAGCGAAGCTTCGTGGGTAGCCCCCACTTGAGAGTAAGATTTACCCATGTCTAGAGGTCCCTTTTATTTCGGCTGTGTGTAGACGGTTAAGTAGCTACAACCGTCGGGGTTGTCTTATTCGGAACTGTTCAGTAAGGAATGGGTCCGGCTTTGTGTTGCAGGGGAGTTAGGGTGGCTCCTCGGTACGTTGATCTAGGCCACGTACTGTGACGGACGGTACCCCAGTAGCCCTGCCATTGTATGGAATCCAAAATCCAATAAGTGCCAACGGTTTTGATTGTATTACCCACTTTTGTGGCTAGTAGCTGGAATTTAATCATGTAACAATTTCGGCTATTTCTTATTTATTTGAAAACCCTAGACACTATTATAATATCATCGGATTTCCTATCAAATGTTTTGGTTAGCGTAAGGTAAAAACTTTTCCATGTTTATGGGTGGGAAGTCTTACGTGATACCTTTCTTTTCAAAAGGATTTTGAAAGTTAAGCAACTTTAACCTGTTACTCACACCAGACCCATGTCTGACCCGGAGTTTATTTTTGTTTTTCATAAACTCTTGGGTACTCAAATTTTTATGAGTAGTCAAGTGTGACGCCCCACCTCTATACCCACGCTAGCCAAGAACACTACGGTGTAATGCTGTCAACTAGCACGGAGAATAAGGCTGTTGAGGAGCGACCATCTATATAATTGCTTTGTGCGAGTACCGATATGCCAGATAAAAATATAACTTTTCATCTCAAGAGGGAATCCGACATACCGACACAAACTCAAAGCTACTACACAGTGGCTATAAAGGTCTTCGGAAACAAATATAGAAATAAACATAACACAAATCAGTCACAGATAATTCATATCACAAAGGCGGAAATAGATCTGAATATAACACATGAAAGTGTACATTAGAGTAGTGGTCAAAAAGATCCACAATAATACAAAAGAATAGCAAGACATGCTATACAAAAGAATACATTTTCTATGAGTCCATATCTCAAGTGTATACAACAAAATAAACTACTAATCTAAAGTAGTTAGCCAAAAGATCAGATGAAAGTCCGATAAGGAGTCAAGCAGAAGCACCTGTAAAATCTCAGTCTGACCCGAGCATTATTTAATAAGAAAATAATAAACGGATCAGTCTAGCTATAAATATCAGATAACATGATATAGAATTAAGAGATATGGCATAAACATATAATAATCACAATGCCAAGCTGTGATAAATAAGTAATTGACAAGAGATTAATCAATATCACAATAATCTACTCAAGATAAAAAGGAATGTCATACTCCTAATTTCATTCACCAAGCCACAATAAATGACATATATATTTATGCCAATCGTAAAAGTTGGTGAAACATAAATTCCAGAATTCAACATACGAAATCCAGAAATCACAATCAAAGGGAACAACGACGTCGTACAGCGGGACATTCAATGAACCAAATCACAATCAAAGGGAACAACGACGTCGTACAGCGAGACATCCGATGAACCAAAACACAATCAAAGGGAACAACGACGTCGTACAGCGAGACATCCGATGAACCAAATCACAATCAAAGGGAACAACGACGTCGTACAGCGAGACATCCGATAAACCAAAACACAATCAAAGGGAACAACGACATCGTACAGCGAGACATCCGATGAACCAAAACACAATCAAAGGGAACAACGACGTCGTACAGCGAGACATCCGATGAACCAAAACACAATCAAAGGGAACAACGACGTCGTACAGCGGGACATCCGATGAACCAAAACACAATCAAAGGGAACAACGACGTCGTATAGCGAGACGTCTGATGAACCAAAATCTCTAAGACATTGCTCAATGCTAGTCTAAAACATAAAATGATCGTCATGATCAAAGAGAAGTGTCGATTACAGTAAGCTAGTAAATATATGAGCTTAGCTTCATGTCCCATAACCACTAGCTTAACTTAAATATTTACGAACAAATTGTAGATCTCCACTAGAAAATTGTCACAGGAGATTCAATCGAACAAGTCCAAGAATTAACCGACGAAGTAAACGCAAGCGTTTCATACCACTTGTTTTACTAAGTCGTTTAATTAGATTTCTCATACGAGTGAGGTAAAGGTATATACTAATAGATTGGAAAACGGTTTAAGAAACGAGCTTTGTACTAAAATAGTGTTGAAATCATTTGAAGAAAGAGTTTTGATATTTACTACTAGTATAGAAAACCTTTATATTTTAAAGTGAAAAATCATAAAAGTGATTGTAGAAACAATCGGGCATAAAAATTCACATTCGAAGACGTGAATAAAATCCAAAGAAATCGATATCAAATCCATCAAAGCGGATATATCTAAAATTCCCAAAGAAAAGGTCATCAAAGTCGATAATAAATGACAACAACAAAAGGTAGACAACACTAATCGATTAAAGTTGGAAATTCAAACGAATTATCAATATAGGCTAATCTGGCAAATAGTAGCAGGTCGGTCGACCGGACTCCCTGTGTCGGTCGACCGAACCAGAGGTTAGAAGTGCTCGGGGCACCAGGTCGGTCGACCGACCCAGGGGGCTCGGTCGGCCGAAGCCTGTAACCAGCACTTCCAAACAGAGGCAGGAAGTGCCTGGACTACAGGTCGGTCGACCGGCCCACGGGGCTCGGTCGGCCGAACCTGTATACTTGCACTTCCTACCCTATTTCAAAGGAGGTGCAACTCTCGATCAAATTGCAATCGCACGAGCAACGGCGCTAAGGGTTTATGCCAATCGACTACCCGGCCCTATATGCTCCTCGATGCATCACCAAAAACATGTTCAAACATCAAAGTTAGGATTTTTAACGAGTTGAACTCAAAACACTAAAAATTGGAATATTCAAAAAAGCAATCCAAATCAAAATCAAATGCACATGAATAAGTGTTAGGAATTCATACCTAACAATCGAAGGTAATTCATAGACTTAGATGTGAGATTAAAAATCTCACCTTTGAACCCAAACGAATGAAGAAGATGCTATGAAGCAATGGCAAGAACAAGCACTCCTCAATTCCAACTCAACAAGCTTGAATCTAAGCTTAAAAGAGAAACATTCCCTAAATTAGGTTTAGGAAATTTCTGAAATCAAAGAGAGAATGAGTTGGAGAAGAAGAAGAGGAAGCTTACCAATAGGTTCTCTTGAACTTTGGAGCTAGGAGATGGATTTGCAAAGGAAGCTAGGGCTTGGAGTTTTAATTTCCACTCTCCACCTCCATTTTCAGTTTTGCTAGAGAGTTAGGAGTTGGAATGAAATAATGAAGAGGAGAGGGGGATTGGGACTGAGTTAGTAAGTGGTTAATTGGCTCAGCCCAAACCAAAGCCCTAAGCGGGAAAAAGTAGTAAAAATCAACTTTCTCCAAACATATCGAAGCTTATACTTAAAAAGGTCGCAAACGGCATTTTGAACTCAATGGAAGTGGTCTCGAGTCCCAACTCGACTATTTGCAAAAAGTAGCTTTTCGGACCAAAATCCGACGAGCAATAAAATATTTAAATGAAATATTTAAATATAAAATCGATAAACATGCGGGTTGTTACAGACTCCCCTCCGTAAAGAAATTGCGTCCTTGCAATACTTAAGAGGAAAATAAGAAGTAACAACCATGGAAGCATATCAACACAAAAGAAAATTGAAATAAGAAGTTCACCATAAAGAGCACGAAAGAGTTAGCAAAAACGGGATCGCTCAATGAATTATCAAGATTCCCAAGAGAAATCCTTAGGATTTGAGAATCATTAAACTATCACAAAAAGAACATCTTTATTCCGAAGGCGCTCAACCTTTGAAGTAATGATGCGAATGGAATGTTGCTCATAAATCAAATCTGTTGAAACTTCAATTTCCCAATATCACCAGCACAAGAATAAAACCGGAAACATAAAAGCATTTCTGTAGATAAAAGACGTGGAGAACGTCAAGAATAGCAGAAAATTGAGCTTGTGCAACGGCGTAGTACAAAAACGGTACGCCCGAGTAACTAGAAACTCAAATAATTTGGGACATCAGCGTAGTACAAAAACGGTACGCCCAATGAACCAAAACAAAGACATTGATGTAGTACAAACGGTACATCCAATGTATCAAAAGCGTATCATTGATGTAGTGCAAACGGTACATCCAATGAATCAAAAGCAAAGACATTGACGTAGTACAAACGGTACATCCAATGAATCAAAAAGCAAAGACATTGATGTAGTACAAATGGTACATCCAATGTATCAAAAACATATCATTGATGTAGTGCAAACGGTACATCCAATGAATCAAAAGCAAAGACATTGATGTAGTACAAACGGTACATCCAATGAATCGAAAAGCAAAGACATTGATGTAGTACAAACGGTACATCCAATGTATCAAAAGCATATCATTGATGTAGTGCAAACGGTACATCCAATGAATCAAATAGCAAAGACATTGATGTAGTACAAACGGTACATCCAATGAATCAAAAAGCAAAGACATTGATGTAGTACAAACGGTACATCCAATGTATCAAATAGCAGAAACATTGATGTAGTACAAACGGTACATCCAATGAATCGAATAAGACGGAACATCGATGTAGTATGATAACAGTACATCCGATGAACCGAACACCATAAAAGAACATCATACACTAGTCCATAAAAGGAATGAGATAAAACTCAATAAAACGAAGTGTACCAAAACGTCCGATGAACTTGATGAAAAGATAATTCCATTCAGACAACATCAAAGAATCAACCACTTGTTGCTTACGACAAAGCGCATTGGCAACACGATTTTCCTTCCAGGAATAAAAAGAATATCAAGATCATAAGATGTCAGGAACTCGAGTCAACATGGAGTTCCATATGAGAAAATAATTATTCCAAAGATTTATGATCGAGGTAGAGAACAAATTTCTCATCCAAATATGATGATGCTAAATTCCAAAAGTACAAACAATAGCCGAGAGCACCAGATCATGAGTGGCATATCTAGTCTCGATAAGCTATAATGATTTAGAAGCATAAGAGATAGCACGTTCTCCTTTGCAAGAAAACGCATCCAAACCAATACGACTAGTATCGGTACAAATAGCAAAGTCTTGGTTCCCCTTCAGGAATCACAAGAATAAGATTATCGAAAGGAAGAGTTCTTTTAAATAATCCTCTTTCCCGAAAGTTAAAACTTTCAAACTTACATTTTTATTTTTATGTAATAACCTTTCTACAAAAATTTACATTTTTACAAGCCAATACATCGTGTCTGACTGTCTCATCAAAGCGTTTAGGAGATTCCTATCGATAAAGTTGATCAAGCGCATCGACCAGAATTCTTAAAACACTAAATGGGCAATACAATCAAAAAATCGTATTCTATAGGATAAGTAAGTTTCTCAAAAATTTCTAAGAATATTCTTTGTTCGTTTTAAGAACAAAAGTCCGGTTATACTTCTAAATAAATCTTATGAAAAAGATTTTGCGACATTTTAAATTTCCATTTTCATCCGAAAATCAATAAATAAAAGAATGGTCTCATCGAAATATTCATAGAATATTTGATATATAAAATGGATGAAATAAGATGGACAAATTGAATGAAAAAATAAGTCATTCATAGGAATCATAACAAGTGCGGAATGCGGTAAGTGGACTTCCGCAACTCGTAGCAAATGAAAACCGGTGGCAAGGTCGAGCTGAAAAGACCTTAACACTACTCAAAAGATTGCTTAGGTAACAGTCCTAAGACAAATTCAAAAATACCGGAAAATATCACAAACTACATGAATGAGAGAAACAACACTTTCCTTATAAGTAGGCTTAAGGAATAAAATGATTCCACCAAAAATTTGAAATCGGAATCACAAAGAAAAATAGAAAGCTGCTTAACAAATAGAAAATATCGAAGATGAATAGCCCACTCGAAAAATAGGATACGGGCTTCACAATTAAGCCGATCCTTTCAAAAAAAATCAATTCCGAAGCCTAAGTAAAAATATCGGCTCGGAAAGAAAAATCTCATAAAATAATTTCGACATCAATAAAAAGCAAATTGAGTGTTACGGACCTACCATCCGGATTCGCAATTCTCAAAGAAGTCATCAAGCCCAAAATATTCAAAGAAAAAGAATCGACAAGTTCTTTTGATATAAAAATAATGAGATGAAACCCATATCAAAAAGAACTCGAATAAGAAGGTCACGAAATAAATGATGCCATCAAGGATTGAATGTAAAATACCTTGACTGAGAGAAGAGTTGCTAGGGGCTTGCACAATATTTAGCTTTCTCATGTCCTTGTTTAAAAGTTTGGGACATGCAGATAAAAGATGACCCGGTTTCTTGCAATAGCGACAAGAATGGGGTTTTGGACACATATTCGCATAGTGTTCCTTAGAATTACAATTGTAGCATCCTCCACGATTAGGGATTGGAGTCTTTGCTACAAAAGTAGTTTACTTCACTCTCTTATTGGGATAAGGCTCTTGAACTTAATATGCCTCTTCTTGGAAGTCCCAATATCACAAACACTTCCTTTACCAACCTCCCATGAAGAAGAGTAACATCCACAAGCTGATTGAAAGAAACTTCGAGTTTCAAAGGTAGAACCATTTCGGGGTTCTTACTCAAAGCATAGATAAACTCTTGATTCTTTACAAGATCCAAAAGTTGTCGAGCAGACATGAATACTCCATCCTGGGGAGTGGCACTAGATTGACCGGCGCTGGGACGGCCAGGTCTAACCATTTATCTTCCTTTAGAAAGGAAAGAAGGAGAAAAAGGTTATTCACCAAATGAATATCAAGCAATCTTGATAGATAAAACAAGGAATCATAAGGAAAATAGGATGAATCGGTACGAAGACTCGAATTAAATCCTAAAGCACGACTCCTAAGATGGACTTAGGACGATGATCCTTGTTATAATATTCCATATTGTTCCGAAGTTTGGCTCCGATACCAAAGCTGTGATGCCCCATCTCTATACCCACGCTAGCCAAGAACACTACGGTGTAATGCTGTCAACTAGCACGGAGAATAAGGCTGTTGAGGAGCGACCATCTGTATAATTGCTTTGTGCGAGTACCGATATGCCAGATAAAAATATAACTTTTCATCTCAAGAGGGAATCCGACACACCGACACAAACTCAAAGCTACTATACAGTGGCTATAAAGGTCTTCGGAAACAAATATAGAAATAAACATAACACAAATCAGTCACAGATAATTCATATCACAAAGGCGGAAATAGATATGAATATAACACATGAAAGTGTACATCAGAGTAGTGGTCAAAAAGATCCACAATAATACAAAAGAATAGCAACACGTGCTATACAAAAGAATACATCTATGAGTCCATATCTCAAGTGTATACAACAAAATAAACTACTAATCTAAAGTAGTTAGCCAAAAGATCAGATGAAAGTCCGATAAGGAGTCAAGCAGAAGCACCTGTAAAATCTCAGTCTGACCCGAGTATTATTTAATAAGAAAATAATAAACGGATCAGTCTAGCTATAAATATTAGATAACATGACATAGAATTAAGAGATATGGCATAAACATATAATAATCACAATGCCAAGCTGTGATAAATAAGTAATTGAAAATCAACAAGAGATTAATCAATATCACAATAATCTACTCAAGATAAAAAGGAATGTCATACTCCTAATTTCATTCACCAAGCCACAATAAATGACATATATATTCATGCCAATCGTAAAAGTTGGTGAAACATAAATTCCAGAATTCAACATACGAAATCCAGAAATCACAATCAAAGGGCACAACGACGTCGTACAGCGGGACATCCGATGAACCAAATCACAATCAAAGGGAACAACGACGTCGTACAGCGGGACATCCGATGAACCAAAACACAATCAAAGGGAACAACGACGTCGTACAGCGAGACATCCGATGAACCAAATCACAATCAAAGGGAACAACGACGTCGTACAGCGAGACATCCGATGAATCAAATCACAATCAAAGGGAACAACGACGTCGTAGAGCGAGACATCCGATGAACCAAATCACAATCAAAGGGAACAACGACGTCGTACAGCGAGACATCCGATGAACCCAAACACAATCAAAGGGAACAACGACGTCGTACAGCGAGACATCCGATAAACCAAAACACAATCAAAGGGAACAACGACATCGTACAGCGAGACATCCGATGAACCAAAACACAATCAAAGGGAACAACGACGTCGTACAGCGGGACATCCGATGAACCAAAACACAATCAAAGGGAACAACGACGTCGTACAGCGAGACATCCGATGAACCAAAATCTCTAAGACATTGCTTAATGCTAGTCTAAAACATAAAATGATCGTCATGATCAAAGAGAAGTGTCGATTACAGTAAGCTAGTAAATATATGAGCTTAGCTTCATGTCCCATAACCACTAGCTTAACTTAAATATTTACGAACAAATTGTAGATCTCCACTAGAAAATTGTCACAGGAGATTCAATCGAACAAGTCCAAGAATTAACCGACGAAGTAAACGCAAGCGTTTCATATCTCTTGTTTTACTAAGTCGTTTAATTAGATTTCTCATACGAGTGAGGTAAAAGTTTGTATATACTAATAGATTGGAAAACGGTTTAAGAAACGAGCTTTGTACTAAAATAGTGTTGAAATCATTTGAAGAAAGAGTTTTGATATTTACTACTAGTATAGAAAACCTTTATATTTTAAAGTGACAAATCATAGAAGTGATTGTAGAAACAATCGGGCATAAAAATTCACATTCGAAGACGTGAATAAAATCCAAAGAAATCGATATCAAATCCATCAAAGTGGATATATCTAAAATCCCCAAAGAAAAGGTCATCAAAGTCGATAATAAATAACAACAACAAAAGGGAGACAACACGAATCGGTTAAAGTTGGAAATTTAAACGAATTTGCAATATAGGTTAATCTGGCAAATAGTAGCAGGTCGGTCGACCGGACTCCCTGAGTCGGTCGACCGAACCAGAGGTTGGAAGTGCTCGGGGCACCAGGTCAGTCGACCGGCCCAGGGGGCCCGGTCGGCCGAAGCCTGTAACCAGCACTTCCAAACAGAGGCAGGAAGTGCCTGGAGTACAGGTCGGTCGACCGGCCCAGGGGGCTCGGTCGGCCGAACCTGTATACTTGCACTTCCTACCCTATTTCAAAGGAGGTGAAACTCTCGATCAAATTGCAATCGCACGAGCAACGGCGCTAAGGGTTTATGCCAATCGACTACTCGGCCCTATATGCTCTTCGATGCATCACCAAAAACATGTTCAAACGTCAAAGTTAGGATTTTTAACGAGTTGAACTCAAAACACTAAAAATTGGAATATTCACAAAAGCAATCCAAATCAAAATCAAATGCACATGAATAAGTGTTAGGAATTCATACCTAACAATCGAAGGTAATTCATAGACTTAGATGTGAGATTAAAAATCTCACCTTTGAACCCAAACGAATGAAGAAGATGTTATGAAGCAATGGCAAGAACAAGCACTCTTCAATTCCAACTCAACAAGCTTGAATCTAAGATTAAAAGAGAAACATTCCCTAAATTAGGTTTAGGAAATTTCTGAAATCAAAGAGAGAATGAGTTGGAGAAGAAGAAGAGGAAGCTTACCAATGGGTTCTCTTGAACTTTGGAGCTAGGAGATGGATTTGCAAAGGAAGCTAGGGCTTGGAGTTTTAATTTCCACTCTCCACCTCCATTTTCAGTTTTGCTAGAGAGGTAGGAGTTGGAATGAAGTAATGAAGAGGAGAGGGGGATTGGGACTGAGTTAGTAAGTGGTTAATTGACTCAGCCCAAACCAAAGCCCTAAGCGGGAAAAAGTAGCAAAAATCAACTTTCTCTAAACATATCGAAGCTTATACTTAAAAAGGTCGCAAATGGCATTTTGAAATCAATGGAAGTGGTCTTGAGTCCCAATTCGACTGTTTGCAAAAAGTAGCTTTTCGGACCAAAATCCGACGAGCGATAAAATATTTAAATGAAATATTTAAATATAAAATCGATAAATATGCGGGTTGTTACATCAAGGGTGATTCAGGTTAGCTTTGACGAATTATGGAGGAGCAATGGAGCAGGAGGCTTCTGCGTGTAGATATTTATAGTTTTTCCGCTGTGTGTTCTCTGAGTTGTTGTATTGAGTTGTATAACTAGACAGGTGTTTATAACTGTCTAGTATGTGTTGTATATCCGTGTACTCTGATATTGGTTGTAAACTATGTAATATTTATGTTATTAATATAATTTATTCGTTAAGCTGTGTAGATTCTGATGTTGTTTCTTTCTTCTCTTCTTTCTATTCTCTTTTCTATCCCTTTCTTTCTTAATTCATGACGTGATTTTCTGGGAGTGGAAAGTCGGGTCGTGACAGCCTCTATGCACTAATAACTGAGTTTGAATTAGACTGACCCGTGTATTATTTTCTTTTGAATGTAATACTCGGGTCAGAAAGAGTATTTTACAGCTTGAAGATTTTCAGGCAGCGAAGTTAGAGAGGGGGGGGAAACGCTTCACTTTATCTTTTCAGGATTTTTGTACTTAAAAGAAATGTTCCGCTGTATAAAATTTAATGCATTGTATAAACTCTGATATATGTATAAAAATTCATTCTTGTGAAATAATATCATTATTCTGTGATTCTGTGGCTGATTCTGTTTAAACTCTATAAACTAAATAACAATCCGTCATTTTGAACGTTTCAAGTTGGTTTAATTACCGACTGGGGGCGGTCAAAAAGGCGGATGTTACATCGTGGTATTAGAGCTTTGGTTTATACAAATCTTAGTTTATGGCGTTTAATATGAATAGTCACTAGAATCACTTTAAAGAAAACGTTTTTTAAATTTAATGAAGTATAAAATTGTTTTCTTTGAAAATAAAAGGTATTTTGAAAATTCAAATCCTTTTCGTATAATCCCCCTCTCTTTTGTAGCTCTCTAAATTTAGATTTGTGATAGTTTCTCTTTGGTAAGGTCTCCTTAGATTTGAGTCCCGACTATTCGAAACTCATTATCGAATGGTTGAGATTTATGGAAAAAAATAAAAAAATAAAAAAATAATAATAATATATGAGTTAAGTGAATAAATGAATTGGTTTAAATCAAATATTTTGAATATCGCCAAAGTAATAACTGGGAAATAAAATAACATGTCAATTTAGTTATAGCCAAGGGGATCATTGAACTATAACTTGGGAATTTGATTCTGAATTCTTTTGGAAATTGATTTCAAATGTTTTGAAGAATGATTTAGTGCATAAATGGATTATAAGTACTTAACTTATAAATGGACTTTTGGTATATAATTGAGTTATTTAAATTGAATTGAATTAATAAAGGAGATTTATAAATCGAACTTTTATAAATAGAAATGGAATTTGTAAAGGTTGTTTATAAATTTGAAACCAATTAAATTTGATAAATGAAACATAGAAGTTACTAAAGGAGATATATTCGTGATTTTGGACAGCGAATTATCCTTTAAGTTAAACATTGTGATAATAAGAGTTTGGTTAGGAATTATATCCACGATTTTGGACAGTGGATAATTCTGAATTAAATGCGTAGAATATTGAAATTGGTTAACGAAGTATATTCGCGATTTTGGACAGTGAATATATTATTAAATGAAATGGAAATGTTTTAGGGAAGTGATACTATGAAATGAAGTTAATGGTTTTAAAGATGTTTTAAAATGCATTAAGTATCGAATACATAGATTTCAACATTCATTGTCGAAATAGACGTTTTCGAGAGAAATAAAAGGAAATGGTGGATTATAACATTGTTGTTATAGTAAATGTTTTCCGAAAGGAAATGATTTATGTAGTATTGGGATTTATATATCTATCTTAAATTCGAATCCCTATACTAGTGATTTTGGGTCATCGTAACAATGTTTTACACAACATTCGTTTTGACTCAAATAAATGTGTTTAAAGGATCGCTTTCCTTAAAGAATGAAATATATAGTTGATTATGATTTAAGTATATTGAATACTTTCCAAGTGTTGAAAATGAATAGATTTGTGAATTACTTATTAATAAATAAGTATGGAAATGTTTTTCCAATATGAAGTGAATGTTTTGAGATTTTATCTTTTAAAGATAAATTGATAATGAATATTTGAAATCGATTTGAAAATTGTATATTCATAGATATTATGGAAATGTAAATTCATTATGGAATCTATAAAAGAAAGGGAAATTTGTTTAAAAAATAAACATTGATTTATTTTTGAAGTGTGGAAATAAATTTACGGATTTGGAACGTAAGTTTAAAATAAATCGGTAAGGATTTATTTGATTGATTTAAATGAACCATTTTAAGTTTAAAATGGATAAATATTTGGAAATGTTTCCGTTTAAGGAAATTGCTTTGAAATTTATTTCAAAGATTGAAAGGTGAAAAACGATTTGAAATTTGTTTTCAAATGGTTAAGTGTGGAAAATTTTATATATATATATATATATATATATATATATTGTAAGGATATTTTTGGGAAATTTGAACAATTAGTTCAACTTGGATTTTGGATGGTTGATTTCGATTGTATGTCTAACATTGTGAATAGATGACATAGCAATTGATCTCTATTAAATATATATCTGTTTGGTGGCAGAGAATTTATTCTCTTAGCTTAACACCCTTCTCTGAGACGTACGAGCTCAGAGGTTATATATCGGTAGACATCAATTATGTGTTGAGAATTGACGATGTAACGTGAAATCCAAATCGAGTGTGAAGTCGATAAATTGAATTATGAATATGAATTAGGTTTGGGATAACCTTAAAATTTCCAAATCGACTTAGAGGAAAATTTTAAATCGGTAATGAGATGGTAAACTCATGAATCCTCTATTTGTTATGGGTATGAGATATTGAGGTTTTCGGAACTTATATATGAAAATGTAGTAAATTCGAAAACCATCAGTTTGGAAAGTAATTGTTATGGGAAACTTATATAAGTTTACATGGGTATGATATGTACGAAAGGTGAAGTACTATCTGTATATGATATTATGTTTTCTAAACTGAGGATATGGAAAAGTACCTTCCATTTAAAATTTGTGAAGGTTGTTGGAACTCGATATGAGTGTCCATTTGAAAATCGTAGCTACGTAGAATTTCCATAAGTTGGTGTGTCCATTTGGACTAGAATCCCTCGCGATAGATCATCGTGATGGGATCATATTGGTTTTGATGTATGCTAGCGGAATTCGAGGGGCGAGATGCCTATGGTTACAAGCGATTCTACTGGGATAGTAGCGTAACCGCTGTATAAACCGCGATCTAGATATACTGGGGTGATAGCGTAATTTGAGTGGCGAGATGCCTACAGTTACAAGCGATTCCACTGGGATAGTAGCGCAATCGCCGAGTAAACTGCAATCTAGATGCCAAAGCGTAATTCGAGGGACGAGATGCCTACGGTTACGAGCGACTCTACTGGGATAGTAACGTAACCGTCGTGTGGACCGCGATCTATGGAAACAACCATGGCGAAATTCAAGAGAGATGAGAAATCTACGGTTACAAGCGATTCTACTGGGATAGTAGCGTAACCGCCGGGTAAACTGTGATCCATGGGGGAACGTGCTTTCCATATCCATTTTTAAAAAAGGAATTTTTAAAAGTATTTTCACTGGGAATTGAAGCAAGTATATTAAGTACTTGAAGATTTTTGGTCCTGCGCCTGGCCAGCGTATGACTAATGTCTGTAAGAACGACAATAGACTTGTTAAATTTCGAGTTAGCAAGTAATTCCAAACTTTAATAGAAAAGCAATAGTCTGAAATTAAAATTACGTAATTCCAACATAATAAACTAAGGAAGAAGATTTTTCAAATGTCTTGAAAAGTCCACAGCTCTGGAAAAGATATAATATGCAAATCTCTAACGTGAAGAATTTCAAGTTTAAATCTGAGTTTTGTAAGTCGAAAATTTTGGTAAAAGACTTTTGCGTCTTGATTGTAGAAATCAATGAACAAAGGAGATAATGAACAAAGCTAGTGAATTAAAACAAATGGAATGAATCTTATATTTATTTATTTAATAAATTTTGATCTTAATAAAATTGTGTAGGGTATAAATATCGGTGAGATTTTAACAATCATTTTTCCTAACTTATAATTTCGGGACGAAATTCTTTTAAGGGGGAAGATTGTAACGATCCTGAAATTTGGACAATTTAAATTGAAAATATTTAATTAATTTTAAATATTTGAATGATGGCTTAAATTGAATTCCTAATATAACTATTACTTTGGCGATTAAATTTTAGAATTTAATCTATTGAAAGTTGAATAAAATTTAAATTTGACTTTGGAATTTGAAATTGAATATTAAATTTGTATATAAGAAAACTCGAACTATTGACTTAGCAAAAAGAATTTAGATTTAAGAATTATTACTTATGTAAATTAATAAATTGATGGTTAGTTTTAATAACATTTTTCTTTAACTTAAACAAAAGGGAATAAATTTTATTAGTACAAAATACAAGTATAAAATCTAATTGTAATACATGTTAATATAAAATTATGTTTGATAGTTAAACTTCAAACAAATATATATCTAAGAAGCGTACTAAAAAAGATAATGAAACAAAAAAATTGTTCTTACAAAAACAAAAATAAAATAAAATTATAAAGCATTGTACCAATTTAATAAATGCAGCCACCCTAAAATATTCTCAGCCGAGATTTGGTTCATAAAAAATATGACACCCGTACGCTGGTTCTTCCTTATTATTTTCAACTGAGCTTCCTTTTCATTTCATACGAAAAAAAAAGAAGAAACAAACAATGACGGCTCTCTCATTCATCTCTTCCAACAGAAAGTAGGGTTTTTTCTCCGCTTGATTCTCAACTGCCATGACTTCGATTCCAATTCGTCGTCGCTTCGAAGCAAGGTGAGTAAATTTTACTACTCACATCTAATTCAAAGTTAGTTGATCTTTTGTTCTTGATTTCCATGGGTTTTGATTTTGATTGGAACTTATTGCTTTGGATTCTCTGGCTTTCGAGTTGATTTATTTGGTCTCGGCCATTTGTTTGAAACCCAACTGCTCGATTATTTTGAAATCTCTAATGTTTAAAAATGTCGACTTTGGCTCCGTCCTGGGATGCATTTAACTGTAAATTGTTCGTCCTCGTCTGCTTATTTGTGTTTTCGTTGTCTCGGTTTCAACTTGATTTTTATTGTTGCTGATTTCCTTTGACTTTGACATCTTCGATTCAAACTGCAGTGTTTTTGGAATTGGTATGAAAAATTGAATTTTGCGAAAATAAATTGGATTTGGCACTGCCTTGGCTTGAAACTGTTGTTTCATGATTTTGAACTCGGCTTTGACTTGTTTACTTCGACTCTAGTCATTATTGTATTCACCTCTGGGCATTTTCGACCTGCCGTATGCTCACTGCTCCCACTACAGTCACCCACACTTGTGCACCTTTTTCTTTTCGACATGTTCATCATCAAACTGTTGTGATAATTGTGTCGATGTTGCACTTAAATGAAGCCGTTCATACTAGTTCGCCTGTTTACCGATCAAGTTCATTGCTGTATTGTTTTTACTTGATATCTGATTTAGTCATCACTGCATTGTTGATGTTCGTTCATCCTGTAGCATATTTTTTTTTGGAAGGAACCATTGAATTCCCACATATATATTTGAATCAGATATTTTCGGAGTGCACTGTCCAGTTAGGTTTGCACTACTACCTCTGTGCATTGTGTATATTACTGCACTTGTTTCGCTGATTTTGAGTACATTGAGCATTGCGTAGTCTTCATTGCCATCTGTGTTTGCATAATTAATATGCAGATACACTTGATCATTTGTAGCTGAAGTTTGCATTAGCTCGAGTATACTTGCATTTTTGCTTTGTCGATGATACTCTGAATGTTGAGACAGTGGCATAGATATATGAAATGTTGCCATAGTGTTGCCAGACCCTTGTGAACTCCTCTCTGCTCATGGTCATTCACTGGTTAAGGCTGCTTATATCATGTGTTCATATATGCACTTAGTTTCTTCACTTTGGCATCTTTTTAGTTGCGGCTATCCCTCTGGATTATATGTTACACGTGTGTCCCTGACCTGTAGCCATATAAGCTCTTTCATATGTACGTGCCCTGCATGCATACGAGTCACATCCACTGTTGATTGAGGGAAATTGTAGTGTTCCAGTTGATGGGTTTTGGTCTCTGATAAGTTCCAGTGATTTACTTTTGCCCTATGCTCCAGATTGGTTGCCATCATTTTATTAAATCCTTTCAAATGGAAGAGATAGTGTAATTCTATTTTCACTTTAAAAAGATAAGTTAACAAGTTAACAAATCCATTCAGACAATAATTATTTTGCAAAATTGAATTGTTTTACTTCCTAGATACCTTGACTGGGTTCAATGTGTTCACAGTGGTTGCTCTGTGTATTTTGTTGTTCCATTGGTACTCGTGTTAGTTCAACACTTTTCTATTGTTGCTTGGGTATTGAACTGTTTTCATGCTTTATTCGAGCCTTCGTGCTTTGTGTACTTGTGGTGACCGCAGTCTTGTTGCAGTTTGCCCTTGATTGCTGCAGTTGTGTTAATTCATGATAGTTGTGACTTGACCTCTACAGTTTTGATGGCTGTTAGTATTCACTGTATTGGCGAGGCAGTGCACGCGTGCGTGTACTGCAGCCAATCGGTTTCGATGTTTTTAAGTAACTTTTCAATTATTTGAATTGATTTGATTTAAATTGATGATTTTGTTGTTAATTGCCGTTTAGGCAATTTTGATGTTTTTTTTTCTAAATCATCTTCATTAATAATCCATTCATCTATCTTCGTTGATAATTTGAATCTACTGATTTATTGTTTAACACTGTTAAGTGTTACAATTACCGTTATCCGATTTCTTTGTTAAAAGGGTCGGATAGGTAAATTTATCTTTGACCGTCTTCTAATTGTTGTTGATTATTATTGCCTCTATGCACTAATAACTGAGTTTGAATTAGACTGACCCGTGTATTATTTTCTTTTGAATGTAATACTCGGGTCAGACCAAGTATTTTACAGCTTGAAGATTTTCAGGCAGCGAAGTTAGAGAGAGAGAGGGGGAAACGCTTCACTTTATCTTTTCAGGATTTTTGTACTTAAAAGAAATGTTCCACTGTATAAAATTTAATGCATTGTATAAACTCTGATATATGTATAAAAATTCATTCTTGTGAAATAATATCATTATTCTGTGATTCTGTGGCTGATTCTGTTTAAACTCTATAAACTAAATAACAATCTGTTATTTTGAACGTTTCAAGTTGGTTTAATTACCGACTGGGGGTGGTCAAAAAGGCGGGATGTTACACCTGATATCCATCGTTCCTTGCTAATTTGTTGATATTCTAGCTTTGACCAAAAAGTGCGATAACATTTTGCCCCCCAAAACATGCCTTGTGATAAGAAGGCGTGTTTTGAATAGTTCCGAATCTGATATCCAAAGTCTATAGCTAATTCCATGTCCATCCGAACTCGATGACCGAGCTTTTAATCCATCCTTATCCAATAGCCAATAACCGAATCCGGGGCCTCTCCGGATCGATATCCAAATCCATAAACTCTCCGGGCTCTTGCCAAGCGCAATCCACACTTGACGACCGTGGTCCAGTGTCCCTGGACGTTGAGCTAACCTCTCCGGGTTCTTGCCAAGCGCAATCCACACTTGACGACCGTGGTCTTGTGTCCCTGGACGTTGTACAATGCCATGGCTTAAGTCCTAAACCGAATCCTGGTCTCTCCAGACCCTTGGTTAGCATAGTCCATAATCAATAATATGGGGCCTAAGTCCTAGGCCGAATCCTGGTCTCTCCGGACCCTTGCTGAGCATAGTCCATACTCAGCGACCTGAAAATAACAATTGATAATACAAGGCCTAAGTCCTAGGCCGAATCCTGGTCTCTCCGGACCCTTGTCGAGCATAGTCCATACTAAACGACCTGAATGAGTCAATTTACCACGTTCGAGCAAAGCGACTCACCCCTTGCCAGGCATAATCCATACTCGGCGACCTTTTATCAAAAACCAGATAGAAATCCAATCAAAATCCAATCCAAAATCCAAATCTAAAATCCAAATCAAAACCAGAAAATCAGAAATCCAAACCAGCATCTAAAACCAAAAACAATCATCCAAAGGAAAATCCAAATCAGAAAGCAAACAAAACCAGGAGTTCAATCCAAACTCCAAAACCAAACCAGAAAAAGAATCAGTGTCCAATCCAAAAGCAAAAGACAAATATCACAAACCATAACACCACGGTTTATCATCATTCAGTGCATGCCTAGGGGCTATCTCTGTCCCTATACATGTGTAAATGACTTGGCCGTTTGCCAGTAGCTTGTTACTTATTTAATATTATCCTTGTCAATGGATAATCAATCGACCTTCATTCCTGGGCCCCACATCATCGTGGTGTGAGGTAGATGGTGGTTGCTCATGTTCCACCGCTGCATTTCGAGTTTCAACATATTGTCGCAACTGACCATTCCTTACATGCTCCTCGATTATATCCTTTAAGTGCCTGCAGCTGTTGGTATCATGTCCATCCAAATCATGGAAGAGACAGTGCCTTCCTGATGTCCTCTCCCGTTCTGATGGTTATCTCCTAGCCGGCCTTTGGTAGGGAAGGCGATTCCGAGTATTCAGGTATATCTGCTCCAGCGTCTCGTTCAATCCTGTGTATGTAGAAAACTTTGGATCCTTCCATCGCTTCATATTTTTTCAAGAATCATCGTCCAACTTCCTTTTTCCTTTGTCTTTATCCGAACCTTTGTTGGATGGTCCTCCACCCTCAGTTGCATTTACTTCCTTCAACTTTAAATCTGCACATGCATCCTCTTGTCGGAGGAACCTCTCAGCTTCGTGAAAGAATTCCCCGAGATCCAGTGGTGGGTCTCGTATCAAAGATACCTTGAAATCTGAATCCTCCCTGACTCCTGATACTTCCGCCATTAAAACCATCGATGGATCAGGCCGATCCACCGAAGCAACCGCCGCATTGAATCGAGTTAGAAAAGCTCTAAGCGATTCATCCATCCTTTGCTTTACCGATGTCAATGTCATCACGTTCTTCGGTCCCTTGATATGAACCCAAAACTGCCCGAAGAACCTATCCACCAATTCCCCCTAAGTCCTGATAGATCCTTCTCCCAGCTGCCGAAACCACATTGCAGCTAAATCCGTCAAGTACAACGGGAAGCATCGGGCCATCACTTCCTCCAATGCCCCCAGCACCTACATGTATCTGGTGTGCCTCATCAAGTGATCAGTTGGGTCCTCCTTGCCATGATATACCTCCACACTAGGTAACTTAAACTTAGGTGGATTCTGAGCCATCCTTATTTCTCGAGCGAACGGACTCCTGTTCACTCCTTCCAAGTCTCTATTGGTCAAGCCTCCACGCATGGTTTTCCTAATGATCTCCACTAATCCAGTATTGTCTGTAAGGGTTTGCCCCCCATCCCCCCTAGGGAACTCCGGCACGTATTCTTCATGTGGCTCACTAGCAGCGACGTTAACTCTGGCCAGTTGAACTCCTTCCAAAGGTCCTCCTGCGTTGGATCCTGTGGGCTTGCCCCCAAGCCCTTGTTGATTGCCTTATGGCTCTGTATCCTGTCCTCCATTCGGTTCTACAACCCTAGCCCCTTGTCCTGCATCCATAGCCGTTGTAGATGTTCCTAAATTCTGCATCCCTGCAGCTCTCATTTTCTCAAAGAATGTCTGCATCATTTCCTGTTGACTCTTCAACAACCTCTCTTGCAGTGAATTTGTTATAGCTTCCATTTCGTCTCTGGTGATGTAGATGGAAGCTTGCCCTTCTCCAGCTCCGGAGGATGCTTCTTGACTTCCTCCTTGTTGGCTTCTCTCGGCCCTTTGTCTTCTACTATTTTGTATAGTCATTATTTTCAAGTCAAAGCTCCTCAAACTCTTCAAATCTGAACTTCAAATCCGTTATAGCGGATGCTAGTCCTTCTCAATGAAAGCACCAAAGTGTTTGCACCAAAATTGGTCACAAACCCCAAATACCATGAAAGCACCAATGTATGAACACAAATCAGTGATATTCAAGCACAAATATCAGATCTCAGCAAATATCAAACAGAAATTCAGAAATAATGAACAAAGACACAAGATTTATAGTGGTTCGGCTATCTCCGGCCTACGTCCACTTCAAAGTTTTATCCTTTTATTGATTATCCTTGCTGGTTACAGATGATTACAGCAGTAATAATGAAGAATTTCGAGTACAATAGTTGTATTCAAGTATAGAATTGAATCCGGCAGAGTCTGGACGTCCAACAGCCAAAAGATCCTTTTTCTGTAGGTTCTGGGGCTCTATTTATAGGCGTAGGAGACTGAGATCGTGCTCAACTTTAGGGAGACTTCTTCTGGCACGTGAGTGGGCTCACGCGACCGACCTCACCAAGTTTCGAATCGATCTGTGATCGGTACGAAATGATTTCGTATCCATCAAAAAATGATCCAATCGAGCTGAAACTTGACAGGAACATTCCTTACCTTGTATGCAAGCTGTTGTGAAAATTTCGTTGCATTTGGATCAGTGGATCTTAAGTTATGATCGATTCGAACTTGGATTCTCCGTTGGATGTCGTCTTCGAATCCATCTGTTCGAATCAATCACTTTCGACCCCATCAGAAGCGCACGCACGCAATGACGTGGCGCTATCCTCCTGGATCGATTCGACTTTCGCGGCGTGTTGACTCCACTTGGTGCGCCGAGTTGAACGCTTCCTTCCTGGAGACGCGTGCGTATCCACGCTTCACGCTTGCACGTATCCATCACTCTTCCACGTACTCAACTATTTGTATCGCATGTTCTCTCGTATCGATCGCTGGGGAGTATTTCGTATCGATCTGATCGATACAAAAATATTGAATTTGATCGATACGAATGCAAGGCCAACAGATGGGTACGAAACCATACTCAACGATGGATACGAGCGAGATTTTACCTGATGGATACGAGCTTGGATAGCCTCCCATGGATACAAAAATGCCTAAGTCCATCTGCTATCGATACGAGAGTATCGATTCGAAACATATCACCTCTTCCCATCTTGATCGATGCGAAACCATTGAGTCGAGTTCATGCTGATCGATGCGAACGATATCGATTCGAAGTCCTTCACTATACTCTATCCTAGATCGATATGAATAGTATCGACTTGAAATGCCATCTATTGATCGATGCGAAACCATCTTCTGATCGATGTGAAGCCGATCGATATGAAATCCCAAGTACCTGATCGATACGAAATGTATCAATATGAACCATCCTTGCGTGCCGATGGATACGAACAACATGTTCTTCCTACCTTGCATCGATCATATCTCCTTCATATGAACTCCGATTAACCTGAAATTTGAAACATAGCCTCTCCTAGTCCTTTTCATCATCTCCAACCAATTTCGTCCCGATCGGAGCTCAACCATATTTTGACGCCATCGATTGCAGCATTGATTACAACCGATCTCTAACCCTGATATCCATCGTTCCTTGCCAATTTGTTGATATTCCAGCTTTGACCAAAAAGTGGGATAACAGTAGCTGCTATGCGTTACAACCAATCCGGAGCCGCAATTGGTATATCTACCTTGGCATTGCCTCGAGTGCCGTGTTCACATGCCCTAGCGCACCTTCTATGAGTTTTGTTTGCACCATACCTATGGAGTGCCCTTTGGGTAAATCTCCAGTTTACGGAGGAGCGTACGGCACTGTATAGACTATGTGAATATATAAAATGTGTTAAGGGGGATATGGGTAACGCCTTAATGCTATTTTAATACTTTTACTTTACTGAAGACATATTATAATAGCGTATTGTACTACATAGTAGATAGTTTAACAGATCCTTGGGAGATGTAAATCCCGAACATCTCTTAAATTACTGCATCTACGTTAGATACTGGATAGGAGATGTCTAACCCGATAAACACCTCCGACGTCGTTACACTCATATTTATTTACCGTTGATTTAACTTACATTAGATCTTTTAGTTCTGACTTGAGTGTTTTATCTTTTCAGTTCGCTCAGGTCAGATTGAGCATTTCAGGGTTGAAGACCTTATTTCTAGAGGAAAAAGACGAAGATTTGTGCTACTATTATTTATTATATTTATTCCATTGCATCATGTTGTTTCACTGCATTTATTTATTTATTTTTGTTTTATGTAACTCTGATCTTGTGTTGTAAAGAATAAACAATGTATTTATTTAACAGCTTCATGAACTGTTATTTGTTTATTATATTTTGTCATTCCACTGCGAGCAAATGTATTGTTTTTCTCTTTCTCTGCTTTTTCTTATTTCCCTATAATAATCTACCCATTCGAATGGTTTGAGTCTTACATGTGTGCTGCATCATCGATTTAAACTGTCCAGAAAGGTAGATAGTTACAACAAGTTTACAATAAAAAGATAATACATATTAAAACATTTTTTGCTTAAAAAGTTACCTCAAAGAGTTTATAAGAAAAGAAAATTAATTATTAGTAGGGAATTTTTTTGGTACTTCATAAACTATGTAGAGTGTTTGTAACTAACTCCGTAATTTAAACTATGAGAAATTGAACTACATAGAGTGTCGGTTACATATTTAAAATATGGATTTTAAAATGTATCGAAAGTATGGTTTTTAAGCTATCGAAAGTATTGTTTTACAAGCTATTGAAGTTTTAAAGCTATCTAAAGCATGGTTTCATAAGCTATTGAAAGCATGAATTTTGAACCATCAAAGGTATGATTTTAAAATCTATGAGATGTATGGTTTTATAAGCTATGAAAAGTATGAATTTTGAAGATGTCAAAAGAGTTGTTATATAAACAACTGAAAGTATGGTTTTATATGCTATAGAAAGTATGAATTTTAAAGCTATCAAAAGTATAGTTTTAAAAGCTATCCAATATATACATTTTAAAGCTACTAAAAGTGTGGTTTTATATGCTATCAAAGATCTAAATCTTAAATTTGTCAAGTATATGGATTTTCAGGCTATCAAAAGTATGAATTTAAATTAATTGAAAATATTTATTTGAAGTTATCAAAAGTGTCAAATTTAAATCTATCAGAAAAATGATTTTTGTAAGCTACCATAAAAAATGAAATTTAACATATAAAACTGATAAAAACTTGCAAACACTTTTCGTATGAAGAAGACACCATTTTTGGTTCAAATTAATTTACTTAAGCGTCATAACACTTAAAATTAAATTTATATGATAATCTCAATTTATATAGAGTTGTTTTCTTTTTTATAAAATTGTCTGTACAATTATGTATGTACTAAATAAAATTACTATGCCAAATTTAACAAATAAAATTTAAATTAATCTAGGGAAAGCAAGGAAAATGTACTTGAGGAGAGAAATTAAGAGCTATCCAAGCAGAGATTCAAATAGAAAAAACTTCCAATTAGTTTTTTAAAGTGAGAAGAAGAAGGAGGAGAGAAGAGCATGGGTATTTATAGGAAAATTTTGAAAATAAGGTTATAGTCGTGCATTCTAATATCGGTCGATCTAATAAATATAAAAGAAGATAAAGAACCACTAAATGCAATTTTCTTTATTTTTCTTGCAAAGCAGAATTTTTTTGAACTGTTGGATTTCAATTGTAAGTTTGGTAAAATAATATCCTTTAAGCTGAACTTTAAAGAAAACTCTTTTATAGGAAAATGTTATACCACAATCTTTAGTCCAGGGCTATCGAAAGAGCGAATAATAAAGCTATCGAAAGTACAAGCTATTGAAATAATAAGGAAAAGAGCTATTGAAAGAACGAGTTACAAGCTATTGAAAGTACAAGTTACTTGTTATTGAAAGTATGAGGTACAAGCTATCAAACGTATGAGTTACATGCTATTGAAAATATGAGTTGTAAGACATCTTAATTATGAGCTAGAGCTCTTTAATGTACGAGTTACACGCTATAAAAAGTATGAGTTACAAACTATCGAGAGTATGAGTTACATGTTATCTTATGAGTTGTAACCCGAGTGTTACTTTGGTGTAATGCTAGGGTCAGACCAAGTATTACAGATTTTCAGGTTAGGACGTTCTGGAGCTTAGGAGGCGAGCTGGATGGCAAGAATGTATGGAGTGCTTCCGTAATATTATATTATTGTATATCTTTGACATGGTAATTGTGTATACTCCAGTGTCAGTATAAATCTGTAACTCTGGTGTATTAAAATGTAATCGACAGATATAGTATTGCTTTGTAAACTGTTATTATTTATTATATATTTTATCCGCTGCGAATGTGAGAAGCTGATGTTTATGTTCTTCTTCTTCTTCTTCTATCTCTTTCTTCTTTTTCATAACTATCTGTAATTTTCGGGTCGTTACATTTGGTATCAGAGCTGAAAGGTTAAGCGAGAACCTTGGCTCTGGTGGGGATTACTCATTTAATAGAGTCCGTAGTACTCTAGAATGAGTATACACACACACACACACACACACGAGAGCGTATTTGTTATTTCTTATATAAAGGTTTTAAATGATTTTATATGAAAGTATATTTTGATATACAAAAAATATTTCATTCTAATAAATATTAAAGCGATTGGTTGTTAAATTATTGAAATTAAAATTAAGAAGTAATATAATGCGACCAAATTGAAGACTAGAATTTGAATTAAATTAAGTAAAAACGGAAATACAACCAAATTAAAATTTAAATAACTTGAAAATGAAATTCGAAATCTGGTCCCAGAGTTTGAAAATCTGTTTCAAAGTAATGAAAAATAATAAATAAGTATTATTTGGATAACTGGGACTTGTTGCAAACAAGGGTTGTTTGAAAATTTGATTTGAGCTAAAAACCAAAAGTGGTTTAAAAATTAAAGGATGACCCCGTGTGTAAAGGAAATAATAAGTATGAATAAGGAATATACATAAATCAAAAATAGTTTGAATAAGCTCTAAATGTTGACTTTGAAATTTGGAATGGGATGTGATACCCAAAGTGATAAGTTTTTAAGTGGGAAGATTATTATTGTGAAGTTTAAGGATTGAATGAGGTTGATTGGATTAAGTAAATCGAATTTAACTTGGGAGAAGTTAAATAAGTTTGAATGAACAACTTGAATTGGAAATTTTAAGATGAAATTAGAATTTAACTAGGAAAGTTAAATGGTTAATTTGAATTAGGAGTTTGTGTGATCTCAAAATGGGTTTGAGATCTGGAAATTTGAAATGGATGGACGTTTTAAAATAAATTGGATAATATCATCCTATTGTTATGAAAAATCCTTAAATTTGCGAATTGGATTTGTTTATACGAATGAGAAATGAAGTGTGGTAATATATCCATTATTGAGACAGAAGGGAAATCTAAATTTAATTTGAAATTAAGGATATGGAATCGCTTTAAATTGAAAATTTGAATAATTGAGTTTGTAAATTAAAATTGATTAAGAA
Source organism: Allium cepa (assembly GCA_030765085.1). Classification (NCBI taxonomy): domain Eukaryota; kingdom Viridiplantae; phylum Streptophyta; class Magnoliopsida; order Asparagales; family Amaryllidaceae; genus Allium; species Allium cepa. The sequence continues at coordinate 61,257,217 of CM060930.1, forward strand.
TTGGCTTCAAATTGGAAGATAAAATTTGGTGATAAATTAAAATTTTAAAATAAAATTGTATTGAACTCTTATTTGAACCTTGAAATACATAAGTAAAGATAATTTAAAAAGGAATTTTGAGAATCGGACTCAGAAATTAAATTGTTTAAAAACTTTAAATAAAAGTTAATTTGGTTTAAAGAGTTAAACCAATCTTTGAGGATTTAACTCGAATTTATATAATTCGAGATGGGTTAAAGTTGAAATTTAGATTCCATTAGTACCAATTGAATTTAGTTTGAATTAATTAGAATTGAAGTTTAATTGGAATTGGGTCAATTTAAATGGAAATTTAAATTGAATTGTTGGGGAAGTGATCGGTTTTGACTCTGAACTATTTTCAATATAAATTATTTTAATATCAACTTATTTTCCAAGCTATTAAATATATACAACCTTTCTTTCTTAATGCCAAATTATTTTATACTTGTTTTACAATCATTTTTGGAGATATGTAACCATTTTTCAACTGTTTTCTAAACTAATTACAATTTTTCAACTATATCACAAACTAATTTCTATTTTACAACTGTTTTGCGATTATTTAAAGTTCTTGAAACTATTCAACTATTTTATAATTAGTTAACTATTTTACAGTTATTTTGCAAATTAATAATTATTTTTCAACTACTTATCTATTTTTAAAATTTTCAAGCTATTTTCTAAATATAAACTGGTCAGAGTTCAAACTGTTATTGATTTAATACCCAACTGAGATAAGGATTGAAGTGATAATTCAAGGGAATTAAAGGAAATGTGAATAGAAAGGGAATTGATTTGGCTGATAATCAATGAAAATAAATACGTGGGATGTACGTATATTATTCTATTCGCATAGTGATTTGATCCATATTTGAGCACAGAATTTCGAGATAGTTATATCGATCCGAGTTGGGAATTTTCACTCGATTTTTGATGGCGAACCTAGATATGGATTGTTGATTGGTTCTGGATATTCTATATCATAGTTATGGCTATGCAAGGAGAATGACGGTTTCTGACCAAGAAACTAGATCTGTGTCCGCACTAGGAAGTCGGGTGGATGATACTAGTTCGGAAGTGAAATTGTGTGATCGAGTGGGCGATCAGATTAGTATAGCGTACGGATGATATGTGTACATCGTACGGATTTGAATGAAATTGATATTGAAAAGAGTAATCAAATTTGAATATTTGATTTTGAATAAACAAAGTTATGTATCTTTGTTATATAAGATAAATCTCCCCTTGTTGAATTTATTGGCGGAAGAAAAGGATTTTTGAAGGTGTTTTGAAGTATAAAAGGAGTTTTATACAAGTTTGATAACAATCCAAAGTTTTAAATTTTTTTATATACTTGAATATATATAAAGGATCTTATGAGGAATTTGGAAAAAGTTTTTGGGAACCTTTGGATTTCGAAAGTGAGACGACCCGATCTTCCACTCCCGGAAAATCGCGTCATCTTGAAGAAAGAAAGGGATAGAAAAAGAGAAAGAAAGAAGAGAAAGAAGAAACAACACAAGAATCTCAACAGCGGAACGAATAAATTATATTTATAACAAAGTATAACATGGTATACATCAAATATCAGAGTACACAGACATATACAACACATACTAGACAGTTATAAATACCTGTCTAGTTATTACAACTCAATACAACACAAGACTCAGAGATACAAAACACAGCGGAACTAAATAACTATACGCAGAAGCCTCCTGCTCCATATACTCCTCCACAAATCGTCAAAGCAATCCTGAATCCTAACCTGAATTCCCTTGACTACTCATAAAAATTTGAGTACCCAAGAGTTATGGAAAAACAGAAATAACTCCGGGTCAGACATGGGTCTGGTGTGAGTAACAGGTTAAAGTTGCTTAACTTTGAAAACCTTTGAAAAGAAAAGGTATCACGTAAGACTTCCCACACATAAACATGGAAAAGTTTTTACCTTACGCTAACCAAAACATTTGATAGGAAATCCGATGATATTATAATAGTGTCTAGGGTTTTCAAATAAATATGAAATAGCCGAAATTGTTACATGATTAAATTCCCGCTACTAGCCACAAAAGTGGGTAATACAATCAAAACCGTTGGCACTTATTGGATTTTGGATTCCATCAATGGCAGGGCTACTGGGGTACCGCCCGTCACAGTACGTGGCCTAGATCACCGTACCGAGGATTACTCCCTTCATCCCCTGCAACACAAAGCCGGACCCATTCCTTACTGAATAGTTCCGAACAAGACAACCCCGCAGTTGGCCTAGGTTCCAACCGCCCACACAGCCGAAATATAAAGGGACCTCTAGACAGGGATAAATCTTGCTCTCCAGTGGGGGCTACCCACGAAGCTTTGCTGCACCTCCCCTGTTTTAGCCATTCCCGGTTGATGAGGCTTGAGGTTACGATTACCTTTAGAGAACACATCTCTTAGAATGCTCATCGTCCACCTGACGATGTTCTGAAAGCATTCAATCCATACAAGTTCGTTCCGGGTTCGAACGAAACCGAAGGCATTATCTCGTTACACTCATATTGGAATCACCCTCAGAGTTAACGACGATAACCCTTGCACTCTGATTCACCATCTCGAATCTATAAGATCTATTCCGTCAAACTCATTACGGAATCACCCACAGAGTTATACTGACGTATAGCCCTTACACCTCGAGTCTTCACTCGCTCCACTTGGATTCACGACCTAACGTTATTTGGAATCGATGTGGTTTTCGGATGTCCAAATATGGAAACCCGATCCCGGTCTCATCGAAAACCAAAGCGTGTCTTTTATGTCCAAGTTGTTTTAAGTTTTAAAACAATTCAATTCATTATCTAAATATACACAGATAGATAATTCACAACATAACAGATAATCAATCTTATCATTATCAACAGATAATTCATACCAAATCAGATAATTCATATTATCATCCAAGAGCAACCAATGCATCCATATCACATACACTACTCATCTCACAAATGAGATTACAAACCAAACCAGACAATCAATACCAATCATCAACATAAGCAAATGATCTAATGATCACACCTTCAATAATTAATTTAAAATGAATTAAATTAATTACTCAATCTATAATTAATTTAAAATGAATTAAATTAATTACTTCACCAATAAAATTCTGCTTAACTTAACCATCTATTGATTTCAAATCAATTTATAAATAATCATCTCAATATTTATTTCAATTAATCATTATTGATTAACTATCTCTAATTACAATAAGTAATTAGCAATTAATATTGATCACACAAGTTAATTATATTAAACCCTACATATATATTAATCACCCTTGATTAATAATCATTCAGAAATTAACTACATTAATTACTCAACCCAATAATTAATTATTCTTAATTAATTATTCTAAATTAATCCCCTTGATTAATTCCAAAGTAATTTAAATCCAAATTACTTCTATATCAAATATCTTTAATTACATCCTGTAATTATTAATTAATTACTTCCTTAAGTAATTACAAATTCATTAATTACATAAAATAATTATTCACAATTCAACAAATGTTTAAATTAATTAAACTTAATTAATTAATCTAAACAAATCATATTAACCTTAATTAATTACATTAAGTAATTAATTCACTAATTACTTTCATTAAGTAATTAAAATTTAAACAGTTGATTATTAATTAATTAATCTAATTAATTATCAAAAAATTAATCACATTAATTAATTGTTAATGACTCCACTAACATTTCTTAATTACTTAATTAAGAAATTAACTTAAATTAATCATCATTAGTTATTAAGTAATTAATATTTAATTACTATTTAATTAATCTCTAATTATTAATTAACTAAGTGTTAATTAAAATCTAAATTAACCATTAATCACTTGATTAAATAAATCTTAATTATAAATTAAAATTTAGTTAACCATCCTTAATTATAGATTAATTAAACTTAATTAACTAATCTCAAATTAAATTAAAAATCATTAATTATTTAATTAAACATCCACATTATTAATTAATTAAATAATTAACATTCATCTTAATTACCTTAATAATCAAATGATTCCAGTCATTAAACTTTTATTTATCTTTTAGATAAACATTTCTTATTTAAACTAAGCATTTAAAATAAAATGTTTCTAAATTTACATTAAATCCAAATTTGTCTTAAATAAGATTTTAAACAATACAAAACTTAATCTTATATGTTTACAAGAAACATCTAATTAATTATAAGTTTAAAAAGAATTTAAATTTCCATTCAAATCAAATTCAAATCAATTTTAAAATTACTTTAAACTTCAAAATTGAAAAATAGCTTCCATTCTCATTTTAGCTTTAAATTCTTTAAAACTCTTTCTATAATTTGCACCTTCAATTCAAATGAAAACCATTTGAAATCAATTTAAATTTAAATCTTTATTTTAAACTGAAGTTTAAATTTTAATTTCAGATTTAAAAACTTAAATTTGAATTCATTTTGAATTCCTAATTTAAATACTAAGCCTTCAATTCAATATGCAAAACAACAATGCATTTTATACTTGAGAGTTTAAAATTAAATTTAAATTTAAAAACTTAATTGGTTTCAAATTTCAGAAAATCAAAATTTGAATTCATATTCAAACTCCAATTTAAACTCAGTTTTAAATCTCCACTTAAAAATTTAAACTTACCTTTTATATAAAACAGAAAACAGTTTTCTGTTTATTTAAAAACTTAAACTTTGAATTTTTTTTTCAGAATTTAAACTATTAAAAAAAACAGAATTTAAACTTATTTAAATTCATCATTAAATTCAGTTTAAAATCCAAGTTGACAAATTAAGTTTGAAATCAAATTTTAAAACTGGAAACAATTCCCTGTTTCTCTTCTTTTATTTTTTTTTATTTTAAAACCAAATTTGAATCCTGCAATTAAATTATTTCAACATCTGAATTCAAATATTTTAAATTCATCTTCAGATTCAAATTTAAATCCTAAGCTAACATTTAGTTTAAATTTAAACTTAACTCTCAAATTTTAAAAAAAAACAACAGAACAGCTCTGTTATTAAAAAGCCTGCACATCCACACAGAACTCCCTGATTTACTCCGAGTCAAAACTCCTCTTGCTTCGAGTTATTTCCCATTTTCCCCGAGTTCCACCCGAGTCAAAAATTCCTGCAACTCAACATCAACTTCAACCTGAAACATCAACCCCACCACCATCACAAACCTGCACACACACCCTTGTACATTCTCAAACCACCTCCGGCCACCCTGACCTTCATCTCCGACCATCCCCTAACTATCAGAGATTTTACTACAACATCAAAACCCCAGATCCCCTAAGATTAACTTGAATTTGAAATCAAGTTTTAAAACTAAAAACTGTAACAGTCTATTCCCACCTTCCTAAACCTGTCAACTCAAATCTCTCCACCTCTCGACCACCATCAACATCCAAACTCCGGTGGTAGCTTCATCACTTCACCATCTATCAATACCCACCACAGTTTTGAACTCGATGCACCCTTGAAACCACAGCACCCAAAATTTTATTTTTACAGTAACTAGGGTTCAACACCATTAAGTCCCCAAATCTAAATTCCAAATTTGAACTTCAGACCATATCAATAATTTTCCTATGATCATTGCTAGCTACATTCACTCCAGAATAAATTTCACTCAAATTCAATGCAAGGATCAATTTATCTTGATCAAAATGTATAATACAGTAAATTTCCAAAACTGCATTCTCTTTTATTTTTCTTTTCTTTTCTTAATACTGCAAACAAAATTTTTAGTTTAAAATACTGGAATTCTCTTAATGATTCTGTTAGTAACCTTAAGCTATTCTAAAACATCAATTTATAACACTTGAAATTTTTACTAGGCAAAACTTGTTCTGTGTAACTTTATTTGTTCAAGTTACAGACAATCACAGTTCATATGCTATTAGACTCACACCATTCAAAGTAAACAAAATGTTCAAACATTTAATTTCAATTCAGCAAACAAGTTAAGGGAAATATTTAAGAATCAACATAAATCTGGAATTTTGAAGATCACATGTGCACAGTCATAATTCTGTACACAAACTCATACTTGTAGACACTTTCATATATATATATATATCTATTTATAATTTATAAGCATGCACACATATAATTATTCACTGCAACTTCATCTTATTTCAGATTTTAACATGCAACAACCTACTTAAATTTTTGAAAAGAGGAGTTACTCACATTATTTATAAAATGCAGAGCACATTGTAGTTGCAGGTTCCAAATTATGACATGCAGACTCCCTCCTTGCTTTTAAATGATGCATGCAGGCCTTTCTTCAGATGCTTAGAAATGTAAAGCTTCAACTTGAAACTGCAGATGTCTTGCATGTTTCAGATCCAAGAAATGCAAACCTCCTTGCTTGCAAATTTCATGTATGCAGAGCTCAAATCTTAAAATTGCAGAGCTCTTTGACTTCATATGCAAAAGCATGCAGGTCCTTTTTAATCTTTGATTGAAAAATGAATATGCAGATTTTGTTCTCTTGCATTTCCAGATTGAAGATTAATGCATGCAGGCTTGTTTGAAAATTCATGTAGGCCTCAGCCTTTTTGATTTATACAAGCAGAGCTTTGATTCAATTTGCAAATGATATGCAGATGCCAAAGAAATGCAGAGCTTATACATAATGCAGGTTTGAGTTTGAAACGAGGAGTTGCATGCAGGTTATACTTGATGAAGGTTTGAAATGCAGATTTGAATATTTTGAAGAATGCAGATTGTATATGGATGTGAGAATGTAATTTGGTTTTCTTTTTATCAAGGAATGAGAAAAGAATATGAATGAAGAGCAAGATGGTATGAATGTAGATTTTCAGAAAATGAATTAAAAGAAAATGAAAAAGAAATATTGACACTTGTAAACATAGAGACACTTGTCTTTTAAGCTTTAATATTTACAAACACTTGTTTTTATGAATTAAATTGATGTTTAATTAAAGTAAAATAAGTATTAAGCTTAGTTAATTAATTCCTATACACAAATAATGAATAAAAATAATTTCTAAAGAAATAAGCAAAGTATGATTATTATAAATAAAATGATATACAAGTAGTTTATTTGAAAAGAAACTTTTAAAACAAATTTATAAAAGAGTTTGTAAAATATTTTAATATACAACTTGAATTAAAATGAATTTGAAACTAATTAAAACATTTATCTCATTTTTAAAATCATATAGTTATTTAATTAAATATTTTTGAAAAGCTTAAATTAAAAATAAATCACCATTTCTATTTTTAAAACATAATAAAACTATACTATACTAATTTAACTAAAACAAATTGTCTATTTAAAATATATATAAATACATATACATTATTAAATAGAAAACAATTTATAATCTTATCTAAAATAATTTCACAAATTAAATAATTAAATAAAGAAGATTATTTAAATAAATATCAAATTTATTAACAAAATTATCAATTCAATATAAATTTAAATCCAGATTATTAAATTTATATTGTCCAAAATTCCGGGATGTTACAATCCTTCCCCCTTAAAAGAATTTCGTCCCCGAAATTTAAAACAAAGGCAATTTAATAATCTATTTACAGATTTTATTTTAAAACACAGCATATGTTAATCATATGCCAACAACCAAAGCAACCAATTCACACAATCAGAACAAATCTAATTATCCAAAAGAATTTTGGATAAAACCTTTACGAGTTTCCCCGGTATATATATATCGGGATACTCGCTCTATAGAATCCAATCAATCAATACTACTATACTATAGAGCTCCTAACAACAATTCTAAACAGAGTATCAGACTACAAACGAGTCTGACTCAACAAACAAACCAACCTAAACTGCTGGTTCCACAACCAGAAATATCAAACACGCACTCACTCAGAGATACGTGAAACTTACTGAATCCCAGTTATCCAAACTGACAATTCAGCTCTAGAAACCAAACACTGATCTTACCAATCACAGAAGAAACCAAAACACTTCAGAGCTAGCTTTCCAAACTTATAACTCCTTGGATCAGAGAAAACTTAACCAAAATCAAATCTCTAATTCCAGAATCCAAATTCTCTATCTCTTATCCATAAAAATTCTTCAGACAATCCTGAGCTACCAACATCCATCCTGATCAGCTCAACTCTTGCTGATTCCATCAGAAACAGGCTGAAGCAAAACAATCCAATGATCTCCTCAAGATCACTCAAAACCAAGAATACAAACCCTGCTTCTCTACAACAGAAGACAGAACAACTTCTCCTTATCCGAGAAACAAACAGAAGCACCTCCAAACTGCTTCCGCTGCACAACTCTGATCCGAAACAGAAGAAAAAGCTGCAGAACACAAGCACAGACCAGACAACCAACACAGAAATATGGTTCCATATATCCATAAAGAAAAACTCAGATGTTCCTTCCTAACCTGAGTTGCTTCACCAACTTTTACCTCAAGGAACCATCCATCTACTAACTGAACCACCAGCTCCAATCCTGGAAAGAAAACTCGATCTCCAGATGCAGACAAACTCTGACTTCTAGAAGACATCTAGACAATCTCCAACAAATCCAAAAGAAAACTCAACTACCGCAAGTCACTTTTGCGATCAACTCAGCCTACATCCAAAGAAAACTGCTCTCTCTCAACCAAACAGAACAGCTTATGCTGGCTTAGCCAACTTACCAGAGAAACGGATCTACTCTGCTGCTTCTGAACTCCACTTCAGAGAAACTATCCAGCCAGAAGACTCCCAATCAACTCAGAACACTCTGCTAAACTTAGCCACATCACCGGGCAGATTCACTTCTTATTTTTGTTCCAAAGAAACATCTTCAGAAATATCCATAGTCACTGCATCTCATCACGCAGCTACAACTTCCTGAGATATCAAGATATCATTACTTACTTGCTTCTGCCCTACCAACAGATCAAAACTCAAATCTGTACTTCAAAGATGAACTCCGAACCTTTACAGGTTACCTTCAGAGATCTATGAAGTACTTCATCACAACAGAACTCACTCGAGACGGTATTAGGTCTACAGTCTCGACAAATACTCTTCCAACCTCATCCAACAAACTCCAACCAATGGTAGTCGTGTTACACACACTTCTACCTCATCTACCTTTATAACTTACATTGGGAAAACCCGAACAGGCAATCCAACAAATAGGTAGAATCAATAAATATATATATATATTAAAAATACAAATACGCTCTCTCAAGAAAGACACCACTACAGAGCCTAGGTATTCACTCAACCTAATGCTCCCTAAAGAAAGATGCACTTCAGAGCCTAGGTATTCACTCAGCCTAATGCTCTGATACCAAATGAGACGACCCGATCTTCCACTCCCGGAAAATCGCGTCATCTTGAAGAAAGAAAGGGATAGAAAAAGAGAAAGAAAGAAGAGAAAGAAGAAACAACACAAGAATCTCAACAGCGGAACGAATAAATTATATTTATAACAAAGTATAACATGGTATACATCAAATATCAGAGTACACAGACATATACAACACATACTAGACAGTTATAAATACCTGTCTAGTTATTACAACTCAATACAACACAAGACTCAGAGATACAAAACACAGCGGAACTAAATAACTATACGCAGAAGCCTCCTGCTCCATATACTCCTCCACAAATCGTCAAAGCAATCCTGAATCCTAACCTGAATTCCCTTGACTACTCATAAAAATTTGAGTACCCAAGAGTTATGGAAAAACAGAAATAACTCCGGGTCAGACATGGGTCTGGTGTGAGTAACAGGTTAAAGTTGCTTAACTTTGAAAACCTTTGAAAAGAAAAGGTATCACGTAAGACTTCCCACACATAAACATGGAAAAGTTTTTACCTTACGCTAACCAAAACATTTGATAGGAAATCCGATGATATTATAATAGTGTCTAGGGTTTTCAAATAAATATGAAATAGCCGAAATTGTTACATGATTAAATTCCCGCTACTAGCCACAAAAGTGGGTAATACAATCAAAACCGTTGGCACTTATTGGATTTTGGATTCCATCAATGGCAGGGCTACTGGGGTACCGCCCGTCACAGTACGTGGCCTAGATCACCGTACCGAGGATTACTCCCTTCATCCCCTGCAACACAAAGCCGGACCCATTCCTTACTGAATAGTTCCGAACAAGACAACCCCGCAGTTGGCCTAGGTTCCAACCGCCCACACAGCCGAAATATAAAGGGACCTCTAGACAGGGATAAATCTTGCTCTCCAGTGGGGGCTACCCACGAAGCTTTGCTGCACCTCCCCTGTTTTAGCCATTCCCGGTTGATGAGGCTTGAGGTTACGATTACCTTTAGAGAACACATCTCTTAGAATGCTCATCGTCCACCTGACGATGTTCTGAAAGCATTCAATCCATACAAGTTCGTTCCGGGTTCGAACGAAACCGAAGGCATTATCTCGTTACACTCATATTGGAATCACCCTCAGAGTTAACGACGATAACCCTTGCACTCTGATTCACCATCTCGAATCTATAAGATCTATTCCGTCAAACTCATTACGGAATCACCCACAGAGTTATACTGACGTATAGCCCTTACACCTCGAGTCTTCACTCGCTCCACTTGGATTCACGACCTAACGTTATTTGGAATCGATGTGGTTTTCGGATGTCCAAATATGGAAACCCGATCCCGGTCTCATCGAAAACCAAAGCGTGTCTTTTATGTCCAAGTTGTTTTAAGTTTTAAAACAATTCAATTCATTATCTAAATATACACAGATAGATAATTCACAACATAACAGATAATCAATCTTATCATTATCAACAGATAATTCATACCAAATCAGATAATTCATATTATCATCCAAGAGCAACCAATGCATCCATATCACATACACTACTCATCTCACAAATGAGATTACAAACCAAACCAGACAATCAATACCAATCATCAACATAAGCAAATGATCTAATGATCACACCTTCAATAATTAATTTAAAATGAATTAAATTAATTACTCAATCTATAATTAATTTAAAATGAATTAAATTAATTACTTCACCAATAAAATTCTGCTTAACTTAACCATCTATTGATTTCAAATCAATTTATAAATAATCATCTCAATATTTATTTCAATTAATCATTATTGATTAACTATCTCTAATTACAATAAGTAATTAGCAATTAATATTGATCACACAAGTTAATTATATTAAACCCTACATATATATTAATCACCCTTGATTAATAATCTTTCAGAAATTAACTACATTAATTACTCAACCCAATAATTAATTATTCTTAATTAATTATTCTAAATTAATCCCCTTGATTAATTCCAAAGTAATTTAAATCCAAATTACTTCTATATCAAATATCTTTAATTACATCCTGTAATTATTAATTAATTACTTCCTTAAGTAATTACAAATTCATTAATTACATAAAATAATTATTCACAATTCAACAAATGTTTAAATTAATTAAACTTAATTAATTAATCTAAACAAATCATATTAACCTTAATTAATTACATTAAGTAATTAATTCACTAATTACTTTCATTAAGTAATTAAAATTTAAACAGTTGATTATTAATTAATTAATCTAATTAATTATCAAAAAATTAATCACATTAATTAATTGTTAATGACTCCACTAACATTTCTTAATTACTTAATTAAGAAATTAACTTAAATTAATCATCATTAGTTATTAAGTAATTAATATTTAATTACTATTTAATTAATCTCTAATTATTAATTAACTAAGTGTTAATTAAAATCTAAATTAACCATTAATCACTTGATTAAATAAATCTTAATTATAAATTAAAATTTAGTTAACCATCCTTAATTATAGATTAATTAAACTTAATTAACTAATCTCAAATTAAATTAAAAATCATTAATTATTTAATTAAACATCCACATTATTAATTAATTAAATAATTAACATTCATCTTAATTACCTTAATAATCAAATGATTCCAGTCATTAAACTTTTATTTATCTTTTAGATAAACATTTCTTATTTAAACTAAGCATTTAAAATAAAATGTTTCTAAATTTACATTAAATCCAAATTTGTCTTAAATAAGATTTTAAACAATACAAAACTTAATCTTATATGTTTACAAGAAACATCTAATTAATTATAAGTTTAAAAAGAATTTAAATTTCCATTCAAATCAAATTCAAATCAATTTTAAAATTACTTTAAACTTCAAAATTGAAAAATAGCTTCCATTCTCATTTTAGCTTTAAATTCTTTAAAACTCTTTCTATAATTTGCACCTTCAATTCAAATGAAAACCATTTGAAATCAATTTAAATTTAAATCTTTATTTTAAACTGAAGTTTAAATTTTAATTTCAGATTTAAAAACTTAAATTTGAATTCATTTTGAATTCCTAATTTAAATACTAAGCCTTCAATTCAATATGCAAAACAACAATGCATTTTATACTTGAGAGTTTAAAATTAAATTTAAATTTAAAAACTTAATTGGTTTCAAATTTCAGAAAATCAAAATTTGAATTCATATTCAAACTCCAATTTAAACTCAGTTTTAAATCTCCACTTAAAAATTTAAACTTACCTTTTATATAAAACAGAAAACAGTTTTCTGTTTATTTAAAAACTTAAACTTTGAATTTTTTTTTCAGAATTTAAACTATTAAAAAAAACAGAATTTAAACTTATTTAAATTCATCATTAAATTCAGTTTAAAATCCAAGTTGACAAATTAAGTTTGAAATCAAATTTTAAAACTGGAAACAATTCCCTGTTTCTCTTCTTTTATTTTTTTTTATTTTAAAACCAAATTTGAATCCTGCAATTAAATTATTTCAACATCTGAATTCAAATATTTTAAATTCATCTTCAGATTCAAATTTAAATCCTAAGCTAACATTTAGTTTAAATTTAAACTTAACTCTCAAATTTTAAAAAAAAACAACAGAACAGCTCTGTTATTAAAAAGCCTGCACATCCACACAGAACTCCCTGATTTACTCCGAGTCAAAACTCCTCTTGCTTCGAGTTATTTCCCATTTTCCCCGAGTTCCACCCGAGTCAAAAATTCCTGCAACTCAACATCAACTTCAACCTGAAACATCAACCCCACCACCATCACAAACCTGCACACACACCCTTGTACATTCTCAAACCACCTCCGGCCACCCTGACCTTCATCTCCGACCATCCCCTAACTATCAGAGATTTTACTACAACATCAAAACCCCAGATCCCCTAAGATTAACTTGAATTTGAAATCAAGTTTTAAAACTAAAAACTGTAACAGTCTATTCCCACCTTCCTAAACCTGTCAACTCAAATCTCTCCACCTCTCGACCACCATCAACATCCAAACTCCGGTGGTAGCTTCATCACTTCACCATCTATCAATACCCACCACAGTTTTGAACTCGATGCACCCTTGAAACCACAGCACCCAAAATTTTATTTTTACAGTAACTAGGGTTCAACACCATTAAGTCCCCAAATCTAAATTCCAAATTTGAACTTCAGACCATATCAATAATTTTCCTATGATCATTGCTAGCTACATTCACTCCAGAATAAATTTCACTCAAATTCAATGCAAGGATCAATTTATCTTGATCAAAATGTATAATACAGTAAATTTCCAAAACTGCATTCTCTTTTATTTTTCTTTTCTTTTCTTAATACTGCAAACAAAATTTTTAGTTTAAAATACTGGAATTCTCTTAATGATTCTGTTAGTAACCTTAAGCTATTCTAAAACATCAATTTATAACACTTGAAATTTTTACTAGGCAAAACTTGTTCTGTGTAACTTTATTTGTTCAAGTTACAGACAATCACAGTTCATATGCTATTAGACTCACACCATTCAAAGTAAACAAAATGTTCAAACATTTAATTTCAATTCAGCAAACAAGTTAAGGGAAATATTTAAGAATCAACATAAATCTGGAATTTTGAAGATCACATGTGCACAGTCATAATTCTGTACACAAACTCATACTTGTAGACACTTTCATATATATATATATCTATTTATAATTTATAAGCATGCACACATATAATTATTCACTGCAACTTCATCTTATTTCAGATTTTAACATGCAACAACCTACTTAAATTTTTGAAAAGAGGAGTTACTCACATTATTTATAAAATGCAGAGCACATTGTAGTTGCAGGTTCCAAATTATGACATGCAGACTCCCTCCTTGCTTTTAAATGATGCATGCAGGCCTTTCTTCAGATGCTTAGAAATGTAAAGCTTCAACTTGAAACTGCAGATGTCTTGCATGTTTCAGATCCAAGAAATGCAAACCTCCTTGCTTGCAAATTTCATGTATGCAGAGCTCAAATCTTAAAATTGCAGAGCTCTTTGACTTCATATGCAAAAGCATGCAGGTCCTTTTTAATCTTTGATTGAAAAATGAATATGCAGATTTTGTTCTCTTGCATTTCCAGATTGAAGATTAATGCATGCAGGCTTGTTTGAAAATTCATGTAGGCCTCAGCCTTTTTGATTTATACAAGCAGAGCTTTGATTCAATTTGCAAATGATATGCAGATGCCAAAGAAATGCAGAGCTTATACATAATGCAGGTTTGAGTTTGAAACGAGGAGTTGCATGCAGGTTATACTTGATGAAGGTTTGAAATGCAGATTTGAATATTTTGAAGAATGCAGATTGTATATGGATGTGAGAATGTAATTTGGTTTTCTTTTTATCAAGGAATGAGAAAAGAATATGAATGAAGAGCAAGATGGTATGAATGTAGATTTTCAGAAAATGAATTAAAAGAAAATGAAAAAGAAATATTGACACTTGTAAACATAGAGACACTTGTCTTTTAAGCTTTAATATTTACAAACACTTGTTTTTATGAATTAAATTGATGTTTAATTAAAGTAAAATAAGTATTAAGCTTAGTTAATTAATTCCTATACACAAATAATGAATAAAAATAATTTCTAAAGAAATAAGCAAAGTATGATTATTATAAATAAAATGATATACAAGTAGTTTATTTGAAAAGAAACTTTTAAAACAAATTTATAAAAGAGTTTGTAAAATATTTTAATATACAACTTGAATTAAAATGAATTTGAAACTAATTAAAACATTTATCTCATTTTTAAAATCATATAGTTATTTAATTAAATATTTTTGAAAAGCTTAAATTAAAAATAAATCACCATTTCTATTTTTAAAACATAATAAAACTATACTATACTAATTTAACTAAAACAAATTGTCTATTTAAAATATATATAAATACATATACATTATTAAATAGAAAACAATTTATAATCTTATCTAAAATAATTTCACAAATTAAATAATTAAATAAAGAAGATTATTTAAATAAATATCAAATTTATTAACAAAATTATCAATTCAATATAAATTTAAATCCAGATTATTAAATTTATATTGTCCAAAATTCCGGGATGTTACAGAAAGGCTTTTGATTTTTGGGTAAAGCCAATATTGAATTTAGAAAGCCTAGTTTGAGAATTATCGATTTTGGGATAATCGATTTTGTGTAAAGGAGCTTCGTATGATATCATATAGGTGTATGATTTGAAAGATACTATATGTATAGTATAAAATGTTTTGATGATGGCTCTGGGGAAAAAGGCGCTCCCTTGAAATGAACTTCTCAGGCGTGCCACCGGGTGATGCTGCCTTGAGCCCAAGGGGGGTTCTAAAGTTGATTCTGTGAGGAGTCCGGACAAACTAGTTCCTGAGGATTATTGGGTAGCGGAAGTCGTGGGCGCTGATGCCTACAGGGGCATTTGGGTTATGCTGTGACGGTAGTGTAACTCCATGTCACTGCGATCTATTGTGGGGACCATAGCGAAAATCGTGTGGAGGATGAGTGCCAACAGTCTACACTTGATTTTTCAAGGCAGGAAACGCAACATCGGTAGACCGCGACCTATGGTCGAATAGAGTGGAGAAGTTTCATTCTTTTGGCAGTGAAATTCGAGGGCACTGATGCCTACAGTTATATGGGTTTTAGCTGTGATAGCTACGTAACCCCAGTTGTAGCTGCGATCTGTAGCGGGTTCCATGGTGTAATTGAGGGGCGCAGAGGCCTACAGTTGTCTATGGATTTTGTCGGGATGGCAACGTAACCATCGGGTTAACTACGACCATGGATGGGGGTGATGATTCCCAGAACATTCTCACCAAAGATATTTCCTCTATTTTCAAAAACTGTTTTCTATATTTTCAATAAAATTATTTTCCAACTATTTTCAATGGGTGATGAAAACGGGTTTACCAAGTACTTATAGATTTTCAATCCTACGCCTGATCAACATATGACTGAATTTCTGTGAGAACAAGGATGGACAGGTTGAGACATCGAGTTATAAAAAGTATTTTATAAAGAGCTATTTTATTAGTATGATGTGAATTTAAAAGCATATCTTTAAATAAAAGTGTTGGAATTTTGGGAAAATAAAAGGAAATCCAAACTGGAATTTTAATGAAGTGATTTTGTAACTAAAATCAAATATTGATTAGAAATTGAAAGAAAGCTAATTGGTTAAATTAGTATTCGATAGAGTTTATTAATAAAGTTTAACTCGAATAAAAAAAATGGATTGTAAATTAATAATGGAGTTTGAAAATGAATTCGAATTGTAAATAGAATTCGACTTGGATTTGATAATGAATTAAATAAGTGGAGGTGCTATAAAAATAGAAATAAAATAGAGTTGGATCGAAATAGTGATGGTTTGAATTACAAATGAAAATTCAAGTGTGTTATAAGTAATATTTAACGCAATGTGCAAGTAACTTAGATATAATGGAGGTGTTGTCGAATGAAATGGAAGTGACTTATAATAGAAATGGTTTGAGTTGCAAACAAAACCCAAGTGAATAGAAATAAATTGTGAATGGCCTTGTATTAATAAAATAAATTCGATAATGAATTAAGTAAGTAAATTAAAAATTTATAATGGGTTAATCGAATTAAATAATAAATAGATGAAGTCTGATTGAATAAAAACTAAATCAAATTGTGATTGGAATTGGATTATCTGACTGAACTTAAGCTCAGTGGCATATTAATTTGAAGTATAAATGAGTTAAGTATGTGTTTGGATATTATTTTGGAAATTGAGAAGGTGAATTAGAATTAAAATTTAAAAGGGATGGGCTAACTAAATTTAGTGGAATTTGATTAAATGAGAATCAAATAAAAGTAAACTTAAGTTTGATGTTGGAATAAATAAAAGTAAATTAACTTAAGTTTAAAATTTATGGAAGCTTGGCTTCGAATAAGAGTGAAAGCCCATTAAATAAAAGCTTGGATTAAATTAATTTGGAAATGGTTATTAATTTATAAGTTTGAATGTGCCAATCTTAATATATTGTTTTGAATGAATCTAATGCGGAAATGAAATGCAATGAATGGTTGGTAAATAAATTGGAAATGAAATGGAATTAAATACAGAATGAGTAGAAAATTAATTTAAAGTAATTATAAACTGAAATGGATACCTTATTAAGCAAATATTGTCGAAATTGCATAAGATGAATTCTCGTTTGGCGTAAACAAAAGTAATTAAATTTCTGTGAGTTGATAGAATTAAATAAATTGGTTTTAGAATTAATTGAAGTGAATATGAGCTTGTTTGGATTAGAAATCAATTAAATGTAAGGAATTGAGGTGCAAACCATTAAAATTGAATAAAATGGCTTATGAATTGGTTGAAAGCAATTGAATTAGTTTTGAAGACATATAAATTGCTCATGGAAATTATTTTGAATGCATTTCTTTTAGAATTGAAGTGTTATAGTTGTTTAAGTAAGAGAAATGTTATGAACTTCATATATATGTATAGTGCTAATATGTTTAAATTGAGTAAAGTACAGGTACCTGAAGGCCGTTTGGCTGGATTTGTTTGCGCTAATTGCTTAAATTAATAAGCTGCTTGCTTAAAATGCTAAATAAGGTACGCCTACGCAATAAAACAGGAAATATGAACTGTTTTTGCTTTTTCCGACCGGGTGGCTCGATGTATATATTTTTATATCTCTTGTCAAATTGCAAAGGCTGCTCCGTACAAAGGAGACTCTGCCAAAAAATTTCCAATATTTTGGGAGTTAGAAATTTTTGACATTTTTGGAAGAAAAAAAATTGTTAACGACAAAGCTATTTCAAATTGGAAATGGAAATAAACTAATGAATAAAACTAATCTAAAATAATAAAAAATAAAATAAAATTCAATATTTAGATTTGAAGATAAATTGAATTCATATGGAAATGGAAAAGCTAATTTGAATAGAAGTAGGTATGAGACTTCTGTAAAGAAATGTATGAAATGATTTGAAAGGTTACGATTGAATATTGTTGCTAAGTAGGATATGCAGGTATATTAAAGGGAAAGAAAAATATGATTTGATTCCAAAAGATAAATTTGAATTGCCCGAGAAAAATGTATGTATTTAAATTTCTGTATGAAATTGGATTGGGTTTTTGATCTAGCCACTTAGCTTTTGTTTCTTTTGGAATTTGGGAGCCCGTAGGGGCATTTTGTAGTAGTACCGAGCTAGTCGCGCAAAGGAGACACTGGCAAAAAATTTCGGAAATTTAGAGAGTTAGAAAAATTTTGAGAAAATTTTGATAATTCCAAATTTGGTTTTAAATTGAAATTTGAATGATTGGGTAAAAAGGGATTGTTTGAAAATTGTGGGAGAGTTTGGGAAGTTAGTAAGAAGGATAAGAAGTCTTTTATAAAAGACATTTGGTAGGGTGTTGATAAAACTGTTGGTTTTGGAGAAAAGGTAAACGGGTATTGGACCATTCTTCCTAACTAGTAATTTCGGGGACGAAATTCTTTTAAGGGGGGAGGAATGTGACAACCCAGAATTTTTAACAATTTAAAATGGAATAATTAATTGATTTTGAATATTTAAAGGGCAATTTTAACTTGAATTTCAAATATAAATATTTAATTGATAATTAAATTATTGAATTATATAATTCGAAATTGGGTAAAATTTTGAATATGGAATTTTAAGCCTGTTAAAATATAATTTGAACGCTTATAAAAATTTTAATGATGATACTGAAGATAATAAAATGGTTGAAATTTAATTTAAAGGTGATTTGTTCAGTTTTAATAATTTATCGTTTAAATTGACATTCAGAAATACCCTTCCGAGGCATAGTCTCGAAATTGGACGAAACCGGTTCCACTGGATCCGTAACAGTTAGTTATTATTAGATTTCAATTTTCGTAGCAATCGGAATTGTCGTTTGACCCTGCAGCTCAAAAACGCTTAGAACTATTTTAATCAATTTAATTTAAAATTGATCATTTTCTTCTGTAACTCGTGCATACGATCGAATTAGGATCCGAAACACGTTCCATCATGTTCGAAACATGGGCAAAACCTTATAATCGCCTAGCGGCATTCCTAAAGAGGAGTTCAAAATTTTAATTGGCGAATGAAGTTTTTAAATATAATAAAAAATTTAAACAAGTAGTCGTATTCAAGAAGCTATCCCAAACCCTTATATATCCCCGTTTCTTTCTCTAATCTAAAAACAAGCAGAAGATCGAACGTAACTAAAAAAAATGAGGCGATGGCCGATCGAATTCGAGTCGAAGGAAAAGGGTTCGAGGCAGCCTCTTTGTTTCGCACGAATTCGAGCACGGCAAGGGCAGAGGATGCGGGGGTGGTTCGCGATCTAGGGATTGAGTCGTGACGAGGGATAGCGCGCTAGGGCTCCGTGTTTGTGGCGCGGCGGTGTTTGGGTGAAGCTCGAAGGTGTGTCGGCATAGGGAGCTGGGTCGAGCTGCGATTGTGGACCGCATCGACTATTAGGGCTAGGGTTTCGGCATGGGTCGATATTTCGCATGCGCGAGATGAAGGAGCTCGCGATGAAGTTGAGGTCGCCTTGCTTTCCAGGCCGTGCAAACGAGGATGCTTCGGGCGGTTAGGTATATCTTTTGAAGATTTAAATTGTTTATAGCCTAAAACAGAATTTTTTTTAGGGAATATTATAAGCAGGATTTTTAGTTTACAACAACAAAAAAACAAATCCAATCAATATATTTATGTATTTCAAGCTCATTAGTTTATTTCTTGATAGTGTATTATATTGATTTGTTCATGAAATAAACTTATTAAGCTACTAAAAGAGTTTTAAAAGTAAATAAGCAGTTTAAATTACATTTATAAAATGGAAATCAAATTTATTTAATTAACTTATAGAATTATTTGATAACTAGATAATATTTTATAAACAGAAAATTAGTTTGAAATTGACTTATTAGGTAAAATGAAATTTATTAAATAGAAATTGATTTGTCCAAATTGTTCGAGCATTCATAAAATCATTTAATATTTATTCAAGGTCAAAAAAATCGAGAAACCAAGGCAATATTGGAATGGATTACAAATTTAAGAGGCAAAGGTGAGTAAATCTCACTCAGTTGGATTTTTTTTAGATTTAAATAGTTTGGTTGAATGATTAAATTGATTGGATGTGCACTGATGATGATGTGACTTTGGTTTTGGTTGGTTCACGAGTTAATTATGGTTTGGGTTTTAAAATTGTTGTAAACTTTCATAACTAAGGAAATGTTTCACCTTAATGTTGATAAGGGCTTAATGATGTGTGATTCATTTAATTAGTAGGTTAATTAAAATAGATAATTAATTGATTCAAATTAATTAATGATTAGGGGTAATTAATCTAGTAATGAAGGGTTTAAATTAATTAATTAAGTTTTGAGTTAATTAATTAAGTGTAAGTAATTCAGAATAATCATTGGATGGTTTGACAAGTAATTACTTAATGTAGTTAATAAAATATTATTACCTTGTGGAATTAATCAAGAGATTAATTAAAATTATTAATTAAGGATTAATTAATTTATTTAATGAAGTAAATAAAAGATAGTTAATTATCGGTTGAGATAAATCAAGAATGATTAACATTTATCGTCTAATTAATGATTAATTATTTAATGTAATTAATTTGGATTAGGATAAATTGAAGTATAATTGGAAATCATTAAATTATATAATCAACGATGTAATTAAAGATTGATTAATTTAGATAAATTAATCAGAAGTAAGTGTCTTAAGAGAACTTAATCAATTTAAGTAATTAAGGATTAATGTAATTAACATAGTTAATTAATTCATGAACTAATTAAGATTACTTATTGATTTTGGGTTAAGAATAATTAATATCATGAAATAATTAAAGATAATTACTTGAATGTAATTGAAAGATAATTAATCCAGGGTGATTAATTAAGATGAATGGATATGGAAGAGTTGATTAAATAATCAATTTGGAATTAATTAATGAAGAAATCTAAGTGATTGATGTTTGAAATGCAATTAGAATCAATTGAATTGATTTGTATGTGATTAAGCTTTGCTAATGGGCGATTAAATAGTATTGGATGCCTGGAATGAGTTGATATCTCTGATATGAAATGTTTTGTATATTTCATTTGGATAAATTGGGTTAGAATGACACGAGACTCGAAGAGACCGGTGTCGGGTATTGGGAAATACCTGAAACCACTTCGAATTTTTATAAATTGATTTATGAAATCAATAGGCAGGAAATAAATGATTTAAGTGAATTGGATTATTTAATCTAATTTTGGTACTTAGAAATTTATATGTGAAATAAGTCTTGTCTATAGCAAATTGTGAATTGGTAAAATTGATATAAGTTACCCCGGGTTTTATATAAGTTGTTGGCTTGGTATTCCATAGTTGGGTTTACTCACGCTGGTTTCCAGCCTGACCCGGGTGTTACTTTGGTGTAATGCTCGGGTCAGACCGAGTATTACAGATTTTCAGGTTAGGACGTTCTGGAGTTTAGGAGGCGAGCTCAATGGCAAGAACGTATGGAGTGCTTCCGCGATATTATATTATTGTATATCTTTGACATGGTAATTGTGTATGCTCCAGTGTTTGTACAAATGTGTAACTCTGATGTATTAAAATGTAATCGATAGATATAGTATTGCTTTGTAAACTGTTATTATTTATTATTATATTTTATCCACTGCGAATGTGAGAAGTTGATGTTTCTGTTCTTCTTCTATCTCTTTCTTCTTTTTCATAACTATTTGGAATTTTCGGGTTCGGAAATTTCGGGTCGTTACAATAAGGACCAGGTCCTGCCCTTTCCCTCCACATCCTTTCCCACTTCTCCATTACTTCCTTCCGTTCCTTACGGGCTAGTGCTCTTCGAGCTCAACGCGCTGCCTTCTGCTCTTCTGATCATGCCATAACTACAATAGCTTCCTATCAAGAAAAGAGTCTGAATCAACAAGATAGAATTTCCAAATCCTAGTGAATCCTAACCAAAGAAATTACTAACAAGATGGATACCGAAGGAATGAAGTTTAGAAGATCTTGATTTCAAAATAAGAAGATTTTTATACCAATATAATCTTTGAAAATACTTTAAAAATCATTTGGAAATCATTTTATACTTCAAAAATACGTTCTCTCACAAAGAAAGGATTCTGAGATTGATTTCACCATTCTAGGGTATTTCTACCCTATCTCCAATGAATTTTTGCTCCGCAGGCTATGGTTTGCCTAAAACCAAAGCTCTGATACAAACTGTGACGACCAGCTATTTCGTACCATTCAAATTGACAATAATCCACACATGTCGGACTTGAACGATGTAAAATAACATATTATAAATAAAATTGGAGCAAATGAAATGCAATCACAGAATCGCAGACACAAAAATATCAGAATACCTCGCAGCGGAAATTAAAATAACATAGTAGTTCGTGAAGCTACTATAACAAAGTCTCAAAACAAAATACCTGGAAAAAAACATATACAATAGATGTCTCAAATACAAGGAAGTTATAAATACCAGAGTTGAAATAGAACAACTGAAACTGAAGGGAATGGATAACTAGACAAGCAGAATCTCCAGCGATTCCTAGCTCCAGAAAAGAAATCCAAAGCTAACCTGTAAATACTCAGGATGACCTGAGCATAAAGTAAAACACAAAACACTCGAGTCAGGACATACATATTTATATAATGTAAACCAACTCAAGTGAACTGTAGTAGTAATGCACAATAACTTAAAGGATGCTTGGGATCACCCATCCTTTAAGGATCAGTTAAACTATAAATTAAATACATCCCGTGGTTAAAATTTCAAAATGGTAATTTATACTTTGAAATCAAATATCATTTCAAAATTCAATATCATTCAAAATCCATTTCAAAATATCAAAATATCATATTTTCCAAACCACATTCATTCTATTTAATTTAAATACCATTTCAAATCACATTTCAAAATGGTTTATATTTCAAATCAAAATATTCCATTTAAATCATTTAAAATGAAGTTATTATATTTAATAACCAAACATTCAATTCTCAAAATTTTACCATTTTCAGAATTTATTTATTCACTTAAATTTATTAAAACAATGAAAATTCAACTTTCGCAGCACTTAGAAAATGCTACGGGAAGTTATGTTTAAAAACAATTCAATAGCATAAGACAACATTTAAAAAATGCTGCAATCAATAGGTTTTAGATTTCAAGTGAAACCTTAGTTAGATTCAGCAACTACAGCACTAACAAAGTGTTGTAATAGCCCTTAGTTCATTTTAGCCATTTAGTTCGTTTATATCAATTATACCATTTACAAAATGATGTAATATCTTTAACCTTAGAAATGATAGCATTTCAGGAATGCTGTAAATTTAAATTCCAAACTTTCACTACAATTTCATAAACAATTAGAATTTATTTAATTCCATTTTAACTTATAAAAATCATATTTCCTCACTTTAAAAACAATCATTTAAATACTCCTTAATTTATGATTTTACAAAGTGAAATTTTGACAAATAATTATCAAATCTTTAATAATTCAAAAATAAATATAAAAATTTATAACATTTCATTTGCTTTACATTTTAAATTTAATTTACCATTTCATAAATTTAATTTTAATTCCTGTTTCTCTTAACTTAACTTTATTTTAAAACACAGTTCAAATTTTCCAAGTTAAGTTATATCTCAAATTTCAATTTTAAACATTTAACTATATTTAATTAATAGAAAACTCAAAAGCACTTTATAAAATCATTGTTAAATTTAAATTTAAATCAAATTATCATATTTTCTTACTTAACTTAAGCTTCATTTATAAACAAAATCATAAATTCCAAAAATTAACTTATATTTCAAATTCTACTCTACCATTTATTTATTTCACTTATTTAACTTGTAGAAAATCACTAATAATTTATAAAAATCATTTTTAATTAAATTTAAATCAAAATTTCATAATATTTACATTTTTATAATATTTTAAAGATTTTAGAAAAATATATTTTAACCACAGTTTGTATAAAATTTTCTAACCAAAGTCCAACGATACGAATAATATTTCATTTCAATCCTTAATTTACAAAGGAAAATCGGGGTTCTATCATTTCAAACCCGCAATCCCAAGTAAATGCAAATCAATAAAAATCACTCGGGCCTATCATTTCAGCCCATAATGATTTTTCCCTGTTCTAAAGTCCGTTCGGGTATGTATTATTTCAACCCATAGTGATTCTGATCTACAGAGAACTTGCAGTGTGATAAACTGATATAAATAAGCAGAATAGCAATATATAATAGTAACAGATGATATAACAAGTGTATAAGCATGGGTGAACATCATATGATCGTAGCATAGTAGATATAACATGGTGATAGGTTTATAGATTCAATTGCGATCAGTTTACTAGTCATATAAGTATAAATTAGTCTAGTGAGAATTACTCACTTGTACAAGCTGGAGATGACAACCAAATACACGAAACAAAGATCTTCAAAGGCACAAAATCACGACTACGATTTGAGAGTGGGGAGCCAAAGCTAATTGCCTTGTCACATAGCAAACAAAACAAAGTACAACATGAATTTTCAAACCAAACTATTATTAACAATGCTAGAAATATATGCACAACACATAGCCAAACCTTTTGCACTTGTATTCAACAATCATATGCTCGGCCATAGGTTGGAAATGCACTGCTATAGTGTGTTGTCTGGATCAGTTTTAGGTACAAAAGGTCGGCTATAACATGAACATAAAGGAGTAGAAGTGATGTGTGCATGTACACACAAATACAAGGCAACACAAATGAGTTTCTATGCAATCAATGGTTCGGCCAAGGCATGGATGAGCACGACCAGGTCAGGTAGTGGACTGGAAGTGATGTGGATGGGGTCTCAGGTTCAGGTTTGGCTGGTGGTGAAGATGCAAGGGTCGGCCAAAGGTGGTGGGTGAGGTGGTGGAACAAAGAGGAGCTCGGCTATGATGTATAAGTGGAATTTGCTTCATTTTTTTGGTGGATCTTCAACATAGATGGCCACGAGTACAGTGGGCTGGAGGAGATGGTTCCTGGTTGTGGTGGTGGTGGAGGTGACCATGGTGCTGGAGGAGGGAGGGCCGAACACAATAGGTTGAATGCAAGTACAAAAATCAAAACAAAACAATGAAAAGAAGTGGAAAAATGTGACGCCCCACCTCTATACCCACACTAGCCAAGAACACTACGGAGTAGTGCTGTCAACTAGCGCGGAGAATAAGGCTGTTGAGGAGCGACCATCCATGTAATTGCTTATCACAAGGTGGCTTTAAATAATCTTCGGAAACAAACATAGAAATAAGCATAACACAAATCAGTCACAGACATCCATATCACAAGGGCGGAAGAAGATATGAATATATAACTAACACATGAAAGTGTACATCAGAGTAGTGGTCAAAAAGATCCACAATAATACAAAAGAATAGCAACACGTGCTATACAATAGAATACAACTATGAGTCTATATCTCAAGTGTATACAACAAAAAACTGCTAATCTAAATAGTTAGCCAAAAGTCAGAGTAGCAAATCCCGGGAAGAAGTCAAGCAGAAGCACCTGTAACATCTCGGTCTGACCCGAGTATTATTTGAGAAAATAATAAACGGATCAGTCTAGCTATAAATATCAGATGACATGATATAAAATAAAAGATATGGCATAAACATAAAATATCCATACTGACATACTACTATAAGTATGCAAATGATGATCAAAAGAAGATCAATCGATAAGAGGTAAATCAATATCACAAGAATCTTTTCAAAGATCCAAAGAGGGCATCATACCCTAAACTTGTACTCATAACAAGTCAATGACATAAATTCCAGAAATCAACACGAGAAATCCAGAAATCATAAAAAGGGAAAGAGGCCTATCACATGACGGTCCGAAGACCATGGGGAGCTACCCCGCATGTGTGAATGGAATCACACAGATTGAGGTCAAGACTAACCAAAAAGCAGAAAGGTATGTGTGAATGGAATCACACAAGTGGTGTCTAGTCTAACCTTGCAATGAAAGAGACATCGCGCAATTGCTAGTCTAATTCATAAAGCGATCATCAAGATCAACGAGAAGTGTCAATTACACTAAGCTAGTAAATATAGAAGTTTAGCCTCATGTCCCATAACCACTTGCTTAACTTAAATATTTACGAACATACTGTAAATCTTCACTAATAAAATTGTCACAAGAGGTTCAATCGAACAAGTCCAAGAATTAACCTACGAAGTGAACGCAAGCGTTTCATACCACTTGTTTTACTAAGTCGTTTAATTAGATTTCTCATCCGAGTGAGGTAAATGCTTGTATATACTAATAGATTGGAAAACGGTTTAAGAAAAGAGCTTTGTTATTAAAAATAGAGTTGAAATTGTTTGTTAAAAGAGTTTTGATATTTACTACTAGTATCGAAACCTTTATATTATAAAGTGACAAAACACAGAAGCAATTGTAGAAACAATCAGTCACAAAAATCGCATACGGAGATGTGAATAAAATCCAAGGAAATCAGCTCAATATTTTTCAGATAAGATCCCCTACGGAGGGGGGGTTCAGGGGGGGTAGCAACCCCCCTAGGTGGGGGTGCGGGGGCAACGCCACCGCTTACGGGGTTCGACCTGCCCAGTCAGGTCGCGGGGGTCCAGGGGGCAGCGCCCCCGGCGGGGTGCGGGGCAGCGCCCCGTCCAAAACGGTACAACTTAGTGAAGACAAAATGAGGTCTAACGACCTAAGAGGGATAGGGTCGAGCGACCTAATGGTTGCGACCAAGGGGTCTAAGGGGCACGACCTAGTGGTCCAGCGACCTAAAGGGTAAAGGTCATGCGACCTAAAATGGGTTCGCGACCTAACACTCAAACGACCTAAAGATATTAAGGAGCCGAGCGACCTATAAGAAGCAGCGACCTAAGTAGAAACAAGGCCCAACGACCTAGGGGTTAGGTCATGCGAGTTAAGAAGGTCAGCGACCTAACAAAGACACGCGACCTAATAAAGAAACGCGACCTAGCGACTTAAGAGGCGAGCGACCTAAGTGTTACGACCTAAGGGTCGAACGACCTAGCGTGGAAGCGGCCTAAAAGCCAAACGACCTAACGACCTAAGGTCATATGACCTAGCGACCTAAAGCCATACGACCTAACGACCTAAGGTCATACGACCTAGCGACCTAAAGCCATACGACCTAACGACCTAAGGTCATACGACCTAGCGACCTAAAGCCATACGACCTAGCGACTTAAGGTCCATACGACCTACGACCTAAGGTCCATACGACCTAACTCCGAAGACGTTAGAAATGGCCAGGACGACCTACGACCTAAGGTCCATACGACCTACGACCTAAGGCTCAATGACCTAATTCCGAGGCTAACGACCTAACGCTGCAGGGGGAATTTAAGGCCAGAAACGACCTACGACCTAAGGCTCAACGACCTAATTCCGAGGCTAACGACCTAACGCTGCAGGGGGAATTTAAGGCCAGAAACGACCTACGACCTAAGGGTTAGGTCGCGAGCGACCTAACTCCGAACACACGAAAATGGCCAGAACGACCTAAGTGCAGAAAATTCACCAAAACACTAAAAATTGGAGTTTTTCGCCAATCCAATCCAAACCAAATGCAAATGTGCATGCAAAAGTGATAGGGAATCATTCCCAACAGTCCAATATAGTTATAGACTAGATTTGTGAGATAAAAATCTCACCTTTGCACTAAAGTTTATGAAGATGAAGCTTGAAAGCAAGGAGAAGCAATCCAAAGCTTGAATCCAATATCTTCTACTTGAATTTGGAGTTGAATGTTGGATTTGCAATAAAATTTGTGCTTGGAGTTTTAATTTCCCATTCTTTTCACCATTAATGCCCAAGATTGAGTTAGTTAGGAAATTTATGAAGAGTGAGGAGAAGGGGGTTGGAACTTGGGCTTAATAGGCTAAACTAACCCAAAGTCCAAAGCGGGAAAAGTTAGTGAAATTTCGCTAACTCCATACCTATCGATGTTTATACTTAAAAACTTGTAAACGGCATTTCGAACTCAATGGAAGTGGTCTCGAGTCCGAATTTGACCGTTTACAAAAAGTAGCTTTTCGGACCAATATCCGATTAACGACAAAATATTTAAACAAAATATTTAAATTTAAAATCGATAAATATGCGGGTTGTTACAAAAAAAGAACGAAAATTTTTACCAAAATTTTGTCTCAGGTGATGGCCGAAACTATTTGTGTGTTTGAGAAATTTTTTTACATGAGAAACAACAAAGGAAGTCGGCTGAACAATGGGTATATGGCAGCAAATGAAATGATGTGTTGACTGGTATTGAAAAGGCAACTTGAATATGAAAAGACAATGCACATTAATGGTCAAAAACCTTTCAAACTTCCAAATTCCTTTCGCAATTTTAAATACATGTAAAAATAAATAAAAATAAAAATAAAAACAAAAAAAATAATGAATGCATAAAATAAATAAATAAATATAATTAAATTAAGAAAATAGAAAAAAATGGAAATTAGGCTTTAAAAATTGAAAATAAATTCAATAAACCTTGGAAAATTTTTATCATCACTTTAAAAATATTTAAAAGATAAAATTTGTACTTAACATAACATATTACACATATATATACAATTTAGAATGAGATAGGACAAATAAAAATATTATTCATATAAATTAAAACAAACAATTTTATTAAATAAATCAATTTACATACAATATTGTAAAAAACATAACTTTCACAATATAAATCGGATTTCAACGAAGGAAATTTTTTATCATCACTTTAAAAATATTTAAAAGATAAAATATATACATAACATAATATATTACACATATATATACAATTTAGAATAAGATATGAAAAATAAAAATATTATTTATATAAATTAAAACAAACAATTTTATTAAATAAATCAATTTACATACAATATTGTAAAAAGCGTAACTTTCACAATATAAATCTGATTTCTACAAAATGAAAAGCAATATATTTTAAATTTAATTTATTTTCATAATAAAAGATAAAATTCAAGAATTCAAATATTAAAATTTTAAATTTAAGAGTCAAAATTTGACCAATTTGACCAAAAATACACTTTTCTGAAAATATCCTATTTATTCAGGTTTGGAATTATAATTCACACAAAAATCAAAATTTACATTTAAAATAACAAAATTTGTTCATTTTGATAAATAAAATAAAGTTTTTTAAATCAAGAGTTTCAATTTAAATAATTAAAGTGTACAACTAGAAATAGTCACAAAATACTGGGTTGTTACATACAGAGCATTGCGTAAAGCATTTAAGAGAGTTTTTGAAGATTGGGAAACATCATATTTTGAGTTACCACATTAAAAAACATAATTCGGGAACAGTTTTTAAAGTTGATATCGAAAGAATCACCAATGACAAAGTTCTTTTTTTAAGAATCACCAATGACAAAGTTGATATCGAAAGAATCACCAATGACAAAGTTGATATCGAAAGAATCATATTGGTTTGCATTGATGGCACTCATCTCTATGGAAAATATCAAGGTACCTTGCTAGTCGTGACTGGAGTAGATGCAAATGATGGTATATTTCCATTAGCACATGTAATTGTATACTCTGAATCAAAAGATAGTTGGGATTGGTTTTTTAGATGCATGTACTACTATATTCATAGCATTCGTAATAGATATTTAACTTCCATATCCGGTCGAATGAAAGGTATTCCAAGAGCATTAGATAATTGGCCAGAAGAACACCATCACCGTTTTTTGAACATCTTTGCTTACATTAGAATGTTTTTATATGGTTACTAATTCAACTTTTTTTTCCTTTTGTTCATTTTTGAATGTGTAGAGTGATGAGCCACCTGAGTGTCGTGATCATTCAGGTAAATTAAAATTCATCAAGTTTAATAATCCAAGAGTTCAACTTGCATTACAAAGAGCTGGATTTAGGGAAATTTCTAAATTGGGCTTTTTCAAAATAAATCATGTGCTAGTTACTTCATTGGCAGATAGATGGAGCTCAAGACTTCAACCTTTCATTTTCCTACTGGTGAAATTACCATCACATTAGCAGATGTTAGTTGTCTTCTAGGTGTTTCAGTAGAAGGAAATCCTATTACTATTAGATAACTAAGTAACTATGAAGATATTTTTCAAGAGTGTTTAGGTGTGATGCCACCTCAAAGTGAGATAAGAGGTGCAACAGTTAAGTTGACATGGCTTCATGATATGTTTGCAGATGAGTAATCACCGGATGCTTCAGATGTAGAAATTGAATATCATGCAAGAGCTGTTATTCTACATTTGTTATCTTGTCGTTTATTTCTCGATCATTCTAAAGGACGACTAAATCTTTTTTGATTCTTGTTTTTGAGAAATCTAGATGAGTGTGCACAATATTCTTGAGGCAGTGCTATATTGGCAACATTATATAATGAGTTAACAAATGTTGCAATCATGAAATCCAAATCCATAGCTGGTTGTCTCTCACTTTTACAGGTATAATATGAATATGTATATTTGTTATATACTCATATGTAATATTTAATTCTAGTGTATTCAAATTTTTGATTGATTTTACAGCTTTGGTCATAAGCATCTTCTCATTTGTCGTCCAAGTGTGTCTTCGTCCATACAGATCGATAGGACTTCGCCTTATAGTGGAAGATAGTTAATTTCCAACTACATTTACAACTGTGTATTTTTGTACTAGTAAAAACCTAATTTTTTAATTATATAACTATTTACGTTGGTGGTTTGGTTCAAGGAGTTGGATTGAGTCTCCAAAGCAGGTGGCCACTTACTATCGCGACCAGGTCGACATGTTGACAGATGAAGCTGTTATATGGAATCCATACTGTAACGTCCCGAAAATTTTCGACTTTCGAAAATTCAACATTGATACTCACTTTATCGACTGCCGAGAAATCGAAGGCCGAAAACCCGAAATGTTATGGTTTAAGAAAAAGAAAGAGGTAGAAGAAGAGAGAAGATAGAGAGAAAAGAAAATAGAAAATAGAACGGAATAGAAAACAACAGAACAACAACAGAATCTCACAATTCGCAGCGGAACAACATATAATAATAAATGAATAATCTTTAAACAAAGAACTATATCAGTTATTACATCACATTTCATTACATCATATCATCAGAGTGTACAACAATATACAACATCAAACAATGCAGCGGAAAAAGAAATACTATATAACTAGTAATACGCCATGCCATCCATCTTGCCTCCAGCAACTCCTGAATATCCAGAATATCCTGATAAACCTAACTCTTGACTGCCCGTGTGAAAATTGGTGGGCACCCAGAGTTTAGGAAGGAAAACAATAAACTCCGAGTCAGTCATGTGACTGGTGTGAGAACTCAAAACAGTTTATTTATCTTTAAAATCAAAAATAGAGGAATATTTTTAAAGTCAATTCGCAATGCTTTTAAAAATGAGACTACCATAAGGCCTCCCGCACACACACACAATGCAAACGCAGAATCGGAGGAGATTTCTCCTTATGATAGTCAAAGATGCTTGATACGCATTTAAAAGAACATTTGATATTATTACTAGTGCATAGTGTAGGAAAATATTTCAAAAGTAGAATATAAATCTTAGCCAACATAGACATTTCGAACTATGCCTACTATAGCTAACTATGTTCAATAGCAGGTTACCGCCACATTCCATAGCAGGTTATACAACTAAAACCGTACAAGTCTCGTATTGTTTCTTTGGATTTCCAACGAATGATCAGGCCAAGGAACTTCCCATTGCCACATGAGAATGCCTCTCTGGATGGACATCCCCGAGAACCAAACCGGATCTCTACCAACACAAGGCCGGGTTACCCCTAACTGAGTAACAACTGACCGAATATGCCATCCCCCGGTCCTTTGGGACCTTTCAACCGAGCGCTCGCAATCAATTCACACAATCATAAAGTGTTTTCAACATGAGTAAGTATCTGGGCTCCATACCATGATACCACCCTTTTCCAGAAGGAAATGCACATATCCTAAAGGGCGCTACCCCTCATAACCTTGCCGCATCTTTCCTGTTTTGACCATTCCGGGGTGTGAGGCTCGACGAAGTCACGTCCACAAAAACATACTTTATACAAAAGCCATGCTTTGGGTCAACAAATGATCATAGAAATGATCACCAAGATAGACGATCAAACAATTGATCCTATCACAAATAATCAACACAATGATCATTTCACAGCAACACTCAGCATGTCACATTACCAAATTGGGAATATATTGCTGATAACTTCAACTATATAACCTCTGAGCTCGTACGTCTCAGAGAAGGGTGCTAAGCTAAGAGAATAAATTCTCCGCCACCAACAGAAATATATTTGAAAGAAATCGGCTTTATATCTCAACTTGTAGTGTCAGACATACAATCCATACAAGTCTGTTCCGGGCTCGAACAGAACCGAAGGCACTTACAAAGAAGTCCTTGCAATCCGGATATTCACAATCCTGATCGGATTCACCATCACATATGGAGAACTCAATACCGGAGCAACTCGGTGCAGAGTCAATCGACAGGTCATCCTATCGCTCTCACAAATATCTGGTCTTCAACACCGATCTTCAAATGCAATTCACAACGACGTATCACATATTCGGAATGGGTTATACGACCCCATGGTCCTTTCCCGGTTAACCCGAATAGTGAGCGCTTATTCAAAAATAAGTGTGGCATTCAAATTCAAACAAATCACATCAAATACCCATTCAAAGGGAAATATTGATAGTCGGTTATTGAACTATCAATGGATATGCACGCATCACCAGATTCCAAATAATTTTCCAAATTATTTATTTTCCAAAATATCTTTACAAGATATATAATTTCAATACTTCAAAAATAAATCAACATTTATTCTTAAACAAATTCCACTTTTCATTTATAAATTCCATAATGAATTTATATTTCCCAAAATATCTGTGAATATACGTTTCAATTCGATTTCTAATATTCATTTTCCATTTATCTTCAAAAAGATAAATTCTCAAAATATTCACTTATTATTGGAAAAAAACATTTCCATACTTATTAAAAAATAAGTAATTCATAAATCTTTTTATTTTCAACCTTGGAAAATATTCCATATACTCAAATCGAAATTAAGTATATATTTCATTCTTTAAGGAAATCATTCTCTTTAACATATTTATTTGGACCAAAACGAATGTTACGTAAAACATCGTTACAACAACCCAAAATCACTAGTATAGGGATTCGAAATTAAAATAGATATATAAATCCCAATACTATACAAAACATTTCCTTTCGGAAAATCATTTACTATAACAACAGTGTTATAGTCCACCATTTCCTTTTATTTCTCGAAAACGTCTATTTCAACAATGAATGTTGAAATCTATGGTTTCGAATCTCAACACATTTAAAGCATCGTTAGATCGTTTTAATTCTATTTAAAACATCACATCTAAAACAATTTCTTTAACATATTATTCACTATTCAAAAACGTGAATATACTACGTTAACAAATTTCATCCTTTTATTCATTTTATTTCAAAGGATTATTCACAGTCTAAAATGTGAATATAACTCCATTAATAGGTTTCAACAATTTTCTTATCAAAATAAGTCGTTTGCGAATTTATAAAGCAATGTTTATAAATTCCTTTATTTACCTATTCAATTCATAACTCAATTATATATCAAACGTTCATATTATAAGTCAAATGCTTATAAAACGATTATTTTACAAAATCGTTCTTTTAAAGACTTTCCAAATCATAAATCTTATAACTTATAAGATTCATTTATTTAACCAAATCTATTCTTCAAATAACTTCACAAATTTATAAATCTTACTATTTATAAATTTCATTTATAACTTCACCATTTATAATTCTATAAATTTCATTCATTTATGAAATTTATTTTCACTTCATTCAAACACTTATAAAAACTCGTTTTATAATGTCAATATTTCAATTTATAAATATCCATTTATAAATCTCTTAATATAAATCAATTTATATTATTCTTTAAAACGTCTTTAAACCCCTTTATAATTTCACCATTTTGATTTATAAAATAATCAAATTTTATAAATCCTATATTTAAACTTTTTACAATAAATTCAGAAATTTCAAATTAAACTATTTTATAAAATCATTAATCCATATTTCTCAAAAATCAGCTTTTAACTATGTTTTCTCAAAAATCATAATTTTTATATAACCTTAAAATTATACGTTTATTTATTTAAAATGGATAAATTCCAAAAATATAGTATATTTTCAAAAATCACTTAAAAAATCATTTTAAAGTTCCAAATTTGGTCCAATGATGCTACATACCAAATAGTCAATCACGACAACAACGATATCATATATCGATATGATAATCCATCAAATATCAAAATATCTGAAATCAAATAAATACTGTTGAGGAATCCAGTTGGATCCCTCCAACCTGTTTTCCTGCATCCACAAACATTAGCACAATACCAATTTCGCTCCAGTACGAAATTATCGCGGTATATGTTTTTAATAATATTATCCGCTTAATAACGGCGCAATAGGGTCTCATCCGCTAAAAAATGCGGGAAATCAACAACTGCAATATATACATATGCCAATATATATATATATTGATATTATATATAATACCAATTTCACTGTTTATGAAATATTCGCGGTATATGTTTTTAATAAATAACATCCGCTTACTAACGGCGCAATAATGTCTATTTTAACAATCAATAGATAACAATCATCATTCAAACATGCATTCAAATATTTTAAATCTAACTATTTAAAATAAAATCGAAACTGATTCGATTGAGTGAGAAGTTCTCACCTTGATTTTATTTCCGTTTTAGCGATTTATTTCGAATAAAATTAAACGGACGTTTAATTTTACCCAAAATTCTCACTAACTCCAAATGACTCCAATCCAATTTCATCGCGTAGTGCTCGTCCATACGATTCCAACGCAACTGGTTTCGCGCGTTTTCGACCTCGTATGAAAAAGATATGATTTTATGAAGTTACACGATTTTAACTATATAAATTTTACAACATAAATATAAATTTTTTTTTTTTTTAAACCTAAGCCATCATCCACCGTTCATTTACTTCTGAAAATCTCGGCCACACGTGCTTTTCTTCCATCTCCAGTATGAGACGCGCGCAACCAACCCATATAGCATGAACTAGGGTTTCACCTTACGCCACCTACACTCGACGAAACTTCATCAAACCACCTCCGTGCGAACGCCCTTCGCAAGAGCTACCCTCACCATCCACGATTTGAAGTTCGGCCCCCCCACCTATGCGCGCGCACGAAGATGAACGGCCACGCACGCACGCCCTTAGCTCCCTCCACGTCGCGCCATACCCCATCATCACCGTATAGATTGAAAGCTCTCTTCGCGCTCTTCGACTTCCGTGTTGAACACTTTGGCTAATTATCGACGGATTGGAAGTAATTGAGGAGGAAAGATCGTGAGTTTCTAGCCTTCGGTTTATAAAGTAGCGGCTGCAGTTTTCATTAGGGTTTATTTATTTATTTATTTTTCTTGAGAATTATGGGCTATTTAAAGAGAATTTTCGAACACTATTCATCCGGGAATTCCGAACTCCGATTTACGCCCCGAAACCGATGTTCCTAGGGTTTACCCCGCGTTCCGGACACAATGGAACAGGTTTCGAAAGCTAATTCGGACATATATGTGAGTTATGACAACAAACGTTCAATTTAAATTAAACCGATTTAAACGATTTTCTAGGCGTTTTAATTTGTACCGGACAAACGGTAAATCCAATTGACACGAAATTTGAAACCTTACAATAATATCACATTACGGATCCGATGAAACTGGTTTTGTCGAAATCCGAGACTTTTTGAAAAATGGCTATTTTAACTCGCCAAATTAATATTAAAAACAATTCGATGCGTTTCGAGCTGTCACGCTCAAACGATAGCTCCGATTGACACGAAAATTGAAATCCGATAATAACTAACTATTACGGATCCAATGGAACTGGTTTCGTCCAATTCTGAGACTGTTCAAAAATTGACTATTTTCACTAGTCGATTTAAATATTAAAATATTCAATTTTCACAAATTAATTTTTAATTCGATTTTAAAAGTTCTAAAATATCATTCTAACTTCAATATGATAAAATAAAATTTTACAAATCATTTTCAATCATATTTAACTCAATTTTCAATTATTTTCCATAATTTAACATATTAAATTATCGATTTAATTATTCAATTAAATCCAATTATTCAAAATAAAATTTATTCGACTTATAAATTCACTTATTAATATTTAAAATTAATTCAATATTCAAATTTTAATTACTAAAAATTCTGGGTCGTTACACATACACATAGGATGTGCTAGTCGATCTTCCATAGATATGTCTAAGTGGGATGCATAGTTGGCTTTGTAAGGCACCTATCATATGCATGCGAGATGTAAAAATATATAATCCCGATCGACTGATGCAACAGTTTGGTCTTCATCAACATATACCTGATCCATGGAACCAAAGCCAAATTTGGAGTTTGCTACCATTCAGTGGAACGATAGATGTAACGACCCTTAAATTTTAGTGGTTTTATTTACTTAATTAACTGAATTTTTTTAAATTTTAAATAATTGAACTTTGAAATAAAAATTTAATATTTGAAATACGTCTAATTAAACATAGCAACTGCTAAATTTTCATCTGAAAATATGAATGTTTATTTTATTATGCAATTTTATTTCAATTCAAATCAGTTAATATTTGATGATAATAAAATGTTTTCCAAACCTGAATATTTTTATACAACAAAATTTGTAAATAATCTTCTGAGTGAGATGTCATATTTCATTTCTCCAAATATGGGCTGTAATTGCTCTGTTTATCTTACTTCTGGCAAATTAGCCGCATTTTCGGTACTGATTTTTGATTTGATGATCGTACCGCTGGTATCTGCATACCATTTTGATCGCCTCGACATGTTGATTTTCGCAATGTATTCATATCTATGTTTCGATGTTCGGTACGCGGCGAACTCGTGAAATATATAATCATATCTTAACCTGTTTGTGCCTTTTTGTTTCCTTTTCCATTTTATACTTTAGACAAGTAATTCAAACAATAGCTGCTTTAATTATTGTATCTGAATTGACATGTGACTTTTGCTTTTCCATCAGTTCATTTAGAAAATAATTTTTTATATATAAATATACGTGGTTGCATTAAATTTGCTGTTAACCACTACCTGTTCACATCATTCTTCTTTTCAGCCATTCCTTTCCTATGCTTTTCACCTTCTCCGAAGTTATATATATACAAGTATATAATATATATGGTGAAGACTTCTCTTCTTCTCGATTACAGCCCTTCCTTCTCTCCTCTTTAAAAAAAAGTTGAAAATCTCACGTTTATACCTGAGAACCACTGCAGATCTCTCAAGCATCCATCATCAAAACCCGAGACCACTTCCATTTTTCCTCGTCTTGCACCTCCGCCCGCAGTTCCACATGGCCAAAGCCTCACCGCCGACCCTTTTCCCAAACTTCGCCTCGTGCTTCTCCTCCACGCCATCAAGTCTCGGTCGACTATCGGCTCTCCTACCCATCGACGATGCATCTCCGCTTTTTCCCTCAGTTGCCTCTCGATGGCGCTCTCCAGCCGATCTCCAGCTCACCCAATTCAGCCACCTCATCGTGATAGCAACCTCCATCCTCTTGCTTGCCGAGTATCATGCGTGTATTTTGTTAGGTAAATCGCTTTAGTATATATGTGTATGTGGTTATTTTTGTGTTTTTTTATATATATTTTATAAGTTATCATATGTATAAGTTATGACGTGCTATACGTATATTTTGTTGCATACTGATTCTAAAAGTAAATATATAGCCATGCATATGTTGTTATGAGTATCGAGTCTGCATACTTGACTCTGTTAGCCTACATATAAAAATATAAATATGCGGTTTTGATTTTTTTTCTTTCTCACAGTTTTTTAAGTAATGTATGTATATTTTGAGGAAAGAAGGAATATGTGTTTAAGATTTTATTTAACGAATTTATATATTGGGTTGGTCTTAAATCTTACGAGTGTAATATATTGTATATAAGTATAAATAGTCTGGTTATATAAGTTGCATTGGTATATATATTTTAGAGTTTCTATTAGTATGTATAAAGGTATGAGACAACAATTTATTTTTATAATATATGTCATTTATGTTTTCATATAATTTTGAATTGTGTGTATATATAAGTTTGTATATATATGAAAGTTATATAAGTCGTTTATTTTATGCTGTATATATATATAAGCTATATTATATTATGTAAGTTGTCATGTATGTATGTGTTATACTACATTTTCTATTAGGCTATTTATATACCTAAGTTACGGCTCTATATAGATTGGTGACAGTATATATGTTTTATAAGTTGTTTGCATAGATATCTTATATTTGTTTTGTATAGGATTTGGTTGCCTTATGTATAAATGTTACAGTTATATATGATGTTTGATGATCATTACATATTAGTATACATATAATTGTTTTTGTTTAAAGTGTTATATTGTATAAATAGTTATATATATGGAGATCATATGTTTAAAAGTATATGTACGTTTATACGTTCTGTTTAGATCAGGTTATAGTAGTATTGACTTTTAAGGTGAATATGTATATAGATAATTGAGATATATGTTTTGGTTTAATACAATTGTATTTTAAGAAAAGTATGAGTTTAC
The DNA here is from genome assembly GCA_030765085.1 of Allium cepa. NCBI lineage: Eukaryota > Viridiplantae > Streptophyta > Magnoliopsida > Asparagales > Amaryllidaceae > Allium > Allium cepa. The sequence goes on from CM060930.1 coordinate 61,296,450, forward strand.
ATTGGTTTTATGGCATTGATTTTTAAAAATAATATATGTATAATTTGCAGTTTGAGTTCGAATATACACCAGGTTGCCCGTATATATTATAGAATACAAGATTTGATTATATAAAGGTTTATAGGTATAGATTTGTATAAGTCATAATAATATTAAATATTTTATCCTTTTGTACAATTATATATTAGTAGTATATATATCTATTCTGATTCTATAGTTTAGATTTATTTTATTTAAAAAAACACGTAGTTGAAATGTAGAAAAAATACAATATAATATGATTTTGGAATTTTATATTTGTTTTTATCTTATTGTATGTGCTTTTAAACTTTATATTGATTTTGAGAAAATGTATAATGATATGATTTACATTTCATTTTAATTTATGTCAAACTGATTTTATTTGTTTCATCGATCCCTCATTATTAGCTTTGCTCTTCTAATTCGTGCCAATCTTTATTTTCTTTGGAATTCGTGCTTGGATTAGTAATCCATCTTATTCTCATTCATCATCTAGCATTGAAAGGTGAGAAATCACTCACGATTAACATTCTTATATTTATTAAATTTGATTTCGATTGAAACGACAATTGATATATGCTGTTGTTAATAATTTACATTGCTATATATATGCTATCTGTTCACCTGTAACATCTGACACCATTATTTGTTATTTGTATTGATGATATATGCCTTTATGTTATTATCATATCTGTTATCATTCTGCAAGTTACTAGTTAGTATAGAATTCACTATGGGTTGAAATGATACATACCCGAACGATCTGTAGAATAGGAAAAAATCGTTATGGGTTGAAATGATAGACCCAAACGATTTTCATTGAATTGAATTTGGGATTGCGGGTTGAAATGATATATATCCGTATATATTTAAATTGCGGATTGAAATGATAAATATCTGCATCACTTGACCACATGATAGAAAATTATATACAGACACCGTTGGTCTGTATATAAATATTTTGAAAAATGGTTTCTATGGTTTTTGGAAAGAAATATATGGTTTTATAAAAATATTGATTTTAGATATTATATAAATGCTATTTTATATACAGTTAAATTCTTGATTTTAAGTTATGTATAAATTTGTTTTAATATAGAATAAGTTTAATAATAAGTTTTATTTTATTAGCATATAATATGGTTAAGTATTTATTTAAATTATATTTTAATTTATAGTTTATAATGATGTAATAAATTAAGGTTGAGAAGATAGATTTGAAATTGAATTGAAACTGTATTTAAGTAAGAATTTTATTTAATTAAATCGATTTGAAATTTATTGAATTTGAGATTTTTAAAGGACATGATTTTATAATTTGATTTTGGTTCAAGGTGATTTAATAAATATTTCAAGTTCAAATGAAATATTTTGTGATTTGAAATTTGAAGTATTTAAATGATATTGGATTTATTAAGTAAATATTTCAAAACTAAAGAATAATGAAGTGAAATTAAGATATATATAGAATTATCAAAGTTAGTTATGGAATATTTTAAGCTTTGAAATATACTGAAATTGAAATGGTTTATTTTGTGGTTCAAAATTGTATTTTATAATCGATATAATTTGAAATGGTTTGTTTGGAAACGGAATTGAATTGAATTTGATGAACCGAGGTTTAATTAAATTTGAATTATTGAATTCCAGTTGATTTGAATCGATTTGTGAAATTTGTGGAAACTATTTTGTTATATAAAGTATTTTTTAATTTATAATTAAAACTATTTATATATTTTACTTTACAAGTTATTTTTATATAAACTATTTTAATATAAACTATTTTCAATATAAACTATTTTAATGTACTAACTATTTTATTTTATAAACTATTTTAATATCTAAACTGTTTAAGTGGTGGAAGTTATGTTTTCAAAGTTATGAATTTCAAAGTATTATGTTTTGAAATTGTTATTATTTCAAGTGTTTGGTTTTGAAAGTGTTATAACTTTGAAAGTGCTATGATTTTGGAAAAGAATATATTTGAAATAAAATGATATCGTATTTGGTTTCGAAATGGAAACGATAATGTATTGATATGGTTTTGAAATGGCAATCATATTTTGGTTTTGAAGTATAAACTGTTTTGAAATGATCGCGGTGTTATAATAATGTTTGGTTGTTAAAGAGACCGGGATCATAATTTGTCATACTCTCTGCCAACTCTGAGAACCACTTTAATAATTGTGTACATGGCGGTGATTCCAAAATGAAGTAGGATGGTGGCGACGATCCTATATCAGGTATATACATGGACCCGACTTCTGTGAGTTGACATAAGGTGGCTAAAACAGGAGCAATCGACGGCCAAGTGAGGTAGCTCCTCCGATCGGACACACTTCTTTGTATGCCATTCTATTACTTTATGATTGATTTGGGGCGCACCTTTGATTTTTGATTTGGGATTGTGGCTCGAGGTGGGCGGTAGCTGCTGCTATCATTTTCACCAGCCCGAGAACGTAATTGGTATATCTACCCTGGCATTGCCTAGTTGTGCCATGTCACCTACCCTATCGAGACCACTACAAGTTTGTTTTGTGTCGTACCTATGGAGTATTCTCTGGTAGCCTCCCGATCAGGAGGTATAAAGTACTATATAGACTATTGGCACTATAAAATGTGTTAAGGGAGATATTTGTAACGCCTTAACGTTATTCTAATAGTTTACTTTACTATAGACATTATTATAATAGCGTATGTTACTATATAGTAGATGGTTTATGTGACGCCTCACCTCTATACCCACGCTAGTCAAGAACATTACAGTGTAATGCTTTCAAATAGCACGGAGAATAAGACTGTTGAGGAGCGACCATCCGCATAATTTCTTTGTGCGAGCACCAATATGTCAGATAGTACAAGGAAGTCTGACATGCCGATGCAAACTCAAGGCTACTACACAGTGGCTATATATAATCTTCGGAAACAAACATAGAAATAAACATAACACAAATCAGTCACAGATGTAACAACCAGGTATTTTCAACCATTCGCATCCATTATAAGTGTATAGGTAGACACTCATGCCGGAATTGAATTGCTCAAAATACCGCGTTGTAAATAAAAATTTGGCAAATCTCAGAATATACAGTAAATAAAAATCACAGATCACAGACACAGAGTAATAATAATGCAGCGGAAGTAAAAGAGATAGTAGTTCATGAAGCTACTATATAAATATATCAGAGTTACATAAGATACAATAGAAGAAATAAAGTATAACAGAAGTTTAAATATTATAACCAAGTACAAGCTGAATAGAACAACCGAACTGAAAAGATGAACTTGACAAGTAGATAATCTCAAGCGATTCCAATCTCCAGAAAGTGGAAATCCAAATCTGTGAATAACTCAGGCTGACCCGAGCGTAAATAAAAATACAAACACTCGAGTCAGGACATACATACTTATACAATGTAAACCAACTCAAGTGAACTGTAGCAAAGATACAAGTAACTTAGAAGATGCTTGGGACCGCCCATCCTCTAAGGATCCATTAAACTATTTACTATGTAGTAATATACGCTATATACAGTAGTGTCTAATCAGTAAAGTATAATCATATAGAAAATAGCGTTAAGGGGATGGTGAACCTTAACGCGGTCGGATCTTTAAAACCAAAATCGAAGTAGGCTCGATATAAGGATATGACACGGCACGCAAGGAAATGCCAGGGTGGATACACCGTTTGCACTCCCGGACCGGTGGTGACGGCAAGCCAGCAGCTTCCGCCCACCTCGAACAATACCCCCGAATCAAAGTGGCGCCACGTATCGAATCACAAAAGTAATAGAATGGTTTCCGATGAAGCATGCTCGATGAAAGGGTGCGACCCTTTGTGTAGCCCGGTATAGCTCCTGTTTTAGTCATTTATGCCAACTCACAGGAGTTGGGTCCACGTAATATACCTTGAGAACGTCGCCACCATCCCACTTCATTCTGGAATCTCCACCGCGTACACAGTTGTTAAAGTGGTTTTCGGTATTGGCCGGCTATAAGACAATATCCGATCCCGGTCTCTTTAACAACCAATCGTTATTATAACCCGTAGTTATAACTTTAAAACAATATTTTATACTTCAAAAATAAGATGTCATTTCAACCCAAATCTTTATCAAAATAAAGATTAAATCATTTTCAAACCATTTCAATATATCATCACACCATATCTTTCAATTCAAATATTTATCAAAATAAATATCAAGTCATTTCTAACCATTTCAATATATTAAATTATCATATCCTTTCAAAACTTCCTTTCAAATCATTTTTAATATATCAACATATCATAACTTTCAAAGCTTCATTTCCAAAATATCATATCTTTTCGAAACCACATTTCAATCATTTTAATATATCCAAATATCATATCTTTTCGAAACCACATTTCAATCATTTTAATATATCAAAATATAATATCTTTTCGAAACCAAATTTCAATCATTATTCATTTTATTCAATTTAGAATACCATTTCAATTAATATTTCAAAACAGTTTATATTTAAAAAAATCATTTTTTTTCCATTAAAATGAAGTTATCATGTTAATAATTAAATTATTAAATTTTCAAAAATTTTCAACTTCCAAAGTTCATTTATTCACTTACGTTTATCAAAACAGTGAAATTTCACTTTACGCGGCATTTAGAGAACGTTACGGAAAGTTACATTCAAAACGGTTCAAACTGACAAAAGACAACATTTTAAAATGTTGTAATAGGGTTTACTTAAATTTCAAATAAACTTAGTTAAATTCAAAAATTACAGCACTTACAACACTTGCAATAATAGTTTTTAATTCAATTTAGCTTTTAGTTCATTATCATCAACTACAGCATTTACAAATGCTGTAATATCATTTACATTGTAATTAATAGCATTTCAAAAATGCAGTAAATTAACTTCAAATGTTCAATATAATTTCTCAACCAATTATACTTTTATTTAAAACATTTTTTTAACTCGTAAAATCATACATTTTCACATTTATAAACATCATTTATTTTTCCTCAAGTTTATGATTTTATAAAGTTAAATTTCCATTCAAAATCAAGATTTAATAATAATTCACTTATTAAAATGCAATATTCAATTTTAAATTCATTACATTAAATTTCAACTTAACACTTAAGTTCAAATTCTCAAATATAACTTAATTTTATTTTTATTTACTTAACTAAAAGTTCACTTTTGAGTCAATTTCATAAATTTTCAATTTTAGTTATATTCCAAAATTTCAACTTAAAATATCCATTCATTTCACATTTTTAACTTTATTCAAAATCATTAATATGTTATAAAATCATTTTAAATTTATTTAGATTCAAAATATCATAATTTTATCATGTTTTCAAAGTTATTTAAATTCCATTAAAAATTAAGTCAAAATTTCCAAAGTAACTTACATTCATATTTTCTAACTTCCCCATAATTTATTTAGCTTATAGATTTCCAGAAAATAAATAATACTTTACAAAAATTATATGTTTATTTAATTTCAAATCAAAATATTATAAAAATTAAATTTCTAAAATATTTTAAAATTTTTTTTAGAAAAACATATTTTAACTACGGGCCTTCGTATAATTTTCTACGCTAGGTAAAGTGATACGGGTAATATATCATTTCAACCCGTAATTTACAAAGAAAATCCGGGTGTTATCATTTCAAACCCGCAATCCCAAGTCAAATTGAACAATTTAAAAACCGTTCAGGCCTATCATTTCAGCCCATAACGATTTTTCCTTATTCTAAAGTCCGTTCGGGTATGTATCATTTCAACCCATAGTGATTTCAAACCTACAGGGAACTTGCAGTGTGATAGACAGATCAAAAATGAACAGTTTAACAATATACAATAGTAACATGTGATGTGACATGTAACAGGTGATATGACATAAAATTTAACATGTTAACATCATATATATATATATAATCACATGGCAGTTATAACATCATAAATATTCTACACATTCAGTTGTTGTTGTTTCACAACTGCATAAGTATAAATGTCGTGTGAGCTTTACTCACCTCTAATTGCTGAACATGTCAAAACCAAAGGCATAACAGAAAACAAAGCACGATGACACAATTACGGACTTGAGTGGAGAGCGAATCCAAGCTACAACTCTTGTGTACAACCCAAAACAAACAATCAAAACAACACAATTCAATACGACTTTAAAATGCAATAACTTTGAAATAAAAGAGAAACGAATTGCCAAACTTTTTGCCTTGCTTCCTAAAAACATTGTCACAGCCTAGGGTACAGTTTGGTTCAGATTTGGCTAAGTTTTGGCTCAAGTCTAGGCTAGCATGGGTCGGCCTACACATGGGTTTGAAGGTGGGTTGTGATCTAGGTGCATAAATCTACCACTACAAAGCAAAGTTCATCATTTTCTAGGCTACAACTAGGTTCGTTCATGGGTTATATGGGCCCAACCAGAGGTTCAGGTGGTGGTGGGTGATGTGGTAGGGGGTGGAGGCCAGATCTGGGCTGGTGGTGGAAGTGGTAGCAAAAGGAAGGTGGAGGTGTTGGAACAAAACTAGGCTAGATTGAGCACAAAGGTGATGGTTGTGATTGTTTTTGGTGGATTTTGTGTAGATCTTGGCCTTGGATTGGTTTGGCCTGGAGAGGAGGGTTACTAGGATGGGTGATGGTCAGAAGAAGGGGGTGGTGGAGATCAGGTCAGATCTGGTTGAGGAGGAGCCAAGCTGTGAAGGTGAGAACAAGTGACAAATTTCAATAGAAAAACTAAGAAAACAAAGAAGAAGAAGATGAAATTTTTACCAAACTCTTGGAGATGATGGAGGCCATGATTTTCAGAGATGAGAAGGAAGGAATTTCGTGGAAAATGAAGAAAAAAAAGATACGGCTGAAGATAGAGTAAGGAGCGGCTAAAATAACTGACGTATTGATGACAAAAGAAACTGTAAAAGAAACGTGAAACGACATTTCGTTTCTTAGCCTTTAAACCTTTCAAATTTCATATATATAATTTGTAATTTTATACATACATATAAACTGAGAAATAAAGAAAAAAAATCAGAAATAAGAATAAATATCTAAAATAAATAATTAAATTTTAATTAAATAGAATTTAAATTAAGAAAATGGCTTAAAATTGCAACTAGGCTTTAAAATTGAAAACAACTCAAATAATCTTTGGAAAAATCTATTCAAATTTAAATACATGAAAAATGAATATTAATAAAGTAAAACACAGCAAATAAAAGTGAATGTATAAAATAAATTACTAAATTTTAATTATATATAATTAAATTAAGGAAATAGCAAAGAAAACAGAAACTAGGTTAGAAAATTTGAAGATAAATGCAATGGACTTTGGAAAAAAATTTATATACTTGAAAAATATTTATAAATAAAGATAATAACAAAAAAAAAATACATTCACAAAAAAAAAATTATTTAAATATAGTTTAGATGAAGAAAATAGCAGAAAAATAGAAACAGCCTTTAAAAATAGGAAATAAATACAGTAAATTTCGAAAAAATTCTATTATCATTTTAAAAATAATTAAAAGTCAAAATATACATAATATAACATAAATATACAAGTTAGAATAAGATATATCAAATAAAATGTCATTTATATAATTTAAAATAAAGACTATTGCTGAATAACCCAATATACACACAATATTGACAACAGTATAACTTTTGCAATTTAAATCCGTTTTCAACGAAACGAAAAGCAGTGTTCTTAAAATTTTATGTACTTTCATAATAAAAGATAAAATTTAAATTCTCAAACTTTTAAAAATTTAAATTAAAAGTCAAAGTTTGATTATTTTGACCAAGATTCACTTTTTGGAAAATATTCTTTTTAGTCATGCTTTGGAATGATAATTCATATCAAAACTAAAGTTTATATTTAAAATAACAAAATTAATCATTCAAAATAAATAAAATGAGTTTTTAGATCAAAATTCAATTAAAATAATTAAAATATACAATTAAAAATAATCACAAAATACAGGGTTGTTACACTCTCCCCCACTCAAAACTTTTCGTCCCCGAAAAGGAATGAGGTACGGAAAGCACAGAAAAAGATAGAGTGAGACAAGATTAGGACAAGATGACAAGGAGAATGAAATTATACATGATAACTATTGTTATAGGTAAGTTTAACAAGGTGGAGATGATCTTTCCAAGATTCTCCAAAATCAAGAACACAAGCACGCAAAATAAATTCAAAATGAGTACAAAAGATTATTAAAGATTATAGAAAGATTTCTAAATAGAAAGATTATAGAAAGATGCCTATACCAGTCTATCGCAAGATAAGGATGATAAGGACAAACAAAAGATAGTTTGAAAAACAAAATAAGGAAATAAATTTGAAAGCATGGAAATTTCAACTTAAATAGAGAATAAATCTTTACACAAGTTAAATAAATCTTAACTATCTCAAATTTCATTATCTTATTATTCAATCATCTGAAATTAACAATTTTTTAAAACCCATAAAAATAATCATTTATTGCACTCACAATGTACTTAATAAATTTAATTCTCTTTATTCCTCTCATTATATTTATCACTTTTGTTAGACATACTTACACTTATTATAACTGCTTTCTTTTATTCTTAGTTCTTTTAACATTATTTTATTATAAGTTATTCAATTACCCTTTATTATATTTACCTCTGTTAATCTCTTCTTTTTTTTCTCAACTAAAATTTAAGTGTATAACGTTTATTATAACCACTCAAAAAAAAATTATATAAAATCTTTTATATTGTATATTATCCAATTACATTGTTAACTTCTGAAATTAAGGTAAGTTATATTGGAATGCTATTGAGTACTATACAAATAAAACTTTCCAATTAAATCATTTCATCCTTGAATATTCATCCAAAATTTTGATTTTCTTTTTATAATTGAATTTAAAAATTAAATTTCCGACTTCTTCAAACCATTTAGAGATAAATAAATGTATGTACATAATTTATCGAATCAAATTTAAATCATATGTCTATATATATTATAAATCAAGTCATATTTTAGAAATTCAAATAAATTTGATTTCCCAAAACAAGGCTGTAGTAAGACTACAGAACAGTCTCTTCACTTCGAAACTCGAAAATGAACGTCGATGATGCTGCAGTCATCACCGAAGTTATTTCCCAACGACAATGAGAAGAGCACTAATTTTAAACTTTAAAATTCTTTGGAAACAAATTTCTATTTAAAAATACTTTAAATAATATGACCTTTTAAAACTTTAAACACAAGGTTTGAAACCATCGGAAATTAAATTCTCAAATTTCTTGTTCAAAATTCATTTCAGTTCCCAAATCAAGTATTATCACTTCAAATAATCAATTTAAATCAGTTTGTTAAGTTCTATAAATTTACTTATATATCAAAATTTATTTCATTAACCAAATTTTAAAATAATATTGTGTCAGTTTGTTCTGTCAAAGTGTTTTGGAAATCTTATCGATAGCGTTGATCAGAAGAATCGATCAGAAACCCAATTCAACATCAACAACTCAAACAACACAATATATAAACAAAACATAGATTTACAGTACAATTCAAAATGTTTGAAGATAGGTTGGAAACCAAAGACAAGATGATTAAATAACAAAATAGGGAGGTGGATAAGCTTAAATAAATCACGGGCAACATTTACCAGATCAACCGTGACTTAAAGAATAAGATCAGTGTGGATTTTCTGGGGTAAATCTACATTCGATCTCAAAAGTTAGAGTTTGAAATAACAAAGATATTAGCATCTAAACCAAGGATAGATAAGAATCTCTTATGAATCGATGCTAATTGTAAGGGAGTTTTCCCCTTTTTGTTTCAATTCAATTTGAAATTGGCGTGACCACCGACTCACTAAAAAGATCATTCGAAACGGAGTTATGGAATACTCCAGAGTCAAAAGAAGATGAATAGTGAGGGATACGAATGGATTTTGGAACCGTAGGGAATGTTCCAAAATTCAAAGGAATTGAGTCAAAAAGGAAGAGATTCAAACTCGAATGAAAGTGGTTCTGTAAATACATTCACTCCATATGCTGAGTTTTTCCTAGAGCTACCAAAGCTTTGATACCAACTGTAACAAGCAGGTATTTTCAACCATTCGCATCCATTATAAGTGTATAGGTAGACACTCATGCCGGAATTGAATTGCTCAAAATACCGCATTGTAAATAAAAATTTGGCAAATCTCAGAATATACAGTAAATAAAAATCACAGATCACAGACACAGAGTAATAATAATGCAGCGGAAGTAAAAGAGATAGTAGTTCATGAAGCTACTATATAAATATATCAAAGTTACATAAGATACAATAGAAGAAATAAAGTATAACAGAAGTTTAAATATGATAACCAAGTACAAGCTGAATAGAACAACCGAACTGAAAAGATGAACTTGACAAGTAGATAATCTCCAGCGATTCCAATCTCCAGAAAGTGGAAATCCAAATCTGTGAATAACTCAGGCTGACCCAAGCGTAAATAAAAATACAAACATTCGAGTCAGGACATACATACTTATACAATGTAAACCAACTCAAGTGAACTGTAGCAAAGATACAAGTAACTTAGAAGATGCTTGGGACCGCCCATCCTCTAAGGATCCGTTAAACTATTTACTATGTAGTAATATACGCTATATAAAGTCGTGTCTAATCAGTAAAGTATAATTATATAGAAAATAGCGTTAAGGGGATGGTGAACCTTAACGCGGTCGGATCTTTAAAACCAAAATCATAGTAGGCTCGATATAAGGATATGACACGGCACACAAGGAAATGCCAGGGTGGATACACCGTTTGCACTCCCGGACCGGTGGTGACGGCAAGCCAGCAGCTTCCGCCCACCTCGAACAATACCCCCGAATCAAAGTGGCGCCACGTATCGAATCACAAAAGTAATAGAATGGTTTCCGATGGAGCATGCTTGATGAAAGGGTGCGACCCTTTGTGTAGCCCGGTATAGCTCCTGTTTTAGTCATTTATGCCAACTCACAGGAGTTGGGTCCACGTAATATACCTTGAGAACGTCGCCACCATCCCACTTCATTCTGGAATCTCCACCGCGTACACAGTTGTTAAAGTGGTTTTCGGTATTGGCCGGCTATAAGACAATATCCGATCCCGGTCTCTTTAACAACCAATCGTTATTATAACCCGTAGTTATAACTTTAAAACAATATTTTATACTTCAAAAATAAAATGTCATTTCAACCCAAATCTTTATCAAAATAAAGGTTAAATCATTTTCAAACCATTTCAATATATCATCACACCATATCTTTCAATTCAAATATTTATCAAAATAAATATCAAGTCATTTCTAACCATTTCAATATATTAAATTATCATATCCTTTCAAAACTTCCTTTCAAATCATTTTTAATATATCAACATATCATAACTTTCAAAGCTTCATTTCCAAAATATCATATCTTTTCGAAACCACATTTCAATCATTTTAATATATCCAAATATCATATCTTTTCGAAACCACATTTCAATCATTTTAATATATCAAAATATAATATCTTTTCGAAACCAAATTTCAATCATTATTCATTTTATTCAATTTAGAATACCATTTCAATTCATATTTCAAAACAGTTTATATTTAAAAAAATCATTTTTTTCCATTAGAATGAAGTTATCATGTTAATAATTAAATTATTAAATTTTCAAAAATTTTCAACTTCCAAAGTTCATTTATTCACTTACGTTTATCAAAACAGTGAAATTTCACTTTACGCGGCATTTAGAGAACGTTACGGAAAGTTACATTCAAAACGGTTCAAATTGACAAAAGACAACATTTTAAAATGTTGTAATAGGGTTTACTTAAATTTCAAATAAACTTAGTTAAATTCAAAAATTACAGCACTTACAACACTTGCCATAATAGTTTTTAATTCAATTTAGCTTTTTAGTTCATTATCATCAGCTACAGCATTTACAAATGCTGTAATATCATTTACATTGTAATTAATAGCATTTCAAAAATGCAGTAAATTAACTTCAAATGTTCAATATAATTTCTCAACCAATTATACTTTTATTTAAAACATTTTTTTAACTCGTAAAATCATACATTTTCACATTTATAAACATCATTTATTTTTCCTCAAGTTCATGATTTTATAAAGTTAAATTTCCATTCAAAATCAAGATTTAATAATAATTCACTTATTAAAATGCAATGTTCAATTTTAAATTCATTACATTAAATTTCAACTTAACACTTAAGTTCAAATTCTCAAATATAACTTAATTTTATTTTTATTTACTTGACTAAAAGTTCACTTTTGAGTCAATTTCATAAATTTTCAATTTTAGTTATATTCCAAAATTTCAACTTAAAATATCCATTCATTTCACATTTTTAACTTTATTCAAAATCATTAATATGTTATAAAATCATTTTAAATTGATTTAGATTCAAAATATCATAATTTTATCATATTTTCAAAGTTATTTAAATTCCATTAAAAATTAAGTCAAAATTTCCAAAGTAACTTACATTCATATTTTCTAACTTCCCCATAATTTATTTAGCTTATAGATTTCCAGAAAATAAATAATACTTTACAAAAATTATATGTTTATTTAATTTCAAATCAAAATATTATAAAAATTAAATTTCTAAAATATTTTAAAATTTTTTTTAGAAAAACATATTTTAACTACGGGCCTGTATATAATTTTCTACGCTAGGTAAAGTGATACGGGTAATATATCATTTCAACCCGTAATTTACAAAGAAAATCCGGGTGTTATCATTTCAAACCCGCAATCCCAAGTCAAAGTGAATAATTTAAAAACCGTTCAGGCCTATCATTTCAGCCCATAACGATTTTTCCTTATTCTAAAGTCCGTTCGGGTATGTATCATTTCAACCCATAGTGATTTCTAACCTACAGGGAACTTGCAGTGTGATAGACAGATCAAAAATGAACAGTTTAACAATATACAATAGTAACATGTGATGTGACATGTAACAGGTGATATGACATAAAATTTAACATGTTAACATCATATATATATATATATATATATATAATCACATGGCAGTTATAACATCGTAAATATTCTACACATTCAGTTGTTGTTGTTTCACAACTGCATAAGTATAAATGTCGTGTGAGCTTTACTCACCTCTAATTGCTGAACATGTCAAAACCAAAGGCATAACAGAAAACAAAGCACGATGACACAATTACGGACTTGAGTGGAGAGCGAATCCAAGCTACAACTCTTGTGTACAACCCAAAACAAACAATCAAAACAACACAATTCAATACGACTTTAAAATGCAATAACTTTGAAATAAAAGAGAAACGAATTGCCAAACTTTTTGCCTTGCTTCCTAAAAACATTGTCACAGCCTAGGGTACAGTTTGGTTCAGATTTGGCTAAGTTTTGGCTCAGGTCTAGGCTAGCATGGGTCGGCCTACACATGGGTTTGAAGGTGGGTTGTGATCTAGGTGCATAAATCTACCACTACAAAGCAAAGTTCATCATTTTCTAGGCTACAACTAGATTCGTTCATGGGTTATATGGGCCCAACCAGAGGTTCAGGTGGTGGTGGGTGATGTGGAAGGGGGTGGAGGTCAGATCTGGGCTGGTGGTGGTGGTGGAAGTGGTAGCAAAAGGAAGGTGGAGGTGTTGGAACAAAACTAGGCTAGATTGAGCACAAAGGTGATGGTTGTGATTGTTTTTGGTGGATTTTGTGTAGATCTTGGCCTTGGATTGGTTTGGCCTGGAGAGGAGGGTTACTAGGATGGGTGATGGTCAGAGGAAGGGGGTGGTGGAGATCAGGTCAGATCTGGTTGAGGAGGAGCCAAGCTGTGAAGGTGAGAACAAGTGACAAATTTCAATAGAAAAACTAAGAAAACAAAGAAGAAGAAGATGAAATTTTTACCAAACTCTTGGAGATGATGGAGGCCATGATTTTCAGAGATGAGAAGGAAAGAATTTCGTGGAAAATGAAGAAAAAAAAAGATACGGCTGAAGATAAAGTAAGGAGTGGCTAAAATAACTGACGTATTGATGACAAAAGAAACTGTAAAAGAAACGTGAAACGACATTTCGTTTCTTAGCCTTTAAACCTTTCAAATTTCATATATATAATTTGTAATTTTATACATACATATAAACTGAGAAATAAAGAAAAAAAATCAGAAATAAGAATAAATATCTAAAATAAATAATTAAATTTTAATTAAGTAGAATTTAAATTAAGAAAATGGCTTAAAATTGCAACTAGGCTTTAAAATTGAAAACAACTCAAATAATCTTTGGAAAAGTCTATTCAAATTTAAATACATGAAAAATGAATATTAATAAATTAAAACACAGCAAATAAAAGTGAATGTATAAAATAAATTACTAAATTTTAATTATATATAATTAAATTAAGGAAATAGCAAAGAAAACAGAAACTAGGTTAGAAAATTTGAAGATAAATGCAATGGACTTTGGAAAAAAAATTTATATACTTGAAAAATATTTATAACTAAAGATAATAACAAAAAAAAATACATTCACAAAAAAAAATTATTTAAATATAGTTTAGATGAAGAAAATAGCAGAAAAATAGAAACAGCCTTTAAAAATAGGAAATAAATACAGTAAATTTCGAAAAAATTCTATTATCATTTTAAAAATAATTAAAAGTCAAAATATACATAATATAACATAAATATACAAGTTAGAATAAGATATATCAAATAAAATGTCATTTATATAATTTAAAATAAAGACTATTGCTGAATAACCCAATATACACACAATATTGAAAACAGTATAACTTTTGCAATTTAAATCCGTTTTCAACGAAACGAAAAGCAGTGTTCTTAAAATTTTATGTACTTTCATAATAAAAGATAAAATTTAAATTCTCAAACTTTTAAAAATTTAAATTAAAAGTCAAAGTTTGATTATTTTGACCAAGATTCACTTTTTGGAAAATATTCTTTTTAGTCATGCTTTGGAATGATAATTCATATCAAAACTAAAGTTTATATTTGAAATAACAAAATTAATCATTCAAAATAAATAAAATGAGTTTTTAGATCAAAATTCAATTAAAATAATTAAAATATACAATTAAAAATAATCACAAAATATAGGGTTGTTACAACAGACATTCATATCACAAAGGCGGAAAAAGATATGAATATAATACATGAAAGTGTACATCAGAGTAGTGGTCAAACAAGAACCACAATATCACAAAAGAATGATTACAAGTGCTAGACAAAAGAATATGTATACATCTAGGAGTCTATTTCTCAAAGGTATACAACAAAAACTACTAATCTAAGTAGTTAGCCAAAAGTCAGGATGATAATCCTAGAAGTGAAGTCAACCAGAAGCACCTGTAACATCTCGGTCTGACCCGAGTATTATTTAACAAGAAAATAATAAACGGATCAGTCTAGCTATAAATATCAGATGAAATGATATAGAATAAGAGATATGACTAAACGTATAATAATCACAATGTCAAGCTGTGATAAATAAGTAATTGAAAATCAACAAGAGATTAATCAATATCACAAAAATCTTCTCAAAGATCAAAAGGAATGTCATACTCCTTATTTCATTCACCAAGCCACAAATTTTGACAACATATAAATGCCAATCATAAAATTGGTGAAATTCAAATTCTAGAAATCATCAATAGAAATCCAGGAATCATAAAAAGGGGGAGGCCTATCACAAAACGGGAGCCTGAAAACTCACCGACACATGTATCACAAAACGGGATGCTATCCTATGGTCGCTAACCATAGAGCCGGTGCAACGACGTAGTACAACGGTACGCCCGAGGAACCTGAAACTCGTAAAATTCGGTGCAACGATGTAGTACAACGGTACGCTCGAGGAACCTGAAACTCGTAAAATTCGGTGCAACGACGTAGTACAACGGTACGCTCGAGGAACCTGAAACTCGTAAAATTCGAAACAACGACGTAGTACAACGGTACGCCTGAAGATCCGAACTCCATAAAAACGTGGGTCGCTAGCCCACAAAAATTGGGTCGAAACCCCAAGAAATAAATAGGTCGTTGCCTATAATAAAAATGAGACGAAACTCAATAAAACGAGGTACCGTCCCCTTCGTGGACAAAGAAACATAGCATAGCGCTAGTCTAAATCACAAAAATGATCCTCAATGATCATCAAGAAAGTGTCAATTACTCTAAGCTAGTAAATATATGAGCTTAGCTTCATGTCCCATAACCACTAGCTTAACTTAAATATTTACGAACAAATTGTAGATCTCCAATAGAAAATTGTCACAAGAGATTCAATCGAACAAGTCCAAGAATTAACAACGAAGTAAACGCAAGCATTTAATACCACTTGTTTTACTAAGTCGTTTAATTAGATTTCTCATACGAGTGAGGTAAAGGTTTGTATATACTAATATATTGGAAAATGGTTTAAGAAATGAGCATAGTGTTGAAATCATTTTGAAGAAAGGGTTTTGATATTTACTACTAGCATTGAAAACCTTTATATTTTGAAGTGACAAATCACAAAAATGATTGTACAAACAATCAATCACTAAAATTCACATTCGAAGACGTGAATAAAATCCAAAGAAATCGATACTGAATCCATCAAAATGGATATTCCAAAAATTCCCGAAGAAAAGAAGTCATCAAAGTCAGTAACAAATCATAACAACAAATAGGGAAAGAACACGAATCGATTAAATTTGGAAACCACGCAAAGTAGGCGAAATAGGCAAAATAGCAACAGGTCGGCCGGCCTCAGAGCTCGGTCGATCGGACCGTGTTTTGGAAAATTCTCAGGAAGCAGGTCGGTCGACTGAGCTCTGTAGCTGGTCTACCGGACTAGAGACAGAGAAGTGTTATGCACTTTGGTAGCAGGTCGGTCGACCGGCTCAGTAACTTCGGCCGACCGGAGCCTGTTTCCAACACCTCCCAGCCTATCTAAGTGAGGCCCAAATCTCCACCAAATTGAAATCGGACAAGCAATGGACGCTAGGGGTTTATGCCAATCGACTACCCGACCCTATAAGCTCTTCGATGCATCACAAAATCATGATCAAAGATCAAAGCTATGATTTTTAATGATTTGGCTTTCAAAACATTAAAATTGGAATATTCACAAAACCAACCCAAATCAAAATCAAATGCACATGAATAAGTGTTAGGAATTAATACCCAACATTCAAAGATAGATATAAGCATAGATGCGAGATAAAAATCTCACCTTTTCACAAAATCAATGAAGGAGAAGCTTGAAAGCAAACGAAGATTCAACCACACCTCAATCTCAACACAAGAAGCTTGAATCTAAGCTTAAAAGAAGAACATTCCCAAAGTTAAGTTTAGGAATTTCTGAAAATTGAAAGGAGAATGAGTTGGAGAAGAAGATGATGATACTTACCAATAGCTTCCCTTTGGATTTGGAGCTAGAACTTGATTTGCAAATGAAAACTAGGGCTTGGATTTTTAGTAATTCTAATTTTCAATCTTTTCCCCCATTATTCTCTTGAGCTTGAGAGAGTAAGGAAATGAGGAATGAATGAAGAGAAGTGGAGAGGGGTTGGGTTGATATAACCAGAATTGGGCAAATGAGCTAAACCCAAACCCAAAGCCCTATAGAAAAAGTAGCAAAAATCAACTTACTCCAAACATATCGAAGCTTATACTCAAAAAGATCGCAAACGTCATTTTGAACTCAATGGGGTGGTCTCGAGTCCAAATTTGACTGTTTGCAAAAAGTAGCTTTTCGAACTATAATCCTACTAACGATGAAATAATTAAATACACAATCGTAAAATATGCGGGTTGTTTCAGACTCCCCTCCTTAAAGAAATTGCATCCTCGCAATATTTAAGAAGAAAATATATAGTAACAACCACAAAAGCATACTCAACACAAAAGAAATTTGAAATAAGAAGTTCACCTCAAAGAGCACGAGAAAGTTAGTCCGAATGTGTTCGCTCGATGAATTCTCTAGATTTTCTCATGAGCAATCCTTAGGATTTGAGGACCACTGAACTTTAACAAGCGGAACATCTTTATTTCGAAGGCGCTTGACCTCTGAAGTGATAATACAAAAAGAATGTTGCTTATAAGTTAAATTAGGCGAAACTTCAATTTCTTCCAGAACACGAGGCTCGAGAATAAAATCGGAATCTCGAAGACACTTCCGTAATTGAGAAACGTGAAACACATCATGAATAGCAGAAAACTGAGCCGGTAATAAAAGGCGATAAGCCACGGAACCAATACGTTCGGTGATGGGAAATGGACCAATATATCGAGGTGCTAACTTTCTCGATCGACTGAAACGTACAACACCCTTCATAGGTAAAACACGGATAAACACAAGATCTCCCACAGAAAATTCTAATTTCCTTCTCGGATTATCGGCATAGGATTTTTGTCTACTTTGGGCTTCTTTCATCCTATGACGAATAAGGTCAATCTTCTCTGTGGAATCTTGAATAAAATCTGGACCTAAAACCAGCTTCTCACCGGCCTCAAGCCAACAAGAAGGAGAACGGCATGGCCTTCCATAGAGTGCCTCAAAAGGTGCCATACCAATACAAGATTGGAAGCTATTATTATAGGAAAACTCAACAAGAGAAATGTGATCTTCCCAACTTCCACCAAAATCAAGAACACATGCACGAAGAAGATCTTCAAGAGTTTGATTCACATGCTCGGTTTGTCCATCTGACTGAGGATGATAAGCGGTGCTAAAATTAAGCTTCGTTCCCAAAGCTTTTTGAAGACTCTTCCAAAATCCACTAGTAAATAATGGATCACAATCACTGACAATAGAAGTAGGAACTCCATGCAATTTAACAATTTCTTTAATAAAGAGTTTGGCCAAAAGAGGTACGGTCCGATTGGATCGAACGGGAATAAAATGGGCGGATTTAGTAAGTCTATCAACTATCACCCATAGGCTATCATGACCCGAATGAGAACGGGGAAGGTCATCTATAAGATCCATGGAAATTTGATCCCACTTCCAAATTGGAATTTCTAAAGGTTGCAATAACCCACCAGGCCTTTGATGTTCGGCCTTAATGAGTTGGCAAGTCATGCAACACTTAACAAAGTTGGCAATATCATATTTCATTCTCTCCCAATAATAAAGTCACTACATATCCGCGTACATTTTACTACAACCGGGATGAATGGTAAATTTAGAACGATGTGAATCTTCTAAAATATCTTTACGAAGATCAATATTATTTTGCACGATAAGTCTACCAAATTTTCGAATACCGCCACGAGAATCGATATCAAAGTCTTTCAAACTTTCAATATCAATTTTATCCCTAAAATTTTGGACAAGAAGAGCCAATTCGGGATCTAGCTTTTGAGCTTCAAGAATGCGTCTAAAAGAGAAGGATGAGCCTCAAGGCTACATAAAACAAGAGATGAACATAAATCGGAAACACGATCTCGAATCTCACAAGTGGATAAAATTCCGAGATCATTCCATTCGGATATCATCATAGAAACAACTGCTTGTTGCTTACGACTAAGTGCATCCGTAACACGATTTTCCCTTCCTGGAGTATAAAGAATATCAAGATCATAAGCTGCAAGAAATTCGAGCCAACGTTGTTGACGCAAATTAAGTTCCTTTTGAGAAAATAGATACTTCAAGGATTTATGATCGGTGTAAAGAATAAATTTTTCTCCCAAAAGATAATGATGCCAAATACGAAGGGAGAAAACAATAGCCGCGAGCTCTAAATCATGAGTGGCATATCTAGTCTCGGCTGGCTTCAATTGCCTAGAAGCATAAGCAACAACACGTTCTCTTTGCATAAGAACGGCACCCAAACCAACGCGACTAGCATCGGTAAAAACAAAAAAAATCTTGATTTCCTTCAGGAATCACAAGAATAGGAGCATTGGAAAGGAAATCTTTTAATTTCTGAAAAGAAGCTTCACATTTGTCCGACCAAATGTATTTAACACCTTTCTTTGTTAAACTAGTAAGAGGCACGACAATTTTAGAAAAGTCTTGGATAAAACGACGGTAATAACCCGCCAATCCGAAAAAACTACGAATCTTCGTCACACTCTTCGGTCTTTTCGAATTTTGAATCGCTTCAATCTTTGAAGGATCTACGGAAATTCCGGATTCGGAAATAATATGACCGAGAAACTTCACTCAAGGTAGCCAAAAATGACATTTAGAAAATTTTGCTTTTAATTGATTACTCCTAAGAGTTTCCAACATAATCCGAAGATGTTTTTCATGCTCCTCCTCGGTTTTAGAATACACAAGAATATCATCAATAAAGATGAGAACAAACTGATCGAGGAAGTCTTTGGAAACTCGATTCATAAGGTCAACGAAATAAGCCTGAGCGTTCGTTAAGCCAAATGGCATAAAAAGCCATTCATAAGATCCGTAATGAGTACGGAATGATGTCAAAGAAATGTTATCCTCTGCAATACGAAGCTGATGAAAACCGTAGCCAAGTCCAATTGTGAAAAGACTCTAGCACCACTAAGTTGGTCAAATAAATCATCAATCTGAGGTAAAGGATATTTATTCTTGATAGTAAGATCATAAAGCTTGCGGTAGTCAACGTAAGTCTAAGTGTACCATCGGATTTCTTCACAAAAATAGCCGAATGTAACGACCCGTATTTTACGTATTGTTATATCGTAGAATTTTTAGGTCGATAGTGTTGTTTATGTTATCCCTAGCCTAAGTCGTTTGGGAGGTTAACTCGTGTAGGCAGCTTAAACCTAGGTCGTGATGGAGTTAGGCCGGTAGAGCGACCTAAGGTAGTTAGCGACCTAGGAAGTTAGGGTCGTGGGGAACAACCTAAGGAAGTTGACCGAGTTAAGGTAGTAACCGACCTATGGTATTGGGCGACCTATATAATTTGACCGGCTTAAGAGGTTTAGGTCGTTGGGTAGTTTAGGTCGGTGGCGACCTAGGGAGAAGAAGCGACTTAAGGGTTGCCGAGCTAGTGGAGTTAACGACCTAAGGGTTGTGAGCGACTTACGTTAGGTCGCAAGCAACTTAGTACAGTGAGTGGCCTATGGGGATAAGCGATCTAAAGGTTAGTGGCTTAGGTCGGCAGGACGAGTTAAGGATAGGTCGCGTGTGTTGTTAGGTCGGCCGTGTTTGTTAGGTCGCTAGGTGTGTTTGGTTGATAGGTCGTTAGGTCAGCAGTGCGTTAGGTCGCATAAGTGTTAGGTCGTGTGACCCTGTTTTTAGTTAAATCGTGTGGCCTGGGTTTGGTTAGGTCGTGACTTTTGCTAAGTCGCGTACCAGTTAGGTCGTAGGTCGTTGAAGGCGGCTGTGTTTTTAGGTCGGCATGGTTTTAGGTCGTATATTGTTGGGTCAAGCCGTGTTGAGTCGCGCATAGGTTAGGGCGTGCGCGTATTAGGTCGAGGGATTGCATAGTTCGGCCGCGACCTAAGTTAGGTCGTGTGTCTTTAGGTCGGCAACGACCTAAGTCTGGGCGACCTAAGGGGTTTTTCAGCCTATAAATAGAGGGTTTTGGCTCACTTTTTGGCACCGGATTTTGAAGCAACGAAGTGTTGCCATTTTGAGAACTCAACTACAACATTTCTTCATCTTCTTTTCTCCATTCCAATCTAGTTCTAACACCCATCCAAGATCGAAGATTGAGATTGAAGATTGAAGAGCCAAAGTTGAAGATCTTCATCCAACGAAGCTAGATTTCATCATTTCAAGCGAGATTTCGACGAATCAAGCTTGAATCCTTGCTGTCCAGATCTGAAGTGATTAGTTTTTGAGGTGTTTGGGTGATTTGGTGAGTGGTGGTTATCTCTCACGCGGACCCAAAGGAGTGTATTGGATTGGTGATGTGTTGGAGTGTTGTAGATAGTGATTTTAATTGATTACTCCTAAGAGTTTCCAACATAATCCGAAGATGTTTTTCATGCTCCTCCTCGGTTTTAGAATACACAAGAATATCATCAATATAGATGAGAACAAACTGATCGAGGAAGTCTTTGGAAACTCGATTCATAAGGTCAACGAAATAAGCCTGAGCGTTCGTTAAGCCAAATGGCATAAAAAGCCATTCATAAGATCCGTAATGAGTACAGAATGATGTCAAAGAAATGTTATCCTCTGCAATACGAAGCTGATGAAAACCGTAGCCAAGTCCAATTGTGAAAAGACTCTAGCACCACTAAGTTGGTCAAATAAATCATCAATCTGAGGTAAAGGATATTTATTCTTGATAGTAAGATCATAAAGCTTGCGGTAGTCAACGTAAGCCTAAGTGTACCATCGGATTTCTTCACAAAAATAGCTGAATGTAACGACCCGTATTTTACGTATTGTTATATCGTAGAATTTTTAGGTCGATAGTGTTGTTTATGTTATCCCTAGCCTAAGTCGTTTGGGAGGTTAACTCGTGTAGGCAGCTTAAACCTAGGTCGTGATGGAGTTAGGCCGGTAGAGCGACCTAAGGTAGTTAGCGACCTAGGAAGTTAGGGTCGTGGGGAACAACCTAAGGAAGTTGACCGAGTTAAGGTAGTAACCGACCTATGGTATTGGGCGACCTATATAATTTGACCGGCTTAAGAGGTTTAGGTCGTTGGGTAGTTTAGGTCGGTGGCGACCTAGGGAGAAGAAGCGACTTAAGGGTTGCCGAGCTAGTGGAGTTAACGACCTAAGGGTTGTGAGCGACTTACGTTAGGTCGCAAGCAACTTAGTACAGTGAGTGGCCTATGGGGATAAGCGATCTAAAGGTTAGTGGCTTAGGTCGGCAGGACGAGTTAAGGATAGGTCGCGTGTGTTGTTAGGTCGGCCGTGTTTGTTAGGTCGCTAGGTGTGTTTGGTTGATAGATCGTTAGGTCAGCAGTGCGTTAGGTCGCATAAGTGTTAGGTCGTGTGACCCTGTTTTTAGTTAAATCGTGTGGCCTGGGTTTGGTTAGGTCGTGACTTTTGCTAAGTCGCGTACCAGTTAGGTCGTAGGTCGTTGAAGGCGGCTGTGTTTTTAGGTCGGCATGGTTTTAGGTCGTATATTGTTGGGTCAAGCCGTGTTGAGTCGCGCATAGGTTAGGGCGTGCGCGTATTAGGTCGAGGGATTACATAGTTCGGCCGCGACCTAAGTTAGGTCGTGTGTCTTTAGGTCGGCAACGACCTAAGTCTGGGCGACCTAAGGGGTTTTTCAGCCTATAAATAGAGGGTTTTGGCTCACTTTTTGGCACCGGATTTTGAAGCAACGAAGTGCTGCCATTTTGGGAACTCGACTACAACATTTCTCCATCTTCTTTTCTCCATTCCAATCTAGTTCTAATACCCATCCAAGATCGAAGATTGAGATTGAAGATTGAAGAGCCAAAGTTGAAGATCTTCATCCAACGAAGCTAGATTTCATCATTTCAAGCGAGATTTCGACGAATCAAGCTTGAATCCTTGCTGTCCAGATCTGAAGTGATTAGTTTTTGAGGTGTTTGGGTGATTTGGTGAGTGGTGGTTATCTCTCACGCGGACCCAAAGGAGTGTATTGGATTGGTGATGTGTTGGAGTTTTGTAGATAGTGATTTTGTGCATTTTTCCTTAGATCCAAGTATAGATCCATTACTTATGAAGAAGTTTACTTTTGCAAGTTCATTTACCAAGTTGTAGAGACAAAACCCATGATTTATATTTGTTAGATCTATGCTAAAAACCCATGATTCATGTATGTTAGATCTATGCTCATTTATTTATGAAATTGCCATTGTAGTTATAAATGCCTATTTAGATCTTGATTGACTACTTATTTGTTTGGATTAATGTTTGCCTTGTTTGATTGATATGAATGAGTTATCTAGTTGATAGATTTGGACAAGTATGGTTGATGGTGATTCAAAAGCCAAGTGGAAAGGCTCTTGAATAAGGAAAGCTGCCTGTGGCATATGAAGCGGATGTGGAAGCTCATATGGATGGATTCGAGGATGTGGGACCTTGCCATGATGCGAGAAGGCAAAGCATGATATTGAGATGGGACTTTGCTATGATGTGATGGGGCAAGGCATATGTTGAGATGGGACGGGTCATGATGACGTTCCAAGCACGGGTCATGACGACGTGCGAAGTTATAACTCGGTGATGCGGTCCGAGTTGGGATGGATAATGGTTAGCTTGAGAGGCGCTTGAGCTAGTATGGAAAGAGTCGTCAAGGAGGATGACTAGGAGGCTAAGATCTCATCGTTGTTGAAGGTTCTAGCATACTCAAAGCAAGGGTACGTTGGAACGGGTCACGATGACGTTCCAAGCACGGGTCACGATGACGTGCTAGTACTCTGGGCTGATGCGTTCGGCTCAGGCACGGGTCATGATGACGTGCGGAGTTATGTCTAAAACCGGGGTTACCATTAGCCCTTGACGGATGGTCATTCAATTAACGGTGAAATCAAGGCAATGATAACAGTGATAGCCAGAGTCATGGATGCTTGGACATTTGGTTGTATCATCATTCGGTCTCAAGAGCGGTATTTTCGGGGTGCTTATCTGATCTTGGTTTAGGCCTTGGGGGTTTGTATTTGAAAAACATCGCCCTTGACTCAAGTGATTATTGCTTTACTTTAATTGTTTGCTATGTTATGCTTGCTTCTCCTTAGTGTGTGTCTGGGGGCTATCACTGTAGAAAGAGGCGGAGTGGGATAGTTTGGTTCCTATTCCTTTTATCCTTTATGCTCTTTTGGTATGTTTGGTAGTTAGTTTACTGCTCAGTAAGACTTTGTCTGACTCAAGGTTTTATGTCTCCTCTTATTACCTTGGGTTGTTCATCCATGTTGGGATGGGCAGACTAGGTAGCAGGTGACAGGTGCTGTTCTTGGAGATCTACGCTGATGATGACGAAGACGAGCAGGAGGCTTTTGCATATTATTTCTTATATGTACTGGGTATCCGCTGCTGTATTTGATTGAGTGTTATGTAGTGAGGCTTTGATGTATGGATGACTCATATGTTTGTATGAAACTATTATGATGCTTATATGATGATTTTCTGTTATGAAGCTTCGTTATATATTTCTCTATTGTATTTTATCCATGCGCTGTGAGTTATACGATGGAGTTTCTGTTTTATTTTACCCTGACTATCGTCCATGGCTGCCTGGCACGCCTTTCAACGCTCTATTCTCTTGTTTTGGTGCGGGAGTCATGGGCGGTCGTCACATTTGGTATCAGAGCTTTGGTTAATCGATTTTAGCCAACGCTCGCTGACGTAACTACGTATGAGAGACGTTATTGTATTTTGATGGATGATTACTATATATAATATAGTAGTTTAGAAGGATTTGAACTCCTTATGCAGTTGTTTCTTAAGGTGTTCTAATCATTCTTTTTATAGATATTAAGGATGAGTCGAAGAGGGAGACCAGCTGCAAGGGAAGGCCGTGCTACTGAAGGAGCTGTTGATTATGGGACTATGTTCGAAGCGATGATGACTTCGATCATGAGAAGGATACCAGCTCCAGGGCCATCTGTAGATGTTCGAGTTCAAGTCCAAGCTCCAAGACCGATGGATTTTGCTAAGCTTTGCAAGGACTATACTTCTCTTGGAGGAAAAGTTTTCTTGCGGACAGAGTCGACCATTGAAGTGCAAAGATGGATTGATGCATGTCGAAGGATCTTTGGTGACTTAGGGATTGAGGATGCAACTAAGAGGAAGCTTGCATCGAGACAGCTTCAGGGAAGAGCTGCTGATTGGTGGAATTTTATTACCATCGATACTCCAGAAGAAGAGATTACTTGGGAGCGATTCCAAGTTAGATTTGAAGCTAAGTTCATCTCTACGGCTCAGAAGTCTGTTTTGTTCAAGAGGTTTGTGGAGCTCAAGTAAGGTGGGAGACCAGCTCTTGAGTATATTTCTGAGTTCGAAGCTTTGTCCAAGTA
Organism: Allium cepa; assembly: GCA_030765085.1. Classification (NCBI taxonomy): domain Eukaryota; kingdom Viridiplantae; phylum Streptophyta; class Magnoliopsida; order Asparagales; family Amaryllidaceae; genus Allium; species Allium cepa. The sequence goes on from CM060930.1 coordinate 61,322,389, forward strand.
TGCCAGATCGTATATAGATTCTCCCTATCAGAAGAACGAGAAGTTTGTGACCGGTTTGGATGCTTATCTTGGGAGGCAGTTGGTGGATCATCTGGACGATCCATTTGAGAAGCTTGTGGAGAAAGCTCTCAGGCACGAGAGTTTGTTTCCTAAGGAAGTATCTGTTGTTGCTGTAACCAAGGAAGGATCTAAACCACAGCAGAATGGAAACAGGAAGAGGAAGCAGCAGCAACAGAGGGGTAAGGATGGCCAGAAGAAGCCGAAGGGCGAAGTGACCTGCTATAACTGCCAGCAGAAGGGTCATCTCTCCAGAGATTGTAAGAATCCCAAGGTGCCAGGAAAGTGTTATAACTGTGATAAGCTGGGACATATCAAGAAGGATTGTCCAGAGCCGAAGAAGGACAGGCAGATTGTGCAAGCTTATGCTTTGGGAGCCGTGCCGTCGTCTTCAAAGGCTCCTACTGCTGAAGAGAAGGGGAAGAGTGTGGTGGTTCAAGGTACTCTTTCCATTTGTAGTGTTCCAGTTAGAGTGTTGTTTGATACTGGAGCGTCGCATTCTTTTGTTTGTGATGATTTGGTAAGCCGGTTGGGTTTGAAACCGGATATTGTTGATAGGCCATTGGTTGTGACTAATCCAGTTGGGGGTTCGTCATGTTTGTGTATGATATGCCGTGGTCTGGTTGTGTCGAGTCATGATTGCTCGTTTGTTTGTGATTGCTTTGTTTTGAACTTTGCGGGGTTCGGAATTATTTTGGGTATGAACTGGCTTAGGAAGTATGCGGCAAGGATTGATTGTGAAAGGCTGGAGGTGACAGTCGGGAATGTGGAAGGGCGAAAGGTTGTGATACGATGTAAGCATGAAGAAGGCGTCTTCATGAGCTTCATGTATTCGCTGGTTGTTCCACGGGATGGACTGTCATCGGTGCCTATTGTGAAGGGATTTAGGGATGTCTTTGACGAAGTCAAAGGGTTGCCGCCGCATAGGGAGATCGAGTTTCGTATCGATCTAGTTGAGGAAGCCAGACCTGTTGTGATGCCTCTTAGGCGGATGGCGCCTAGGGAGCAGTTAGAGTTGAAGGTGCAGGTTGATGACCTTTTGCAGAAAGGATTCATTCGGAGAAGTGTGTCCGAATGGGGTGCACCAGTTGTGTTCGCAACCAAAGCGGATGGATCGTTGAGGTTGTGCATGGATTATCGTGAGCTGAATCAGGTGACTAAGAAGAACAAGTATCCATTGCCGAGAATAGATGACTTGTTTGATCAGCTTCACGAGGCTAAGGTGTTTTCTCAGATGGATTTGGCAACGGGATTTCACCAGTTGAGAGTGGCGAAGGATAGTGTGCCGAAGATTGCTTTCAGGACACCATCCGGGTTTTATGAGTGGCTGGTAATGCCGTTTGGTTTGACTAACGCACCAGCATATTTTGTGGATCTTATGAATAGAGTGTTCAGAGATCAGTTGAATAAGTTCGTGCTTGTGTTCGTGGATGATATTCTGATTTATTCCAGAACTGAGGGGGAACACAAGACACACTTGAGAATTGTTTTGGAAATATTGCGGAAACATCAACTGAAGGTTAAGTTTTCGAAGTGTCACTTCTGGAGGAGTGAAGTGAGGTTCTTAGGCCATGTTATCTCTGGAAATGGAATAGCGGTCGATCCCGCTAAGGTGGCAGCAATCCAGGATTGGGTCAGACCTAAGAATGCATCTGATGTGAGAAGTTTTCTTGGATTAGCAGGATATTATCGTCGGTTTATCAAAGACTTTTCCAAGATAGCTGCACCGTTAACAGGATTGACGAAAAAGAACCAAGTGTTCAGATGGGATGACAAGTGTGAGCAAGCTTTCGTAATCCTGAAAGAGCGACTGATGAGTGCTCCTGTGTTGACTATTCCAAGTGGGAATGAAGAGATGGTGGTTTACACCGATGCATGTGGTACTGGACTTGGAGCAGTGCTAATGCAGAAGGATAAAGTTGTTGCGTATGCTAGTCGACAACTGAAGCCGCATGAAAGGAATTATCCGACTCATGATTTGGAGTTAGCGGCGATTGTGTTTGCTTTGAAGATGTGGAGACATTATCTATTGGGAGTTCGATTCAAGTTGTTTACGGATCATAAGTCATTGAAGTATCTTTTCTCCCAAAAGGATTTGAATCTCCGACAGCAACGGTGGCTAGAATTCTTAGCATCGTATGATTTTGGTATAGCCTATACTCCGGTAAAAGGTAACGCAGTGGCTGATGCGTTAAGTCGAAGACATGCATGATTGGGAGCCATGTTTTCGGAATGGAAGAGTTTAGAGTATTTGGCTGGATTTGACTTCAAGCCTAGATGTGAATTGGAACCTGAGATATTGGCAAACTTATCGATAAGACCTACTCTTGTGGAGAGAATTGGTGAGGGTCAAAAGCGAGACGATAAGCTTGTCAAGATTATCCGTGATTTGGAATCTGGATTGGAACAAGAAATGGATAAAGGATTCGAGGTCGATCGAGAAGGTTGGCTTCGAAAGCAAGGACGATTAGTTGTTCCTGATATAGATGGATTGAGAGATGAAGTTCTTAGGGAAAGTCATCACTCGAAGTTGACAATTCATCCAGGTGGAAATAAAATGTATCGGGATATGAAGAGAACTTATTACTGGGAAGGCATGAAGAAGGATGTTGGAAATTTTATTTCCAAGTGTATGAACTGCCAGTTGGTAAAAGCCAAACAGAAGAAGCCTAGTGGATTGCTTCAGCCATTAGAGGTTCCTACATGGAAGTGGGAGCAAGTGTCGATGGATTTTATCGATGGTCTACCTAGAACCAGGGCAGGGAATGAAGGGATTTGGGTCATTGTAGATCATTTGACTAAGAGTGCAAGGTTCATTCCTGTTCGATCGACTAGGACTACATCGAAGTTGGCTGAGCTTTATGTTAAGTGGATAGTTCGATTCCATGGTGTTCCGAAGAGTATAGTGAGCGATCGAGACCCATTGTTCACTAGTGATTTTTGGAAGAGCTTCCAGGAAGTTTTGGGAACCGAGTTATGTTTGAGTACAGCTTATCACCCTCAAACAGATGGTCAGACTGAGAGAGTCAACCGAGTTTTGGAAGATCTTCTTAGAGCATGTGTTTTGGACTTCGGAGGATCATGGGAAGATCACCTTCATTTGGTGGAATTTGCGTATAATAACAGTTATCAGTCGAGTATTGGTATGGCACCATATGAGGCGTTATATGGAAGACCGTGTAACTCTCCGACATATTGGTTGGAAACTGGAGAAAAGTTGATACTTGGGCCAGAGATGATTCGACGGACTTCGGATTGTATAGAGATCATTCGGCAACGAATGAAAGCAGCCCAAGATCGTCAGAAAAGTTATGCCGACAATCGTCGTAAGGACTTGGAATTCGACATAGGTGATATGGTTTTTGTGAAGATTTCTCCATTGAAGAGTGTTATTAGATTCGGGAAGAAAGGAAAGTTAACTCCAAGATTTGTTGGACCATTCCCGATTATCGAGCGAATTGGAAAGCTCGCCTATAGATTGGAGTTACCGGAAAAGATGGCGGGTGTGCACAATGTTTTTCATGTATCTTATCTACGGAAGTATGTGCACGACTCGAATACTGTGGTTTCTGCTGATAGCTGTGAAGACTTGGAGGTTGATCCAGTTGTTTCGAGACCTCGTAAGCCATTTCGTGTTGTTGGAACCGACACGAAACAGCTTAGGAGGAAGACGATTACGTTGCTCAAGGTACAATGGAGTGATGATGTTAACGACTGTACGTGGGAGGAGGAAGAGAGGATGAAGGCAGCTCATCCCGAACTCTTCGAGGTATGGCCCTAAAGTATCGTGACATCTCACGAATTTGTAGCTTGTTCTAAGTCTTAGAATTCTGCATGCTAGGTTAGAATTGGATGCATGGTTTGTTGATTGCTATGGATGGTAGGCATGCAGAATAGCTTTGATTTCTGTTGATTGTTTGGAATTTCGGGGGCGAAATTCCTAAGGGGGAGAGAATGTAACGACCCGTATTTTACGTATTGTTATATCGTAGAATTTTTAGGTCGATAGTGTTGTTTATGTTATCCCTAGCCTAAGTCGTTTGGGAGGTTAACTCGTGTAGGCAGCTTAAACCTAGGTCGTGATGGAGTTAGGCCGGTAGAGCGACCTAAGGTAGTTAGCGACCTAGGAAGTTAGGGTCGTGGGGAACGACCTAAGGAAGTTGACCGAGTTAAGGTAGTAACCGACCTATGGTATTGGGCGACCTATAGAATTTGACCGACTTAAGAGGTTTGGGTCGTTGGGTAGTTTAGGTCGGTGGCGACCTAGGGAGAAGAAGCGACTTAAGGGTTGCCGAGCTAGTGGAGTTAACGACCTAAGGGTTGTGAGCGACTTACGTTAGGTCGCAAGCAACTTAGTACAGTGAGTGGCCTATGGGGATAAGCGATCTAAAGGTTAGTGGCTTAGGTCGGCAGGACGAGTTAAGGATAGGTCGCGTGTGTTGTTAGGTCGGCCGTGTTTGTTAGGTCGCTAGGTGTGTTTGGTTGATAGGTCGTTAGGTCAGCAGTGCGTTAGGTCGCATAAGTGTTAGGTCGTGTGACCCTGTTTTTAGTTAAATCGTGTGGCCTGGGTTTGGTTAGGTCGCGACTTTTGCTAAGTCGCGTACCAGTTAGGTCGTAGGTCGTTGAAGGCGGCTGTGTTTTTAGGTCGGCATGGTTTTAGGTCGTATATTGTTGGGTCAAGCCGTGTTGAGTCGCGCATAGGTTAGGGCGTGCGAGTATTAGGTCGAGGGATTGCATAGGTCGGCAGCGACCTAAGTTAGGTCGTGTGTCTGTAGGTCGGCAACGACCTAAGTCTGGGCGACCTAAGGGGTTTTTCAGCCTATAAATAGAGGGTTTTGGCTCACTTTTTGGCACCGGATTTTGAAGTAACGAAGTGCTGCCATTTTGGGAACTCGACTACAACATTTCTTCATCTTCTTTTCTCCATTCCAATCTAGTTCTAACACCCATCCAAGATCGAAGATTGAGATTGAAGATTGAAGAGCCAAAGTTGAAGATCTTCATCCAACGAAGCTAGATTTCATCATTTCAAGCGAGATTTTGACGAATCAAGCTTGAATCCTTGCTGTCCAGATCTGAAGTGAATAGTTTTTGAGGTGTTTGGGTGATTTGGTGAGTGGTGGTTATCTCTCATGCGGACCCAAAGGAGTGTATTGGATTGGTGATGTGTTGGAGTGTTGTAGATAGTGATTTTGTGCATTTTTCCTTAGATCCAAGTATAGATCCATTACTTATGAAGAAGTTTACTTTTGCAAGTTCATTTACCAAGTTGTAGAGACAAAACCCATGATTTATATTTGTTAGATCTATGCTAAAAACCCATGATTCATGTATGTTAGATCTATGCTCATTTATTTACGAAATTGCCATTGTAGTTATAAATGCCTATTTAGATCTTGATTGACTACTTATTTGTTTGGATTAATGTTTGCCTTGTTTGATTGATATGAATGAGTTATCTAGTTGATAGATTTGGACAAGTATGGTTGATGGTGATTCAAAAGCCAAGTGGAAAGGCTCTTGAATAAGGAAAGCTGCCTGTGGCATATGAAGCGGATGTGGAAGCTCATATGGATGGATTCGAGGATGTGGGACCTTTCCATGATGCGAGAAGGCAAAGCATGATATTGAGATGGGACTTTGCTATGATGTGATGGGGCAAGGCATATGTTGAGGTGGGACGGGTCATGATGACGTTCCAAGCACGGGTCATGACGACGTGCGAAGTTATAACTCGGTGATGCGGTCCGAGTTGGGATGGATAATGGTTAGCTTGAGAGGCGCTTGAGCTAGTATGGAAAGAGTCGTCAAGGAGGATGACTAGGAGGCTAAGATCTCATCGTTGTTGAAGGTTCTAGCATACTCAAAGCAAGGGTACGTTGGAACGGGTCACGATGACGTTCCAAGCACGGGTCACGATGACGTGCTAGTACTCTGGGCTGATGCGTTCGGCTGAGGCACGGGTCATGATGACGTGCGGAGTTATGTCTAAAACCGGGGTTACCATTAGCCCTTGACGGATGGTCATTCAATTAACGGTGAAATCAAGGCAATGATAACAGTGATAGCCAGAGTCATGGATGCTTGGACATTTGGTTGTATCATCATTCGGTCTCAAGAGCGGTATTTTCTGGGTGCTTATCTGATCTTGGTTTAGGCCTTGGGGGTTTGTATTTGGAAAACATCGCCCTTGACTCGAGTGATTATTGCTTTACTTTAATTGTCTGCTATGTTATGCTTGCTTCTCCTTAGTGTGTGTCTGGGGGCTATCACTGTAGAAAGAGGCGGAGTGGGATAGTTTGGTTCCTATTCCTTTTATCCTTTATGCTCTTTTGGTATGTTTGGTAGTTAATTTACTGCTCACTAAGACTTTGTCTGACTCAAGGTTTTATGTCTCCTCTTATTACCTTGGGCTGTTCATCCATGTTGGGATGAGCAGACTAGGTAGCAGGTGACAGGTGCTGTTCTTGGAGATCTACGCTGATGATGACGAAGACGAGCAGGAGGCTTTTGCATATTATTTCTTATATGTACTGGGTATCCGCTGCTGTATTTGATTGAGTGTTATGTAGTGAGGCTTTGATGTATGGATGACTCATATGTTTGTATGAAACTATTATGATGCTTATATGATGATTTTCTGTTATGAAGCTTCGCTATATATTTCTCTATTGTATTTTATCCATGCGCTGTGAGTTATACGATGGAGTTTCTGTTTTATTTTACCCTGACTATCGTCCATGGCTGCCTGACACGACTTTCAGCGCTCTATTCTCTTGTTTTGGTGCGGGAGTCATGGGCGGTCGTCACACCGAAGCTCCCCAAGGCGAGGAACTAGAGCGAATAAATTGCTTCGTCTCCGATTCATATAATTGTTTACGCATCTCCTCATTTTCTTTATTGGACATACGATAAGGAGGACGAGTAATAGGTTGAGCTTCAGGGATGAGATTAATTCTGAACTCAATTGCTCGCTTAGGTGGTAATCCTAAAACGGGCTCAAATATGTCGAAAAATTCACGAACAATGTGAATAAGGGAAACAATATCTTCCTCATCATCATTATAGTCATCATGAGGATTTAAAGAATATAAAGATGCGACCACGCTGGAATCCGAATTTTTATGATAAATAGAATTCTGCTTAACAGATTGTGGATGTCGAAGATGAATAGTCCGCTCAGGACATAGGATTTGGGCTTTATAATGGTTAAGCCAATCCATCCCCAAAATAATTCCAAAGCCTAAGTGGCGCATAACATGCAAATCGGCTCGGAAAGAAAAATCACCCAAAATAATCTCGACATCTTTACACAATAAACTGATTGTTGCGGATCCACCAACCGGATTCGCAATTCTCAAAGAAGTCATTAAACACATAACATCCAAAGAAAAGGTATCAATAAGTTCTTTTGATATAAAAGAATGGGGCGCACCCGTATCAAAAAGAACTCGAATAGGATGATCACGAAATAAAATAATGCCATCAAGGATAGAATGAGAAATACCTTTACCATGAGATGTGTTCCAGGGGCTTGAGCAACATTAAGCTTTCCCTCCTTCCTACCTTGAAGGTTGGGACAAGAAGATAAATAATGGTCCGAACTTTTGCAATAGCGACAAAAGAGAGGTTTCGGACATCTATTGGCATAATGGTCTTTAGAACCACAATTGTAGCATTGCCCACTACTAGGGGCAGAAGCCTTTGCCACCGGAATTGCTTGCTTCCCTTTCTTGTTGGGATAAGACCCTTCGAACGTAATAGGCCTTTTCTTGTTGTTGTTGAGTTTTGGTTTGGCACCCACAACATCGGCATCACTCTCTTTATCCGCCTCTTCAAGTCGAAGAGCGATATCAACAAGTTGATCAAAAGAAACTTCTAGCTTTAGAAGTAAGGGCTTCTTGAGATTTTTATTCAAGCCATAGACGAATCTTTGATTTTTCTTCAATGGGGTATTAATGTATTCAACCCCGTATTTAGAAAGAGATTCAAAAGACGCGACATAGTCTGTCATGGAAGATTCACCTTGAACAAGGTCAATGAATCGGCAAGCCAAAGTCACCTTCTTAGCTTCTGGCACAAATTTTAATTCGAAGCGTTCCCGGAATTTCTCCCAAGTAAGATCCACTTCATTTATTTCAGAAATCATAAGCTCGTACCAGTCTAATGCTCTTTCTTGGAGCATACTAGAGGCCACCTGAACACGGTGAAGATCAATAAGATTTATGCGAGAAAAGATTCTATCGCACGATCTCAGCCAAGCCTAGACTTCGATAATAGTCTCGGAACCTTTGAATGGTTTCCCACCCAAATTGGTATAATCGCTGCACAAACGTGCAAATCCAGACCTAGGGTGAGTAGACTCCGGATTAGATCCGGCTGCCTGAGCATTCCTCACTAGGTCAAGAAGCTGCTGGGCAGACATAAATACTCCATCCCGGGGAGTAGCACGAGATTGACTGGCGCTGGGACGACCAGGTCTAACCATTTCTCTTCCTTTAGAAAGAAAGAAAGAAGAAGAAAAAGGTTATTCACGAAATGAATATCAAGCAATCTTGATAGATAAAATAAGGAATCATAGAGAAAATAGGATGAATCGGTACGAAGACTCGAACTAATCCTAAAGCACAATTCCTAAGATGGACTTAGGACGATGATCCTTGCTAGATTATTCTACATTGCTCCGAAGTTTGGCTTTTATACCAAGCTGTGACGCCCCACCTATATACCCACGCTATCCAAGAACATTACAGTGTAATGCTGTCAACTAGCACAGAGAATAAGGCTGTTGAGGAGCGACCATCCGTGTAATTGCTTTGTGTGAGCACCAATATGTCAAATAGTACAAGGAAGTCCGACATGCCGATGCAAACTCAAGGATACTACACAGTGGCTATATATATTCTTCGGAAACAACCATAGAAATAAACATAACACAAATCAGTCACAGACATCCATATCACAAAGGTGGAAAAAGATATGAATATAACACATGAAAGTATACATCAGAGTAGTGGTCAAACAAGAACCACAATATCACAAAAGAATGGTTACAAGTGCTAGACAAAAGAATATGTATACATCTAGGAGTCTATATCTCAAAGGTATATAACAAAGACTACTAATCTAAGTAGTTAGCCAAAAGTCAGGATGATAATTCTTGAAGTGAAGTCAAGCAGAAGCACATGTAACATCTCGGTCTGACCCGAGTATTATTTAATAAGAAAATAATAAACGGATCAGTCTAGCTATAAATATCAGATGAAATGATATAGAATAAGAGATATGACTAAACGTATAATAATCACAATGCCAAGCTGTGATAAATAAGTAATTGAAAATCAACAAGAGATTAATCAGTATAAAAAAAATCTTCTCAAAGATCAAAAGGAATGTCATACTCTTTATTTCATTCACCAAGCCACAAATATTGACAACATATAAATGCCAATCATAAAATTAGTGAAATTCAAATTCTAGAAATCATCAATAGAAATCCAGGAATCACAAAAAGGGGGAGGCCTATCATAAAACAGGAGCCTGAAAACTCACCGACACGTGTATCACAAAACGTGACGCTATCCCAAGGTCGCTGTAACAACCCGTATATTTGGACCATTTAAATTGACAATAATCCTCACATGTCAACTTAAATAATGCAAAACACGAATCATTATGGGATTATAAATACATAAATGTAAATGAGAATCAATACAACATCACAGCCACAGAGCAGGCACAGAATAATGCAGCGGAAATACATCGTCATAATAGCAGTTCATGAAGCTACTACATATAGTACAACAATGTCTAAACAAAAGGTGACTGAAAGGAAATACATAAATTTCCAACAGACACGGACATCAAAATAGACTGATAAAGATAAATGCTAAGTCCTCAGCATCTTCAACCAACCTTGATCAGCAAACTGGATAGCTTCAGACTGACTCGAGCATATACAAAAGAAACACTCGAGTCAGGACTCAAAATCTTATGCAGGATAATCAAATGCAGGAAATAAAGTCCATAACTCAAAGATGAATAAAATAACATCTCTAAGGATCCGATAAACTATCTATATATACAATAGAATACGGTATGTAGGTAATGTCTAATCAGTAAAATAGAATATTAAAATAGCGTTAAGGCGTTACCATAATTCCCCTTAACACATTTTATATTCCCAAAAGCATATACAAGACCGTAGTTTCCCCAAAACCGGAAGTCACCAGAGGGCAATTGTAACGACCCGCTATTTTGGACTATTCGCATCCGCACATGTCGGACTTGAAAAATTCAAAATACCGAATTGTTAATTTAAAATTTGGCAAAACTCGGATATACAGTAAATAAATAATCACAGAATCACAGACACAGAGTAATAATATGCAGCGGAAGTAAAAGAGATAGTAGTTCATGAAGCTACTATATAAATATATAAGATACATCAGAGTTTACACAAGTTACAACAGAAGTCTCGAATACAATAGTCGAATACAATAATCAGAATACATCACTGGAATCAACTGAATATCTGAAAGCTAGGAAGATAGCTGGATCTCCAAACGAAGCTCCAACTCCAAAGGTGAGCCTTGAAAGCTGGTACTCTCAGTCTGACCCGAGCGTAAAGCAAAACACAAAACACTCGAGTCAGGATTAATATTCTTATATCAATAAATCCAACTCAAGTGAAATAACAATTGAAATACAAGTAACTCAAAGGATGTTGGAATAACCATCCTTTAAGGATCCGTTAAAACTATCTACTATGTAGTAATATACGCTAAATAGATAATGTCTATCATTAATATAAATATCAAAATAGTGTTAAGGCGTTACCATTATCCCCCTTAACACATTTTATATAAGCATCATAGTCCATACAGCACTGTAAACTCCACCGTAAACTGGTGGGATATCAGGGAGTACTCCATAGGTATAACACAAAACAAACTCGTAGTGGTCGCGTATATAAGGATACAAGTATGACAAGGCACATGAGGCAATACCCAAGGTAGTGAAACTACCGTTCGCCTGATCCGGACTGGTGAGAACGCATCGCCGCAGCGATCGCAACACCGCGAAACAACACTCCTGAAAAGTACGAGGGTGCACCAATCAATCACAAGTAATGAGTAGTAGTTACGAAGAAGTGTGTTCGCTCGAGGTGGCTAACCCCATTTGGCCCGGCACAGCTCCTGATTTTAGTCATTTCAAATTTGACACAAGTGTCAAGGCTATCCATTTTCGTTCTCTTTCTTCAGTCATCGCGTACATCATTCCAACCACTTCATTCTGGATCTTCACTCCGCGTATAGTTATTAAAGTGGTTTTCGGTTTAGATAGAGAGTATATCCATAACCGATTCCGGTTTCTTTAATAACTTTCGTAATTATTACACCGATTGGTCATTTAGTAAATTTCAAACCAAATCAAATTCAATTTCAATTTCAATTTATAACTCAACATTTCGTTGTCTTTCTAAATCAATTTCCAAAGTTTACGTTTCAAAACTTCCAAATTACCATTTCAAAATCTTATAATTCGATTTCAACTTTTGTTTTACAATTCAAATATTTATTCAAGCTCGTATATAAGTTTCATTCCGAAATCATTTAAATTAATTTGATTTAACATTTAAATCAATTTATATTCATTTATCGATTTCATTCAATATTCATTAAGTAAATTCGTCACTGAAAACAATTTCCATTTAATTTCCAATTCATTAAATCAATCACTTACGTTCAACTTCATTATATCAACTTATTAATTGAATTCAATTAGATTCGTCAAATCAATTCTTTAAATTACAAGTCTTACGTTAATTTCAATAAACCCATTCAATTCGATAAATCACATTTTATTTCTTATTAAAGAAATTCAATTTCACTTATTTATTGTCTTCGTTACAAATTTCAAACTTAATTAATAAAGAACTAAATTTCATATATTCGAGAAGTTTAATTTCACTTATTAACTTACTTAAATTTTCAAACTTTAATCAATAAAGAAACTCAATTTCATTTATTAACGAAGTTCAAATCCACTTATTCAAAAGTTCAATTTCTCTTATCAAAGAATTAAATTTTTATTCAATTAACACATAATTCAATCTTCTTTAATTATTAAATAATTTCAATCTTAATTACTAATAATTTCAAAATTAATAATTACAAACTTGATTATCAATTCAAACTTAATTATTAAATCATTTCCACTTAATTATGAATTCAAACTTAATTATCAAATCATTCCAATCTTAATTATAAATTCAACTTAATAATTTCAAACTTAATTATAATTCCAAACTTAATTATAATTTCAAATTTAATTATTAATTGATTTCAAACTTAATAATTTTCAAAACTCAATTATTACTAATTCCAAATTATTTATTAATAATTCCAAATTTAATTATTAGATAATCAAATTTCAAAAAACGTTCATTCGTCAATTACTACGTTAATATTTGTTTCAGATTTCAATCTTTACATTTCTTTTCGTAAACAAATTCCACTTCATTTCAAACTTATTCCTTATTCGAATAAAATCATTATTTTATTTTTAAATCAAATTATTGACCAATCGGATTTTATTTAATTTTCTATCCTAGGTCAAGTTCATTTGGGTATTTATCATTTCAACCCGATTCCAATTCCAATTCAACAATCAAACATAATAAAGGGAACTTGCAGTGTGATAACAGGGATGGTGTCAAAGTAAATAACAAGCAATAACAACAATCAAACACAATCCAATAATCAATTCAAATAATCCCGAAATAATCGTATTAATTCGCATTGTTGTTTGTGCGAATTAATATAATTATCTCTAGAATCTACACTATCATTTCATATAGATTAAAGATTATTACATTAATATCAATACGGTTCTTCACTTGATATTCATTATTCAATTTCAAACTACATCAATTTATACAACATACATTCAAAGGGGTCATATTATACAAATTTAACTAATCAAATTCAACACATATCAATTTCAAATTGTTAACTATCCTACGTCAAATTCAATTGCATAATATTTATCACTTAATACATTACAATTTACATCCAATTATAAACAACAATCAATCAATCAATTCAACCAAACTTAATTATCATCGCATAAATAATTAACAGATAATGGTGTCAGATGTCATAGGCGAACAGATAGAGGTAATAGCATATATAACAGTGTAAATAACTAACAGCAACATATTTCAATTGTCGTTTCAATTGAAATCAGATCTAATAAATAAAAGAATATTAATCGCGAGTGATTGCTCACCTTTCGAGGCTAGAGAGATGGATAGACAACGAAGTTGAGTCACGGATCGTAAGCACGACTTTCGGAATAACTAGATTGGCACGAATCGACTAGCAAAGCTGTTAAATATGAATCGTCGAAATCAAATCAGAATAGGAGCGATGACAGTAAATGGTATCAGCGAACATATATACATAACTATATTCCAAAATTAAACACATAAAATATATAAAAAAAAATCAATTTTAAACATATATTTTCAAATCGATATTTAATTTAACACATAAAATTCCATAGATATGCATTTCTAACGCCATCTCACAATTAAATCACATATATTTTTAAATTCAACATATTATCATTTATCTATTATTATTATTATTTTATTAACAACAATATCCAAAATCATCTTTCTTAAATACAACATTTAAAAGAAATCAAATCAAACATTCAACACAGCAATAATTACAAAACATGTCCTGCGTCAAAGTTTAACAATATAATTCTATGTGCTACCGAGATCGAAATGGTATGATATTTGGTATGAATAAAGATCAAAACTTGTATTTCAAACTGCAAAAGAATCACTTGATTTGGACAAGAGACGAGAACAGTTACGATGTCACGAACATAGACTCAGGCCATGTTGCGACTGTCAAATGTTCAGGTCTGAAAATCCCTCTGGGTCTGACTTTCAGATAAGAACCAGAGGAATGAAACACCTCGTATGAAGCTAAAATTTCATATGCAGAAAGTAGAAAACTTAATCTTTTAAACAAAAAAAGAATCACTGTATTCCGACGTAAGACGAAGGAGATACGATGCGTCAAACATGAACTCAGGTCGTGTTTGCAGCAGTGTAAAATAATTCTAAGTACAAAAGAATATCTGCCTGGGTCTAACTTCCAGATCCTCGACCACAAATCAAACGATGTCGGATTTTGCTGGAATTTGACATGTATAAACTAGGTAAATTAAACTCCTTTTTAAAAATAGAATCAACCCATTCCGATAAAACATGAGCGAGATATGATATCGTGAACATGAGGTCTAACTGCTGTTCAGAAAAATAAAAGTAAACTTATAATACATAACAAATAGTATTCCTTTTATAAAATAATATACACAGTAAGCTTGTACAATAGAAATATGTATATTCAGAGAAAACATAAAACTTACATATCTAATTAATATTCATAACTTACTTGTATAAATTAATACGTGACACATAATATAAAGCAGCAACGCAACCTATATACATGCATCTATAGAAGCTAGCATAAAATAAACAAAAGATTGCAAAACACTGTAACATAAATATGCAACAAATCATATAGTTAGTATACTATATCAAATAAAACAGAACCCACGTATTTACTTATAACTAATATATAAGTATATATATAATCTTGCCTATATATGATGTATGCTTCAAAATAAATGTGCATAAAATCTTTACCTAAAGGGCTTGGAAACAAAGTTATGTTGCAGTGAAGATGAACAAGTTGCCTCCAGCAAGATGAGAGCAAATGCATGCAAGCTACAGGCAAGGTGACTTTGTGCTTCTTCTTCTTTTTTTTCTCTCTGTTTTTTTTTATTTTTTTTTATTTTTTATTTTTTTTTATTTTTTTTTTGAGGTGCATGTGAATGGTTGTTCACGCATCGGGGAAGAAGGCGGAGCAGGGTCAGAGGTCGGAGGAAGTGGTGGTCGAAGGGAAAAAGGCGGAGAGGCTGTCGGCTAGAGCGGTGTACTAGATCTGGGTGGAGGCTTGACTGCTGCATGCCACGGGTACGAAGGAAAGCATGGTTGTGTGCATGGAAAACGTGGAGGACAAATGGCGGAGGCGTTGCTTGCATGTAGGATGGAGGCGCATGGGAGGTATGCTGTTGAAAAGGTGGAGAGAACAACTGGGTAGGTTGATGAGGACAAGGGTGGGGTGGTTATCCAAAGGGAAGAGGATTAGTAGATTCACAATACAAGAAAGCATGCTACAGGCAACATGAGCCACTACTACATAAAATTATATCTCATTAAAATATATATTCGAATGAAAGCACAGAGAAAGTGAACAGACAGTAAAACTAAACAACAGATAACGTAGCAACCCTTGGGAATATTGGAAGTCCATGTTGAATGGTAATAGTCACAGCCGAATTTACGGAGGAAATAAATGCAAACAACTGTTAAGTTTATACGGTGGAAAAATGAAAGGCATGGGAAGCTAAGAGGCCCAATTGCGAAACCGATACGATTATCTGTTTCATAAATTTTGCCGTGCACTGGATATCAAAATACAGAAATGAGTATACTGTAGAGATCCACACAACGAGACGATCAAAATGGTGTACAGATATCGGTGGTACGATCGAATTATAAAAATTCGAATTTTTATACTAGCGGAAAATGCATGAAAATCGTAGAAAAATAAGATCGACGGAGCTAAAGATGTTCGAATTTGGAAAAACGACAAACTGACATCTTGCTCAGAAGATGTTTTAGAATTTTTCCATGTAAAAATATTTTGGTTTTGAGAACGTTTTATTTTCATCGCTTTTTAACTGATTAAATTGAAGTAAATTTACGCACGAAATAAACTTTCATATTTTCGGACGAAAATTTACCAGTTGCTATGTTCAACTAGACGCATTACAAATATTAAATTTATATTTCAAAACTTATCGTTTAAAATTTCACAAAATTTCAATTAAATACGTCACTAAAACCGTTAAAATTTACGGGTCGTTACATTCCCCCCCACTCAAAACTTTTCGTCCCCGAAAAGGAAGGAAGTAGGAGAATAGAAACAACAAAAGAAAATAGGCTTGAATTATATTATAAACAATTAATTTAAACCATACAAATTTCAATTTTAAATCATTCATACTCAACAATTTATTTTAAATTCAAGGTATTTCATCAATTGATTAACTTGTTAATTTGTTAATCCTCTCAAAACAAAATTTTATTTAATTTATCTCATTTATTAGTCATCTTATTATCCAATTATCCTCAATTAACAATTTCCTAAAATCATAAATCTGAATAGTCATTTATTATAATCATACTTTATTCGACAATATAATTCTTCTTTTTATTCCAAATTATTATTAAATTTATCATACTTAATATATCTTATCACATATATATTAAGTATATTTTCGCTTGTTATACTTACTCAACTTAATTTAAAATTCTTTAACATCATTTTATATAGTATAATATCCAATTACGTAGTTAACCTCTAGAAAATTTTGGTAGGTTATATTGAAATGCAAATGGGTATTATACAAGTAAATTTCAAATTCAATACTCTCACATTTAAATATTAATTCAAAATTTTGGTTTCATTTATAATTGAAATCATCTTTACCCAAATTTTTAAGAACTAAATTTCCGATTAACTTCAACAATTTAGTGATAATTATATACATACAATATATCCAAGTCAAATCAAAATCACATACTAATATATATATTTTTAAAACAAGTCATACTTTAGAAATTCATATCAAATTCATTTTAAAACAAAAGTGTAGCAAGCTACTGATGGTCTCTCCACTTCGAAACTCGAAAATGAATGTCGATGATGCGACCGTCATCACCGAAATTATTTTCCAGCGACAAAAGAGAAGAGCTCCGATTTAATCATTTACAATCCTTTGAAATGATTTCTATTTGAAAATATTTAGAACACTATACACCTTTAAAAATTTCAAATTAAAGTTGAAATCACCGGAAATTAAATTCTCAAATTCTAATTTAAATACATTTCAAATTCCAAATCAAATTAGAACCAAATTTTATAAATTCATTTATTTATTTTATGAAATAGTCGATGATTTATAAAACAATAAATAAAAATTAAATTTTTCCACATCTCGGACAACAGATTCATTATCATTTAATTTCAGGAAAAATTATACTTATATATGATAAAATCATTCAATATTATTTTATTCACTAAATTTGAAAACAATATTGTGTCAGTTTGCTCTGCTAAAGTGTTTTGGAAATCCTATCGATAGCGTTGATCAGACGAATCGATCGAAAATCCAAATCAACATCAACAACTCAAACAACAAAATATATATCAAAACATTTTAAATATTAATTTACAAATATACTTTCTCGCTCGACGATACAAGGATGGATTTCAAAATAAGTATAGAGATTCAAATTTGATGGATCAAAGAGAATTTTGATTCGATAATAAGTTCGAAACAGAAGATAAGTTAATTCAATAAACAGAATCGGAAGATGGATAAGCTTATTAAATTCACGGGCAACCTTAACCGGGTCGACCGTAATTTCAAGAGTAAGATCGATGCGGAATTTCAAGGTAAATCAACATTCGATCTCAAGAAATAGAATTCAGGTATTGTAGGAGATAGATAGCATCGTAAACCGAGGATACAGAAATCTTCGGTAAATCGATGTCTATTGTAAATGAGTTTCACCCATTTACAGATAAATTTGGGATTGGTGAGACCGCCGACTCACTATAAAGATCATTCGAAGTGGAGTTATGGGGTACTCTAGAATCAAAAGAAGATAAATAGTGAGGGATATGAATGAATTTTGAAACCGCAGAGAACGTTCCAAAATTCAAAGGAATTGAGTTAAAAGGAAAAGATTGAAACTTGAATGATAGTGATTCTGTAAATATATTTACCATATATGCTAAGTTTTGCCTAGAGCTACCAAAAGCTCTGATACCAACTGTAACGACCCGCTATTTTGGACTATTCGCATCCGCACATGTCGGACTTGAAAAATTCAAAATACCGAATTGTTAATTTAAAATTTGGCAAAACTCGGATATACAGTAAATAAATAATCACAGAATCACAGACACAGAGTAATAATATGCAGCGGAAGTAAAAGAGATAGTAGTTCATGAAGCTACTATATAAATATATAAGATACATCAGAGTTTACACAAGTTACAACAGAAGTCTCGAATACAATAGTCGAATACAATAATCAGAATACATCACTGGAATCAACTGAATATCGGAAAGCTAGGAAGATAGCTGGATCTCCAAACGAAGCTCCAACTCCAAAGGTGAGCCTTGAAAGCTGGTACTCTCAGTCTGACCCAAGCGTAAAGCAAAACACAAAACACTCGAGTCAGGATTAATATTCTTATATCAATAAATCCAACTCAAGTGAAATAACAATTGAAATACAAGTAACTCAAAGGATGTTGGAATAACCATCCTTTAAGGATCCGTTAAAACTATCTACTATGTAGTAATATACGCTTAGTAGATAATGTCTATCATTAATATAAATATCAAAATAGTGTTAAGGCGTTACCATTATCCCCCTTAACACATTTTATATAAGCATCATAGTCTATACAGCATTGTAAACTCTACCGTAAACTGGTGGGATATCAGGGAGTACTCCATAGGTATAACACAAAACAAACTCGTAGTGGTCGCGTATATAAGGATACAAGTATGACAAGGCACATGAGGCAATACCCAAGGTAGTGAAACTACCGTTCGCCTGATCCGGACTGGTGAGAACGCATCGCCGCAGCGATCGCAACACCGCGAAACAACACTCCTGAAAAGTACGAGGGTGCACCAATCAATCACAAGTAATGAGTAGTAGTTACGAAGAAGTGTGTTCGCTCGAGGTGGCTAACCCCATTTGGCCCGGCACAGCTCCTGATTTTAGTCATTTCAAATTTGACACAAGTGTCAAGGCTATCCATTTTCGTTCTCTTTCTTCAGTCATCGCGTACATCATTCCAACCACTTCATTCTGGATCTTCACTCCGCGTATAGTTATTAAAGTGGTTTTCGGTTTAGATAGAGAGTATATCCATAACCGATTCCGGTTTCTTTAATAACTTTCGTAATTATTACACCGATTGGTCATTTAGTAAATTTCAAACCAAATCAAATTCAATTTCAATTTCAATTTATAACTCAACATTTCGTTGTCTTTCTAAATCAATTTCCAAAGTTTACGTTTCAAAACTTCCAAATTACCATTTCAAAATCTTATAATTCGATTTCAACTTTTGTTTTACAATTCAAATATTTATTCAAGCTCGTATATAAGTTTCATTCCGAAATCATTTAAATTAATTTGATTTAACATTTAAATCAATTTATATTCATTTATCGATTTCATTCAATATTCATTAAGTAAATTCGTCACTGAAAACAATTTCCATTTAATTTCCAATTCATTAAATCAATCACTTACGTTCAACTTCATTATATCAACTTATTAATTGAATTCAATTAGATTCGTCAAATCAATTCTTTAAATTACAAGTCTTACGTTAATTTCAATAAACCCATTCAATTCGATAAATCACATTTTATTTCTTATTAAAGAAATTCAATTTCACTTATTTATTGTCTTCGTTACAAATTTCAAACTTAATTAATAAAGAACTAAATTTCATATATTCGAGAAGTTTAATTTCACTTATTAACCTACTTAAATTTTCAAACTTTAATCAATAAAGAAACTCAATTTCATTTATTAACGAAGTTCAAATCCACTTATTCAAAAGTTCAATTTCTCTTATCAAAGAATTAAATTTTTATTCAATTAACACATAATTCAATCTTCTTTAATTATTAAATAATTTCAATCTTAATTACTAATAATTTCAAAATTAATAATTACAAACTTGATTATCAATTCAAACTTAATTATTAAATCATTTCCACTTAATTATGAATTCAAACTTAATTATCAAATCATTCCAATCTTAATTATAAATTCAACGTAATAATTTCAAACTTAATTATAATTCCAAACTTAATTATAATTTCAAATTTAATTATTAATTGATTTCAAACTTAATAATTTTCAAAACTCAATTATTACTAATTCCAAATTATTTATTAATAATTCCAAATTTAATTATTAGATAATCAAATTTCAAACAACGTTCATTCGTCAATTACTACGTTAATATTTGTTTCAGATTTCAATCTTTACATTTCTTTTCGTAAACAAATTCCACTTCATTTCAAACTTATTCCTTATTCGAATAAAATCATTATTTTATTTTTAAATCAAATTATTGACCAATCGGATTTTATTTAATTTTCTATCCTAGGTCAAGTTCATTTGGGTATTTATCATTTCAACCCGATTCCAATTCCAATTCAACAATCAAACATAATAAAGGGAACTTGCAGTGTGATAACAGGGATGGTGTCAAAGTAAATAACAAGCAATAACAACAATCAAACACAATCCAATAATCAATTCAAATAATCCCGAAATAATCGTATTAATTCGCATTGTTGTTTGTGCGAATTAATATAATTATCTCTAGAATCTACACTATCATTTCATGTAGATTAAAGATTATTACATTAATATTAATACGGTTCTTCACTTGATATTCATTATTCAATTTCAAACTACATCAATTTATACAACATACATTCAAAGGGGTCATATTATACAAATTTAACTAATCAAATTCAACACATATCAATTTCAAATTGTTAACTATCCTACGTCAAATTCAATTGCATAATATTTATCACTTAATACATTACAATTTACATCCAATTATAAACAACAATCAATCAATCAATTCAACCAAACTTAATTATCATCGCATAAATAATTAACAGATAATGGTGTCAGATGTCATAGGCGAACAGATAGAGGTAATAGCATATATAACAGTGTAAATAACTAATAGCAGCATATTTCAATTGTCGTTTCAATTGAAATCAGATCTAATAAATAAAAGAATATTAATCGTGAGTGATTTCTCACCTTTCGAGGCTAGAGAGATGGATAGACAATGAAGTTGAGTCACGGATCGTAAGCACGACTTTCGGAATAACTAGATTGGCACGAATCGACTAGCAAAGCTGTTAAATATGAATCGTCGAAATCAAATCAGAATAGGAGCGATGACAGTAAATGGTATCAGCGAACATATATACATAACTATATTCCAAAATTAAACACATAAAATATATAATAAAAAAAATCAATTTTAAACATATATTTTCAAATCGATATTTAATTTAACACATAAAATTCCATAGATATGCATTTCTAACGCCATCTTACAATTAAATCACATATATTTTTAAATTCAACATATTATCATTTATCTATTATTATTATTATTTTATTAACAACAATATCCAAAATCATCTTTCTTAAATACAACATTTAAAAGAAATCAAATCAAACATTCAACACAGCAATAATTACAAAACATGTCCTGCGTCAAAGTTTAACAATATAATTCTATGTGCTACCGAGATCGAAATGGTATGAAATTTGGTATGAATAAAGATCAAAACTTGTATTTCAAACTGCAAAAGAATCACTTGATTTGGACAAGAGACGAGAACAGTTACGATGTCACGAACATAGACTCAGGCCATGTTGCGACTGTCAAATGTTCAGGTCTGAAAACCCCTCTGGGTCTGACTTTCAGATAAGAACCAGAGGAATGAAACACCTCGTATGAAGCTAAAATTTCATAGGCAGAAAGTAGAAAACTTAATATTTTAAACAAAACAAGAATCACTGTATTCCGACGTAAGACGAAGGAGATACGATGCGTCAAACATGAACTCAGGTCGTGTTTGCAGCAGTGTAAAATAATTCTAAGTACAAAAGAATATCTGCCTGGGTCTAACTTCCAGATCCTCGACCACAAATCAAACGATGTCGGATTTTGCTGGAATTTGACATGTATAAACTAGGTAACTTAAACTCCTTTTTCAAAATAGAATCAACCCATTCCGATAAAACATGAGTGAGATATGATATCGTGAACATGAGGTCTAACTGCTGTTCAGAAAAATAAAAGTAAACTTGTAATACATAACAAATAGTATTCCTTTTATAAAATAATATACACAGTAAGCTTGTACAATAGAAATATGTATATTCAGAGAAAACATAAAACTTACATATCTAATTAATATTCATAACTTACTTGTATAAATTAATACATGACACATAATATAAAGCAGCAACGCAACCTATATACATGCATCTATAGAAGCTAGCATAAAATAAACAAAAGATTGCAAAACACTGTAACATAAATATGCAACAAATCATATAGTTAGTATACTATATCAAATAAAACAGAACGCACGTATTTACTTATAACTAATATATAAGTATATATATAATCTTGCCTATATATGATGTATGCTGCAAAATAAATGTGCATAAAATCTTTACCTAAAGGACTTGGAAAAAAAGTTATGTTGCAGTGAAGATGAACAAGTTGCCTCCAGCAAGATGAGAGCAAATGCATGCAAGCTACAGGCAAGGTGACTTTGTGCTTCTTCTTTTTTTTTTTCTCTTTTTTTTTTATTTTTTTTTTATTTTTTTTTTGAGGTGCACGTGAATGGTTGTTCACGCATCGGGGAAGAAGGCGGAGCAGGGTCAGAGGTCGGAGGAAGTGGTGGTCGAAGGGAAAAAGGCGGAGAGGCTGTCGGCTAGAGGGGTGTACTAGATCTGGGTGGAGGCTTGACTGCTGCATGCCACGGGTACGAAGGAAAGCATGGTTGTGGGCATGGAAAACGTGGAGGACAAATGGCGGAGGCGTTGCTTGCATGTAGGATGGAGGCGCATGGGAGGTATGCTGTTGAAAAGGTGGAGAGAACAACTGGGTAGGTTGATGAGGACAAGGGTGGGGTGGTTATCCAAAGGGAAGAGGATTAGTAGATTCACAATACAAGGAAGCATGCTACAGGCAACATGAGCCACTACTACATAAAATTATATCTCATTAAAATATATATTCGAATGAAAGCACAGAGAAAGTGAACAGACAGTAAAACTAAACAACAGATAACGTAGCAACCCTTGGGAATATTGGAAGTCCATGCTGAATGGTAATAGTCACAGCCGAATTTACGGAGGAAATAAATGCAAACAGCTGTTAAGTTTATACGGTGGAAAAATGAAAGGCATGGGAAGCTAAGAGGCCCAATTGCGAAACCGATACGATTATCTGTTTCATAAATTTTGCCGTGCACTGGATATCAAAATACAGAAATGAGTATTCTGTAGAGATCCACACAACGAGACGATCAAAATGGTGTACAGATATCGGTGGTACGATCGAATTATAAAAATTCGAATTTTTATACTAGCGGAAAATGCATGAAAATCGTAGAAAAATAAGATCGACGGAGCTAAAGATGTCCGGATTTGAAAAAACGACAAACTGACATCTTGCTCAGAAGATGTTTTAGAATTTTTCCATGTAAAAATATTTTGGTTTTGAGAACGTTTTATTTTCATCACTTTTTAACTGATTAAATTGAAGTAAATTTACGCACGAAATAAACTTTCATATTTTCGGACGAAAATTTACCAGTTGCTATGTTTAACTAGACGCATTACAAATATTAAATTTATATTTCAAAACTTATCGTTTAAAATTTCACAAAATTTCAATTAAATACGTCACTAAAACCGTTAAAATTTACGGGTCGTTACAGCAATCCATATACTCAAGGTACAAATCAAAACGTAGTGGTCGCGAATAGGATAATCAGTATGACAACGTACATGAGGCGATACCAACTAGGATACTAGTAGTTGCGTGATCCGGACTGATGTTGAGCATAGTAGCTACTATCTAAACACCGCGAAACAACACTCCCAAATCAAGGGGTGCACCCAAATCGAATCACAAAAGTAATAGATATGGTATCGAAGAAGCGTGTCCGCTAGAGGTGGCGATCCTCAATGGCCCGGCGCGGCTCCTGTTTTAGTCATGTCAGGGATAATCCAATATCGTTCTCTTTCTTCATTCAACGCGTTCACCAAACCATCCACTTCATTCTAGATCAACACTTCGCGCATAATAGTTATTAAAGTGGTTTTCGGTATCGACAGAGAGTATGTCCATTTCCGATCCCGGTCTCTTTAATAACTATGTATTTATTACCCGATGGTCGGATAAATTTACGTTTTAACAAATCAAAATCCAAAAGTCAAGGTGCAAATTTGACTTCCAAAATTTGACAATTTACGATTCAGTTTATTTTAGATATTTTAAAACCTATTTCCAAATACGATCTTTAGTTCAAACATTTGGGTTAACGATAAAATTAAGTATTCAAGTTCAATTTAATAAGGTCTAAAAGTCGCTTATTAAATTTAGTTCAAAATCAACGAATTCAATATAATGCTAAACTTAGTTTAAATTATTAAATCAAATTCTATTCATGTCTATTTATGTTTATATCCATTGTTATCATAAATTCGATTAAATCAACTTTATTAACTAAATTCCCCTTTTCAAAACTTCATTTGTTTTATTTACCGATTCAATTAAATTTCTAATCAAAGAAGTCTATTTCTAATTGCAATGTCCTGATTTGGTTAATTCGTTAAATTTAAAATCATTTTAAATTTAAATTATCCTAATTTAAATTCATTGAATTAGTAAGCCAAATTTCCTAACTCTCAATTTAACTTATAACAAGTTCAAATCTATTTAATTAAAGCCTGAGTTTGAATCTAAAGCTAACAAATCTTTAAATCTTTGACTTATTAAATTCTAAACTTACTTGCTCCTAAATCTTATTTCAATTAAATTTTCAATTCCTTTATCGAATTTGGTAAGTTATTAATCCGTTTCAATTTAAATCCGTTAATTTATTTCAACTTAAATCCCTAAGTTCGTTATTAAATTTCCAAACAAATTGTTAAGTTCATTCCTTAATTTAAAATATATTTCAATTTCGAAAATGGTTTTGTTGACCAATCGGGTTTCTTACTTTTATTTTCTATCCTAGGCCAAGTTGTTTAAATGGGTATTTATCATTTCAACCCAATATCATTCAATATAAAACAAGCATAGCAAAGGGAACTTGCAGTGTGCTAACTGGGATGGTGTCAAAGTAAATAAACAAGCAATAGCAACCATACATAACAATTTAACAATTTATTAAATAATCCCGAAATAATCGTATTAACTTACATTTGTTATTTATGCAAATTAATATAATTATTCCTAGAATCTACACTATCGTTTCATGTAGATTAAAGATTATTATCTTATGGTTTCACTTGGTGTCTGTGATCACATTACTACATCCATCATACATACAATGGTTCAAACTGCAGTTAATGCTATTTCTACGCGACGGTTGATTTAACAGTTAAAGGGGTCAAGTTCAACATATATAGTCCATTTTAAATTTTGTCAACTATCGTATATCAATTTCAATTTCATATTCAAATTCACTTATATTAACAACCAAATTCAATCATCACATAACAAATTTTAGTGTCACACTTGTTTGTCGTGAACTACAATATTCAATTTTTAACTTGCATAGTGATTTACAATCCTTATTTCAACAATTCTAACAATCAACAATTTAACAGCCAAACTAACAACTTTAGTGTCACACTTGTTTGTCGTGAACTAACAATATTAAATTTTTAACTTGCATAGTGATTTACAATCGTAATTTCAACAATTCTAACAATCAACAATTTAACATCCAAATTAACATAAACAACAATTTTATCACTTGGTTGTCATAGCATAATAGATTTTTTTTTGAGTCGTGAATGAAATATTCACCTTGCGTGGTTGAAGAAGATGACTGCGAAGCACGAAAATGGATAGACTAGATAAAGGCACGAACAAACACGATGCGAAACGACACAAACTGTAATTCAATAATTAAATAATTCAACCATTTGTTTATTGCAATATATATCAATTGAATATATATATGTAAACCGTACCAACAACGATGCAATAAAGATTTCGACAAGCTGAATGGAAGCCTACGTCTGAGATTCCGGATCCGCAGCTGTCAAGCAATTAAGACAACATCTGAGATATTATAACCCATGTTCATGTATATACTGTATCTATGAATTTGCTGCTCAAAATTTCTTTTAAACAAAATAAACAACTAGTTAAAAATCAAACCATACATATATATATTGTTTAAAACTGTACCATATAGTAACACAAACATATATTGTTTAAAACCGTACATATATATATTGTTTAAAACTCAAACTCGCATATACAAAATTAAAACAGTAACTATTTATAATATCTATAAAACAGTAACTATTAAACTATCCAATACATAAAGACTATGCTTGGGTGGGGACTGGCGAAGTAGGCGAGTGGAGTGGGTGCATGTCGAGGCTGGCGTGGCGCGTGAGGACGGCGAAGTGGAGCGGCTGATGGGTGGTCGTGTGTTGATGCGCAAGGCCTGGGTGAAGGTGCGTGGGTCTGGACGAGGCGGGGTTGAGGGGACGTGGGTCTGGGTGGCAGCGATCTGGGCGCGCGGTGGCTGGTGGCGGAGCAGGGGCCGTTAGTGGTAGGTGGTGGGCTGGGGAAGGACGTGGGTGGTAGTGCGGTGTGGGCTGGAGGCGGGCCGATGGGGAGGTGCAGGCGGTTGTGGGCTGGAGGCGGGCCGATGGGGAGGTGCAGGCGGTTCTGGGCTGGAGGCGGGCCGTGGGGCTGGGCGTTTGGGGGGGAAGAGAGCGGAGGGCGGTGAAAGGCGGAGGGTATGGCGGTCTGGCAGTGGGCGGGCTGCATGGGAGAGATGCGGAGGGGGGAGGAGGATGGGGCGGTGCATGCAGAGGTGGCTGCAGTGGGTTTTTTTTGTTGTTGCAGTGGAGCCGTATGGAGTTGTTGGCACTGAGGGGAAGTTGCATGGGAAGCTTTGCAAAAAAAAAAAAGAAAAAAAAAAAGAAAAGAGAAAATGCAAAGAGGGGAGAAAGAGGAGCTGAGGGGGAAAAGATGGAAGCTGTTTCATATTACAGTGAACGAAAATAAAGAAACAAAAGAGAAAGAAGAGGAGGAAGGAGAAAAGGAAACAGAGGAGAAAAGAATGTTACGTACCAGTTTCTCTCTGAGGCAAAGTGTTGCAGAGCAATAAA
Organism: Allium cepa; assembly: GCA_030765085.1. Lineage (NCBI taxonomy): Eukaryota > Viridiplantae > Streptophyta > Magnoliopsida > Asparagales > Amaryllidaceae > Allium > Allium cepa. The sequence continues at coordinate 61,349,630 of CM060930.1, forward strand.
TGAATGAGCTGTGTACAGTGTAATAATGGGGAGGGATATATACACGAGATTCAGAGTGCATACGTCAGTGCAATGATGATTTTTGAAAAATGGTGGCTATTTGGGTTCCCAAGGTCAGCTGAATGGCTCCAACTTTTTTGAATGCTGGGAAGTTTGGTACCGGCTTATGCTGCGTAACGGACCGGTTTTCGCTCCGTTAAAATTTATAATACGCAACGCCGAACTCCGATTGACACAAATAAATACACCGTTGTGATCAGCGCGTCGAGACGGACACAACGGTATAAAGATATTGATGGTTCGGCACCGTTTGCAAAGTGGTAAATCTTATTGAACCATTTGCACGAGCGAACATTTTAGCTAGCAATTAAAAGCGAAATTTGACGAAACGAAATGCGCCGTCAAGTTCAGAATATTTTTCTTATGCAACATCGAGAAAAATATTTGAGTTCGGACGATAGAAAATTTTCACATAAGATTTAAACTAAAATGCAAATGCGACAAGCGTAATTTACTTCATTATTTTTCAACGAAATTTGGCGCACGCCTATGTCTATCTAGACGCATTCCAAATGTGAAGTTTGGATGGCAACGGGAATTGTTTGTGAAAATTCGAATTTCTACATAAAATAAGCGATTTAAAAATTTTAAACTGGGTCTGAATTTCAGGGTCGTTACATTCTCCCCTACTCAAAACTTTTCGTCCCCGAAAAGGAACAAAGGAAAGAGTGGAAGAACTATAAAAGAGGTACGATAGATATGGAATAGATTATTGAATAAAGTAAAGAATATAGGATGGAATTTACCTTCAACAAACAATTCTGGATTAGAATCTCGGATACTCTCCTCGGTTTCCCAAGTACAATCACGATCATCGGGACTCCATTGGACTTTGACTAGGCTAACAGTCTTCCTTCTTAGCTGCTTCGTATCCCTATCAACGATACGAAGCGGTCTCCTCTCTATAGTCAAATCCGGCTCAATATCAACCTCATCTAACTGAGCAATAGGAATGGTCATGGATGGATCGTGTACAACCTTTCGAAGATGTGAAACATGGAATACGTTGTGCACGCCCTCAAATTTCTCCGGCAGTGCAACTCTGTAGGCTAATGTACCAATCCTCTCAGTGATAGTGAATGGTCCAACAAATCTAGGAGCGAGCTTCCCTCTATGACCAAATCGAATAACATTCTTCAAAGGTGATACTTTAAGAAAGACCTCATCTCCAACCTGGAATTTTAACTCTCTTCTACGCCTATCGGCATAGCTCTTCTGTCTATCCTGAGCGTTCTTCATCTTCCTTCTGATCTCATTAACCTTCTCGGATGCTTCCATAATCATATCCGGGCCAAGAACTAATCGATCACCAGGATCAATCCAACAAGCTGGCGATTTGCATGGCCGCCCATATAAAGCTTCGAACGGTGCCATATCGATACTCGCCTGATTATAAAGATATTTATATTTCAATTCAAATTTTTTTACTTATTCAAATTGAAAATTTTTGGATTACCTGATAGCTGTTATTATAAGTGAATTCAACCAAATGAAGGTGGTCTTCCCAAGATCCACCGAAATCAATAATGCAAGCTCGGAGCAGATCTTCCAAAATCTGATTTACCCTCTCAGTTTGGCCATCTGTTTGAGGATGATAAGCCGTGCTCAGATTCAGTTTAGTGCCCAAGACGTCCTGAAATGCCTTCCAGAATTTACTAGTGAATAAAGGATCTCTATCGCATACAATACTAGATGGAACTCCATGAAGTCTGACAATCTCTCTCATATAAGTCTCGGCCAAACTCGAAGCAGTACGAGTGGTCTTAACAGGAATAAAGTGAGCAGATTTTGTCAACCTATCAACGATCACCCATATACTCTCATTCCCTTTTCTGGTCCTTGGTAATCCGTCAACGAAGTCCATAGAAATTTGGTCCCATTTCCAACATGGAATCTCTAGGGGTTGAAGTAATCCTGCCGTCTTCAGGTGATCGGCCTTGACTTGCTGGCAAGTGGTGCATCTACTGACATATATGGAAATATCTCTCTTCATCCCACTCCCCCAATATAAACGCTTCATATTTCGATACATCTTGGTGACACCAGGATGAAATGAAAGTGATGATTGATGGTTCTCTCTAAGCACTTCTTGTCTCAGTCCATCAACATTTGGAACACAAATACGGTTGTCAATCTTCAGAACTTCATTACTATCTATTTGTGCTCCCACTTTACTGTCAGCATTTCCAACTCTACCAAGAACTAACTCCTTCATGCGATAGAGCAAGGTGTCCTCATATTGCTTAGCTTTGATGCGATCCAAGAGAGATGGGGAGATAACAAGCTGAAATAGCATGCCTTCTACAAGATTACAACAAGACAATGCTTTGCTACGGCTCAAAGCATCAGCTACTACATTTGCTTTTCCAGGAGTATAATTGATGTCGAGATCATATGCAGCTAAGAATTCGAGCCATCGAACTTGTCTCTAATTCAAGTCCTTCTAAGAGAAAATATACCGCAAGGACTTATGATCTTTGAATAATTCAAATTTTGTCCCCAAAAGATGGTGCCTCCATAGTTTCAAAGCAAATACAACAGCAAGAAGCTCTAAATCATGGGTCGCATAGTTTACTTCATGAGTTTTCAACTGACGACCCGCATAAGCAATAACCTTTCCATTTTGCATAAGGACAGCGCCTAAACCTTCTCGACAAGCATCGGTATAGACAGTTAATCCTTCACTCCCGTCAATTACCGCAAGAACTGGGGCTGAAGTTAACTTACGCTTCAACTCATTAAAAGCCGATTCACACTTCTCACTCCAAATAAACTTGACATCATTTCGAGTTAAAGCAGTGAGTGGGGCAGAAATCCGGGCAAAGCGCTCAATGAATCTGCGATAATAACCGGCTAGGCCCAAGAAGCTTCGGATATCAGTAGGAGTTTTGGGAGTCTCCCAATCCTGTAGATAAGTTTTCAAATTAGAAAGGAACACGATGGATCGAATAGAAATAACGAATAGGACAGAACTTACATTGATTACGGCGATCTTAGCTGGATTGACCGAAATCCCGTTTTTAGAAACAATATGGCCAAGGAATCGTACTTCGTCTCGCCAGAAGTGGCATTTCGAAAACTTGGCTTTAAGCTGATGATTTCGGAGAGTTCCCAGAACATAAGCAAGATGTGTCTCATGCTCTTTCTCATCTTTGGAGAAGACGAGAATATCATCATTGAAGACGAGAACAAACTTGTTAAGGACATCACGAAAGACTCTATTCATTAAGTCGACGAAATAAGCAGGTGCGTTGGTCAAACCAAATGGCATAACTAACCATTCATAGAATCCATTCTCAGTACGGAAAGCTGTTTTATGAATACTATCTTCTGCTACTCTGAGTTGGTGGAACCCAGTGGCTAGATCAAGTTGTGAGAAAACTTTAGCTCCATGGAGCTGATCGAATAAATCATTGATGCGAGGCATCGGATAGCGGTTCTTGAGAGTGCGCTTGTTTAATTCTCGGTAATCAACACACATGCGAAGGGATCCATCAGACTTGGTGACAAATACGACCGCGGCGCCCCATTCAGAACAACTTCTCCTGATCAAACCCTTAGCAAATAGATCATCAATTTGGGTTTTAAGTTCAGCTTTTTCTTTAGGAGCCATCCTTCTGTGAGGGAGAACTACGGGAGTAGCTTCGGGAATAAGGTCAATGCGGAAATCGATCTCTCGTTTTTGCGCTAAAGAGTCGACCTCTCCAAATACATCGGGAAATTTCTGAACGATAGGAGTAGTACTAAGGTCATCCGGGTGAGCATCAAGAGAGAATATGAAGCTTCCGGCATATTTCTGAGGTGATTTGCATTCGATGACAAGCGGTAGACCCTTGTCATTGACTAGAGAAACAGATCGAGCTTTGCAAGAAATAATAGCATCGAATTTTCTTAACCAATCAGCGCCAAATAAGATGTCAAATGCTTCGAAGCCAAGCACATAAAAATCCCAAGTGAATCGATATCTTCCATACAAAAGCACAACCTCTTTACAAATTCTACTGAGGTTGGCAAGTCCTCCAATGGGGTTGGAGACGCATAAGGAAGTAGTAGCAAGAGTTGGTCTAATTTGAGCTTATTACAAAGATCAATAGATATGAAGCTATGAGATGCACCATTATCGAATAATACCCGAACAGGTAAATTATGAAATGTAAAAGTACTTCGTAAGGTACCTCGATCGTCCTGAGCAGGTGGTGGAGGTGGTGCAAGAGTGGTGACAGCATATACTCCTGATGGTGTGCCTTTCTTCCTCAATGGGCAATCTCTCTTGAAGTGACCTGGATGGAGGCAGACATGGCATAAATCATTCCTCATCTGAGGAGGTGGTGGAATAGCAGCTCCGGTGGATGGACAACTATTAGCACAGTGGCCCTTCTTATCACATTTGAAGCAAGTGATCTTAGCAAGGTCGATTGGGCTTTTCTGGGCATATCCTAATCCTGTAGTCTTTTGCCAAGCTTTCTTTTGTTGATCGAAGTTCATCTTCCTCTTTCCAAGCTGGCTGGAAGAGGGCTGAGTAGGAGGGGCTTTGGTAGTGGGTCCCCTTGGCTTTGCCTCATATCGAAGAGCATAGTCGACAAGCTCTGTGAAGGTGCAGTGAGTGTGGCCAGTAAGCAAGTCATAGTACTCTGGTCGATCTCTCATAATGAACTTCTCGTTCTTTAGAAGTGGTGTATCGATCAATCCCGGGCCAAACTTGGAGAGTTCGTTGAATTTCCTCTCGTACTCAGAAATAGTCATACTGCATTGCTTAAGATCCATAAAAGCTCTATAAAGTTGGGTTTTCCCAGCAGAGGGCATCCACTGTGCCGAGAAAGTATCCCTAATCAAAAGATAGACTAGATGAGTAACATTTTAAAGATTGAAAGAAGAATTTAGACTACGAAATCCAAATAAATTTATACCTAAACTGGGCCCAAGTGATGGTGTTCTCCTCGACACGGGAAGTAACCGATTCCCACCAATCTTGCGCGGCATCCTGAAGTTGCCACGCAGCAAGCTGACGTTTCTGAGCATCAGTGATCTCCAATCCAGAAAATATCTTCTCTAAGCCTTTGAGCCATTGCTGAGCCTCGATAATACCCTCGGATCCAGAAAACTTAGTACCACCTAGCTGTGTATACTCCTTGCTAAGAGTGGTGAATTTGACTGGAGCTGGGACGGCAGGTGCATCCTGGGCAGGACCATGACCTCTTCCTCCCCTATTGTTTCTTCCGGTGCTCATCCTGAAATATCGAAAGAGATTTAGAACCAAGGATAGAAAATCATACAGCTTGAAGAAAGTCTAATGAATGAATCAAAGAAGTTTGAATTTTTAAAGGATCGGGATATTGAATCGATTCTCCTCCTTCTAGGGTATTGCTACCCCATCTCTAATGAGTTTATATAATCCCAAACTAAGGTTTTTAGGGAAACCAAAGCTCTGATACCAACTGTAACAACCCCTATATTTGGACCATTTAAATTGACAATAATCCTCACATGTCAACTTAAATAATACAAAACACGAATCATTATGGGATTATAAATACATAAATGTAAATGAGAATCAATACAACATCACAGTCACAGAACGGTCACAGAATAATGCAGCGGAAATACATCGTCATAATAGCAGTTCATGAAGCTACTACATATAGTACAACAATGTCTAAACAAAAGGTGACTGAAAGGAAATACATAAATGTCCAACAGACACGGACATCAAAATAGACTGATAAAGATAAATGCTAAGTCCTCAGCATCTTCAACCAACCTTGATCAGCAAACTGGATAGCTTCAGACTGACCCGAGCATATACAAAAGAAACACTCGAGTCAGGACTCAAAATCTTATGCAGGATAATCAAATGCAGGAAATAAAGTCCATAACTCAAAGATGAATAAAATAACATCTCTAAGGATCCGATAAACTATCTATATATACAATAGAATACGGTATGTAGGTAATGTCTAATCAGTAAAATAGAATATTAAAATAGCGTTAAGGCGTTACCATAATTCCCCTTAACACATTTTATATTCCCAAAAGCATATACAAGACCGTAGTTTCCCCAAAACCGGAAGTCACCAGAGGGAAATCCATATACTCAAGGTACAAATCAAAACGTAGTGGTCGCGAATAGGATAATCAGTATGACAAGGTACATGAGGCGATACCAACTAGGATACTAGTAGTTGCGTGATCCGGACTGATGTTGAGCATAGTAGCTACTATCTCAACACCGCGAAACAACACTCCCAAATCAAGGGGTGCACCCAAATCGAATCACAAAAGTAATAGATATGGTATCGAAGAAGCGTGTCCGCTAGAGGTGGCGATCCTCAATGGCCCGGCGCGGCTCCTGTTTTAGTCATGTCAGGGGTAATCCAATATCGTTCTCTTTCTTCAGTCAACGCGTTCACCAAACCATCCACTTCATTCTGGATCAACACTTCACGCATAATAGTTATTAAAGTGGTTTTCGGTATCGACAGAGAGTATGTCCATTTCCGATCCCGGTCTCTTTATAACTACGTATTTATTACCCAATGGTCGGATAAATTTACGTTTTAACAAATCAAAATCCAAAAGTCAAGGTGCAAATTTGACAATTTACGATTCAGTTTATTTTAGATATTTTAAAACCTATTTCCAAATACGATCTTTAGTTCAAACATTTGGGTTAACGATAAAATTAAGTATTCAAGTTCAATTTAATAAGGTCTAAAAGTCGCTTATTAAATTTAGTTCAAAATCAACGAATTCAATATAACGCTAAACTTAGTTTAAATTATTAAATCAAATTCTATTCATGTCACTTTATGTTTATATCCATTGTTATCATAAATTCGATTAAATCAACTTTATTAACTAAATTCCCCTTTTCAAAACTTCATTTGTTTTATTTACCGATTCAATTAAATTTCTAATCAAAGAAGTCTATTTCTAATTGCAATGTCCTGATTTGGTTAATTCGTTAAATTTAAAATCATTTTAAATTTAAATTATCCTAATTTAAATTCATTGAATTAGTAATCCAAATTTCCTAACTCTCAATTTAACTTATAACAAGTTCAAATCTATTTAATTAAAGCCTGAGTTTGAATCTAAAGCTAACAAATCTTTAAATCTTTAACTTATTAAATTATAAACTTACTTGCTCCTAAATCTTATTTCAATTAAATTTTCAATTCCTTTATCCAATTTGGTAAGTTATTAATCCGTTTCAATTTAAATCCGTTAATTTATTTCAACTTAAATCCCTAAGTTCATTATTAAATTTCCAAACAAATTGTTAAGTTCATTCCTTAATTTAAAATATATTTCAATTTCGAAAATGGTTTTGTTGACCAATCGGGTTTCTTACTTTTATTTTCTATCCTAGGCCAAGTTGTTTAAATGGGTATTTATCATTTCAACCCAATATCATTCAATATAAAACAAGCATAGCAAAGGGAACTTGCAATGTGATAACTGGGATGGTGTCAAAGTAAATAAACAAGCAATAGCAACCATACATAACAATTTAACAATTTATTAAATAATCCCGAAATAATCGTATAAACTTACATTTGTTATTTATGCAAATTAATATAATTATTCCTAGAATCTACACTATCGTTTCATGTAGATTAAAGATTATTATCTTATGGTTTCACTTGGTGTCTGTGATCACATTACTACATCCATCATACATACAATGGTTCAAAGTGCAGTTAATGCTATTTCTACGCGACGGTTGATTTAACAGTTAAAGGGGTCAAGTTCAACATATATAGTCCATTTTAAATTTTGTCGACTATCCTATATCAATTTCAATTTCATATTCAAATTCACTTATATTAACAACCAAATTCAATCATCACATAACAAATTTTAGTGTCACATTTGTTTGTCGTGAACTACAATATTCAATTTTTAACTTGCATAGTGATTTACAATCCTTATTTTAACAATTCTAACAATCAACAATTTAACAGCCAAACTAACAACTTTAGTGTCACACTTGTTTGTCGTGAACTAACAATATTAAATTTTTAACATAGTGATTTACAATCCTAATTTCAACAATTCTAACAACCAACAATTTAACATCCAAATTAACATAAACAACAATTTTATCACTTGGTTATCATAGCATAATAGATTTTTTTTTGAGTCGTGAATGAAATATTCACCTTGCGTGGTTGAAGAAGATGATTGCGAAGCACGAAAATGGATAGACTAGATAGAGGCACGAACAAACACGATGCGAAACGACACAAACTGTAATTCAACAATTAAATAATTCAACCATTTGTTTATTGCAATATATATCAATTGAATATATATATGTAAACCGTACCAACAACGATGCAATAAAGATTTCGACAAGCTGAATGGAAGCCTACGTCTGAGATTCCGGATCCGCAGCTCTCAAGCAAGTAAGACAACATCTGAGATATTGTAACCCATGTTCATGTATATACTGTATCTATGAATTTGCAGCTCAAAATTTCTTTTAAACAAAATAAACAACTAGTTAAAACTCAAACCATACATATATATATTGTTTAAAACTGTACCATATGGTAACACAAACATATATTGTTTAAAACCGTACATATATATATATATATTGTTTAAAACTCAAACTCGCATATACAAAATTAAAACAGTAACTATTTATAATATCTATAAAACAGTAACTATTAAACTATCCAATACATAAAGACTATGCTTGGGTGGGGACTGGCGAAGTAGGCGCGTGGAGTGGGTGCATGTCGAGGCTGGCGTGGCGCGTGAGGACGGCGAAGTGGAGCGGCTGATGGGTGGTCGTGTGTTGATGCGGCAGGCCTGGGTGAAGGTGCGTGGGTTTGGGCGAGGCGGGGTTGAGGGGACGTGGGTCTGGGTGGCAGCGATCTGGGCGCGCGGTGGCTGGTGGCGGAGCAGGGGCCGTTAGTGGTAGGTGGTGGGCTGGGGAAGGACGTGGGTGGTAGTGCGGTGTGGGCTGGAGGCGGGCCGATGGGGAGGTGCAGGCGGTTGTGGGCTGGAGGCGGGCCGATGGGGAGGTGCAGGCGGTTGTGAGCTGGAGGCGGGCCGTGGGGCTGGGCGTTTGGGGGGGGAAGAGAGGCGGAGGGCGGTGAAAGGCGGAGGGTAGGGCGGTCTGGCAGTGGGCGGGCTGCATGGGAGAGAGGCGGAGGGGAGAGGACGATGGGGCGGTGCATGCAGAGGTGGCTGTAGTGGGTTTTTTTTGTTGCAGTGGAGCCGCATGGAGTTGTTGGCAGTGAGGGGAAGTTGCATGGGAGGCTTTGCAAAAAAAAAAAAAAAGAGAAAATGCAAAGAGGGGAGAAAGAGGAGCTGAGGGGGAAAAGATGGAAGCTGTTTCATACTACAGTGAACGAAAATAAAGAAACAAAAGAGAAAGAAGAGGAGGAAGGAGAAAAGGAAACAGAGGAGAAAAGAACGTTACGTACCAGTTTCTCTCTGAGGCAAAGTGTTGCAGAGCAATAAATGAATGAGCTGTGTACAGTGTAATAATGAGGAGGGATATATACACGAGATTCAGAGTGCATACGTCAGTGCAATGATGATTTTTGAAAAATGGTGGCTATTTGGGTTTCCAAGGTCAGCTGAATGGCTCCAACTTTTTTGAATGCTGGGAAGTTTGGTACCGGTTTATGCTGTGTAACGGACTGGTTTTCGCTCCGTTAAAATTTATAATACGCAACGCCGAACTCCAATTGACACAAATAAATATACCGTTGTGATCATCGCGTCGAGACGGACACAACTGTATAAAGATATTGATGGTTCGGCACCGTTTGCAAAGTGGTAAATCTTATTGAACTATTTGCATGAGCGAACATTTTAGCTAGCAATTAAAAGCGAAATTTGACGAAACGAAATGCGCCGTCAAGTTCAGAATATTTTTGTTATGCAACATCGAGAAAAATATTTGAGTTCGGACGATAGAAAATTTTCACATAAGATTTAAACTAAAATGCAAATGCGACGAGCGTAATTTACTTCAATATTTTTCAACGAAATTTGGCGCACGCCTATGTCTATCTAAACGCATTCCAAATGTGAAGTTTGGATGGCAACGGAAATTGTTTGTGAAAATTCGAATTTCTACATAAAATAAGCGATTTAAAAATTTTAAACTGGGTCTGAATTTCAGGGTCGTTACATTCGCTAACCATAGAGCCGGTGCAACGACGTAGTACAACGGTACGCCCGAGGAACCTGAAACTCGTAAAACTCGGTGCAACGACGTAGTACGACGGTACGCCCCGAAGATCCGAACTCCATAAAAACGTGGGTCGCTAGCCCACAAAAATTAGGTCGAAACCCCAAGAAATAAATAGGTCGTTAGCCTATAGTAAAAATGAGACGAAACTCAATAAAACGAGGCACCGTCCCCTTCGTGGACAAAGAAACATAGCATAGCGCAAGTCTAAATCACAAAAATGATCCTCAGTGATCATCAAGAAAGTGTCAATTACTCTAAGCTAGTAAATATATGAGCTTAGCTTCATGTCCCATAACCACTAGCATAACTTAAATATTTACGAACAAATTGTAGATCTCCATTAGAAAATTGTCACAAGAGATTCAATCAAACAAGTCCAAGAATTAACCAACGAAGTAAACGCAAGCGTTTCATACCACTTGTTTTACTAAGTCGTTTAATTAGATTTCTCATACGAGTGAGGTAAAGGTTTGTATATACTAATAGATTGGAAAACGGTTTAAGAAACGAGCATAGTGTTGAAATCGTTTTGAAGAAAGGGTTTTGATATTTACTACTAGCATTGAAAACCTTTATATTTTAAAGTGACAAATCACAAAAATGATTGTAGAAACAGTTAATCACTAAAATTCACATTCGAAGACGTGAATAAAAATCCAAAGAAATCGATACTGAATCCATCAAAATGGATATTCCTAAAATTCCCGAAGAAAAGAAGTCATCAAAGTCAATAACAAATGATAACAACAAATAAGGAAAGAACACGAATCGATTAAATTTGGAAACCACGCAAAATAGGCGAAATAGGCAAAATAGCAACAGGTCGGTCGGCCGGACTCAGAGTTCGGTCGACCGGACCCTGTTCTGGAAAATTCTCGGGAAGCAGGTCGGTCGACTGAGCTCTGTAGCTGGTCGATCGGACCAGAGACAGAGAAGTGCTATGCACTTTGGTAGCAGGTCGGTCGACCGGCTAAGTAACTTCGGTCGACCGGAGCATGTTTCCGGCACCTCCCAGCCTATCTAAGTGAGGGCCAAATCTCCACAAAATTGAAATCGGACGAGCAATGGACGCTAGGGGTTTATGCCAATCGATTACCCGGCCCTATAAGCTCTTCGATGCATCACAAAATCATGATCAAAGCTATGATTTTTAAGGATTTGGCTTTCAAAACACTAAAATTGGAATATTCACTAAACCAACCCAAACCAAATTCAAATGCACATGAATAAGTGTTAGGAATTCATACCCAACATTCAAAGATAAATATAAGCATAGATGTGAGATAAAAATCCCGCCTTTCACAAAATCAATGAAGGAGAAGCTTGAAAGCAAAGGAAGATTCAACCACACGTCAATCTCAACACAAGAAGCTTGAATCGAAGCTTAAAAGAAGAACATTTCCAAAGTTAAGTTTAGGAATTTCTGAAAGTTGAAAGGAGAATGAGTTGGAGAAGAAGATGATGATGCTTACCAATAGCTTCCCTTTGGATTTGGAGGTAGAACTTGATTTGCAAAAGAAAACTATGGCTTGGAGTTTTAGAAATTCTAGTTTCCAATCTTTTCCCCTATTCTCTTGAGCTTGAGAGAGTAAGGAAATGAGGAATGAATGAAGAGAAGCGGAGAGGGGTTGGGTTGATATAACCAGAATTGGGCAAATGAGCTGAACCCAAAGCCCTATAGAAAAAGTAGCAAAAATCAACTTACTCCAAACATATCGAAGCTTATACTCGAAAGGATCGCAAACGTCATTTTGAACTCAATGGGGGTGGTCTCGAGTCCTAATTTGACTGTTTGCAAAAAGTAGCTTTTCGGACTATAATCCGACTAACGATGAAATATTTAAAAACTCAATCGTATAATATGCGGGTTGTTACAGTTTAACGGATCTTTAGAGGATGGTTATCCGAAACATCCTTTGAGTTACTTGTATTTCGGTTGTTATTTCACTTGAGTTAGATTTATTGATATAAGAATGTTAGTCCTGAATCGAGTGTTTTGTGTTTTGCTTTATGCTCAGGTCAGATTGAGTGATACATCTTTTGAAACTCACCTTTGGAATTAGAGCTTCGCTTGGAGATCCATCTATCGACTCGGCTTTCAGTTATTTAGTTGATTCCTGCGATGTATTCTGATCATGTATTTGACTATTGTATTTGAAACTTCTGTTGTATCTTATTTAATTCTGTTATATAGTTAGTAGCTTTATGAACTACTATTCTTTTGTTTCCGCTGCATTATTGTATATTATTCTGTGTCTATGATTCTGTGATTTATTTATTTACTGTATATGTTGAGTTTTGCCAAATATAAATTAACAATCTGTTATTTTGAGCAATTCAAATCTGACGTGTGTGGATGCGAATGGTTGAAAATATCATGATGTTACAATAGACATAACCATATTGTATGCCAATAGTTTCCTACCATTCCTATTTCGAGATACATGATTTAATATTGGTCGATTACTCGAAGATTCATTATTGCAGATCGGACTTCTCACGAATGTGCATACACCGCTCGAGCGCCGCTTGAGCGAGATGTGATAAATCTTCATATTATCATGATATTTTTAGTTTATTGGCTTGAATTGTTCGTTCAGTTGAATTATGTTTGTAATTTTGAATAATTAATTACAACTTGTAGGTCGATGTACTAGAGACGGTATGAAGAGGGTTGGACGATATCGGACATGGTAGAGTACCCGAACGAGAAATCCAATCACGGTGTCTGGATTTCAAGAAACTTATTGATACGCTCATTTTTAGAAATCGATTATCACGACGAAACCCTACTGAACAAGCTATGCAGACTAGAGAGCGAAGAACTAAAAGAAGACAGGATACACACCAATCGCAAGCCGCTGGATCTTCTCAACCACCACCTACTTAATACGGGCCAACTCAACTATAAATATTACTATTTTTAGTTTAATATTAGTTTGCTTTTGTAATTGAACTAAAACTTCTGCTTTAATGCAAATGTAATCGAATTCTAACTATGTTATGGTTGAAATTGTTTGATGATAATTTTATTTGTCGGCTTTTATGTGGGTAAATGTTTGCTATTATTTAAGATTGGAATACTGTGCGGTATAAATTGGATTGTTTGACGGTGATGGAATTGGTAAAGGATGCTGGTGCTGCTGTCCAGCTTTGAACAAAAAACTACACGGGCGCATTTGGCAGATGCGCTAGTGTAATTTTGAAGGGGCGGATTTCACATATGCGTCCTATAATTTTTTTTTAAACACTGATCAGGTCACCGCTGAGCTAGTCAAAACTTGAAAATAATTTGTAAACTAGTCTATTTATGCCAATAATTTAAAAAACCGGTCGCTTTTAGAAATTTGTCCAAATAAAAATCAATAAGGGCAAGGGTGTAAAAACTGGATGCTAACCCAAAACCAATCATAACCAACATAAACAAATCCCAAAAAAAAAAAAAAAAACACCTACCAAAATCTAAAGTTGCCTTCATCATCGAACATGCTGGCCACCCCCAACTCATAAACATAAAAAGTACTCTCAACCCAACCACCAAACAAAATGGAACCTATATAACCATAAAAGAAGCACCATAAGGTCCAAAGCACACGGAAGCAGCTAGCAAACCATGAAACCCATTCTACTCTTACTACTCTCCTTATCTCTCCTCTACCTCTCCCATTCCACAACTGCAAAGTTCCGTTCCAGAAAGCGGGGCTCCCCCGCAGCCGTGCAGTTCCTGGGCCCGCACAATGCAGCACGGCGCTCCATCAACCTCCCTCCCTTAACCTGGGACCCACGCCTTGCCCGCTACGCGCAGTCCTACGCACGAACCCGGAAGCGGGACTGCGCGCTGGTGCACTCCAAGGGGCCGTACGGGGAGAACATATTCTGGGGCAGCGGGACCGGCTGGACCCCGACCCAGGCCGTAGCCGCCTGGGTTGGGGAACGGAGGTACTACCGGTACGGGACGAATTCGTGCTCGAACGGGGACATGTGCGGGCACTACACGCAGATCGTGTGGAGGAGTAGTAGGAGGGTCGGCTGCGCTATGGTCAGGTGCGACGGTGGAAGAGGCGAGTTCGTCGTCTGTAACTATGATCCTCCGGGTAATTATGTGGGCGAAAAGCCTTACTGATTGATGATTAATGGTCGTTTGTATACGTGTAAAAAGTGATTAATTAATGAGCAAGTTGTGATTACCGGTTAATGTGTCATTAACATTTGTCTCTGTTTAGTATTTACCGTTTTCTAGTTTTTGGTGGGAAAATGGTGGGACATTGAATGCTAACATAGGATGCTAAAAAAAAGCTTGAATTGAAACAATGGGAAAAGGCATGTGAGAATGCCAGAGAGGACTTCTGGTCTTGTAAAGTCTGTCACATGGACTCTAGGAATAGGACCAACTGTTCACTAGGTTTGATATATTTTTGGATGTAGGGCTCACATGCTGTTTGACAAATGTAATGTATTTATCTGGCACACTTTTGAGTAACATGCCAGTATGTATGCACTACCTTCATATTTATGTCTGCAACTTGCTATGCTTGCCTGCAAGTTTGCTCATCCAGCGTGCTCATATCCTGGTTTTTGATGCTGGAAAGAAAAAAAATTTAGTTTAAAAACATTGCGTTCATATAAAAAAAACTGGGGTTAAAGGTATATAATACAACTATATATCATGCAATAATTGTGGGCTTAATACGTCATTCCTCCCGATTACGTACTAAGCTTTGGGTCAAGATATCCATCTTAAGAGCATTGGATTTCATCAAATCTATCATCTATAGAAACTTTTTTTGTCTACTAAGCTGAGATGTGTTGAAATAATAATATTCTATTTTTCAGTGCGATCATAGAATAAATATCCATAGAATTTTCTAGTGTAACCTATAAACTTATGCAAATAAGTCTAATATTCTTAACGAGGTTGTACAACTTCGTATTTTGAAATAAGTGGATCCATTGGTTGGCATAGACATGGGGTTAAGTACATTTGAACGTATATATCTCAATTGTTTACTAACCCTTCTTCTTCTAACTGAATGAGTGCATGGTCATTTTCCCTTTGAAACAAGATAATTCACAAGTATCATACGATTCAAATCTAATGTGGAGAGATACGTTTCTTTCGCAACTTGTGCATTCTTTTCTTAGACCTAGTCTATAGCGCCAAAATTAATTACCATTTATTTTAGACGTCCCATTCAATACTTAGCACATAATTAGCGTTCATTAGATTTTTAGCCAACCTCGAAATTAGGCTAATGCATTATAAAGAGCAAAGATTACTTGCTAATTACTAAACTTAAAAATTGAAAGTGAGGAAAAAAGTTAACAATTAAGTAAATCACACCAAATATAGAATAGTTCGGCAAGCTTGCCTACGTTTACTATGCAGTTCTTTTACTATATTTCTTTCTTATAATCATAAGAGAATAATAAGTGAAATGAAGCACTTAAGACTAATGAAGTAGCTAATCTTAAGAACATGTTGTCTGAAGAGCTCCGGATTGTTTATAGTACTCAGACTTCTTATATTTTCCAAGTCCTTTGAAGTGGAAAAGTATGGGATAGTTATAGTACTTGAATCGATGATGGATGGTCGAGATTGTGCTGCAAATCAGGCGAAAAGCATGTCTGGACGTTGATCTAGTCGAACGTGCTGATTGGAGATGGCTAAAAAAAAGGAATGTACGACTGAGATGAATAACAATTCATAGGGGAACCGTACAAGGTGCATGTCATGCCTTTGCAACGTATTTAATGTATATGTACTATGGTGGCATCCTATAGGAGTACGATATGTTTTCTATCAGAAGAAGACACACTTGGTTGTGCCTTTTACCATTTGCTTTTGCATGCTGATGTGCCAAGCACTCTGGTGGATAGTTGAAGATGTGAGGAATACAAAAAGTTGCTACGGATCAAGCTATGGAGGACGTGTCGAGCGGGGCATGAGACGGTGAAACGAACGGCTTGAGACCGGTCAAAGGGAGCTATGAATAAGCCAGGCCAAAGATGGGCTGGCTGTTGAGGCCGGTCTGGAACTATGTCGATCCTATTGCAACTGGACCAGCCACTGCGGAAGTTATGGGTGAATTTAAAAAAAAAAAAATCTTTATTGGATCTATTTGGCCTTCGAAGTCTAATTCATTTTAAATGTTTTTAAATTTTAATTAAATAAAATCTCTTAAATTGTTTAAATTTATAAATTATATCATTTTATTTAATTAACATATTATTATATGTACGTGTGTATCATGTACGTGTGTGCATCTGTAACATGTCAATCCGTGCAAGGTATAACATGTCCGTATATAGATGCTGAGATTTACATTGCAATAGATATGGTAGCTCATCCGATATGTAATGTATGTTGTCCAAATACATGTATGTATATAAACTTAATACTTATATGTTGCGGTGTCTTTGTGTATAAATGAATATATTATTTTGGCAACGCCAGTGGAGTTATTTGGGCCCCTACAAGTTTTATTGAAATGCAGGGGAGTTATAAATGAAAACAAAACCAAACGGAAAAAAGCTTTGGGAAGGAAGCAGAATAAAAAAATAAAAGGAGGACATAGACAACAAGGCATAACAGAAAGAGAGAAAATAAAGGAAAACACAGAGACACAAAAAGACAATAGGACAGTTAGTTAAAAGCACCCACCATATCAGGGCTGAATTCAAGGCAAGACTGAGCCATTCCCATCCTTATTTTTGTAGAATTTAGTGTTATAGCTGAGTTGATGATTTCCCGAGACCTTGAAAGAGAATGGAATTTCTCTCCGTCCACACAATTTTCAAGAATTTTTTCAAAATAAAATGCAAAGTATATGTCCTCAATTCCTTCTATCTAGTAGCTTTATATATTAGAAACCATTCAACAACACTGTTCCTAGCAAAAGTGCTTCTACCAACTTTTAACATGGATAAATTCCAAAGGCTGTGAACAAAGTTGCAATTGAAAAAAAAAAATGCATATTATCCTCCACTTCAGCATCGTAGAAAGAGAATTTACTGTCAATATTATATATATATATATATATGTTAATTTTTTTAAATTAATTATATGTAAATGAAAGATATTTGAATATATATGAACATACGTATGTATATATAAAATTTATAAAAATTAGTAATAATATACACATATATATACATACATATTATTATAATATATCTATTTAAATATAAACAACACGTATTAAAATTATATATATATATATATATATATATATATAAAGGTTTTTTTAAAACCATGGATAATAGATGCAATAATATATATATATATATATATATATATAATAAATTTTTATTAAAAATGATATATACATGCACGCACACACAAAATAAATATAGTGTGTGTGTATTAATTAATTTTTTTTTAAAATTGCAGATCGTATGTAGAACACTAGAAAATTTTGTTATTAATTTTCATTATATTAAAATATATCTAATTGAATATTCATTCGAAATTACAGTAAATATCAATAAAAAAAATTCAAATTTTAAATTTCTAGTAAATGAAATATGATATGCTGAAGTTTTAAAAAAAAATTCCATAATTTTTTTCGATCAAATTTTATTTTTGTTAATATATTAGTTTATGGTCGATTATTATAATAATTTTTTTAAAAATAGCAAAAAATGTTTTTTTTCTTGCCGAGAGCTTATCTTATGATAAAATAATATTATAATATTAAAAAATATAATATATATATCATATTTTATTTTATATGATTTATTCATGTAATACATTGATTTAAATAATATTAAACCTTAATAAATAATTGTAAAAATTAATTTCTTATTTTAGAAAATTACTATTACTACAAAGTTATATATATAATTAGATGATTAATTTTAACCATGGTATGATATTATAATTAAATATAATCAATATATCTATATATATATATATATATATATATATATATATAATATGAAACGATACATGTATATTTATCAAGCAGTTGTATGGATCTAATTTATATTTAAAAATTGATTTTTTCTAATTTATAAGTATATATACATATAACCAAACTAACCTATGACAACATTAATATACATCAGAATCGTCACCTAACTAACAATATAATAATAATATGATTTTTCAAAAAAGTATAAACTATTATTTGATAAAAACGCAACTACGTACCAAAGCTTTGAAGCACACTTTTAAAGGATGAACTCTTCCCTTTGAAAACTTTTTGATTTGGCATATTGCTAGTCCTTGAATTGTTAACCTTAGGGATGATAATGGGGCAGGTCCAGGGTCTAACCCCGGTGGATCGTCCTTATTTTGATCCACCAAGACCCACCCCATTGGGTCATCAAGGTGGGCAGATCCATGACCCACTCTTGAGAGCTTCGAGTTTAGGGTAGGGTCCGGGCACGGTTGACCCGCCCCAACCTGACCCGTATTAATAAGATCTCGTAAATTCGCTTTATTACTATAATGATTCTTTAATCCTTTTAGACATAAGTGATTATAGCAGGATACTATAATGTTTCATTCAATAAGTTATAAGATTTTTGTAGTATTAAGTTGCATCGCTAATATTATATAATAACATATACATATTTTTTGAACTATTATTAGACATTTATAGTATCTTCCTTTATCATTACAAGCACATTGTTATTTATTTTTATTTTACCATTTAGTGAGAACCCATATACAAATTAAAAAATAGATATGTACATTATTTCATAATTTTGAATGAATAAGTAGAGCCTCACCGGATCTTGGGGTGAGGCGGGTCTACCTTGACCCGTACGGGTTCCAGGTCTGGGGCGAAAATCCAGATCAGCACCGGGTCTGTGGGACGAGTCTGCGGTGGGTTTTAAAAAACCCTAGGTTGGGTTTGGGGCATAAAAAAACTAACTCCAAACCACCTCATTGTCATTCGTACATTTGACTATCGGATAGTGGTCGATTTTGAGTTGATTTGAACTTGATATGATGGAGCACCTATGGTGTATTTTCGAACAGCAACGGAAGGATGAAGACGCAGCAAAAGGTAATTTACATTTAGAGTTAGGGTTGTTTAAATAGTGGATACACGAGAGAAAATAATGGATATCATCTCATACCAATGCAACCTCAATCCGAGCTATCCAAAATCTAACATCTCTACCCCATATTAAGCTTCCCTACATGTCTATATTGTAGCCAAAAATCATACCCACCATGATGGGCCAAGTCATATTTAAGCCCAAAGAAAATATTATTTAATTAAATCCAATTTAATCACTTATTGATGTCATATATCAATTGACATATTTATAACTATTATAAATATGTTAAATAGTATTTATTCCTCAAATTATAATCTAGTTTTTATAATTAATATTTCATAACTTTTAATTAATTTAATTAATTTATAACAACTATTAACTAATTAAATAGATTGGTCAAAGTAGAATTCATAGTTTCTGTTGTGTGACTTGTCAGGTGAAAATTTGATCAGCGATTAATATCGAACTATTTGAGTATTAATGTTCACACATCGTGATATGACATTTTGGACAAATCTATCGCTTACTTGGTTTCGGTAACATCAAATTTCACTTTGTTGCACGTCACCCAATTGTGATTTTTATTTACACGAATTCTCTTCGTGATATCAATTTCGCTTTAGACTTATGTAATTCAGTATTGATTAAAACTCCAGTATCATCCATATTCAACTCTATAGTCCATACACAAAGTCCTTAGTTCAATGATAATTATTATTGTTAACCGAACTACTGGTCAGAGATTTTGACTTTGAGTGGACTTGATACTAACCCCATATAAACGAGGATACAAATCCTCTCTTGAATAGTATTTCACTTCCAATACTTCCACTCGATGGACGCCTTGTCATGATTTGACTACAATCAAAGCAAAGCTTTCATATTGAAGATCCACATTATTATCAAGTCGATAGAATTGTGTAAATCAGTCACATCGATATTTTTTATTTGACCTTAGTTATATTAACCAACGGAAAGCTATCGAGTGAGTCATTTCATAGTTATCCAATAACTATGAGTACGTAACCGCTAGATGCCCCTAACAGTCATGAGGAATACCTCGTCCAACACTTAAAGAGCGTTACATACTCTAATCTCAATGGATACATTAATATCCAATCTTGATGCATCTTGACTATGAACATTTAAAATAACGTGTTTTATAGTATTGTGATATATACTCATGATTATAACTATTTGTAATTACTATACCAAACACACTATTTATGGATTTTCGGTTAAATGTTTTTCAATTAATTATTTATAATACATTATAAAAAATATATAATATATAGGAAAACACCTTTATTATGAACGAAAATTGATTAATTAATTTACAATAAATTACAGAATTGCTCCTTGGGCATATCGCTAACTCTATCAATCTCCCACCTGCACTTGCGGTCAATTATGGAATCTCAATCTCATCCCTTCAACCAGCTTCATGAGGGCCAACTGAGCTAGACCCTTAATGAATTGATCTGATATGTTGTCCTTGGTATCCAACCTTTGAATCACAACTTCGTTCTTCTCAACAAATTCTCTAATTAGGTGGAACTTTCGAAGAATATGTTGCGACTTCGTGCGCTCTCTAGGCTCCTTTGCGATCTTCATCACTGCATTTTAATCACATAACAATACTATGGGATTCTCATTATCGGGAAACACTCCAAGCTCAGTCAATAATTTACACATCCAATCTACCTCTTTTGCTACTTCGTTATGGGCGATGTACTTGGCCTCTATCATGGAATCAACAACTGTTTCTTGATTGGAACTTTTCCAACTAATGGCTTCCCCCTTAAGCATAAAGACATAAACATACATCGATCTACTATTATCTATATCACTTTGAAAGCTTGAATCTATATACCACTTTATAAGGAGGTCTTCATTCTCATACATGAGGAATAAGTCCTTAGTATGTCTCAAATACTTCAGTATACATTTTACAATCGTCTAATGTTTTTCTCCAGGATTAAACTAGTATCGGCTTACTTATCCTAATGCATATGCCACATCCGGTCTGGTACATAGCATAGCATACATTGTGGATTATATGGCTGAAGCATAGAGGATCCTCTTTATACGCTCTTTTTCCTCATCGGTATGTGGAGCATCCTTCTTAGATAGGATGATTCTAGACCGCATTGGAATGTTTCCACGCTTAGAATTCTCCATACTAAATTTTTTCAGTATGGTATCTATGTACAGGGATTGGGGAAATCCCAATAGCCTTTTAGATCTATTTATATAGATCTTTATACCTAGTATATAAGCTGCTTCTCCCAAATCCTTCATGGAGAAGTTCTTGAATCGCCAAGCTTTCACTGATTGCAATAAGAAGTGTTATCGTCGACCAATAATAGATCATCAATGTAAAGTAGTAATAATGCAATAGCGTTGCCATGTTCCTTTCTATATATGCATGCTTCCTCTGTGTTTTGGTAAAAATCAAAATCTTTGATTACTTTATCAACACGCTTTTTCTAGCCCCTTGATGCTTGTGTATGTCCATAAATGGACTTTGACAATTTGCAAGCCTTTCCCTCACTTCCGCTGACCACAAAACCCTCGGCCTATGACATATACAAATCACCATTTAGAAAAGCCATTTCTTACATCCATTACCATATTTCAATCATAAAATAAATGGTAGTTGACATAATCTGAATGGATTTAAGCATGGCAATGGGCAAAAAGGTCACGTCATGATCAGCACCCTGAATTGAGTGAAATCTTTTTGCAACTAGCCTTGCCTTATAAGTATCTATTTTCCCAAACTACGTTTATCATTTTCTTAAAAATTCATTTGCAACCAATGTGTTTTATCCCTCCACTTACATCTGACAGAGTCCAAACTTTGTTTTCATACAAGGAATCCATTTCCGATTTCATTTCTCCAAGGTAGAGCGCAGATATTTACTCTGTAGTGCTTGTTACAAAAATAGAGGAGTGTCATTATCTAAAACATAGTCCTCCTCGTTGTCCATAAGAAAATTGTAGTATCTCTCTGGTGTGCGAGATTCTGTACTAGAACCGCTAATAGGTTGTGTGTTTCCATATAAGGGTGAACTTGGTTCTCCTACTAGTTCGACCTCATGTTAGTTTCTTGGATCTTGTCCAAGTCCACAACTTCATTGCTAATTTCTTTTGATAGAAAGACCATGTCTAAAAAGATAGCATGTGTGGAAATATATCCACTAGAATTCTTAGGATATCCTACAAAAGCTGATCTTGCCTTAAGCTTTTAAGGGCGAATATTCTTAACATAGGCCAAACAACCCCATGTCTTCAAATAATTGAAGTGAGTTTTCTTTCTTTGCCGTATCTCATATGACGTCCTAGGCACAAATTCAATGGGCAATAAGTTCAACATATGCATTGCGGTTTCTAGTGCATATCTTCAAAAAGACAGATGCAACTCATCCTTACTCATTATGTTATAAACCATATCTAATAGGGTTCGGTTCCTTCACCCTGACACACCATTGTGTTACGGAGCATAGGGTGGAGAAACCTAAGAGATAATCTCATTATCTTTTATATATTGTTGAAAATTATGTCCAACATAATCACTAGTCACCTCCTCGACCTGATCGAAGAATTTTAATCCCATAGCCCGTTTGATTTTCTACTACTTTTTATATTCTTCAAATTTATCATAGACATCATATTTGTTCTTCATAAAATACATATATCTTAGTCTCGAGAAATTATCGGTAAAGATAATAAAGTAAGAACTATTATCCTTGGTAATTATAAAAATTGGACCACATACATTACTATGTATTAACCCTAAGAGTTCATCAACTCTTTCAATGATCCCACTGAAGGGGTGCATGGTCATTTTACCTTTGAAACATGAATCATATGTTTCAAATGATTCAGAATCAACTAATAGTAGAAAACCATCGGTTTTCAATTTATCTAGTCATTTCTCACTGATATGACCTAGCCTACAATGTCAAAGATAACTATCATTTGTATTGTTAGATGAATATTCATAGAATGGACATGTAACAACCCGCATATTTGTCGATTTTATATTTAAATATTTTATTTAAATATTTTATCGTTCGTCGGATTTTAGTCCGAAAATCTACTTTTTTTGCATACGGTCGAATTAGGACTCGAGACCACCTCCATTGAGTTCAAAATGTCGTTTGCGACCTTTTTGAGTATAAGCTTCGATATGTTTGGAGAAAGTTGAATTTTGCTACTTTTTGCTTAGGGTTTTGGTTTGGGCTGAGCCAATTAACCACTTATGTATTCAGTCCCAATCCCCCTCTCCTCTTCATTACTTCATTCCAACTCCTCAAACTCAAGCTCCAACTGAAAATGGTGGAGAGGAAAAAGAATTAAAACTCCAAGCCCTAACTTCCTTAGCAAATCCATCTCCTTGCTCCAAACTCAAGAAGAACCCCTTGGTAAGCATCTCCTTCTTCTTCTCCAACTCTTTCTCCATTGAATTTCAGAAATTTCCTAAACCTAACTTAGGAAATGTTCTTCTTTTTAGCTTAGATTCAAGCTTCTAGAGTTGGATTTGAAGAGTGGTTGATTCCCCTTTGCTTTCAAGCTTCATCTTCATAAATTTTAGTTCAAAGGTGAGATTTTTATCTCACATCTATGACTATAATTATCTTTGGTTGTTGGGTATGAATTCCTAACACTTCTTCATGTGCATTTGCTCTTGTTTTGGATTGATTTTGTGAATACTCTAATTTTTGGGTTTTTAAGTCAAATTTGTGTGAAATCCTTTTATGGATGTTTGATCATGTTTTTGGTGATGCACCAAGGAGCATATAGGGCCGGGTTGCCGATTGGCATAAATCCTTAGAGCCAATGTTCGTCCGGTTGCGTTTTGGAAGAATTTGCTCTTCATTTGAATAGGCTGAAAAACAGCGCAGGCATGATTCAGTCGACTGGAAACTCTGTTCAGTCGACTGAACCTGAAACCCGAGAGTTTCCAGGCATGATTCAGTCGACTGAAAAACTCTGCTCAGTCGACTGAAACTGGAAACAGAAAGTTTCCTGAACCTGGAAAATTTCCAGGCACAGGGTCAGTCGACTGAAAACTCTGTTCAGTCGACTGAACCTGCTGTTTAAGTCCAATTTGCCTTTTTGGATTGAAATTCCAATTTAAATCGATTCGTGATAATCCTATATGTTGTTATCATCTATTATGACTTTAATGACTCTTTTTAGGGATTTTTGAATATCCATTTCGATGGATCCTTTATCGATTTCGTTGGATTTTATTCACGTCTTCGTATGTGAATTTTTGTGATTGATTGTTCTTACAATCTTCTTCGTGATTTGTCACTTTAAAAATATAAAGGTTTTCTATACTAGTAGTAAATATCAAAACTCTTTCCTCAAACGATTTCAATACTATTTTAATACCAAATTCGTTTATAAAACCGTTTTCCAATCTATTAGTATATACAAACCTTTACCTCACTCGTATGAGAAATCTAATTAAACGGCTTAGTAAAACAAGTAGTATGAAACGCTTGCGTTTACTTTGTCGGTTAATTCTTGGACTTGTTCGATTGAATCTCTTGTGACAATTTTCTAGTGGAGATTTACAGTTTGTTCGTAAATATTTAAGTTAAGCAAGTGGTTATGGGACATGAAGCTAAACTCATATATTTACTAGCTTAGTGTAATTGACACTTCTCGATGATCATGACGATCATTTTTGTGATTTAGACTAGCAATGTGCGATGTCTCTTTGTCTGCGTGGGAGACTAAACCCCGTTCGTGTGTCAAATTTGTGGGGTAGCAACCCACGGTCTTCGGGCCATTCGTGTGTCAGGTCTTCGGACCATTCGTGTGTCAAATTAATGGTTAGCTACCATGAGATAGCTTCTCGTTCATGTGTTACAGCTGTTGGTGAGTTTTCATGCTCCCGTTCATGTGATAGGCCTTCCCCCCTTTGTGATTTCTGGATTTCTTGTGTAGATTTCTAGAATTTGTGTTTCACCAATTTTTCGTGATTTCCATTGATAAGTTTTATCAATATTTGTGCATTGGTGAATTTGTGTGTCATTGACTTTAGTGATTTCTGGATTTCTTGTGTAGTCTTCTGGAATTTGTGTGTCATTGACTTTTGTGATTGACATTGATTTTATCGTCAATATTTATGGTTTGGTGAACGAAATAAGGAGTATGCGTTTCTTTGATTCTTGTGTAGATTTGGTGACATTGATTAATCTCTTGATGATTATCAACTAAGTATATATATATATATATATATATATATATATATATCACAGCTTGGCATTGTGATTATTACGTGTTTAGTCATATCTCTTTTTCTATATCGTTTCATCTGATATTTATAGTTAGACCGATCCGTTTATTATTTTCTTATTAAATAATACTCGGGTCAGACCGAGATGTTACAGGTGCTTCTGCTTGACTTCTCTCTTGGGATTGATTTCTCTTGCTTTTGGTTAACTACTTAGATTAGTAGTTTTTGTTTTATACATTTGAGATATAGACTCCATAATGTATACTTATTCTTTTGTGTAGTTCGTGTAACTATTCTTTTGTGATATTGTGGATCTTTTTAGACCACTACTCTGATATACACTTTTATGTGTAATATTCATATCTATTTCCGCCTTTGTGATATGAATTGTCTATGGCTGATTTATGTTATGTTTATATCTGTATTTGTTTCCGAGGAAATGATAGCCACTGTGTAGTAGCTTTGAGTTTGTGTCGGTATGTCGGATTTCCTCATGAGATGAAAAGTTATATTTTTATCCGGTATATCGGTACTCGCACAAAGCAATTATACAGATGGTCGCTCCTCAACAGCCTTATTCTCCGTGCTAGTTGATAGCATTCACAGTAATGTTCTTGGCTAGCGTGGGTATAGAGGTGGGGCGTCACAGCTTGGTATCAAAGCCAAACTTCGGAACAATGTAGAATAATTTAGCAAGGATCATGTCCTAAGTCTTTCTTAGGAGTTGTGCTTTAGGATTTTATTCGGGTCTTCGTACCGTTCTATCCTACTTTCTTTTATGATTCCTTGTTTTATCTATCAAGATTGCTTGATATTCATTTTGATAATAACTTTTTCCTTTTCTTTCTTTCTTTCTTAAAGAAGAGAAATGGTTAGACCAGGCCGTCCCAGCGCCGGTCAATCTAGTGCTACTACCCAGGATGGAGTATTTATGTCTGCTCAACAACTTTTGGATCTCGTAAAGAATCAAGAGTTTATCTATGCTTTGAGTAAGAACCCCGAAATGGTTCTACCTTTGAAACTTGAAGTTTCTTTCAATCAGCTTGTGGATGTTACTCTTCTTCATGGAGAGATTGGTAAAAGAAGTGTTTGTGATATTGGGACTTCCAAGAAGAGGCATATTAAGTTCAAGAGCCTTAATCCCAATAAGAGAGTGAAGCAAACTACTTTTGTAGCAGAGACTCCAATCCCTTATCGTGGAGGATGCTACAATTGTAATTCTAAGGAACACTATGCGAATATGTGTCCAAAACCCCATTCTTGTCGCTATTGCAAGAAACCGGGTCATCTTTTATCTGCATGTCCCAAACTTTTGAGTAAGGACATGAGAAAGCTAAATATTGTGCAAGCCCCTAGCAACTCTTCTCTTGGTCAAGGTATTTTTCATTCGATCCTTGATGACATTTGCTTTGTGATTATCTTGTTCATGTTCTTTTTGATATAGTTTCCATCTCACTATTTTATATCAAAAGGAATTGTTAATTCATTTTATTTGAATATTTTGGGCTTGATGACTTCTTTGAGGATTGTGAATCCGGATGGTAGATCCGCAACACTCAATTTGCTTTTGTTTAGATGTCGAGATTGTTTTATGTGACTTTTCTTTCCGAGCCGATATTTTTGCTTTGGCTTCGGAATTGACCTTTCTGTTAGGATTGGCTTAATCATTGTGAAGCCCATATCCTATTTTTCGAGTGGACTATTCATCTTCGACATTTTCAATCTGTTAAGCAGATTTCTATTTTTCCTTTATGATTTTGATTCCAACTTGATGGCATCATTTTATTCCTTAAGCCCACTTATAAGAAAAGTGTTATTTCTCTCATTCATGTAGTTTGAGAAATTTTCCGGTATTTTTGAGTTTGTCTTAGGATTATCACCTAAGAAATCTTTTGTGTGGTGTTAAGGTCTTTTCGGTTTGACTTTACCACCGGTTTTCGTTTCCTACGAGTTGCGGAAATTAGCATTCCACTTACCGCATTCCGCACTCGTTATAATTCTTATGAATGACTTATTTTGTCATTCAATTTGTCCAACTTATTTCATCCATTTTATAAATCGAATATTCTATGAATATTTCGATGAGACCATTCTTGTATTTATTGATTTTGGATGAAAATAGTAATTTAAAATTTCGCAAATCTTTTTCATAAGATTTATTTATAAGTAAAACTGGATTTTGTTCTTGAAACGAACAAAGAATATTCTTAAAACTTTTTAAGAGATCTATTTATCCTATAAAATATGATTTTGTGATTGTATTGCCCGTTGAGTGCTTTAAGAATTTCGGTCGATGCGCTTGATCAACGTTATCGATAGGAATCTCCTAAACGCTTTGATGAGACAGTCAGACACGATATATTGACTTGTAAAAATGTAAATTTTTCTAGAAAGATTATTACATAATGATAAATGTAATTTTGAAAGTTTTAACTTTTCGGAGAAGAGAATTATTTTAAAAGAGGTTCTTTTTTTTCGATACTCTTATTCCTTCTTGTGATTCCTGAAGGGGAACCAAGACTTTGCTATTTGTACCTATTTGTTTGGAATGCCATTCTCTTGCAAAGGAGAACGTTCTATCACTTTTGCTTCTAAATCTTTATAGCTTATCGAGACTAGATATGCCACTCATGGTCTAGTGTTTGCGGCTATTGTTTTTTCTTTTGGAATTTGGCATCATCATTTTTGGATGAGAAATTTGTTCTCTACCTCGATCATAAATCTTTGGAATAATTATTTTCTCATAAGGAACTTTATGTTGACTCGAGTTCCTAGCATCTTATGATCTTGATATTCTTTTATTCCCGAGAAGGGAAATCGTGTTGCCAATGCGCTTTGTCGTAGGCAACAAGTGGTTGATTCTTTGATGTTGTCTGAATGGAATTATTTTTCTATCAAGTTCATCGGACGTTTTGGTATACTTCGTTTTATTGAGCTTTATCTCATTCCTTTTAAGGACAAGCGTCCGATGTCCTTTTATTGTGTTTGATTCATCGGATGTACCGTTTGTACTACATCGATGTCGTTGCGTTTGATTCATCGGATGTACCGTTGTAGTACATCGATGTCTTTTCTTTTGATTCATCGGATGTACCGGTTGTACTACATCGATGTCTTTTATTTTGATTCATCGGATGTACCGTTTGTACTACATCGATGTCTTTTCTTTTGATTCATCGGATGTACCGTTGCACTACATCGATGTCTTTGCTTTTGATTCATCGGATGTACCGTTTCTACTACATCGATGTCTTTTCTTTTGATTCATCGGATGTACCGGTTGTACTACATCGATGTCTTTTCTTTTGATTCATCGGATGTACCATTTGTACTACATCGATGTCTTTTCTTTTGATTCATCGGATGTACCGTTGTACTACATCGATGTCTTTGCTTTTGGTTCATCGGATGTACCGTTTGTACTACATCGATGTCTTTGCTTTTGATTCATCGGATGTACCATTTGTACTACATCGATGTCTTTGCTTTTGATTCATCGGATGTACCGTTTGTACTACATCGATGTCTTTGCTTTTGATTCATCGAATGTACCGTTTGTACTACATCGATGTCTTTGCTTTTGATTCATCGGATGTACCGTTGTACTACATCGATGTCTTTGCTATTTGATTCATCGGATGTACCATTGTACTACATCGATGTCTTTGCTTTTGATTCATCGGATGTACCGTTTGTACTACATCGATGTCTTTGCGTTTGATTCATCGGATGTACCGTTTGTACTACATCGATGTCTTTGCGTTTGATTCATCGGATGTACCGTTGTACTACATCGATGTCTTTTCTTTTGATTCATCGGATGTACCGTTTGTACTACATCGATGTCTTTGCGTTTGATTCATCGGATGTACCGTTGTACTACATCGATGTCTTTGCTATTTGATTCATCTGATGTACCGTTGTACTACATCGATGTATTTGCTATTTGATTCATCGGATGTACCGTTGTACTACATCGATGTCTTTTCTTTTGATTCATCGGATGTACCGTTTGTACTACATCGATGTCTTTGCTTTTGATTCATCAGATGTACCGTTTGTACTACATCGATGTCTTTGCTTTTGATTCATCGGATGTACCATTGTACTACATCGATGTCTTTGCTTTTGATTCATCGGATGTACCGTTGTACTACATCGATGTCTTTTCTTTTGATTCATCGGATGTACCATTTGTACTACATCGATGTCTTTGCTTTTGATTCATCGGATGTACCGTTGTACTACATCGATGTCTTTGCTATTTGATTCATCGGATGTACCGTTTGTACTACATCGATGTCTTTGCTTTGGTTCATTGGGCGTACCGTTTTTGTACTACGCTGATGTCCCAAATTGTTTGAGTATCTAGTTTTTTCGGGCGTACCGTTTTGGTACTACGCCGTTGCACTGGCTCAATTTTCTGCTAATCTTGACGTTCCCCACGTCTTTTATCTACGGGAATGCCTTAGGGATTACGGTTTTCATTCTTGAGCCCGGTGTTATTGTGGAAATTGAAGTTTCACCAGATTTCTTGCTAACTCTTTCGTGCACTTTATGGTGAACTTCCTATTTCAAATTTTCTTTTGTGTTAATATGCTTCTATGGTTGTTACTTCTTATATTTCCTTCTTACTTATTGCGAGGACGCAATTTCTTTAAGGAGGGGAGTCTGTAACAACCCGCGTATTTGTCGATTTTATATTTAAATATTTTATCGTTCGTCGGATTTTAGTCCGAAAATCTACTTTTTTTGCATACGGTCGAATTAGGACTCGAGACCACCTCCATTGAGTTCAAAATGCCGTTTGCGACCTTTTTGAGTATAAGCTTCGATATGTTTGGAGAAAGTTGAATTTTGCTACTTTTTGCTTAGGGTTTTGGTTTGGGCTGAGCCAATTAACCACTTATGTATTCAGTCCCAATCCCCCTCTCCTCTTCATTACTTCATTCCAACTCCTCAAACTCAAGCTCCAACTGAAAATGGTGGAGAGGAAAAAGAATTAAAATGTGACGCCCCACCTCTATACCCACGCTAGCCAAGAACACTCCGGAGTAGTGCTGTCAACTAGCACGGAGAATAAGGCTGTTGAGGAGCGACCATCCATGTAATTGCTTATCACACGGTGGCTATAAATAATCTTCGGAAACAAACATAGAAATAATCATATCACAAATCAGTCACAGATATCCATATCACAAAGGCGGAAGAAGATATGAATATATAACTAACACATGAAAGTGTACATCAGAGTAGTGGTCATTAAGATCCACGATAATACAAAAGAATAGCAACACGTGCTATACAAAAGAATACAACTATGAGTCTATATCTCAAGTGTATACAACAAAAACTGCTAATCTAAACAGTTAGCCAAAAGTCAGAGTGATGAATCCCTAGGAAGAAGTCAAGCAGAAGCACCTGTAACATCTCGGTCTGACCCGAGTATTATTTAAGAAAATAATAAACGGATCAGTCTAGCTATAAATATCGGATGACATGATATAACATAAAAGATATGGCATAAACATAAACATCCATAACGACATACCACTATAAGTATGTAAATAATGATCAACAGAAGATCAATCAATAAGAGATAATCAATATCACAAGAATCTTCTCAAAGATTCGAAGAGGGCATCATACCCTAAACTTGCACTCATAACAAGTCAATGACATAAATTCCAGAAATCAACACGAGAAATCCAGAAATCATAAAAAGGGAAAGAGGCCTATCACATGACGGTCCGAAGACCATGGGGAGCTACCCCGCATGTGTGAATGGAATCACACAGATTGAGGTCAAGACTAACCAAAAAGCAGAAAGGTATGTGTGAATGGAATCACACAAGTGGTGTCTAGTCTAACCTTGCAATGAAAGAGACATCGCGCAATTGCTAGTCTAATTCATAAAGCGATCATCAAGATCAACGAGAAGTGTCAATTATACCAAGCTAGTAAATATAGAAGTTTAGCTTCATGTCCCATAACCACTTGCTTAACTTAAATATTTACGAACAAACTGTAAATCTTCACTAATAAAATTGTCACAAGAGGTTCAATCGAACAAGTCCAAGAATTAACCGACGAAGTGAACGCAAGCGTTTCATACCACTTGTTGTACTAAGTCGTTTAATTAGATTTCTCATCCGAGTGAGGTAAAGGCTTGTATATACTAATAGATTGGAAAACGGTTTAAGAAAAGAGCTTTGTTATTAAAAATAGAGTTGAAATTGTTTGTTAAAAGAGTTTTGATATTTACTACAAGTATTGAAACCTTTATATTATAAAGTGACAAAACACAGAAGCAATTGTAGAAACAATCAGTCACAAAAATCGCATACGGAGATGTGAATAAAATCCAAGGAAATCAGCTCAATGTTTTTCAGATAAGATCCCCTACGGAGGGGGGTCCAGGGGGGGTGGCAACCCCCCAAGGTGGGGGTGCGGGGGCAACGCCACCGCTTACGGGGTTCGACCTGCCCGGTCAGGTCGCGGGGGTCCAGGGGGCAGCGCCCCGACAAAACGGTACGACCTAAGTGAAGGCAAGGGGCCTACAACCTAAAGCAAAATGAGGTCTAACGACCTAAGGGTTCACGCGACCTAACACAATGGCTGAGCGACCTAACTAAGTGCGCGACCTGGTGGGTAAGGAGGTCGAGCGACCTAATGTTCTTTGCGACCTAACGAGGTAGAGGGGACACGCGACCTAAAGGTACGCGACCTAAGAAAGTTCGCGGGCTAAGGATGAGCGACCTAACAAGGTTCACGACCTAACGGAGACGAGGTCATGCGACCTAAAAGTGAAACGACCTAAGGGCGAAAACAAGGTCACGCGACCTAACAGGAAACAAGGTCAAGCGACCTAAGGGGTTACGCGACCTAACGTAACACGGGTCAAACGACCTAAGGCATCACAGGACGAATGACCTAACTTCTTAAGGGACAGGCGACCTAAAGAGGTTCGCGACCTAATAGGGTTCGCGACCTAAAGGTGCACGACCTAAGGTCTTTCGACCTAGGGGTATATAGGTAACACGACCTAAAGATGTCGCGACCTAAAAATAGAAAGCATGGCCGAACGACCTATCGAAGTAGAAAGGCATGCGACCTAACGGTCAAAAGGCCAACGATCTACGACCTAAAAGTCATACGACTTACGACCTAAAAGCCATACGACCTACGACCTAAAAGCCATACGACATACGACCTAAAAGCCATACGACCTAACGTGAAACGACCGAACTCCGAAGTGAAGATTCAAGGCAGTGCGACTTAGCGCGATAACACGCGAACGACCTAAGGGTTAGGTCGCGAGCGACCTAAGTACTAGGTCGTGAACGACCTAACTCCGAACACGCGAAAAATGGTCAGAACGATCTAGGAGCTATCTCGTACGCGACCTACGACCTAAGACCCACACGACCTAACTCCGAACGACCTAAAAATGACCAGAACGACCTAAATGCAGAAATTTCGCCAAAACGCCAAAAATCGGAGTTTTTCGCCAATCCAATCCAAACCAAAAGCAAATATTCATGCTAAAGTGATAGGGAATCATTCCCAACAACCCAATATAGTTATAGACTAGATTTGTGAGATAAAAATCTCACCTTTGCACCAAATATCAATGAAAATGAAGTTTTAAGCAAGCAAGAATCAATCCTTCTTCTATCTAAGCACAAGAAGCTTGAATCCAATGTCTTCTTCTTGAATTTGGAGTAGAAAGATGGATTGCAATTGAATTTGAGTTTTGGAATTTTAATTTCCCATTCCCTCCACCATTAATGCCAAAGCTTGATTAGTTAGGAAATTTATGAAGAGTCAGGAGAAGAGGGTTGGAACTTGGGCTTAATAGGCTAAACTAAGCCAAAGTCCAAAGCGGGAAAAGTTAGTGAAATTTCACTAACTCCAAACCTATCGATGTTTATACTTAAAAAGTTGTAAACGACATTTCGAACTCAATGGAAGTGGTCTCGAGTCCTAATTTGACCGTTTGCAAAAAGTAGCTTTTCGGACCAAAATCCGGTTAACGAGTTACTATTTAAATAAAATATTTAAATACAAACTCGATAAATATGCGGGTTGTTACATAAAACTCCAAGCCCTAACTTCCTTAGCAAATCCATCTCCTTGCTCCAAACTCAAGAAGAACCCATTGGTAAGCATCTCCTTCTTCTTCTCCAACTCTTTCTCCATTGAATTTCAGAAATTTCCTAAACCTAACTTAGGAAATGTTCTTCTTTTTAGCTTAGATTCAAGCTTCTAGAGTTGGATTTGAAGAGTGGTTGATTCCCCTTTGCTTTCAAGCTTCATCTTCATAAATTTTAGTTCAAAGGTGAGATTTTTATCTCACATCTATGACTATAATTATCTTTGGTTGTTGGGTATGAATTCCTAACACTTCTTCATGTGCATTTGCTCTTGTTTTGGATTGATTTTGTGAATACTCCAATTTTTGGGTTTTTAAGTCAAATTTGTGTGAAATCCTTTTATGGATGTTTGATCATGTTTTTGGTGATGCACCGAGGAGCATATAGGGCCGGGTTGCCGATTGGCATAAACCCTTAGAGCCAATGTTCGTCCGGTTGCGTTTTGGAAGAATTTGCTCTTCATTTGAATAGGCTGAAAAACAGCCCAGGCATGATTCAGTCGACTGGAAACTCTGTTCAGTCGACTGAACCTAAAACCCGAGATTTTCCAGGCATGATTCAGTCGACTGAAAAACTCTGCACAGTCGACTGAAACTGGAAACAGAAAGTTTCCTGAACCTGGAAAATTTCCAGGCACAGGGTCAGTCGACTGAAAACTCTGTTCAGTCGACTGAACCTGCTGTTTAAGTCCAATTTCCCTTTTTGGATTGAAATTCCAATTTAAATCGATTCGTGATAATCCTATATGTTGTTATCATCTATTATGACTTTAATGACTCTTTTTAGGGATTTTTGAATATCCATTTCGATGGATCCTTTATCGATTTCGTTGGATTTTATTCACGTCTTCGTATGTGAATTTTTGTGATTGATTGTTCTTACAATCTTCTTCGTGATTTGTCACTTTAAAAATATAAAGGTTTTCTATACTAGTAGTAAATATCAAAACTCTTTCCTCAAACGATTTCAATACTATTTTAATACCAAATTCGTTTATAAAACCGTTTTCCAATCTATTAGTATATACAACCTTTACCTCACTCGTATGAGAAATCTAATTAAACGGCTTAGTAAAACAAGTGGTATGAAACGCTTGC
This sequence comes from Allium cepa, assembly GCA_030765085.1. NCBI lineage: Eukaryota > Viridiplantae > Streptophyta > Magnoliopsida > Asparagales > Amaryllidaceae > Allium > Allium cepa. The sequence continues at coordinate 61,384,436 of CM060930.1, forward strand.
GTTTACTTTGTCGGTTAATTCTTGGACTTGTTCGATTGAACCTCCTGCGACAATTTTCTAGTGGAGATTTACAGTTTGTTCGTAAATATTTAAGTTAAGCAAGTGGTTATGGGACATGAAGCTAAACTCATATATTTACTAGCTTAGTGTAATTGACACTTCTCGATGATCATGACGATCATTTTTGTGATTTAGACTAGCAATGTGCGATGTCTCTTTGTCTGCGTGGGAGACTAAACCCCGTTCGTGTGTCAAATTTGTGGGGTAGCAACCCACGGTCTTCGGGCCATTCGTGTGTCAGGTCTTCGGACCATTCGTGTGTCAAATTAATGGTTAGCTACCATGAGATAGCTTCTCGTTCATGTGTTACAGCTGTTGGTGAGTTTTCATGCTCCCGTTCATGTGATAGGCCTTCCCCCCCTTTGTGATTTCTGGATTTCTTGTGTAGATTTCTAGAATTTGTGTTTCACCAATTTTTCGTGATTTCCATTGATAAGTTTTATCAATATTTGTGCATTGGTGAATTTGTGTGTCATTGACTTTAGTGATTTCTGGATTTCTTGTGTAGTCTTCTGGAATTTGTGTGTCATTGACTTTTGTGATTGACATTGATTTTATCATCAATATTTATGGGTTGGTGAACGAAATAAGGAGTATGACGTTTCTTTGATTCTTGTGTAGATTTGGTGACATTGATTAATCTCTTGATGATTATCAACTAAGTATATATATATATATATATATATATATATATATATATATATATATATATCACAGCTTGGCATTGTGATTATTACGTGTTTAGTCATATCTCTTTTTCTATATCGTTTCATCTGATATTTATAGTTAGACTGATCCGTTTATTATTTTCTTATTAAATAATACTCGGGTCAGACCGAGATGTTACAGGTGCTTCTGCTTGACTTCTCTCTTGGGATTGATTTCTCTTGCTTTTGGTTAACTACTTAGATTAGTAGTTTTTGTTGTATACATTTGAGATATAGACTCCATAATGTATACTTATTCTTTTGTGCAGTTCGTGTAACTATTCTTTTGTGATATTGTGGATCTTTTTAGACCACTACTCTGATATACACTTTTATGTGTAATATTCATATCTATTTCCGCCTTTGTGATATGAATTGTCTATGACTGATTTATGTTATGTTTATTTCTGTATTTGTTTCCGAAGAAATGATAGCCACTGTGTAGTAGCTTTGAGTTTGTGTCGGTATGTCGGATTTCCTCATGAGATGAAAAGTTATATTTTTATCCAGTATATCGGTACTCGCACAAAGCAATTATACAGATGGTCGCTCCTCAACAGCCTTATTCTCCGTGCTAGTTGACAGCATTCACAGTAATGTTCTTGGCTAGCGTGGGTATAGAGGTGGGGCGTCACAGGACATAATAAGTATTAGTCACATAAATGTCATTTTCAAGAATACCATCGTAGACTAAATTTTCATTCAAATAATGTTTGTAACATTATTTACACAATGAAATATATACTCATTCTTAGAAAATCTAGAAATAGAATTAATCCCACAAATAAATTCTTTTACAAAATTGTATTTATTTAATACTAATACTAATACTAATCCGTTAGGCAACATTAAATGATAATCTCCTACTACCGTTGCATCTGATATAGATTCATCAACAACAAGGAGCCTAATTTCTCCTCTTGCTACGGGGTGCTAATTCCTAAGCCCCCACAAAGAATTACATATATTAGTGTTGGATTTAGTATCTAACACGAAGATATTTTATTGATTACAAAACTATTTTGAACCATAAATGTACCCGATGGAAACACAGAACCATTATGCTTCCTTTCTCTAACAATTTTCAAGTAGTCGGGACAGTTCCTTTTCTAATGACATTTCTGGTACCGGTGACATTCACCCTAGTCATCGATCTTCTTATTATTTTTTCTTCTTTTTTGAACCCTTTAAAGTTGATCCACCACCATTTATAGCAAGTACATCCCCTTGGTCCTTTGATTGTGATTCGACCGACCATAACATATTTAAGAGCTCCTCGAGATTCACATTCAATTCGTTTATGTTATATTTCAGTATGAACAGTTCATACTAAGAAGTAAGTGAACCGATGATAAAATTCACTTGTGATTTGTTGTTTATCTGTATTTCCAAATGTAAAAGCCTATAAATATAACCCTTCATTGTTTGCACATAATCATCCATTTTCAATCCTTTAATTATTTCGGTATTAATCAGCTTCTCGTAAGCTTGTCCTTGCGAGGATTGAGACTATCAAATATCTCATGAATAAACATCTTTTTGTGACGCCTCTGCAACGCGTTGCCTAACGTAGGTAACACGAAAACTTGGGCGATCTCTAAATTTGACACCTATTTTTCAAAAGCAAACCAAAGTTTAGGGTCCGCATCATCGGCGGGTTGTTCTTTAGGTTCGCATGTAATAACATTCCAAAAGTGCTCATAAGTCAATGCTATTTTAATTGCTCTAAGCCAGTCGGCATAGTTATCTGGTCTGGTCAATCGATCACTTTTATTAAACAATTTTGGAGTTGCCATGCAAGATTAAGAGGTTGATTTATTAGGACAAATCATAGTATATGTTCTTAGTATTAGTACGGCTAAACTTTATATTTTATTTTACTAATAAGCTCCCATTAGTCTTTATGTTTTGTTAAACCCTAAATTAAAACATACAAGTCTTCGACTTCACTAGTAGGTGTTAGGACTCGTATGTCTTGGGATTCTAACTTTGAGCAAAGCTCAATAAATCATACTTCCACATACAATGGATAACTCCTTATCGGTTATGTGATATTCAACTCCTAAACTATGGTATCTTGTCCTAATCCACCTTTACCTTGAGGAAAGCTCAACAAATAATGTTGGATTATTCACGCGGACCTACCGTTACATTATGGCCTAAGTATAATGCACATACCTTGAGGAAAGCTCAACAAATATGTACAATTATCTTACCTCATCTATTTAATATATTAATAGTACTACACATAACATTCTTACAACAACTAAAGAGCATGCAATTAATCTATTAACATGTAAATGGTAGAGGACAACATTATATTAATGATCGTAGTCTTCAATATATATAATATTTAGTGATATCAACTTATGGAATAATATAATTCTTATTAATTACTCTCGCGATTCAATTGTCGGACACATCAAAAATCACGGTATATGTATATTTACATATGTATTTATTCCCTAAATCAATTTAGGTATCTTTAATGTTCTACCTTTAGTATACATTCATATTATATAAGTTTTATTATTACGTTACTCATATATTTTATATTGCTTATACAATAGTCTTATGTATAATGTTATATTAATTAAATCTTATTTAAGTAATTTTAATTAGTTAACATTTTAATTAATGTCATTTTAATATAACACTTATATTTATTAATTATTATATTCTATAACTTTTATAGTATTACACACGTATCATATAAATGTGTATATTATTTAATTCAGTAGCCTTTTTAATTAATTAATTCAATTAAACTATTTTAATTTAATTATATTAATTTTAAATTTTAATTCATATACATACATGTATACTTATGTTACTTTAAACTTTTAAAGTAACATAACATATATCATAATATATAATACATGTATTTCATTTATTAATTAACTTATTTAATTAATCTAATTTTTCAAATTTTCAAAATTAGTTTTGCTTTATTTTCAAACATTTTGAAATCTTCATTATATTACAGCTTTTATTATATATTCATATTTTATTTTAAATTTTAAATTTTTTAATTTTCAAATAATTTTGAAAATCAGCCCAAGGCCAAATTTAAATTGGGCCTCTTCTATTAGGGGAAACTTTGGGCTCAAATATCTTTCGGGCCAGGCTGGTACTCAGGTAGGGTAGAGTATTTGATTATCCAAACCCAATCCTTTGACACTACCTTTCTAGAGACCCTACTATTTGAATTTTGAGCTTAATTAGTTAACTTTAACATGACTAATTTATACCGCATAAGCTATTGGGTTCTGATACCATTATTAGAATTATGTCAGCATACAACAGAAGTTATAAGTGAATATCAAAAAAATTTCCCTTATTGGATCTACATTGGACTTATGAATTTTAATTCATTTAGAACATTTCTAAATTTTATTTAAATAAAATCTCTTGTTTTATTTAAATTTATAAATTATATAATTTTATTTAATTTATATATTAATTAATATTTTTCTAAAATTGGGTGCTTCGATTTTAGTACATATTAGTACTACAAGCCTTAGGTAGTATAGAACATAATACATGTCAATATATGTTCGAATCATGCTACACAAGTTTTGAACCTATCACTTCTTGCATCAAAGTCGTAGGTCTAGCCACTGGGACATTGGTGCTGGTTAATGTGTGCGCATGTGTAGCATGTCAGCTCGTGCAAGGAATAATATTCCCATGTATATATGTTGAATTTTACATTACAACAGACACGTTAACTCATTCAATATGTAATGTTGTTGTCCAAATATATGTATGTACATAAACTTTTTACTTATATATATAAGTGTATGTGTTAATTTAATTATATGTAAATGAAAGATATTTAAATATACATACATACACATATATGTATATAAAATTTATAAATAAAATTTTAATGATTTATATCTATACATATTATTACAATATATATATTTAAAAATAAGTAAGTTATTTAAATATTAAAAATTATATATATAATTTTTTTAAACCATGAACAATATATATATTGGCAAAAAAATATTTTATTAAAAATGATATATTTATATGTAGTCACATAAATACACACACATATAGTATAAATATATATAGTGGGTGAATATATATTAATATTGTTATCCATAAAATATTCTCAAGGATAAAAGTATGAAAGAAGAGGCAAGAGAATTGACGAAGATCAGAAGGCATTAGGGTGGCCTATCTTAACATCAGATAAAGCTTTCAACAAGAACATGATAACGCCAGCAAAACCTTTCGAAGAGACCTAAAGGAAGATTCAGCAATATTTTGGAAAAGCAAAGAGCTTTCGACAAGGTCGACAGCTAACTTTCGAAGGCGATATATAGCATACTTTCTGCACATGTGCAAAACCATTCAAAACGATTGTTTAGAGACATCCTCGCCTATGCAGAAAAGACTATACATTTGCTAACACCAAAGAACATCGTTCCGCGCCAGCCAAGAAGGATGCTTTCGAAGGGAACCTTTCACAGCAAAGATTTTAAGGTGTTTCGACTCATTCGAAGCCCTAAGAGAATACGTTTCAACAGAATCAAAGGCCAACACCATTCCTATTTCATGGCACACTAGCATCTAAGTGAAGAGCACATCTATACACCTTTCGATGGAGTCGAAAGTGATCAACCAATCTACCATCCGATGAAGTCGAAAGGTATCAAGAGAAACCTTTCGACAAATTTAAGAGCAATCAAGCAACAAACCTTTCGACGAAGTCGAAAGGAACATAGCAAGACAGAAAGAAGATAAATCTTTGATAGCAACAGAAAGGCTGTCAAACAACCCTTTCAACTATGTCCAAAGCTATGCATCGAGAGGGGCGCGCGAAAGGAAGAAAACAAACCTTCCGACCGTGTAGAAAGTATGGGGTCGAAAGATGCCGACTTGAACCTTTAAATAAGACCTTTGGGTCAGTTTTAAGGGATCTGATTTCTTTCACTTCTTGCTTATATTTTCTAAAAGCTTTTAACTCTAGTTTGAAAATTGAATTAGGGATTTGTCCAGTTTGTTCATCTTTGCTCAATACAAGGAAAGAGGATAATAATTCTGATTGTATGGTAGGATCTCATTGACACGTGATTATAAGCATCTGAAGTCGACCGAGGCGAAAGGTTCCTTTGGACTAAGTCGAAGCCCATATTATTCACATATTCCTTGAGTTCTAGCTCAAATTCACTAGATAACAAGTGCGTACCCTTCCGACGAGGTTGGAATCCTTACGGATTAATTATTTGAAGAAACCATTAAGTTTACAATTTTGACTACCTTGTCAGCATTGAATGGTGGCTCCGACAGGGTTCCATACCAACCAGTTCGAAAGGATTTTCTGAAAAAAGAACAAGCCTTTCGACTGTGTCGAAAGGTAATGAAGAGGTGTTTTCGACTATCTTTGCCTATTCAAGAAGCGTTGGTTACTTTCATTTGTTTGAAAGGAGATTTAAAAAGTATAACTCATATATCAAACCCTATTTTGAGGTATTGTCAAGTTTTCTTGTTGCCATTTTTGGTGCCAGAAGGAGGGCTTGAACCTTCGTCCCTAATAACTTTCATCATAGCGTAGCTGCGTAGAGTTCTTCATTCAAGAGGAGAAAATGGTAAGAGCAAGAAATAATAACGACAGTCCAAATGAAGAAGCTACGCCACAATCAACTTGGAAGATAATATAGTCCCAAACTTTAATTTAGAGAATATGGAAATTAGACAACCGTTAACCCTAGTGAGATTGGGAAACATTGAGACTAAAGTCCAAAATCTACAACAACAAATGATAGCTACGCAAGTATTTCTTGAAAGGGCTCCATCTCAAGGATCATTAAGGGTTATGGAAAGAGAAGATGAAGCGCCATCTCCAAATGAGGAAAATGATGAAGAGTTAAACGAAGAAAGTCATGCTAAAAGGTCCCTCGAGCAATCAAATAGTCTAATACAAAGAAACAGTAAAAGTTGCCACGGAAATGAAGCCGACCATGAAGACATCCTACACTAAATGGTGATGGATATGCTTAAGGAAAGAGGAATTCCCAGTCTAGAGAAATATGTTATCCTGCAAAGGACTCCTTTTTCAGAGGAAATAATGGCATTTAGTCCTCCTCCACACATCTGAATTCCTTAATAAAATATGATGGGACTACTGATCCAGATGATCACCTCGAAGCTTTTGAAAGCTGGATGGACCTATGTAATACTCCTCGGCTGATTCGCTGCAGACTTTTCCCTATTACTTTTCGAGGAAAGACTATAAAATGGGACAAGAAGTAACAAGCGAAAACCATCCGCTCTTAGGAACAATTTTCCTATGAATTCGTACCGCAATTTCACATGTATAAAGATCCAATAATGGATTATTACATGTTAGCCAACATCAAAGGACAGAGGAATTACTTGGTGAATACATTAAAAAATTCAATACATAAGCATTAAAAACAGAGAATGCAACCGATAGGGAAAAGCTTATGGCAGTTCGATCAGAATTGATTAAATAAACCCCTTTCTAGAAAGACCTTCACATCCATGGATGTAAAGATTAATGACACATCTATCCCCAAGTTGAAAAGTTTATTCAAATAGACGAAATGCATCATGCCATGAAGAAATCTCAGCAAAAACAGAAAGAAGTAAAGGTTGACTTTAATCATCTCAGCAAAATCCTAGATGGAAGGAAAACAAAAAAGGCGGTCCGACGGTGATAACTAAATACAGACCAATGGAACTAAACAAAACCGTTCCTATATCTTTTCCATGGAAAAAGATAATGAGAATTTATGTAACGACCCGGAATTTTTAAGCATTTAAAATCAGAATATTTAATTGATTTTGAATATTCAATAGAGTAATTTTAACTTGAATTACGAATATCACAATTTATTTGATAATTGAATTATTAAATTAAATAATTGGAAGTTGGGTAAAATGTTGAATCTGGAATTTTAAGCCAGTTAAAAATAATTTAAAGTCTTGTAAAATTCATATTGATAATACTGAAGAAGGTAAAAGTGTTGAAATTGAATTTGGAAGTGTTTTATTAAGTTTTAAAATGTTATCGTTTAAATCAATATTTAAAAATAGCCTTCTGAGGCACAGTCTCGGAATTTGACGAAACCAGTTCCATTGGATCCGTAATATTGTATTATTATTGGGTTTCAAATTTCGTAGTAATTGGAGGAGTTGTGTGAGCGTACGATATATAAACGCATTGGAATTTATACCGAGACAAAATTTAATTTAAATAAAACATTCTTATTTTCTTTATCCCGACCATACGTACAACCTGCTGCATATTTGCCTCCTTCGTACCCATTTTACCTTTTCTTCCCATCTTCTTATGTCCCTGTTCGATCAGAAGAAAGTATTACAACAAAGGATATTTGGCCGAAGCCCTTTTTGCAGAATGGAAAAATATAATCCCTAAACCAAATCAATTCAAACTCAAGCACGATTTCAGTTCCTTCTTCATTTCGAAATTAAAATAATGGCGGCCTCCTAGAAAATAAAAAAAGGGAAAGGAATAATTTTTCAAATCGAAATCAGATCCTCAAGCCGAAAGAAGGCTCGCAACTTGGTATCACGATGGCGGCAGCTCGAAAGCGATGGGCTCAGTGGTGTTCGACGTTAGGGTTGGGGGTAGCAGCAGTGTTCGACTCGACGATGGTTGCGAGTGGGCCGGGTGGGAAATCGAGGTTAGTAAATGATTTGGGGGTAGGGTTTCGTTGAGTTGCGTTCGAGCTCAGCAAGGTGGTCTGTAACAACCCTAGTTTTAGCTATTTATTCTATTTAGTTATTTGAATTTTTGAAGTCCATATTATATAATTTATGTTTAAAAATATAGTCTAATTATTTAAATTGAAGATATATTTTATAAAATTGTCCATGTCAATAAAATTAAATAAAAACTGTGAAAATTTAATCTAAGATTGAACAGTAAAATTTCACGTTTGAAAGACACGTAAATTAGAGAGTATAAACAACGTAATAAAACGTGTGTTTTTAAAATGTTTATTTTATGAAAATTTCTGAAGTTTTAAACTGCGTCTGTCTAGCGTAGTGTAAAAATCATGTTTTAAATATTTTTGGACATAAAATATCAGTCAGTGTTTCGACGAACGGTACGTATTTTATTTGTCAGCTGGTTTTATTTTGGCATGCGCTTCTATTTAAACTGACTACATAAAAACTTTACCATTTACATTTAACAATATCAAACTAAATCAAAGGAAACTTTAAACCAAAATAAATCACAACATTTAAAGATTTAAAACGTTCAAGCATTTTGTTCATATTCTCTCTGGCCATTCGTTTGCATCTTGTACACTTTCTTGTTTCCATCCATCTATGACTGACCTTTGCGTTGCCAAGAATCACGCATAGGTGTTGAAATCAAGTTTATAAACTAGAAATAGCAAATCAACCGCATGCATTCAAATGAGCATAAGTCAAAACATAAAACTGAAAACATACATCAACCCTCGCCTTTATTTCTGCCTTCAGTTATCAAATTTAATGCTTGCAAATCAGAGAATCCAATAACCACGCAAGTTTTAAATTATTAAAGTAACGTGTGTATTTGACTAGGCTTCATCCATGCTTCATCAGTTTCTTCATCAAACGCTTGCTTATTCCTTTGCCCAGAAGCATGCGTAAATCACGCATAATGCAAGATGGCACTAAGAAACTCTCGGCCCTTTAATTCACGCGAAAACTTTTGCATTTACTCCCTTGATTTTCTCTGAAATTTCAAGCCTCTGCCTATATATTTCTCATCCCTCTCTACATATTTTTCTCTGCATTCCAGTCCAATTCTTTTGCTCAAATCAGGTAATCATCTTCCTTTTCTTTTCCTATACTATGTGTCTTCTTCCTCTGACTTGCTCGGCCATGCCCAATTTTGGTATGAGGTTCATGTTGTGCTGTCTACATGTTTTACAGAGTAGCATATAGGGAAGTTTAAATGTGTCTAACATGATATCAGTTGTAGATCTGGGGTGTGTGTTCTTTTGATGAAGCCTGCAGTGGAAGAGGTAGGCTATAAATTGGTATAGGAGTTTGTCTGCATCAGGTAGGCATATGTTTTCAGTGCATCTATATACATATTAAGTGTCAGACCCACCATTCATATGAATCTTGTGTAAAAGTGTGTCTGCATCATGGTAGGAGTCAGTGCATATGAATATGATTTTAGTTTGCATCATGTAAGCATGTTATAAGTATCATAGGAGACATGGTTTCAGTTTACATATGTATGGGGTTCAGATCTGCATGAATTTCAGTCTGCACTTGCACTAGATGTAGCAGTGTAAATGGCATGAGAGACTAGCATGGGTGACTGAATGTAGTTGTAAATAGTTGAGGTTGGTGAAGCTGCCAGGTCTGGAAATCTGGAAGGGGGAAGGTTGAGTGAAGACTGGCAGATATGAAAGGTGCATCTGGTGAAGTGATGTCTGGTGATGCAGTTAAATTTTGAAGTTGGTTAGCAGTAGAAAGCTTTGGGAAGAAGTGGGAAAATGATGCAACTGTTAGCATACCTGGAGTGTGCACGTGCACAGGACCTGCACATCAGAAACACACACAAATCCAAGGGCTGAGATGGTCTGACACACTAGCATGGGGTATAGGAGGTGGCTGAGATAGGTGAAGTCAGTGGTAGGAGGAAGGAATGGCAGTGAAGGCCAGAGAAGGTGGATTTCTGGAAATTGAAGTGTTTCAACACTTCCACAAATGACTCGAAGTAGATGCTTATGTAACCCGAAGCAGAATGTTTTGTGACTCGAAGATAGGCCGGGGCTGACTCGAAGCTAGTAGGAAGAAACTCGGGTTAGTGCAAAATTGTTGAGTCTGTGTAAAGTGTGATCTGAAATGATTTTTGAAGAATGTTGGAAACCATTTGTGAAAAAAAAAAAGTGAAAATGATGAATGAATGAAGGGAAGACAATGCATAAGTATGTGATGAGCATGAACAAGCTAGGAGGAAGAAGTGGTGCATGTGTTCTCGTATTCATATAGATTTTTGCAATCGTGTTTTAGAAAAAATTTGGTCGAGCAAGTCAAAAATTCTTTTCCTATCTTTAAATTTTTCGTTGACTACAAAATCTAAGTCGCGTTCCTATATTTTGAAATTTGTTCTAGATCTAAATCTAGGCGACGCCCGGAAAATTTGACTGTTATTCTCTGTCAGTCTATACCAGTGAATTTTCAAATTTTGAATTCAAAATTTCTGCAACATCCAGGTGAGTATTTCTCACCAGACATACGTATTTATATTTCGTAAATTATTGCAAGTGTATGTGTAAATTTGTATTTCACTATTATCTGTCTGTAGTGTGATATAGAATGATAAACCCCATTAAATTGACACCCCATCAGTTATTTATATGTTATATGATATCTGCAGTTATATTATGTTATTATTTACTGCTTAAATCACACTGCAAGTTCCCTGTTATATATATATTGTTATGGCTGAAATGATAGGCCTAATTGATTATTATTGTTCACTTAACTGCTGTAAATTTATCTTGGGATTGCGGGTTCGAAATGATAGAACCCGGGATTTGTAAATATCGGATTGAAATGATATAAATCTGTTTCACTTGACCTAGGCTAGAAAATCTTATACAGGCCCGTGGTTTATATAGATTATTTTCTGAAATTTTATTCAATTATTTTAAATTTAGAAATTGAAGATATTCTAGTAAATAATTTTATAGGACTTATGATGATTTAAATGATAAATAAATAAATATAGAATAAATTTTAGTATTACTTGTTCCAAAATTCTGGAGTTTTGAAAGAATAAGATTTAAATTTAGAAAATTATATATATATACATAATAAGTTATATTTAGAAATAGATTTTTAAATCTAAAAATCTACAACAGCATTTAGATGCTATCTTTTTGAAATTAGACTAGGTTAAACTCATAACTTTAGACAGCATTTCCTAGGTGCTGTAGAAATTGAAATTGATTTATTTAAAAATCTATGGAAGATTTTTGAGAATAAATTAAACTTTGGAATTTAAATATGTAATAAATAAAAGAATCTAGAAATTGAGTTTGGATAGATTTTAAAGGAAAATATGATTTCTATTATAAAAGAAATAAATTCCAAATTTGATTGAATAAATTGAAATGGTATATTTTTAAAGAAAATGTTTAAATCAAGGATTTGAAAATTTAAGGTATTTGAAATATATATTGATTTGGAAAAATAAATACCATTTTTCAAACTATAACCACGGGTTATAATAACGTTTGGTTGGCAAAGAGACCGGGATCGGATATGGGCATACTCTCTGTCGATACCGAAAACCACTTTGACAACCGTGTACGCGGTGGAGATTCCAGAATGAAGTAGGATGGTGGGGGCGGTTTCTTGAAAGGTATATACGTGGACCCGACTCCCGTGAGTTGGCTTAAGGTGGCTAAAACAGGAGCGATTCTCGGATTAATGAGGTAGCTCCTCTGATCGAACACACTTCTTCGTATGCCATTCTATTACTATTGTGATTGTTTTGGTGCGCACCTTTGATTTGGGAGTGTTGTTCGAGGTGGGCGGTTGCTGCGGCTTCGCGTTACCACCGGTCCGGATAGCAATTGGTATATCTACCCTGGCATTGCCTAGTTGTGCCGTGTCACCTACCATATCGAGCCTTGTACGAGTTTGGTTTTCTCCCGTAGCCCGTGTGGTATCCTCTAGTTGCTTCCCGATCAGGAGGAGCTATGATATTGGATGGACTACTGGGACTATTACGTGTTAAGGGCTATATGGGTAACCCCTTAACGCTATTAAAAAGTAAGTTTATTTTAATATAGACACTATTATAATAGCGCAATATACTATATAGTAAATAGTTTAACGGATCCTTAGAGGATGGGCGATCCCAAGCATCCTTTAAGTTACTTGCTCTTTACATTACAGTACACTTGATTTAGCTTACATTATATAAGTATGTATGTCCTGACTCGAGTGTTTTGTTTTATTGTACGCTCGGGTCAGCCTGAGTTGCAGATTCAGCTTTTCTTTCTGGAGCTAGGACTAGATCACTCTTGCTAGTTGGAAGCTTCTTCGTCTTTATATATTTTGTAATTCAAGACATTTGGGAACTATTTTTGCTTATGGCTTAAAAATTGTACTAAAGATTTGTAAACAATGTATTTCTGTTGGTAATGGTTTTCAGTGGCTTCATGAACCACTGTATTATTTTATATTCCGCTGTGAGATTCTGATATCTGTGTCTGTGATTCTGTGTATTTGGTTTCATTTGTTCCATAGCTATATTTACAATCTATTATTTTGAACTATTCCAGCTTGACATGTTCTATTATTGTCGAATTCGAATAGTACAAAATAGTGGGTCGTTACAGTTGGTATCGGAGCCAGGTTTAAAACATAGCCTAAGGAACAAAAACTCATTAGAGATAGAGTAGCAATACTCTAGAATGAGTGAAGTCAAATTCCAGAATCTTTCTTTGTGAGAGGACGTATTTTAAAAGTATAAATGATTTTCAAAAAGAATTTTTAAGAAGTATTTTAGTGTAGAAACTTCCTATTTTTAAATAAGTTTCCAAACACTTCTTCTTTCTCTCCATCGTTATACTCGAGCTTTTGTTAGTCGCTTAATTTTATCTTATCCTAGAATATCTTAATATTTTCCTCTATCCTTAGTATCCATCCTTAATCTTTCAGGATGAATAGAAGAAATAATCAAGGTCGAGGGCAAGTCGCTCCTCCTCCTGCTGCCCCTGTCCGTTTCACTAAATTATGCAAGGACTATGTTGAGTTAGGTGGCACAAAATTTATGGGGACAGAGACTATCATAGAAGCTCAGCAATGGCTTCGAGATCTAGAAAGGATTTTCTCCTGCCTCGAGATTACTAATGCCCAGCAAAGGCAACTCGCGGCCTGGCAAATGAAGGGCGCTGCTTTAGATTGGTGGCTATCTATTACTGCTCAGACAAATGAGGCTGACCTCACTTGGGAGCAATTTAGGTATCTTTTGGTTGTCAAGAAATTCGAATTTGAACTCCATCTTTGAATCTATCTCTTAAACTCTTATCGTGCTTTAGGGAGGCCTTTCTGGCCAAGTGGATGCCTGAAGCGGGCAAGTCTCAGCTCTATAGGGAATTCATGGATCTTAAGCAAGGCAATATGACCTTCACGGAGTATGAGAGGAAGTTTAACGAACTCTCACAGTATGGTCTGAACCTGATTGACACCCCACTCAAGCTGAACGAGAAGTTTATCGCTGGAGCTCGACCTGAGTTCTACGATCGACTCATTACTCATGTGCATGGGACATTTACGGCATTGATGGATATGGCTCTCCGGTACGAGAACCCTACATCTAAGAACACTCCAGCTGCCCAGTCTGCATCAGCTCGGTCTTCCGGTAATTCAAGAAAAAGGAAGTCAAATTTCTACCGTCATAAGAGGAACAAGGCTCAAGGGTTGGGATCATCATCATCTTCTGTTTCTGCGAGGCCACCTGTAGATCTGTCTACCATCACCTGCCATAGGTGCCACCAGAAAGGACATTTTGCTAATCGTTGTCCTACTTTGGGTGCTGCCATTCCACCACCTACTCAGTTTGCTAGGAGAGATCTATGTCACATCTGCCTCCAGCCAGGACACTTCAAGAAGGATTGTCCCACTCAAAAGAGAGGCACAACATCTGGAGTCTTTGCAGTAACTTCTGCATCTTCTACAGCTCCGCAGCCTGCACCTGCACCAGTATCAGATCCAGTCCCAGATGATTCTCAAGGTACTCTTCAAGGATCTTTTACTTTGTTCAAATTACCGGTTCGAGTTTTATTCGATACCGGAGCTTCCCACAGCTTCATTTCATTTGATCTCTGTAATAAATTTGAACATCGCCTTTCTCCTGAACTTTCTCCCATACCTTTATGTGTCTCAAACCCCATCGGTGGTCCTGCGAACCTTAGTAAAGTTTGTAGGGATGTGAAGCTCCTCCATTTCCAACAATGCTTCACTGGAGATTTTTATGTTTTGGGTTTCGACGCTTTCGATCTTCTACTCGGAGGCGATTGGTTAGATAGGCATGGTGCAGATATCTCTTGTAGTTCTCGTACTGTTGCTCTTAAAGATGATTTAGGGAATCCATTAGAGATCCAGTGTAAGTTGCCTCAGGAGTTTGCTGGTAGTTTCATCTATTCTCTTGACACCTTTCCGGATGATATCCATTTGACCCCTGTAGTCAAACTATTTCCCGATGTGTTTGGAGAAGTCACCTCTTTGCCTCCAAAACGTGAAATTGATTTCCGTATCGATCTTATCCCTGGAGCACGACCTGTAGTCCTTCCACCTAGAAGAATGGCACCACGAGAAAAGAGCGAATTAAGGAATCTGATTCAAGACTTATCTTCTAAAGGTCTGATCAGACCTAGCTTCTCAGAATGGGGAGCCGCTGTTGTCTTTGTCACCAAATCCGATGGTTCTCTCCGGATGTGTGTTGATTATAGGGAACTCAACAAGCTTACCATGAAGAACAGATATCCTATGCCCCGCATAAACGATATGTTCGATCAGCTCTATGGAGCAACTGTTTTCTCTCAGCTTGATTTAGCCACAGGTTTCCATCAGCTTAGAATTGCTGAGGAAAGCATTCCCAAAACTGCTTTCAGAACGGAGAATGGTTTCTTTGAATGGCTAGTTATGCCTTTTGGCTTGACTAATGCCCCTGCTTTCTTCGTCGACTTGATGAACCGAGTTTTTCGAGATGTGCTTAATAAGTTTGTCCTTGTCTTTATTGATGACATCCTTGTTTTCTCCAAGTCGGAGGAAGAACATAAAGTCCATTTGAAGTATGTTTTAGAGACTCTCCGAAATCACCAATTGAAGGCTAAGTTCTCTAAATGCCATTTCTGGGAAGAAGAAGTCCGATTCCTTGGGCATATTGTCTCTAGAGAAGGAGTTTCTGTAGATCCAGTCAAGATTGCTACAATCCAAGATTGGGAAGAACCTAAGACTCCTACCGATATCCGTAGTTTCCTAGGCCTTGCCGGCTACTACCGAAGATTCATTGAGAATTTTGCTCGGATTTCGGCACCTCTGACTGCTCTAACTCGGAAGAATGTCAAGTTTGTATGGAGCGATAAGTGTAAGGCTGCTTTCAAAGAGTTAAAGGATAAGCTCACCTCCGCCCCAGTACTTATTGTACCAAATGGAAGTGAAAGATTAACGGTATTCACCGATGCTTGTCGAGAAGGATTGGGAGCAGTGTTGATGCAAGATGGGAGAGTAATTGCTTATGCTAGTCGTCAGCTGAAGACACATGAAGCTAATTACGCTGCCCACGATTTAGAATTGCTGGCTGTTGTATTTGCTTTGAAGCTTTGGAGACACCATCTCTTGGGAGCTAAGTTTGATCTCTTTACTGATCATAAATCTCTGAAATATATCTTTACACAGAAAGATTTAAATCAGAGACAAGTGCGATGGCTCGAGTTCCTTGCTGCATATGACCTCGACATCAACTATACTCCTGGGAAAGCCAATGTAGTGGCAGATGCGCTAAGCAGGAAGAAATCTTTGTTATGTCAGATTTTTGTATCTTCCCCTCTTTTGGATCGTATCGTGGCTAAACAAGATGAAGACGAGATGCTTAGGCGTATAAAAGGAAGTGTTCGTAGCAGAATTGGTGGTAATAGCTCTGATGGAAAGGGAGCTCAGATCGATGATAAAGGAGTTTTAAGGATAAATGGAAGGATTTGTGTGCCGAATGTTGACGGTTTGAGGCAGGAATTACTTCGGGAACATCATCAGTCCCGACTTTCTATCCATCCCGGCGTAGCTAAAATGTATCAGGATTTGAAGAAGCTATACTGGTGGAAGGGTATGAAGCGAGATGTCTCCATCTTTGTCAGTAGATGTGCGACTTGCCAGCAAGTTAAGGCAGACCATCAGAAAACACCCGGTTTATTGCAGCCTTTGGAAATTCCAAACTGGAAGTGGGAACAAGTTTCTATGGACTTTATTGATGGATTGCCGAGATCTCGGAGGGGAAATGAAAGCATCTGGGTCATTGTGGATAGATTGACTAAGTCCGCTCATTTTATTCCAGTCAGATCTACCCGCACAGCTTCGAGTTTATCTGAGATTTATATGAGGGAGATTGTTCGTCTCCATGGCGTTCCTCTTAGCATTGTCTGCGATCGTGACCCCATTTTCACTAGTCAGTTTTGGAAAGCGTTCCAAGAGTCCTTGGGTACTCGTTTGAACCTGAGCACTGCTTACCACCCACAAACTGACGGTCAGACGGAGAGGGTAAATCAAATTCTTGAAGATCTTCTTCGTGCTTGCATCTTAGACTATGGAGGATCTTGGGAAGATCATCTCCATCTTGTGGAATTCACCTATAACAACAGTTATCAGGTATAAATTCCAATCCTTTGTTCTTATTTTATCTTAGTTCTCTATCCGTATCTCATTCTATCTTTTCAGGCTAGTCTTAAGATGTCCCCTTTTGCTGCTCTATACGGGAAACCGTGTAGATCTCCTTCTTGTTGGATTGAGGCTGGTAACCGCTTAGTCCTTGGTCCGGAGATGATTCTAGAAGCTTCAGAGAAAGTAGAGGAGATTAAGAGGAGATTAAAGGTTGCTCAAGACAGACAAAAGAAGTACGCTGATCGGCGTAGAAGAAGGTTAGAATTTGATGTTGGTGATTTGGTGTTTCTGAAGATCTCTCCTTTAAAGAATGTAGTCCGGTTTGGTCGGAGAGGAAAGCTAGCACCTAGATTCATCGGTCCATTCCGTATCTTGGAGAGAATTGGATCTCTGGCATATAGACTGGATCTACCAGAGAAATTTGCCGGAATTCACAATGTCTTCCATGTATCTCACCTTCGCCGCTGTCTTCACGATCCATCTTTAGTCATCCAGCCTACTGCTCTCGATGGTCTGGACATCGAACCCGATCTAACTATTGAAAGAAAGCCGCTTCATATCGTCGATCAAGGTACGAAACAACTCAGAAGAAAATCCGTCCCGTTGGTCAAAGTGCAATGGAGCACCGATGAGCGAGATTGCACATGGGAAACGGAGGAGAGCATTCGTGCTTCAAATCCGGAACTATTCGTTTAAGGTACTTGTTTATCTAGCTTATCTTCTTTTGTTTCTCTTCTTTCGTTCCTTTTCGAGGACGAAAAGTTCTTAAGTGGGGGAGAGTGTAACAACCCTAGTTTTAGCTATTTATTCTATTTAGTTATTTGAATTTTTGAAGTCTATATTATATAATTTATGTTTAAAAATATAGTCTAATTATTTAAATTGAAGATATATTTTATAAAATTGTCCATGTCAATAAAATTAAATAAAAACTGTGAAAATTTAATCTAAGATTGAACAGTAAAATTTCACGTTTGAAAGACACGTAAATTAGAGAGTATAAACAACGTAATAAAACGTGTGTTTTTAAAATGTTTATTTTATGAAAATTTCTGAAGTTTTAAACTGCGTCTGTCTAGCGTAGTGTAAAAATCATGTTTTAAATATTTTTGGACATAAAATATCAGTCAGTGTTTCGACGAACGGTACGTATTTTATTTGTCAGCTGGTTTTATTTTGGCATGCGCTTCTATTTAAACTGACTACATAAAAACTTTACCATTTACATTTAACAATATCAAACTAAATCAAAGGAAACTTTAAACCAAAATAAATCACAACATTTAAAGATTTAAAACGTTCAAGCATTTTGTTCATATTCTCTCTGGCCATTCGTTTGCATCTTGTACACTTTCTTGTTTCCATCCATCTATGACCGACCTTTGCGTTGCCAAGAATCACGCATAGGTGTTGAAATCAAGTTTATAAACTAGAAATAGCAAATCAACCGCATGCATTCAAATGAGCATAAGTCAAAACATAAAACTGAAAACATACATCAACCCTCGCCTTTATTTCTGCCTTCAGTTATCAAATTTAATGCTTGCAAATCAGAGAATCCAATAACCACGCAAGTTTTAAATTATTAAAGTAACGTGTGTATTTGACTAGGCTTCATCCATGCTTCATCAGTTTCTTCATCAAACGCTTGCTTATTCCTTTGCCCAGAAGCATGCGTAAATCACGCATAATGCAAGATGGCACTAAGAAACTCTCGGCCCTTTAATTCACGCGAAAACTTTTGCATTTACTCCCTTGATTTTCTCTGAAATTTCAAGCCTCTGCCTATATATTTCTCATCCCTCTCTACATATTTTTCTCTGCATTCCAGTCCAATTCTTTTGCTCAAATCAGGTAATCATCTTCCTTTTCTTTTCCTATACTATGTGTCTTCTTCCTCTGACTTGCTCGGCCATGCCCAATTTTGGTATGAGGTTCATGTTGTGCTGTCTACATGTTTTACAGAGTAGCATATAGGGAAGTTTAAATGTGTCTAACATGATATCAGTTGTAGATCTGGGGTGTGTGTTCTTTTGATGAAGCCTGCAGTGGAAGAGGTAGGCTATAAATTGGTATAGGAGTTTGTCTGCATCAGGTAGGCATATGTTTTCAGTGCATCTATATACATATTAAGTGTCAGACCCACCATTCATATGAATCTTGTGTAAAAGTGTGTCTGCATCATGGTAGGAGTCAGTGCATATGAATATGATTTTAGTTTGCATCATGTAAGCATGTTATAAGTATCATAGGAGACATGGTTTCAGTTTACATATGTATGGGGTTCAGATCTGCATGAATTTCAGTCTGCACTTGCACTAGATGTAGCAGTGTAAATGGCATGAGAGACTAGCATGGGTGACTGAATGTAGTTGTAAATAGTTGAGGTTGGTGAAGCTGCCAGGTCTGGAAATCTGGAAGGGGGAAGGTTGAGTGAATACTGGCAGATATGAAAGGTGCATCTGGTGAAGTGATGTCTGGTGATGCAGTTAAATTTTGAAGTTGGTTAGCAGTAGAAAGCTTTGGGAAGAAGTGGGAAAATGATGCAACTGTTAGCATACCTGGAGTGTGCACGTGCACAGGACCTGCACATCAGAAACACACACAAATCCAAGGGCTGAGATGGTCTGACACACTAGCATGGGGTATAGGAGGTGGCTGAGATAGGTGAAGTCAGTGGTAGGAGGAAGGAATGGCAGTGAAGGCCAGAGAAGGTGGATTTCTGGAAATTGAAGTGTTTCAACACTTCCACAAATGACTCGAAGTAGATGCTTATGTAACCCGAAGCAGAATGTTTTGTGACTCGAAGATAGGCCGGGGCTGACTCGAAGCTAGTAGGAAGAAACTCGGGTTAGTGCAAAATTGTTGAGTCTGTGTAAAGTGTGATCTGAAATGATTTTTGAAGAATGTTGGAAACCATTTGTGAAAAAAAAAAAAAGTGAAAATGATGAATGAATGAAGGGAAGACAGTGCATAAGTATGTGATGAGCATGAACAAGCTAGGAGGAAGAAGTGGTGCATGTGTTCTCGTATTCATATAGATTTTTGCAATCGTGTTTTAGAAAAAATTTGGTCGAGCAAGTCAAAAATTCTTTTCCTATCTTTAAATTTTTCGTTGACTACAAAATCTAAGTCGCGTTCCTATATTTTGAAATTTGTTCTAGATCTAAATCTAGGCGACGCCCGGAAAATTTGACTGTTATTCTCTGTCAGTCTATACCAGTGAATTTTCAAATTTTGAATTCAAAATTTCTGCAACATCCAGGTGAGTATTTCTCACCAGACATACGTATTTATATTTCGTAAATTATTGCAAGTGTATGTGTAAATTTGTATTTCACTATTATCTGTCTGTAGTGTGATATAGAATGATAAACCCCATTAAATTGACACCCCATCAGTTATTTATATGTTATATGATATCTGCAGTTATATTATGTTATTATTTACTGCTTAAATCACACTGCAAGTTCCCTGTTATATATATATTGTTATGGCTGAAATGATAGGCCTAATTGATTATTATTGTTCACTTAACTTCTGTAAATTTATCTTGGGATTGCGGGTTCGAAATGATAGAACCCGGGATTTGTAAATATCGGATTGAAATGATATAAATCTGTTTCACTTGACCTAGGCTAGAAAATCTTATACAGGCCCGTGGTTTATATAGATTATTTTCTGAAATTTTATTCAATTATTTTAAATTTAGAAATTGAAGATATTCTAGTAAATAATTTTATAGGACTTATGATGATTTAAATGATAAATAAATAAATATAGAATAAATTTTAGTATTACTTGTTCCAAAATTCTGGAGTTTTGAAAGAATAAGATTTAAATTTAGAAAATTATATATATATACATAATAAGTTATATTTAGAAATAGATTTTTAAATCTAAAAATCTACAACAGCATTTAGATGCTATCTTTTTGAAATTAGACTAGGTTAAACTCATAACTTTAGACAGCATTTCCTAGGTGCTGTAGAAATTGAAATTGATTTATTTAAAAATCTATGGAAGATTTTTGAGAATAAATTAAACTTTGGAATTTAAATATGTAATAAATAAAAGAATCTAGAAATTGAGTTTGGATAGATTTTAAAGGAAAATATGATTTCTATTATAAAAGAAATAAATTCCAAATTTGATTGAATAAATTGAAATGGTATATTTTTAAAGAAAATGTTTAAATCAAGGATTTGAAAATTTAAGGTATTTGAAATATATATTGATTTGGAAAAATAAATACCATTTTTCAAACTATAACCACGGGTTATAATAACGTTTGGTTGGCAAAGAGACCGGGATCGGATATGGGCATACTCTCTGTCGATACCGAAAACCACTTTGACAACCGTGTACGCGGTGGAGATTCCAGAATGAAGTAGGATGGTGGGGGCGGTTTCTTGAAAGGTATATACGTGGACCCGACTCCCGTGAGTTGGCTTAAGGTGGCTAAAACAGGAGCGATTCTCGGATTAATGAGGTAGCTCCTCTGATCGAACACACTTCTTCGTATGCCATTCTATTACTATTGTGATTGTTTTGGTGCGCACCTTTGATTTGGGAGTGTTGTTCGAGGTGGGCGGTTGCTGCGGCTTCGCGTTACCACCGGTCCGGATAGCAATTGGTATATCTACCCTGGCATTGCCTAGTTGTGCCGTGTCACCTACCATATCGAGCCTTGTACGAGTTTAATTTTCTCCCGTAGCCCGTGTGGTATCCTCTAGTTGCTTCCCGATCAGGAGGAGCTATGATATTGGATGGACTACTGGGACTATTACGTGTTAAGGGCTATATGGGTAACCCCTTAACGCTATTAAAAAGTAAGTTTATTTTAATATAGACACTATTATAATAGCGCAATATACTATATAGTAAATAGTTTAACGGATCCTTAGAGGATGGGCGATCCCAAGCATCCTTTAAGTTACTTGCTCTTTACATTACAGTACACTTGATTTAGCTTACATTATATAATTATGTATGTCCTGACTCGAGTGTTTTGTTTTATTGTACGCTCGGGTCAGCCTGAGTTGCAGATTCAGCTTTTCTTTCTGGAGCTAGGACTAGATCACTCTTGCTAGTTGGAAGCTTCTTCGTCTTTATATATTTTGTAATTCAAGACATTTGGGAACTATTTTTGCTTATGGCTTAAAAATTGTACTAAAGATTTGTAAACAATGTATTTCTGTTGGTAATGGTTTTCAGTGGCTTCATGAACCACTGTATTATTTTATATTCCGCTGTGAGATTCTGATATCTGTGTCTGTGATTCTGTGTATTTGGTTTCATTTGTTCCATAGCTATATTTACAATCTATTATTTTGAACTATTCCAGCTTGACATGTTCTATTATTGTCGAATTCGAATAGTACAAAATAGTGGGTCGTTACAGTTGGTATCGGAGCCAGGTTTAAAACATAGCCTAAGGAACAAAAACTCATTAGAGATAGAGTAGCAATACTCTAGAATGAGTGAAGTCAAATTCCAGAATCTTTCTTTGTGAGAGGACGTATTTTAAAAGTATAAATGATTTTCAAAAAGAATTTTTAAGAAGTATTTTAGTGTAGAAACTTCCTATTTTTAAATAAGTTTCCAAACACTTCTTCTTTCTCTCCATCGTTATACTCGAGCTTTTGTTAGTCGCTTAATTTTATCTTATCCTAGAATATCTTAATATTTTCCTCTATCCTTAGTATCCATCCTTAATCTTTCAGGATGAATAGAAGAAATAATCAAGGTCGAGGGCAAGTCGCTCCTCCTCCTGCTGCCCCTGTCCGTTTCACTAAATTATGCAAGGACTATGTTGAGTTAGGTGGCACAAAATTTATGGGGACAGAGACTATCATAGAAGCTCAGCAATGGCTTCGAGATCTAGAAAGGATTTTCTCCTGCCTCGAGATTACTAATGCCCAGCAAAGGCAACTCGCGGCCTGGCAAATGAAGGGCGCTGCTTTAGATTGGTGGCTATCTATTACTGCTCAGACAAATGAGGCTGACCTCACTTGGGAGCAATTTAGGTATCTTTTGGTTGTCAAGAAATTCGAATTTGAACTCCATCTTTGAATCTATCTCTTAAACTCTTATCGTGCTTTAGGGAGGCCTTTCTGGCCAAGTGGATGCCTGAAGCGGGCAAGTCTCAGCTCTATAGGGAATTCATGGATCTTAAGCAAGGCAATATGACCTTCACGGAGTATGAGAGGAAGTTTAACGAACTCTCACAGTATGGTCTGAACCTGATTGACACCCCACTCAAGCTGAACGAGAAGTTTATCGCTGGAGCTCGACCTGAGTTCTACGATCGACTCATTACTCATGTGCATGGGACATTTACGGCATTGATGGATATGGCTCTCCGGTACGAGAACCCTACATCTAAGAACACTCCAGCTGCCCAGTCTGCATCAGCTCGGTCTTCCAGTAATTCAAGAAAAAGGAAGTCAAATTTCTACCGTCATAAGAGGAACAAGGCTCAAGGGTTGGGATCATCATCATCTTCTGTTTCTGCGAGGCCACCTGTAGATCTGTCTACCATCACCTGCCATAGGTGCCACCAGAAAGGACATTTTGCTAATCGTTGTCCTACTTTGGGTGCTGCCATTCCACCACCTACTCAGTTTGCTAGGAGAGATCTATGTCACATCTGCCTCCAGCCAGGACACTTCAAGAAGGATTGTCCCACTCAAAAGAGAGGCACAACATCTGGAGTCTTTGCAGTAACTTCTGCATCTTCTACAGCTCCGCAGCCTGCACCTGCACCAGTATCAGATCCATTCCCAGATGATTCTCAAGGTACTCTTCAAGGATCTTTTACTTTGTTCAAATTACCGGTTCGAGTTTTATTCGATACCGGAGCTTCCCACAGCTTCATTTCATCTGATCTCTGTAATAAATTTGAACATCGCCTTTCTCCTGAACTTTCTCCCATACCTTTATGTGTCTCAAACCCCATCGGTGGTCCTGCGAACCTTAGTAAAGTTTGTAGGGATGTGAAGCTCCTCCATTTCCAACAATGCTTCACTGGAGATTTTTATGTTTTGGGTTTCGACGCTTTCGATCTTCTACTCGGAGGCGATTGGTTAGATAGGCATGGTGCAGATATCTCTTGTAGTTCTCGTACTGTTGCTCTTAAAGATGATTTAGGGAATCCATTAGAGATCCAGTGTAAGTTGCCTCAGGAGTTTGCTGGTAGTTTCATCTATTCTCTTGACACCTTTCCGGATGATATCCATTTGACCCCTGTAGTCAAACTATTTCCCGATGTGTTTGGAGAAGTCACCTCTTTGCCTCCAAAACGTGAAATTGATTTCCGTATCGATCTTATCCCTGGAGCACGACCTGTAGTCCTTCCACCTAGAAGAATGGCACCACGAGAAAAGAGCGAATTAAGGAATCTGATTCAAGACTTATCTTCTAAAGGTCTGATCAGACCTAGCTTCTCAGAATGGGGAGCCGCTGTTGTCTTTGTCACCAAATCCGATGGTTCTCTCCGGATGTGTGTTGATTATAGGGAACTCAACAAGCTTACCATGAAGAACAGATATCCTATGCCCCGCATAAACGATATGTTCGATCAGCTCTATGGAGCAACTGTTTTCTCTCAGCTTGATTTAGCCACAGGTTTCCATCAGCTTAGAATTGCTGAGGAAAGCATTCCCAAAACTGCTTTCAGAACGGAGAATGGTTTCTTTGAATGGCTAGTTATGCCTTTTGGCTTGACTAATGCCCCTGCTTTCTTCGTCGACTTGATGAACCGAGTTTTTCGAGATGTGCTTAATAAGTTTGTCCTTGTCTTTATTGATGACATCCTTGTTTTCTCCAAGTCGGAGGAAGAACATAAAGTCCATTTGAAGTATGTTTTAGAGACTCTCCGAAATCACCAATTGAAGGCTAAGTTCTCTAAATGCCATTTCTGGGAAGAAGAAGTCCGATTCCTTGGGCATATTGTCTCTAGAGAAGGAGTTTCTGTAGATCCAGTCAAGATTTCTACAATCCAAGATTGGGAAGAACCTAAGACTCCTACCGATATCCGTAGTTTCCTAGGCCTTGCCGGCTACTACCGAAGATTCATTGAGAATTTTGCTCGGATTTCGGCACCTCTGACTGCTCTAACTCGGAAGAATGTCAAGTTTGTATGGAGCGATAAGTGTAAGGCTGCTTTCAAAGAGTTAAAGGATAAGCTCACCTCCGCCCCAGTACTTATTGTACCAAATGGAAGTGAAAGATTAACGGTATTCACCGATGCTTGTCGAGAAGGATTGGGAGCAGTGTTGATGCAAGATGGGAGAGTAATTGCTTATGCTAGTCGTCAGCTGAAGACACATGAAGCTAATTACGCTGCCCACGATTTAGAATTGCTGGCTGTTGTATTTGCTTTGAAGCTTTGGAGACACCATCTCTTGGGAGCTAAGTTTGATCTCTTTACTGATCATAAATCTCTGAAATATATCTTTACACAGAAAGATTTAAATCAGAGACAAGTGCGATGGCTCGAGTTCCTTGCTGCATATGACCTCGACATCAACTATACTCCTGGGAAAGCCAATGTAGTGGCAGATGCGCTAAGCAGGAAGAAATCTTTGTTATGTCAGATTTTTGTATCTTCCCCTCTTTTGGATCGTATCGTGGCTAAACAAGATGAAGACGAGATGCTTAGGCGTATAAAAGGAAGTGTTCGTAGCAGAATTGGTGGTAATAGCTCTGATGGAAAGGGAGCTCAGATCGATGATAAAGGAGTTTTAAGGATAAATGGAAGGATTTGTGTGCCGAATGTTGACGGTTTGAGGCAGGAATTACTTCGGGAACATCATCAGTCCCGACTTTCTATCCATCCCGGCGTAGCTAAAATGTATCAGGATTTGAAGAAGCTATACTGGTGGAAGGGTATGAAGCGAGATGTCTCCATCTTTGTCAGTAGATGTGCGACTTGCCAGCAAGTTAAGGCAGACCATCAGAAAACACCCGGTTTATTGCAGCCTTTGGAAATTCCAAACTGGAAGTGGGAACAAGTTTCTATGGACTTTATTGATGGATTGCCGAGATCTCGGAGGGGAAATGAAAGCATCTGGGTCATTGTGGATAGATTGACTAAGTCCGCTCATTTTATTCCAGTCAGATCTACCCGCACAGCTTCGAGTTTATCTGAGATTTATATGAGGGAGATTGTTCGTCTCCATGGCGTTCCTCTTAGCATTGTCTGCGATCGTGACCCCATTTTCACTAGTCAGTTTTGGAAAGCGTTCCAAGAGTCCTTGGGTACTCGTTTGAACCTGAGCACTGCTTACCACCCACAAACTGACGGTCAGACGGAGAGGGTAAATCAAATTCTTGAAGATCTTCTTCGTGCTTGCATCTTAGACTATGGAGGATCTTGGGAAGATCATCTCCATCTTGTGGAATTCACCTATAACAACAGTTATCAGGTATAAATTCCAATCCTTTGTTCTTATTTTATCTTAGTTCTCTATCCGTATCTCATTCTATCTTTTCAGGCTAGTCTTAAGATGTCCCCTTTTGCTGCTCTATACGGGAAACCGTGTAGATCTCCTTCTTGTTGGATTGAGGCTGGTAACCGCTTAGTCCTTGGTCCGGAGATGATTCTAGAAGCTTCAGAGAAAGTAGAGGAGATTAAGAGGAGATTAAAGGTTGCTCAAGACAGACAAAAGAAGTACGCTGATCGGCGTAGAAGAAGGTTAGAATTTGATGTTGGTGATTTGGTGTTTCTGAAGATCTCTCCTTTAAAGAATGTAGTCCGGTTTGGTCGGAGAGGAAAGCTAGCACCTAGATTCATCGGTCCATTCCGTATCTTGGAGAGAATTGGATCTCTGGCATATAGACTGGATCTACCAGAGAAATTTGCCGGAATTCACAATGTCTTCCATGTATCTCACCTTCGCCGCTGTCTTCACGATCCATCTTTAGTCATCCAGCCTACTGCTCTCGATGGTCTGGACATCGAACCCGATCTAACTATTGAAAGAAAGCCGCTTCGTATCGTCGATCAAGGTACGAAACAACTCAGAAGAAAATCCGTCCCGTTGGTCAAAGTGCAATGGAGCACCGATGAGCGAGATTGCACATGGGAAACGGAGGAGAGCATTCGTGCTTCAAATCCGGAACTATTCGTTTAAGGTACTTGTTTATCTAGCTTATCTTCTTTTGTTTCTCTTCTTTCGTTCCTTTTCGAGGACGAAAAGTTCTTAAGTGGGGGAGAGTGTAACAACCCTAGTTTTAGCTATTTATTCTATTTAGTTATTTGAATTTTTGAAGTCTATATTATATAATTTATGTTTAAAAATATAGTCTAATTATTTAAATTGAAGATATATTTTATAAAATTGTCCATGTCAATAAAATTAAATAAAAACTGTGAAAATTTAATCTAAGATTGAACAGTAAAATTTCACGTTTGAAAGACACGTAAATTAGAGAGTATAAACAACGTAATAAAACGTGTGTTTTTAAAATGTTTATTTTATGAAAATTTCTGAAGTTTTAAACTGCGTCTGTCTAGCGTAGTGTAAAAATCATGTTTTAAATATTTTTGGACATAAAATATCAGTCAGTGTTTTGACGAACGGTACGTATTTTATTTGTCAGCTGGTTTTATTTTGGCATGCGCTTCTATTTAAACTGACTACATAAAAACTTTACCATTTACATTTAACAATATCAAACTAAATCAAAGGAAACTTTAAACCAAAATAAATCACAACATTTAAAGATTTAAAACGTTCAAGCATTTTGTTCATATTCTCTCTGGCCATTCGTTTGCATCTTGTACACTTTCTTGTTTCCATCCATCTATGACTGACCTTTGCGTTGCCAAGAATCACGCATAGGTGTTGAAATCAAGTTTATAAACTAGAAATAGCAAATCAACCGCATGCATTCAAATGAGCATAAGTCAAAACATAAAACTGAAAACATACATCAACCCTCGCCTTTATTTCTGCCTTCAGTTATCAAATTTAATGCTTGCAAATCAGAGAATCCAATAACCACGCAAGTTTTAAATTATTAAAGTAACGTGTGTATTTGACTAGGCTTCATCCATGCTTCATCAGTTTCTTCATCAAACGCTTGCTTATTCCTTTGCCCAGAAGCATGCGTAAATCACGCATAATGCAAGATGGCACTAAGAAACTCTCGGCCCTTTAATTCACGCGAAAACTTTTGCATTTACTCCCTTGATTTTCTCTGAAATTTCAAGCCTCTGCCTATATATTTCTCATCCCTCTCTACATATTTTTCTCTGCATTCCAGTCCAATTCTTTTGCTCAAATCAGGTAATCATCTTCCTTTTCTTTTCCTATACTATGTGTCTTCTTCCTCTGACTTGCTCGGCCATGCCCAATTTTGGTATGAGGTTCATGTTGTGCTGTCTACATGTTTTACAGAGTAGCATATAGGGAAGTTTAAATGTGTCTAACATGATATCAGTTGTAGATCTGGGGTGTGTGTTCTTTTGATGAAGCCTGCAGTGGAAGAGGTAGGCTATAAATTGGTATAGGAGTTTGTCTGCATCAGGTAGGCATATGTTTTCAGTGCATCTATATACATATTAAGTGTCAGACCCACCATTCATATGAATCTTGTGTAAAAGTGTGTCTGCATCATGGTAGGAGTCAGTGCATATGAATATGATTTTAGTTTGCATCATGTAAGCATGTTATAAGTATCATAGGAGACATGGTTTCAGTTTACATATGTATGGGGTTCAGATCTGCATGAATTTCAGTCTGCACTTGCACTAGATGTAGCAGTGTAAATGGCATGAGAGACTAGCATGGGTGACTGAATGTAGTTGTAAATAGTTGAGGTTGGTGAAGCTGCCAGGTCTGGAAATCTGGAAGGGGGAAGGTTGAGTGAAGACTGGCAGATATGAAAGGTGCATCTGGTGAAGTGATGTCTGGTGATGCAGTTAAATTTTGAAGTTGGTTAGCAGTAGAAAGCTTTGGGAAGAAGTGGGAAAATGATGCAACTGTTAGCATACCTGGAGTGTGCACGTGCACAGGACCTGCACATCAGAAACACACACAAATCCAAGGGCTGAGATGGTCTGACACACTAGCATGGGGTATAGGAGGTGGCTGAGATAGGTGAAGTCAGTGGTAGGAGGAAGGAATGGCAGTGAAGGCCAGAGAAGGTGGATTTCTGGAAATTGAAGTGTTTCAACACTTCCACAAATGACTCGAAGTAGATGCTTATGTAACCCGAAGCAGAATGTTTTGTGACTCGAAGATAGGCCGGGGCTGACTCGAAGCTAGTAGGAAGAAACTCGGGTTAGTGCAAAATTGTTGAGTCTGTGTAAAGTGTGATCTGAAATGATTTTTGAAGAATGTTGGAAACCATTTGTGAAAAAAAAAAAAGTGAAAATGATGAATGAATGAAGGGAAGACAGTGCATAAGTATGTGATGAGCATGAACAAGCTAGGAGGAAGAAGTGGTGCATGTGTTCTCGTATTCATATAGATTTTTGCAATCGTGTTTTAGAAAAAATTTGGTCGAGCAAGTCAAAAATTCTTTTCCTATCTTTAAATTTTTCGTTGACTACAAAATCTAAGTCGCGTTCCTATATTTTGAAATTTGTTCTAGATCTAAATCTAGGAGACGCCCGGAAAATTTGACTGTTATTCTCTGTCAGTCTATACCAGTGAATTTTCAAATTTTGAATTCAAAATTTCTGCAACATCCAGGTGAGTATTTCTCACCAGACATACGTATTTATATTTCGTAAATTATTGCAAGTGTATGTGTAAATTTGTATTTCACTATTATCTGTCTGTAGTGTGATATAGAATGATAAACCCCATTAAATTGACACCCCATCAGTTATTTATATGTTATATGATATCTGCAGTTATATTATGTTATTATTTACTGCTTAAATCACACTGCAAGTTCCCTGTTATATATATATTGTTATGGCTGAAATGATAGGCCTAATTGATTATTATTGTTCACTTAACTGCTGTAAATTTATCTTGGGATTGCGGGTTCGAAATGATAGAACCCGGGATTTGTAAATATCGGATTGAAATGATATAAATCTGTTTCACTTGACCTAGGCTAGAAAATCTTATACAGGCCCGTGGTTTATATAGATTATTTTCTGAAATTTTATTCAATTATTTTAAATTTAGAAATTGAAGATATTCTAGTAAATAATTTTATAGGACTTATGATGATTTAAATGATAAATAAATAAATATAGAATAAATTTTAGTATTACTTGTTCCAAAATTCTGGAGTTTTGAAAGAATAAGATTTAAATTTAGAAAATTATATATATATACATAATAAGTTATATTTAGAAATAGATTTTTAAATCTAAAAATCTACAACAGCATTTAGATGCTATCTTTTTGAAATTAGACTAGGTTAAACTCATAACTTTAGACAGCATTTCCTAGGTGCTGTAGAAATTGAAATTGATTTATTTAAAAATCTATGGAAGATTTTTGAGAATAAATTAAACTTTGGAATTTAAATATGTAATAAATAAAAGAATCTAGAAATTGAGTTTGGATAGATTTTAAAGGAAAATATGATTTCTATTATAAAAGAAATAAATTCCAAATTTGATTGAATAAATTGAAATGGTATATTTTTAAAGAAAATGTTTAAATCAAGGATTTGAAAATTTAAGGTATTTGAAATATATATTGATTTGGAAAAATAAATACCATTTTTCAAACTATAACCACGGGTTATAATAACGTTTGGTTGGCAAAGAGACCGGGATCGGATATGGGCATACTCTCTGTCGATACCGAAAACCACTTTGACAACCGTGTACGCGGTGGAGATTCCAGAATGAAGTAGGATGGTGGGGGCGGTTTCTTGAAAGGTATATACGTGGACCCGACTCCCGTGAGTTGGCTTAAGGTGGCTAAAACAGGAGCGATTCTCGGATTAATGAGGTAGCTCCTCTGATCGAACACACTTCTTCGTATGCCATTCTATTACTATTGTGATTGTTTTGGTGCGCACCTTTGATTTGGGAGTGTTGTTCGAGGTGGGCGGTTGCTGCGGCTTCGCGTTACCACCGGTCCGGATAGCAATTGGTATATCTACCCTGGCATTGCCTAGTTGTGCCGTGTCACCTACCATATCGAGCCTTGTACGAGTTTGGTTTTCTCCCGTAGCCCGTGTGGTATCCTCTAGTTGCTTCCCGATCAGGAGGAGCTATGATATTGGATGGACTACTGGGACTATTACGTGTTAAG
Source organism: Allium cepa (assembly GCA_030765085.1). Classification (NCBI taxonomy): domain Eukaryota; kingdom Viridiplantae; phylum Streptophyta; class Magnoliopsida; order Asparagales; family Amaryllidaceae; genus Allium; species Allium cepa. The sequence continues at coordinate 61,415,853 of CM060930.1, forward strand.
GGCTATATGGGTAACCCCTTAACGCTATTAAAAAGTAAGTTTATTTTAATATAGACACTATTATAATAGCGCAATATACTATATAGTAAATAGTTTAACGGATCCTTAGAGGATGGGCGATCCCAAGCATCCTTTAAGTTACTTGCTCTTTACATTACAGTACACTTGATTTAGCTTACATTATATAAGTATGTATGTCCTGACTCGAGTGTTTTGTTTTATTGTACGCTCGGGTCAGCCTGAGTTGCAGATTCAGCTTTTCTTTCTGGAGCTAGGACTAGATCACTCTTGCTAGTTGGAAGCTTCTTCGTCTTTATATATTTTGTAATTCAAGACATTTGGGAACTATTTTTGCTTATGGCTTAAAAATTGTACTAAAGATTTGTAAACAATGTATTTCTGTTGGTAATGGTTTTCAGTGGCTTCATGAACCACTGTATTATTTTATATTCCGCTGTGAGATTCTGATATCTGTGTCTGTGATTCTGTGTATTTGGTTTCATTTGTTCCATAGCTATATTTACAATCTATTATTTTGAACTATTCCAGCTTGACATGTTCTATTATTGTCGAATTCGAATAGTACAAAATAGTGGGTCGTTACATGGTCGCGATGCTGGGTATGGCGAGATGAGCGACGTGGGATGGCACTCGCGACAGTAAGGTACAACTTAAAAATTTTATACGATAAATCCGAGAATTTGTTAACTATAGGGATAGAGGTAATTTTGGAAATGATTTTTACAGAAAACAGAGATTATAAACTGGGAAGATAAACTTATTTTTTTATTTATATACATATGTGTTTCCAAAAATATATTAAATATATACACACACAAATTATGATATAAATGTTGATATATGTCTGCCTGTTTTAAATTGAAGGTAAACAGAGGAAATTTATATGTCTAGAAAGATTTTGGAATTTTATTTTATATGGAAACAGAAAGAAAAATGAATATACAGATTTATTTTATTTACCTACTAGTTCACTTTTGATAATGTATTTTAGTGATTATTTGTTGAATAAACTTATTAGTTTATTTAGTTAAAAAGGGGGTTTTAAAAAGGAAATTATAAATAAGATTTAAATTATTAAGTTAAAAACCCAAAATTTTAGTTAAATTAAATTGTTATTCAACTAAGCGATAATTATTTGTTCGATTAATTCAAATATTTAAAAACCATACAAATATTTATTCAGGGTCTATAATCATGAAGAAAACTAAGCCCAGATGGATCGGATGGCAGTTAAAACCAAATGTGAGTTAATCTCACTCCGTTAATTTAAATTTAAATGATGAAATTTAAATAATTGTTTGAATGGTTAAATTGATGGATGTGCTATAGTATGGTATATTTTGGAATTGGCATATTATTTTGTGCTAACATCTGTGGATGCAGGGAGAGCAGGTTGGAGGGATCCAACTGGATTCCTCAAATATTTAATTTTGTTTAAATATTCTGTGATATGATTTTTGATATCCTGTGATGAACTATATGAATAATTGGATGTTATGGTTTGGTTGGACCTATTTGGAAATGCTAAGTTATCAAAATCTCTAGAATGGAATTTTTGAAAAGAAACAAGAGATTAAATTTTTAAGTAAAATAATTCTAGCGAACAGGAATAAATTAATAATGAATTGAAAATAAAATAAAATAAAAGCGGTTGCAAAATTCTAACAAATTTGGGATAAGAGGATTTTGAATTAATAGGGGGTATATTAATTTGTGAAGCTTAAGTGATATTATTTGAAAGAATAAAGAATTTATTTTTAAATTTAAGGATTAAATTTAATTTAGTGATGAAGAAGGAATTTTGGAAATCTGAAATTGATATTTTCAGTTAAAAGGGATTTTACTCAAAATAAGGAAATAAAATCTGAAAGTTAATGAAATTTGAATAAATAAAGTAAGAGAAGGAATTCATTTCAAAGTAAAGTAAAATTTGGAATCAATTGCAAATTAATTAAGTGTTTGAGTTTTAAAATTTAAAAAGAAGTGAGATTTTGGGAATTTATAAACTGGGTTTATAAAGTGAAATAAAATGTCGGTGGATATTTTAAATATATAAATTCAAGGTAAGAATTTATTAAAGGAATGAGAATTTATTTAAAAATAAATGGTGGTTTATTTTTAAGAGATGTGCAAGAGAAGAGTATTTCCCTGGATAGCCAAGTATGGTTTTCAAAGAAATTTTAAAAATAAATTAAATGTTTTAATATTGTTTTAAAAGGCATGTTTTGAAAAGTTTATTATTTCGAAATGTTAATTTTTTTAAATAAGTATATTTTTCCCAAATCTATTATTGTAATAACCATATAAAGTAACTTGGTCTTGTGTTTAAAAGAGGAAATTTAGTTTATATTTTATAAAGTGTTTTATATAAAATATCCTTAAAGTATATATATTTTTTAATAAAATATTTAAAGTTGTTTTAATTTTAATGTTATAAAGTATATTTTATAAAAATGCGTTTGAATTATTTAAAATCTTAAGTTTTTGTACTTGGTGTTCCAGTGAAAAAAATTAATTGGGAATGCATTCTGGGAGAGGAAACTGGATTGAAACTGTTTTCAAAAGGAATTTGAAAAGTGAAAATATATCTTGTGAAGATATTTTTAGGATAAATAAATAATTTGGGAATTTATTTATTGGTTGATGGTTGTTTGTGAATATTAATTGATAGTTAAATCACCGACTATCAATATTGGCCAAATGCGCTGATCGTTTCGAAGTGACCGGGATCGAGATTTATTTCTCGAAAACCACTTCGATTCGTATTGTACGTTTTCGTGAAAAACGATTTTGGATTCGAAGATGGAGCAGTGAAGTGCAAGGGCTAGTCGCTACTAATCTTGAGGATATTTCCAAATGGATGTAGTAGGAATAGTGCCTTCGGTTCCGTTCGAACCCGAGACGGACTTGTATGGATGAATGCTTGCGAAACATCGTCAGGTGGACGATAGGCATTCTAAGGGATATGTTCTAAAATGGTAACGCTTAGCCTCAAGCCTCATCTAATGGGAATGACTGAAAATCAGGGGTTATGCAGCAAGGCAAGGTGGGTAGCACCCAAGCAGGGTGAGGTCATTCCAGTCTATATGTCCCTTTTTATTTCATCTTAGTGGGCGGTTGCTGATCCCAACCACGGAGTGATCTCACTTGGGATTATCGAGTAAGGGGTAGTCCCGGCCTTGTGTTGTAGGAGAGCGGGCGTACTCCTCGGTACGGTGATCTAGGCCCCGTACTGTGACAGGTGGTACCCCAGTGCCTAGTCATTAGTTGAAAATCCATTCTCTCTACAAGCCTTGTACAAGTTTTGTTTGTATTACCCACTCTGTGGCTAGTAGCTGGAATTTAATAGATGTAACAATTTCGGCTATTTTATAAGTATTTGTATATAGACCCTATTATAATATCGGAGGATTTCTGTAAAAATTGTTTTAGCTATCGTAAGGTAAAAACCCGACATGTTTATTTGTGGCGTGGTCTTACGAGATGCTTTTGTTTTCAAAGGATTTTTGAAACTTTAATAATCAATTGGGTGTGATTTTCTCACGCTGGTATTCCAGACTGACTCGGGTGTTATTTAACTGTAATGCTCGGGTCAAACCGAGTATTATAGGATACAGGATATGATGCTGTGGAGCTCAGGAGACGAGCTAGATGATGATACGTACATTCGTACTTGTTTTATATATATTTTCCACTGTGTTAAGTTGTTGTGTATCTATTTGTATGGTATTGATGTTGAGCTGTGATTGTTGTACTCTGATGATGTAATATATAAACAGAGACATTTGATGTTTTAGTAAAGATTATTTATTATCTATTATATTTTATTCCGCTGCGATGGTTAGATTCTGCTGTTGTTTTCTGTTTTCACCTTCCACCTCTTCTTCTTTAACCCAAATGGTTCGTATTTCTGTACAACTTGAGTTGATTGTTGTAGAATAGTGTTAACTCAAGGGGTACAGATTTGCGGGCTGTTACAGTTGGTATCAGAGCTTAGGTTGGAGATAACCTTAGCTCTGGTGGGAATTACTCATTTAAAATAGAGTCCGTAGTACTCTATAATGAGTTTGAGTGTATTAATAAATATGAGCGCGTATTTGTTAGTGAATATAAATTGTTTTAATATTGTGTTAATTGGTTTATTGAGTGGCATATGAACCTTCGTCGACACAGTCTGCGCAACTGTATTGAAGGGGTTTCTAAACACTTGAATAGAACAATCGGCACGGTATTGTTTTAAATATGGGTAAATGAAATAATTTTACCCAAAAACATATTTTGATATAAAGAATAGCTTTTGAAAACAATTTAGCTAATATATGGTTGCTTGGATGTTGGAAATGATGATATTAAAGTATTATCATTGTTAAGTGAAAAATTTAACTAGAAGTTGTAAATATAATCAAAGATTGAGAAGATAAATTCAATTATGAAATGAAATTTATAAATATGAATTATAAATGTAAATTATAAATTGAATTATAATCCAATGGGAAACTATGCAAATGAATTATAGTTAAAATTGATTTAAGCAGGCTTTAGAAGTTTAAAATCCCGGAGGTTTGGAAATGTTTATCGAAGTATTTAAAGATAAATAATAACATTATTGTTTTAGAGGTATTTCTGAAAGGAAATTTGTTTCAAATGAATTTTGGGAAGAGATATAACATTGAATTCACTTCAATCGCTGGAAAATAACTTCGATGATGACTGCAGCATCATCGTTGTTCATTTTCGAGTTTCTAAGTGACGGATTGCTGCCAAAAAACTGATTTGTTCAGAAAAGCTAGTTGTTTTTGAAAATTTCGACGGAAATTTGTTGGGAATAAAACCAGGGTTGGTTTTGAATTTTGAGAATTTTGATTTTGAGATGTTGGAGATTTCAAAATGATTTGAAACCACAGCCGGGAGTTTAAAAATCATGATGAGATAGGTTGTAAGCTTATAAATTGAGATGATTTTTAAATCAGGAAGGGAATATAAGCTTTGGATGTTGGAATTTAAATTTAAAGTTAAAAGTTAAAAATGAAATAAGCTTGGATTGGAGAATAAAATTTAACTGGATTGAAATAAAACGAATAAGCTAAAAATAATATCCAGTTGTATTCGAATCAAGTTGAAATTGAATTGAGTTAAATAAATTTGAGTTAAAGTAAAATTTAATTGGGATGAGAATTCAATTGAGTTAATGAATGGAATAAAATTCTTACCTAAACAAATGGAAAATAAATTGAATAAGGATTGGAACTGAAATAAATAAATAAGAATAACGTGTAAAAGAATTATAATACATGGAATAAAATATGCTTAGGTTATAAATAAGCATAAGGCTCGAATTAAAAATAAAAGAAGAATATATTCAAGCCTATGATGAATGGAATTGTGTAAATTATAAGTGGAGGCTTATAAAATTGAAATGGAATGCAAAATTCAAAATAAATATTGTTTAATTGAAAAATAAAATGAAGATCAAAACTTGAATTATAAAATAAATTGAACTAAGAAAATTTAATGAAGAGATATTTGGAAATAAAAAATCAAGTATCGAACTATAAATAGGAGAAAACTAATTTGTTAATAAATTGGTTAATGAAATGTTAAATAAAGCTGAATTGTGAATTAATAATGAAGATTGGAAATAAAACTCAAGTTATAAATCCAATTCGACTTGAATTGTTAGTGAAACGGATAGTAAATTCAGAACTTGAGTTATAAATTAAAAATTTAACATGAAGTGTTAACAGATGAAATATAGTTGGGAATGTGTCGAATAAATAAAAAAATGTAAATGGATTGAAATCGTAATGGTTTGGATGTGCAAATAAAATCCAAATAAGTGGAAATAAATGGGAAATGGCCATGTAATAAATTGAATGAGTTGAAACTGGAAAGTTAAATTTTATAATAGCTAAGCAAATGAAATGAGCTTAAGTATAAAATTGGAGTGAATAAACTTAAGCTAAAAGATGGAAAGGAGTTGAATTGAATTCAACTTAAAACTAAGTTTAATAATATTGGATTGGATTTTAATCAGGTAAAAATAAATTTTAATTGAAATAAAATTCGGTGAGTTGCCGATAATATTTAATGGAATGAAATTCTTAAATAAATGATTGTAAACCATTTAAATTGTTACGGAATTGGAATAATTAGAGATAATAAGTTAATAGAATGGATTGTAAATGAAATTTAAATGGAATGTGTCGAGCTACATAAATGATTGTGAATGGATTAAAATAAAAGGGAAATTTAATTGGCAATTAAGATGAACCTAGGTTGTAAATGGTTTTGAATGAACTAGTTGGTTAATAAAATGAAATGCAAGTGAATGTATTCAAATTTGATATGCAATGAAATGAGAATATATGGATTGTAAATAAATTTGAAAATGGAATAGAATTAAGTATAAATCGAGTTGAAATCCATTTAAATTGGTTATAAAACAAAAACACTTGTTTATTCACATAGAGCTTGTCAAATTTGCATAGAATAAATATCATTGGATGTAAAGTGAAGTAATTAAAATTCTATGAATTGACAGGAGTAAAATAAATTGATTTTGAGAACAATGGAATTAAATATGAGTTCGTTTTGCTTAAAATAATTAACGCAAGCTTGTGAGTTGCTAACCATTCGGATTAAGCGAAACGATATGTGATTGGTTATAAGCAAATAAAAATTAATGTTGGAATATTTAAATTGCTTATAAGAAGTGTATAATATGAATTGCTGTTAGAATTCATGTGTTTAATGTGTATTTAACTAATTGCAAAATAGTGAATATTGTTAAGCTTCATATATTTAGTACTTACATGTTTAAATTGAGTAAGTACAGGTACCTCGAAGCCGTGTGGCTGTATTTGGTTGTGCTATTTGCTAAAAACAATAAGCCACTTGCTTAAAAATGCTAAATAAGGTACGCCTACGCAATAAAAATAGGAAATATGAACTGTTTTTGGTTTTTCCGACCGGGTGGGTCGATGTATATATATTTATATCTTTTGTCAAATTGCAAAAGCTCCTCCGTACAAAGGAGACACTGCCAAAATTTTCCTGAAATTTTGGGAGTTAGAAAATTTTTGAAAATTTTGAAAAATTTGGTTAACGACAAACAAATTCAAATTGGAAACTAAAATAAGTTAGTAAATGAAATCAATTTAAAATAATTAGTTATAAATGACGAATAAAACTTAAATATTCAGAGTTAAAGATAAATTGAACTTAAGAGAGAAGGTGAATTCTTAAATGAAAATTGATACTACTAATATAATTTAAGTCAATATTGGAATGAATAGATATTGGCATTTTGTGAGAAAGTCGATAAAATGTTTTGGGAATATTGTAACTGGATATTAGTGTTAAGCAGGATATGTAGGAAACTGAAAAGGGAAAAGAAAATTGGATTTGATTTCAAGAGATAAATTAGAAATGCTCGACAAAAAGGTATGTATTTAAATTTGGTGTGAAATTTGATTGGGATTTGGATCGAGCCACTTTGTTTTTTGTTTTTTTTTTTGGATTTGGGAGGCCGTAGAGCAGTTTTGTAGTTGCACCGAGCCAGCCGCGCAAAGGAGACGCTGGAAATATTTTTCAGAAATTTAGAGAGTTAGAAAAATTTTGAGAAAATTTTGATAATTCAAAATTTGGTTTTAAATTGAAACTTGAATGGTTAAACAAATGGTATAGTTTGAAACTAGGGAAAGGTTTGGAAAGTTAATAAGATTGATAATGGGTCTTTTATAAAAAGATAGTTGGTAAGATGTTGAATTGTTAGAAACTGTTTGGTTTTGGGAAAAGTAACGGGTTTTGGGCCATTCTTCCTAGTTAGTAATTTCGGGGACGAAATTCTTTTAAGGGGGGAGGAATGTGACGAACCGGAATTTTTGAGCATTTAAAATCAGAATATTTAATTGATTTTGAATATTCAATACAGTAATTTTAACTTGAATTATGAATATCACAATTTATTTGATAATTGAATTATTAAATTAAATAATTGGAAGTTGGGTAAAATGTTGAATCTGGAATTTTAAGCCAGTTAAAAATAATTTGAAGGCTTGTAAAATTTATATTGATAATACTAAAGAAGGTAAAAGTGTTGAAATTGAATTTGGAAGTGTTTTGTTAAGTTTTAAAATTTTATCGTTTAAATCAATATTTAAAAATAGCCTTCCGAGGCACAGTCTTAGAATTTGACGAAACCAATTCCATTGGATCTGTAATATTGTATTATTATTGGGTTTAAAATTTCGTAGTAATTGGAGGAGTTGTGTGAGCGTACGATATATAAACGCATTGGAATTTATACCGAGACAAAATTTAATTTAAATAAAACATTCTTATTTTCTTTATCCCGGCCATATGTACAACCTGCTGCCTATTTGCCTCCTTCGTACCCATTTTACCTTTTCTTCCCATCTTCTCATGTCCCTTTTCGATCAAAAGAAAGTATTATAACAAAGGATATTTGGCCGAAGCCCTTTTCGCAGAAAGGAAAAATATAATCCCTAAACCAAATCAATTCAAACTCAAGCACGATTTCAGTTCCTTCTTCATTTCGAAATTAAAAGAATGGTGGCCTCCTAGAAAAAAAAAGATAAAGGAATAATTTTTCAGATCGAAATCAAATCCTCAAGCCGAAAGAAGGCTCGCAACTTGGTATCGCGTTGGCGGCAGCTCGGAAGCGATGGGCTCGGTGGTGTTCGACGTTAGGGTTGGGGGCAGCGGTAGTGTTCGACTCGACGATGGTTGCGAGTGGGCCGCGTGGGACATCGAGGTTAGTAAACAATTTAGGGGTAGGGTTTTGTTGAGTTGCGTTCGAGCTCAGCAAGGTGGTCGTGATGCTGGGTATGGCGAGATGAGCGACGTGGGATGGCACTCGTGACAGTAAGGTACAACTTAAAATTTTCATACGATAAATCCGAGAATTTGTTAACTATAGGGATAGAGGTAATTTTGGAAATGATTTTTACAGAAAACAGAGATTATAAACTGGGAAGATAAACTTATTTTTTTTATTTATATACATATGTGTTTCCGAAAATATATTAAATATATACATACACAAATTATGATATAAATGTTGATATATGTCTGCCTATTTTAAATTGAAGGTAAACAGAGGAAATTTATATGTCCAGAAAGATTTTGGAATTTTATTTTATATGGAAACAGAAAGAAAAATAAATATATAGATTTGTTTTGTTTATCTTCTAGTTCACTTTTGATACTGTATTTTAGTGATTATTTGTTGAATAAACTTATTAGTTTATTTTAGTTAAAAAGGGGGTTTTAAAAAGGAAATTATAAATAAGATTTAAATTATTAAGTTAAAAACCCAAAATTTTAGTTAAATTAAATTGTTATTCAGCTAAGCGATAATTATTTGTTCGATTAATTCAAATATTTAAAAACCATACAAATATTTATTCAGGGTCTATAATCATGAAGAAAACAAAGCCGAGATGGATCGGATGGCAGTTAAAAACAAAGGTGAGTTAATCTCACTCAGTTAATTTAAATTTAAATGATGAAATGTAAATAATTGTTTGAATGGTTAAATTGATGGATGTGCTATAGTATGGTATATTCTGGAATTGGCATATTATTTTGTGCTAACATCTGTGGATGCAGGGAGAGCAGGTTGGAGGGATCCAACTGGATTCCTCAAATATTTACTTTTGTTTAAATATTCTGTGATATGATTTTTGATATCCTGTGATGAACTATATGAATAATTGGATGTTATGATTTGGTTGGACCTATTTGGATATGCTGAGTTATCAAAATCCCTAGAATGGAATTTTTGAAAAGAAACAAAAGAGTAAATTTTTAAGTAAAATAATTCTAGTGAACCGGAATAAATTAATAATGAATTGAAAATAAAATAAAATAAAAGCGATTGCAAAATTCTAACAAATTTAGGATAAGAGGATTTTGAATTAATAGGGGGTATAATAATTTATGAAGCTTAAGTGATATTATTTGAAAGAATAAAGAATTTATTTTAAAATTTAAGGATTAAATTTAATTCAGTGATGAAGAAGGAATTTTGGAAATCTGAAATTGATATTTTCAGTTAAAAGGGTTTTTACTCAAAATAAGGAAATAAAATCTGAAAGTTAATGAAATTTGAATAAATAAAGTAAGAGAAGGAATTCATTTCAAAGTAAAGTAAAATTTGGAATCAATTGCAAATTAATTAAGTGCTTGAATTTTAAAATTTAAAAAGAAGTGAGATTTTGGGAATTTATAAACTAGGTTTATAAAGTGAAATAAAATGTCGGTGGATATTTTAAATATATAAATTTAAGGTAAGAATTTATTGAAGGAATGAGAATTTATTTAAAAATAAATGGTGGTTTATTTTTAAGAGATGTGCAAGAGAAGAGTATTTCCCTGGATAGCCAAGTATGGTTTTCAAAGAAATTTTGAAAATAAATTAAAGGTTTTAATATTGTTTTAAAAGGCATGTTTTGAAAAGTTTATTATTTCTAAATGTTAATTTTTTTAAAGTAAGCATATTTTTCCCAAATCTATTATTGTAATAACCATATAAAGTAACTTGGTATTGTGTTTAAAAGAGGAAATTTAGTTTATATTTTATAAAGTGTTTTATATAAAATATTCTTAAAGTATATATATATTTTAATAAAATATTTAAAGTGGTTTTAATTTTAATGTTATAAAGTATATTTTATAAAAATGCTTTTGAATTATTTAAAGTCTTAAGTGTTTTGTACTTGGTGTTCCAGTGAAAAAAATTAATTGGGAATGCGTTCTGGGAGAGGAAACTGGATTGAAACTGTTTTCAAAAGGAATTTGAAAAGTGAAAATATATCTTGTAAAGATATTTTTGGGATAAATAAATAATTTGGGAAATTATTTATTGGTTGATGGTTGTTTGTGAATATTAATTGATAGTTAAATCACCGACTATCAGTATTGGCCAAATGCATTGATCGTTCCGAAGAGACCGGGATCGAGATTTATTTCTCGAAAACCACTTCGATCCGGTTTGTACGTTTTCGTGAAAAACGATTTTGGATTCGAAGATGGAGTAGTGAAGTGCAAGGGCTAGTCGCTACTAATCCTGAGGATATTTCCAAATGGATGTAGTAGGAATAGTGCCTTCGGTTTCGTTCGAACCCGAGACGGACTTGTATGGATGAATGCTTGAGAAACATCGTCAGGTGGACGATGGGCATTCTAAGGGATATGTTCTAAAAAGGTAACGCTTAGCCTCAAGCCTCATCAAATGGGAATGACTGAAAATCAGGGGTTATGCAGCAAGGTTAGGTGGGTAGCACCCCAGCAGGGTGAGGTCATTCCAGTCTAGATGTCCCTTTTTATTTCGGCTTAGTGGGCGGTTGCTGATCCCAACCACAGGGTGATCTCACTCGGGATTATCCAGTAAGGGGTAGTCCCGGCCTTTTGTTGTAGGGGAGCGGGCGTACTCCTCGGTACGGTGATCTAGGCCCCGTACTATGACAGGTGGTACCCCAGTGCCTAGTCATTAGTTGGAAATCCATTCTCCCTACGAGCCTTGTACGAGTTTTGTTTGTATTACCCACCTGTGGCTAGTAGGTAGAATTTAATAGATGTAACAATTTCGGCTATTTTATAAGTATTTGTATATAAACCCTATTATAATATTAGAGGATTTCTATAAAAATTGTTTTAGCTATCGTAATGTAAAAACCCGACATGTTTATTTGTAGCATGGTCTTACGAGATGCTTTTGTTTTCAAAGGATTTTTGAAACTTTAATAATCAGTTGGTTGTGATTTTCTCATGCTGGTATTCCAGACTGACTTGGGTGTTATTTAATTGTAATGCTCGGGTCAGACCGAGTATTATAGGATACAAGATATGATGCTGTGGAGCTCAGGAGACGAGCTGGATGACGATACGTACATTCGTACTTGTTTTATATATATTTTCCGCTGTGTTAAGTTGCTGTGTATCTATTTGTATGGTATTGATGTTGAGCTATGATTGTTGTACTCTGATGATGTTATATATAAACAGAGACATTTTATGTTTGAGTAAAGATTATTTATTATCTATTATATTTTATTCCGTTGCGATGGTTAGATTTTGCTGTTGTTTTCTGTTTTCTCCTTCCACCTCTTCTTCTTTAACCCAAATGGTTCGTATTTCTGTACAACTAGAGTTGATTGTTGTAGAATAGTGTTAAATCAAGGGGTATATATTTGCGGGCTGTTACAATTTCTCCATTTCGTATAAGATAAGAACTCCTACTGAATCCAAAGAAGGAAAGCACTAATGTGCTTATCATAAAGTGAACGTTGATGATTGCAATGTTTTGGCAAAAATAGTTCGGAATCCAATCAAATCTGGATTCTTAAAAGTGTTCTCCAAAAAGGATTAGATGGCTTCCTACCTCGAAAAGAACAACTCAACCATGTAAAGCCGTGATAAAAAAATCAGTTCAACAATTTCATCTTTAGACCCTGATCAAGCTAGGAAACCTCATAGCATTTGCCTATTATAAATTTTCTTTGCTTATCACTTAAATTGAATTGTACTTTGAATTGATTATATATTAATAAGAAATTCATGTGTTATTACAGGTAAGAATAGAATCAGTCCATGGCATCCAGCATACTTTAGGAGCATGTCAAATTTTCAGCTACTTGATAAAGACAGCTCAAATGCCTAATACAAAAATAACTATCAATGCTTCAATCAACGAAATACAAAGGCTTGCTCTCATAAAACTTCAAACTGCTATTACTCCTTCACCAATCTTTGAGGAAAACTTATAACTAGACCAACCATATTACTAAGCAGTGCCTTCCATGGTATGTTTAGATGTCTAAATGTATACTAACTCTATTTTTGGGCAAATTATTTTGGATGAAACTTCCCCAACAAATCTTCACGGAAAGACTATTTTAAATTACCTCGCATCCTGGGGAAGACAAATGTCTATCTATTTGAAAAAATGATTTGTGCAATCTTCCAAAGATACTATATAACATTAGTAAATGCATACAAAGGATTTCTAAATAAGCAAGCTCGATATTTCGATGTTCTTTAAAAACCATTGGCAAGGAGTAATCTTTACATGCTTTTTCAGAATTTGTTTTTTAAAATTATCGAAAGTTCATCAATAAAAGCTCAAATTAGAGAACAAATTCTTGACTAAAGGACTATTGGATCATGGATCATGAATCATGACCTCTCAATCTTCTATTTGAGATCTATGTTTCTTCTATGAGAATGATTTAAAGACCTTTGCAAAAGGCAGCATCGTGAAAAGATTCTTTTATGATCAAACCCTTTTTCATAAAAATAATCCTTCGATATATTAGTAGGGTTCATTTATAAGAATTCTTTGACATTCAAAAGAATGTTCGTGAACATTTCAATTGGCCAAAAATAATTGTCACATCCAAGTTTTGGCCTAGGGCCAATCCGTATCACCTCATAAAATTAGGGGCCCTAAACCCACCGTTTTAGCCTACGGCCAATCCGTAGCTCCTCTTAGAAAAAGGAGGGTCCTACACTCACCAAAAAGCCTACGACCAATCTATATCACCTCCTAAGACAGAGGGACAAAAGCCCGGCCAATCCATAACACTTTCTAGAGGGAGGGTTGAAACCCCTAATGTCCATATCACCCCTTAAGGGGAGGGTCGGGTCAAGCACCCACCAGCCACTTTTCAAAAGAAGGTCAATCTAACACGCTCTATGTACTTCAAAATAAAGGGAAGCCCACAGGAGGCACCAAATAGATGAAGAAAGACAAAGATGTCCGCAACTTAAAACAAAGTCAAAACCCAAGAGAACAAAGGGTTAAAAAAGAAATTTATCCACCATCTAAGACGAAGATGAAACCCAAGAGAAGGGTACATACAAAGGCAAAAGGATGAAGATGCCCAACGCGATAATTAGAAATAGACAAGGAGTCCTAAGCCATAATCAGAAAGAACAAAATATGATCTAACAAATTTCAGTACATCCAATACCTGAATGGCAGCACCCATAACGAAGAGTTAAGAAACTTGCATCCTAAAGGGAACACGAGACAACAAAATGGATAAAGTGATCGGAAACTTAAAATGGAAAACAAAGGTCTATACAAAAGCTAAAGGAATGGATAGATAACAAATTTTTGCTACAAAGACAAAAGTGACATCATTTGAAGAATAGATTGAGTAAACCTTTCTTGAATCCTTAGAAATAAGCTGATTCTTTAGGATATAAGAGTCTACATACTATATATATATATATTAATAAGTTATTTGGACTATTGCATTACTGAATGACCAAGCAATAGTACGGAACTTGCATTGTTGAATGATCGACTAATCAAACGGAGCTTGCACTGGTGAACGACTAATCAACTGAGCGGAACTACCTGCTAAATGGTTGAATGGCCGCAAAGCTGAAAATCGAACGGAACTATCTGCTGAATTGTTGGCTGGTCTTACAGAACTACTACTCCGAATGGCTGACTGGTACGATGGAACTACTATTCCGAATGATTGCATGACTTTATGGAACTACGCGGCTCCAATATAACGATAATGATACTAATTTATAGGCACTTTAGGAATTATACATCTGTTAATAAAATAATATCCTTTGAATAATGAGAATCCAAGTCGCTATTCAAATCATAAGTTTTAAATAAATCCCCAGCATAGTTTATTAGAAATAACTTTAGAATTAAGGCCAGAGAGGCTTGAGTATCTTTGTTTAAACCTACAAAGTCTACCATTGATTAATAGTACTTTGACTTTGTGCTTATATTAAATGAAACTTTAAGTAACCTAGTCGTCAAATGAGATCCTGACAAAAATTTTGGTTGAATTCCTGATTTCACAAACTTTCAATTTCTTTGTTCCTTTTCATAATGATTTCACTTCTGGTTTTATGAATTCTAAATTTCCTTATTGATTCTTATGATGATTTATGGATTTCATATCCTATGTTTCCTCATTGTATTTTTGATAGTTTCGTATTGAATTTCTGATTTTGCAAATTTCGAATTTGCTCGTTTGATTTTTATGATGATTTGTATTCTTGGTTCCTTGCTAAATTTTTAATGATTTCATATCGAATTTTCGATTTCGTGAATTTTGAGTTTCCTCATTTAATTTTTGGTGATCTCTTATTGGACTTCTAATTTCGTGAATTCTAAATTCCTTTGACGATTTTCATAATGATTTGTGGATTTAATATTCTTAGATTCTGAATTGAATTCTCATGATGATTTCCTATTGTACTTCTGATTTCGTGAATTTTAATTTTCTTGATTAATTTTTATATTGATTTGTGGATTTCATACTTCTGATTTCCTTATGGGATTTTCATAATGGTTTGTTATTGAACTTCTGGTTTATGAATTTTTGGTCCCTTTATTGAATTTCTATAATGATTTGTGAATTTTCTATTGAATTTCTCAATTGGAATTCGATACAAGATTTTCTCAATATTAGATGGGCTTCTATCAATGGTTTAGGGATGAAAATGCGTTATAGTGAAGACATAAGGTAAAAACTACCTGAAGCAAGAAACAAATACTTGATGGCTTAAGGAAACTTAATTCAAGAAAGGGAGATTTGGAGTGAATAATAGCTCTCTTGAAAGGTTCATTTATTTAAGCCGATACCTACTAACCAGGTGATATTATTCCACATCTCTATAATTAGTAAATCCGAAAAGGCTTTGATCATTTATTATTTAGAATGATTTATTCAAAAAATATCATCAAATAATATTTTGGACGTTAGCTTCATAAGTTTAAGGTTAGCCAATAAGGTCACATATTAAGGTTATGATGTCGATAAATGTTATTATCTGTTTTGCAGGACACAAAGAAAGAAATTCTTTGGAGTTTTCTGTCCTAAAGAATAAAAGCTTCTTTTATACTAAGGGATAAATATTATCCATAAAATATTCTCAAGAATAAAAATATGAAAGAAGAAGCAAGAGAATTGATGAAGATCATAAGGCATTAGGGTGGTCTATCTCAACATCAGATAAAGCTTTCAACAAGAACATGATAGCGCCAACAAAACCTTTTGAAGTGACCAAAAGGATTCTTCACCAATATTTTGGATAAGCAAAGAGCTTTTGACAAGGTGGAGAGCTACCTTTTAGAGGCAATAGATATACTTTATGCACATGCGCCAAACCTTTTGAAACGATTGGTTTTGTCTCCATTTACATTCATCAGAAGAATATTCAACAAAAGCAGCCCTTTCGAAAGCATATATTAGCCTTTTGAATTGGTTAGAGCCATCTTCACCTGTAAAAAAAGCTTTTACATCCGCTAGTACCAAAGAATATGGTTCCACACTAGCCAAGGAGGATGCTTTCGAAGGGATTCATAACAAAGCTTTTAAGGTGTTTCAACTCATCTGAAGCCCTAAGAGAATACGTTTCGACAACATAGAAGACAAACACCATTCCAATTTGCATGGCACACTAGCATCTAAGTGAATTGCACATCTATACACCTTTCAATGGAGTCGAAAGTGATCAACCGATCTACCTTCTGATGAAGTCAAAAGGAATCAAGCGAAACCTTTCGAAAAAGTTAAGAGTAACCAAGCAACTTACCTTCCAACGAAGTAGAAAGGAACAAAGCAAGAGAAAAAGAAGCTCAATCTTCGACAGCAATAGAAGGGCGGTCAAACAACCCTTTCGGCTATGTCGAAAGCTATGAATTAAGAGGGGTGCACGAAAGGAAGAAAACAAACCTTCTGACTATGTTGAAAGCATGGGGTCAAAAGGTGCTAACCCACGCCTATAAATAAGGCCCTAGGGAGTTTTAAGGGATCCGATTTCTTTCACTTCTCACTTGTATTTTCAAAACGTTTGCAACCCTAATTTGAAATTTGAATTACGGATTTGTCCAATTTGTTCATCTTCGATCAATACAAGGAAAGAGGATAATAATTCTGATTGTATGGCTATTTTAGGATCTCATTTACAAGCGATTATAAGCATATTAATTCGACCTAGATGAAACGTTCCTTTCGACTAAGTCGAAGTTCTTAGCATTCACATATTCCGTGAGTTCTAGCTCAAATTCACTAGATATCAAGAGCCTACCATTCCGACGAGGTTAGAACCCTTACAGATCAATTGTTTCAAGAAACCATTAAGTTTACAACTTTGACTATCTTGTCAGCATCGAAAGGTGTTTCCAACAGGGTTCCATACAAACCAGTTCGAAAGGATTTTCTGAAAGAAGAACTAGCCTTTCGACCGTGTCGAAACATACCGAAGAGGTGTTTTTGGCCATCTTCTCCTATCCGAGAAGCATTGGCTACTTTCATTCATTCGTAAGGAGATTTAGAAAGTATCACTCATATATCAATCCCTATTTTGAGGTATTTACAAGTTTTCTTCTTAATAAATATTGAAGATCATTCCATAGTTATATTAATAAAATCCTCAGTATTATCAAGTTGAGAGAACTGTGTAAATCAATCATATCTACATTTTCTATTCGACCTTAGTCTTCCCATTCCTCTCCAAGTGCTTTTAAATGTTTTATCAAACTTGCCTTTTTTTAAAGAATAGGAAGGATTTATTTGTGCTAAACTGCTCTTGTTAATTTTCATTTTTGGACTATTCATTAGAACATTATATTGAGTTGAACCTTGATCATTGCTTGACCTGGGCCTAAGCCCTCTAGTCATTTTAAGAAGTCGATCGAGCTACCGTGTCAATGGTCTAGTCAATGATGGTGGATTTCCTCGCCATTTTTCCTTAGCAATACCAAATTCATGTTGGCTTGGATGCTTAAACGTTTTGCTCAATGATGTAGGTGTTACTGCCTCTGCCTCATATGTCATAGCTAAAGTCTTTTGCGGCTCTGTCGCATCGTTGACTGGTAGTTTTTGGGCATCCCTCATGAGATTCAATGTGAAAATCCTTAAGGGTAACGATACAACTCCCCTTACACTGCCGTCACCAAACTATGGTCTGGGTGGTGATAAATGTGAGGGTCGGTATGCTTCATCTGCACATTTGGAGCTAGATCTTCTAGAGCGTTACATGGCGTGTGCCACTTCCTTTTCTTCTTTTCTGCTTTACGATGAGCTAGTGATAAAATATCTTCGTACACTTAGTCAGGCAGGCATCGTGCCATCGCATTTTAAAACTAAATGAAACATATCTTCCAATTTAGACCTTATATTTTGTTTATTTACGATTTTAATTCTGAAACTTCTAACCTTCATATCTTTCACATACGAACTCCGATTCACGTGTTGTTTCTTCCGTTGAACTCGTGGCTAAATTCTAGACAATATGAAAATGATTTTGCTAAGTTTGGAGATATTTGGAAAAATTGCATTGGTTTGGTTTAATTAATTAATTAATTGAATTTTTAATTTATAAGTTATGTAACTATTGAAGAAAAATAATATTTGTCCATATATGTTGTGTATTATAAATAAGCGTTTGGTTATTATAATAATTTGAATGATTGTGTCTTAAATGGATAATTATTGTGGATTTTCGCAATTTTTGGTGTTTCATTATAATTAATTATTGATTTAAATTAGTAAATAATTTATTGAAATAAAATGGATAATATTGGGAAGATTAGATATGTAAATGATAGACGTGGTTATTATGTCTGTAAATAACAGTTATTTAGTGAATTATATGAGGTTAACTGAAGGAATCTAATAAGGTCATTATTTATGAATTTCTGGAAAATTTATAAATAATAACAGAAGATATATTTTAACTAGAATTGGAATGTTTATTACTCTTCTAAGATTTTATAAATAATAATGTGGTTTTTAGAAAACTAATATTTTTAAAATAAAATACAATGTTTGGAGAGATTTAAAGTAATGAGATTATAATAAAGTAGTTTGAAGTATATTATCATTTTTTCAAAGAATTATTGTTGTCCTATGATAAATAAAAGGTTCTCTTATTATAAGTGATAATAAAATAATTTTATACTTAAGTGAATAATATATGCAAACATATTTTGATGATTGTTGAATGAGTGATTAATTGTTGATTGTAATTATCAAGTATGTTTGATGTTTGATGATGGTATCAAATTTTGATGAGTATGCGGTATTTTACCATTATTGCTACTAGTTGATGGATAGTTAATTATGCTTATTTGATGATGAATGTTGTGTTATAAATATTGATTGGATAAGTATATATTTGATGATTTATATTTGCATTAATGATGATGCATGTAGGTGTATTTGTGTTGTGATTTTCTTAATTGATGGATAGGGGTTATTGTCGAATATTGTTAATGTTTGATCATTGTGTACTTTTATTATTGTGGTTGCTCCATATGATGATATGTTAAGATGGACGAATAGGAATACGATTTTTTGCCTTTACTATTTGCATTGATTACAATGGTTGCAACGGTTGCATTGACGACATTATTTTTTATCGCTACAAGTGTTGAATGGATACTATGGTTGCAATGTACTAACAAGTATTTAGATGCACTAGAAGAGTATGAAATAGAACTATGTCGGCTTGATCCTTCAAAATGGGTACGTAGGTAGTCTTTTCTATATAATAGCTATCGAACATATAACCAAAGCATATAGGGTCAGACGCAGTGCAAATGTAGTTCCTTTTTTCTTTTTACTCCATGTTTCTGTGTAGTTGTGAAGTTGCAGCTAGAAATAGAAGAGCGAATGGAAAGTGGATGCATGTCATGCTGTAGATAGTTGTTTGGTATATTCTTTTATACCATTGTTTTGTTGTTAATGGGCTAATGATAATTGATGTATTGAGATGTAAATTATTGTTGTGATGTTGTAAGATAATCGTATTATTAAGTTAATGTACATTTATATTGACATTTGATTCCACTATAAGGTTTTCTTTTATTTTGTAGTTTTGAAAAGTTTAGTATAAATATAAACGATCCACTCTTTTTAATATTGGAAATCAGTTGCAGGGTATTTTTTAGCAATTGTAATTGATTTTTGACGTAAAAAAATTGGAGCATTACATGTAACCAAATACATAGTTTCCCTTAGGGTTTATGACTATCTCTTTTAATTTTCCACCCACACTTTGGGTCAACCGTGGAAACTTAATCCCCTTTCTTCGATTAGTTATGAATTGGTTGAGCTTAGTGAACGAATCTGCTGAATTGTATTTTATCTACTCTATTGTTCGACATCTCTCCATCGTGGATAATCTTCAATTATCATGTGAAATATTCAGAGCGTGTGTCCAAACATCTTATGAGCCCTATGTTTTATTTCACATATTTTTATAATGTTTTCTAAATATTCACTTAAGGGTCTTTTGTGACCCATATGTTATACTATTATCATGTTAGATAAGAGATATTTATCACGAAGTTGTTTTCACAAAAGCAAAGTCATGAGATTCTCAACATTTGGAATCGCCACTAACTTATTTATAAGTATTTGTTATTATATTTATACTGATTTCATTGTGGCGCTATTCAAGGCGATTTACTTAGCCTTTCGGTTAAATCAACCACCAGTGCTCGTTTGGAACATTTTCAACTCAAAGCTACTTCATTAAGGTTGAACAAGATTTTATGATTGATACACTATATATATCAATATTTTTAAAACCATAAATATTGATTTTGATGACAACAACCAAACAAATATTAATATTGATGATTCTTTAGGTTTATGTATGATACAAAAATTCTATCAAGATAAATTGCAGGATAATCCTAAGAAGATTCAGCATATATATCAAGTCAGATTAATACAGGAAATCAATCAAAGTAGACTAATATAAGAAATCAAGTACTAGATGAGGCAGATCAAGAAAAATTAAGCAAATCAAGGAGATCGAGAGAAGTCAAGCAGATCAAATAGATCAAGAGAAATCAAACAGATCAAAGGAAACAAGAGGAATCAACCAGATCAAGAGGAATCAAGCAGACTAAAGAGATCAAAACAACCAAAGGAGATTCAATGGGAAGGCTAGGGAACACAAAAGACTCATAGGACAAAGACTGAAAGAGTATAAGACAACAATTGATTAGTTTTAAAGTATATCGAGTCTTAAATTTAATTGTTAAAGATCCCATAACAATTTTATGAATTTTCTCTTTTTGAAAATTCTATATTTTATTCTCTGTAACCTTTTTATAAAAGTTCAATATTGGTTTACAAGTTAAAAGATTTAAAACAATTGTTATAAAAGGATTACCATTTACACTAGGATATGTCGATGTATCAAAAATAGTATGTCGACATATTAGCCATTGGTTGCAACTTTTGATTTTAACTGACAGACGTAGCTTTCACCTTTTACAAAGAGACCCTTATCTCTATCTTCTATTTAAAGGCTTCGGACAATGAAATTTTCAATCTATTCTCCCTCATTTCTCTATCTCTTTTCATTCTTATATTTTGCAAATAATTCCAATTATTCCCATACACTTACGCTTTGTGAATCCGCACCCTCTCTATTTCTTTTTGTGTTTGCCAGTTGCTGAAAACCAGAGAGTCTAAATACAAATTCTCTATCATTTATTCTCAATTATTATCTTATTCCTCAAAGAAACCAAAGATATATTGCTACCAAAGGTTTATATGAATTTATATTAAAGATAACTTGAAAATGTTATCGAAAGGTTCAATTTGTTATAGATATTGCTTTACTACTTTTTGTAAAGATACATCTTGCCACCCGCAAAAGGTCAGGATTATATATTATGCCATGCTGCCTATGGAAAGTTGTGATAGGTATTCTTAATACCTGATTATAAGTCAATAAGGTTTAGGTGTGTCTGCCACACATGGAAAGTTTAGACAGATATTATTTTCCACCTAATTCAAAGTCAGGTTTTAAAGGTTACTTGCCACCTACGGGATTGCAAGTTCGTTATAGTGGAAATTCTACACTGTGTATAGGACTAGATGTCGGATTGAAAATCCAAACCTATATAAAATCATCGGTGTCTTCTCCTTACTTTTAATTCTTTTACTTTCTACATTTACTATATTATTGCCTATGAATAAAATTCTGTATTGTTAAGTTTGGTAATCACAATTTAAATAGGTAACAAGTTTAAAAACACTATTCACCCTCCTGTAGTGTTACATTAGCCTTAAGATCCATTTCACATAGCACTAGGGTAGTGCATTATAACTCTCATTTAGTATTAGAGTATTTTCATTTCCAAATTTTCAAAATCTGAATATTGAGAAGATTAAATGGTCAATAACAAAAATGCTGTATTTAACACATTTGTAGATGGACAATCTATAGATCACCACTCTTTAATGGTAGTAATAATGCATATTGGCCATGTAGGATGAACATTTACTTACAGTGATCACCCAAACTGATCCCACCCAACCCATACTAGTTATGCACGATAGTCTATTGAGAAAAAGACACAAGAATCAATAATTCAAAGGCAATGAATATTTTATTCTACGTATAAGATAAAACTAAGTTCAATAGAGTATATGTTTATAAAAGTGCATATGAAATTTAGAGGATAATACAAGTCACACACGAAGGCATGAGCGAAGTTAAGCAAACCAAAATCATAATGTTAATTAAACAGTTTCAATTATTTAAATGAAGCTCAATGAGTGTATTTCTGAAATATATTCTATGTTTCAAAATATATTACATATTTTATTTTCATATGAAATATTTTTACCGAGAAAGACCAAATCCAAAGATTCTACATTCATTTCAAGTGAATGAGATCAAGAGACTGTGGCAATAGAAGAGGTTAACGATGTAACTACTACAAAAGTAGAAAATTTAATAGAAAATTTAATGTCATATGATGTTCAGTTGTATAGAAGAAAGGAAAGCCAGATAAATGAAAAGAAGTCACTCGCTTTCAATGCTACAACCAAAGAACAAGGATCAGATGATAATAATGAAGAGATAACATTTGTAATAAGAAATCTTACAAATTTTACGAAATATAGAAAGAGGAAAAAAATTCCGAACAATGGACAACAACAACAATTCTGGAAGTTCAACAAATTGTCTTGAATGCGGTAAGACTAAACATCAAAAAAAGGATTTCGACTCCAAACAAAAATTCAATAAAAAAGAGGAAATAAGCATTCATGTAACGACCACCTATGTTGAACCATCCAAATCGACAATCATCCACTCATGTCAGACTTAATTTGCTCAAAGCAATAGATTTTTAATTTATATTTGGCAAAACTTAGCATATTAGTAAATAAATCAATTACAGAATAACAGACACAAATTAATAAAATAATAAGCAGCGGAATAGATACGTAGTAGTTCATGAAGCTACTATATAAACAACAGATTCTGAAATAAAATATAAGAAAAATCTCATATACAAAGGAATTATCTAATACATAAACAAAATGATAAGAATGAATAATCAACCGGAAATAACTGGGATAACTGAAAGCTGAATAGATAAGAGATAGATCTTCAAGCGAAGTTTCAAACTCCAAAGGTGAGTCTCAAATGATGTGGTACTTAGTTTTACCCAAGCATAAAGCAAAACACGAAACACTCGAGTCAGGAGAAACATTCTTGTATCAGTAAATTCAACTTAAGTGAAATGTCAATTGAAATACAAATAACTTAAAGGATGTTTGGGATACCAATCCTTTAAGGATCCGTTAAAATATCTACATACATTGTACAATACTCTACATATATAATGTCTATAGTAAAGCAAACTATTAAAATAGCATTAAGGCTTATTCGTATCCCCATTAACGTTTTTTTATATGGTCCCGTAGTCATACGGTACCATAATTCCTCTATAAACTAGAGGGATATCAGAAGGCACTCCATAGGTAAAACTCGTAGAAGACGCGATAAGGCATGTGATAAGGCACGCGAGGCAATGTCCAGGGTAGGACAATACCGTTCTGCGGATCCCGCTGGTGGTAACGCATATCAGCTACTATCGCCCACCTTGAAACATACTCGCAAATCCAAGGTGCACCCAATCAAATCACAAAATAATAGAATGGAATCGAAGAAATGTGCCCCATATGAGGTATGACGTCACTTGGCCCAACATGGTTCCTGTTTTAGCCACATCAAGCTAACTCATAGGAGTCAGAGCTATGTTAATACCTCATACAAAAGCGTCGCCAAACCATCCTACTACATTCTTGAATCTCCACCACGTACACAGTTGTTAAAGTGGTTTTCGGTATTCGCAGAAAATATGAAAATATCCGATCTCGGTCTCTTTAACAACCAAATGCATATTTCATACTATGATCATTTCATTCCAAATAATTTACAATTCATATTTAAAATATTATATGCATTTCAAAGTCATATCACTTTAAAAAATCATATCAATGTTAAAATTATACAGTTTGAATATTGAAATAGTATATATATTAAAATAGTTTATATTTAAAATAGGTTATTGATTTGAAATAGTTTATTTATCAAAATAGTTTATATATTTGAATTGTTTATATATAATTTTTTTTTATCCAATTTCACAAATCAATTCAAATCAACATAATTCCCAACAATCGATTAATCGATCTCTTTAACAATTTCAAATTCTAATTCTCAATAACACCATTTAATCTATATCGATTTCAAATCCAGGTTTGAAATACAATCAAACTTTTTCCAATTTAAAAGGTTTCACAGTTTAAATATTCAAAGGAATTTACAATAACTCAATACGATAAATTTCATTTACATTTAAAAAATACAACGTAAATTCTATTTAAATTTGAAATTATTCACTAGAACATTTTTAATAACATTTAAATAAATATCAGATTACAAATTTAATCGAAATTAAATATTCATTTTCAGTTTATTAAGATTTTAAAATATCCATTTAATCACCTTTAATCGAGATCAAATTATCAAATTTTAAAATCATACCTTTAAATTCTCAAATCAATAAGTTCTCAAATCAATTTTTATTTAAATTCAATTCTCAAATAAATTATATTACAAATCAACTTTAGTTTATTTTCCCAACCTTTATTTTATTAAATTTAATACAAAAATCTATTTAAAAATATTAATACATTTTAAATAAATAGTTTAAACATATTATATATATTAGTTAAATTAAATTTTATTAAATTAAATCTTATTATTAAATATATTTTATATTAAATCTTATTTTATATATATTTAAAATAATAAAATTATAAGTAAAGTCTTAAAATTTTTAATTTCTAAACAAACTTATAAATTTAAAATTTCCAAATATATATTTTAAAATATAAATTTTCATATATTAAAATAAAAATCTTTATATTATATTTTAAAAATAAATATATAATAAAACTCACATATATATTCCTTCCAAAACCTTGGAAATCATTTTGAAAAATAGACCAACGGTGTTCATATATAATTTTATACCATGTGATCAAGTGATATGGGTATTTGTCATTTCAACTCGTAATTTAAATATCTTTTGGTATATATCATTTCAACCTGCAATCTCAAAATTCAAAATCAATGAAAATCGCTTGGATTTAACATTTCAACCCATAACAATTTTCTCCTAACCTACAATTTCGTTCAGGTATTTATCATTTCAACCCATATGGAATTTCTAAACTAATAGGAAACTTGCAAAGTGAGAATAAATATGATAATAGTATTACATATAACCAACAAACATATATCATCAGTAAAAAATTTAAATATAATATGTACAACAGGTTATGGTGTCATATGTCATAGGTGAACAATGGCAAATAATAGCATGCTATATGTAACAATTAAATAATTAACAATTCAAATTTGACATCATATTTCAATCGTCGTTTCATGTAAATTAAATTTACTAAATATAAGAATGTTAATCGTGAATGATTGCTCAACTTTTGAGGCTTGAGAAATTACACATACAATAAGGTACGAATCCAAACACGAATTTCAAAGCACGATACAATGGGCATGGATTCGATGAACAAAGCAGAGCTAGTAGATTGGAATCAATAAAAAGATGAATCAAAACTAGCTTGATATAAATGGAAACAAAATATATATTATATCTTTTCTAAATCATTATTCGATTTAAAACACATATTTAAAATAAAATCTTTATACATTATATTAAAATCGATACTTTTTAAAACATACATTAAAATCAGTATATCTATATATTAAAACAATATATCTATATTTTAAATTTTAAAACCAATATATAGAAATCAATATATTATATATATATATATAATCTAAAAGAAGACATGCAGCTATCATGATGTTCAAGAGGGATTGAATAAAATAATAGATCCGTAGAAATAAACATAGGGTAACGATTGCGTATATTTGCAATAAAGCCTTACAAAACTTTTTTTAGAGATATGCGCCAGACCTTAATATCAAAATTACAACTATATGAGGTATAAGGTGCTAGCAAGTACTACATGGGATGAAAGAAAGCTACCTGGCAGGCTAAAGTTTTACACACATGCTCGCTTCAGCGGAGGATGGTCTTAGGTGGGTTTGTAGGCTTCAAAATAAAGTGAAAGAAACTCACGTCCAAAGAAAAAGGCGGCTTCAGGGATTGCCTGTATATATGAATGTTTTGTATTCCATTATTTTTTTCTCTTTTCTACCTCTCGGCTGTGATATGGTGAATGTGTAAAGGTGGTGGCAGTAGCTTTGGCACCGGTGGAGGATGTGGAGGTGTACCATGTAGTGGAGTTAGGCAGCGAAAGGCGTGGATGGGAGAGGCGGTTGCTTACGGCAATTGTGGGTGAAAGAAGATGGAGGCGAGCAAATTTTGTAAACGAGCATGTTGCACAGATAATGAACTGCAGGCTATAAGACATACACACACACACACACTTTTTTAGAGGAGAGGCTGCTAGTGGATGAAGGTGGGGAGAGAGAGAGAGAGGAAGGAGGCCAAATGTCTGGTGGCGGGAGGCAGTGGTTTGGAGACAAGCGACGTAGGGAAGTCGGAGGCGATGGCCTTGGCTGCTTTGATGCATGGATCAGTGAACTAAGATGGTGGTATGGCAAAGCGGCCACTGGTGAAGGAGATAGAGCAGGAGGTGGTGATTGTGTAGGAAGGAAAGTCGATGGAGGAAGGCGAGTTTAGGAAAAAGGAAGGACGTGAGCAGGCTTTCCAAAGGAAGGAGACGATGGTTTCATCGAAGGGTAGAATACAGCAGGCAGGCTCACAAATATATCTCAACCTATATAACATGTGTTTCCTTTTTCTTTTTTAAAGCAGACAACCATAATAAAAAAGGAAAAAGTACGAACAGATTAAAATAAATTACAAAGGGAACAATGAAGGTCAAAAGCTGAAAATACTAAACGAAAATGGCAATTCATTATACAGTGGATAATGAATGGATAGAAAATCAAAAGCCTCAAAAGCGGAATCGGTACGGCTAACCGTTTCATGGATTTTGCCACATACTGGACACCAAAACACACATGAATACACTTCAGAGATCAGCATGATGAGACGAACAAAATGTTATACACATTTCTGTGATACGATCAAGTTATCAAAACTTGATTTTTCGCTGTTGAAAATGCTGCTACAACATGAAAAATAAGATAAACGAAGCTATAGAAGTCCAAATTTGGTGAAATGAAATATGCCGTCCCATTTAGAAAATGATAAACATTTTTTTTGATAAAATATTCAGATTTCGAAAACATTTTATTTTCATCAAATTAATAGATTTTAAATTGAAATTGAAAATTACGCAACAGAACTAACATCCGTATTTTCTGATGAAAACTTACTATTCGCTATGTTTAAATAGACGCATTCCAAATATCAAATTTCCACTTCAAAGTTTTATAGTTTAAATTTCACGAAAAATTTAGCAAATGACAATATTAAAACCGTTAAAATTTCCAAGCCGTTACAATTCGAAAACTTTGAATTATTCTAACACCACTTCAAGCAACACAATTTTGAGTAAAGAAAATGCGTATCAGTGCTTTATGGAAGAAGAAGACCAAAGGTCTGGATAAATTCGTAACACTAAACTCTATTTTTTTGCTGAAAATTAGGAACATACATAATGGTATGTAATAATGGTATGTAACGACCTGGAATTTCATTAATTTGATTTACGAATATTTAATTGATCTTAAATATTCAAATAATGGTTTTTAATTAAAAAAAATTTTATAATAAGTAATGATGGTGAAATAGTTTTCAATTTAGTTTACAAAAAGAATATTTAGTTTGTCGAAAAACAAAAATTGTGACCGGAAACCTTTTTCCAAATTTTCGACGTTTTATTGTGTAAAATTTGTTTGAAATGTTGTGAGCCTTATTTATATTTGAAAACAACATTTAAATGGTTAAGAATGTAAATTATTTAGTATATATTAGTGTATACATAGGTATATATACTTAAGTATATACATGTATATACTAAATGTGCCTTAAAAAACATGATTTGACACTTTGGCAACTCGAGTACAAACATGTTTAAACATGTTTTCCTTGACATAATTGGTGGAAGGGACAAGGTGGAGGATGAAATGACATGTGTGGTGGAGGGAGTTGAGATGGCAAAACAATGTGGAGGGTAGAAGTACAAGGGTAGTTTAGTAGTTTACCTTTTTTATTGCTTATAAATAGCCTTCCACTTCTTCAAATTTTCCTCCTCTTCCTATTATCATATTTTCCTCATCTCTGAACCAAATGTAGTTTTTTTTTTAAACCGTGTAAAATCTCAGTGCTTACGATTTTTATTTATATGACTTCTTCAAATTTTAAGCTTAGATATGTCCAAATCTCATTTCTTTTAGACCGATTTTCGCACACATATTTTCAGGTCCAAAAATACCTCTTCTTCTATTGAACATATTACCCTAAAAAATCCAAATTGAGTAACTCTTTTGTTGAAATGGCGGAGAAAATAATTTTCAACAAGTTTTCTTTTTACAACTTTTCAAAATTACGAGAGAAACATGGCAAAAAAATCGAGGGAAAAACTACCCATTTTCCAGTTGCCTTTTGTGGTTTTCCAAGCTTTGCAAGTTCTAAGTATTTTAAGTTTTCAAAAGAGTTTTGAAAATTTTTGGTGAGTAAACTTCTAACTTTTTATGGAAAGATTCTACATTTATTATGTTGCTTATTTGGTTGTAAAATATATTGTTTGGATAAACATGTGTTGCTAGTTTATGGTTTAGCATAGATTGTGAATCGAATTTTAAAGTGATGTTTTGGTTATAAAGTTGTGATATTTGTCTTGTGATGGAAGTGATATGGAAAGTTAGTAAGTAAACTTAGTAAATGGAAAAGTTAGTGAGCAAGGTTAGTACTTGAAAGGTATTTGTGTTCAACAAAGCAATTCTTTGAGTTGTTAAATTTAATTACTTACCGTGTTTTCAACAAAAAGTTTTCTAAAGTTTCTAACTTTTGTTTTGCTTCAAAAGCTTTATTTTAAGTTCATAAAGCAAGTTAACACAGCAAGAAACACAGTGTATTCCAACGACGGCCGGACGTTGGAGGCCGTTGGAAAGCCGTTGGTAGACGTTGGAAACGCCGTTGGTATACATTTCAACGGCGTCAAACGTCCACCAACGGAACCAACGCGCTGATAGCAACGTCTTTCAACGTTCAGGTTGTCCATGTAGAAGGAGATGTTGACCAAATTGGACGTTGGAGGGACGTTGGAGAGACGTTGGAAGACGTTGGAAAATCCGATGGAGGACGTTGAAAGACGTTGGAATAACTGTGCCAGTAAGCCATTGGTGGACGTTGGAGGACGTTGGAAATCTGGGTGTTTTTTCTACAGAACCAACAATGCATGCTTCCAGCCACCTCCAACATCGTATATCTCATAAAAGCTCAATTTCAAGCACATATACAACAGCATATCTCACATATAATCAATCATAATAGTAAATTTAAGTAATAAGCATATATACTAATCAATATACACAATACAAATCAATATAAACAACATAAACCATCCAACATCAAAATCCAACAAAACGTCCAATCCAACATCAACATCCAACAAAACATCAACATCCAACAATGTTCAAACTACTACATCAACATCTCAAAAATCACGTCCAAATCAACATCCAAAACATCAGAATGTATCAAATCCTCACACTCTCCAAATATACATGCCCATAGCAAAACAAATCAAATCATACCTCAAATCACTCTCCTCCAGGACCACCAGAAGACGGAAATCGGCCGTATTGCTCCATAAACTCCATAAGACGCCTGTTCAGCTCCTCCGTCTTGGCTTCGGTGCGGATATTGCGTTCCTCGAGCGCGGCGACCTGGGCTCTAAGCTGTGCAATCTCCTCCTTATCTTGAGCCATCTGATACTCAATCTGAGCCGACTTAGCCTGTAAAAAATTTAAATTATCAGTGTTTAATAATTGTAATTCGTGTTTACTACTGTAACGACCCGCCTTTTTGGACAGTTTAAACCGACGATCAAATACACATGCCGGTTCCAAACCATTAAAAAAAGGCAGATGGTTATTGGGGTAATTAAGAAAAGAAAAGAAATAAAGGAAATGAAACAACACAGAATCTCGCAGCGGAACGATAAAATATAATAGTCAAATAAACAGTTCATGAAGCTGTTTACTATACTTAGACAATTATTTATACAACATTTATCAGAGTTATACATATACAACAGAACAAATAAATAATGCAGCAGACAACATGATGCACAGATAATAATAGTAATAGTATACCAAATCTTCGTCTTCGTCCTCCAGAATAGATCTTCAAAAATCTGAAAACTCAGGACTGATCCGAGCATAATGAAAAGACAAAACACTCGAGTCAGGACTAAAATATCCATATGAAAGTTAAATCAATCGTAAATAAATATGAGTGTGACGGCGTCAGAGATGTTTACGGGGTTTGACATCTCATATCCAGTGTCAACGTGCGTGCAATAACTTAAGAGATGTTACGGGAATTTCCACCTTTCAAGGATCCGTTAAACTATCTACTAGGTAGTAATGTACGCTAAGTAGATAATGTCTATCAGTAATATAAAGTATCAAAATAGCGTTAAGGCGTTACCATAATCCCCCTTAACACATTTTATATTCCCAAAAGCATATACAAGACCGTAGTTTCCCCAAAACCGGAAGTCACCAGAGGGCAATCCATATACTCAAGGTACAAACCAAAACGTAGTGGTCGCGAATAGGATAATCAGTATGACAAGGTACATGAGGCGATACCAACTAGGATACTAGTAGTTGCGTGATCCGGACTGATGTTGAGCATAGCAGCTACTACCTCAACACCGCGAAACAACACTCCCAAATCAAGGGGTGCACCCAAATCAAATCACAAATGTAATAGATATGGTATCGAAGAAGTGTGTCCGCTAGAGGTGGCGAACCTCAATGGCCCGGCGCGGCTCCTGTTTTAGTCATGTCAGGGGCCATCCAATATCGTTCTCTTTCTTCAGTCAACGCGTTCACCAAACCATCCACTTCATTCTGGATCAACACTCCGCGTATAATAGTTATTAAAGTGGTTTTCGGTATCGACAGAGAGTATGTCCATATCCGATCCCGGTCTCTTTAATAACTACGTATTATTACACTGATGGCTCTTTTATATTTCAAATTGATTCATGGTTGATAACAAAATATTATATTCGCTTTAAAATCAAATCCATTTCAAAATCATCATATATTCAAAATTATCAATTTTGTCCGATAAATCAATTTCACTTCAAAATTTGATTCGAATTCAATTTAGGTTATAATCTCTACTTTAACCTAGTTCGTATTTAAACCAAAGGTTTAAATATAAACATTTCCGTCTCTTTAACCAGTTTGAATTTAAGAAAATAGTTTAAATAGTTTAAAATAGTTAAATAATTCAAAATAGTTTAATAGAAAATATTTAAATAGTTTAATCGAAAATAATTTGAATATAAAATGGTTTATATATAAAATAGTTTGAAAAAAATCAAAAATTATTTGATAAATAATTCCAAAGTCAAACCGGTCAACTTCCCAAATTTCCTATCCAAATCAAATCCAAATTCCATTTCGATTTAATCGATTTATTCCAATTTCAACTTGAATAAATTTCTATTCCACGTAAATTTCGATTTCAATTCACAAATTTCTTTAAATTTCAATTCAATTCCAAATTAATTTAAATCTAAATTTCAAATAAATTTTCAATTCCAAACTCAAACTTGAAATATCATTTCATATCAATTTTCTTAGAAATATTCAGAGTTCGATTAAAAGTCCAATCTTTTAAAACAAATCAACTTTCAAAAATTTACACCGTATTTCAATTTTCAATTTAAATCTAAACTTCGATTTTATTTAATAATTTCGTTTACCAAGTTTAAATTCTAACATTTCGAGCTCCAATTCAAAATAATTCAATTTCCATAAATTGGATTTTATTCTTAAAATCAATTCATTTAAATAATTTCAAAACAACTTTTAAAATCGTTTAATTTATCCAACTCGATGTTCGTATATAATTTTCTAACCTATGGCCAAGTGATTAGTTATTACAATTAAATGTCAGGGATGAATATATCATTTAAATCAATCACAGTGTCATATGTATGCATAGCAGGATATATATAAACAAATAAACATCCAAACATTTAAATATCAACCAATAACATCCATCGAAATACATCATCCAATAGGCAATACAATTCACGGCAATTTCATATTTATCAATGTCAGGTAATTTAATCGCAATTCAATTTTAATTTTAATTTAACTGTCAATTTAATTTGTTTAACGATGAATTCAAATGACAATCAATATGATAATTAAATTTTATCAAACAACAACAAATAAAAATCATAACTATGCATAATGTCAAATTTAACTAGCATAAAGATATTCAGTACGTTGTGAGCGTTATAAAACACTCACCTTGATTTTACGATTTTAAATCAAATCGAACGACGTTCGATTTAACATAAAATTTTAATGAGCTCCAAACACTTTCGGATCTGCACTGCAGCGCAGCTCTCATCTCCGTGATTCCGGCGCTTCTTCCCCAACGTGAAATTCACGTATGCAAACCCATTAGCCGCCGATCTTCAAGCAATTTTCATGACCACCTCATCGACTTCCAGAACGATCAGCTAGCGCCACCACGAAGCCCTTCACCAGAGCCACCTACGCGCCAAGTTTCATCACGTCATTCGCCGTCGTTTGCACGCAATCCAAGGAAATACGTACACACTTCCAAGTCAGATTTGGACGAATCCATTAAAAATTAGCATACATCAACCGTATGGATTTGAAGAGCTCGTCGAGATTTACACTTTTGCTTTTGGAATTTTTCGATTTCGTCGAACGGATTGAGAGATATTAAGGAAAGAAGATCGGCAATTTCTGGCCATGGAATAGGTGGCGGTCATGATTTAGAATTAGGGTTTCTGGGTTAAAATAATAATAAAACTGTCTCGGTTTGCGTGCGTATTTATATAGGTAGGTCCAAAATCATCCGAACTCCAATCGAGACGTGCCGCCAGGCGTTTATAAGGTTTTACCCCCATTCCGGACGCAATGGAACTAGTTTCAAGGCCTAATTCGATCATATCTGGAAGATAGCTTTTCGAAGTCGATTATTTTAATTAAATTCGAAATTAAATTTCTACGCGTTTCAAGCTCGCACGACCAAACGATAAGTCCAATTGCGACGAAAATTGAAATCCTACCATAATTTATTATTACGGATCCGATGAAACAAGTTTCGTCGAAATTCGAGACTGTTTGAAAAATGGCTATTTTAGCTCGTCAATTAAATATTAAAATATTCAATTTTCACAAATTTACTTTTAATTCGATTTTAAAAGTTCTACAACATCATTCTAACTTTAATATGATAAAATAGAATTTTACAAATCCTTTTTAATCATATTAAACCCGTTATCCAATTATTCAAATAATTTCAAATATTAAATTATTCAACAAATTACATTAATAATCATTTTCCTTCAATAATCACCTTAAATTTTCTAATTAAAATAGCTAAAAATACGGGTCGTTACACTCTCCCCCACTCAAAACTTTTCGTCCCCGAAAAGGAAAAGAAGGGAAAAGGAACTAAGTATAGAATTCAACATTAGATATATTTTATTCAAAGTTACCAACTTAAAACAATGAAATTCCATTTATAAAGTCATAACTACGCTTCCACAATGTTACTCCGAACGGCTTTCTAAATTTAAAAGTTAGTTATCAAAACAAGTTATAAAATTTAAACTTGGAAAAATTTTCTAACAACCGGATTCACGGAAAATTTCGGCAGGGTCTCCTTTGCGCGGCTCGATCAAAAAATTTTACAATTCAATATATAACACAAATATAACCAATATATATCAAATATACATCCCATCTCAATGATGAGGCATCCCATATCTGGGGAAACAACATATATATATCACCAATACCATATAAAACCATAAACGTACCTTTTATTTAGCATTTATTAGCAGTTTACTTACATTTTGTATTTAGCACAGAAGCGAGCTCTACAACGAAGCGCAACCCCTTTGCTACCTACTAAAATGCTCAATAACTAAGTTAGAACCATGCATATAAAGATAGATCGATATATTTAGCCTACACAACATATATATAACCTATTTAGCTTCAAAACTGAGATTCCAATTTCAGGACAGCAAACAAATCTCAGTTTTAGGTCACCTAAACTATAAAATTTGGCAACAGAATCTAAACAAAAGTTGTTTTATTCATTTCAAGCTTTCCGGAATGTCCAAAATCATCGAATTCGGACCATACATTCAAAAGTTACGACCATTTTACTTAGAGGATACGCCTCAGCCTGGGCAATGAATTGCGCAGGTCAGCGACGTTCACCCACGTTTTCGACCTTCTAAACGATATCAAAACACAAAACACTTAAAACAAAATTTTATCTTAAGTTCTTAGCTTTCCAGAAAGTGCAAGATCATCAAAATCCGATAAACCAGTCAAAAGATATGGCGAAAATACTAAGGGTGTATACTACTGATTTTACTTATTTTTACACAGGACAGCGAGTAACATTCAAGTTTTTAACCAAGCAGACGAAGGAATTTTCTCAAGTTATCTAAACAAAAGTTGTGCTATAGTTTCTAAGCTTTCCGAAAAGTCCAAAATCGTCGAATTCCGTTCAGCCATTTAAAAGTTATGGTTGTTTTCGTTTCAGCATATATTGGACAATGTTGGATTTTTTTTTTTTCCAAAAATTTGCTTTTATTATTTCAAAGTACAAAACATCAAAACTTCAAATTTTCTAAAGAACAATCATAAACACAAAGTCATCTATTTTCTTATTCATCCATGCAATAAGTTTACATTCAATTTGTTTTCGATTTATTCAAGTTTGTTTCATTCACATTTTTAATTCAAGTCAATTTGCTCCCAATTTGAATTTAATTATTTAAAATTTTATTCTGTTTATTCAATTCCATTAACACTAATGAATTCTACTTAATCAATTATCATCCATCTAACAACCAATGCATATCAAACATTAACATCCATCCAAAATCTACACTAAATCAATTATACATTTCCAAGTCAATTTTAATTTCATACACTTCCAAGTTTATTGACATTTAGTTATATTCAAATTTAGTTAGTTTCCATTTACCAATTTTATATTTCATTAAGTTTAAATTTTATTCATTCACTTATACATGTATCATTCATTTTACAGCTTAAATTTCTTTTATATTTATAACTATCAATAGATCTTTACATTTTATTTTTCACTCTCACACTGGTATATTATTTCTCTACTTATCCTTATTAGCATTTTAAACCCTTTAAGTATTTGGTAAGTTATAGTTATGCAAACAGAATGTAGTTAAACAACATACAACTTCTTTTCATTTAAAGTTGAATTTTCAATTTATCAATTCTTAAGTCATTACTTAAATTTCACTATAATTTAATTTCACATTTACATTCACATATAGTATTTTCATTTTATATTAACATAATTGTGAATCACCTTTAAATGTTAATTTAAATTCCAATTATTTACTAACAATTTTATTTATATTTGCAAACCATTAATTAAATGCATATTTCATTATTCAAACCTATACTTGTATATTATCCAATTAACAATTCATATAACATTTTTGAACTTCTTAAGTATTTTGGTAAGTTATATCTAAGCTATAGAATGAAATTTAATACTATGCGAGTTTTACAGTTTCAATTTTATTTTAAGTTCATAATTTCCTAATTCTAAGGATTTCTACTTCAATTGATATTTTCACTTAGCTCTTAGGTTCATTTCTCATTTCACAATTCAGAAGTTCCTTAATGATTCAAGTCTAAATTCATTTCAATCATAAAAAAAATCATTAATTATTAAAGAACTTAAGAATTCCAATCCCGGTTTCATTTCAAATCAAGGTTTGAAATAATATATACTTATATAATTTATATATCAAATCATACTATAGAGAATGCAAAACAAAATAAAATTTGAGTCAAAACAAGGTTTAGACAAGCTATTAAGTGGTCTCCCCCACTCGGACTCTCGAAAATAAACGCCAATGATGCGTGCACACATCATCGAAATCATTTTCTAGCGTCAAGAGAAGGGAATATAACACTTATCATAAAAAAAATCCTTCGAAAACAATTTCAACTCAATTATACTATCATATAATGCTCATATTATATTTTTAAAATTCTTGTAAGTCAATCTCAAACACCGGAATTTAAATTCCCAAATCCAAGTCAAAATTCATTTATATTCATTATCAATTGTGTTTACAAGGTTTCATTTCCCTAAATCCATTATTATTTAATCAATTGTTGTAAATATTGACTAATCAAACAATAACGATAATAATCTAATATTATCATCTCCTAACAATCAATTCAATCAAAATGAATAAATATTCAAATAATTCTTTTATATAAAATATATTCCAAAATGATATTGTGTTGGTTTGTCCTATTCGAGTGTTTAGAAATTCCTATCGACGCCTTGGCGTCCCAAGTATCGACCAGAATTCATAAATACTCAACGGAACAAATTAACACAATATAAAACCATTTTATATCAAATAACAAGTACGCTCTCTCATATACACTCAACTCATTCATATAGTTTACCTCTATTTCAATGAGTTATTCCCCACTAGAGCCAAGGTTTATCGCTAAACCAAAGCTCTGATACCAACTGTAACGACCCGCCTTTTTGGACAGTTTAAACCGACGATCAAATACACATGCCGGTTCCAAACCATTAAAAAAAGGCAGATGGTTATTGGGGTAATTAAGAAAAGAAAAGAAATAAAGGAAATGAAACAACACAGAATCTCGCAGCGGAACGATAAAATATAATAGTCAAATAAACAGTTCATGAAGCTGTTTACTATACTTAGACAATTATTTATACAACATTTATCAGAGTTATACATATACAACAGAACAAATAAATAATGCAGCAGACAACATGATGCACAGATAATAATAGTAATAGTATACCAAATCTTCGTCTTCGTCCTCCAGAATAGATCTTCAAAAATCTGAAAACTCAGGACTGACCCGAGCGTAATGAAAAGACAAAACACTCGAGTCAGGACTAAAATATCCATATGAAAGTTAAATCAATCGTAAATAAATATGAGTGTGACGGCGTCAGAGATGTTTACGGGGTTTGACATCTCATATCCAGTGTCAACGTGCGTGCAATAACTTAAGAGATGTTACGGGAATTTCCACCTTTCAAGGATCCGTTAAACTATCTACTAGGTAGTAATGTACGCTAAGTAGATAATGTCTATCAGTAATATAAAGTATCAAAATAGCGTTAAGGCGTTACCATAATCCCCCTTAACATATTTTATATTCCCAAAAGCATATACAAGACCGTAGTTTCCCCAAAACCGGAAGTCACCAGAGGGCAATCCATATACTCAAGGTACAAACCAAAACGTAGTGGTCGCGAATAGGATAATCAGTATGACAAGGTACATGAGGCGATACCAACTAGGATACTAGTAGTTGCGTGATCCAGACTGATGTTGAGCATAGCAGCTACCACCTCAACACCGCGAAACAACACTCCCAAATCAAGGGGTGCACCCAAATCAAATCACAAATGTAATAGATATGGTATCGAAGAAGTGTGTCCGCTAGAGGTGGCGAACCTCAATGGCCCGGCGCGGCTCCTGTTTTAGTCATGTCAGGGGTCATCCAATATCGTTCTCCTTCTTCAGTCAACGCATTCACCAAACCATCCACTTCATTCTGGATCAACACTCCGCGTATAATAGTTATTAAAGTGGTTTTCGGTATCGACAGAGAGTATGTCCATATCCGATCCCGGTCTCTTTAATAACTACGTATTATTACACTGATGGCTCTTTTGTATTTCAAATTGATTCATGATTGATAACAAAATATCATATTCGCTTTAAAATCAAATCCGTTTCAAAATCATCATATATTCAAAATTATTAATTTTGTCCGATAAATCAATTTCACTTCAAAATTTGATTCGAATTCAATTTAGGTTATAATCTTTACTTTAACCTAGTTCGTATTTAAACCAAAGGTTTAAATATAAACATTTCCGTCTCTTTAACCAGTTTGAATTTAAGAAAATAGTTTAAAATAGTTAAATAATTCAAAATAGTTTAATAGAAAATATTTAAATAGTTTAATCGAAAATAATTTGAATATAAAATGGTTTATATATAAAATAGTTTGAAAAAAATCAAAAATTATTTGATAAATAATTCCAAAGTCAAACCTGTCAACTTCCCAAATTTCCTATCCAAATCAAATCCAAATTCCATTTCGATTTAATCGATTTATTCCAATTTCAACTTGAATAAATTTCTATTCCACGTAAATTTCGATTTCAATTCATAAATTTCTTTAAATTTCAATTCAGTTCCAAATTAATTTAAATCTAAATTTCAAATAAATTTTCAATTCCAAACTCAAACTTGAAATATCATTTCATATCAATTTTCTTAGAAATATTCAGAGTTCGATTAAAAGTCCAATCTTTTAAAACAAATCAACTTTCAAAAATTTACACCGTATTTCAATTTTCAATTTAAATCTAAACTTCGATTTTATTTAATAATTTCGTTTACCAAGTTTAAATTCTAACAATTCGAGCTCCAATTCAAAATAATTAAATTTCCATAAATTGGATTTTATTCTTAAAATCAATTCATTTAAATAATTTCAAAACAACTTTTAAAATCGTTTAATTTATCCAACTCGGTGTTCGTATATAATTTTCTAACCTATGGCCAAGTGATTAGTTATTACAATTAAATGTCAGGGATGAATATATCATTTAAATCAATCATAGTGTCATATGTATGCATAGCAGGATATATATAAACAAATAAACATCCAAACATTTAAATATCAACCAATAACATCCATCGAAATACATCATCCAATAGGCAATACAATTCACGGCAATTTCATATTTATCAATGTCAGGTAATTTAATCGCAATTCAATTTTAATTTAACTGTCAATTTAATTTTTTTAACGGTGAATTCAAATGACAATCAATATGATAATTAAATTTTATCAAACAACAACAAATAAAAATCATAACTATGCATAATGTCAAATTTAACTAGCATAAAGATATTCAGTACGTTGTGAGCGTTATAAAACACTCACCTTGATTTTACGATTTTAAATCAAATCGAACGACGTTCGATTTAACATAAAATTTTAATGAGCTCCAAACACTTTCGGATCGGCACTGCAGCGCAGCACTCATCTCCGTGATTCTGGCGCTTCTTCCCCAACGTGAAATTCACGAATGCAAACCCATTAGCCGCCGATCTTCAAGCAATTTCATGACCACCTCGTCGACTTCCAGAACGATCAGCTAGCGCCACCACGAAGCCCTTCACCAGAGCCACCTACGCGCCAAGTTTCATCCCGTCATTCGCCGTCGTTTGCACGCAATCTAAGGAAATACGTACACACTTCCAAGTCAGATATGGACGAATCCATGAAAAATTAGCATACATTAACCGTATGGATTTGAAGAGCTCGTCAAGATTTACACTTTTGCTTTTGGAATTTTTCGATTTCGTCGAACGGATTGAGAGATATTAAGGAAAGAAGATCGGCAATTTCTGGCCATGGAATAGGTGGCGGCCATGATTTAGAATTAGGGTTTCTGGGTTAAAATAATAATAAAACTGTCTCGGTTTGCGTGCGTATTTATATAGGTAGGTCCAAAATCATCCGAACTCCAATCGAGACGTGCCGCCAGGCGTTTATAAGGTTTTACCCCCATTCCGGACGCAATGGAACTAGTTTCAAGGCCTAATTCGATCATATCTGGAAGATAGCTTTTCGAAGTCGATTATTTTAATTAAATTCGAAATTAAATTTCTACACGTTTCAAGCTCGCACGACCAAACGACAAGTCCAATTGCTACGAAAATTGAAATCCTACCATAATTTACTATTATCGATCCGATGAAACAAGTTTCGTCGAAATCCGAGACTGTTTGAAAAATGGCTATTTTAACTCGTCAATTAAATGTTAAAATATTCAATTTTCACAAATTTACTTTTAATTCGATTTTAAAAGTTCTACAACATCATTCTAACTTTAATATGATAAAATAGAATTTTACAAATCATTTTTAATCATATTAAACCCGTTATCCAATTATTCAAATAATTTCAAATATTAAATTATTCAACAAATTACATTAATAATCATTTTCCTTCAATAATCACCTTAAATTTTCTAATTAAAATAGCTAAAAATACGGGTCGTTACAACTACAATCCATCACAATGTGCAATAGTTGGTTCAGAATAATTAGTTTAAAATTTTAGTTAAAGTTATTACCTATTGATTCCCCAAACCATAGCGTCTGCCATGTGCCGCTGGATCCATGACAGACTCAAAAATTACGTCCTCCTCATCGGCGGTCAACTCGTCGCGCCCAGAGCCCTCGAGAATGCAAGTCCGTTCTTGCTGAAACTTATGCTGTTATGCAAAATAAGTTGAATTTAGATAACATTATTTTAATTAACTCATATATGTGTTAAGTCATTATGTACTTACATATGCGGACTGCGCTTTGGCATCGTGATCCCAGAAGTATGAAACGTTGCCTTCTTCGTCGACCTGGCTCAACGCATGAGTATGCGCAAAAACATCCCAGTAACTCACAAAAGCACCACCACGCTGTCTCTCCTGAAATATGTCCATATACATATATATTATATATATAATTTGTTACATTATTTACAACTTAGAACTTAAAATCTTTAAATTATTATTGTAATTAGTAGATATACCAAGTCCTCTCTGTGATGCTGAAATGACTTGGACCACCACGATGTGTGACAGGGTTCTTGCTCCTATTGGCTGAGTTCCTCTCCGAAACTGCCTCTGTAAATTTAATTTAAAAACAAAAATTGTTTAACATTTCTAGTTAATATTTGCATAGAAGAATGTAAATTAAACATGTGATAAATTTACCTGAAACTCCTCGTTTTCCCACCATTTCACAAAATCATCCTACACATCTGCGCTCATCCACTGAGGCTTCTTTCCCGCTGTTTTTAAGCTGTTTACTGTTTCCTGGTAGTTCTTTGCGACTTTGCTGCACCAATGGCGATATACGACTGAAATATCAGCATCCAGAAGGTCCACTTCCGCCTGCACGTTTGACAAAATAAGAGTTATACAGCTTTTATAAATAATGTAAACATGAATTGATATATCATGTTCCTAATATATAAAGTGACATACCAAAAAATCCTGCCAAATAGTCTCTTTAACGTTATCTGAAATCAATGTCCACTTAGGCCAACATTCGGTCATACGACCCATGTACGCCCGTCGAGATATAGGTAGAACTACTTGAGCCGGCTCCAATGAAACATCCCGGAAATTTTGTTAAATTAAATTCGTTGAATTGTTAGAATTTTTAAATTTAATTTGAGAATTTCAAAAGAAATAAAATATTGTAATAAAATCACATAGTTATTAAATGTTAATAACTAAAACAACTTTTCTTTTTAACAAAGTAAAATAAGAAATTGTCTTAAACCAGTAAATGAAAATATGGGTTATAAATTTAAATGTTGATAGTTGAGCTTTTAATAGAAATAAAATTGTTAATGTAAGTTATGATAAAATTATAAAATTTAAGTCACATAATTATAATCTAACAATTGGCAAAATAAACAAGAAAACAAAAGGAAGGAACATTTAAATATAAGTGTATAGGAGTGTAAAACAAAAAATAAACTTTGTACTTACAAAAAAATAAAGTAACATTACCTGTAAGTATACAAGGAGGCAAAGGAACATTGCATACATACTTTCATTTAATGCATATTTACAATCATGGAGGCATGAAGCATTCAATGCTATACACATCAGCCAAATTTAAAATAGGATTTCCTGTGTAAAACATACAAGGAAACACTACATCACATGCTTCATTAAATGCTCTCAAATACACCCATACACAAGTACGACTGAAAAGAAAAAAAAATGTTGCTTCAGCACAACACAAGGAGTGTGTTGCCTGCACATCTCCTTATATATGTGTGTAGCCTCCAATTTGTTTTAAACTTTTTTACCGAAGAAACAAAACAAAGAAAAGATTAAATGCAGA
This sequence comes from Allium cepa, assembly GCA_030765085.1. NCBI lineage: Eukaryota > Viridiplantae > Streptophyta > Magnoliopsida > Asparagales > Amaryllidaceae > Allium > Allium cepa. The sequence continues at coordinate 61,458,491 of CM060930.1, forward strand.
TTTCAAAAACAAGAAAAAAGAAAAAATGTTCTCTATTTTCAGATATTTCCAAGTGAGTAAACATAATTTTGTAAAGAGTTTTAAGTTTATTTAAACCAGTTCAAACTTCATCTATAAACTATTTGTATATGCTTCAGTTAGCATACGTTTTTAATATGCTCTATGTTCTTTGAAAGTTGTTACAGATTTCATTTTTGTTCAAACATTCAAACTATTTTTGTTTAAAAACATTTTGTAAGATTTGATTCTCAACTAAACAAGTTGTTAAACTTAAAAATAAGAATTTTAAAGGTTGATTTAAAATCCTCTTTATCAAGCACATCACTATAACTTTGTTTTACAGGTATTTAACTGATATTTGGTAAAAATAAATTGTTGCAAAATATTAATTCAAGAATATTATTTGAATTTATACTACAAGGCATGAATTTTAAAATAAAAATTTAGATTTTTTGTTTAGTATTCTCAGAGAAATTCTTGTATGAGCAAAAATTGCATTTTTTCGAATTTCTGACAATCGAATCAACCTTAAATGCTAAGATTTGGTATAAAGCAAGGTTGACAGTTACTAGTAATGGGAAGATTGTCGAAAAGAATTTTCATCGCGTAAATTTTGGAGACGGGTTTAACTTAGGGTTTAACCCTGGGTTTTTGCAATGTTATGTAAACGTGGTGATTTAGTCACCACGAATTAATCGAGCTTCATGATTTTGAGGGAAATGGAAGAATATCGGGTTAACGTGCTATTATTGGAAGCGTGGATTTTTTTGGTGGACGGTGCGAGGCGGCGAGGCGTTTTGACGTGGGTAGGTTTAAGTTACAGGGTCGAGCGAATTGCTACCTTTTGATTTCGAAACGATGGCTTCGAATTGAGGTTGGAATTCGAGTGTATGTGAGATTTTCGACCTATTGAGAGTCGCGACGTTCGCCAGAACGGCGGCGCTTTGATGTGCACATGCACGTTTTTCGATGTCGTGTCAGGAGGTTGGGTTGGAGTAGAAACTCGAAGGAATGCTCGAGTAAGGGACTGCGTTGGCTCGGGTTTCTCGTGTTCATATGGTTTATTACAATTGTGGTTTAAAGAAAGGAAATAAAAACTTAAGCTAAAAAAAAGAAAAAGGAAGAAGAAGGAACATACGTGGGGAGAGAGAGAGAAGAAGCTTGGGAAAGTGACGAGGATGAAACAGGTTTTACTCGAGTAGAGCCCTATTTTTACTCGGGTTTTTGAAAATTTGGGTTAGACCCAATAAGATTTGAATAATTTCAAAGTTAAGTAAATTTTTGTATTTCAGGGTAAACAATGTCGATTTATGTCATGTGAAGACTTATTATGAGTTTACATCATTTAAAAATGCTTTTAAAATTTAATTAACTCTTTATTTAAATGATTAAATCTAAAATAAGAGTTTGAATTAATTTACATTAGAACTTTTAAATACAACAATAAATTGATTCTTAAGATATAAAGAAGATTTTTCAAATAATTAAAGTAAATAATTTTTATTAATTAATGATTTTGAAAAGAAATTAAGGATGATATACAATTTGAAATTTAATTAAGTGTTCAAATTTAATTGTAATTGAGAATTTGTTATTCAAATTAGTTTAAGTTGGTTAATCAAGAAAATTAGCAGTTAATTTAAATAACTAATTTTGAAACAATAAATCGAGTTAATAATATTAAATTTATTTATCCAAATTTTTATCATTGATTTAAAATAATTATGTGGTAAATTTATTTAAACCACATTGGAAAAAACTTAACTATTGCTGTGCACTATTGATATTTCTATTCTGTTGGGGATGTTGTGTTATGTAGATTGCCATGTACTGCACTGTAATTGTACTTTGTTCTGTATTGATGTGAAAACCCTATTTTCCCGTAAAACGACATTTAAACTTCGATGCGACAGGAAATCGGATTTCAGTTTGTCATCCGAAACCCACATCGAACCTGTGAATTTTTGTGAACGACATATCCACATGTTTTTAGAATTGACACTCACTATTCGGTTTAGCCGGGAAAGGACCTTTGTGTCTTATAACCCATTTCGAATATGTGATTCGACGTTATGGATAGCATTTGAAGACCGGTGTTGAAGACCGGGTATTTGCGAGAGCGATAGGATGACCTGTCGAATGACTCTGCACCGAGTTGCTCCGGTATAGAGTTCTTCATATGTGATGGGGAATCCGATCGGGATTGCGGATATCCGGATTGCAAGGACTTCTTTGGAAGTTCCATTTTTAAAAGCATACCGAAATTTCTTTTATAAATCTAGTTTCTTTAAAAGTAACTGTTGTTTTTTGTTTACTCATACCAGTCCCATGACTGATCCGAAGTTTATTGTTTATTTCCTAAACTCTGTGTGCCCATTCTTCCCACACGGGCAGCCTAGTAGCAGGTTTCTGTATTTTGGAGTAGCAGTATTTTGGAGCTCTTATCTTGGAGATATCTTGCGAGCTTTTGGAGATTTCAGGTGTTTAGCTTTTGGAAGTTCGTTATCACCTCTTTCATTTTAGGACTTTTGCATATATGATCACTGTTGTATTATCATGATGTTGTATTTGGAGTTGTGATGTATGTATTATATACTCTGATGTAGTATGGATATTATGTTGATGTTGTAACTATGATGATACTTATAAATCATTCTGTTCCGCTGTTTTATATTCATCTAATTGTTGTTATAAGCTCCGGCGATGCGAATTTGATGTCGTTTATCGGACATCGAGTTTGGATCGTCACAAGTGGTATCAAAGCTGTTAGTTGAGTAAGAACTTTAGCTACGGAGTATAACACATTAGATGGCTCCTTAGAGATAGGGTGAAATATACCCTAGAATGAGTATAACCGAGACTGAAACTCTAAATTTTATTAGTCTATTTCTTTTACTACTGATATTCCTTAAGATATTTCGTTCATGTATTTAAATCAATTTTCTTACTAATTACAGATAGTGAGGTATGAGGGGACGAAGGGGAAGAGTTAGGGGTCAAGGAGGTGCCACAACATCTGATCAAGATCCCCCAACGGCAATAGCGGCAGCTCAGCAACAGCCGAATCTGGCTGACTTATATAAGAATTTCTCGAGACTTGGTGGTAAGCCGTTCAACGGCAAGGAGTCGATTGTTGAGGCTCAAGCCTGGATAAGATCGTGTGAGAAAATCTTCAGAGGGCTAAAATTGGAAGACGATCAGAAACGACTCATAGCTTCTTGGCAACTTCAAGATGAAGCCTTAGCCTGGTGGGAGACAACCACGGTAGATAAGCCAGAAGACGAGTTTTCTTGGGAAAAATTCAAAGAAGTATTTGAGAAGCGATGTTTGCCATCAGCCGGATTTTCTCGAATGTATCAGGAATTTATGGACCTGAAGCAGGGAAGTTTATCGTTCGAAGAGTATCTGAACAGATTAAATGAATTGTCTCGTTTTGGTCCTGAATTGGTGAATACACCTTTAAAGATGAACGAGAGATTCATTCGCGGGATGAATGAGAAATTCCATGAAAGAATGACGGGCCACGTTAAGGAATCTTTTGCAGATTTAGTTGATATGGGGTACATATATGCTACCCTTGATATACAAGAAGCCCCGGTGGAGAAAGGAAATTCGGGCAATCAAAATTGGAAGAAGCGAAAATTTGGAGGCAAGAAACCATGGCAGGGCAACGAGAAAAAGAGGAGCATTCAGGGAAGCGCGGTAGAAAATGTCACTTGTTACAACTGCAAAGAGAAGGCTCATTATTCAAACAATTGCCCAAAACCGAAGAAGCAAGTTAAAAAGGAAGAAACTGTTAGAGAAGCAAAAGAATGTTATAATTTTCACAAGCCTGGACATTTTATTAAAGATTGCCCAGTGATGAAGCCAGCACAGGTGGCAAATGTTTATGCGATAAAGAAAGACCCTTCAACTTCAAAAGCTGATAAAGGAAAAGGTGTTTTGGAAGGTAACCTTACTATTTATGATAGAACTGTTAGAGTTTTATTTGATACGGAAGCTTCACATAGCTTTATCTCTCAACAATCCGTAAATGAATTAGGACTTAAAACTAAATTTGTTGACGATCCTATTTGCATGAAAAATCCGGTTGGAGGTCCCGCAAATATTTGTTTATATTGTAAGAGAGTTCCTATTTCATATGCTAGCTATCGATTTCCTATCAACCTTTTTGTCCTCGAATTTAATGAATTTGAAATCTTACTCGGTATGAACTGGTTATCGAGATACGAAGCTATATTGGATTGTAATAATCGGACAGATTTAGTCAAAAAGAACCTTGGAAATTTTATTGAAATCTCTTGTGAGGATCCAAGTCCAAGGAGAGATAGATTGATGTATACTTTAGGATGTCCTGAACCCAGTTTGCAGTCTATACTTGTTGTTCGGGAATTTTTCGACGTATTTGAAGAAGTGAAATCTTTACCTCGTCACCGAGAAATAGAATTCCGAATTGACCTTGTACCCAATGCTCGTCCTGTTGTTCACGCAAGTCGTAGGATGGCACCCAGGGAAAAGATTGAACAGGTTCATCAAATTGATGAACTACGAGCAAAAGGATTAATTCGACCCAGTGTTTCTGAATGGGGCTCAGCCATCGTATATGTTGCCAAATCAGACGGATCTTTGAGATTGTATGTAGATTACCGCGATCTCAATAATCAAACTCTCAAGAACAAATTCCCTCTACCAAGAATTGACGATCTATTCGACCAACTTCATGGCGCTCGTTTCTTTTCAAAAATGGATCTAACCCAAGGATTCCATCAACTACGAATCGCCGAAGATTGTGTCCATTTGACCGCTTTCAGAGGTCCTGATATGTTCTATGAATGGTTAGTTATGCCTTTCACTCTAACCAATGCTCCAGCATACTTCGTAGAGCATATGACTCATGTGTTTCGGGAAGTTTTGAATAAATTTGTGATTGTATTCATTGATGATATTTTGATCTATTCTAAGACTAAAGAAGAGCATACCGAACATCTTAAAATCGTATTGGAAATATTGAGGAGAAATGTTCTATTTGCAAAATTTTCCAAATGCCACTTCTGGGTCAAAGAAGTCAAATTCTTTGGCCATATTGTTAATGAAGAAGGAATTTCGGTAGATCCTAGCAAAATTTCCGCTTTCTTGATTGGAAACGACCCACTACTCCAAAAGAAGTTCGAAGCTTTTTGGGTTTAGCAGTTTATTACCGGAAATTCGTTCAAGATTTTTCTAAGATGGCTAGCCCATTGACTAAGCTAACAATGAAAAATTCAAAGTTCATTTGGACTCCAAAATGTGAAGAAGTTTTTCAGGAGTTGAAAAGAGATTGACCACTGCTCCTGTTCTCACTATTGTTAACGGGAACCAAGGCTTATCTATCTATATTGATGCATGTGGTGATGGGGTAGGTGCAGTATTAATGTAAAATGGAAAGGAAGTTGCCTACACGAGTAGACAATTACGTTCGCATGAGAAAAATTACCAACACACGATTTGGAACTTTTGGCTGTTGTTTTCGCCTTAAAAATCTGGCGACATTATCTTCTGGGTAAGAATCTTTTTAGCTTTCTTAACAATTTATGAAACTAACTTAACTAAAGAAATATACTTAATAAACTCTCTTTGTTTTAGGTGAAAAATTCGAATTATTCACCGACCATAAATCTTTGAAATATCTTTTCACCCAGAAAGATGTAAATTTGTGACAACAATGTTGGTTGGAATTTCTGGCATCGTATGACCTGGATATTCTGTATACGCCGGGAAAAGCCAATGTAGTTGCAGACGCCTTAAGTAGGAAGCACACTATTCTCGCATATCTTGTTATCACTCCTACTCTTATTGAAAAAATTGCCAACAAGCAAATAGAAGACCAGTTTCTTTAGGAAATATATGGGAGGATTCATAGAGGTGAAGATTCCAGTTTTGCAGTTGATAATAATGGGGTTATAAGTTTAAAAGGCAGGATTTGTGTCCCTGAAATCTCAGAACTGAAACGTGAAGTAATGGGCGAATGCCACAAGTCCAAACTCAGTATCCATCCAGGAGTCAACAAAATGTATCGTGATATTAAAAGAACTTTCTGGTGGAAAACGATGAAAAGAGACATATCGATTTATTTGAGTCGCTGTGCTACTTGTCAGCAAATCAAAAGCGATCAAATGAAAGTAGTCGGTTTACTTCAACCTTTGGAAGTACCGAAATGGAAGTGGGTCATGTATCAATGGATTTCATCGAAGGATTGCCTCGTACTCGGAAAGGAAATGAGGCAATTTGGGTTATTATGGACCGTCTAACCAAAACTGCTCACTTTATTCCAGTGAAATCCACTCGGACTACAGCAAGCTTGGCAGGTATGTATATAAAGGAAATTGTTCGTCTCCATGATATTCCCAGCAGTATAGTGAGTGATCGTGACCCGTCACTAGTAGATTTATGGAGGCATTCCAAGACGCTTTGGGAACGAAATTAAATTTCATCACTGCTTATCACCCACAATCTGATGGACAGACAAACAGGGTCAACCGAATTCTAGAAGACCTACTGCGTGCTTGCGTTCATGATTTTGGTGGTTCTTGGGAGGACCATTTGCATCTGGTAGAATTCTCATATAATAACAGTTATCAGACTAGTGTAGAAATGGCTCCTTTCGAAGCTTTATATGGTCGTCCGTATCAATCAACTACGTGTTGGATCGAATCTGGTGATAGACTTGTTCTTGGACCGGACATGATCAAAGAAGCAACGGAGAAGGTAGACTTTATTTGAAAGAAATTATTAACTGCCCAAAGCCGTAAGAAGAGTTATTATGACCGTCGAAGAAGAAATTTGAAATTTCAAGTTGGAGATTCTGTATTTTTGAAAGTATCTCCGATGCGGGGTGTATTGAGATTCGGGAAAACAGGAAGTTAGCACCGCGTTATATTGGTCCTTTTCCTATTCTGGAAAGGATTGGTTCTCTAGAATATCGAGTGCAGCTACCCAGCTGGTTGTCTAGCGTGCATGATGTGTTCCACATTTCTAATCTTCGGAAATATGTGCACGATCCAGATGATATTAGTGAAGAAGCTGCTCAGCAGGATCTAGAGATTACTCCTAACTTGGCAGTTAAAAGATAGCCGATAAAAATTGTAGATCGTGATGAGAAGCGATTGAGGAACAAAGTTGTGAAATTGGTCAAAGTTCAGTGGAGTGGCGATTGAAAGGACTGTACTTGGGAGACTGAAGATAATATGAAGAAATCATATCCCAACTGCAGAGTAGACATCTTGGCTTAATCTGTAAGTGATTTCCTTGTTTTTCTAAATTCGTCTATTCTTTATTTGCGTTTCTCTCTCTTTCAATTTCGAGGACGAAATTTTCTTAAGCAGGGGATATTGTAACATCCTGGAAATTTTGTTAAATTAAATTCGTTGAATTGTTAGAACTTTTAAATTTAATTTGGGAATTTCAAAAGAAATAAAATATTTTAATAAAATCACATAGTTATTAAAAGTTAATAACTAAAACAACTTTTCTTTTTAACAAAGTAAAATAATAAATTGTCTTAAACCAGTAAATGAAAATATGGGTTATAAATTTAAATGTTGATAGTTGAGCTTTTAATAGAAATAAAATTGTTAATGTAAGTTATGATAAAATTATAAAATTTAAGTCACATAATTATAATCTAACAATTTGCAAAATAAACAAGAAAACAAAAGGAAGGAACATTTAAATATAAGTGTATAGGAGTGTAAAACAAAAAAAAACTTTGTACTTACAAAAAAATAAAGGAACATTACCTATAAGTATACAAGGAGGCAAAGGAGCATTGCATACATACTTTCATTTAATGCATATTTACAATCATGGAGGCATGAAGCATTTAATGCTATACACATCAGCCAAATTTAAAATAAGATTTCCTGTATAAAACATACAAGGAAACACTACATCACATGCTTCATTAAATGCTCTCAAATACACCCATACACAAGTACGACTGAAAAAGAAAAAAAAAATGTTGCTTCAGCACAACACAAGGAGTGTGTTGCCTGCACATCTCCTTATATATGTGCGTAGCCTCCAATTTGTTTTAAACTTTTTACGGAAGAAACAAAACAAAGAAAAGATTAACTGCAGATTTCAAAAACAAGAAAAAAGAAAAAGTGTTCTCTGTTTTCAGATATTTCCAAGTGAGTAAACATAATTTTGTAAAGATTTTTAATTTTATTTAAACCAGTTCAAACTTCATCTATAAACTGTTTGTATATGCTTCAGTTAGCATTTGTTTTTAATATGCTCTTTATTCTTTGAAAGTTGTTACATATTTCATTTTTGTTCAAACATTCAAACTATTTTTGTTTAAAAACATTTTGTAAGCTTTGGTTCTCAACTAAACAAGTTGTTAAACTTAAAAATAAGTTTTTTAAAGGTTGATTTAAAATCCTCTTTATCAAGCACATCACTGTAACTTTGTTTTACAGGTATTCAACTGATATTTGGTAAAAATAAATTGTTGTAAAATATTAATTCAAGAATATTATTTGAATCTATACTGCAAGGCATGAATTTTAAAACAAAAATTTAGATTTTTTTGTTTAGTATTCTCAGAGAAATTCTTGTATGAGCAAAAACTGCATTTTTTCGAATTTCTGACAATCGAATCAACCTTAAATGCTAAGATTTGGTATAAAGCAAGATTGACAGTTACTAGTAATGGGAAAATTGTCGAATAAAATTTTAATCGCGTAAATTTTGGAGCCGGGTTCAACTTAGGGTTTAACCCTGGGTTTTTGCAATGTTCTGTAAACGTGGTGATTTTGTCACCACGAATTGATCGAGCTTCATGATTTTGACGGAAATAGACGAACATCGGGTTAACGTGCTATTGCCAGAAGCATGGATTTTTCTAGTGGACGGTGCGAGGCGGCGAGGCGTTTTCGCGTGGGTAAGTTTAAGTTACAGGGTCGAGCGAATTGCTACTTTTTGATTTCGAAACGATGGCTTCGAATTGAGGTTGGAATTCGAGTGTATGTGAGATTTTCGACCTGTTGAGAGTCGCAACGTTCGCCAGAACGGAGGCGTGTTGATGTGCACGTGCACGTTTTTCGATGTCGTGTTAGGAGGTTGGGTTGGAGGAGAAACTCGAAGGAATGCTCGAGTAAGGGACTGCGTTGGCTCGGGTTTTCTCGTGTTCATATGGGTTGTTACAGTTGTGGTTTAAAGAAAGGAAATAAAAACTTAAGCTAAAAAAAAAGTAAAACGAAGAAGAAGGAACAAACGCGGGGAGAGAGAGAAGAAGCTCGGGAAAGTGACGAGGAGGACACGGGTTTTACTCGAGTAAAGCCCTATTTTTACTCGGGTTTTTAAAAATTTGGGTTAGGCCCAGTAAGATTTGAATAATTTCAAAGTTAAGTAAATTTTTGTATTTCAGGGTAAACAATGTCGATTTATGTTAAGTGAAGACTTATTATGAGTTTACATCATTTAAAAATGTTTTTAAAATTTAATTAACTCTTTATTTAAATGATTAAATTTAAAATAAGAGTTTGAATTAATTTACATTAGAACTTTTAAATACAACAATAAATTGATTCTTAAGATATAAAGAAGATTTTTCAAATAATTAAAGTAAATAATTTTTATTAATTAATGATTTTGAAAAGAAATTAAGGATGATATATAATTTGAAATTTAATTAAGTGTTCAAATTTAGTTGTAATTGAGAGTTTGTTATTCAAATTAATTTAAGTTGATAAATGAAGAAAATTAGCAGTTAATTTAAATAACTAATTTTGAAACAATAAATCGAGATAATTAAGATTAAATTTATTTATCCAAATTTTTATCATTGATTTAAAATAATTATGTGGTAAATTTATTTAAACCACATTGGAAAAAAATTAACTATTGTTGTGCACTATATTGATATTCCTGTTCTGTTGGGGATGCCGTGTTATGTAGATTGCCATGTACAGCACTGTAATTGTAATTTGTTCTGTATTGATGAGAAAACCCTGTTTGCCCGTAAAACGGCATTTAAACTTCGATGCGACAGGGAATCGGATTACAATTTGTCATCCGAAACCCACATCGAACCTGTGAATTTTTGTGAACGACATATCCACATGTTTTTAAAATTGACGCTCACTATTCGGTTTAGCCAGGAAAGGACATTTGTGTCGTATAACCCATTTCGAATATGTGATTCGACGTTATGGACAGCATTTGAAGACCGGTTTTGAAGACCGGGTATTTGCGAGAGCGATAGGATGACCTGTCGAATGACTCTGCACCGAGTTGCTCCGTTATAGAGTTCTCCATATGTGATGGGGAATCCGATCGGGATTGTGGATATCCGGATTGCAAGGACTTCTTTGGACGTGCCTTCGGTTCTGTTCGAACCCAGAACAGACTTGCATGGATTATATGTCTGACATTACAAATTGAGATATAAAGCAGATTTCTTTCAAATACATTTTCGTTGGTGGCGGAGAATTTATTCTCTTAGCTTAACACACTTAGAGGTTATGTAGTTGAAGGTTATCAGCGATATATTCCCAATTTGGTAATATGGCATGCTGAGTGTTGCTGATCATTTGTTGATCGAAGCATGGCTTTGTGAAAAGCGTAGCTTTGTGGACGAGACTTCGTCGAACCTCACACCCCGAAATGGTCGAAACAGGAAAGATGCACTAAGGTTATTGGGGGTAGCACCCCTTAGGGTATGCGCATTTCCTTCTGGATAGAAGTGGTATCATGGTATGGAGCCCAGATACTTAACTTATGTTGATATCGCAGATGTATATATGTATTACTTTGTGATTTGTTGCTGGGGCCCCGGTTAAAGGTTGGTTACAACCGGGAGATGACATACTCGTGCCAGTAGTTACCCAGTTAGGGGTAACCCGGCCTTGTGTTGGCGGAGATCCAGTTAGGTTCTCGGGTCATCCCTCCAGAGGCGTACCCATGTGGCCCAGGAAGTTCCTTAGCCTGACCATTGTTGGAAATCCAAAGAAACAATAAGAACCCAGTACGGTTTTAGTTGTAGAACCTGCCATTTAATGTGGTATCTATAGTAGGCGTAATATAATGGTACCTATGCTGGCTAAGATTGATATTCTACTTCCGAAATAATTTCACACTACGCACTAGTAATAATATCAAAGAAATTCTTTTCGTATTAAGCATATTTAACTGTCATAAGGAGAAATCTCCCCCAAGTGTGCGATTGCATTGTGTGTGTGCCGGGAGGCCTTATGGTAGTTCCATTTTTAAAGGCATACCGAAATTTCTTTTATAAATCTAGTGTCTTTAAAAGTAACTGTTGTTTTTTGTTTACTCATACCATTCCCATGACTGATCCGGAGTTTATTGTTTATTTCCTAAACTCTGGGTGCCCATTATTTCCGCACGGGCAGCCTAGTAGCAGGTTTCTGTATTTTGCAGCAGCAGTATTTTGGAGCTCTTATCTTGGAAATATCTTGGGGGCTTTAGGAGATTTCAGGTGTTTAGCTTTATTAAGTTCGTTATCACCTCTTTCATTTGAGGACTTTTGGATATTTGACCATTGTTGTATTATCATGATGTTGTATTTGGAGTTGTGATGTATGTATTATATACTCTGATGTAGTATGGATATTATGTTGATGTTGTAACTATGATGATACTTACAATATTCATTCTGTTCAGCTGTTTTATATTCATCTAATTGTTGTTATAAGCTCCGGCGATGCGAATTTGATATCATTTATCGGACATCGAGTTTGGATCGTCACATCCAAAGAGAAACCACTGTGTTTAAACAGAGAAAAAACAATTAATATTTCATGACTGCTATATATTTTCAGAATAGATTGTATGAAAATGAAATTTTATTTTGAAATTTAATACTTACCTTCGATCTACCTTTGGCTCTAGCCACACCACAGGACGCCATAGTTCCTGTGATGGACCACCGCCATCACCACTATCCGGATGAGCATGCCCTCTCTGCGAGGAAGAGGGAGACCCAGAATGTCCACCGGTACGTCTACGTGACGACATACCTATATAATACATATTACAAACAAACATTGTAACAGAAAAATAAAATGACTATATGTAAAACATGCAATTTGGCGTAACATAAAAATGAGATGTGATACATATCATATATTAGCATACCATTCCATTTTTAATGAAAACATGATAATGTTTAAAAAATATAAATTTACCTTCTCAAAATGTAGATAGTTGGTCAATCCTCGTCATTTTCGGATTCAGACTCTGTTTCGCACTCTATATTTTGTTCCTATGTACTCTCAAATGCTTCAATTAATGCATTTGATTCATCTTTTAGAGGTCCAAAATCTGTTTGATCGTCGGTTATTATTATTCCTCTATTTTCCTCGAGATCTGCTTGGTAAGCTTGTTCTTTGTGAATATTCCGTCCATCAAATGTAAACCTTGCCTTTGTTTTAAAAACAGCCGACCAATCTATTTTATCTCTTCTTAGAGATGGGTAAGAAGCATAATAAACTTGAAGAGCTTATTTGGCAAGTACAAAAGGATCGTATTTATAATAACGCGAAGTATGTTTTATATCTATAAGATTATATTTTGGGTGCATGTTGATTCTAGAACCTTGAACGTTGCTGAACTAGTTGCATTTAAACAAAAATACTTCTTCTGCGGGTCGTGTGAAATACGTCAATTGCAAAACCTAGGTTAGCACGCCATAAAAATCATGTATATGATCATTTGGATCATCACTACCTTTAACAAATACACCAGTATTGTTAGTTAATTTTTCGGCACTGTATTCCTTGATATTAAATTTATATCCATTGAGAAAGAATATTGGATATATCTTCACTTTCCTTTTTGGTCCCATAGCTAAATGTTTCAATCCTTTTTTGCAGAGCAATATCGGGATTTCTTCCTCAAGTTTACGTAGACGATCAACTTTTAATGTAGTAGAACAAATCTTTTTATAAAAAAGACTAAATTCTTTTACAACAGTCCAAACTTTTACGGGCAACAGTTCTTTAAAAGCGACGGGTAATAAATTTTCCATCATAACATGACAGTCATGACTTTTCATCCCGCTAAGTTTATTGTTCTTATAGTCGACACATCTACGAATATTAGAAGATATACCATCCAGGAATCTTAGTCCTTCCACCCATTTTAAATGTGCTTTAACTTGATTATTGTCTAGCTCATAGCAAGCTTTTGGCTTTTTTGTGTCATTTGGCTTTACATGAAGCTCGGGACGATTACATATTACTTCGATATCACGTCTTGATTTCAAATCATCTTTCGTCTTCCCCTTGACGTTCAAAAGTGTATTAAAAACATTATCAAACACATTTTTCTCATTATGCATCACGTCAATTTTATGACGAATCAGGAGATTTTTTCGATAAGGCAACTCCCAAAATATGCTTTGTTTGCACCAGTTATGAATCGATGATTTATCTTGAATTTCAATTTGTTCTTCGTTTTCATGTATCTTTGGATAATCCTTTACAAGTTCATAAATATCTTCGCTTGACCAAACCGTAGGTGGTGGTCTCAATGTTTCATGTCTATTGGCTGTAAAGTTTTTCTTATCTCTTCTAAAAGGATGATTAATATGAGGAAAACATCGATGACAGTCAAACCATGAAATTTTCTTTCCATGAGGTAAAGAAAATGCTCGTGTGTCTTCCATGCAGTACGAATAAGCTAGACGACCAGCCGTACTCCAACCTGAAAGCATTGCATAAGCAGGAAAATCGCTGATTGTCCACATCAAAGAATCATACATGCGAAAGTTTTTTTTTGGGAAATATCGTATGTTTCTACTCTTTCGTACCACAGTGTTTTTAATTCTTCAATCAAAGGTTGTAAATAAACATCGATTCCTTGTGTTGGATCATTAGGACCAGGGACGACAACTGTGAGAAACATATATGAGTTTTAATACACATCCATGGAGGTAAATTATAAGGTGTGACAATTATAGGCCATGACGAATATTTAGAACCAAACTAAGAAAATGGTGAAAATCCATCCGTACATAAACTAAGTCGAAAATTATGACTCTCAGATGCAAAATCAGGATATTTGTGGTCAAAATGCTTCCATGCTTCCCCATCAGCTGGGTGTGTTAACATGCTTCTTCCCGTGTTCTAACACTATGCCATCTCATATGTTACGCGGTTACAAAAGATGCATATAACCTTTGAAGTCTAGGAGTAATTGGTAAATAATGCATACATTTATACGGGACTTTCTTTCCTTTTTTCTTTCTTGATTTGTACCTTTCCTGAATACATATTTTACAATTTCTAAGGTTGATATCTTCTTTCCAAAACAGCATGCAACTGTTTAGACATGTATCTATTTTATGATACCGTAAATCAAAAGCTGACATCATTTTTTTACTTCATAATGATTTTCGCACATTAAATTACTGGGAGGCATATGCCATTTCGCAGCTTGTACAACAGCTGTAAATCCAGCTTCTGTGAAGTTGTATTTAGATTTCATCGCAATATATTTAGCAGTTACTGATAATCGGGTTCCGCTTGTGCAGCCTTCCCAAAGGGGTTTCTTTGCGGCATCTAATAAATCATATTTTTTTTTGCCCCAATATTTGGTTCTTCTTTAGCATTACCATCGTCATCAATTAACCGAGGAACAGGAAATATTGACCGTGCAACATCTTCAACCATATGTTCTATGAGATTCGTCGTATCAATTTCAGTACACACTACCTCCTCAGCTTGTACATGATTAGATGCTAACGATTCTCCATGACGATCCCAAACCAAATAGTTCGGCACGAAACCGTATTGACGCAAATGAATTCTAACCATTACTGGTATCAAATGCTTTAACATTTTGCATTTAGTACATGGACAACGGATTTCTTCATCGTTTCTGTTATTACTTAAAGCGAAATCAATAAATACGCGAACACCGTTATTAAACTGTTAACTTATTGAGCCTCCATTTTCGACCCTTCTTTTTTTGTACATCCAGCTTCGATCAGTAAAATAATTGTCCATTTACCTACGTATATAATTAAAAAGTACGATATAAATTTAAAAAATTGACATTTTATTAAAACAATATTATTGGTGAATTTTATATTAATAGATCATTGACACTTTGTCGATGGGTCATCCTACCTCCCATTACAAATACAATAACGTAATTAAATCGCGTAAATCATTTCAATTTAAACGATTCAACAAAATTTCGGCAGCACTTCGCTTTAGTTCCCTGAACAGTACACATTTGTGTGTACATAGGGAACATAAAGGAAGCGCTGCCGAAATTCTATGAACCATTTAAAATGAAATGTTTTACGAGATTTAATTACGTTATTGTGTTCGTAACTTGTCCAATACAGGGACAAATCCAACAAATATTGTATACGACGAATATAGATGTCCGTTCTATTAAAAACGAATATCCACATAACGATCATATACAATACTTATCAGACGGGGCCAAAAGACACTCTAAGGGTTTCACGAATATAAAATATCGTTTTCGAAATTTTCTAAAATACATAAACTAATTGTATGCTCACTAACAACTAACGTTTCCAAACAAACCTAAAACTAATTGTATGCGCATATTATTCTATTGTTAGCACAAACTTAAATATATATAATCTTGCAATACATAAGTTAATAACATAAATTGTGCCTCAATAAACTAGATTATACATACAATAAGGCAATACAAACATTTAATACACTAATTTAACAAATTTAATTAAATATAGGAATTAGGGTTTATACCTTTTCTTGAGA
Organism: Allium cepa; assembly: GCA_030765085.1. NCBI lineage: Eukaryota > Viridiplantae > Streptophyta > Magnoliopsida > Asparagales > Amaryllidaceae > Allium > Allium cepa. The sequence goes on from CM060930.1 coordinate 61,474,261, forward strand.
GATTAGGGAGTTAGAGAGGACGAGAGGGAGGCTTGGAGTCGTCGGAGGTGCTTTTGATCGTCGGAGCAGCTTGGGGGGGCGGAATTGGAGCTAGCTTGGAAATTTAGGGGAAAAAATGGGTTTAGCCGAATGAAATGAAGATGAAGAAGGGTTTCAGTTTTGCTCGCGACTTTCCAACGTCTATCAACGGCCGCCAACGTCCACATTCCAACGTCTACCAACGTTCTACAGTTTTTAACTAATAAAATATACGATAAAACACTGGACGTTGGAAGACGTTGGAAGCCGTTGGTCAATGACGTTGGAGGCCGTTGGAAGGCTCCGTTGGAATACACTATGTGTCTTGTAGTGTAAAGTTAAAAACTAAGTGTTTTTAGAAGACTATTTGAGATGTTAGTCAAGTTTGAAAGTTATGGTATTCATAGTGATAGTCGTTATGCATGTAGTTCGACAAAAAGTCTAATTTTAAAAAAGTTAATTTTTATATTTTAAAGTGTTGTGAAATGTTTTACAAACTTAATAATAACGATTAAGGAAAGTTAATTAAGAATTTAATAATTAATTAGTTTTGATAAGTAATAATTAATATGTACTAAACAAGGTTTGTTAATTTATTTAAATAAATATTAGTACTAATTAATTATCTTTTAAAAGTAAGATTAATTTTACTTAATTATGAGTAAATTCACGATTTATTTTTAATTAATTATCAATCAAATATAAGGTCAATTATTTATTTATTTAATGAATCAAGTGGTTAACTATTTTTAATGATAAATTAATTAAGGTTTAATTTTAAAATAATTATTTATTAAAGGTTTAATTTATTTTTTAGTTTTAATTAAAAGATTATTCAATTAATTAATTAAGATTAATTAATAGTTAAGTATTAATAAAGGTTTTAAATTATTATTTAATAATTAATAAAGGATTAATATGGGTTTAATTTATAAATAATTTTTTACTAAAGGTTTAATTATTTATTAAATGTTTAACTATTTATTAATTTATACTTAAATTAATTTCAAATTTAATAAATATTAGTTATGATTAAATAAAGAGTTTAACTTGTAATTAATCATTTTAAAAGGGAGTTTTAAGTTTTAAATCCTTTGTTTCGAGAGCTAATATTTTTTAAAGGTACAAAGATGGTTTTGAACATAAGGGATTCAAATGTCGATACCATTAAGTCGACATACACTTGTGAATAAGTTATGTAAATGGTTTGATTGGGTGGATATGTGTTAGCAGAATAAATCCCCGTTCTGCTACTAATTTGTGATTAAATGGACATATATATCAGCAGAATAAATCCTCGTTCTGCTATAAGTTAATTGTTTGATTGTTTCGACATCTATTTAGCAGAATAAATCACCATCTGCTATTATGTTATCTGGACATGTATATGCTAGTCTAGTTGTATTGACATGTTATTCCCTGATTTGAATATGAATTACATTTACATATATGTTGACTTATGTAAATAAATGGTTAAGTGACTTGAAATTGAAATTAATGTTTAAGGGTAACTTAAATTACTACCATTGGGACCGCTAAGCCTCCTTTTGAAATTGTGAAGTATGATTTTGAATAAACTAAATTCTTAATCAATTTTGCGGTTTAAGGTTTATAAATAATTTTTCAAGTTGTATTATTATTCTTATAAAGGTATTTATAAATAATAACTTATTTATAAAAATGGGTTTCACTAAGTAAAAGGGTTTATTTAAAATGATTTAAAAGGATGAGTTGCAAAGGATATTTTGTAAAGGATTTTTCTTAGTGGAGATTTATCAAAGGAGTTTTAAATGGAAAATGTTTTATAAACAATTTAGAGGTTTTTAAAGAGGTTTTGTAAATTGACTTATAGACTTATAAAAGTGTTTTATAAATTGATTTTGGAAATTTATAAAGGTATTTAAATGTGAAGTGGGCTTTTTAAAGGGAACTTTTTATAAAGGATAAGTGGATCAGTATATAGTAAGTAATGTTTTCTAAAAATAATTTAAAAGGAGGAATATTCCAAATGTTTTGATAATATACGTATACCCTTAGGATAAGTATAAAATGTTTACTAAGTATAAAAGGATGTAAGGGGGTTTGGGAATAGTGTTTCAGAAAGGACTTTTGATCGAATGTTTATAAATTTATTTTAATTAATTAGTTAACTAATAAATACTTAGTGGATCCCATATGGAATCAAATCAATGTTGAATGATTGATTATTTGATAGTTAAATAACCGATCATTAAATCTGGACCTAAACGTAATTTTAGAAATATGTAGGAGAAACACGTGAGTTATATGGCACAGTCATCCCTAATGATGCTGTAATGTGCATATAAATCTCATTTCGTTCTTTTAGGATAAATGATAAGAAAATCTGTCAAATAGTCAGGAAGTGAACTTCGCTTTTATCTTTATCTATTTATTCCCTAAGAACTGGGGTTGAGTTTACTAGGATCCGTCGAAAGTTGTTTCGAAGAGATAGGGATCAAATCTGTTTCCATTAGTTGGATTAACGTGATAGAGGGTTCTCGCTTTTGTTTGGTAACGAGAAATACTCTTATCCCTACACGTCGCGGAGAGGTAGTGTATGGCCTTGATGGGTTGGTTTTGCAAGGTGCTTATAGTCGCAAGGCTGGTCATAAAAGCAGATTCGAAGTAGGATGTAATGTCACGGTGGTGCTGGGATGGTAGAAAAGACTACCAGTCATCACCGTTGATGGTTGAAATGTATCTTGTATCAGTTGGGTAGGGACATACTATTATAACTGTCCCAGGGTAGAATTAGTATTAGCATGACTCTGATGTATCATTTTTGAAATGACTTTGTAAAGTATTATTGATTAATGTATGTTATTTTGTTACTTTGTGAGATTATGTGATTGTTTAATTTCTTCTATCTCCTATCTCCTTTTTTTCCCCAACAATATTTCTTTCTAGGACTAATTATTCGGGATGTGAATACCGTGGATATAATAGTGCCGACTTCTGGGGTTCGAAAAGGCTAGCGGATTGTTAGATGTGGTATCAGAGCGCAAGGTTAAGCGAGAATCTTGGCCTAGGTGGGGTAAACTCATTTGAGATCGGGTAAGTGAGACCCTAGAATGAGTATGAGTGTACTTTATATATAAGAGAAGAGCACGTATTTGTTGGTGATATAAATTTATTTATATTGTGTTGATTTATCTATTGAGTAGCTTAAAAACTCTGGTCGACACGTGGGATGCCACGATGTTGATAGGGTATCCTAAACACTTGAATAAGGCAAATTGATATAGTATTGTTTTGAAATTACGTAAGTGAAATAATTTACCTAGAAGTATATTTTGTATATAATAAATGATTTCAAAAATAGTATAGTATTTTGTGGCATTGTTGTTAGGAAAAAATAATATTCTATCATTATCATTTAGGGTTTGGTTAGTCATGCTTGTCCAGTTGAGCATTGACTATTTGTTAATGTGTAAAGGTCGCTTTCCTTTTAAAAAATTGGGTTGAGTAAGTTGAAATAGGGATTACATTGAAGTGAACACCTTGTGAATTAAATTTCACAATTTGACTATAAGGCGTTCGATTGATAATGTGGGGTTAAATTTGATTTAATAAAAGACGTTGTGATATGATATAAACGCCATGCCCTATAAATTTGAGTAAGTGTGGATTAGGGTTTAGTGGTCTCTTAGTGGGCATGCCCTATTAGATTGTGTTAGTAGCCTATAGGCGTCATGATTGTTGGATTGTAATTCGGTAAGGTATTTCAGTAGATGTTGGTATGACTATATATATATATATGTATGTATGTATATGTGATATGTATATATATGTATATGTATATGTATATGTATATGTGATGATGATGATCATGGAAGTATTCTGGTTGGTACTAGATGTAACAGATAACTTAGGATATATATGAAATTATATATCAATTGGTGTAATATAGGTGGTAATTAATTTGTTAATAAATGAAAATTCGGTTAGTTCTGTGTACTAGTTGGGTTGTGGAAATTTCGAGGATGAAATTTTTTTAAGGGGGAAAGAATGTAACGAACTGAGATTTTTGACATCTCGAGCTTTGAATATTAATTAATATTCAATAATACGGTATTTTAATCAATGAAATTCCCTTTTAATAATAGTTGGTAATATTTTACAGTTTTCAGAACAAAATGATATTTGAATTTCCAGATTTTTGTTTATAAGATAAGAGATTGATTTAACAGGAATTACTTATATGTATGTATATATATGTATGAATATATTTAGGATAATAAAGAGGAAAGATTTTTATCCTATAATGAGAAGGCAATTTTTTTTTATAAATAGAGATAACTTTGGTTTATGAACAATGTAGTGAATTTTAATAAAAGAGTTAAAATTGGATTTTTCAAAAATACATGTTTATATATATATATATGTATATATTCAAAATAAAATATATAGTTCCCATATAAAATAAATAATATTGCATTAAGAGAGTATAAAAATGTAAGTACAATATATATATAGACTAGATAAAAATGGTTTATTATAAAAATATTTTTATATATTGACAAAATGAAAGGAGGAATTTATATGAAAGTGTATATGATATAAATGAGAAAATCCAAAGAACCATTTCAAAAGAAAGATCATTAACAAAGTAATTCTTTGTAAGAAATACTATTTTATACCTTTAAAATAAAATTACAAAGTTTACATTTCACTTTGAATTATATAAAAGTATTATACATATGTAAACATTAACATTTTCTAAATCCATTTTTATAAACCTTGTCACAAGACATATGTATAAGTTAATCTAGACATGTAAAAAAATCAATTAAATAAGTAGTGCTTTTTGAAAAAGGCTAAGGTATGCATATATATCAACCCAGTAAACAGAGCTAGTAAGAAGAATAAAATATAAAATAAAGCAAAGGGGAAAACCAAAATCTTTGTTTATATTTCATCTCAATATCAACTCAACTTCATATGTCACCGTACAGTTTTGTATAACATATCAATAAGAATTTGTGCCAAATACATAATTCACCTTTGCAAACGTGTATATGTATATATATTGAGGGTGTAAGCATCGTTTGAAGCCTGTAAACAAGTAAAACTCTATAACTAAACTAAAGACTGTTAAATAAAAGAAGAAAAAGTCTGCCACAACATCCTCTATTTAAAATATGAAAGCAAAACAAAGCAAGCCTTTCGAGATTTCAAAGTTCCAGATAAAAGATTAAGGTTTCATCTTGAAGTTTCAAGGGATCAATCATGTGGAAGGTGAGAAACAAAATTTTGAAACCCTGGAAGTATAATTTATCTCTGTTATGTTTGACAGGGTACAATGTTTGCATCCCAACTTTAATAATCTTTATCTCATATCCTAATTCGAATTTTCTAATCACGTAAACTAGTGAAATGGGTGTTCCTGAGTATAGACTAGGATAAAATTAGTTTAAGGATAATTATGGTAGGTATTTATGAAATGTTAAGTTTTACAGTAAGCAACCGAGTTTTGGTAAAAATTCAACATTTTAAAATTCGACTATACAATCAAGATCGTTATATGAAAATAAGATTTTTAGAGGAAAAATCATGATTTTTAGTAGCCTATAACGTGAGAAATCGGGAGATGATCAGAAACCATTTAAAAATTAATTTCTGACGATTCGTCATCGAGGGGATGTATGGCTAGGTCTGGAAGGAGCATATAGGTGTAGGGAAGGAAGCCACCATGGTGGAATCATGAGTTTTGCTTTGATTTTGTGGGGACCTGGTATTATAGGGTTTAAGGGGGGTGTTTGAGAGGTTTCGAATTCGGTCGAATTACATTGTTTGGGGACGATCAGACCTGATTCAAGTTTCTCTAGGTGTTGCGGCGGTGAGCGGTAGAGCTTGTGGTCGAGTATGGTGTGCTCTAGTGGCACGTGGTGGTGGTGGGAGGCTATAAAACCTGTTCTGGTGGGTCATTGTTAAACATGGCAAGTGGAGCAGGGGGTCGCACCTCGACAGCAGAGGAGTGGGTGGTAGCACAGAGGTGGCAGACTTAAGAAGGGAGGGTTGTTGGTGCCGTGGATGGTCGGCCGATGAAGTCGATGCATTGTGCACATGCACGTATGCACGGTGTGTTTGCATTTGACTGTAGGTGGGAATTATCCTGCCACAATGGGTCGTGTGATTGTGTGGTGTGTCAGAGTCGGGTTGAGTCGATTGGTTGCGAAGTTGATGGGTCATCGAAGAGGGCTCTAGGTCGATCGGAGCTTGGGGTGATCTGGATCATGCTTGAGGTTGGATTGGAGTTGAGTGGGAAAGCAAGAGAAAGGAAGGAAAGAAGAGAAGGATCTTGGAACAGTTCTCTTGTTTTTATTTAGACTAGATTGGGCTTCGGTACAAACAATTTGGAAGGGGAAATTCAAGGTTATATTTTTTAATATATGCATATATAGTCAATTTTAAAATGACATAGTAAATGCATATAAAACCCGTTCAATGCAAAAAGACTTGCAATGGGTCCGTATCGACGAGTATTAAGACGTCGTACGAACTGTCGCTCAACTTGTATAAGTAGAATTTTGCAGCAAATTTAAAACGGATAGGAAATTCAGTGATAAATTTGAAACTAATATCGACATGAAATTTATATAACCTGTTTATTGAAGTATTTTTGCCAGATAGAATAACGACATGTTATTTTATTTTAATTATGATGATTTATCATCTGGTTTGCGGAATAAAACACCATTGCACTAATTATTTTCAAATTGAACCCCCGTTGGCAGAATAAGTCACCATTCTACCATTATCACTGAATATTTTTATTGTGAACAATTGCTAGCCAGAACAAAACTCTAATCTTCTACTTTATTTGTAGGGACATCTATTTATTTGCCTCATAATTATATTGGACAATATGATGTTGACTTGATTGTTAAAAGTTGATTAATATGAATATTTATTCCGAGCTGTGATGAAATAAAATGATAACTTAATTAAGTACCATTAGGATTGTTAAGTCTTCTTTTTCGATTTAGATTGACTTTGAATTAGAATTTGTTTAAAAATGATTATTATTTATTTATGATTTGTTAAGGTTAACCGGTATTATTTTGGTAATGATTTAAAGAAATTAATTTATCATTTTTGGAAATTGTATAAAAAGTATTAATTTCTATTTAAAGTTATTAATTATCTAAGTTGTTTAAAGTAGAATAACTATTAATTATAATGTTAATTTATAGTGGTTGTTTAAAAGTTAATTTTTACTTTAGTGTAAATTGGTATTGAATATATTTATTTCAAAGAAAATCTATCAAATATTAATGATGTTTAAATGATAATAAATTATATAGTAAACTTTTATGAAAGGGTATTTTACTTAAATTAGAACTTTGAAAACCCATATTGAAAACATTATAAGTGTTTAATTTGGAAAATTATTAAAACAAATTTTCGAGAAGTATTGGTATACTCGCGTGGCGTAAATTGGAGGCAGTGAATGTTGGCAGCTAATTCTTGATTTTCTCTGGGATAGAGACGTAAGCATTTAGCTGTGATCCATGGTTTGATACTGCAGTGGGGCTTTCCAGATTTTATTTTAAAAGGGTTTTTCAAATATGTTGAAAATGAATGGTTTCTTGAATATACATCCGGTGAGATAAACATATGCCGTTTGATTAAATAATTTTGATTTATAGGGATTTTAAATTAAATAAGGCTTAATGTTGCAATGGGAAACGAAACTTTAGATGAATTAATTAATTATTTGAAAGATAATAACCGATTATCGAAATCTGGACTAAGTATAACTTGGGAAATATCTAGAGGAAACTCGGGAATTATATGGTGCAGTACCTTTGAGGTGTTATACTATACGTATAAACTCGTTTCTTTCTTCTTGGATGATTATAAGGAAATCCATCCACTAATGGTTAGGAGGTTATAACCGATCTTATCTTCATTTATGTATTTCCTAAAGAACCGCGGTAGCGTTTACCGAAAAACATCGAACGTTGCTTCAAAGAGACCGGGATCAGATTTGTGATTTGAAAACCACTTCGATCCAACGAATACGTTATTGTAATGAGGGCAAGAGCATGGAGTCAAAGATGGAGCAGTGAAGTGCAAGGGCTAATCGCTACTAATCCTGAGGGTGATTCCAAAATGGATGTAGTAGGAATAGTGCCTTCGGTTCCGTTCGGACCGAAAACGGACTTGTATGGATGAATGCTATAAGAACATTGTCATTAGAGGATAGTGAGCATTCTAAGTGAATTCCTTAAAAGGTAATCGTAGCCTCTAGCCTCATCAACAGGGAATGATTGAAAATCAAGGGAGATGGACCAAGGCTAAGTGGGTCGCACCCAAGTAGGGTATGTCTAACACCATTCTAGATAACCTCGGATATTATCACTACTTATGAAAGGAGCTCGAAAAACGGTGGGAACACCCAAGATGATAGCATATTCGGTCTATTTCGGTTAGGAATATTCTGGTCTTGTGTAGCAGGGGATCGCAGAGTGCTCCTTGGTATGGTGTTTCTTGACATGTACCGTGACAGGTGGTACCCTAGTGCCTAGTCATTCAGATGGAATGCATTCTCCAATACGTTCCCTTTATGGTTTTGGTTGTAGAGCCTAGTATTGCTAGAATTCAATTAATGTAACTATTTTAGATATTTGAATAAGTATTTGTACTTTGACACTATTATAATATTAGAGGATTATGATATGAAATGTTATGGTTACCATAAGGAAAAAACCCATTGTGTTTATTTGTGGCGTGGTCTTATGAGGTACCTTTGATTTTCAAAGGATTTTGAAAACTTTAATAATTCAAATTGAGTGTGTTTCTCACACTGGTCTTGCTAGACTGACCCGGGCATGGTTTCTTCTATACGCTCAGTTGAGACCGAGAATATTTCAGGTTTAGATGGACAATGGGAGCTTGAGAAGAGGAGCTGGAATGTATCGATGTGACGCCCCACCTCTATACTCACGCTAGTTAAGAACATTACGAGGTAATGCCGTCAACTAGCACGAAGAATAAGGCTGTTGAGGAGCGACCATCCATGTAATTGCTTTGTGCAAGCACCGATATGTCAGATAGTATAACATGCATTTCTTTTCAAGAGGAAATCCGGCATACCGATACAAACTCAAAGCTACTACACAACTGTGTAGTTAATGCCCCGCTATTACCCCGCTACAACCCCGCTATATCTCATAGCGGTTTTCTACCACTATGATTTTTCCATATAGCCCCAGAATATAGCCTTTCCGCTTTAATCCCCGCTATTTCCGCTATATCCCGTTATTTCCGCTATATTCCGCTATTCCCGCTATATCTTTTTAAATAAAATGAATTAAAAATTGCTTTTATACATTATAAAATTATGAAACTAATTTATTTGATTTAATTTTTAATATAATTTCAGAAATGAAAATACTCTGATATTCTACCAAATTCAATTATGTTATATAACAGTTTTTCATTTATCTAAAGTATATTCGTACATGTTTTTATTTAAAAGTATTTACGTATTATTTATAATTCAATTGAATGATGATTTTTCATTTAATTACCATTTATATATTTGTCAAAACATTAAGTACGAGTTTTATATGCTATTTTAGAGCCATCCGCTATATCCCGCTATATCCTCGCTGTATCCCCGCTATGACTTTTTGCACCTCCACCGCTTTGAATCTGCCTAGCGCATTAACTGCATAGCTACACAGTGGCTATTGATCTTCGAAAACAAAAACATAGATATAAGCATAACACAAATCAGTTACAGATATCCATATCACAAAAGCGGAAACATATATGATATAACACATAGAAGTGTACGTCAGAGTAATGGTCAAATAAGATCCACAATATCATAAAAGAATAGGTACAAGTGCGAGATAAAAGAATAAGTATACATCAAGGAGCCTCTATCTCGAATGTATAACAACAAAAACTACTAAACTAGAGTAGTCAGTCAAAAGTCGGATAATGTTCCCAAAAGAGGAGTCAAGTAGAAGCACCTGTAACATCTCGATCCGACCCGGGTATTATTTAGTACGTAAATAATAAACGAATCAGTCTGGATATAAATATCAGATAAAATGAGATAAAAGAAGAGATATGACAAAAACGTATGATAACAATAATGCCATATTATGAAAAGTATACATCAAACAACACAAAAAACCATACAATATCTCAAGAATCTCATAACAACAAAAAGAATGTCATATTCTTTATTTTATTCACCAACCACAAATATTGACCAATATATCAATGCCAATCACAAAATTGGTGAATCACAAATTCTAGAAATCATCAACTAAAAATCCAAAAATCACAAAATTGGGAGGCCTATCCCAAAACAAGAGCATGAAAACTCACCAACACGTGTATCACAAACGGGACGTTCTCCCATGGTCGCGAACCATAGAGCCGATGCGATGACGTAGTATAATATCGGTACGCCCGTGGAACCTGAAACTCAAATAATTCGAAACAATGACGTAGCACAACGGTATGTCCGATGAACTTGATAAGCTGGATAACGACGTAGTACAATAGTACGTCCAATGAATCGAACTCCATAAAAGAGCATGGGTCGCTAGCCCACAAAAATGAGTCGAAACTCCAAAGAACCAATAGGTCGTTAGCCTATAAAAGAAATGAGACGAAGCTCAATAAAACGAGGTATAGTCCCCTACGTGGACAAAGAGACATAGCATATCGCTAGTCTAAATCACAAAATGATCATACCGATCAATAAAAAGTGTCAATTATACTAAGCTAGTAAATAAATGAGTTTAGCTTCATGTCCCATAACTACTGGCTTAGCTTAAGTATTTACGAACAAATTGTAGATCTCCACTCGAAAATTGTCACAAGTGTTTCAAACGAACATGTTCAAAAATTAACTGACGAAATAAACGTAAATGTTTCATACCACTTTTTTGCTAAGCCGTTTAATTAGATTTCTCATACGAATGAGGTAAAGGTTAGCATATACTAATAGGTTGGAAAATGCGTTTTATAAAGAGCTTTGTATTAAAAATAGAGCCGAAATCATCTTTGTAAAAGAGTTTGAATATTTACTACTAGTATAGAAACCTTTGTATTTCAAAGTGGCAAGTCACAAAAATGATTGTAGAAACAATCAATCACAAAAAATTCACATACGAAGACGTGAATCAAATCCATAAAAATCGATACCGAATCCAACAAGACGGATATTCCCAAAAATCCCGAAGTAGAAGTCATCCAATTCGATAATAAATGATAACAACAAATCAGATAATCATGAATTGATAAAAATTGAAATCTCAAGTAAAATAGGCAAATTAGGCTGAAGCAAGCAGGTCAGTCGACTGAGCCATGTGGTCAGTTGGCTGACCCAGAGCCTAGAAACTTTCGGGTTTCCAGGTCAGTCGACTGGACCATCAGGTCAGTCGACTGATACGGGGACATAGAGTTTTCTGCCCCCTGGTTCAATCGACTGACCTCCAGGTTCAGTCGACTGAAACTGCTTCATCAGCAGTTTCGGCCTAGACCCCTTGTGGGGCAAAACCCATAACACAGAACGGAAGCAAACGAGCAAGCAATGACGACTAGGGATTTACGCCTAGCGACAACCCAGCCTTGTATGGCTCTCCGAAACATCCCACTAACGTGTTCAAACATCAAAGATTGGGTTTTTAAAGATTTGACCTCAAAACACCAAAAATTGGAATATTCACCAATTCAATCCAAATCAAAAACAAATGAATATAAATAAGTGTTAGGAATTCATATCTAACAACAATGATAGGTATAGAAGTAGATGTGAGTTCAAAAACCTCACCTTTTACTCAAAACAATGAAGGAGAAGCTTGAAAGCAAAGGAAGACCAACTACTCTTCAACTTCAACTCTAAAAGAACCAAACTAAAATCATAAGCAAATATTTCCTAAGTTAGGTTATAGGAAATTTCTGAAATTGGAGAGAGATTGAGATGGGGAAGAAGAAGAGGTTGCTTATCTAAGCTTCTCGTTGATTTTGGTGCTAAAACTTGGATTTGCAAATGAAGCTAGGGCTTAGGAATTCCTAATCTCTTTTCTCTCCCTCCATTTTTGCTTAAAGCTTGAAGTGTTAGATAATAAGAAAGAACGAGGAGGAGAGGGGGTGGAGCTAGGGTCTTATGTTAGGTTATTGGGCTAAAACCCAAAGCCCTAAGTGAAAATGTCAAAATTCAAACTAACTCCAAACATATCGATGTTTAAACTCAAAAAAGGTCGCAAACGTCATTTTGAACTCAAAGGAAGTGGTCTCGAGTCCTAATTTGACTATTTGTAAAAAGTTACCTTTTGGACTTAAATCCGACTAACGATGCTATATTTAAATAGAATACTTAAATATACAATCGTTAAATATGCGGGTTGTTACAGACTCCCCTCCTTAAAGAAATTGCATCCTCGCAATACATAAGAAGAAAATAAAAAGAAACAACCATAAAAGCATATCGACACAAAAGAAATTTGAAATAAGAAGTTCACCTCAAAGAGCACGAGAGACTATGTCAGGATGTGTTCGCTCGATGAATTCTCTAGATTCCCAAGAGCAATCCTTAGGATTTAAGGACCATTGAACTTTCACAAGTGCGACATCTTTATTTCGAAGGCGTTTAACCTCCGTAGCAATGATGCGAATAGGATGTTGCCCATAAGTCAAATTAGGAGAAACTTCAATTTCTTGAACAAAACCGAGCTCAAGAATAGAATCAGAATCTTGAAGGCATTTCCGTAGTAGAGAAACGTGAAATACGTCATGTATAGTAGAAAATTGAGCCGATAATAAAAGGTTATAAGCCATGGAACCAATGCGTTCAGTGATGGGAAACAGACCAATATATTGAGGTGCTAATTTTCTCGATTGACTGAAACACACAACACCATTCATAGGTGGTACACGAATAAACACAAAATCTCCCACAGAAAATTCTAATTTTCTTCTTCGGTTATCGGCATAGGATTTTTGCCTACTTTGAGCATCTTTTGTCCAATGACGAATAAGGTCAATATTTTATGTGCAATCTCGAATAAAATCTAGACCTAAAACCAGCTTCTCACCGGCATCAAGCCAACAAGAAGGAGATTGGCATGGCTTTCCATTAAGTGCCCCGAAAGGTTCCATACAAATACTAGATCGGAAGCTATTATTATAGGAAAACTCAACAAGAGAAATATGATCTTCCCAACTTCCACCAAAATCAAGAACATATGCATGAAAAAGATCTTCAAGAGTTTGATTCACACGCTCGGTTTGTCCATCGGACTAAGGATGATAAGCGGTGCTAAAATTAAGCTTCGTTCGCAAAGCTTTTTGAAGGCTCTTCCAAAATCCACTAGTAAATAATGGATCATGATCGCTAACAATCGAAGTACGAACTCCATGCAATTTAACAATTTCTTTAACAAACAGTTTGACCAAGAGAGGTACGGTTCGGTTGGACAGAACGAGAATCAAATAGACGGATTTTGTAAGTCTATCAACTATCACCGATCAACTATCATGGCCCGAACGGGAACGGGGAAGACCTTCAATAAAATCCATGGCAATTTGGTCCCACTTCCAAATTGGAATGTCCAAAGGTTACAATAACCCAATGAACCCTTGATGTTCAGCTGTAATAAGTTGACAAGTCATGCAATGATTAATGAAGTTAGCAATATCAGATTTCATTCCATCCCAATAATAAAGTCGCTTCATATCCGGCGTACATTTTAGTACTATTCGGGACGAATGGTAAATTTAGAACGTTGAGAATCTTCTAAAATGTCTTTACGAAGATCAATATTATTTGACACGATAAGTCTACCAAATTTTCGAATACCGCCACGAGCATCAATATCAATGTCTTTCAAACCTTCAATATAAATTTTATCCCTACAACTTTTGATAAGAACAGCCAATTCGGGATCTAGCTTTTGGGCTTCAAGAATGCGGTCTAAAAGAGAAGGATGAGCCTCAAGGCTACATAGAACAAGAGATGAACATAAATTAGATTCATGATCTCGAATCTCACATGTGGATAAAATCCCAAGATCGTTTCATTCGAATATCATCATAGAAACAACCGCTTGTTTCTTACGACTAAGGGCATCGACAACACGATTTCCATTTCTAGGAGTAAAGAACATCAAGATCATAAGATGCAAGAAACTCAAGCCAACGTTGTTGACGCAAATTAAGTTGCTTTTGAGAAAATAAATATTTCAAAGATTTATGATCAGTATAGAGAAAAATTTCTCACCGAAAAGATATTGACACCAAATTCTAAGTGCGAAAACAACAGCCACGAGCTCTAAATCATGAGTGGCGTATCTAGTCTCGATAGGCTTTTATTGCCTAGAAGCATATGCAATAACACGTTCCCTTTGCATGAGAACGGCTCCCAAACCAACACGACTAGCATCAGTATAAACTATAAAGTCTTGGCTCCCTTCGAATCACAAGAATAGGAGCATCGAAAATGAGTTCTTTTAATTTCTGAAAAGAAGCTTCACATTTTTCTGACCAAATGTACTTAACTCCCTTATTTTCAAACTAGTAAGAGGCATGGAAATTTTAGAAAAGTCTTTTATAAAATGACGGTTATAACCCACCAATTCAATAAAACTACAGATTTCCATCACACTCTCCGGTCTTCCAATTTTGAATCAATCTGATCTTTGAAGGATCCACTGAAATTCTGGATTCGAAAATAATATGACCGAGAAATTTCACATTAGATTGACAAAAGTGGCACTTAGAAAATTTTGCTTTTAATTGGTTGCTCATAATAGTTTCCAACACAATCTGAAGATGCTTTTCATGCTCTTCCTCGGTTTTAGAATAAACAAGAATATCATCTATAAAGATAAGAACAAATTGATCGAGGAAGTCTTTGAAAACTCGATTCATAAGGTCAACGAAACAAGCTGGAGCATTTGTTAAACCAAATGTCATAAAAAGCCATTCATAAGACCCATAACGTGTACGAAATGATGTCAAAGGAATGCTATCCTCTGCAATACGAAACTGATGAAAACCAGTTGCTAATTCTAACTGTGAAAAGACTCTAGCACCACTAAGTTGATCGAACAGATCATCAATCCGAGGCAAAAGAATATTTATACTTAATAGTAAATCATTAAGCTTGCGGTAGTTAAAGCAACGCCTAAGTCTATCATCGGATTTCTTCACAAAGATAGCCCAAGCTCCCCAAGTAGAGGAACTAGAATGAATAAATTGCTTCTCTTCCAATTCGGACAATTGTTTACGCATCTTCTCATTTTCTTTATTGGACAAATGCAAGGAGGATGAGTGATAGATAGAGATCCAAAGATTAGATTAATTCTGAACTCAATTGCTCGGTTAGGTGGTAATCCTAAAACAGGCTCAAATATATCGGAAAATTCATGAACAACGTGAATGAGAGAAATGACATCCTCCTCCTCATCATTATCGTCATCATGAGGGTTTAGGGAATACAATGATGCTGCCAATTTAGAATCCGAATCTTTTAGAACAACAGAAATTTGCTTAACAGATTGAGGGTGTCAAAGTTGAATAGTCCGCTCAGGACAAAGGATATGGGCTTTATAACGGTTAAGCCAATCCATTCCCAAAATCATTCCAAAGCCTAAGTAACGCATAACATGCAATCGTCTTGGAAAGCACAATCACATAAAATAATATCGACATCTTTACAAAGTAAACTGAGTGTTGCAGATCCACCAACCGGATTCGCATTTCTCAAAGAAGTCATCAAAGCCATAACACTCAAAGAAAAAGTATGAACAAATTCTTTTGATATAAAAGAGTGGGATGCACCCATATCAAAACGAACTCGAATAGGACGATCATGAAACATAATAATGCAATCAAGGATAGAATGAGAAATACCTTGATTACGAGAAGTGTTACTAGGGGCTTGCACAACATTTAGCTTTCCCTCGCTCTTGCTTTGAAGTTTGGGGCAAGAAGACAAAAGATGGCCCAAACTTTTTCAATAACGAAAAAAGAGAGGTTTTGGACATCTATTAGCAAAATGGTCCTTAGAACCACAATTGTAGCATTGCCCATGACTAGGCATAGAAGTCTTTGCTACCGGAGTTGCTTGCTGCCCTTTCTTATTGGGATAAGGACCTTTAAACTTAATAGGCCTCTTTTTGTTGTTGTTTAAGTTCGGTTTGACACCCATAATTTCAACATCATCTTCTTTATCGGCCTCTTCGAGTCGAAGAGCGATATCAACAAGCTGATCGAAAGAAACTTCTAATTTTAGAAGTAATGGCTTTTTGTGATTCTTATTCAAGCATAGACAAACCACTAATTTTTCTTCAATGGGGTATTAATGTACTCGACCCAATATTTAGAGAGGGATTCAAAAGATGCGACATAATCCGTCACAAAGGATTCACCTTGAACAAGGTCAATAAAACAATAGGCCAATGTCACTTTTTCATCTTCTGATACAAACTTCGATTCAAATCTTTCCCGGAATTTCTCCCAAGTAAGATCCGCTTTAATAATTTTAGAAATCAGAAGCTCATACCAATCTAATGCTCTTTCTTGGAGCATACTAGAAGCCACTTGGATACGATGAAGATCAATGAGATTCATGCGAGAAAAGAAGCGGTCGCATGTTCTAAGCCAAGCTTGGACTTCAATGACGCTTTCGGAACCCTTGAATGGCTTCCTACCCAAATTGGCATAATCACTGCATAAGCATGCATATCCAGATTTAGGGTGAGTAGGCTCTGTAATGGGTCCGACAGCTTGAGCATTCCTTACAAGATCTAGAAGCTGTTGGGCAGACATAAATACTCCATCTTGAGGAGTAGCATTGGATTGACTTGCGTAAGGATGCCTGGTCTAACCATTTCTCTTCTTTAAGAAAGAAGGAAAGAAGATGAAAAAGGTTATTCTCTGAATGAATATCAAACAATCTTGATTGATAAAACAAGGCATCATAAAAGAAACTAGGATAAAACGGTACGAAGACTTGAATTAAATCCTAAAGCACGACTCCTAAGAAGGGCTTAGCACAATGATCCTTGCTAGATTATTCTACATTGTTTTGAAGTTTGGCTTCGTTACCTAGCTGTGATGCCCCAACTCTATACCCATGCTAGTCAAGAACACTACGAGGTAGTGCCGTCAACTAGCACGAAGAATAAGGCTATTGAGGAGCGACCATCCGTGTAATTGCTTTGTGCGAGCATCGAAATTCAGATAGTATAGCATGCATTTCTTTTCAAGAGGAAATCCGACATACCAATTCCAACTCAAAGCTACTATAGAGTGGCTATATGATCTTCGGAAACAAATATAGAAATAAGCATAACACAAATCAGTCACAGATATCCATATCACAAAGGCGGAAACAGATATGGATATGACACATAGAAGTGCGCATCAGAGTAGTGGTCAAATAAGATCCACAATATCACAAAAGAATAGGTACAAGTGCTAGACAAAAGAATAAGTATACATCAAGGAGCCTCTATCTCGAATGTATAACAACAAAAACTACTAAACTAGAGTAGTCAGTCAACAGTAAGATAATGTTCCCAAAAGAGAAGTCAAGTAGAAGCACCTGTAACATCTCGGTCTGACCTGAATATTATTTAATAAGAAAATAATAAAAGGATCAGTGTAGCTTTAAATATCAGATAAAATGAGATAGAAGAAGAGATATGCGAAAAACGTATGATAACAATAATGCCATACTATGAAAAGCATACATTAGACAACACAAAAAATCATACTGTAACGACCCGAAATTTTCTAAGCCGAAAACTCCAGATAGTTATGGAAAAGAAGAAAGAGATAGGAGAAGAAGAAGATCAAAAGCACCAACATCTCACATTCGCAGCAGATAAAATATAATAATAAATAATAGCAGTTTACAAGCAATACTATATTTGTCGATTACATTTTATATACATCAGAGTTACACATTTATACAGACACTGGAATATACACAATTACTATGTCATAGATATACAATAATATAATATAGCGGAAAATACTTTACATGTTCCTGTCATCCAGCTCGCCTCCTGAGCTACAGAACGTCCTTACCTGAAAATCTGTAATACTCGGTCTGACCCGAGCATTACACCAAAGTAACACCCGGGTCAGGCTGGAAACCAGTGCGAGTAAACCTAACTAACATGGAATACAAAGCATACATCTTATATAGAACCCGGGGTAACTCATTTCAATTCACAAAACCACAATTTATTATTGACATCACTTATTCTACACATCCATTTCCTAGGTACCATGGTTTAGATTTAATAGTCCAATTCCTTTAAATCATTTCAACCCAGCCTATAGATTTCACATGTCAATCTATAAAAATTCGAAGTGGTTTTGGGTATTTTCTAATACCCGATCCCGGTCTCTTTGAAACCAATCTCATCTTAGAAACAAACTGTTTAAATTTTAAGTTATTCCATTCATACCCGGAATTTATCACAAATAGACAACCCATGCTAAAACAGTTCAATCCAAACATAGCATATTAAATCACCTATCAGCGATATCAAATAATCCAAGACATTCAATAACTTTAATCATGAATAAGCAAGATTAATTAATCATACCATCTCTAATTAATCACACTAATCATTTTAATCTTGCCTACTTAACAATAATCAATTACAATCCATTGATTTATTACATCCAATAATTATCACCAATACTTCACCTAGTAATTATACTTTTATAAATTACATTAAGTAATTATACCTACCAAATTTCACAATTGATTAACCTTAATTAATAAATAAAAGTTAATTACTTTAAATTTATCATATTAATAAATCATTTCATAACCCATAACTAATGATCTTTCATTAGCTATATTCATTAACCAATCCTTTAATTACTTCACTAAGTATTTAACCTTAATTAATCACTTTAATTAAAAATTAATTAATTAATTAATTCTTAATTACAAATTATTTAATTTCTAATTACACAATTAATTTCTAAATTTTTTAACTAAATTTATCTTAAATTACTCGATTAACTAATTCATAATCATTGATTAACAATCCAGACTTATGTGATTAACAATTCTTAATTTCCATTTAATTTGACCCTAAATTATTAATATTTATCCAATCATTAATTTAGAAACCTTAATAACTTAATTGATTAATTAATCCATATCATTAGTTCATCAACTTATTTATTTAACCCTTAATTTACTTTAACAAATTTTTTAATTCATCTACTAAATTCATTTTCTTATTTCATTTCAAATTAAAATTCATATTGAATACAATCTCCTCGGTAATAAAGTAAATATTTAGAGTTCACCTCTAAAATTTAAGATCAACACCGATATGCATATACATATACAGGTCGAGAATTACTCAAGCTTTATTTATTAGAATTTTAAAGTCCCTTTATTACTTTTCCAATTCATTCTTAAATTTATTTAAATTTCCTATAATTATTTTGCTTACAATTTCACTTCTTTTATTATCTTTCCAAAATCCAATTTATATATTTTTGGTAATTCATCATACCCAATTATATCCAGTCGAACCATAGCATACAATATTCCAATATATTCATCATAGAATATCAAATAATCACAACATAGGGCATTAAATAATTTTAAATAAATGTTGAGGGATCCAGATGGATACCTCCAACCTGTTTTCCTGCATCCACAAACGTTAGCACAATATAAAATGCCCATTTCCAAAATATACCATACTATAGCACATCAATAAATTCAACCGTTCAAACAATTATTTAAATTTGATCTTTTAAATTTAAATTTAAATTCAGCTGAGTGAGATTAACTCACCTTCGATTTTTGTTTTGCAATCCGATCCAATCTTGACTTGGCTTCACGGTTTTCCGACCTTGTATAAACAATTCACGGTTTATTATTATTTGAACCAATCAAATAATTATTCATCATTTATTTATTTAACTAATGATTAAATTTTAACCTTTGATTTAATTTAACATCTTTAAACTAATAATTTTCTTTGACACATTATCTTTGGTAAACTAATAATTTAAATAAGTTAATTAAAATCTTATATAAGTTTTTTTATGCTTTTACTTCATCCATATATTTATCTATATATGTTTTATTATTAAATTTTGAAATATGTAATCTGTATATATTTATATACTTTGTTGCAGTTCAAAACTTTTCTCTATAGAAAACTAAAATCTGCATATAACATTTAACTAGATTAAAAACAGAATACCTCACAGATAAACTCACTGCCACGAATAGCTTGCCCTAACATCATCGATGCCAGTAATCGCTGTGCCACTGAAACCGGTTCAAGTCCATCTTCTGGTTACCAGCCTCACACGCGGCACTCACAACGCAGCCACCAAGACGAGATGCCTCAAACCCCCATCGCAACAACGTCATCGCGACGTCGATTGTGCCCAGCTTCGCCACAAGAAACCCTAGGTCGAGGCTCCTTCACGTGACCAGAATTCACCCACGCCGCCTTCATCGCGAGCCCTAATCATCGCGAGCGCGAGCACGAAATTCCCAAATCGTTGCCCTACCCTGAAATGTCGCCGTACACATTCAATATTGCGGCCGTGCTCAAACTCGTGGGCCGACGCCGACTTGATTGGGTCGCGATAAAAGGTTGAATCGAAGGGAAGGAGGCAGCCATAATTTGAAAATAAAAATCGATTTCGTGAAAAGAATTTAAGGGAGAGAGGTATGCTTTAATTTTGGAACAAGTAAATGAGGACGCGGCCATGAATTTTTTTCTTCTCGTTTGATAATGACTGGAATTGAATTGAATAAACGAGGAAGGAACTAGCAAATTTTAGAAGGAACAAGAAGTGTGCGATGGAAGATAAGAGTAGCGTGTTAAAACGAATATGAGATGGCATATACAAGAAGCTTGACCAATTAAATTAAATTTCATTAGATTATTATCAATTAAATTTTCAGCGCGTTTATATATCGAACACTCACACAACAACTCCAAATACTACGAAAATTGAAATCCGATAATAATTCAATATTCCTGACCCAATGGAACTGGTTTCGTCGAATTCTGAGACTCTGCCTCGGAAGACTATTTTTAAATTCAATTTAAACGATATATTTTAAAAACTGAACAAATCAGCGTTAAATTCAATTTTACAACCTCTATTATCCTCAGTAATATCAATATAAATTTTACAAGCCTTTAAATTATTTTTAACCGGCTTAAAACTCCAGATTCAACATCTACCCAATTTTCCATCGTTTAATTCAAAAATTAAATTATACATTAAATATTGATATTTTAAATTCAAGTTAAAATTAACTTCAAATATTTAAAATCAATTAAATATTCCAATTTCAAACACTCAAAAACTCCGGGTCGTCACACATACAATATCTCAAGAATCTCGTAACAGCAAAAAGAATGTCATATTCTTTATTTTATTCACCAAACCATAAATACTGACCAATATATCAATGACAATCACAAAATTGGTGAATTACAAATTCTAGAAATCATCAACTAGAAATCCGGAAAACAAAAAGAGGGTGGGCTATCACAAAACGGGAGCATGAAAACTTACCAGCACGTGTATCACAAACGAGACGCTATCCCATGATTCCTAACCATAGAGCCGGTGCAACAATGTAGTACAATATCGGTACGTCCAAGGAACTTGAAACTCAAATAATTCGAAACAATGACATAGTACAATGGTACGCATGATGAACCTGATAAGTCGGACAACGATGTAATACAACGGTACGTCCGATGAACTGAACTCCATAAAAGAGCATGGGTCGCTAGCCCACAAAAATGAGTCGAAACTCCAAAGAACCAATAGGTCGTGAGTCTATAAAAGAAATGACACGAAACTCAATAAAACGAGGTACAATTCCCTACGTGGTCAAAGAGACATAACATATCTCTAGTCTAAATCACAAAATGATCATACTGATAAATAAAAAGTGTGAATTACACTAAGCTAGTAAATAAATGAGTTTAGCTTCATGTCCCATAACCACTGGCTTAGCTTAAATATTTACGAACAAATTGTACATCTCCACTCGAAAATTATCACAAGAGTTTCAGTCGAACAAATCCAAAAATTAACAGACGAAGTAAAGGTGGACGTTTCATACCACTTGTTTTGCTAAGCCATTTAATTAGATTTTCTCATACGAATGAGGTAAAGGTTTGTATATGCTAATAGGTTGGAAAACGGGTTTTATAAAGAACTTTGTATTAAAAATGGAGTCGAAATCATCTTTGTAAAAGAGTTTGAATATTTACTACTAGTATAGATACTTTTGTATTTCATAGTGACAAGTCACAAAAATGATTGTCGAGACAATCAATTACCAAAAATTCACATACGAAGACGTGAATCAAATCCATAGAAATCGATACCGAATCCAACAAGATGGATATTCCCAAAAATCCCAAAGTAGAAGTCATCAAAGTCGATAATAAATGATAACAACAAATTTGATAATCACGAATCGATAAAAATTGGAATCTCAAGCAAAGTAAGCAAATTGGGTTGAAGCAAGCAGGTCAGTCGATTGGACCAGGTGGTCAGCCAGCTGACCTAGAGCCTGGAAACTTTTGGGTCTCCAGGTCAGTCGACTGGACCATCTGGTCGTTCAACCGATATGGGGATAGAGAGTTTTCTGCCCCCTGGTTCTGTCGACTGACCTCCTAGTTCAGTCGACTGAACCTGCTTCATCAGCAATTTCAGCCTAGCCCCATTGTGGGGGGCAAAACCCATAACACGGAACGGAAGCGAAAGACGGAGCAACAACGACTAGGGATTTACGCCTAGCGACAACCCAGCCTTGTATGGCTCTCCGAAAAACCCCACTAACGTGTTCAAACATCCTAGATTGGATTTTTAAATATTTGACCTCAAAACACCAAAAATTGGAGTATTCAAGCTATAAAAGTAGATCAACTATAAAAGTAGATGTGAGTTCAAAAACTCACCTTTTACTTAAAAACAATGAAGGAGAAGCTTGAAAGCAAAGGAAGATCAACTACTCTTCAACTTCAACTCTAAAAGCACCAAACTAAGATCATAAGCAAATATTTTCTAAGTTTGGTTATAGGAAATTTCTAAAATTGGAGAGAGATTGAGATGGAGAAGAAGAAGAGGATGCTTACCTAAGCTTCTCTTTGATTTTGGAGCTAAAACTTGGATTTGCAAATGAAGCTAGGGCTTAGAAATTCCTAATCTCTTTTCTCTGCCCCTATTCTTGCATAAAGCTTGAAGTGTTTGGAAATAAGAATGAATGAAGAGGAGAGGGGGTGGAGCTAGGGTCTTCGCAATGTCAAAATAAGAAACCCAAACCCAAAGCCCTAAGTGGAAATGTCAAAATTCAGACTCACTACAAACATATCGATGTTCATACTCAAAAAGGTCACAAACGTAATTTTAAACTCAATGGATGTGGTCTCGAGTCCTAATTTGACTGTTTGCAAAAAGTAACCTTTCGGACTTAAATCCGACTAACTTGCTATATTTAAGTAAAATATTTAAATGTACAATCGTTAAATATGCGGGTTGTTACAGACTCCCCTTCTTAAGGAAATTGCGTCCTCGCAATATTTAAGAAGAAAATAAAAAGTAACAACCATAAAAGCATATCAACACAAAAGAAATTTGAAATAAAAGTTCACATCAAAGAGCACGAGAGAGTATGTCCGGATGTGTTCGCTCGATGAATTCTCTGGATTCCCAAGAGCAATCCTTAATATTTAAGGACCATTGAAGTTTCATAAGCGTGACATCTTTATTTCAAAGGCGTTTAACCTCCGTTGCAATGGTGCGAATAGGATGTTGCTCATAAGTCAAATTAGGAAAAACTTCAATTTCTTGAACAACACCAGGCTTAAGAATCGAATCGGAATTTCGAAGGCATTTTCGTAGTTGAGAAACGTGAAATACGCCATGTATAGCAGAAAATTGAGCCAGTAATAAAAGGCGATAAGCCACAGAACCAATGCGTTCGGTGATGGAAAATGAACCAATATATCAAGGCGCTAATTTTTCTGATTGATTGAAACTCACAACACCCTTCATAGGTGATATACGAATAAATACAAAATCTCCCACAGAAAATTCTAACTTCCTTCTTCGGTTATATGCATAGGATTTTTGCCTACTTTGAGCTTCTTTCATCCCATGACGAATAAGGTCAACCTTTTCTATGGAATCTCGAATAAAATCAGGACCTAAAACCAGCTTCTCACCGGCCTCAAGCCAACAAGAAGGAGATTGGCATGGCCTTCCATAGTGTGCCTCAAAAGGTGCCATACCAATGCTAGATTGGAAGATATTATTATAGGAAAACTAAACAAGAGAAATACGATCTTCCCAACTTACACCAAAAATCAAGAACACATGCACGAAGAAGATCTTCAAGAGTTTGATTCACACGCTTGGTTTATACATCGGACTGAGGATGATAAGTGGTGCTAAAATTAAGCTTCGTTCCTAAAGCTTTTTAAAGACTCTTCAAAATCCACTAGTAAACAATGGATCACTATCGCTAACAATAGAAGTAGGAACTCCATGCAATTTAACAATTTCTTTAATAAAGAGTTTGGCCAAGAGAGGTACGGTCCGATTGGACCGAACGGGAATAAAATGGGCGGAATTTGTAAGTCTATCAACTATCGCCCATAAACTATCTTGGTCCGAACGGGAACAGGGAAGACTGTCAATAAAATCCATGGAAATTTGATCCCAATTTCAAATTAGTATGTCCAAAGGTTGTAATAACCCGCCAGGCCTTTGATGTTCGGCCTTAATAAGTTCGCCAGTCATGCAATGCATAATGAAGTTAGCAACATTAGATTTCATTCCATCCCAATAATAAAGTCGCTTCATATCCGCGTACGTTTTACTAGTACCGGGAAGAATGGTATATTTAGAACGATGAGAATCTTCTAAAATGTCTTTATGAATATTACTAATAATTGGCATGATAAGTCTACCAAATTTTCGAATACCGCCACGAGCATCTTTATCAAAGTCTTTAAAACCTTCAACATCAATTTTATCCTTACAAATTTGGCTAAGAAAAGCCAATTCAGGATCTAGCTTTTGGGAATCAAGAATGCGGTCTAAAAGAGAAGGATGAGCCTCAAGGCTACATAGAACAAGAGATGAACATTAATCGGATTCACGATCTCGAATCTTGCAAGTGGACAAAATTCTGAGATCGTTCTATTCGGATATCATCGTAGAAACAACCGCTTGTTGCTTACGACTAAGGGCATCGGCAATGCGATTTCCCTTTCCTGGAGTATAAAGAATGTCAAGATCAAAAAATGCAAGAAACTCAAGCCAACGTTGTTGATGCAAATTAAGTTCCTTTTGAGAAAATAAATATTTCAAAGATTTATGATCAGTATAGAGAACAAATTTCTCTCCCAAAAGATATTGACGCCAAATTCTAAAGGCGAAAACAATAGCCGTGAGCTTTAAATCATGAGTGGCGTATCTAGTCTTGGCAGGCTTTAATTGCTTAGAGGCATGTGCAATAACACGTTCCCTTTGCACGAGAACGGCTCCCAAACCAACACGACTAGCGTCGTTATAAACTATAAAGTCTTGGTTCCTTTGAATCACAAGAATAGGAGCATTGGAAAGGAGTTCTTTTAATTTCTGAAAAGAAGCTTCTTATTTCTCTGACCAAATGTACTTAACTCCCGTCTTTGTCAAACTAGTGAGAGGCATGGAAATTTTATAAAAGTCTTTTATAAAATGACGGTAATAACCTGCCAATCCAAGAAAACTATGGATTTTCCTCACACTCTCCAGACTCTTCCAATTTTGAATCGCTTCGATCTTTGAAGGATCCATTGAAATTCTGGATTCGGAAATAATATGACTGAGAAATTTCACACAAGATTGCCAAAAGTGGCTCTTAGAAAATTTTGCTTTTAATTGGTTACTCCTAAGAGTTTCCAACACAATCCAAAGATGGTTTTCATGCTCTTCCTCAGTTTTAGAATAAACAAGAATATCAACTATAAAGATGAGAACAAATCGATTGAGGAAGTGACGCAGCGGAATTACGAAAACTAGATGAAACGGTGAACGTAGCAATTGGTGGATGGAGAAATACTGAAAGGCCCAAATTCGTTGATCCGTAGATACAGAATTCTAGCTATCTCTGACACGTTGATTGCGCACAATACCGTGGAAAGAGATCTACGATTCTTCGAGCGTTGATCAAGCGCACTTGATTCCGCGAATTGGCTTCAACGAACGTTGATTCGAGCGCACTCGAATACCGTAAGTGGAGATAGAAGATTACACTCAACTACCAATTTAGATGAAAGCACAAAGCTAACAAAGAAGAATTTTATTCCAAAAGAACCACCTAAAAAATGACCACCACTATGCTTATTTATAGGCTTACAACTCACGCCTCACTAGGTCGTTCACGACCTATCAATTCACACGACTCAACTTAGATCGCTAGCGACCTACCCATATACGACTCAACTGATTACACGACTTAACAAACACACAACGACTCAATACAAGACGACTTGCGACCTAAAATACAACCCACGCGACCTAAACAAACACGACCCAAAACTGTAGCGACTCAAGAAAAACAGCTTCAGGACACCTTCATGCGACCCAGCTTAAGTCGTAACTCGTTGCTGCGACCTATCGTAGGTCGTAAGCTTCAGAACTTCTTCACGCGACTTAAGGCTTCAACAACGTGATCTTCTTTACGCGACCTAGCTAGGTCGTAGGTCGTTGGAGTTAGGTCGGAGCGACCTAAGGCGTCACCAATCCCAGCATATGCGGCATATCCTGAGCGACCTAACCTCGTGCGACTTAACTCCGAGCGACCTAATTCTTCATCAATTTCGATAGGTCGTTTCCCCTTAATTTGTTATGTCGTTTGGACGCGCTATCTTCATATTAGTTCGTTGCCCATCAAACCTCTTTTCTAATTGCACTTGCGAGCTTACCTCACTAGGTCGTGAGCGACCTAAAACTTTGTCCTTAGGTCGTGAGCTACTTAAGCCTCGTAATTCTGTAGATCGCGCTGCATCATCCTCCCCCGGTTGACAGAAACTCGACCTCAAATTTTCACCATCGTCTTCCACAATAAGTTCATTTCCATGATACGAAATTAGGTATTTTACATTGAAAACATCAGAAGTATGAACATCATCTGGTAATTTTTGATACGCATTCTCATTGATTTTCTTCAAAATTTCTACATGACCAATCTTTCTTGCCTTCAATTTATTGTACGTTCCCACTGGAAAACGATCTTTTGTCAAAACTGCGTAAACCAAATCACCTACCCTGAAATTCACACTTCTCCGCTTCTTGTCTGCCAGTTGTTTATACTTTTCATTAGATGCAAGCAATCGTTCGTGGACTGTTCTGTGGCATTCTTGTAACTCATTTACGAAGTCACTAGCTCGCTTAACAACTCCCTTCTGATATGGCACTGCTGTCAAATCCAACGGTCCTTTTGGAATTGTAGAATATACAACTTGAAATGGACTGAAACCTGTGCTTCGATTAACCGCATGGTTTTGAGCAAACTCCGCCTGACACAATTTCAAATCCGAGCTCTTCAAATTGTCTTTCACAAGACATCTCAATAGGTTTCCCAATGATCTGTTAACCACCTCCGTTTGCCCATCAGTTTGCGGATGGTAAGTGCTACTAAAATTCAGCTTCGTTCCGACCATCTTCCACAAACTTAGCCAAAAATGACTCAGAAAACGAGTATCTCTGTCTGAAACAATAGACTTTGGCAACCCATGAAGTCGATAGATCTCTTTGAAATATAACTGAGCGACATGAACAACATCCGCCGTCTTCTTACAAGCAATAAAATGTGCCATTTTCAAAAATCGGTCAACCACCACATAAATGGGATCGTTACCCCTTTGAGTTCTAGGCAAACCAAAAACAAAATCCATGCTCACATCAACCTAAGGTTTAGTCGGTACAGTAACGGCATATACAATCCTGCATTGGTCGCTGTTCCCTTCGAAACCTGATAGATATGACATCTCTCCACAAACCGTTCAACCCCTTTCCTCATTGACGGCCAAAAGTAAGATTGAGAAATCAAATGCAACGTGCAATCCCGTCCTACATGTCCTTCCTCATGCAACTCCTTGATAATCTTCATTCTCAAGTTGCAATCTGGTATGCATAATTGAGTTTCTTTGAATAAGAATCCATCTACCAACACAAATTCTTCAGTATTCCCGTTCTTGACTTTCTCAACAAACTTCGTAAAGTAAGGATCTTCTTCGATCAACTCTGGCAATACTTCGAACCCTCTCACTTCAACCTTCATTGTTGTCAACAAGTGATTCCTCCTGCTCAAAGCATCAGCCACACGATTCGTCACCCCTGATTTGTGCTTAACAACAAAAGTAAACTGTTGTAGATACGCAACCCATGAAGCGTGCCTAGCTGACATTTTGTCCTGCCCTTGCAAATGCTTCAAAGCTTCATGATCCGTATAAAGAACAAACTCTTTCTGGAACAGATAATGTCTCCAGTGCTTCACAGCTTGAACAATCGCGTAAAATTCCACGTCATAAGTGCTATATCTCAACTTAGCTCCAGACAACTTCTCACTGAAATAAGCAACTGGTCTTCCCCTCTGACTCAAAACTCCACCAATCCCAACTTCCGAAGAATCAGTGTGTAACTCAAACAACAACTGAAAATCCGGTAAAACTAGAATTGGCGCTGACGTCAATAGTGTCTTAATCTTCTCAAAAGAAACCCCTGCTTCTTCTGACCATGTAAACTTCTTTCCTTTCATGCAATCGGGTACAGGTGCCATTACGCTGCTAAAGTGTGGAATGAATCTTCGATAAAAAGATACCAACCAATGAAAGCTTCTCACTTCAGTAATTGTCTTGGGTTGTGGCCAACTCCTGACAGCTTCTACTTTACTTTCATCCACTTGAATGCCTTCCTTTGACAGAACATATCCCGGAAACAAAACTCTGTGCGTCATGAACACACACTTCTTCTTTGCAGCATAAAATTTCTCTTGTCGTAGAATCAATAATACTTCACGCAAATGCTGGACATGCTTTTCCATACTCCCACTATAGATCAAAATATCGTCAAAGTAAACTACTACAAGCTTCCCAATGAATGTCTGAAAATCTTGTTCATCACCCTCATAAAAATACTCGGAGCATTTGACAAGCCAAACGACATAACCAGCCATTCGTATAAACCTTCCCTCATTTTAAAAGCAGTCTTCCACTCATCACCCGGTCTAATATGAATCTGATGGTATCCACTCTTCAAGTCAATCTTCGAAAACACAACAGCACCACTCAATTGATCAATCAAATCATCGAACCTCGGCATAGGAAACATGTATCTCACAGTGATCTTGTTTAGAGCTCGACTGTCCGTACACATCCTCCACGAACCATCCTTCTTTGTCACCAATAAAGCTGGCACTGCACAAGGACTCAAGCTCTCCTGAACACGCCCCTGTTCTAACAACTCCTCCACCTGCCTTCTCTTTTTCCTCATGCTCCTTAGGACTCATCCTGTAATGTGGTCTGTGTGGTAATACTGATCCTGGCACAAGATCAATCTGATGTTGAATATCCCTTAACGGTGGTAACTCCTTCGGTAACTCTTCTGGAAACACATCTATGAATTCTTCCACTACTGGCTTTACTTCCTCTGGAACGTCAACAGATTCAGTAGCTTCACGTCCAATCAACAAAAACACCTCTGGACTCTCCTCTACTTCTTCAATAAATTCCTTCAAAGTCAGCAAAGTTTTAATCTCCTCAATCTCTTCTGACTTGCTCTCTTCCTGCTGTCTCTTCCTTGGAACTAAAATAATCTTAACGCCTTCAAACATAAAACTGTAACTATTGGTTCGACCGTCATGTTGCACTGCTCGATCATACTGCCATGGTTTCCCAAAAGCAAATGACAAACATCCATCTCAACTACATCACACCAGATCTCGTCTTTATATTTCTTTCCAATAGAAAATGGAACTTGAACTCGCCTATCCACCTTCACCTCTCCTCCTTTTCTCAGCCACGCTAACTTGTAAGGATTAGGGTGTTTCCCCGTCTTCAACTTCAGCTTCTTCACAGCTTCAGTAGAAATAATATTGTCACAACTTCCTGCATCAATCACAAACTTACAAACTTTTCCTAGAATGGTGCATGTAGATTGAAAAATGTTGCTCCTCAACCAACTAGCCTCATCCTCTTGTATGAGTGTTAAACAAGACCTTCTCATCATTAGATTGCATCCTTCATCTCCTGACGCGATATCCTGTTGATCCTCCACAATTGGACTAGAATAACCTTCACCAACATCCTCACCTTCAACTTCAGCAATCATAGTTCGTTTCTTCGGCTTCGAACATTCATTACTCTTGTGACCCACTTCCTGGCAATTATAACACTTGAAATTGTTGTTGACCTTCGCCTTTGAAACTTCATTCACAACTGGTTTATTGACAGCTTTAGAAACATTGGAACTCCCACTAACACCTTTGTTCAAAATATTGGAACTTGTAAACACACCAGCACCTCATCTTCCCTGCTTCTCCCAAGCCAACGCTTTCTGATGTGCTTCTGCTACAGATCTAGGATCAAACATATTCACCATATCTTGAATCTGCATCCTCAACCCTCCAACAAACCTAGCAGTCAATTGTTCCTCCGTCTCCATATTGTCATTTCGAGCAATCAGTTGATAAAATTCGTCAGCATAATCATTAACAGTCTTTGTCTCTTGCCTCGGATTCTGCAACCTCTAATACATGAGTGATTGATAATTGTAAGGCAAGAATGTAGCCTTCATCAGCTTCTTCATCTTTTCCCATGATTAAATTTTCGACTTCCCCATCCATTCTCATGTAAGTTTGGTTTGCTGCTACCATGTTAAAGCTCTTCCCCTCAAACGAGTAGCCACCAACTTAACTCTTCGATTCTCAGGAACTTCTTTGAAATCAAAAATTTCTTCAACATTAGACAACCAATCCAAGAATTCTTCTGCAACCATTCCACCCTTGAATTCTGGAATTTCCATCTTCATACCCGACTCCCATCGACGATCATCATCTACATCCCAATATGAATTTCGAACTTGGTCTCGATCTTGATAATGAATGTTAGCTTTATCACCATCTTTATCAAAATCAAATGTATGTCTGTATCAATCTCGACCATCATCACCCCTTCGATCACGCATGTCCCTTTTACTATGTGTCTCTTCATCTCTATATGGTTCATCCTCAAACTCACATGGAGTTCTTCTCTCTTCATGTCCATAGTCATGGTGATCTCTCCTCGATGAAATTGATGTTTCTCTTCTTTCTCTAAAAGATTATGGCGACACCCTTCTCGCTTCCGTAACCGATGGCGAAACTCTGTTTCCTCCATGGTTCGAGACTTGCAACCTTCTCCTTTGACTTTGATTCAAGTCATTCATCAATTTCTCTAACTTCCCAATACCTTCATCAAATTTATCATTAATGCGTTGTTCCATCTGTTCGGCTTCTTCCCTTCTATACAATGCTTCAACATTCTGATGGCAGTTAGCTCTCCTCGGAGGCATGGTTGAATCAAACACAAATACTTCAACAATTCAAACTTCAACTCTCGGCTTGGTTCAAACAAAATGATACACTGCTTAAACTTCAACACAAATTTATGCTCGGCCTTCACTTCAATAAGTGATACCAAAATGATGCATCAATTCTCGGCTCAAACACTTCAAACTCCTTAGCTCCAAGACTCGGCTTACCTATGATTGGCTAAGTCTAGCTCTGATACAAAACTGACGTAGAGGAATTATGAAAACTAGATGAAACGGTGAAAGTAGCAATTGGTGGATTGAGAGATATTGAAAGGCCCAAATTCATTGATCCGAAGATACCGAATTCTAGCTATCTCTGACACGTTGATCGCGCACGTTACCGTGGAAAGAGATCTACAATTCTTCGAGCGTTGATCAAGCGCACTTGATTCCACGAATTGGCTTCAACAAACGTTGGTTCGAGCGCACTCGAATACCATAAGTGGAGATAGGAGATTGCATTCAACTACCAATTTAGATGAAAGCACAAAGCTAACAAAGAAGAATTTTATTCCAAAAGAACCACCTAAAAAATGACCACCACCATGCCTATTTATAGGCTTACAACTCACGCCTCACTAGGTCGTTCGCGGCCTATCAATTCACACGACTCAACTTAGATCGCTAGCGACCTACCCATATACGACTCAACTGATTACACGACTTAACTGATTACACAACTTAACAAACACACAGCGACTCAATACAAGACGACTTGCGAGCTAAAATACAACCCACGCGACCTAAACAAACACGACCCAAAACTGTAGCGACTCAAGAAAAACAGCTTCAGGAAACCTTCATGCGACCCAACTTAAGTCGTAACTCGTTGCTGCGACCTATCGTAGGTCGTAAGCTTCAGAACTTCTTCACGCGACTTAAGGCTTTAACAACATGATCTTCTTTACGCGACCTAGCTAGGTCATAGGTCATTGGAGTTAGGTCGGAGCGACCTAAGGCATCACCAATCCCAGCATATGCGGCATATCCCGAGCGACCTAACCCCGTGCGACTTAACTCCGAGCGACCTAATTCTTCATCAATTTCGATAGGTCGTTTGCCTTGATTTGTTAGGTCGTTTGGACGCGCTATCTTCATAGTAGGTCGTTGCCCATCAAACCTCACTGCTGATTGCACTTGCGAGCTTACCTCACTAGGTGGTGAGCGACCTAAAACTTCGTCCTTAGTTCGTGAGAGACTTAAGCCTCGTAATTCTGTAGATCGCGCTGCATCAGGAAGTCTTTGAAAACTCGATTCATAAGGTCAACGAAATAAGCTAGAGCATTCGTTAAACCAAATGGCATAACAAGCCATTCATAAGATCCATAACGTGTACGGAATGATGTCAAAGGAATGCTATCCTCTACAACACGAAGCTGATGAAAACCAGTTGCTAAGTGTAACTGTGAAAAGACTCAAGCACCATTAAGTTGATCGAAAAAATCATCAATCCGAGGTAAAAGATATTTATTCTTATTTGTAAGATCATTAAGCTTGCGGTAGTCAACGCAAAGCCTAAGTGTATCATCGGATTTCTTCACAAAAATAGCCGTAGCTCCCCAAGGAGAGGAACTAGAACGAATAGATTGCTTCTCTTCCAATTTTGACAATTGTTTATACATCTCCTCATTTTCTTTATTGGACATACGATAAGGAGGATGAGTGATAGGTAGAGCTCTAGGGATTAGATTAATTCTAAACTCAATTGCTCGCTTAGGTATTAATCCTAAAATGGGCTCAAATATATCGGAAAATTCACGAACAACATGAATGAGAGAAATGACATCCTCCTCATCATCATTATCGTCATCATGAGGGTTTAGAGAATACAAGGATGCTGCCAATTTAGAATCCGAATCTTTTAGAACAATAGAAATCAGCTTAACAGATTGAGGGTGTAAAAGATGAATAGTCCACTCAGGATATAGGATATGGGCTTCACAACGGTTGAGCCAATCCATTCCCAAAATCATTCCAAAGCCTAAGTAACGCATAACATAAAAATCGGCTTGGAAAGCACAATCACATAAAATGATCTCGACATCTTTAAAAAGTAAACTGAGTGTTGCAGATCCACCAACCGGATTCGCAATTCTCAAAGAAGTCATCAAAGCCATAACACTCAAAGAAAAAGTATCAACAAGTTCTTTTGATATAAAAGAGTGGGTTGCACCTGTATCAAAAAGAACTCGAATAGGATGATCACGAAACATAATAATTCCTCAAGGATAGAATGAGAAATATGTTGACCAAGAAAAGTGTTACTAGGGGCTTGCACAACATTTAGCTTTCCCTCGCTCTTGCCTTGAAGCTTGGGGCAAGAAGACAAAAGATGACCCAAAATTTTGCAATAACGACAAAAGAGAGGTTTCAGACATCTATTAGCAAAACGGTCCTTAGAACCATAATTGTTGCATTGCCCATGACTAGACGTGGAAGTCTTTGCTACCAGAGTTGCTTGCTTCCCTTTCTTATTGGGATAAGGACCTTTAAACTTAATAGGCCTCTTCTTGTTGTTGTTGAAGTTCGGTTAGACACCCATAACTTCAACATCGTCTTCTTTATCGGCCTCTTCGAGTCGAAGAGCGATATCAACATGCTGATCGAAAGAAACTTCTAATTTTAGAAGTAATGGAATTTTGAGATTCTTATTCAAGCCACAGATAAACCTCTGATTTTCCTTCACGGGGTATTAATGTACTCGACCCCATATTCAGATAGGTATTCAAAAGATGCGACATAATCCATCACAGAGGATTCACCTCGAACAAGGTTAATAAGACGACGGGCCAGAGTCACTTTTTCAGCTTCTGGTACAAACTTCGATTCAAATCTTTCCCGGAATTGCTCCCAAATAAGATCCCCTTCAATAATTTAAGAAATCAAAAGCTCATACCAATTTAATGCTCTTTCTTGGAGCATACTAGAAGCCACTTGGACATGATGACGATCAATGAGATTCATGGAGAAAAGATGCAGTCACATGTTCTAAGCCAAGCTTGGACTTCAATGACGCTTTCAACACCCTTGAATGGCTTCCCACCCAAATTGGTATAATCACTGCACAGGCGTACAAATCCAGATTTCGGGTGAGTAGGCTTTGGAATGGGTCCGGTAGCTTGAGCATTCTTTACAAGAACTAGAAGCTGTTGGGCAGACATATATACTCCATCCTGAGGAGTAGCATTGGATTGACCGGCGCTGGGATGGCCTGGTCTAACCATTTCTCTTCTTTTAGAAAGAAAGAAAGAAGACGACATAGGTTATTCTCCGAATGAATATTAAACAATCTTGATTGATAAAACAAGGCATCATAAAAGAAAATAGGATAAATGGTACGAAGACTCGAATAAATCCTAAAGCACGACTCCTAAGATGGACTTAGGACAATGATCCTTGCTAGATTATTCTACATTGTTCCGAAGTTTGGCTCTGATACTAAGCTGTGATGCCCCACCTCTATACTCATGCTAGTCAAGAACACTATGAGGTAATGCCTTCAGTTAGCATAAAGAATAAGGCTGTTTAGGAGCGACCATCCGTGTAATTGCTTTGTGTGAGCACCAATATGTCATATAGTTTAACATGCATTTCTTTTCAGGAGGAAATCCGACATACCGATACAAACTCAAATCTACTACACAATGGCTATATGATCTTCGAAAAAATATATAGAAATAAGCATAACACAAATCTGCCACAGATATCCATGTCACAAAGGCGGAAACAGATATGGATATAATACATAGAAGTGTACTTCAGAGTAGTGATCAAATAAGATCCACAATATCACTAAAGAATAGGTACAAGTGCTAGAAAAAAGAATAAGTATACATCAAGGTGCCTCTATCTCGAATGTATAACAACAAAAACTACTAAACTAGAGTAGTCACTCAAAAGTCAGATAATTTTCCTAGAAGATTAGTCAAGCAGAAGCACCTGTAACATCTCGGTCTGACCGGAGTATTATTTAATAAGAAAATGATAAATGGATCTGTCTAGCAATAAATATTAGATAAATGAGATAGAAGTAGAGATATAAAAAAACTATGATAATAATAATGCCATACTATGAAAAGTATACATTACACAACACAAAAAATCATACAATACCTCAAGAGTCTCATAACAGCAAAAAGAATGTCATATTCTTTTTTTATTCACCAAACTATAAATATTGACCAACATATCAATGCCAATCACAAAATTGGTGAATCACAAATTCTAGAAATCATCAACTAGAAATCCAAAAATCACAAAAGAGGAAGGCGTATCACAAAACGAAAGCATGAAAACTCACCAATACCTGTATCACAAACCGCTAACCATTGAGCCAGTGCAACGACATAGTATAATATCGGTACGCCGATGAACCTGAAACTCAAATAATTCGAAACAATGACGTAGTACAACGGTACGCCCGATGAACCTGATAAGCCGGACAATGACTTAGTACAACGGTACGTCCGATGAACCGAACTCCATAAAAGAGCATGTGTCCTTCGCCCATAAAAATGAGTCAAAACTCCAAAGAGCCAATAGGTCATTAGCCTATAAAAGAAATGAGACAAAACTCTATAAAACATGGTACAGTCCCCCATGTGGACAAAGAGACATAGCATATCGCTAGTTTAAATCACAAAATGATCATACTGAAAAAGTGTGAATTACGCAAAGCTAGTAAATAAATGAGTTTAGCTTCATGTCCCATAACCACTGGCTTAGCTTAAATATTTACGAACAAATTGTAGATCTCCACTTGAAAATTATCATAAGTGTTTCAATCGAACATGTCCAAAAATTAACCGATGAAGTAAACGCAAACGTTTCATACCACTTGTTTTGCTAAGCCATTTAATTAGATTTTCTCATATGAATGAGGTAAAGGTTTGTATATGCTAATATGTTGAAAGACGGATTTTATAAGGAGCTTTGTATTAAAAATAGAGTCGAAGTCATCTTTGTAAAAGAGTTAGAATATTTACTATTAGTATAGAGACCTTTGTATTTCAAAGTGAGAATTCGCAAAAATGATTGTAGAAACAATCAATCACAAAAAATCACATAGGAAGACGTGAATCAAATCCATAGAAATCGATACCGAATCTAACAAGATGGATATTTCCAAAAATCCTGAAGTAGAAGTCATCAAAGTCGATAATAAATGATAACAACAAATCAGATAATCACGAATGGATAAAAATTGGAATCTCAAGCAAAATAGGCAAATTGGGCTGAAG
Source organism: Allium cepa (assembly GCA_030765085.1). Lineage (NCBI taxonomy): Eukaryota > Viridiplantae > Streptophyta > Magnoliopsida > Asparagales > Amaryllidaceae > Allium > Allium cepa. The sequence continues at coordinate 61,511,178 of CM060930.1, forward strand.
CAAGTAGCTCAGTCGACTGGACCAGGTGGTCAGTCGGATGATCCAGAGCCTGGAAACTTTTGGGTTTCCAGGTCGGTAAACTGGACCATCAGTTCAGTCGACTGATATGGAAACAGAGAGTTTTGTGCCCCTTGGTTCACTTGACTGACCTCCTAGTTCAGTCCACCGAACCTGCTTCATCAACAGTTTCAGCCTAGCCCCCTTGTGGGGGAAAAACCCATAACACGGAACAGAAGCGAACGAGCGAGCAACGACGACTAGATTTTCACGCCTAGCGAAAACCCAGCCTTATATGGCTCTCCAAAACACCCCATTAACTTGTTCAAACATCAAGGATTGGATTTTTAAAAATTTGACCTCAAGACACAAAAAATTGGAATATTCACTAGTTCAATCCAAATCAAAAGCAAATGAACATAAATAAGTGTTAGGAATTCATATCTAACAACAATGATAGCTATAGAAGTAGTATGAGTTCAAAAACTCACTTTTACTCAAAAACAATGAAGGAGAAGCTTGAAAGCAAAGGAAGATCAACTACTCTTCAACTTCAACTCTAAAAGTCCAAACTAAGAACATAAGAAAATATTTCCTAAGCTAGGTTACAGGAAATTTCTGAAACTGGAGAGAGATTGAGATGTAGAAGAAGAAGAGGATGCTTACCTAGGCCTCTCTTTCATTTTGGAGCTAAAATTTAGATTTGCAAATGAAGCCAGAGCATAGGAATTCCTAATCTCTTTTCTCTTCCCCCATTTTTTCTTAAAGCTTGAAGTGTTAGGAAACAAGAATGGATGAAGAGGAGAGAGGGTGGAGCTAGGGTCTAATGTTAGGTTACTGGGCTGAAACCCAAACCCAACGCCTGAAGTGAAAATGTCAAAATTCAAGCTAACTCCAAACATATCGATGTTCATACACAAAAAGATCGCAAACGTCATTCTGAACTCAATGGAAGTGGTCTCGAGTCCAAATTTGATTGTTTGCAAAATGTAACTTTTCCGACTTAAATCCAACTAACGATGCTATATTTAAATAAAATATTTAAATATGCAATCGTTAAATATGCGGGTTGTTACAAATATTCCATTGCATTTGGTTGTGTTTATCAGCAAATAGGAAGGACAGATTGTTATAACTGTCCGTGCTGAATAGGTGTATACTCTGATTGATGTTTGTATATGTTTTAAAGCTACTGTATTGTTTAATGTAAAGGCTTGTTCTATATTATAGATTATTGGTTTCACTTTGAGATTCTATGTTGTTCTTCTTTCTTTCTACCTTCTTTCTATCTTCTATCAACTTTCTTCTTTTGCTATCCGCCTTTCCGTTCGGTTTGGCTGACGTGTGTGGTTAAAATTCAGTTTAAATTTGTATGGAAAAAGTGGTTCGTGACAACGTGGTATTAAAGCTTAGGTTGAGCGAAATCCTAGGCTTTTGGTGGGTTACTCATTAGAGATATGGTCAGTAATACCCTAGAATGAGTTTGAATGTATATATCAACATATGAGAGCGCGTATTTGTTCGTGATATAAAAATATTTTATATTGGGTAAATTGGTCAGTTGAGTGGCATATGGATTCTGGTCAATATGAGAAGCTAACGTTACTGGTAGGGATCCCTAAACACTTAAACAAGGGTAACAGACATAATATTGTTTTGAAGGGGCAGATGAAATAATTTTACCAAAGAAATATTTTTATATAAAGGACAAGATTTTCAAGTATATAGTATTTTGAAGTGTTGTTTGGTAAGTGATGATAATGTTTTATCATCTAGGATTTGAGCGATCATAACCGTTAACTTTGATTACCCTCTATTGCCGATCCCATTGACTTGAGTATTCTCTTAGAGGTCTGAGTATTATAAGATAGGGACATCGCGAAATGTGGCTTTTTACTAAAAAAAATTTTTACTAAAGGAATTTGGGATATTTTTAAGATAAATATTATGGGAAGATTTTTCATAGATAAAGCTAATTTTGTAATAATTGATTTATAATAAAGGGATATTTGAGAATTAAAAACCCTGGTGATTTTGGAAAGTTTGTCTAAAATAATTTTTTGAAGTAAAATGATTTGTAAAGTTTGAATAATAGAATTTAAAAAGGGAAAGATATTTAAGTGTGAACCTATATATGTGCTCTTTAGCATAGATGAACTCTTGAAACCTTAGTGTTTCATTATTACCTTATGTAATTGATCGAAGAGAACCCATAATATCGATCGGGGAGGAGTGCTTTCGAAGGCTAGGAGAGAGGGCAATTCTCCCTTGGTCAGGAGGATTCTGAGGGATCTTAACGAGCCATCGATATATGAGGAAGAGCCAGAGTAGCCAATGGAGCCTATCGAGCAGCCACCGCCTCAAGAAGAAGAGCCCAAGGAAGAAGCAGATGAGGAGCCCAAGGAAGAGGCGGACGAGGAGCCGGAGGAGGAATTCAATGATGAAGAAGAATTCGAGGATGTGGAAGAACTCAAAGATGAAGAAGAGGAATTTGAGGATGAAGAGGAATTTGAAGTAGAGGGAGAACTCGTATCAGAGAATGATGGCGCTGCCATTTGGGAAAAGGGTGAGGTTGAAGATAAGCTTGTTGTAGATAGAGATTTACGCCAGAGGGAACCAAGACCAGTGTTTGCATGGGTTCCAGATAATGTTGTGGAGTCCATGAAATTGAATGGACCCGAAGTTGAGGACTCAAATGGGGAGAGTCCGTAGTAAGTGTGGATTTGGGTTTAGCGGCCTCTTAGTTGGGCATGCCCTATTAGATTGTGTTAGTAGCCTATAGATGTCATGATTGTTGGATTGTAGTTCAGTCAGGTATTTCAGTAGATGTTGGTATGAGACTATATATATGTATATGTATATGTGATATGTATATATATATATATGTATATGTGACGACGTTGATCATGGAATTATTCTGGTTGGTACTAGATGTAACGGATAACTTGGGATATATATAAAATTATATATTAACTGGTGCGATATTGGTGTTTATTAATTTGTTAACAAATTAAACTTCGGTTAGTTCAGTGTACTAGCTGTCTTGTGGAAATTTCGAGGATGAAATTCTTCTATGGGGGAAGGAATGGAACAACCCGGGATTTTTGACATCTCGAATTTTGAATATTAATTAATATTCAATAATACGGTATTTAATCAATGAAATTCACATTTAATAATAGTTGGTAATATTTTACAGTTTTCAAAACAAAATGATATTTGAATTTCCAGATTTTTGTTTATAAGATAAGAGATTGATTTAATAGGAATTGCTTATATGTACGTATATATATGTATGAATGTATTTAAGATAATAAAGAGGAATGATTTTTATCCTATAATGAAAAGGCAAAAGAATTTTTTATAAATAGAGATAAATTTGGTTTATGAATAATGTAGTGAATTTTAATAAAAGAATTAAAATTGGATTTTTATAAAATACATGTTTATATATATATATATATTCAAAAAGAAAATATATATTACCCATATAAAACAAATAATATTGCATTAAGAGAGTATAAAAAGGTAAGTACAATATATATATGGACTAGATAAAAATATTTTATTATAAAATATATTTTATATATTGACAAAATGAAAGGAGGAATATATTTATATATATATATATATATATATATATATATATATATATATATGAAAGTGTATGTGATATAAATGAGAAAATCTAAAGAACCATTTCAAAAGAAAGATCATTAACAAAGTAATGCTTTATAAGAAATGCTATTTTATACCATTGAAATAAAATGACAAAGTTTCCATTTCACTTTGAATTATATAAAAGTATGTGTGTATACATATGTAAACATTAACATTTTCTAAAACCATTTTTATAAGCCTTGCCACAAGACATATATGTAAATGTAAATGTAGGCATGTAAAAAATCAAGTAAATAAGTAAATTAGTGGTTTTTGAAAAGGCTAAGGTATGCATATATATCAACCCAGTAAGCAAAGCTTGTAAGAAGAATAAAATATAAAATTAAGCAATGGGGAAAAAAATCAAATATAAATACATGTATATAATACAACAACTTGTCTGATCAAAAGAGGCAAAACCAAAATCTTTGTTAACATTTCATCTCAATATCAACTCAAGCCATCTTTTCGTACATAACCGTACAGTTTTGTATGACACATCAACAAGATTTTTCGCCAAATACATCATTCACCTTTGCAAACGTGTATATGTGCATATAGTAGGGTGTCAAATTCAGTTTGAAGCCTGTAAATAAGTAAAACTCTGTAACTGAACTAAAGGCTGTTAAATAAAGGAAGAAGAAGTCTGCCAAAACATCCTCTGTTTAAAATCTAAAAGCAAAGCAAAGCAAGCCTTTCGAGATTTCAAAGTTTCAGATAGAAAATTAAGGTTTCAGCTTGAAGTTTCAACGAATCAAGCATGTGGAAGGTGAGAATTTTTTTTTGAAAGCCTGGAAGTATATTTTAATTCTGTTATGTTTGACAGGGAACAACACTTGTATCCCAACTTTAAAAATCCTTGTCTCATATCCTAGTTCGAATTCACTAATCATGTAAACTAGGTAAATAGGTGTTCTTAAGTATAGATTTGGGTAAGAATTGTTTGAGGATGATTTATTGTATATCTTTATGAAATGTTAAGTTTTACAGTATGCAACCGAGTTTTGGCAAAAATTCAACAATTAAAAAATAGGAATTCGAGTATACAATCAAGATCGTTATATGAAAACAGGATTTTTAGAGGAAAAAACATGATTTTTGGTAGCCTATAACGTGAAAAATTGGGAGATGACCAGAAACCATTTAAAAATTAATATCTGGAGACCTCGTCGTCGATGGGAGGTATAACCCGGTTTGGAAGTGAAAGAGACTATGTGGTAGGATCGTGTAATATGGGATAATGAAATAGTCTAGGTAGATAAAGTAGGTAAATGCAAGGCCACACCAGGATTTTATACTGGTTCAGACCTCTCGTCCTACGTCCAGTCCCTAAGCTTCACTTAGGAATTTCACTAACTAATACCCTCACTTCACCCGGAGGAATAGGTTTACAACTTATCCGAACAACCGAACAGGATTTCTTGCCTTAACTACCGAAGAGGACTTCAACTCAATTACTAAAATACAATATTTGACTTGTTGTGTTCTTGTCAACACTAATGAGTCTAATGTAATACAATATTCCTATAATGTTATCCTCAAGAGTATGCAATGTGTTTGCGAAGATTTAGGAAATGTGAATTGCTATGAATCAAAAGAATGTTATGAACAAAAACAATGATTCAAGCAATAGATTAGTGATTGCTTTGAGAATATCTAGAAAATATGAACAAGAGAATAGTTAGATTAAAGCAAGAGAATTCGGTAAATTAAATGATGTTATAATCATGTATATATACTTGTAGAAGAGATGCATATGTTGTCAAAGGTTGCAAATAAGAGATGCTTCCATTTCCATTGATGAATGGTTGCAACTCTTGGGAGGAAGAAGGTGTCTTTTCAGAGAAAATTCGCAGGTTCAAATTCAGTCGACTGAGCAGGGAATTCAGTCAATTGAAAATATGAAGTAAAATTTTCGGGACCAGATTCAGTCGATTGTGCAGGAAATTCAGTCGACTGAAACTGTGCATGTGTATAAATTTGTCCAGTTTCAGTCGACTGGATGTTCCTGTTCAGTCGACCGAACTCATAAAACCTGCATAGTTAAAACTTAATTGAAAAATGAAGTTTATAAAAATTTTCTAGTGTTCGTGCAAGCTTCTTGAGGATAGATTTTAACAATACATCTAGACATATGTAAAAAAAACATACTTTAAGTTTGTTTGGTCTTCATCTATCTTCCTTTAGCATTTGCGTATATTTCTTCCTTGTTTGTTAAAGCACATTGTCATTGATCAAAATCTTCGCGTATCAACATTCTCCCCTTTTTTGATTGTATGACAATACTGATTTATTCTAGAGACGTTTTACTTATTTTCTCCCCCTGAATGTATGCACTATATTTCCTACAAAACAAAGTTAGTACCATGGATTTTCTCCCCCTTTGCCATCGACAAAAAGGAAGAACTAACAGCAGTAATAATTTATCAAAACAATCACTGAAGCATAGAGAATATTTGCATAAGCATGAATTAAGAGAAATAAAAATGTTGTGACAGACAAGCATAAAATGGTTATTTATACAAGCCACTAGAATGTTAAAAGTACACATCAAAACAAAAAAATCACTCATCTCTATCCCAGTCATATGAACCTTCTCTTCCTATTGGTTCACGTATGATGGGTCCTCCTGTTGGTGGTCTATGTGCTCTTCCTCCTTGGCCACAACTAGCTCCGCTAGCGCTGCAACTTGTATGCTCTTCGGATGTCGTCCATGTAAACGTAGGTGCCGGATGTTTGCCATGAGATGTTGAAGCAGTAGTGGTGCTTGAGCATGAAATTGCATCCCAAAGCTTGTTGAAGAATCCTTTGATTTTGTCAAGCTTAGGATCTACCTTTTTAAGACGAGTGTCAAGAATTTGTTGATTTCTTGACAATATCCCAAAGGATTGGTTGGTAGTGAAGCTTGGGTCAACAAGACGAATTTCATTATCTTGCTCGAGATGTTCTTCGTGGCGTGGTTGAGGAGGTTGTTGTTGTTGTTCTTGATGCCTTGCTTCCTATTCGGCGAGTGATATTATGCGAGGAGGTCGTGATGGGAGTTGCATTAGGCTTATGGCCCGGTGGTTAATTTGATGGACCATTGTATTCTCCGACTCAGGTAATGGCGTATCGACATTGAGGAGAAGTCTCATGATGTACTCTCCAAAGTAGATAGTGCGCATTTTGCCATTATTGAAAGTGAGAAACTCATCAAGAATAAGATGTACCCAATTAACTTGTATATTGCCAAAAATAGCATATAGAGCTCCATAGTTATTTGGGTAGACAATTCCGTACGAGCCCGTGCGAGGAGTAATTGTTCTCATTAGGGATATATGTAGGATTCTTGCCATAGGTCGAAGAGAGGTGGACTTAAAATCTCTAAAATTGATATTATCATCGATAAAACAATGGTTTATGTTGTCGCGAATGTGTGGATTGAATTCTATCTCCTCTAGCTTTCTTCCGACGATTGGAGACTCTAAAATATGTGCTATTCTATCCAAGGAAAACCAAACTTTCTTTCCACACACCATACTCCAAACACTATTGTTTGGATTTCTTGGAGTTTGGTGTCCAAGATTAAGATTGGCATAAAATAATTTTACCATTACATGATTAATGGCATGGTCATTTCGTTTCAAATCTAAAAGAGAAGTTAAACCTGCTGGATCTGTTAACGCTTGGATGTTGTAGGTTTGAAAGCTTTGGAAATCAACGAAAGAATGCTCGAAAATTCGGGAATTCTTCATCTTGTTCCATCTAGTGACAGCGGTTCCATCGTAAAGCCATTGTGCTATTTGAGCATCAATTGGCTCGAAGGATGAAGAAGATGAAGCTCTTGCTCTTTTTGGTGCCATTTGGGTGAGAATTGAGTTGATTTTGATGAATTTGGGGGCTAGGGTTTCGAAATTAATTTGGGAAGAAAGTTTGTAGGAGGTAAAAAGTGAAGTGGTAGGGTAAAATCTAGTGGTTAAAAGGGAAATTTTGCCTCGGAATTGGCGTGGACTGAATGTACTGTTCAGTCGACTGAATCAAAGGCCGAAATTTTCTGTTGAATTTTTAGTCGACTGTGCAGATAATTCCAGTCGACTGAACTATGTAAATATTATTTTCTATCATATTTTTAGTCGACTAAACAGGGGCGTTCAGTCGACTGAAACATGCATTCTTGTTGTTTCAGTTAATTTTTGAAATTAAACAATTTATTTAACGAAATAGTTACAAAAATATTGATGTAACAACATACAAATATTTCAAAATTTAACTATTTCTTGGAGTCTTCTTTCCTTCATTCTTCATGTAATTTATATCCCATGAATTCGGCCTATATTGAGGAGTCTTAGGAGACATCCAAGGATTCACAGGATCGACTGGTGTACGATAAGATGAAGATGGACCAAGTGAGCTAACGGGCGAGGTAGGGGTTCAGCCACTTCGTTCTTCTTTGATCCACAGAAGCGTAAACCAATTTGCTCTAGGAAGCTTAAACGTCTTGCCGTAACTTTTTGCTCGAAGTATAGTTCTCTTTGAAGATCTATCTGTTGTTGTTGAAAGTGATGAATTTCATCAGTTTGCTTTTTGTGTCAGGTGAAATAAATAGTCCGCGTTTCGCCTTTTTAGATTCTGGTGTGAAACCAGTACGATAATTTTCCCATTTGTAAACCGGCTCATGTGCTGGTGTTGGTATGGGAAGTTTTGGCAATGTTGGAGTGTTATCAACTGACGAGGTGATATTGATTGGAGAGAAGGAGTTGTTGGACGACATTTCATGTTGAATTAAGATTTTACTCGTAAAATCGAGATAAAAATAAATTTATTTTAAGAATTTATTTATAGTTGAATTTTACTAAACAAATAACGGTTATAATTTAATAAGAAATTTTAACCGCATAGAGATTTAGTGGTAAAGAGGATTTTGTTAAAATGTATGATTCTTATTTAATAATTCAGTTTTACAAATGCGTGGTCTACAAATTATATAATGTAACATATAACATAACTGAAAATATTTGATATTCTTATTCAGTCGACTGAACATTTCGTTTTAGTCGACTGAAATATGGGAATATTTCTAATGTATATCTAATTAATATTTTTAAAGGATATTATACCTAATTCTCGTCGAAGTTTTTTAAAGGAGTTTTCTAATAGAGGTTTAGTAAATATATCGGCAATTTGATTTTCGGTAGAAATATGTTCTAAATTAATTATTAGTTTTTCGATATTGTCACGTAGAAAAAGGTGACGAATATCTATATGTTTTGTACGAGAGTGATTAACCGGATTTTTAAATAAGTTTATTGTACTCGTATTATCACAGTATATTGTAGAGTTTGTTAAATTTATATTAAAATATTTAAGTGTTTGTTGCATGTATATAACTTGAGTGCAAGCTAAATCAGTTGATATATACTCTGCTTCGCATGTGGAAAGCGAGACACAATTTTGTTTCTTACTAAACCAAGATACAAGTGATTTTCCAATAAAATGGAAAGGACCACTTGTGCTTTTTCTATCCGTTCGAGATCCACCAAAATCAGCATCACTGAATGATACTAACTTAAATGAACACTCCTTTGGATAGAAAAGACCGAAATCTTTAGTGTTGTTAAGATATCGCATAATTCGTCTTACCGCTCTTAAGTGTGGTTCTTTAGGATTAGATTGAAAACGTGCACATAAACAAACACTCATCATTATGTCAGGTCTATCAGCGGTTAAGTAAAGTAAGGAACCTATCATACTTCTAAATAATTTTTGATCTACACATTTGCCATTTTCATCTCGATCGAGATGTGTACTTGTACTCATAGGAGTAGGTTTAGCCGAAGTGTTTTCCATGCCAAATCGTTTAATTAAATTAGCACAATATTTTTCTTGGTTTATAAAAATTCCATTTGTTAATTGCTTGATTTGAAGTCCGAGAAAATATGATAATTCTCCCATATGAGACATTACGAACTCATTAGTCATTATATTTGAAAATTCTTTACATAAATTTTCATTTGTTGAACCAAAAATAATATCGTCTACGTATATTTGAATTATTAAAATATCTTTGGTAGTATTTTTAATAAAAAGTGTTTGATCTACTTTTCCAATTTTAAATCCCGAGTTTAATAAATAACTTTTAAGTCTTTCATACCAAGCACGAGGTGCTTGTTTAAGACCATATAGTGCTTTCTTTAGTTTAAATACATGATCCGGATATTTTTCATGTATAAATAAAGGAGGTTGTTCTACATATACATTTTCTTTAATAAACCATTTAAAAATGCACTTTTAACATTCATTTGATAAAGTTTAAAATTGTGAAAACATGCAAAGGCTAATAGAATACGTATTGCTTCAAGTCTTGCAACGGGAGAAGAAGTTTCTTCAAAATCAATACCTTCTTCTTGATTATACTCTTCTACTACAAGTCTTGCTTTATTCCTTGTTATATTACCTTGTTCGTCTACTTTATTTTTCTAAATCCATTTTGTTCCAATTACTGATTGATTATTAGGACGGGGAACTAATTCCCAAACATCGTTACGTTCAAATTGATTTAATTTTTCTTGCATTGCGATAATCCAATAATCATCTATTGATGCTTCTTTTATATTTTTAGGTTCTATAGATGAAATGAAAGCTACCATTTGATTTAGTTGATTTCTTGTTCTAACTTGAGAATTTATTTCTCCTATTATATTTTGAGTTGGATGATCTCGTAATATTCTAAGAGGAGATCTTAGTTCATTATTATTATTTTCAAGGTTTGTTTCTTCTATATTTATTAATTCTTCATCATCTTTTATATTAAAAATTTTATTTAAATTTTCATCAAAATATATATGCAAAGTTTCTTCAATTAAGTTTGTTCGTTTATTAAACATTCGATATGTTTTACTTCGTTCTGAGTATCCTACGAAAATTCCTTCATCAGCTTTTGAACCGAATTTTCCTAGTCTATCTTTTGTATTTAAAATGAAACATTTTGATCCAAATATTTTAAAATAAGATGTCTTTGGCTTTTTATTATTAAATAGTTCATAAGAGGTATTTTTAGTTAATGGTCTAATTGATATTCTATTTAATACATAACATGTAGTAGCAACGACTTCCGCCCAAAAATATTTTGGTAGAGAACATCCATTTAATAATGTTTTTGCGCATTCTTTTACTGTTCTATTCTTTCTTTCTACAACTCCATTTTGTTGAGGAGTTCTAGGAAAAGAAAAGTTATGATTTATTCCTTTCTTTTTACAAAAAGTTTCAAAAACTTCATTTTCGAATTCGCCTCCATGATCGCTTCGAATATTTTTAATTTTCATATCTTTAGTGTTTTGAATTCTTTTGACAAATGTTTTAAAATGCTCAAAGGTGTCACTTTTATTTTTCATAAAAATAGTCCATGTATATCTTGAAAAATCATCAACTATTACAAATACCTATCGATTATGATTAATGGATCGAACTTGTGTTGGTCTGAATAAATCCTTATGTAGTAATTCTAAGGGTTGTAAAGTCGAAATATTTTTCTTAGATTTGAAAGATGATTTCGTTAATTTTCCTTTTTGACAATCATCACAAAAATTATTTATTTTAAAGTTTATTTTGGGTAATCCTCTTACTAATTCATTTTTAGAAAGTTTTCTAATAGATTTAAAATTTATATGAAAAAATCTTTTGTGCCATAACCAAGGATCATTATCTTTGGCAAGTAAACACATACTTGAATTATGATTAATATTCATATTTAAAACATAAATATTTCTATCTCTATTTCCTTCAAAAACAAGTTTTTGGTTTTGATCAAAAATACTACATTTATTATTCGAAAAAGTTATTTTAAAACCTTTGTCACACAGTTTATGCTAAGTAGATTATGTTTTAAATTTTCAACTAATGAAACATTTGTTATAAAAGGTAAATTTGATGTACCGTAATTGTTCACATCTTCTTTGCCAATGATATAGCCTTTTGAATTGTCTCCGAAGGTAACCGAGCCACCATCAAAGTATGTGATGTTTGTAAGCATATCTTTGTCTCCGGTAATGTGTTTTGAACAACCACTGTCTAATATCCATTTCTTCTTTTTGAGTGGGACCTGAAAATAAATATGAAATTATTGGTACCCACCTTTTAATAGGGTCCTAAAAAGTTAGAGTTTAGGAAACCAAACCCAATTTGGTTTAGTATCCTTTTTATAAATATAGTTTTCATTATGATGAACATTATCCATAAATGTTTCAATATATTTATTCCTTATTAATACATTGTTAGTTTTTGGTACCCAAATTTTAACTACCTTGTTTTCTACTTTTGTTTTAATAGGTTTCTTTGGCAATATTTGTTGTTTTGAATCCATATTCCTCTTAAAATTTGTATCTTTCTTTTTAGAAATTTTTGACTCCTTTTTATATCCTAATCCATGTTTGCTTGAAGAGGATTAAGAATTTTCTAAAATCTTAGATAAATTTTCTCTTCCTTTGTTAAAGTTAGAAACATTTTTAGTGAAGTTATTTAATCTAGCTTGAAGACTGTTATTTTCTAACTCAACTTGTTTAATCTTAGTTTTTAACTCATGATTTTCAGAAACAATTATATCATTCTTTGTTTTTTGAGCAATTTCTTGACTTAAAAGTGATAATTGAGTTTTCGAATTTAAATGAGATTCTTGAACTTTTTCAAGTTCTTCTTCTAAGATTTTCTTTTCATCTTTTAACATATCTCTTTCAAATTCATCTTTGTTTTGATTTTCATGAGTTTGTTTGAGTTTCTTTTTAAGAGATTTTATTGTGCTTAAAAGTTCAGTGTTTACTTCAATTAAATCGTCGAAAGTTAAATTATTTACCTCAGATTCTTGAGCCATGAAGCATACATTTGCCTGTTCATTGTCGCTATCACTTTCATTTTCGGATGAAGATGAATCTGAATCGTCCCATGTTACAGAAAATGCCTTTTTGGCTATAAATGCTAGATCCTCATCTTATGACAATTTAAGCATTCTATATTTGAGGATGAAGGTTTGTTCAAGAAATTCTTTTTGAACCCGTTTTTGTTTCCTTTTCTATACTTTAAGAATTTCTTGAAATTTTTTGGCTATAAATGCTAGATCCTCATCTTCAGACTTTGATTCTTCCTTTTTCGCATGAAAAGCAACATTCTTTCTTTCTTGAGCTTGATCCTTTTTAGCTTGCATATTTACTTCATACGACATAAGATTTCCAATCAATTCTTCTAGTTTCATTGTAGATAGATCATTTGCTTCCTCGATTGCTAGTACTTTTCTCTCCCATTCATCAGTGAGTGAATTTAGAACTTTAGACACAATGTCAAAGTCCGTGTATCTTTCTCCTAGTCCGATTAGAGCATGATGAATGTCTTGAAATCTTGAGTACATGTCATTGATGGATTCATTTTGTCGCATTCTAAAGTTTTGGAATTGATTCTTCAACATGGATATCTTTGTTTGTTTAACCTTGTTTGTGCCTTCATGTATGACTTTAAGTGTTTCCCATATCTGATATGAAGTAGTACATATGCTAACACGGTTGAATTAATTTCTATCCATGGCGCAAAATAGCATATTCATAGCTTTGTCATTTGCACTAGCTTCATTCTTTTGAATTTGTGTCCATGTAGGATAATCGGTTGTGGTTACAATGAACTCTGCTTGAGTAGCATTCCAGGCTTCGAAACTTGTTGCTTGCATATAAATCCTCATCCTTGTAGCCCAGTAGTTATAGTTTAGTCCATTGAATAGAGGAGGTCTTTGGGTAGACTGTCCTTTCGCAAATGCAGAAATATAGCAGAAGATGTGCTTGTACTTGCGTTATTTTCCATATTATCAATATGTCAAATAACGGTGTTATGGTTATAGGACAGCCTTGCTCTGATACTAATTGAAAGAGGCTATGCGGTAGGATCGTGTAATATGGAATAATGAAATAGTCTAGGTAGATAAAGTAGGTAAATGCAAGGAGACACCAGGATTTTATACTGGTTCGGACCTCTCGTCCTACGTCCAGTCCCTAAGCTTCACTTAGGAATTTCACTAACTAATACCCTCACTTCACCCGGAGGAATTGGTTTACAACTTACCCGAACAACCGAACGGGATTTCTTGCCTCAACTACCGAAGAGGACTTCAACTCAATTACTAAAATACAATATTTGACTTGTTGTGTTCTTGTCAACACTAATGAGTCTAATGTAATACAATATTCCTATAATCTTATCCTCGAGAGTATGCAATGTGTTTGTGAAGATTTAGGAAATGTGAATTGCTATGAATCAAAAGAATGCTATGAACAAAAACAATGATTCAAGCAATAGATTAGTGGTTGCTTTGAGAATATCTAGAAAATATGAACAAGAGAATAGTTAGACTAAAGCAAGAGAATTCGGTATTAAATGATGTTAGAATCATGTATATATACTTGTAGAGGAGATGCATATGTTGTCAAAGGTTGCAAACAAGAGATTCTTCCATTTCCATTGATGAATGGTTGCAACTCTTGGGAGGAAGAAGGTGTCTTTTTAGAGAAAATTCGCAGGTTAAAATTCAGTCGACTGAGCAGGGAATTCAGTCAACTGAAAATATGAAGTAAAATTTTCGGGACCAGATTCTGTCGACTGTGCAGGAAATTCAGTCGATTGAAACTGTGCATGTGCATAAATTTGTTCCAGTTTCAGTCGACTGGATGTTCCTGTTCAGTCGACTGAACTCATAAAACCTGCATAGTTAAAACTTAATTGAAAAATGAAGTTTATAAAAAAATTCTGGTGTTCGTGCAAGCTTCTTGTGGATAGATTTTAACAATACATCTAGACATATGTAAAAAAAACATATTTTAAGTTTGTTTGGTCTTTATCTATCTTCCTTTAGCATTTGCATATATTTCTTCCTTGTTTGTTAAAGCACATTGTCATTGATCAAAATCTTCGCGTATCAACAGGAAGGAGCATGTGGGTGTGGGGAAAGAAGCCACCATGGAGGAATCGTGAGTTTTGCTTTGATTTTAAGGGGACGTGGTATTATAGGGTTTAAGAGGATGTTGGAAGGGGTTTTGAATTCGGTCAAACTGCGGAGTTTAGGGACGATCGGGCCTGATTCGAGTTTCTTTGGTAGTTGCGGCGGCCAGCGGTGGAGCTTGTGGTCGAGTATGGTGTGCTCTAGTGGCACATGGTGAGGTGGGAGGCTATAAAACCTATTTTGGTGTGTCGTTGTTGGTCATGGTAAGTGAAGCAGGGGGTTGCACCTGGTTTTCCGGCAGCAGGGGAGTGGGTGGCAGCACAGAGGTGGTAGAGTTGATTAGGGAGGTTTGTTGGTGGCCATGGATTGTCGGTCGATGAAGTTGATGCGTTGTGCACATGTACATGTGTACGATATGTTCGTGTTCGACTATAAGTGGGAATTCTCGTGGCATGGTGGGTCATGTGATTGTGTGGAGTGTTTGAATCGGGTTGAGTCGAATGGTTGCAAAGTTGATGGGCCATCGGAGAGGGCTGCAGGTCGGTCGGAGCTTTGAGCGATCTGGATTGTGCTTGAAGTTCGACTGGAGTTGAGTGGGAAATCAAGAGAAAGGAAGGAAAGAAGAGAAGGATTTAGGAACAGTTCTCCTGTTTTTTTAGACTAGATTGGGCTTTGGGCCAAAAAATTTTGAAGGGGAAATTCAAGGTTAAAAATATTTTTAATATATGAATATATATTCAATTTTAAAATGACATATTAAATGCATATAAAACCTGTTCAATGCAGATCGACTTGCAATGGGTCCGTATCGACGAGTATTAGGACATCGTACGAACTGTCGCTCAGTTTGTATAAGTGGAATTTTGCAGCAAATTTAAAATGAACAGGAAATTAAGTCATAAATTTAAAACGAATATCGACATGAAATTTATATGACCTTTTATTGAAGTGTTTTCGCCAGATAAAACAACGACGCGTTAATTTATTCTTATTATGATGATTTAACATCTAGTTAGCGGAATAAAATACTGTTCCGCTAATTATTCTCAAATTGAAGCCCCATTGGCAGAATAAGTCCCAGTTTTGCCATTATCACTGAATATATTTGTTGTGAACAGTTACTAGCCGGAATAAAACTCTGATCTGCTGTTTCGTTTGTACGGACAACTATTTATTTACCCGATAATTATATTGGATAGTATGATGTTGAGCTGATTGTTAAAAGCTGATTAATATGAATATCTATTTCGAACTGTGGTGAAATAAAATGACCATTTGATTAAGTACCATTGGGATTGTTAAGCCTTCTTTTTCGATTTGGGTTGACTATGAACCAGAATTTTTTCAAAAATGATTATTATTTATTTACGATGTTTTAAGGTTAACAGGAAAATATTTTGGTCACTAGTTAAAGAAATTAATTTATTATTTTTGGTAATTATATAAAAAGTGTTAATTTCTGTTTACAATTATTAATTATCTAAATTATTTAATGTATAATAACTATTAATTAAAAAGTTAATTTATTGTGGTTGTTTAAAAGTTAATTTTTACTTTAGTGTAAACTAGTATTAAAATATATTTATTTCAAAGGAAAATCTATCAAATATTAATGATGTTTAAAAGATAATATGTGTGACGCCCCACCTCTATACCCACGCTAGTCAAGAACACTCCGGAGTAGTGCTGTCAACTAGCACGGAGAATAAGGCTGTTGAGGAGCGACCATCCATGTAATTGCTTATCACACGGTGGCTATAAATAATCTTCGGAAACAAACATAGAAATAATCATATCACAAATCAGTCACAGATATCCATATCACAAAGGCGGAAGAAGATATGAATATATAACTAACACATGAAAGTGTACATCAGAGTAGTGGTCAGTAAGATCCACGATAATACAAAAGAATAGCAACACGTGCTATACAAAAGAATACAACTATGAGTCTGTATCTCAAGTGTATACAACAAAAACTGCTAATCTAAACAGTTAGCCAAAAGTCAGAGTGATGAATCCCTGGGAAGAAGTCAAGCAGAAGCACCTATAACATCTCGGTCTGACCCGAGTATTATTTAAGAAAATAATAAACGGATCAGTCTAGCTATAAATATCAGATGACATGATATAACATAAAAGATATGGCATAAACATAAACATCCATAACGACATACCACTATAAGTATGTAAATAATGATCAACAGAAGATCAATCAATAAGAGATAATCAATATCACAAGAATCTTCTCAAAGATTCGAAGAGGGCATCATACCCTAAACTTGTACTCATAACAAGTCAATGACATAAATTCCAGAAATCAACACGAGAAATCCAGAAATCATAAAAAGGGAAAGAGGCCTATCACATGACGGTCCGAAGACCATGGGGAGCTACCCCGCATGTGTGAATGGAATCACACAGATTGAGGTCAAGACTAACCAAAAAGCAGAAAGGTATGTGTGAATGGAATCACACAAGTGGTGTCTAGTCTAACCTTGCAATGAAAGAGACATCGCGCAATTGCTAGTCTAATTCATAAAGCGATCATCAAGATCAACGAGAAGTGTCAATTACACTAAGCTAGTAAATATAGAAGTTTAGCTTCATGTCCCATAACCACTTGCTTAACTTAAATATTTACGAACAAACTGTAAATCTTCACTAATAAAATTGTCACAAGAGGTTCAATCGAACAAGTCCAAGAATTAACCGACGAAGTGAACGCAAGCGTTTCATACCACTTGTTTTACTAAGTCGTTTAATTAGATTTCTCGTCCGAGTGAGGTAAAGGCTTGTATATACTAATAGATTGGAAAACGGTTTAAGAAAAGAGCTTTGTTATTAAAAATAGAGTTGAAATCGTTTGTTAAAAGAGTTTTAATATTTACTACTAGTATTGAAACCTTTATATTATAAAGTGACAAAACACAGAAGCAATTGTAGAAACAATCAGTCACAAAAATCGCATACGGAGATGTGAATAAAATCCAAGAAACTCAGCTCAATGTTTTTCAGATAAGATCCCCTACGGAGGGGGGGTCCGGGGGGGTGGCAACCCCCCAAGGTGGGGGTGCGGGGGCAACGCCACCGCTTACGGGGTTCGACCTGCCCGGTCAGGTCGCGGGGGTCCAGGGGGCAGCGCCCCGACCAAAACGGTACGACCTAGTGAAGACAAAATGAGGTCTAACGACCTAAGGGGAATAGGGTCGAGCGACCTATAAAACTCACGACCTAAAAGTTAGCAAGGTCGAACGACCTATAGAGGCATAGGGTGCAGCGACCTAAAACATCGCGACCTAGTGAAGACCTAAGGGAGGCGAGCGACTTATGAAACTCGCGACCTAAAAGTTAGCAAGGTCGAACGACCTATAGATGCATAGGGTGCAGCGACCTAAAACATCGCGACCTAGTGACCTAACGGTTTAAGGGTCTTGCGACCTAACTGGAAACAAGGTCCAAACGACCTAACGACTTAAAGTGAAACCTGGCTGAGCGATATAAGGTCGGAGACGACCTACGACTTAACTCCATGTGAGCGACCTACGACCTATGGTTGCTACGACCTAACGAGTTCCAATAGTGAAGGCTTAAGGTCTAACGACCTAAGGGGTACGACCTAAGGTCTTACGACCTAAGGTGTTGAGGTTGGACGACCTAACCAAATTGCATAGGCCATACGAGCTAAGGCCTAACGACCTAACTCCGAACGAGCTATACGCGAGTGACCTAGGGCGCTAACTCGCAAACGACCTAACGTTAACTCGCGAACGACCTAACTCCAGACGTGCCTTTTCAACGCGTGCGAGCTGAATACCTGCCGACCTACGACCTAACTCCAAGCGACCTAAGGCCTAACGACCTATAGTGGACGAATGGGCTAAGGCCAGAAACGACCCAAATGAAGGTGACGACTTTTCCACGCGAACGACCTATAGATGCTGGGCGACCTAAGGGGGACAGAGCGACCTAAGCCAGAAATTCACCCCAAAACACTAAAAAGTGGAGTTTTTCGCCAATCCAATCCAAATGCAAATGTGCATGCAAACATGATAGGGATGCATTTCCAATAGCCCAAGATAGATATAGACTAGAATTGTGAGATAAAATCTGACCTTTGCACTAAAATTTATGAAGATTAAGCTTGAAAGCAAGGAGAAGAAAGGAGAAGCAATCCAAAGCTTGAATCCAATATCTTCTACTTGAATTTGGAGTTGAATGTTGGATTTGCAATTGAATTTGTGCTTGGAGTTTTAATTTCCAATTCCTTTCACCATTAATGCCCAAGCTTGAGTTAGTTAGGAAATTTATGAAGAGTGAGGAGAAGAGGGTTGGAACTTGGGCTTAATAGGCTAAACTAACCCAAAGTCCAAAGCGGGAAAAGTTAGTGAAATTTCACTAACTCCAAACCTATCGATGTTTATACTTAAAAAGTTGTAAACGACATTTCGAACTCAATGGAAGTGGTCTCGAGTCCCAATTTGACCGTTTGCAAAAAGTAGCTTTTCGGACCAAAATCCGATTAACGAGTTAATATCTAAATAAAATATTTAAATACAAACTCGATAAATATGCGGGTTGTTACAGACTCCCCTCCTTAAAGAAATTGCGTCCTCGCAATATATATAAAAGCATATTAACACAAGAGGGATTTTGAAATAAGAAGTTCACCTCAAGGAGAAGGAGTAAGCAAGTACGGATGTGTACGCTCGATGAATCCTCTGGATTCCCAAGAAAAATCCTTAGGATTTGAGGACCATTGAACCTTCACAAGCGGAACATCTTTATTTCGAAGTCGTTTAACCTCAGAAGCTATAATTCGAATAGGATGCTGCTCATAAGTTAAATTCGGCGAAACTTCAATTTCTTCCACAACAGCAGGCTCAAGAATAGAATCAGAATCCCGAAGGCATTTCCGTAATTGAGAAACGTGAAATACATCATGCATAGCAGAAAACTGAGCCGGCAATGCAAGGCGATAAGCCATGGAACCAATACGTTCAGTGATAGGAAATGGCCCAATATATCGAGGCGCTAACTTCCCCGATCGACTGAAACGTACAACACCCTTCATAGGTGAAACACGAATAAAAACAGGATCCCCAACAGAAAATTCTAATTTCCTTCTTCGATTATCGGCATAGGATTTTTGTCTACTCTGGGCTTCTTTCATCCTATGTCGAATAAGTTCAATCTTTTCCATGGAATCACGAATAAAGTCTGGACCTAAAACCAGCTTCTCACCGGCCTCAAGCCAACAAGAAGGAGATCGGCATGGCCTTCCGTAGAGTGCCTCGAAAGGTGCCATACCAATACTAGATTGGAAGCTATTATTATAGGAAAATTCAACAAGTGAAATATGATCTTCCCAACTTCCACCAAAATCAAGCACACAAACACGAAGAAGATCTTCAAGAGTTTGATTCACACGCTCGGTTTGTCCATCGGAATGGGGGTGATAAGCGGTGCTAAAATTAAGCTTCGTTCCTAAAGCTTTTTGAAGATTCTTCCAAAATCCACTAGTAAACAATGGATCACGATCGCTAACAATAGAAGTAGGAACTCCATGAAATTTTACAATTTCCTTGACAAATAGTTTGGCCAAAAGAGGAACGGTTCGGTTAGACCGAACTGGAATAAAATGGGCGGATTTAGTAAGTCTATCAACAATCACCCATAAGCTATCATGACCCGAACGAGAACGGGGAAGGCCATCTATAAAGTCCATGGAAATTTGATCCCACTTCCAAATTGGAATTTCTAAAGGTTGCAATAACCCACCAGGCCTTTGATGTTCGGCCTTGACAAGTTGGCAAGTCATGCAACACTTAACAAAGTTAGCAATATCAGATTTCATTCCCTCCCAATAATAAAGTCGCTTCATATCAGCGTACATTTTACTACTACCGGGATGAATGGTGAATTTAGAACAATGGGAATCTTCTAAAATATCTTTACGAAGATCTCCAATATTTGGTACGATAAGTCTACCAAATTTTCGAATGCCGCCATGAGAATCAATATCATAGTCTTTCAAACCTTCAATATCTATTTTATCCTTAACATTTTTGCCAAGAAGAGCCAATTCAGAATCTAGCCCTTGAGCTTCAAGAATGCGGTCTAAAAGAGAAGGATGAGCCTCAAGGCTACATAAAACAAGCGATGAGCATAAATCGGATACGCGCTCTCGAATCTCACAAGTGGATAAGATCTCGAGATCGTTCCATTCGGATATCATCATAGAAACAACTGCTTGTTGCTTACGGCTAAGAGCATCGGCGACTCGATTACCCTTACCGGGGGTATAAAGAATATCAAGATCATAAGGTGCAAGGAACTCGAGCCAACGCTGTTGACGTAAATTAAGTTCTTTTTGAGAAAATAAATATTTCAAAGACTTATGATCCGTGTAAAGAATAAATTTCTCTCCCAATAGATAATGACGCCACATTCGAAGGGCGAAAACAATAGCCGCGAGCTCTAGATCATGTGTGGCATATCTAGTCTCGGCCGGCTTCAATTGCCTAGAAGCATAAGCAACAACACATTCTTTTTGCATAAGAACGGCACCCAAACCAACGTGACTAGCATCGGTATAAACAACAAAATCTTGATTCCCCTCGGGAATCACAAGAATAGGAGCATCGAAAAGGAGTTCTTTCAATTTCTGAAAAGAGGCTTCACATTTGTCCGACCAAATGTATTTAACTCCCTTCTTAGTCAAGCCAGTAAGAGGCACGGCAATCTTAGAAAAGTCTTTAATAAAACGGCGGTAATAGCCCGCCAATCCGAGAAAACTACGAATCTCTGTCACACTCTCCGGTCTCTTCCAATCTTGAATCGCTTCAATCTTTGAAGGATCCACGGATATCCCGGATTCGGAAATAATATGACCGAGAAACTTCACACGAGATTGCCAAAAGTGGCATTTAGAAAATTTCGCCTTTAATTGATTACTCCTAAGTGTTTCCAATACAATCCGAAGATGTTTCTCATGTTCCTCCTCGGTTTTTGAATACACAAGAATATCATCAATGAATATGAGAACAAACCGATCGAGGAAATCTTTGAAAAATCGATTCATGAGGTCAACGAAATAAGCTGGAGCATTCGTTAACCCAAATGGCATAACAAGCCATTCATAAGATCCATATCGAGCACGGAATGATGTCAACGGAATGCTATCCTCAGCGATACGAAGCTGATGGAAACCGGTAGCCAAGTCCAATTGTGAAAAGACCTTAGCACCACTAAGCTGATCGAATAGATCATCAATCCGAGGTAAAGGATATTTATTTTTAATAGTAAGATCGTTAAGCTTGCGATAATCTACGCAGAGCCTCAGAGTACCATCGGATTTCTTTACGAAAATAGCCGAAGCTCCCCAAGGCGAGGAACTAGAGCGAATAAATTGCCTCGTCTCCAACTCAGATAATTGTTTACGCATCTCCTCATTTTCCTTATTGGACATGCGATAAGGAGGACGAGTAATAGGTTGAGCTCCAGAAACAAGATTAATTCTGAACTCAATTGCTCGTTTAGGTGGTAAACCTAAAACGGGCTCGAATATGTCGGAAAATTCACGAACAACATGAATACGAGAAATAATATCATCTTCATCATCATCATCGTTATCACGAGGATTTAAAGAATATAAAGATGCCACCAAACATGATTCTGAATCTTTAAGATTAACAGAAATCTGTTTAACAGATTGTGGATGTCGGAGATGGATAGTCCGCTCAGGACATAGAATATGGGCTTGATAACGGTTAAGCCAATCCATTCCCAAAATTATTCCAAAGCCTAAGTAACGCATGACGTGCAAATCGGCTAGGAAA
Organism: Allium cepa; assembly: GCA_030765085.1. Classification (NCBI taxonomy): domain Eukaryota; kingdom Viridiplantae; phylum Streptophyta; class Magnoliopsida; order Asparagales; family Amaryllidaceae; genus Allium; species Allium cepa. The sequence continues at coordinate 61,533,624 of CM060930.1, forward strand.
GAAAAATCACATAAAATAATCTCCACATCTTTACAAAGCAAACTAAGAGTTGCGGATCCACCAACAGGATTCGCAATTTTTAAAGAAGTCATCAATGCAGTAACACTTAAGGAAAAAGTGTCTACCAGTTCCTTTGATATAAAAGAATGGGATGCACCCGTATCAAAGAGAACTCTAATAGGTTGATCATGAAATAAAATAATACCATCAAGAATGGAATGAGAAATACCTTGGCCATGAGATGTGTTGCCAGGGGCTTGAGCCACATTTAACTTTCCCTCATTCCTACTTTTACGTTTGAGGCATTGATGTATAAAGTGATCTGGGCTCTTACAATAGCGACAAGATTTGGGCTTAGAGCACTTATTCGCATAATGATCCCCAGACCCACAGTTGAAGCAACTCGCACCACTAGGAGAAGGAGACTTTGCCGCAGGGGTTGCCTGCTTACCCTTTTTGTTGGGATAAGGACCCTTGAATTTGTTTGGCCTCTTCTTGTTGTTGAAGTTTGGTTTAGCGCCTTCCACTTCAGCATCACTCTCTCTATCAGCCTCTTCAAGACGAAGAGCGATATCGACGAGTTGATCAAATGCGACTTCTAGTTTCAGGAGTAGTGGCTTCTTAAGACTCTTATTTAAGCCACAAACGAACCTCTGGTTCTTCTTCAATGGGGTGTTGATGTATTCAACCCCATATTTGGAAAGCGACTCGAAGGCTGCGACGTAATCAGTCACAGAGGATTGACCTTGAACAAGGTCTATAAAACGTCGAGCCAAGGTTACTTTTCCAGCTTCTAGTACAAACTTTAACTCGAAGCGTCCCTGAAATTGCTCCCAGGTGAGATCCGCTTCATTAATTTCTGAAATAAGGAGTTCGTACCAGTCCAATGCTCTCTCCTGGAGCATGCTGGAAGCCACCTGAACGCGGTGGAGATCGATAAGGTTCATGCGAGAAAAGATTCGATCGCATGATTTTAACCAAGCCTGGACCTCGATGATATTTTCCGAACCTTTGAAGGGCTTCCCACCCAAGTTGGTGTAATCGCTGCACAAGCGTGCAAATCCCGACTTTGGGTGAGTAGGTTCCGGGTTAGCTCCAGCTGCTTGAGCATTAGTTACTAAATCAAGAAGCTGTTGAGCAGTCATAAAAACTCCATCCGGAGGAGCAGCACCAGATGATCCAGTTCTGGGACGGCCTGGTCTAGACATTCTCTTCCTTAAAGAAAGAAAGAAGAGAAGTAAGAAGGTTATTTACCAATGAACATCAAGTAATCTTGATAGATAAAACAAGGAATCATAAAGGAAATAGGATGAATCGGTACGAAGACTCGAATTAATCCTATGGTATGACTCCTAAGATAGACCTAGGACGATGATCCTTGTTAAGTTATTCTACATTGTTCCGAAGTTTGGCTCTGATACCAAGCTGTGACGCCCCACCTCTATACCCACGCTAGCCAAGAACACTCCGGAGTAGTGCTGTCAACTAGCACGGAGAATAAGGCTGTTGAGGAGCGACCATCCATGTAATTGCTTATCACATGGTGGCTATAAATAATCTTCGGAAACAAACATAGAAATAATCATATCACAAATCAGTCACAGATATCCATATCACAAAGGCGGAAGAAGATATGAATATATAACTAACACATGAAAGTGTACATCAGAGTAGTGGTCAGTAAGATCCACGATAATACAAAAGAATAGCAACACGTGCTATACAAAAGAATACAACTATGAGTCTGTATCTCAAGTGTATACAACAAAAACTGCTAATCTAAACAGTTAGCCAAAAGTCAGAGTGATGAATCCCTGGGAAGAAGTCAAGCAGAAGCACCTGTAACATCTCGGTCTGACCCGAGTATTATTTAAGAAAATAATAAACGGATCAGTCTAGCTATAAGTATCAGATGACATGATATAACATAAAAGATATGGCATAAACATAAACATCCATAACGACATACCACTATAAGTATGTAAATAATGATCAACAGAAGATCAATCAATAAGAGATAATCAATATCACAAGAATCTTCTCAAAGATTCGAAGAGGGCATCATACCCTAAACTTGTACTCATAACAAGTCAATGACATATATTCCAGAAATCAACACGAGAAATCCAGAAATCATAAAAAGGGAAAGAGGCCTATCACATGACGGTCCGAAGACCATGGGGAGCTACCCCGCATGTGTGAATGGAATCACACAGATTGAGGTCAAGACTAACCAAAAAGCAGAAAGGTATGTGTGAATGGAATCACACAAGCGGTGTCTAGTCTAACCTTGCAATGAAAGAGACATCGCGCAATTGCTAGTCTAATTCATAAAGCGATCATCAAGATCAACGAGAAGTGTCAATTACACTAAGCTAGTAAATATAGAAGTTTAGCTTCATGTCCCATAACCACTTGCTTAACTTAAATATTTACGAACAAACTGTAAATCTTCACTAATAAAATTGTCACAAGAGGTTCAATCGAACAAGTCCAAGAATTAACCGACGAAGTGAACGCAAGCGTTTCATACCACTTGTTTTACTAAGTCGTTTAATTAGATTTCTCGTCCGAGTGAGGTAAAGGCTTGTATATACTAATAGATTGGAAAACGGTTTAAGAAAAGAGCTTTGTTATTAAAAATAGAGTTGAAATCGTTTGTTAAAAGAGTTTTGATATTTACTACTAGTATTGAAACCTTTATATTATAAAGTGACAAAACACAGAAGCAATTGTAGAAACAATCAGTCACAAAAATCGCATACGGAGATGTGAATAAAATCCAAGGAAATCAGCTCAATGTTTTTCAGATAAGATCCCCTACGTAGGGGGGTCCAGGGGGGTGGCAACCCCCCAAGGTGGGGGTGCGGGGGCAACGCCACCGCTTACGGGGTTCGACCTGCCCGGTCAGGTCGCGGGGGTCCAGGGGGCAGCGCCCCGACCAAAACGGTACGACCTAGTGAAGACAAAATGAGGTCTAACGACCTAAGGGGAATAGGGTCGAGCGACCTATAAAACTCACGACCTAAAAGTTAGCAAGGTCGAACGACCTATAGAGGCATAGGGTGCAGCGACCTAAAACATCGCGACCTAGTGAAGACCTAAGGGAGGCGAGCGACTTATGAAACTCGCGACCTAAAAGTTAGCAAGGTCGAACGACCTATAGAGGCATAGGGTGCAGCGACCTAAAACATCGCGACCTAGTGACCTAACGGTTTAAGGGTCTTGCGACCTAACTGGAAACAAGGTCCAAACGACCTAACGACTTAAAGTGAAACCTGGCTGAGCGATATAAGGTCGGAGACGACCTACGACTTAACTCCGTGTGAGCGACCTACGACCTATGGTTGCTACGACCTAACGAGTTCCAATAGTGAAGGCTTAAGGTCTAACGACCTAAGGGGTACGACCTAAGGTCTTACGACCTAAGGTGTTGAGGTTGGACGACCTAACCAAATTGCATTGGCCATACGAGCTAAGGCCTAACGACCTAACTCCGAACGAGCTATACGCGAGTGACCTAGGGCGCTAACTCGCAAACGACCTAACGTTAACTCGCGAACGACCTAACTCCAGACGTGCCTTTTCAACGCGTGCGAGCTGAAGACCTGCCGACCTACGACCTAACTCCAAGCGACCTAAGGCCTAACGACCTATAGTTGACGAATGGGCTAAGGCCAGAAACGACCCAAATGAAGGTGACGACTTTTCCACGCGAACGACCTATAGATGCTGGGCGACCTAAGGGGGACAGAGCGACCTAAGCCAGAAATTCACCCCAAAACACTAAAAAGTGGAGTTTTTCGCCAATCCAATCCAAATGCAAATGTGCATGCAAACATGATAGGGATGCATTTCCAATAGCCCAAGATAGATATAGACTAGAATTGTGAGATAAAAATCTCACTTTTGCACTAAAATTTATGAAGATGAAGCTTGAAAGCAAGGAGAAGAAAGGAGAAGCAATCCAAAGCTTGAATCCAATATCTTCTACTTGAATTTGGAGTTGAATGTTGGATTTGCAATTGAATTTGTGCTTGGAGTTTTAATTTCCAATTCCTTTCACCATTAATGCCCAAGCTTGAGTTAGTTAGGAAATTTATGAAGAGTGAGGAGAAGAGGGTTGGAACTTGGGCTTAATAGGCTAAACTAACCCAAAGTCCAAAGCGGGAAAAGTTAGTGAAATTTCACTAACTCCAAACCTATCGATGTTTATACTTAAAAAGTTGTAAACGACATTTCGAACTCAATGGAAGTGGTCTCGAGTCCTAATTTGACCGTTTGCAAAAAGTAGCTTTTCGGACCAAAATCCGATTAACGAGTTAATATCTAAATAAAATATTTAAATACAAACTCGATAAATATGCGGGTTGTTACAATATGTTATATAGTAAATTTTTATGAAAGAGTATTTTACTTAAATTAGAACTTGGAAAATCCATATTGAAAAGATTATAAGTATTTAATTTGGAAAATTATTAAAAGAAAGATTTCGAGAATCGAAGGTAGTGTGTGCTGGCTGCTAAGTCCTTATTTTCTCTGGGATAGAGACGTAACCATTAAGCTGTAATCCATAGTTTGATATTGCAGTGGTGCTTTCCAGATTTTATTTTAAAAGGGTTTTTCAAATATGTTGAAAATTAATGGTTCATGAATATACTTATTTGGTGAAATAGACATATGTTGTTTGATTAAGTGATTTTAATTTATTGAGATTATAAATTAAATAAGGCTTAATGTTGCAATGGGAAATGAACTTTGGGTGACTTGATTGAATATTTGATAGTTAAACAACCGACTATCAAAATCTACACCAAGTATGATGTAATAACCCTGTATTTTGTAATTATTTTATTGTAAATTTTAATTATTTTTAATGTAAGATTTTGATTTAAAAACTTATTTTACTTATTTGAAATGATTAAATTTATTATTTAAATATAATCTTGATTTTTATATGAGTTATAATTCCAAACTTGTGTAAGTTGAATATTTGCCTGAAATGCTGATTTTGGTCAAAATAGTCAAACTATGACTTTCAACTTAAAATTTTAAAAGTTTAAAAAATTTAATTTTTTTCTTTTATTATGAAAGTACATAAAATTCTAAGAACACTTTTCGTTTCGTTGAATTTGGATGTAAATTGTGAAAATTATACCCTTTACAATATTGTGCGTATATAGGGTTATTTACAATGACTATTTTAAATTGTATAAGTTACTTCTTCTTTGTTATATTTTATTTTAATATGCGATAATATGTTATATTATGTATATTTTTACTTTTAAGTATTTTTAAAATGATAATATAATTTTTCTAAAGTTTATTTGAATTTATTTCAATTTATAAAGCCTAGTTGGTATTTACTGCATTTTTCTTTATTTAACTTTCTATTTAATAAAAATTAAATTATTATTTTACCTTGAAAATGTTTTAAAGCCATTTTTAGTTAAAATTTTGTGTTAAAATATTTTTTTTGTGAAGTAATAAATTTTCCAAAGTCATTGGAGATTTTCTTGTAATTTTTATGTCAGGGTTGCTATTTTTAAGCAATTTCTTATTTCCTTTTTCTATTTTACTTAAAATAAATTATTTATTTTATTTTATTCTTACTTAGTTTCGGTTTTAAATAACATTTCTGAGTTTATTTTGTTTTTATAAAATTAAAAAGAAAAGGAAATGCAAAAGGTTTAGAAAGTTAACAGATCTTAAAAGCCTGAAACGTAAAGGCGTTTTATCCGTTTCTTTTTGCAATTAGTACATCAATTTATTGATTTATTTTATACATTCACTTTTATTGCTGTGTATTACTTTATTTTATTCATTTTACATGTATTTAAATTTAATAAATTTTTTCCAAAGTGTATTGAAGTTATTTCTAATTCCTAAGTCTAGTTTTCATTTTTCTGTGCCATTTTTCTTATTTTAATCATATCTAATTAATAATTAATTATTAATATTTTGTTTATCTGTTATATTTTCGAATTCTAACTGAAATTTATAAGTGTTTTCAGTTATTTAAGATGTATATGAATATATATAGGAAGTTTAAAAGGTTTTAAAGCAAAGAAACGTAAAACCGTTTTAACGTTTCTTCTTCCGTTTCTTTTCCAATTAATAGATTTAATTTCCTTTGACCGTTCCTTTCTTTATTGTAGCTGTGCATCTCTTACCTCATTTTCATGTGAAAACATTCCTCTCCACTTCATTTTTCACGGCTAGAAAGGTTAGGTAATGGCTCATCTTTTCCTCTTCTTTTTGCTCTTCTTTTTCCATTGTTTTCTTATATTTTGCCCTGTTTTCTCATGTGTATTGCTTGGCCTCTCCTCCATAGCCATGGCCACCACCTCCTACACCTCTTCCCTGCCATCATCACCAGCTACCCCTCTGGTCTTGACCAAGGCCGAACCCACCATGGTGCCAAAACTCCAAAAAAATGCAACAATGCCCTTGAACAATGCTAGTTTGACCACCTTTGCCTCATCTCCTTCAACCACCACCTTAACCACCACCATAGCCACCTCCACAACCTCTGACCTGACCTCCACCCTCTGCCACATCACCCACCACCCTCTGGAAATCAGACCATGACCAAGCCATGCCCATCCATTGAAGCTAGCACCACAAAACTTCCACAAAACTCCTTAAAACATTGCCTAGACCACACATATCATCACCTACCCTCCATATCTTGCTTTGGCCACCCCTTAGCCACCACCACCAGCCACTCCACCACCTTTGGCCGCTGCTCCAGCTACTTTCCAGACCTGTACAAGCATGGCCAAGCCACCACATGCCCATGGCCGAGCCAAGAATGTCACAAAAACTCAACTTATTTAACCTTGACCCTATATATGCTTTATGTTGCACCACTACACCTTCATCTCCACTTGTTGCCTCGCCTATATGATGTTAAACCTGACCTATATGATGTCATACCTGAGCCAAAGCATCATCATAGCCAAGCATAAGTGTCCCTTAGGCCAAGCATTGAAGTGGTTGAAGCAAGGTCCAATCTATCTTGTTCATTTTGCTTTGTATTTCAAAATTGTTTCAATGTTATTTTATGTTGAATGTTTATATATTGTCTTGTTTGTTTTGTTTTGGGTTGTTGATACAAAATCATATCTTGGCTATCTTTCAACTCAAATCAAAAGTCGTGCAATTGTGCTTGTCGTGCCTTTGGAGTCGTGCTTGTATGTTGTTTTGGTCTCTAGCCTTGAAAAAGTGAGTCTTTCTCACTCTGACATTTATACTTATGAAAAGTGAATTGATGACAAGTGTTTAGTAATATAAAATGTTTATGAAAGTTAATGATGATCATATTATATGCTATGCCATGTTATTACCATATTATTACCATGTTAAAACCGTTAATTTTCACCTGACATCTGATATATGACTGTATATTGTGATATTGACCTTGTTTATATTATTTCTGTATATGATCACACTGCAAGTTCCCTGTTAGAAAAAAAATGTTATGGGCTGAAATGATAGGCCTGAATGGTTTTAAATTATTCATTTTGACTTGGGATTGTGGGTGTGAAATGATAAAACCCGGATTTTCGTTGTAAATTATGGGCTGAAATGATATATTACCCTTATCACTTTACATAGCGTAGAAAATTATATACTGGCCCGTAGTTAAAATATGTTTTTCTAAAAATGTTAAATATTTTAGAAATTTAATTATTATAATATTTTGATTTTTAATTTAATAAAAAAAAGATTTTGTAAATTATTATTGATTTTTTGAATAATTGTAAGTGACATGAATTAATGAAAAAGTTTGAAATTTTGAACGTAAGTTATTTTGGAAATTTTAGTTTAATTTTAATTGGAAATTTAATTGAATATGAAATTATGATAAATTTATGATAATTTGAATCGAAATGAATTTAAAGTGATTTTTATATCATATTAATTATTTTTAATAAAGTTGAAATGTGAAATGAATGAATATTGTAAGTTGAAATTTTGAAATATAACTAAAATTGGAAATTTATGAAATTGACGTAAAAGTGAACTTTTAGTTAAGAAAATAAAAATAAAACTAAGTTATATTTGAGAATTTGAACTTAAGTGTTAAGTTGAAATTTAATGTAATGGATTTTAAAATTGAACATTGCATTTTAATAAGTGGATCATTATTAAATCTTGAATTTTGAATGGAAATTTAACTTTATAAAATCATGAACTTGAGAAAAATTAAATGATGTTTATAAGTGTGATAAACGTATGACTTTATAAGTTAAAAATGTTTTAATAAAAATATAACTGGTTGAGAAATTTTATTGAATATTTGAAGTTAATTGACTGCATTTTTGAAATGATATTAATTACGATGTAAATGATATTACAGCAATTGTAAATACTGTAGTTGATGATAATGAACTAAAAAAAAGCTATTGAAAAAAAACTATTATAGAAATTTTTGTAAGTGCTATGAATTGTTGAATTTAACTAAGTTTATTCGAAATTTAAGTAAACCCTATTACAACATTTTAAAATGTTGTCTTTTGTTAAATTGAACTGTTTTGAATGCAACTTTCCGTATAAGTTTTCTAAATGATGCGAAAAGTGAATTTTCACGGTTTTGATAAACTTAAGTTAATAAATAAACTTTGGAAGTTGAAATTTTTGGAAATTTGATAATTTTATTATTAAACATAATAACTTCATTGAAATGATAAAAAATAATTTTTGGAATATAAACTATTTTGAAATATGAATTGAAATAGTATTTTAGATTGAATAAAATGAATAATGATTTGAAATGAATGATGTTTGAAAGCATACGATATTTTGATATATTAAAATGATTTGAAATGAAGTTTTGAAAGGATATGATATTTTGATATATTAAAATGATTTGAAACGAAGTTTTGAAAGATATGATATTTTTGATATTAAATGATTTGAAAAATGGAGTTTGAAAGATAGGACATTTTGATATTAACATGATTTAAAAAGAAGTTCTGAAAGATATGATATTTTGGAATTGAAGCTTTGAAAGGTTATGATATTTTGATATATTAAAATGATTTGAAAGGTAGATTTGAAAGGGTATGAAAATTTAATATATTGAAATGGTTAGAAATGACTTGATATTTATTTTGATAAATATTTGAATTGAAAGATATTTTACGATGATATATTGAAATGGTTTTGGAAATGATTTAATCTTTATTTTGATAAAGATTTGGATTAAAAAGGATATTTTATTTTGAAGTATAAAATATTGTTTTAAAGTTATAACTACGGGTTATAATAACGATTGGTTGTTAAAGAGACCGGGATCGGATATTGTCTTATAGCCGTCCAATACCGAAAACCACTTTAACAACTGTGTACGCGGTGGAGATTCCAGAATAAAGTAGGATGGTGGCGACGTTCTCGAGGTATATATTACGTGGACCCAACTCCCGTGAGTTGGCATATATGACTAAAACAGGAGCTATACCGGGCTACACAAAGGGTCGCACCCTTTCATCGAGCATGCTCCATCGGAAATCATTCTATTACTGTTGTGATTCGATTCGGTGGCGCCACTTTAATTCGGGGGTATTGTTCGAGGTGGGCGGAAGCTGCTGGCTTGCCGTCACCACCGGCCCGGGAGTGCAAATGGTGTATCCAACCTGGCATTGCCTCGCGTGCCGTGTCATATCCTTATATCGAGCCCACTACGATTTTGGTTTTAAAGATCCGACCGCGTTAAGGTTCACCATCCGCTTAACGCTATTTTCTATATGATTATACTTTACTGATTAGACACTACCGTATATAGCGTATATTATTACATAGTAAATAGTTTAACGGATCCTTAGAGGATGGGCGGTCCCAAGCATCCTTTAAGTTACTGATGCATTTTGTTACTGTTCACTTGAGTTGATTTACAGTTTTAAGTATTTATGTCCTCACTCGAGGGTTTTGTGTTTTTCTTTACGCTCGGGTCAGATTGATTTAGTTAGCATTCAAGATTCACCTTCGGCGTTAGAGCTTTCCTTGAAGATCCAGCCATCTATTTTGTTTCAGTATCCAAAGGTTCAGTGATGTATCTGATTTGTACCTGATGTATCCTGTTACTCTTCTGTTGTATCTTATTTAACTCTGATGTATCTAATATTTTATATAGTAGCTTCATGAACTGCTATCTCCTCTTTTACTTCCGCTGCATTATCATTACTCTGTGTCTGTGATCTGTGATTTTATTTACTGTATATTCTGAGATTTGCCAAATTTTTATTTACAACGCGGTATTTTGAGCAATGCAATTTCGGCATGAGTGTCTACCCATACACTTATAATGGATGCGAATGGTTGATAATATCGGGTCGTTACAGTTGGTATCAGAGCTTTGGTAGCTCTAGGCAAAACTCAGCATATGGAGTAGATGTAATTACAGAATCACTTTCATTCGAGTTGAATCATTTTCTTTTGACTCGATTCCTTTGAATTTTAGGAACGTTCCCTACAGTTCCAAAATCCATTCGTATCCCTCACTATTCATCTTCTTTTGACTCTGGAGCATTCATAACTCCGCTTCGAATGATCTTTCTAGTGAGTCGGCGGTCACGCCAATTACAAATTTAATTGAAAAGGGGGGAAACTCCTTTGTAGTTAGCATCGATTCACCAGAGATTCTTATCTATCCTTGGTTTAGATGCTAATATCTTTTGTTATTTCAAACTCTAACTCTTGAGATCGAATGTAGATTTACCCTAGAAAAATCAACATTGATCTTATTCTTTAAGTCACGGTTGACCCGGTTAAGGTTGCCCATGATTTATGTAAGCTTATCCATCTTCCTATTCTGTTATTTAATCATGTCATCCTTGTTTCCGACTATTTTAAGTCATAATCTCCTTTGATTTGTGTTAATCAAAAAAATTTGAATCTCTACCCTTCTTTGAAAATCTATTCATGTATAGTGTATTTGTAAACTAGTATTTAAAATTAAAATGTTTTATATATTGTGTGGTTTGAGTTGTTGATGTTGAGTTGGGTTTCTGATCGATACGTCTGATCAGCGCTATCGATAAGATTTCCAAAACACTTTGGCAGAACAAACAGACACAATATATTTTAAAAAAAAATTGGTTAACGAAATAAATTTCGATATATAAGTAAATTTATGGAACTTAATGAAATGAATTTAAAACAAGAATTTAAGGTTTTAAATCCCGATTATTTCGAACTTTGGTTTAAAGTTTTAATACGTTATATTATTTAAAGTATTTTGAATAGAATTTGTTTTCAAAGAATTTTAAAGGTTTAAAATTAGTGCTCTTCTCTTTGTCGTTGGAAAATAACTTCGGTGATGATCGCGACATCATCGACGTTCATTTTCGAGTTTCGAAGTTAAGAAACTATTCTGTAGTCTTTCTAAAGCTTTGTTTTGGGGAATTTAATTTGGTTTGAATTTTCTGAAATATGACTTATAATATATATGTACATATATAGATATATGATTGAAATTTGATTTGACATATTATGTATATTACTACTTATCTCTAAATGGTTTGAATGTAATCGGAAATTTAATTCTTAAATTTTAGCTTGAAGAATAATTTCAATTGTAAAATGTAAATCAAAAATTTGGATAAATGATTCAAACTTGAGATAATTGAATTGGAAAGTTTTATTTGTATAATACAGTTGCATTCAAATATAACTTACCAAAATTTCAAAAGTTAAAAATGTAATTGGATAATATACAATATAAAAAAAGATTTTATAAATAAAATCTGAGTGGTTATAATAAATGTTATACACTTAAATTTTAATGAATAACAGGGGTAAATATAATAAAGGGTAATTGAATAACTTACAATAAATTAATTTTAAAAGAACTAAGAATAAAAGAAAGTAGTTATAATAAGTGTAAGTATGTTTAACATAAGTGATAAATATATTGAGAGGAATAAATTTAATTTTAATTAGGAATAAAGAAGAATAAAATTTATTAAGTACATTGTGAGTGTAATAAATGATTATTTTTCAAACCCATGGTTCTAAAAATTGTTAATTTTAGATGATTGGATAATAAGATAATGAAATTTGAGATAGTTAAGATTTAGTTAACTTGTGTAAAGATTTATTCTCTGTTTAAGTTGAAATTTCCATGCTTTCAAATTCATTTCCTTATTTTGTTTTTCAAACTATCTTTTGGTTCTCCTTATCATCCTTATCTTGCTATAGACCGGTATAGGCATCTTTCTATAATCTTTTTTTTTAGAAATCTTTCTATAGTCTTTGATAGACCTTTGGTAATTATTTTGAATCCACCTTTTTCGTGCTTGTGTTCTTGATTCTGGAGGATCTTGGAAAGATCACCTCCACCTTGTAAAACTTACCTATAACAACAGTTATCAGGTATAACTTCAATCTTCTTATCATCTTATCTTAATCCTATTTCACTCTATCTTTTCTGCGCCCTTCCATACCTCATTCCTTTTCGGGGACGAAAAATTTTGAGTGGGGGAGAGTGTAACAACCCTGTATTTTGTAATTATTTTATTGTATATTTTAATTATTTTGAATGTAAGATTTTGATTTAAAAACTTATTTTACTTATTTGAAATGATTAAATTTATTATTTAAATATAATCTTGATTTTTTATGAGTTATAATTCTAAACTTGTGTAAGTTGAATATTTGCCTGAAATGCTGATTTTGGTCAAAAAAGTCAAACTGTGACTTTCAACTTAAAATTTTAAAAGTTTAAAAACTTTAATTTTTTTTCTTTTATTATGAAAGTACATAAAATTCTAAGAACAACGCTTTTTGTTTCGTTGAATTTGGATGTAAATTGTGAAAGTTATACCCTTTACAATATTGTGCGTATATAGGGTTATTTACAATGACTATTTTAAATTGTAAGTTACTTCTTCTTTGTTATATTTTATTTTAATATGTGATAATATGTTATATTATGTATATTTTGACTTTTAAGTATTTTCAAAATGATAATATAATTTTTCTAAAGTTTATTTGAATTTATTTCAATTTATAAAGCCTAGTTGGTATTTACTGCATTTTTCTTTATTTAACTTTCTATTTAATAAAAATTAAATTATTATTTTACCTTGAAAATGTTTTAAAACCATTTTTAATTCAAATTTTGTGTTAAAATATTTTTTTTGTAAAGTAATAAATTTTCCAAAGTCATTGGAGATTTTCTTGTAATTTTTATGTCAGGGTTGCTATTTTTAAGCAATTTCTTATTTCCTTTTTCTATTTTACTTAAAATAAATTATTTATTTTATTTTATTCTTACTTAGTTTCGGTTTTAAATAACATTTCTGAGTTTATTTTGTTTTTATAAAATTAAAAAGAAAAGGAAATGCAAAAGGTTTAGAAAGTTAAGAGATCTTAAAAGCCTGAAACGTAAAGGCGTTTTATCCGTTTCTTTTTGCAATTAATACATCAATTTATTGATTTATTTTATACATTCACTTTTATTGCTGTGTTTTACTTTATTTTATTCATTTTGCATGTATTTAAATTTAAGAAGTTTTTTCCAAAGTGTATTGAAGTTATTTCTAATTCCTAAGTCTAGTTTTCATTTTTCTGTGCCATTTTTCTTATTTTAATCATATCTAATTAATAACTAATTATTAATATTTTGTTTATCTGTTATATTTTCGAATTCTAACTGAAATTTATAAGTGTTTTCAGTTATTTAAGATGTATATGAATATATATAGGAAGTTTAAAAGGTTTCAAAGCAAAGAAACGTAAAACCGTTTTAACGTTTCTTCTTCCGTTTCTTTTCCAATTAATAGATTTAATTTCCTTTGACCGTTCCTTTCTTTATTTTAGCTGTGCATTTCTTACCTCATTTTCACGTGAAAACATTCCTCTCCACTTTATTTTTCACGGCTAGAAAGGTTTGGTAATGGCTCCTCTTTTCCTCTTCTTTTTGCTCTTCGTTTTCCATTGTTTTCTTATATTTTGCCCTGTTTTCTCATGTGTATTGCTTGGCCTCTCCTCCCTAGCCACGACCACCACCTCCTACACCTCTTCCCTGCCATCATCACCAGCTACCCCTCTGGTCTTGACCAAGGCTGAGCCCACCATGGTGCCAAAACTCCAAAAAAATGCAACAATGCCCTTGAACAATGCTAGTTTGACCACCTTTGCCTCATCTCCTTCAACCACCACCTTAACCACCACCATAGCCACCTCCACCACCTCTGACCTGACCTCCACCCTCTGCCACATCACCCACCACCCTCTGGAAATCAGACCATGACCAAGCCGTGCCCATCCATTGAAGCTAGCACCACAAAACTTCCACAAAACTCCTTAAAACATTGCCTAGACCACACATATCATCACCTACCCTCCATATCTTGCTTTGGCCACCCCTTAGCCACCACCACCAGCCACTCCACCACCTTTGGCCGCTGCTCTAGCTACTTTCCGGACCTGTACAAGAATGGTCAAGCCACCACATGCCCATGGCCGAGCCAAGAATGTCACAAAAACTCAACTTATTTAACCTTGACCCTATATATGCTTTATGTTGCACCACTACACCTTCATATCCACTTGTTGCCTCGCCTATATGATGTTAAACCTGACCTATATGATGTCATACCTGAGCCAAAGCATCATCATAGCCAAGCATAAGTGTCCCTTAGGCCAAGCATTGAAGTGGTTGAAGCAAGATCCAATCTATCTTGTTCATTTTGCTTTGTATTTCAAAATTGTTTCAATGTTATTTTATGTTGAATGTTTATATATTGTCTTGTTTGTTTTGTTTTGGGTTGTTGATACAAAATCATATCTTGGCTATTTTTCAACTCAAATCAAAAGTCGTGCAATTGTGCTTGTCGTGCCTTTGGAGTCGTGCTTGTATGTTGTTTTGGTCTCTAGCCTTGAAAAAGTGAGTCTTTCTCACTCTGACATTTATACTTATGAAAACTGAATTGATGAAAAGTGTTTAGTAATATAAAATGTTTATGCAAGTTAATAATGATCATATGATATGTTGTGCCATGTTATTACCATATTATTACCATGTTAAAACTGTTAATTTTCACCTAACATCTGATATATGACTGTATATTGTGATATTGACCTTATTTATATTATTTCTGTATATGATCACACTGCAAGTTTCCTGTTAGAAAAAAAATGTTATGGGCTGAAATGATAGGCCTGAATGGTTTTAAATTATTCATTTTGACTTGGGATTGCGGGTTTGAAATGATAAAACCCGGATTTTCTTTGTAAATTAGGGGTTGAAATGATATATTACCCGTATCACTTTACCTAGCGTAGAAAATTATATACAGGCCCGTAGTTAAAATATGTTTTTCTAAAAATGTTAAATATTTTAGAAATTTAATTATTATAATATTTTGATTTTTAATTTAATTAAAAAAAGGATTTTGTAAATTATTATTGATTTTCTGAATAATTGTAAGTGACATGAATTAATGAAAAAGTTAGAAATTTTGAACGTAAGTTATTTTGGAAATTTTAGTTTAATTTTAATTGGAAATTTAATTGAATATGAAATTATGATAAATTTATGATAATTTGAATTGAAATGAATTTAAAGTGATTTTTATATCATATTAATGATTTTTAATAAAGTTGAAATGTGAAATGAATGAATATTGTAAGTTGAAATTTTGAAATATAACTAAAATTGAAAATTTATGAAATTGACGTAAAAGTGAACTTTTAGTTAAGAAAATAAAAATAAAACTAAGTTATATTTGAGAATTTGAACTTAAGTGTTAAGTTGAAATTTAATGTAATGGATTTTAAAATTGAACATTGCATTTTAATAAGTGGATCATTATTAAATCTTGATTTTTGAATGGAAATTTAACTTTATAAAATCATGAACTTGAGAAAAATTAAATGATGTTTATAAATGTGATAAATGTATGACTTTATAAGTTAAAAATGTTTTAATAAAAATATAACTGGTTGAGAAATTTTATTGAATATTTGAAGTTAATTGACTGCATTTTTGAAATGATATTAATTACAATGTAAATGATATTACAGCAATTGTAAATACTGTAGTTGATGATAATGAACTAAAAAAAAGCTATTGAAAAAAAACTATTATAGAAATTTTTGTAAGTGCCATAAATTGTTGAATTTAACTAAGTTTATTCGAAATTTAAGTAAACCCTATTACAACATTTTAAAATGTTGTCTTTTGTTAAATTGAACTGTTTTGAAAACTTTCCGTATAAGTTTTCTAAATGATGCGAAAAGTGAATTTTCACGGTTTTGATAAACTTAAGTGAATAAATAAACTTTGAAAGTTGAAATTTTTGGAAATTTAATAATTTAGTTATTAAACATAATAACTTCATTGAAATGATAAAAAAGAATTTTTGGAATATAAACTGTTTTGAAATATGAATTGAAATAGTATTTTAGATTGAATAAAATGAATAATGATTTGAAATGAATGATGTTTGAAAGGATACGATATTTTGATATATTAAAATGATTTGAAACGAAGTTTTGAAAGGATATGATATTTTGATATATTAAAATAATTTGAAACGAAGTTTTGAAAGATATGATATTTTTGATATTAAATGATTTGAAAAACCGAGTTTGAAAGATAGGACATTTTGATATTAACATGATTTAAAAAGAAGTTCTGAAAGATATGATATTTTGGAACTGAAGCTTTGAAAGGTTATGATATTTTGATACATTAAAATGATTTGAAAGGTAGATTTGAAAGGGTATGAAAATTTAATATATTGAAATGGTTAGAAATGACTTGATATTTATTTTGATAAATATTTGAATTGAAAGATATTTTACGATGATATATTGAAATGGTTTTGGAAATGATTTAATCTTTATTTTGATAAAGATTTGGACTAAAAAGGATATTTCATTTTGAAGTATAAAATATTGTTTTAAAGTTATAACTACGGGTTATAATAACGATTGGTTGCTAAAGAGACCAGGATCGGATATTGTCATATAGCCGGCCAATACCGAAAACCACTTTAACAACTGTGTACGCGGTGGAGATTCTAGAATGAAGTAGGATGGTGGCGACGTTCTCGAGGTATATATTACATGGACCCAACTCCCGTGAGTTGGCATATATGACTAAAACAGGAGCTATACCAGGCTACACAAAGGGTCGCACCCTTTCATCGAGCATGCTCCATCGGAAACCATTCTATTACTGTTGTGATTCGATTCGGTGGCGCCACTTTAATTCGGGGGTATTGTTCGAGGTGGGCGGAAGCTGCTGGCTTACCGTCACCACCGGTCCGGGAGTGCAAACGGTGTATCCACCCTGGCATTGCCTCGCGTGCCGTGTCATATCCTTATATAGAGCCCACTACGATTTTGGTTTTAAAGATCCGACCGCGTTAAGGTTCACCATCCCCTTAACGCTATTTTCTATATGATTATACTTTACTGATTAGACACTATCGTATATAGCGCATATTACTACATAGTAAATAGTTTAACGGATCCTTAGAGGATGGGTGGTCCCAAGCATCCTTTAAGTTACTTATGCATTTTTTTACTGTTCACTTGAGTTGATTTACAGTTTATAAGTATTTATGTCCTAACTCGAGGGTTTTGTGTTTTGCTTTACGCTCGGGTCAGATTGATTTAGTTAGCATTCAAGATTCACCTTTGGCGTTAGAGCTTTCCTTGAAGATCCAGCCATCTATTTTGTTTCAGTATCCAAAGGTTCAGTGATGTATCTGATTTGTACCTGATGTATCCTGTTACTCTTCGGTTGTATCTTATTTAACTCTGATGTATCTCATATTTTATATAGTAGCTTCATGAACTACTATCTTCTCTTTTACTTCCGCTGCATTATCATTACTCTATGTCTGTGATATGTGATTTTATTTACTGTATATTCTGAGATTTGCCAAATTTTTATTTACAACGCGGTATTTTGAGCAATTCAATTTCGGCATGAGTGTCTACCCGTACACTTATAATGGATGCGAATGGTTGATAATATCTGGTCGTTACATATGAGTTGGGAAAAATCTAGAGGAAACTAGGGAACTATATGGTGCACTTACCATTTGAGGTGCTATATTGTACGTATAAACTCGTTTTGTTCTTCTAGATGATTATGAGGAAATCCGTCGACTAACGGTTAGGAGGTGATCTTCATTCTTATCTTCGTCTATTTATTTCCTTAAAATCCGGGTTGAGTTTACCGGAAAACATCGATTGTTGTTTCGAAGAGACCAGGATCGGATCCGAAAACCACTTCGATCCAATTAGTATGTTTTCTTAATGAAGATAAAAGCGTGGAGTTGAATATGGACCAATGAAGTGCAAGGGCTAATTGCTACTAATCCTGAGGGTGATTCCAAAATGGATGTAGTAGGAATAGTGCCTTCGGTTCCGTTCGGATCGCAAATGGACTTGTATGAATGAATGCTATCAAAACGTTGTCATTGGAGGACAGTGAGCATTCTAAATGAATTCCTTACAAGGTAATCGCTCCATCTAGCCTCATCAACCAGGGATGATTGAAAATCAAAGGAGATGCAGGAAGGCTAAGTGGGTCGCACCTAAGTAGGATATGTCTATCACCTTTCTAGTTAACCTCGGTTATTGTCTCTACTTGTGAAAGGAGCTCGGAAAATGATTGGAATATCCGGGGTGATAGCATATTCATTATATTCAGGTTAGGAATAGTCCGGTCTTCTATAGAAGTGGATCGTAGAGCAGTCCTCAGCACGGTGTTTTTAGACAGGTACCATGATAGGTGGTACCCCAATCCCTAGTTATTCAGATGGAATCCATTCTCCAATACATGCCCTTTACGGTTTTGGTTGTGGAGCATAGTATTGTTGGAATTTAATTAATGTAACAATTTAAGCTGTTTGAATAAGTATTTGTACTTAGACACTAATATAATATCATAGGATTTTGATAAGAAATGTTTTGGTTATCGTAAGGTAAAAACCATAGTGTATATTTATGGTGCCGTGTTACGAGATACCTTTGATTTCAAAAGGATTTTAATACGCTGGTCTTACCAGACTGACCCTGGTGTGGTTTTTCCTATATGCTCGGGTCAGACCGAGCATATTTGAGGTTTAGATGGATAATGAGAGCTTTAAAAGAGGAAATGGAATGTATTCACGTAGATGATTATATTGCGTTGCATTTGGTTGTGTTTATCAGCAAATTGTAAGGACAAATTATTACAACTGTCTGTGCTGAATTGGTGTATAAGTTGATTGATGTCTGTATAGGTTTTAAAGCTACAGTTTTGTTTTATGTAAAAGCTTGTTCTATATTATAGATTATTTGTTCCACTGTGAGATTCTATGTTGTTCTTCTTTCTTTCTACCTTCTTTCTATCTTCTACCAACTTTCTTCTTTTACTATCCACCTTTCCGTGCGATTTGGCTAACAAGTGTGGTTAAAAGTCATTTTAAATTTATACGGAAAAAGTGGGTCGTGACAATATAAGTTTCATTTCAAAAAGTATTTGAAATAAGACTAGGTATTTTGCTCTTGAGCTTTCTTAGGAAAAGAAATGTAAAATGGAATAGTTGTATCAAATAGGGGTATACTCTTAGGGTGGATAGTATACATGTTGAAACTAAGTTTAGTTTTCTGAAATGTTTTCATAAATAATAGTGGAAATAGAGTTGGTATTAGTGATAAATAATTAACTAAGTGCGTAAGTTGGACGTAGATCATTTTTCCTTCTATATAGTTTTGGTTTAAGATTCGAGTACATGACTTTGAGGTGATTCGCACTATTTCGAATAATAATCTATTACTCGAATATTGATGACGAACACTTGATGAGGTTTTTGATATGGGACCGGTGTTCTCTATCACAATAACAGCTACGTAGGGGAATAGAGGTTCTAAATCAAGCAGCCCGTCAGAGTCAGTACTAGAAAATCGAGTGAGCGATATTAGTTCGGAAGTGATGTTATTTATTCAAGTAGTGATCGAATCAGACTTTGTATATGAATGATCTATGCCCATCATATGAACAGATGTATAGTGCAACGTGTTTTCTAGGTTAGGTTGCGGGGTAATTTCGGAGACGAAATTCTTTTAAGGGGGAAGAATGTAACGGCCCGAAATTTCACTACTTTGATTTGCGAATATTTAATTAATTTTAAATATTCAAACAATGTTTTCTATTGTTAAAATAAAAATATTTTATATAATTAATAATGATGATGAAATAGTTTTCAACTTTTGTTTACAAAAAAATATATTCAGTTTGATGAAAAACAGAAAACATGATCGAAAACCGTTTTTCGAATTTTCGACGTTTCATCGTATAAAAGTTATTTGAAATGCTGAGCATTATTTATATTTAAAAATAACATTTACATGGTTAAGAATGTAAATTAGTTAGTATATATTTTTATATACATAGGTATATATACTTAAGTATATACATGTTTATACTAAAAGATGCCTTAAGAGACATGATTTGACACTTTGGCGACTCGAGTACAAACATATTGAACATGTTTTCTTTGACATAATAGGGGGGACAAGGTGGAGGCTGAAATGCCATATGGAGTGGAGGGTGTTGAGGTGGCAAAATAACGTGGAGGATAGAAGTACAAAGGTAGTTTAGTAGTTTACCTTTTCTATTGCTTAAATATAGCCTCCACTTCTTCAAATTTTCCTCCTCTTCCTCCTATCATGTTTTCCTCTTCTTCAAACCAAATGAATGTTTTTAAAACCATGTAAAATTTCAGTGGCTATAGCTTTTATTTGTATGACTTCTTCAAAGTTTGAGCTTAGCTATATCCAAATCTCATTTCTTTCAGACCCATTTTCGGACCTATATTTTCAAGTCCGAAAATACCTCTTCTTCTTTTAACCATATCTTCCTCAAAACAAATCCAAATTGAGTGACTCGTTTTTTGAAATAATAGAGAAATGATTGTTAAACAACTTATTTTGTGACCACTTTCCAAAATTATGAGAGGACCATGGCGAAAAGTTGAGGAGAAACCGACCCATTTTCAAGTTGGTTTTTGAGGTTTTCCAAGCTTTGAAAGTTCTAAGTATTTCAAGTTTTCAAATAAGTTTTGCAAAATTTTGGTGAGTAAACTTACAACTTTTTGTGTAAAGATTTAACATTTATTATGTTGCCCATTTGGTTATAGATTATATTGTTTGGATGGCTAAATTATCATATAGTTTGGATGTACATTTGTTGCTAGTTTATGTTTAGCGTAGATTTGTGAATAAAATGTTAATGTGATGTTTTGGTTATAAAGTTGTGATCATTGCCTTGTGATTGGAAGTGATATGGAAACTTAGTAAGTAAAGTTAGTAAATGGAAAAGTTAGTGAGCAATGCACTTGAAAGGTGTTTGTGTTCGACATAATAATCCTTTGAGTTTTTAAATTTGATCACTTACTTTGTTTTAAACAAAAAGTTTCCTAAAATTTCTAACCTTTTGTTTTGATTCCAAAACTTTGTGTTAAGTTCATAAAGTAAGTTAAAGTAAAAACACTAAGCGTTTTAAAGACTATTTGAGATGTTAGTCAAGTTTGAAAGTTATGATATCCATAGCGATAGTCACTATGATGTAGCTCGATAAAAAATCCAATTTGTAAAAAGATAATTTTTATATTTTAAAGTGTTTTGTAATGTTTTAAAAACTTAATAATAATGATTAAGGAAAGTTAATTAAGAGTTTAAAAATTAATCATTAGTTAATTAATTTTGATAATTAATAATCAACTAGGTACTAAACAAGGTTTGTTAAATTTAATTAGTAAAATTTTAGTACTAATTAATTATCTTTTAAAAGTAAGTTTAAATCTTAAATAATTATGACTTAAGTGCGTGATTTATTTTTAACTAATTATGAATCGAATACAAGGTCAATTATTTATTTAATTAATTAAGTCTTTAACTATTTTTAATGATAAATTAATTAAGGTTAATTTTAAAATAATTATTTATTAAAGGTTTATCGTATTATTTATTTTTTGATTAAAAGATTAATTAATTAAATAAGATTAATTAAGATTAATTAAGATTAATTAATTAATTAAGATTAATTAATAGTTAATTATTAATAAAGGTTTTTAATTATTATTTAATAATTAATAAAGGATTAGTTAAGGGTTTAATTTATAAATAAATTATTGATTAAAGGTTTAATTATTTATTAATTCATAATTAATTAAGTTCAAATTTAGTAAAGATTAGTTATGATTAAATAAAGAGTTTAACATATAATTAATTATTTTAAAAGGGAGTTTAAAATTTTAAATCCTTTGTTTCGAGAACTAATTTTTTTAAAGTTGCTACTTTTTCAAAGATGATTTTGAACAGATTCAAATGTCGATACCATTAAGTTGACAAATAATTGTGTATGAGGTATGTAATTGGTTTGATTGTGTGGATATGTATTAGCAGAATAAATCCCTTTTCTGCTATAGATTGGTTGATTGACTATATGGGCATTTTTGTCAGCAGAATAAATCCTCGTTCTGGTATAAGTTAATTGTTTGATTGTTTAGCCATCTAATTAGCAGGTAAAATCACTATCCTACTATTATGTTATCGAACATGTATATGCTAGTTGAGTTTTATTGACATGTTATTCCCTGATTTGGATATGAATTGCATTTACATATATGTTGACTTATGTAAATTAATGGTTAAGTGGCTAGAAAGTGAAATTAATGTTAAATGGTAACTTAATTTACTACCATTGGGATTGCTAAACCTCGTTTTTAAATTAAAAGTATGATTTTGAATTAACTTCAATACATTAATCAATTTTGGGGTTTACAGTTTATAAATGATTTTTCAAGTTATATTATTATTTCATAAAGGTATTTATAAACAATTAAAATCGGTTTTACTAAGTAAAAAAGTTTATTAAAAATGATTTAAAAGGATGAGTTGCAAATGATATTTTGTAAAGGTTTTTTTCTTAAAGAAGATTTATCCAAGGTGTTTTAAATAGGAAATGTTTTATAAGTGATTTAGAGGTATGTAAAGAGGTTTTGTGTAATGACATAGGTATTCTGTCATTTGAAATTCAGATATTTAATTGATTTTAAATATTAACAAGTAAAATTTGTAAGTCGAACTAATTTTTATTTTGAATATCTGGATTTAATTGGATAATTAAATCGATAATTTAATATTTGAAATTCCAGAAACAATTGATAATTGGATTTAATGTGATTAAAAATGATTTCTAAAGTTATATTAAATCATATTGGAGTTAGGACAATGTTTGTGAACTTTTAAAATTGAATTAAAAGTTAATTTATGAAAATTGAATATTTTAATATTTAATCGACTAGTGAAAATAGTCATTTTTCAAACAGTCTCCGATTTCGACGAAACCAGTTTCATCGGATCCGTAATGTTATATTATTGTAAAATTTCAAATTTTGTGTCAATCGGATTTACGGTTTGTCCGAAGGAAGCCAAAATGCATGGAAATTTGTTTGATCGATTTAAATTAAATTTGATCGTTTATTGTCATAAC
The DNA here is from genome assembly GCA_030765085.1 of Allium cepa. Lineage (NCBI taxonomy): Eukaryota > Viridiplantae > Streptophyta > Magnoliopsida > Asparagales > Amaryllidaceae > Allium > Allium cepa. Next base: position 61,557,136 of record CM060930.1, read on the forward strand.
TCACACATATGATTGAATTGGCTCTCAATACCTATTCCATTATGTCCGCAACGCGGGTAAAACCCTAGAAATGCCGGTCACCGCGTGAAATTTGGAGTTCGAAAAAATCAGATGAATAGTGTTTTGTGAAAATTTCTATAAAAGGACCCATCCTCTTTCTATTTGCAACAAAACCCTAGAGCATTAGGGTTAGTCGCCGGCTACAGTTTCAATGGCCGAAAACACTCTACCTTCTCCTCCAATTTTCTTCCAATCCACAAACAATAAGCTGAATCTCTCAACTACAACATTGTAGAGCACGACGAGTTCTATTAAATCAACGGTTGTGATCGTTTTCTGAGCTATAGATCAACGGCAACTCAAGGGCAAAGACGTGCCGTTCACGCATGCATTTCTAGGCCAAGATGGTGCCGAGCTTCATGCCATGGTGGCCGTGGGTAGAGGCGAGGAAGAGCTACATGATGATGGTTCCTGATCGTCGTCGAAGTTGTCGTAGGAGTCGCGTAAATTCATGAAGGAGGGTGGCGAGATGGGTTCATGCTCGCGTACGAACCTGGAATGGGGAGAAGGAATTCACAGCCTAGATTCTAGGGTTCAAAAGCTAACGGCTGTGATGCGTAGAGGTTAAAATAAATAAAAAAGAAATTGAAATTTATTTTATATTAATTCGTTCAAATCTTTAAAACACTGTAACTTGTTCATATGAAGTTGGAATTGCACGAAACGAATTGCCTCGGGATCGTATTATCGAATACTATGTAATGGAGTTGGTTTGGAGTCGTTTGGAGCTAGTGGTAATTTCGGGTAAATTAAACGCGTGTTTAATTTTATTCGAAACAAAACGCTACAACTGTTATCGGAAACTCAAGGTGAGAACTTCTCACTCAATCGAATCTGTTTCGATTTAATTTTTAAATAGTTGATTTAAAATTTCTTGATTGTATGCTTGGATGATAAATTATTACCTATTGTTTTGAAACAGACCCTTTACGCCATATATTAAGGAGATGTAATTTATTAAACACATATACCGCGATAATTCCAACTTGATATGGAATTGGTATTATACATATACTTGGAGTTGATTTACCACATTATATAGTGGATGAGACCCTATTGCGCCGCATAATAGCGGATAATATTTTATAAATCCCATATACCGCGATATTTCACCTTGAAGTGGAATTGGTGTTGTGCTAACATCTTTGGATGCAGGGAAACAGGTTGGAGGGATCCAACTGGATTCCTCAAACATTTGAATTTATTTCATATGTTGTGTGTTGGTTGATTTATAATCCGTGTGATTATCTTTGTGTTTGAGATTGTTGAAGGCTATTGGTTAGCCGAATATATTTTTGGTATCATTGGATACCGAAAATAGATAAAAATTGGATTTTTGAAATTTCAAGTTGAAAGTTTATAGTAAAAAATTATTTTTGAGAATTGGATAAGTTAAAAAGAGTTTTAAAAAAAGACAAAGTTATTTTTGAACCATATTGAATAAAATTCCAAATTACGGGAAAAAGGGCTAAGTAAATGGATTTCGATTAATATTGCTATAAGTTGAAGAAACTATTTAAAAAAAAATTTGGATTTTTAAATGGATTTGAAGAGATAAAGAAATTTATTAAAAAAAAGAAATGATTTTGGTAATTCATTGGAAATTTATTAAGCAGAAATTAATTGGTTTTGATAATTAATTAAGAATAATTAATCAAGTATTAACTATTAATTAAGAGTTAATTAATGATCAACGAAAGAATAATTTATTAAATGTTTTTATAATTAATTGGTTATTAGTTTACCATAACTAGCAAAATTTATTCATAGAAATTTATTTGATTTAAATTAATAATATGATTAAATTTATCCTACTTATGGATGTTTGAATTATATTGGATGTTGAATTATTTGATATCTTTGATATGTGATGCTTTGTGATATATCCTGATTTGTGTTGTGATCTGTAATTTGTTTATCTGTGATACATATATATCTGTGATCTGTGAATGAAAGGTAAGCGTTATAGTTTATACCGCTTATCAAATATATTGTTATATTTTGATCTGTGATGGTTGAATGTTGTTGCACTGTTGTGTTAAACCCTTGGACTACACAATACACACACAAAAGGTGGATTTCACATGGAAATCAGTTAAGTCACAGATTTTTGACAATTCTGAAAAATTGAATTTTTGAATCCAAATTAGTTTTGGAATTGGAATTGAAAGTTTTTGAAAATGAATTTCAAAAATAAGAGTTATTTTAAATAACTTAATAAAAAATTGGAATTTAAATCATTTGATTTAAATTTTGAATTCAATATTTGAAATTGAATTCAATGATTTGGGAACTATGGTCTAAAAGATTATACAAGTTATAAAAGGTGTTTATATGGGATTTTAACCATTTAAAATATAGTTTTGGAAATTCTAAATTTAAATCCAAGTTTATACTTGAGTGGCTTTAACTCATGAAAAATTGCAATCAGTTTTTCCCAAAACGAAAACTATCTGTTTTCAAATAATAATAGCTTTCACATAAGGAAAGAAATTCCCATTTTTGTTAAAAGAATGTAAATTTGAAATTAAACTGTTTTGAAGGCTATGAATTAATCTTTGTGAAAGATTGTTGAACTTGACTTGAAATAAAAGAGTGTTTCAAATGGTGTATCTTTTATGTTATAAAAGACTTGAATTGTGAATAGTTTTGAAAGCTATAAGTTAAATCTTGATTTAAAGATTTAATGAGTTAATCCAATTGAAATGGAAATTTGTCTGGGAATCTGGGAATAAATCTTTGTGAAACTGGTTAAACTTTGTGAAGTAAATCTTTTCGTTTAAAAGATTTAAAATGGTAATTTGTTTAAACCATTTGAAAGAAAGGGTTTGGGTAATAAGTTGTGACTTAATTGAAATCCCAGTATCCATATGTTTTAAAAATATTGCGTTCACTATTCGGATTAGCCGGGAGAGGACCTTTATGTCATATAACCCATTTCGAATAAGTGATACGACGATATGGATCGCATTGAAGACCGGTGGTGAAGATCGGGTATTTGTGAAAACGATAGGATGACCTATCGATTGTCACTGCACCGTTAGCTACGGTATAGAGATTTCCTTTGTGATGGGAAGTTCGATCGAGATTGTGAATACCCGGATTACAAGGGCTTCTTTGGAAGTGCCTTCGGTTCTGTTCGAACCCGAAACAGACTTGTATGGTTACGTGTCTGACATTACATTTTGAGATATAAAGCAGATTTCTTTCAAATACATCTCTGTTGGCGGCGGAGAATTTATTCTCTTGGCTTAACACCCTTCTCTGAGACGTACGAGCTCAGAGGTTTTGTATTTGAAGGTTATCAGCGATATACTCCCAATTCGGTAATGTGGCATGCTGAGTGTTGCTGTGTGATGATTATTTATTGATCATTTGTTGATCAAAGCGTGGCTTTGTGAAAAAGCGTAGCTTTTTGGACGAGACTTCGTCAGGCCTCACACCCCGAAAATGGTCGAAACAGGAAAGATGCGGCAAGGTTATGAGGGTCGCTTCCGTTAGGGTATGTCATTTCCTTCTGGAAAAGGGTGGTCTCAGGTATGGTACCCTGATGCTTAACCTATGTGGTTGTTGCTTTGTGATAGAGGGCCCTCGGATAAAGGTCCCAAAGGACCGGGGGGTGGCATACTCGAGTAATAGTTACTTAGTTACAGAGGTAACCCGGCCTTGTGTTGGCAGAGATCTGGTTAGGTTCTCGGGACGTCCCGCCAGAGGCGTACCCATGTGGCAGTAGGAAGTTCCTTAGCCTGACCATTTGTTTAAAATCCAATTCCCAATACGAACCTTGTATGGCTTTAGTTGTATAACCTGCCATTTACTTATGGTGGTCACCACTGTTTAGATGGTAGCTATAGTAGGCATAGTTAGAAATGTCTATGTTGGCTAAGATTAATATTCTATTTTCGAAATGCTTTCATCACTATGCACTGATAATAATATCAAAAAATGATTTGTTTTGCGTAGTAAGCATCTTTGACTATCATAAGGAGAAATCTTGTCCAATTCTGCGTTTGCATTGTGTGTGTGGCGGGAGGCCTTATGGTAGTTTCATTTTCCAGAAGCATTGCAAATATTTTTCACTTCCCTTGTTGTTGTTGTTTTAAAGATAAATAACTTCTTTAGTTCTCACACCAGTCTCATGGCTGACATGGAGTTTATTGTTCCCTTTCTAAACTTTGGAGGCCCACCAACTTCCATATGGGAAGCCTAGAGGTAGGTTATCAGTTTATTCTGGATTTAGGAGTGCTATAGAGCTCAGGAGGCGAGCTGGATGGCGAGACGTACCACTTGTATATGATATTATCCTTTCCGCTGTAGAATTCGCTTATAAGGATAAGTTTGTATAACTGTCCATTATTGTCCAGTTGTGTTGTATATTGTTGTTGTACACTCCGATGATAATGTAATGTATTAACAGATATAGTTCTTTGTTTTAAAGATTATTCATTTATCTATTGTATGTTGTACTTCTGCGATTGTGAGATTCTGATATTGTTTCTGTTTTTCTTTTTTCGTTCTATTTTCTTCTTCTTCTACCTTTTTCTTCTTCTTAAACCCTAAGGGTTCGGTTTTCCGGAATTCGATTATTCGGCAGTTGATACAGTGGACGTATTGATGTCGATTTTCGGAAGTCGAAGAATCGGGTCTTTACAATGTGGTATCAGAGCATTTGGTTAAGCGTCAACCTTGGCTCTGTTGGGGATTACTCATTAGAGATAGAGTCAGCAGTACTCTAGAATGAGTTTAGTGTAGTAATAGATATGAGAGCGTATTTGTTAGTGAATATGAAATTGTTTTGTATTGTGTTGACTTATTGGTTGATTGTTTATAGATTCTGGTCGGTGCAGTCTAGCTAACTGTATCGATAGGGATTTCTAAACTCTTAAACGAGATAAACCGACATAGTATGGTTTTAAATTGGATAGATGAAATAATTTTACCTCAATTATATTTTATATATAAAGGAATAATTTTTCAGAAATTATTAAAGTGTATATAAAATTAATTGTTTGATTGTTGAAAATGTAAGAAAATATATAAGTTAATAAAAGGTGTTTGAATAATCTAAAAAAAATAAAAATAAAAACAACAATTGTGAAAAAATAAATAATATAAAAGCAACAATTGTATAAGTGTAGAATTATAATTGAAATGATTTACAATTGTGAAATAATCTTGTATAGGTAAAGTTAAATAGTGAAATTCTTTATGCAAGATTTATAAATGTGATTTATAAATAAAAGAATATTTTGAAAGAATTTAAAGCACTGAATTCGCTACTGTTGCTGGGGAATAATAAGGGTGATGACTGCAGCATCATCAGTGTCATTTTCGAGATTCTGTGTGATGGATTTGCTACCATAGTAAATAGAAAATTGAAGTTTTGTTGTGATAAACAGATTTGAAATTACAATCCAAATTGTAATTGATAAATAAAAGTGAAATGAGGTTTGAATTTATAATATGAGATAATAAATTTTAGCTTTGGTAAGGTTGAAATGAAATTTGAGTTATAATAAATGTATGATTTGAAATTTAACCAAAGGAAAGTTTAAATAATTTGAATTGGCTTTTAACTGGATTAGATATGTTGTTGAAATGGAAATTTTAGTTAAGTTAAACAGATGATTCTTAAAAAGAATATAACTTAAGTAATGTTGAATAAAGTTGATTTTGGTATCAAAATGAATGAATGAAATGAAGTCATTAAATGAATATGAATTTGAGTTATATAAAGGAGATTCAACTTTATTTGTAAAATAAATTGGTAGTTGAACTAATGAATTGAATATTAATCAATCGAATGTAATGAATTGATATAGAATAATGGATATAAATGTTAATTCATTTAAGGCTAATTGAATGTTAAACCAAATTGAAGGTAAACAAAGTGAATATGAATGTTGAATGTAAAGTGGATAAATCCGGTTGTATTGGATATACATTGGTTGTTAGATTTTTGTTAATTGATTGAATAGAAATTCATATGCAATTGAATGAATAAAATTGAAAGCTAAAGCAATTAAATTCAAATTGGAAGTTAAGTAAATTTAAATTGAATAAAAATTGACTGAATTGAAAGTGAACAAATGTGAATGTAAACTAACTGAAAATGAATAAATGAATGTCGTTGTATATAAATTGGTTATAAACAATTACAAGTAATTTTGAAATCATATAAGTTGCTTATAAACCTTGTTTAGACGCATTTCTTTTAACATGCATGTGTTGTAGTTGTTTAAAAGGGTAAAATGTTAATAATTTCCTGTATATGTCACTTACATATTTAAATTGAGTAAGTACAGGTATCGGGGCTAATGTTTGGCTGGTTATGGTTGCGCAAAATGCTAAATAAATAAATGCTTTGCTTAAAAATGCTAAAATGGTACGCCTACGCAATAAAAATAGGAAATATGAACTGTTTTTTTGTTTTCCGACCATGTGGGTCGATGTGTATATATTTATATCTATTGTGATATTGTAAAAGCTCCTTCGTACAAAGGAGGTTATGGCAAAAAAATTTGAAAATTTAAGGCGTTAGAAAATTTTCGGAAAATTATGGAAAAAATTTGTGAAAACTATGTTTTGATTTGAAGTTAAAGGTTAAATGATACAGTTGGTTTTGAAAAGATAACTATATATGGATTTGAAAATATTAATGAAGTTCTGTAAGAGGGTTAACTATGGATTTTGGAAAAATTAAACATTCAAATGAATTTGAAACTTAATTTGAACGAATTGTTTTGAAAAATTAATGAATTTGGGGCATTTTTCTTACTTGGTAATTTCGAGGACCAAATTCTTTTAAGGGGGGAAGATTGTAGCGACCCAGAATTTCTGTCATTTGAAATTCGGGTATTTAATTGATTTTAAATATTAACAAGTAAAATTTGTAAGTCGAATTAATTTTTATTTTGAATATCTGGATTTAATTGGATAATTAAATCGATAATTTAATATTTGAAATTCCAGAAATAATTGATAATTGGATTTAATGTGATTAAAAATGATTTATAAAGTTATATTAAATCATATTGGAGTTAGAACAATGTTTGTGAACTTTTAAAATTGAATTAAAAGTTAATTTGTGAAAATTGAATATTTTAATATTTAATCGACTAGTGAAAATAGTCATTTTTCAAACAGTCTTGGATTTTGACGAAAATAGTTTCATTGGATCCGTAATGTTTTATTATTGTAAGATTTCAAATTTCGTGTCAATCGGATTTACGGTTTGTCCGGGGGGAGCCAAAACGCATAAAAATTTGTTTAATCAAATTAATTTAAATTTGATCGTTTATTGTCGTAACTCACACATATGATCGAATTGGCGCTCGATACCTATTCCATTGTGTCCGTAACGCGGGTAAAACCCTAGAAACACCGGTCACCGCGCGAAATTTGGAGTTCAAAAAAATCAGATGAATAGTGTTTTGTGAAAATTTCTATAAAAGGACCCATCCTCTTTCTATTTGCAACGAAACCCTAGAGCAGTAGGCTTAGCCGCCGGCTACAGTTTCAATGGCCCAAAACACTCTACCTTCTCCTCCAATTTTCTTCCAATCCACAAACAATTAGCTGATTCTCTCAACTACAACATTGTAGAGCACGACGAGTTCTATCAAATCAACGGTTGTGATCGTTTTCTGAGCTATAGATCAACGGAAATTCAAGGGCAAAGACGTGTCGTTCATGCATGCATTTCTAGGCCGAGATGGTGACGAGCTTCGTGCCATGGTGGCCGTGGGTGGAGGTGAGGAAGAGCTACATGATGATGGTTCCTGATCGTCGTCGAAGTTGCCGTAGGAGTCGCGTAAATTCATGAAGGAGGGCGGCGAGATGGGTTCGTGCTCGCGTACGAGACCTGGAAAGGGGAGAAGGAATTCGTGGCCTGGATTCTAGGGTTCAAAATCTAACAGCTGTGATGCGTAGAGGTTAAAATAAATAAAAAAGAAATTGAAATTTATTTTATATTAATTCATTCAAATCTTTAAAAACACTATAACTTGTTCATACGAGGTCGGAATTGCACGAAACAAATTGCCTCGGGATCATATTGTCGAATACTACGTAATGGAGTTGGTTTGGATTCGTTTGGAGCTAGTGATAATTTTGGGTAAAATTAAACGCGTGTTTAATTTTATTTGAAACAAAACGCTACAACTGTTATCGGAAACTCAAAGTGAGAACTTCTCACTCAATCGAATCTGTTTTGATTTAAATTTTAAATAGTTAGATTTAAAATTGCTTGATTGTATGCTTGGATGATAAATTATTATCTATTGTTTTGAAATAGTCCATATACACCATATATTAAGCGGATGTTATTTATTAAACACATATACCACGATAATTCCAACTTGATGTGGAATTGGTATTATATATGTACTTGGAGTTGATTTCCCACATTATATAGTGGATGAGACCCTATTGCGCTGCATAATAGTGGACAATACTTTATAAATCCCATATACCGTGATATTTCACCTCGAAGTGGAATTGGTATTGTGCTAACATCTTTGGATGCAGGGAAACATATTGAAGGGATCCAACTTGATCCCTCAAACATTTGAATTTATTTCATATGTTGTGTGTTGGTTGATTTATAATCCGTGTGATTGTCTTTGTGATTGAGATTGTTGAAGGCTACAGGTTAGCCGAATATATTTTTGGTATCATTGGATACCGAAAATAGATAAAAATTGGATTTTTGAAATTTCAAGTTGAAAGTTTATAGTAAAAAATTATTTTTGAGAATTGGATAAGTTAAAAAGGAGTTTTAAAAAAAGACAAAGTTATTTTTGAACCATATTGAATGAAATTCCAAATTACGGGAAAAAGGGCTAAGTAAATGGATTTCGATTAATATTATTATAAGTTGAAGAAATTATTTAAAAAACATTTGGATTTTTAAATGGATTTGAAGAGATAAAGAAGTTTATTTAAAAAAAGAATTGATTTTGTAAATTCATTGGAAATTTATTAAGCAGAAATTAATTTGTTTTGATAATTAATTAAGAATAATTAATCAAGTATTAACTATTAATCAAGAGTTAATTAATGATCAATGAAAGAATAATTTATTAAATGTTTTTATAATTAGTTGGTTATTAATTTACCATAACTAGCAAAATTTATTCAAAGAAATTTATTTGATTTAAATTGACCTGATGATTAAATTTATCCTACTTATGGATGTTTCAATTATATTGGATGTTGAATTATTTGATATCTTTGATATGTGATGCTTTGTGATATATCTTGATGTGTGTTGTGATCTGTAATTTGTTTATCTGTGATCTGTGAATGTAAGGTAAGCGTTATAGTTTATACCGCTTATCAAATATATTGTTATATTTTGATCCGTGATGGTTGAATGTTGTTGCACTATTGTGTTAAACCCTTGGACTACACAATACACACACAAAATGTGGATTTCACGTGGAAATCGATTAAGTCACAGATTTTTGACAATTCTGAAAAATTGAATTTTTGAATCCAAATTAGTTTTGGAATTGGAATTGAAAATTTTTGAAAATGAATTTCAAAAATAAGAGTTATTTTAAATAACTTAATAAAAAATTGGAATTTAAATCATTTGACTTAAATTTTGAATTCAATATTTGAAATTGAATTCAATGATTTGGGAACTATGGTCTAAAAGATTATACTAGTTATAAAAGGTGTTTATATGGGTTTTTAACCATTTAAAATATAGTTTTGGAAATTTTAAATTTAAATCCAAGTTTATAGTTGAGTGGCTTTAACTCATGAAAAATTGCAATCAGTTTTTCCCAAAACGAAAACTATCTGTTTTCAAATAATAATAGCTTTCACATAAGGAAAGAATTTCCCATTTGTGTTAAAAGAATGTAAATTTGAAATTAAACTGTTTTGAAGGCTATGAATTAATCTTTGTGAAAGGTTGTTGAACTTGACTTGAAATAAAAGAGTATTTCAAATGGTGTATCTTTTGTATTATAAAAGACTTGAATTGTGAATAGTTTTGAAAGCTATGAGTTAAATCTTGATTTAAAGATTTAATGAGTTAATCCAATTGAAATGGAAATTCGTCTGGGAATCTGGGAATAAATCTTTGTGAAACTGGTTAAACTTTGTGAAGTAAATCTTTTCGTTTAAAAGAGTTAAAATGGTAATTTGTTTAAACCATTCGAAAGAAAGGGTTTGGGTAATAAGTTGTGACTTAATTGAAATCCTAATATCCATGTGTTTTAAAAATATTGCGTTCACTATTCGGATTAGCCGGGGGAGGGCCTTCGTGTCATATAACCCATTCCGAATAAGTGATACGACGATATGGATCGCGTTGAAGACCGGTGGTGAAGACCGGGTATTTGTGAAAACGATAGGATGACCTAACGATTGTCTCTACACCGTTAGCTACGGTATAGAGATTTCCTTTGTGATGGGAAGTTCGATCGGGATTGTGAATACCCGAATTGCAAGGGCTTCTTTGGAAGTGCCTTCGGTTCTGTTCGAACCCGAAATCGACTTGTATGGTTACATACCTGACATTACATTTTGAGATATAAAGAATATTTCTTTCAAATACATCTTTGTTGGTGGCGGAGAATTTATTCTCTTAGCTTAACACCCTTCTATGAGACGTACGAGCTCAGAGGTTTTGTAGTTGAAGGTTATCAGCGATATACTCCCAATTTGGTAATGTGGCATGCTGAGTGTTGTTGTGTGACGATTATTTATTGATCATTTGTTGATCAAAGCGTGGCTTTGCGAAAAAGCATAGCTTTTTGGGTGAGACTTTGTCAGACCTCACACCCTGGAAATGTTCGAAACAGGAAAGATGCGGCAAGGTTATGAGGGTCACTCCCTTTAGGGTATGTCATTTCCTTCTGGAAAAGGGTGGTGTCAGGTATGGAGCCATGATGCTTAACCTATGTGGTTGCTCCAATCTCAATTTTTGTGTGGTTGTTGCTTTGTGATAGAGGGCCCTCGGATAGTGGTCCCAAAGGACCGGGGGGTGGCATACTCGAGTAGTAGTTACCTAGTTACAGAGGTAACCCGGCCTTGTGTTGGCAGAGATCCGGTTAGGTTCTCAGGACGTCCTGCCTGAGGCGCACCCATGTGGCAGTAGGAAGTTCCTTAGCCTGACCATTTGTTTAAAATCCAATTCCCAATACGAACCTAGTATGGCTTTAGTTGTATAACCTGCCATTTACCTATGGTGGTCACCACTGTTTAGATGGTAGCTATAGTAGGCATAGTTCGAAATGTCTATGTTGGCTAAGATTAATATTCTATTTTCGAAATGCTTTCATCACTATGCACTAATAATAATATCAAAAAATGATTTGTTTTGCATAGTAAGCATCTTTGACTATCATAAGGAGAAATCTCCTCTAATTCTGCGTTTGCATTGTGTGTGTGGCGGGAGGCCTTACGGTAGTTTCATTTTTCAAAAGCATTGCGGATATTTTTCACTTCCCTTATTGTTGTTGTTTTAAAGATAAATAACTTCTTTAGTTCTCACACCAGACCCATGACTGACCTAGAGTTTATTGTTCCCTTCCGAAACTCTAGGTGCCACCAATTTCCACAAGGGCAGCCTAGAGGCAGGTTATCAGTTTATTCTGGATTTAGGAGTGCTATGAAGCTCAGGAGGCGAGCCGAATGGCGGGACATACCACTTGTATATGATATTATCCATTCCGCTGTAGAATTCGCTTGTAAGGATAAGTTTGTATAACTGTCCATTATTGTCCAGTTGTGTTGTATATTGTTGTTGTAAACTCTAATGATAATGTAATGTATTAACTCATATAGTTCTTTGTTTTAAAGATTGTTCATTAATCTATTATATGTTGTACCGCTGCGATTGTGAGATTCTGATATTGTTTCTGTTGTTCTTCTTTCATTCTATTTTCTTCTTCTTCTACCTTTTTCTTCTTCTTAAACCCTAAGGGTTCGGTTTTTCGGCATTCGATTGTTCGGCAGTTGATACCGTGGACGTTTTGATGTCGATTTTTGAAAGTCGAAGAATCGGGTCATTACATTTTGTAAATTTAGTTGTCGACCTATAAAAATGTTTTATAAATTGATTTTGGAAATTTATAAAGGTATTTAAATGTGAAGTGGGCTTTTAAGAGGGAACTTTGTATAAATGATAAATGGATCGGTTTATAGTAAGTAATGTTTACAAAAAAGAATTTAAAAGGAGGAATTTTTCAGATGTTTTGATATTATAGTTACACCCCTAGGATAAGTATAAATGTTTTTCAAATATAAAAGAGATGTAAGGGGTTTGAGAATAGTGTTTTGAAAAGATCTTTTGATCGAATATTTATAAAGTTAGTTTAATTAATTAAAGATTAATTATTAAAGGCTTAGTCGATCATATAGCATTACTTATACCTTCCTTGTTCATAGCTGATTCAGAATTTCTTTCATCCCAAGCATAACTTATGGAATCAAACCAATGTTGAAATGATTGATTATTTTCTAGTTAAATCACCGACTGTCAAATCTGGACGAAAACCTAACTTTGAAAATATCTAGGAGAAACACGTGGGTTACATGGCATAGTCATCCCAATGATGTTTTACCATGCGTACGAATCACATTACGTTCTTCTAGGATAAATGATAAGGAAATCTGTCCACGGACGATTAGGAGGTGAACTCCGCTCTTATCTTTTTCCGTTTATTTCCTAAAGAACCGGAGTTGAGTTTAATGGGAAATATAAAAAGTTTTTTCGAAGAGACCGGGATCAGATATGTCATTTGAAAACTACTTCGATCCAACTTAAGCATTTTGAACAGAAGACATCTTGAAGAATATTGAATCGAAAACAGAGCATTGAAGTGCAACAGCTGCTTGCTTCTAGTCTTGAGGGTGATTTCAAAATAGATGTAGTAAAAGAAGTGCCTTCGATTTATCCTTATCCTGGACAACTTGCATGGATGAATGTTGGCACTGCATTACCGCATGGAAGGCCGTATTAGCATTCCAAGTGGGATTGCTACTCAAAAGGTAAGCATAGCCTTACGCCTCATCAACCGAGAATGACCAAAATCCTGGGAGATGTAGCAAGGCTAAGAGGGTGGCTCCCATTAGAGTGTGTCATCACCTTTCAAGATACATCTACATATTTATGGATCCATTGTGCATGATATCTCAATAAAAAGGGTTGAAAAACAACCAGGGTGATGACATATTCGGTACTATCCAACAAGGGATAGGCCGGTGTTGTATTGGCAGGGATCCTGGGGAAGTCCTCGGTACATTTTCTAGACGTGTACTGTAATTATAACGACCCAAATTTTCCGTCTTTAATTTTGAACATTTAAATTGTTTTAAATATTGGATTTGGAGTATAAGTTGAGTTTGAATATGAAGAATTCGATTGAAATTGTTGAATGAATTTAAAATTTCAAATACAGCGATTTCGCATTACAGAAATAGGGCATATAATTGAAATTGAGTTGAACATGAATCGAAACAATTTCTAATGTTGATATGGATTCTATTTGAATTATAATTGAGTTAGTATGTTTTTTAAAAATGAAATTTGAAGTGATTTCGTCAATTTTTGAAATCGTCGATTTAATCGACGCGTCAAAATAGCGATCCGAGGCACAGTCTCGAAATTCGATGAAACTAGTTCCATTCGATTCATAATAGTGTATTATTATTGAATTTTAAATTTGAAGCGATTAGATGCATTGTTTGGTCGTACAGGATGGAAACGCGTTGAAATTAATATCGAAAATTTAATATAATAATTGGGTTCAAAAAGCTATCTTCTGTACACGATCGAACTAGGTCTCAAAACTTGTTTCATTGCATTCGGAATAGGGGTATAACATTAAAACGTCTGGCGGTATGCTTCGGTAAGGGTTCGGGATTTTAAGGCGCCTTAAACGATATATTTTTATTATTAAAATAAATAAAGAAAATCAAAAACAGATCAATCACCCTAACTATGTCTTAGCCATCCTATAAACGTACACATGCCACTCCCCTTCAGTTAAAAAATGCGACCTTTCCTTTTTCCTTCCTCAATGTCGAACAAATGATACATGAAGAAACGAAAAAAAGGAATTCGTACGATGCAAATTGCGTTGTAGGATCGGCGGCGCTCAGGCGAAGCACACACGCGAGGGGAAGGAGTGTGAGGCGCGATGATCATTGCGGTAGTTAGGGTTTAGGGCAATCTCGAATCATAGGCGTGCATGTGGGTTTGCAGGTGTAGGTGGACGGGCTTGGCGGTGCATAGTGAAGTTCGGCGGCGGTACTCGGTTGGAGGGTTCATGCACGGATTTGTTGCAGGTTGTGAAAAATAATAATGGGGAAGGCATGCGTACTGGCCTGAGAAGAGGAATGAGAGAACATGAGTTAAGTTTTAAATAATTTTATTAAGTCAATTATGTAATTAATTACCCAATTGTTAATAAATTGTGTCACCTTCTCATACGAAGTTTGATCGAAACGAAACAAGCGGTAACGGATTCATACCGACATGTACTATGCAAAAAATTGGTTTGGGATTTTTTGGAGTCAGCTGAAAATTAAAAATTCAAAATCTGGTTGTTTGGCAAATAAAAAAATCAAGGTTAATAAAATCTTACTCATTTTGGATTACTAGTTTTAATTTATAAGGTTAAAAGTTAATTATTAGTTGATTGGATGTATTTATAAATTTTAATCAGTTGGATGTTATATCATATATAGTAGTATATATATTGGTAGTTGGGTATAATCTCGCTGATTGGAGCGGATGAGACACTATGCTTCCCGCATAATAGAGGATGACCCTTTTCATTGCGATATCCCACCTCAAAGCGGGATTATTACTATTTTATGTTATATAACATCTGTGGTTGCAGAGAGAAGGGTTGGAGGGATCCAACTGGATTCCTCAAGAATGTTGATTTTAATTTCATATATGTTAATATACGATGTGTGTGAATATCCTGCTATGGATTATGATATGTATGATTTATTGGATGTTATAGTAGCATAGACCTTAATTTTGATATTATAATTATCATAAATAATATCTTTGAATTTTAAATAGAAATTCAAAGGAAACTGTGGAAATATTTATATCGAATTTTTGATTATTTTAAGGAAAATAGATTTGGATAAAACAAAGATTTGATTTTGCATTTGTACTTAACTATTCGTGAAATGTTTTAGATAGATTTTAAAATAATTTATACAAGGGATTTTAACAGTGGATTTTTAAAGATATTTCTGAAAAGATGGAAAAGTAGCTGAAATCAATATTTAAAATAGATTTGAAAAATAATTCGGATTTATAAAGTGGTAGATTTAAAAATGATGTTTATAAATAAGAATGTTTTATAAACAAGTGAAACCTGAATGAGTTTATAAATTTATAAACGGTTTTTATTAATAAAGTGAAATGATTTCATTTGATAAATTGGAAATAAAAATTCGCGGGGAGAATTTATAATGAGATATAGAAATCGGCTTAGAAAGAAATAGTGGATTCTATTTTTGAAATTGGAAATAGTTATGAAATTGGAAATGCAAGTCGATTTGAGATAAATCGAGAGAGATTTATAAATGCTAAAATGGTTATATCAGATTTTAAAAATATATTTTTACTGAGAAGTTGAGTTTGTGTAGAAAATGGTTTTTTATTTATTAAACTATGTAATTTAAAAACTATTTTAGTATTGAAATATTTCGAAAAGTGGACTATTCAAATATTTAATATTTATTGAAATGAATTCAAATTTTTATAATAAGCTTTATAAATCGATTAGTTTTATTTAAAAATGAATTAGAAATGAGTTATCAATGTTTATTTAAAGTGTTTTGATATTTTAAATAATTACTTAAACATGCTTTAGAAATAAATTATTATTCTTTAAAAAAACTTATCATATATATAAAGTTTTGAAATGATTGAAATTTATTTGTAAATCCTCTTGAGATTTGTAAATGGGGTTTATTTAACAGATATGATTTTGATAAGAGGAATCTTATAAGGGATTTTGCGAGAAATGTAATTTCCAAAATGTTGAACTATGGGAACTTCGACAATGAATCTGAATTCATAAAAGACGTCATAAATTGTTGGTTCGATTTATAAAAGAATACAATCAGTTTTGGAAATTGAAATAAAATAGTTTATAAATAATTATAGAAATTTAAGAGATAAGCTATGAAATACTTCCTAAGTTTGATGCTAAAATGATTTTGGAAAATCTGCCTACAAGTATTCCCCTAAGTATCGAAAAGAGGGCTTTGGAAAATATTTGAAGTGTGAAGTGATTTATATAGAAATATTTTTCTAAGTGTTATAAATTGAATTCGAAAATATTTCTAAATGTTGAAATGGTTTAAAAATATCCCGTTATGGAGAAGTATTTGAAATTGTTTTCAAATGTTGGAATACTAGAAGAGAGTTGAATATATATATCTTTGTAAAGATATAATGACCGTTTTGAAAGATTTATAAAATTGAACCAAGTGAATGCTTATGTGTGTAAGTTGATAGTTAAATAACAGATAATCAAATCAGGCCAATTTCCTTAATCGTTTCGAAGAGACCGGGATCAGATTTAATTATCTGAAAACCACTTCGATCATATTTGTGCATTACGAATTATGATATCTCGAAGATAATGGAGATGGTGATCTTAAAGGAGATTCGACTTGTTCAGACCCAGAACAACTTGTATGGACGAATGTTATATTGCATTTCTGCCTAAAAGGCAGTGTTAGCATTCCAAGTTTGAATGCTATTCTTAAGGTAAAACGTAGCCTCAAGTCTCATCAACCGGGAATGATTAAAACATGAAAGATGTAGCAAGGCTGTGTGGGTTGCTCCCATTGGGTATGGTCATCAATCATCTAGAGAGGACATTTATCATTATCAGCATCTATTGTTTGTTGTGTTTCGGGGCCCACTAGTGGTTATCATATTCGGTATTATCTTGTAAGGGGCATGTCGATCTTGTGTCGGCAGGGATCGATAAGTTCGATCTCGATATATTTTTCTAGAGGTGTACTCTGGCGGGTGGTGCCCCAGTAGCACCTTCATTGTATGGAATCCAATATCCACTACGGGCTTGTACGGTTTTGACTGTGCTGAACTATGCTGAAATGTGAGATGCAAGCATTTCGGCTATTTTATATTTTAATTTCTATAGATACTATTATAATATCAGATGATTTTGATATAAAATGTTTTAGTTATTGTAAGGTAAAAATCCATCGTATTTATATGTGGCGTGCTTTTACAAGATACCTTTGTTTTTCAAAAGATTTTGATAACAGTAGTAATTCAAATTGAGTGTGTTTTCTCACATTAGTTTTCTAGACTGACTCGGGTGTTATTTTATTATAATGCTCGGGTGAAACCGAGTATTACAGATTTAGGTTGGGATGCTATGGAGCACAAGAGACGTACTGGAGGATTCTCAGGCATGTCCCAAGTACTTAATTATATCCCGCTATGTGTGTAGGCTGTATATTCAGCACTTGTGAGGACTAGTTATTTGAACTATCAAGATTGATTTGTTGATTGTTGTATTCGGATGATAGTATGTATTATAACAGTTATAGTCCTTTTTGTATAAAGGTATGCTATTATTTATTATGTATTGTTCCGCTATGATTGTGAGATTTTGTATTGTTGTTTCTGTTTCTTTTTCCAATCTCTTCTTTATCGTCTTTTCATACAATTTATGTTGGACTATTGTGATTTAATGTCAGCTCAAAAGGTATGGAATGACGGGTCCCTATAGTTATAGGTAGTACCACAGACCTTGTTATAGTATGGAATCCAATCTCTAATACGTGCCTTTACGGTTTTGATTGTAGAGCCTAGTATGCTGAAATTTAATAATAGTAACAATTTCGGCTATTTGTATATTTATTTTGAACGCTTAGACAATATTATAATATTACTAGATTCCTTTAAAAAGTGTTTTTGTTATCGTAAGGTAAAAACTCGTCTGTGTGTATGTGCAGCGTGGTCTTATGAGATACCTTTGCTTTTAAAAGGATTTTAAACACAATAATTCAATTATTTGAATTTACTCACACCCGACCCTTGTCTGACCCAGAGTTTTATTTCCTTTCCTAAAACTCTTGGGTAGTCAAATTTTATGGGCAGCAAAGTAGTCCAGGTAATCCCACAGATGCATTTTACAGGAGCTTGGAGTAGGATGCTTCATCGCTTCTAGTTATTATCTTGTTTCTGCTGTATTATAGGTATCTTGTATCATTCAGGTAGAGACAGTTGTTATAACTGTCCTATAGTATAATTTGTATTACTATGACTATGATGTATCATTTTGAAATGACTTTGTAAAGTATTATATTGATTAACATATGTTATTTCGTTGCGTTGTGAGATTCTATGATTGTTTAGTTTCTTCTTTCTCTTATCTCCTATCTCCTATCTTTCCCCTAATAATATGTCTTTCCAGCATTTAGTTGTTTAGCATGTGAATATCGTAGATATATTAATGCCGACTTTTGAGGTTTGAAAAGGTGGGTTGTTACATTATATGTACATATTTAAATTTTTTATGAAAATAAACAAAATAATATAATTAGAAATTGAGAGTAGGAGTGCATGGAAGTTAGCGATCCCGTACCGAAACAACGAGCTGGGAGTTTTTTACTTAAGGTTTGTTTAGAAGTAATGTTATAAATTTAAGATTATAGGACTAGTGAATATGAGGCTAAGACATAATGTTTAGTCTTCGGTCCAAATTATTATTATCATTGTTTTTTTTGAATTCTTTATATATTTTTATTTTATTTTTATTTCCATCTTTATTTTCATTTTACTTGCTTGTTATTGTTGTTGCCGTTGTTATTCGTTTTATTATTTTATCTTATTATTATTATCTTGGTTGTTGTTGTTGTTATTATTGTGCTATTACTTTTAATTGACACTACAAGAAAAACCATTTATAGTAGCAATAATTCGTGGCATTTCAATCTAAATGCAGCCAATACTATTTCGTACTACACTTTAAACGCAACAAAAAAATATTTTACGTTCCCGCCTTCACCTAAATAATTTCCGCCTAAACCAATAATCGTAACCCAAAAGTTGCCGACTCATAGCTCCTTAGTACTTAGAAATTTTTTGCCTCTTTGCTCCTAAAACCCTAGTTCCCAGTTCCTTGATACATAGAATGATAGAAAATTTTCTTTCTCTCTCCATTCATCACAAAGAAATTGTTGGTTCTCACTTCGTTTCCCCATCCTTCCATTAAACTCGATTGACCGATTAAACTGCAAACAAGATGAATTCCATCGATGTTCTCACTTCTAACATTTCAATGTTCTCACTTTGCTCTTGCGGTATATAGTTATTTCTCTATTACAATGTCCAAGCCAACATGATTCAAGTGACAAAGAAATATTGATGCTCAGGTTCCAGATAATTGTTACACTAATTTGACATTTAGTTTTTGATTAGTTATTTGATTTTGCTTCATTGATTGCCCGCTGATATATATGTAATATATGCAATGCAGCACAACATCGAGCAGCTGTTAGGAAAACGAGTCAGTCTAAACAAATTCATGGTGGTTTGGGGATGGATCTAGATAAAGCAAAGATGATACAGGACAAGATAGATGAGTTAGTGAAGCATATGGCTGACCTTCTCCTCATAGAAAGGGATGCAGAGCTTGACTATACACAAGAGGAACTGAATGCTGTTTCTTCCCCCGATGAAGAATCCGATGCTTCAAAACCAATTTAGTATTTGGTCAGCCATGGCCTGGCACAGCAGGAGCAGTGTGACACTATTTGCAATTTAAATGCAGTTAGCTCCTCCACTGGTATGTCGAATTCAAAATATTACAGTAAAGGGAACATACATTATCTTACTGGTTAAAGAATATTTCATGTGATATATACTTAGATCCGTAACAATAAGGAAAAATAAAAGCTCTAGTTTTGTCATGTTAATCTGGGTAGACGTAAAAGAATTAGAGTTATAGAAAAAGATACATGTATATCCCATACCCAAATTAGCATTCATACGGTAACAGAGAAATTTATGTAGTGGTCCTTGGAAACATCATAAAATATAGTCTGCAGTCACAAACTGAAACTGACAAAAAAGTCTTGGTATTGGAAAGCTGAAGTTTTCATGTTTGAATTTTAAATAGAAGTTAATGTTAGTTGCTGATGGTTGTTCAAGTAATCGTTTTACTCCTATATCGCCAACTCCATGTATTCAAGAGTGAAACTGAAGCGGCTGCATTACTTTTATTTTATAAATGAAATATTTACATGTAGAAACATCGTGTATCCCTAGTGACAAGTATATTATGGTTCATTCTGACACTGTTCCAACTTATAACCATTTTTTGCATATTGTTAAATATTTCATTGGTTTTAATGCTACAGATCAATACATCTCTACTGATAAAGCCCATAATTTATGATGGGGAAGTTTTTTAACATTACCAAAACCATCCATGATCAGGATACTTATTGTTATGTATGATCACATGTATTAACACATGTTGAATAATTCTGTCTTTGCATATGTGTTGCTTATCTGTAACAATGGAAGGAAACAACTAGTTGTGCTCATTGGGTATTACCTCTCTTATAGCTTTCACTTGAGCTTTCCTATATTTGTGCTCCTTCCGTCTTTTGTGCAAAAAAAATTCCATATTGAAGTGATTTCTTGTTGATATGTTTTCATTAACAAGATCATCAAGACCAAATTTGAATGAAATATGATGAAACATTTTTGCCCAGCCGATATATAATGCTATGACTGGAGTGTATGTCAATGAAAAGGTTTGAAGAAGTTGTACATACACTAGGAAAATTCAAGCAGCCGAACAACCTTCTTATGCAACATTCAAGGCTTGAAAAAGATAATTACTAAACTAGTACAATTCAGCATTTTTGCATATACAGATATCAAACAAACACACATGCACGCCCTCCCACTTGCACATGCATGCACAGACCGAAAAATGGTCACATGTTAGAAAACATTGGCAGAAACACTTGTGCATTTGACCAATTAAATGTAACAATTATTGCATTGCTTAAAGTAATGATGGGTAAATGTGGATATTACAGGATGACGATGAGGCAGATACTGTAGGTTGTTGCACTTTGAAAGCGGAGAATGTTGAATGCATACCCAATTCAAACAAGCTACAGGTTAGAGTGTATATTTTCAAATATGCTTGAACATTGGTTTAAATTATTTGTGCTTATATAAGTCAATTTTCATTCAGTTTGACTTCCTTGGTAAAGATTCTATAAGATATTTCAATACCTTGGAGGTTGAGATGCCTGTTTATAAAGCAATTGAAGAATTCAAATCTGGTAACTACTGCTTTAGTTTGTCCAAATTTATTTCATCGCCAACTTGTTGTAATAGTTCATACTTATTGTCATTTGACAGCTAAAAAAAGTGATGGCCAGAAAAAGAATGGCGGAGACGTCATTTTTGACTTGTTAGATATAAATAAACTCAACGCCCATTTAAGGGAACTTATTCCTGGCCTAACTGCTAAAGTTTTTCATACATACAACGCATCTTTTACTTTGGATAACATGGTGAGCAAAAACGACAATTACTCTCTACATGCTCATTTACCTATTCTATTCTGAATACTATCATATAATTAAGCCAACAATTTCCATATATCATATGTCAGTTGTATAGTGAAACCAAGGATGGAACAGTACCAAAGAAGTTGGCTACATATCAGCTAGCAAACAAAGAGGTAACCTCGGTTTCATTGTTTACTTTTAGTGTTGGTTTAAGATATTACTTATAATCATTCTTATCGAGGACAATATCATTACAGGTTGCAATTATATGTAATCATCAGCGTGCTGTTTCAAAGGGTCATGATACTAGTATGTCTAGGCTTGATGAGAAAATAGATGCGTTGAAGGTAAAAACATTATTATTTTTGATTAATTTATTTTATTAACAAGTATGCTGTCTTCGAATTATCTTTCTAGTCCATGTATTATTTAAAAATCACTTTGGTCTTAATTAGTCTCAAAGGGAGGAGGTACAAAAGGATTTGGATAGAGCCAAAAAAGGGAAACTCCCACTTCAAGATAAAGAAGGGAAGACAAAAAAGAGTTTGACTCCTGAAGTGTAATGACATTTAGTTTTTGTTTAAAAACTATGTTATTTCATGGTAGTCCTCTTAATATCGCCATACGTTACAAACATATAACTCAAATTACAGGTTGGAAAGTAAGCTTGCTAACTTTGATGTAAGGATAAAAAAATTGGAACTGGATGAAAGCACCAGAGAGGAGTTGAAGACTGTAGCATTGGGAACTTCAAAGGTTAACTATCTTGATCCTCATATATCGGTTGCATGGTGCAAGCGTAATGAAGTTCCTATTGAAAAGGTATTCTGCATATTGTTGGCTTCAAAAAACTCGATCTAATTCAGTTAGATAATGGAAATTTCTTTGAGATTATATGCTATGCGAGCTTTCAGAACATGAACACAAACAAAAACTTAATAATGGCTTTGTATGTAGACTCCATTAACCAACAATTGCTATAGTGTGATAAAAAATGTTAAGATGCATTACTGTAGGTAGTGTTATTTGAAGTGTTATGCTATTTCATATTCCTTTTTTCCAAGTTTAACAGTAGATTCTGCTTCTAATATATAAAATGCCTTACTTACATTGGATATTTTTCGGCAGATATTCAACAGGTCCCTTCTTGCAAAATTTGCATGGTCAATGGATATTGAGCCCAGCAACCGATTCTAGTTTGGGTTTGAATGGAAGTCATGCTTCAAAATGGATGTTCTGATTATGTGGAGTGTTGTAGTAGGATTGGCAGAGAAAGGAGTTGCTCTGGCTGTCGTTGATGCAACTTTGGATATTGTTGTCTCCGAATCTTAATATCTTGTAAGTTTTATACTTTCACCATATTTTTCATTGTGTAAACCATGCTATTGTTGTAGAAATATGTACAGAGTATACTAAACTTTCATGATAATGTATGTGATCATAAACTTACTAGTTTATAACTCGTGATACTCCTGTAAGATTTAATAAACCATGAAAACTGGAATCGTTAATTTACAGTCAGCATTTGTTGTGGTTTTGGGTGGTCGCCGGTGCAGAACTTGTTAGCGAGCTACGGATTTGAGCTTAGGGAGGAAGTGATGCAGAGGAGGTGGGTTGGAGGTGATTGATGAAGATGGTTATGGGTTGAAGCAACGTTGAAGTATTGTATTATGAAACTAGTATGTATGGTAGTAGCACTACTTTAGCTGCATGTACTATTATAAAAATGTTTATGGTAGTTTGGTTGTGTAAATGTATGGTTAACCTTTTGTCTTGACACTAATGTTATGATATAGTGGTGATTATGTAATTGCTTTTGTTTGTGTTATTGTGGTTCATTGAATGTGTTATTTTTGAATGTGTATATGTTTATATATTACGTTATTGTATAATTTTTGAAGTACCTGAATTGGAGGCGAAATCAGATGTAGTCGTGGAACAACAGGAAATAAAATCGAAACATACGGTGGCGGAGAAAAAACGCCACAAAATTTTTTTTTGTAGCGTTTAAAAAGCGCTACAAAATCAGCAATTATAGTAACTCAGATAATCTCCGTGGCGTTCAAAAAACACTGCAAAAAAATAATAATAAGTGCAACAAAAAAATAAGATAGTAAACGACACCTTTTCGGTGGCGTTTCTTAAATGCTGTAAAAAAGATCTTTAGCAACGTTTAAAAAACGCTGCCAAAAATTCATTTATAGTAGCGTTAAAATAAATGCAACAAAAAATCATGGACTTTTAGTCGCATGTTTTCTAGCAGTGTTTATCAAAACGCCACCAAAACTTTTTGTAGCATTTTTTGAGCGCCACTAAAAATCAAATTTCTTGTAGTGTGATTTTGTCATTTAGTTTTGGGTTCCGCCTCTAACCGAATCCAACTTGTTTGGGAATGTTAACTTAGTAGCAGTAGTAGTTAAATTGTTGTAATTGAAAATTAAGAACACGCTTCAAACATATAATACTATGTATTTTGGTCTTTTTATATTATATATGACTATATACGTAAGTATAGAATATAAATGACTAAAATTTGTTAAAACAAATTTATGAATAAATTAAAATGTTTACTTAAAACGGATAAAAAATACAGGTAATTTAAAATTCTATTGAAATAATACAAATTTATTCTGTTAAGTAAATGAAACAAATAAAATATTTATTTAATAAAATTACTCATTAATGATGACAAAATACTAATAATACATTATTAAATAAAAAAATGAATTATCATATTTTCGGTGCATATATCGACATACCCAAAAATTTATTTTAAATGCACATGCTTGAAATGGAGCGACCTTTCAAAATTCAAACGTTTGAAATCCTCACTCTTTCCCACCATTTAAACTTTCAAAATAATACTTTATTGGCTGTTATACGCCTATGCAAAGTCTGTTTAATACTCTTATCTCATTCTTCATTTACGGATCACTTTATTTCAAAATTCAAAAACAAATACAATCTCCATTCTCCTTTTTTTCCACAAATAATGGCTTCACATCAAGCTTCATCTTCTCAAGCTTCTAATCTTTCTTCAAAGCTTAAGAATTGGCTCTATTACGATGAGGAGTTGGTGAAAACATTCATAGATTACAAAGAGTATGCAAATGTATTTTCTAGCCATTTTGCCAAATTTAATGATTTTCCCCCTTATCATTTTAGATTTATACTTACCTTGTGAAATTTTTGTATGCGCAAATAGTGTTAATGGTGTTTTTAAAGAAGAAGTTGATTATGACAATCGTGAAGCTTTACACGATTTAGTGGAAAATGATTTTGGAGTTGATTTTAAAAAGATAAATCTTAAACCAATAGCAAAGCTCATGCGTCTTATATTTTACAACCAAATATAACTCTCCAAACCGAAAATTATAATAATCGTATTTCAAGAGCAAATGCAGCTTTATTTGCTATTTTTGCTAAGAAATACGTGACACAAGTCATTCTTTTCGATTTTGTGACGAACCGGATTTTCGACCCTCGAAAATCAACACTAGTACATCCTCGATATTCACATGTCGTCAATCCAAGTGCCATAAATCCCTAACGTTGGGGGTGAAAAAGAAAAGAAGATAGAGTAAAAAAAAAATAGAATTTCACCCGAATGGAATAACATATATTATTTCAATATATAATCTTTACAGCAGATGTAACGTCCCGCCTTTTCTCACGCTTTAAATCGACACACGTGCCAATTCAAACCATACGGAAGGGCGGATTTTTATGGGGTAAATAAGAAAAACAAGAAAGATATAAAAAGAAAACAGAATCTCACAGCGGAAGGAGAAAATATAATAGTCAAATATAAAGTTTATAAATTTGTTTGCAAAAACATTTATTTAATAGATATCAGAGTTACACATACCAATAACAATGCAGCGGAACAGTGTGTAGTGCACTAGTATAAATAATAATAATAATAATATATGTCTTCTACTTCGTCCTCCAGAGCTAAATCTTCAAATCCTGAAACGCTTGGACTAACCTGAGCGAATTGAAAAGACAAAAAACTCGAGTCAGAACTAAAAGATCTTATGTAAGTTAAATTAACATGAATAAATATGAGTGCAGTAACTCAAGAGATGCTCGGGATTTACATCTCCTAAGGATCCGTTAAACTATTTACTATATAGTATATTTCGCTATTATAATAGTGTCTAATTGTAAAATAAACTTACTTTAAAATAGCTTTAAGGCTTTACATTTTCCACCTTAACACATAATATATTCCCATAGTCTATACAGTACCATAATCTCCCCCGTACTGGGCGTCGTCAGAGGGCACTCCATAGTTATGGTACAAAACCAAAATTGTATAAGGCGTGCTAGGGTAGGTGACACGACACAACTAGGCAATGCCAGAGTAGATATACCAATTACGCTTCCGGGCCGGTGGTAACGCGTAGCCGCAGCTACCGCTCACCTCGAACAAACTCCCCAAATCAAAGAAATCAAAAGTGAAGGTGGCCATCGAATCAATCCAAAGTCAGAGTATAGTATCGAAGGGAAGTGTCCGATCAAATGTGCTACCTTATTAACCCGTCAATCGCTCCTGTTTTAGCCACCTTATGCCAACTCACGGGAGTTGGGTTCACGTATTTACCTTACTGGAACGCCGCCACCAACCTACTTCATTATAGAATCTCCACCGCGTACACGGTTGTTAAAGTGGTTTCCGGAGTTGGCAGAGAGTCTGACAACTACCGATCTCGGTGTCTTCAACAACCAAACGTTATTATAACACTGCGGTCTTTAAAAATTGTTTATACTTTAAAACCAGAAAATAATTATCCATTTCAAAACCCATAAATACGATATTATTTCCATTTCGAAAACAACTCATTTTGATATTATTTTTAAAAACCCAAATCAATGATATAATTGTTTTTTCTTTTTCACAATCATATTGCTTTAAAATTTATAATAATTGGAAACCAACATTTGAATTATAACTTTCAAACCATAATACTTCGAAAATTCATAGTTTTAAAACCATAACTTCTAAAACTTGGATGGTTTGGATATTCAAACGGTATATAAAATAAAATAGTTGAGTTTAAAATTACTTTATAGAATAAAATAATTTCGGCGACTTTAAAATCTTATTCATTTAAAATTTAGTCTAAATCCATAAATTTTAAATTTACTTTCAGTTAAATAAACCCCTTCAATTTCCCAATATTTCAAACTTAAGTAATTAACAATTTCAAAACTTAAGGTTGGAAATTTATATTCACCAATTCATTGTCCTATTATTTAGTTTGAAACATTCACATAATAAATCCATAAATAAAACACAATTTCTAACAATTAAATATTTCATTCAATTTATTTATACTAGAAATATTCATTTAATTTATCTTGAATAAAAATCCGGTTATAAATATCATACCTTTAAAATTTCCAATTTTAATAAGTGTACATCACTTATGGAGATAAATTTTTAAATAAGCTCAATTCCAAATAAATTTTCAATTTATCTTCCAATCTTAATTGATTTGAATCATTTAAAACTGTATATATACACAAGATCTTAAACCTGTATTTAAATATATAATATAAATTATCAAACTCCATTTTTCCAACTTATTTTTATTTAACAAATTATACAAAGCTTAAATTCAAAATTTTAACTATATATGTATACATAAAATAATATTTATATAACATCATAATTTAATATTCATTAAACCATATCCTATCCAAACCATAGAAATCATTTTCAAAATAATTATATATAGACGGACGGTGTCTGTATAAAATTTTCTATCCTATGGTCAAGTGATATAGATATTTATCATTTCAATCCGCAATTTAAAAATAAAAATGTGGTTGTATATCATTTCCAACTGCAATCCCGAATGAAATAAAAAAACATAATAACTTGCATTTTATATAGAATACATCATCCATTCACCCAATATCAATCATCAACCAATTTATTGCAATCATCATCAATTTAAACAAACATCAATAGAGCATATAAAATATAAAAGGTATCAACGAACAGTTTATATTCAAATAAATAAATAAATAACTGTTTAACTAGCAGTTTATATGCAAATAAATAAATCTTAACTGTCAATTTATATGCAATAATAAAATTAGTTAACAGTTAAATTAAATAAATGCGATTTAACTGAGATGATGAATAAATTATGCAAAACAGTCATAAATAAATTTCTACTCATATCTTAAATCAATTTAACAAACATAAGAAAACTTAGAAGTTGTGAGTGAGTTAAAACACCCACCTTTTGAATTTAAATTGAATTTAAAATCCGATTTAAACCCAAAAATTTGACGGTCTCAGAATTTGTCCAAACCAACGTCATCAAGTCCGAAATTTAATTGCGATCCTAACAAAAAAAATCTCGCATGAAACGGATATCGTATGAAGAAGTTTTTCGAATAAAACGTTTGAAAATCAAAATTAAAATTAAATTCAAACAAAACAAAGCTACCTACTAACATACGCCACGTGGATCATCACCTTCCTCTTGAACGAAACGCGCGTGTACATGAATCATTCGAACCCAAAAAAAACGCACGCCACTCTGCCTTTGACCGCCGCCGTGCGTCAAAGTGGCCCCCCATCATCCAAGCCGCTGCCACCATCGCGCTCACCATCTCCGGCCGCCCCTGATGCCCCAGGTCCGAAACCCCAAAGCCACCTCCGGCCGCCCCCCTTTCGAACCCTAAATCACCAATTTCCGACGCCTTAGGCCACTACACGACCTACAACCACCAGCGCTAGATTCCTTGCGACGAGCCTCACCAAACCCATGTTTCAATTTCACAAATTAATGGAGAAATCAAAAAGCCCCAAATCAACCTTTAGGGTTTCGAATTTTACATGTTTGACCGTGATTTCTAGTTGACTCGAGCGTCTATTGCAAAAACAGATACTGGATGTAGATTCGTATCAATGAAAACTACAACATATATTTTTTGGAATTTTTGTGAGGACTTTGAATTTTGACTTTTGATTTGATTTTTTTGAAATTTGAGTTTAGATCTAGGGTTTGCAGCTATTGGGAAGAGGAGGAGCTGAGCAAATGAATGTACAAACAGTTGACAATAGATGGAGGATAGGGTTTATAACTGGGTTTATATAGGTAAGTTAGAATTAGAGTAGATGGATCCAATAAAAAAATGTGCTGAACGATAATTGGCCCAAAAAGCCCGTTATGACACCGAAACGGAATTGGGACAACCCATATATCAAAATAGGTGTTTTAAAATATTCTGAACGCGATGAAAAAAGTTTCGCGTCCAAATTTCATCGTATGAAGAAGTTATGCTGAAATCAATATTTCAAATTGATTTCAATTAAATCGATTTTAAGGCGTTTCGCGTTCGTACGATTGAACGACAAGTCTGATCGCTACGAAACTTGAAACTCTACAATAATTCATTGTTACGGATCCGATAAAACTAGTTTCGTTGAAATTCAAGTCCGTGACCAAAATGGTTATTTTTATATTAATTAATAAATTAAGAATTAGTAAATAAATCCAATTTTTATATTTCAGTTTTAGAATTGGAAATTTTTATCACTTAATAATTCTCAAACATTTAAAATGATTCAACAAGTTTTTAAATGTCAATTTATTAAAGATTAAATCAATATAAATCTTCGATTTCATAAAATTCAAAATTATAGATAAATTTCCAAAATTTCCTTTTAATTAAATTAACCTATATTTATTCCATTCATAAATTTCAAATATAAGGGTTTACCATTGGATTTAAATTATCATATAAATATTTTCAGTTTTCAACTTAATTTTTAAATTAACGTAATAATCACATATTTGATTTTTATTCAATTGCAATAAATCCAACTATTATAAATTAAATAAATTAACTCACTATAAAATTCAAATTTGATAATTCATATATTTTATCATCTTGATTTAATTATTAATTTATAATACTTTAAACCAATTCCCATCTCAATTTTAAATGTAAATTATTTTACCAATTATAGTATTTATTTCACTTTCTTAAAATAATCCCTTTATTACACTCTGAATCCAATTTATTTCAATAAGTTTCAATTTAATCGACTTAGATTCAATTTTAACCTTTTACTTACACTTAAGTTTAGGTCATGTTTAATTTATAACGTATTACTTCCCTAGTTATTTCTTTACATCTTCCCGTATTAATTTCACAATAAATCATAATTATTATATTAACGCTTATAATAAATACGATCCTATAATTACTCACATTTAAACGAACGTTATTTCGTTTTCCATTAGTGTAACATTCATTTATTTTATTATCACTTATTTCAAATTCTAATGCTATTAACCAATAAGCGAGTAATTTATGATATATGTTACAAATTTTGAATTAATAACTATTCATTATCATTGACTTTAATTTAGCATTACTTACCTTGCATTAACATTGTTACTTAAAATCCCTATCCAATTGCAATTAATATTTTAATGAATACATTTACTCCTTTCCATTATGTTATTTATTATCATCAAGGCACAATCCAATTATCTTTATTGGTAAATGAGTGAATTTACTAGTAACCCACTATTATACCTTTTATATACTTGTATATGATTATTTTAACCTTTTATATTCCATTATAAATATATGCACACATACAAATTAAGATTCTAAATCCAATTAATTATTCCATCTAGGTTCCATTCCTTTTTACATCAACCATCACGTTATGAATAATTAGCATTTCCTATTCATTTTGTTACATTCACATATATTCACTTTATGAGTAAATTGGTATTCCATTTAACCCATTAATAACTAACTTTAATTATTGCAATTCTTTATCTAACATAAATTTTGAATCTATTTCCTAATTTTCATTTTTCAATTAATTAACACCTTACAATAGTTTACGAATAAAAGGGATTGTACTAAATAAATTATTTATTGTCCCGCTTTACTTTATTACCTCCATTTACATTCAGTTTCCATAAATCAATATTTTATTCAATTGATAAATCCAATACTTGCCTTAATTTACTTATTTTAACTTTATATCCAACGGCTACAATTTAAATTATTACAATTAATTGCAATATATAATTTAATTTGTAAATTTTTATTAACCTTGATACATCAAATTTCAACATTCGCTTTCATATAAATAAGTAAGATTTTTATTTCTTTCTAAATTTAAATTAAAATCTTATTAATTTAATTCATTTTAAACATCGAATTTATATGGGTCGTTACACTGTCCCCTCTCAAAACTTTTCGTCCCCGAAAAGGAAAAGAAGGGAAACGAAGAATTAGGCATCAATATATCTTACTTAAAATATTAACTTATAAACAATCATTTACAAAATTTATTACTTTAAATAAAATATACCTATTTTATAATCATTATAAAGCTTGGAAAAACATTTTCAGAATAATTTCTTAGTCTAAAAATTTTCGAAAAATTTCGGCAGAGTCTCCCTTGTACGGAGAGGCTTGGGAGAAAATATAATATCAAAATATAAAAATTATATTACATATATTATCCAAAATATTATATCCCAACCCGGGAAAATATATAAAATAGCGCTATAAACTGTAATCCGAAACGTACCTATTTGTCGAGCAATTTACGCTTAATATATGGAACCAAAAGCAGTAGCAATTGCTTCCATAACATGCATTTCACTTATAAAATCTAAAAGGGTTACTGTTGGGTGTGTTTCGACCGGGCCAACACCACCGAACCAACTCCTTTCCTAAGCACTGCCGAACCAACTCCCTTCCCAGTGTACTACCGGTCCAACTCACTACCTATGCCTAGCCGAACTAGAACTTAAATCATCTACCACCGGACCGTAGCGTTACCGAGCCAACACATCTCCAAGGTACTACCGAACCAACCACTGTCGAACCAAAGCCACTCCCTTCCCAAGCCTACCGAACCAACTCCCTTCCCATGCCCGCCGAACCAAAGTGATACCGGACCAATTCCACTCGAACCATCTCCGGACCAAGGCCTTGCCGAACCAACATTGCCAGGCCAGATTGCTTCAGCCCAGGCCCACCAGCAGCTATATACATCCAGGACCACTACCCTCAGCCTCACTCTAGAAATAGAGGGGCAGGGGTACAATAATGGTGGACAAGTTTGGGAGCTCAAGCACGGATAGAACTTTCAAACAAATTTAATATACTTGTAATCAAAGCTTTGTACTTGTAATCTGAACCGTAAAGGAGAATAACATATGAAGTGGATGTAGGCACATTCTGGCCGAACCACTATAAATCTGTGTGTCTTTTATAGTTTAGTCCCTGCTTTTTACATATTTGCATAAATCATCCAAATCGCTAAGAACAACATAAAATCGACTAAATCATACGACTTGGAGGTGTTTGCCCATTTTTTGTGCAAACATTTTTGGTGCTTTCAATGAGAACAGGAGCTCGAAGCTTTAGCTTCTCCCACTTAACCTTCTTCCTATCAGCATCGCTCATTGCTTGGAAAACATGCCCCCCAGACAGAAGAAAGTTGCTAACAAGGGAAAGAACATCGCAACTAGCAGTATTCCAGATCCAGTGATCACTGATCAAGAGAATCGTCCCGTTCCAACAGCGGTACAAAATGGAAGTCAGGTAAATCCGACAGCCCCTGCCACAGAACAACCGGCAGCAATTACTAGGGAAGATCTAGACAGGGTTGTGGCTGAAGTGACTGATCGCTTCACATCCCAACAAGAAGACTTGGTGAACCAACTCATGTCACGCTTAAGGGATGCAGAAGAACCTAACCGCAACACTGAATCATGAGATGAGTCCCAGTCTGGAGGACCAGGGAGGCGACAAAGGTCTTTCTTCTTCGAAGTGGCAAACAACAAAAACAGCAATGGTAGGAGCCGAGCCCGGACTCAACCTGAATTCCGATCCGAGGAGACGCTTGGAACCGAACCCAACAGGGGAGGTATCAGGCGAGGGTCGGATATAGTCGAGCCTGTCATGCTACCTAGCCATGGGAACACCAATGAATGGGGCCGAGCTAGAGTCCAGCCCAAAGTTGGACCCGAGGAAATGCTTGGAACAGAACCCAGCAGGGGAAGATCCAAGCAAGTGCCAACTGTAGCTGACCCTAACATGCTTCCAGAAGACCAGAGGCAGCCACTGGAAAAATATTAGGAGTGATAGACGATACCATCCCTACAGGTCATCTGGACGGAATCAATCCCGTAGAGAAGAACCAAACTCATTTCTATCTGCTCCAAATTCTGATGAAAGGATAACGTGATTGTTCAGAGAGTGCGTCCGAAGGGATCAAAGAGATCGAGGCATAGGCGCTAGGGTAACCAGCCCCTTCACCCGCAATATCGAAATTGCTATCTCCCCCCGAGAATGGAAAATGCCAACAATGGAGCCTTACAAGGGAACCTCTGACCCCGTCGTACACTTACAGAGATACACACTGCATATACTCATGAGCGGAGCGACAGAAGGAGTATTGTGTAAATGCTTTCCACTATTCTTGGAAGATCTAGCCACCTCCTAGTTCTGCCATCTACCCCAAGGGTCCATCAGCTCATGGGAAATGTTGAAAGAAAAGTTCATCAGCCAATTCCGCATTCATATAGAACAACCCAAGGACGCTTATTCCTTATCCAATATCAAACAAAAGCCAGGAGAGACAATGGAACAATATCTAACCCGATTCAATGCCGCAGCGGCCGCAGTCCAGGATGCCGATGAGAATCTTATCCTAATGGCCCTCTGCAGTGGTGTGCATCCGGATACTAAATTTGCTAGGAGATTAACGAAAGAAAAGCCAGCTACCTTACCCGATTTCTTCCAAGAAGCCGGAAAATATATTAGACTTGAAGACGCTGCCATTGAAAGGCAGACAGGGCAACAAACTAAGGCACCTCATGGCAACACTCCCGCAGTAGCAAAGGACGTTCGAAGAAATGACTCCAGAGATAGTGCTGGGGGCAAGAAGGGAGAAAAGCGTCTATACCGGCCAGGACCGAGATTTGACACTTGCACTCCTTTGAATGAAACAATCGAAAACATCTTCCTGGCCACCCAAGGCGAAGTTAAATACAAACGCCCCCCGCACAGGAAGGAATCAGATAACGCAATTAAATCTGGAAAGTTCTGCCGTTTCCACGAATCTTATGGGCATGATACCAATGAATGCCATCATCTCCGGGACTTAATTGAAGAACACATCAGAAGGAAGAGACTGGAACGCTATGTAAAAAGCCAGAACAGGACTCCAACTCCAACAAATGAAATCCCGAGGCTATCACCCCCGGAAGTAGGCGGAGGAAATCGCAACACCAGCGGCTCTAGTCAAGAGAAGACAGTGGTCCATACCATATCGGGAGGACCACACATCGCCGAAAGAAGCTGGGCAGAGATGGAAAAATATGGAAAGTCGCTTCGAAACAATGAAGACTGCGTTAATTCCGTTATAGAAGAATGCCACCCAAAGCGGAAAGAGAACAATGACATCACATTCGATATGCGTGACCTAGAATAAAGGTAGTACCCTCACATGGATCCTATGGTCATCTCTGCCTGGTTTGGTCCATCCAAAGTTTTCCAAATTCTAGTAGACACTGGAAGCTCAGTAAATATCCTATTTAAGCATGATTTCGAAAAAATGAAGCTGTCGATGAAGGATGTGTCTCCCCGCAACAAACCGCTACATAGTTTCACTGGAGATGCGAAGATGCCCCGCGGGCAACTGGACCTCTTTGTTGAAATAGGAAGTCATCCCCGCTCCGTTGTGTGGAAACAAACATTTGTGCTAATAGAAAACCACTCGGCCTACAACGCCTTTTTGGTAAGACCAGCCTTGTCAGACTTCCAAATTGTCCTAGCCCCGTGGTGCCTAAAGATGAAATTCCCTACAGATAATGGAATAGGAGAAGTAGAGGGAGATCAAGACGCTGCTCGAGACTGCTATGTAACTGAACTTCGCAATAACCGCAGAAGGGATAAAGGGAAGAATGCAGAGACTACTCTCTGCATGAAAAACTTGGAAGCATAGAAACTAAAGAGAGCCCCTCCTCTTCGATATACTAGTGATCCTTTCAATGAATTAGACCCCAGGGACAAAGAGGAGGAGGCCACCGCCGAGCCTGCAGAGGCTATGGAGTTTGTATCTGTAGACAAACATGACTCATGTAGACTATTGAAAATCGGATCTCAACTAAAAGCAGAATTGAAGGATCAACTCATTGATTTTCTCCACCACAACTTGGATGTATTTGCATGGACGCCGCTGATATGACTGGAATCTCCCTAGACGTAGCGTGCCACGTACTGAACATCGATCCTACCAAAGTGCCAGTAAAGAAGAAAAAGAGAAGCATGGGGGCAGAACGATCAGCAGCCCTCGATGAAGAAGTAAAGAACCTGCTTGCCAATAACTTCATACGAGAAGCCATCTACCCAGAGTGGATCGCTAACCCGGGTACTAGTAAAGAAGGCTAATGTGAAGTGGCGAACGTGCATTGACTTCTCCAACTTAAATGATTCTTGCCCAAAGGATTGCTTCCCACTCCCCCGAATCGATCAGCTGGTGGACAGCACAGCCGGGCACGAACTCTTATCTTTTATGGACGCATACTCAGAATATAACCAAATTCCTATGCACACTCTCGATCAAGACCATACTAGTTTTATCACTGGCCGGGGATTGTACTGCTACAGAGTAATGCCTTTTGGACTTAACAACGCCGGAGCTACTTATCAGCGCCTCGTCAACAAGATGTTCGCAGAACTAACAGGACGAACTATGAAAGTTTATGTGGACGACATGCTAGTAAAATCAGGGAAAGCCAACGACCACGTAAGCCACCTAAGCAAGATGTTTCAAGTACTTCGCCAATATGGAATGAAGCTGAATCCTCTAAAGTGCTCCTTCGGAGTATCGTCGGGAAAGTTCTTAGGATTCATCGTCCATGCCAGAGAAATTGAAGCGAACCCTGAACAAGTCCGGGCTCTGAAAGAAATCAGGATACCTTCCACTCGAAGGGAAATGCAAAGCCTAAATGGGAAAGTGGCCGCCCTAAGCAGATCATCTCCAAAGCAACTGACAAGTGCGTCCCTTTTTTCGAAGATCTAAAGAAGGACAAAGGAAAGTTTGAGTGGACTGACGAATGCTTAAAAGCCTTCCTTAACCAAATCGAACACCTCCAGAGACCACCAGTACTCCAAACGAAGGTGAAGAGCTATACCTATATCTTGCTGTGTCATCTCATGCTCTAAGCGCCGCTTTGGTAAGAGAAGACAACCGCGTGCAGCGGCCAGTATACTTTGTAAGCAAGAGGTTTACGGGGGCAGAAGCCAGATATCCTAAACTTGAGAAGCTAGCATACTGTTTACTAATCACATCACGGAAACTTCGACACTACTTCCAATCTCATTCCATCAGAGTTCTAACCGATCAACCGCTAAGGCAGGTACTCCATCGTCCCGACACTTCCGGGCGACTACTAAATGGTGCATCGAGCTGAGTCAATATGATATCACCTACCATCCTCGCACCGCCATCAAGGGACAGGCCATGGCCGATTTCGTTGCCGAATTCACTACCAACGAAGGAAAGGAGCAATCTGAAATGGCAGAAAACATCAAGTGGAATCTCTTTGTGGATGGAGCATCAAACGAACAAGGCTCGGGGGCAGGTATTGTAATTATCACTCTCAGGGGAAGGAAGCTACACTATGCTCTAAGGTTGGAATTCACTGCCACTAACAACGATGCAGAATACGAAGCAGTGATAGCCGGATTAGAACTTTCCCTAGAGAATGGAGTCGGTTCTTTATATCTCCATAGTGATTCTCAATTTATTGTAAATCAAATACTGGGAGAATTCCAGACTCGAGGAGAACGACTCACAGCATATCTAAAGAAGACCAAGCTACTGCTCGATCAATTGGATCACTATTTAATCAAACACATTCCTCGAGAAGAGAATCAGGAGGCCGACGAACTGGCAAAGCAAGCTAGCATAAAGGATGGCACACTTCCGTAACAGTAACCATCTCAAAGCAACTAGCCCTGAGTTTCGAGCAAGTGAATCTGATAGCTGCAATCGAAGAGGAAACTTGGATGACTCCCATCCGGAAATACTTACAAAGTGGCACACTGCCCGATGGGCGTAACGAAGTTAAGAAAATCTTGAGGAAAGCTTCCCGCTACACAATACAAGAAGGCATCCTCTATCAGCGTGGCTTCTCTAACCCCTTATTAAGGTGTGTCACTGGAAGGGAAGCCAAGGAAATCTTATCCAACATCCATCAAGGAAGTTGCGGAGATCACACTGGAGGGCAGACTCTGGCAAAGAAGATACTTTGATATGGATATTTTTGGCCCACCTTAAACAAAGAAGCCTTGGACTTCGTCAAAAAATGCGACAGATATCAGAAATTTGCTAAGATCCCTCGACTACTAACAAATGAAATTACTCAAATGACCAGCCCTTGGCCCTTTGCAGTATGGGGAATTGACTTGATTGGCAAACTACCAATGGGCCGAGGCGGAGCCAAATATGCCATAGTGGCAGTCGACTATTTCACCAAATGGGTGGAAGCGGAACCTCTAAATAAAGTATCTTAAGCAAAAGTTATTAACTTCTTGATCAAAAATGTTCTATGCAGGTACGGGGTTCCACTCAAAATCATATCGGACAATGGACTTCAGTTTGACAGCAAGGAGTTCGCCGACTAGTGCCTAGAGCACGAAATTTACAAAAGCTTCTCGTCCGTGGCTTATCCCCAGGAAAATGGACAAGTCGAAGTTGTCAACAAAATTCTCAAAACTCTAATCAAGAAGAAGCTGGAAAAGTCAAAAGGCGCTTGGGTAGATGAACTTTCTAAGGCACTTTGGGCCCACCGCACGTCTTTCAGAACATCAATAGGGCATACTCCTTTCTCTTTGGCATACGGATCGGAGGCCATGCTCCCAGTTGAAACTGTAGTGCCTTCCCACCGTAGGATCCACTACAACCCAGAAGAAAACGAAGAACTCCTCCATATGTCTTTGGATCTAATCGAAGAAAGAAGAAATGATGCAGCACTCAAAGCGGTAGCTCACAAGCAAAAGGTGGCAGCACAATAAAACTCCAAAGCCAAGCATCGCAGCTTACAAGAAGGAGATCTTGTCCTTAAGCGAATCTTCCCGCGACCTGGAGTGCTAGATCCAATCTGGGACGGACCATATGTAATTCATAAAGATCTCCACAATGGAGCTTATATTTTGTCAACAGTGGACGGAGAGGTGTTACAGAGGGCATGGAATATCCAACACCTTCGTCGATACTTTTCTTAACTTTTACTGCCCATATGAAGTGAACTAACAAAGAGAATCAGTGGACGTAGGCATTTTCGTGCCGAACCACTTTAAAAACCTTGTCTCTTTTTTAACTTGTTCCTTTATATCTTGGCTGCTTGTTAACATTATCCTTTTCTGTTGAGTAAAATCCTGTGTAATGGCATTTCCATTCAAGACGCATCATGGTGCGATCTCCCCTGGACAAGACCTAACAGGTACTATACGAATCTATGCCCTCACCAATGAGACACTTTTGCTCCAGCATCCCTCTGCTGCGGGTTAACTCATTGCTCGCGATCGGCCCTTAAATCCAACTATAATGAGCCGATTATAAGCCACCGAGAAGGCCGACTATAGCCGAGGCAGCTCATTACGGTGTTCGGTTCGCCGGCAACTGTGAACCTACTTTAAGCCCCAACATAAGGTGTGGCCAGCCAGGGGTAGTTCACGGTTGACGATCGGCACCCACGATAGCCGGCCACGGTAAATCGAATAATACCCATGATTACGGGCCATAATGGCCTGGGTACTTACTGTGCGCGATCTCGGCTCCGATGTGTGTTAAGTACTGCTGTGGTAAAAAAGAAAACTCCCCGCGGAGGCGTAAGATGGGTGACAAATATCTCCAAGACCCACATCTAGGGAAAGTGACTACAAAACCCGTTTGCCACGTACTTAAGCACATCAAAGGCCTTCCGTGATTGGAAGTTTTACTATTTCCTATATTCCTATTTTATTTAAAAACTCTCCTCCTATCCTATATAACAATCCCTAAAGTACAGGGCACAAAATAGGAGACACCCACAAATGGGGATAGGAACTCGCAACTGGATGACATGACACTTAGCTGAATTCCATACTCAATCACACGAGAACTTCAAAGCTACCATCTACAACTAAAACACGAAGGGCGGTACTCTCTTCCTTTGTCTATGAATGCGTAGCTTTAATTTATTCACACATCACAATAACATTGCAAGGTGTGAAGTTATATTTTAAGCAAGAGCTTGACACCAAACACAATTAAATCACAGACATATGCATAGCTGCATTTCTTATGCAACACACCAAAATAACGAAGGCATTTAAATATAACAGAATCAGCTTAAGTTAAAAATTACATGCCAAGAATAAAGTCGTTCATTACAAATAATATAATTAAAGTAACATTAATGTTTTGGGACTAACATAGAAAGCGATGTCATGTAAACCAAAAGATGTCCCGGTCAAGTCAAGAAGTCGGCTGCATCAGAGCTTCACCTCTATTCTACTGGCCCTCCGAGATCTACTTAACTGTCGGATCGGAACTTTCAACGTGTTGACCAGAGATAGTTGGTGCTTCAGAGGTCCCGCCTGTCCAATTCAGGAAAGAACCCATTAATAGTCATGAACAATAGGAAATCAAGTTACAAAAAGACTAAAAGGGAGGACGTACCAGCATCTGCTCCTTGATCATCATCCTCTAACTGCACACCTACCTCGTCAGCACTAAGTAGCCGCATACCTTCCTTTACCGCCACTTTCTCCTCCTTGGTGAAATGAGCTGTGACCGCGTCCATCCAGAAGGGCACACCACCCTCCCTATCTACTTCGGCCTTAACCTCCTCCAGGGCCCGGAGATAAATCCTGGCCATAACTCGGGGATAATCGTCCATCCAGGATAAGTTCCCCTGTTTCCAAGTACGAAAGTACATATCCTGAAGCATCTCATCCATTATCCCCTCATTCTCCTCAAACTCCCCTATTCGGACCTCTGAAGCCAACAGCTTTGCAACGGCAGCATCCCTCTCCGATCGGTATCGCAAGCAGTCAGCCAAAAAGGATTTCCTCATCGCCTCCATCTCCTCCTTCAGCTTGGTTTGAGCAAGCTCGGCGGCTTCAAGCTTCCCGGATAACTCCTCTACCCGATCGAGATCCGCTTTTCGAACCTCATCCACCGTTGCAATGGCCATATCAATCCGTTCCTTACATGCGGCCTCCATTTTCCGCAACTCTTCCCTGCTGGCCTCTTCCATGGTTCTCTTTAATTGCCTAGAGGTGGCCTCATGTCGAGAGATCTGGATGGCCTGATCAGCGAGTTTTTTGGCCTGGTCGGAAACCATTAACCGCAGTCGAATATTGACTCTCTCGATTTCTTCCCCAGCATTGGCCAGTCGGGCATGATGGCCCATCAGCTTCCTGGTCTCCTCAGCAACCCGGTCGATCTTTGCCTTAGCTTCGTCCCCCAAAGTTACAGCCCGGGTGGTAAGCAAATCAAGGTCCAGGGACTTAGCCTCATCACGCACCCTTACCATAGGATTACGAGGGAGAAGGTGCTCACCAGTAGCCTCGTCGAAGGAAATATCATGAGAACCTGGATCCAGATCCGGATGATCCGCAAACGGATTACAAGCCAAGACGGGATGATTTATTGGGGTGACAGTAGGGTTTTCAGACGGGTGAGGGGAAGGTATAAACTCAATATTCTCCTCCGTGGTACCCTGAAGAGGTTGAGTTGGGGGCGGAGGACCAGGTGAGGATTCGAACAAGGAACGGCTCCTCTTCTTCTTTCGGATATCCTCTTCGATGACCCCAAGAAGAGGACGGTAGCCGACTACGACTCCAGGGCGGTTAGTCGGAGGCTTCGGCTTAGTAGAAGCTTTGAGGAGTTTATATTGTTCAAGACAGTGTCGAACATCTGATGTCTTGACCGCTTCGCCCACTCCTGGAATAAAAACCAAGTGTTACAAACATACATTAAGCCATAATTCAAGAAACATATAAAGTTGAGAAGAGTAAAAAGACGCTTTTGTTAAGCAAACCCTGGGGAGGAGTAGGATACTGCAATAAGTCCTGGATCTCATTCCAGGACGGAAGCTGGCCATAAAATATTCCTAAATCCTTATCATAAATGGAGTCGTCAGGAGTCAAAAATTCACCTTGAATCGCAGGAGTTGCCTTGGCTGAAATGCTCTTAGAAGATGAATCAGCACCAATCCCGGCCTTGTCAGCTTTCTTTGGCTTCTCTACCAAGGCCGATCCTTCCTCCAACCCCTCAAAAGCTAGGCAGAAAGCTTCATCTGTCCACTCCTGGATCTCGCCTGCCTGCTTAGAAGGCAGAGCCCCAGCGCCACTACCACTCTGTCCATCATCACCATGGCCATCACCATCACCTTCCCCATCACTTCCACTCTCCGCCTCACCTCCTTCATCCTCGCCCCTTTCCTCCTCCACGTCTTCCTCCTCCGGAACATCTGGACATGTGCTGGGGGAGGGTCCATCGGACTTCTTAAGTTTCTTCCCCCCGGCGACTGGATGTTTCGAGAAGGGTTTCCTTTTGCTTCTCTTCGCCGTTGCCCCTCCTTTAGCTTTGGCAGCCCTCTTCTCAGCTGTGTCTCTTTGCTTGACCACAGACTTACGGGACAGAATCAAGTTGAACTCCAGAAGAGTAGCATTCCTGATCAAGTAAGAAGCTGACATCTCCCTTCCCGAAATGGCTTCTATTTCCGCAGCCATCTGAACTAGGCGATCGTTCTCCACGACCGCAAAGCCACATGTCGCTAGCAAGAAATAAAAAACACATAAGAAGAAGCATTGCAGTCAGAACGGAAATTATAAATAAGCTTCAACTTACAGCCAGAGGTGAAGTAACGGATAGAAACAGAGTCATCCTTGAGGAAAAACCATTCCTTCTTGAACTTGCTGAACTTCGAATATAAATCCAGGACCGGCTTGAAGGACGCGGCCGATTCTAAGCTAATGTGGGGAGACCACTTCTTGTAGCCTCTCAAATTGTACAGGTACCGAATCTCCCGGTTGGAGGGAGGACGCCCGTACTTTCTCTGGAAGATGATAAATAGACTCACCAAGATAGCATAAGAGTTGGGCTGAAGCTGGAAAGGGGCCACCTTCAGGTAGGTGATGAAGCTGACTATCCAAGCATTGATCGGGGGAATGGCCCCACACATACAATGGTACCTGCTATAAGCAAAATATCCTTCAGGAGGGTCATACGGCATAACTCCATTCCCTGGCAGCACCATGTATGCTCTGTCAATCCCGAAAGAACGAGATATAACATCAAGCTACTCCTCTTTAAGGGAGCTAGAAAAGCAATCAGTAGGCGAGTTCAGGAGCTCCAGAGGGCCGTACCCATCTACTAGTGATCTCGGGGGAGGTCCATGAAGTCCCGGTCCTGACTGAGCTGGGGGCACTGTGGAGGACTCTTCTTTGTCCTTGGATTTCTTCTTATCTGATCGAGTTTCCACTTTATGAGACATTTATCTGCAAACACAAAAAAGTGCGTCGTTAGAATGAGGGAAGTAAACAAGCAAGTGTATGTAGTCTGGAATTCCACTCGCAGTTCAAAACATAAAAGTGCATTCGGTAGTTCAAGGCCGAAAGATCATTCGGCACTCGAACTCCCGAATTCATCCGGTAAAGCAAGGCAAAAGGTCATTCGGCACTATACTCTCCAGTCCATTCGATAGTCCAAGGCTCAAATACCATTCGGCACCTATATCCTCCGATCTCATTCGGTGGTTCAGGAAAAAGTTGGTTCGGTGAAAGAAGACCTCACCTGGTCCGGCAATGTAATTGATTCGGCAGGAAAAAATTGGTTCGGCTACTTCAGTTGGTAAGGAATAACGAATGCATAAGGCCCATACTTATAGGAAAATATCAACGACCGGACCAATTGATTCGGCATTCGAAACCGGATGAGAGTGTCCAAGATGGGTGACCAAAAACAAAGCACGCCATATGCAGGCACATGCCCTACTTTGGGGGGAAAGTGTTGGGTGTGTTTCGACCGGGCCAACACCACCGAACCAACTCCTTTCCTAAGCACTGTCGAACCAACTCCCTTCCCAGTGTACTACCGGTCCAACTCACTTCCTATGCCTAGCCAAACCAGAACTCAACCCATCTACCACCGGACCGTAGCGCTACCGAACCAACACATCTCCAAGGTACTACCGAACCGACCACTGCCGAACCAAAGCCACTCCCTTCCCATGCCTGCCGAACCAACTCCCTTCTCATGCCTGCCGAACCAAAGTGATACCGGACCAATTCCACTCCAACCATCTCCGGACCAAGGCCTTGCTGAACCAACATTGCCAGGCCAGATTGCTTCAACCCAGGCCCACCAGCAGCTATATACATCCAGGACCCCTACCCTCAGCCTCGCTCTATAAATAGAGGGGCAGGGGTACAACAATGGCGGACAAGTTTAGGTGCTCAAGCACGGATAGAACTTTCAAACAACTTTCATATACTTGTAATCAAAGCTTTGTACTTGTAATCTGAACCGTAAAGGAGAATAACATATAAAGTGGACGTAGGCACATTCTGTCCGAACCACTATAAATCTGTGTGTCTTTTACAGCTTAGTCACCGCTTTTTACATATTTGCATAAATCATCCAAATTGCTAAGAACAACATAAAATCGACTAAATCATACGACTTGGAGGTGTTTGCCCATTTTTTGTGCAAACGGTTACAATTTATATAAAGTGAAATATTTAAGTGGTTTCAATCACTAACAGCAAATTAATACAACAACCATCAATTTTAACAAACAGCATACACAACAAATACAAAACAACCATTCAATAAATCAACAAATAGTTGTTCGGGTTTCAAAACTTTTAAATTATACGGAATGAAGAATAAACTACTAGCATATCATTTACTCAACAGTCTTAGATAAATCTAAATAGTTTATTCGCACATCCATACAAATCTAAAGTATCCTTACCCCAACAACCATAATCAAACAACACAATTCAAATCAACTTTAATTATTATTAATTTTATTTCATACCTTAGTCGTTTAATTTTCATTCTTTCATTCATTTCAGTGAGTTTTTTCATTATATAATGGTTTATCTTTTTATTTTCATTTACTTCTTTCAATTTTATTTAGAAATAACTTCAACCCTTTTCCTTAAATTTACAATTTCTTTATTATACTACATTCATTTACTAGTTACTATTATTCATTCATTTATTATTGCATGACCTCATTTATTATTTACACTTTAATTACTTAAGTTTATAATCATCTATTTGTCATACTTACCTTTAATTATATTTACTTGGTAAAATTTCAATTATAACTTAAGTTTATAACATTAAATTCTCATTTAACAGCAATTTCATTGAATACTTTTACTATTTCAAATT
This sequence comes from Allium cepa, assembly GCA_030765085.1. Taxonomy (NCBI): domain Eukaryota; kingdom Viridiplantae; phylum Streptophyta; class Magnoliopsida; order Asparagales; family Amaryllidaceae; genus Allium; species Allium cepa. Next base: position 61,601,249 of record CM060930.1, read on the forward strand.
CCTACTTGTATAATATTCTATTACGATCTCTTATTAAACATTTAAACTTTTAATATTTGGTAAGTTATATATATGCTATTTAAGGGTGTAATTGAAAGTTATACAAGTTTGTTCTATTTCCTTAAATTAAATTAAAGTTCAATAATACTATCCTTTTCTTATATAAGTTACAATTTCAAATTTCTTTAAATCCATTAATAACTTAGCATTAAATCTCTTACCTAAATTAGAGGTTTCAAATTTTAATTACTTACCGTTCATTTCACTACAATAATTGAAACAATTAATTAACGGAAATTTAAGAATTTAATACGGGGTTAAAATTTTAATTTATTTTAACATAATAGATAAATATATTCTTACACATATATCTCTAATTATATTTAAACAATTCAAAATTCATATTTTTTTCAAAAATAAATCTGTAGTAGAACTACTACAGTGGCCTTCCCCCTTCGAAACTCGAAAATGAAAGTCGATGATGCGGCCGCTATCACCGAAATTATGTTGCAGCGACAGACAGGAAAGTGCGAAACTTATTTTCTCTAAAATCTTCCTTTAAAAACATTTCTTTCAAATTATATTGAAATACTTATATCAGAAAATACTTCTTTTAATATTATTATAATATTCCAAAATCATTTGAAAGAATTTCCAAAACCCCGGAACTTAAGTTCTAAATTTCCAATTTTATTTATTTATTTTAAATCTCATTTCAACTATTATTATAACTTTTATTACCTATCCACGAATCTATTGCAGCCAAATATAGATATCATTTGAAAAAATTTATTTTATATATAGAAAATATAATAGGCAAAATTATTTCATTCACCTAGATAAAAAAAATATTATGTCGGTCTGTCCTATTAAGTGTTTAGAAATCCCTACTGATGTCACAGCGTCCCATGCATCAACCAGAATTTATAAATACAAAACAGAACAGATTAACGCAATATAAAAATCTTTTTATAACACTAACAAATACGCTCTCTCGTATATATACACTCAGCGACTCCCATAGGGTATTACTACCCTATTAATAAAGAGTCAAACCCCACAAAGCTAAGGTTAATCGCTAAACCAAAGCTCTAATACCAGCTGTAACGTCCCGCCTTTTCGCACACTTTAAATCGTCACACGTGCCAATTCAAACCATACGGAAGGGCAGATATTTATGGGTAAATAAGAAAAACAAGAAAGAAATAAAAAGAAAACAAAATCTCACAGCGGAAGGATAAAATATAATAATCAAATATACAGTTTATAAATCTATTTACAAAAACATTTATATAATACATATCAAAGTTACACATACCAATAACAATGCAGCGAAACAGTGTGTAGTGCACTAGTATAAATAATAATAATAATATACATCTTCGTCTTCGTCCTCCAGAGCTAAATCTTCAAATCCTGAAACGCTCGGACTGACCCGAGCGAATTGAAAAGACAAAACACTCGAGTCAGAACTAAAAGATCTTATGTAAGTTAAATTAACAGGAATAAATATGAGTGCAGTAACTCAAGAGATGCTCGGGATTTACATCTCCTCAAGATCTGTTAAACTATTCACTATATAGTATATTTCGCTATTATAATAGTGTCTAATTGTAAAATAAACTTACTTTAAAATAGCTTAAGGCTTTACATTTTCCACCTTAACACATAATATATTCCCATAGTCTATAAAGTACCGTAATTTCCCCGTACTGGGCGTCGTCGGAGGGCTCTCCATAGGTATTGTACAAAACCAAAATCGTATAAGGCACGCTAGGGTAGGTGACACGGCACAACTAGGCAATGCCAGGGTAGATATACCAATTACGCTTCCGGGTCGGTGGTAACGCGTAGCCGCAGCTACCGCCCACCTCGAACAAACTCCCCAAATCAAGGAAATCAAAAGTGAAGGTAGCCACCGTATCAATCCAAAGTCAGAGTATAGTACCGAAGGGAAGTGTCTGATCAAAGGTGTTACCTTATTAACCCGTCAATCGCTCCTGTTTTAGCCACCTTATGCCAACTCACGGGAGTTGGGTCCACGTATTTACCATACAGGAACGCCGCCACCAACCTACTTCATTCTGGAATCTCCACCGCGTACAAGGTTGTTAAAGTGGTTTTCGGAGTTGGCAAAGAGTATGACAACTTCCGATCCCGGTCTCTTCAACAACCAAACGTTATTATAACACTGCGGTCTTTAAAAATAGTTTATACTTTAAAACCAGAAAATAATTATCCATTTCAAAACCCATAAATACGATATTATTTCCATTTCGAAAACAACTCGTTTTGATATTATTTTTAAAAACCCAAATCAATGATATCATTTTTTTTCTTTTTCACAATCATATTGCTTTAAAATTTATAATAATTGGAAACCAACATTTGAATTATAACTTTCAAACCATAATACTTCGAAAATTCATAGTTTTAAAACCATAACTTCTAAAACTTGGATGGTTTGGATATTCAAACAGTATATAAAATAAAATAGTTTAGTTTAAAATTACTTTATAGAATAAAATAATTTCCACCACTTTAAAATCTTATTCATTTAAAATTTAGTCTAAATCCATAAATTTTAAATTCACTTTCAATTAAATAAACCCCTTCAATTTCCCAATATTTCAAACTTGAGTAATTAACAATTTCAAAACCTTAGTTTGGAAATTTATATTCACCAATTCATTGTCCTGTTATTTAGTTTGAAACATTCACATAATAAATCCATAAATAAAACTCAATTTCTAAAAATTAAATATTTCCTTCAATTTATTTATACTAGAAATATTCATTTAATTTATCTTGAATAAAAATCTAGTTATAAATATCATACCTTTAAAATTTCCAATTTTAATAAGTTTACATCACTTATGGAGTTAAATTTTAAAATAAGCTCAATTCCAAATAAATTTTCAATTTATCTTCAAATCTTAATTTATTTGAATCATTTAAAACTCTATATATACACAAGATCTTAAACCTGTATTTAAACATATAATATAAATTATCAAACTCCATTTTTCCAACTTATTCATTTTTATTTAACAGATTATACATAGCTTAAATTCAAAATTCTAACTATATATGTATATATAAAATAATATTTATATAATATCAAAATTTAATATTCATTAAACCGTATCCTATCCAAACCGTAGAAATCATTTTCAAAATAATTATATATAGACCGACGGTGTCTGTATAAAATTTTCTATCCTATAGTCAAGTGATATAGATATTTATCATTTAAATCCGCAATTTAAATATAAAAATGCGGTTTTATATAATTTCAAACCGCAATCCCGAGTGAAATGAAAAAACATGATAACTTACAGTTTATATACCATTCACCCAATATCAATCATCAACTAACTTATTGCAATCATCATCAATTTAAACAAACATCAATAGAGCATATAAAATATAACAGGTATCAACAAACAGTTTATATTCAAAAAATAAATAAATAAATAAATAAATAACCGTTTAACTAGCAGTTTATATGCAAATAAATAAATCTTAACTGTCAGTTTATATGCAATAATAAAATTAATTAACCGTTAAATTAAATAAATGCGATTTAACTAAGATGATGAATAAATTATGCAGAACAGTCATAAATAAATTTCTACTCATATCTTAAATCAATTTAATAAACATAAGAAAACTTAGAAGTTGTGAGTGAGTTAAAACACTCACCTTTTGAATTTAAATTGAATTTAAAATCCGGTTTAAACCTAAAAATTCGATGGTCTCAGAATCTGTCAAAACCAGGGTCATCAAGTCTAGAATTTTATTACGATCATAAAAAAAAAATCTCGTGTGAAACGGATATCGTATGAAGAAGTTATTTGAATAAAACTTTTGAAAATCAAAATTAAATTTAAATTCAAACAAAACAAAGCTACCTACTAACATACGCCACGTGGATCATCACCTTCCTATTGAACGAAACACGCGTGTACAGGAATCATTCGAACCCAAAAAAACGCACGCCACTCTGCCTTTGACCGCCGCCGTGCGTCACCGTGGCCCCCCATTGTCCAAGCCGCTGCCACCATCGCGCTCACCATCTCCGGCCGCTACTGATGCCCCAGGTCCGAACCCCCAAAGCCACCTCCAGCCGCCCCCCTTTGGGAGCCTAAATCACCAATTTCCGGTGTCCTAGACCACTGCACGACCTACAATCACCAGCGCTAGACTCCTTGCGACGAGCCTCACTAAACCCATGTTTCAATTTCGCAAATTGATGGAGAAATCAAAAAGCCCCAAATCAACCTTTTGGGTTTCGAATTTTACATGTTTGACCATGATTTCTGGTTGACTCGATCGTCTATTGCAAAAACAGAGACTGCGTGTAGATTCGTATCAATGAAAACTACAACATATATTTTTTTTGGAATTTTTGTGAGGACTTTGAATTTTGATTTTTGATTTGATTTTTTTGAAATTTGAGTTTAGATCGAGGGTGTGAAGCTATTGCGAAGAGGAGGAGCTGAGGAAATGAACGTACAAACAGATGAGAATAGATGAAGGCTAGGGTTTATAACTGGGTTTATATAGGTAGGTTAGAATTAGAGTAGATGGATCCGATAAACAAACGTGCTGAACGATAATTGGCCCAAAAAGCCCGTTATGACTCTAGAACGGAATCGGGACAACCCATATATCAAAATAGGCGTTTTAAAATATTCCGAATGCGATGGAAAAAGTTTTGCGCCCAAATCCCATCGTATGAAGAAGATATGCTGAAATCAATATTTCAAATTGATTCCAAATTGATTTCGATTAAATCGATTTCAAGGCGTTTCGCGTTCGTAGGATCAAACGACAAGTCCGATCGCTACGAAACTTGAAACTCTTCAATAATTCACTGTTACGGATCCGGTGAAACTAGTTTCGTCGAAATCCGAGTCCGTGACCAGAGTGGTTATTTTTATATTAATTAATAAATTAAGAATTAGTAAATAAAACTAAGAATTAGTAAATAAATCCAATTCTTATATTTCAGTTTTAGAATTGGAAATTTTTATCACTTAATAATTCTCAAACATTTAAAATGATTCAACAAATTTTTAAATGTTAATTTATCAAAGATTAAATCAATATAAATCTTCGATTTCATAAAATTCAAAATTATAGATAAATTTCCAAAATTTCCTTTTAATTGAATTAACCTATATTTATTCCATTCATAAATTTCAAATATAAGGGTTTACCATTGGATTTAAAATTATCACATAAATATTTCCAGTTTTCAACTTAATTTTTAAATTAACGTAATAATTATATATTTTATTTTTATTCAATTGCAATAAATCCAACTATTATAAATTAAAATAATTAACTCACTATAAAATTCGAATTCTATAATTTATATATTTCATCATCTTTATTTACTTATTAATTTATGATACTTTAAACCAATTCTCATCTTAATTTTAAATGTAAATTATTTTACCAATTATAGTATTTATTTCACTTTCTTAAAATAATCCCTTTATTACACTCAGAATCCAATTTATTTCAATAAGTTTCAATTTAATCGAATTAGATTCAATTTTGACCTTTTACTTACACTTAAGTTTAGGTCATATTTAATTTATAACGTATTACTCTCCTATTTATTTCTTTACATCTTCCCGTATTAATTACATAATAAATCATAATTATTAAAGTAACGTTTATAATAAATACCACCCTATAGTTACTCACATTTAAACGAACGTTATTTCGTTTTCAATTTGTGTAACATTCATTTATTTTATTATCACTTATTTCAAATTCTAATGCTATTAACCAATAAGCGGGTAATTTATGATATATGTTACAAATTTCGAATTAATCAGTATTCATTGTCATTGAATTTAATTTAGCATTACTTACCTTGCATTAACATTGTTACTTAAAATCCCTATCCAATTGCAATTAATATTTTAATGAATACATTTACTCCTTTCCGTTATGTTATTAATTATCATCAAGGCACAATCTAATTATCTTTATTGGTAAATGAGTGAATTTACTAGTAACCCACTATTATAACTTTTATATATTTGTATAATTTTACCCTTTTATATTCCATTATAAATATATGCACACATACAAATTATGATTCTAAATCCAATTAATTATTCCATCTAGGTAGCATTCCTTTTTACATCAACCATCACTTTATGAATAATTAGCATTTCCTATTCATTTTGTTACATTCACTTATATTCACTTTATGAATAAATTGGTATTCCATTTAACCCATTAATTACTAACTTTAATTATTGCAATTCCTTATCTAACATAAATTTTGAATCGATTTCCTAATTTTCATATTTCAATTAATTAACACCTTACAATAGTTTACAAATAAAAGGGATTGTACTAAATAAATTATTTATTGTCCTGCATTACTTTATTACCTCCATTTACATTCAATTTCCATTAATCAGTATTTTATTCCATTGGTAAATCCAATACATGCCTTAATTTACGTATTTTAACTTTATATCCAAAGGCGACAATTTCCACCATTACATTTAATTGCAATATATAATTTAATTTGTAAATTTTAATTAACCTTGATACATCAAATTCAACATTCGCTTTCATATAAATAAATAAGATTTTTATTTCTTTCTAAATTTAAATTTAAATCTTATTAATTTAATTCATTTTAAACATCGAATTTATACGGGTAGTTACAGCAGAAAATTTTGAATACAATATATTCTAACCTGGATTTAACTTGGACAAATATGAACTCTCTGTCTTTGTAAATTTAAAAACAAATGCAATAGATGCAGCAGGTAATAGAATATGTCTATACGTCGATGAATATCTCTAACTCTCCTCTAGAAAATTCTCTTCAACTAAACCTGAAACTATTCAGATCTGACCCGAGTATGAAAAATACCCGGATCACGATTGATAAACCAGTGTGAAACACTCAAAATTTTAAATGTGTAGATCATGTTGATGTCAATCAAAACCTTTGGAAAGAAGGGTATCTCATAAGACCTCGTCCACACATAAATATAGAAGGGTTTTTATTTTATGACATCTAAAATACTTTATACCGAAAACACTTTGATATTATCTTTAACGCCATTGGTTTCGAAAACATTTTCCAAGTAAATATATATAAAAGAAGTATCAACCCGGACTAAATCTATGGTAATACATCTGGACCAGGTCAAACGGAATATACTTGGACGAAATGATACCAAAGGGGTAGCTGAAATGTTTGCAAAGTATTACAGCTAGTTTGGGACTATAATCAAAACCATAAAACTCATATTCGGATTGGATTTCCAACATGGCAAGGAACTAGTGGTCTATTTTTCGGTGCTTTGGTTGCAAAAAACATATATCCAATGGCTACATATCCAAGGAGTCAGACGCCACTATATCATTTTGTCGACAACTGATTGGAATCAATATCTACTCATCTAAGGACGCAGATGCCGCTTATTCTCCTATGGAAGACTGTAGCCTTTTTCGCATTTCATCTAATAACCCAATACTATGTCTTGCAGACCACATAGTATCTCGTATCATTACCGGGTTGTGAGGCTAGAGAGGCTATGCTCTTCTTTTAATCCATGCTTTGTTTTTTTACAAAGCTACACTTTATTCTTGCTTAAAGTGCATTCCACTTAGAATTCCACATTGTCATTCCTTCGATCGCTATTAACTTCCACTAACATACAACCTCTAAGCTCGTACGCCTCAGAGAATGTTGTTAAGCCAAGAGAAGTTGCCTTCTCTGCCAGCAAGTAGATGTACGTTTGTAAAAGTCAACGTTGTGATCTTAGGAATGCAATGTTAGACATTTGTCCATACAAGTTCGTTCTGGGACTGAACGAAACCGAAGGCACTCCTTCTATAACATCCTTTTTATGGGAATCACCCTTAGGATCAATAACAGGCAGTCCTTGCATTACGAAGATTTCTAAACACGACATGACCACTGTTATAATAAATAACTCTATATTGGGAGCGACCTAGAGAATGTCAACAAGTAGTCCTTCTGCTATGAAGATCTTTGGTCTTCAATAATCATCATCTTCGACATGTCATCATCATCGAGATGTCTTCATTTGCCAATGTATACATTGGTTCGAAGAGGTTTTCAGATAGGAGTTACCCAAATCAGATCTCGGTTCCTTCGAACCAATATTTGGTGAAAAGATATCAGGTATACATGTGTTTGTCCAATAACATCAAATCAATTAATCTTTTTATTCAAAATTATATTGCTCTTAGAGATAGATTGAATTATTCCTTTATCTTTTTCAGAGTACGTGGAATCATTAAACCTCATTTTATCAAATACTTTGGTTAATTAAAACCTTTTAAATTTTGGAATAATTATAAATCATTTTACCCTTTCACTTAGGAAAAAATTTCCAAATCATTTATTAAATCTTAGTCAAAGATTTCCTATTTTCAAAATATAACTTTTAAATGGGCCAAAAATGATGTTATTTATGACATGGTTTACTACAAACCAAAAATACTTAATTTCAAGCATAGGAATTAAATAATTCCAAATCATTTATTTAAATCTCATATTGGAAAACTTTACTATAGAGCATCTGGGCTTTCCCTTCGATCTGTTCCATCCCTCATCTACAAAAGAAAATGGAATCCAGGAAAGTTCAAGGAAATGGTTTCTCCATCCCTAACTTTAGTAACACGTCTCGTTTTATCTTTCTAGTACAGGCGGGACAAATGTAATAATCGTTTCCGCATACTGTTTTCATTTTTTGAAATGATTTATAGAACTTTCAAATCATAAATTAAAAAACTTACTTATTCTTTTAAAAACTGTTTATGAAAGATATGAAAAGGGATAGTAAGTTTTAAAATTATATTTCACAAGTTATTTAAAACTGATGCAAAAAATGTTGCAAATAGTGCTTTAACGTCTTATTTGATAAAATTCACTTTTCTATCATTTATAAATTGATTTATATAACTCAAATATCTTTCAAACATTTTATAAGATTAATAAAAATTATTTCATATTTTTAAAGAATTAAAAACGACCGTTTCAAACAATTTCTTTTTTTCCTACTTACCTTACTTTTGTTTTTCCTCCAGCCAAATTTTTCTCTGGTGATTATAAACCTAACTGCAAATCTATTTTCTATATGCCTTTACACATATATACCTCTACTAACCATCCTTCTTTTGACATTAGTTTTAAACAATTTTTTTTTACAAAGTATCAAAATCATTTCTCAAAATATCTTCCCAGCATGATTCTGAATGCTTTGCTTTATCTTATTCTTCTCCTAGTTTGGGATCCATGAGTTTACCAACTCCAACACCGATTTACGAACCAGTTCTAATTGTTCCTACTTCTACACACTGATTATACCCCACCTAGTAAAAGAACGAGACGATCTCTATATTTTTTTATCATCTACCAAAGAGAAGATATATGACATTCATCACTACCAAAGGGAAACAAAGAAATTACAACACGAACTTTATTATGAACAAAAAGTCAATTGCCAAGCGTTTAAGCTTTTTGGAACAAGTTGCTTTAAAATTCCGTGGTTCTTCCTCCAAAAACACGGTACATCAAATATATCCTATTCGTTCTCCAATTCGTCACAATTCTTGGGAACCATCACCGCAGCGTCCAACAATATCTTCGAATTCTTGGGAATGCGGAAATAGATGGTCACCCCTTCAACCACTTCAAGAGAACCCAAAAATAGAACCAGATGAATATCACACTCCAAGCTCTTCTTCCAAATCTATTTAAATTGTTTTACATATGTTGTTGCTAACATGTAATTTTCTTAAATTTCTAATTGTTCAAAAGTTATTCATATTGTTTATATATATTGTTTGCTAAATATTATAGGCTGTCATAAGTTTCTGTAATAATTCAATCGGCTGTTTATAATAAAGAAAACAGTTGAATATTGTGGAAGAAATTTTTTAGTCTCAGATTCAGACGGCTGAATTAATGCAAACAGCCTTTCGAATTAGTTAAAAATTGAACTATTTTCTTGCGGGAAGAAGTTCAAACGGCTGATTACAGTGATTCGGTTAGCTGAATTCCTTCCAAGACATTTTTTTCTTAGTCCTACATTCTTTTCTTCTAGTTTTGCCCTTACTTTTTACCTATTATATATTCCTCTTTTCATTTCTTACCCATTCATTTTAGAACCCTAGCCATTTTTTTCAAAATCTGTAACTTTTACTACTCTTTTCTATTCACTAATGGATCCAAGATCTAAGCGCACAAGAGAATCCACCTCCGGTCCATCCGAAGATCAGATTAGATAATGGCTTTGGAATTATGTTGCAATCTCCTATTCAATTCGATGAAAAATTCCAATATCTTTGAAGGGGCTTTCATGAAATTTTCGGATTTTGTAGCTTACCGAATTAGAGAATTAGCAGATCAATTCCACTTTGATAATCTAATAGGGTATGCTCCAAATAATGTCAAATTAATCATCTTTTGATCAAACTCTTTCTTGCTAATCTTAATTTGGATAACCATAATCCACAAAATTGTTAAGATTGTGTTTGGCCAATAGTTTGGCATAAAAATTTTCTTGCTTTTACAAATATTAGGAAATATTCTAAATTGTGCATATCAAGGTATTGATATTGATGATGTTGAAGTTGATATGGATCATTGAGGTGAGGTTTCAAACCTTTTCTTGTCTGATCAACTTACAAATTTGAGTGCTTTAAAGTCTGGTACCTTAAGGCCTCAAGCTAGCCTTGTTCGTCGTGCATTGATTCGCTCTCTACAACCAAGATCGCGGAGTTATTAAAACGTTTATAAAAGGGACTTTCAAGCTCTATGTTCTATCTACTCTAACAAACAAGTGAATTGGGGCAGAAATCATTTTAGATGAGTTTCAAGACATCACAATTCGAATAAAATTTAAGACCATTCATTGTGGTGCTTATATTATGTGTATCCTTCTTAACTTTGACATTCCAATGCCCGACTCTGAAGTTTCATGCATTAGTGAGTTAGGAGCAAAAGCTTTAGGATTGATAGGTCTTCCTCACCGACCTCCTCCACAATAAATCATCTCATTTCAACAATGGTCTCAAAATTTTCAACAAGGTGCTCCACAACCTCGTGACACTAGTATTGCCTCCTCTATTCATACTAAACTAGAAAAAGAAGAAGAAGAAGAAGAGAACGATGATTTAATTCAAGAGGATGGCCCTAACACTCCGTTAAGAAAGTTATCATTACTCTCTTCTGAAATCAATCTAAACTTCATCGGGATATTAAGGCTCTCGAAAAGAAAACGGAAGAAATTCAACTCCATCAAAAGTTTTCTTAATAAAATATGGGATAAAATTTCTTTTTCTAGATCTACATCCACCGAAGTTCACAATCCATCTCCTTTTCAATGGTCTTTTTCAAGTTCGGATTCCAATGATGATCAACCTTCTCTCTCTACCCAATTTTAATTATTATTGTTTCTACTATTTTTTTAGTCAATCGTCTATGATGCTCTATCTAGTTATTTATGTAATGGTTGTATGAATATTGTTATTTTTAGTAATGACATCTCGAGTATGAGTTATTTATTTAATGTAAACTTTATTTGATTCTATGCATCTCTTTCTTTTTGTTGATGACAAAGGGGGAGAAAGTTAGTTAAATATTTGCGCATATTGATATGGGGAGTAGCATTGTTAAGGTAAGTACTTTTATAAATATATTATTTCTACTTATATAGTTGTCGTCATCAAAAAGGGGGAGAATGTTAGAACTTAATTAAACATTGTTTTGATTAATGACAAGCTATATAAAATATTTTGTGTATACTAATCACTTATGCAGGGGATTTGTTGCAGATTCATATTCAGAGTGTTTGAAGCTGTTAGTTTCTAGTTTAGAGTATGTATATCATTTAGTAATTTGTTAAAATCTCTCCTAAATTGATATATATATATATAATCATATGGACACATGCATAAGTATGCACAACAGGCTGAAAAACAGCCAGTTGAATGCATTCATTCAGCCGGTTGAATACTGAAACAAATTTATTGTTTCATAATATTTAGCCGGCTGAATGAATAAATTCAGCCAGCTGAATCAGGCTAACTTTAGCCTATTTCCTTGCTGTCTTCGATTTATTTCATTTCAAAAGGATGAATTAATAAATTCAGCCTGCTGAAATTATCCAATTGCTATTTTCATAAATAGACACTTCTCTTCATTGAAGAGTAACGTCCCCAAAATTAACGGTTGTGCCTGTTTCTTTTCAATATAAATTTTCATCTATGGTTGAATCTTTTAAACTCTATAAATAGATTTCAGAATTCAACAAACAATTCATTGAAACTGATTTTAATATTTTTGAATTCTTATATATTCTCTAGTTTCAAATTGGACTCAAACTGCTTACATTCTCTGATCATTGATCACCTTATCTTCCACTATTCTCAAGCACATTATACTATATATCACAAAGGAGTACGTTATAGAAAGATTTTACTTGATTGACTTATTAGTGCTATTCAAAGAGCACATTATAGTCTGGTACTTTTGTTATTTGCAAAGAAGTCCTGTTCAGTTGCTCAGGCAGTTGAAGTCCTATTCGGTTGCTTAGGAGGTAAAATTCTTGTTTGGTTGCTCAGGTGGTGTAAACCTATTCCTCCGGGTTAAGCGAGGGTTGCTAGTTTAAATCCAAAAGAAGTCTGGGACTGGACGTAGAACTAGAGTTTGAACCAGTATAAAAATCTCTGGTGTCATTTACTTTACTGTTATTACCATTTACTTACTTATTCCACACAAGTATTTTGTCCATATTACACAATCCTATAGCATAGATATTTTCATAATCCACATTTTTCCAAGGCAGGAGACATGCGGATTTAACCCAACAGTCTTCACGATTAGCAAATCAATAGCCAAGAGTGATGATTGTGAGGTTCAAAAATCAAGTGCAAGCAATGATATTAAGCGACGATCAATCGAGACCAAAAGATAGAATCTCCAGAATATTCTAAGTATTGATTAGTACCTCCTCCAAACAAGGGATCTGTACATGTCCTTAATTTTTGTCAGAAACTGGGGTGAGACCGGTATAAAGTGACAAGGAAGGCTCCACGAAGCTACATATCAAATCTCAAGTCGTTTGGAGTTTGTATGCACAAATAATGGGCAAATTACTTCACCTAAGAATAAGATCGGTATAAAAAGGATGGTATAAAAATGGATCGTTATAAAGAGGACCGTATAAAAAATGATCGGTATAAAAGGGATCGGCATATTTCAGCCAAGCGAGTACAACTCCATGGAAAACAATTAGCATCTCAAAGTCTATAAGTCCAATGATATAAAATTTCGTCAGCAAGATATGGGGAACCTAACAAGTCTACCCTAGGGATCACATATCAAATAGAGCAAGTTGGAGGGATCAGCCCTCTTCCATCCATAGAGATCGGCTGTAATCAGCATTCACAACATATTACAACAAAGATTTATTAATAACTTGAGCTCTACTAATCCAATTGGCATGAAAATCAGAGGCTAAGCATAATACAACGTGAAGTAGCTCCCCTAGGGTTTGCATGGCATTTGGAGGAGTTTGGAGATCTTCCTCTATCCCTTGATAGGGATCGACCCCCTTCCCTCTTTAGGATCGGTTGAACCTAATTTTGTAGCAAAGGTCAATCATTATCTCAACACCTACACATCTAGTTGACATGAAACTTGAAGTACAAGCTTACTGTTAAATGTGGAAAATACGTAGGGATCTCATTCAATCAGAGGAAGTTGGACTGATTGGCGTAAATTAGAATTCAAGCAACACTACTTCACTTAAAATACAATATTTCACAAATTGTATGTTGGAATTGCATGAAATTTAGGAATAAGGTAGCTAACATCATGGGGCAACCCTTATAGGGATCAAACTCATTTGGACGCACTGTTAAAGACCGATACCGACTCCTATTGTAGGCCTCGATGGACCTAGAAATTTTTAGGTAGCCTCGTCTTAGTTTCCCGAATCTTCTACCGAAATTTCAGCCCGATCCGTGCACGGCTTCCCTTATAAATACAGGAAGCATGACGTCAAAAAAAGATCTTTCTGCTTCTCTTTATCTTCAACCTAGGCTACACTCTGTCAATCTTATTCCTGAATTCAAAATTGTAAATGTAAATATATCATAGTATAATAAAAAAGATTATTCTAAAGTGGACGTAGGCCGGAGTTAGCCGAACCACTATAAATCTTGTATCCTTTTGCATGCTTCCATTTTTAATTTGTTTGTTCTTCATATTATATTATCTATATAAAAAACTATTTGAGATCTGTTATCGGATATTGATGCTTTCATACAACTGGTTGTTGGTGGACAATTTTTATGCCAACACATAACATAAAAGGAACAACTTCAAGATTGTCTCGGTTAACTTTGACTTGGATCTCCATATAAGCATTGGCACACTAGATTTTTAAACCCTGAAAAAGAATTCTTTAGTTCTTGAAACTCGTCTTTAATGTGCTTTAGCTCCTCCTTCAACTTAGTTCTTTCCCGTGCATTACTCTTACTTAGGTTATACGTAGCGTATCTATACCTTTGCATTTTATTAAACGAGAATCTCTGAAGTGCAAAAAATTTAAAAGTGTAAAATATTTTATTATAGATTGAAATGATAAGTTAATAACTTATTCGAACAAAGTTTAATATAAGTGGGCTAAACTAGCCAGAAAGAAGGATGGGTACACATATTTAAGTTATAACATTTTTAATTGATAGAAATCAAATGGAAGTGCATGGGTACATAATAAAACTATGCGAGGAACAAAGATTAATGTGAAATAATTGTAGAAACATGATTACGAAGAGGGTGCTCTGTGTAGATATTGTGATATTGAAGGAGTAGGATAACCTAGCCACTCATTCAAAGCAATGGAAATGGCTTTAACATTGTAGCACTTAGGCTTTGTCTTACATATTTGTTTACAATTATGGACCTTTTATATTTAAAGAAAGCACTCATGCCATTCCACATATGGTATGATTTCCTCTCTCACTACCACACCACATTACGTATAATTAGCGTATATGTATATTACACTGATAATTTTATTTGAATACGATATAATAACGTAGGCATTGGCATACACTATATTAAAGATTGATTAAAGCTTTTGTACTTCACTGCATGTTTTGGTAAAAAATAAATGTTTCTTAAATGCTAACTACCATCCAACAATGATTTGAAGGCCAAAATAACCGAAAAACAATGAGTAGATGGTTAATATTCATACGATATCATTAATCATAAGTATCTAAAATCATCTTCCTAGCGCTTCCATGCCTTTGGCATTTTGTAGCTAATTAGAACTTTATTATTCACCTTTTAATTGTTTGGTTTCTTGGCGCTAAATAGCTGGCTTAACAATAACATTCTCCTACAATTTATGTGATGCCAAAAGTGTTCAATCTTATAACTGAATTCCAAATCGAAGGAAAGGCTGAAACCCTAGATGATTATCCATGAAGAAGAAGAAGCGATTAGGAGTTGAAGAATTGATATTTGGGTCGGTAAAGAATTAAGGCATGAAATTTTGAGCGATGGAAAAATTGCCAAACGAATTAAAGTTTTGAATGGTGGAAAGTTTGCTAAACAATATAGAGTTTTACGTGGTGGAAAAATTGCCAAACAAAATATTTCGTCCGGTGAATTGAGCAGACCGGTCCAAATATTTCGTTTAGGAATTATGCCGAACCAATAGGTAATGTAGAACCAAATGAGCTGCTGAGTTCGCCAAATCAGATGCATGCCAAACCAAACCCCAAGGCTTCTATATATTAGCTACCCCTCCTCATTTCTTTACTCTATAAATAATGGAGCTTTTGGACAACAATGACAGCCATCCTAGAGAGTTGAAAATCTGTAGAATTTTGACTGTATTTGTAACAACCCGCATATTTTACATTTGTGTATTTAAATATTTTATTTAAATATAACATCGTTAGTTGGATTATAATCCAAAATGCTACCTTTTGCAAACAGTCGAATTAGGACTCGAGACCACTTCCATTGAGTTCAAAATGGCATCTACGACCTTTTTGAGTATAATCATCGGTATGTTTGGAGTTAGCTTGAATTTCGACCTTTTCACTTAGGCTTTGGGTTTGGGTTTCTAGAATTTCGACCCTAACTTAAGACTCTAGCTCCACCCCTACTCCTCTTCATCCTTTTCATTTCTATTTCTTGACACTTCAAGCTTAAGAACAATGGGGGAAGAGATTGGAAATTAAAATTCGCAAGCCCTATTTTTTTTGCAAATTCAAGTTTTAGCTCCAAAATCAAAGAGAAGCTTAGGTAAGCATCTTCTTCTTCTTCTCCATCTTGATCTCTCTTCAATTTCATAAATTCCCTATAACCTAATTTGGGAAACTTTGGCTTATGACCTTAGATTGGAGCTTTTATAGTTTGGATTGAAGAGTGGTTGATCCTCCTTTATTTTCAAGCTTCTCCTTCCTTGTTTTTGTGTAAAAGGTGAGATTTTTATCTCACATCCATGTCTATAACTATCATTATTGTTCGGTATGAATTCCAAACATCTATTCATGTTCATTTGCTTTTGATTTGAATTGATTTGGTGAACATTTCAATTTTTGGTCTTTTGAACTTAAATCTTTAAAATCCTAGCTTTGATGCTTGAACATGTCTTTGGGGTTAGTCGAAGAGCCTATAGGACTGGGTTGTCGCATGGCATAAATCCCTAGTTGCAATTGCTCGATCGATCGGCTTCATTTGGATTCTTGCCCCTTTGAGGACTAGGCTGGAAATACTCGAAAACAGGTTCCAGTCGACTGGCGCTCTGAGTCCAGTCGACTGACCTAGAACCCAAGAGTTTTCTAGGCATTGGGCCAGCCGACTGAACTCAGTGTCCAGTTGACTGACCGGCTGCTCCATCCCGATTTGCCTATTTTGCTTGAAATTCGAATTTTTATTGATTCACGATTATCCGAGTTGCTGTTATCATTTATACGACTTCCATGACTTCTATTTCGGGATTTTTAGGGAATATCCATTTTGATGGATTTGGTATCGATTTCTTTAGATTTAATTCACGTCTTCCAATGTGAATTTTGGTGATTGATTGTGTTTACAATCATTTCTATGGTTTGTCACTTTTAAATACAATGGTTTTTATATTAGTAGTAAATATTCAAACCCTTTCTCAAAGATGATTCAACTCTATTTTTAATACAAAGCTTGTTTCTAAAATCGTTTTCCAATCTATTAGTATACGCAAACCTTTACCTCATTCGTTTGAGAAATCTAATTTAACGGCTTAGTAAAACTAGTGGTATGAAACACTTGCGTTTACGTCGTCGATTAATTTTTGGACTTGTTCGATTGAAACTCTTGTGACAATTCTATGAGTGGAGATCTACATTTTATTCGTGAATATTTAAGTTAAGTCAGTGGTTATGGGACATGAAGCTACACTCATTTATTTACTAGCTTACTGTAATCCACACTTTTTATTGATCATTATTGATCATTTTGTGATTAGACTTGCGATATGCGATGTCACTTTGTCCACGCATGGGACTATACCTCGTTTTATTGAGTTTCGTCTCATTTTTTTATAGGATAACAACCTATGCAGTCTTCGGAGTTTTGACTCATTTCTGTGGGCTAGCGACCCATGTTCTTTTATGGTGTTCGGTTCATCGGACATACCATTGTACTACGTCGTTGTTCCGGCTTATCGTGTTCAACGGGCGTACCGTTGTACTACGTCGTTGTTTCGAATTATTTGAGTTTCAGGTTCCTCGGGCATACCGTTGTGCTACGCCATTGCACAGACTCTATGGTTAGTGACGATGGGATAGCGTCCCATTTGTGATACACGTGTTGGAGAGTTTTCATGCTCCCGTTTATGATAGGCCTCCCCCTTTTTCTGGATTTCTAATTGATGATTTCTAGAATTTGTATTTCACCAATTTTATGATTGGCATTGATATGTTAGCCAATATTTGTGGTTTGGTGAATATGGTAAAGAATGTGTCATTATTTTTGATGTTATGAGATTTTTGAAATATTGTATGATTTTTGTTGTTGTTATGGTATGACATTATTGCTATCATGCGTTTTCGTCATATCTCTTATTCTATCTCATTTTATCTGATATTTATAGCTAGACTGATTCGTTTATTATCTTCTTATTAAATAATACTCAAGTCAGACCGACATGTTACAGGTGCTTCTGCTTGACTCCTTTTCAGGGTTCATCATCTGACTTTTATCTAACTACATTAGATTGGTAGTTTTTGTTGTTATACATTTGAGATATAGACTCCTTGATGTATACATATTCTTTTGTCTAGCACTTTTATCTATTCTTTTATGATATTGCGGATCTTGTTTGACTACTACTCCGATGTACACTTCTATGTGTTATATTCTATATATTTTCGCCTTTGTGATATGGATATCTGTGACAGATGTATGTTATGTTTATTTCTATATTTGTTTTCGAAGAGCACATAGCCACTGTGTAGTAGCTTTGAGTTTGTATCGACATGTCAGATTTCCTCTTGAAATGAAATGCATGTTATACTACCTGACATATCGGTGCTCGTACAAAGCAATTACACGGATGGTCGCTCCTCAAAACAGCCTTATTCTTCGTGCTAGTTGACGGCATTACTCCGTAGTGTCCTTGGTTAGTGTAAGTATAGAGGTGGGGCATCAGAGCTTGGTATTAGAGCCAAACTTCGAAACAAAGTTGTATAATCTAGCAAGGATCATTGTCCTAAGTCTTTCTTAGGAGTCGTGCCTTAGGATTTTTTTCTTTTATTCGAGTCATTGGACCCGTTCTATCCTATTTTCCTTGTGATGCCTTGTTTTATCAATCATGATTGTTTGATATTCATTTTGAGAATAATGTTTTTCTTCTTCTTTCTTTCTTTCTTAAAGAAGAGAAATGGTTAGACCAGGCCGTTCCAACGCCGGTCAATCCAGTGCTACTCCTCACGATGGAGTATTTATGTCAGCCCAACAGCTTCTTGATCATGTAATGAATGCTCAAGCTTGTGCAGTGATTTGCACGCTTGTGCAATGAATACTCACCCAAAATTCGGATTTGCACGCTTATGCAGTGATTATACCAACTTGGGTGGGAAGACTGTAATATCCCGGAATTTTGGACAATTTAAATTTAATAATCTGGGTTTAAATTTAAATTGAATTGATAAATTTTGTTAATAAATTTGATTTGATTCTGTAATCTTCTTTATTTAAATATTTAATTAGTGAAATTATTTTTGATAAGTTAATAAATTGTTTTCTATTTAATAATGTATACGTATTTGTATATATTATAAATAGACAAGTTGTTAAACTAATTCTAATGTTTTGAAATAGGAATTGTGATTTATTTTTAATTTAAGCTTTTCAAAAATATTTAATAAAATACTCTATGATTTTTAAATATAAGAAAAATGTTTTAATTGGTTTAAATTTCATCTTTGACTTAAGGGTTGAATATTAAAATAAGATACAAAAATTTTGTGTTATTCTTTTTAAATTATTGATTGATAATTTTAATTTGTAAATTTAATTTGAAATTTAAAATACAATTTTAAATATGAACATGCATTCATTAAGTTTAATTTATCTTTAACACTTAATCTAAATTACTAATTACTTGTAGATACATGTGTAAGCATCTTAAAATCCTAAATGAACATGTGTTATGAATTTGAACATGAGAATTTACATGTGTCTATTTCTTTTACAAGTGTTAAATTTATTTTTCTTTGTTTTAATTAATCATAAACTAGATTTTTAAACTTGCATACACATTTCTTCTCCTCTTTCTCATTTTTTCTAAATCAAAATTTCTTTCAGCTGAGAAAAACCATTTTTTTCACCTCTTCATAATTAAACTCTTCACTACCTAAAAATCTGTAACAATATGAAAATCTGCAAGTTCAATTCCTCAAAATGAAAAATACAAACCTGCATATGTGTAAACTGAGGCATGCATTCATCTTTCAAAACTCTGGAAATAAAACCTGTATTTTTAGATCTGGAAGCATGGATAAATTCAAGTTTGCATACATCTGCAACTTCTTCAAATCTGCATACATGAAATCAAGGAAGCCTGCATTCAAGAATTTTCAAATCTGCAAGCAAGTTTTTAAAGCATCAAACAATTGAAGCTTAGGTTTAAAGGCATTCAAAACTTTTTGCAAAGAATGTTCTGCATTTTACAAGTCTGGGTTCTGCATAATTCAGTGAGTAACTTTCTTTTAAAAATTTAAGGTTAAATATATTGCATCTAACTTGTCTGCTATATAAATGTATTTGGTGATTGCTAATAGGCTTTCTGATTCTGTTTTTGTTCTTGACAAGTATTTATTTAAATTCCTATATCTTTGAATTGTCTCTGTTAAACTATAGGATTTAAAGAAGATTTGTATATTGGATTACAGAGTTTAGACTTTAGGATTTTATTAAAGTAAAATTTAAATAAAGAATTACTGGAAAAAAAAGAGTAGCAGAGTAGTTGAATCCTTATAAGTGAGGATATAAAACATTGCAGATCAATGTTTTAGAGATTAAATTCAACACAACTTCTAAAAATATGATTTTTAAAAAAAAAATTCAATTTTTAATGATTGAATCAAAATACAGTTTCAAATTTTCTGTGTTATATAAAATTGATAAGCACAGTTGATGCTTGCAACTGACTTGGTTGAAATTGTTTTTGAAGATAGTGTATCTATCATAGGTTATAGGAAAATCTTAGTTTGAGTTGAAATCTAAATTTTAGATTGTGATTTGAGGATTACAGTTAGGAACCCTTGTTTGACTGGGTTTAAGAGAATTGGGTACTTCGGCATCAACTGTTGATCGAGTTCAACCTTGTTTTGCGAGCTGGTAGATGAGGTATTGAAGAGGTCATCGCCGAATTTTGAGTGGAGATGGTGGCCGGAGGGGCGAGGGAATTGCGTTGACATGTTTTTAGTGGAGGGGGTTCGACCTGTTCCAGTTGTGGGTGAGAAGCTTGATTTTGAGTTTGAGTATTGGGTAGCAATGTGATGATTGTGAAGGGCTCCATTGATGATCGGTGACGTGTGGAGATCATCAGAGGTGGTCAGTGAGGGTTGCGTCGTGGGTGCACGTGCACAGAGCAAGGTGGATACTAGTGGGTGATGGGTTACAGGAGATAGGATGGTCTCGTGATTGACTCGGGGAAATTGGATTTGAACTCGAAGCAAGTAATCGGGTGCCTCGAAGTATATGTGGAGAAGACTCGAGTGAGTGAGGTTGAGTTGCAGGTTTTAAAACAAATCAGGAAACCTGTTTTCCAGGCTTTTAAAAAAAGAAGTGAAAAGAAAATTTCAAAATAAAAATCTGAAATTAGCTTGACACTAAGTGGAATTTGAATTTAATTAGTTTTAAATTTTAAATCTTTGAATTAAATTTGAAATGCTTTGAAATTCAAGATTTGTTTTAAACTTAAACGCAGAAACTGTTTTCTGTTTTTAGATTTAAAAGTAAAATTTCAAAATTTGTCAAATGAAGTTCAATTTGAAATTTTAACCTGAAACTTAAATATGATTCAATAATTTAAATCTGAAGTTTTGAGTCATTTTTGAATTCAAATTTAAGATGTTAAATTAAAACAGCAAATTGTTTACTGTTTTTTGTTTTAGTTTAAAAGTAAACTTTAAAATGCAACTGAAATTTAAAAACAAGTTTAAAATCTGAAAAAAAAGAAATATGGAACCTGAGTTTGAATTTAAATCTGGAATTTAAAATTTGGAACTTAAATTTAGATTTTAAACTTTTAAAAGTATAAAAGAACATTGATTTGAATTTAAAACTATAAGTTTTAAATTTTTGAAATAAGGTTTAAAATAAGGTTAAATTCAGTTTTAAACCTGGAATTTGATTTTTATGATAGTTTTTAAAATTCACTAAGTTTTTAAATTTAAATTTGTTTTAACCATTTTTGGAAAAGGTTAAATAACTTGAATTTAAAAATGAAGATGGAAGAGTGAATAAAGTTTAAATTTTAAGTTTGAATCTAGAATGAAAATTTAAATTGTGTTTCAATTTGAATTTAAAAAGAAATTTTTAAATTTGAATTTTTGTTTTGAAATAAAGTATTTAAAATACTTTGTTAAAAAAGAATGTTTCTAAATTTTGAATTTAAGAAATTGATTTCATTTAGATTATTAATTTAATTTAAATGGGTAATTAATTATTTAATTAATTAATAATGTGAATGTTTAATTAAGTAATTAATAATTTTTAAGTTAGATAATTAAGATTTGAGATTAATTAATTAAGGTTAATTAATCTATAATTAAGAATGGTTAATTAAATTTTAATTAATGATTAAGATTTATTTAATCAAGTGATTAATGATAATTTAGGTTTTTATTAACACTTAATTAATTTATAATTAGAGATTAATTAAATTGTAATTAAAGATTTATTAATTGATAATTAATAATGATTAATTGAAGTTAATTCTTAATTATGAAATTAAGTGATGTTAATGAAGGTCATTAACTTAAGATTATTTAACAATTAATTAATGTGATTAATTTTTGATTATTCATTAGATTAATTAATTAATAATAATCAATTGTTTAAGTTTTAATTACTTAATGAAGTAATTAATGGATTAATTACTTGGTTTAATTAATTTAATTAAGGTGATTAGTTTAGATTAATTAAGTTTAATTAATTTAAATATTTGTGGATTATTGATAATTACTTTATGTAATTTATGGATTGTAATTACTTAGAGAGGTAATTAAATAATAATTACTGAATGTAATCAAGATATTTATTATAGAAGTAATTTGGATTTAAATTACTTTGAAATTTATCAAGTGATAAATGGGAATAATTAATTAAGGGTAATTAATTATGGGATGAGTAATTAGAGTAGTTAATTACTGGTTATTAATCATGGATGATTAATATATATGGTTTAAATTGTAGATTAATTACTTATGTAATTAATTTATATTTAGAGATTGATTAAATATGGTTAGAAATCATTAATTAATTAATTAATGATGTAATTTGGAATTGATTAATTAAGGTATAATTATTTTCTAGGGGTTTAAGTAATTAACTTGTGTAAGTAATATTGAATGCTAATTACTTATTGTAATTAGAGATGGTTAATCAGTAATGATTAAGTTGAGGTGATGATTTATAAATTGATTTGTAATCAATTAAAGATTAAGATAAGTAGAATTTTAATGAGGAAGTAATTAATTTAATTCATTTAAAATTAATTAGAGTTTAGGTAATTAATTTAATTCGTTTTAAATTAATTATAAATGGTGTGATCATTAGATAGTTGCTTATGTTTTAATGAATGGTATTGGTTGCCTGGTATGGTTTGTAATCTCAATTATGAGATGAGTAATGTGTGATAT
The DNA here is from genome assembly GCA_030765085.1 of Allium cepa. NCBI lineage: Eukaryota > Viridiplantae > Streptophyta > Magnoliopsida > Asparagales > Amaryllidaceae > Allium > Allium cepa. The sequence goes on from CM060930.1 coordinate 61,624,712, forward strand.
GGATGCATTGGTTGCTTTTGGATGACAGTATGGATTATCTGGTTATGATATGAATTATCTGTTGATAATGATAAGGAATGATTATCTATTGTGTTGTGAATTATCTATCTGTGTATATTTAGATAATGAATTGAATTGTTTTAAACTTAAAACAACTTGGACCTTAAAAGACACGCTTTGGATTTCGATGAGACCGGGATCGGGTTTCCATATTTGGATATCCGAAAACCACATCGATTCCAAATAACGTTAGGACGTTAATCCAAGTGGAGCAAGTGAAGACTCGAGGTGTAAGGGCTATACGTCAGTATAACTCTGTGGGTGATTCCGTAATGAGTTTGACGGAATAGTGCTTATAGATTCGAGATAGTGATTCAGAGTGCGAGGGTTATTGTCGTTAACTCTGAGGGTGATTCCAATATGAGTGTAACGAGATAATGCCTTGGGTTTCGTTCGAACCCGGAATGAACTTGTATGGATTGAATGCTTTCAAAACATCGTCAGGTGGACGATGAGCATTCTAAGTGATATGTCCTGTAAAGGTAATCGTAGCCTCAAGCCTCATCAACCGGGAATGGCTAAAACAGGGGAGGTGCAGCAAAGCTTCGTGGTTAGCACCCACTTGAGAGCAAGATTTATCCCTGTCTAGAGGATCCTTTATATTTTCGGCTTAGTGGTGCGGTTGCTGATCACAACTGCGGGGTTGTCTTGTTTGGAACTGTTCAGCAAGGAACGGGTCCAACTTTGTGTTGCAGGGGATGAAGGGAGTAATCCTCGGTACGGTGATCTAGACCACGTACTGTGACGGGTAGTACCCCAGTAGCCGAGCCATTGTATGGAATCCAAAATCCAATAAGTGCCAACGGTTTTGATTGTATTACCCACTTTTGTGACTAGTAGCTGGAATTTAATAGATGTAACTATTTCGGCTATTTCTTATTTACTTGAAAACCCTAGACACTATTATAATATCATCGGATTTTCTATCAAATGTTTTGGTTAGCGTAAGGTAAAAACTTTTCCATGTTTATGTGTGGGAAGTCTTACGTGATACCTTTTCTTTTCAAAGGTTTTTCAAAGTTAAGTAACTTTAACCTGTTACTCACACCAGACCCATGTCTGACCCGGAGTTATTTTTGTTTTTCTATAACTCTTGGGTACTCAAATTTTTACGAGTACCCAAGGAAATTCAGGTTAGGATTCAGGATTAGCTTGACGAATTATGAAGGAGCATGTGGAGCAGGAGGCTTCTGCGTATAGTTATATAGTTTCCACTGTGTTGGTTTCTCTGAGTGTTCTGTATTGTGATTGAGTTGTAATAACTAGACAGGTGTTTATAACTGTCTAGTATGTGTTGTATATGTCTGTGTAACTCTGATATTTGATGTATACTATGTAATACTTATGTTATTAATATAATTTATCTGTTCCGCTGTTGAGATTCTTGTGTTGTTTCTTCTTTCTCTTCTTTCTTTTCTATTTTCTATCCCTTTCTTTCTTAAAGATGATGCGATTTTCCGGGAGTGGAAAGTCGGGTCGTCACAGTTGGTATCAGAGCATTAGGTTGAGTAAATACCTAGTCTCTGTAGTGGTGTCTATCTTGAGAGAGCGTATTTGTATTTTTATTATATATATATATATATATAAATGGTTCTACCTATTTGTTGGATTACCCGTTCAGGTTTTCCAATGTAAGTTATAAAGGTAGATGAGGTAGAAGTGTGTGTAACACGACTACCATTGGTTCGAGTTTGCTGGATAAGGTTGGAAGTGTATTTGTCGAGACTGTAGACCTAATACCGTCTCGAGTGAGTTCTGTAGTGATGAAGGACTTCATCGATCTCTGAAGGTAACCTGTAAAGGTTCGGAGTTCATATTTGAAGTGTAGAATTGAGTTTTGATCTGTCGGTTGGGCAGAAGCAAGTAAGCAAGTGATGATATTTTGATATCTCAGGAAGTCGTAGCTGCATGATGAGATGCAGTGACTATGGATATTTCCGAAGATGTTTCTTTGGAACAAGAATAAGAAGTGAGTCTGCTCGGTGATATGGCTGGGTTTAGCAGAGTGTTCTGAGTTGGTAGGAGTCTTCTGGCTGAGTAGTTTTTTTGAAGTGGAGTTCAGAAGCAACAGAGTGGGTCTTTTTCTCTGGTTAGTTGGCTAGGCTAGCATAAGCTGTTCTGTTTGGTAGAGAGAGAGCAGTTTCTTTGGATTTAGGCTGAGTTGATCGCAAAAGTGACTTGCGATAGTGTGTTCTTTTGGAATTGTTGGAGATTATCCGGATTTCTTTCTGGAAGTAAGAATTTGTCTGCATCTGGAGATCGAGTTTTCTTTCCAGGAATGGAACTGGTGGTTCAGTTAGTAGATAGATGGTTCCTTGAGATAGAAGTTGGTGAAGCAACTCATGTTTGGGAGGAATATCTGAGTTTTCTTTATGGATATGTGGAACCATATTTCTATGCTGGGTTGTCTAGTCTGTGCTTGTGCTGTTCTTCAGCATTTTCTTCTGTTTCGAATCAGAGTTGTGCAGCGGAAGCAGTTTGGGGTTGTTTCTGTTTTCCTTTCCGGATAAGAAGAAGTTTGTTCTGTCTTCTGTTGTTAAGAAGCAAGGTTAGTGTTCTTGGTTTTCGAGTGAATTTGAGGAGATCATTGGGGTTTTGATTTAGTCTGTTTCTAGAGGAATCAGCAAGAGTTGAGCTGATAAGGATGGATGTTGGTAGCCCAGGATCGTCCGAAGATTTTTTATGGATAAGAGGCAGAGAAATTTGGATTCTGAAGTCGGAGATTGGATTTTAGGATAAGTTTTTCTCTGATTCGAGGAGCTATAAGTTTGGGAAGCTAGCCCCGGAGTGTTTTGGTTTCTTCTGTGATGGGTTAGATCATTGTTTGGTTTTTCTAGAGTTGAATTGCCAGTTTGGATAACTGGGATTAAGAGTGTTTCACGTATCTCTGAAGGAGTACGTGTTTGATATTTCTGGTTGTAGAACCCGTAGTTTAGGATGGTTTGGTTGTTAAGTCAGACCCGTTTGTAGTCTGATATTCTGTTTAGAATTGTTGTTAGGAGCTCTGTAGCTTAATAGTATTGATTGATTGGATTCTATAGAGCGAGTATCCCGATATATATATACCGGGGAAACTCGTGAAAGTTTTATCCAAAATTCTTTTGGAAAATTAGATTTGTTCTGATTGTGTGAATGGGTTGCTTTGATTGTTGGCATATGATTAACATATGCTGTGTTTTAAAATAAAATCTGTAAATAGATTATTAAATTACCTTTGTTTTAAATTTCGGGGACGAAATTCTTTTAAGGGGGAAGGATTGTAATATCCCAAAATTTTGGACAATTAAAATTTAATAATCTGGGTTTAAATTTAAATTGAATTGATAAATTTTGTTAATAAATTTGATTTGATTCTGTAATCTTCTTTATTTAAATATTTAATTAGTGAAATTATTTTTAATAAGTTAATAAATTGTTTTCTATTTAATAATGTATATGTATTTGTATATATTATAAATAGATAAGTTGTTAAACTAATTCTAATATTTTGAAATAGGAATTGTGATTTATTTTTAATTTTAGCTTTCAAAAATATTTAATAAAATACTATATGATTTTTAAATATAAGAAAAATGTTTTAATTGGTTTAGATTTCATCTTTGACTTAAGGGTTGAATATTAAAATAAGATACAAAATTTTGTGTTATTCTTTTTAAATTATTGATTGATAATTTTAATTTGTAAATTTAATTTGAAATTTAAAATACAATTTTAAATATGAACATGCATTCATTAAGTTTAAATTATCTTTAACACTTAATCTAAATTACTAATTACTAGTAGATACATGTGTAAGCATCATAAAATCCTAAATGAACATGTGTTATGAATTTGAACATGAGAATTTACATGTGTCTATTTCTTTTACAAGTGTCAAATTTATTTTTCTTTGTTTTAATTAATCATAAACTAGATTTTTAAACTTGCATACACATTTCTTCTCCTCTTTCTCATTTTTTCTAAATCAAAATTTCTTTCAGCTGAGAAAAACCATTTTTTTTCACCTCTTCATAATTAAACTCTTCACTTCCTAAAAATCTGTAACAAGATGAAAATCTGCAAGTTCAATTCCTCAAAATGAAAAATACAAACCTGCATATGTGTAAACTGAGGCATGCTTTCATCTTTCAAAACTCTGGAAATAAAACCTGTATTTTTAAATCTGGAAGCATGGATAAATTCAAGTTTGCATACATCTGCAACTTCTTCAAATTTGCATACATGAAATCAAGGAAGCCTGCATTCAAGAATTTTCAAATCTGCAAGCAAGTTTTTAAAGCATCAAACAATTGAAGCTCAGGTTTAAAGGCATTCAAAACATTTGCAAAGAATGTTCTGCATTTTAAAAGTCTGGGTTCTGCATAATTCAGTGAGTAACTTTCTTTTAAAAATTTAAGGTTAAATATATTGCACCTAACTTGTCTGCTATGTAAATGTATTTGGTGTTTGCTAATAGGCTTTATGGTTCTGTTTTTGTTCTTGACAAGTATTTATTAAAATTCCTATATCTTTGAATTGTCTCTGTTAAACTATAGGATTTATAGAAGATTTGTATATTGGATTACAGAGTTTAGACTTTAGGATTTTATTAAAGTAAAATTTAAATAAAGAATTACTGGAAGAAAAAAAACTGTAGCAGAGTAGTTGAATCCTTATAAGTGAGGATATAAAACATTGCAGATCAATGTTTTAGAGATTCAATTCAAAACAACTTCTAAAAATATGATTTTTTTTTTAAAAAATATTTCAATTTTTAATGATTGAATCAAAATACAGTTTCAAATTTTCTGTGTTATACAAAATTGATAAGCACAGTTGATGCTTGTAACTGACTTGGTTGAAATTGTTTTTGAAGATAGTGTATCTATCATAGGTTATAGGAAAATCTTAGTTTGAGTTGAAATCTAAATTTTAGATTGCGATTTGAGGATTACAGTTAGGAACCCTAGTTTTACTGGGTTTAAGAGAATTGGGTACTTCGGCATCAACTGTTGATCGAGTTCAACCTTGTTTTGCGAGCTGGTAGATGAGGTATTGAAGAGGTCGTCGCCGAATTTTTAGTGGAGATGGTGGCCGGAGGGGCGAGGGAATTGTGTTGACAGGTTTTTAGTGAAGGGGGTTCGACCTGTTCCAGGTGTGGGTGAGAAGCTTGATTTTGAGTTTGAGTATTGGGTAGCAATGTGATGATTGTAAAGGGCTCCATTGATGATCGGTGACGTGTGGAGATCATCAGAGGTGGTCAGTGAGGGTTGCGTCGTGGGTGCACGTGCACAGAGCAAGGTGGATACTAGTGGGTGATGGGTTACAGGAGATAGGATGGTCTCGTGATTGACTCGGGGAAATTGGATTTGAACTCGAAGCAAGTAATCGGGTGCCTCGAAGTATATGTGGAGAAGACTCGAGTGAGTGAGGTTGAGTTGCAGGTTTTAAAACAAATCAGGAAACCTGTTTTCCAGGCTTTTAAAAAAAGAAGTGAAAAGAAAATTTCAAAATAAAAATCTGAAATTAGCTTGACACTAAGTGGAATTTGAATTTAATTAGTTTTAAATTTTAAATCTTTGAATTAAATTTGAAAAGCTTTGAAATTCAAGATTTGTTTTAAACTTAAACGCAGAAACTGTTTTCTGCTTTTAGATTTAAAAGTAAAATTTCAAAATTTGTCAAATGAAGTTCAATTTGAAATTTTAACCTGAAACTTAAATATGATTCAATAATTTAAATCTGAAGTTTTGAGTCATTTTTGAATTCAAATTTAAGATGTTAAATTAAAACAGCAAATTGTTTACTGTTTTTTGTTTTAGTTTAAAAGTAAACTTTAAAATGCAACTGAAATTTAAAAACAAGTTTAAAATCTGAAAAAAAAGAAATATGGAACCTGAGTTTGAATTTAAATCTGGAATTTAAAATTTGGAATTTAAATTTAGATTTTAAACTTTTAAAAGTATAAAAGAACATTGATATGAATTTAAAACTATAAGTTTTAAATTTTTGAAATAAGGTTTAAAATAAGGTTAAATTCAGTTTTAAACCTGGAATTTGATTTTTATGATAGTTTTTAAAACTCAATAAGTTTTTAAATTTAAATTTGTTTTAACCATTTTTGGAAAAGGTTAAATAACTGGAATTTAAAAATGAAGATGGAAGAGTGAATAAAGTCTAAAATTTTAAGTTTGAATCTAGAATGAAAATTTAAATTGTGTTTCAGTTTGAATTTAAAAGGAAATTTTTAAATTTGAATTTTTGTTTTGAAATAATGTATTTAAAATACTTTGTTAAAGAAGAATGTTTCTAAATTTTGAATTTAAGAAATTGATTTCATTTAGATTATTAATTTAATTTAAATGGGTAATTAATTATTTAATTAATTAATAATGTGAATGTTTAATTAAGTAATTAATAATTTTTAAGTTAGATAATTAAGATTTGAGATTAACTAATTAAGGTTAATTAATCTATAATTAAGAATGGTTAATTAAATTTTAATTAATGATTAAGATTTATTTAATCAAGTGATTAATGATAATTTAGATTTTTATTAACACTTAATTAATTTATAATTAGAGATTAATTAAATTGTAGTTAAAGATTTATTAATTGATAATTAATAATGATTAATTGAAGTTAATTCTTAATTATGAAATTAAGTGATGCTAATGAATGTCATTAACTTAAGATTCTTTAACAATTAATTAATGTGATTAATTTTTGATTATTCATTAGATTAATTAATTAATAATAATCAATTGTTTAAGTTTCAATTACTTAATGAAGTAATTAATGGATTAATTACTTGGTGTAATTAATTTAATTAAGGTGATTAGTTTAGATTAATTAAGTTTAATTAATTTAAACATTTGTGGATTATTGATAATTACTTTATGTAATTTATGGATTGTAATTACTTAGAGAGGTAATTAAATAATAATTACTGAATGTAATCAAGATATTTATTATAGAAGTAATTTGGATTTAAATTACTTTGAGATTTATCAAGTGATAAATGGGAATAATTAATTAAGGGTAATTAATTGTGGGATGAGTAATTAGAGTAGTTAATTACTGGTTATTAATCATGGATGATTAATATATATGGTTTAAATTGTAGATTAATTACTTATGTAGTTAATTTATATTTAGAGATTGATTAAATATGGTTAGAAATCATTAATTAATTAATTAATGATGTAATTTGGAATTGATTAATTAAGGTATAATTATTTGCTAGGGGTTTAAGTAATTAACTTGTGTAAGTAATATTGAATGCTAATTACTTATTGTAATTAGAGATGGTTAATCATTAATGATTAAGTTGAGGTGATGATTTCTAAATTGATTTGTAATCAATTAAAGATTAAGATAAGCAGAATTTTTATGAGGAAGTAATTAATTTAATTCATTTTAAATTAATTAGAGTTTAGGTAATTAATTTAATTCATTTTAAATTAATTATATATGGTGTGATCATTAGATAGTTGCTTATGTTTTAATGAATGGTATTGGTTGCCTGCTATGGTTTGTAATCTCAATTATGAGATGAGTAATGTGTGATATGGATGCATTGGTTGCTTTTGGATGACAGTATGGATTATCTGATTATGATATGAATTATCTGTTGATAATGATAAGGAATGATTATCTATTGTGTTGTGAATTATCTATCTATGTATATTTAGATAATGAATTGAATTGTTTCAAACGAAAAACAACTTGGACCTTAAAAGACACGCTTTGGATTTCGATGAGACCGGGATCGGGTTTCCATATTTGGATATCCGAAAACCACATCGATTCCAAATAACGTTAGGACGTTAATCCAAGTGGAGCGAGTGAAGACTTGAGGTGTAAGGGCTATACGTGAGGATAACTCTGTGGGTGATTCTGTAATGAGTTTGACAGAATAGTGCTTATAGATTCGAGATAGTGATTCAGAGTGCAAGGGTTATTGTCGTTAACTCTGAGGGTGATTCCAATATGAGTGTAACGAAATAATGCCTTCGGTTTCGTTCGAACCCGGAACGAACTTGTATGGATTGAATGCTTTCAGAACATCGTCAGGTGGACGATGAGCATTCCAAGTGATATGTCCTATAAAGGTAATCGTAGCCTCAAGCCTCATTAACCGGGAATGGCTAAAATAGGGGAGGTGCAGCAAAGCTTCGTGGGTAGCACCCACTTGAGAGAAAGATTTATCCCTGTCTAGAGGTTCCTTTATATTTTCGGCTTAGTGGTGCGGTTGCTGATCACAGCTTCGGGGTTGTCTTGTTTGGAACTGTTCAGTAAGGAACGGGTCCGGCTTTGTGTTGCAGGGGATGAAGGGAGTAATCCTCGGTACGGTGATCTAGACCACGTACTGTGACGGGCGGTACCCCAGTAGCCCAGCCATTGTATGGAATCCAAAATCCAATAAGTGCCAACGGTTTTGATTGTATTACCCACTTTTGTGGCTAGTAGCTGGAATTTAATAGATGTAACAATTTCGGCTATTTCTTATTTACTTGAAAACCCTAGACACTATTATAATATCATCGGATTTCCTATCAAATGTTTTGGTTAGCGTAAGGTAAAAACTTTTCCATGTTTATGTGTGGGAAGTCTTACGTGATACCTTTTCTTTTCAAAGGTTTTTCAAAGTTAAGCAACTTTAACCTGTTACTCACACCAGACCCATGTCTGACCCGGAGTTATTTTTGTTTTTCTATAACTCTTGGATACTCAAATTTTTACGAGTAGCCAAGGAAATTCAGGTTAGGATTCAGGATTAGCTTGACGAATTGTGAAGGAGCATATGGAGCAAGAGGCTTCTGCGTATAGTTATATAGTTTCCGCTGTGTTGGTTTCTCTGAGTGTTCTGTATTGTGATTGAGTTGTAATAACTAGACAGGTGTTTATAACTGTCTAGTATGTGTTGTATATGTCTGTGTAACTCTGATATTTGATGTATACTATGTAATACTTATGTTATTAATATAATTTATCCGTTCCGCTGTTGAGATTCTTGTGTTGTTTCTTCTTTCTCTTCTTTCTTTTCTCTTTTCTATCCCTTTCTTTCTTAAAGATGATGCGATTTTCCGGGAGTGGAAAGTCGGGTCGTCACAAAGACATTCAAAGGTTCCGAAAGCGTTATTAAAGTCCAAGCTTGGCTTAGAATATGCGATCGTATCTTTACTTGCATGAATCTTATTGATCTTCATCGAGTCCAAGTGGCTTCTAGTATGCTCCAAGAAAGAGCATTAGATTGGTATGAGCTTCTGACTTCTAAAATTATTGAAGCAGATCTTACTTGGGAGAAATTCCTGGAACGATTCGAATTAAAATTTGTGTCGGAAGCTGAAAAGGTAACTTTGGCCCGGCGTTTCATAGACCTTGTTCAAGGTGAATCTTCTGTGATGGACTACGTCGCATCTTTCGAATCGCTTTCTAAATACGGGGTTGAATATATAAATACCACATTGAAGAAAAATCAGAGTTTTGTCTATGTCTTTAATAAGAATCTTAAAAAGCCATTACTTCTGAAATTAGAAGTTGCTTTTGATCAGCTTATTGATAACGCTCTTCGACTTGAAGAGGCAAATAAGGAGAGTGATGTTGAAGTTGTGTGTACCAAACCGAGCTTCAACAACAACACGAAAAGGCCTATTAAATTCAAAGGCCCAAATCCCAACAAGAAAGGGAAGCAAGCAGTTTCAGTAGCAAAGACTCCTACCCCTAGTAGTGGGCAATGCTACAATTGTGGTTCTAAGGACCATTATGCTAATAGATGTCCAAAACCTCTCTTTTGTTGCTATTGCAAAAATTTGGGTCATCTTATATCATCGGGTTTCAAACTTTAAACCAAGAAGGAGGGAAAGCTAAATGTTGTGCAAGCCTCTAGTAACACTTCTCGTGATCAAAGTATTTCTTATCCTATCTTTGATGGCATTATTATGTTTCGTGATCAACCTATTCGAGTTCCTTTTGATACGGTTGCATCCCATTCTTTTATATCAAAAGAACTTGTTGATACTTTTTATTTAAGTGTTATGGCTTTAATGACTTCTTTGAGTATTTTGAACTCGGTTGGTGGATCCGCGACACTTAGTTTGCTTTGTAGGGATGTTGAGATTATTTTATGTGATTTTTCTTTCCGAGCCGATTTGCATGTCATGCACTACTTAGGCTTCAAAATGATTTTGGAAATGGATTGGCTTAACAGTTATGAAGTCCATATCCTATGTCCTGAGCGGATTATTCATCTTCGACATCCTTAATTTGTTAAGAAGATTTCTATTGTTCTTAAAGATTCGGATTCCAACTTGGTAGCATCTTTATATTCTTAAATCCTCATGATGACGATAATGACGAGAAAGATATCATTTCTCTCATTCACGTTGATCAGCAATTTCCCAATATATTTGAGCCCGTTTTAGGATTACCCCCTAAGCGAGCCATTGGGTTTAGAATTAATCTAATTCCTGGAGCTTTACCTATTATTCGTCCTCCTTATCGTATGTCAAATAAAGAAAATGAGGAGATATGCAAACTATTATTTGAATTGGAATACTCGTTCTAGTTCCTCTCCTTGTGGAGCTTCTGCTATTTTTGTGAAGAAATCCGATGGTGCACTTAGGCTTTGCGTTACCTATCACAAGCTTAATGTTCTTACTATCAAGAATAAATATCCTTTACCTCGGATTAATGATCTATTTGATCAACGTAGCGGTGTTAGAGTTTTTTCATTGTTAGACTTAGCAACCAGTTTTCATCCGCTTCGTATTGCAGAGGATAGCATTCCTTTGACATCTTTCCATACTCGTTATGGATCGTATGAATGGCTTGTTATGCCATTTGGTTTAAAGATTGCTCCAGCTTATTTCGTTGACCTTATGAATCGAGTTTTCAAAGACTTCCTCGATCGATTTGTTCTCACCTTTATAGATGATATTCTTGTTTATTCTAAAACCAAGGAAGAGCATGAAAAACATCTTCGGATTGTGTTGGAAACTCTTAGGAGCAATCTATTGAAAGCAAAATTTTCTAAGTGCCACTTTTGGCACTCTCATGTGAAATTTCTTGGTCATATCATTTCTGAATCCGAAATTTCAATGGATCCTTCAAAGATTGAAGCGATTCAAGATTGGGAGAGACCGGAGAGTGTGACGGAAATCCGTAGTTTTCTCGAATTGGTGGGTTATTACCATCGTTTCATAAAAGATTTTTCAAAAATTTCCATGCCCCTTACTGGTTTGACAAAGAAGGGAGTTAAATACATTTGGTCGGACAAATGTGAAGCTTCTTTTCAGAAATTAAAGGAACTCCTTTCTGATGCTGCTATTCTTGTGATTCCCGAAGGGAACCAAGATTTTATTGTTTATACCGATGCTAGTCGTGTTGGTTTGGGAGCTGTTCTCATGCAAAGGGAACATGTTATTGCTTATGCTTCTGGGAAATTAAAGCCAGCCGAGACTAGATATGCCATTCATGATTTAGAGCTCGTGGCTATTGTTGGGCGAATTCTCACCCAGAAAATCTCGGGACCAGGAAGTCACAATTTCACCCGGGCTCGCAACCTCCACTTCGTTCGACAGCCAAGAAGCTCAATACTAACCTAGAAGTCTATCCGACATTCTCCATAAAGAAGCTCGTTCGACCCAAGCCTCCATTCAACCATCACCTCATTCGGCATCACCCCATTCGGCATCATCTCATTCGGCAAAGCACAGCTCTCACCCCCACCGGACCAACCTTCTCCATGTTCCATTCGGCCTCTCCCATGCATGCCGAACCAGGGCCATCACCGGACCATGGCCATCACCGGACCAACTACCTACCTCGATGCCGAATGGACCGCCATCCCACTCCACGACCGGACCACCAAGACCGAATCGTGCATGGCCGGACCAACGCCACCGAGCCAAAACCATACCTCACCACCGAATGGATCTCCGCCGAACCAGATGATTGCCAGTCCAGATTGCTTCAGCCCGGGCCCACCAGCAGCTATATACTTCCAAGACCCCTGCCCCCTACCTCACTCTATAAATAGAGGGGCAGGGGTACAACAATGGCAGACAAGTTTGAGAGCTCAAGCAAGGAAGGAACTTTCAAACTACTTTCATACACTTGTATACAACGCATTGTACTTGTAACCTGAAAGAAAGAAGATAATAACATATAAAGTGGACGTAGGCACATTCTGGCCGAACCACTATAAATCTGTGTGTCTTTTACATTTCAGCCCCTACTTTTCTCATATTTACATACTCATCTAAAATCATTGAAAATTACATATAATCAACTAAATAACACGACTTGGAGGTGTTTGTCCATTTTTTGTGCAAACATTTTTGGTGCTTTCACTGAGAGCTGAACTCAGACTTCATCTTCTCCCACTCAACCTTCTTCCTAACAACATCACTCGTTGCTTAGAAATCATGCCTTCCAAACAGAGAAGGGATGTTAACAAAGGAAAGAACATCGCAACTAGCAGCCTTCCAGATCCAGCAATCACAGATCAGCCCACTTCAACAGCAGTACCAGATGAAAATCAGGAAAATCCAACTGGTCCCGCAACGGAACAACCAATCACTAGGGCAGATCTGGACAGGGTTGTGGCTGAAGTAACTAACCGCTTCACATTCCAACAAGAAACTTTGGTGGACCAACTCATGACACGCTTAAGGGATGCTGAAGAGTCCAACCGCAACACTGAATCATGGGGTGAATCCCAATCCGGAGGATCCCGGAGGCAACAAAGGTCTTCACTCTTCGAACAAGCTATCAACAGGAAAAACGATGATAGGGGCCGCGCCCGGACTCAGCCCGAATTCCGACTCGAGGAAGCCCTTGGAACCGAACCTAGCGGGGGAGGCACCAGGCGAGGGTCGGATGTAGCTGAGCCAGTCATGCCACCTAATCATAGAAACCCCGCTGAACGGAGCCGAGCTAGAACCCAGCCCGAAGTTGACCCCATGGATGTGCTCGAAACAGAACCCCACAGGGGAAGATCGAGGCAGGGGGCAACTGTAGCTGGTCCTAGCGTGCATCCAAGCAGCCAAAGACAACCACTGGATAATGCTAGAGGTGATAGACTGTACCATCCCTACAGGTCATCTGGACGAGATAGATCCCGCAGGGAAGAACCGAGCTCATTTTTGTCCGCTCCAAGTTCTGACGAACGAATGGCACGATTATTCAGAGAATGTGTCCAACGGGAGCAAAGGGACCGGGGAATAGGTGCTAGGGTCACCAGTCCCTTTACCCGAAATATCGAAACTGCCATCACTCCCCGGGAATGGAAAATGCCAACCATGGAACCTTACAAAGGAACTTCCGACCCCATCGTACACCTGCAGAGATACACCCAGCATATGCTCATGAGTGGAGCAACAGAAGGAGTATTATGTAAATGCTTTCCGCTATTCCTATCAGATCTAGCTACCTCCTGGTTCTGCCATCTACCCCAAGGATCCATCAGCTCATGGGAGATGTTAAAAGAAAGGTTTATTAGCCAGTTCCGCATCCATGTGGAACAACCCAAGGATGCTTATTCTCTATCCAATGTCAAACAGAAATCCGGAGAGACGCTGCAACAATATCTAACACGGTTCAACGCCGCAGCGGCAGCAGTTCAAGATGCCGATGAAAAACTCACTCTAATGGCCCTCTGTAGTGGTGTACATCCAGACACCAAGTTTGCCAGAAGATTAACTAAGGAAAAACCAGCTACCCTGCCTGATTTCTTCCATGAAGCTGGAAAGTATATGAGACTTAAAGACGCTGCTACGGAGAGGCAGTCAGGGCAACAAGGCAAGTTAGTTCAGGACAAGGTTCCCACTGCAGCTAAGGACGCTCGAAGAAATGAATCTAGAGACAATGCTGGGGGCAGAAAGGTTGAGAAGCGCCAATATCGACCAGGGCCAAGATTTGACTCCTACACTCCTTTGAATGAAACAATCGAAAACATCTACCTAGCCACTCAGGGCGAACTCGGATACAAGCGCCCCCCACACAAGAAAGAATCAGATAACGCACTCAAGTCCGGAAAGTTCTGTCGCTTCCACGAATCCCACGGACATGACACCAATGAATGCCACCATCTTCGGGACTTGATCGAAGAACACATTAGAAGAAGAAGACTGGAACGTTATGTGAAAGGTCGGAACAGGACTCCAACTCCTGCCAATGAGAACTCAAAGCAACCCCTCCCAGAAGTAGGCGGAGGGAATCGCAACAATCACAACACCAGTGGCTCTAGTCAAGAGAAGATAGTGGTCCTTACCATCTCAGGAGGACCACACATCGCCGACAGAAGTTGGGCAGAGATGGAAAGGTACGGCAAGTCGCTTAGAAATGCCGAAGGATATGTTAACTCCATTACGGAGGAACGCCACCCGAAACGAAAAGAAAACAATGACATTGTATTCAGTAGGCATGATTTGGAAGGAAGACAGACCCACATATGGATCCCATGGTCATCTCTGCCTGGTTTGGTCCAGCTAAAGTTTTTCGGATTCTAATAGACACGGGAAGCTCCGTAAATATCCTGTTCAAACATGCTTTCGACAAAATGAAGTTATCAATGAAGGATGTATCCCCCTGTGACAAACCACTGCACGGTTTCACTGGAGATGCAAAAATGCCCCTCGGGCAACTTGACCTCTTCGTCGAAATAGGAAGTCATCCTCGCTCCGTTGTGCGAAAACAAACGTTCGTACTAATAGAAAACCACTCGGCTTACAACGCTTTCTTGGGAAGACCAGCCTTGTCTGACTTTCAGATTGTATTAGCCCCCTGGTGCCTGAAAATGAAATTTCCAACAGACAACGGAGTAGGAGAAGTAGAAGGAGATCAAGATGCTGCCCGAGACTGCTACGTAACTGAACTTCGCAATAACCGCAGAAATAATAAAGGAAAAGGTGCAGAGACCACTCTCTGCATGAAAAGCTTGGAGGCATAGCAACTAAAGAAAGCCCCTCCTCTTCGATACACAAGCGATCCCTTCAATGAACTAGACCCCAGGGATAAAGAGGAGGAGGCTACCGCCGAGCCTGCAGAGGCTATGGAATTCGTATCGGTAGATAAGCATGATTCAAGTAGACTATTAAAAATCGGATCTCAGCTGAAAACGGGATTGAAGGATCAACTCATTGACTTCCTCCGCCACAACTTAGATGTATTTGCGTGGACCCATGCCGATATGACAGGAATCTCCCCAGACATAGCATGCCACATGTTGAACATCGATCCCACCAAGGTACCAGTAAAGCAGAAAAAGAGGAGCATGGGGGCAGAGCGATCAGCAGCCCTTGATGAGGAAGTAAAAAATCTACTTGCTAATGGCTTCATACGGGAAGCCATCTACCCAGAATGGATCGCTAACCCGGTGCTAGTAAAAAAGGCCAATGGAAAGTGGCGAACATGTATTGACTTCTCCAATCTGAATGACGCTTGCCCGAAAGACTGCTTCCCACTTCCCCGAATTGACCAACTCGTAGACAGCACAGCTGGGCACGAACTCCTATCTTTTATGGATGCATACTCCGGATATAACCAGATCCCCATGCACGCTCCCGATCAGGACCACACTAGCTTCATCACCGACCGCGGATTATATTGTTACAAAGTCATGCCTTTTGGACTCAAAAATGCTGGAGCTACCTATCAACGCCTCGTCAACAAAATGTTCGCAGGACTGATAGGACGAACTATGGAAGTATATGTGGATGACATGTTGGTAAAGTCCAGGAAAGCCAACGACCATGTAAGCCATCTGGACGATATGTTTCAGGTACTTCGCCGGTATGGAATGAAGCTGAATCCTCTAAAGTGCTCCTTCGGAGTTTCATCGGGAAAATTCTTAGGATTCATCATCCACGCCAGAGGAATCGAAGCAAACCCTGAACAAGTCCGGGCTTTAAAAGAAATAAGGATACCTTCCACTCGAAAAGAAATGCAGAGCCTAAACGGGAAGGTGGCCGACCTAAGCAGATTCATTTCCAAGGCAACTGACAAGTGTGTCCCTTTCTTCGAAGCACTCAAGAAAGACAAAGGGAGGTTCGAGTGGACCGACGAATGCTTAAAAGCCTTCCTCAACCTAATCGAACACCTTCAGAGACCACCAGTACTTTCAACTCCAAATGAAGGTGAAGTGTTATACCTATACCTCGCTGTATCATCTCATGCTCTAAGCGCCGCCTTGGTAAGAGAAGAAGACCGCACACAACGCCCGGTTTACTTTGTAAGCAAGAGATTTACGGGGGCAGAAGCCAGATATCCTAAACTTGAGAAGTTAGCATATTGTTTATTGATCGCGTCACGGAAACTGCGACACTACTTCCAGTCTCACTCCATTAGGGTTCTAACCGATCAACCACTAAGACAAGTGCTCCATCGTCCTGACACTTCTGGGCGACTCCTCAAATGGTGCATCGAACTAAGTCAGTATGATATCACCTACCGTCCCCGCACCGCTATCAAAGGACAAGCCATGGCTGATTTCATTGCCGAATTCACTACCAACGAAGGCAAGGAACAATCCGACGTAGCAAAAAACATCAAATGGAACCTCTTTGTAGACGGAGCATCAAACGAACAAGGCTCGGGGGCAGGTATTGTGATCATCACCCCCAGGGGAAGAAAGTTGTACTATGCATTAAGATTGGAGTTCACGGCCACTAATAACGATGCTGAATATGAAGCAGTAATAGCGGGATTGGAACTGGCCCTAGAAATTGGAATCAATTCCTTATGTATTCATAGTGATTCTCAGCTTATCGTAAACCAGGTACTAGGAGAATTCCAGACTCGAGGAGAACGGCTCACAGCATACCTAAAGAAAACCAGACTGCTGCTCGATCGATTGGACCATTATCTAATCAAACACATTCCTCGAGAAGAAAACCAAGAGGCAGATGAACTTGCAAAGCAAGCTAGTATGAAGGACAGCACCATTCCCGGAGCACTAGCAATCTCAAGGCAGCTAGCCCCGAGTTTCGAACAAGCGAATCTGATAACTGCAATCGAAGAGGGAACCTGGATGACTCCTATCCGGAAATATTTGCAAGATGGCATACTACCCGACAGGCGTGACGAAGCCAAGAAGATCTTGAGGAAAGTTCCCCACTACACAATACAAGAAGGCATCCTCTACCGGCGTGGCTTCTCTAGCCCCCTATTAAGATGCGTCGCCGGAAGGGAAGCCAAGGAGATATTAACAAACATTCATCAGGGAGGATGCGGAGATCACACTGGAGGACAGACTTTAGCAAGAAAGATACTCCGATATGGATATTACTGGCCCACACTAAACAAAGATGCCCTAGACTTCGTTAAGAAATGCGACAGATGTCAGAAGTTCGCCAAGATCCCTCGACTACCCACAAACGAAATTACTCAAATGACCAGCCCTTGGCCCTTTGCTGTATGGGGAGTTGACTTAATTGGCGAACTGCCAACGGGCCGAGGCGGAGCCAAATATGCTATAGTGGCAGTCGATTATTTCACCAAATGGGTGGAAGCGGAGCCTTTAAATAAAATATCTTCAGCAAAAGTTATCAACTTCTTGATCAAAAACATTCTGTGCAGGTATGGAGTCCCCCTCAAGATCGTATCAGACAACGGACTCCAATTTGACAGCGAAGAATTTGCCGACTGGTGCCAAGAGCATGGGATTCATAAAAGCTTCTCATCAGTAGCTTACCCTCAGGCAAACGGACAAGTTGAAGCTGTCAACAAAATTCTCAAAACCCTAATCAAGAAGAAACTTGAAAAGTCAAAAGGCGCTTGGGTGGACGAACTTCCTACGGCACTATGGGCATACCGCACATCTTTCAGAACATCAACGGGACATACTCCTTTCTCTTTGGCATATGGATCGGAGGCAATGCTCCCAGTTGAGACTATTGTGCCTTCCCACCGTAGGATCCACTACAACCCAGAAGAAAACGAAGAACTCCTCCTCATGTCTTTGGATCTGATTGAGGAAAGGAGAAACGATGCAGCACTCAAAGCAGCAGCTCACAAACAAAAGTGGCAGCACTATACAATTCCAAAGTCAAGCATCGCAGCTTACAAGAAGGAGATCTTGTCCTCAGGCGAATCTTTCCGCGCCCCGGGGCACTGGACCCCATCTGGGACGGACCATATGTAATTCACAAAGATCTCCACAACGGAGCTTACATTTTGTCAACAGTGGACGGAGAGGTGTTCCAGAGGGCATGGAACATCCGACACCTCCGTCGATACTTTTCTTAACTTGTACTGCCCATATGAAGTGAATTAACAAAGAGACTCAGTGGACGTAGGCATTTTCGTGCCGAACCACTTTAAAAAATCTTGTCTCTTTTTAACTTGTTCCTTTATGTCTTGGCTACTTGTTAAGTTTTATCCCTTTCTGTTGAACAAAATCCTATGGCATCTCCACTCAAAACGCACCGCGGCCTCATCTGGACTAGGCCTAACAGGTACGCCACGATTCTATGCACTCGCTAATGAGACTCTTTTGCTCCAGCATCCCTCTGCTGCGGGTTAACTCATTGCGCGCCTGCCCTCAAAGCCAACTGTAATGAGCCGATTATAAGTCATCATAAAGGCCGACTATAGCCGATGGCAGCTCATTACGGCGTTCGGCTCGTCGGTAACCGTGAACCTACTTTCCCAACATAAGGTGTGGCCAGCCAGGGGTAGTTCACGGCCAACGGCACCCACGCTAGCCGGCCACGGTAAATCGAATAATACCCACGATTACGGACCATAATGGTTCGGGTAGTTACCGTGCGCGATCTCGGCTCCGATGTGTCTTAAGTGCGGCTGTGGTAAAAAAGAAAACTCCCCGCGGAGGCGTAAGATGGGTGACAAATGTCTCCAAGACCCACAGCTAGGGAAAGTGACTACAAAACCCGTTTGCCACGAACTTAAGCACATCGACGGCCTTCCGTGACTGGAAGTTTTACTTTTACTATATTTCCATTTCATTTAAATATTTTTCTCCTATCCTGTATAACAAACTCTAAAGTACAGGAAACCAAATAGGAAGCATTCACTCGTGAGGCTCTAAGCCTGCGTACTGGGTAGCAGGGCGCTCAGCTATACCTGTAAACAGTTACACAAGGCACTCAAAGCTACCGCCTGCAAATAAAACATAAAGGGCGGTACTCTCTTCTCTTGTACATAAATGCGTAACTATAACTTATTCATACACTGACATTGCAAAACGTGAAATTATATTTCAAGCAAAAACTTAACATCAAACACAAGTGGAATCACAGGCATATACATAATTATACTTCTCACACAGCACATAAAGATAGCAACAACATTTAAACATGACAAAATCAGCTTATATTATAAGATCACACGAAGTTATTCTTTGCAAATAATTTTATTACAGTTGCATATCAAAGACTAACATGAACAGTGATAAAAAAGAAACAAAAAGATGGCAGATGCATCCACACTCCATCACCAACTCCCCCAACCTACTTAGCCGCAGGATCGGAGCCCCCAGCATGTGGATCTGAAGTCCCACCTGTCCAGATCAGAAGAGGAATTCATTAAGCGAACGATCAAGTTATGAAAACACGAAAAGAAAAGAAAGGGAAAAGAATAACTCACCAGCATCCGCCGCTTGATCCTCATCATCCAACTGCACGCCCGCTTCCTCTGCAGCGAGTAGCCGCATCCCCTCCTTCACCGCCGCTTGCTCCTCCTTTGAGAACTGAGCAGTAACCGCACTCAAGTTGAAAGCCTCTCCGCCTTCCTTACCCGCATTCACCCTGGCCTCCTCTAAAGCCTGGAGATACACCTTGGCCATGACCCGAGGGTAATCGTCCATCCAAGACAAGCCGCCCTCCTTCCAAGTGTGGAAGTACATATCCTGCAACATCTCATCCATCATCCCCTCGTTTTCCTCAAACTCCCTCACCCGGGCCTCGGAAGCTTGCAACTTGGTGATGGCGACGTCCCTCTCTGATTGGTATCTCAAGCAGTCAGCCTGGAGTGACCTCCTCATTTCCTCTTCCTTCAACTTGAGGGACCTCCTCATCTCCTCCATCTCCTCCTTCAACTCGGCCTGAGCCATCTCCGCAGCCTCGAGCC
The DNA here is from genome assembly GCA_030765085.1 of Allium cepa. NCBI lineage: Eukaryota > Viridiplantae > Streptophyta > Magnoliopsida > Asparagales > Amaryllidaceae > Allium > Allium cepa. Next base: position 61,644,845 of record CM060930.1, read on the forward strand.
TCCCTGACAACTCCTCTACCCGCTCGAGATCCGCATTTCGAACCTCATCCACCGTTGCGATAGCTATGTTAATCCGTTCCCTGCAAGCGACCTCCATCTTCCGTAATTCCGCCCTACTGGCCTTCTCCATGGTCTCTTTCAGACGCTTGGAGGCTTCCTCATGCTGGGAAATCTGGATGGCTTGGTCGGCGAGTTGCTTGGCCTGATCGGCAACCTTTAACCTCAACCGAATGTTAGCACTCCCGATCTCTTCCCCGGCCTTGACCAACTTAGCATGATGCTCCATTAACTTCTTGGTCTCTACGGCCACCCGGTCGATATTAGCCTTGGCCTCATCCCCCATGGTGACTACCCGTGTAGTAAGTAAATCAAGATCTAAAGATTTGGCCTCGTCCAGCACTCTTACCATGGGGTTGCGGGGAAGTAGATGCTCGCCCGTGGTCTCATCGAATGAAATGTCCCGAAAACTTGGGTCTAAATCAGGATGGCCGGCAAAAGGGTCACGAGGCACGGGGCGAGGCACATCGGGACGCCTTATATGAATGACAGTAGAACTCTTGGAAGGAGGAGGAGGGGGGCAGGGCTCCGTGCTCTCCTCCGTAGTATCACGAGGAGGCTGAGTAGGGGGAGGCAGAGTAGGAAGCTGCGAAGCAGAAGAAGACTCAAATAAGGAATGGCTCCGCTTCCTTTTCTGAATGCCCTCTTCGATGACCCCAAGAAGAGGGCGGTACTTGACTACGTCCCCAGTGCGATCAGTAGAAGGTTTCGCGGAAGCTCTCCTCGACTTAAATTGCTCAAGGCGGTGTCGAACATCCGACGTTTTACCCGCCTGGCCTGCCCCTGGAATAAAGAACAAGTGTTACGAACATACAATAATCCGCAATTTAAAAAAAAAAGTGCTAAGTTAAAAAGAAAGAAAAGTGAGGAGACACATCTATTATACAAACCCGGCGGAGGAGTGGGATACTGCAATAAGTCCTGGATCTCATTCCAGGACGGAAGTGAACCGTAAAAAATTTCTAAGTCCTTATCGAAAATAGAATCGGCAGAAGACAAAAGTTCACCTTGCATCGCCGGAATCACCCTAGCTGAGGAACCCTTAGAGGATGGGTCAGTGCCAGCCACAGCTTTGCCGGTTTCCTTTGCCTTCTCCGTTCCCTTCTCCGTTTCCGACTCTCCCTCCGACTCCCCGAAGGCCCGACGGAGAGCCTCATCCAGTTCGAGGTCTTGTTCAGAGGTTAGAGCAGCAACACCACTACCACCTTGACCGTCGCCATCTCCTCCGCCCTCCGACCCTTCTCCAACTTCGCCTCCTTCCTCCTCTTCTACACCTTCCTCCTCCGGGACAGTCGGGCAAGTACTTGGAGAAGGGCCATCGGACTTCTTCAGTTTCTTCCCCCCGACCACGGGACGCTCTGCGAAAGGCTCCCTCTTACCGCTCTTTACTTTATCCCCCTCCTTAGCTTTAGCAGCCTTCTCCTCAGCCGTGTCTCTTTGCTTAACCACGGACTGGTGCGGTAAGATCAAATTATACTCCAAGAGGGTTGCGTTCCTGATCAAGAAGGAGGCCGACCGGTCCCGTGCCGGAATAGCCTTTAGTTCAGCAGCCATTCGCACCAAGGAATCGTCCTCCACGACTGCAATACCACCTGTCGCTAGCCAGAAATAGAAGCATGTCAGAAAAAACACTACAGTCAAAACACATGAAAAATATAAATGAAATCAATCTTACAGCCGGAAGTGAAAAGGCGGAAAGAAACAGCATCGTCCTTGACGAAGAACCACTCCTTCTTGAACATGGTGAACTTGGAATACAAGTCCAGAACTGGTTTGAAGGGTACGGCCGCCTCCAGGCTAATATACGGAGACCCCTTCTTATAGCCTCTCAGGTTGTACAAGTATCGGATTTCCCGGTTAGAAGGAGGACGCCCGTACCTCCTCTGAAAGATAACAAAAAGGCTCACCAGGATGGCATAAGAATTAGGCTGAAGCTGGAAGGGAGCCACCTTCAAATATGTGGTGAAGCTAATTATCCAAGCGTTGATAGGGGGGATAGCACCGCACATACAATGGTATCTGCTAAAAGCGAAGTAGCCCTCGGGAGGATTATATGGCATCACTCCATCTCCCGGCAGCAGCATAAGGGCCCTATCTATCCCAAAGGAACGGGATATGACGTCAAGTTGCTCCTCCTTTAGGGAGCTAGGAAAGCAATCCGGGGGAGAGATCAAAAGTTCCTGTGGACCATATCCGTCCACTAGAGACCTCGGAATAGGTCGGTGTTGCCCGGATCCTGGTTGGACTGGGGGCAAGGAAGAAGAAGGCTCTCCTGTGCCTCTAGACTTCTTTCTGTCTGATCGTGTTTCCGCTTTGCGAGACATTTTCTGCAGCACAAGAAAGACTTGAGATTAGAATAAGAAGTATAGAAACACAAACAAGCAAGTATATAAAGCAAGCGTATAAAAGCCTAAGATTTCGCTCAAGATTCAAATTTTCGAGTCTCATTCGGTATATGCCTCATTCGGAAATTCCATTCGGCATTAGGAGTTCATCCGGTATACGAATTCGTTCGGTGGTACAGTGCAAGTAAATTCATTCGGCCCTAATGACGAAAGCCCATTCGGCACCTATGTCCCATGTTCATTCGGCATTTGAGAACCAACGTGTGTATTCGGCATTCTGAGCCATTCGGTAATAAGAGGCATTCGGCAATAGAGTACGTACCTGATTCGGTAGAAATTTGGTTCGGCAGAAGATTTGGTTCGGCAGTACAGGTGATTCGGCTCTCTGATTCGGTAAGGAAAAACCAAGGGGGGGTGTAGCCTCTATATATAGGCGAGCTCAGGACGGCCGAACCAGTTAGTTCGGTACCGGACCAACCAAAAGCCGGATGAGAACAGCCGGACCAAACACAAAGCCGAATGAACTCTCTCTCTGCCAACAACAACCAGGAACTAGGGGCATACAGAGCGCCTCATGCAGATAAGTACCGAACTCCAGAACTAACTAATAAAATAAGGATTATGATAACGATGAATAAGTCGTAAAACTCTCACTAACATGGATTAATCGTTTACACGTGTATGCGACCACGAATGGTCCATAGGCACGCTCTGAATGGTTATTAACCCTATCGTCGTGGGAATTTACACTTTGACACGCCTTTTTAAACTCATAGGTGAAACGGATATTTGATAATTACGAAATGGCTAAGCTACTTACACATGTACGGGGTCGCGAACGATCCCTAGGCATGCTCTGAGCTGGCGATAAACCATCTTGACAAACGCTCCAAGGACCCACTCTGACGTAAACCCGGCATCAATAATGCTAAGCCCCCTCGAGGCACACTTGCTCGCCTCGAACGATACGATTAGCTTCATTTCAAATATCTCGATCCCGAACGATAGTTATCTAAAACCACACTAAAACTATAAATTAAATTCCTTTGCAGGACATCAGCAGGATACGAACATCCAGCCCATGGCATTACGAAACAAGCCTTTCTACCACAGGGAGACAAAGCGCGACACATGCAAGCACGTGCCCCACTTTGGGGGGCAAATGTTGGGCGAATTCTCACCCAGAAAATCTCGGGACCAGGAAGTCACAATTTCACCCGGGCTCGCAACCTCCACTTCGTTCGACAGCCAAGAAGCTCAATACTAACCTAGAAGTCTATCCGACATTCTCCATAAAGAAGCTCGTTCGACCCAAGCCTCCATTCAACCATCACCTCATTCGGCATCACCCCATTCGGCATCATCTCATTCGGCAAAGCACAGCTCTCACCCCCACCGGACCAACCTTCTCCATGTTCCATTCGGCCTCTCCCATGCATGCCGAACCAGGGCCATCACCGGACCATGGCCATCACCGGACCAACTACCTACCTCGATGCCGAATGGACCGCCATCCCACTCCACGACCGGACCACCAAGACCGAATCGTGCATGGCCGGACCAACGCCACCGAGCCAAAACCATACCTCACCACCGAATGGATCTCCGCCGAACCAGATGATTGCCAGTCCAGATTGCTTCAGCCCGGGCCCACCAGCAGCTATATACTTCCAAGACCCCTGCCCCCTACCTCACTCTATAAATAGAGGGGCAGGGGTACAACAATGGCAGACAAGTTTGAGAGCTCAAGCAAGGAAGGAACTTTCAAACTACTTTCATACACTTGTATACAACGCATTGTACTTGTAACCTGAAAGAAAGAAGATAATAACATATAAAGTGGACGTAGGCACATTCTGGCCGAACCACTATAAATCTGTGTGTCTTTTACATTTCAGCCCCTACTTTTCTCATATTTACATACTCATCTAAAATCATTGAAAATTACATATAATCAACTAAATAACACGACTTGGAGGTGTTTGTCCATTTTTTGTGCAAACAGCTATTGTTTTCGCCCTTCGAATTTGGCATCATTATCTTTTGGGAGAGAAAGTTGTTCTTTATACCGATCATAAATCTTCGATGTATTTATTTTCTCAAAAGGAACTTAATTTGCGTCAACAACATTGGCTCGAGTTCCTTGCATCTTATGATCTTGATATTCTTTATACTCTTGGAAAGGGAAATCATGTTGCCGATGCCCTTAGTCGTAAGCAACAAGCAGTTGTTTCCATGATGATATCCGAATGGAATGATCTCGAGACTTTATCCACTTTGAGATTCGAGATCGTGAATCCAATTTATGTGCATCTCTCGCTTTATGTAGCCTTGAGGCTCATCCTTCTCTTTTAGTCCGCATTCTTGATGCTCAAAAGCTAGATCCCAAATTGGCTCTTCTTGGCCAAAGTTGTAGGGATAAAATTAGTATTGAAGGTTTGAAAGACTTTGATATTGATGCTCATGGAGGTGTTCGAAAATTTGGTAGACTTATCGTGCCAAATAATGATAATCTTTGTAGAGATACTTTAGAGAATTCTCACCGTTCAAAATTTATCATTCATCCCGGTAGTAGTAAAATGTACGTGGATATGAAGTGACTTTATTATTGGGATGGAATGAAATCCGATATTGCTAACTTCATTAAGCATTGCATGACTTGCCAACTTGTTAAGGCCAAGCATGAAAGACCCGGTAGGTTATTGCAACCTTTGGACATTCCAATTTGGAAGTGGGACCAGATTTCCATGGATTTAACTGATGCACTCACCTATTCTCATTCGGGCCATGATAGTCTATGGGTGATAGTTGATAGACTAACAAAATCCTCCCATTTTATTTCCGCTCGGTCCAATCGGACCGTAGCTATTTTGGCTAAACTCTTTATTAAAGAAATTGTTAAATTACATGGAGTTCCTACTCTATTGTTAGCGATCGTGATCCATTGTTTACTAGTGGATTTTGGAAGAGTCTTCAAAAAGCTTTGGGAACGAAGCTTAATTTTAGCACCACTTATCACCCTCAGTCCGATGAACAAACCGAGTGTGTGAATCAAACTCTTGAAGATCTTCTTCGTGCATGTGTTCTTGATTTTGGTGGAAGTTGGGAAGAATATTTCTCTTGTTGAGTTTTTCTATAATAATAGCTTCCAATCTAGTATTGGTATGTCTTCGAGGCACTTTATAGAAGGCCATGTCGATCTCCTTCTTGTTGGCTTGAGGCCGGTGAGAAGCTGGTTTTTGGTCTTGATTTTATTCGTGATCCCACAGAAAAGATTGAGCTTATTCGCCATAGGATGAAAGAAGCTCAAAGTGGGCAAAAATCCTATGCCGATAACCGAAGAAGGAAATTATAATTTTCTGCGGGAGAATTGTGTTTATTCGTGTTTCACCTACGAAGGGTGTTGTGCGTTTCAGTCGATCGGGAAAATTAGCACCTCGATATATTGGTCCATTTCCTATCACCGAACATATTGGTTCCGTGGCTTATCGCCTTTTTATTACCAGGTTAGTTTTCTTCTATTCATGACGTATTTCACGTTTCTCAACTGCGGAAATGCCTTCGAGATTCCGATTCTATTCTTGATTCCGGTTTTGTTGAAGAAATTGAAGTTTCGTCTAATTTGAATTATGACCAGCATCCTGTTCGTATCATTGCGTCGGAGGTAAAACGCCTTCGAATTAAAGATGTCCCTCTTGTGAAAGTTCAATGGTCCTCAAATCCTAAGGATTGTTCTTGGAAATCTAGAGAATTCATCGAGCGGACATATCTGGGCTTACTTTCTCGTGCTTTTTGAGGTGAACTTCTTATTTCAATTTTCTTTTGTATTGATATGCTTCTATGGTTGTTACTTTTTATTATCTTCTTAAATATTGTGAGGACACAATTTCTTTAAGAGGGGAGTCTGTAACAACTTGCATTTTTACGTTTGTATACTTAAATATTTTATTTAAATATAGCATCGTTAGTTGGATTATAACCCAAAATGCTACTTTTTGCAAACTGCCGAATTAGGACTCGAGACTACTTCTATTGATTTCAAAATGGCGTTTGCGACCTTTGTGAGTATAAACATTGGTATGTTTGGAGTTAGCTAGAATTTCGACCTTTTCAATTAGGGCTTTGGGTTTGGGTTTCAGCCCATTAACCTCAACTTAAGACTCTAGCTCCACCACTACTCCTCTTCATCCATTTCATTTCTATTTTCTAACACTTCAAGCTTAGGAATAATGGGGGAAGGGATTGGAAATTAAAATTCCCAAGCCCTAGCTTCTTTGCAAATTCAAGTTTTAGCTCCAAAATCAAAGAGAAGCTTAGGTAAGCATCTCCTTCTTCTTCTCCATCTCGATCTCTCTCCAATTTTAGAAATTCCCTATAACCTAATTTGGGGAACTTTGGCTTATGATCTTAGATTGAATCTTTTAGAGTTAGGATTGAAGAGTGGTTGATCCTCCTTTGTTCTCAAGCTTCTGCTTCCTTGTTTTTGTGTAAAAGGTGAGATTTTTATCTCACATCCATGTCTATAACTATCATTATTGTTAGGTATGAATTCCTAACTTCTATTCATGTTCATTTGCTTTTGGTTTGAACTGATTTGTTGAACATTTCAATTTTTGGTGTTTTGAACTTAAATCTCTAAAAATCCTAGCTTTGATGCTTGAACATGTCTTTGGGGTGAGTTGAAGAGCCTATAGGACTGGGTTTTCGTGTGGCATAAATCCCTTGTTGCAATTGCTCGATCGATCGACTCTGTTTGGATTCTTGCCCCTTTGGGGACTAGGCTGCAAATACTCAAAAACAGGTTCTAGTCGACTGGCGCTCTGAGTCCAGTCGACTGACCAAGAACCCGAGAGTTTTCCAGGCATTGGGCCAGTCGATTTAACTCAGTATTCAGTCGAATGACCTGCTGCTTCATCCCAATTTTCCTATTTTGCTTGAAATTCCAATTTTTATCGATTCTTATCCGAGTTGTCATTATCATTTATACGACTTTGATGACTTCTATTTCGGGATTTTTGGGGAATATCCATTTTGATGGATTTGGTATCGATTTCTTTGGATTGAATTCACGTCTTCGAATGTGAATTTTGGTGATTGAATGTGTTTACAATCATTTCTATGGTTTATCACTTTTAAATACAAAGGTTTCTATACTAGTAGTAAATATTTAAACTCTTTCTCAAAGATGATTTCAACTCTATTTTTAATACAAAGCTTGTTTCTAAAATCATTTTCCAATCTATTAGTATACAAACCTTTACCTCATTTGTTTGAGAAATCTAATTAAATGGCTTAGTAAAACTAGTAGTATGAAACACTTGCGTTTACTTCGTCGGTTAATTTTTGGACTTGTTCGATGGAAACTCTTGTGACAATTTTATGAATGGAGATCTACAATTTGTTCGTGAATATTTAAGTTAAGTCAGTGGTTATGGGACATGAAGCTAAACTCATTTATTTACTAGCTTACTGTAATCCACACTTTTTATTGATCATTGATGATCATTTTGTGATTAGACTTGTGATATACGATGTCTCTTTGCCCACGTAGGGGACTATACCTCGTTTTATTGAGTTTTGTATCATTTCTTTTATAGGATAACGACTTATGCATTCTTTGGAGTTTTGACTTATTCTTGTGGGCTAGCGACCCATGTTCTTTTATGGAGTTCGGTTCATCAGACGTACCATTGTACTACGTCGTTGTTCCGGCTTATCAAGTTCATCGGGCTTACCTTGTACTACGTCGTTGTTTCAAATTATTCGAGTTTCAGGTTCCTCGGGCGTACCGTTGTACTACGCCGTTGCACCAGCTCTATGGTTAGCGACCATGAGATAGCGTCTCATTTGTGATACACGTGTTGGAGAGTTTTCATGCTCCCGTTTATGATAGGTCTCCCACTTTTTGTGATTTCTAGATTTCTAATTGATGATTTCTAGAATTTATGTTTCACCAATTTTTATGATTGGCATTGATATGTTAGCTAATATTTGTGGTTTGGTAAATATGGTAAAGAATATGACATTCTTTTTGATGTCATGAGATTTTTGAGATATTGTACGAATTTGTTGTTTTTAAATGTATACTTTTCATGGTATGGCATTATTGCTATAATACGTTTTTGTCATATCTCTTATTCTATCTCATTTTATCTGATATTTATAGCTAGACTGATCCGTTTATTATTTTCTTATCAAATAATACTCGGGTCAGACCGAGATGTTACAGGTGCTTCTACATGACTCCTTTTCAGGGAACATCATTTGACTTTTGTCTAACTACATTAGATTGGTAGTTTTTGTTGTTATACATTTAAGATAGAGACTCCTTGATGTATACATATTCTTTTGTCTATCACTTGTATCTATTCTCTTGTGATATTTTGGATCTTGTTTAACCACAACTCTGATGTACACTTCTATGTATTATATTCATATCTATTTCCGCCTTTGTGATATGGATATTTGTGACTAATGTGTGTTATATTTATTTCTATATTTGTTTCCGAAGACCACATAGCCATTGTGTAGTAGCTTTGAGTTTGTATCGACATGTCGGATTTCCTCTCGAAATGAAATGCATGTTATACTACCTAACATATCAGTGCTCGCGCAAAGCAATCACATGGATGGTAGCTCCTCAACAGCCTTATTCTTCGTGCTAGTTGACGGTATTACTCCGTAGTGTCCTTGGCTAGCGTGAGTATGGAGGTGGGGCGTCACAGTATTGTTAATTCTTCTTACGTATAGCCTCCAAAAGTGAATTCATATTGTAACTATAATCTTTCAGTGATTAATAAAATCTCCTCTCCCTAAGTGGACGTACACTGCCTCGCGGTAGTGGAACAACTATAAATATCGGTGTTATTTATTTTTCTGCATTGCATTGATCTGTGACTATTTGTTTTGGTGTTTTCTCTGTTTATATCGTTTCACTACAATCATGATCCAAATGCTTTCCGCTACGTTGGGTTTTTTATTCTCTTAAACTGATCATCTGAAGACATTTTCTCCAACAGTCTGGTATCGGCAATGCAAGGTTGATTGAGGAATGTTAGACGCTATCGCAGTAAGATGAAGTGCCTCCAGTTGTTACAAGACCCACTAGATGGATGTATATCACGTTAGGATCATAATTAGCAATTGAGAAATGGAATGGGGATAAAGACTTCGAGAAGTGGCAATGAAGGATGAAGATTGTTCTAATTTGGAATGAAATCCATCTAGTAGTGTTTGCCCCCGAGGAGTTGACAGCTGACACTTAGTCACGGTAAGGAAGGAGATGGAGAAATAGACATTTACTACTTTACAACTAGCTATGGGAGAGAATTCTATCTCAGAGATTCACGGTGAGACCACTGCTAGGGGCATTTGGACCAAGTTAAAAAATCTCTGACTAACTGTCTGATATTAGTGAAGACATTTTTCACCATGTGGATGAGGGGGGGTACTTCAATAAAGGAGCATCTTAATTTCTTTGATGATCTTATGATGAAGATGAAGACTGTTGACTTGAAAATGGATGAGGTACAAATTACAATGACTTTTTTTATGTTCTCTTCCGAAGTGTTACACAGGTTTCGCTAATAGCCTTGTCTTCGCTAGAGGTATATTAACAGTGAAGATGTGAAGTCAGGCCTTCTATCCCAGGGGTTGAGAGATTATATGAAGGAGATAAGTTAAGGAAGTAGAGATGGAAGTTGTAGTCACGGCCTGTTTGTTGAAAGAGGTAGAGAAGATTAGAAGAATTAGCACTCTAAAGGGCGTTCCAAGTCCAGAAAGACCCGTAATGGCAGGAGAGGAAAGTCTAAAGATGAGAAATTCTTTAACTGCAAGAAACCTAGTCATTGGAATAAAGATTTTCCAGATTTGAAGAAAAAGGAAGAAGACGAATCTTCATCATTTACGGTGGAGAAATCTTTATCTGACGATGTGTTGTCTGCAGCAGTGTCGGATGTCTTAGACCATTGGGTGCTAGACTCAGGGGCGTCTTTCCATATAACGCCTAATAAGGATTACCTCGGTTCTTTTGTTGGATGAGAGGGAAGCTCTATTCTTGTGGGTAATGATACTAGCTGTAAAGAAATGGTTGAAGGTATAGTGAGGATCAGGATGTTCGACGGAGTGATGCGCACTTTGACAGTAGTCCACTATGCTCTGGGTCTTCAGAAGTTCTTAATCTCTTTAGGACATTTGGAATCTTTGTGATGGAAGGTAACTATCGAGAAGTGTAGTTTAAAGGTTTCAAGGTGTGCACTAGTTTTTATGAAAGGAGATGTGTTCCGAAATTTGTATTTGTTGAAAGGAGCCATGGTTCTTGGAGAGTCATGTGTTGGAGTAGACAACTGTCATGCTTTGGATGCCACAAAGCTTTGGCATCTCGGGTTGGGTCATATTTCGGAGAAGAGCTTACAATTGCTTCGGAGATAGAAGAAGATCCAAGGAGAAAGCTTCGACAAGATGGAATTTTGCCAGTAGTGTGTATTAGGCAAGGAAACTAAAGTATCTTTCGGAGTTGGACTCCATTGATCGAGGCTAGTACTTGAGTACGTGCATTAGATGTCTGGGGATCAGTAGCTACTCCTCTTGGAGGAGCAAGGTATTTTATCTCTTTCATTGATGGTTTCTCTTGAAAAGGATGGATGTATGTGATGAATGCCAAATCAGAGAGTTTTGAGAAGTTAAAAAACTGGAAAGCGCTTGTTGAGAATCAATCTGGTTCTAGATTAAAGGTGCTGAGATCTGATGGCGATGAATTTGTCTTTAGGGAGTTCCTCGACTTTTGTAGATAGCACGACATTCAGAGACATTTCACTACACCCGACGATTCGCAATCCAATGGGGCTGTAGAAAGGATGAACACGACTCTACTGGAGAAGGCTTTAGGTTACGATGTGCTTGTCTAGAGGCTTTTGGGCTGAGGCATTATCAACTGCGGTGCATATCATAAATCGAATTTCATGCTTATCCATAAATGAGAAGCTTCCAAAGGAGAAGTGGAAAGGTATAGCGGTGTATCTTGGTTACTTTTGAATTTTTAGTTGTCCTGTGTACTCACCATACAGGTGATGACAAGTTGGAGGCTAGAGCATATGAGGGTATACTAATGGTATACACCGATGGTATCAGAGGGTATCAAATTTGGAACCTATTGATCGAAAGATTGTTCATTCCAGACATGTTACTTTTGAAGAGTTTGCTATATTCAATCCAAATGAGAAGCTATCTACCATATCAGAAATTCTGATAGGCCTAAGGAGATGGAAGAATTTCCAATGTTTCAGCCAAATAGTATAGCTGTTGTTGATGCTATCGAGGAAAACATAGTTGATGAAACATCATAGGATAGTTCACAGGTACCTTCTAGTAGTGCTGGTGATGTGCATGAATCTAGAGGAAGTTTAGTTCAAGGTAGAGCTAAAAGGAGTTTAAGCGAAGCAGTACCTATCCTGGTTAGTCATAGGACTATTAGGCCACCCGAAAGGTATGGTGACTAGCAATTTACGAAATTTAGCTCGGGTGATCAGTTTGACTATGCCCTATAGTTCATATGGAGCCGCTTGACCTCAATGAAGCTTTGAAGTCATGTGATAGTTCGAAGTGGATGTGCGATATGGAAGAGGGGTTAGAGTCCTTGAAGAAGAACACTACTTGGAATTTGATACCACCTCCTCAAGGAAGCTGGGCCATAAGCTGAAAATGGGTGTTCAAGTTAAAGGATGATGGAAGATATAAGGCTAGACTAGTTGCTAAAGGGTTTTCACAAAGAAAGAGATTGGAGTATGATGAAATATTTTCTCCAGTAGTGAGGCATACATCCATCCACATTTTGCTCACTATCTTTGCAGCCCATGACTTGGAGCTGGAGCAACTGCACATGAAAACCGCTTTCTTGCACGCTTGTATGAGATCATCTACATGAAGTAGTGAAAAGGATTTGCTATAGATGGGAAAGAAAATTAGGTTTGCAAATTGAAGAAGTCATTTTATGGACTTAAGCAGTCGCCTGGACAATGATACAAGAGGTATCTTTCATGCTTTCACTTGGTTTTGATCGTAGCATCAAAGACGCTTGTGTGTACTTCAAGCATTTAAAGGATGATAGATGGGTGTGCCTACTCTTATACGGGATTATATGGTGATTGCTTCTAAGGATGAAGTTGAAATCGATAGTTTGAAGCTAAAGCTAAAATCGGAATTTGAAATGAAGGACCTTGGAGAAGTAAAGAAAATTTTGGGTATGGAAATTCAAAGGGATAGAAGGCCAGGACTTTTGAGCCTCACTCAAAAGGAGTACATTTGAAAGGTGATTGCTCGGTTTAGCATGGAATGAGGAAAGACAATCAGCATACCCATGCCTTTGCACATACAATTTTCTTGTATGGGCTCTCCGATCTCGAGAAAGGACAATACTTATATGCTGAATGCGCCATATGCAAGTTTAGTTGGTAGCTTAATATATGCCATGGCCTACACTAGGTCGGGCATTGCATAGATAGTTGGATTGGTGAGTAGGTTCATGGAAAATCTAGAATAGACGCATTGGGAAGCAATGAAGTGTATTTTCAGATAATTTAGAGGAACTCCATACCATAAATTTGTTTTTGGCGGTAGAGGAAGAGATATCAGTTTGGTTAGATTTTGTAATTCCGACTATGCCGGTGATAGAGATCGAAGGAAGTCAGGCTCTGGATATGTGTTCACCATTGATGAGACAACGATTAGTTGGAGAGCGAGATTGTAGACGATTGTGGCTTTATCTACTATAGAGGCAGAGCACATAGCTGCGGTTGAAGCAGCTAAGGAGGCACTTTATTTGAGCCGATTGTTATGTGATTTGGGCTTCGCATACGAAGGAGTGGATGTGTACTGTTACAGTCAGAGTGCGATTCACTTAGCTGGATATCCTTCATTCAGTTCGAGGGTGAAACATATTGAGGTGAGAGAATCGTTTCTTGTCTCGATGAGTGAAGAGAAGCAAGTTCGTCTTCAGAAAGTTCACATAAAGGAGAATGCATTGCCTATTACTAAGTTCGAGCGTTGCTTGGACTTGATTCGCTTAATGAAGTGCTAGGTGCCACGGGATGATATGTGGGGAGAGTTGAGATGATTCATGCTCACGTTTTTTTTCATGGTGGAGATTGATTGGTTCTATATGGATTGGGTAATTCGAATACTTTGTTGACGGACAGTGGCCTTGCTGGAGCTCGTTGACAGAGTGTAATGGGTAATGGCGTTGGTGTAGCTCATTGGGTAAGTATCCATTGCTTGCAGCATAAAGGTGTAGATGAAGTTGGAAGGCTTTTTTGGAATTCGGTGTCAAGGTGGAGATTGTTGAATCTGATACCTGAATTCCAAATCGAACAAAAAGATGAAATCCTAGATGATTATCCATGAAAAAGAAGAAGCGATTAGGAGTTAGAGAAGTGATGATTTGGATCGGTAAAGAATTAGGACATGAAGTTTTGAGCGGTGGAAAATTTGCCGAACGAAATAAAATTTTGACCAGTGAAAAGTTTACCGAACGAAAAAAGTTTTGAGCGGTGGAAAATTTGCCGAACGAAATAAAATTTTACCGGCGGAAAGTTTACCGTACGAAAAAATGTTTTGAGCGGTGGAAAAATTGCCGAACGAAATATTTCATTCAGTGATTTGAGCAGATTGGTCCAAATATTTCGTTCGGGCATTAGGCCGAACCAATGGGTAATGCAGAACCTAATGAGCTACTGAGTTCGCCGAATCAGATGCATGCCGAACCAAACCCCAGGGTTGCTTTATAGCAGCTACCCCTTCTATTTCTTTACTCTATAAATAGTGAAGCTTCTGGACAACAGTGACAGTCATACTAGAGAGTTGAAACTTGTAGCATTTTGACTGTATTTTTAATTCTTCTTATGTATAGCCTCCAAAAGTGAATCAATCTTGTAACTCTAATATTTCAGTGATTAATAAAATCTTCTATCCCCAAGGGACGTACACTGCATCGCGTTACACATTGCATTGATCTAATCTATTCCGGTGTTTATATCTGTTTGTGTTGTCTCATTATAATCACGATACGGTTGTTTTTCGCTGTGTTGGGTTTTCTAATTTCTTAGACTGATAATCTGAAGAGATTTTCTCCAATAAAAAGATGATTTTTATACCGTATGGTATCACAATTATTGGTATAATCATTGAGATTGAAGTGATTAAAATTTTAATCTAGCTACCTTGATCGCTTTTCATCCTACACATAGTAACAAGCCCCAGAAGAGTTGATAGAGCTTTTGAAGAAACATATGCCTTATTGTGAGGTTGATGAAATGTCCAATTTCACATTTCGTCCAACTCTATTATATATTCAATGTGAACACCAAATTAGGCTCCTACTGATTTTCATAGATTTTATGAAAATGAATCAAAAGTAACATGTGAAGGCCAATAATATTATTTTAAGGAGTAGGTCCATACCCAGGTTTTGGTCATATGCTTTTAACCGCACTCATTAATAACCTGAAAATGTAGCGAGACATACTATTGTTATTCACATGTCAACTCTGTATTAAGTTTTAAAGCCTGGCTCTTGGCCAATATATAAGTAATGTAGACATAATATTATGGCAAGCCAACTGTAAATAAAAGAAGCCACACTGAAGACTTGCCGTTTAGAACTGACATTCTTTTATATTAGCAGAAAAATTATATGATGGGCAATAAATTTAAAACAAAATGCATGGTCGGTTAGTTGACTAATACTATATTTTGCAGAATGCTCAAAATCCATGAGTTGAGATTAATAGTGATGTAATTCTAAAATGTGGAAGCAATTCTTTTGGAATTTCGAATATGCTGGCATTTAACAAGTGTCGAAATTGAGATATGAGCATATGTTGCGAGTATGAGTTAAATATGAGAAAATAGTAGAGTCGGAAAAAGGAACATATTATTTATAATGGTTTGCAATGTGGGATGGGTAAGTTACGTGATTTTATCAATAGCAATAGGAGGAAGAATCACGAAACATAAGCTGTAAACTGGGACGAAGTGGAGAATTAAAAGCTGCTTGATATGTATGCTTAGGATAAATCTCAGTCTCTTTTTTGTGTTTGTAACTAACTGACCTGTTCTAATATATCGATTTCTAGATTTCAGTAAATGTTCAAACAATGTTTTATAAAGGAACAAAAGAAATATGTTCTTCAAAAGCCTAGACCCTTTTTGATTTGTTGTTTTTAATTTTATGTTAAAACAAAAATGCATAGGTCGTATGTATTGTTGAAAAACAAACAATTTCAATAGATAAAATTAATATATAAAATTGAAGACAAGTTTATTTTGTGTTTCGTATTTTGGGAGTAACAAAAGCACGAAAAACAATCTAAGTGCTTCGTTGTCCGTCGATCGTCGAAATGGTTATGAATTATACATCTTCTTATCTTGTCTTTTAGTGTTTCGTACTGAAAGTTGAAAATACGAAGCTGAAACCCAAAACGAAATCAAAGGGGTCTCATTGCAAGGAGATTTTCAATTTTTATTCAGTCTAGCCAAAAAAAAAAATTGAATTTGCGGGCTAACAGTAAGATGAAACCACAGTAACAAGATGCAAAATATAATCATGTTGACATAAAACAAAATATGTTGCAAAGTTTGAATTGTAAATCACGGAGATTTACATGCTCTGTCATCACATCTCTCCCTTCACGTACAAATCGTCATGGACCATTGTTTCTTAATTAAGTGGGCAACCGTGTGGATGACTCCCCAGAATATTTTCTATATTTTAATTATTGATGCAAAACAGAATCCTATTTGATCATCATAGGGAATAGAAACTATTTTAACGGCACAAGAACTTTCCAAAATTGAAAGTGTTGAAACTAGACTAGCCCACAGCGGAAGTTATGGATGAATCTCAATTTTTTTTACCATGTTAGATCTTTTATTGAGCCTATGAAGCCTAACTGAATTAGAACATTTCTAAATTTCATTTAAATAAAATCATTTATTTTATTTAGATTCAAATATATTAAGTATGAAATTAATTTTATTTAATTTAATTTATACGTAAATGTATCATATGTGTGTGTGAGTGCATGTGTAACATAATAATCCGTAAAAGGCATAATATGCCCATATGTTGACATTGAGATTTACATCGCAACGGGCAAATTAGATCAATTTGTATGTCATGTATGTTATCCAAGTATGTGCATGTATATGTGTTACAATACACACGCATATATGTATAAATATATTGTATATAATATATGAAAAAAACATTTACACACACACATATATATATATATATATATATAACAATTATTAAAAATTATTTATAATTCAAAATTAACTTATTTTTACGAACATAATAATTTTACCTTTTTAATTTGTATATTTTATGAACGAAATAATGATTTCATTTCATCCATAAATAATTAACATAAAATAATTTGTTGATGAAAATTCAAATTTTATAATTTTTAAAAATTTGGATCATAAAATAGAGCTTAAAAAAACCTATGGATTTTTCAAAGTTGAATTATTATTTTTAAAAACAAATACATTGATTTCGGCAATAATTATTTAATGTAAAATAATATATTAATAAAAATTCAAAATTCAAAATTTTAGAAATTTTAGGATCATGAATGAAAGGTTACCAAAAATTTTGAAGAATTTTTCAATTACATTATTATTTTTAATAAATCATAAATAGTTTTTTCAAAATAATATTAATTATTAAAAATAATAAACTTTATTCAAAAATTCCTAAATTTTTTCTATATGTTTCTAAAATGATATAATATTTTCTAAAACATAAAATTAAAATTTTAATTAATAATTATTTTATATATAATAAAAAATTCAAAAATTCAATAAATGTTAATTTAAAAATACGAATATATGTATGATAATTAATTTTTGAATTTTAAATTCATATTATATATAAATAAATGTACTAAAAGTCTTAAATTGTATATATATATATATATATATATGTATGTATGTATGTATTTATATATGCATATATGCTACTAGGAAAGAGAAGTATACACTAATATATGTATATGCATACATACATACATACATACATACATACATATATATATAGGAATTTATTAATAAATATATATAAAACAATTATTAATGACAAGTTGATTTTGTACAGCAACAACATTTGTCTATACATAAATCAAATAGTATAATAAACAAATTATAAACATAACCAAACTGATTTGTAACAACCACATCTACTTACAAAATCTCACCTAGCGAAACATACAGTAGCAACATATTTAAACAGATATCAAATTACACATTATATTATCATAGAATATAATTTAATTACTTTAATATGAATTAAAATTACCAATTCAATGATGCCTTTTGTAACACCCGGTATTTCGAACCATTCGCATCTGCACATGTCGAACTTGAATTGCTTAAAACGAAAGATTGTTAATTTATATTTGGCAAAACTCAGCATATACAGTAAATAAATAAATGATAGAATCACAGACACAGATTAATATAACAATGAGCAGCAAAATAGATAAATAGAAGTTCATGAGGCTACTGTACACATTAAAGTCTGAAACAGAATACAACAGAATATCTCAAATACAATGACGTCTCGAATGCAAACAGATGACATCTTTGGACAAAGCAACTGGAAAAGCTGAAATAACTGAAAGCTAGATAGATAGATCTTCAATGAAAGCTCTAAATCTTCAAAGGTGAGTCTCAAATGTTGTGACACTCAGTCTGATACGAGCGTAAAGAAAAACACAAAACACCCGAGTCAGGATTAACATTCTTATAATAATAAATTCAACTAAGGTGAAATGTCAAATGAAATACAAGTAGCTTAAAGGATGCTTTGGATTTTCATCCTCTAAGGATCTGTGGAACTATCTATTATGTAGTAATATACGCTATTATAATATATCTAAAGTAAACGAAACTATTAACATAGTGTTAAGGCGTTACCCAGATCCCCCTTAACACATTTTATATATTCTCATAGTCTATACAGTGCCGTATGCTCCTCCGTAAACTTGAGGTTTACCCAGAGGACATCACATAGGTGCGGTATAAAACAAACTCGTAGAAAGCACGATAGGGCATGCAACAAGGCACTCGAGGCAATACCAAGGTAGATATACAATTTGCGGATCCGGACTGGTGGTAATGCATAGGAGCAACTACCGCCCACCTCGTGACACACTCCCAAATTAAAGGTGTACCCAATCAAATCACAAAAGCAATAGAATGGTATCGAAGAAATGTGTCCGATATGAGGAATGATCTCACTTGGCCTTCCGTGGCACCTGTTTTAGCCGCAATCAAGCTGACTCACGGGAGTCATGGCTACGTAAATACCATAGAGAATCATCACCAAACAATCCTACTTCATTCTGAAATCTCCACCACGTACATAGTTGTTAAAGTGGTTTTCATTATTGGCAGAGTATATGACAATATCTGATCTTGGTCTCTTTGACAACCAAACGCTTATTTCACACCATGGTCATCTTATTTCAAATAGTTCATGCCTTATATCAAAATATCCTATTCATTTCAAAATCATATCAATTCGATATCATTATACACTTTAAATAATATTCATTTCAAAATCGTAACACTTTTAAAATTTATAACACTTTCAAAACCATAGCACCTTTTAAAATCATAACACTTTTAAATCATAACGCTTTTGAAATCATAGCAATTTTGATCATAGCACTTTTGAAATCATAACACTTTTAACTTAAACAGGTTGAATATTGAAATAGTATATATATTAAAATAGTTATGAATTAAAATAGTTTATGTTTTAAAATAATTTATAGTTTATATATATATAATTACCTTATATGATAAAATAGTTTCCTCAAACTTCGCAAATCGATTCAAAATCAGGTTAAATTCCAAAATTCAATTTAAATCAATTTCTGTTCAACACTTTAATTTAAAAGGTTAAAGATTTAATTCAAATTCTCAATAAACCATTTCAATCTTTCTCAATTTCAATTCCAAGTTTGAAATATATCTTCAATTCCATTAGATTCAAAGTTTGAATATTCAATAATTTCAATATAAGGTTCACTTATATTTCAACATTTAACCTTACTATTATTCAAGTAGGAAAGTATTCAGTTAATCATTTTGATAAAAAAATCAATATTAAATATCCAATCTCAATTTTATTTAAAATTTGAGAATATTCATTTAATCACTTTTTTTTTTCAAATCAAGTTATAAGTTATATTTTTCAAAAATCTCAAAATCAGCGAATTCAAAAAAATCCTTATTTAAATTCAATTATTAACCAATTAGATTTCAAGTCAATTTTACTTTATTTTTTCCAACCTTTATTAATTAACGTTATAAAAATCTATTTTTAAAATATTAATATAAATTTAAATAAATACTCTATCCTTTTATAAACCAATTAAATTAAATTTATTAAATTGAATCTTATTTTGTATATTCTTAAGATATAGAGTTATAATAAAAAACTTAAAATTTATAATTTCAAAACTAACTTATAAATTTAAGATTCCCAAAACATATAATTTAAAAATCTAAAATTTATACATATTATATTTTTAAAACCAATGTTTAATAAAACCCATGTATTTCCTTAAGAAACTTTGGAAAACAATTTCAAAATATAGACCAACGGTGTCTGTATGTAATATTTAATCCTATGGTCAAGTGATACAGATATTTATCATTTCAATCAGCAATTTAAATATTTACGGGTATATATAATTTCAACCTGCAATCCGAAAAGTTTCAAAATTAATGAAAATCACTTGAGTTTATCATTTCAACCCATAACAATTTCTCGTATTCTAGAATATCATTCATGTATGTATCATTTCAACTCATAGGGAATTCTAAATTAACAAGGAACTTACAAAGTGAGAACAGATATGAACATATCAATATTAGGCATATATCATCAGTGCTAAATTAAATAGAATATACACGACGGGATATGGTGTCATATATCACAGGTGGACAATTACAGATAATAGCATAACATATTTAACAATTAAATAACTATCAACAACATATTTCACTTGTCGTTTCAATTGAAATCAAATTTACTAAATATAAGAATGCTAATCGTGAGTGATTGCTCATCTTTCGAGGCTAGAGAAATAAGAAGATGACACAGACACAGATACACACATGGAATAGAGACAAGTTAGGAATTGCTACGACAAATTTAATTGAAAAGGTAAGTCAAGATGGACTAGGGATCAATGGAATAAATATATGTTATATATATAATTTCTAAAATCAATTTAAAACATATATTTTCAAATCGATATCTACTTCAAGTACAAATAAAATTCCCATATGTATAATTGAAACCAAACTCATATACTTATTTACATAAACACATATATAAATAAAATGTAACAACCCTGGTTTTGGTGATTACCTGGAAATTTAGTTGTAATAGTGGTTACAATTTAATAATGGAGAAATAAAAATAAATTGGAGACTTAAAATTGTTTATTTTGAACAAACAATGAATTTGGAAAGAATAATATGATAATATTGGTAATTAATGGTGGGAAATGAATATATTAATTTGGTAATTTATTGGATTAAATAAACGAAAAATTTGTTAATTCAATAATAATTTTGTTGAAATAAATATAAATGTAAAGAATTGATTTTTTTTTTAAAAACTTTATTTTGATTGTCTGGATTCGAAATAAGCAATATATGATTGTAATTTGAAAAAATGCAATAATTCTATCAATTATTGCCAAATGTGGCATTTGTTAATTTTTTTAATGAAGTATTTAATTTAATATGTTGTTTATTGTAAATAAAAAGGTGAAATATTGGATAAAATAACAATTTTTGGAAGTAAGAATAATGTTAAAATGGTTTACTGCATTTTATTATACAAGAAAATTATTTTGTGTAATTTTAGGAGTTGAAAATGGTGTTTTTGTGTAGATATTTGTGTAAATTGTTTATTTAATTAAAATAAGAATTTTTATTAATGAAAATAATTTTAAATCAGAAGTATCTTTTATTTTATTGTAAAATAAATTTTAGAACATAAAATATGTTGTGTGATTTTATAGAAGTGAAAACATTTACATATAATTGTTATAACTTGAAATATATTAGTGTATAAGTGATTTTGGTGTGTTAATTTCATTTAGAGGCTAAATTAATTTAGTTGTTAGTTCTTAGCCCATTAAATTTCATAACCAGAAAAAAAAGAAACATCTCCTTCTCATTTCTAGAACGTACTATATTTTTCCTTCTTCCTATAAACTAAGAATAAGGCTGATAAACCCATTTCCTCTTTCAAAACAAAAGCGAAAATCCCCAACTTTAGTCAATCATTTGCTGTAATAATCAATTCAATGCAAATTTACTTCAGTTAATTAAAGCCAAAATGAAAATTACTCTCATCTATTTCTGATTTTTGTGATTTATTATTTGTAATTGAGTTTTTGTACTTGCATGTCTATAAAACTTCTTTTTCAGATTCTAGAAGCTAAAATCAATGGCAAGCTTCCACCTTTCTTCAAATTTCCAAGGGTTTGCTCTTCAAAATTTCTAAGGTGAGTTGCAAATTCAAATATCTATCTCTATAAAGTCTTAATTGTTTGAATTGATTGATGTGTATCAATAAATAGTTGAATGGTTTGAATAATTTGATTGAATTGTTGAAATTTGCAAAGTGGTTGCTGAAATTTATTATTGAACAATGCTGTAGTAAAATAGCAATATCTCAGTGTAGAGTGATCCAAATTTGTTTATTCTTTTTGTGGTAGAAATATATTTAAATAAGCTATAAGTTTTATTTAATCATTTTTTGAAATTCTATGTTTAAAAGAGTCTAAATTAAGTTTGAAACTGACGTTATAGCACAGCCTTTTCAAATTTCCTGAGTTGATATCTGACAGTAAAATGGCCATAACATTTTATCTATTAGCCCAAATTACGTACACTTTTTTTTCATTGAAAGATAAGACATAAAGGAAAAACTTTCATGTTGTAAGTTTCTGCCAATTCTATGATCTATAAGGTCGAAATGGGTTTGAAACCGATACACATGCTCTACTCTGTCGATTTTCAAAGTTAAAACCTAAAACTAAAATCACCATAACTTTTGAATGATAAATATAAATTAAGTGAGTGTTAACTCCACTTTTTCAGAAAGGCCATGATATCAAAAATCGACCGAAAATCCAATGATAATTCGTCTCGATTCTATTGAATGGTTTTTCAGATAAGATCCCCTACGGAGGGGGGGTCGAGGGGGGATGCCAACCCCCCAAGGTGGGGGTGCGGGGGCAACGCCACCGCTACGGTGATCGACCTGCCCGGTCAGGTCGCAGCGGTCCAGGGGGCAGCGCCCACGGCAGGGTGCGGGGCAGCGCCCCGTCCAAAATGGTATACGACCTAAAGCGTCAACAAGTTAACGGGTTAGAAGACCTTGCGACCTAAGAAGACCTCGCGACCTAAGCTGGACCAAAGATCAGCGACCTAACGAGTTAACCTATCAGTGACTTAAGGCGTAAAGCGGCTCAACCGAGTTAACGAGTTAATAGAAGAAGCGGCTTAACGACTTAAGGATTGCCACGATCTAGCAGCTCAAAGCACTCCACGACTTAATGAGTTAAGAACTACACGACTCAAGAATTATAACGGTCCAAACAGTCTACGACTTAAGACATTCTACGACTTAAGGAAGACTATGACTTAAGAAAGTCTACGACTTAAGTAAGTCTACGACTTAAGAAAGTCTACGACTTAAGGAAGGTATGCGACTTAAAGATGTTACGACCTAACGACCTAAGGGAGTAACGACTCAAGGCACGAAAAGGTTAAGACAACTACACTTAAGTCGCAACCGACTTATGACTTCTGCTAGGTCATTTACGACTTAAGACTACAGAGGCAAGTTCAGTACCATGCCGTGATTCGTTAACTCGTTGGCGACTTGGGGCTTGAGATGTGAATCCAAAAGAGCAAACTTACTCCAGTTAAGCCGCAAGCCAAGACTTAGTTTAGGTCGGTCACGACCTACGACCCATGATGAGTCGTACACGGCTTAAGCAGACAAATAAGAAGCCGCATCCGGATAACTCGTACACGACCTAGGACTTATGGCATGAATTCAGGAAGACAAGCTGATCTCTATTAAACTATGGACTTGGCTCAATAAGTCGGCCACGATTTATCCTAAGTCGGCCACGACTTATCTTAAGTCGGCCACGACTTAAGACTTGGCAATAATTTCTGCCCAGAATTCTCTATAAATACATGACCATCTCCAACTTTCAGAGGGCTTTTCGCTCATCCTTCAAAGCGTCGATACTCTGTCATTCTCTCGACTCAAACAGCACTACAAGCACTCCAAACGCCAAAGATGCTACAACAAACTTCAAGAGAAGATTTGGATCATTCAACATGAACTCTGTTAACGTTTAAAATCAAACGCTAACACCCCGGTGTGTATAGAGATTGTGTGAAAGCACCACCCGTGAACACGGGAACTACAAACAAGTAGAAAAGTCACAAAGAAAGCAGAAAAGACAACAGTTTTTATAGTGGTTCGGCTTCAAGTAAGCCTATGTCCACTTTAATCCTCTTTATTACTGAATCAATTACAACTTTACAACAATCTCCAATTACAATACGGATGAGACAAACAACTAGAACTTCGATGTAGAAGAATTCTTTGAATCAATGTTGATTGCTTTAGATTTCCTCTTGAAGTTTGTTGAGATGCCTTCCGTATTTGAAGTGTCGAGTGAATCGAGAATTCAGCAGAGTATCGGCGCTTAAAGAGATCGGCCAAAAGTCCCCTCCATGCTTGAGGTAGGTTGATATTTATAGGGAAATTTCGCCCCTTGGGTCGTAAGTCATGACCGACCTATGGTGGGTCGTGGCCGACTTATCTGGCCAAACCCCATGGTTTCACAAAAGTTCTCTTGCATAAGTCCCAAGTCGCCCCCGAGTCAACACAACCTTGTATAAGTAATACGGCATCTGGCTTATATTTAGTAGCTTTAGGTCGTGGACGACTCAAGCTAGGTCGTGAGTCATGAACGAGTTAACCGGCAAGTCGCAAGTCATGGCTTAACGAGTAAGTCCTGAATCGTGTATGAGTTAAGAGGTCACTGTGCCAAGTAGCTGCATCGGACTTGTCTTCCTTTGCCTGTGTCGTGAACGTTCTAGCATAGGTCGTAAGTCGGTAGCGACTTAAGTATGATCTTGTCCCTGTCCTGAGCAGTTAGGGCAGCAAACTCCCTGGATAGTTAGATCGGCTTCTATCTTAGGCCAGCACCCGTGTTAGGTCGGTAGCCTTTTTAGGTCGGCATCTTGTTTTAGACAGTTGGGTTGGTATCCTTTAAGTCTTAGGTCGGCGTTCTGTTAAAGCATTAGGTCGGCATCCACGTTAAAGCATTAGGTCGGCATCCCCCTCAAACAACTTAGGTCGGAATCCCTCTTATGGCTTAGGCAGTTAGATCGGCATTCATGTTAGGTCGGCAACCTTGTTAAAACTTAGATCGGTAACCTTGTCAAGGCATTAAGTCGGCATCTCTTTTAAGTCTTAAGTCGGTAACTTTTTAGGTCGCTGAGTCATGGCCGAGGCGGAGTTAACATTTGCCCCTCAAAGTATATGCCTAATGGTTAGGTCGTGTGCTTCGATGTCCTTTAACCCGTCCCCCTTTAGGTCGGTAGGTCGTACGCGACCTAACAGTCAGATCGTACGCGCCGCTTCAGATCCCTCAACTGCAAGGTATAAGTCACACCTCCTTCTTCCTTCTCATTACCTACTCTCTTGCTTGATTCTGCCATTAAAAATTTTCCCGAGCTCCAATAGGCAATTTCACTCTAATCAATTACTAACAACCTCTGCTGTTCTTCGTGTAAGTAAACCTTCTTCTTCGATCATAGATTACTGTTGGCTCATGAATTCCGTCATTAAAAGTTGAACCGCCTCCTTGTATAATGCTTCATCACGAATCCCATTACACCTACGGTTGATGAAGCTTAGATTGCTCGGTTTGGCTTTTTAAATGACCGATGAGACAATGAAGATGGTTTACTGCTTCAGGCTAGTCGATTTTGATTTGTGTTAGGATTGCAAGGTGTTGAACTTGTAGTGGTTTCGAACTGGTTTATTGGATGATCCGATATCATGTATGAAACAGCATGAATGGAATGAGGTTTTTTCATGGATGGAGTGGCTAACGGGTTAACGGGTTGAGTGGAGCGAGATATTGATTTGGACGCGACCCAGTGATTTTGGGTGACTTAACTTTTGGCCGACCTAATCCTTAAATCGTGGCCGAGTTAACCCGTGGGGAATTTTGCCGACCTAATCTTTAAACCGTGGCCAAGCTAGCACTTGGGGAATTTCACACCACTTTTTGAACCGGAGCCTTCCTTCTTACTACTCCTCACGACTTAGAGAACTACCGATTTAAGGAACCAGAAAATTTAATCTTAACTCGCGAGAGATTCCTTGGGTCGCAGCCGAGTTAACACTTATGCCCAACTCGAATTCTTACTTAAAAGCATAATTCCACTTTGAATTCTTAACTCGATCTACTGGACTGAACTACTTAAATCCTGGACTGTTTTAACTTTGTTGCTTTATTTCACAGACCACATTAGCTTATAGGCTAACAACCTGCTGAAAACAACAATCACAGAAAACCAAGGCGAATATACTTCCATTGACTGCCCACATCAAATGACAGATTAGTCGACATAGAGTAATCAACTTAAACACACTGTATGAAATGCCATGAACCAATCGACTAAAGTGAAGTATTAATGCAAAGCATCGCTAACTTGAACTGATTTGTTTGCATCAACATTACACTTGCACATTAAAACAATGAACCCTGGACTTTATAACTGACAAATACTTGCTAGTTTTTATTCCAGTTACATTTGCTTATTGCTTGATTGATTTTACACAACACTCCACACATTTTAGGAAACGTGCACCTTCATGTTTGAATATCCAGTTGTTTGTGTAGAATGACTTCCCTCCAAGAAGAAGAAGTGGTGGCTCAAGCGGGAGAGATCTTTCAGACAGCTGTTCCCATAGAGAATCCTCCAGAGAGAACTTCGACTATTCTAACTCCGAGAGCGTTTATTCAGCTACGTACTCAATTTGGTTTTGCTGAAAATGATGCCCTACTTCCCGGGCCAAATGATACCGCTGACAGTCCTCCGCCTGGTTTTGTCGTAGTCAATCGTCAAATGTGCCTAAGCGGGGCGATTCCCCCCTTTAACGGCTTCCTTCGAACCCTTCTCCTCCGGTTGACAATCTCTCCGTTCTAACTTCATCCTAATGGCTACGCCATCTTGATGGGGTTGTGTGTTTTGTTTAGGAGAACTTTTGATCGCTTGCCATGTTTTGAAGAAATTCGCTACTTATGCTCGTTTCAAAGAGTAAAGACCATCCTTCCCTTATTAATGTGAGAAGTGCTAGAAACCGCAAGCTTATTTCTGATCTTACCGAAAGTGTTCATGGATTTTTGAACCAGTTTTTCTTTGCTCGCTGCCCCCCAGGGTTTTATGCCATCTGGAGAGTAGGAAGTAAGATTACCTGTATCTATTTTCTCCATTTTCAAACTTTTTCGAGATCCGAACTACCAATTGCTAATTTCATTCTTTGCTCTTTTCAGCACTTCCTCTCCCCTCTAGAGATCCAAGCCATAAGCAAATTTTTGAAAGATTGAGCGCCGTGGCCGTAGAAGAGAGAAGTATAAAATTTTTGTTGAGGGATGAATTTTGCATCAGTATGGACTTTTGCACGCTTCTCGCTCTACACACCCCCATAAGGTTCCAGACTCCCCGCCTAAAGCATTAGATGCTCCAGTTTCCACTGACGAACCCATACCAAAAGAAACTGCCTCCGAAGCTTCTCTGGTGAAGTGCTCTACTACTGTCGATGTTGCGGGGTCGTCTGGCAAATTCGCACTTGCCCCAGTCATTGAGGAAGAAGAGCCTCAGGGATCTCCCCGACATTCACAGAAGTCTGGTGAAGAAGTCGGGAAAACTAGCCCTGTCAAGCATAGCGGGGACGACACTTTCGAAGGGTTAAGCGACCTCTTTGTCACCTCACAGGAGCTCTTTAAAGATGACCCTGTCACTACTATGGTTTCTTCTTCAGTGGTGGAAGCGACTTCTTTTTTGCAACAAGCTCCGTCAACTCAAGAGTTGACGTTAACTACTACCCCCACGATTACTCCGCAATCGAAGAGTGGTTCGTAGTTTGATGCGCGTAGTTTGCACATCACACACACTTAGAATCTTTCGGCACTTTCATGCACCTAATTCTTTGTACTTTGAAGATTCTACAGTTACGCTTCTTTTCTCCGAAGACTTTTAAGACTTGTCTTTTTTTTATTTCAGATTCTCCGATGGGACGCAGCGGCTCTTACTATGACGACTTTCAGCGCTACGGGAGGCGTAGACAATATGATTATAGGCGCTACCTTCCTGTTCACAGAGAAACCGACGAAGAGAGAGCCGCTCGAAAGGCTCAGGAGAGGAGGGCTTAAGAAGAGCGTTATGAGAGAAAAGAAAGGGAGGAGCGCCATGATTCTTCCCAGAGAGGTGACGACTTTCACAAGAGAAAGTCGCATGATGATCGGGGAAAAAGCCATAAGGTTGAGGACCCAAGCAAGCTTGCCCGGCACGGTGAGAAGCATGCATCTACAACTCCTGAAAAGGCCACTGCCCCCGTTTCACTCGACATCCCTTCTGGCTCTCCTGCTCTCGGGAAGACAGACATTCAGGCAATAGTTAACAGGCCTAAATTTCAAATTGGACCAGGCCCAGCCACTCTGCAAAGCCGGTTTCCACAATGGTGCTTAAAGGGGGTTCGTTTCGATCTCGATTTAGTTCCAATTGATAAGCCTGCCATGCTGCGAAATCTTGATGCCGTTAGGCTTGATATTGAAAGAATGTCGAACTGGCAAAAGCTTGTTGACGAGCTTCAAAGGGTAAACCGCGCGAATCTCGAGGCCATGCTTACTATGGAAAATGACAAAGCTGAATGGCAGAAGGTTCTTGAGCAGCATGACACCGAGATGAGGAGCATCGCTACTTATAATGAAGAGCTTGAGGCGAAGGTCGAAAAAATTAAAGAAGAACTCCCCGCTTCTTCTACTTCCTACACTCAAAAAGAAGAAGTTTTCAGAAACAAGTGAGAGATGCTCATGCCGGCCAAAGAGACGCCGAAGACAGGCTCGAAGTGCAAAAAAGAATCAATGAGGTCTATATTCCTGATATTGCAGAGCTTCGGAAGAAAACCGACTCTTAAGAGGTGGAGATCGAAATGCTTAAGCTTCAACTCTCCAAAGCTGAAAGATAGCGTGATGAGGCCGTTGCCGGTAAAATTGCAGCTGAAGAATCTCATGAGGCAACGAAGACCAGCATTAGCTCAACATTATTTGACTTCTATCTACACAGCGTCTTGGGGCGCGGTAGTCTCGCCTTTCTAGGCCCCAAATATGAAGTTACTCTGGCTGAAGTGTGGGAGGCCGCACTTGACATGCTTGGCGGTAAAGGTGCTGGCTATGCCGAATCAGCTCTTGAGGAGCATTACTTGGATGACGATGCTCGCGCCGCTCTCGCCAAGGGAAAAGAACAACTTGCGAAATTAAGAGCCGAAATGGCCGAAGGGGAATGTTTAGGAAAAACTACTTCAACTATTCCAGTTTAGCCTTCGCCTTCGGCCGAAAATGACATTGTCGGCTCCAGTTCTCATTCTCCATCCCTGGGTAAAGTCACAACTGAGATCACAAGTGCACAGGGTGGAGATGAAGGTGAAGAGAGCGTCGAAGCACAGGCTTACGAGGTTAATATCAGGAAGCCGACTTCTCCAGGTAACTCTACTGTTAATCTTGCCCAAGTAGACTGCTCATTTACTTCTTATGAGTTCGATGAGCTTCTTGACTATTTCCTGAACCTCAATGAGCCTTTATCTCCTCTCTTTACTGACTTTAACTTCTTTTCTTCTGTAGAGAAAGTGTCGAGCATCGTTCAGACTCCCCCTCCTCCAATTATTCCTCCTCTGCTTCTCCAGGTCACTCCTCCATCCGCCTCTCCACCCGAGTCGCAAGAGGAGCAAATAGAAGCTCTTCATGGCTTAGATGATCCTATTGCTTCTCAAGACCCGAAAGGAGAAGAAACTGAGGGGAGTGAGAAGACTCCAGAACCAACTGGTTTCGATGATGAACCGTTAGTTAAACTTTTCTGTCCAGGGAGTGGGTCTTCTTCCAAGAAGAGAGGGAAGCAGGGAGTCTCTAAGAAGAAGAAGGAATCTTCAGCCGGCGAGGAAAAAACAGAAGAAAGTCCAATTGTGCCCCTTTCTCCTTCGTCCCCTACTCTTACAAGTCGGCCTAAGAAGTTGACCATCCGGCCGGGCGCAGGCTCAAAAGGTGGAAGGAAGAAGAAATGATGGCTTTGGTTCTGTGCTTTTTATATCGCTTTTTGCTTTTTGCATGTACTGACCGGAGATTGTGCGGGTACCGGCCTTCGCTTTTCTTTTTTATTTATATTTTGAAACCTGTACCTGTACAAAATTTTGACAGTATTGAATAAAATGATTCTTTTTGTTTGTACAAACTTCTGTCTATATTTGAGAATGCATTTACTATTCATTTTTGTACAAGTTTCTTTATATGATATTGCAGTGAGCTTGTGGTATGTTGTTCGAGCGTAATTTTACCAATGTGGATATACCATGTTTCCCCTATACCACAAGCTCATTGCAATATTTTACACTTTGAGGGGATTTGTACTCTTATTTTCTAGAGAATAACTATTCCATACTTGGAGGAATACTATTCTACTCAAAATAGAGTACAGCTTACTCCATATGAGTTTCTACGCTTCATCCTTCGAAGGTATCACTTTTTTCTTTTATGCATACACACATTTTACCAAGTGAATTCCCCTATGCGGTAAAGCGGGCCTCTGAAGGGCACTTTAACTTCTTTTTGAGGAAGAGTATTTTCAAGAATAGAAGAACCAGTCTTCCTTTGAAAGCTAAAGTGTGCCTTCGAAGAGGGCTTTTTTTTTTACGCCTCGGTGTAGGGCTTTTTGATCTTTGTTTTGCATTTCTGACGAAATGCTTCTTTGAAAAGTTGTACCTCTGAGGAGGGCTTTTTCACGTTTCAACACTTGGAAGTTTTATTTCAATCTCGGTGAAACGTGTGCCTCCAAAGAGTTGTGCCTCCGAGGAGGTCTTTCCACGTTTCAACACTTGGAAGTTTTATTTCAATCTCGGTGAAACGTGTGCCTCCGAAGAGGTCTTTCTGTTTGATTGCGCTTCTGGGAAGAGGTTTTTTGTTTGATTGTGCCCCTGGGAAGGGGTCTTTTTGTTTGATTACGCCCCTGGGAAGGGGTCTTTTGTTTCTGCCCCTTGGGAGAGGCTTTTATTTTTCCCTATTCGCTGGGAAGCGGGCCTCCGAAGAGTGCTTTTCACATTTCGACTCACGGGAGTGTATCACCGATCACGGTGAAATGTGTGCCTCTGAGTAGGGTTTTTGCCTGGAAGTTTGGAGTTTCTTTCTCTCGGTTGGATGGATTCACGGGAGTGTATCAACCGATCAGTCCGCAACTTTGTATCGAGAAAGATCTCTCTTTTTCTGGTTTGGCCCGCTCGAGGTTTCTTAGCATTTCAATTGTGGTGAAATGGGCCTCCGAAGAGGGCTTTTTACGTTTCAACACTTGGAAGTTTTATTTCAATCTCGGTGAAACGTGTGCCTCTGGGTAGGGCTTTTGGCTGGAAGTTTGGAGTTTCTTTCTCTCGGTTGGACGGATTCACGGGAGTGTATCAACCGATCAGTCCGCAACTTTGTATCGAGAAAGATCTCTCTTTTTCTGGTTAAGCCCGCTCGAGGTCTTTATCCTCCGAAGAGTTGTGCCTCTGAAGAGGGCTTGTGCCTCCGAAGAGGTCTTTTGTTGTTTGATGCTTGCTCGCCCATGTCTCTTTGCCATCTATTCATGTTGGCGATCCCCGTTATCTTTTGCAAGTGTCATCCCTTTTTAGTTGCCAATAATTTCCCTTATCCAAAGAAATATACTTCATAGCTAAGCGAGTTGGTGGTGGTAGACACAGGCTATTTAACTATTGTTTGTTTGTACAAACATTTGCAGTTAGTTGGAAATGGTCCACTTTCATCCACATCGCTAACTTTTGTTCGAAGCACTTCTTTTGTAGGATTTGAGTATGGAAATTTTGAATGGTTTAGCGTTTGCTTGCTGGGTGATGTCGGAGATTGCTTGGTCTTGCAATGGGTAAGCTTTGTTTTTATGACCTGCATTATTAAATCGACATTTTAGTAACACAATCAACGTATTTTATATGTCGAAATAAAACAAAGAAGTTTATAATAGTAGAGAACACAAGATTTATAGTGGTTCGGCCAAAAGCTGGGCCTACATCCACTTTATAGCTTTTCATTATTCACTTACTTTACAATTGCTTTCAATACAAGAATCATATATTCGTAATTCTTTTACAACATTTCAGCAAAGCTTTTAAGTAAAATATGGACGCAAATGATTGCTGTTCCAAGCTCTTGGGATTGGTTCTCCTTCGACAGTTGTGAGTTTGAATGTTCCATCAAGAAGTTTCGCGCCTATAACATATGGCCTTTCCTAGTTTGGCCCAAACACACCTATGGCTGTCATAATTCTCTCCAGGACTAAGTCTCCAACTTCAAAGCTGCGCTGACGAACTTTGGAATTGAAGTGCCTGGCTATTCTTTGCTGGTGAGCTGCAATTCTAAGCCTAGCCTCTTCTCTTCTTTCATCGAGGAGGTCAAGTGCTTCCAATTGCAATTTTTCATTCGCATCTTGATCAAAATGGATCCTTCTGTGTGAGGGGACTTCAGTTTCCACTGGAATCATCGCTTCTGATCCGTATGCCAATGAAAATGGAGTATGCCCAGTCGCAGTTTTGTGGGTGGTTCTGTATGCCCATAGTGCAAGCGTTAACTTATCGACCCAACCACCTTTTGCTTTTTCCAGCTGCTTTTTGATGGTTGATTTGATGATTTTGTTTACTGCTTCCACTTGCCCGTTTGCCTACGGATGAGCCACTTCTGAGAAGCTTTTTCGGATCTTGAATCGTTTGCAGAAATCTTGGAACTCCTCACTTTCAAACTGAGTACCATTGTCTGTGATTATCTTCTGAGGCACACCATACCTGCAAATGATATTTTTAGTCACAAAACTTATCATTTTCTTAGAGGTAATAGTAGCCAATGGTTCGGCTTCAGCCCATTTAGTGAAGTAATCAACAGCAACGATGGCATATTTATTTCCCGATTTGGCAGTCGGCAAAGGCCCAATGAGATCTATTCCCCAGATGGCAAACGGCCATGGACTGACCATTTGTGTTAGCTCAGTGGAAGGTGCTCGAGGAACTTTGGCGAATCTCTGGCATTTATCACACTTTCTGGAATAGTCAGCAGCATCCTGATTAATTTCTGGCCAAAAGTATCCATAACGGAGGATTTTCTTTGCTAAAGTTTGACCAACTGTATGATCCCCACATTCCCCTCCGTGTACTTCAGTCAGAATTGTCTTAGCTTCTTCCTTTGTCACGCATCGGAGTAATGGCATTGAAAATCCTCGTCTGTACAGACAACCATCTTGAACTATATATCTGGAGGCCTTCCTCATCAGCTTCTGCCGTTCTTTTGAACTTTTCGGCAAAGAACCATTGAGTAAATATTCAAGTATCGGAGTCATCCATGATTCTTGCTCTTGGGATACATCCATAATCCAATCAACATCCATTTCATCTGTGCTTGGAGCTGACAAGACTTCGACGAGAACTAATCCCAATAGTTGAGCTTCACCAGTACTCGAATACTTTGCAAGAGAATCCGCTTTCATGTTCTCTTCTCGGGGTATATGGTTTATTGAATAATGGTCAAAATCTTGAAGGAGCTCCCAGGCTTTTGATAAATAGGTGGGTAGATTCCCTCCTTTAGCTTGAAATTCCTTCTTGACTTGGCAAACAATAAGTTGAGAATCACTGAAGATCTGCAATTCCTTGATCTTTAGTTCTTTAGCAATCCTTAAACCAGCGATGAGGGCTTCATATTCAGCTTCATTGTTTGTCGAAGGGAATTCTAGTCTCAGCGCATAACATAGCGATCGCCCTTCTGGGGTTTCAAGGACAACCCCTGCTCCGGAACAGCAATCATTCCTTGCGCCATCGACATACAATTTCCATTGGATTGGGACGCCATCAGTGACTTCTTCCTCACTATCAGCCTTATCCGTACATTCTACGATGAAATCTGCCAAAGCTTGTCCATTGATTGCTTTCTGAGGATGGTAAGTGTAACAACCCGCATATTTATCGATTTTATATTTAAATATTTTATTTAAATATTTTGTCGTTAATCAGATATTGGTCCGAAAAGCTACTTTTTGCAAACGGTCAAATTAGGACTCGAGACCACTTCCATTGAGTTCGAAATGCCGTTTACAATTTTTTTAAGTATAAACATTGATAGGTTTGGAGTTAGTGAAATTTCACTAACTTTTCCCGCCTTGGACTTTGGGTTAGTTTAGCCTATTAAGCCCAAGTTCCAACCCCCTTCTCCTCACTCTTCATAAATTTCCTAACTAACTCAAGCTTTGGCATTAATGGTGAAGAGAATGGGAAATTAAAACTCCAAGCACAAATTCAATTGCAAATCCAACATTCAACTCCAAATTCAAGTAGAAGATATTGGATTCAAGCTTTGGATTGCTTCTCCTTGCTTTCAAGCTTCATCTTCATAAATTTTAGTGCAAAGGTGAGATTTTTATCTCACAATTCTAGCCTATAACTATATTGGACCGTTGGGAATGATTCCCTATCACTTTTGCATGCACATTTGCATTTGGTTTGGATTGGATTGGCGAAAAAAGTCTAATTTTTAGCGTTTTGGTGAATTTTCTGCATTTAGGTCGTACTGGCCATTTTCGTGTGTTCGGAGTTAGGTCGTTCGCGACATAACCCTTAGGTCGCTCGCGTGTTAACGCGCTAGGTCGCACTGCACGTATTGTCATCTCGGAATTAGGTCGTTGGGCTTTAAGTCGTAAGTCGTTTGGCCCATAGGTCGTTAGGTCGCTAACACTTAGGTCGTTTCTGGCCTTAAACCCCCTCTGCAGTGTTAGGTCGCTCGCGAGTTGAGTCTTAAGCCGTAGGTCGTTCGCGAGTTAAGCTTTAGGTCGTTTGGCCTTTATAACGTTAGGTCGCTCGCGTGTTAAAACGTTAGGTCGCGTGATCTATATCCCGTAGGTCGTTGACCCCTTGAGTCGTAGAACTGATAGGTCGCTCGCGAGTTAAAATCGATAGGTCGCTCGACCACTAGATCGTATGACATGTTAGGTCGTTAGGTCGCGTGGGTTTTAAGCCGCGTATCAGTTAGGTCGTTCCACCTTATAACCCTTAAGTCGCTCACCTCTGTTAGGTCGCGAGTCCCTTAAGTTGCTCGCCTCCGTTAGGTCGTGCATCCTTCTAACTCGTTCGGTCTTGCCTTCGTTAAGTCGCGTGACACATTAGGTCGCGCATCACCTTAACTCGCTCGACCTTGTTTAGGTCGTTAGGTCGCGAAGACCCTTTGGTCGCAACCATTAGGTCGCTCGACCCAATTCCCTTTAGGTCGTTAGACCTCATTTTGTCTTCACTAGGTCGAACCCCGTAAGCGGTGGCGTTGCCCCCGCACCCCCACCTAGGGGGGTTGCCACCCCCCTGGACCCCCCCTCCGTAGGGGCTCTTTGATGAAAGATGCATTTTGAGTTGATTTCCTTGGATTTCATTCACGTCTTTGAACGCGAAGTTTTTGTGATTTGTCACTTTAATAAAATAAAGGTTTCAATACTAGTAGTAAATATCAAAACTCTTTCAGCAAAACGATTTCAACTCTATTTTTAATAACAAAGCTTTTTCCTTAAACCGTTTTCCAATCTATTAGTATATACAAACCTTTACCTCACTCGTATGAGAAATCTAATTAAACGACTTAGTAAAACAAGTGGTATGAAACGCTTGCGTTTACTTCGTCGGTTAATTCTTGGACTTGTTCGATTGAATCTCTTGTGACAATTTTCTAGTGGAGATCTACAGTTTGTTAGTAAATATTTGAGTTAAGCAAGTGGTTATGGGACATGAAGTTAAACTTTTATATTTACTAACTTAGTGTAATTGACACTTCTTGATGATCATGACGATCATTTTTGTGTTTTAGACTAGCAACTGTGCGATGTCTCTTTGTCTGCGAGGGAGACTAGACCCCGCTCTTGTGATGTTTCGCCATCTCATTTGTGTGATGTTTCGCCATCACATATGTGGGGTAGCGCCCCACGGTCTTCGGGCCATTCGTGTGTCAAAATTAATGGCTTGCAACCATGAGATAGCTTCTCACTTTGTGTTACACGTGTAGGTGAGTTTTCATGCTCCCATTTTGTGAGTTTTCATGCTCCTATATTGTAATTTCTGGATTTCTTGTGTAGTCTTCTGGAATTTGTGCTTCACCTATTTTCATGACTTTCATTGTTATGATTTGCCAACTTTTATGTTTAGGTGAATTTGGATCTTTTAGAAGATTCTTTTGATATTGTTTGATCTCTTGATGATCTTCATTTACATGCTTATCATAGTATGTCTTTATGGTTACTATATGTTCTTGCCATATCTATTGTTTATATCATGTTATCTGATATTTATAGCTAGACTGATCCGTTTATTATTTTCTTATAAATAATACTCGGGTCAGACCGAGATGTTACAGGTGCTTCTGCTTGACTTCTCCCCCAGGGATTTACTACTCTGACTTTTGGCTGACCTTTTAGATTAGCAGTTTTTGTCGTTTACACTTGAGATATAGACTCATAGATGTATTCTTTTGCATAGCACGTGTTGCTATTCTTTTGTATTATTGTGGATCTTTTTGACCACTACTCTGATGTACACTTTCATGTGTTAGTTATATATTCATATCTTCTTCCGCCTTTGTGATATGGATGTCTATGACTGATTTGTGTTATTCATATTTCTATGTTTGTTTCCGAAAATTATTATAGCCACCGCGTGATAAGAAATCACGAGGATGGTCGCTCCTCAACAGCCTTATTCTCCGTGCTAGTTGACAACTCTACACCGTAGTGTTCTTGGCTAGTGTGGGTATAGAGGTAGGGCGTCACAGTAAGTGATGTCATATTGGCTGAGTTCAATATTCCATTTCAAAAGACGGCCCGAAGTCTCAGGATGGAATAGGACTTGCTTTAGAGGTTGATCAGTGAGGACTTTGATGGGATGAGCTTGGAAATACAGCCTCAATTTTCTTGATGCGATCAACAAACAATAGGCGAGCTTTTCCAACCTTGAATAGTTCATCTCTGCCCCAGTGAATCTTTTGCTGATATAACAGACTGGGCGTTGAATCCTTGCGTCTTCCAGTACCAACACTGCACTGAGAGCATGAGACGAAATTGCCAAATATATGAAGAGATCTTCACCACTGTCAGGCTTTGAAAGTATCGGAGGCACTTCCATATGACGAACCAACTCATCAAATGCTTTCTGACACACAGGAGTCCACTCAATGTTTTTTCTTCCTTTCTTCAGAGCATCAAAGAATGGAATGCATTTGTCAGTAGCTTTGGAAATGAACCGACTCAAGGCAGCAACCTTTCCATTGAGACTTTGCAATTCCTTCTTCGTTTTAGGAGCCTTGACCTCTCTCAGGGCAGTGATTTGAGCTGGATTTGCTTCAATGCCCCTAGTGCTCACAATGAAACCCAAAAACATTCCGGACTCCACACCAAATGAACATTTCAAGGGATTAAGCTTCATTCTGTACTTTCAGAGTACTGCGAACATCTCTGCCAAGTGATCCATGTGGTCCACTGCTTTCTTAGACTTCGCTAGCATGCCATCAACATAAACTTCCATTGTCTTGCAATCTGTGGTTTAAACATGGCATTAACAAGCCTTTGGTAAGTTGCCCCTGCATTCTTGAGTCCGAAAGGCATGACCATGTAGCAGTAGAGTCCAACATCTGAGATGAAGCTTGTATCCTCTTGATCTGGCTCATGCATCATAATCTGATTATATCCGAAGTATGCATCCATAAAAGATAACAATTCATGCCCTGCCGTCCATCCACCAACTGATCGATCCTGGGCAGCGGGAAACAGTCTTTGGGGCAGGCTTTGTTCAGATCTGAAAAGTCAATGCACACTCTCCACTTTCCGTTAGCTTTTTTGACCAGCACTGGATTTGATACCCAATTTGGATATGTAGATTCTCTGATGAAACCGTTCTCCATGAGCCGATCCACTTCTTCTTTTAACGCTGTCGTTCTCTCAGGACCCTGAGTTCTTCTTTTCTGTTTCACAGGTGTAAATTTTGGATCAATGTTCAGAGTGTGTACTACAATCTTTGGGGATATTCCACACATTTCAGCATGAGTGCAAGCGAATACATCCAAATTTGCCTTCAAAAACGAAATCAGAACATTCTGAACCGTTGTGTTGAGTTGTGAACCCACATTCAGCACTTTGTTCGGGTCCTTTGGGTCAACGGATACCGGCACTGTTACCTCTACCGGTACTACCCTATTCTAACCTGCACTGGCTTTCTTTGGATCCATCTCTCTTCGTGCAGCACTACATTCACCAATGCAGGGTCCACCCTGTAATTGCTACAAGGTTGGTTCTTTGGTGTGGACTGGAGCCGCCGCACCTTTTCCCATCTCTCTTTTCCTTGATTCACGCAGCTCTGTAAGATAACATTCTCGTCCCGCATCTTGGTCCCCTATAATCACGCCAACTCCATTATCCGTGGGGAATTTTATGGTCTGGCACCACGGGACAAGAACAGCTTTAAATGCAGCAAGAGTTGGTTGGCCTAAAAGGCATTGTAGGCAGAAAATTCTTCAACAATTATGAAGGTTTGCTTTCGAGCCACCTTCCTCAGTCCTTTTTCGAGTTCTACAAACAAATCTATGGTCCCAATCGGCTGTTTGGGTTCTCCAGCAAACGCAGCAATCTTAAGTGATGAAGCTTGAACGTCAGCCATTGGAATTTTCATTTGATCAAAGGTCTTCTTGAAGAGGATGTTGCATGAAGCTCCACAATCAACTAGAACTCTTCTCACAGTTGCCGGCCCAATACGAGCGGATATAACCAAAGGATCTATGGTCGGAGCTTTGATACCCAAAGAATCCCTGGCACTGAATACAATATCTTCTGTGGAAGTCTTTTGTTGCTTTAAAGGCACATCATTCTCTAAAACAAAAACATTCTCTTCAACTGGTATATGCCTCAAGGCTCGGGCATACCTTTCCATCTTGCCCCGGCTTTTGCCTGCTGGGTGAGGTCCTCCAGTAATTATATTGATGACAGGTCTTTCCGATTCATGTTCTATAGCCTTCTCACTTGAGCCAGGACGGTGAGCGGGAACTTGTTGTCCTTGAGTCGACAAGGTTGGGGCATTTCTATTTCTTTTCACATACTGTTGGAGTTTGTTTTCCTTCAAGAGTTGTTCAATTACTTCTTTCAAATGACGGCATTCGTTGGTGTCATGGCCGGGCTGGTTGTGGAACCGGCAGAACCTTCCACTTTTTTCCATCTTAATCCCAATTCTCATTTTAGGTGGTGTCGGATAATTGACATCATCCTTGGTCGCAAAAAAGATGTTCTCAGGGGTATCGGTCAAGGGTGTGAAATTGAAAGGACGGCCTTTCTTAACATCTCCCTGTTTCTTTCCACCATCATTTCCCCTTTTCTGAGTGTTAGGTTCTTTCTTGTTCGAAGGAGCACCATTGTTCCCGGCTTCTGCTGATACCAGCTTAGTCAGTGTTTGGAGGCTCTCTAAGCGCATGAATTCATCCGCTTTCTTGTAGAATTTGTCAAGCGAGTTTGGTTCTTTCATCTTCAACCATTTTCCAAATTCACTCGATTTGTCAATCGCCCTCATCAAGTATGTTAGGACCGTGCGTGGCTCAGCATTATCTATCTCGGCCAATGCTATGTTAAAACGATTTAAAAGTAATCTGATAGATTCTCGGGAATTTTGCTCTAGACTTGACAGCGACCTTATATCCTTTGCTTTAGAAGCGTACAATCGAAATTGCTCCTTGAATTTCCTGGTCAAATCGGAGAATTGATCAATGGACCTGACTGGCAGCTTTGTAAACCACAATAGAGCCACACCTTCAAGATAAACCGGGAAATATCGACACTTGATCTCATCAGACGCTCTGGCACCTGTCATATGCCAGTCGTACTTGTACAGAAACTTGTTAGGATCACTCGTCCCCTTATAGGCGGGAATAGTAGGGGGAACGAATTTCCTTGGGAACTTTGCCTTTAAGATCTTTTCAGTAAATGGTGTTTTGCTTGGAGCAAAACCCCACTCTTTCTCATCTTCATCTTTTCGCATATTTTCCTTCATGATTTGACGAACCATACCCGAAAAATACTCTTCATCATTTAGAGGCTCTGGAGGGCACACATCAACCACTCTCTCTGAATTCTGCCTTGACAATCGTTCACGGAGGGTCGGCTGCGGCCCTGATCCTCCAGCTTGAGGAGGAGTCCTTTCTACAGGGTCTGCGGCTCTTTGAGAAATGTTCCCTTCAGTATCCTGAACTCCCACAGTAGGGTTCCCATTATTATTAACCAGTTGACGATTTTCTCCTAGCAGATCATTCAACTTACTTAAGATCAGGGCATTCTGAGCATTCTGAGCTTCCAACTGCGCATTCTGAGCATTCAATTGTTGATTCAACCCCAAAACTACAGCGTCCAATTCTGCTCGCGTAACTCCAACAGTTGGAGCTGCTTGACTTGAAGGAGGAGAGGTAGCAGTATTCTCTTGAACATTATCGGATCTTACAGAACTTCGTTTTCTACCAGGAGCCATTATTTCCAATAAACTTATGGTTTTAAAAGAAATCCTTTCAACAGACCTTTGCGGAGCAGTGGTGGAAATATCCTGAGTTGGCCTCTCAGTGAAAGCACCAAAAATGTTAACGTTTAAAATCGAACGCTAACACCCCGGTGTGTATAGAGATTGAGTGAAAGCACCACCCGTGAACACGGGAACTACAAACAAGTAGAAAAGTCACAAAGAAAGCATAAAAGACAACATTTTTTATAGTGGTTCGGCTTCAAGTAAGCCTACGTTCACTTTAATCCTCTTTATTACTGAATCAATTACAACTTTACAACAATCTCCAATTACAATACGGATGAGACAAACAACTAGAACTTCGTTGTAGAAGAATTCTTTGAATCCATGTTGATTGCGTTAGATTTCCTATTGAAGTTTGTTGAGATGCCTTCCGTATTTGAAGTGTCGAGTGAATCGAGAATTCAGCAGAGTATCGGCACTTAAAGAGATCGGCCAAAAGTCCCCTCCATGCTTGAGGTAGGTTGGTATTTATAGGGAAATTTCCCACCTTGGGTCGTAAGTCATGACCGACCTATGGTGGGTCGTGGCCGACTTATCTGGCCAAACCCTGTGGTTTCACACAAGTTCACTTGCATAAGTCCCAAGTCGCCCCCGAGTCAACACAACCTTGTATAAGTAATACGGCGTCGGGCTTATATTTAGTAGCTTTAGGTCGTGGACGACTCAAGCAAGGTCGTGAGTCGTGAACGAGTTAACCGGTAAGTTGCAAGTCATGGCTTAACTGGTAAGTCCTGAATCGTGTATGAGTTAAGAGGTCATTGTGCCAAGTAGCTGCATCGGACTTGTCTTCCTTTGCCTGTGTCGTGAACGTTCTAGCATAGGTCGTAAGTCGGTAGCGACTTAAGTATGATCTTGTCCCTGTCCTGAGCAGTTAGGGCAGCAAACTCCCTGGATAGTTAGATCGGCTTCTATCTTAGGCCAGCACCCATGTTAGGTCGGCATCTTGTTTTAGACAGTTGGGTCGGTATCCTTTAAGTCTTAGGTCGGCGTTCTGTTAAAGCATTAGGTCGGCATCCACGTTAAAGCATTAGGTCGGCATCCCCCTTAAACAACTTAGGTCGGAATCCCTCTTATGGCTTAGGCAGTTAGATCGGCATTCATGTTAGGTCGGCAACCTTGTTAAAACTTAGATCGGTAACCTTGTCAAGGAATTAAGTCGGCATCTCTTTTAAGTCTTAAGTCGGTAACTTTTTAGGTCGCTGAGTCATGGCCGAGGCGGAGTTAACAATCTCAAAAGATTCTTCTACATCAAAGTTTGAGCTACTAGTCAAAAGTGTGTTGTAATCGAAGTGCATTGTAAAGAATTGTAATCAAATCATCAATAAAGGAATTTAAAGTGGACGTAGGCTCGACCTTAAGCCTAACCACTATAAAACTGTTGTCTTTTACTACTTTTCCGTGATTTCTCTGCTTATACTTTGTTCCCGTACCAACGGGTGGTGCTTTCATACTTACACTACTTACACCGGGGTGTTAGGGTCAGATTTTTACGTTAACAGTGAGGTTTTTTCCAGTTGGAAGATATATTTATAAGGAATAACTTTTATGTTTATCATTTATTGTGTAACTACAATTTTCTAACCGTAATATGTGTTTGAAGAGCAAGTAACCTCTATGTCGTGTGTTTTTAATTTTAACTTTGGAACGTAGAATTGTTTGGTCATATCTTTTGCGTCTTCGATCAGAATTCATAATTTTTAATGCTCGGGAAAGCTTATACTTTTAGCTACAACTTTCATGTTTTATTTTTTTCTAAATTTTTGAGCTTTATTAAGTCAAAATCATAATTTTTATCGCTGCCTTGAGAATAATCGACAGCGACGGTGAATTTAGAATCTGAGAATTATATTGACCATATCTTTCACGTTTCTAATCCAAATTCGATAATTTTAGATGTTTCGGAAAGCATAGACTTTGTGCTTAGAGGTTCATGATTTGTATTTTCTGAAATTTTGAAGTTAGCTCGGTCAAAACGATGTTTTTTTGTTGCTGTCCTAAGAGCAAAACGACCGCAATAACAATCATTGACCTGAGAATTGTATTAGCTTATTTTGCTCTCATTCTTTTTCGATTTTGAATTGTTTTTTTTGAAGTTTTGAGAATTATTATGCCTATCAATAGGCTATCTATATCTAGAGAATTTGAAATGCAATTTAAATAGAATTTGAACTGATTTTAGGTTAAATTTGAATTGAATTCGTATTGAATTCAAGTCATCGGTCTTGAGTTATCTTTCTTGTTTTTCATTGTTTTCGAGCATGGTTTTCACTAAACAATTTTGAAGTGATTTTTTTGAAATACATGGAAATTTAAAATTATTATTATATAGTATTTTAAAATTATTTTTCTAATATAAAATCTATTTATTTCCTAAAGGAATTTCAAATATTGGATTTATTAATCTTTTTGAGAAAAAGTTTTAAAAGCTTGTTTTCTCTAGTAAACTGTTTTAAATATAAAACATACACTTTTGCACTATTCGAACGTATGAGAAAGAGAATTAAATAATTTAATAAAACAAGTGGTATGGGACATGTATGTTTACTATTTTGGTTAATTCCGGACTTATACGATCGAAACTATCCGAGTTATGATTTTTGAGTCACTTAGCCAATTTATGGCGGGTTTTTAAGATTATAATTCCTATATTTAGGCATTATCTGGGAAGGCCAATATTTGGCATGTTTTTTGGTTTGAGATTTCTATTTCGAGATTTATGGTTTATGAAGAACCATCATGATGTTTGCACTTGTCGATGAGATAAGACAAGTATGGTGTCTCTTTAGCACTCGCCAATGAGACTAGGCGAGATATGATTTTTTGAGTTTTATGATGTTTCTAGTATGGCATCGACTAGCGGCTAGTAAACCGCTAAGTGCGAACGTGTTGTATGGGACACACGTTAACACTTTTTGGGTTTCTATCAGTGATTTTGTGACACATTGACGATGTTTACCTAACAGAACTGCTTTGAGGGGTGTT
The DNA here is from genome assembly GCA_030765085.1 of Allium cepa. Classification (NCBI taxonomy): domain Eukaryota; kingdom Viridiplantae; phylum Streptophyta; class Magnoliopsida; order Asparagales; family Amaryllidaceae; genus Allium; species Allium cepa. The sequence goes on from CM060930.1 coordinate 61,688,237, forward strand.
AGCACGCGACCTTTTCATGAGGACGAACTGCTTTAATAGGTGTTAGCGACCCTGTTAGGGCTGACAAAAATGGCTTGGGGAGGTGTCAGTGACCGTGTCATGAAGATGAACTGCTTTGGGAGGTGTTAGCTACCTTGTTTGAGGCTTCGGCCATCTAAGTTTAGCACGTGCAGCATTGCTTTGGCATTACAATCGGGGATTTGGCCAATTTGGAATTTTTTTTGAGTTTTCTGTTTTATTGTGATTTCACCATTTTAAGATGTTTTATTACATCCATAGCCTAGTGCTATATGAGATGCTACGTATATGGTGATTTCATTTATGATATTTTGAACTCTTAATGAGTTCCTTGAGTTATGAGTTTGGATGATTTCATGATTTTATACGATATTATTTGTTTGCCATTTTGGCGAGAGTTTGAATTGATATCTCTCCTTTTGAGGAGATATGGTTCATGGAAACCATGTATACATTTTGAGATGTCGCTGATGATTTGAGGCGAATGTTTATATGTGGTTTTGTCCTGTGTTTATCATACTTTGTTCTGAACCCAGCTTTACCAAGTATGATAAACACAGGACAAAACCACATATTATGGTTCTAAGTGTAATACAAGTGTTACGAATCCCTTACTCTTTGTGTACTTGGCCTTCCCTTATTTCATTGGTGTAGATAATTTGGGATATGTCTAGGAATATATTTTATTCCGTAGTATTCGTTAAATATTTATGATATCTTATCTTAGGAGCAATCCATTGGGACTATTCTATTTGAGTCCATTTCAATACGGATATGACACCCAATCGGGCAATTGAGTATTGTATTGACCTCCTTTCCTATTCTTAGCCTTTAGGTCATCCTTCCACGAAGATGTCCAGTAGGGAAATAGGGTGATTAAATTTATTTATTTGATATTTCCATTTTTACCCCTTTAGAGATATCCTCTTTAGATACTCACTTGTTGATATACTTTGTTGTATTACTTCACTCAAAGTAATAATTTGTTATTAATGTTACTTTTCCTCCTTTGAAAAGATATTTACCCTTACTTTTATATGTCGTTTCTCCCTTTTTAATCTACTATGCAGTGCTATGGTCATTCCTCATTTTACCCTACTCCGATTTTTCATGAGCTACGAGTCGCGAGGATAGTGTTACTCTTACCGAATTCCGCACTCGTTATTAGTCTTGTGAGTGGTTCGTTATACCATTCGGAATAATGGACACGCCAGTCTATTCCATCAATCTTGAGCATCGAGTATTCTGGGAATATCTTGTGAGTTCTTCTTGTGTTTTCGATTTTGAGAATAATTAATAAGTTGTGTTTTCAAATTTTCAAATAAAAAATTGAAGATATGTTTCTTATTGAAATTGGACAATGTTTTTGGGAAAAACAAAGAATATTTTAAGTATTATATATAAAATGTTTCTTTTTAAAGCAAACAAATTTTTGTGTTAGGTTGTCTAGTGCTTTAATAATTCTGGTCGATGCGTTTGGCTAACGTTATCGATAGGGATTTCATAAACGCTATGATGAGACAGTCAGACACGGTAAATCGAGTTTCAATAAGTAAAGTTTGAAAATAATTGATATGTTGGAGTATTAATTTTATTTTGAATGTTTAGTGAAACCAATGAACCATTGTGAGTGTTGGAGGAGTGGCGAGGCAGTTTTGATCATTCGATCAACTCTGCAGCCAATCGATGGTATCATTCACTATAAAATCAATAGTGATGCAATACACTTACATTCTTCAAAATTTGAGAAATTGAATATGTAATTTTGGTAAGTAAAGTGAATAATTCTAATTAAGGGAATGTCTTAATTATAAGAAAATATTATTTGATGCTTTGATTAATAAAATGATATATTTAAGGTAAAAGAATACTTTGGTTTGAAAATTAAAATATTAATTGATTATTTTATTACAAGTTATTAATGATGACTATAAAAATTTATTTTGATGGATAATCAATAATCAACTCTTGATAGTGGAAGAAATTAGTTATCGCTTTCAAAATGAATTTTCATAATTAATTTTTTTTAAAGCTAGATTTTGGAAAGTAATAAAAATATTTCCACTTAATAAAATGGTTTACAATGATTATATAAAGTTGATAATAATTTTATATGTCTTAGCTTTCCAGGGAAAAGAGGATCATTTAATAAATGATTTAGCAAATGGTTTGTTCGAAATTGTAGATTGAAATTAAAATGGTTTGGGAGAATTACAGATTTCAAATTGAGTTTAAAAGCTGAAATTTCATTTAAAAAAGTGCTATACTAAAACAGCAATAACTAAAGATTTATAACTCCAAATGAGCTCAATCTTTTTTCAAATGAAAGATATTTCAGTAAGCCATACTGTTTTTCCTACCACTTTTAAATATTTTGCATTTTACTAAATCTAAAATGGGTTGGAATATGGATAGGCAGTTCTGCCCTATTACAAAATTCTCTAAGATTAAGGTGAAAGTAAAATTTACATAACTTTCAAACCTTAAATCCAATTTTGATAATCTTTATATTGCTGGAAAGCTTGGACTTAGTAGAACTTTCATTCTATAATGTTTTTTTGATTTTGTCATTTGCTGGTTCAAAATAGGTCTTCTTTACAGCAGGTCTAAAGTAAAATTGTTCTATTTCCCTTAATAGTTAAGTGTAGCACTTCTTATTATAATCATGAATTAATATCATCTGTTTGAGTTAAGTACAGGTGAAAAGAGGATGGTTGGAATATATTTTGAAAAATAATATATAAGTTTGTGCAAACTCGCTTTAAAATACGAAAAAGGAAGGTATGTTTTCGGATTAATTTTAAAGAGTTAAATGATGATATATTTTGTGTTTCCGACCAAATGTTCGATGTATATTATGTAAATCATTTTTATAATATTGTATACGGTCCTCCGTACAAAGAGACTCCGCCGATTTTTTCAAAAATTTCTAACACTTAGAAAATTTAAGAAACAAGTTTGAAAAAAAAAATGTGTTGCAAATTAAAATATATTTATAGAAGAGTTAGAGAATAAACAACTTAAATTTTATTTACTCCAAATAAAAAGCAATGAGTTTAAATTAAAATTTAAATAAGTATTTTGTAAATTTTCAAATATTGAAAATTGAGATTATGATTATGTAGATAATGCATTTTGAAACTCTAAGAAATTTTAGTTGTAAATTAATATATATATATATATATTCCTTGTGGTTATCTAGCCTTAGTGCAATGGTCTAACGACTTGCAGTTATGCGGTCGTCCGAGTTTGGTGGCATTTGAATAACCACCTCTCGTCAATTTTTTTTATCTCTATTGTCTTCAATCTATAATCGACGTGGCTTTTTCTGCAGCGACACATGGAAAGTCATGTCGATAATTATCTTGTTGATTTGAGTCCGGGATAAAGTGATGGTAAAATCCCGACTCTGTTTGAGAAGCTTCTAAGAAATCAATCTCACACGATTGATCTTTTTTGTTCTTATTTCAAAGGTGAGACGCCTTCGAAATCATGATGTATTTCTTGTAGAAATTCAATGGTCCACTAATTCCAGTAATTACAATTAGAAATCGTTGAATTTATCGAGCAATATTATCTTGGTTTTCTATCAGCTTAAGTTGAGGTAAGATTTTTTTTTAAAATAAACTCAAGCATGTATATCGTTCCCTTTGCTTGATGAAATTAAATCGTGTTGTTTCTAGTTCGTCTCTAGAAATTGCGAGGACGCAATTTTTATAAGGGGGAGTCCGTAACAACCCTGGTTTTGGTGATTACCTGAAAATTTAATTATAACGGTGGTCACAATTTAATAATGGAGAAATAAAAATAAATTGGAGACTTAAAATTGTTTAGTTTGAAAAAATAATGAATTTGGAAGGAACAAATAGAGTTAATATGATAATGTTGGTAATAAATGGTGGAAAATGAATATATTAATTTTGTAATTTATTGGACTAAATAAAAGAATAAAGTGTTAACTCAATGATAATTTGTTGAAATAAATATAAAATGTTAAGAATGGTGTTTTTTTTTAAAAACTTTATTTTGATTGTCTGGATTCAAAATGAGCAATATATGATTGTAATTTGACAAAACGTAATAATTCAAGCAATTTTTGCCAAATGTGGCATTTATTGATTTTTTAATAAAGTATTTAATTTAATATGTTGTTTATTGTAAATAAAAAGGTGAAATATTGGATAAAAAATTAATTTCTGTAAGTAAGAATAATGTTAAAATGGTTTGTTGCAATTTGTTATACAAGAAAATTATTTACATGTAATTTTTGGAGTTGAAAATGGTGTTTTTGTTTAGATATTTTTGTAAATTATTTATTTAATTAAATAAGAATTTTTATTAATGAAATTAATTTTTAAACCAAAAATATCTTTTATTTTTTTTGTAAAATAAATTTTAGAACATAAAATATGTTGTGTGATTTTATAGAAGTGAAAACATTTACATATAATTGTTATAACTTGAAATATATTAGTGTATAAGTCATTTTGGTATGTTAACATTTAGAGGCTAAATTTATTTAGTTGTTGGGTCTTTGCCCATTAAATTTCATAATCAGAAAAGAAGAAACATGTCCTTCTCATTTCAAGAATGCACTGTATTTTTTCTTCTTCCTATAAACTAAGAATAAGGCTGATAAACCCATTTCCTCTTTCAAAACAAAAGCTAAAATTCCCAATTTTAGTCAATTATTTGCGGTAATAATCAATTCAAAGCCAATTTAATTCAGATAATCAAAGCCAAAACCCAAATTCCTCTCATCTATTTTTGAATTTTGTGAGTTATTGTTTATAATTGAGTTTTGGTACTCGCATGTCTATACAAACTTTTTTTCAGATTCTAGAAGCTAAAATCAATAGCAAGCTTCCATCTATCTTCAAATTTCCAAGGGTTTGCTCTTCAAAATTTCTAAGGTGAGTTGCAAACTCACATATCTATCTCTATAAAGTCATAATTCTTTGATTGAGTGACATGTGTCAATAAAAAGTTGAATGGTTTGAGTAATTTGATTGAATTGTTGAAATTTGAAAAATGGTTGCTGAAATTTATTTATGAACATTGCTGCAGTAAAACAACAATATCTTAGTATAGAATGATCCAAATTCGTTCATTGTTTTTATGTAGAAAGATGTTTAAATAAGCTATAAGTTTTGTTTTAATTATTTTCTGAAATTTCTATGTTTAAAAGGGTCTAAATTAAGCTTGAAACTGATGTTATAGCACAGCCATTTCAAATTTCCTGAGTTGATATCTGACAGTAAAATGGCCATAACTTTTTATCCGTAAACCCAAATTATGTATACTTTCTTTTAGAAAGCTAAGACATAAAGGAAAAACTTTCATGTTGTAAGTTTCTGCAAAATCTATGATCTATAGGGTCGAAATTGGGTTTGAAACTGATACAATGCTTTGCTCTATCGATTTTTCGAGTTAAATCCTAAAACTAAAATCAACATAACTTTTGAATGATAAATAGAAATTGAGTGAAGTTTTTTCCTGTTGGAAGATATACTTATAAGAAACAACTTTTATGTTTATCATTTTCTATATATCTTCAATTTTATAACCGTAATATGTGTTTGAAGTGAAAGTAACCTCTCTGTCCTGTGTTTTGAATTTTAACTTTGAAACACAGAATTGTTTTTGTCATATCTTTTGCGTCTTCAATCAGCATTTGATAATTTTGAATGCTCTAGAAAGCTTATACTTTTAGCTACAACTTTCATGTTTTATGTTTTGCTAAATTTTATGCTTTATGTAGTCAAAATCATTATTTTTATCGCTGCCTTAAGAATAAACGACAACGACAGTGAATTTAGAATCTGAGAATTATATTGACCATATCTTTCAACTTTCTAATCCAAATTCAATAATTTTAAATGTTTTGGAAAGCATAAACTTTATGCTTAATGTTTCATGTTTTGTATTTTCTAAACTTTCAAAGTTAGCTTGGTCAAAACTTTGTTTGTTTGTTGCTGTCCTAAGAGCAAAATGACAACAATAACAATCAATGACCTGAGAATTGTTTTAGCTTATTTTGCTCTCATTATTGTTCGATTTGGATGTTGTTTTGTTAGATATTTTAAGAACTATAATGCATATCAATAGGATGGCTATATCTATAGAATTTGAAATTCAAATTTAAATAGAATTTGAATCGATTTTGTGTTAAATTTGAATTGAACTCGTATTGAATTCAAGTTATCGGTCTTGAGTTATCTTTCTTGTATTTCATTGTTTTCGAGCATGGTTTTCACTAAACAATTTCGAAGTGATTTTTTTGAAATAAAAGGAAATTTGAAGTTATTATTATATAGTATTTTAAAACTATTTTTCTAATATAAAATCTATTTATTTCCTATAAAAACGGAATTTCAAATATTGGATTTATTAATCTTTTCCGCAAAAAGTTTTAAAAGCTTGTTTTCTCTAGTAAACCGTTTTAAATATAAAACACACACTTTTGCACTATTCAAACGTATGAGAAAGAGAATTAAACAATTTAGTAAAACACGCGGAATGGGACATGTACGTTTACTATTTCGGTTAATTCCGGACTTGTACGATCGAAACTATCCGAGTTGTGATTTCTGAGTTACTTAGCCAATTTATGGTGGGTTTTTGATATTATAATTTCTATATTTAGGAATTATCTTGGAAGACTATTATTTGCCGAGTTTTATGGTTTGAGATTTCTATTTTGACGTTTATGGTTTATGAGGAACCATCATGATGTTTGCACTTGTCGATGAGATAAGACAAGTATGTTGTCTCTTTAGCACTCGCCAATGAGACTAGGCGAGATATGATTTTTTGAGTTTTGTGATGTTTCTAGTATGGCATCGACTAGCGGCTAGTAAGCCACTAAGTGCGAACGTGTGGTATGGGACACACGTTAGCACTTTTCGTGTTCCTATCCGTGAGTTTGTGACACATTCACGATGTTTATCTAACAGAACTGCTTTGAGAGGTATTAGCGACCTTGTCATGAGGACGGACTGCTTTGGGAGGTGTTAGTGACCGTGTTAGGGCTAAAAAAATGGTTTGGAGAAAGGTGTTAAACGACCTTATCATGAGGACGAACTACTTTGAGAGGTGTTAGCGACCTTGTTTGAGGCTTCGACCATCTAAATTTAGCACGTGCAGCATTGCTTCGGCATTACAATAGGGGATTTGGCCAATCCAAATATTTTTGAGTTTTCTGTTTTATTGTGATTTCACCATTTTAAGATGTTTTATTACATCGATAGCCTAGTGCTATATGAGATGTTATGTATATGGTGATTTCATTTATGATGTTTTGAACTTATATCGAGTTCCTTGAGTTATGAGTTTGGACGATTTCATGATTTTATACGATATTATGGGTTTTCCATTTTGGCAAGAGTTTGGATTGATGTCTCTCCTTTTGAGGGGATATAGTTCATGGAAACCATGTACACATTTTGATATGTCGGCGATGATATGAGGCGAATGTTTATATTATTTGAGTATTATTTTTGAATTTACCTCTTTTAAGGCCTTCGTATACATAAGTGACAATGTTTCACTTAAGTCATGAATATGTGTTCTTTCTATTGCCTCTTCTCATTTGAGAAGAATTATCATCTTGTCTCTTATGCTTCATATTATCGCCTATGCTTACTAACTAATTGTTTTAGCTAAACTGACCCGTGTATTTTATACTCGGGTTAGACCGAGTTGTTTCAGGTTATATAACTATTTCAGGACATAGCTTTGATGCATCTGCTTGGTTATCAACCTAACATTTTTGCATAGTACAAATTCCTTTCCGCTTGGCTCTAATGTGTATTTTGATTCGATGTATATAGTGTGGTCTCTGAACCACTTTTGTATATCGTTTTGTATTGTACTGGGATGTAACAGTGCATACGTATTTATATATATGACGATTACTATTCTATGATATGATATGCATTCTATTATTGTATTTTGTTCTGATAGACCATTAGCCACCTATAGTTTTGTATTAAATATTTATTGGATATGACGATCCACTTGAGTAGAAAAAATAGATTGCAATTTTCTTCATTTTCAATAGATATTTAAGACAATGCTATAGATGGTCGCTCCTAACTAGCCCTATTCTCTGCATTAGCAGATAGAATTACCCAGTAATTCTCTTTGTTAATGTGGGTCTCGAGGTGGGGCGTCACATAAAATCTCTATGTGCTTGTATTTTCAAACCAACATTAAAATCAATCTTTTTAAATATAATTACAAATCAGTAATAAGACAATATTTACCTAGAATCTACATATATTATATAACAAAATATCATTTACTTGATGTAAACACATATATTTATGATTGAAACATATATATTACATTTTAAAACAAATATATATATATATATATATATATATATATTTCAAACTTTGAACAAAAGATATGCAAACAAATATACATCTAACTCAGGTTATAAACAAGATGTATGTAGACAAGTCAATAATATAACCAAAATGATATAGCTCATATATATTATACATATAACAAGAATTCAAACATATGGATATGTATACAACTTAATATATAGGTGTAGTCCCCATACATAACCCAATATATGCACATAATAACCACTTATATAAAACTTATGTACTCAGATCTTATACCATCTAAATAACTACATATAAAATCAATATATATATATATATATAATATACTGACATAATATCGTACTTAAAACAACATATTTTATTTAAACATACCCATGTATAAACAAAAATCAGGTTTCTTCAATTAAACAAGTGTAGGCTTGGGAAAGCTGTGCAAAAGAAAAATAATAATATGTATGCAACTTATAAACTTTATATATACTATATATATATATATATATATATATATATATATTAGCTTGAATATAACTTGATTATATACCTTTTATATAAATTGAACTTATATTGTAACACACAAACTTATGTACATGTAAAATTTATATAATCTAACATATATAACTTACACATGTATATATATATATATATACAGAAACAACCGAAAATATAAATGTATATGCTAGCAATTATGAGTGAGCATAAACATATAACATGTACCTCTATATAAAGGAGTGGTGGTTGAGTTTGTCCCAAAGGAGGAGGGGGCTGTCGCAGTGGGAAGAGAGGGCAGAGCCAAGCGGAGGCGAAGGCGGTGCTAGGTTGATGGTGCTTACGGCTGCTAGAAGGTTGGCTTTGGGTAGGAAAGGGAAATGGATCTGACGGTTAAGGAAACTATGCTAATGGGCTTGTTGCGAAGAGAGATGGGGAAAGGAGACAGGATGGCTGTAACGACCCGTTAAGTTCGACCATTTAAAATTGTTTGTTTAATAGGATTTTTGTAATTTATTTTAGTTGAAAGAATAAAGGTGGTAGATAAATATTAAAATGAAGGCTAGAATAAATTATATAGAAGTGACTTAGAAACCTATTTAAAGACATTTGAATAAAATTCAAATGAATTAAGTAGAGAAAGAAAGAAAAATTCTTACCTGGACATAAAATTTAATATGGGAATATTAAACCAATTTAATGCAATAAAAGATTGTGAACGATAAATTGAATAGATTAAGAAACCCTGTTATTGCAAGTCAATAAATTTGTAAACCCTAATGAACATCTCAAAATTTATAAATTTATTGAAATTTAAGACATAGCATAAGCGTAGAACTATAGGTATGATGACAAACTTTTATAAATTGTCTAATTAAGGGTCAGCAAATTTATTTGGAAATCAAACTCAATTAAGGGTAAGTAATTATGATGGATTGATGGCATAAACGTTACTAATTTTTATCATAGTAACGGAAGTGCAGATGGAAGGCAACTGTAGAAATTTAAGTACGTATTAACAATTGAAAAGGGACTGTCGATTGAATGGAGTACTTTAGGTTGTCTTACTAAATTTAGAATTTAACATAAGACAAATAGAAATAAATCAATAAACGTATAGATTTTAAGTTTATTATGATGAATTATTTTAGTGATATGACTTAGAATAAATGAAATAATTTGGGTTAATTGGTATTTAATGGAATTAAAGGTTGCAATATTCATAGGTAAGGATTTAGATGAAATAGATTGATGTATGAAATTTAATTGGATAAATGGCAATTAATTCCTTTAATTTGTGCAATTAATATATGTTAATTGATAACGATAAAAAGTTGATTTTTTTCAGTGTAACCAACGTAAAATATTATCATAGCATGATACTTGGTTTGAATAGAAGGATTTGATTTAATGTGAAAATTTTTGTTCTAAGTATTGAATAAAATTGGGAATCAATTTTTTTTAATGATAATAACGTAGTATTGGTTAATAAATAGATTCCAATGCAGTAACCAAATAAATGGAATAAGATGAGTATATATTGCATAGAAATGAAATGTAAATTGTCACATTTGGTTGGAGCTAATTTTTAGAAACATATAAATGTTGAATCAGTAAATATTAAATTCCATTTAATATAAGAATTCAAAGGTGGAAGATTTACATTTGGATTGGAAATTTGATAGTTATTAATTAAAAGTGACCATTGAATAAATTTATTTAAACGTGATATAATGTAAATAGATGGGGATCAACTTTTATTTATGTGGTCAAGGGAATTTAATTTCTATAGTATGATAATCGAAATTAATGGTAGTTGAAATTAGCTAGAATGTGTAGATATTGAATGATAGTAAAAAAAAAAAAAATTTAAGGGATATAAAAGTTTCAATTATACATGAAAATTCATACTCGCCATAAAAGGTTAATTGAGACCAAAGGAGTAGTATAGGAATCTAACCTTCTTTATAAATTTGGATTTATTGCAATAGTTAATTTCATAAAATAAAGGTAAAGCTAATTCAAATTTAACTGGACCATTGTTGGTATAACTTTAGAAGCAAGATTTATTTATGATTTGAGTATTTAATTCAACAAGTGGTATTTACGACAAATGAAATAGAATTGAACGTAAAATATTACGTTATTAAATGGAAATGGAATTTGTAAACATTGAGTGAAATCTTAAACTAATGTTAGTATTCGTCGTATTTACAACAATAACTTGAATAATAGAAAGAAAGTGAATATAATAAATTAATCAAATTTATAGTGTTGAATTCAATTGGATTGGGATTAATAAATAGTTAAGAAAAACAAGGGTTATTAATAATTTGGAATTTAATTATGGTAAAAAGGCTAATTGCAATCAAGATAATGAGTTGAAATGGAAATCCAATTATTTATTTAGTTAGATTTTGTTGAGAGTATAAAGGTATAAGTTTTAATAATTGGGTTTTAGAATAAAATTTTAAATTTCCTAATAATAAGAAAGTGCGGATATTAACGCTGCAAATTAATATACTTATACATTTTAATTCAAATTCAAGCGTGTTAAATCAATTGGAACTGATTGAATTATCTTAGTAATGAAATTTGGCCAATATTTAAAGTTGAAAGAAAATTTGGATTTTATGATTTATTTAATTTATTTAATAAATATTAAAAATAGCCATTTTTGTCACGGACTCGGATTTCGACGAAACCAGTTTCATCGGATCCGTAACGTTGAATTATAATAATGTTTCAATTTTCGTAGCGATCGGACTTGTCGTTTGATCGTACGGACTCGAAACGCCTTGAAATTTACGCATTTTGAAATCAATTTGAAATTTTTGTTTTTTTCATAACTTCTTCATACGATCGAATTTGGTCGCGAAACTTTTTCCATCGCGTTCAGAATATTTTAAAACACCTATTTGGATATATAGTTTTAACAAATTCGACTCCGGAGGCATAGCGGGCTTTTTGGGCCATAGTTTATTCCGTACGTTCGCGTATCCAGTCTAGCTACCCTACCTCTAGCCTATCTATAAATATACAGCTATAAACCCTAATCTCTATTCTTTTGCTGTACATTCATTTCTTCACTTTTTTTCTCTTTCCCAAATGTATACATCTCAGATCCAATTCCAGATCTATCCACAGTTCAAAATCAAAAGTCAAAACTCAAAAATTTCAGAAAATTCCAGAAAAAATATATGTTGAAGTATTCGATACGCGTAATCTCATGGTGTAATTCGTTTTTCAATTAGAGCTGTTGTTCATGCAGAATAAATTCAAACAGCCCCAAAACCGTTCATCATCGTCGCACAAAACTTCGTCTGATCGAAATTCTGTTTCTGGGTATTGTAGCATGGACGATGGGGAGTGCATCTATGTATTTTGTTTGGCGTTTCGATGGTTGGATTGTCGGGAATTTTGGATTAGGGTTTCGGCCAAGGGGAGAAAACGGCGGCGGCTGCTCTCGAGTCGCGAGCTCGTGACGTTGGGGGGGGCGTAGTTTGGTCGTGTGGGTCGCAGCGTCGTCACGTTGGTGGAGGCGATCCACTCAGGAGGTGGCAGCCGCGGTTGCCAGTAACGAATTATTTGGGTTTCTGCGTATTGAAGGCTTCATTCCTGTAGCTTGCGAAATGAAGAAGGGTGACGTGGCAGGTGATTTGAAAATATGTGTCATTTTGTTACTTTTAATTTTTGAATTCAATCTCCATTTTTCGCCATAACTTTCTCATACGAATTCGGATTCACACGAAATTTCTTTTGTTAGGATCGTAATTTAATTCCGGACTTGATGACGCTGGTTTGGACGAATTCTGAGACGGGCGAATTTTTGGGTTTAAATCGAATTTAAATTCGATTTAAATTCAAAAGGTGAGTGTTTTGACCCACTCACAACTACTAGAAGATTTTATGTTTGCTAAATAAATTTTAGAAATGAATAGAAATTTATCTATGAGCTTTTGGCATGTTATTTCATTCATATCTGTTGAATTGCATTTTATTGAATGAAACTGTTAATTTAATTGATTTATTGCGTGTTAATTGGCTGTTAGAAATTATTGTTTGTATATGAACTGCTAGTTAACAGTTATGTCAATTATCACTGAATATAAATTGTTAGATTAATAATTGATAAAATTTAATTTGAATAAACTGCCAGTTATCACCTGTTATATATGATCATATATATAATTGTTATTGATTGATATTGATCGATGTTGTGATTGGATGATGGATGTGTTGTTAAATGAATGTTTTATTTGGATATCATTAAACTGCAAGTTAGTATGCATTTACATTTCATTCGGGATTGCGGTTTGAAATGATATACAACCGCAGTTTTATTTTTTTAAATTGCGGATTGAAATGATAAATATCCGTATCACTTGACCATAGGATAGAAAACTATATACAGGCACCGCAGTCTATATATAACTATTTTTAAATGTGATTTCTATGGTTTGGATGGAATACGGTTTATAAAAATCTTAAATTTTATACTGAATAAATGTTTTCTTCCATACTTATATACATATGAAGTTGAAAAATTTGAAATAAAAAGGTGTATAAATCTCTTTATTAAAATGGAAGAAAATTTAGAAAAATGGAGTTTGATAATTTATATCCTATGTTTAAATATTAAGTTGGAAATTTTAAAGATATGATATTTATAATTGGATTTTTCCCAAAATATTTTGAAATGAATATTCTAGTAAAATTTGAATTTGGAAGTATATATATATTTTACTAGAAATTGAAGTCTTATTAATTATGGATTCTATGTGAATATTCAAGGCTAATTAATAGAACATTTGATTTGAAAGAATAAAATCCAACTTTAGTTGAAATATTTATACTCAAAATGGATATACGTATATATATGAATTTATTGAAATGGTTTTGGAACTTGGAGCGATATTAAATTTTGGTTTTAACTTTAAATAAAGAAATGCATTGTAAAGCCACGAGAAATATTTCTTTTCAAAGTAACATTTAAGTTAAACCACTTATTTTATATACTGTTGAATATCCAAACCATTTAGTTTTGAAAGTAATGGTTTTAAAAACTATGGATTTCGAAGTATTATGTTGAACGTTAATATTCAAATATTTGGTTACAAGGAATTATAAATTTTAAAAGTGGCATAATTTTTGGAAAAGATTTATATTTGGGAAATGATATCATTGATTTGGGTTTTATATAAATAATATCAAAATGAATTGTTTTGGGTTTTAAAGGAAGAAATGATATCGTAATATTATGGTTTGAAATGGATTATATTCTGGTTTTAAAGTATAAACTATTTTTTAAATAACCGCGGTGTTATAATAACGATTGGTTGGCAAAGAGACCGGGATCGGATATGGACATACTCTCTGTCGATACCGAAAACCACTTTGACTAACCGTGTACGCGGTGGAGATTCCAGAATGAAGTAGGTGGTGGCGACGTTTCCTGTAAGGTAAATACGTGGACCCAACTCCCGTGAGTTGGCATAAGGTGGCTAAAACAGGAGCGATTCTCAGGCCAATGAGGTCATTCCTCTGATCGGACGCTCCGCTTCGATATTATACTTTGACTTGGATTTGATTCAGTGGCCACTTCTATATTTTGATTTTGGGGAGTTAGTCTGAGGTGGGCGGTAACTGCGGCTACGCGTTTCCACCAGCCTGGATAGCAATTGGTATATCTACCCTGGCATTGCCTAGTTGTGCCGTGTCACCTACCATACCGAGCCTTTACTACGAGTTTCTATTTGTGTCGTACCTATGGAGTATCCTCTGGTAGCTTCCCGATCAGGAGGTATTACGGTACTGTATAGACTATTGGCATTATTTGTGTTAAGGGGAATATTGGGTCACTCCTTAACGCTATTAAAAAGTAAGTTTATTTTATAAATAGACACTATTATAATAGCGCAATATACTACATAGTAAATAGTTTAACGGATCCTTAGGAGATGTAAATCCCGAACATCTCTTGAGTTACTGTACTCATATTTATTTCTGTTTATTTAACTCACATAAGAATTTCTAGTCTGACTCGAGTGTTTTTGTCTTTTCAAATTCGCTCGGGTCAGTCCGAGCGTTTCAGGATAGCAGATTTTAGCTTTGGAGGACGAAGACGAAGAATCAGTATTATTTTATATATAGTATTACACCACACTCTTTCTATTCCGCTGCATTGCTTGTATTGATATGTGTAACTCTGATATTTATTGTAAAAGAAGAATCAAGCTTTTGTAAACTGTTTATGAACTGTATATTTGTTATTATATTTTATCCTTCCGCTGTGAGATTCTATTTTGTTTTATTTCTTCTCTGTTTTTCTTATTTACCCCATAACAAATCCGCCCTTCCGTATGGTTTGAATCGGCATGTGTGTCGGTTTAAAGTATGCGAAAAGGCGGGATGTTACAGTTGGTATCAGAGCTTTGGTTTAGCGATAAACCTTGGCTTTGTGGGGTTTGACTCTTTGTTAATAGGGTAGAAATATCCTATGGGAGTCACTGAGCGTATATATATGAGAGAGCGTACATGTTAGTGTTATAAAAAGATTTTAATATTGTGTTAATCTGTTCCGCTTTGTATTTATAAATTCTGGTTGATGCATGGGACGCTATGTCATCAATAGGGATTTCTAAACACTTAATAGGACAGACCGACATAATATCCGTTTTAATATAGGTGAATGAAATAATTTTGCCTATTATATTTTCTATATATAAAAATAGTTTTATAAGATATACATTTTGGTTGCTATAGATTGGGTGTTAGGTAATATAAATATTTATAATAATTGAAGCTAAGTTGAAATTCTAATGAATCAAAATGGAGATTTTTAGAATTTAAGTCCGGGATTTTGAAAATCTACTTTCAAAGGAGTTATGAAATATAATAATTTGGTTTATAAGTATTTTCTTATATAAATATTTAGTATAATTCGGAAGAATTGTCTTAAAGAAGATTTTGCAAAAGAATTAAATTCTGTACTTACCTCTCTGTCGCTGGAAAATAAATTCGGTGATGACGGCCGCATCATCGACTTTCATTTTCGAGTTTCGAAGGGAAAAGGCCACTGTAGTAAATTCTACTGCAGATTTATTTTGAAATTTTC
The DNA here is from genome assembly GCA_030765085.1 of Allium cepa. Lineage (NCBI taxonomy): Eukaryota > Viridiplantae > Streptophyta > Magnoliopsida > Asparagales > Amaryllidaceae > Allium > Allium cepa. The sequence continues at coordinate 61,704,215 of CM060930.1, forward strand.
TAAAAATTTTCTTTTATTGTTCTAAATATAATTAGAGATATAAAAGTTGCAAGAAATTAATTATCTATTATTTTGAAATAAATTGAAATTTAACCCGGTATTTAATTCTAAATTTTTCCGTTAATTAATTGTTTAAAATTTGTTAGTGAAATAAAAGTTAAGTAATAAATGAATTGAAACCTCTAATTGAAATAAGAGAATAACTGCAAAGCTATAAAGAGGAATTTGCATACATATGAGACAAAGGGTAATATGAATAAACATTAAATTTAATTAAAAGAATGGAGATTAAACTTGTATAAGTTCAATTGCAATTTCCTTAACATAAATAACTTACCCAAATATAAAAGTTGAAGTGTTAAATGAGAAACTGGAATTGAATATTTTACAAGTAGGAATTTAGGAAAAATGAAGTATTCAATAAATTACTGTTATAATAAGAATTCAATGGTATAAACTTAAGTTATAATTGAAATTTTGCTGAAAATAAGTTAAGAATTATTAATAGGTGAGATGAACTTAAAGCAAATAAAATGAAATTCTAAATAAGAATTGATTGTAGGATTATTAGTTTAAGATGTCTTAAGTCTCCCCTATTCCAATATAATGGAAAGTAGGAAAAATTGAAATGACTACAATTAATAGTTGATGAATAAATAAAAACTTCCACTTATAAGAATGAATGTTAGCAGATTAAGAATTTAAGGGAAATCTTACAAGTGAAGAGTAAGGAAATGAAGATATTCAAAATCTTTGTTGTTATTAATGAGAATTTATTCTATAAACTTAAGTAATAAAGGAAATACAAGTATAATGAATTTTGTGATAATTGGAAAATAAAATTTGTAAGAAAAAAAGAAATTCCTCCATAAATGAAGGAAAGAAAGTCAAACCACTGAATTATGAAATAAATATATAATAAGCTATTGTGGTGTTGATTTGAATTGTTTGGTTGATGTATGGTTGTTGGGTAAGGAATTTTGGAGTTGTTGGAGGAACAATAATCTATCTCTATTCCATCTAAGACTGTTGAGTAACGGATGCACTTGATAGTTATTTCTCACTCCGTAAAATTTCAGAATTTGAACCCGAACAACTAATGGTTGTTGATTGAATGATTGTTGTTTGTGGTGTGTGCTGTTTGTTAAAATGTATGGTTGTTGCATTTGATTTGGATATGAATGATTGAATCTACCCAAACATTTCACTGTAATATAGATATTTAACTTTTAGATTATATAAGTGAATACAGGTGATGGAAGCAACTGCTACTGCTTTTGGTTCCAAAATAATAAGCGTATTGCCCGACAGATAGGTACGTTTTCGGATTATGATTAAAGCGCTATTTATATATTTTCCCGTGTGGGATATTTTATTTTGGATATATGTGTAATATATTTGTATATTTGGATATTATATTTTCTCCAGAGTCCCTCCGTACAAAGGAGACTCTGCCAAAAATTTTCGTAAATTTTGGACTTAGAATTTTGTTAAAGATATTTTTCCAACTTTAATAATTCAAGTATTAAAAGACATAATGATTATAAAACAAGTGTAATTCATTAAAGGAAATTAATTTAGTAAATTATTGTTATAAGTTAATATTTGAAACTAGATATACTGTTTTATTCTTCCTTCTCCCTCCCTTTTCCTTTTCGGGGACGAAAAGTTTTGAGTGGGGGAGAGTGTAATGACCCGTTAAGTTCGACCATTTAAAATTGTTTGTTTAGTAGGATTTTTGTAATTTATTTTAGTTGAAAGAATAAAGGTGGTAGATAAATATTAAAATGAAGGCTAGAATAAATTATATAAGAGTGACTTAGAAACCTATTTAAAGACATTTGAATAAAATTCAAATGAATTAAGTAGAGAAAGAAAGAAAAATTCTTACCTGGACATAAAATTTAATATGGGAATATTAAACCAATTTAATGCAATAAAAGATTGTGAACGATAAATTGAATAGATTAAGAAACCCTGTTATTGCAAGTCAATAAATTTGTAAACCCTAATGAACATCTCAAAATTTATAAATTTATTGAAATTTAAGACATAGCATAAGCGTAGAACTATAGGTATGATGACAAACTTTTATAAATTGTCTAATTAAGGGTCAGCAAATTTATTTGGAAATCAAACTCAATTAAGGGTAAGTAATTATGATGGATTGATGGCATAAACGTTACTAATTTTTATCATAGTAACGGAAGTGCAGATGGAAGGCAACTGTAGAAATTTAAGTACGTATTAACAATTGAAAAGGGACTGTCGATTGAATGGAGTACTTTAGGTTGTCTTACTAAATTTAGAATTTAACATAAGACAAATAGAAATAAATCAATAAACGTATAGATTTTAAGTTTATTATGATGAATTATTTTAGTGATATGACTTAGAATAAATGAAATAATTTGGGTTAATTGGTATTTAATGGAATTAAAGGTTGCAATATTCATAGGTAAGGATTTAGATGAAATAGATTGATGTATGAAATTTAATTGGATAAATGGCAATTAATTCCTTTAATTTGTGCAATTAATATATGTTAATTGATAACGATAAAAAGTTGATTTTTTTCAGTGTAACCAACGTAAAATATTATCATAGCATGATACTTGGTTTGAATAGAAGGATTTGATTTAATGTGAAAATTTTTGTTCTAAGTATTGAATAAAATTGGGAATCAATTTTTTTTAATGATAATAACGTAGTATTGGTTAATAAATAGATTCCAATGCAGTAACCAAATAAATGGAATAAGATGAGTATATATTGCATAGAAATGAAATGTAAATTGTCACATTTGGTTGGAGCTAATTTTTAGAAACATATAAATGTTGAATTAGTAAATATTAAATTCCATTTAATATAAGAATTCAAAGGTGGAAGATTTACATTTGGATTGGAAATTTGATAGTTATTAATTAAAAGTGACCATTGAATAAATTTATGTAAACGTGATATAATGTAAATAGATGGGGATCAACTTTTATTTATGTGGTCAAGGGAATTTAATTTCTATAGTATGATAATCGAAATTAATGGTAGTTGAAATTAGCTAGAATGTGTAGATATTGAATGATAGTAAAAAAAATAAATTTAAGGGATATAAAAGTTTCAATTATACATGGAAATTCATACTCGCCATAAAAGGTTAATTGAGACCAAAGGAGTAGTATAGGAATCTAACCTTCTTTATAAATTTGGATTTATTGCAATAGTTAATTTCATAAAATAAAGGTAAAGCTAATTCAAATTTAACTGGACCATTGTTGGTATAACTTTAGAAGCAAGATTTATTTATGATTTGAGTATTTAATTCAACAAGTGGTATTTACGACAAATGAAATAGAATTGAACGTAAAATATTACGTTATTAAATGGAAATTGAATTTGTAAACATTGAGTGAAATCTTAAACTAATGTTAGTATTCGTCGTATTTACAACAATAACTTGAATAATAGAAAGGAAGTGAATATAATAAATTAATCAAATTTATAGTGTTGAATTCAATTGGATTGGGATTAATAAATAGTTAAGAAAAACAAGGGTTATTAATAATTTGGAATTTAATTATGGTAAAAAGGCTAATTGCAATCAAGATAATGAGTTGAAATGGAAATCCAATTATTTATTTAGTTAGATTTTGTTGAGAGTATAAAGGTATAAGTTTTAATAATTGGGTTTTAGAATACAATTTTAAATTTCCTAATAATAAGAAAGTGCGGATATTAACGCTGCAAATTAATATACTTATACATTTTAATTCAAATTCAAGCGTGTTAAATCAATTGGAACTGACTGAATTATCTTAGTTATGAAATTTGGCCAATATTTAAAGTTGAAAGAAAATTTGGATTTTATGATTTATTTAATTTATTTAATAAATATTAAAAATAGCCATTTTTGTCACGGACTCGGATTTCGACGAAACCAGTTTCATCGGATCCGTAACGTTGAATTATAATAATGTTTCAATTTTCGTAGCGATCGGACTTGTCGTTTGATCGTACGGACTCGAAACGCCTTGAAATTTACGCATTTTGAAATCAATTTGAAATTTTTGTTTTTTTCATAACTTCTTCATACGATCGAATTTGGTCGCGAAACTTTTTCCATCGCGTTCAGAATATTTTAAAGCACCTATTTGGATATATAGTTTTAACAAATTCGACTCCGGAGGCATAGCGGGCTTTTTGGGCCATAGTTTATTCCGTACGTTCGCGTATCCAGTCTAGCTACCCTACCTCTAGCCTATCTATAAATATACAGCTATAAACCCTAATCTCTATTCTTTTGCTGTACGTTCATTTCTTCACTTTTTTTCTCTTCCCCAAATGTATACATCTCAGATCCAATTCCAGATCTATCCACAGCTCAAAATCAAAAGTCAAAACTCAAAAATTTCAGAAAATTCCAGAAAAAATATATGTTGAAGTATTCGATACGCGTAATCTCATGGTGTAATTCGTTTTTCAATTGGAGCTGTCGTTCATCCAGAATAAATTCAAACAGCCCCAAAACCGTTCATCATCGTCGCACAAAACTTCGTCTGATCGAAATTCTGTTTCTGGGTATTGTAGCATGGACGATGGGGAGTGCATCTATGTATTTTGTTTGGCGTTTCGATGGTTGGATTGTCGGGAATTTTGGATTAGGGTTTCGGCCAAGGGGAGAAAACGGCGGCGGCTGCTCTCGAGTCGCGAGCTCGTGACGTTGGGGGGGGGCGTAGTTTGGTCGTGTGGGTCGCAGCGTCGTCACGCTGGTGGAGGCGATCGACTCAGGAGGTGGCAGCCGCGGTTGCCAGTAACGAATTATTTGGGTTTCTGCGTATTGAAGGCTTCATTCCTGTAGCTTGCGAAATGAAGAAGGGTGACGTGGCAGGTGATTTGAAAATATGTGTCATTTTGTTACTTTTAATTTTTGAATTCAATCTCCATTTTTCGCCATAACTTTCTCATACGAATTCGGATTCACACGAAATTTCTTTTGTTAGGATCGTAATTTAATTCCGGACTTGATGACGCTAGTTTGGACGAATTCTGAGACGGGCGAATTTTTGGGTTTAAATCGAATTTAAATTCGATTTAAATTCAAAAGGTGAGTGTTTTGACCCACTCACAACTACTAGAAGATTTTATGTTTGCTAAATAAATTTTAGAAATGAATAGAAATTTATCTATGAGCTTTTGGCATGTTATTTCATTCATATCTGTTGAATTGCATTTTATTGAGTGAAACTGTTAATTTAATTGATTTATTGCGTGTTAATTGGCTGTTAGAAATTATTGTTTGTATATGAACTGCTAGTTAACAGTTATGTCAATTATCACTGAATATAAATTGTTAGATTAATAATTGATAAAATTTAATTTGAATAAACTGCCAGTTATCACCTGTTATATATGATCATATATATAATTGTTATTGATTGATATTGATCGATGTTGTGATTGGATGATGGATGTGTTGTTAAATGAATGTTTTATTTGGATATCATTAAACTGCAAGTTAGTATGCATTTACATTTCATTCGGGATTGCGGTTTGAAATGATATACAACCGCAGTTTTATTTTTTTAAATTGCGGATTGAAATGATAAATATCCGTATCACTTGACCATATGATAGAAAACTATATACAGGCACCGCGGTCTATATATAACTATTTTTAAATGTGATTTCTATGGTTTGGAAGGAATACGGTTTATAAAAATCTTAAATTTTATACTGAATAAATGTTTTCTTCCATACTTATATACATATGAAGTTGAAAAATTTGAAATAAAAAGGTGTATAAATCTCTTTATTAAAATGGAAGAAAATTTAGAAAAATGGAGTTTGATAATTTATATCCTATTTTTAAATATTAAGTTGGAAATTTTAAAGATATGATATTTATAATTGGATTTTTCCCAAAATATTTTGAAATGAATATTCTAGTAAAATTTGAATTTGGAAATATATATATATTTTACTAGAAATTGAAGTCTTATTAATTATGGATTCTATGTGAATATTCAAGGCTAATTAATAGAACATTTGATTTGAAAGAATAAAATCCAACTTTAGTTGAAATATTTATACTCAAAATGGATATACGTATATATATGAATTTAATGAAATGGTTTTGGAACTTGGGGCGATATTAAATTTTGGTTTTAACTTTAAATAAAGAAATGCATTGTAAAGCCACGAGAAATATTTCTTTTCAAAGTAACATTTAAGTTAAACCACTTATTTTATATACTGTTGAATATCCAAACCATTTAGTTTTGAAAGTAATGGTTTTAAAAAATATGGATTTCGAAGTATTATGTTGAACGTTAATATTCAAATATTTGGTTACAAGGAATTATAAATTTTAAAAGTGGCATAATTTTTGGAAAAGATTTATATTTGGGAAATGATATCATTGATTTGGGTTTTATATAAATAATATCAAAATGAATTGTTTTGGGTTTTAAAGGAAGAAATGATATCGTAATATTATGGTTTGAAATGGATTATATTCTGGTTTTAAAGTATAAACTATTTTTTAAATAACCGCGGTGTTATAATAACGATTGGTTGGCAAAGAGACCGGGATCGGATATGGACATACTCTCTGTCGATACCGAAAACCACTTTGACTAACCGTGTACGCGGTGGAGATTCCAGAATGAAGTAGGTGGTGGCGACGTTTCCTGTAAGGTAAATACGTGGACCCAACTCCCGTGAGTTGGCATAAGGTGGCTAAAACAGGAGCGATTCTCAGGCCAATGAGGTCATTCCTCTGATCGGACGCTCCTCTTCGATATTATACTTTGACTTGGATTTGATTCAGTGGCCACTTCTATATTTTGATTTTGGAGAGTTAGTCTGAGGTGGGCGGTAACTGCGGCTACGCGTTTCCACCAGCCTGGATAGCAATTGGTATATCTACCCTGGCATTGCCTAGTTGTGCCGTGTCACCTACCATACCGAGCCTTTACTACGAGTTTCTATTTGTGTCGTACCTATGGAGTATCCTCTGGTAGCTTCCCGATCAGGAGGTATTACGGTACTGTATAGACTATTGGCATTATTTGTGTTAAGGGGAATATTGGGTCACTCCTTAACGCTATTAAAAAGTAAGTTTATTTTATAAATAGACACTATTATAATAGCGCAATATACTACATAGTAAATAGTTTAACGGATCCTTAGGAGATGTAAATCCCGAACATCTCTTGAGTTACTGTACTCATATTTATTTCTGTTTATTTAACTCACATAAGAATTTCTAGTCTGACTCGAGTGTTTTTGTCTTTTCAAATTCGCTCGGGTCAGTCCGAGCGTTTCAGGATAGCAGATTTTAGCTTTGGAGGACGAAGACGAAGAATCAGTATTATTTTATATATAGTATTACACCACACTCTTTCTATTCCGCTGCATTGCTTGTATTGATATGTGTAACTCTGATATTTATTGTAAAAGAAGAATCAAGCTTTTGTAAACTGTTTATGAACTGTATATTTGTTATTATATTTTATCCTTCCGCTGTGAGATTCTATTTTGTTTTATTTCTTCTCTGTTTTTCTTATTTACCCCATAACAAATCCGCCCTTCCGTATGGTTTGAATCGGCATGTGTGTCGGTTTAAAGTATGCGAAAAGGCGGGATGTTACAATGGCTTGGTGTTCGGGGTGGGAAGTCAAAAGGTGACAGGGTTCGAGTGGCAGAGCTTCGGCCAAGGGAGGATGAGCGTGAGTAAGAAGATGAACAGGATGAAACAAAATAAATGCTTTGCTTAAAAATATTTTTATTATATTATTTTCTTTCCTTTTCGCAATCGAACAAAGAAGAGAACCATCATATGTAAATTGTACGATGGGAATGGTAAAGGTCAGGCACAAGAATTCAGGGAATGGTAATGTCTAATGCTTGTTTGTTTTCAACAGATTGATAAATGAAAGGACAAGAAACCCAAAAGGTTGAAATTGGGTACCGGTGCGGTTAATCATTTCGCGGCTTCGCCGCATATCAGACATTGAAACACATATATGATATATCGCACAGATCAGCATGACGAAACAATCAAACTGTACATAGATACCAATGGTATGAACATCCTATCAAAATTCGATATTCGGTACCGAAAATGCTGCTAAAACGCCATAAATAAGATAAATGGAGCAATAATAGTCTAAATTTGGTAAAACGAAATACGACGTCTCACACAGAAGGTGACAAACATTTTTATTATATAAAAATATTCAGGTTTGAGAAATATTTTATTATCATCAAGTATTAACCGATTTAAATCAAAATTGAAATTACACGACAAAACTAACTTTCATATTTTCTGATAAAAATCTACAATTTGCTATGTTTCTATAGACATATTCCAAATATCAAATTTTCACTTCCAATTTTTAATTATTTATTTTCAAGCAAAATTTAAGTTAACTACGTTCGTTAAACCAGGAAAATTTTTGGGTCGTTACACTCTCCCTTACTCAAGACTTTTCGCACCCGAAAAGAAAGGAGATAGGAGAATAGAAACAACCAGAAAGAAAAATAGATTGAAATACAAAATAAATAGTTAATTCGAAACCATATAAATTTCATTTATTTTTAAATTGGTTTATATTCAACTAATTTGGTTTAAATGCATTTTATAAATAAATAATATTCATGTTTTGCTGATTTTCATTTCAAGCTATTTCTTTCAATTTAATTTTTTTTTCAGTTTATTAACATTTATTATAGAATTTTGTATCAAACAAAATTTATTTTATTTAACTTGTTTATTATTCATTTAACTTTACTTAAGTTGATTCCACATAAAATTCAATCTTAACCATTCCTAAATTCATATTTATTTATTCATTATTTTATTATTTAATTTATCTCAATTAGCATTTCTTTTATCATAAATTAAGTGTATAAACATTTATTATAATCATATTTTATTAAACAAATTAATTCTTTCTTTTCCCCAAATTATTATTCAATTTATTCCACTTTATTTCACTTAAGTTAATTCCTCGTATAGTTGAATTTCAACTATTCTTTATAATTTACCATTTGTTTATAAATGTATGAATTCTTTTTATTCACCGTTTAGTTTCTTAAATTTACATTTATTTACTCATTCTCTATTTATTATTCCATTTTGTTTCAATTTACAATTATTATATCATAAAGAACATGTATAACATCACAATTCTTATTTATAAATTCCCATTTTCCCAAATAAATTTGGTTAAAACCCGTTTGTTTAATCCATTTGTCTCTAGTTAAGTCAATTTGAATTCACTATTCTTAAGTTCATATTTATTTTCTTAAATAGTAATTTTCTCTTAATTTATTTAATTTATTTCACTTAACATATTTTTCAACATATATTAAGTGTATAAACATATTACAACCATCATTTATTCACCAAATTAATTCCTTTTTTTATTATTCAATATATTATCTGTAAATTTCCTTAACAAAATATCATTCTTTTTGATATCATTACTTATATCATCGTGTATACTATCCAATTAAATTCTAATTGCATTTAAACTTTTTTAGGTAACTTACAGTAATGTTTATCGGTGTAATTCAGAAATATACAGATTTCTCCTTTATTTAAAACACCTCTATTTAACAAATTTTAGTTTGGTAAATTTTTACTTAAGTTTTCTCTTGTATAAACCTTCAATTACATATCCTCATAAACATTTTAACTCTTTTTTTTCGAATATTTCAGGTAAGTTATATATATTAGAATGCAATTGATTATTATACAAATAAATTTTATTCCAATTCAACTATTTCTAATTATTAAAATTCCATTTCTCATTTTAATTCTTCAACTATTCAAAATTTTACTTCATTTCAATCATTGAAACCATCCTTTAACATCAATTAAAAAAAAAAAAAAAATTTTCGGTTTCACTTTAAACCAATTTTGAAATAATGTACACACACACACGCACACACACACATATATATTTTATACATTGAATATATTCAAGAAATTCAAATCAAATTCCTTTTCCAAAATAAAAGTGTAGCAAAGCTGCTTTGTGGTCTCTCCACTTTGAGACTCGAAAATGAATGTTGATGATGCTGCAATCATCACCGAAATTATTTTCCAACGACAAACAAAGAGAATACGGACTTACTTCTTTTAAAATTCGTTGAAATCAATTTCCATTCTAAAATACACCCAAATAGTATTTTCTTTTGAAAATCAAAATTTTAGAAAAGTACCGGAAATTAAATTCTCAAATCTTTAGTTAAAATTCATTTCATTTGCAGATCAAATTTATAGACCATATTCATAAAATTTTCATTTCTTATAATATACAATAATAGTTAATGGTTTAGGAATGTTAACAAAATAATAGATGATAATCTAGCAATACCATTTCTAACAACCTTTTAATTTAACTATCTAATTTCAGAAAATTATACTCTTATATATAAAATATAATTATACATAAGTTTTTTTTCCATTTACCAATTTAAAAAAAATATTGTTTCACTTTGCTCTGTTCAATTGTTTTGGAATTCCTATCGATAGCGTTAGCTAGATGAATCGATCGAAATCCAAAATTCAAACTTAACAACTCAAATAACACAATAAAAACATTTTTATATTAATTACAAATACGCTCCCTAACATGATGATTCAAGAATGGATTTCAAAATGACGATAGAGATTAAAATTTAGATGAACCCTAGTCCAAGAGAATTCTAACTACGAAGATAGAGTCGAGAGAAGATAAGATAATTAAATTACAAAAGAGAAATGATGGATAGGCTAATATATTAATAATGAATGACCTTAACCGGATCAACCGAGATTCTAGGAATAAGGTCAATGCTGAAATTCAATTCCCGCTTAAATGGGAGTGATTTGGCTTTACCAAAACACTAGGATATTCCCTGATTTTCAAGGTGAAGTCAAGATCACTAGGCTAATAATCCAAGCGTAAGATGGAACTGCATGCAAAAATTCTAAGGCATTTGACATTCGATAACAAAAGATTTTTCCTGAGTCGTCTACTAGAGAACAGTTCGGGCTTTGCAAGGAACAACATCGTAAACAAAGGACATAGGAATATCTGGTGAATCGATGCTTGTTATAAAGGGTTCCATCCCTTCACAAATCATATTCATGTTGTCGGAATAGAAATGGAGTTATGGGATGCTCCAACATCTAGAAGAACATGAACAGGAAAGGACAAGAATGGATTTTAGAACAAGGTAGGGTTCGAAAGTTCGAAAGAAATCTGAATCAAAGAGAAAGAAATTTAAGCTCGAACGAAGGTGATTATGTAATTAATTTTTACTCCATATGCTAAGTTCTGCCTAAACCTGGCTCTGATACTATCTATAATGACACGGTATTTCGAACCATTCGCATCCGCATATGTCGGACATGAATTGCTCAAAACAATAGATTATTAATTTATATTTGACAAAACTCAGCATATACAGTAAATAGATAAATCATAGAATCAAAGACACAGAGTAGTATAACAATAAGTAGTGGAATAGATAAATAGTAGTTCATGAGGATACTATACACATCATAGTCCAAAACAAAATAAAACAGAATACCTCCAATACAATGAAGTTCCGAATGCAAACAAATGATATCTCTAGACAAATCAACTGGAAACGGTGAAACAACTGAAAGCTGGATAGATAGATCTTCAAACAAAGCTCCAAATCTCTAAAGGTGAGTCTCAAATGCTGTGACACTCAGTCTGACAAGAGTGTAAAGCAATACACAAAAAACTCGAGTCAGGATTAACATTCTTATATTAATAAATTCAACTAAAGTGGAATGTCAAATGAAATACAAGTAACCTGAAGGATGCTTAGGATTTTCATTCCTTAGGATCCATGGACCTATCTACTATGTAGTAATATACGCTATTATAATATGTCTAAAGTAAAGTAAACTATTAAAATAGCGTTGAAGCGTTACCCATATCCCCCTTAACATATTTTATATATTACCGTAGTCTATACAATGTCGTACGCTCCTCCGTAAACTAGAGGTTTACCCAAAGGACATCACAAGGTACGGTACAAAACAAACTCGTAGAAGGCGCGATAGGACATGCGACAAGGCACTCGAGGCATTACCAAGGTAGATATACTGTTTGTGGATCCAGACTGGCGATAACGCATAGTAGCTACTATCGTCCACCTCGTGACACACTACCAAATCAAAGGTGCACCAAAACAAATCACAAAAGCAATTGAATTGTATCAGAGAAATGTGTCGATAGGAGGAATGACCTCACTTGGCCCAGCATGGCTCCTGTTTTAGCCGCATCAAGCTGACTCATGGGAGTCAGGGCTACGTAAATACCATAGATAATCGTCACCAAACCATCCTACTTCATTCTGGAATCTCCATTCCATACACAGATGTAAAAATAGTTTAGGTATTGGCAGAGAGTATGAAAATATCTAATCCCGATCTCTTTAACAATTAAACGCTTATTTCACACCATGGCCATTTTATTTCAAATAGTTCATGCCTTATATCAACATATCCTATTCGTTTCAAAATCATATCAATTCGATATCATTATACACTTTAAATAATATTCATTTCAGAATCGTAACACTTTTCAATTTTATAACACTTTCGGAACCATAGCACTTTTCAAAATCATAGCACTTTTAAATCATAACGCTTTTGAAATCATAGCACTTTTGCAATCATAACACTTTTAACTTAAATAGTTTAAATATTGAAATAGTATATATATTAAAATAGTTATAAATTAAAATAGTTTATGTCTATAATAGTTTATATATTAAAATAGTTAATATATATTAAATTAATTTTAATAATAAAATAGTTTCCTAAAATTTCACAAATCGATTCAAATCAGCTTAAATTCCATAATTCAGTTTAAATCAATTTCAGTTCAATACTTTCAAAGATTCAGTTCAAATTCTTAATAATCCATTTCAATCTTTCTCAATTTCAAATCCAGGGTTGAACTATCTCTTCAATTCCAATAAGATTCAAAGTTTAAATATTCAACAATTTCACTATAAGCTTCATTTATATTTCAACATTTAACTTTACTATTATTCAAGTTGGAAAGTATTCACTTAACATTTTGATAAAAAAATCAATATTAAATATCCAATCTCAATTTTATTTAAAATTTGAGAATATTCATCTAATCACTTTTTTTTTGAATCAAGTTATAGGTTATATTTTTCAAAAATCTCAAAATCAATGAATTCAAATAAATCCTTATTTAAATTCAACTATTAACCAATTAAATTTCAAGTCAATTTTACTTTATTTTTTCAAACCTTTATTTATTGAAGTTATATAAACTAGTTTTAAAATATTAATATAAATTTAAATAAATACTTAAATATATTATAAACCAATTAAATTAAATTTATTAAATTGAATCTTATTTTATATATTCATAAGAAATAAAATTATAAGAAAAATCTTAAAATTTATAATTTCAAAAATAAATTATAAGTTTAAGGTATTCAAAAAGTGTAATTTAAAAAACTAAAATTTATACATATTATATTTTTAAAACCAATATTTAATAAAAACCATAATTTCCTTTCAAAACTTTGGAAATAAATTTCAAAATATAGACCAACGGTGTTTGTATATAATTTTCTATCCTATGGTTAAGTGATATATATATTTATCATTTAAATCCGCAATTTAAATATTTACGGGTATATATCATTTCAACCCGCAATCTCAAAAAATTCAAAATTAATGAAAATCGCTTGGGCTTATCATTTCAACCCATAACAATTTTCCCCTATTCTAGAATATTGTTCGGGTATGTATCATTTCAACCCATAGGAAATTCTGAATTAATACGAATTTTCAGAGTGAGAACAGATATGTTAAATATAATATATATGTATATATCATCTGTGATAAATTAAATAGAATATACACGACAGGATACAGTGTCTTATATCGTAGGTGAACAATTACAAATAATAGCATATCATATTTAACAATTAAATAACTAGCGACAACATATTTCACTTGTCATTTCAAGTGAAATCAAATTTACTAAATGTAAGAATGTTAATCGTGAGTGATTACTCACATTTCAAGGCTAGAGAAACATGAAGATGACATGGACATAGATACGCACACGGAACAACGACAAGCTAGGAATTGCTGCGACAAACTCGATATTAAAAAGGTGAGTCAAGATGGGCTGGGGATCAGTGGAATAAATATATGCTATATATATAATTTCTAAAATCAATTTAGAACATATATTTTCAAGTCGATATCTACTTCAAACATAAATAAAATTCCCATATATATATAATTGAAACCAAACTCATATACTTATTTACATAAACACATATATAAATAAAATCTCTATATACTTATATTTTAAAACCAACATAAAAATAAATCTTTATAAATATAGTTTAAATTTAATAAAAAGACAATATTAACCTAGAATCAATATATATTATATAACAAAAAATCATTTACTTGATGTAAACACATATATTCAAGATCGAAACATATATATTACATTTTGAAACAAATACACAGACACACACGCACACATATATCAGACTTTGAACAAAAGATATGCAAACAAATATATATCTAACTTAGTTTATAAACAAGATATATGTAGACAAGTCAATAATATGACCAAAATGATACAGCTCATATTTGTTATACACATAACAAGAGTTCAAATATTTGAATATGTATATAGCTTAATATATATGTGTAGAGCTCGTACATAACCTAATATATGCGGGAAATAACTACTTACATAAAATTTATGTACTATGATCTTATACCATCTAAATAAATACATATAAAGTCAATATATACATATATTGACATAATATCATACTTAAAAACAATATATTTTATTTAAACATACCCATTTATAAACAAAAAGCAGGTTTCTTCAATTAAACAAATGCAGGCTTGGGAAAACTGTGAAAAAGAAAAAAATAAAATAAAATATATATGCAACTTATAAAATTTATATGTACGATACATATGTATTAGCTTAAATATAACTCGATTATATACCTTTTATATAAATAGAGCTTATAATATAATACATAAACTTATGTATATGAAAATTTATATAATCTAACATATATAACTAATACACACGCACACGCAAATACATATATATAGACACACACACATGGAGAAACAACCGAAAATATATATGTATATACTAGCAATTATGAGTAAGCACAAACATATAACATATACCTCTATATAGAGGAGTGGTGTTTGAGTTCGGCCCAAAGGAGGAGGAGGCAATCGCAGTGGAAAGAGAGAGAGAGAGAGGGGAAGGCAGTCAGCTGTTGTGGAGGGCAGAGGCAAGCAGAGGTGAAGGAGGTGCTAGGTTGATGGTGCTTGCGGCCGTTAGAAGGTAGGCTTCGGGTAGGAAGGGGAAATGGATCTGACGGCTATGGAGCCTCGGCTAATGGGCTTGTGGTGAAGAGAGAGGGGGAGAGGAGGCGTTATGGCTTGGTGTTTGGAGTAGGAAGTTTGAAGGTGACGGGGTTCGAGTGACAGAGCTTCCGCCAAGGGAGGATGAGCGTGAGTAAGAAGATGAACAGGATGAAACAAATATAAATGCTTTGCTTAAAAATATTTATATTATATTATTTTCTTTCCTTTTCGCAATCGAACAGAGAAGAGAACCAGCATACGTAAATTGTACGATAGGAATGGTAAAGATATGGCACAAGAATTAAGGGAATGATAATGTCTAATGGCTGTTTGTTTTCAACGGTTAGATTGATGAAAGGACAAGTAACCCAAAACGTTGAAACTGGGTACCGACACGGTTAATCGTTTCGCAGCTTCGCCATGTACCGGACACCAAAACATATATATGAATATACTGTAGAGATCAGCACGAAAATATGATGAAAATGGTATACATATATCAATGGTACGACCATCCTATCAAAAGTCGATATTCGGTACCGCAAATGCTGCTAAAACGCCAGAAAAAAGATAAACAGAGCAGTAGCAGTCCAAATTTGGCAAATGAAATACGACGCCTCACTCAGAAGATGATAAAAATTTTTATTATATAAAAATGTTAAAGTTTGAGAAATATTTTATTATCATCAAGTATTAACTGATTTAAATCGAAATTGAAATTACACATTAAAACTAACTTTCATATTTTCTGATGAAAATCTACCATTTGCTATGTTTATATAGACATATTCCAAATTTCAAATTTTCATTTCCAATTTTTAATTATTTATTTTCAAGCAAAATTTCAGTTAATTACGTTATTTAAAACCAATAAAATTTTCGGGTCGTTACACCGTTGAATCCACATTGAAGCAATGACTTCCCCTCCTTTTAATGTTCTTGATTCGTCGGAAAGCAAGTCCGGAATCACCAACCTCTAACCATCAAATATTATTATTTTTATTTGAAATATTTTTAAGAATTTTGAAGTGGATTGAGAGCTATGTTTAACCAACAATATAGAAGGTAGTGGCGACCAAAAATGTTAGTCATTGTTTTTAGAGATACGTACATGCATACATACACATATACATGTACATATATATACACATACACATATACATATACATATACATATACATATACATACACATGCACACAGATATATATATATATAGGGTTGTATTAGAGAGAAACGAGGAAAACCTTTTTACCCATTCTCACTTCATCTCAACACATATCTCCAACCCAATTTCCTATGTTCTAGCCACCCATAGACCTTCCCAAAACAAAAATTTTGTAGCCCTAACGATGGGCCTTAAACCCATCTAAAACACATTTATATATCAATTTAGTATTAAATATTACACTAATTACATTTATATTTCAATAGTAATTAAATCCAATTAATTATAATTTAATTCCAATAAATTGATTAGATTTGATTTTAATCTTTTTATCCAATCAATTTTTACTGTTTGAGCATAGTTAACATTGCTTTACCATTTATTACTTTAATACTCTGCAATTATCATCTTAATTCATATTTATTGCAATATTAAATTAGATTAATTGCAATTGCTCAATTGTATTTAATTCTTATCGATTTCCACTTTGACTTCCAATTTAATTTCAACAAATTAATTAAGTAGGTAACAAATAACTATTATCGTTCTTTACTTAATTTAATCACATTTATAAGTTTATTGTCTACAAACAAATGTCCTAACTACTTACACAACACTAATTTTATCCAATTACAATTAATTACATATTATTTCACCAATTAATATAATATTTAATCTATTTCCTTATTTACAATTTGTAACCGATTATAACCTTTCAATCATTTCAACTATTTGGAAATTCATCAAAACAGTTAGCAATTAACTTAAATTAACATTGTTACATTTCATTCTAGTTATTATTCTCATTAATAAATCAATTTTTTTTATTTCTTCCAACATTAAATCATTAAACCTTATTAAATTAACTATTTTTAATTATCGAACATTACGGATCGTTACAAGTGGATGTTAGGACTCGTTTGTTTTGATATTCTGACCTTGAGTTTGCTTAACAAATCATAGCCTAAGAAACGATGGATAACTTCTTATTGGTTGTATCATATACAACTCCTAACCTACTTTCCCTTGTTTTAATCTCCTTTCGACCTTGAGTTTGCTCAACAAATCGAAAGAGATTATTCAATGATACTACCATATTGCGATGGCCTAAGTATAGTATATGTACCCTAAGTTTGCTCAACAAATACATATAGTTATCTAACCTCATCTGTTCAATATATTAATAATACTAGGCATAACATTCCAAGTTAGAGTTTGCTCAACAACTAAGGAGTATGTAAGTAATTTATTAATATATATGTTGTAGAGGACAACATTGTATTGAAGATTCATAATCTTCAATATATATTGAATGATATCGAGTTATAGAATAATATATTTCTTATGAAATACCCTAGCGATTCAAGTGTCAGACACATCAAAAATCACGGTACATGTACATTTACATATGTATTTATTTCTCAAGTCTATTTGGATTTCTTTAGTGTTCTACATTTAGTTTGTACACATATCATATAAGTTTTATTGTTATATAACTTTTATATTTCATATTACATATATTATAGTCTTACGCATAATATATCATTAATTAAATCTTATCTAATTAATTTTAATTAATTAACTCTTTAATTAATTTTAAATTAGTATTCCAACATAACTTTATATTGGACATATCTACTATAACATTTATAGTATATTTTATAACCTTTATATTGTACCACACATATATCGTATATATATGTATATTTTATTTAATTAATTAACCTTTAATTAGTTTATTCAATTAAACAAATTTTATTAAAATTTATTAATTTCAAAATTTATCTTGTATACGTAAATGTATACTTATGTTATTTTAAACATGTTAAAATAACATAACATATATCAACAAATGTAATAAACGCATATATGCATTAATTAATTAACATATTTAATTAATTTATTTTGTCAATCTTATTAATAAATTTTACATGTTGAATAATTATATAAATATTTTCAAACATTTTGAAAATATCATTATCCTTTCAACATTTTGAAAACTTATTCATAATTTTTGCAATAATTTGTTTATTTTAATTAAGTTTAAAAACTTTAACATTAATTTTCAAAATGATTTTGAAAATTAGTCTAAGGCCCAAATTAAGTTGGGTCTTTTCTATTAGGAGCAACCTTTGGGCTCATATGACCTTTCGGACCAGGCCGGTAACTAGGTAGGACAAGGTCCTTGATTAACCAATTCCAATCCTAGACATTACCTTTCTAGACACCGTACTAAGTGGGCAAGCTTAAATAGTTAGCCCTAATGTGACTAATTTAGACCGCATAGGCTATTGGGCTATGATACCATTAATGGAACTGGACTAGCTCGCAGCGGAAGTTATGGGTGAATTTCAATTTTTTTACTCTATTAGATCTTTTATTGGGCCTATGAAGTCTAACTGAATTAGAAAATTTCTAAATTTCATTAAAATAAAATAATTTATGTTACTTAAACTCAATATTATTTGATTTATGTTTGCACAAAAAATAGGCAAACACCTCCAAGTCGTATGAGTTAGTTGATTTTATGTTGTTTTTAGTGATTTGGGTGATTTACGAAAATATATAAAAAGCAGGGACTAAACTGTAAAAGACACACAGATTTATAGTGGTTCGGCCAGAACGTGGCTACGTCCACTTTATATGTTATTCTCCTTTTCTCTTCAGATTACAAGTACAAAGCTTTTATTACAAGTAACTGAAAGTTGTTTGAAAGTTCTATCCGTGCTTGAGCTCTCAAACTTGTCTTCCATTGTTGTACCCCTACCCCTCTATTTATAGAGTAAGGCTGGGGGCAGGTGTCTTGGATGTATATAGCTGTTGGTGGGCCTGGGCTGATGCAATCTGGCCTGGTAGTGTTGGTTCGGTACGCCTTGGTCCGGTAGTTGATGGTTGGAATATGCCCTGGTTCGGTTGCACTCTGGTTTGGTAGTACATGGAAGTGGAGTTGGTTCGGCTAGGAAGGGAAGTGGAGTTGGTTCGGTTGCACTCTGGTTCGGTAGTACATGGAAGTGGAGTTGGTTCGGCTAGGAAGGGAAGTGGAGTTGGTTCGGTGGCACTCTGGTCCGGCTACGCATGGAAGATGATGGATGGTCTGGCATTGCTTGGAGAGGGGATGGTTCGGTAGTGGTGAGGATATGGGTTGGTTCAGTACCGAATGGTTCGGTGGCCACATCCTTATCCTGATTCGGTGGTGGTAGAAACGTACCCAACATTTGCCTCCCAAAGTAGGGCATATGCTAGCATATGTCGTGCTTTGTTTTAGTTTAGACGACCATATTTGGCCCGAGGACCAAACCGGCTGGTCCGGCTATCCAACCTTCCTCTATAAGTAGAGGCCCCATGCCTTCTTCATCCCTAACCGATTGAAATAGCCGAATCAATTCTGATCTGCCGAATCAATCATTGTGCCGATCCAATCTTAGCTGCCGGTCCAGGTAAGTTCTCTTCTGCCGAACGACTTCTTAAGGTTGAATTTCTTTGTTTTACCGAATGAACTTAAAGGTTTTCAATGTCGACTGGACTTAATTCTGAGTGAATCGTGAAATCATTTAGCACCGAACGAACGTAAAGGTTTTCAGTGCCGAATGGACTTAATTCCGAATGAATCGTGAAAAAACTTTCAGCACCGAATGAACCTGATACCGAATGAACTTGAAAGATTTTCAGTACCGAATGAGTTTGTGTTTTGAACTACAAGTAAAACTCCATACAGCATACACTTGCTTGTCTTATATTTTCATACTCCTTGTTCTAACAATATGTTTTTCCAGTATTACAGATAAATGTCTCGCAAAGTGGAAACTCGATCAAAAAAGAGAAAGTCTACAGACGGAAGAGAGTCCCCTGTGGTGCCCCCAGCCGAGCCAGGACCGGGACGACAAGGACCCACCCCGAGGTCACTAGTGGACGGATATGGTCCTCAAGTGCTTCTGAAATCTCTTCCTGATTGCTTTTCGAGTTCTCTCAGAGAGGAGCAGCTTAATGTTATCTCCCGTTCCTTTGGGATTGATAGAGCGCACATGCTGCTGCCAGAGAAGGGAGTCATGCCATATAATCCCCCTGAAGGATACTTTGCTTATAGTAGGTAACACTGCATGTGTGGGGCCATTCCTCCAATCAATACCTGGATAGTTAGCTTCGTTACTTATTTGAAGGTGGCCCCCTTCCAGTTCCAGCCCAACTCCTATGCTATCTTGGTGTGTCTATTCGTGATTTTCCAGAGAAAGTACGGGCGCCCCCTTCTAACCGGGAAATTCTATATCTATATAACTTGAGGGGTTACAAGAAGGGGTCTCCATACATCAGCTTGGAATCGGCCGTGTCCTTCAACCCGGTCCTGGAATTGTATTCAAACTTCACCATGTTCAAGAAAGAATGGTTCTTCATCCGGGATGACACCGTTTCGATCCACCGCTTCACCTCTGGCTGTAAGTTGAAGCTTATTTATAATTTCCTTTCCAACTGAGATGCTTCTTCTTATGTGTTTTTATTTCTTGCTAGAAACAGGTGGCTTTGCGGTCGTGGAGAATGATCACCTGGTTCGGATGACCGCGGAGATAGAGGCCATTTCGGGAAGGGATAGGTCAGCTTCTTACCTAATTAGGAATGCCACCCTTCTGGAACACAACTTAATCCTACGACATCAGTCTGTGGTCAAGCAGAGGGATACAGCTGAGGAAAGAGCTGCCAAAGCTAAAGGAGGGGCCACGGCAAAGAGTAGCAAGAGGAGGCCCTTCTCGATACCTCCAGTCGTTGAGGGGAAGAAGCTTAGGAAATCTGATGGACC
The DNA here is from genome assembly GCA_030765085.1 of Allium cepa. Lineage (NCBI taxonomy): Eukaryota > Viridiplantae > Streptophyta > Magnoliopsida > Asparagales > Amaryllidaceae > Allium > Allium cepa. Next base: position 61,725,615 of record CM060930.1, read on the forward strand.
CTCTCCCAGCACATGCCCAGATGTTCCGGATGAGGAAAGTGGAGAGGAGGAAAGAGGCGAGGAGGAGAGCGGAGGTGATGGAGAAGTTGACGGTGGTAACGGTGGCGAAGGGCAGAGTGGTAGTGGCGTTGGTGACTTGACCTCTGGGCAAGCGGGTGAGATTCAAGAGTGGACGGATGATGCTTTCCGCCAAGCCTTTGAGGGGTTGGAGGAAGGGCCGGCCTTGGTGGAGAAATCGAAGAAGTCTGATAAGGCCGGGACTGGTGCCAGTCTATTTTCTGAGAGTATTTCAGCTAAGGCAACCCTGGTGGTTCAAGGTGAATTCTTGACTCCTTTTTTAACTTCACATGTTTCTTGGATTATAGTCTCGTGCATGCTTGTAACACTTGGTTTTTATTCCAGGAACGGTGGAGGCGGCCAAGACATCAGACATTCGGCACCGCCTTGATCAATTCAAACTCTTCAAGGCTTCTGCTAAACCGAAGCCCTCGACTGACCGTTCCGGGGGCGTAGTCAGTTACCGTCCTCTTCTCGGAGTCATCGAAGAGGATATTCAAAAGAGAAAGAGGAGGCGTTCCATGTTCGAACCATCACTTGGACATCAGCCCCCAACCCAGCCTATTCATGGCATCACGGGGGAGGATACTGAGTCCATACCATCTCCGCATCAATCAGAGAATCCTTCTGTTACTCATGTTGATCGTCCCGGCTTGGTTCGTAATCCATTTGCGGGTCATCCAGATTTGGACCAGAGTTCTCATGATATTTCCTTCGATGAGGTTACCGGTGAGCACCTCCTACCCCGCAATCCTATGGTAAGGTACTTAATGAGGCTAAGGCTTTGGATCTCGACTTCTTTACTACTCTGATTGTGACTATGGGGGATGAGGCCAAGGCAAACATCGATCGGGTGGCTGAAGAGACCAAGAAGTTAATGGAGCATCACGCCCGACTGGTCAAGGCTGGAGAGGAAATCGGAAGTGCTAACATTCGGCTGCGGCTAATGGTTTCCGATCAGGCCAAACAGCTTGCCGATCAGGCCATTCAGATCTCCCAGCATGAGGCGGCCTCCAGACGGCTAAAGAAAACTATGGAGGAGGCTAGTAGAGCCGAGCTGCGAAAAATGGAGGCCACCTGCAAGGAACGAATCGATATGGCCATTGCCACTGTGGATGAGGTTCGGAGAGCGGATCTTGAGCAGATAGAGGAGTTATCTGGGAAGCTTGAGGCCGCAGAGCTTGCTCAAGTTAAGCTGAAGCAGGAGATGGAGGTGATGCGGAAATCCCTTCAGGCTGACTTCTCGAGATACCGATTGGAGAGAGATGCTGCCGTTGCAAGGCTGTCGGCTTCCGAGGCCCGGATGAGGGAGTTTGAGGAGAACGAGGGGATGATGGATGAGATTCTCCAGGACATGTACTTCCGTACTTGGAAGCAGGGCAACCTGTCCTGGATGGACGATTATCCCCGGGTCATGGCTAGGATATATCTCCGGGCTTTGGAGGAGGCCAAGGCTGAGGCGGATAAGGAGGGTGGTGTAGCTTTCAGAATGGATGTGGTCACGGCCCAGTTTACTGAGGAGGAGAAAGTGGCAGTGAAGGAGGGCATGCGGCTGCTTACCGCCGAGGAAGTGGGTGTGCAGTTTGGGGATGATGATCAGGGAGCAGATGCTGGTAAGTCTTCCCTCTCAATCTTTTCTTAACTTGACTGCGTATGATTTATCTGATGGATTCTTCTCCTTAATAGGACAGGTGCGACCTCTGGCCAGCATGCTGGGAGCTCTGATCCAGCAGTCAAGTAGGTTTCGGAGGGCTAGCAGGATAGAGGCGGAGCCCCGCTGCAGCTGACTACTTTTTTGGTTTACTTGGCATTCCTGAGTATACTAGTCCAAAACATTAATGCACTTTTAGGCTGTAATTATGTAATTGCGTCATTGTATTGAATGATTTTATTCTTATATAATTTTATAACATAAGCCGATTCTGTCATATTTGAATGCTATCAATATTTTGATGTGTTGCATAAGAAATATAGCTGTGCATATGCATGTGCTTTAATCGTGTTTGATGCTAAGCTCTTGCTTAAAATGTAATTTCATGTCTCGCAATGTTAGTGTAATGTGTGAATAGGCTATAGCTACATGTTTATGTACAAGAAAAGGAAGTACCTCCCTTCATGCTTTAGTTGTAGACGGTAGCTTTGAATGTCTTGTGTGACTGAGGATGGAATACAGCTGAGTGACCTGTTATCCAGTTGTGAGTTCTCATTTCCACTAGCGAGTGTCTCCCTTTTTGTGTCTTGTACTTTAGTGATCGTTATAGAGGATATGGGGAAAGTTTTTATAAATAAAAAGGAAATATAACAAATAGTAAAACTTTCAATCACGGAAGGCCTTCGATGTGCTTACGTTCGTGGCAAACGGGTTTTGCAGTCACTTTCCCTAGCTGTGGGTCTTGGAGACATTCGTCACCCATCTTACCCCTCCGCGGGGAGTTTTATTTTTTACCACAGCCGTACTTAAGACACATCGGAGCCGAGATCGCGCACAGTAACTACCCGAGCCATTATGGCCCATAATCGTGGGTATTATTCGATTTACCGTGGCCGGCTAGCATGGGTGCCGATCGTCAACTGTGAACTGCCCCTGGCTGGCCACACCATATGTTGGGGCTTATAATCGGTCCACAATCGCCGGCGAGCCGAACGCCGTAATGAGCTGCCTCGGCTATAGTCGGCCTTCTCGGTGGCTTATGATCGGCTCATTACAGTTGGCTTTGAGGGCTGTCACGAGCAATGAGTTAACCCGCAGCAGAGGGATGTTGGAGCAAAAGTGTCTCATTGATGAGGGCATAGATTCGTATAGTACCTGTTAGGTCTTGCCCAGGTGAGGTTGTGCCGTGAAGTGTCCAAAATGGAAATGCCGTTATACAGAATTTTGTTCAACAGAAAAGGATAAAGCTTAACAAGCAGCCAAGATATAAAGGAACAAGTTAAAAAGAGACAAGATTTTTAAAGTGGTTCGGCACGAAAATGCCTACGTCCACTGATTCTCTTTGTTAGTTCACCTCGTATGGGCAGTACAAGTTAAGAAAAGTATCGACGAAGGTGTTGGATGTTCCATACCCTCTGGAACACCTCTCCGACCACTGTTGACAAAATATAAGCTCCGTTGTGGAGATCTTTATGAATTACATAGGGTCCGTCCCAGATAGGATCTAGCGCTCCAGGGCACGGGAAGATCCGTTTGAGAACAAGGTCTCCTTCTTGTAAGCTGTGGTGCTTGACTTTGGAGTTGTATCGTGCTGCCACCTTTTGCTTGTGAGCTGCCGCTTTAAGTGCTGCATCATTTCTTCTTTCTTCAATGAGGTCAAAAGACATGTGTAGGAGTTCTTCATTCTCTTCTGGGTGGTAGTGGATCCTACGGTGGGAGTGTACTACAGTTTCAACTGGGAGCATAGCCTCCGATCCGTATGCTAAAGAGAAGGGAGTATGTCCCGTTGATGTTCTATAAGATGTGCGGTAGGCCCAAAGTGCCGTAGGAAGTTCATCCACCCAAGCGCCTTTTGACTTTTCAAGTTTCTTCTTGATTAGAGTTTTGAGAATTTTGTTGACAGCTTTGACTTGTCCATTTGCCTGGGGATAAGCTACAGATGAGAAGCTTTTGTGAATTCTGTGCTCTCGGCACCAGTCGGTGAATTCCTCGCTGTCAAATTGAAGTCCATTGCCCGATATGATTTTGAGTGGAACCCCGTACCTGCATAGAACATTTTTGATCAAGAAATTAATAACTTTTGCCGAAGATATTTTATTTAAAGGTTCCTCTTCCACCCATTTGGTGAAATAGTCGACTGCCACTATAGCATATTTGGCTCCGCCTCGGCCCGTCGGCAATTCACCAATCAAATCAATTCCCCATACTGCAAAGGGCCAAGGACTGGTCATTTGAGTAATCACATTTGTTGGTAGTCGAGGAATCCAAGCAAATTTCTGGCATTTGTCACATCTTCTGACGAAGTCCAAGGCGTCTTTGTTTAAAGTGGGCCAGTAATACCCGTATCGGAGTATTTTCTTTGCTAGAGTCTGCCCTCCAGTGTGATCTCCGCAACTTCCTTGATGGATGTTGGACAAGACTTCCCTGGCTTCCCTTCCAGCGACGCACCTTAATAAGGGGTTAGAGAAGCCGCATCGATAGAGGATGCCTTTTTGTATTGTATAGCGGGAAGCTTTCCTCAGGATTTTCTTAACTCCGCTACACCCGTCGGGTAGTGTGCCACTTTGTAAGTACTTCCGGATGGGAGTCATCCAAGTTTCCTCTTCGATTGCCGCTATCAGATTCATTGGCTCGAAACTCGGGGCTAGTTGCTTTGAGATGGTTATTGTTGCGGAAGTGGTGTCGTCCTTCATGCTAGCTTGCTTTGCCAGCTCTTCGGCCTCTTGATTCTCTCCTCGAGGAATGTGTTTGATTAAATAGTGATTCAATTAATTGAGCAGTAGCTTGGTCTTCTTTAGATATGCTGTGAGTCATTCCCCTCGAGTCTGGAATTCTTCCAGTATTTGATATACAATAAGTTGAGAATCGCTATGGAGACATAAAGAACCGACTCCAATCTCTAGGGAAAGTTCCAATCCGGCTATCACTGCTTCGTATTCTGCATCGTTGTTGGTGGCAGCGAATTCCAATCTTAGGGCATAGTGCAGCTTCCTTCCCCTGGGGGTGATTATCACAATACCTGCCCCGAGCCTTGTTCGTTTGATGCTCCATCTACAAAGAGATTCCACTTGATATCCTTTGTTATTTCAGATCGATCTTTACTTTCGTTGGTAGTGAATTCGACAATGAAATCGGCCATGGCTTGTCCCTTAATGGCGGTGCGAGGATGGTGGGTGATATCATACTGACTCAGTTCAATGTACCATTTAAGTAGTCGCCCAGAAGTGTAGGGGCGATGGAGTACCTGCCTCAGCGGTTGATCGGTTATAACTCTGATGGAATGAGATTGGACATAGTGTCGTAGTTTCCGTGACATGATTAGCAAACAGTATGCTAGCTTTTCAAGTTTAGGGTATTTGGCTTCAACCCCTGTAAATCTCTTGCTTACAAAGTATATGGGCCGCTGCGCGCGGTTGTCTTCTCTTACCAGAGCGGCGCTTAAAGCATGGGACGATACGGCAAGGTATAGGTATAGTTCTTCGCCTTCATTTGGAGTTGAGAGTACTGGTGGTCTCTGAAGGTGTTCGATTAGGTTAAGGAAGGCTGTCGAGCATTCGTCAGTCGATTCGAACTTTCCTTTGTTTTTCTTAAGAGCTTCGAAGAAAGGGATGCATTTGTCGGTTGCTTTAGAGATGAACCTACTTAGGGCAGCCACCTTCCCGTTTAGGCTTTGCATCTCTCTTCGAGTGGATGGTATCTTGATATCTTGCAAAGCCCGGACTTGGTCAGGGTTTGCTTCAATCCCCCTGGCATGGACGATGAATCCCAAGAACTTTTCCGACGATACTCCGAAGGAGCACTTTAGAGGATTCAGCTTCATTCCATATTGGCGAAGTACTTGAAACATCTCGTCCAAGTTGTTCATATGATCGTTGGCTTTCCTCGATTTTACCAGCATGTCATCCACATAAACTTCCATAGTTCGTCCTATTAATTCCGCAAACATCTTGTTGACGAGGCGTTGATAAGTAGCTCCGGCGTTTTTAAGTCCAAAAGGCATTACTTTGTAGCAGTACAATCCCCGGTCAGTGATGAAACTAGTGTGGTCTTGATCGGGGGCGTACATAGGGATATGGTTATATCCTGAGTATGCGTCCATAAAGGATAAGAGTTCGTGTCCGGCTGTGCTGTCCACGAGTTGATCGATTCGGGGGAGTAGGAAGCAGTCCTTCGGGCAAGCGTCATTTAAGTTGGAGAAGTCGATGCATGTTCGCCACTTCCCGTTAGCCATCTTTACCAGTACCGGGTTAGCAATCCATTCTGGGTAGATGGCTTCTCGTATGAAGTCATTGGCAAGTAAGTTCTTTACTTCTTCCTCGAGGGCTGCTGATTGTTCTGCCCCCATTATCCTTTTTTTCTGCTTCACTGGCGCCTTGGTGGGATCGATGTTTAGTACGTGGCATGCTACGTCTGGGGAGATTCCTGTCATGTCGGCGTGCGTCCATGCAAATACATCCATGTTGTGGCGAAGAAAATCGACGAGTTGATCCTTCAACTCTACTCTTAACTGAGACCCAACTCTCAGCAGTCTACTTGGGTCGTGTTTGTCTACAGATACAAATTCCATAGCCTCTGCAGGCTCGGTGATGGCCTCCTCCTCTTTGTCCCTGGGGTCTAATTCGTCGAAAGGATCGCTGGTATATCGAAGAGGAGGGGCTTTCTTTAATTGCTATGCTTCCAAGTTTTTCTTGCAGAGAGAAGCCTCTGCATCCTTCCCTTTATCCTTCCTGCGGTTATTGCGAAGTTCAGTTGCACAGCAATCTCTAGCGGCGTCTTGATCTCCCTCTATTTCTCCTACTCCGTTATCCGTTGGGAATTTCATTTTCAGGCACCATGGGGCTAGGACAATTTGGAAGTCAGACAAGGCTGGTCTTCCTAAAAAGGCGTTGTAGGCTGAGTGGCTTTCTATTAGCACAAATGTTTGTTTTCGCACAACGGAGCAGGGATAACTTCCTATCTCGACAAAGAGGTCTAGTTGCCCGAGGGCCATTTTTGCATCTCCAGTGAAGCCATGTAGCAGTTTGCTGCAGGGAGACACATCCTTCATTGACAGCTTCATCTTGTCGAAAGCATGCTTGAATAGGATATTTACTGAGCTTCCAGTGTCTACTAGGATTCTAAAAACTTTGGCTGGACCGAACCAGGCAGAGATGACCATAGGATCCATGTGAGGGTACTGCCTTCCCTCTAGATCACGCCTACTGAATGTGATGTCATCATTCTCTTTCCGTTTCGGGTGGCGTTCTACTGTAACAGAATTAATGTAGCCTTCGTTGTTTCTAAGCGACTTACCGTATCTCTCCATCTCTGCCCAGCTTCCGTCGGCGATATGTGGTCCTCCTGATATGGTAAGGACCACTATCTTCTCCTGACTGGAGCCGCTGGTGTTGCGATTTCCTCTGTCTACTTCCGGAAGGGGTAGCCCCGGGTTCTCATTGACAGGAGTTGAAGTCCTGTTCTGACCTATCACATAGTGCTCTAGTCTCTTCCTTCGGATGTGTTCTTCAATCAAGTCCCGGAGATGATGACATTCATTAGTATCATGCCCATGAGATTCGTGGAAACGGCAGAACTTTCCCGACTTAATAGCGTTATCTGATTCCTTCTTGTGCGGGGGGCGTTTGTATCTAATTTCGCCATGGGTGGCTAGGAAGATGTTGTCGATTGTTTCAATCAAAGGAGTGTAAGAGTCAAATCTTGGTCCTGGTCGATATAAGCGCTTTTCTCCCTTCTTGCCCCCAGTATTGTCTCTAGAGTCATTTCTCCGAACATCCTTTGCTGCGGCGGGAACCCTATCTGGAGCTGCCTTAGCCTGTTACCCTGACTGCCTCTCAGTGGCAGCATCTTCAAGTCTCATATATTTTCCATCTTCATGGAAGAAATTAGGTAAAGTAGCTGGTTTTTCTTTGGTTAGTCTTCTGGCAAATTTAGTATCCGGGTGCACACCACTGCAGAGGGCCATTAGGATAAGTTTCTCATCGGCGTCTTGAACTACGGCTGCTGCGGCGTTGAATCGGTTAGATATCGTTGCACTGTCTCCCCAGGCTTCTGTTTGATATTAGATAGGGAATAAGCGTCCTTGGGTTGCTCCACATGAATGCGGAACTGGCTGATGAACTTTTCTTTCAACATTTCCCATGAACCGATGTATCCTTGGGGTAGATGGCAGAACCAGGAGGTAGCTAGATCTGCCAAGAATAGTGGAAAGCATTTACACAACACTCCCTCTATTGCTCCGCTCATTATCATATGCTGTGTGTATCTCTGCAAGTGTACAACGGGGTTAGAGATTCCTTTGTAAGGTTCCATTATTGGCATTTTCCATTCCCGGGGGTGATGGCAGTTTCGATATTGAGGGTGAAGGGGCTGGTTACCCTAGCACCGATCCCCCGATCCCTTTGTTCTCGTTGGACGCACTCTCTGAACAATCACACCATGCTTTCATCAGAACTTGGAGCAGATAGAAATGAGTTTGGTTCTTCCTGGCAGGATTGATTCCGTCCAGATGACCTGTAAGGATGGTATCGTTTATCACTCCTAACATTCTCCAACGGCTGCCTCTGGTCTTCCGGGGGCATGCTGGGGTCAGCCACAGTTGGTCCTTGCCTTGATCTTTCCCTGCTGGGTTCTCTTCTCAGCACTTCCTCGGGTCCAACTTCGGGCTGGACTCCAGCTCGGCCCCGTCCCTTGGTGTTTCCATGGTTATGTAGCATGGCGGGATCAGCTACATCCGACCCTCGCCTGGTACCTCCCCCGTTGGGTTCGGTTCCAAGCGTTTCCTCAGGTCGGAATTCGGGCTGAGTCCGGGCTCGGCTCCTACCATAGTTGTTTCTGTTGTCATCCTCTTCGAAGAAGAAAGACCTTCGTCGTCTCCTAGATCCTCCAGACCGGGACTCACTCCATGATTCAGTGTTGCGGTTGGTTTCTTCAACATCCCTTAAGCACGACATGAGTTGATCCACCAAGGCTCCTTGTTGAGATGCGAAGCGGTTAGTTACTTCAGCCACAATCATGTCCAGATCCGCCCTTGTAATTGGTTGTTCCGTAGTAGGGGCTATCGGATTTGCCTGATTTACATTTGCTGTTGGAACCGGACGATTGTCTTGGTCTTTGATCATTGGATCTGGGATACTGCCAGTTGCGATGTTCTTTCCTTTGTTAGCATCTTTCTTCCTTCCGGGAGGCATGTTTTTCCAAGCAATGAATGATGCTGATAGAAAAAGGGTTAAGTGGGAGAAGCTGAAGCTTCGAGCTCCTGTTTTCAGTGAAATTACCAAAAATGTTTGCACAAAAAATGGGCAAACACCTCCAAGTCGTATGAGTTAGTTGATTTTATGTTGTTTTTAGTGATTTGGGTGATTTATGCAAATATATAAAAAACAGCGACTAAACTTTAAAAGATACACAGATTTATAGTGGTTCAGACAGAACGTGCCTACGTCCACTTTATATGCTATTCTCCTTTTTTCTTCAGATTACAAGTACAAAGCTTTGATTACAAGTAACTGAAAGTTGTTTGAAAGTTCTATCCGTGCTTGAGCTCTCAAACTTGTCTGCCATTGTTGTACCCCTGCCCCTCTATTTATAGAGTGAGGCTGGGGGCAGGGGTCTTGGATGTATATAGCTGCTGGTGGGCCTGGGCTGATGCAATATGGCCTGGTAGTGTTGGTTCGGTACGCCTTGGTTCGGTAGTTGATGGTTGGAATAGGCTCCGGTTCGGTTGCACTCTGGTTTGGTAGTACATGGAAGTGGAGTTGGTTCGGCTAGGAAGTGAAGTGGAGTTGGTTCGGTTGCACTTTGGTTCGGTAGTACATGGAAGTGGTGTTGGTTCGGCTAGGAAGGGAAGTGGAGTTGGTTCGGTGGCACTCTGGTCCGGCTATGCTTGGAAGATGATGGATGGTCCGACATTGCTTAGAGAGGGGATGGTTCGGTAGTGGCGAGGATATGGGTTGGTTCGGTACCGAATGGTTCGGTGGCTACATCCTTATCCTGATTCGGTGGTGGTAGAAATGTACCCAACAATTTAGTTTATACATAAACGAATCATATACATATTTGTGTGAGTGCATGTGTAAGATTATAATCCATGAACGGTATAATATGCCTATATGTAGATGTTGGGATTTACATCGCAACAGACATATTAGCTCATTTTCTATGTCATGTATGTTGTCTAAATATGTGCATGTATATATGTTACAAAATACACACACACGCACACATATGTATGTATAAATATATTATATATAATATATGAACACAAAACATTTATATATAGAAATATTATATATATAGAAAGAGCAAGAACAATTATTAAAATTATTTATAATTTAAAATTAACTTAATTTTGCAAACCGTCAAATTATAAAATGAGCTACGAGGCATTTGGACATTGAAATTTGAACCGAAATAGGGGTTGAAATGATAAATACCCAAATTAAATCACTTGTCCTAGGATAGAAAATTTAATAATAAACACCGATTGGTCGATTGAAATTTTTATGGATATTTAATATTTAAATTTGAAAGTAAGAAATGATTTGGAAAATTAATGTGAATGTATAATTTAAATTTTACATTGAAGTTAATATTTAATTTTAAAATCTGATAAGTTAATTTAGATTTTGAAATAAAAGATTAATTAAACTATTTTAAAATCTGTGTACATGAAGTGATCATCTATAACGAAGTGGTTGGATTTGGCATATGTTGCTGGATTTGAAGAAGAGAACGATGATGGATAGACCCCGGCACTTGCGTCAATTTGAAATGACTAAAACAGGATGGCTTAACAGGGCTAAGTTGGCTAGCTACCTTGAGCGGACGCACTTCTTCATATGAATATATTATTTTGATTGTTATTAGTGATCACACTTCGATTATAGGAGTGTTGGACGTGGTGGGAAGTCATGGCCATGGAGCTTTACCACTAGCCCTATGACCCAAACTTGTAGTATCCTACCTTGGGCATTGCCTCACGTGCCTTATCATACTTTTATCCCTATATGAGACCCATACTATTTTGGTTTAGCGTTGTGGTATCAAGATGCATTCCTGACTACCGACGTTCTACTGGTAATGTCAAATGCAAACTGTACGCCACTGCTTAAAAACGTGCTAAGGGGGATTAACGTAAAGCCTTAACGTTAAGAGAAATATTTACTTTATCGATAGACACTACATATATAGCATATCCTATTGTATATACAAATAGTTTAACGGATCCTTAAGAGATGGAAAATCCCGTGACATCTCTTGAGTTACTTGTACATTTTATTTGAGTAGGACTATTTACATGAGAATTACTAGTACTAACTCGAGTGTTTTGTTTTTCATTATGCTCGGGTTAGCCTGAGTATTGCAGTTGTGAGCAGTACTTACTCAGGGAGCCAAAGACTTGGTAGAAGACTCCACTCTATCCAGTACTAGTTATCTATTTCATTTTCGGCATGTATTAGTATATTTCTATGTATCTCTAGTATTGTATAATCAAATTCTAAAACTATGATGTAATTGGTGCAGTAGTTTCATGAACTACCATGTATACTATTTATTTTCGCTGCGAGATATGGTATTATTGTGTGTGTGTGATTCTGCATCTAATTCTATATTAAAACCCTAAATTGACAATCTATCTAATTTGAATGGTTCAAGTTGGACAATTATGGTTTATTGTCTGCTTAAGTTGTTCGGAAAATACCAGTCGTCACATTGTTAATATTGTTTGCTTATTTCATATGTTGCAATTAGTTACAGAGGAGAGTTCTTTGATCAAATATCTTGAACGCAGAGAAATGAATATTATAGAAAACAATTTTCTGTATGAAAATACATTTCGCAATAAAATAATATTTCATATTCCAATATCAAGTATCAGTTATTATTACAATTCTTGTTTTCAATGTTTCTCTATTAAGTAGAAGTGACTGTTCATTCTCTTCATTCCAATTTTACATTAAATTACGTCTATTCTTATACATTCATTTTTCTATCAAATAGTCAAACTATTCAAAAGCAAACCTTACTACAATATCATAACAAACCGTTGATCAAAGCGCATTCGATTATTCTTAACATTTAAGACATCAAATATGTCGCACTTTATGTAAACCGATCAAGATGACATTTCAATGATCGAGTTCTTAGATGTATCTCGTAGTTTATGGCTTGTGTTACATTAACACAATATGATCCTTTTGAAATCATTCAAGTTGAATATATGATCTTAAAATACTGTTTATTGGCTTACTTCGAATGAATTAACTTCATCGAAATATTGTACCCTACAAACTATGACTGTTTACCATATAGCATTTATATGTGAAAGTACATAGATCAAATATCCATAGTCTTGAATTGCATTTGGAGTTCAATAACTCATAAAATGCAATAGACGATCTAAACCAAATAAACATATAAGTGACCAACTTATGAATGTATTAAGTAATTGAAATTGGGCACTTGCATGGGTATAGAAACATTATATAACATGCAATTAGAATTATTAGTATGTATATCTTATATTTCTATTTATCAACTTTCAATTCAGTTTTTATATGTTAATTGACAAACATTTTATCAATCATATTAAATGCACAATTTTATCATCGTAGATAATTATAACATCAGATAGCATATTTTTTACAATATTAGAAAGGTTAAGAGTTATCATTTCATTTTTCTAATAAGGCTCCCACTAGTCTTTTATATTTCACCAAACCTACGATGAAACATAGAAGTCTTACAACTTCACTAGCGGTGTAATGACCTGCCTTTTTTAGTGGTTTAAATAGACGATAAACCACACACGTCGGAATTAAACCACTCAAAAGGGCAGATTTGTGATGCCTCACCCCGAGACCCACATTAACAAAGAGAATTACTAGGTAATTCTGTCTGTTAATGTAGAGAATAGGGCTGGTTAGGAGCGACCATCTATAATCTTGTCTTAAACATCTACTACATACATCAATAAATGCGCTATGTTTTTTTCTATTTAAAGTGGATCGACATATCCAATAAATGCTTAATACAAAACTATAGGTGGCTAACGGATCTATTAGAACAAAGTACAATAACATAATGCATATCACATCACAGAACAGTAATCATCATATATATAAATACATATACACCGATACATCCTAGTACAATACAAAACGATATACAAATGTGGTTCAAAGACCACACAATATACATCGAATCAAAACACACATCAGAGTCAAATGGAAAGAAATATAAACTACACAAAAATGCTAGGCTGATATCCAAGCAGATGTATCAAAGCTAAGTCCTGAAACTAATAGCTAACCTGAAACAACTCGGTCTGACCTGAGTATAATAGTCTGGCTAAAAAATCAGTTAATAAGGATAGACGATAATATGAAGCATAAGATACAAGGTGATAATTCTTCTCAAATGAGAAGCGGCAATAGAAAGAACACATACTCATGACTTAAGTGAAACAGTGTCATTTAAGTATACAAAGACATCAAAAGAGGTAAACTCGACAATAACACTCAAATAATATAAACAATCACCGATGAAAATCTCCAAATCAAAACTCATGAAATTCAATAGGAGTTTGTAATCCCCATGTCAAAATCACCATAAAACAACATATATATATATATATATATATAAGCCTTTCTCTAACTCAAGGCTATAAGTAAATTCATCATCTCAAAAATTGGTGAAACTGAAATCAAAAACTTATAAAAATTCCTCAGATTGGCCAAATCCCATTTGCATGCCGAAGCGATGCTGCACGTGCCATTCTCAGATGGCCGAAGCCTCTGACAAGGTCGCTAACACCTCCTAGAGCAATTCCTCCTCATGATAAGGTCGCTAACACCTCTCCAAGCCATTTTGTCAGCCCTAACAAGGGCCCTAACAACTCCCAAAGCAGTTCGTCCTCATGACTAGGTCACTAACACCTCTCAAAGCAGTTCTGTTTGGTAAACATCGTGAATGTGTCCAAAATCACGAATAGAAACTCAAAAAGTATTAAAGTGTGTCCCATACCACACGTTCGCACTTATCGGTTTACTAGCCGCTAGTCGATGCCATACTAGGAACATCATAAAACTCAGAAAATCATATCTCGCCTCATCTCATCGGTGAGCGATAAAGAGAGTTATACTCGTCTCATCTCGTCGAAAAGTTTTAAATGGCATGGTAACTTGTCTCATTCACCGACAAGTGAAAACATCATGATGATTTCTCATAAACCACAAATCTCAAAATATGAAATCATATGCTCAAGACTTGCCTTATATTATTGGCAAGTAAATAAAACATCGTGATGGATCTCATCGACCATACTCCTATATTGGAGATCACAAACCATAATACTTGCCAAATATTGGCTATCTTAAATAATTCTAACAAATAGGAATTTTAAAACTCAAAATATGCCATAAAATAGCAAAACATCTCAGAATCAATAATCCCAAATAACTTAGATTGTACAAGTCCGAAATTAATCGAAATAGTAAACGCACATGTCCCATACCATGTGTTTTACTAAATCGTTTAATTCTCTTTCCCATACGTTCGAATAGTGCAAGAGTGTTTGTTTTACATTTAAAATAGTTTACTAGAGAAAACAAGCTTTTAAAACTTTTTCCCTAAAAAAATTAATAAAACTAATATTTGAAATGCCTTTATTATAGGAAATAATAGATATTATATTAGAAAAATAATTTTAAAATACTATATAATAATAATTTGAAATTTCCATTTATTTCAAAAATCATTTCAAAATGGTTTAGTGAAAACCTTGCTCGAAAACAATAAAAAACAAGAAAGATAACTCAAGACCGATAATTTGAATTCAATACGAATTCAATTCAAATTTAACCCAAAATCAATTCAAATTCTCTTCTAATTTGAAACTCAAATTCTCCAAATATAGCTGGCTTATTGATAGGAATCATAGCTCTCAAAACATTTCGAAACAACATCAAAATCTAACAAGAATGAGAGCAAAAATAAGCTATTACAATTCTCAAGTCAATGATTTATTGCTGCCATTTTGCTCTCAGGACAACAACAAACATATCTAGTTTCGACTAAGCTAACTTCAAAATTTCAGAAAAGTCAAAACATGAAAATTTTAGTACAAAGTCTGTGCTTTCCGGAACATTTAAAATTATTGAATTTAGATAAGAAATGTGAAAGATATGGCCAATATAATTCTCATATTTTAAATTCACTATCGCTGTCGTTTATTCTCAGGGCAGCAGCAAAGCAATAAGGTTTCGACTATCTTAACCTCAAAATTTTGCAAAACTCAAAACAAGAAAGGTTTACAAAATAATTTAATTTTTGTAAAACATCAAGAATTATCTAAATACGATAAGAAACGAGAATGATACGTCTAAGTTACTAACTGTATTTAGTTTTGATAATGTAATTATCCAAGTGACAGAGCTGAGAGTTTGCAATAGGATTTTGACGAATCTATGTTCAAAATATGAAAATGTGTTCAACACAAAAGTTGTAAGCTTTTCAAAACTTCAAAAATCATCCAATCCGACAAGACACAAGGAAGACATGGCCAATTTACTAACTGTATTTAGTTTGGATAACGTAATTATAAAAGTGACAGAACTGAGAGCAAAGGATTTTTGTCAACCTGTGCTCAAAATATGCGAATGTTCTCAACATGGAAGTTTTCGCACACAAAATAAGCATTCCGGAAATCTAAAAATCATCCAAATCCGACAAGAATCAAGGAAGATATGCCAAATTTACTAACTGTGTTTAGTTTGGGTAACAAAATTATCATAGTGACAGAACTAAGAGTTTGCAACAGGATTTTGATCAAACTATGCTCAGAATATACAAATGTGTTCAACATGAAAGTTGTCACACACAAAATAAGATTTTTGGAACTTCTAAAATCATTCAAATCCGAAAAGGTTCAGAGAAGATATGTCAAATTTACTAATTGTATTTATTTTGGATAACATAATTATCATAGTGACAGAACTGAGAGTTTGCAACAGGAATTTGATCAAACTATTATAAAAATATACAAATGTGTTCAACATGAAAGGTGTCGCATAAAAAATAAGCTTTCCGGAACTTTAAAAATCATCCAAATCCGATAAGAACTAAGGAAGATATGCTCAATTTACTAACTTTGAATTCACAAATAAACAAGCAACAAAAATAAAATTTGAGATTTCTAACCTTGAAATCTCAATCTATGCTAGAATAAGTGAGTTTACAACTCATCTTGAATTAGAGATGATCAAACCTCATATTTTTGCTGAAAGAAGCAAGTTTTGAGAAGAAGAAAGCTTCCAATAACCTGTAGAACTCAAAAACAGTACATGCAAAAAGGAAAAACATAGTAAATTAGAAAACCTACTTCTGAAATTAGGAATTTGATGAAATTGCATGGTTTGGAGATTGATTACCTTTTAATTTATCTCTAATTAGCGAAAGATATCAGTTTGCATTGAGACTATTGAGTTTAAAGCCTAGGGTTAGAGAAAATGGAGTTATGTTTTACTGTATTTCTATTTTTGCAGAAAGAGGAAGAAGGAAGGGTAAAATGAACGTACTGTCATCTTTTTCTCACCTTCTCAAACCAGATTAAGTACTAATGGGCTTAATGGACCCATTAAACAAAAGAAGTATGATGGCTTAAATTAATTAATTCATCACTTAAACAAAATATACACATATCTTACTTAATAAAACAAAATTTGCCACCAAGTTTTAACACAATAAATAATGTAAACATATCTACAAGTTAAATATAACATTTTACACTTAATAGAAAGAAAATTTATTTTATAAAACATTTTATTATTAAAAAATCTTATTTTTCATAATTAACCAATTTTACGCAAATAAATACATAAAAACTTATTTTTTAATTCAAAACTTCAACAAAAATGTTTTTCTCACTTAGAAAAATATTTCTAACCATATCAAAACTTTATTTAAAGCCAAAACTCATTTTCAAACCAATTTCCATCTTTTTACTTAATTAAATACCCTTTAAAAATTAAATACTTCATTTAAAAATTATTCAAAGAAGTAATTGAAAATAATTTATAAAATTATTTCATTTTCTCTAAATGAAGATCATTTTCCATCATTATTAACCCAAATAAATAGAATAAAGTTCCAAAATTTATTTTTCTCATTTTATTTTCAAAATTCATTTTTTATTCCAAATAAGCAATATTAAACTTCCAATTTTATTTAATTTACAATATTAAATTATAACTACCAATATATTTTAATATTCATAGGTAATCTCCCAAACCAGGATTGTTGCAGACTTCCTCCTTGTCAAAATTGCGTTCTCGCAATTTCTAGAGAAGAGTTTGTATTCAATACAATTATTTCATCAATCAAAGAAGGATAGACAAGCAGCAGATCAAAATTCCTCACTTTCAACTCAAGATTAAAGAAGACCAAGATAAGATTGCTCGATTAATTCTATGGTTTATAAAGTGCAAATATGGAATTAGCGAACCATTGAATTTTCGATCAACACACAAGATTTCAAAGGCATCTCGCCTTTGAATAAGAGCACAATAAGATGCTACAAAAGGATCAATCAAATGAGATTGATTTCTCAAAAGCTCCTCGAGTAGAGTCGGGACTTAGCACAACTACATCCCGAACTCTAATCAACGAGATGATATCTATATGATCTTTCTGTATAACTCTATGGAAGGAACCACATCGACACAAGATAGACAAAATAGAGGCAAGATAGTTTAACCAAAAGGTGGTTTCAAATTCAAAAGACCGCATAAATGCACGTCATTAGAAAATAGCGCAAGAGTAAGATAATCACAAGGAACTAAAATATATGTATAAACTCTCAACTAAAAATTCTTAGAGTTCCAAAAATTCAATATCTTTATAGTTATAACCACAATTTTCTACACTTGAAATTTTTTCAAAACTTCTTACTTATATTTTAAATTTAAATTTATTACTCTTCATTAGAGTAAATAAAATTTAAGTTTTTTATTCTCTAATTCTTCCATAGTTATACCCTAGTTTGTAACATATTATTTTTTTCAATTCGTTTCTCAAATTTTCTAAGTGTTATAATTTTTTTGGAAAAATCAACAGAGTTGCCTTTGTACGGAGGGCCATATATAGTAATACAAAAATGAATTATATAATATACATCGACCATCAGGTCAGAAACATAATATATATCATCATTTAACACTTTAAAATTAATCCGGAAACATACCTTCCTTTTTAGCAATTTTTTTTACCGAGTTTGCAAAAACTTATATATATTCTTTTTGCTCAAAATATAGTCCAACTATCCTCCTTTCATTTGTACTTAACTCAAATCGATGATATTAGTTCATGTTCATAGATAATAAATGCTACACTTAACTATTTAGGGAAATAGAACACATTTTGAAAACTCAATAGCTTATATATTTAACCCTTCAACCATTTTGAAAACAAATTTCAAATCACTTATACCTAAGTAGAACACATTTCCAAATATTTATTTCCACTGAAAATCTGCCGAGATCAAATGCTTTAAAATAATTTAAATTACTTATCCAAGCATGAACACTTGGAAATAAAACTATTTTAAAACACTTACATAAATATTAGTTACGAAAATATATACTAATATCTTATATAACTTCAAGTCCAAACTAATTTTAAAATAAAATTAGTAGACAGGATATCACCTACTTAAACGTCCATTTTCTAAATCAAAAATCAATTTTAATCTTTAAAATAATCCCTTCTATAATTAATTAAATAAATCTTTACTTTAAAGATTTAAAGTAATTTCAAAAAATAATTTCTCCAACCATAATTTCTTTCTTCAAATCAATTTATAGAACTTTTAATTTATACTTCAAAAGTAACACTAAAAATATACTCGGCTTTCCAAGGAAGAATTCTCTTTCCATTTATATCAATTAATAAATCTTCTCGATTTATTTTTAGTTTACATTCCAAATCTGTAATTTCTTTTCACATCTTTAAAAATAAACCAACATTTATTTTTAAATCCAAATTCCCTTTCCTTTATAAAATTCTCATTTTGAATTTAAATCCCCAAATATTCGCTGATAAATGATTTTTTCAAATCGATTTCAAAAATCGTATACAAACACCAAATCAATTTCCAATTTGATTTCTAAATTAATTTACTATAAATTATCTACTAAATTTCAAAAATCAAATTTTTATTTATTCCTGGTATCCTACGATGCCAAAAATATATTTGGCTTAACAATAGCCTTCAACAGTTTCAATCATAGATAGTCACACATAGATTATAAATAATCAACATACAATAATGAAACAAATTCAATTACTTGAGGAATCCAGTTGGACCCCTCCAACCTGTTTTCCTGCATCCACAGATGTTAGCATAACAATTAAATATGAATTCCACTTCGAGGTGGAATATCACGGTATACGCGATTTATAAAATATCATTCGCTATTATGCGGCGTAATAGGGTCTCATCCGCTATATAATGCAGGAAGTCAACAACTCCAATATATACTATATACTAATATATATATATAATATCATCCAGTGAATAATTATTATAAATCAATCATCCAAGCACACAGTCAATCAATTTTAAATCTAACTATTTAAAATTAACTAGAGATTTTAATTGGGTGAGAAGATCTCACCTTTTCTTTTTATTTTGCAATACAATCCAATCCTGACTTTTTCTTCATGATTTTAAACCTTATATAAACAATTATATGATTTTTATTAATATTCAAAATAATCAAACAATTCTATTGCCATTTTTATATTTTAATTCAACTTATAAATTTAATTTAAAACTAGTGATTTAATTTTAACCTAAGAATTTAAATTTTAAACTAATTTCCTTTTAAATAATTTTTTTCTGTTTCACTGTATAAATATAAATCTGCATGTATATTTCTTACTAAAAACTTTCTGTTTGAACTACACACACAGATATATATATATATATATATATATATATATATATATATTTCTGTATAGGGTTTAAAAATTCTAATTATAAATTCTTTAACATTTAAAACATCTATTTTTTTTTTAAATCCTATCTATAAATTAATTAATTTCTTTTTATTTAAAAATGAATATGCATACCAATCAATTGTTATTTTTATTTATATTTATTTGACACATTTTTTTTCTTGCTAGTCAAAATTCTTTTCTACTATTATTTCAGAGTAAAATCAATTTAATTAATTTCCTAAATTTCCAATAAATTACCAAACTATATTATTTAGTAAAATTCAAATTACCTCACAGACTAGCTGGAACTCATCCAACCTTCTCACTTCGACCATGATACCTCCCACCGCAGTTCGCACCAATTGCTCGCGGCATCCACATAGTCGCGCCTTTCCAAAATCGTGACCCAGCCATCCCATTTCGTCATCGAACCAGGTGAAGTTCACGCATCATCAATCCACTCAACTCCATCGTACTCGCATCCTTGCTTTTCCCCTATGCTCGCTCAGCGATCTGAGTCCAGCCGACCCAGGGTTCGTGTCGAACTAGATTTCTGGTCGATCCGACTTGCCGCCATCGCGACCCACTTGGCAACTCACACGAAGCCCAAAAACAGCCGCGATGAACGAATTCCTTCAGCTCGAATATACATTTTTTTTAGGAATCTGAATGAATCAATTCCTTCAGCTCGAATCAGCCATGGATTTGATTTTGATTTTTTTTCGAATTGATTTTGAAATGAACGGAGGGAGCTTGGTTTTCGATTTGGCGCTCGCTTTTTTTTTCTTTCATTTTTATTACAGAGAAGCTCGGCATTGATTTTGAACTGGAAGGCGGACATTAAAATTTTGATTTTCGTTAGGAAGATTTTGATTTGAACTGAAGGAGATAGGAAGGAGACAAGAACTTATGTGCTTTGAAAAAGCAGGAGACAAGGTAGGCGATAGGGCGGCTGAGAGAAGAAAGAAGGGAAGCGGATGTGAAAGGAAAAAGGGTTGATGTGAAAAAAATTAGGCTGATGTAGGTTGACTATTTTTGTGAATATATATATATATATATATATATATATATATATATATATATATATATTCAAATTCAAATTGTCTCGATTTACACAGTCTAAAATTTCGAATCCCTATCAAGGCATGCCGCTAGGCGTTTGTAATGTTAAATCCCTATTTCGAACGCAATTGAAAAGGTTTCGAGTCCTAATTTGATCGCATGGAGAAGATAGCTTTTTGGATTGACTATTAAAATTAATTCAGTTAATTATTTTCTAGGCGTTTATATCTCATACAATCACACGATAACTCCGAAAGCTACGAATATTGAAATCCGACAATAACTAACTATTACGGATCCAATGGAACTAGTTTCGTCGAATTCCGAGACTGTGCCTCGGAAGGCCTTTTTTTAAATATCGATTCATACGATATAATTTTAAGACTGAATAAAACATTTCCAAATTCAATTCTAAAGCTTCCATTATCATTAGTATTATCAATATAAATTTTCAAGTCTTGGAAATAGTTTTAATTAGCTTAAAACTGAAGATTCAAAATTTTACCCAACTTCGATAAATTAAATTATTTAGTTGCCAAACTGATATTTATATTTGAAATTCAAATTAAACTAACCTCCAAATATTTAAAATCAATTACATATTCCATCTTCAAATGTTAAAGATTTCTGGGTCGTCACATCCTTCCCCCCTTAAAAAATTTCGTCCCGAAATTACTAGTTAAGAAGAATGATCCTCAACCCGTTAACTATTTTTCCCCATCCAAATAGTTTTATCAACTTTCTAAAACAAATCCTTTTATTGAAACCATCATTAATTCTACTAACTTTCCAAATTCAATTATAAGTTCCAAACAACGTTGTTTTCTCAATAATTTAAGTTTAAATTTTTTTCTAAATTCAAATTTCAAATTATCCAAAATTTCTTAAAATTTTTCTAACACCCTAAATTTTCGAAAAATTTCCCCAGCATCTCCTTTACGCGACTAGCTCGGTGCAACTACAAATTGCCTCTACGGGCTCCCAAATTCCAAAAGAAAACAAAAGGCCAAGTGGATAGATCGAAAACCCAATAAAATTTCATACAGGAATTTAAACACATACCTTTTTGTCGAGCAATTCAAATTTATCTTTGAAATCAAAATCCCAATTCCATTTTCCTGTACACATCTGTATATTCTGATATCCATAATGTCCAATTACAACATTCAAATATCATTTTGCACATTCCTTTACGGAATTTCAATATATACTTCTTATACCATTTTACTTTACAATTGAAGTTATATATCCATTTTTATTCAATTTTCCATTTTCAATTTCATTTGAATTCGATTTACACTTTCAATTCTATTTGGATTCAATTTACCTTCTGAATATTGAATTTTATCTTTCAATTATAACCGATTCATATTATTATTTTAAATTAGTTTCATTCACAAATTTGCTTCAATTTCCAATTTGAAATCGTTTGCCGCTAACAAAAAAATTTCAAAATTTTTCTAACTCCCAAAATTTTCAGAAATTTTTGGTAGAGTCCCCTTTGTACGGAGGAGCTTTTGCAATTTGACAAAAGATATAAATATATATACATCGACCCACCCGGCCAGAAAAAACAAAACAGTTCATATTTCCTATTTTTATTGCGTAGGCGTACCTTCTTTAGCATTTTTAAGCAAGCGGCTTATTTAATTAGCATTTTGCGCAATCAATTCCAGCCCAATGACTTCGCTGAACCTATACTTACTCAATTCAAATATATAAGTGCTAAAATCATGAAACTCAGCAACATTTTACATATTTAACTAGTAACATACGAGTTTCTATAAGCAATGTGGGTTAAACAATATTTATAAGCAACTTATAGGTTTCCGACATAAATTTTAATTGTTTAAAACTCAATTGTTTACCTTCAATTCATTTTTATCTCAACCAATTCAAATTGGTTTTCAATATTTAGTGTCAATTCCAGTTTTATTCTTTTATTCATTCCCAAACACAATTCAATTTCAATTCACCATTTTAGTTTACAACCACTTATATTTAAACTGGATTTCAAATTCCATATGAATTTAATTTACCTTTTACTTGTAAATATTGAATTCATTTCAAACCATATTTTTTGGTCTTTTCTTCAATTAGTTCCACTTACTAATTTTTTTATTTCAATACTTCGCTTTGCTTATAAAAAATTAAATTAAATTCCAATTCAATTCTGTTTGCTTACAAATTTGAAATAAATTTCAACATTCAATTTCAATTTCATTAAATTGTAATTGTAAATTTATTTATTCATTCACAATTTTCTAAGTTTTCAAATTTATTTATTATTCCATAACTATTTTTAATAAAATTCTGGAGTTTTAATTAATTTCTTAAATCATTTTGAAGTCAATTTTATATCTAAAACCCTTTTTATTTCCAAAACAAACCCAACTTTGGCAAACAATTTTCAATTTAAAATCATTTGGCAGTAATTCCTCCTTTGGAAACTCGAAAATGAACACCGATGATGTCGCGATCATCATCGGAATTATTTTCTAGCGATCGAAAAGAGTTTAGAGATTTTATCCCTTCAAAACATTTTTTTCCAAAACCTTGAGAACTATTTTCAAAATCAAAAGGGATTTAAACTTTCCAAATCTCCAAGATTTTTACATTCTTTTCAAAACATTTTCAAATACTTCTCTGGAGTTCCATTTCAAATTATAAATCACGTTTACAACTTATATTTATAAATCTCATTTGTATATGGATTTTATTTCTCAGCTTTTGTGTAACGATCCACTATTTTGGACTATTCGCATCCGCACATGTCGGACTTGAATAATTCAAAATACCGAATTGTGAAGTTAAATTTGGCAAAACTCAGATGTACAGTAAATAAATAATAACAGAATCATAGACACAGAGTAATAATATGCAGCGGAAGTAAAAGAGATAGTAAGTTCATGAAGCTACTATATAAATATATATAAGATACAACAGAATTAAACCAGATACAACAGAAGAGTAACACGATACATCAAGTACAAAGCGGAATATATCACTGGGATCATTAAATACTGAATGCAGAATAGATGGCTGGATCTTCAAGCAAAGCTCCAACTCCAAAGGTAAGTCTTGAATATTGGTACACTCAGTCTGACCTGAGCGTAAAGCAAAACACAAAACACTCGAGTCAGGATTAACATTATTATATCAATAAATCCAACTCAAGTGAAATAACAAGTGAAATACAAATAACTCAAAGGACGTTGGAATAACCATCCTTTAAGGATCCGTTAAACTATCTACTATGTAGTATTGTACGCTAAATAGATAACGTCTATCGGTAATATAAAGTATCAAAATAGTGTTAAGGCGTTACCATTATCCCCTTAACACATTTTATACAAGCGTTATTGTCTATACAGCACTGTAAACTCCACCGTAAACTAGTGGGATATCAGGGAGTACTCCATAGGTATAACACACAAAAAATTCGTAGTGGTCGCGTATATAGGGATATAAGTATAACAAGGCACATAAGGCAATACCCAAGGTAGCAAAACTACCGTTTCCTCATCCGGACTGGTGAAAACGCATTGCCGCAACGATCGCGACACCGCGAAACAACACTCCTGAAATTCCGAGGGTGCACCAATCAATAACAAGTAATGAGTAGTTTACGAAGAAGTGTGTTCGCTCGACGTGGCTAACCCCATTTGGCCCGGCACGGCTCCTGTTTTAGTCATTTCCAATTTGACACAAGTGTCAAGGCTATCAATTATCGTTCTCTTTCTTCAGTCATCACGTATATCATTCCAACCACTTCATTCTGGATCACAACTCCACGTATAGTTATTAAAGTGGTTTTCGGTTTAGACAGAGAGTATGCCCATAACCGATTCCGGTTTTTTTAATAACATTCGTAATTATTACACCGATTGGTCGTTTAATATATTTCAAACCAAATCAATTTCAATTTCAATTCCAATTCGTAAATCAATATTTCGTTTGTCTTCTAAATTAATTTCCAAAATTTACGTTTCAAAACATCCAAATTACCATTTCAAAATCTTATAATTCAATTTCAATTTTATTTAAACAATTCAAATATTGATTCAAGTTCGTATATAAGTTTCATTCCGAAATTAAATTTATCTAACATTCAAATCAATTTAAATTCATTTATCGATCTCATTCAATATTCGCTGAGCTAATTTATCATTTAAACAATTTCTATTTAATTTCCAATTTATTAAATCAATTTTTTAAGTTCAACCTCATTATATCAAAACTTCAAATTGAATTCAATTAGATTCGTCAAATCAAATTCTCTAAATTACAAGCTTTATATTAATTCCAATAAATCACATTTTTATTTCTTGTTAAAGAAATTCGATTTCACTTATTTATTTTCTTAGTTACAAACTTCAAAACTCAATTGATAAAGAAACTAAATTTCTCGTATTCAAAAAGTTCATTTTCCCTTTTTAACTTACTTAAATAATTCTCCCAAAATTAATAAATAAAGGAACCCAATTTCATTTATTAACGAAGTTCAAATTTACTTATTCAAAAGTTCAATTTCTCTTATTAAAGAATTCAGTTTTATTCAATTATCAAATAATTCAATCTTATTCAATTATTAAATAATTTCAATCTTACCTATTACTAATTTCAAAAATTAATAATTTCAAACTTAATTATAAATTCAAACTTAATTATTAAATCATTTCAAACTTAATTCAATGAATAATTCCAGATTTTTCATCAAATAATTTATTTTAAAACAACGTTCTTTCAATAACTACTATGTTAATATTTTCGTTTCAGATTTTAAAATAATAACATTTTCCTTCCATTAAATTCAAATTTCAACTTCATTTCAAATCTTATTATTTATTTAAATAAAATCTTTACTTCATTTTCAAACCAATTATTGACCAATCGGGTTTATTTAATTTTCTATCCTAAATCAAGTTCATTTGGGTATTTATCATTTCAACCCGATTCCGATTCAATTTAAAATCAAAGCATAACAAAGGAAACTTGCAGTGTGATAGCTGGGATGGTATCAATGTAAATAAACAAGCAACAGCAAACATCAATAACAATCCAATAATTAATTCAAATAATCCCGAAATAATCGTATTAATTTACATTGTTGTTTGTGCAAATTAATATAATTATTTCTAGAATCTACACTATCATTTCATGTAGATTAAAGATTATTACACTAATTATTTTATGCGGTTCTACACTTTACATCCATTATTCAAATTTCATACTTCATCAATTAATACAACAATAAATTCAAATGGTTCAAGGGAAATTAACCATTTTCTACGTGTCAAATAATTAAACATTTAAGGGGTCATATTTTACAAATTTAACTAATCCAGTTCGACACATATGTCGATTCAAATTTTAACTATCCTACGACAAATTCAATTGCATCATATTTATCACTTTATACATTACAATTTAACGTCCAATATAAACAACAAACAATCAATCAATTTTCAACTAAACTGGATTATCGTTGCATAAATAACAGATAATGGTGTCAGATGTCATAGGTGAAATGATACAGGTTATAGCATATATAACAGTGTAAATAACTAACAGCAACTTATTTCAATTGTCGTTTCAATTGAAATCAAATTTAATAAATAAAAGAACATTAATCGTGAGTGATTTGCTCACCTTTCGAGGATAGAGAAACATACAGTGAAATGGGTTACAGATCCAAACGCGAATTTCGAAGCAAAGCACAAGAGACTTGAGTTCGACGAACAAGCTGATAATTTGGAAGAGACGAATTCAAATCAGAAATGGATCGATGAAGATAATTTATAAGTGAATTTATTTATATATAATTATATATATAAAGTCATATTCTACATTCAGCATATATTAGATTAAATATACATATTTATTTCAAACTCCATTGTTTAAAATTAAACACATATGTCTCCATTCAAAATTCAATGTTATCATTTCGTATAAAAAAAATACTCGAGCCTGGACATATAAGTAATCACAATCTTTATATATTACATATAAGGTAATATTAAAAATCAATGTAATTTCGAAAACAAGGTTTAAAACAACATTATTTATTTAAAAATAATATAAGTTATTTCAAAACCAAATGGGAACGAAATCTAGTTCAAACTAATAAGATATTTTGCATTCTAAGCCGAAAATGGAAAATCAATATCTCACGCAAATCTGTATGCATCATATTTATATATTCAGCAAAACAATGCTTCCGGTAACTAATGTAAATAAAATTGTATATAACTAAACAATATTTTTATAATAAAACAGATATATATATAACCATCTCGCGTATAAACATATAACACCAACTGTAGTTAAGTAAAGTATAAAACAAAATGAGCTAAAAATCAGCATATACGTTCAAAAAATATGGACTAGCTTATAAAGCAACAACATAAGATAGTAATAAAACACCAGAGAAGCAAACAGATGATGTTAACTCTCATTCACATTAAAAAAAATTCTTAATTCATTAACGTATAAATATACCTCTCATCATGAACTTATTTAAATATGTGTATAAACAAAAACCCTATGTGTATGGCCTCAGCAAAACAATACAGAGACCGAAACAATATATGTAACATATTAAAATACCCTTTAAATCATTATATATATACCTATTTTATGACACTATAAATATAGCACACATATAATACTATAAGCAACGTACCTAAAAAATATATTGCCACAAAACAGAGTTTTACACTGTCTTTGAAAACCAAAACATGTGTACGAACATATCAGCTAGTACAGCAAATATACCTACCCAATACTTATAGATATATATAAAGTAATATATATTAATATATAGGCTTACCACACCAAAGCAATAGAGGAGAGGGAAGGAGATCAAAGGTGGAGAGTTGGCACTTTTGTTCGGCTGTCTGCGGCAAGACGGAGGTGAATTAGTACTGTGCGCGCATGCACAGAGGGGTTGCGTGGATGACGCGGAGTGATGGGCTCGGTGATGGAGAGTGATGCGGCAGTTGCGTGAGAAGCAAGGGTGATGGTTGGCGTTGTGTGGCGGGGTCTGGTGGTTGTAGCTTGGATGCTCGGGAAGTGATAGGATGGTGGTTGCGTGCTCACTGGGAAGAGAAGGCGGAGCGGTCGAGGCAAGGGTGAGATAGTGGAGGCGGAGCGGTCGAGGCAAGCGTGAGACAATGAAGCAAGACTAAAATGGAGATCGGTGCTTCATTTTTTTTAAAGAGGGATAGTAATTGGTGGCTGTGTGTTTGATGGTCTTCAAGCAAAACAAAGAAGGAAGAGGAATCTATACAAAAGGGAACGTGACCCTTCCTCTTTTTTTTTCTCAATCCACACTTGAATGTCAGTGAACCAGAGCTTTGGAAAATGAACTGGATTATAGATTTAAAGTGAACCGGTGGAAAAGCAAACGTCACCACAAATTCAAAAAAAAAAAATGATGGACAGTGGCTATGGATTTTGTATTGTAAAAATTTGAATGGTCATGTGAAGAGGGAAAGGTTTGACGATACCGATACAGAACCGTTTTTTACTGATTTCACAGCGTAACAGGTTTCGAAGAACAGAAATGAACATACCACTGAGATCAGCATGACGTGACGATCAAAACGTTATATAGATGTCCATGATACGATTGAATTATAAAAATTCGAATTTTATAGTAGCGGAAAATGCATGAAAATCGTAGAAAAATAAGATCCACGGAGCCAAAGATGTCCGAATTTGGAAAAACGACAAATTGACATCTTGCTCAGAAGATGCTTTAGAATTTTTCCATGTAAAAATATTTTGGTTTTGAAAACGTTTTATTTCATCGCTTTTTAACTATATTGAAGTAATTTTACACGCGAAATAAACTTTCATATTTTTGGACGAAAATTTACCAGTTGCTATGTTTAAGTAGACGCATTTCAAATATCAAATTTATATTTCAAAATTTTATCATTTAAATCCCCACAAAATTTCAATTAATACGTTATTAAAGCCGGTTAAATCTACGGGTTGTTATATTTTGAGTTACGATTTCAATTTCGTATTCAACAATCAATGATAATTGTTTAATATTATCACTTCCTAACACCCAAGCAACCATATACTACTATAATAATTTATGGAAAATTATTTCTTACATACACGAAAATGTTTGGGTAAAATTATTTCATTTACCCGATTTTTAAAACAATATCGTGCCGAATTGTTCTGTACAATTGTTTAGAGATCCCTAGCAATATCGTTAATTACTCGTATTGACCAAAATCCATATACCACTCAACAAACCAATCAACACAATATAAAACAATTTTATATTCACTAACAAATACGCGCTCATATCTATTATTACAGCCACACTCATTCTAGAGTACTACTGACTCTATCTCTAATGAGTAACACCCAACAGAGTCAAGGTTGTCGCTTAACCAAATGCTCTGATACCCCTCTGTAACATTCTAGGCTTTTCAACCATCGACAGCGGCCAATCTCGACTGGTAGGCTTTTCAACCATCCCAGCCCCGTCGTGGCTTACAATGGTAGCCTGCCCTTGCTTTTACGGTTAGCCTTTCGACTGTCATAGCTTACGCCTAACCAACCCTTTAAAGAGGACATGTGGGGTAAGAATCTCCCATTCGCCACCTAACGCAAAGCGAGAACCCCCTATCACGTTTCACCTGGATAAGCAAGGTCAGTCGTGGGACTGATGTGAGATCTTAAAAATAGTTATTTTCACAAAGAAAATAAAAAGAATTCCTCTATGCTTTTGGAAAATAAAACTACCATAAGGCCTCCCGGCACACACACAATGTAGTCACACACATGGAGGAGATTTCTCCTTATGATAGTCAAATATGCTTATTACGCAAAATTCTTATTTTATATTGTTATTACAGCATGGTGGAAAACATTTCTAAAGTATAATATTAATCTTAGCCAGCATAGGTACCATTATATTATGCCAGGTATAGCTACCATTTTTAATGACAGGTTCTACAACTAAAACCATACAAGGCGTGTATTGTTTCTTTGTATTTTCCAACAAATGGTGTAACACCCCACCCCGAGACCCACCTTAGTAAAGAGAATTAACAAGTAATTCCGTCTACTAAAGCGGAGAATAGGGCTGGTTAAGGGCTACCATCTATAACTTTGTCTTAAACATCTACTGAATACATCGATAAATGCAATATAATTTTTTTTCTATCTCAATGGATCGATATACACAGTAAATGCTTAATCCAAAACTATAGGAAGCTAACGGATCTATCAGAACAAAATACAGTAACTAAATGTAAAGCACATCACAGAACAGTAATCAACATCATATATATATACACACTAATACATGTTTAGTACAATACAACATGAATACAGATAAAGGTGGTACTCGACCACATCATACACATTGAATCAAATATAAATACATCAGGGTATGCGGAAGAACAAAAATTTCTCAAGAGAAAGGAGAGCTAATATCCAACATCAACTTCAAGCTAAGACCAATATATGATACCTGAAACAACTCGGTCTGACCCGAGTATAAATACACGGGTCAGTCTAGCTACACAAATCAGTCAATATCGGTAATATGAAGCAGAATAGACATGAAGATACTTCTTCTCGAAGGATAAGAATGAATCGATAAACCCATAAGCTCAACACTTAAGTAACAAACACTACTTAAGTGAACAAATACCTCGAAAGAGGTAATTCAAACTCAATAGTCAAATCAAACACATGTGCCTCATATCATCAGCGACATCCCAAAATGTCTACATGGTTTCCATGAACCAAATTTCCTCAAAAGGAGAAATATCAATACAAACTCTCGCCAAAATGGAAAACATAAAACATTCTCAAATAGGATGATCAAAAACTCAATTATAGATGAATCTCCAAATTCAGTTATACCTCATCTCATCGGTGTAAATGTATATAAGTCTTAATCTCAACTCGCCAAAATGGCAAAACACAGAATATCGTATAAAATCCTGAAATATCAAAACTCATAACTTGAGGAACTCGATAAGAGTTCAAAACATCATAATTGAAATCACCATATATAACATCTCATATAGCAAAAGGCTATCGATGTAATAAAACATCTTAAAAAGGTGAAATCACAATAAAACAGAAAACTCAGAAAATCCAGATAGGCCAAATCCCCGATTATAATGCGGAAGCAATGCTGCACGTGCTAAACTCAGATGGCCGAAGCCTTAGACAAGGTCGCTAACACCTCCCAAAGCAGTTCGTCCTCATGACAAGGTCGCTGACACCTCTTCAAGCCATTTTGTCAGTCCTAACAAGGTCGCTAACACCTCCCAAAGTAGTTCGTCCTCATGACAAGGTCGCTGACACCTCTCCAAGCAGTTCTGTCAGCCCTAACAAGGTCGCTAACACCTCCCAAAGCAGTTCGTCCTCATGACAAGGTCGCTGACACCTCTCGAAGCAGTTCTGTTAGGTAAACATCATGAATGTGTCACAAACTTACGGATAGGAACCCGAAAAGTGTTAACGTGTGTCCCATACCACACATTCGCACTTAGCGGTTTACTAGCCGTTAGTCGATGCCACACTAGAAACATCATAAAACTCAAAAATTTATATCTCGCCTAGTCTCCTTGACGAGTGACAAAGAGCCACCATACTTGTCTCATCTCATCGACAAGCATTAAATGGCATTGTAACTTGTCTCATCTCATCGACAAGTGAAAACATCATGATGGTTTCTCATAAACCATAAATCTCGAAATATGAAATTATAAACTCAAGACTTGCCTTATATCATTGGCAAGTAAATAAGACGTCGTGATGGATCTCATCGATCATACTTCTATATAGGAGATCTCAAACCATAGTGTTTGCCAAATATTGGCCATCATAAATAATTTCCAATAAATAGGAATTATAAAAATAAAATATGCCATAAAATGGCAAAACATCTCAGAATCATTAATCTCAAATAGCTTCGATCGTACAAGTCCGGAATTAACCGAAATGGTAAACGCACATGTCCTATACCACGTGTTTTACTAAATCGTTTAATTCTCTTTCTCATACGTTCGAATAGTGCAAAAGTGTGTGTTTTATATTTAGAATAATTTACTAGAGAAAACAAGCTTTTAAAACTTTTTCACGAAAAGATAAATAAAACCCATATTTGAAATTCTTTTATTACAGGGAATAAATAGGTTTTTTTTTATTTATTAGAAAAATAATTTTAAAATACTATATCATAATAATTTTAAATGTCCGTTTATTTCTAAAATTACTTCAAAAATGTTTTAGTGAAAACCATACTCGAAAACAATGAAAAACAAGAAAGTTAACTCAAGACCGATAACTTGAGTTCAATAAGAATTCAATTCAAATTTAACTAAAAATCAATTCGAATTCTATTTAAAATTTGAATTTTAAATTATCCAAATATAGCGAGCCTATTGATAGGCATCATAGCTCTCAAAGCTCTCAAAAACATCATCAAAACCGAAAGAGAATATGAGTAAAAATGAGCTAATACGATTCTAAGGTCAATGTTTGTTGTTGTCATCTTGTTCTCAGGACAGCAACTTATAATCATAATTTCGACCAAGCAAACCTTAAAATTACAGAAAACATAATGAACAAAACTTTTAGTACATGAATTAAGCTTTCCGAAACATCTAAGATTATTAAAATCGGATCAAAAACGAAGAAGTTATGGTAAATTTAGTTTCAGCCTTAAGCATAGAGCAAATATTGATTTTGCTCTCGGGATTACAGTATAAAAATTCGATTTTGTCATAGCTAACCTCAAAATAACAGAAAACTCAACAAACGAAAGTTATAGTATGTAAAATAAGCTTTCCGAAACATCTAAAATTATCAAAATCGGATCAAAAACGAAGAAGTTATGGCTAATTTAGTTTCAGCCATAAGCACAGAGCAAATATTGATTTTGCT
Organism: Allium cepa; assembly: GCA_030765085.1. NCBI lineage: Eukaryota > Viridiplantae > Streptophyta > Magnoliopsida > Asparagales > Amaryllidaceae > Allium > Allium cepa. Next base: position 61,758,319 of record CM060930.1, read on the forward strand.
CTCGGGATTACAGTATAAAAATTCGATTTTGTCATAGCTAACCTCAAAATAACAGAAAGCTCAACAAACGAAAGTTGTTGTGTATGAAATTAGCTTTCCGGAAAGGCCAAGATTATCAAAATCGGATCTATGGTTAAAAAGTTATGGCTGTTTTTCTAACAAATTCAAACTCAGCCTGGTTTGTTAAAGACAGAATCAGGCTTCTGTCTTTAAACTCATTTCAGGTCAAGTAAATGGAGGAATTTCGAATAGTGACCAAAAGATAAATTGCATCTCATTGAATTTATTTTCTAACCTAAAAAGAATGAGCCATTTCGGATAGTTGTGCACCAATATATCGCTGTTTTACTACAGCGATAATCATATAAAATTTTCAGCAAGCAATAATTGGATTTATTTAACACATACTATCAATTCACAATCAAATTGAAAGCAATTCAATCAACAACCTTCTAATTCAATCCAAATAACAACTAAAAAAATCATACGTATGAATTAGAGATAGCAAGTGTGAGTTGTAAATAACTCACCTTTTAGCTTCCTATAGCTTGCTAATCTAATCCAAAGACTTGTTACAACCTTGCAATCTCTTTGCTAACCTCTAATACACCTAAATGCTCAAAAACCTAAATCCAACCAGCAGCACTTAAATTAAAAATAAAACGAAAACCATAATTTTATAAGTCTAGAAGGTAGAGAAGATTACCTAGCTTTGTTTTCTACAAGTATTGACCAAAAGCCCTTTGATTTCTAGCTTTGATTTGAGGATTTAAGAACTAGGTTTTTACTTAGCTTTGAGAACATATTTTTGTTTCTATTTCTCCAGTAGACTATGAACGTAAGATAAAAGAAAGAAGAAGTAATACTTTTATTAAATGGGCTAAATGGGCTTGAGCATGGATCCTAAGGCAAAGTGTTGCTAACTAATTTCTTAAGACAAGTGTTGCTATTTCATTCTTATTCCATTTATTTACACTAATCAATATTTTACAAAATCACAAGTTATTTCTCAAATTTAACAAGATCAAATTAACAACTTAAATACTCTCATTTATAATAACACTAAGATATTATAGAATTTTAGATATAACTTCTGAAATAAAATAATTCTCATTATTTTTAATAAGAAATCCAAATACTAACACTTAACTGAATTTACAACAATTCGAAAGATACCGTAGGATTTATTAAGATAAACAAATCAATTATTTACAAAAATAGGTTTAGATTCATAATTAAATTTACAATTATAATTTTTCAATTTAAACTACAAATCACAATATAAAAATTTTACTCTAATTACCAAATTTAACATAATTGATTTAATAATATTCCAATTTAACTTGATATTCTTTATTTAAGAAACAAATTTTTTTCCTTAAATAGATCTAACCAAATATTCTTAAAATATTTTTTAGTTACTCAATTAAATTTCACAAATCATAAATTAAAATTAATCATTCCTCACAAAATTTAATTAATTAGTGAATTTACACCAGGGTTGTTACAAATGGTCAGGCGAAGGAACTTCCTACTGCCACATGGGTACGCCTCTGAAGGGATGTCCCGAGAACTTAACCAGCTCCCTGCCAACACAAGGCCGGGTTACCTTTGTTTAACTACTACACGAGTATGCCATCCCCCGGCCCTTTGGGACCTTTATCCGAGGATCCTCTACACCAACAACCACAAAGAAAAGTATTTGCAGTAACCATAAAGGTTAAATACCAGTGCTCCATACCTGACACCACCCTCTTCCAGAAGGAAATGACATACCCTAAATGGCGCGACCCTCATAACCTTGCCGCATCTTTCCTATTTTGACCATTTCCAGGGTGTGAGGTCAGATGAGGTCCCGTCCACAAAGCTACACTTTTCACAAAGTCATGCTTTGATCACAAATGATCAACAAATGATCATCAACACACAGCAACACTTAGCATGCCACACTACCAAATTGGGTGTATATCGCTGATAACCTTCAACTACATAACCTCTGAGCTCGTATGTCTCAGAGAAGGGTGTTAAGCTAAGAGAATAAATTCTTCGCCACAAACAGATATGTATTTGAAATAAATTTTCTTTATATCTCAAAGTGTAGTGTCAGACATACAACCATACAAGTCTGTTCCGGGTTCGAACAGAACCGAAGGCACTTCCGAAGAAGCCCTTGCAAATCCGGATATTCACAAATCCCGTCTGGAATCCCCATCACAAAGGGTGATAAAAATCTCTATACCGAAGCAACCCGATGCAGAGGCAATCGACAGGTAATCTTTTCGCTTTCGAAAATACCCGGTCTTCAACACCGTCTCTAAATGCAATCCCATTTCGTCGTATCTTTATTCGGAATGAGTTTTATAAGACAAGGTCCTCTCCCGGCTAAACCGAATAACGAGCGCTTATTATTAAAAATAAGTGCTCAATCGATTTCAAACAAATCACAACAAATTTTGACTTTGAACTTTTAAACAAAAGATCTATCACAATCACAAAGGTTCGATGTGGTTTTCGGATATCCACTTGGGATCCGACCCCCGGTTGCATCGAAATTCTAATGTCATTTAAAGTCCAGTATTGATAATCGGTTATTTAAATATCAATAAATATTCACAACAATCAACGAGATTTCAAAAATTTCCCAATTACTATTTTCAAAATATCTTCGCAAGATATATATATATATATATATAACACTTCAACCATTTTGAAAACAAATTTCAAATCACTTATTCTTAAGCGGAACACATTCCCATATATTTATTTCCACTGAAAATCTGCCGAGATCAAATGCTTTAAAATAATTTAAATTACTTATCCAAGCATGTTACTTGGAAATAAAACTTTTTAAAACACTTTCTTAAATATTAGTAATTAAAATATATACTAATATCTTATATAACTTCAAGTCCAAACTAATTTTAAAATAAAATTAGTAGATAGGATATCACCTACTTAAACATCCATTTTCCAAATCAAACCAATTTTAGTCTTTAAAATAATCTCTTCTATAATTAATTAAATAAATCTTTACTTTAAAGATTTAAAGCAATTTCCAAAAATAATTTCTCCGACCATAATTTCTTTCTTCAAATCAATTTCTAGAACTTTTAATTTATACTTCAAAAGTTATACTAAAAATATACTCGGCTTTCCAGGGAAGAATTCTCTTTCCATTTATATCAATTAATAAATTTTCACGATTTATTTTTAATTTACATTCCAAATCTGTAATTTCTTTTCACACCTTTAAAAATAAACCAACATTTATTTTTAAATAAAAATTCCCTTTCCTTTATAAAATTATCATTCTGAATTTAAATCCCCAAATATCCACTGATATATGATTTTTTTAATCGATTTCAAAAATCGTATACAAACACCAAATCAATTTCCAATTTGATTTGTAAATTAATGTACTATAAATTTTCTACTAAATTTCAAAAATCAAATTTTTATTTATTCTTGGCATCCTACGATACCAAAAATGTATTTGGCTAAATTATAGCCTACAACAGTTTCAATCATAGATAGGCAAACACAGATTATAAATAATCAACATACAATGTTGAAACAAATTCAATTATCTGAGGAATCCAGTTGGATCCCTCTAACTTGTTTACCTACATCCACAGATGTTAGCATAACAATTAAATATCAATTCCACTTCGAGGTGGAATATCGCCGTATATGGGATTTATAAAATATCATTCGCTTTTATGCGGCGTAATAGGGTCTCATCCGCTATATAATGCGGGAAATCAATAACTCCAATATATACTATATACAACTATATATACAATATCATCCAGTGAATAATTATTATAAATCAATCATCCAAGCACACAGTCAATAAATTTTAAATCTAACTATTTAAAATAAACTGGAGATTTTAATTGAGTGAGAAGATCTCACCTTTGCTTTTTATTTTGCAATCCAATCCAATCCCGACTTTTTCTTCATGATTTTAAACCTTGTATAAACAATTATATGATTTTCATTAATATTCGAAACAATCAAACAATTCTATTGCCATTTTTATATTTTAATTCAACTAATAAATTTAATTTCAAACTAGTGATTTAATTTTAACCAAAGAATTTAAATTTTAAACTAATTTCCTTTTAAATATTTTTTTTCTGTTTTCATTGTATAAATATAACTCTGCATGTATATTTCTTGCTAAAAACTTTCTGTTTGAACTACATATATACATATATATATATATATATATATATATATTTATATTTATATATATGTATGTATATATATATTTCTGTATAGGGCTTAAAAATTCTAATTATAAATTCTTTAACATTTAAAACATCTATTTTTTTTAAAAATCCTATTTATAAATAAATTAATTTCTGTTTATTTAAAAATGAATATGCATATCAATCAATTGTTATTTTTATTTGTATTTATTTTACACATTTTTTTCTAGCTGTTCAAATTTTTTTCTGCTACTACTTCAGACTAAAATCAATTTAATTTATTTCCCTAATTTCAAATAAATTACCAAACTATATTGTTTAGTAAAATTCAAATTACCTCACAGACTAGCTGGAACTCATCCAACCTTCTCACTTTGACCACGACACCTCCCATCGTAGTTCGCACCAATTGGACGCGGCGTCCACATAGTTGCGCCTTTCCAAAATCGTGACCCAGCCCTCCCCTTTCGTCATCGAACAAGGTGAAGTTCACGCGTCATCAATCCACTCAACGCCATTGTACTCGCCTCCTTGCTTTTCCCCTATGCTCGCTCAGCCATCTGAGTCCACACGCGACCTAGGGTTCGTGTCGAACTAGATTGCTCGACGATCCAACTTGCCGCCACCGCGACCCACTCGGTAACTCATACCAAGCCCAACAACAGCCGCGACGAACGAATTCGTTCTACTCAAATCGACATTTTTTTTACGAATCTGAACGAATAGATTTATGAAAGAGGAAGCTAGCGATTTGAGATGAGGAGTCGGTTTCGGCCATGGATTTGATTTTGATTTTTTTTTTCGAATTGATTTTGAAATGAAGGGTGGGAGCTTGGTTTTCGATTGGCACTCACATTTTTTTCTTTCGTTTTTATTATAGAGAAGCTCGACATTGATTTTGAACTGAAAGGCGGCCATTAAAATTTTGATTTTCGTTGGGAAGATTTTGATTTGAACTGAAGGAGATAGGGAGGAGACAAGAACTTACGTGCTTTGAAAAAGCAAGAGATAAGGTAGGCGATAGGGTGGCTGAGAGAAGAAAGAAGGGAAGCGGATGTGAAAGGAAAAAGGGTTGATGTGAAAAGAATTCGGTTGATGTAGGTTGACTATTTTTGTGAATATATATATATATTTAAATTCAAATTCAAATTGTCTCGATTTACACAGTCTAAAACTTTGAATCCCTATCAAGGCGTGCCGCTAGGCATTTATAATGTTAAACCCCTATTCCGAATGCAATGGAAAAGGTTTTGAGTCCTAATTTGATCGTATGGAGATGATAACTTTTTGGATTGACTACTAAAATTAATTCAATTAATTATTTTCTAGGCGTTTATATCTCATACGATCACATGATAACTCTGAAAGCTACGAAAATTGAAATCCGATAATAACTAACTATTACGGATCCAATGGAACTGGTTTCGTCAAATTCTGAGACTGTGCCTCGGAAGGCTATTTTTTTAAATATCGATTCAAACGATATAATTTAAAAACTGAATAAAACATTTCCAAATTCAATTCTGAAGCTTCCATTATCTTCAGTATTATCAATATAAATTTTCTAAGCCTTGAAAATAGTTTTAATTAGCTTAAAACTGAAGATTCAAATTTTTACCCAACTTAGATAAATTAAATTTAATAATTTAGTTGCCAAACTCATATTTATATTTGAAATTCAAATTAAACTAACCTCCAAATATTTAAAATCAATTAAACATTCCATCTTCAAATGTTAAAATTTTCCGGGTCGTCACAAAACCTGAAAAACTTTATAATACGAAAGTTGTTCTACTCAGTCTGAGATTTCCGATAATTAAAGATCATGAAAATCGAATTTACGGTTTCAAAGTTATGCAAAATTTACTTTCAGCTTAAGTCTTAGAGAATTTTGCAATAGGGCAGAACTGCCTATCCACTTTCAAACCCATTTGGTCTTAGTAAAAAGCAAAAGCATTGGAAGTGATAAAAAGAAACTTTATTTCTTACTGAAAGTTCTTTCATTAACAAAAAGATTCAGCTTATTTCGAGTTATAAATCTCAAGTTATCTCTGTTTCAGTACAACATTTTTCTAAATGAAATTTCAACTTTTAAAATCAATTTGAAATTTGAAATTCTCCCAAACCGTTTTAATTTCAAACTACAATTTCAAACAAGCTTTTTGCTAAATCATTTCTTAAATGATTCTCTTTTCCCCCGAAAAGCTAAGACATATAAACTTATGATCATCCTTATGTAATTATCATAAAATATTCTATTAAATGGAAAAAATTTCATTACTTTCCAAAATCTAGCTTTAAAAACAATTAATTATGAAAAATCATTTTGGAAAAGATAATTAATTTCTTATATTATCAAGAGATGGTTATTAATTATCAATCAAAATAAATTTTTATAGTCATCATTAATTACTTGTACTTAAATATTCAATTAATATTTTAATTTTCAAACCAAAGTATTCTTTTACCTTAAATACATCATTTTATTAATCAAAGCATCAAATGATATTTTCTTCTAATTAAGACATTTCCTTAATTAGAACTATTCACTTTACTTACCCAAATTAGCATATTAAATTTCATAAATTTCAAATAATTTAAGGGTATTTCCTCGCAATTGATTTAGAGTGAATGACCTCATTGATTGGCTGCAAGTTGATCGAGTGATCAAAACTGCCTCGCTACTCATCCAACACTCACTATGGCTCAAGGGCTTTATTAAATATTTAAAATAAAACTAATACTCCATTATATTAATTATTTTTAAACTTTACTTATTAAAACTCAATTTACCATGTCTGACTGTTTCATCATAGCGTTTAGGAAATTCTTATCGATAACGTTGGTCAAACATGTCGACCAGAGTTCGTAAAGCACTACACGGACTACCCAATACAAAAAATCATTTTATTTAAAAAGAAATACATCACATATAATACTCAAAATATTCTTCGTTTTTCCCAAACACAAAATCCAATTTCTCTTATAAACCTATCTTCAATTTTTGAAAAATTTGAAAAGACAATTTATTACTTATTCTCAAAATCAAAGAACACAAATAGAGGTCATGGAGATATTCCCAGAATACTCAATCCACAGGATTGATGGAAAAAACTGGAGTGTTCATTATTCTGAACGGTATAACGAACCACTCACAAGATGTATAACGAGTGCGGAATGCGGTAAGAGTAACGCTATCCTCCGCAACTCGTCGCTCATGAAAAATCGGTATAGGGTCAAGCTAAGGAATGACCCTAGCACCACTTAGTGGATTAAAAGGAGATCAACGATATATAAGAGTAAGGTTAAGATATCTTCTCGAATGAGAAGAAGAACACTAACAAAATATCATTACTTCGAGTGAAGTAATCTCACAATCATGTCTACAATTGAGTATCCAAAGAGGATTATCTCCTAAGGTAAGATGTCATTAATTAAATTTTGGAATATTACAAAATAAAACATATTACTAGACATATCCCAAATCATCTATTCCAAAAGACACGATAAGGAAAATGACACGATGATTAAGGGATTCGTAACACTTGTATTATAATTAGATGTACCGTAATATGTGTTTCTGTTCTTTGGTTATCATACTTTGTTCATAACCTCGCTTTGATACCAAGCTATGATGCCCTACCCAGAGACCCACATTAACGAAGAGAATTACTGGGTAATTCTGTCTGCTAATGTAGAGAATATGGCTGGTTAGGAGCGACCATCTATAATCTTGTCTTAAGCATCTACTGCATACGTCGATAAATGCATTATATTTTTTCTATTTCAAGTGGATCGACATATCCAATAAATGATTAATACAAAACTATAGGTGGCTAATGGATCTATCAGAACAAAGTACAATAACAGAATGCATATCACATCATAGAACAGTAATCATCATATATATAAATACATATACACCGATACATCCTAGCACAATACAAAACAATATACAAAAGTGGTTCAGAGACCACACTGTATACATCGAATCAAAACACACATCAGAGTCAAATGGAAATAAATATAAACTACACAAAAATGCTAGGCTGATATCCAAGCAGATGTATCAAAGCTAAGTCCTGAAACTGATAGCTAACCTGAAACAACTCGGTCTGACCCGAGTATAAAATACGCGGGTCAGTCTAGCTAAAAAATCAGTTAATAAGGATAGACGATAATATGAAGCATAAGGTACATGATGATAATTCTTCTCAAATGACAAGAAGCAATAGAAAGAACACATGCTCATGACTTAAGTGAAACAATGTCATTTAAGTATACAAAGACATCAAAAAAAGGTAAACTCGACAGTAACACTCAAATAATATAAACAATCACCGATGAAAATCTCCAAATCAAAACTCATGAAACTCAACAGGAGTTTATAATCCCCATGTCAAAATCACCATAAAACAACAAATATGTAAGCCTTTCTCTAACTCAAGGATATAAGTAAATTCATCATCTCAAAAATTGGTGAAATTGAAATCAAAAACTTAAAACAATTCACCGAATTGGCCAAATCCCATTTGCATGCCGAAGAGATGTTGCACGTGCCATTCTCAGATGGCCGAAGCCTCTGACAAGGTCGCTAACACCTCCCAGAGCAATTCGTCCTCATGACAAGGTCGTTGACACCTCTCCAAGCAATTTTTTCAGCCTTAACAAGGGCACTATAGGAATTTTGAAACTCCAAATATGCCATAAAATTGCAAAACTTCTCAGAATCAATAATCTCAAATAGCTTCGATTGTACAAGTCCGGAGTTAAACCTAAATAGTAAATGTAAATGTCCCATACCACGTGTTTTACTAAATCGTTTAATTCTCTTTCCCATACGTTCGAATAAGTGTGTTTTACATTTAAAATAGTTTACTAGAGAAAACAAGTTTTTAAACTTTTTCCTGAAAAAAATTAATAAAACCAATATTTGAAATTCCCTTATTATATGAAATAATAGATATTATATTAGAAAAATAATTTTAAAATACTATATATTAATAATTTGAAATGTCCATTTATTTCAAAAATCATTTCAAAATGGTTTAGTGAAAACCATGCTCAAAAATAATAAAAAACAAGAAAGATAACTCAAGACCTATAACTTGAATTCAATACGAATTCAATTCAAATTTAAACCAAAATCAATTCAAATTCTATTCAAATTTGAATTTCAAATTCTCCAATTATAGCTAGCTTATTGATAGGAATCATATCTCTTAAAACATTTCAAAACAACATCAAAATCGAACAAGAATGAGAGCAAAAGTAAGCTAGTACAATTCTCAAGTCAATGAAGTATTGCTGTCGTTTTGCTCTCGGGATAACAACAAACATATCTAGTTTTGACTAATCTAACTTCAAAATTTCAGAAAAGTCAAAACATGAAAATTTTATACAAAGTATAAGCTTTCTAAAACATTTTAAATTATTGAATTTAGATAAGAAACGTGAAAGATATGGTCAATATAATTCTCATATTTTAAATTGACTATTGCTGTCGTTTATTCTCAAGGCATCTGCAAAGCAATAAGGTTTCGACTATCTTAGCCTCAAAATTTGCAAAACTCAAAACAAGAAAGGTTTATAAAATAATCTAATTTTTCTAAAACATTGAGAATTATCTAAATCCGATAAGAAACGAGAAAGATACGTCTAAGTTACTAACTGTATTTAGTTTAGATAATGTAATTATCAAAGTGACAGAGCTGAGAGTTTTCAATAGGATTTCGATCAGTCTATGTTTAAAACATGCAAATGTGTTCAACGTAAAAGTTTTCACATACAAAATATGCTTTTCGAAACTTCAAAAATCATCCAAATCCGACAAGAAATAAGGAAGACATGGCCAATTTACTAACTGTTTTTTGTTTGGATAACGTAATTATAAAAGTGACTGAACTAAGAGAATGCAACAGGATTTTTATCAACCTGTGCTCAAAATATTCAATGTGCTCAACATGAAAGTTTTCATAAACAAAATGAGTTTTTTATAACTTCAAATATCTTCCAAATCCGACAAGAATCAAGGAAGATATGCGAAATTTACTATCTATGTTTAGTTTGGATAACAAAATTATCATAGTGACAGAACTAAGAGTTTGCAACAGGATTTTGATCAAACTATGCTCATGATATACAAATGTGTTCAACATAAAAGTTGTGAAACACAAAGTATGCTTTCTGGAACTTCAAAAATCATTCAAATCCGACAAGAATCAAGGAAGATATGTCAAATTTACTAACTGTGTTTAGTTTGGATAACATAATTATCATAATGACAGAACAGAGAGTTTGCAGCAGGATTTTGATCAACCTATTCTCGATATATACAAATGTTTCAACATGAATGTTGTCACACACAAAATATGCTTTCCGGAACTTTAAAAATCATCCAAATCCGACAAGAATTAAGGAAGATATGGTCAATTTACTAATTGCGAATTCATAAATAAGCAAGCAACAAAAATAAAATTTGAGATTTCTAACCTTGAAATCTCAATCTATGCTAGAAAATGTGAGTTTTGAACTCATCTTGAATTAGAGATGATCAAACCATAGATTTTTGCTGAAAGAAGCAAGTTTTGAGAAGAAGAAAGCTTTCAATAACCTGTAGAACTCAAAAACAGTACATGCAAAAGGGAAAAACATAGTAAATTAGAAAACCTATTTCTAAAATTAGGAATTTGATGAAATTGTATGGTTTGGAGATTGATTACCTTTTAATTTATCTCTAACTAGCGAAAGATATCAGTTTGCATTGAGGCTATTGAGTTTAAAGCCTAGGGTTGGAGAAAATGGAGTTATGTTTTACTGTATTTCTATTTTTGCAGAAAAAGGAAGAAGAAAGAGTAAAATGAACGTAATGTCATCTTTTTCTCACATTCTCAAGCCAGATTAAGTGCTAATGGGCTTAATGGATCCATTAAACAAAAGGAAGTATGATGGCCTAAATTAATTAATTCATCACTTAAACAAAATATACACAAATCTTACTTAATAAAACTACATTTTCCACCATGTTTTAGCACAATAAATAATGTAAACATATCTACAAGTTAAATATAATATTTTACGATTAATAAAAAGAAAACTTATTTTATAAAACATTTTTATTATTAAAAACTCTTATTTTTCATAAATAACCAATTTTGCATAAATAAATACGTAAAACCTTATTTTTAACTTCCAAAATTCAACAAAAATGATTTTCTCACTTAGAAAAATATTTCCAACCATATCAAAGCTTTATTTATAGCAAAAACTCATTTTTAAACCAATTTCCATCTTTTTACTTAATTAAATACCCTTTAAAAATTAAATACTTCATTTAAAAATTATTAAAATAAGTAATTGGAAATAATTTATAAAATTATTTCATTTTCTCTAAACAAAGGTCATTTTCCATCATTATTAACCCATATAAATAAAATTATGTTCCAAAATTTAATTTTCTCATTTTATTTTCAAAATCCATTGTTTATTCCAAATAAGCAATATTAAACTTCCAATTTTTTTAATTTACAATATTAAATTATAACTACCATTATAATTTAATATTAATTGGTAATCTCCCAAACCAGGATGGTTACAAGATTGTTATGGCGTAAATTAGAAAAGCAGAGAAAGAAAAAAAATCAATATAGAATATCACAGCGGATAACAAAATATAATAATCCAATAAACAGTTCAGGAGCTATTTTACAAATAATATTTGATTATACTATACAATACATAATTAGAGTTACATACAACAGAAATAAATAACAATGTAGCAGAATAAAATGATGTAGTGGGATAAATGTAATAATTAATAATAATACTAAATCTTCATCTTCGTGTTCGTCCTCCAGAAGCAATCTTCGATACAATGAAAGCTCAGACTGACCCGAGCGAATTGAAAAGACAAAACACTCGAGTCAGAACTAAAAGATCTTACGTAAGTTAAATCAACAATAAATAAATTTGAGTATGACAGCGTCGGAAATGCTATAAGGGGTTTGACACCTCCTATCCAGTGTCCAAAGTGAGTGCAATAACTTAAGAGATGTTCGGGATTTCCATCTCCAAAGGATCCGTTAAACTTTCTACATACATAGTACAACATGCTATTATATTAGTGTCTACAGTTAAGTAGAGTATTAAAATAGCGTTAAGGCGTTACCTATATCTCCCTTAACACATTTTATGTATTCCATAGTCTATACAATACCGTACGCTCCACCATACCGGTGGTTTACCCAGAGGGCATTCCATAGGTATAGTACAAAACCAACTCGTAGAAGGCGCGATAGAGCATTTGAACATAGCATGCGAGGAGATGTCATGATATGATTCTACTGTTTTGCAGATCCATACTGGTGGTAACGTATAGCAGCTACTCCCGCCAACCTCAAATGTGACGACCTTGAATTTTCAAGCAATTAAAGTCGGAATATTTAATTGATTTTAAGTATTCAATAGAGCAATTTTAACTTTAATTACGAATATCACAATTTATTTGATGATTAATTATTAAATTAAATAATTTGAAGTTGAGTAAAATGTTGAATTTGGAGTTTTGAGCCTGTTGGAAATAAATTGTGGACTTATGAAACTTATATTGATAATACTGGAAATTATAAAGGTGTTAAAATTAAAATTAACAGTGGTTTGTTCAGTTTTAAAATTTATATCGTTTAGATTGAGTTTAAAAATAGCCTTTCGAGACACAGTCTCGGAATTTGACGAAACCAGTTCCATTGGATCCGTAATATTGTATTATTATCGGATTTCAATTTTCGTAGTGTTTGGAGTCGTTGTGTAACCGTACGATATATAAACGCATTGGAGTTTGCATTGAATTCCGTAGCTAGCATCCATGTAGAAAATGGGAAAATAGAAAAGAAACAAAAAGAGAGAGAGAAAGAAAAAAAATCACGTTACCTTCTTTAAGAAGCCTCTAAGTTTAGTGAATAAAATAAAATAAGATATTTTCTTCGTTCTAAAACAAAAACCGAACTCATTAAATTAAAAAAAAATTGCAAACGAATTCAAACTCGAAGCAGCCTTCCTCACTCAACCTAAATCGTGTGTATTTTTCCCTTATCTTCAACTCACAGATCAATATTGAATCCATTCGAAGTTTAAAAATAAAATAAAATAAAAAAGTTTCGCGATCGAACAAAGCGGCGATGGAAGGCAGAGCGGTAGTGGAATTCGGGGCCTGGAGCGATGGTGTACTCGAATTGATTGTAGGAGGCGAATTCGAATTGTTGGCACTCGACTTGAGAACAACGCGCACACACGAGGGAGGCCAGAGGTAGATGGTGCAGCGACAAGGGAGCGCACGAGGCAGTGGAGGGGATTCGAACGTTCGTCGTTGATCTTGAGTTTTTGGCACTGTAACGATCTGGTGTGCCTGGTAGTGCACGGCGAGTGCGGTAGCAAAGGATGGTGGGGCAATTGGAGGCTGTGATGGGGCATGTGAGGGTTTCGATCGAGGTAGGTTTAGCTTGCTTACTGTAGCAGCAGGAGGGAGGACGTGAATTTCTGCTCAGTAAGGAAATTAAGACTTGGCTATTAAAGGTTATTGAATTTGTTTTAATTTATGAGTAACTAGTTAATTACATATAAATCGTTAGCTTATAAAATTTGTAAATTTTTCGTGCGAGGTCCAAAATTATTGAACACGACATTTGGAATTAATTTGGGGACGATCAGAGTCAGCTGGGATTTTAGATTTAATTAAAAAGGGGATATTCGCCAAATTAAAAATCAAGGTCTAAATCAGTTGAGACTGGAGTGGATTACAAATAATAGCAAAGGTGAGTTAATCTCACTCGGTTAAATTTAAATTTAAATGATTAAATTTAAATAATTGTTTGAAATGGTTGAATTGATTTATGTGCTGTAGTGTGATATATATTTGGAATTTGCATTTTATATTGTGCTAACATCTGTGGATGCTGGGAAACAGGTTGGAGGGATCCAACTGGACCTCTCAACTTTATTTAATTATTTAATATTCTTCGTTCTGAATATTTGATATTCTGTAATGAATTATGTGGAATTATTGAATGCTATGGCTTGATTGTTATAATCGGGCAATAATGGATTACCAAATATATAATTTGAGTTTGGGAATGAAAATAAAAGAAGTGAAATTGTAAGTAAAATGATTATATAAAAATTGAATAAATTTATGAATGAACTGGAAAGGAAATAAAGTGACTTTAAAATTTTAATAAATAAATCTTGATTATGGAAAGGAAAATTTAAATAAACAGAAAGTTAATGAAACTTAAACTTCAATGTTATTGTTTGAAAGAACAAAACATTTATTTTAAATTTAGGATTTAAATTATTTTAGAAGAATAAAGAAGAAATTGGGAATAACATGAAATTTGTATATTTCTGCTAAAGGATTTAAAAATCAAACTGAAAATAATAATAAAGTCCATAATTAATGAATTTTGAAATGAACTGATAAGTAAATAAATTTATTTCAAATGGAATAAATTGGGAATCGGTTTGGAAAATTGATTTAAGTGATTGAGTTTGGAAATTTCTCTCTGAATAACCAAGTACGTTTTCAAAGTAAATTTTTAAATATAAATTAAAAGTTTAAAGTTGTTTAAGAAGTATGTTTTGAAAAATTTACTATTTCTAAATATTTAAATTCTAAAGTAAGTATTTCCTTTTAATCTATTATAGCAATAATTATTTAAAGAGCGACTTAGTATTTTATTTTTTAAAACGAAAATCAAGCTTTATATTTTATTTAGTAACCTTATTTTAAAATATTCATATAATATGTATTTTTAACAAATCATTGAAGTAGTTTTAAAATGAATGTTTTAAAGTATATTTCAATGTAAAGTGTTTTAAATTATTTTAAAATCTAGTTTTGTGCTTGGTAATTTCATAGGAGGTAGAAAATAATTGGAAAAGTTTATTCTAAAAGGAAAAATGGTTTTGAAACTGATTTCAGAGGATTGAAAATAGAAATATATCTTGTGAAGATATTTTGAGGTTATTAAATAATTTGGGAAATTATTTATTGTTGGATGGATGTTTGTGAGTATTAATTGATAGTTAAATCACCGACTATCAATATTGGCCAACTGCGTTGATCGTTTCGAAGAGACCGGGATCAAGATTTATTTCTCGAAAACCACTTCGATCCGGTTTGTACGTTTCGTGTAAACGAGTTTGGATTCGAAACTGGAGCAGTGAAGTACAAGGGCTAGTCGCTACTAATCCTGAGGATATTTCCAAAATGGATGTAGTAGGAATAGTGCCTTCGGTTCCGTTCGAACCCAGGATGGACTTGTATGGATGAATGCTTGCGAAACATCGTCAGGTGGACGATGGGCATTCTAATGGATATGTTCTATTAAGGTAACGCTTAACCTCAAGCCTCATAAAATGGGAATGACTGAAAATCAGGGGTTATGCAGCAAGGCTAGGTGGGTAGCACCCAAGCAGGGTGAGGTCATTCCAGTCTAGATGTCCCTTTTATTTCGGCTTAGTGGGCGGTTGCTGATCCCAACCGTGGGGTGATCTCACTCGGGACTGCCCAGTAAGGGATGGTTCTAGCCTTGTGTTGCAGGGGAGCGGGTGTACTCCTCGGTACGGTGATCTAGGCCCCGTACTATGACAGGTGGTACCCCTGTGCCTAGTCATTGGTTGGAAATCCATTCTCCCTACGAGCCTTGTACGAGTTTTGTTTGTATTACCTATTTGTGGCTAGTAGCTAGAATTTAATAGATGTAACAATTTCGGCTATTTTATAAGTATTTGTATATAGACCCTATTATAATATCAGAGGATTTCTATAAAAAGTGTTTTAGCTATCGTAAGGTAAAAACCCGACATGTTTATTTGTGGCGTGGTCTTACGAGATGCTTTTGTTTTCAAAGGATTTTTGAAACTTTAATAATCAATTGGGTGTGATTTTCTCACGCTGGTATTCCAGACTGACTCGGGTATTATTTAATTGTAATGCTCGGGTCAGACCGAGTATTATAGAATACAGGATATGATGCTGTGGAGCTTAGGAGACGAGCTGGATGACGATACGTACAGTCGTATTTGTTATATATATATGTATATTCCGCTGTTTGAGTTGTTGTGTATCCATTTGTAGGACATTGATGTTGAGCTGTGACTGATGTACTATGATGATGTATTGTATGTAAACAGATATATTTGATTTTGAGTAAAGATTTATTTATTACCTATTATATTTTATTCTGCTACGATGGTTAGATTCTGATGTTGATTTTGTTTTCTCTTCTTCCACCTCTTCTTCTTAAACCTAAATGGTTCGTATTTCTGTGCAACTTGAGTTGAATGTTGTAGAATAGTGTTGACCCAAGGGGTATGGATTTGCGGGTCGTTACAGTTGGTATCAGAGCCTAGGTTGGTGATAACTTTGGCTCTGGTGGGAATTACTCATAAAATAGAGTCTGAAATACTCTATAATGAGTTTGAGCGTATTAGTAAATATGAGTGCGTATTTGTTAGTGAATATAAATTGTTTTAATATTGTGTTGATTGGTTTATTGAGTGGTACATGAACCTTCGTCGACACAGATTGCGCAACTGTATTGAAGGGGTTTCTATACACTTGAATAGAACGATCGACATGGTATTGTTTTAAATATGGGTAAATGAAATAATCTTAACCAAAACATATTTTGATATAAAGAATAGTTTTTGTAAACTATTATAGCTAATATATGGTTGCTTGGATGTTAGAAATGATAATATTAAAGTATTATCATTGTTAAGTGAAAATTTAACTAGAAATTGAAGTATAACTAAAATTTAGGGGTATAAATTCATTATAAAATGAAATTTATAAATATGAATTATAAATGAAATTTATAAATTGAAAATATAATCAAATAAGAATTTGTATGAGCATAAGCTATGCAAATGAATTATAGTTAAATTGATTTAAGCAGGATTTGGAAATTTAAATCCAGGAGATTTTGGAAGTGTTTTGAAGATACATAATAGTATTGTTGTTTTGGAGATATTTCTGAATGGAAATTTGTTTTAAATGAATTTTGAAAGTGATATAGCATTGAAATCACTTGGATTATTGGAAAATAATTCTGATGATGACGGCCGCATCATCAGTGTTCATTTTCGAATTTCTAAGTGATGGATTGTTGCCAAATTGATTTGTTCAGGAAAGCTAGTTGTTTTTGAAAATTTGAAAAGAAATTTGTTGGGAATAAAACCAGGATTGGTTTGGCTTTTGAGAAATGATATTTGAGATGTTGGAGGTTTTAAAATGATTTGAAACCAAAGCTGGGAGTTTAAAAATCCCAATGAGATAGGTTGCAAGCTGATGAATTGTAAGCTTATAAATTTAGATGATTTTTAAATTATGAAAGAAATATAAGCTTTGAATAATGGAAATTATATTTAAAATGAAAATGAAATTAACTTGGATTGGGGAATAAAAATTTACCTGGATTGAAAGCAGTTGAATTAGGTTGAATATAATATCCAATTGTATTCAAATTTAGTTGAAATTAAATTGAGATTAAATAAATCCGAGTTAAAAGTAGAATTGAATTGGAATAAAAATCCAGTTGAGTTATTGAATGGAATTAGATTCTTACCCGAGTAAAGGGAAAATAAATTGGATAAGGAATTGGATTGGATTAAATAAATTAGAATAACTTGTGATAACTTATAAAAGGATTAGAAATGCATGAAATAAAAATGTGCTTGAGTTATAAATAATCATAAGGCTTGAGTTAAAAATAAAAGAATAATATATTCAAGTCTATAATGGATGGAATTGTGTAAAATAATAAGTTGTGACTTATAAATTGAAAAATGGGATAGAAATCCCAAAATAAATGTTATTGATGAATTGGAGAATAAAATAAAAATCAAAACTTGTATTATAAACTAATTGAACTAAGAAAATTAAATGGAGTGATATTTGGAATTAAATTAAGTATTAAACTATAAATAAAGAGAACTAATTTGATAATAAATTAGTTAATGAAATGTGTAAATAGAGTCCAACGTAGTCAAATAGAAGCTGAATTGCAAGCTAATAATGAAGATTGGAAATAAAACTCAAGTTATAAATCAAATTCAACTTGACTCATGAGTGAAGAAAATATAATTGGAGGTGGCCTTGCAATTAATTAAATGAATGGAGAATGAAATTGAATTGTGAGGTCATGAAATTGGGTGGTAAATTGAAAATGGATTGTGCATTCAGAACTTGAGTTATAAATTAAAATTTAGCTTGAAGTTTTAACAAATTAAATATAATTGGAAAGGTATCGAATAAAAATGAAATTGGATTAAATTAATAATGGTTTGTATTGTAAATAAAATCCAGATATGTGGAAATAAATTGGAAATGGCATTGTAACAAATTGAATGAGTTAAATCTGGAAAGTAAAATTTTATAATAACTAATCAAATAAATTTGTAATTTGAAATGAGATTGGACTGAGTAGAATCGAATTAAATTGAAAAGAGAAATTTATTTGCAAAATGAAATGAGTTTAAGAATAGGAAAAAAAAGGGAGGGATTTACTTGTAAAATGAAAACGAGCTTAAGTATAAAATTTGAATAAATTGAAGTAAATTGACTTAAGCTGAATAAATCGAAGAGGGTTGAATTTAATTCAACTTAAACGAAATTTAATGATTTTGGGATGGGTTTAAATCAAGCGAAAATATATTTGAATTGAAATAAAATAGTTGGAGTAAACAAATATGAAATGCAATGAAAATGAGAATATATGGATTGTGAATAAATGAAAATGGAATAGAGTTAAGTATAAATTGAGTTGAAATCAATTTAAATTGGTTATAAACATAAATACTTATTTATTCACATAGATCTCGTCAAATTGCATAGAATAAATTTTCGTTGGATGTAAATGGAAGTAATTAAAATTCTATGTGTTGATAGGGGTAAAATAAATTGATTTTGAAAGCAATTGAATTAAATATGAGTTCAGTTTGCTTAAGAATAAATTAAATGTAAGCGATTGGGTTTTAAACCATTCAAATTGATGAAGTGGTCTATGAATGGATTGAAAACTATTCAGATTGAATGAAAATGGTTTATGGATTAATTGAAACAGTTAAATTAACATGGAAACTATATAAATTGCTTACGGAAAAAATTTTGGTGTGAGTTTCTTTTAGAATTCAGATGTTTTAACTATTTTAAACAAGTGAAATGTAGTTAAACTTCATTTATATGGCACTTACATGTTTAAATTGAGTAAGTACAGGTACCTGGAAGCCGTGTGACTGGATTTGGTTGTGCTATTTGCTAAAATTAATAAGCCGCTTGCTTAAAATGCTAAATAAGGTACGCCTACGCAATAAAAATAGGAAATATGAATTGTTTTTGGTTTTTCCGACCGTGTGGGTCGATGTATATATATTTATCTCTTTTGTCAAATTGCAAAAGCTCCTCCGTACAAAGGGGACTCTGCCGAAATTTTTCAGAAATTTTGGGAGTTAGAAATTTTTTGAAATTTTTGGAAAATTTTGTTAACGACAAACAAATTCAAATTGGAAACTAAAACAAGTTAGTAAATGGAACTAATTAAAGTAATGACATGAATTAGTAATAAATAACAAATAAAATTTATATATGCAGAGTTGAAGGTAAATTAAATTCATATGGAATGTGAAAACTAAATTGAATAGAAATAGATATGAACTTAAATGGTGAAATGAAAATAAATAAAGGAGCATATAAAAAAATGCTTATGCTAAACTTAAGAAAGAAATGGTGGATTCTTGATTGGAAACTGATATTATAAATATATTCTTAAGTTAATATCTGAATGAATAAATACTGACATTTTGTAAGAAAGTTGATATGATGATTTGAGAATATTGTGATTGGATATTAGTACTAAGCAGGATATGTAGGTATTATAAAAAGGAAAAGAGAGTTGATTTTGATTTCAAAGATAAATTTGAATTGCCCGACAAAAAGGTATGTGTTTAATTTGGTATGAAATTTGATTGGGATTTGGATTTGGATGGAGCCACTTGGCCTTTTGTTTTCTTTTTGGATTTGGGAGGCCGTAGAGCCATTTTGTAGTTGTACCGAGCTAGCCGCGCAAAGGGAACGCTGGCAAAAAAATTTCGGGAATTTAGGGTGTTAGAGAAATTTTGAGAAAAATTTTGATAATTCAAATTGGTTTAAGTTAAAAATTTGAATTGATAAGTAGAAGTTTTGTTTGAGGCTTATGGGTAAGTTGTAAAACCTATTTGGGTTGAGGGAATAGTTAACGGGATATAGATCATTCTTCCTAACTAGTAATTTCAGGGACGAAATTCTTTTAAGGGGGGAGGAATGTGACGACCCAGAATTTTCAAGCAATTAAAGTCGGAATATTTAATTGATTTTAAGTATTCAATAGAGCAATTTTAACTTTAATTACGAATATCACAATTTATTTGATGATTAATTATTAAATTAAATAATTTGAAGTGAGTAAAATGTTGAATTTGGAGTTTTGAGCCTGTTGGAAATAAATTGTGGACTTATGAAACTTATATTGATAATACTGGAAATTATAAAGGTGTTAAAATTAAAATTAACAGTGGTTTGTTCAGTTTTAAAATTTATATCGTTTAAATTGAGTTTAAAATTAGCCTTCCGAGACACAGTCTCGGAATTTGACGAAACCAGTTCCATTGGATCCGTAATATTATATTATTATCGGATTTCAATTTTTGTAGTGTTTGGAGTCGTTGTGTAACCGTACGATATATAAACGCATTGGAGTTTGCATTGAATTTCGTAGCTAGCATCCATGTAGAAAATGGGAAAATCACGTTACCTTCTTTAAGAATCCTCTAAGTTTAGTGAATAAAATAAAAGAAGATATTTTCTTCGTTCTAAAACAAAAATCGAACTCATTAAATTAAAAAAAAATTGCAAACGAATTCAAACTCGAAGCAGCCTTCCTCACTCAATCTAAATCGCGTGTATTTTTCCCCTATCTTCAACTCACAGATCAAAATCGAATCCGTTCGAAGTTTGGAAAATGGAATAAATTGGGAATCGGTTTGGAAAATTGATTTAAGTGATTGAGATTGGAAATTTCTCTCTGAATAACCAAGTACGTTTTCAAAGTAAATTTTTAAATATAAATTAAAAGTTTAAAGTTGTTTTAAGAAGTATGTTTTGAAATATTTACTATTTCTAAATATTTCAATTCTAAAGTAAGTATTTCCTTTTAATCTATTATATCAATAATTATTTAAAGAGCGACTTAGTATTTTATTTTTAAAAATGAAAATCTAGCTTTATATTTTATTTAGTAACCTTATTTTCAAATATTCATAAAGTATGTATTTTTAACAAATCATTGAAGTAGTTTTAAAATGAATATTTTAAAGTATATTTCAATGTAAAGTGTTTTAAATTATTTTAAAATCTAGTTTTGTGCTTGGTAATTTCAAAGGAGATGGTTTTGAAACTGATTTCAAAGGATTGAAAATAGAAATATATCTTGTGAAGATATTTTGAGGTTAATAAGTAATTTGGGAAATTATTTATTGTTGGATGGATGTTTGTGAATATTAATTGATAGTTAAATCACCGACTATCAATTTGGCCAACTGCGTTGATCGTTTCGAAGAGACCGGGATCGAGATTTATTTCTCGAAAACCACTTCGATCCGGTTTGTACGTTTCGTGTAAACGAGTTTGGATTCAAAGCTGGAGCAGTGAAGTACAAGGGCTAGTCGCTACTAATCCTGGGGATATTTCCAAAATGGATGTAGTAGGAATAGTGCCTTCGGTTCCGTTCGAACCCGGAATGGACTTGTATTGATGAATGCTTGCGAAACATCGTCAGGTGGATGATGGGCATTCTAAGGGATATGTTCTATTAAGGTAACGCTTAACCTCAAGCCTCATCAAATGGGAATGACTGAAAATCAGGGGTTATGCAGCAAGGCTAGGTGGGTAGCACCCAAGTAGGGTGAGGTCATTCCAGTCTAGATGTCCCTTTTATTTCGGCTTAGTGGGCGGTTGCTGATCCCAACCGTGGGGTTATCTCACTCGGGATTGTCCAGTAAGGGATGGTTCCGGCCTTGTGTTGCAGGGGAGTGGGCATACTCTTCGGTACGGTGATCTAGGCCTCGTACTGTAACAGGTGGTACCCCAGTGCCTAGTCATTGGTTGGAAATCCATTCTCCCTGCGAGCCTTGTACGAGTTTTGTTTGTATTACCCACTCTGTGGCTAGTAGCTGGAATTTAATAGATGTAACAATTTCGGCTATTTTATAAGTATTTGCATATAGACCCTATTATAATATCAGAGGATTTCTATAAAAAGTGTTTTAGCTATCGTAAGGTAAAAACCCGACATGTTTATTTGTGGCGTGGTCTTACGAGATGCTTTTGTTTTCAAAGGATTTTTGAAACTTCAATAATAAATTGGGTGTGATTTTCTCACGTTGGTATTCCAGACTGACTCGGGTATTATTTAACTGTAATGCTCGGGTCAGACCGAGTATTATAGAATACAGGATATGATGCTGTGGGGCTCAGGAGATGAGCTGGATGACGATACGTACAGTCGTATTTGTTATATATATATATTCCGCTGTTTGAGTTGTTGTGTATCCATTTGTATGACATTGATGTTGAGATGTGACTGTTGTACTCTGATGATGTATTGTATGTAAACAGATATATTTTATTTTGAGTAAAGATTTATTTATTACCTATTATATTTTATTCCGCTACGATGGTTAGATTCTGATGTTGATTTTGTTTTCTCTTCTTCCACCTCTTCTTCTTAAACCTAAATGGTTCGTATTTCTGTGCAACTTGAGTTGATTGTTGTAGAATAGTGTTGACTCAAGGGGTACGGATTTGCGGGTCGTTACATCAGTGGTAAAGCATAGCAGCTACTAATGCCTACCTCGAAACACACTCCCATAATCAAAATGAAGGTTGGCCACCAAATCATCACAAAGTCATAATATGGCATCGAAGAAATGTGTCTGATCAGAGGAATGACCTCACTTGGATCAGCATGGCTCCTGTTTTAGTCACATCTAAGTTGATTCACGGGTTTCAAGGTTACGTAAATACCTCATACAAAATCGTTCACCAAACAATCCTACTTCATTTCTAGAATCTCCACCATGTACACAGTTGTTAAAGTGGTTTTCGAAATTGGCAGAGAATATGACAATATCCGATCCAGGCCTTATAACAACCAAACGCTTATTTTACACCAGATGGTTCTTTTACATTTCCCAAACTGATTTACAATTTATATCAAAATATCATATTCTCAAAGCCATATCATTTTCGAAATCATATTTACTTTCCAAATTATATCATCTTTGAAATCATCTCTCTTTCGAATTCATATTTCCAAAATAGATTAAATCCTCATTTAAAATCGTTGTATTCCTAAAATATGTCATTTAAATCCCTACTTATGTCATAACATCATTTAATCGTATTCTGCTTAAAAATCAAGGATTTAAATATAACCATTTTCACTTTACAATTTAGAATTTAGAAAATAGTATAAATAGTTACAAATAGTTTAAATAGTTTAAGTTTGAAAATATAATTTAAATTGTTTGAAATACTTTAAAATAATTTAAAAATTGAGCTAAAATAGTATTTAAAATAGTTTTAGTAGAATTAAAATAGATTAAATAGATTTAGTTGTATTAAATTGAATAAAATAGTTCAAATAATTCAAAATAGCTTAAATTAGTTTAATAGTTTTAAAATCTTAATAATTAGGATTTGACAGTAATACATTACAAAACATTTTATATCAATTAAAATAAATTTCAAATTAATATCGAATTAAGCTATTTTTTTCATTTCAACACATCTGGACTACGTCCATCTTTCAAATTTCAATTTAAAGTCCTTTAAATAATTCATTTAAACCAAATCCAATTTCACATTTAAAACTCGGATTTTCAAGAATATTCCAATGGATATAGATAAAATATTATTTCAAAATATCATTTAACTGTTCAAAAATTAAGGATTCGAATTTAATTTAACCATCCGGTGTCCGTATATAATTTTCTACCCTGTGGTCAAGTGATACGAATATTTATCATTTCAGTTCGCAAATATTTTATATTTACGGGTATATATAATTTCAACCCCAATCCTAAAATTTTAATTCAATGAAAATCGCTGGGTTTATCATTTCAATGCACAACTATTTTCCCCTACTCTATATGATCATTCGATTCTGTATCATTTCAACCTAAAGGGAACTTACAGTGTTACAACAATATAAAATATAACATCCAGTCATCCAATATCACAATCAAGCATCCACCACTATCATCATCCAAATTACCAGTAAACATCAATAGATAACTGATTATCATTAACAGGTATTAAATTGACAATTAAATTCAATATTAAATTAAACGATGATTAAATGCAATAAAAGTCAATTAACTAGAATGACAATAAACATATCAAACATCAATCAATTGATTCAAAAAGATATCATAAATTTAATTTAACTAACATAAGATAATTTAGCAGTTATAAGTGGGTTAAAATACTCACTTTTTATTTCAAATCGATCTGAAATCCAAAATAAGGCCTAAATTTGAACAGTCTCAGAATTCGTCCAAAATAGTTCCAAAATGTCCGGAATTTCGATATGATCCTAACAGAACAAACTACGCGAGAATCTGAGCTTGTATGGAAATGATATACACGTTAGAAGGATTTAATTTGAAATTTAAATAGAATAAAATAAGAAAAATCACCTCAATTAACAGACATGTCAGCATCATCCTCGTCTCAGAGCAACACAAGAGCACGCACTCCTTAGGGTTTCAGCTGCTACCAACTGCTCTTCACGCACGTCGCTACAGGCGATTGGACCAAGCTCTAATCGTGGACGAGCATGCCTCCATCTGCTCGACACCCCACAACCATCACTATCCATCCAAACGCAGACCGATGCTTCAAAAACACAGCTGCTACCCATGTGAACTCGAACATTAATTGCATTTATTCGCCACATCCAGTCGTTGATTGCCCAAACGAACACTGCCGATACACTCCCCACATCACTTTCCACCTCACTTTCCTCCTCACTATATCCTCGAATCGACGATCCATCATCATTGGTCAAGCCCAAACGTATGGTTGAGAATGTTTCGGCCAATTCTAGACAAACCAAAACCCGATTGCAAAAACGAACAGCAAATTTGAGTGGTGCTCATAGAGAGCTTTCCAACGATATGTAATTCGATATAGTTTTGAGGGGTTTGATTTTTTTGAAATTGATTTTGATATTGAATTGGGTTTTGGATCTGCATCCATTGGAAGGAAGAAGAAGCAGAAAGGTGGAATAAACAAAAGCGTACTGTAATAAGGAATAAAAAGGCTGCTAGGGTTTAGAAATATCTATTTGTGTGAACAAAGCTCGATAGGAAAAACAAACACATATCGAATTGGTATGAACGAACAATGGCGACCCGAAAAGCACATTTCATCTCCGAAACTAAAGTAGGTCATCCGATATATGAACATAGAGGTTTTTGATAATTTTAAACTCAATGGAACAGATTTCATGCCCTAATTCCGTAGTATGAAGAAGTTAGCTTTAAAATTAGTTTATTTCAATTGAATGCAATTAAATTGATTCCTATGCGTTTCGAATTTGTACAATCAAATGATAAGTCTGATCGCTACGAAACTTGAAATCCTACAATAATTCGCAGTTACGTATCGGATGAAACTGGTTTCGTCGAAATCCAAGAGATTGTCCAAAATGGTTGTTTTCACATTAATTAAATAAATTAATATTAACTTGAATAAATCACTTTTAAATTTCAAATTTAATAACTAACAACTTTTATCATCTTTGATTACTTAGACATTTACAATGATTTAAAACATATTTATATATCAATTCAGTGTCAAATATTACAGTAATTATAGTGTTCTATTTCAACTTTAATTAAATCCAATTAATTATAATATAGTTCCAATAAATTGATAAGATTTGATTTCAATCTTTTTGTCCAATCAATTCTTACTCTATGGTCATAGTTAACATTGCTTTACCATTTATTACTTTAATACTCTATAATTATCATCTTAATTCACATTTATTAAAATATTAAATTAGATTAATTACAATATTTCAATTGTGTTTAATTCTTATCGATTTCCACTTTGATTTCCAATTTAATTTCAACAAATTAATTAAATAGGTAACAAATAACAATTGTGTTTTTTTGCTTGATTTAACCACACTTATAAGTTTTTCATCTGTAAAAAATGTTCTAACTATTTACACAACACTAATTTTATCCAATTACAATTAATTACATATTATTTCACCAATTAATATAACATTAAATCTACTTCCTTATTTACAATTATAACCTTTCAATCATTTTAATTAATTGTAATTACATTAAAATGGTTAATAACCAACTTACATTAACATTGTTACGTTTCATTCTATTTATTATTGTTTTTAATATATCACAAATTTTTATTTCTTCAACATTAAGTCACAAAACCTTATTAAGTCAACTATTTTTAACTATCGAAAATTACGTGTCATTACAAATGGGTGTTAGGACTCGTTTATTTTAGTATTCTGACCTTGAGTTTGCTCAACATACAACTCCTAACCCATTTTTCCTTATATTCTATCATTTCGACCTTGAGTTTGCTCAACAAATCGAAAGTGATTATTCACTCGTACCTACCGTATTGTGATGGCCTAAGTATAGCATATGTACCTTTAGTTTGCTCAACAAATAAATATAGTTATCTTACCTCATCTGTTCAATATATTGATAATACTACGCATAACATCCCTAGTTTGAGTTTGTTCAACAACTAAGAAGTATGTAAGTAATTTATTAATATATATATATATATATATATATATATATATTGTAGAGGACAATATTACATTGAAGATTCATAATCTTCAATATATATTGAGTGATATCGACTTATAGAATAATATATTTCTTATGAAATACCCTAGCGATTCAAGTGTTAGACGCATCAAAAATCACAGTATATGCACATTTACGTATGTAATTATTTCTCAATTCTATTTGGGTTTCTTTAATGTTCCACATTTAGTTTGTACACATATCATATAAGTTTTTTTGTTGTATAAATTTTATATTTCATATTACTTATATGATTTTCTTACGTATAATATATCATAAATTAAATCATATCTCATTAATTTTAATCAATTAACTCTTTAATTAATTAGCATTCCAATATATATTTTATATTGGACATATCTACTTTAACATTTATAGTGTATACTATAACCTTTATAGTGTAACACACATATATCATATATATGTGTATTTAATTAATTAATTAACCTTTAATCAATTTATTCAATTTAAAAATTTTAATTAAAATTTATCAACTTCAAAATTTATCTTGTATACAAACACATATGCTTATGTTATCTTAAACATTTTAAAATAACATAACATATATCAACATATGTAATACATGCATATATGCATTAATTAATTAACATATTTAATTAATTTATTTTATTAATCTTATTAAAAATTAAAATTTTGAAATTATTATATAAATATTTTAAAACATTTTGAAAATTCATTATCCTTTCAAACATTTTGAAAAATTATTTATTATTTTTATAATAAACATGTTTTATTTTAAATATAACTATTAAATTTAAAAACTTTAACATTAATTTTGAAAATGATTTTCAAAATTAGCCCATGGCCTAAATTATGTTGCGCCTTTTCTATTAGAAGCAACCTTTGGCCTCACTTCACCTTTCGGCCCAAGCAGGTAACCAGGTAGGAAAGGGTACTTGATTACCCAATTCCAATCCTAGATATTATCTTTCTAGACACCGTGCTAAATGGGCAAGCTTAATTAGTTAGTCCTAAAATGGATAATTTGGACCTCATAGTCTATTGGGCTATGATACCATTGTTGGAACTGGACTAGCCCACAACGGAAGTTATGAGTGAATTTCCAATTTTTTACCCTATCGGACCGTTTATTGGGCCTATGAAGTCTAACTGAATTAGAACATTTCTTAATTTCATTTTAAAAAAAATCATTTATTTTATTTAAATTCAAATATATAAAGATATGAAATTAATTTTATTTGATTTAGTTTATACTTAAATGTATCATATACATATTTGTGTAAGTGCATGTGTAACATAATAATCCGTGAAATGTATAATACGCCTATTTGTAGATGTTGGGATTTACATCGCAACAGACATACTAGCTCATTTTGTATGTCATGTATGTTGTCCAAATATGTGCATGTACATGTGTTACAATATACATACATATATATATATATATATATATATATATATATATGCACACATGTATGTATAAATATATTATATATAATATATAGACATAAAACATTTATATATAGATAAATATATATGTATATGTATACACACACACACACACACATATATAAAGAGATAGATCAACTATTAAAAATTAACTTAGTTTTGCAAACATAATAATTTTAGTATTTTATTTTGTACATATTATAAATAAAATAATGTTTTCATCCATAAATAATTAAGATAAAATAATCTATTGAAGAAAATTCAAATTTTAAAATTTTTCAAAATCTAGGATCATAAAATAGAGCTTCAAAAAGATTTGGAGATTTTTCAATGTTGAACTAATATTTTTAAAAGCAAATACACTGATTTCGACAATAATTATTTAATGCAAAATATTTAATTATTAAAAATTCAAAATTTAAAATTTCAAAAATTCTAGGATTATGAATAAAAGGCTGCAAAAAACT
Source organism: Allium cepa (assembly GCA_030765085.1). Lineage (NCBI taxonomy): Eukaryota > Viridiplantae > Streptophyta > Magnoliopsida > Asparagales > Amaryllidaceae > Allium > Allium cepa. Next base: position 61,787,387 of record CM060930.1, read on the forward strand.
TTGAAGAATTTTTCAATTAAATTATTATTTTTACTAAATCATAAATTGTTTTTCCAAAATAATATTTATAATTAAAAATAATAAACTTCATCGAAAAATTCCTAAATTTTTCAGTATGTTTCTAAATTGGTATAATATTTTAAAAAATATAAAATTGAATTTGTAATGTAATTATTATTTTATACGTAATAAACAATTCAAAAATTCAATAAATGTTAATTTAAAAATATGAACGTATGTATGATAATTAATTTTGAATTTTTAAATTAATATTATGTATAAATAAGTGTACTAAATTTTTTAAATTATATATATATATATATATATATATATATCTTATATATGCATATATGCTATTATGAGCGAGATATATACTAATATATATATATATATATGAATTTGTTAATAAATATGTATAAAGCAATTATTAATGACAAAAATTGATTTTTTGCAGTAAAGAACATTTGTTTGTACATAAATCAAAAAGTATAATAAACAAATTATGTACATAACCAAACTGATTTATGATAACCACATCTACTTACAAAATCTGACCTAACTAAACATATAATAGCAACATATTTAAACTGATATGAAATTATTCATTATAGGATCATAGAATATAATTTAATTACTATAATATGAATTAAAATTATAAATTTAGTGATGCCTTTAAATCCATATTGAAGCAATACTTCCCTTCCATTTACCGTTCTTGATTCGTTAGATTGCAAGTCCGAAATCACCGACCTCTAACTATCGAATATTATTATTTGAATTTGAAACATATTTGAGAATTTTGGAGTGGGTCGAGAGCTATGTTTTAACCAGCAATGTAAAAGGTAATGGCAGTCAAAAAGGTTAGTCATTATTTTTGGAGATACATACATACATAAATACATACATACATACATACATACATACATACATACATACATACATATATGTGTATGTATGTATGTATTAGAGAGAAACGAGGAAAAACCTTTTACCCATTCTCACTTTATCTCAACCCATTATCTCTAACCTAATTTCCCATGTTTTAGCCACCTATAGACCTTCCTAAAACCAAAATTTTGCAGCCCTAGTGATGGGTCTTAAACCTATCTAAGCCTAAGCCAAAATACAATACAATTAAATCTAATTTAATTGCTTGTCGATATTGTGTATCGATCGATATATTTATAACTCTTATAAATATATATAACATTATTTATTTCTCAAATCATATTCAAAATTTATAATTAATATTTCATAAATATTAATTAATTTATAACAATTATAAATTAATTAAAACATTCGGTCTTAAGGGAATTCATCATTTTGGCTGTGTAACTTTTGTGTGTAAATTTTGGTCAGCGATTGACATCGAACTATTCCAATGTTAACTTTCACACGTCACTTAGCAGGTGGTGTGACATTATGGCCAAATTATCGCTTACTCATTTTTGGTAAAATCCAACTTTAGTTTAATAAGCGTTACCCGGTTGCGACATTTGTTTACACCAATTCTCTTCATCAAAACTATATCATTTTGGACTTATGCAAGTTGGTAATGGTCAAAATTCTAACCTCGTCCATATTCAGCTTTATAGTCTAAATACAAAGTCCTTGGTTCAATAATAACAATTATTATTAACCAAAATGCTCTGACCAGAGACTTTGACTTTGCGTTGACTTGATTGGACTGTGATACTAACCACATATAACCGAGGAAACAAATCCTCTCTTAAATAGTGGTTCACTTGCAGTACTTCCAATCGACCCAACTATAGTCACTCGATAGATGCCATGCCATGATTTGGCTATAATCAATGTGGAGCTTTCATATCAAAGATCCACAGTATTCTCAATTCGAGAGAACTGTGTAAATCAATCACATCGATATTTTCTATTTGACCTTAGTTATATTAACCAACATAAAACTATCGAGTGAGTCGTTCCATAGTTATCCAATAACTATTAGTATGTAACTCCTAGACTCCCCCAACAGTCATGAGTAATACACTACCCAACGTTTGGAGAGCGTTGCACACTCTGGTCTTAACGAATACATCGATATCCAATCTTGATGCATCTTGACTAGAAATATTTAAAATGGTATATTTGTCTCATTGTGATAAGTTACTCATGGTTACAATGCTTTGTAACTACTATCAAAAATATACCATTTATGAATTTTTCAACTAAATATACTTTAATTAAGTTAGTTAATTAATATAATCATACTATATCAAGTATATAATAAGAAAATAAATACCTTTTATTTCGAACAAGATTAGCCAACGGGTTAGATATAAGTAACAAATTACATAATTGCCCCTAGGGCATACCCCTAACTCTATCACAAAGATCAAAGGGATGAATGAAGAAGGAAAAAAGTAAAATTTTGTAAACATGTATTTTTTAAACTATTTTATGCATGGATGTAGCAATATGAACAAAGTCTTTATAAATATATCATATATCGTGTTTTATATGCAAGGAACTTAACTATCATCAAATAATAGAAAACAATCGTTGCTTGCAAGCAGGATAATTGGGGCTAATTTAAAAATATCAAATTATACTTTGTAGGTTAAAAAAATAGTTAATGAAGTTTTAAATATTTACCATAGAAGCATTATCGTAGTTGGGACTACGATCCTTTTGTCTCAATGCTTAGAGCATTAAAAATTTGTTCGCTATCGTATATTATTTCCATTCCTTGACCATGCAACTCATCTATTTTAGCTTGATATTTCTCCTGCAATGTAATTTTCATATTTATTGGAACTTGTACGCATGTGTGTATATTAATTGATTTTCTAATTATATAGAGGACTTACCGCAAATTGAGCAGAAGCATTATCAACCACTAATCGTTAGTTAAGCCATCTCCCGGCTCGAGCCTATGACTCCTAACGTACACCTCCCAAGAAGATGGCTCTCTATGATACCAATGGATATAAAAAGTTCAGGATATACGTCTGCTAATATGGCTTTAATAGTACATACTGTTTGCTATTGTGCATACTTGTTTTAATGAACGCAATGTAAACCATGTGAAATTCTTGAATTCATTGGGTTGGATTAAAATACAAGTGTGAGGCATGAGTTGTTGCTTCTATTTCGCTATCAAAAGAACCGTTTATTTCCTTTTTTCACAAGATAATAGATGATTTGGAATTTTGGTTAGGAATGGAAGAGTCAATCATGGGCTGCTAATTTACATAAGATAATTTTATTAATTTGACATTCGAACACAGAGAAGTGAAGGAGTGATGGAATTTTCTTTCTACCATTTCAACTTTAGTAATAAAACTTACTAATACTAATTTCATCTTGGTTCAAAATGTTTACTGAAATTTACTTTATAATTAAGTATTACAGATATTTTAAATAAAAATTATTTCATCTAATAGTCAATAAACATAAAATTTACTAAGATCAAATTATTTTCCTACGATAGTGAAGCGAAGTAGATGCAGCGATGGTGAAGCGGAGTAGATGCGGAGATGGTGAAGCGATGATAATCGACGTTGCAGTAGAGGTTGACGAAGGAGAACTAGGGATTTTTTAGATCTGTGTATTCCTTGAAGTGTTTTTACTTTAGACATGTTTTCTTTTTTGAGTGATCGTGGTCGATGAGGATATTGATTTTGGAAAAGTGCATAGGATTTCCATTTTTAAGTTATTTTATACTTTTCTTAAATAAAAAAAATGTTATATAAGATTAAAGAAATATTTATATTAATAGTTTTAATTTTTCATATAATATAAATTGAAAAATAATTCAAAATGATTGATTTTTTTAATATAATAAGTTTGAAGTTGTAATATATTCAACCAGTAAACCATTTGTTATTTGGTTATACACCTTTTGCTTTAAACAGTTATATTTGTGAACAGAATAATATTTAAAGTATATGTGCAATATATCGTGAGTTGAATTTTAAAACAGCAAACATATTCTGAATATAATTTCGTTAAATATTATTTAATCAGAATAAAGCAACCATATTATATCATTAAAATTGTTGAAAATATACAAAAATTATATTAAATATTTGTAGTATTAACCAATTGTATAAATTAAAAAATACTTAATATATAAACAAAAATATATTTATTATTTATTGAATTATGCTTAATTAATGAAAAAGGGATAGTATTTTCTAGCGTTTTAATTTTCGATAGATAATAAATTATATTAAAAAAAAATATTTAACTTAAAAATTCATGAAGCAAAAGATATATCTGTTAATAATAATATTTATTGTTATGTAGGAGGATTATATGAGTACAGAAAAGGAGTAGAAAATTCTTGCCTCCAATCTTGGGTCGTAAGGATGGGATGTGAAATTTTTTATTCCCTTCCTATGCCTTTCCAGAGTTGTAGAAAATCAACAAAGGTGTGAAATGACGTGGGTGATTATTTATGTCTTATCTACACCAAAATATTTAGCATTGGAAATTTCTCACACATTTCCTACGCCTTGGTTAATTTGCTATAGACATAGGAAATTTCCTATGTCTTTTAATGCCTTTATCTCTTCCTACCTCTTTCTTACATCTCGTTTAATGACATATGAAACATGTAGGAAATTTTACGTTGGAAATTGAAGTTTTTTCCTGCAGTGTATCGTTATATTTTCATTTTGGATCTTTTAGTCTATCTAACAATTTAATATTAATCTTAATTTGATCATAAAAGGTCAAGGAGCTTTAGCTCAAGTGGTTGGGGTGTGACTCTTTAGACAGAGGTTCTAAAGGTCATGGGTTTGAGTCCCGAGGCATCAAAAAAGAGTGTTCTGCTTGAAATAGAGTATCACACATGTTATCAAAAAAAACTAGATCAACAAAAGAAACTTCACTTACATCGTCATTAGAAGCCATGAAGCACACGTTTGCCTCTTCCGAATTTCTATCATTATCACTATCCGACGATGATGATGAATCCGAGTCATCCCATGTGACTGAAAATGCTTGCATCATTTTCTTGTGGAATTTATCGTTTGTGTTTTTGATACTATTCTTATTCTTTTTGAGATTCAGGCAATCTTTATTTATATGGCCTATCTTGTCACATTGATGACATGAGAATTGCTATTAACTGTAACGACCCGCAAATCCGTACTCTTGAGTCAACACTATTTTACAACAATCAACTCAGGTTGCACAGAAATACGAACCATTTTGGTTAAAGAAGAAGAGGTAGAAGAAGAGAAAACAAAACAACATCAGAATCTAACCGTCGCAGCGGAATAAAATATAATAGATAATAAATGATCTTTACTCAAAATCAAATATCTCTGTTTATATATTACATCATCAGAGTACATCAATCACAGCTCAACAACATACAAATGTATACACAGCAACACAACACAGCGGAATATATATATAAACAAGTACGGGAGTACGTATCGTCATCCAGCTCGTCTCTTGAGCTCCATAGCATCATATCATGTATCCTATAATACTCGGTCTGACCCGAGCATTACAGTTAAATAACACCCGAGTCAGTCTGGAATACCAGCGTGAGAAAATCACACCCAATTGATTATTAAAGTTTCAAAAATCCTTTGAAAAACAAAAGCATCTCGTAAGACCACGCCACAAATAAACATGTCGGGTTTTTACCTTACGATAGCTAAAACAATTTTTATAGAAATCCTCTGATATTATAATAGGGTCTATATACAAGTACTTATAAAATAGCCGAAATTGTTACATGATTAAATTCCAGCTACTAGCCACAGAGTAGGTAATACAAACAAAACTCGTACAAGGCTCGTAGGGAGAATGGATCTCCAACAAATGACTAGGCACTGGGGTACCACCTATCACAGTACGGGGCCTAGATCACCGTACCGAGGATTACTCCCTTCATCCCCTGCAACACAAGGCCGGAACCATCCCTTACTAGACAGTCTCGAGCGAGATCACCCCGCTGTTGGGAACAGCAACCGCCCACTAAGCCGAAAAATAAAAAGGGACATCTAGACTGGAATGACCTCACCCTGCTTGGGTGCTACCCACCTAACCTTGCTGCATATCCCCTGATTTTCAGTCATTCCCGGTTGATGAGGCTTGTGGTTTAAGCGTTACCTTTTTAGAACATATCTCTTAGAATGCCCATTGTCCACCTGACGATGTTTTCGCAAGCATTCATGCATACAAGTCCGTCCCGAGTTCGAACGGAACCGAAGGCACTATTCCTATTACATCCATTTTGGAAATATCCTCAGGATTAGTAGCGACTAGCCCTTGCACTTCACTGCTCCATCTTCGAAATCAAAATTGCTTTCGAGAAACGTACAAACCGGATCGAAGTGGTTTTCAAGAAATAAATCTCGATCCCGGTCTCTTCGAAACGATCAGCGCATTTGTCCAATATTGATAGTCGGTGATTTAACTATTAATTAACATTCACAAACATCCATCACACAACAAATTATTTCCCAAATTATTTCTTAACCTCAAAATATATCTTCACAAGATATATTTCTATTTTCAATCCTTTGAGAATAGTTTCAAAATCATCTTTCCTTTCAGGATAAACTTTCCCGAATATTTACTATCTCCTCTGAAATCACCAAGCAAAAAAATAGATTTTTTTAAAATAATTTGAATACTTTACTTTGAAATATATACTTTAAAACACTTAGGATAAAACTACTTAATTAATTTGTTAAAAATACACGTTATATGAATTTGAGAAAATAAGGTTACTTTATAAAATATAAAATCAGGTTTTCACTTTTAAAACAAATACTAAGTCACTCTTTAAATAATTAAGGCTATAAGATATTAAAAGGAAATACTTGCTTTAAAGATTAAATATTAGAAATAATAAATTTTACAACACTTGCTTTCTTTAAAAACAACTTTAAAACATTTAATTTATATTTACAAATTTTAGTTTTAAAAACGTGTACTTGGCCATCCAGAGAGAATTCCAACTTCAAGCCCTTAAATCAATTTCCCGAATTGATTTTCAATTCATTCTATTTGAAATAAATTTCTTTACTTGCTTCGTTCATTTCAAAATTCATTAATTATGGACTTTATTTTTTTTTATTAATATTATTTGTTGTTTGATTTTAAATCTTTTAACTGAAATATACAAATTTTAGGCTTTTCCCATTTTCTTCTTTGCTCCTTTCAAAATTTAAAATCTTAAATTTAAAATAAATGTTCTGTTCTTTTAGATAGTAGCATTTGAGTTTACAATTCATTACCTTTCTGTTAATTCAAAAATCTCATTTCTATATTCGAGATTTATTATTTAGGATTCTTATGTCACTTTATTTTATTTTTATTTCATTCTTAACTTTATTTAAATTTCCATAATTATTTTACTTACAAATTCACTTCCTTTCTCTTCTTTCCAACATCCAAATTATATATTTTCAGGAAATTCATTATACCCAATTATCCAAACAAACCATAGCATTCAATATTTCAACATAATCCATCACAAAATATCAATTCATCATAACAGGGTCATTTAAATAATTTAAATAAATGTTGAGGGATCCAGTTGGATCCCTCCAACCTGTTTTCCCTGCATCCACAGACGTTAGCATTACATAATAGGCCAAATTCAAATTATACTATACTCTATCACATCAATCAATCCAACCATACAATCAATTATTTAAATTTAATCATTTAAATTTAAATTTCAACTGAGTGAGATTAACTCACCTCTACTTTTATTTAGCAAAACCAATCCACCATGAGTTGTTTCTCCATGATGTAGACCTTGAATAAATATTATAGGATTTATTAATATTAGAAATAATTGAACCATAAATTTCCATTTTAATAAATTTAATTAACTAGTAATTTAAACCTAAACAAATTTTCTTTTAACAAATTATCCTTAGTAATTAGAATAATTTCGATTTAATTTAACAAATAAATCTTCACTATAAGTAAATGAAATATGAATAGGTATATTTACTTTATTTTACGTTTTCAAACGGTTTACAAAAACAATCAATATCCCTTTAAATAAAAATATATCCCTGTTTACATTTTAAATGGAAACATATATATATCTACTTATATTAACATTTTCCTCACTGAGTATACCTGCTGATATTATACATCTCTACCCTAAAACATATTCACTGTAAACTAAATCTAAAACTAAATGTGTGAATATATTACTTATTTTATTAAATTAAAATAAACAAAACTACAAATACCTTACAGTCAAATTCCCTCACGTGCACGGCTACCCTCCAAACCATTACCCAGATCACAGCAACCGTGTCTCTAACCACTCGCTAAGATCACGGATCCTCCTTGCTGTCGCAACTGTCACGAAGGCTTCTTACTCGCGTACTGCCATCGCCGCTCGAAGGAACCATCATGAGCTTCCATACACCTCAAACGCAAACGCGCGCCACAGTCAAACCTTGCTATCTCGTCGCGGCCCCACGCGAACTGCCCTTTTCTTGCCTCGGCTCTTCGATTTGACCAGAGGGTTCGAAAATAGAAGTCGCGATTATAAAGGACTTGCGATTTGAAAAGAAACGAGAAAAGGGAAATTCGATTTCCTACTGGAAGCGGCCATAGAAATTTAATTCGATTCCGTTCTCATACTTAGGGCATCGAACTTCAAAGCGAAGGAAAGGGGAAAATGAAATTTTGAGGAAGAAAGATTGTTATTGTTAAGCTCGGCCATTTTATTATTTCGAAGTTAATTCATTCTGAATGGAAGGAGACAGTGGGATTTTAAAACGAAGAGAAATGGCTTGCTTCAGAAGATTGTCGGCTACAGTACTTCGAATGTGGAAAGGGAAAAGTTATGATGGGAAGGAATGTAGGCTGATGTTGACCAATATAAATATATATTTAAATTGAATTCGATATAGATTTCAATGCGTTTACCTATCGTACGATCACACGACAACTCCGATCAATATGAAATTTGAAGTCCGATAATAATTCAATATTACGGGTCCAACGGAACTGGTTTCGTCTAATTCCGAGACTGTGTCTCGGAAGACTATTTTTAAATTCAATTTAAACGACATAAAATTTTAAAACTGAACAAACCACGGTTCATTTCAATTTTACCACTTCTATTATCTTCAGTGTTATCAATATAAATTTTATAAGCCTTCAAATTATTTTTAACAAGCTTAAAATTCCAGGTTCAATATTTTATCCAACTTCAAATAATTTAATTCAATAATTTAATCATCAAATAAATTGTGATATTCGTAATTCAAGTTAAAATTATCCTATTGAATATTTAAAATAAATTAAATATTCCGATTTTAAATGCTTGAAAATTCCGGGTCGTCACATTCCTCCCCCCTTAAAAGAATTTCGTCCTCGAAATTACTAATTAGGAAGAATGGTCCAAAACCCGTTACTTTTCCAAAACTAAACAGTTTCTAACAACTCAGCAACTTACCAACTATCTCTTATAAAAGATCCATTATCATTCTTATTAACTTCCACACCTTTCCCTATTTCCAAACCATACCATTTGTTTAACCATTCAAGTTTCAATTTAAAACCAAATTTTGAATTATCAAAATTTTCTCAAATTTTTCTAACTCACTAAATTTCCGAAAAAAATCGCCAGCGTCTCCTTTGCGCGGCTGACTCGGTACAACTACAAAAGGGCTCTACGGCCTCCCAAATCCAAAAAGAAAACAAAACGCCAAGTGGCTCAATCCAAATCCCAATCAAATTTCATACCAAAATTAAAATACATACCTTTTTGTCGAGCATTTCAACTTTTATCTTTTCATATCAAACCCAATTTTCTATTCCCTTTTATAATACCTGCATACCTGCTTAGCACCAATATCCAAACACAATATTCCCAAACATCTTATCGATTTTTTTTCCACAAAATGCCAATATCTATTCATACAAATATTAACTTGGAATATATTTATTACAAATTTCCAATTAAGAATTCACTATTCCTTTCTTAAGTTTGGTATAAGTATTTAATATGCTTTTTATATTCATTATCACCTTACCACTTCAGTTTATATCATTTCTATTCAAATTGATTTTTTTCATTTCCATATGAATTCAATTTATCTTACTCTAAATATATAAATTTTATTTGTCATTTATTTCTAATTCATTTCAATATGTTAATTAGTTTCATTCACTAACTTATTTCAATTTCCAGTTTAAAATTGTTTTGTCATTAGCAAAATTTTCCAAAATCTTTCAAAAAAATTCTAACTCCCAAAATTTCTGAAAATTTTTGGCAGAGTCTCCTTTGTACGGAGGAGCTTTTGCAATTTGACAAAAGATATAAATATATATACATCGACCCACACGGTCGGAAAAACCAAAAACAATTCATATTTCCTATTTTTATTGCGTAGGCGTACCTTATTAAGCATTTTAAGCAAGCGGCTAACTTAATTTGCAACTTGCGCGTCCAAAAACAGCCAAACGGCTTCCAGGTACCTGTACTTACTCAATTTAAACATGTAAGTGCCAAAATCATGCAACTTAACAACAATTTACATATTTAACTAGCAAACATTCCAGTTTTAATAAACCATGTAGATTAAACAACACTTATAAGCAATTTTATAGGGTTCCAACATTAATTTAAATTGCTCACAACCTATTTATATACAACTTCATTCAATTTAAATGGTTTACCACTAAATTTCTTTCATTCAATTCATTTTAGAAAAACAAACTCATATTAAATCCAGTTGATCTCAAAATCAATTTATTTAACTTCTATCAACTTATAAAACTTTAATTCTCTTTACTTGCGTCAAACGACGATTTATTTTATGCGGTTTTGCCAATATCCAAGTGAATAAATGATTACTTGAGTTTTAAAATCAATTTGAATGGATTCCAATTCAATTTATTTTTAACTCCAATCCATTTTTAAATTTAGTTGGTATATTTATTGAATCTAATATCAATTCTTATTCGCATCCAAAAATTTATTTCTGAATTGTATTATATTAATAACAATGCCACTTCAAATCATTTCTACTTACTTGCATTTTATTTACAATTCAACCATTCCATTTAGCTTAAGTTAATTTACTTCAATTTATTCAAATTTTTATACTTAAGCTCATTTTCATTTTACAAGTAAATTTTTCTCTTCTATTCAACTTAATTCTCTCAATTAAATCTCATTTTAATCTACAATTTCATTTGATCAGTTATTACAAAATTTAAATTTCCAGATTTAACTCATTCAATTGATTACATAGCCATTTCCAAGTTATTTCCACTTAGTTGGATTTTATTTGAAATTCATATCATTTCTATTTTAATCAAATTTCATTTTTATTCGTTACATTTCCCATTTATATTTAATTTGTTAACACTTCAAGTTAAATTTTAATTAATAACTCAAGTTCTAATCCCACCATTCACTTTTAAATTACCATCCAATTTTATTAATTCACAATTCAACTTCATTCTCAATTCATTTAATTAATTGCTAGGCCACTTCCAATTATATTTTACTCACTAATGATTCCACGTCGAATTTAATTTATACCTTGAGTTTTATTTCCAAACTCCATCATAAACTCACAATTTAACTTTATTTAACTACATTGGGTTCTCATTACATATTTTATTATCTAATTTTCATCTAAATAGTCTTTTCCCAACTTATAATCCAGAACTTGATTTTAATCTCAAAATCTCTTCATTTAAAAGAAAATTTTAGGTTCATATTTCTTTTATAACTCAAGTTTGGATCTTTGTTTTCATTTTCCAATTCATCAAAATATTAGTCGTGGGTTTCTGTCCCACTTTTTCAAATTTTATAAGTCACAACTTACTATTTTATTGAATCCCATTCATTCTCGGCTTGGATGTATTCATCTTTTACTTTTAACCCAAGCCTTATGTTTAATTATAACCCAAGCATATTTTATTACCATGGATTTCTAATTCTGATTCTTTTATAAGTCTTATTTATTTATTCCAATTCCAATTCTTATCCAACTTGTTTTCCATTTGTTCAGGTAAGAATTTAATTTTATTCAGTAATTCAATTGCATTCTTATTCCAATTCAATTTTGTTTCAACTCAGATTTATTTAACTCAATTCGATTTCAGCTTAATTCGAATACAACTAGATGTTATTCTCAACCTATTGAATTAATTTCAATCCAGTCAAATTTTATTTCCCAATCCAAGTTAATTTCATTTTTAACTTTTCCCTTTAAATTTAAATTTCAACACTCAAATCTTATATTTCCTTTCCTGATTTAAAATCATCCTAACTTAAGCTTATAACCCATCTTATCAGGATTTTTAAAATACCGGCTTTTGGTTTCAAAACATTTTGAAATTTCCAACATCGCAATCACACTTCTCAAAAATTAAACCAATCCTGGCTTTTATTTTCAACAAATTTCCTTAGAAATTTTCAAAAACAGCTAGCTTTCAGAACAAATCACTTTGGTAGCAATTCGTCACTTAGAATTCGAAAATGAATACTGATGATGCGGCCGTCATCATCAGAATTATTTTCCAATAATCCAAGTAATTTCAATGCTATATCACTTTCAAAATCCATTTAAAACAAATTTCCTTTCAGAAATACTTTCAAAATAATAATGCTATCATTTATCTTTAAAACACTTCCAAAATTCCCGGGATTTAAATTTCCAAATCCTGCTTAAATCCATTTTACTATCAATCATTTGCATAGCTTATGCTCATACAAATTCTTATTTGATTATATTTTAATTTATAATGCACATTTACAATTCATATTTATACATTTCATTTTCTAATGAATTTATTTACTTAAACCTTTTTGGTTGTATTTTCAATTTTAAGTCAAATTTTCACTCAACAATGATAATAATGCAATACTATTCTTTCTAACATCCAAACAACCATATATTAGATAAATAGTTTAAGAAAACTTTTTCTTATATCAAAATATATTTTTGGGCAAAATAATTTCATTCACCCACATTTAAAACAATACCATGTCGATTGTTCTATTCGAGTGTTTAGAAACCCTTTCAATACAGTTGCGCAGACTGTGCCGACGAAGGTTCATATGTCACTCAATAAATCAATCAACACAATATTAAAACAATTTATACTCACTAACAAATACGCACTCATATCTATTAATACGCTCAAACTCATTATAGAGTACTACGGACTCTATTTTAAATGAGTAATTCCCACCAGAGCCAACACTATTTTACAACAATCAACTCAGGTTGCATAGAAATACGAACCATTTTGGTTAAAGAAGAAGGGGTAGAAGAAGAGAAAACAAAACAACATCAGAATCTAACCGTCGCAGTGGAATAAAATATAATAGATAATAAATGATCTTTACTCAAAACCAAATATCTCTGTTTATATATTATATCATCAGTACATCAATCACAGCTCAACAACATACAAATGTATACACAGCAACACGACACAGCGGAATATATATAAACAAGTACGGGAGTACGTATCGTCATCCAGCTCGTCTCCTGAGCTCCATAGCATCATATCCTGTATCCTATAATACTCGGTCTGACCCGAGCATTACAGTTAAATAACACCCGAGTCAGTCTGGAATACCAGCGTGAGAAAATCACACCCAATTGATTATTAAAGTTTCAAAAATCCTTTGAAAAACAAAAGCATCTCGTAAGACCACGCCACAAATAAACATGTCGGGTTTTTGCCTTACGATGGCTAAAACAATTTTTATAGAAATCCTCTGATATTATAATAGGGTCTATATACAAGTACTTATAAAATAGCCGAAATTGTTACATGATTAAATTCCAGCTACTAGACACAGAGTGGGTAATACAAACAAAACTCGTACAAGGCTCGTAGGGAGAATGGATTTCCAACAAATGACTAGGCACTGGGGTACCACCTATCAAAGTACGGGGCCTAGATCACCGTACCGAGGATTACTCCCTTCATCCCCTGCAACACAAGGCCGGAACCATCCCTTACTAGACAGTCTCGAGTGAGATCACCCCGCGGTTGGGAACAGCAACCGCCCACTAAGCCGAAAAATAAAAAGGGACATCTAGACTGGAATGACCTCACCCTGCTTGGGTGCTACCCACCTAACCTTGCTGCATATCCCCTGATTTTCAGTCATTCGCGGTTGATGAGGCTTGAGGTTTAAGCGTTACCTTTTTAGAACATATCTCTTAGAATGCCCATCGTCCACCTGACGACGTTTTCGCAAGCATTTACCCATACAAGTCCGTCCCGGGTTCGAACGGAACCGAAGGCACTATTCCTACTACATCCATTTTGGAAATATCATCAGGATTAGTAGCGACTAGCCCTTGCACTTCACTGCTCCATCTTCGAATCCAAAATCGTTTTCGCGAAACGTATAAACCGGATCGAAGTGGTTTTCGAGAAATAAATCTCGATCCCGGTCTCTTCGAAACGATCAGCGCATTTGTCCAATATTGATAGTCGGTGATTTAACTATCAATTAACATTCACAAACATCCATCAAACAACAAATAATTTCCCAAATTATTTCTTAACCTCAAAATATATCTTCACAAGATATATTTCTATTTTCAATCCTTTGAAAACAGTTTCAAAATCATCTTTCCTTTCAGGATAAACTTTCCCGAATATTTACTATCTCCTCTGAAATCACCAAGCACAAATATAGATTTTTTTAAAATAATTTAAATACTTTACTTTGAAATATATACTTTAAAACACTTAGGATAAAACTACTTAATTAATTTGTTAAAAATACACGTTATATGAATTTGAGAAAATAAGGTTACTTTATAAAATATAAAATCAGGTTTTCACTTTTAAAACAAATACTAAGTCACTCTTTAAATAATTAATGCTATAAGATATTAAAAGGAAATACTTGCTTTAAAGATTAAATATTAGAAATAATAAATTTTACAACACTTGCTTTCTTTAAAAACAACTTTAAAACATTTAATTTATATTTACAAATTTTATTTTAAAAAACGTGTACTTGGCCATCCAGAGAGAATTCCAACTTCAAGCCCTTAAATCAATTTCCCGAATTGATTTTCAATTCATTCTATTTGAAATAAATTTCTTTACTAGCTTCGTTCATTTCAAAATTCATTAATTATGGACTTTATTTTTTTTTTATTAATATTATTTGTTGTTTGATTTTAGATCTTTTAACTGAAATATACAAATTTCACGCTTTTCCCATTTTCTTCTTTGCTCCTTTCAAAATTTAAAATCTTAAATTTAAAATAAATGTTCTGTTCTTTTAGATAGTAGCATTTGAGTTTACAATTCATTACCTTTCTATTAATTCAAAAATCTCATTTCTATATTCGAGATTTATTATTTAGGATTCTTATGTCACTTTATTTTATTTTTATTTCATTCTTAACTTTATTTAAATTTCCATAATTATTTTACTTACAAATTCACTTCCTTTCTCTTCTTTCCAACATCCAAATTATATATTTTCAGGAAATTCATTATACCCAATTATCCAAACAAACCATAGCATTCAATATTTCAACATAATCCATCACAAAATATCAATTCATCATAACAGGGTCATTTAAATAATTTAAATAAATGTTGAGGGATCCAGTTGGATCCCTCCAACCTGTTTTCCCTGCATCCACAGACGTTAGCATTACATAATAGGCAAAATTCAAATTATACTATACTCTATCACATCAATCAATCCAACCATACAATCAATTATTTAAATTTAATCATTTAAATTTAAATTTCAACTGAGTGAGATTAACTCACCTCTGCTTTTATTTAGCAAAACCAATCAACCATGAGTTGTTTCTCCATGATGTAGACCTTGAATAAATATTATAGGATTTATTAATATTAGAAATAATTGAACCGTAAATTTCCATTTTAATAAATTTAATTAACTAGTAATTTAAACCTAAACAAATTTTCTTTTAATAAATTATCCTTAGTAATTAGAATAATTTCGATTTAATTTAACAAATAAATCTTCAATATAAGTAAATGAAATATGAATAGGTATATTTACTTTATTTTACGTTTTCAAACAGTTTACAAAAACAATCAATATCCCTTTAAATAAAAATATATCCCTGTTTACATTTTAAATGGAAACATATATATATCTACTTATATTATCATTTTCCTCACTGAGTATACCTGCTGATATTATACATCTCTACCCTAAAACATATTAACTGTAACCTAAATCTAAAACTGAATGTGTGAATATATTACTTATTTTATTAAATTAAATAAACAAAACTACAAATACCTTACAGTCAAATTCCCTCACGTGCACGGCTACCCTCCAAACCATTACCCAGATCACAGCAACCATGTCGCTAACCACTCGCTAAGATCACGGATCCTCCTTGCTGTCGCAACCGTCACGAAGGCTTCTTCTTCGCGTACTGCCATCGCCGCTCGAAGGAACCATCATGAGCTTCCATATACCTCAAACGCGAACGCGCACCACAGTCAAACCTCGCTATCTCGTCGCGGCCCCACGTGAACTGCCCTTTTCTTGCCTCGGCTCTTCGATTTGACCAGAGGGTTCGAAAATAGAAGTCGCGATTATAAAGGACTTGCGATTTGAAAAGAAACGAGAAAAGGGAAATTCGATTTCCTATTGGAAGCGGCCATAGAAATTTAATTCGATTCCGTTCTCATACTTAGGGCATTGAACTTCAAAGCGAAGGAAAGGGGAAAATGAAATTTTGAGGAAGAAAGATTGTTATTTTTAAGCTCGGCCATTTTATTATTTCGAAGTTAATTCATTCTGAATGGAAGGAGACAGTGGGATTTTAAAACGAAGAGAAATGGCTTGCTTCAGAAGATTGTCGGCTACAGTACTTCGAATGTGGAAAGGGAAAAGTTATGATAGGGAGGAATGTAGGCTGATGTTGACCAATATAAATATATATTTAAATTGAATTCGATATAGATTTCAATGCGTTTACCTATCGTACGATCACACGACAACTCCAATCAATACGAAATTTGAAGTCCGATAATAATTCAATATTACGGGTCCAATGGAACTGGTTTCGTCTAATTCTGAGACTGTGTCTCGGAAGACTATTTTTAAATTCAATTTAAACGACATAAAATTTTAAAACTGAACAAACCACGGTTCATTTCAATTTTACCACTTCTATTATCTTCAGTGTTATCAATATAAATTTTATAAGCCTTCAAATTATTTTTAACAAGCTTAAAATTCCAGGTTCAATATTTTATCCAACTTCAAATAATTTAATTCAATAATTTAATCATCAAATAAATTGTGATATTCGTAATTCAAGTTAAAATTATCCTATTGAATATTTAAAATAAATTAAATATTCCGATTTTAAATGCTTGAAAATTCCGGGTCGTCACATTAACTCTTCTGATTTTATTATTAAAATGTCATTAGCTTCTTCGATAGCTAAGACCTCTCATTCCTAATCATCGGCCAAAGAGTTTAGGATTTTTGACACTATATCGAAATCTGTATATTTTTCTCTTAGTGCTAGAAGTTAATGACAGATATCTTGAAATCTAGATACATGGTGTAACGACCCGGTATTTCGAACTATTCAAATCGACAATCATCCACTTATGTTTGACTTGAATCGCATAAAACAATAGATTGTTAATTTTATATTTTGAAAAAATTAGAATATATAATAAATAAATCAATCACAGAATCACAAACATATAGTAAATAACAACATGCAGCAGAAATAGAAAAATAGTAGTTCATAAAGCTGCTATAGAACATCCGAGTCAAACAAAATACAATAGATACCCCAAATACAAAGAAATCTCTAATACATAAACATATTAAAAGTATGAACATGAACAACTGGAAATTAAATAGATAGATCTTCAAGCTAAGCTCCAAACTCCAAGGATGAGTCTAATGCTGTGACACTCAGTCTGGCCCGAGCATAAAGAAAACACAAAACACTAGAGTTAGGATTAAAATTCTTATGCCAGTAAATTAACTCAAGTGAAATGTCAAGTGAAATAAAAAATAATTTAAAGTATTTTTGGGTTTCCTATCATTTAAGGATCCGTTAAACTATCTATGTACATGATACAATACGCTACATATGTAATGTTTACAATAAAGTAAACTATTAAAATAGCATTAAGGTGTTACCCATATCTCTTAAACACATTTTATGTATTCCAATAGTCTAAACAGTACCATAACTCCTCCGTAAACATGAGGGCCATCAGAGGGCACTCTATAGGTATGGTATTAACCAAACTCATAGAGGACGCAATATGGCATGTGACAAGGCATGCGAGACAACGCCCAGGATATGATACTGCCATTTTGCCGATTAGGACGAGTGATAACGCATAGCAGCTACTATCGCCCACCTCGAGACACACTCCCAAATCAAAGGTGCATCCAATCAAATCACAAAAGCAATAGAATGGTACAAAGAAATGTGCCTGATAGGAGGAGCGACCTCACTTGACTAGGCGTGGCTCCTGTTTTAGTCACATCAAGCTGACTCACGGGAGTCATTGTTGCGTTAATACCTCATACAGATTCGTCACCAAAACCATCCTACTTCGTTCTGGAATCTCCACCATGTACATAGTTGTTAAAATGGTTTTCGGTATTGGCAGAGAGTATGACAATATCCGATCCCGGTCTCTTTAACAAACAAATGCTTATTTCATACTGTGGTCGTTTTATAGCTTCAAACAGTTCATGCTTTATATCAAAATATCATATCCATTTGAAAATCATATCACTTTCGAAATCATATTCACTTTTGATATCATATCACTTCAAATCAGTATTCACTTTAAAATTTTATTTATTTTCAAAATCTTAACTACAAAATAGGTTAAACTATCATATCAAATATTCGCATTTAAATCCATTAAAAATAAATCATAAAAATTCCAACTTAAACAGTTTAAATATTGAAAATAGTTTATATATGGAAATAGTTATAAATTAAAAATAGTTTATATATTTAAAAATAAGCTTCAAATTAAAAATAGTTAATATGTTAAAAAGAGTTTATACACAAAAATATTTTATATCAAAATAGTTTAAATTAGAATTGTTTCCCCCAATTTCACAAATCAATTGAATCAACTTTAGTTCTAAAAATTCATTTTAAATCAATCACAATTTAACATTTTCAGTTAAAATGGTCAAAGGTTCAATTAAAATTTCATTAATCCATTTTAATTTATATCAATTTCAAATCCAGGTTTGAATTACAATTCAAATTCAATAGGCTTCAAAGTTTAAATCTTCAAACATATTCAATAATTCAGTTTGATACATTTATGTTTTAAAATTCAACTTTTGTAACAGCGCTGGTATTGGTTATTACCTATGATATTAAATTATAAGGATAGTCATAATTTAGTATTGGAATAAAATGAAATGGAGAAGATAAATTTGGTTAAAATTGTTTATTTTAAATAGGAAATATGTTTTCAGAATTAATAATTCCTATTTTTGGGAATATCTGAGGTGGCCAATATTTGGCAAGATTTGTGGTTCTAGATTCTAGATTCTAGATTTTGGATTTATAATCTATGAGAACTTGCTATATTATTTTACTTGCCGATGAGATGAGGTGAGTCATGAGATTTCTGAGTAGTTAGATTTTTGATGATTTTATTTTCTAGTGTGGCATTTACTAGTGGTTAGGAAACCGTAAAGTGTGAAAATGTGGTATGGGACGCACTATTACCACTCTTCGGGTCCCTCTCTGGGAGTTTTTGACACATTCTTGGTTTAACAGTACTATAGACCTTAGGGTCATCTAAGTTTACGACTTCGGTCGTCTGGGATATATGACTACGGTCGTTTGAGTTTTATGACTTCGGTCATCTGAGTTCTACGACTTTGGTTGTCTAGGATTGGTACCTAAAATATATATAGTACTGGTTTGAGTTTGGGACGTGCAACAATGCTTCGGCATGCAATCGAGGCTCTGGAAAATTCGGGTTTTCTGAGTTTTCTATTTTATTATGACCTCACCATTTTGAGATGTCTTTATTACATCCATAGCCTAGAGCTATATGAGATGTTATACATACGATGATTTTATTTTATGAGGTTTTGAACTCTTATTGAGTTCCTTGAGTTACGGGTTTTCATGATTTCTTGACCTTGGGGATATATATTGAGTTTTGCCATTTTGGCTAGTTTGAGTTATGAGTGATGGCTTTTGTGTTGCCTATTTGCATTTATGTTAAATAATCTTGAGTAAAATTCACTTATGGTATGTTAAACTTGTCCATGAGTTCACTTTGAGCCTTTATAAAATCTCCACCCGTGGAATTGTGAATTTAACTTTACTTATATCATTCCTTTCCATTTAAAGGAATGTTTCCCTTATGCACTTATATCCATTTATCTCTTTCTAATCATCAAGTTACCCTTGCCTGCGCATTTACTACTCGGTCAGACCGAGTTACATGTTAGGATCTTTTAGAATTTTCACTTAGTAGTATCTTTGGACTTCACTAACAATCCTTTTGGATAGGAAGCATAGTTTTTTGTAGTATTTTTTAGCAGACCTTGATATGTATATTCTTTTGTGGGGATGTATGTATATATTGTCACGATCCGAAATTCAGTGTTCGAAAATTGACACTAAATACCTCACTTGTATTCGACTGCCAGAGATTCAAACATCGAAATCCAGTTGGATGGAGCTTATAACAACATCAGATGAATATAAAACAACGGAAACAGAATGAATATCATGCATTACATCACAGATACAACACCAACATAATATCCATTACTACATCCGAGTATTTTTATACATATATCACAACTCCAAATAAAACATCATAATAATACAACGAGCAATCATATGACAAAAGTCTTCAAAGCAATGAATCGATAGAGTACTTCCAAAAACTAAGCACCTTGATATCCAAAGCTTCCCAAAATATCTCCAAGATAAAAGCTCCAAATACTGCTAATACCAGAACATGGAAACCTGCTACTATGCTGCCCGTGTAGAAATTATGTGCACCCAGAGTTTAGAAAAGTAACAATAAACTCCGGGTCAGTCATGGGACTGGTATGAGTAAACAAAATAGTTGCTCTTAAATAAACTAGATTTATAAAAGAAAATCCAGCATGCTTTTGGAAAATGAAACTACCATAAGGCCTCCCGGCACACACAATGCAATCGCACACTTGGGGGAGATTTCCCCTTATGATAGTCAAATATGCTTAATACGAGAAAAATCCTTTGATATTATTACTAGTGCATAGTGTGAAAATATTTCAAAAGTATAATATTAATCTTAGCCAGCATAGGTACCGTTATACTATGCCTACTATAGCTGCAATGTTAAATGGCAGGTACTACAACTAAAACCGTACTAGGTTCGTATTGTTTTGTTTGGGTTTCCAACAAATGGTCAGGCTAAGGAACTTCCTACTGCCACATGGGTACGCCTCTGGCGGGACGTCCCGAGAACTTAACCAGCTCTCTGCCAACACAAGGTCGAGTTACCTCTGTAACTAGGTAACTACTACACGACTATGCCACTCCCCGGTCCTTTGGGACCTTTATCCGAGGGCCCTCTATCACAAAGCAACAACCACACAGTAAATGAGATTGAAGCAACCACATAGGTAAATATTTGGGCTCCATACCATGACATCACCTTTTTCCAGAAGGAAATGACATACCCTAAAGGGCGCGACCCTCATAACCTTGCCGCATCTTTCCTATTTCGACCATTTTCGGGTTGTGAGGTCCAAAGAGGTCTTGGCCACAAAGCTATGCTTTACACGAAAGCCATTCTTTGATCACAAATGATCAATAAATGATCATCAACACACAGGAGCACTTAGCATGCCACACTACCAAATTGGGAGTATATTGCTGATAACCTTCATCCTCATAACCTCTGAGCTCGTACGTCTCAGAGAAGGGTGCTAAGCTAAGAGAATAAATTCTCCGCCACCAACATATACATATTTGAAAGAAATCTGCTTTATATATCAAAGTGTAGTGTCAGACATACGACTATACAAGTCTGTTCCGGGTTCGAACAGAACCGAAGGCACTTCGTCCAATAAAGGAAGAAGCCCTTGCAAATCCGGGTATCCACAATCCCGATCGCACTTCCCATCACTTGAGGAATCTCCATACCGGAGCGACTCAGTGCAGAGACAATCGATAAGTTATCCTATTGTTTTCAAAGACCCCCGGTCTTCAACACCGGTTTTCAAATGCTATCCATTTCGTCGTATCACTATTTGGAATGGATTATATGACACAAAGGTCCTTTCCCAGCTAAACCGAATGGTGAACGCTTGATTTTAAAACACATGGGTGTGTCAATCACAAAGATTCACATTCAGGGTTCGGTGTGCGTTTCGAATAACTAACTGGAATCCGATTCCCTGTCGCATCGAAGTTTAAATGTCGTTTTACGGCAAAAAGGTTTTCACATTAATACAGAATTAAATCACAAATCACAGTCCAGCACAGAATAATTCACATCACTCAGTATCACAACCAAACAGAAATATCAATCAGTGCGCAACAATAGTTACTTATTTCCAATCAATGTGAGTGTGATTTAATAAATTAACTACATAATTATTCTTATTGATTATTTTAAATCATTGATTAATTTTGATAAACTAATTAAATCTTAATCAACTTGATTAATTACTTATTCCTTAATTAATTATTTTAATTAACTACTAATTATAAATCGATTAACTTTAATTATCAAATTAACAATTATTAATTTACAAATTAATTAGATACTTAATTATTAATTAACCAATCTTTAATTTCAAATATAAATCCTTAATTACTTAGTTAATTATAATTATTAATTTAATCATTCTTCATTGCTTTCCAAAACATTTGTTATTTATCTAAATTAACATTTAAAAATATTCTTTAAATTAAAATCAATCTATTACTAACTACAAACTTTATTGTTAATTAATTTTATACTTAACTTAAATTAATTACTTAATTAAATATTAATTAAGAGTTAAAAACATTGTTAAATATTAACTAAAATAATTAAAACTTGTATTAAAATCTTAACTCAAATTGTTAAAACTTTTATTGAGTATTGAATGCTTAAAACTTGTCGAAACACAAATTTGCTTAACTTTATTTTTTTATAACATGGCAGTTGAAAAACCAACCAGAGAATCTACCATGTTTACTCAAGTATTCGTTCGAGTTCCTCACCTATTTTTTCCGAGTTCTTTCTCTCCTCCTCTCGTTCATCTCTTCTTCTTTTTTTTCAAGCTAAGTTAAAACTTAACCCACTGCTGAATACTCCACACGAACGCGAGGAACTCGAGCCAACCCATCTCCTACTCGAGTGCTCCCTCAAGTCACATCCCCATCCCAAACTTCCTGACACGAGATTGACGTCGTGCATATGCACGGCGTCGCGCCGCCGTTCTGGAGAATGTCACGAGCTACAGCAAGTCAAGAACCTCACCCACACTCGAAATCAAACTACGATTCGACCCAAAAATCTCGAAATAAAAAATTAGCAATTTGCTCGAAAACTGCAACTTAACAATCCTCAGCAAATCGCCTCGCCACCAGCGATGCCACAGCTTCGGCCACATCACGTCAATACACCATACTACCATCCCCCAGCATCTCGTGCAACTCGTTGCCTCCGAGGTGATGAAATCACCTCATTTACAGACACGACAAAAACGCGAATACAACCCTAAATTTAACTCGACCCACCAATTTGCGCAATAGAAAAATCTTTTGATAATTTTCCCGAAATCAATGATGTTCAACCTTACTTCATGCAAAATTCCAACATCCAGTATTGAATTGATCATCAGAAAATGATCAAAATGCATATTTTATTCGAATACGAACTGCACTTGGAATACTTGATTAAAAATCATCGTATTCATTTTAAAAATCATATCTTTGTATGTTCAGTCAAATTATATAATCAAATCAATGTTTTAAAATACTTGAATTCATCATATAATTTTGTTTTTACCGTAAAATTTAGGTTACAGAGTCAAACTCTTCATGATCAAACATAAAAAAAAATTTAGGCTGTGATTCAAATTTAAACAAACTTATTTTGTTTAAAAATCCTAAGCTAAAAATGTTTGGATGAAGGTTTATTTGATTTTTTCCCTAATTCACTTTGCTCTGAAACCAAATATAAAAGAACAAGTTATATACAGATTTCCAGTAATCACAGAAAAAACATATAGAACAAATTTTTCAATATACAACAAAACATAAGATTTCATGAACTAAATACTTAGATTTCTATTTTAAAATAATAAATTTACTCACATGGAAATATTGATGAACAGAGAGCTGCTCTGTGTTGTGAAGAACTGCATTTTAAATCCTTTCTGTTTTGTTGAATGATCTTGAGTTTGAAAATATGGTGATACTTATATTTTCTTTCCTGACTTTGCTATGTTTTTGTTTGAATGAAATGAAATGAATATGGATGTGTGTATAAAAGAAATGGTTTGTACTAAGGGAAGGTTATAACTGGTGCAAGATTTTCTTTTGATCAGATTGTTTTAAATATATTTCTTTGTTGATTAAGCAAAGTTTAATTCGGCTGATATGATCTTATTTGTGCTGAGAAGATGGCATTTAATGCTCATGTTTCTATCTTAGTTTACATGTAATCTTATTTCTTTTTTATAAGTACATTTTTTTGTTTTTATCTATAGATATTTATTTTCTTGCTTATGTCCACATACTTATACTTATTTCTACATACTTGAGTGTATATTCTTTCTTTCTTTTTGTCTTCTCACTTTGTAATATAAATGAATTTCCATGTTTAACATAATGTTAGAATTTATCCATGTGTTCACTTTTATATTATACTTAACCATAAAATTGATCTTATGTATATATTTCTAGAATTTTTTTATACATTTTTTCTTTATTTATTATTATTATTTAAAACTTAAACTACCAAATATTTTATTTCTATCCATATATCTTTGTAATATTAATATTAATAATATTTCATTTCTTTTGCAACTTCTTGAATTAATTTCAAAAGTTCAAATAAATCACCCTATTTGAATTAAAACTTTTAGGATGTTACAAATATCCCCCCTTAAGAAAATTTCGTCCTCGAAAGTTGAAAGAGAAAAAAAAGCAAACAAAGAATATACGAATTCAAAAAAAAGGAAATGGCTTACCATTTTAAGCCTAGATATCCACTCTGCAATTGGATATGATTTCTGCATATTATCTTCAATTTCCCAAGTGCGGTCCTTTAGATCGCACTCCACTGAACTTTAACTAGTTTCACTACTTTGTTTCCCAATCGCTTTTCATGACGATCTACAATCTTTATCTGTAACAACCCGGGATTTTGCATTAATTAATTTTCATCATTAAATGATTAATCTTTTGGCTATTGATGTTGAAAGTTTTTAAACCGGGTTGAAATTCTTTTAAGAAATTTGTTAAAGGGGTTATGCGGGCTTTAAATGAAATTTGGCCCACGATTTCTTTTGTTAGTGGTACCGTGTTATATTGGAGTGAATACCCGGTCCTTCATTCATTGACTTCTCTTTGAAACCCTAAACTAAACATACGAAAGAAAAGTTAATGGAGGCTTCCTTTATGCTCATTTGTTCCTCTTTGTGAAATTAGGGCTTGTGATTAATATCAAATTCGCGCCTCTGTTGATCGATCGAGCAGATATTTGCGTGTAGCTTCGTCGATCGTTCGTCTCTGCTTCGATTTGAATTGTGCGATTTGGGTTTGGGTTCTACGATCAAGGTGAGTGATTTTCTTCACTCACTTCTAATTCAAGTTTTAGTGCTTTCTCACTTGTTCAATTTCGCGACTTTTGCTGCTTAATTTTACGATGTTGATGTTGTTCAACTTTTGACTTTTGACCGTGTTCGATTTTTGTTTCTATGTTGATTTGAACTGTTCGTATTTCTTGGGTATCACTGTTTCGATTTAGATTTCTATTGGCTATGGTCACTTGAATTGATTAAGTTGATTTTGTGAAAATATTTCGTGTGTGACAATAAGCTTGACTTGATGAACCACTTTGTTGTTCCATGACTCCGGTCAGTTGTTCACGGCTTCGATTTGAATTGTAAAACCTGTTGTCTGCATTGAACTTGACTTCTTCCTGCTGTTGCATGACTTCGGCAGTTATGTCTTGTTCATAGTTGATACTTGTATTTAACCTTCGGCAGTTATGTCTTGTTCAAAGTTGATACTTGTATTTGATTTCGGTTACTTGTTAATTACTGCTTTAGGTGGTATTTGTGTAGAAGTCACTTGACTTCGACATCCTTGGGCATTTAATCACTTGCGGCCTCGACTTTGTTATACATTGCATGTACATGTGTAATTTCTTTGCTTACATCTGCACATCCCTGTCATACTTGTTGTCATTGTAGCTGCACCTGTTTGTATGTGCAGTCCCACATGAGCCATGTTGCCTGGTCTTCATGTAGCATGCATTGTTCATATTATTCCTCTGTTGTAGTTTGGTTTGCATCACCATTTGGGTACTCGAGTATATGTCATTTGATTCATTGGGTCGTCAGTTCGACTTATTATTCTGGTTTCACCCGAGTTTTGTTCAAGATCTTCAGTGCACTATACACTGTCCGGTTCATTTGGTTTGAGCTGATGCCATTTGATTTTGATTCGTTGATCTTTTGTGTACATAATGCGGCAGTGGCGAGGCAGTACCAGCCCTACCAGATTTGATGTTTTAATTGATGTTTTCAATTGCTGGAATTGTTTTGTGTTGCCAATGCAATATATTTTGAATTGGTTTAAATTGATGATTTTGTTGTTGTCTAATTATCTATTTGATAATTAGATTCTGAGTTTCTAATTAATTATTTAATAATTGGATTTTGTCATTAATTGCCGTTTAGCCAATCCTGTTGTTTTCTAAATTATCTTCATTGACAATCCTTTCATTTATCTTCGTTGATAATTTGAATTTGCTGATTTGTTGTGTAACATTGT
The DNA here is from genome assembly GCA_030765085.1 of Allium cepa. NCBI lineage: Eukaryota > Viridiplantae > Streptophyta > Magnoliopsida > Asparagales > Amaryllidaceae > Allium > Allium cepa. Next base: position 61,814,380 of record CM060930.1, read on the forward strand.
TATGTCTTATATTTATTGTTATCCAATTTCTTATTAAGGATTGGATAGGTGAGATTTATTTGTGACTGTCGTCTAACTGTTATTTAATTATTATTGCTTTTGTGCATTAATAACTGAGTTTGAATTAGACTGACCCGTGTATTATTTTCTTTGAATTTAATACTCCGGTCAGACCGAGTAATTACAGGCTGTAGATATCTTGCTTTGGGTTGCTGATTGAGCTATGAAGTCTCTTTATATCTTTTGGAGTAGTCGTTGTTATAGTATAGGATGTTACGTATTCATGTATAATGATTATATTAATGTACTTGTATATGTAACATCCTGTGTCGACAGTTGTAGTTGTATCATATGTATTGTATCACATGTATTGTAACTGGCATCAGTTATATATATATATATATATATATATATATATATATATGAGACTTTTTATTACCTGTGTTCCGCATTTAGCTTATTTGTGTTATTATTATATATATTGTCCTAAAATATTATGAACCATCGTAGTTCGTTTTATACTGGAATTGGGTATGTCGATGGGAGTAAATAAATAAAAGATGAAAAATAAAAATATATACCACTCCTATCGAGGTAACCAATACTAGTGTAAGGCCTAACTACGGAAGGCCGCTCCTATCCAGCCTTATTCTTCGTAATAACAGACAGTTTTTCTTTTAATACTCTTTGTTATTGTGAGCATAGAGGTGGGGCGTCACAATTGGTATCAGAGCGAGGGGTTTATGGACATAATATAAAACATAACTTAGATGGAACATGTGTTACAACTATTTGTTTATGTTCTAGTTGTGCTTTGAGTCAAAACTAAAATTTTGAAATTATGATGAAATTTTTAAATATCTTTATTTAAAAATAAAAGTGAAATTGTGTTTTGATGATTGAGTAATTCGTGTTCTGTTTATCAGAGTGCGCAGCGGAAATAGTGAGACTGTCTTCGCTGAGTATAGCTGATAACCCTTTTGATTTAAAAAAAAAATCAAAATATGAAGATGAAATTAATTTAATCGTGTTGTTACATAAATGTCTTTATTTAGTTTCTTTGAAAATTTCGAATCGGATCTGAAACGATTGCAGTTATGTGATTTTGTTGAGATTTTTGCTGTTTTAAATTATCTCCATTGAAGATATATTCGGGCGATTTCTTTGTTCATTTTGTAGTATACGTGCAAATTTAAGTTGCACGTTACCACATTAATTTTACGTTGAACCGGTGTTTGGTTTTAAACGTATTTTGTTGCCATTATTTTTATAACGGGATTTTTACACTGGTGCTAAATTTTTAAAGCACGATGTTTTGTTGACATTTTTGATGAATGAAAATTCTCTGGTATTATATTTTGATGCGAATTTTTTTTGATGAGATTTTCACTTCAGTAACCGTCAAAATTAAAGTGAATTTTCAAGCGGTTATCCCGCAATGCTGATTTTGAGAACCGTTTTTATGGTGTTTTGAGAAGTGCAATTTACTTGTCGAAATTGCTATAGATGTTGCTGTTTTAACCACGTATTTTAAAAATCGTTTTAAAATAATTTTTTTTCAAACTTTCTACAGTTTGTGCTTCCAAAAGAATGAGGAAGCGATTTAAACGTTTCAGCAAAATCAAGGATTATGAACCCTCACTTTTACTGATTCGCTTAATTCCGGACAGTCCGTTTGAGAACGTAAAATGTTATTGATTTAAAATACACGATTTTGCACTTTCAAGGAAACGATGAAGAGAATTAAACGATTTAGTAAAACTCATGGTATGGGACATGTGCGCTTGCTATTTCGATTAATTTCGGACTCGTTAATTGAAATATTTGATGTTTGATGATTTTGTTAATTTTGTGTGCTTTCGAGCCACTATGTTGGACCTTCGGGTCATATGATTGACCTTCGGGTCATTTGATGGGCTTTCGGGCCAATATGTTGGACCTTCGGATCATTTGTTGGGCTTTCGGGCCACTCTACGGACCTTCGGGTCAAATACCAGTACTAGACCTTCGGGTTACTCTGCGGACCTTCGGGTCATCTGATGGGCGCCAAAATTTATAGTACTTGGTAGGCTTCGGCCATATGTTGATGCATGTGCGGCGCAGCTAAAACTCGCCATCTGATGGGATCGATCCACCTTTTATGTTGATTTTCTAGTCATCTTAATTGATTTCTAGATATTTGTTGTTTACAATTATCTGCATGTAATTGGATATTTGTTGTTTCTGATTATCATTTTTGATAATTATATATTTATTGATTTGAGATTTCCGATTATAGTTTTTGATAATTGGATATTTGTTGTTTCTGATTATCGTTTTTGATAATTAGATATTTGTTGACTTGAGATTTCTGATTATCGTTTTTGATAATTGGATATTTGTTGATTTGATATTTTTGATTATCGTTTTTGATAATTGGATATTTGTTGTTTCTGATTATCGTTTTTGATAATTGGATATTTGTTGTTTTTTATTATCGTTTTTGATAATAGATATTTGTTGTTTTTTATTATCATTTTTGATAATTAGATATTTTTTGATTTTAGATTTCTGATTATCGTTTTTGATAATTGGATATTTGTTGATTTGAGATTTTTGATTATCATTTTTGATAATTGGATATTTGTTGTTTCTGATTATCGTTTTTTATAATCAGATATTTGTTATTTTTGATTATCGTTTTTGATAATTAGATATTTGTTGTTTCTGATTATCTTCTTTGATAATTACATATTTGTTGACTTGAAATTTCTGATTATCGTTTTTGATAATTAGATATTTGTTGATTCGAGATTTCTGATTATCGGTTTTGGTAATTGGATATTTGTTGTTTCTGATTATCGTTTTTGATAATTGGATATTTGTTGACTTGAGATTTCTGATTATCATTTTTGATAATTAGATATTTGTTGATTTGAGATTTTTGATTATCGTTTTTGATAATTGGATATTTGTTGTTTCTGGTTATCGTTTTTGATAATTGGATATTTGTTGTTTCTGATTATCGTTTTTGATAATTAGATATTTGTTGACTTGAGATTTCTGATTATCGTTTTTGATAATTAGATATTTGTTGATTTGAGATTTTTGTTGTTTCTGATTATCGTTTTTGATCATTGGATATTTGTTGTCTGATTATCGTTTTTGATAATTGGATATTTGTTGTTTCTGATTATCGTTTTTGATAACTGGATATTTGTTGTTTCTTTATCGTTTTTGATAATTAGATATTTGTTGTTTCTGATTATCGTTTTTGATAATTAGATATTTGTTGATTTGAGATTTCTGATTATCGTTTTTGATAATTAGATAATTGCTAATTTTTGCTGGTTATGAGATTTTCAAGTCTCTAATTGATTCTAGATTATGTTGAATTTATTGGGTTGCTGTTTTCTATCTATCTCAGTTGATAGTTAGGGTTTGCTGATTATGGAGTTTATGATTTCTAATTATCTGTTGGATAACTAGATAATTGCGGTTCTGCGATTTGTGATTGGGGTTTTCTAATTGCCTTTGTTGATAATTAGGTTTTGCTATTTTGTAATTATCGTATCGATAATTAGATATCGTTGTTTTGTGATTTCTGTATTCTAATTATCTAATTGATAATTAAATATTGCTGATAATCGTATTTATTCAGTTTTGTTGTTTTCTGATGTGACGACCTAGAATTTTGAGCAATAACAATTTAATAATCTGTATGAATAATTAAACTGATTTGATAATTTTTCTCTATGATTTTAATTTTAATTGATAAATTTATTCTTTTTAAAGGTTAATGAATTTTTAATATGGAAAAATGATAAGATTTATTTTCCAAAGCTAATCAAATTTTTATTCTATTTATAATATAAATAAAATTGATATATATTGTGAATAGAAGAGCTTGTTTTAAATTAAAGATTGAAGTTTCAAATTGTAATATATATGTATATATATGTTATAATTTGAGTTGTTTTGAAATTTAATTCAATCTATTGATATTTGTGAATAGTAATTTAAAGCTTTGTTTTAAAATTGGTATTTTTCAAAAGTTAATTAAAGATTAATTCATTTGTTTTCAAAATGTAATATAATTGTTTATTTTTAAATATGATAATTTATAAAGGAAATTAATCAATGTTTTATTTTGTTTTCTTTAAAATGTTCAAATTAAAATGGTTTATTTTAATATGGTAGTTTATATAAAGGATTTAATCAAAGTTTTCTTTTTGTTTTCTTCAAAGTGATTTAAATTTAAAATGGTTGTGAAAATATAGATGTTTAGATTTTAAATTACATATATAAGATTTATTTGTATTATAATTAGTTTATAATATTTTCTTTAAAAAGGTAAGCTATTTATAAAATAAAGGTTTACAAAGATTTCACACTTGTATTTATTAAAATTCAAAAGCTTATTTTCATAAAAACATTTCACTAATGTGTATAAACATTTCATAAATACATATGAATACATAAGTAAGCATTTATTAACTAGTAACTTAATTATGTAGGTTTATATTTACATTTAAATTAAATAAAAGTTTAATTAAATATTTAATAACATGTGTAAACATGATAAGGCATCTCTAACACACTTGTAAACTTTTTAAATATGCTTGAGATATTTGTTCAAATTGTAAACATGTGGCAACAATTTCATTTTAATTTTTATAAAATGTTTTTAGAAGAAAAAAGTTTCTTTCATAAAACTTTCATTTTCCTTGTTCTCTTTTCTAAAGCTCAAAAAAGAAAAAAATTTCTTAACTACAAATCTGAAGTGAAAGTAAGATCTGCAAAGTAAGTAAATAAAAAAAAAACAAATCAATGAAATCTGCAATTATCAAGCCTGCGAAATCAACTTGCAAACAACAAATTTGAAGTTCTTCTCAACATCAACCTGCAATTTCAACATTTTTAATCAATCAATTAAAGGCATGCATTCAGTATTCTTCAGATCTAAAGTATTCAAAAGCCTGGAACTTGAATCTACTATGCTTTGTTCTCTGCTCTGCTTATAATATACAGGTGAGTAAATATTTTTTTTTTAAAACAGTTGATCTTATTTTACTACCATGCATGTGTTGTTATTGACTTGTATTAAGAATTCTATAGCTTGATTTTATATGGATTAGTACCTATATGTTGTGAGAGCTTGTTTGTTTGTATACATGCAAGTATGTTTTCTATGAATGATCTGTTAAAAGAAAAATTCAAAATCCTTTAATCCAAACTATATTAGATCTTGATATGTGAAGAGAAGTTGATTGTAATCATATAACTTTTCATCTAAAAAATGTTTATAAGTTTTTAAAATGAAATAATGGTTCAGAAATTTCAAAAATTACAGTAAAAATCAAATTGGGCTAAAAATTTATGAACTTAATATTTAGTTCTGATTGCAGGATTTGAATAGCATCAGGAAATCATGATTTTTAATACCAATTTCATGATTTTTAGTTTGATAAATCATGATAATTTTTAGTTTGATCGTTTTGGGAATTGTTGTGTAGTGTCTATGATTTATTCAATGGTTTGATTTGATTCTTCGGTTGAGGCTTGCTTGCATGTTAGAGATTTAGGGAAAAATATAATTAAAATTTTTAAATGATTGAATTTTTCGAATTGGTTCAAAATAGGTTTTAGGCTTGCATTGTAGTTCGGCTATGTTGTCGAATTGATTGCTTTGTGGCAGATGGATCGAGTTTGATCGCATTTGGGGTTGTGGAAGTTCATGGACGTGGTGTCTATATGGTGGGATCGGCGAGGTTGAACGGTGACAAGATTTACGGCTGCAATGGAGTTTTTGGGTTCGAGTCAGCAGCAGTTTCGAGCATGAGGGGTCAAAATTCGAGTCGAGCATGATTTCTTGGATCTGGGTGCTCGGTCGAGATGTTGGGGTTGCGTGTGACAGTGGTTGGGGGTCGCAACGACCGTTGGTGGCCGGAGGCAAGGGAAGACGTGCACCGTGCACGTTCGTGTGCACTGGGTTTGGGGAGTTCGATTTTGGGGAAGACGAGTTGAAGATTCGAAGCAACTATCGTGTTTTTCCTGTGTATAACTCGAAGCAGGGAGTTTAGGTTGTCTTCGGGGCTGTCGCGTTGGATTGGAGTGATTTACTCGGGTATTTAGGGTGTTGCTTCTAGTTAGATACTATGTAGATAATAAGTGCAGAATTAACTTGTTGCTGAGTAAATAAGATCAAGCTTTAAATTATAAACAAATTTTATGAAAGAAAACAGAATTTCAAAGGTGATAGTTGAATGTAATTTCAAATTTAATTTTTTTTAAGATGTTTGAATTTTTAAAATAATTATCTTAATTAAGTTTTAAATTTTAAATTTAAAAGATTGTTTTTCATTTAATTATTTAATCAAAGTTTTAAGTTAAATTTTAAAATAATGTTTCAAATTCTATTTAAAATGAATAAGTTTAACTCAGATAATTAATGGGTTTTAGATTTTAAATGTGTTATTTTCAAACAAAGGTAAATAATATAATTTTGTTTGTTTTTAAGTTACTAAATTTGATTAAATTCAAATAATTTATTTAAAGATAATTAAGGTTAAATTAGTTGGATATGACTTAAGAATACTTAATTAAGTATAATTGTTAATAAGTAAGAAATTAATTAAGATTTATGCTTTTCTTAATTATTAATTAAAGATTTTCTTTAATTATAAGAAGATTAGTTAATTAATTAATTGTTTAATTAATTTTAAATATTTAGTTAATTATTTATTTAAATTTATAAAATCACTTAATTATGGATTAATTAAGTGAAATTACTTGATGAAGTAATTAATGGTTAATAATTGAATGTAATTAAGAAGGTAATTACTTATGGAAGTAATTAGAGTGGAAGTGATTAATGGATAATCACTTAATGTTATTAATTAAGGATTAATTAATATAGTTGTTTTGAAGTTAATTAATTATGGAGTAATCAATTAAGAATTATTTAATAATGGAATTAACTACTTGTTAAGTAATTAATTAAGAGATTAATTAAGATTTCTTAATGAAAGTAATTAGATATAATTACTTATGTAAGTAATTAGATAAAATTACTTATGTAAGTAATTAAGAATTAATTACTTAATTTATTTTGGTTAATTAATTAATGTGATTAATTAATTATTGAATGAATTTAATTTAAGATTAATCACTAAGGGTAATTAATTAAAATTGTAATTAATTAACAAAGTAACTAATTAAGGATTAATTGTAAATTTAAATTGATTAATGAAGTAATTAATGATTAATTAATTGAACTAATTAATCAAGGATTAATATAATTAAATTAGAAATTAATTAATTGAGAAGTTAATTAATTTAGTTAAGTAATTACAAATTGTTATTTACTAATTATGATTAATGAGTTGATTAATTATAAGTTAATTATTTAATTAATTAAAGTAATTATTAAATTAATAAGGACCATTAATTAATGTGATTAATGATATTAATCAAGGTTGATTAATATAAGTGATTAATTTAAGTATGATTTATTAATTTTAATTAATTAAGAACTAATGTAATTAATTATAGTTAATTAATTAATGAATGACCATTAATTATTGTAATTAATGATAGTAATTAAAGGGTTAATTACTGAATATGGTTAAGGATAATTACTTGAATGTAATTAAATATAATTAATCAAGGAAGATTAATTAAGGAAAATCATTTGAGATGATTTTATATTTTATTTGGAATAATAATTAATGAAAAAGGGTTATGGTAATTCAATTGATTAAGAAATAATCAATTCTGTTTTGGATGTTTGATTTATATGGGTTGATTGATTAATATTGGTTAATTGATTAATATTGGATGATCAATATTTGGAGATTGATATTGGATGATTGATTGATATTGGGTGTTTGATATTGGTTGATACTGGATGATTTGAATGTCTATGAGATATGTGATATGCTGCTTTGTGAAGATGAATATTGATATGAATTATCTCTTGTGATAATATGATTCATCTATCTGTTTACATATCATCTTTAATATGAATTAAATTTTTTAAACCCTTAAGTATAATTTGGACATTAAAATGGCGTTTGGTTTCGGTGAGACCGGGATCGGATTTCCATATTTGGGATCCGAAAACCACATCGATTCAAATTAAACGTTATGTCGTTAATCCAAGTGGAGCAAGTGAAGACTCGAGGTGCAAGGGCTATACATCAGTATAACTCTGTGGGTGATTCCGTAATGAGTTTGACGGAATAGTGTTTATAGATTCGAGATGGCGAATCAGAGTGCAAGGGCTATGGTCGTTGACTCTGAGGGTAATTCCAATAATGAGTGCAACGAGATAGTGCCTTCGGTTTCGTTCGAACCCGGAACGAACTTGTATGGATTGAATGCTTTCAACACATCGTCAGGTGGACGATGAGCATTCTAAGATAGATGTGTTCTATAAAGGTAATCGTAACCTCAAGCCTCATCAACCGGGAATAGCTAAAACAGGGGAGGTGCAGCAAGGCTTCGTGGGTAGCCCCCACTTGAGAGTGAGATTTACCCCTGTCTAGAGGTCCCTTTATATTTCGGCTTAGTGTGTGGTTGGTCGCGCCAACTACGGGGTGGTCTTGTTCGGGACTATCCAGTAAGGGATGGTTCCGGCCTTGTGTTGCAGGGGAGTAGACGTACTCCTCGGTACGTTGATCTAGGCCACGTACTGTGACGGGCGGTACCCCAGTAGCCCTGCCATTGATGGAAACCCATTCTTCTTACGAGACCCTACGGTTTTGATTGTATTACCCACTTTTGTGGCTAGTAGCTGGAATTTAATAAATGTAACAATTTCAGCTATTTCTTATTTACTTGAAAACCTTAGACACTATTATCATATCACTCGATTTCCTATCAAATGTTTTGGTTAGCGTAAGGTGAAAACTTTTCTATGTTTATGTGTGGGAAGTCTTACGTGATACCTTTTCTTTTTAAAGGTTTTTCTAAAGTTAAGCAATTATAACCCGTTTACTCACACCAGACCCCTGTCTGAACCGAGTGTTTATTTTCTGTTTTATTAAACTATTGGGTACACATATTATGTATGAGTAGTCAAGTGGATCAGGTAAGCTTGACGAATTCTGGAGGAGATATGGAGCAGGAGGCTTCGACGTGTAAATATATATTGGTTCTGCTGTGTTTGTTTGGTATCTGTTTCTTGTGTAGTTGAGTTATATAATTAGACAGAAGTTTATAACTGTCTATTATCTATTGTTTAAAGTTGTGTACTCTGATGTAATGTGATACTATGTAATATTTTATGTTATCTATTATATTTCATTCATTCCGCTGTGAGTTCTCTGATGTTGTTCTGTTTCTTCTTTCCCTTTCTTTTCTTTTTCTATCCCTTTCTTTCTTCAAGATAATGCGATTTCCTAGTGATAGGAAGTCGGGTCGTCACATTTGGTATCAGAGCATTAGGCTCTGAAGTGTGTCTTTCTTTAGGGAGCATTAGGTTGAGTGAATACCTAGGCTCTGTAGTAGTGTCTTACTTGAGAGTGCGTACTTGTAATTTTTATATAAAACTAAATATATATATATATACATACATATATATATATATATATATATATATATATATATATATATCTGATCTGTTGGGTTATCTGTTTGGATTTTCCAACATAAGTTATAGAGGTAGATGGAGTAGTGGTTTGTGTGTGTAACACGACTACCACTAGTGGAAGAGGTCCATGTGTTTAAGGTTGGAAGTATATTTTGTCAAGACTGTAGACTTAGTACCGTCTCGAATAAGATTTGTAGTTTGGAGAGAGGATTTCTCCGATATCCGAAGGAAATATTTTGAAAGATTCGAAGTTCGTCTTTGAAGTGTAAGTTTGGATTTCGCTCGGGTTTTATAGAGCGAATTTTTCTTGAGTTTGGATCTGTCAGAAGTGCCGAAATAAGTGATGGTATCTTGATAACTGCGCGATGAGATGCAGTATCCTTGGATATTTTCCGAAGGTGTTTTCTCTTGAAGCAGTTTTAGAAGTAGCCGAGGAGCAGTTTTTATCTGCCATAGAGATGATTCATCTGTGTAGAAGTTGTTTGGATCTTTAGCATGGAGGTTGGTTGCTTTGGAATATGAGACTAAGGTTTATAAGTTATTTGCTTTGGCATGGTCTCATTGTTATTCCTTAAAGAGAGCGAGATGTGTATGCTTGGTTTGGAATCCGAGTTTCTCGAAGGGAGGTTTGCCATCTCGAAAGTCAGTTGTGTGGTTTGTTGATGGTTTTGGAGTTGAGAAGCCTTAAGATTATAAATTTTTGGTTAGCTGCGGTAGCAGTTTCAGCTCGAAGTGTTCGGTGTGCTGACGAGAAGGTCTTTTAGCTTTGCAGTATCATAGAGGTAGAGTTGAGAAGCAGCAGTGTGGTTTGTTTCTCCGATGGTTCAGGAATCTTTGTGGTTCTTTTTCAGCAGTCCAGGCTGAAGGTGGTGATGTTTTCTTAAAAGGTTAACCTTGTTTGGAAAAGTTTAAAGCTGTTCTAATTGGTAAAGAGGGGACAGTTTTATTCGGAATCCGAACTAGGTAGGATCGCAAAAGTGACTTGCAATTAGTTTGGGAATTTATCTGGGCAATCTTTCATTGAGATTGAGAATTCTCATGTGGAAGTAGGAGCTACTGAAGTTTGTCTGCATCTGGAGTTGAGTTCCATACTGTTTTGGTTCCGGAAGTAATTCTGGTAGTTAGCCTGGAAGTTGGATGGTTCTTGGTGTAAGGAGAGTTGGTATAGCAGCTTAGAATTATTTTTGGAATAGGATTCTGTTTGAGGATGTGTGACCAAGTCTGATGTGTCACTCAGATTTTGATGGATTTGATGAACAAAGTTTCCCGGAGATATTGGATAAGTTTGTATTCATGTTCATTAACAGTATTCTTATCTATTTTAGAATCAGAGTTGTGCAGCGGAAGCGTGGTTGCAGCTGTGCAAGGAAGGAAACAAGTTTTGTTTGCTATTGCTTGAGTAGTAGAGCTTGAGTTCTGGATTTCGATGAATTTTGGAAGACTTTTCCGTTGGATAGGATCCTGAAGCTTGTTTGTTTTGGTCTAGTTGTTTCTGGAAGTATCAGCATAAGTTGAGCTGATCAGGACGAAAATTGGCAGTCCAGGATTGTCTGTTGAGTTATGCAGATAAGAGATAAGGAGTTTTGGAATTCGAAGTTGGAGACTTCAGTGTTGTTAAGAATTCTCTTGTTAAGAGAACATATATTGGATAAGATTGGTTGGTTAGTGCTGAAGCATTTGAGATTTTCTTATCTGTGTCTTGATAGGATAAGATTGAATTGCCAGTTTGGATAGTTGGAATTCATTGTGTATCACGTATCTCTGAGGGAATACGTGTATGATTGTAACGACCCGTTAAATTTGATAATGTTAAATGAATTAAATTAATACAATTTTTAATCTAATTTAGAATAAAATAAAAGCCTTAATATTTTATTTGAGAAAAACGTAGTAATTTGTTGTAGTAATTGGAATTTAATGTAACAATAAAATTTTATGATAATAGATTTGGATAATGTAATTTGTCACATTTTGTTAAAAGATTTAATTTTAAGAAACCAATATAATGCAATACAAAGGTGTTTGAAGCGACTGTTGGGTTTTAAATGGAGTGTATATAAATAGTGAAAATCATTATAACCTCTTAATTTAATACGATTGTTTAATTAATACTAAAAGAATAAAATTTGAAATAGTATTAATGTAATAATAACTGAATTTAAGTGCAACCATATTTATGGAAGTGAATTGGATTTTTGTGGATGTTAAAATTGAATAAATTTATTTAGAGTAAAAAGGATTTAAAAGCATGTTTTGAATAGAATGTAAAATTCATGGATTTAGTGTAAGTAACTAGAATTTAATCCTATAAGATTTGGAACTGAATGTATGAAGATAATTTTATAGAAATAGTTAATTAACAACTTAATTGTGCATACCTAATATAATATAAATAACAAAAGGACTAGAACTTGATTTGCCTAGGTATGTATATATATTGATAAACTATAACCAAGTGAGAAATTTGGTAGTAAATAGGGAATAAGTTGACTAAGGCAATTAGTAATTTAATAAATGAATGCATAGTAAGTAAGTGGAAATTTATGCATAAAAATATTTTCATATATAGTATAATTACAAAAGTTTACCCATTTATCTAATGTATATAATTGAATCTAAATTTAGGGCAACATTTTGTTATTGATGGTGTAGGTGAATTTGAATAAAAGGGTAACAATTATTTTGATTTAACATTTATTGAGTATATAGTTAAGAAGGGCACTCGACATAAATGAATCTAAATAAATTATTTTGGGTATTGATGTGTATTTGGGAATAGAGTCCTTTTATATGTGAATAGTATAACGTTGTTATTAAGAATGAACGTTACTTTAGTAATTATTAATATGGTAACGGAAGAGTGTATAAATTTTATAGTAACGTAAAAACGTATTGTAAGATAATAATTAAGTGTAGACTTATAAAATATATTTATGACAACAAATTTTGTAAGTTATTTATTCTATTAGTGTTAAGTTTTATTTATGTGTAAGTTAACAATATTACAATTCAATTGAATACAGTAAACTATGCAAACAAAAGATGAACATTTGGAAGTATTACTGTAGTGATATATATATAAGAAACGGTAACTTTGTAGTTGGGGAATAATTGATTTAGTTGTGAGTTGTAATCCAATAGAGTCAATTTATTAGAATTTATTGCAATTTATGGGATTAATTGCAGTAACCTTTGAAGATTTATTTACTAAAATAATTGACGATGAAAATTATATGTAAATCTGCTTTTAGTTAATTTAAAATATCCAAAGGGTTAGAAATGACACAAATCTGCTAGTTTAGAAATTTACAATAAAAAGTGGTAAGTAATTTTTCTAAATATTTAGATAGTGGGAAGATGTAGATGGAATTTATTATTTAACTATTTCACATGTTGAAGATCTAAGGTTAGAATTGAGATTTTTAATGTATAGATATTGAGCCAATGTTAGTTTCATTAAATTGACATCAATAACTTTGAATAATAGAAAGAAAGTGAATTTAATAAATTTAATCAAACGTATAATGTTAAATTTATTAAAAATTGGAATTTAACATTTAAGTAAGGATTAACATCTAAATTGATGAATAGAACAACTATGTATTGACACTTGAATTGTTTAGAATTGGAGTAAATAATTAAGAAAATTTAAAGGGAGAAATTTGGTCAATTTTTGAATTTAGATGTAAAAATTGGATTTTTATAATTTATTTAATTTATTTAATGAATATTGAAAATAGCCATTTTGGTCACGGACTCGGATTTCGATGAAACCAGTTTCATCGGATCCGTATCGGTGAATTATTATAGGGTTCCAAGTTTCGTATCGATCGGACCTGTCGTTTGATCGTACGGATGCGAAGCGCCTTGAAAATCAATTTTATTAAAATCAATTTGAAATCAATTTGAAAATCTTGTTTTCAGCATAACTTCTTCATACCATCGAATTTGGTCGTGGAACTTTTTCCATCGCGTTCAGAATATTTTAAAATACCTATCTGGATATATAGATTTAACAAATTCGGTTCCGGAGGCATAACGGGCTTTTTGGGCCATAGTTTGTTCCGTACGTTCGCTTATCCGATCCATCTACGCTATCTCTAGTCTACCTATATAAGCACGGTTATAAACCCTAGCCCCATTTTATTTTCACTTCTGCTGTACGCTCATTTCTTCATCTCCTTCTCACCTCCTCATTCTAATGGCAGAAAAAAAACCTAATTCCCAAATTTCAAAAAAAAAAAAATTGCGGATCTGCAGCAGCTTCTGGTTGCGCTTCGGGTTTCAGGGGAGAAAACCCTAGAGCAACTTCGGGTTAGGAAGAAAATGACTCGGGTCGCTCCGGGTCGTTTTGGCGAAAACTCCAAGCAAGCACCGGGGAATTGAGGCGGCGCACCGAAGTCGACCCAGGACCAGAATTTTTCATTTTTCAAATTTTCATAATTTTCTCATACGACCTCGGATTCAAACGAAATTTCTTTTGTTAGGATCGTAATTAAATTCCGGACTTGATGACGCTAGTTTGGATAAATTTGGAGATCGTCAAATTTTTGGGTTTAAATCGAATTTAAATTCGATTTAAATTCAAAAGGTGAGTGTTTTAACCCACTCACAACTACTAGAAACTTTTATGTTGTTTAAATTAATTTTAGAAATGAATAGAAATTTATTTATGAGTATTTGGCATGTTTATTTTATTCATATCTGTTGAATTGCATTTATTTAATTTAACTGTTAATTTAATTAATTTATTGCGTATAAATTTACAGTTAAAACTTATTTGTTTGTATATGAACTGCTAGTTAACAGTTATATAATTTATTACTGAATATAGACTGTAGATTAATAGCTGTTAAATTTAATTTGAAAAAAATTGCCAGTATTACCTGCTATGTAGTACCAAAAATAATATTGTTATTGTTTGATATTGATTGATGATTGCGATTTGGATGATGGATGATGTTGATGAATGGATGTTTATTGTATATCATTAAATTGCAAATTATCATGCATATTTCATTTCATTCGGGATTGTGGTTTGAAATGATATATAACCGCAAAATTTTATATCTTTTAAATTGCGGTTTGAAATGATAAATATCCGTATCACTTGACCATAGGATAGAAAATTATATACAGGCACCGCGGTATATATATAACTATTTAAATGTGATTTCTATGGTTTGGATGGAATACGGTTTATAATAATCTTAAATTTTATATTGTATAAATATTTTTCTACCATATATATATACATATGAAGTTGAAAATTTTGAAATTAAAAGGTGTATAAAAATCTTTATTAAAAATGGAAGAAAATTAAGAAAATGGAGTTTAATTATTTATATCATATGTTTAAATGTTAAGTTTGGAAATTTTAAGATATGATATTTATAATTGGATTTTTCCCAAAATAAATTGAAATGAATATTCTAGTATAATTTGAATTAGGAAAAATATATATATTTTATTACTAGAAATTGAAGTCTTATTATTTATGGATTTTATATGAATATTCAAGACTAATTAATAGAACAATTGATTTGTTGAAAGAATAAAATCCAACTTTATTTTGAAATATTGATACTCAAAATGGATATACGTATATATAAATAAATTGAAGTGGTTTTGGAACTTGAGAGAGATAATATAAATTTTGGTTTAGACTTTAATAAAGAAATGTATTTGTAAAGCCATGAGAACTATTTTCTTTACAAAGTAACATTTAACTTAAACCATTTAATTCATATACCGTTGAATGTCCAAACCATTCAAGTTTTAGAAGTTATGGTTTTAAATTATGATTTTCAAAATATTATGCTTTGAAAATATTTGATTTTCAGACGTTATGAAGTTAAAGCATTTTGATTTTGGAAAAGAATTATATTTGGGATAAGTGATAAAATATGGTTTTGGGTTTTGAAATGATATCATATTCATGGTTATGAAATGGAATGTTTATTCTGATTTTTAAAGTATAACCTATTTTTAAATGACCGCGGTGTTATAATAACAACGGGTTGGCAAAGAGACCGGGATCGGATATGGACATACTCTCTGTCGATACCGAAAACCACTTTGACTAACCGTGTACGCGGTGGAGATTCCAGAATGAAGTAGGTGGTCGCGACGTTTCCTGTAAGGTAAATACGTGGACCCGACTCCCGTGAGTTGGCATAAGGTGGCTAAAACAGGAGCGATTCTCAGGCCAATGAGGTCATTCCTCTGATCGGACCCTCCTCTTCGATATTATACTTTGATTTTGGATTGATTCAGTGGCCACTTCTATATTTTGATTTTGGGGAGTTAGTCCGAGGTGGGCGGTAACTGCGGCTACGCGTTTCCACCAGCCTGGATAGCAATTGGTATATCTACCCTGGCATTGCCTAGTTGTGCCGTGTCACCTACCGTACCGAGCCTTTACTACGAGTTTCTATTTGTGTCGTACCTATGGAGTATCCTCTGGTAGCCTCCCGATCAGGAGGTATTACGGTACTGTATAGACTATTGGCATTTTACGTGTTAAGGTGGAAAATGTAAAGCCTTAACGCTATTTAAAAGTAAGTTTATTTTATAAATAGACACTATTATAAGAGCGCAATATACTACATAGTAAATAGTTTAACGGATCCTTAGGAGATGTAAATCCCGAACATCTCTTGAGTTACTGTACTCATATTTATTTTGTTAATTTAACTCACATAAGATCTTTTAGTTCTGACTCGAGTGTTTTTGTCTTTTCAAATTCACTCGGGTCAGTCCGAGCGTTTCAGGATCGAAGATTTTAGCTTTGGAGGACGAAGACGAAGAATCCATATTTTTATTTATAGTATGCACCACACTCTTTCTATTCCGCTGCATTGTTTGTATTGGTATGTGTAACTCTGATATTTATTGTATAAAGAAGAATTAACTGTTTTGTAACCGTTTATGAACTGTATATTTATTATTATATTTTATCCTTCCGCTGTGAGATTCTATTTTGTTTTATTTCTTCTCTGTTTTTCTTATTTACCCCATAATAATCCGCCCTTGCGTATGCTTTTAATTGGCACGTGTGTCGGTTTAAAGTGTGCGAAAAGGCGGGATGTTACAGTTGGTATCAGAGCTTTGGTTTAGCGATAAACTTGGCTTTGTGGGGTTTGACTCTTTGTTAATAGGGTAGTAATACCCTATGGGAGTCGCTGAGTGTATATATATGAGAGAGCGTATTTGTTAGTTTTATAAAAAGATTTTAATATTATGTTACTCTGTTCCGTTTTGTATTTATAAATTCTGGTTGATGCATGGGATGCTATGCCATCGATAGGGATTTCTAAACACTTAATAGGACAGACCGACATAATATTTGTTTTTTATATAGGTGAATGAAATAATTTTGCCTATTATATTTTCTATATATAAAAAAATATATTTTTATAAAGATATATATATTTGGTTGCTATAGATTGGGTGTTAGGAAGTAAAAATATTTATAACAATTGAAGCTAAGTTGAAATTATAATAAATCAAATTGGAGATTTTAGAACTTAAGTCCGGGATTTTGAAAATCTGTTTTCAATGGATTTATGGGATATAGGGATTTGGTTTATAAGTATTTTCTTATATAAATATTTAGTATAATTCGGAAAAATTATTTTAAAGAAGATTTTGGAGAATATAAATTTTGTACTTTCCTCTCTGTCGCTAGAAAATAATTTCGGTGATGGCGGCCGCATCATCGACTTCTATTTTCGAGTTTCGAAGGGGGAAGGCCACTGTAGTAAATTCTACTGCAGATTTATGTTGGAAATATCTGAATTTGTTTGTTTTAAATATAATTGAGATATAAAGTTGTAGGAAACTAATTATCTATTATTTCAAAATAAATTGAAATTTGACCCGGAATTTAATTCTAAAATTTTCCATTAATTAATTGTTAAATTTTAGTGGAATAAAAAAAGTAAGTAATAAATGGATTGAAAACCTCTAATAAGTAAGAGAATTAATGCTAAGTATAAAGGAAGTTAAAAATTTAAATTATAAATAATGGTAAAGATTTATTGGAAAATCAACGAATTAAAAGAATTGAGATTAAACTAGTATAAGTTCAATTGCATTTCTCTTTAAACATATATAACTTACCAAATATGAAAGGTTGAAATGTTAATTAAGAGATTTGAATAGAATATTATGCAAGTTGAAATGTTGGAAATTTTGGATTATTCTATGAATTGCTATTATATAAATAAGAATTTAGTGGTATAAACTTAAGTTATAATTGAAATTTTACTGAAAATAAGTCAAGAATTATTAATAGGTGATATGAACTTAAGTAAATAAAATGAAATTATTTAGTAAATAAGGATTGATTGTAGGGTTATTAACTTAAGTATGTTTTAAATTTCCCCTATTCTAATATAATGGAAAGTAGGAATAATAAATAAATGACTGTAAACCCTAAGTAATAAATTAATAAAATTCCTTTATTTATATGAATGATGGTTATAAGGTTAATAATTTAGGTGTAACTAAGAAAGTTACTGTAATTTAATATAATAGAAACGTAAACATTAAATAAAGGAATAAAATTAAGGGTAAGTTGAAATTGTAATATATATAACGAATATATATATATTGAACCATTAATTAAGAAAAAAAGGAATTGAAAAGAAACTTGGAAATTTTCACTTACACTCTTAGGACATATATAAACTTACCATATAATAAAAGTTGCAATGTTAGTAAGAAATTGTAAAGGGAAATCTTACAAGTGAAGAGTAAGGTAATAAAGGTATTCTATTAATTTGCTATTATTAATGAGAATTAATTGTATAGACTTAAGTTAAATTGGAAATTTTACTATAAGTAAAGGTAAGTAGTATAAATAGATGATAGAAACTTTAGTAAATAAATTGGAATACAAATATAATGAATTTTGTGATAAATGGAAAATGAAAATTTGTAAGAAATAAAGAAATAACTCCATAAATGAAAGAAAGAAAATCAAACCATTGAAGCATGATATAAATGTATAATAAATAAATTTGGGTGTTGGTTTGAATTGTGTTATTTGATTTATGTTGTTGGGTAAGAAATTTTAAGTGGTTAAATGAATAAGTATCTATCTTTGTTCCATCTAAGACTGTTGAGTAAAGGATGCACTTGATAGTTAATTTCATTTCATACAAATTTCAAGTTTGAACCCAAACAACTATCTGTTTGATGGATTAAATGGTTGCTTCGTTTGTGTATGTATGTTGTTGGTTAGGTTGATGGTTGTTGAATTGTTTGGTTGATTAATGATTGAATCCACTTGAATAGTTCACTTTAAAATAAATATTTAACCTTTTAGATTATATAAGTGAATACAGGTGATGGAAGCAACTGCTACTGCTTTTGGTTCCATAATAATAAGCGTATATTGCCCGACAAATAGGTACGTTTTCGGATTACGTTTAAAGCGCTATTTTTCCCGTGTTGGGATATAATATTTTGATAATATATATAATATATTTGTATATTTTGATATTATATTTTCTCCCGAGCCTCACCGTACAAAGGAGACTCTGCCAAAATTTTCCGTAAATTTTGGACTTAGAATTTTGTGAAAATGTTTTCCAGCTTTAATAATCTAAGTATAAAAGAATATAATGATTATAAACAGGTATATTTTATTTAAGAAAATAAATTTAGTAAATTATTGTTTATAAATAATATTTGAAATAAGATGTACTGTTTTATTCTTCCTTCTTCCTTCTTTTTCCTTTTCGGGGACGAAAAGTTTTGAGTGGGGGAGATTGTAACGACCCGTTAAATTTGATAATGTTAAATGAATTAAATTAATATAATTTTTAATCTAATTTAGAATAAAATAAAAGCCTTAATATTTTATTTGAGAAAAACGTAGTAATTTGTTATAGTAATTGGAATTTAATGTAACAATAAAATTTTATGATAATAGATTTGGATAATGTAATTTGTCACATTTTGTTAAAAGATTTAATTTTAAGAAACCAATATAATGCAATACAAAGGTGTTTGAAACGACTGTTGGGTTTTAAATGGAGTGTATATAAATAGTGAAAATCATTATAACCTCTTAATTTAATACGATTGTTTAATTAATACTAAAAGAATAAAATTTGAAATAGTATTAATGTAATAATAACTGAATTTAAGTGCAACCATATTTATGGAAGTGAATTGGATTTTTGTGGATGTTAACATTGAATAAATTTATTTAGAGTAAAAAGGATTTAAAAGCATGTTTTGAATAGAATGTAAAATTCATGGATTTAGTGTAAGTAACTAGAATTTAATCCTATAAGATTTGGAACTGAATGTATGAAGATAATTTTATAGAAATAGTTAATTAACAACTTAATTGTGCATACCTAATATAATATAAATAACAAAAGGACTAGAACTTGATTTGCCTAGGTATGTATATATATTGATAAACTATAACCAAGTGAGAAATGTGGTAGTAAATAGGGAATAAGTTGACTAAGGCAATTAGTAATTTAATAAATGAATGCATAGTAAGTAAGTGGAAATTTATGCATAAAAATATTTTCATATATAGTATAATTACAAAAGTTTACCCATTTATCTAATGTATATAATTGAATCTAAATTTAGGGCAACATTTTTTTATTGATGGTGTAGGTGAATTTGAATAAAAGGGTAACAATTATTTTGATTTAACATTTATTGAGTATATAGTTAAGAAGGGCACTCGACGTAAATGAATCTAAATAAATTATTTTGGGTATTGATGTGTCTAGTCAATAAAGGAGAACTTTAAGGAAATAAAATATAAATGAATGTATTTGGGAATAGAGTCCTTTTATATGTGAATAGTATAACGTTGTTATTAAGAATGAACGTTACTTTAGTAATTATTAATATGGTAACGGAAGAGTGTATAAATTTTATAGTAACGTAAAAACGTATTGTAAGATAATAATTAAGTGTAGACTTATAAAATATATTTATGACAACAAATTTTGTAAGTTATTTATTCTATTAGTGTTAAGTTTTATTTATGTGTAAGTTAACAATATTACAATTCAATTGAATACAGTAAACTATGCAAACAAAAGATGAACATTTGGAAGTATTACTGTAGTGATATATATATAAG
This sequence comes from Allium cepa, assembly GCA_030765085.1. Taxonomy (NCBI): domain Eukaryota; kingdom Viridiplantae; phylum Streptophyta; class Magnoliopsida; order Asparagales; family Amaryllidaceae; genus Allium; species Allium cepa. Next base: position 61,835,082 of record CM060930.1, read on the forward strand.
AAACGGTAACTTTGTAGTTGGGGAATAATTGATTTAGTTGTGAGTTGTAATCCAATAGAGTCAATTTATTAGAATTTATTGCAATTTATGGGATTAATTGCAGTAACCTTTGAAGATTTATTTACTAAAATAATTGACGATGAAAATTATATGTAAATCTGCTTTTAGTTAATTTAAAATATCCAAAGGGCTAGAAATGACACAAATCTGCTAGTTTAGAAATTTACAATAAAAAGTGGTAAGTAATTTTTCTAAATATTTAGATAGTGGGAAGATGTAGATGGAATTTATTATTTAACTATTTCACATGTTGAAGATCTAAGGTTAGAATTGAGATTTTTAATGTACAGATATTGAGCCAATGTTAGTTTCATTAAATTGACATCAATAACTTTGAATAATAGAAAGAAAGTGAATTTAATAAATTTAATCAAACGTATAATGTTGAATTTATTAAAAATTGGAATTTAACCTTTAAGTAAGGATTAACATCTAAATTGATGAATAGAACAACTATGTATTGACACTTGAATTGTTTAGAATTGGAGTAAATAATTAAGAAAATTTAAAGGGAGAAATTTGGTCAATTTTTGAATTTAGATGTAAAAATTGGATTTTTATAATTTATTTAATTTATTTAATGAATATTGAAAATAGTCATTTTGGTCACGGACTCGGATTTCGATGAAACCAGTTTCATCGGATCCATGTCGGTGAATTATTATAGGATTTCAAGTTTCTTATCGATCGGACCTGTCGTTTGATCGTACGGACGCGAAACGCCTTGAAAATCAATTTTATTAAAATCAATTTGAAATCAATTTGGAAATTTTGTTTTCAGCATAACTTCTTCATACGATCGAATTTGGTCGTGAAACTTTTTCCATCGCGTTCAGAATATTTTAAAATACCTATCTGGATATATAGATTTAACAAATTCGGTTCCGGAGGCATAGCGGGCTTTTTGGGCCATAGTTTGTTCCGTACGTTCGCTTATCCGATCCATCTACGCTATCTCTAGTCTACCTATATAAGCACGGTTATAAACCCTAGCCCCATTTTATTTTCCCTTTTGCTGTACGCTCATTTCTTCATCTCCTTCTCACCTCCTCATTCTAATGGCAGAAAAAAAAACCTAATTCCCAAATTTCAAAAAAAAAAAAAATGCGGATCTGCAGCAGCTTCTGGTCGCGCTTCGGGTTTCAGGGGAGAAAACCCTAGAGCAACTTCGGGTCAGGAAGAAAATGACTCGGGTCGCTCCGGGTCGTTTTGGCGAAAACTCCAAGCAAGCACCGAGGAATTGAGGCGGCGCACCGAAGTCGAACCCGAAGTCGACCCAGGACCAGAATTTTTCATTTTTCAAATTTTCATAATTTTCTCATACGACCTCGGATTCAAACGAAATTTCTTTTGTTAGGATCGTAATTAAATTCCGGACTTGATGACGCTGGTTTGGACAAATTTGGAGACCGTCAAATTTTTGGGTTTAAATCGAATTTAAATTCGATTTAAATTCAAAAGGTGAGTGTTTTAACCCACTCACAACTACTAGAAGCTTTTATGTTGTTTAAATTAATTTTAGAAATGAATAGAAATTTATTTATGAGTATTTGGCATGTTTATTTTATTCATATCTGTTGAATTGCATTTATTTAATTTAACTGTTAATTTAATTAATTTATTGCGTGTAAATTTACAGTTAAAACTTATTTGTTTGTATATGAACTGCTAGTTAACAGTTATATAATTTATTACTGAATATAGACTGTAGATTAATAGCTGTTAAATTTAATTTGAATAAAATTGCCAGTATTACCTGTTATGTAGTACCAAAAATAATATTGTTATTGTTTGATATTGATTGATGATTGCGATTTGGATGATGGATGATGTTGATGAATGGATGTTTATTGTATATCATTAAATTGCAAATTATCATGCATATTTCATTTCATTCGGGATTGTGGTTTGAAATGATATATAACCGCAAAATTTTATATCTTTTAAATTGCGGATTGAAATGATAAATATCCGTATCACTTGACCATAGGATAGAAAATTATATACAGGCACCGCGGTATATATATAACTATTTAAATGTGATTTCTATGGTTTGGATGGAATACGGCTTATAATAATCTTAAATTTTATATTGTATAAATATTTTTCTTCCATATATATATACATATGAAGTTGAAAATTTTGAAATTAAAAGGTGTATAAAAATCTTTATTAAAAATGGAAGAAAATTAAGAAAATGGAGTTTAATAATTTATATCATATGTTTAAATGTTAAGTTTGGAAATTTTAAGATATGATATTTATAATTGGATTTTTCCCAAAATAAATTGAAATGAATATTCTAGTATAATTTGAATTAGGAAAAATATATATATTTTATTACTAGAAATTGAAGTCTTATTATTTATGGATTTTATATGAATATTCAAGACTAATTAATAGAACAATTGATTTGTTGATAGAATAAAATCCAACTTTAGTTTGAAATATTGATACTCAAAATGGATATACGTATATATAAATAAATTGAAGTGGTTTTGGAACTTGAGAGAGATAATATAAATTTTGGTTTAGACTTTAATAAAGAAATGTATTTGTAAAGCCATGAGAACTATTTTCTTTACAAAGTAACATTTAAGTTAAACCATTTAATTCATATACCGTTGAATGTCCAAACCATTCAAGTTTTAGAAGTTATGGTTTTAAATTATGATTTTCAAAATATTATGCTTTGAAAATATTTGATTTTCAGACGTTATGAAGTTAAAGCATTTTGATTTTGGAAAAGAATTATATTTGGGATAAGTGATAAAATATGGTTTTGGGTTTTGAAATGATATCGTATTCATGGTTATGAAATGGAATGTTTATTCTGATTTTTAAAGTATAACCTATTTTTAAATGACCGCGGTGTTATAATAACGATGGGTTGGCAAAAAGACCGGGATCAGATATGGACATACTCTCTGTCGATACCGAAAACCACTTTGACTAACCGTGTACGCGGTGGAGATTCGAATGAAGTAGGTGGCGGCGACGTTTCCTGTAAGGTAAATACGTGGACCCGACTCCCGTGAGTTGGCATAAGGTGGCTAAAACAGGAGCGATTCTCAGGCCAATGAGGTCATTCCTCTGATCGGACCCTCCTCTTCGATATTATACTTTGATTTTGGATTGATTCAGTGGCCACTTCTATATTTTGATTTTGGGGAGTTAGTCCGAGGTGGGGGGTAACTGCGGCTACGCGTTTCCACCAGCCTGGATAGCAATTGGTATATCTACCCTGGCATTGCCTAGTTGTGCCGTGTCACCTACCATACCGAGCCTTTACTACGAGTTTCTATTTGTGTCGTACCTATGGAGTATCCTCTGGTAGCCTCCCGATCAGGAGGTATTACGGTACTGTATAGACTATTGGCATTTTACGTGTTAAGGTGGAAAATGTAAACCTTAACGCTAATTAAAAGTAAGTTTATTTTATAAATAGACTATTATAATAGCGCAATATACTACATAGTAAATAGTTCAACGGATCCTTAGGAGATGTAAATCCCGAACATCTCTTGAGTTACTGTACTCATATTTATTTTGTTAATTTAACTCACATAAGATCTTTTAGTCCTGACTCGAGTGTTTTTGTCTTTTCAAATTCGCTCGGGTCAGTCCGAGCGTTTCAGGATCGAAGATTTTAGCTTTGGAGGACAAAGACGAAGAATCCGTATTTTTATTTATAGTATGCACCACACTCTTTCTATTCCGCTGCATTGTTTGTATTGGTATGTGTAACTCTGATATTTATTGTATAAAGAAGAATTAACTGTTTTTTAACCGTTTATGAACTGTATATTTATTATTATATTTTATCCTTCCGCTGTGAGATTCTATTTTGTTTTATTTCTTCTCTGTTTTTCTTATTTACCCCATAATAATCCGCCCTTGCGTATGCTTTTAATTGGCACGTGTGTCGGTTTAAAGTGTGCGAAAAGGCGGGATGTTACAGTTGGTATCAGAGCTTTGGTTTAGCGATAAACTTGGCTTTGTGGGGTTTGACTCTTTGTTAATAGGGTAGTAATACCCTATGGGAGTCGCTGAGTGTATATATATGAGAGAGCGTATTTGTTAGTTTTATAAAAAGATTTTAATATTATGTTACTCTGTTCCGTTTTGTATTTATAAATTCTGGTTGATGCATGGGATGCTATGCCATCGATAGGGATTTCTAAACACTTAATAGGACAGACCGACATAATATTTGTTTTTTATATAGGTGAATGAAATAATTTTGCCTATTATATTTTCTATATATAAAAAAATATATTTTTATAAAGATATATATATATTTGGTTGCTATAGATTGGGTGTTAGGAAGTAAAAATATTTATAACAATTGAAGCTAAGTTGAAATTATAATAAATCAAATTGGAGATTTTAGAACTTAAGTCCGGGATTTTGAAAATCTGTTTTCAATGGATTTATGGGATATAGGGATTTGGTTTATAAGTATTTTCTTATATAAATATTTAGTATAATTCGGAAAAATTATTTTAAAGAAGATTTTGGAGAATATAAATTTTGTACTTTCCTCTCTGTCGCTAGAAAATAATTTCGGTGATGGCGGCCGCATCAACGACTTCTATTTTCGAGTTTCGAAGGGGGAAGGCCACTGTAGTAAATTCTACTGCAGATTTATGTTGGAAATATCTGAATTTGTTTGTTTTAAATATAATTGAGATATAAAGTTGTAGGAAACTAATTATCTATTATTTCAAAATAAATTGAAATTTGACCCGGAATTTAATTCTAAAATTTTCCATTAATTAATTGTTAAATTTTAGTGGAATAAAAAAAGTAAGTAATAAATGGATTGAAAACCTCTAATAAGTAAGAGAATTAATGCTAAGTATAAAGGAAGTTAAAAATTTAAATTATAAATAATGGTAAAGATTTATTGGAAAATCAACGAATTAAAAGAATTGAGATTAAACTAGTATAAGTTCAATTGCATTTCTCTTTAAACATATATAACTTACCAAATATGAAAGGTTGAAATGTTAATTAAGAGATTTGAATAGAATATTATGCAAGTTGAAATGTTGGAAATTTTGGATTATTCTATGAATTGCTATTATATAAATAAGAATTTAGTGGTATAAACTTAAGTTATAATTGAAATTTTACTGAAAATAAGTCAAGAATTATTAATAGGTGATATGAACTTAAGTAAATAAAATGAAATTATTTAGTAAATAAGGATTGATTGTAGGGTTATTAACTTAAGTATGTTTTAAATTTCCCCTATTCTAATATAATGGAAAGTAGGAATAATAAATAAATGACTGTAAACCCTAAGTAATAAATTAATAAAATTCCTTTATTTATATGAATGATGGTTATAAGGTTAATAATTTAGGTGTAACTAAGAAAGTTACTGTAATTTAATATAATAGAAACGTAAACATTAAATAAAGGAATAAAATTAAGGGTAAGTTGAAATTGTAATATATATAACGAATATATATATATTGAACCATTAATTAAGAAAAAAAGGAATTGAAAAGAAACTTGGAAATTTTCACTTACACTCTTAGGACATATATAAACTTACCATATAATAAAAGTTGCAATGTTAGTAAGAAATTGTAAAGGGAAATCTTACAAGTGAAGAGTAAGGTAATAAAGGTATTCTATTAATTTGCTATTATTAATGAGAATTAATTGTATAGACTTAAGTTAAATTGGAAATTTTACTATAAGTAAAGGTAAGTAGTATAAATAGATGATAGAAACTTTAGTAAATAAATTGGAATACAAATATAATGAATTTTGTGATAAATGGAAAATGAAAATTTGTAAGAAATAAAGAAATAACTCCATAAATGAAAGAAAGAAAATCAAACCATTGAAGCATGATATAAATGTATAATAAATAAATTTGGGTGTTGGTTTGAATTGTGTTATTTGATTTATGTTGTTGGGTAAGAAATTTTTTTGGCAAGGCCGACGAGGTTAAATGGACCTCGACCATATATTGCTACACCAATAAGAACGACAAACAAACACAAGGAAGATGGAAAAACGGGGAACACTTGGCGCAGCAAGCACAGGGGGAAAACAAACAACAACAAACAAAAACAAAAGAAGACATTGATTACAAGCTATAGAGAAGAGAAACACGTATTCCAGGATCAATTGCATAAGTCAGTTGGCCCACACAATCCCTAATTTCACTCAAAACCCAACTTTTGAAGCTGCTGTCATTTTTTGCGTTTGCATTATCAAATAACCGAGCATTTCTCTCTCTCCAAACCGATGTTAAAAAGCATTTTAGCACTGCATTTAGGGTTCTTCCTCTGTCATTATTTCTATTGATGCTTTCGTAAATTCTTCTCCACTCTCTCAGGTTATCAGTAGATACATTCCTCCTGTGAAACTTCGTCATAACTCTTTTCCAGATTTGATGAATATAGTGGCACTCAAAGTACAAGTGATCCACAGTCTCAGGCATAATATTGCAAAACTTACAGCGATTATCAATACTCATACCTAAACTAGCAAGTCTCGCAGATGTTAGCATCGCACCATTCAACACTTTCCAGAGCATTAGGTCATGTCTCAAGCTACTGTCTCTTCCCCACGTTCGTTTGCACCATCTCCACTTAGGGCGATCACCATTCTTCATCAGATATTCATATGTGTCTCCAATTCTGTAGGCAGACTTCTTATTGCCCCAAACCATACGCTTGGTAACATCAGTGATTGCATTATGACAACGTATCATGTTCCATATTTGTTGTATCCTAGGATTAGACGTTGAATAGCGCGTGTTTTGGAGGTTGTAAAGAGTATCACGAACTTTAGCTTCCTGATGTATTCCAGACTGTTGCATTTCACTGTGGGTAAGTTGACGTTTAAGAATAAGACCCGGTTTCAACCAGGGGTCTTCCCAAAAATTCACACTATATATGGGATTCGTGTTCAATAGCATTAAAGGAAGAACTTTTTCTTTGAGTTTGAAAATGCATTGCCACGTCCAACTCAAATTTTGAGGCTTAGTCATACTCCATATGCTTCTTCCCTTAATCACGTTCTTATCAGACCATATAGCCCATAAGCTGTCAGTACTATTAAAAAAAGTGTCTATGTGTTTTGCAAAAGCAGCAATGTTCCAATTCTTTAAGCTGAGAATGCCTAGCCCCCCCTTGTCCATGGGCCTTTCCACTGAACAAAATTTGATCGGAGCTATGTATCTGCCTGTAACCCTGCCTTTCCATAGGAATCTCATCATAGCTCCTCTAATCAGTTTAATCAGTTTGAAGGGGAGAATATACGTTCTAGCCCAGTAGACTTGCATTGAGAATATCACTGATTTTATAAGAGTTAATCTCCCAGCTTGACTAAGCAACTTGGAAGTCCAGCAGATTAATCTAGCTGTAATTTTGTCAAAAAGAGGAAGACATTGGTTAGCAGTAATCCTAGAACTAGTTAGAGGCAGACCAAGATAACTGGTAGTATCATGATTTATGGACAACCCAGTGATATGCGAGATAACACTACAGTGCTCAGTACTAACACCAGCAACGGTGATGTCAGATTTCTGGAGATTAACTTTCAACCCTGTCATTTCGTAAAATTCTTGAAGTGAGTGCATTATGCTTGTGAGAGTGTTGGTTTGAGGAGTACAAAAAACTACAAGATCATCTGCAAACATCAATGCAGAGATCCTTGGTTCAGTACATCCAGGGTGAAGCTTGTAATTTCCATGTGCTATTATCCTCTCAAACATTCTCGTTAAGAGCTCCATAACAATGATAAAGATATAAGCCGAAATGGGATCCCCCTGTCTTATCCCTTGTTCACTAGTAAAGAAACCTTCACTCCTGCCATTGATAGTAACTGAAAAGGTAGGAGACGTAATACACTCATATATCCAAGCAATGAAATGAGGAGGGAAGTTCATATATCCCATGATTCTGACAATACTGTTCCACTGCAGCATATCAAATGCCTTCATGATGTCCAACTTCAACATAGCTCTAGGAGATATGTTCCTGCGCTTATAATTTTTGATGAGTTCATGGGAAAGAAGAACATGATCCAGTATACTCCTACCTGGAAGATAAGCAGCCTGATTTTTGGAAACAATATTGGGGAGCACAAGTTTGAGTCTAGAAGCTATAACCTTGGTGATGCATTTGTATATGGTGTTACAACAGGAGATGGGACGATAATCACTAACACAGTGAGCATTTTTAATTTTGGGTATAAGAGCTATGTTAGTGTAGTTATATGATCTGAAGAGTTTACCCTTCCTGAAGAAGAGGAGAATGGCATTGATTACGTCAGCAGAAACGATAGACCAGCAAGAAGTATAGAATAGAGTGTTGAGACCATCAGGTCCTCCACAAGATTCAGTGTTTAATGAAAACATGGCATTTCTTATTTCTTCAGGGGTTACTTCCTTACAGAGAAGGTCATAATCAGTTGAATTTAATCTAGGGAGAATGTCACTGGGTATAAGATCAATATTCGGCACGAAGTGATTAGCATTTCCATATAATTCAGAGAAGTGTCTGACTACAGCTTCCTTGACCATTTGTGGAGATGTGTGAAGATTACCTTGAGTGTCATATATTGTAGAGAGGTTCTGACTAGTTTGCTTGTCCTTTAGACTAGCGTGAAAGTAAGCACTATTCTTATCACCTTTTTCTCTCCATTTTATTCGCGTTTTCTGCCTGATCATCTCACTCTCTTTAATTAAAGCTTGTTGGTATTGCAAAGAGAGAACACTTTCCTCCTCTGATAGATTAGCATTGTTGACAGAGGCCATCATAGCTGTCTGGACATCAGTAAGTCTTCTTTTAATCACTGTGCTCATCTTGTCTCCTTCACCATACTTGTTATGCGCCCATTGTTTCAAGACTTTCCTAGTTTCCCTGATTTTTTCCTGCAAAACATACAAGTGATTACCAATTTTAGGCAAATTCCATGCAGATAAAACAATGTTTTTGAAGTCTGGTTCAGATGTCCAAGAGTTAAAAAATTTAAAATTTGATTTCCCCCTCAAGTCCGCTTCACGAAGATGGATGATTTGAGGAGAGTGGTCAGATAGGAGAGGAGGTGGAATGTGGTTGAACAGGAGAGGCCATTTAGTATATGCAGATTGGTTCGAGAATGAATGGTCTATGGTGGAGAAGGTTCTACAACCATGCCTCCTTTTGTTATTCCATGTATACTGCATACCCAGAGTTCTAATCTTGACAAGGTCAGAGTCATAGAGAGCATCAGCAAGGGGCTTTATTTCACTGAGGGAGAGGGGATTACCCCCCATTCTATCAGAGAGAGAGTGACAGCAATTAAAATCTCCTAGAATTAACCATGGATGTGTGTTTTGTCTTAGAGAAGGAATTACAGAAAGTAAAGACTCTCTAGTGTTAACAGAGTTGTAAGCATACACAAAGGAGACATAGAAGGTTGATTGTTCATTGATATCTAAGGCATGGCAGTGAATTAGCTGGGGAGTGGATAGGATTGGGGATAGTTGGACAAGATTAGGATTGTAAAGGATCAGAATCCGACCATAAGTTGCTTCATTGTGGTTGTGTATGAATTTCCATCTGGGATTGATGTACTCTGCAGCTTTGATAGAAAGGGCAAGGTTCAATTTTGTTTCAAGAACTGCCAAGACAGCCAGCTGGTGAGTAGAAATTAGTTGCTTACATTGGTCCTGCTTAATTACATGATGTGCACCACGTATATTCCATGCCCCAATGCGTAGCATCATTGGTCAATTTGTGCATTGAGAAACTCTATTTTCATACTCCTAGTAACTGCTTGTTTCGAAGACAAGTAATTAGGAATGGTGGCTGATAGGGGGGTCACTGCTTGTTTAGAAGAATCTTCTTGCATTTTGGAAAATGACTGAGTTGGTGTGGTAGGTTTGGTTGGTAGAGTAGTGATAGCTGCAGAAGGCGGGGCTTTGAAAGCATGAGGTGGTTTGATATTGGAATACAAGTGTGGTAAAGGGGTATTTGGGGATGAGTTAAAGTCAGGGTTAAATGTATTGGAAGAATGATTTGTGTGCTTTGCTGTGCATGGGATGTGCACTTCCTTGTCTTCTTGTGATTTAGTACTGTGTTTTGGTAACTTGATGTTGTTCTTTTTCCTTAGACCACTCTCTAGCGATTCACAATTACTTGCTTCACCAACACCTTTGTTTTCTTCAACTTCCACTTCCCTCCTGCATGTATCGAACTTTGTATGGACCATCTTGTGCTTCTCTTTTTTAGTTTTGCTACTGCCTTCTTCTTCATTTTGTCTCTGTATATTATTTTCCTGTTGTTTAGCATCCACTTTACTTTGTACAAATTGACATTTATCTCTAACGTTCATTTCCTCTTCTTGCTTATCACTGACATTTTCCTCGTCATCTAGTGTAAGTAACACTGCAAACTTGTTATATGTCAGTGGGTTGCCTTCAGTTTCACTTTCACTACACTCCACAGCTCCTTCGATTCCTACCACTATATTCACAGTGTCTTCTTCGTGTTTTTCGTTGCTTTCATCCATTTCTCTCGTGACTTGTTTTTCTACTTCAATTTTTCCTGAGTGAGTAAGTTCACAACTTTTGTTAACTTCACTCACTTCTCTCTGCATTTCTATAATATCTTCTCTCTTTTCTTCCTTATTACTTTTGTTTACTGGATCCATCCTTTTCCTGGTTACACGTTGCCAAACCTTAAAGTTTCGTTTAACAGCCTGTCTTTCATTTCTTTTCAATTGTTTTGGTTTAGCTTTTATCACTTCTTTTTCTTTGATTGTCTTACTATTATCTTCCACTTTGTTCTCAAACAACTCTTCCTTCTTATTATTACAAACATCAGACTTGTGTCCAAAAGCATTGCATAACACACAAATGTCAGGTTTCCACATGTATTGAACATGTATCTTCTGTTGCCCACCTTCAACCAACTTGACCATAAATTCTTCTGGTAGCTCCTTACTCGGTTTTACTTCCACTAAGCATTTGGCATAGCTAAGTCTTTCCTGTTTTTCAGTCATTTGGTCCATGCACAACATCTTCCCCAGATGGCTACAAAGCCAGTTAATCCCAAGGGGAGACCACGCAAAAATTGGAAGGTTATACATATTAACCCAAACAGGAACTGCTGTTACCGATCCAGCAACGTTGCTAATGGAAGGATCATAAGGTTTAAGAATAAATAACTTCTTGTTCAAAATAATGGGATCACTCTGAAGGATGTTATCTCTGTCCTCAGCACAAGAAAAGTTAAACAAGAATAATATACCGTCAGACTTAACTTTCACTGAGCCTTTAAGTTTCCAAATCAGCTTAAGTTTGGAGATCACTGCAGTATAGGAAAGAGGTTTATCAAGAAAGAACCCCACCAAAGTATCTTTCCAAATCGTCGTGCCAGCATCAATGACATCAGCAGGTGGCACTAAAGCATCATCTTCGTAAAAAGGTGACAAGTGAACGGGAATGTACTTCCCTGCATTCTTGGGTATATGCTTGAACAAGGAAGTCCATGCCCGTTCACAAGGAGGAGGAGCAGGAGGTACAGGAGTAAGAGACGGGGGAGCAGTTAGAACGGGGTCAGGTGGATCAGGTGGGGGGTTAACCAAGAGGGGTGGGGAAGAAGGAGAAATGGTTAGGGCATAACCAGCTGTGGACAAAGAATTAGCGGAGGTACGGACCAGAGAGTCAGAGAGGGACGAAGAGGGGTCAACTAGAATGGCAGAGGGTATGGTTGGTGAAGGAACAGTGTTGGCAGAGGGTAAGGTAGACGGTACTACTGAGGGGACAAGGTAGGTAAGGTTGGGGTCTCCATGAGCAGACATGGCAGGGAAAATAGAATGAATCAATGAAAACTTTGGGGACGTTGGGTAAGAAATTTTAAGTGGTTAAATGAATAAGTATCTATCTTTGTTCCATCTAAGACTGTTGAGTAAAGGATGCACTTGATAGTTAATTTCATTTCATACAAATTTCAAGTTTGAACCCAAACAACTATCTGTTTGATGGATTAAATGGTTGCTTCGTTTGTGTATGTATGTTGTTGGTTAGGTTGATGGTTGTTGAATTGTTTGGTTGATTAATGATTGAATCCACTTGAATAGTTCACTTTAAAATAAATATTTAACCTTTTAGATTATATAAGTGAATACAGGTGATGGAAGCAACTGCTACTGCTTTTGGTTCCATAATAATAAGCGTATATTGCCCGACAAATAGGTACGTTTTCGGATTACGTTTAAAGCGCTATTTTTCCCATGTTGGGATATAATATTTTGATAATATATGTAATATATTTGTATATTTTGATATTATATTTTCTCCCGAGCCTCACCGTACAAAGAAGACTCTGCCAAAATTTTCCGTAAATTTTGGACTTAGAATTTTGTGAAAATGTTTTCCAGCTTTAATAATCTAAGTATAAAAGAATATAATGATTATAAACAGGTATATTTTATTTAAGAAAATAAATTTAGTAAATTATTGTTTATAAATAATATTTGAAATAAGATGTACTGTTTTATTCTTCCTTCTCCCTTCTTTTTCCTTTTCGGGGACGAAAAGTTTTGAGTGGGGGAGATTGTAACGACCCGTTAAATTTGATAATGTTAAATGAATTAAATTAATATAATTTTTAATCTAATTTATAATAAAATAAAAGCCTTAATATTTTATTTGAGAAAAACGTAGTAATTTGTTATAGTAATTGGAATTTAATGTAATAATAAAATTTTATGATAATAGATTTGGATAATGTAATTTGTCACATTTTGTTAAAAGATTTAATTTTAAGAAACCAATATAATGCAATACAAAGGTGTTTGAAACGACTGTTGGGTTTTAAATGGAGTGTATATAAATAGTGAAAATCATTATAACCTCTTAATTTAATACGATTGTTTAATTAATACTAAAAGAATAAAATTTGAAATAGTATTAATGTAATAATAACTGAATTTAAGTGCAACCATATTTATGGAAGTGAATTGGATTTTTGTGGATGTTAACATTGAATAAATTTATTTAGAGTAAAAAGGATTTAAAAGCATGTTTTGAATAGAATGTAAAATTCATGGATTTAGTGTAAGTAACTAGAATTTAATCCTATAAGATTTGGAACTGAATGTATGAAGATAATTTTATAGAAATAGTTAATTAACAACTTAATTGCGCATACCTAATATAATATAAATAACAAAAGGACTAGAACTTGATTTGCCTAGGTATTTATATATATTGATAAACTATAACCAAGTGAGAAATTTGATAGTAAATAGGGAATAAGTTGACTAAGGCAATTAGTAATTTAATAAATGAATGCATAGTAAGTAAGTGGAAATTTATGCATAAAAATATTTTCATATATAGTATAATTACAAAAGTTTACCCATTTATCTAATGTATATAATTGAATCTAAATTTAGGGCAACATTTTGTTATTGATGGTGTAGGTGAATTTGAATAAAAGGATAACAATTATTTTGATTTAACATTTATTGAGTATATAGTTAAGAAGGGCACTCGACGTAAATGAATCTAAATAAATTATTTTGGGTATTGATGTGTCTAGTCAATAAAGGAGAACTTTAAGGAAATAAAATATAAATGAATGTATTTGGGAATAGAGTCCTTTTATATGTGAATAGTATAATGTTGTTATTAAGAATGAACGTTACTTTAGTAATTATTAATATGGTAACGGAAGAGTGTATAAATTTTATAGTAACGTAAAAACGTATTGTAAGATAATAATTAAGTGTAGACTTATAAAATATATTTATGACAACAAATTTTGTAAGTTATTTATTCTATTAGTGTTAAGTTTTATTTATGTGTAAGTTAACAATATTACAATTCAATTGAATACAGTAAACTATGCAAACAAAAGATGAACATTTGGAAGTATTACTGTAGTGATATATATATAAGAAACGGTAACTTTGTAGTTGGGGAATAATTGATTTAGTTGTGAGTTGTAATCCAATAGAGTCAATTTATTAGAATTTATTGCAATTTATGGGATTAATTGCAGTAACCTTTGAAGATTTATTTACTAAAATAATTGACGATGAAAATTATATGTAAATCTGCTTTTAGTTAATTTAAAATATCCAAAGGGCTAGAAATGAGACAAATCTGCTAGTTTAGAAATTTACAATAAAAAGTGGTAAGTAATTTTTCTAAATATTTTGATAGTGGGAAGATGTAGATGGAATTTATTATTTAACTATTTCACATGTTGAAGATCTAAGGTTAGAATTGAGATTTTTAATGTATAGATATTGAGCCAATGTTAGTTTCATTAAATTGACATCAATAACTTTGAATAATAGAAAGAAAGTGAATTTAATAAATTTAATCAAACGTATAATGTTGAATTTATTAAAAATTGGAATTTAACCTTTAAGTAAGGATTAACATCTAAATTGATGAATAGAACAACTATGTATTGACACTTGAATTGTTTAGAATTGGAGTAAATAATTAAGAAAATTTAAAGGGAGAAATTTGGTCAATTTTTGAATTTAGATGTAAAAATTGGATTTTTATAATTTATTTAATTTATTTAATGAATATTGAAAATAGCCATTTTGGTCACGGACTCGGATTTCGATGAAACCAGTTTCATCGGATCCATGTCGGTGAATTATTATAGGGTTTCAAGTTTCTTATCGATCGGACCTGTCGTTTGATCGTACGGACGCGAAACGCCTTGAAAATCAATTTTATTAAAATCAATTTGAAATCAATTTGGAAACCTTGTTTTCAGCATAACTTCTTCATACGATCGAATTTGGTCGTGAAACTTTTTCCATCGCGTTCAGAATATTTTAAAATACCTATCTGGATATATAGATTTAACAAATTCGGTTCCGGAGGCATAGCGGGCTTTTTGGGCCATAGTTTGTTCCGTACGTTCGCTTATCCGATCCATCTACGCTATCTCTAGTCTACCTATATAAGCACGGTTATAAACCCTAGCCCCATTTTATTTTCCCTTTTGCTGTACGCTCATTTCTTCATCTCCTTCTCACCTCCTCATTCTAATGGCAGAAAAAAAAACCTAATTCCCAAATTTCAAAAAAAAAAAAAAATTTGCGGATCTGCAGCAGCTTCTGGTCGCGCTTCGGGTTTCAGGGGAGAAAACCCTAGAGCAACTTCGGGTCAGGAAGAAAATGACTCGGGTCGCTCCGGGTCGTTTTGGCGAAAACTCCAAGCAAGCACCGGGGAATTGAGGCGGCGCACCGAAGTCGAACCCGAAGTCGACCCAGGACCAGAATTTTTCATTTTTCAAATTTTCATAATTTTCTCATACGACCTCGGATTCAAACGAAATTTCTTTTGTTAGGATCGTAATTAAATTCCGGACTTGATGACGCTGGTTTGGACAAATTTGGAGACCGTCAAATTTTTGGGTTTAAATCGAATTTAAATTCGATTTAAATTCAAAATGTGAGTGTTTTAACCCACTCACAACTACTAGAAGCTTTTATGTTGTTTAAATTAATTTTAGAAATGAATAAAAATTTATTTATGAGTATTTGGCATGTTTATTTTATTCATATCTGTTGAATTGCATTTATTTAATTTAACTGTTAATTTAATTAATTTATTGCGTGTAAATTTACAGTTAAAACTTATTTGTTTGTATATGAACTGCTAGTTAACAGTTATATAATTTATTACTGAATATAGACTGTAGATTAATAGCTGTTAAATTTAATTTGAAAAAAATTGCCAGTATTACCTGTTATGTAGTACCAAAAATAATATTGTTATTGTTTGATATTGATTGATGATTGCGATTTGGATGATGGATGATGTTGATGAATGGATGTTTATTGTATATCATTAAATTGCAAATTATCATGCATATTTCATTTCATTCGGGATTGTGGTTTGAAATGATATATAACCGCAAAATTTTATATCTTTTAAATTGCGGATTGAAATGATAAATATCCGTATCACTTGACCATAGGATAGAAAATTATATACAGGCACCGCGGTATATATATAACTATTTAAATGTGATTTCTATGGTTTGGATGGAATACGGTTTATAATAATCTTAAATTTTATATTGTATAAATATTTTTCTTCCATATATATATACATATGAAGTTGAAAATTTTGAAATTAAAAGGTGTATAAAAATCTTTATTAAAAATGGAAGAAAATTAAGAAAATGGAGTTTAATAATTTATATCATATGTTTAAATGTTAAGTTTGGAAATTTTAAGATATGATATTTATAATTGGATTTTTCCCAAAATAAATTGAAATGAATATTCTAGTATAATTTGAATTAGGAAAAATATATATATTTTATTACTAGAAATTGAAGTCTTATTATTTATGGATTTTATATGAATATTCAAGACTAATTAATAGAACAATTGATTTGTTGAAAGAATAAAATCCAACTTTAGTTTGAAATATTGATACTCAAAATGGATATACGTATATATAAATAAATTGAAGTGGTTTTGGAACTTGAGAGAGATAATATAAATTTTGGTTTAGACTTTAATAAAGAAATGTATTTGTAAAGCCATGAGAACTATTTTCTTTACAAAGTAACATTTAAGTTAAACCATTTAATTCATATACCGTTGAATGTCCAAACCATTCAAGTTTTAGAAGTTATGGTTTTAAATTATGATTTTCAAAATATTATGCTTTGAAAATATTTGATTTTCAGACGTTATGAAGTTAAAGCATTTTGATTTTGGAAAAAAAATTATATTTGGGATAAGTGATAAAATATGGTTTTGGGTTTTGAAATGATATCGTATTCATGGTTATGAAATGGAATGTTTATTCTGATTTTTAAAGTATAACCTATTTTTAAATGACCGCGGTGTTATAATAACGATGGGTTGGCAAAGAGACCGGGATCGGATATGGACATACTCTCTGTCGATACCGAAAACCACTTTGACTAACCGTGTACGCGGTGGAGATTCCAGAATGAAGTAGGTGGTGGCGACGTTTCCTGTAAGGTAAATACGTGGACCCGACTCCCGTGAGTTGGCATAAGGTGGCTAAAACAGGAGCGATTCTCAGGCCAATGAGGTCATTCCTCTGATCGGACCCTCCTCTTCGATATTATACTTTGATTTTGGACTGATTCAGTGGCCACTTGTATATTTTGATTTTGAGGAGTTAGTCCGAGGTGGGCGGTAACTGCGGCTACGCGTTTCCACCAGCCTGGATAGCAATTGGTATATCTACCCTGGCATTGCCTAGTTGTGCCGTGTCACATACCATACCGAGCCTTTACTACGAGTTTCTATTTGTGTCGTATCTATGGAGTATCCTCTGGTAGCCTCCCGATCAGGAGGTATTACGGTACTGTATAGACTATTGGCATTTTACGTGTTAAGGTGGAAAATGTAAAGCCTTAACGCTATTTAAAAGTAAGTTTATTTTATAAATAGACACTATTATAATAGCGCAATATATTACATAGTAAATAGTTTAACGGATCCTTAGGAGATGTAAATCCCGAACATCTCTTGAGTTACTGTACTTATATTTATTTTGTTAATTTAACTCACATATGATCTTTTAGTTCTGACTCGAGCGTTTTTGTCTTTTCAAATTCGCTCGGGTCAGTCCGAGCGTTTCAGGATCGAAGATTTTAGCTTTGGAGGACGAAGACGAAGAATCCGTATTTTTATTTATAGTATGCACCACACTCTTTCTATTCCGCTGCATTGTTTGTATTGGTATGTGTAACTCTTATATTTATTGTATAAAGAAGAATTAACTGTTTTGTAACCGTTTATGAACTGTATATTTATTATTATATTTTATCCTTCCCCTGTGAGATTCTATTTTGTTTTATTTCTTCTCTGTTTTTCTTATTTACCCCATAACAATCCGCCCTTGCATATGCTTTTAATTGGCACGTGTGTCGGTTTAAAGTGTGCGAAAAAGCGGGATGTTACAATGATTCATCATTGGTTATTGAATCTGTAGTTCAGTTGGAGTTGGATGTTGAGTTGGATATGGAAGTTGTGCCAGATTTAGGTATAGTCTGACGTTTGTTCCGATTGATTGATCTGGAGATGAGTGAAGTTCTGGATTTTGATTGTATAGTTAGTTTGTTAGCTTTTGTAGAGAGAGTATCCCGGTGATTTATCTGGGGAAACTCGAGATAGTATTAGAGATTTATTCTGATTTGTGTCAGAATAATTAGTTAGAGTTGTTTGTTTGTTTGTTTATTTTATTGCTATGGATGTTAGTTACTGGTTGATAACAATGCTTTGTTGTTTTAAATTGAAATTTTAATGGGTTATTAAATTACCTTTGCTTTTAAATTTCGGGGACGAAATTCTTCTAAGGGGGGAGGATTGTAAAGACCCGGAATTTTGAGCAATAACAATTTAATAATCTGTATGAATAATTAAACTGGTTTGATAATTTTTCTCTATGATTTTAATTTAAATTGATAAATTTATTCTTTTTAAAGGTTAAAGAATTTTTAATATGGCAATACGATAAGATTTATTTTCCAAAGCTAATCAAATTTTTATTCTATTTATAATATATATAAAATTGATATATATTGTGAATAGAAGAGCTTTTGTTTTAAATAAAAGATTGAAGTTTCAGATTGTAATATATATGTATATATATGTTATAATTTGAGTTGTTTTGAAATTTAATTCAATCTATTGATATTGTGAATAGTAATTTAAAGCTTTGTTTTAAAATTGGTATTTTTCAAAAGTTAATTAAAGATTAATTCATTTTTTTTCAAAATGTAAGATAATTGTTTATTTTTAAATATGATAATTTATAAAGGAAATTAATCAATGTTTAATTTTGTTTTCTTTAAAATGTTCAAATTAAAATGGTTTATTTTAATATGGTAGTTTATATAAAGGATTTAATCAAAGTTTTCTTTTCGTTTTCTTTAAAGTGTTTTAAATTTAAAATGGTTGTGTAAATATAGATGTTTAGATTTTAAATTACATATATAAGATTTATTTGTATTATAATTAGTTTATAATATTTTCTTTAAAAATGTAAGCTATTTATAAAATAAAGGTTTACAAAGATTTCACACTTGTATTTATTAAAATTCAAAAGCTTATTTTCATAAAAACATTTCACTAATGTGTATAAACATTTCATAAATACATATAAATACATAAGTAAGCATTTATTAACTAGTAACTTAATATGTAAGTTTATATTTACATTTAAATTAAATAAAAGTTTAATTAAATATTTAATAACATGTGTAAACATGATAAGGTATCTCTAACACACTTGTAAACTTTTTAAATATGCTTGAGACATTTGTTCAAATTGTAAACATGTGGCAACAATTTCATTTTAATTTTTATAAAATGTTTTTAGAAGAAACAAGTTTCTTTCATAAAACTTTCATTTTCCTTGTTCTCTTTTCTAAATCTCAAAACAGAAAAAAATTCTTAACTACAAATCTGAAGTGAAAGTAAGATCTGCAAAGTAAGTAAAATAAAAAAAAAACAAATCAATGAAATCAGCAATTATCAAGCCTGCAAAATCAACCTGCAAACAACAAATTTGAAGTTCTTCTCAACATCAACCTGCAAGTTCAACATTTTTAATCAATCAATCAAAGGCATGCATTCAGTGTTCTTCATATCTGAAGTATTCAAAAGCCCGGAACTTGAATCTACTATGCTTTGTTCTCTGCTCTGCTTATAATATACAGGTGAGTAAATATATTTTTTAAAAGCAGTTGATCTTATTTTACTGCCATGCATGTGTTGTTATTGACTTGTATTAAGAATTCTATAGCTTGATTTTATATGGATTAGTACATATATTTGTGAGAGCTTGTTTGTTTGTATACATGCAAGTATGTTTTCTGTGAATGATCTGTTAAAAGAAAAATTCAAAATCCTTTAATCCAAACTATATTAGATCTTGATTTGTGAAGAGAAGTTGATTGTAATCATATAATTTTTCGTCTAAAAATGTTTATAAGTTTTTAAAATGAAATAATGGTTCAGAAATTTCAAAAATTACAGTAAAAATCAAATTGGCTAAAAATTTATGAACTTAATCTTTAGTTCTAATTGCATGATATGAATAGCATCAGGAAATCATGATTTTTAATACCAATTTCATGATTTTTAGTTTGATAAATCATGATAATTTTTAGTTTGATCGTTTTGGGAATTTTTGTGTACTGTCTATGATTTATTCAATGATTTGATTTGATTCTTCGGTTGAGGCTTGCTTGCATGTTAGAGATTTAGGGAAAAATATAATTAAAATTTTTAAATAATCGAATTTTTTGAATTGATTCAAAATAGGGTTTAGGCTTGCATTGTAGTTCGGCTGTGTTGTCGAATTGATTGCGTTGTGGTAGATGGATCGAGTTCGATTGCATTTGGGGTTGAGGAAGTTCATGGACGTGGTGTCTATACGGTGGGATCGGCGAGGTTGAACGATAAAAAGATTTACGGCAGCAATGGAGTTTTGGGGTTCGAGTCAGCAGCAGTTTCGAGCATGAGGGGTCAAAATTCGAGTCGAGCATGATTTCTTGGATCTGGGTGCTCGGTCGAGATGTTGGGGTTGCGTGTGATGGTGGATAGGGGTCGCAACGACCGTTGGTGGCCGGAGGCAAGGGGAGACGTGCACGTTCGTGTGCACTGGGTTTGGGGAGTTCGATTTTGTAGATGACGAGTTGAAGACTCGAAGCAGCTATCGTGTTTTTCCTGTGTATAACTCGAAGCAGGGTGTTTAGGTTGTCTTCGGGGCTGTCGCGTTGGATTGGAGTGATTTACTCGGGTATTTAGGGTGTTGCTTCTAGTTAGATACGGTGTACATACTAAGTGCAGAATTAACTTGTTGTTGAGTAAATAAGATCAAGCTTTAAATTATAAACGAATTTTATAAAAGAAAATAGAATTTCAAAGGTGATAGTTGAATGTAATTTCAAATTTAAAAATGTTTTAAGATGTTTGAATTTTTAAAATAATTAACTTAATTAAGTTTTAAAATTTAAATTTAAAAGATTGTTTTGAATTTAATTATTTAATCAAAGTTTTAAGTTAAATTTTAAAATAATGTTTCAAATTCTATTTAAAATGAATAAGTTTAACTTAGATAATTAATGGGTTTTAGATTTTAAATGTGTTATTTTCAGATAAAGGTAAAAAATATAATTTTGTTTGTTTTTAAGTTACTAAATTTGATTAAATTCAAATAATTTATTTAAAGATAATTAAGGTTAAATTATTTGGATATGACTTAAGAATACTTAATTAAGTATAATTGTTAATAAGTAAGAAATTAATTAAGATTTATGCTTTTCTTAATTACCAATTAAAGATTTTCTTTAATTATAAGAAGATTAATTAATTAATTAATTGTTTAATTAATTTTAAATAATTAGTTAATTATTTATTTAAATTTATACAATCACTTAATTATGGATTAATTAAGTGAAATTACTTGATGAAGTAATTAATGGTTAATAATTGAATGTAATTAAGAAGGTAATTACTTATGGAAGTAATTAGAGTGGAAGTGATTAATGGATAATCACTTAATGTTATTAATTAAGGATTAATTAATATAGTTGTTTTGAAGTTAATTAATTATGGAGTAATCAATTAAGAATTATTTAATAATGGAATTAATTACTTGTTAAGTAATTAATTAAGAGATTAATTAAGATTTCTTAATGAAAGTAATTAGATATAATTACTTATGTAAGTAATTAAGAATTAATTACTTAATTTATTTTGGTTAATTAATTAATGTAATTAATTAATGAATGAATTTAATTTAAGATTAATCACTAAGGGTAATTAATTAAAATTGTAATTAATTAATAAAGTAATTAATTAAGGATTAATTGTAAATTTAAATTGATTAATGAAGTAATTAAAGATTAATTAATTGAATTAATTAATCAAGGATTAATATAATTAAATTAGAAATTAATTAATTGAGAAGTTAACTAATTTAGTTAAGTAATTACAAATTTTTAGTTACTAATTATGATTAATGAGTTGGTGAATGATAAGTTAATTATTTAATTAATTAAATTAATTATTAAATTAATAAGGACCATTAATTAATGTGATTAATGATATTAATCAAGGTTGATTAATATAAGTGATTAATATAAGTATGATTAATTAATTGTAATTAATTAAGAATTAATGTAATTAATTATAGTTAATTAATTAATGAATGATCATTAATTATTGTAATTAATGATAGTAATTAAAGGGTTAATTACTGAATATGGTTAAAGATAATTACTTGAATGTAATTAAATATAATTAATCAAGCAAGATTAATTAAGGAAATCATTTGAGATGATTTTACATTTTATCTTGAAGAATAATTAATGAAGAAGGGTTATGGTAATTCAATTCATTAAGAAATAATCAATTCTGTTTTGGATATTTGATTTATATGGGTTGATTGATTAATATTGGTTAATTGATTAATATTGGATGATCAGTATTTGGAGATTGATATTGGATGATTGATTGATATTGGATATTTGATATTGGTTGATACTGGATGATTTGAATGTCTATGAGATATGTGATATGATGCTTTGTGAAGATGAATATTGGTATGAATTATCTCTTGTGATAATATGATTCATCTATCTATTTACATATCATTTTGAATATGTATTAAATTGTTTAAACCGTTAAGTATAACTTGGACATTAAAATGGCGTTTAGTTTCGGTGAGACCTGGATCGGATTTCCATATTTGGGATCCGAAAACCACATCGATTCCAAATAAACGTCATGTCGTTAATCCAAGTGGAGCAAGTGAAGACTCGAGGTGTAAGGGCTATACGTCAGTATAACTCTG
The DNA here is from genome assembly GCA_030765085.1 of Allium cepa. Lineage (NCBI taxonomy): Eukaryota > Viridiplantae > Streptophyta > Magnoliopsida > Asparagales > Amaryllidaceae > Allium > Allium cepa. Next base: position 61,857,997 of record CM060930.1, read on the forward strand.
TGGGTGATTCCGTAATGAGTTTGACGGAATAGTGTTTATAGATTCGAGATGGCGAATCAGAGTGCAAGGGCTATGGTCGTTGACTCTGAGGGTGATTCCAATAATGAGTGCAATGAGATAGTGCCTTCGGTTTCGTTCGAACCCGGAACAGACTTGTATGGATTGAATGCTTTCATCACATCGTCAGGTGGACGATGAGCATTCTAAGATAGATGTGTTCTATAAAGGTAATCGTAACCTCAAGCCTCATCAACCGGGAATGGCTAAAACAGGGGAGGTGCAGCAAGGCTTCGTGGGTAGCCTCCAGTTTAGATTGATATTTACCCCTGTCTAGAGGTCCCTTTATATTTCGGCTTAGTGTGTCGTTGGTCGCGCCAACTACGGGGTGGACTTGTTCGGGACTGTCGAGTAAGGGATGGTTCCGGCCTTGTGTTGCAGGGGAGCGGGCGTACTCCTGGTTTCATTAATCTAGTCCACGTACTGTGACGGGCGGTACCCCAGTAGCCCTGCCATTGATGGAAACCCATTCTTCGTACGAGACCCTACGGTTTTGATTGTATTACCCACTTTTGTGGCTAGTTGCTGGAATTTAATAGATGTAACAATTTTGGCTATTTCTTATTTACTTGAAAACCCTAGACGCTCTTATAATATCGCTGGATTTCCTATCAAATGTTTTGGTTAGCGTAAGGTAAAAACTTTTCCATTTTTATGTGTGGGAAGTCTTATGTGATACCTTTTCTTTTCAAAGGTTTTTCTAAAGTTAAGCAATTATAGCCCGTTTACCCACACCAGACCCCTGTCTTACCCGAGTGTTTGTTTTCTGTTTTATTAAACTCTTGGGTACTCATATTATGTATGAGTAGTCAAGTAGATCAGGTTAGCTTGACGAATTCTGGAGGAGATATGGAGCAGGAGGCTTCGACGAGCAGATATATATTAGTTCCGCTGTGTTTGTTTGGTATCTATTTCTTATGTACTTGAGTTATATAGTTAGAGAGAAGTTTATAATGGTCTATTATCTGTTGTTTAAAGTTGTGTACTCTGATGTAATGTGATGCTATGTAATATTTTATGTTATCTATTATATTTCATTCGTTCCGCTGTGAGTTCTCTGATGTTGTTATGTTTCTTCTTTCTATTTCTTTTCTTTTTCTATCCCTTTCTATCTTCAAGATAATGCGATTTCCTGGTGATAGGAAGTCGTGTCGTCACATTTGGTATCAGAGCATTAGGCTCTGAAGTGTGTCTTTCTTTAGGGAGCATTAGGTTGAATGAATACCTAGGCTCTGTAGTAGTGTCTTTCTTGAGAGAGCGTACTTATAATTTTTATATATAACTATATATATATATATATATATATATACCTGATCTGTTGGGTTATCTGTTCGGATTTTCCAACATAAGTTATAGAGGTAGATGGAGTAGTGGTTTGTGTGTGTAACACGACTACAACTAATGGAAGAGGTCCATGTGTTTGAGGTTGGAAGTATATTTTGTCAAGACTGTAGACTTAGTCCCGTCTCGAATAAGATTTGTAGTTTGGAGTGAGGATTTCTCTGATAACCGACGGAAATATTTTGAACGATTCGAAGTTCGTCTTTGAAGTGTAAGTTTGGATTTCACTCGGGTTTTATAGAGCGAACTTTCTTGAGTTTGGATCTGTCGGAAGTGCCAAAATAATGATGGTATCTTGATAACTGCGTGATGAGATGCAGTATCCTTGGATATTTTCCGAAGGTGTTTTCTCTTGAAGCAGTTTTAGAAGTAGCTGAAGAGCAGTTTTTATCTGCCATAGAGATGATTCATCTGTGTAGAAGTTGTTTGGATCTTTAGCATGGAGGTTGGCTGTTTTGGAATATGAGACTAAGGTTTATAAGTTATTTGCTTTGGCATGGTCTCATTGTTATTCCTTAAAGAGAGCGAGATGTGGATGCTTGGTTTGGAATCCGAGTTTCTTGAAGGGAGGTTTGCCATCTCAGAAGTCAGTTGTGTGGTTTGTTGATGGTTTTGGAGTTGAGAAGCCTTAAGATTAGAAATTTTTGGTTAGCTGTTGTAGCGGTTTCAGCTCGAAGTGTTCGGTGTGCTGACGAGAAGGTCTTTTGGCTTTGCAGTATCATCGAGGTAGAGTTGGGAAGCAGCAGTGTGGTTTGTTTCTCCGATGGTTCAGGAATCTTTGTGGTTCATTTTCAGCAGTCCGGGCTGAAGGTGGTGATTTTTTCTCGAAAGGTTAACCTTGTTTGGAAAAGTTTAAAGCTGTTCTAATTGGTAAAGAGGGACAATTTTATTCGGAATCCGAACTATGTAGGATCGCAAAAGTGACTTGTGATTAGTTTGGGAATTTATCTGGGCAATCTTTCATTGAGATTGAGAGTTCTCATGTGGAAGTAGGAGCTACTGAAGTTTGTCTGCATCTGGAGTTGAGTTCCATACTGTTTTGGTTCCGGAATAATTCTGGTAGTTAGCCTGGAAGTTGGATGGTTCTTAGAGTAAGGAGAGTTGATATAGCAGCTTAGAATTATTTTTGGAATACGATTCTGTTTGAGGATGTGTGACCAAGTTTGATGTGTGACTCAGATTTTGATGGATTTGATGAACAAAGTTTCCCGGAGATATTGGATAAGTTTGTATTCGTGTTCATCAACAGTATTCTTATCTATTTTAGAATCAGAGTTGTGTAGCGGAAGCGAGGTTGCAGCTGTGCAAGGAAGGAAACAAGTTTTGTTTGCTATTGCTTGAGTAGTAGAGCTTGAGTTCTGGATTTCGATGAATTTTGGAATACTTTTCCGTTGGATAGGATCCTGAAGCTTGTTTGTTTTGGTCTAGTTGTTTCTGGAAGTATCAGCATAAGTTGAGCTGATCAGGAAGAAAATTGGCAGTCCAAGATTGTCTGTTGAGTTACGCAGATATGAGATAAGGAGTTTTGGAATTCGAAGTTGGAGACTTCAGTGTTGTTAAGAATTCTCTTGTTAAGAGAACAGATATTGGATAAGACTGGTTGGTTAGTGCTGAAGCATTTGAGATTTTCTTATCTGTGTCTTGATAGGATAAGATTGAATTGCCAGTTTGGATAGCAGGAATTCATTATGTATCACGTATCTCTGAGGGAATACGTGTATGATTCATCATTGGTTATTGAATCTGTAGTTCAGTTGGAGTTGGATGTTGAGTTGGATATGGAAGTTGTGCCAGACTTGGGTATAATTTGACGTTTGTTCCGATTGATTGATCTGGAGATGAGTGAAGTTCTGCATTTTGGTTGTATAGTTAGTTTGTTAGCTTTTGTAGAGCGAGTATCCCGGTGATTTATCTGGGGAAACTCGAGATATTATTAGAGATTTATTCTGATTTGTGTCAGAATAATTAGTTAGAGTTGTTTGTTTATTTGTTTATTTGATTGCTATGGATGCTAGTTACTGGTTGATAGCAATGCTTTGTTGTTTGAAATTGAAATATGTACTGGGTTATTAAATTACCTTTGCTTTTAAATTTCGGGGACGAAATTCTTTTAAGGGGGGAGTATTGTAACGACCCGAAATTTTAAGCAATAACAATTTAATAATCTGTATGAATAATTAAACTGTTTTGATAATTTTTCTCTATGATTTTAATTTAAATTGATAAATTTATTCTTTTTAAAGGTTAATGAATTTTTAATATGGAAATATGATAAGATTTATTTTCCAAAGCTAATCAAATTTTTATTCTATTTATAATATATATAAAATTGATATATATATTGTGAATAGAAGAGTTTTTGTTTTAAATTAAAGATTTAAGTTTCAAATTGTAACATATATGTATATGTATGTTACAATTTGAGTTGTTTTGAAATTTAATTCAATCTATTGATATTTGTGAATAGTAATTTAAAGCTTTGTTTTAAAATTGGTATTTTTCAAAAGTTAATTAAAGATTAACTCATTTGTTTTCAAAATGTAAGATAATTGTTTATTTTTAAATATGATAGTTTATAAAGGAAATTAATCAATGTTTTATTTTTTTTTCTTTAAAATGTTCAAATTAAAATGGTTTATTTTAATATGGTAGTTTATATAAAGGATTTAATCAAAGTTTTCCTTTTGTTTTCTTTAAAGCGTTTTAAATTTAAAATGGTTGTGTAAATATAGATGTTTAGATTTTAAATTACATATATAAGATTTATTTGTATTATAATTAGTTTATAATATTTTCTTTAAAAAGGTAAGCTATTTATAAAATAAAGGTTTACAAAGATTTCACACTTGTATTTATTAAAATTCAAATGCTTATTTTCATAAAAACATTTCACTAATGTGTATTAACATTTCATAAATACATATAAATACATAAGTAAGCATTTATTAACTAGTAACTTAATTATGTAAGTTTATATTTACATTTAAATTAAATAAAAGTTTAATTAAATATTTAATAACATGTGTAAACATGATAAGGCATCTCTAACACACTTGTAAACTTTTTAAATATGCTTGAGACATTTGTTCAAATTGTAAACATGTGGCAACAATTTCATTTTAATTTTTATAAAATGTTTTTAGAAGAAACAAGTTTCTTTCATAAAACTTTCATTTTCCTCGTTCTCTTTTCTAAAGCTTAAAACAGAAAAAAAAATTCTTAACTACAAATCTGAAGTGAAAGTAAGATCTGCAAAGTAATTAAAATAAAAAAACAACAAATCAATGAAATCTGCAATTATCAAGCCTGCAAAATCAACCTGCAAACAACAAATTTGAAGTTCTTCTCAACATCAACCTGCAAGTTCAACATTTTTAATCAACCAATTAAAGGCATGCATTCAGTATTCTTCAGATCTAAAGTATTCAAAAGCCAGGAACTTAAATCTACTATGCTTTGTTCTCTGCTCTGCTTATAATATACAGGTGAGTAAATATATTTTTTTAAAAGCAGTTGATCTTATTTTACTGCCATGCATGTGTTGTTATTGACTTGTATTAAGAATTCTATAGCTTGATTTTATATGGATTAGTACCTATATGTTGTGAGAGCTTGTTTGTTTGTATACATGCAAGTATGTTTTCTGTGAATGATCTGCTAAAAGAAAATTTCAAAATCCTTTAATCCAAACTATATTAGATCTTGATATGTGAAGAGAAGTTGATTGTAATCATATAACTTTTCTCTAAAAACGTTTATAAGTTTTTAAAATGAAATAATGGTTCAGAAATTTCAAAAATTACAGTAAAAATCAAATTGGGCTAAAAATTTATGAACTTAATCTTTAGTTCTGATTGCATGATTTGAATAGCATCAGGAAATCATGATTTTTAATACCAATTTCATGATTTTTAGTTTGATAAATCATGATAATTTTTAGTTTGATCGTTTTGGGAATTTTTGTGTACTGTCTATGATTTATTCAATGATTTGATTTGATTCTTCGGTTGAGGCTTGCTTGCATGTTAGAGATTTAGGGAAAAATATAATTAAAATTTTTAAATGATTGAATTTTTCGAATTGATTCAAAATAAGGTTTAGGCTTGCATTGTAGTTCGGCTGTGTTGTCGAATTGATTGCGTTGTGGTAGATGGATCGAGTTCGATCGCTTTTGGGGTTGTGGAAGTTCATGGACGTGGTGTCTATATGGTGGGATCGGCGAGGTTGAACGGTAAAAAGATTTACGGCGGCAATGGAGTTTTGGGGTTCGAGTCTGCAGCAGTTTCGAGCATGAGGGGTCAAAATTCGAGTCGAGCATGATTTCTTGGATCTGGGTGCTCCGTCGAGATGTTAGGGTTGCGTGTGATGGTGGTTGGAGGTCGCAATGACCGTTGGTGGCCGGAGGCAAGGGGAGACGTGCACCGTGCACGTTCGTGTGCACTGGGTTTGGGGAGTTCGATTTTGGGGAAGACGAGTTGAAGACTCGAAGCAGCTATAGTGTTTTTCCTGTGTATAACTCGAAGCAGGGAGTTTAGGTTGTCTTCGGGGCTGTCGCGTTGGATTGGAGTGATTTACTCGGGTATTTAGGGTGTTGCTTCTAGTTAGATACTGTGTAGATACTAAGTGCAGAATTAACTTGTTATTGAGTAAATAAGATCAAGCTTTAAATAATGAACGAATTTTATAAAAGAAAACAGAATTTCAAAGGTGATAGTTGAATGTAATTTCAAATTTAAAAATGTTTTAAGATGTTTGAATTTTTAAAATAATTATCTTAATTAAGTTTTAAAATTTAAGTTTAAATGATTGTTTTGAATTTAATTATTTAATCGAAGTTTTAAGTTAAATTTTGAAATAATGTTTGAAATTCTATTTAAAATGAATAAGTTTAACTTAGATAATTAATGGGTTTTAGATTTTAAATGTGTTATTTTCAAATAAAGGTAAATAATATAATTTTGTTTGTTTTTAAGTTGCTAAATTTGATTAAATTCAAATAATTTATTTAAAGATAATTACGATTAAATTAGTTGGATATGACTTAAGAATACTTAATTAAGTATAATTGTTAATAAGTAAGAAATTAATTAAGATTTATGCTTTTCTTAATTATTAATTAAAGATTTTCTTTAATTATAAGAAGATTAGTTAATTAATTAATTATTTAATTAATATTAAATAATTAGTTAATTATTTATTTAAATTTATATAATCACTTGATTATGGATTAATTAAGTGATATTACTTAATGAAGTAATTAATGGTTAATAATTGAATGTAATTAAGAAGGTAATTACTTATGGAAGTAATTAGAGTGGAAGTGGTTAATGGATAATTTTTTAATGTTCTTAATTAAGGATTAATTAATATAGTTGTTTTGAAGTTAATTAATTATGGAGTAATCAATTAAGAATTATTTAATAATGGAATTAATTAGTTGTTAAGTAATTAATTAAGAGAATAATTAAGATTTCTTAAAGAAAGTAATTAGATATAATTACTTATGTAAGTAATTAAGAATTAATTACTTAATTTATTTTGGTTAATTAATTAATATGATTAATTAATTAATTAATGAATTTAATTTAAGATTAATCATTAAGGGTAATTAATTAAAATTGTAATTAATTAATAAAGTAATTAATTAAGGATTAATTGTAAATTTAAATTGATTAATGAAGTAATTAAAGATTAATTAATTGAATTAATTAATCAAGGATTAATATAATTAAATTAGAAATTAATTAATCGAGAAGTTAATTAATTTAGTTAAGTAATTACAAATTGTTAATTACTAATTATAATTAATGAGTTGATTAATTATAAGTTAATTATTTAATTAATTAAAGTAAATATTAAATTAATAAGGGCCATTAATTAATGTGATTAATGATATTAATCAAGGTTGATTAATATATGTGATTAATTTAAGTATGATTAATTAATTGTAATTAATTAAGAATTAATGTAATTAATTATAGTTAATTAATTAATGAATGATCATTAATTATTGTAATTAATGATAGTAATTAAAGGGTTAATTACTGAATATGGTTAAGGATAATTACTTGAATGTAATTAAATATAATTAATCAAGGAAGATTAATTAAGGAAAATCATTTAAGATGATTTTATATTTTATTTTGAATAATAATTAATGAAGAAGGGTTATGGTAATTCAATTCATTAAGAAATAATCAATTATGTTTTGGATGTTTGATTTATATGGGTTGATTGATTAATATTGGTTAATTGATTAATATTGGATGATCAATATTTGGAGATTGATATAGGATGATTGATTGATATTGGGTGTTTGATATTGGTTGATACTGGATGATTTGAATGTCTATGAGATATGTGATACGCTGCTTTGTGAAGATGAATATTGATATGAATTATCTCTTGTGATAATATGATTCATCTATCTGTTTACATATCATCTTGAGTATGAATTAAATTGTTTAAACCCTTAAGTATAACTTGGACATTAAAATGGCGTTTGGTTTCGGTGAGACCGGGATCGGATTTCCATATTTGGGATCCGAAAACCACATCGATTCCAATTAAACGTCATGTCGTTAATCCAAGTGGAGCAAGTGAAGACTCGAGGCGTAAGGGCTATACGTCAGTATAACTTTGTGGGTGATTCTGTAATGAGTTTGACGGAATAATGCTTATAGATTCGAGATGGCGAATCAGAGTGCAAGGGCTATGGTCATTGACTCTGAGGGTGATTCCAATAATGAGTGCAACGAGATAGTGCCTTCGGATTCGTTCGAACCCGGAATGAACTTGTATGGATTGAATGATTTCAGCCCATCGTCAGGTGGACGATGAGCATTCTAAGATAGATGTGTTCTATAAAGGTAATCATAACCTCAAGCCTCATCAACCGGGAATGGCTAAAACAGGGGAGGTGCAGCAAGGCTTCGTGGGTAGCCCCCACTTGAGAGTGATATTTACCCCTGTCTAGAGGTCCCTTTATATTTCGGCTTAGTGTGTGGTTGGTCGCGCAAACTACGGGGTGGTCTTGTTCGGGACTGTCCAGTAAGGGATGGTTCCGGCCTTGTTTTGCAAAGGAGCGGGCGTACTCCTGGGTACGTTGATCTTGACGGGCGGTACCCCAGTAGCCCTGCCATTGATGGAAACCCATTCTTCCTACGAGACCCAACGGTTTGGATTGTATTACCCACTTTTGTGGCTAGTAGCTGGAATTTAATAGATGTAACAATTTCGGCTATTTCTTATTTACTTGAAAACCATAGACACTATTATAATATCTCTGGATTTTCTATCAAATTTTTGGTTAGCGTAAGGTAAAAACTTTTCCATGTTTATGTGTGGGAAGTCTTACGTGATACCTTTTCTTTTCAAAGGGTTTTCTAAAGTTAAGCAATTATAACCCGTTTACCCACACCAGACCCCTGTCTGACCTGAGTGTTTGTTTTCTGTTTTATTAAACTCTTGGGTACTCATATTATGTATGAGTAGTCAAGTGGATCAGGTTAGCTTGATGAATTCTGGAGGAGATATGGAGCAGGAGGCTTCACGTGTAGATATATATTGGTTCCGCTGTGTTTGTTTGGTATCTGTTTCTTGTATACTTGAGTTATATAGTTAGACAGAAGTTTATAACTGTCTATTATCTGTTGTTTAAAGTTGTGTACTCTGATGTAATGATATACTATGTAATATTTTATGTTATCTATTATATTTCATTCGTTCCGCTGTGAGTTCTCTGATGTTGTTCTGTTTCTTCTTTCTCTTTCTTTTCTTTTTCTATCCCTTTCTTTATTCAAGATGTGATTTCCTGTTGATAGGAAGTCGGGTCGTCACATCTGAATTATCTATTGATAATTAGATTTTGTTGAGAATTGGTGAATTTCTTTTCTGGAATTAAAAGATTTTTTTGACATTTGTGTTCTTGACCTTTATTTTTCTAGCTTAACCAGTTTATGTTAGAAAAATAATTGTTGTTGACGACCTTAATTATGAAAATTGTGGGGACGCAATTTTTATAAGAAGGGGAGTCTGTAATAACCCAGGATTTCGCATTAATTAATTTTCATCATTAAACGATTAATCTTTTGGCTATTGATGTTGGAAGTTTTTTAACCGGGTTGAAATTCTTTTAAGAAATTTGTTAAAGGGGTTATGTGGGCTTTAAATGAAATTTGGCTCACGATTTCTTTTGTTAGTGGTACCGTGTTGTATTGGAGTGAATACCCGGTCCTTAATTCATTGACTTCTCTTTGAAACCTTAAACTATGCATACAAAAGACAAGTTAATGGCGGCTTCCTTTATGCTTGTTCGTTCCTCTTTGCGAAATTAGGGCTTGTGATTAATAACGAAGTCGTGCCTCTATTGATCGATCGAACAGATATTTGCATGTAGCTTCGTCGATCGTTCGTCTTTGCTTCGATTTGAACTGTGCGATTTGGGTTTGGGTTCTTCGATCAAGGTGAGTGATTTTCTTCACTCACATCTAATTCAAGTTTTAGTGTTTTCTCACTTTTTCAATTTCGTGACTTTTGCTGCTTGATTTTACGATGTTGATGTTGTTCGACTTTTGACTTTTGACCGTGTTCGATTTTTGTTTCTATGTTGATTTGAACTATTCGTATTTCTTGGGTATCACTGTTTCGATTTAGATTTCTGTTGGCTATGGTCACTTGAATTGATTAAGTTGATTTTGTGAAAATATTTTGTGTGTCACATTAAGCTTGACTTGATGAACCACTTTGTTGTTCCATGACTCCGGTCAGATGTTCACGGCTTCGATTTGAATTGTAAAACATGTTGTCTGCATTGAACTTGACTTCTTCCTGTTGTTGCATGACTTCGGCTGTTATGACTTGTAACGACCCGCCTTTTTGGACAGTTTAAAACCGACGATCAAATACACATGCTGGTTCCAAACCATTAAAAAAAGGCAGGTGGTTATTGGGGTAATTAAGAAAAGAAAAGAAATAAAGGAAATGAAACAACACAGAATCTCGCAGCGGAACGATAAAATATAATAGTCAAATAAACAGTTCATGAAGCTGTTTACTATACTTAGACAATTATTTATACAACATTTATCAGAGTTATACATATACAACAGAACAAATAAATAATGCAGCAGACAACATGATGCACAGATAATAATAGTAATAGTATACCAAATCTTCGTCTTCGTCCTCCAGAATAGATCTTCAAAAATCTGAAAACTCAGGACTGACCCGAGCGTAATGAAAAGACAAAACACTCGAGTCAGGACTAAAATATCCATATGAAAGTTAAATCAATCGTAAATAAATATGAGTGTGACGGCGTCAGAGATGTTTACGGGGTTTGACATCTCATATCCAGTGTCAACGTGCGTGCAATAACTTAAGAGATGTTACGGGATTTTCCACCTTTCAAGGATCCGTTAAACTATCTACTAGGTAGTAATGTACGCTAAGTAGATAATGTCTATCAGTAATATAAAGTATCAAAATAGCGTTAAGGCGTTACCATAATCCCCCTTAACACATTTTATATTCCCAAAAGCATATACAAGACCGTAGTTTCCCCAAAACCGGAAGTCACCAGAGGGCAATCCATATACTCAAGGTACAAACCAAAACGTAGTGGTCGCGAATAGGATAATCAGTATGACAAGGTACATGAGGCGATACCAACTAGGATACTAGTAGTTGCGTGATCCGGACTGATGTTGAGCATAGCAGCTACTACCTCAACACCGCGAAACAACACTCCAAATCAAGGGGTGCACCCAAATCAAATCACAAATGTAATAGATATGGTATCGAAGAAGTGTGTCAGCTAGAGGTGGCGAACCACAATGGCCCGGCGCGGCTCCTGTTTTAGTCATGTCAGGGGTCATCCAATATCGTTCTCTTTCTTCAGTCAACGCGTTCACCAAACCATCCACTTCATTCTGGATCAACACTCCGCGTATAATAGTTATTAAAGTGGTTTTCGGTATCGACAGAGAGTATGTCCATATCTGATCCCGGTCTCTTTAATAACTACGTATTATTACACTGATGGCTCTTTTATATTTCAAATTGATTCATGATTGATAACAAAATATCATATTCGCTTTAAAATCAAATCCATTTCAAAATCATCATATATTCAAAATTATCAATTTTGTCCGATAAATCAATTTCACTTCAAAATTTGGTTCGAATTCAATTTAGGTTATAATCTCTACTTTAACCTAGTTCGTATTTAAACCAAAGGTTTAAATATAAACATTTCCGTCTCTTTAACCAGTTTGAATTTAAGAAAATAGTTTAAAATAGTTAAATAATTCAAAATAGTTTAATAGAAAATATTTAAATAGTTTAACCGAAAATAGTTTGAATATAAAATGGTTTATATATAAAATAGTTTGGAAAAATAAAAAATTATTTGATAAATAATTCCAAAGTCAAACCGGTCAACTTCCCAAATTTCCTATCCAAATCAAATCCAAATTCCATTTCGATTTAATCGATTTTCAACTTGAATAAATTTCTATTCCACGTAAATTTCGATTTCAATTCACAAATTTCTTTAAATTTCAATTCAATTCCAAATTAATTTAATTCTAAATTTCAAATAAATTTTCAATTCCAAACTCAAACTTGAAATATCATTTCATATCAATTTTCTTAGAAATATTCAGAGTTCGATTAAAAGTCCAATCTTTTAAAACAAATCAACTTTCAAAAATTTACACCGTATTTCAATTTTCAATTTAAATCTAAACTTCGATTTTATTTAATAATTTCGTTTACCAAGTTTAAATTCTAACATTTCGAGCTCCAATTCAAAATAATTAATTTCCATAAATTGGATTTTATTCTTAAAATCAATTCATTTAAATAATTTCAAAACAACTTTTAAAATCATTTAATTTATCCAACTCGGTGTCCGTATATAATTTTCTAACCTATGGCCAATTGATTAGTTATTACAATTAAATGTCAGGGATGAATATATCATTTAAATCAATCACAGTGTCATATGTATGCATAGCAGGATATATATAAACAAATAAACATCCAAACATTTAAATATCAACCAATAACATCCATCGAAATACATCATCCAATAGGCAATACAATTCACGGCAATTTCATATTTATCAATGTCAGGTAATTTAATCGCAATTCAATTTTAATTTAAATTTAACTGTCAATTTAATTTTTTTAACGGTGAATTCAAATGACAATCAATATGATAATTAAATTTTATCAAACAACAACAAATAAAAATCATAACTATGCATAATGTCAAATTTAACTAGCATAAAGATATTCAGTACGTTGTGAGCGTTATAAAACACTCACCTTGATTTTACGATTTTAAATCAAATCGAACGACGTTCGATTTAACATAAAATTTTAATGAGCTCCAAACACTTTCGGATCTGCACTGCAGCGCAGCTCTCATCTCCGTGATTCCGGCGCTTCTTCCTCAACGTGAAATTCACGTATGCAAACCCATTAGCCGCCGATCTTCAAGCAATTTTCATGACCACCTCGTCGACTTCCAGAACGATCAGCTAGCACCACCACGAAGCCCTTCACCAGAGCCACCTACGCGCCAAGTTTCATCCCGTCATTCGCCGTCGTTTGCACGCAATCCAAGGAAATACGTACACGCTTCCAAGTCAGATCTGGACGAATCCAAGAAAAATTAGCATACATCAACCGTATGGATTTGAAGAGCTCGTCGAGATTTACACTTTTGCTTTTGGAATTTTTCGATTTCGTCGAACGGATTGAGAGATATTAAGGAAAGAAGATCGGCAATTTCTGGCCATGGAATAGGTGGCGGCCATGATTTAGAATTAGGGTTTCTGGATTAAAATAATAATAAAACTGTCTCGGTTTGCGTGCGTATTTATATAGGTAGGTCCAAAATCATCCGAACTCCAATCGAGACGTGCCGCCAGGCGTTTATAAGGTTTTACTCCCATTCCGGACGCAATGGAACTAGTTTCAAGGCCTAATTCGATCATATCTGGAAGATAGCTTTTCGAAGTCGATTATTTTAATTAAATTCAAAATTAAATTTCTACGCGTTTCAAGCTCGCACGGCCAAACGACAAGTCCAATTGCTACGAAAATTGAAATCCTACCATAATTTACTATTATGGATCCGATGAAACAAGTTTCGTCGAAATCCGAGACTGTTTGAAAAATGGCTATTTTAACTCGTCAATTAAATATTAAAATATTCAATTTTCACAAATTTACTTTTAATTCGATTTTAAAAGTTTTACAACATCATTCTAACTTTAATATGATAAAATAGAATTTTACAAATCATTTTTAATCATATTAAACCCGTTATCCAATTATTCAAATAATTTCAAATATTAAATTATTCAACAAATTACATTAATAATCATTTTCCTTCAATAATTACCTTAAATTTTCTAATTAAAATAGCTAAAAATACGGGTCGTTACACTCTTCTCCACTCAAAACTTTTCGTCCCCGAAAAGGAAAAGAAGGTAAAAGGAACTAAGTATAGAATTCAACATTAGATATATTTTATTCAAAGTTACCAACTTATAAAACAATGATATTCCATTTATAAAGTCATAACTACGCTTCCACAATGTTACTCCTAACGACTTTCTAAATTTAAAAGTTATTTATCAAAACAAGTTATAAAATTTAAAAACTTGAAAAATTTTCTAACACCCGGATTCACGGAAAATTTCGGCAGGGTCTCCTTTGCGCGGCTCGATCGAAAAATTTTACAATTTAATATATAACACAAATATAACCAATATATATCAAATATACATCTCATCTCGATGATGAGGCATCCCATATCTGGGGAAACAACATATATATATATATATCACCAATACCATATAAAACCATAAGCGTACCTTTTATTTAGCATTTATTAGCAGTTTACTTACATTTTGTATTTAGCACAGAAGCGAGCTCTACAACGAAGCGCAACCCCTTTGCTACCTACTAAAATGCTCAATAACTAAGTTAGAACCATGCATATAAAGATAGATCGATATATTTAGCCTACACAACATATATATAACCTATTTAGCTTCAAACATGAGATTCCAATTTCAGGACAGCAAACAAATCTCAGTTTTAGGTCACATAAACTATAAAATTTGGCAACAGAATCTAAACAAAAGTTGTTGTATTCATTTCAAGCTTTTCGGAATGTCCAAAATCATCGAATTCGGACCATACATTCAAAAGTTACGGCCGTTTTACTTAGAGGATACGCCTCAGCCTGGGCAATGAATTGCGCAGGTCAGCGACGTTCACCCACGTTTTCGACCTTCTAAACGATATCAAAACACAAAACACTTAAAACAAAAGTTTTAGCTTAAGTTCTTAGCTTTCCAGAAAGTGCAAGATCATCAAAATACGATAAACCACCCAAAAGATATGGCGAAAATACTAAGGGTGTATACTACTGATTTTACTTATTTTTACACAGGACAGCGAGTAACATTCAAGTTTTTAACCAAGCAGACGAAGGAATTTTCTCAAGTTATCTAAACAGAAGTTGTGCTATAGTTTCTAAGCTTACCGAAAAGTCCAAAATCGTCGAATTCCGTTCAGCCATTTAAAAGTTATGGTTGTTTTCGTTTCAGCATATATTGGACAATGTTGGATTTTTTTTTTCCAAAAATTTGCTTTTATTATTTCAAAGTACAAAACATCAAAACTTCAAATTTTCTAAAGAACAATCATAAACACAAAGTCATCTATTTTCTTATTCATCCATGCAATAGGTTTACATTCAATTTGTTTCCGATTTATTCAAGTTTGTTTCATTCACATTTTTAATTCAAGTCAATTTGCTCCCAATTTGAATTTAATTATTTAAAATTTATTCCGTTTATTCAATTCCATTAACACTAATGAATTCTACATAATCAATTATCATCCATCTAACAACCAATGCATATCAAACATTAACATCCATCCAAAATCTACACAAAATCAATTATACATTTCCAAGTCAATTTTAATTTCATACACTTCCAAGTTTATTGACATTCAGTTATATTCAAATTTAATTAGTTTCCATTTACCAATTTTATATTTCATTAAGTTTAAATTTTATTCATTCACTTATACATGTATCATTCATTTTACAGCTTAAATTTCTTTTATATTTACAACTATCAATAGATCTTTACATTTTATTTTTCACTCTCACACTGGTATATTATTTCTCTACTTATCCTTATTAGCATTTTAAACCCTTTAAGTATTTGGTAAGTTATAGTTATGCAGATATAATGTAGTTAAACAACATACAACTTCTTTTCATTTAAAGTTGAATTTTCAATTTATCAATTCTTAAGTCATAACTTAAATTTCACTATAATTTAGTTTCGCATTTACATTCACATATAGTATTTTCATTTTATATTAACATAATTGTGAATCACCTTTAAATGTTAATTTAAATTCCAATTATTTACTAACAATTTTATTTATATTTGCAAACCATTAATTAAATGCATATTTCATTATTCAAACCTATACTTGTATATTATCCAATTAACAATTCATATAACATTTTTGAACTTCTTAAGTATTTTGGTAAGTTATATCTAAGCTATAGAATGAAATTTAATACTATGCGAGTTTTACAGTTTCAATTTTATTTTAAGTTCATAATTTCCTAATTCTAAGGATTTCTACTTCAATTGATATTTTCACTTAGCTCTTAGGTTCATTTCTCATTTCACAATTCAGAAGTTCCTTAATGATTCAAGTCTAAATTCATTTCAATCATAAAAAAAATCATTAATTATTAAAGAACTTAAGAATTCCAATCCCGGTTTCATTTCAAATCAAGGTTTGAAATAATATATACTTATATAATTTATATATCAAATCATACTATAGAGAATGCAAAACAAAATAAAATTTGAGTCAAAACAAGGTTTAGACAAGCTATTAAGTGGTCTCCCCCGCTCGGACTCTTGAAAATAAACGCCAATGATGCGTGCACACATCATCGAAATCATTTTCTAGCGTCAAGAGAAGGGAATATAACACTTATCATAAAAAAAATTCTTCGAAAACAATTTCAACTCAATTATACTATCATATAATGCTCATATTATATTTTTCAAATTCTTGTAAGTCAATCTCAAACACCGGAATTTAAATTCCCAAATCCAAGTTAAAATTCATTTATATTCATTATCAATTGTGTTTACAAGATTTCATTTTCCTAAATCCATTGTTATTTAATCAATTGTTGTAAATATTGACTGATCAAACAATAACGATAATAATCTAATATTATCATCTCCTAACAATCAATTCAATCAAAATGAATAAATATTCAAATAATTCTTTTATATAAAATATATTCCAAAATGATATTGTGTTGGTTTGTCCTATTCGAGTGTTTAGAAATTCCTATCGACGCCTTGGCGTCCCATGTATCAACCAGAATTCATAAATACTCAACGGAACAAATTAACACAATATAAAACCATTTTATATCAACTAACAAGTACGCTCTCTCATATACACTCAACTCATTCATATAGTTTACCTCTATTTCGATGAGTTATTCCCCACTAGAGCCAAGGTTTATCGCTAAACCAAAGCTCTGATACCAACTGTAACGACCCGCCTTTTTGGACAGTTTAAAACCGACGATCAAATACACATGCCGGTTCCAAACCATTAAAAAAAGGCAGGTGGTTATTGGGGTAATTAAGAAAAGAAAAGAAATAAAGGAAATGAAACAACACAGAATCTCGCAAGGGAACGATAAAATATAATAGTCAAATAAACAGTTCATGAAGCTGTTTACTATACTTAGACAATTATTTATACAACATTTATCAGAGTTATACATATACAACAGAACAAATAAATAATGCAGCAGACAACATGATGCACAGATAATAATAGTAATAGTATACCAAATCTTCGTCTTCGTCCTCCAAAATAGATCTTCAAAAATCTGAAAACTCAGGACTGACCCGAGCGTAATGAAAAGACAAAACACTCGAGTGAGGACTAAAATATCCATATGAAAGTTAAATCAATCGTAAATAAATATGAGTGTGACGGCGTCAGAGATGTTTACGGGGTTTCACATCTCATATCCAGTGTCAACGTGCGTGCAATAACTTAAGAGATGTTACGGGATTTTCCACCCTTCAAGGATCCGTTAAACTATCTACTAGGTAGTAATGTACGCTAAGTAGATAATGTCTATCAGTAATATAAAGTATCAAAATAGCGTTAAGGCGTTACCATAATCCCCCTTAACAAATTTTATATTCCCAAAAGCATATACAAGACCGTAGTTTCCCCAAAACCGAAAGTCACCAGAGGGCAATCCATATACTCAAGGTACAAACCAAAACGTAGTGGTCGCGAATAGGATAATCAGTATGACAAGGTACATGAGGCGATACCAACTAGGATACTAGTAGTTGCGTGATCCGGACTGATGTTGAGCATAGCAGCTACTACCTCAACATCGCGAAACAACACTCCAAATCAAGGGGTGCACCCAAATCAAATCACAAATGTAATAGATATGGTATCGAAGAAGTGTGTCCGCTAGAGGTGTTGAACCTCAATGGCCCGGCGCGGCTCCTGTTTTAGTCATGTCAGGGGTCATCCAATATCGTTCTCTTTCTTCAGTCAACGCGTTCACCAGACCATCCACTTCATTCTGGATCAACACTCCGCGTATAATAGTTATTAAAGTGGTTTTCGGTATCGACAGAGAGTATGTCCATATCCGATCCTGGTCTCTTTAATAACTACGTATTATTACACTGATGGCTCTTTTATATTTCAAATTGATTCATGATTGATAACAAAATATCATATTCGCTTTAAAATCAAATCCATTTCAAAATCATCATATATTCAAAATTATCAATTTTGTCCGATAAATCAATTTCACTTCAAAATTTGGTTCGAATTCAATTTAGGTTATAATCTCTACTTTAACCTAGTTCGTATTTAAACCAAAGGTTTAAATATAAACATTTTCGTCTCTTTAACCAGTTTGAATTTAAGAAAATAGTTTAAATAGTTTAAAATAGTTAAATAATTCAAAATAGTTTAATAGAAAATATTTAAATAGTTTAATCGAAAATAATTTGAATATAAAATGGTTTATATATAAAATAGTTTGGAAAAAATCAAAAATTATTTGATAAATAATTCCAAAGTCAAACCGGTCAACTTCCCAAATTTCCTATCCAAATCAAATCCAAATTCCATTTCGATTTAATCGATTTATTCCAATTTCAACTTGAATAAATTTCTATTCCACGTAAATTTCGATTTCAATTCACAAATTTCTTTAAATTTCAATTCAATTCCAAATTAATTTAAATCTAAATTTCAAATAAATTTTCAATTCCAAACTCAAACTTGAAATATCATTTCATATCAAAAATATTCAGAGTTCGATTAAAAGTCCAATCTTTTAAAACAAATCAACTTTCAAAAATTTACACCGTATTTCAATTTTCAATTTAAATCTAAACTTCGATTTTATTTAATAATTTCGTTTACCAAGTTTAAATTCTAACATTTCGAGCTCCAATTCAAAATAATTCAATTTCCATAAATTGGATTTTATTCTTAAAATCAATTCATTTAAATAATTTCAAAACAACTTTTAAAATCATTTAATTTATCCAACTCGGTGTCCGTATATAATTTTCTAACCTATGGCCAATTGATTACTTATTACAATTAAATGTCAGGGATGAATATATCATTTAAATCAATCACAGTGTCATATGTATGCATAGCAGGATATATATAAACAAATAAACATCCAAACATTTAAATATCAACCAATAACATCCATCGAAATACATCATCCAATAGGCAATACAATTCACGGCAATTTCATATTTATCAATGTCAGGTAATTTAATCGCAATTCAATTTTAATTTAAATTTAACTGTCAATTTAATTTTTTTAACGGTGAATTCAAATGACAATCAATATGATAATTAAATTTTATCAAACAATAACAAATAAAAATCATAACTATGCATAATGTCAAATTTAACTAGCATAAAGATATTCAGTACGTTGTGAGCGTTATAAAACACTCAACTTGATTTTACGATTTTAAATCAAATCGAACGACGTTCGATTTAACATAAAATTTTAATGAGCTCCAAACACTTTCGGATCTGCACTGCAGCGCAGCTCTCATCTCCGTGATTCCGGCGCTTCTTCCTCAACGTGAAATTCACGTATGCAAACCCATTAGCCGTCGATCTTCAAGCAATTTTCATGACCACCTCGTCGACTTCCAGAACGATCAGCTAGTGCCACCACGAAGCCCTTCACCAGAGCCACCTACGCGCCAAGTTTCATCCCGTCATTCGCCGTCGTTTGCACGCAATCCAAGGAAATACGTACACACTTCCAAGTCAGATCTGGACGAATCCAAGAAAAATTAGCATACATCAACCGTATGGATTTGAAGAGCTCGTCGAGATTTACACTTTTGCTTTTGGAATTTTTCGATTTCGTCGAACGGATTGAGAGATATTAAGGAAAGAAGATCGGCAATTTCTGGCCATGGAATAGGTGGCGGCCATGATTTAGAATTAGGGTTTCTGGATTAAAATAATAATAAAACCGTCTCGGTTTGCGTGCGTATTTATATAGGTAGGTCCAAAATCATCCGAACTCCAATCGAGACGTGCCGCCAGGCGTTTATAAGGTTTTACCCCCATTCCGGAGCAATGGAACTAGTTTCAAGGCCTAATTCGATCATATCTGGAAGATAGCTTTTCGAAGTCGATTATTTTAATTAAATTCGAAATTAAATTTCTACGCGTTTCAAGCTCGCACGGCCATACGACAAGTCCAATTGCTACGAAAATTGAAATCCTACCATAATTTACTATTACGGATCCGATGAAACAAGTTTCGTCGAAATCCGAGACTGTTTGAAAAATGGCTATTTTAACTCGTCAATTAAATATTAAAATATTCAATTTTCACAAATTTACTTTTAATTCGATTTTAAAAGTTCTACAACATCATTCTAACTTTAATATGATAAAATAGAATTTTACAAATCATTTTTAATCATATTAAACCCGTTATCCAATTATTCAAATAATTTCAAATATTAAATTATTCAACAAATTACATTAATAATCATTTTCCTTCAATAATCACCTTAAATTTTCTAATTAAAATAGCTAAAAATACGGGTCGTTACATGACTTGTTCATAGTTGATACTTGTATTTGACTTTCGGCAGTAATGTCTTCTTCAAAGTTGATACCTGTATTTGATTTTGGTTACTTGTTAATTACTGCTTTGGGTGGTATTTGTGTTGAAGTCACCTGACTTCGACATCCTTGGGCATTTGATCACTTGCGACCTCGACTTTGTTCTACATTGCATATACATGTGTCATTTCTTTGCTTACATTTGTTAGGAACTGAGTTGATGATGTTTTGATGACAACAACCTTATATAGTTATTATACTTTACTTTATAAAATATATACTAACATTTCCATATATGTATATATGTATATGTATATGGGAAGTATATGCAGGTATCATCGAAGACTGATCAGTATAAAGACTCAAGCATCAAGACGAAGATTAGAGATTTAAGATTCAAGACTCTAGAGAATCAAGATTTCAAGATCTCAAGATAAGTGTCTAGTATTTTGTTAAAACTTCATAATAGCACTCTCATCTTTCTTCCAATTTTCTTTTGGGATGGAACCCAATTTCTATCGAAACCAGTGGCTTACAAACCCACGGCAAGTAGCTTACAAACCTACAAAAAGTGGCTTACAAACCCACGAAAATCAAAATCATTTAAACTACTTTGTACAAGTTCGCGAGTCCTACGGAGGAGCTCTGTAGGAAGGTTCTTGCAATTTCAGTTTGAATAGATTTTTCAAAATGTTTTTAAATCAATTTTCAAAATGTTTTAGCTTTCAAAATCATGTTTTCAAAAATATTTTCAAACTTTGTTTTAGCCTTGAAATATTCCTCTATTCTAATTTTAAAAACTTCTATTTTTAAAACATCAAAACTTATTATGATTTTAAATATTACTTATATAATTCACGATCTATATCAAATATATATATATATTTAAAATAATGTTTTATATTCATTCTCTATCTCAAAATATTGTTTAAACACTTTACTTGGCTTCAGAGAAGTTTCAACTTGTTTTAAATTCAATTGTCTTTACAAAACAACATCTCTATAATTTTGAACTAAGGGATGTCGACATAAGGGGATACCCCATGTCGACATGGTGACAGTTGGATTCAAAATTCAATTTTCAAAAGAAGTGTCCATTCGTTCGAAAACCTTTCACCAATGGTTATGACTGTTGTGCATCTATATAAAGGCTTCCAAAATGAATTTTTTTAACAACTACTTTCTTATTTTCTTCACTCTTTCTTCTTCACCATTCCATATCCATAAAAATTCATATTTTCAAGATCGTGCCATCATTCTGCCAAATTCTCAATAGGAAATCATTTAGATACTCTCTCTATTTGATTCTCCATCATTCTACTAAAGATCAAAGTGCTATTCATAGTTATAGGATCAATTTGTATTCAAAAAGTCCAGAGTCTATCCATTCAAAAGGATTGTTATTAGAAAGTATTAGGGTGATCTTGTGTCCCAAAAATCAAGAGAGTATACCCCAGACTCGGAGATAGGAGGGTTCCTCAAGGCCTTATAAATTGAGGGTTGTAATTTGGATATTGGCTTATAATAATCTGTACAAGGATATTTCCTTGGTGCAGGACTGGATGTATGAGGATTCCGAACCAGTATAAAATCCGGTGTGTTCTTTCATTTTACTTTCTTTACTTAACTATTTGCATTTGTTATATATTCTGTGATCATTCTGTGTTACAATTATGTTTAGATTCGTGTTGAAAGTTTTAATTTAGTCATATAGTTGACATATTCTTTAAAACACTATTCCCCCCCTCTAGTGTTATTTCTTCCTTAAGATCCTTAATCCGCATCCCTCACAATTGGTATCAGAGCATTGGTTTTCATTATTTTCATAATCTGAAATTTCGAAAAGTTTTAATGGCACAACACATTAATAATGTCACTCCTGTCACCACTACTTCTGTCAACACAAGCACTAACATAGTTCATTTGTAGAAGGTCAGTCTACTGTCAGACCACCACTTTTTAATGGCAGTAATTATGCATATTGGGCATGTAGGATGAAAATTTATTTACAATCCATAAGTTTAGATACTTGGAATATGACACAAATTGAATATGTTGAACCAACTACTAATTTTTCCCCGTGGACTACTGAGAAAAAGACAGTTGCACAAAACAATTCTAAGGCTATGAATATACTATTTTGTTCACTAGATAGGAATGAGTTTAATAGAGTCTCTGTTTGTAAGTCTGCATTTGAAATTTGGAAAACTTTGCAAGTAACTCATGAAGGAACAAGCAAAGTTAAACAGACTAAAATTTCCATATTAACTAACCAGTTTCAATTGCTTAAAATGCATGAAAATGAGTCCATTTTCGACATGTATTTTCGATTTCAAGATATTATACATTCATTGATTGCTTTAGGAAAGGGATTCTCAGAAGAAGATCAAGTCAGAAAGATACTCAATTCACTCACTCCAGAATGGGATCAAAAGACATTTACTATTGAAGAGGCAAATGATGTTAGTCAAATGAAGATCAAAGAGTTAATCGGTAATCTAATGTCTTATGAAGTTCAACTACAAGAGAGAAAAGAATCTAAGGCAACGAAAAAGAAATCGATCGCATTCAAAGCAACAACTGGAGATTCAGAACAAGATAGTGATGAAGAAATTGCTTTCACGACCAGAAATTTCAAAAAGTTTCTGAAGTATAGAAAGATGAATAACTTTAAAAGAAATGATCAAAGGAATTCCAGAAATACTTCGGAGAACAACAACAATCACAACAACAACAACAACAACAACAATGGTGATAGATGCTACAACTGCAACAAAACAGGGCACTACAAGATAGATTGTCCATATCCAGACAAACAGACATTTCAACCAAACAACGAGCAACTAAGGAAAAGAAAGAAGGCATGTGCAACGACTCTTGACGATTCAGATTCATCCAGTGATGACGAGAAGAAAACTGATAATTCAAATCTGTGCTTCACTGCTATTCTCGAATCGGAATACGATCGGAGTTTGGATCTAAAATTAGGTACATATTTATTTTGATTTTATTAGATACTTGCTTGTTTTGATTTTGTTTGCAATTTCTTGAATTTTAAAATTCAAAATCACCCTTTGAAATTTGAATTTTTAAATTCAAAATAATATTATTTTAATAATATTTTAAATATTAAAATACTTTAATATTATTATATTTAATATTATTACTGGAATTATATATAGATATAGAATATAGATTAGTTTTCTAAAGATTTTAGGAATTTCTTAGATTTTAGAAAAAGACACCTCTTTTCAAATTCAACAGCCACATGTTGACATGCCAGGATACCCCATGTCGACATGTCTCTCAGAAATTTGATTTCAAAATTTGAATTCAAACTTTTGAATTTCCCTCAACCTTTTCACTTCAAAGTTCTGAAAAGATACCTCTTGACCAAAGAACATGACTTTAGAGAATCTATTTAATATACTTCTCTTATCATCTCTTTTCACTTTATTCTCATAATTCAAACTTTCTTCACTATCTTCTACTCCTCTCAAACACTCATCAATGGCTTCCTCAAGTACCCCATCAACTATGAGGCTGACCAAATCCATCAAAAATGATCTTTTTAATGACTCGGAGGCTATCAAAGCTTACATAAGTTATGTAAACTATGGTAAAGTCAACACGGGAAAATTTGCCATTTTTGATGATTTTCCTTCTTATGAAATCGATCAACTTTTTGAAGAAAACTCCATTCTTAGATTGATTGATAACAAGCAAAATGATTTCATTTATTATCCAAACCTTGTCAAAATGTTTTATGCATACCTAAACCGTGAATTTTATAATGGAAATGAAGATCAATTTTGGAGTAGTGTTAAAGGAACACTTATTGTTTTGGATTCCGATATTTTGGGTACTATTGTGGGTTGCAAATCTACCGGTATGAATCTCTCGCAATTTCAAATCAATGAAACCGATCGAGAGACTTTTCATCACATTTTTGAAAGCGATGACCACATGGATTTTAAGAATCGCTTTTTCCGCCCAAAAGCAAGAATTGTGAACCTTCTTATTCAACACACTGTTATTCCTAGGTCGGGAAACTACAATAAGCCCACCTCAAAAGTGTGTAAAGCTCATTTTGCTATATTTGGAAAATATGATATTAATTGGGCACAAACTATTTTGGATGAGGTAAGACCCAAAAATTTTACTATGGGAGAAAACACTCTTTATCATGGAATTTATCTTACTCGGATTTTCAATTATTTTGGTGTGGATGTTAAAAAGGAAGAGATTGTATGTAGGAAAGTGTTAAATCATGGGAACATTTCCCTTATGAAAATACCACTTATGTTTCAACCGTATGAAACGAAGGAAGAGAGACTTGCTCATGAAGAGATGGAAGAAGAGGAAGAAGAAGAGGAAGAAGAAGGGGAAGGAATGGAAATTGAAGAAGAAGAGGAAGATGAATAAACCTCTTTGGAAAGTATAGAGTATCCACATACACCCGCCAATCCGTCCAACAAAACCATACTCAAGAACCAAAAGATACTTGCTCAAAACCTAAAGGTACTTAAGAGATCTATTAGCAAGAAAATTGGTAAAATCTCTACCAAGATCGACAAGTTCTTTGGGAAGATTGGCAGGAAACTTGGCTTGTCCTCATCATCATCTTCATCAAACTAATCCTAGCCATTATATCTCTAGCTATCGTTTATCTATCTTTGTATTTTCTATTTTCTCGGTTAATATTATGTAATGTTAACTAATATAAGTAATGCTATCTTATTCTCTGTTTTCCAGCTTTATATATCTCTGATAGTTATTTATTTTAAGTTTATATAGGTCCACTAGTATAAAAATAAACTTAGAAATCAAAAATAACTCAACTTGGTCATTATGTCTAGACCATGTCGATATGCCCCATCCCCTCATGTCAAAATATAACAGTCAGAAAGTAGTTACAATTTCTAACTTCAAATTCTTGTAACTACCAAGTGACAATTCATTTTGAACGGCCAATAACTCCTATAAATACCTATTTCTTCCACAAAAATTCTTTACCTCCATTTCTATTCATCTCCACTCATACTTCAACTTATTTCTTAAATTATGGCTTCTCCATTTAAGAATTTAAGTGAAAATCTTGAAGAAACTCTTACTTCTTTCAAGAATATTCTCTCTTTTATACTTAGAAATCAAAGGCACTTAGAATTAAGCCAAATGCAGATGATCAAAGAGCAAGAGAGACACTTCGACGCACTTCGTTGGATGATCTCAAGCCTTAGCAAAGACGAACCCGAAGCAAATCCACCGGTCACTCTTGGCAAAGATAATTGGGATGTTATCAAAACTGATCCTATCTTTGGAGAAGATGGATGGGTGGAAGTCCCAAGGAATGTCTGATCATTATGTATGTTTGTTTGTTTGTTTGATTTGATTTGATTTAGATTTGATTATGATTTGATTGAATTGTGTACTTAAGTTTGATTTGGATTTGGTTTGTATATAACTTCATATACTATACGTGATTGGTTTGCTATGCATGATATTGATTTGATTGTCAAGTTACACTTATATATATGCTCACACACTTGATCACTTACACGTTCACTTTACAATTTTATTCTATATATACTTGATTATCTTAGAACAGGAAAATTTTTATTCCTTTTTGCTGATGTCAAAGGGGGAGAAAGTTATAAAAATATATGTGCTTGGTGTAAGGGGTAGTCATGGAGTAAGGGGGAATTGTAGTTTTAAGAAGAAATCATGGAGTAAGGGGGAGTTATGGTATGGTAAGAATATTCAATAAATAAAGGTTGTCATCATCAAAAAGGGGGAGATTGTTAGGAACCGAGTTGATGATGTTTTGACGACAACAACCGTATATAGTTATTATACTTTACTTTATAAAATATATACTAACATTTCCATATATATATATATATATATATATATGTATGTATGTATGGATATAGGAAGTATATGTAGGTATCATCGAACACTGATCTGTATAAAGACTCAAGCATCAAGATGAAGATTAGAGATTCAAGATTCAAGACTCTAGGGAATCAAGATTTCAAGATGTCAAGATAAGTGTCCAGTATTTTGTTAAAACTTCATAATAGCACTTTCATCTTTCTTCCAATTTTATTTTGGGATGGAACCCAATTTCTATCGAAACCAGTGGCTTACAAACCCACGACAAGTAGCTTACAAACCTAGGACAAGTGGCTTACAAACCCATGAAAATCAAAATCATTTAAACTACTTTGTATAAGTTCTCGAGTCCTACGGAGGAGCTCTGTAGGAAGGTTCTTGCAATTTCAGTTTGAATTGATTTTTCAAAATGTTTTAAATCTGTTTTCAAAATGTTTTAGCTTTCAAAATCATGTTTTCAAAAATATTTTCAAACTTTGTTTTTGCCTTGAAATATTCCTCTATTCTGATTTTAAAAACTTATATTTTTAAAACATCAAAACTTATTCTGATTTTAAATATTACTTATATAATTGACGGTCTATATCAATTATATATATATATATTTAAAATAATGTTTTATGTTCATTCTCTATCTCAAAATATTGTTTAAACACTTTACTTTGCTTCAGAGAAGTTTCAACTTTTTTTAAATTCAATTGTCTTTACGAAACCACATCTCTGTAATTTTGAACTAAGGGATGTCGACATAAGGGGATACCCCATGTCGACATGGTGACAGTTGGATTCAAAATTCAATTTTCAAAAGAAGTGTCCATTCGTTCGAAAACCTTTCGCCAATGGTTATGACTGTTGTGCGTCTATATAAAGGCTTCCAAAACGAATATTTTTAACAACTACTTTCTTATTTTCTTCACTCTTTCTTCTCCACCATTCCATATCCATGAAACTTCATATTTTCAAGATCGTGCCATCATTCTGCCAAGTTCTCAATAGGAAATCATTTAGATACTCTCTCTATTTGATTCTCCATCATTCTACTAAAGATCAAAGTGCTATTCAGAGTTATAGGATCAATTTGTATTCAAAAAGTCCATAGAGTCTATCCATTCAAAAGGATTGTTATTAGAAAGTATTAGGGTGATCTTGTGTCCCGAAAATCAAGAGAGTTTACCCCAGACTCGGAGATAGGAGGGTTCCTCAAGGCCTTAGAAATTGAGGGTTGTAGTTTGGATATTGGCTTATAAAAATCTGTACAAGGATATTGCCTTGGTGCAGGACTGGATGTAGGGGGATTCCGAACCAGTATAAAATCCGGTGTGTTCTTTCCTTTTACTTGCTTTAGATTACTATTTGCATTTTTTATATGTTCTATGATCATTCCGTGTTAGAATTCTGTTTAGATTTGTGTTGAAAGTTTTAATTTAGTCATATAGTTCATATATTCTTTAAAACACTAGTCACCCCTCCTCTAGTGTTATTTCTGCCTAAAGATCCTTAATCCGCATCCCTAACAATTGGGATCAGAGCATTGGTTTTCATTATTTTCATAATCTGAAATTTTGAAAAGTTTTAATGGCACAACACACTAATAATGTCACTCCTTTCACCACTACTTCTGTCAACACAAGTACTAACACTAGTTCATTTGTAGAAGGTCAGTCTACTGTCAGACCACCACTTTTTAATGGCAGTAATTATGCATATTGGGCATGTAGGATGAAAATTTATTTACAATCCATAAGTTTAGATACTTGGAAATGACACAAATTGAATATGTTGAACCAACTACTAATTTTGCCCGGTGGACTACTAAGCAAAAGATGGTTGCACGAAACAATTCAAAGGCTATGAATATACTATTTTGTTCACCAGATAGGAATGAGTTTAATAGAGTCTCTGTTTGTAAGTCTGCATTTGAAATCTGGAAAACTTTGCAAGTAACTCATGAAGGAACAAGCAAAGTTAAACAGACTAAAATTTCCATATTAACTAACCAGTTTCAATTGTTTAAAATGCATGAAAATGAGTCCATTTCCGACATGTATTGTCGATTTAAAGATATTGTACATTCATTGATTGCTTTAGGAAAGGGTTTCTCAGAAGAAGATCAAGTCAGAAAGATACACAATTCACTCACTCGAGAATGGAATCAAAAGACACTTACTATTGAAGAGGCAAATGATGTTAGTTAAATGAAGATCGAAAAGTTAATTGGTAATTTAATGTCTTATGAAGTTCAACTACAAGGGAGAAAAGAAGCTAAGGCAACGGAAAAGAAATCGATCGCATTCAAAGCAACAACTGGAGATTCAGAACAAGATAGTGATGAAGAAATTGCTTTCATGACCAGAAATTTCAGAAAGTTTCTGAAGTATAGAAAGATGAATAACTTTAAAAGAAATGATCAAAGGAATTCCAGAAATACTTCGGAGAACAACAACAATCACAACAACAAAAACAACAACAATGGTGATAGATGCTACAACTGCAACAAAACAGGGCACTACAAGATAGATTGTCCATATCCAGACAAACAGACATTTCAACCAAACAACGAGCAACTAAGGAAAAGAAAGAAGGCATATGCAACAACTCTTGACGATTCAGATTCATCCAGTGATGACGAGAAGAAAGCTGATAATTCAAATTCACGCTTCACTGCTATTCTCGAATCGAAAGACGATCGGAGTTTGGAGCTAAAAATAGGTACACATTTATTTTGATTTTATTGGATACTTGCTTGTTTTGATTTTGTTTGCAATTTCTTGAATTTTTAAATTCAAAATCACCCTTTGAAATTTGAATTTTTAAATTCAAAATAATATTATTTTAATAATATTTTAAATATTAAAATATTTTAATATAATTATATTTAATATTATTACTGGAATTATATATAGATATAGAATATAGATTAGTTTTCTTAAGATTTTAGGAATTTCTTAGATTTTAGAAAAAGAAACCTCTTTTCAAATTCAATAGTCACATGTCGACATGCCAGGATACCCCATGTCGACATGTCTCTCAGAAATTTAATTTCAAAATTTGAATTCAAACATTTGAATTTCCCTCCACCTTTTCACTTACTTCAAAATTTTGAAAAGATACCTCTTGACCAGAGAACATGACTTTAAAGAATCTATTTAATATACTTCTCTTATCATCTCTTTTCACTTTATTCTCATAATTCAAACTTTCTTCATTATCTTCTACTCCTCTCAATCACTCATCAATGGCTTCCTCAAGTACCCCATCAACAATGAGGCTGACCAAATCCATCAAAAATGATCTTTTTAATGACCTGGAGGCTATCAAAGCTTACATAAGATA
This sequence comes from Allium cepa, assembly GCA_030765085.1. Taxonomy (NCBI): domain Eukaryota; kingdom Viridiplantae; phylum Streptophyta; class Magnoliopsida; order Asparagales; family Amaryllidaceae; genus Allium; species Allium cepa. Next base: position 61,887,880 of record CM060930.1, read on the forward strand.
TGTAAACTATGGTAGGGTCAATACGGGAATATTTGCTATTTTTGATGATTTTCCTTCTTATGAAATCGATCAACTTTTTGAAGAAAACTCCATTCTTAGATTGTTTGATAACAAGCAAAATGATTTCGTTCATTATCCAAACCTTGTCAAAATGTTTTATGCAAACCTAAACCGTGAATTTTATAATGGATATGAAGATCAAATTTGGAGTAGTGTTAAAGGAACACTTATTGTTTTGGATTCCGATATTTTGGGTACTATTTTGGGTTGCAAATCTACCGGTATGAATCTCTCGCAATTTCAAATCAGTGAAACCGATTGAGAAACTTTTCATCACATTTTTGAAAGCGATGACCACATGGATTTTAAGAATCGCTTTTTCCGCCCAAAAGCAAGAATTGTTAACCTTCTTATTCAACACACCGTTATTCCTAGGTCGGGAAACTACAATAAGCCCACCTCAAAAGTGTGTAAAGCTCATTTTTCTATATTTGGAAAATATGATATTAATTGGGCACAAACTATTTTGGATGAGTTAAGACCCAAAAATTTTACTATGGGAGAAAACACTCTTTATCATGGAATTTATCTTACTCGGATTTCCAATTATTTTGGTGTGGATGTTAAAAAGGAAGAGTTTGTAAGTAGGAAAGTGTTCAATCATGGGAACATTTCCCTTATGAAAATCCCACTTATGTTTCAACCGTATGAAACACTAACCGAAAAGGAAGAGAGACTTGCTCGTGAAGAGATGGAAGAAGATGGAGAAGAAGAGGAAGAAGAAGGGGAAGGAATGGAAATTGAAGAAGAAGAGGAAGATGAAGAAACCTCTTTGGAAAGTATAGCATATCCACACACACCCGCCAATCCGTCCAACAAAACCATACTCAAGAACCGAAAGACACTTTCTCAAAACCAAAAGGTTCTTAAGAGATCCATTAGCAAGAAAATGGATAAAATCTCTACCAAGATCGACAAGTTCTTTGGGAAGTTAGGCAGGAAACTTGGCTTGTCCTCATCATCATCTTCGTCAAACTAATCCTAGCCATTATCTCTCTAGCTATCGTTTATCTATCTTTGTATTTTCTATTTTTTTGGTTCATATTATGTAATGTTAACTAATATAAGTAATGCTATCTTATTCTCTGTTTTCCAGCTTTATATATCTCTGATAGTTATTTATTTTAAGTTTATATCGGTCCACTAGTATAAAAATAAACTTAGAAATCAAAAATAACTCAACTTGGTCATTCTGTCTAGACCATGTCGACATGCCCCATCCCCCCATGTCGACATATAACAGTCAGAAAGTAGTTACAATTTCTAACTTCAAATTCTTGTAACTACCAAGTGACAATTCATTTTGAACGACCAATAACTCCTATAAATACCTATTTCTTCCAGAAAAACTTCTCTACCTCCATTTATATTCAACTCCTCTCATACTTCAACTTATTTCTTAAATTATGGCTTCTCCAATTAAGAATTTAAGTGAAAATCTTGAAGAAACTCTTACTTCTTTCAAGAATATTCTCTCTTTTATACTTAGAAATCAAAGGCACTTAGAATTAAACCAAATGTAGATGATCAAAGAGCAAGAGAGACACTTCGACGCACTTCGTTGGATGATCTCAAGCCTTAGCAAAGACGAACCCGAAGCAAATCCACCGGTCACTCTCGACAAAGATAATTGGGATGTTATCAAAACTGTCCTATCTTTGGAGAAGATGGATGGGTGGAAGTCCCAAGGAATGTCTGATCATTATGTATGTTTGTTTGTTTGTTTGATTTGATTTGATTTAGATTTGATTATGATTTGATTGAATTGTTTACTTAAGTTTGATTTGGATTTGGTTTGTATATAACTTCTTATACTATACGTGATTGGTTTGCTATGTATGATATTGATTTGATTGTCAATTTACACTTATATATATGCTCACACACTTGATCACTTACACGTTCACTTTACACTTTTATTCTATATATACTTGATTATCTTAGAACAGGTAAATCTTTTATTCCTTTTTGCTGATGTCAAAAGGGGAGAAAGTTATAAAAATATATGTGCTTGGTGTAAGGGGGAGTAATGGAGTAAGGGGGAGTTGTAGTTTTAAGAAGAAATCACGGAGCAAGGGGGAGTTATGGTATGGTAAGAATATTTTATAAATAAAGGTTGTCATCATCAAAAATGTGGAGATTGTTAGGAACTGAGTTGATGATGTTTTGATGACAACAACCTTATATAGTTATTATACTTTACTTTATAAAATATATACTAACATTTATATATATATATATATATATATATATATAGGAAGTATATGCAGGTATCATCGAAGACTGATCAGTATAAAGACTCAAGCATCAAGATGAAGATTAGAGATTCAAGATTCAAGACTCTAGAGAATCAAGATTTCAAGATCTCAAGATAAGTGTCTAGTATTTTGTTAAAACTTCATAATAGCACTCTCATCTTTCTTCCAATTTTCTTTTGGGATGGAACCCAATTTCTATTGAAACCAGTGACTTACAAACCCACGACAAGTAGATTACAAACCTACGACAAGTGGCTTACAAACCCATGAAAATCAAAATCATTTAAACTACTTTGTACAAGTTCTCGAGTCCTACGGAGGAGCTCTGTTGGAAGGTTCTTGCAATTTCAGTTTGAATAGATTTTTCAAAATGTTTTTGAATCTGTTTTCAAAATGTTTTAGCTTTCAAAATCATGTTTTCAAAAATATTTTCAAACTTTGTTTTAGCCTTGAAATATTCCTCTGTTCCTGATTTTAAAAACTTTTATTTTTAAAACATCAAAACTTATTCTGATTTTAAATATTACTTATATAGTTGACGGTCTATATCAATTATATATATATTTAAAATAATGTTTCATATTCATTCTCTATCTCAAAATATTGTTTAAACACTTTACTTTGCTTCAGAGAAGTTTCAACTTGTATTAAATTCAATTGTCTTGACAAAACATCATCTCTATAATTTTGAACTAAGGGATGTCGACATAAGGGGATACCCCATGTCGTCATGGTGAAACTTGGATTCAAAATTCAATTTTCAAAAGAAGTGTCCATTCATTCGAAAACCATTCGCCAATGGCTATGACTGTTGTGCATGTATATAAAGGCTTCCAAAACGAATTTTTTTTAACAACTACTTTCTTAATTTCTTCACTCTTTCTTCTCCACCATTCCATATCCATAAAACTTCATATTTTCAAGATTGCGCCATCATTCTGCCAAATTCTCAATAGGAAATCATTTAGATACTCTCTCTATTTGATACTCCATCATTCTACTAAAGATCAAAGTGCTATTCAGAGTTATTGGATCAATTTGTATTCAAAAAGTCCATAGAGTCTATCCATTCAAAAGGATTGTTATTAGAAAGTATTAGGGTGATCTCGTGTCCCGAAAATCAAGAGAGTTTACCCCAGACTCGGAGATAGGAGGGTTCCTCAAGGCCTTAGAAATTGAGGGTTGTAATTTTGATATTGGCTTATAAAAATCTGTACAAGGATATTGCCTTAGTGCAGGACTGGATGTAGGAGGATTCCGAACCATTATAACATCCGGTGTGTTCTTTCCTTTTACTTGCTTTACTTTACTATTTGCATTCGCTATATGTTCTGTGATCATTCTGTGTTAGAATTCTGTTTACATTTGTGTTGAATGTTTTAATTTAGTCATATAGTTCATATATTCTTTAAAACACTATTCACCCCCCCTCTAGTGTTATTTCTGCCTTAAGATCCTTAATCCGCATCCCTAACAACATTTGCACATCCCTATCATACTTGTTGTCATTGTAGCTACACCTGTTTGTATGTGCAGTCCCACATGAGCCATGTTGTCTGGTCTTCATGTGGCATGCATTGTTCATAATATTCCTCTGTTGTAGTTTGGTTTGCATCACCATTTGGGTACTCGAGTATGTGTCATTTGATTCATTGGGTGGTCAGTTACACTTATTATTCTGGTTTCACCCGAGTTTTGTTCAAGATCTTCAATGCACTATACACTGTTGATGGGTGTCCGGTTCATTTGATTTGAGTTGATGCCATTTGATTTTGGTTCGTTGATCTTTTGTGTATTTCATGCTGTAGTGGCGAGGCAGTACACGCGTGCGTGTACTGCAGCCCTACCAGATTTATTGTTTTAATTGATGTTTTCAATTGCTGGAATTGTTTTGTGTTGCCAATGCAATATATTTTGAATTGGTTTAAATTGATGATTTGTTTTGTCTAATTATCTATTTGATAATTAGATTATGAGTTTCTGATTAATTATTTAATAATTGGATTTTGTCATTAATTGCCGTTTAGGCAATCTTGTTGTTTTCTAAATTATCTTCATTGATAATCCTTTCGTTTATCTTCGCTGATAATTTGAATTTGTTGATTTGTCGTTTAACACTGTTATGTGTTATATTTACTATTTTTCTATTTCTTATTAAGGATTGGATAGACGAGATTTATTTGTGACTGTCGTCTAATTGTTATTTAATTATTATTGCTTCTGTGCATTAATAATTGAGTTTGAATTAGACTGACCCGTGTATTATTTTCTTTGAATTTAATACTCGGGTCAGAACGAGTAATTACAGGTTGTAGATATCTTGCTTTGGGTTGCTGATTGAGCTATGAAGTCTCTTTATATCTTTTGGAGTAGTCATTGTTATAGTATAGGATGTTACATATTTATATATATTGATTATATTAATGTACTTGTATATGTAACATCCTGTGTCGACAGTTGTAGTTGTATCATATGTATTGTATCACATGCATTGTAACCGACATCAGTTATACATATATATATATATATATAAGACTTTTTATTATCTGTGTTCCGCATTTAGCTTATCTATGTTATTATTATATATATTGTCCTAAACTATTATGAACCATCGTAGTTCGTTTTATACTGGAATTGGGTATGTCGATGGGAGTAAATAAATAAGAGATGAAAAATAAATATATATACAACTCCTATCGAGGTAACCAATACTAGTGTAAGGCCTAACTACGGATGGCCGCTCCTATCCAGCCTTATTCTTCGTAATGACAAACAATATTTCTTTTAATACTCTTTTTTATTGTGAGCATAGAGGTGGGGCGTCACATTATCGGTTCTCTTCTAACTGTAAAATTAGGAGTGATTTCAAGATCTTGCTGAGCAGCTTCTTCAATAATAATATCTGGATCGTGCACATAATTTCGGAGATTATAAATGTGGAACACATCATGCACGCCAGGCAACCAGCTAGGCAATTGCACTCGATAGGCTAAAGAACCGATCCTTTCCAGAATATGAAAAGGACCAATATACCATGGTGCCAGCTTACCGGTCTTCCCAAACCTAGATACTTTAAGAAAGACAGAGTACCCAATCTGGAATTCCAAATCCATCTTCTGCTATCATAATAACTCTTTTGACGACTTTGAGCCGTTTTCAATTTCTTCCGTATAAAATCAACTTTTTCTGTGGCTTTTTTAATCATATCTAGTCCAAGGACGAGTCTATCACCAGCCTCGATCCAACATGCGGGTGATGGACATGGGCGACCATATAAAGCTTCAAAAGGAGCCATATCTATACTGGCCTGATAACCATTGTTATATGAGAACTCGACCAGAAGTTAATGGTCCTCCTAAGAACCACCAAAATCAAGTATACAAGCACGCAATAGGTCTTCTAAGATTCGGTTAATCCTCTTAGTCTGCCCATCAGATTGTGGGTGATAAGCAGTGCTGAAATTCAGTTTTGTTCCCAATGCGTCTTGAAATGCCTCCCAAAATCTACTGGTGAAAATCGGGTCACGATCATTCACTATGCTACTGGGAATACCGTGGAGACGAACAATTTCTTTCACATATAACTCGGCCAAACTTGCAGCCGTGCGGGTAGATTTTATTGGCAAAAAGTGGGTTGTCTTAGTCAAACGGTCCACGATAACCCAAATTGCTTCATTGCCTTCTCGAGTACGAGGTAACCCGTCAATGAAATCCATCGATACGTGGTCCCATTTCCACTTGGGTACCTCTAAAGGTCGAAGTAAACTCGCCAATTTCTTTTGATCGCTTTTGATTTGTTGTCAAGTAGCACATTGACTCACATATATAGATATGTCTCTTTTCATCGTCTTCCACCAGAAAGTTCTCTGGATATCACGATACATTTTATTAACTCCTGGATGGATGGAAAGTTTAGATTTATGGCATTCGTCCAAAACTTCACGTTTCAGATTAGGGACTTCCGGGACACAAATCCTGCCTTTCATCCTTATAACTCCAATATCATCAATTGCAAAACTAGAATCTTCACCTCGACGAATCCTCCCATATATTCCTTGAAGAAACTGGTCCTCTTTTTGCTTGTTGGTGATCTTTTCAAGAAGAGTAGGAGCAGTGACAAGATGAGCAAGAATAACATGCTTTCTACTCAAGGCGTCGGCAACTACATTGGCTTTTTCGGGCGTATATAGAAAATCTAGGTCATAAGAGGCCAGAAATTCCAACCAACGTTGTTGACGCAGATTAAGATCTTTCTGGGTGAAAAGATATTTCAAAGATTTTTGGTCGGTGAATAATTCGAATTTTTCACCTAGAGAAAGAGAGTTCATTAAGTATATTTATTAAGTTAAGTAAAATTCGTAAATTGTTAAGAAAGCTTAAAAGATTCATACCCAGAAGATAATGTCGCCATATTTTCAAAGCGAAGATAACAGCTAAGAGTTCCAAATCATGGGTTGGGTAGTTTCTTTCATGAGGACGTAATTGTCTACTCGTGTAGGCGATTACCTTCCCATTCTGCATTAATACTACACCCAGACCATCACCACAAGCATCGGTATAAATAGATAATCCCTGATTCCCGTTGATAATAGTGAGAACATGAGTTGTGGTTAATCTCTTCTTCAATTCCTGAAAAGCTTCATCATATTTCGAAGTCCAATTGAATTTTACATCCTTCATTTAGCTTAGTCAACGGACTGGCTATCTTAGAAAAATCCTGAACAAACGTCCGATAATAACCTGCTATACCCAAAAAGCTTCGAACTTCTTTTGGAGTAGTGGGTTTTCTCTAATCAAGGATAGCGGAAATTTTGCTAGGATCAACAGAAATTCCTTCTCCATTGACAATATGGCCAAGAAATTTAAGTTCTTTGACCCAAAAGTGGCATTTGGAAAATTTTGCGAATAGAATATTTCTCCTCAAAATCTCCAAAACAATTCTAAGGTGCTGGCATGTTCCTCTTCGCTCTTGGAATAGATCAAAATATCATCAAAAATACGAGCACAAATTCATTTCATACTTCTCGGAATGCATGAGTCATAAGATCTACGAAGTATACTGGAGCATTAGTTAGCCCGAAAGGCATGACTAACCATTCGTAGAACATATTAGGACCCCTGAAAGCGGTCAAACGGATACAATCTTTGGCGATTCGTAGTTGTTGGAACCCTTGGGCTAGATCCATCTTTGAAAAGAAACGAGCTCCATGCAATTGATCAAATAGATCATTAATCCTAGGTAATGGAAATTTATTCTTGAGAGTCAGATTATGAGATCGCGGTAATCTACACACAATCTCAAAGATCCGTCTGATTTAGCAACAAATATGACTGCTGAACCCCATTCAGAAACACCAAGACGAATTAATCCTTTTTCTAGTAAATCCCTGGTTTGCTCGACTAATTCAACCTTTTCCCTAGGTGCCATCTTGCGACTTGCGTGAATAACAGGACGAGCATTGGGTATAAGGTCGATTCTGAATTCTATTTCCCGATGTGGAGGTAAGGATTTCTCTTCTCCGAACACATCCAGAATATCTCTAACAATTGGTATAGACTCCAAACTGGGTTCTGGATAACCCAAATTATACATCGACCCTTCCCTTTTTGGACTAGGGTCCTCACAAATAATCTTGATAAAATCTCCAAACCCGGTTTTGATTGAAATCAATCGATTGTTACAATCCAATTTGGCTTCGTATTTGGTTAGCCAATCCATTCCGAGTAAGACGTCAAACTCGTTAAAATCAACAATAAAGAGACCGATAGGGAATTGATAACAAGAATATGAGATAGGAATGTCTTTATATCGAAGACAAAGGTTCACGGGACCTCCAACTGGATTCTTTACGCATATGGGTTCATCAACAAAATCGGGTTCAAGATTCAATTCATTAATATCTTGCTGAGAGATAAAACTATGTGTAGCACCCGTGTCAAATAGAACTCTAACAATGCTATCATAAATAATGAGTTTACCTTCCCAAACTCATTTCCCCTTTCCTGCTTTGGAAGATGCAGGTTGGCCTTTGACTGCGTACACCTTGGTTGTTTGAGCTTGCTTCATGGTTGGACAGACTTTAACTTCGTGTCCCAATTTCTGACAATAATAACATTTCTTGGGCTTCAATTGAACGGATTTATCTCTCTTTGGCTTCTTACAACTGTTTGAGTAATGGCCTTTTTCAAGACAATTATAGGAAGCGACATTCTCTGCCGCGTTCCCTGATTGCTCTTCTTTTTCTCCTTACCCTGCCAGGGTTTCTTGCCCACAAATTTCCTCTTCTTCCAATTTTGGTTGCCCGAAATTCCTTTCTCTACTGGGGCTTCTTGCATATCAAGTGTAGCATATCTGCATCCCATATCGACTAAATCTGAAAAGGATTCTTTGACGTGACCGGTCGTCCTTTCATGGAACTTCTTATTCAACCCACGAATAAATCTTTCGTTCTTCTTCAAATGCGTGTTCACCAATTCGGGACCAAAATGAGACAATTCATTGAATTTTTTTAGATACTCCTCGAATGACAAACAACCCTACTTTAAGTCCATGAATTCCTGGCACATTCGAGAAATTCCAGCTGATCGAAGATAGCGCTTCTCAAACAATTCTTTGAATTTCTCCCAAGTAAACATGTCTTCTAGCTTATCTACAGTGATTGTCTCCCACCAGGCTAAGGCTTCTTCTAGAAGTTGCCAAGAAGCTATGAGTCGCTTCCGATCGTCTTGCAGCTTTAGCCTCTAAAGATTTTCTCACATGATCTGATCCATGCTTGAGCCTCAACAATCGACTCCTTGCCGGTGAATGGCATACAACCAAGCCTTGAGAAATTCTTATATAAATCAGCCAGATTCGGCTGCTACTGAATAGGTATTGCTGCTACTGGGGGAACTTGACTAGGTGCTGTGGCATTTCCCCGCCCCCCAACTCTTCCTCTTCGTCCGCTCATTCATACTATTTGTAATTAGTAAGAAAATTGGTTTAGATATTCAGATGAGATATCTTAAGGAATATCAGCAGTAAAAAGGAAATAGACTAATAAAATTTGGGGTTTCACTTTAGTTATACTCATTCTAGGGTATACTTCACCCTATCTCTAATGAGCCATCTAATGTGTTATACTCCATAGCTAAAGTTCTTACTCAACCTTCAGCTCTAATACCACTTTGTCACGATCTGAAATTCAATGTTCGAAAATTGACACTAAGTACCTCACTTGTATTCGAATGCCAGAGATTCAAACATCGAACTCCAGTTGGATGGAGCTTATAACAACATCAGATGAATATATAACAGCGGAAACAGAATGAATATCATGCATTACATCACAGATACAACATCAACGTAATATCCATTACTACATCAGAATATTTTTATACATATATCACAACTCCTAATAAAATGTCATAATAATACAACAAGCAATCATATGCCAAAAGCCTTCAAAGCAATGAAGCGATAGCGAACTTCCAAAAACTAAGCACATTGATATCCAAAGCTTCCCAAAATATATCCAAGATAAAAGCTCCAAATACTACTAATACCAGAACACGGAAACCTGCTACTAGGCTGCCCGTATAGAAATTATGGACACCTAGAGTTTAGAAAAGAAACAATAAACTCCGGCTCAGTCATGAGACTAGTATGAGTAAACAAAAACAGTTTCTTTTAAATAAACTAGATTTATCAAGAAAATCCAGTATGCTTTTGGAAAATGAAACTACCATAAGGCCTCCCGGCACACACACAATGCAATTGCACACTTAGGGGAGATTTCCCCTTATGATAGTCAAATATGCTAAATATGAGAAAAATCCTTTGATATTATTACCATTGCATAGTGTGAAAACATTTCGAAAGTATAATATTAATCTTAGCCAACATAGGTACCATTATACTATGCCTACTATAGCTACCATGTTAAATGGTAGGTTCTACAACTAAAACCGTACTGGGTTCGTACTGTTTTGTTTGGGTTTCAACAAATGGTCAGACTAAGGAACTTCCTACTGCCACATCGGTACGCCTCTGGCGGGACGTCCCGAGAACTTAACTAGCTCTCTACCAACACAAGGCCGGGTTACCTCTGTAACTTGGTAACAACTACACGACTATGCCACTCCCCGGTCCTTTGAGACCTTCATCCGAGGGCCCTCTATCACAAAGCAACAACCACACAGTAAATGAGATTGAAGAAACCACATACGTAAATATCTGGGCTCCATACCATGACATCACCTTTTTCCAGAAGAAAATGACATACCCCAAAGGGCACGACCCTCATAACCTTGCCGCATCTTTCCTGTTTCGACCATTTTCGGGTTGTGAGGTCCGTTGAGGTCTCGTCCACAATGCTATGCTTTACACGAAAGCCATGCTTTCATCACAAATGATCAACAAATGATCATCAGCACACAACAGCACTTAGCATGCCAAGCTACAAAATTGGGAGTATATCGCTGATAACCTTCACCTACATAACCTCTGAGCTCGTACGTCTCAGAGAAGGGTGTTAAGCTAAGAGAATAAATTCTCCGTCACCAACAGATACGTATTTGAAAGAAATCTGCTTTATATCTCAAAGGGTAGTTTCATACATACGACCATACAAGTCTATTCCGGGTTCGAACAGAACCAAAGGCACTTCGTCCAATAAAGGAAGAAGCCCTTGCAAATCCGATTATCCACAATCCCGATCGGGCTTCCCATCACTTGTGGAATCTCTATACCGGAGCAATTCAGTGCAGAGATAATCGATAGGTTACCTATCGTTTTTGAAGACACCCTGTCTTCAACACCAGTCTTCAAATGTTATCCATTTCGTCGTTTCACTATTCGGAATGGGTTATATGACACGAAGGTCCTCTCCCGGCTAAACTAAATGGTGAACACTTGATTTTAAAACACGTGGGTGTATCAATCACAAAGATTCACATTCAGGGTTCGATGTGGGTTTCAGATAATTAACTGGAATCCAATTCCCTGTCGCATGGAAGTCTAAATGCCGTTTTACGGGCAAAAAGGTTTTCACATCAATACAGAATTAAATCACAAATCATAGTCCAGCACAGAATAATTCACATCACACAGTATCACAACCAAAAAGAAATATCAATCCAGTGCGCAACAATAGTTACTTATTTCCGATCAATGTGAGTGTGATTTAATAAATTAAACACATAATTATTTTTATTGATTATTTTAAATCAATGATTAATTTTGATAAATTAATTAAATCTTAATCAACTTGATTAATTACTTATTCCTTAATTAATTATTTTAATTAACTACTAATTATAAATTGATTAACTTTAATTATCCAATTAACAATTATTAATTTACAAATTAATTGGATACTTAATTATTAATTAACCAATCTTTAATTTCCGATATAAATCCTTAATTACTTAGTTAATTATAATTATTATTTTAATCATTCTTGATTGCTTTCCAAAACAATTTGTTATTTATCTAAATTAACATTTAAAAATCTTCTTTAAACTAAAATCAATCTATTACTAACTACAAAACTTTATTTATAATTAATTTTATACTTAACTTAAATTAATTACTTAATTAAAATATTAATTAAGAGTTAAAAACATTGTTGAGTACTAACTAAAATAACTAAAACTTGTATTAAAATCTTAACTCAAATTGTTAAAACATTTATTCAGTATTCAATGCTTAAAACTTGTCGAAACACAAATTTGCTTAACTTTATTTTTTTCATAACATAGCAGTTGAAAAACCGACCCAAGAATCTACCCTGTTTACTCGAGTATTCGCTCGAGTTCCTCACTAGTTTTTTTTCGAGTTCTTCCTCTCCTTCTCTCGTTCATCTCTTTTTTTTCTAGCTAAGTTAAAACTTAACCCACTGCTGAATACTCCACACGAACGTAAGGAACTCGAGCTAACCCATCTCCTACTCGAGCGCTCCCTTGAGTCTCATCCCAACCCAAACTTCTTGACACGATATCGACGTCATGCATGTGCACGGGGTCGCGCCGCCGTTCTGTCAAACGTCACGAGCTTCAGCAAGTAGAAAACCCCACCTACACTCGAAATCGAACTTCGATTCGACACAAAAATCTCAAAATCAAAAATTGGCAGTTTGCTCGAAAACCGCAACTTAATCTTCCTCAGGAAATCGCCTCGCCTCCGCTCCTTGGACCACCAGCGATGCAACGGCTTCAGCCACATCACGTCAACACCCCACACTACCATCCCCCAGCATCTCTTGCAACTCGATGCCTCCGAGGTGATGAAATCACCTCATTTACAAACATGAAAAAAACGCGAATATAACCCTAAGTTTAACTCGACCCACTAATTTACGCAATAGAAAAATCATTTAATAATTTTATCGAAATCAATGATGTTCAACCTTGCTTCATGCAAAATTCCAACATCCAGTATTGAATTGATCATCATAAAATGATTAAAATGCATATTTTATTCGAATACGAACTGCACTCGGAATACTTGATTAAAAATCATCATATTCGTTTTAAAAATCATATCTTTGTTTGTTCATTCAAATTATATAATCAAATCAATGTTTTAATATACTTGAATTCATCATATAATTTTGTTTTACTGTAAAATTTAGGTTACAGAGTCAAACTCTTCATGATCAAGCATAAAAAAAATTTAGGCTGTGATTCAATTTAAACAAACTTATTTTGTTTAGAAATCCTAAGCTAAAAATGTTTGGATGAAGGTTTATTTGATTTTTTTCCCTATTTCACTTTTCTCTGAACCAAATATGAAAGAACAAATTATATACAGATTTCCAGTAATTAATGAAAAACATACAGAACAAAATTTTCAATATACAACAAAACACAAGATTTCATGAACTAAATACTTAGATTTCAATTTTAAAATTATAAGTTTACCCACATGGAAACATTGATGAATAGAGAGCTGCTCTGTGTTGTAAAGAACTGTAATTTTAATCCTTTCTGTTTTGTTTTGTTGAATGATCTTGAGTTTGAAAATATGGTGATACTTATTTGTTTCTTTCCTGACTTTGCTATGTTTTTGTTTGAACGAAATGAAATGAATATGGATGTGTATATAAAGGAAATATTTTGTACTAATGGAAGGTTATAACCGGTGCAAGATTTTCTTTTGATCAGATTTTTTTTACATTTCTTTGTTGACTAAGCAAAGTTTAATTCGGCTGATATGATCTTATTTGTGCTGAGAAGATGGCACTTAATGCTCATGTTTCTATCTTAGTTTACATGTAATCCTATTTATTTTTTTATATGTACATTTTTTTGTTTTTATCTATAGATATTTATTTTCTTGCTTATGTCCACATACTTATACTTATTTGTACATACTTGAACGTATATTCTTTCTTTCCTTTTGTCTTATCACTTTGTAATATAAATGAATTTCCATGTTTAACATGATGTTAGAATTTATCTATGTGTTCACTTTATATTATACGTAACCATAAAATTGATCTTATGTATATATTTCTAGAATTTTTTTATATATTTTTTCTTTATTTATTATTATTATTTAAAACTTAAACTACCAAATATTTTATTTCTATCCATATATATTTGTAATATTAATGTTAATAATATTTCATTTCCTTTGCAACTTCTCAAATTATTTCAAAAGTTCAAATAAATCACCCTATTTAAATTAAAAAATTTGGGATGTTACATATATATTATGGTCGTAATACCACTTGTGACATGTTGTATTATATTTGATGTATGTGTTTGTGTATATTATCCGTGTTGTTGTTCTATGATTTGTGACTGTTATTGTTATTATGTTTTGTTTCTGAATTGATCATGTAGCCACCATAGTAGTGTATTAGATAGGTATTAATTATGTCGAACCACATGAAACGAAATGAAAAAAAGGAGTACCAAATCGACATATTTAGCTCTTTTCTAATACAAGACAGTGATGGTCACCCTTAACTAGTCCTATTCTCCATATTAACAGACAAAATTACCCATTTATTCTCTTGGTCAATATTGGTCTCAGGGTGGGGGTTCTAGCTTGGTATCAGAGATGGATTTAGAACAAAATATAATAAACATAGAACAAAATACACAATTACTATACATCATGTATATTACAAGTGCAAACATCATCCTAATCGTAGTGAACCCAATCTTGTCCTTAACCTTTTGTGTCCTTTGGTGGTAGATAAAAAGGAATATGTCTAGGAATGTTAATTTTAAATTTCGTCGTATTCCTATTTAATGAATTTAAATTGCTAATATCTACCCATATGAATAATCCTATCTTACCTTAAACTTCAGCTAATGGCTGGGAGAGGAAGAAATCGCACATCGAAAGCGGGACCGTCAAGTCATTCAAGTTCCGAAGGAGTTTATATGTCGACCGATCAGAGTCTTGAGCTTCTTAGGATCACTCAGCCTCCTGCTCCTACTCATCCTTCTCCTTTGCGAAAATCAACATTTGCGCGTATGTGCAGCAACTTTACACACCTCTAAAGCAAGCCGTCCAAGGGCTTCGAGATAGTTTTAGAGGTTCAAGCTTTGCTCCGTACATGAGAGCGAATTCTTACTCGTATAGACATCTCCGATCATCACCATGTTATTGTGGCATCGAGTATGCTACAAGAACGAGCACTAGACTGGTACAAGCTCCTTATAGCTAAGATGGATGAGTCTACCCTCACATGGCAACATTTCCGACACCGTTTTGAGCTTAAGTTTGCACAAAAATTTGAGAAGGCTTTTCTTGCCCGTCGCTTCCTTGAGCTGAAGCAAGGAAAATCATCTATTTTAGATTATGTATCCTCTTTGTGTCTGTATCCAAGTATGGGCTCGAGTTCATTAGCACACCATATAAGAAGAATCTTAAGTTCGTTTCTGGACACAAGAAATATTTGAAGAAGTCGCTCATGCTTCAGCTTAAGCTCTCTTTCGAGGAGCTTGTGGATTCGACGAATCACTTCGAAACCGTCGAAAAAGAAAGGTATAGTAGTGATGAGGCGGAGGTTCGAAAGAACCCACATAAGAAGAAATTTCCCTTTTAGAGATCTCAATCCTTTCCTATAGGAAAGAAGGAAAAGCAACGCAGTTCTGGTTCTCATCCTCATGCAGTACCTTCTTCAGCTAGAGTTTTAGCTTGCTTCAACTGTAGTTATCGAGGTCATCTTGCTAGAGAGTGTCCTCACCTCCGTAAGTGTGCCTATTGTAAGAAGGAAGGACAAATGGTTTCTTCTGTCTTAAGAAAGGGAAAGGTTCTAGTTCGGGTAATTTGAATGTGGCGAAGGCTTCATGTAGTTCATCTTTGTCTCGAGGTATATCTCCTACCATTTTGGAAAGTATTGTTCTTTTTCATGAACGTTCTATTCGAATCCTCTTCGATATGGGTGCTTTGCATTTATCCATATTGGAGAAATTTGTTAATGCTATTAGATGTTCCCATCTTGTTGCTTACTTGAGGATTGCAAATCCTTTTGATGGAATCCGCAATACTTGTCATGAGAATTTTTAGGTTGTTCCTTGTAGCCTATCGTTCTGTGCGAATTAGCATGATGTTTTCTACCTAGAGTTTGATCTAATTTGAGAGGGAGTGGCTTGGATTTTGTCAAGCCACATTCTGTAATTTGAAGGATCCCTTATTTAGGTATCATAATTCTGTTGGTTTGTTAATTCTTGTCTTTGGAATAATGATTATGATTTTAAAGTATCTGTATCCACTCTAGAGTTTCAAGATGTTGATAATATATCTCGAATTCCAATCATCGTGACTCTGTTGATTTTTGTGAGTCCATTTCGGGTATGATACGTAATCAGGCAATCGAGTATTGTATTGATTTCATTCTCGGTTCTTAGCCTTTCGGTCATTCTTCTACAAGGATGTCCACTAAGAAATGAGGTGATTCATTAAATTTAATTGATATTTCCATTCTTACCTCTTTTGAGATACAGTTTTTGAATACTCATTTGTTGATAGGCTTTATGGTATTAATTCGTTCGAAGTAATGATATGTTGTTATGTGTTTTTCTTCTCATTTGAGAAAATGTCTTGCCTTACCCTTAAATCTCATCTGTTCCTATTTAATATGTTGAGTGGTGTTAGGGCTGTACATCAGTTTGACTCTACGCAGATTTCCTTAAGCTATGAGTTGTAGAGGATAGCGTTCCTCTTACCATAATCTGCACTCGTACGGAGCTTGTGAGTGGTTAGTTATATCGTTTGGAATAACGAACACTCCAGTCTATCCCATCAATCTTATGAATCGAGTATTCTGAGAATATCTCGATGACTTCATCTTGTATTTTAGGTTTTGATTGTAAGCAATAAGAATTGAGATTTCAAATTTTTCAAAATTTCAATCTTTTAAGAAAAATTGGATTTTGTTTGAGTTAGACAAAGTATATTTTGAGTATTGAATATGAGGTGATTTTTTTGAAGAAAATGATCTTTATATTGGGTTATCTATCGAGTACTTTAAGAATTTTGGTCGATGCGCCTGATCAACGTTATCGATAGGAATTTCCTAAACGCTGTGATAAGACAATCAAACACGATAAACTTGGTTTTAATAAGATTTAATTTGTAAATTAATTAATATAGTTTGAGAATTAAAATTTTTATTTTGGATGACGTATGCAGCCATTGAACCATATTGGGTTTGATGAGTGGCGAGGCAGTTTTGATCATTTGGTCAACTCTGTAGCCAACCGGTAGGGTTATTCATTATAAACCAATGGTGAGGCAATGCCATTATGATAATTGGAATTTATGAGTTTTGAGTATAGTTATGTTTTATTGTTGGAATGATGAGATAATACTTAGTTTGAAAAATAAATGCTTATTGAATATTTTAAAATGAGTTATACATGTTGAAGATGGAGTTTGTTATAAGAATTTGGGTATTTGAAAGTAAAGTATAGTAAATTTTAAAATTTTATCTTAAGGATTGTTGAAATGAAATTATAAAATTCTTTTGAAAATTTAATTTTGGAATAAAAGGGAATATGAGTTTGAAATTATTTGCCAATTTATAAGTGCCATAGTAAAGAGTTTGAAAATTTTCCAAGTGTTGAAAATTGAGATTATGATTATAAAGATGATGAGCTTTGGAACTTTAAGAAGTTTTGATTGCCAACGAACATTCTGATTCCTTATGTTTACCTTGACTTAGTGCAATTGTCTAGCGACTTGCGCTTTTGCGGTCGTTTGAATTTGGTGGACTTCGAAGGAACCACCTATCATCAAGTTTTCATATCTTTTGTTATCAAACCAGTATTGAAGTAGCTTTTTCCATAGTAGAATATGGAAAGTCATGATTATGACTACCTTATTGAATGGAATTTTGGATAAAAGTTGAGTTAAACCCTGACTCTATTTGAGAAGTTTCTAAGAAATCAATCTCACATTTTTGGGTAGAATTATGATTTGTATTCTTATTTCGAAGGAGAGATGCCTTCGAAATCATGAGTAATTGCTCATACAAATTCTAGAGTTCACTAGCCCTGACGAATATATTTGGGAAAGCATAGAACTTATCGAGTAATCTCGTTTTGATCGTTTTCCATCTTGGGTTGGGCGTAAGAAACCTTAATACCAAGCTTTTATGTCTTTCTTTTGATTGATGAACTAATTAAGTTGAATACACTTCTTCTCCAAAAATTGTGAGGATGCAATTTTTATAAGGGAGAGTCTGTAATGACCCTGGTATTGGTGATTACCTATGATATTAAATAATAACGATAGTTATAATCTAATATTGGAATAAAATGAAATAGAGAAGATAAATTTGGTTAAAATTGTTTATTTTAAATAAAAAAATATGTCTTGGGAATAAAGATTGGGATTAAAGATTGATTGGATAAGTATTGGCTAAATAAGTTGTAATATTGGATTTTTATTAGCATGGAGCCAATAAAGTAAATAAGTGATGCATTTGAACATTAAATTGTTTGAAGTAATATAAACTGGCGAAAATAAGGTTTTAAAAACTTTATTTTTAAAATTTGGAGAGAAAATGATCTTTACTTGATTTTATTTGAGTAAATACAACAATATTGGATAATATTGTCAGTATTAATCTGTTATTAATTTTAAAAAGAAGAAATATGAAGTAATTATGCAATTGTTAACATAAAAGATGAAATATTGCCTAAAAAATATTTTGATGATTTAACAATGTTAGAATGATTTATTGTATTTTATTTGATAAGAAAATAATTTTTGACTAAATGGTTGTATTAAAATAATGTTTTTACACTAAAACAGTGTAAATTGTGTAATACCGATAAAAATAAGGTTTTATTGATAAAAAAATAACTTTTTACTGTTAAAATAAATTTATTTTTTCTAAGATAAATTTTTTATGTACATACATTTGTTGTACACATTTTAGGTTGGCCTTAAAATGAAGAAATATGCATGCGAATATAGTGATAATATACGATAAATGGTGTTCATTTCTTAATATTTCACTAAGTATTTAAAGTTGGGCTTATTGGGTAGGATTTTAAATCCAAAACCCAATATCTGAAAACTTCTTGTATGAGAAAAAAATAGCAGTACGTACTCTTTTTTTATCTTTTTCTCAAACAAAAATATACAGCATATGGAAATGAGCAAACAATGGCTTCCTCTAACTAAAACTCAATTCCACTTAAAAATTACGGCAAATAAAAGAGAAAAATCTTCAAAACAAGACTATAGAAGGTAATCTCCACCAATACAAAATGAATTTCATCAAAAATCTTAGAACTTGGTATGAAATTGTCTGCAACCAGTTTATTTCCAGTTGCATGTCGTCTTTCCAGCTAGTGCATGTCTTTGAAGTTCCATTTTTTCTTCAAAGTTTGCAACTTGCTATAAAACTCTTGCAAAACACCTCTGTTTGATAAGTCAAAACGATGTTGGAAAATCAATACGAACATGGTTTGCACCAGAAAAAAAATCCACATAGCCTAGGTCGACCTAGCTACGCTCCTGATTGATAGGCCTGTCAACCAGGCCTCTCTCCAGGTCGACTTGGTGGTCGATAGGCCAAAAGAAGAGCATCGTCCCCATGTTGATCTATGTACGTGATGACTTGGGCTTGTTGTCTCTTGTTTTCGCAGCTTTTGGCCCTTTTATGCTATGCATTTGACACCTTTCTTTTGCAATTTTGAGATGATTTTGAATGTCTTTGAGGGCTATGATGTCTATCAATGGACTTACCAAGATTTGGTGGAATTTAAAATTCCAATTCGATTTAAATTGGAATTGAATTCGAATATTGATTTTGGAGTATTTTCTATGATTTTCCTTGTCTTTTAGCATGGTTCTTCAAAAAAAAATTGAGATAATTTCTAAATAAATTAGCTTTTGAAATTATAATTAAATAATGTTTTTAAATTATTAAAATATATTTATTTCCTATAATAAGGATAATTTTTGATAAATTGCTTTCAAAATGGTTTTGAAAAATTGTTTTAAAATCCCACTTTCTTAAGTAAATTATTTTATAAATAATATACACCATGAGGAAGAGAATAAAATGATTTAGTAAAACACTTGGCATGGTACATGTGAGTTTACTTTTTGGGTTAATTCCGGACTCGTACGATCAAAGAAATTCTGGGCTATTGATTTGAGATGATATCTAGGATTTGCCATTTTATGGCATGTTCTGTGATTTATAATTCCTATTTTTTGGAATTATCTGACATGGCAAATATTTGGCGAGATTTATGGTTCGAGATCTCCAAATATTGGAGTTATAATCTATGAGAACCCGATATATTATTTTACTTGCCGATGGGATGAGGCGAGTTATGAGATTTTTGATGATTTTATTTTCTAATGTGATATTGACAAGTGGTTAGGAAACCATTAAGTGAGAACATGTGGTAAGGGACGCGCTCTTACCACTCTTTGGGTTCCTCTCTGGGAGTTTGTGACACATTTTGGATTTACCAGTACTATAGACCTGCGGATCATTTGAGTTTATGACTTCGGTTATCTAGGATTTACGACTTCGATCGTTTGAGTCTTAAGAATTTGGTTATCTGAGTTCTATGACTTCGTTCGTCTGGGTACCTACCTAAAATATATATAGTGCTGGTTTGAGTTTGGCACCTCCAACATTGCTTGGGCATGCAATCGAGGATCTGGCCAATCCGGGTATTTCGAGTTTTCTAAGTTTACTATTTTATTATGACTTCACCATATTGAGATGTATTTATTACATAAATACCCAAGAGCTATATGAGATGTTATACATATGTTTTGATTTCATTTTATGAGGTTTTGAACTCTTATTGAGTTCCTTGAATTATGAGTGTTCATGATTTCTTGATCTTGAGGATATATTCTAGGTTTTGCAATTTTGGCTAGTTTGAGTTTTGAATTATATATATGTATGAATGTATGTGTATATATATATGCCGATGAAATGAGGCATAACTGAGTTAGAGATTTTGATGTTTTCTCTTATGACTTTTGTGTTACCTGTTTGCATTTACTTGAATAATCTTGAGTAGAATCCAGTTATGGTATGTTGAACTTATCCATGAGTTAACTTTGAGCCTTTATAGAATCTCCAACCATGGAATTGTGAATTTAACTTTACATACATCATTCCTTTCCATTAAAAGGTATGTTTCGCTTATGCGCTTATATCCATTTACCTCTTGCTAATCATCATGTTCTAGTTACGCTTACCAGTGTATTTATTACTCTGGTGAAACCGAGTTGCAAGTTTGGATCTTTTGGACTTTTCACTTAGCAGAGTCTTTTGAACTTCACTATCAATCCTTTTGGATAGGAAGCATAGTTTTTGTGTAGTATTTTGTAGGAGACCTTGATATGCATATTCTTTTGTGGTGATATATTTATATATATTGTGGTCGTCATACCACTTGTGACACGTTGTACTACATTTGATGTATGTGTATATGTATTTTATCCGTGTTGCTGTTTTGTGATTTGTGACTGTTATTGTTATTATCATTTGTTTCTGAATTGATCCTATAGCCACCATAGTAGTATATTAGATAGAAATTAATTATGTCAAAACACTTGAGATGAAATGAAAAAAAGAGTACTAATATACATACTTAGCTCTTATCTAATACAAGACTACAATGGTTGCCCTTAACCAACCATATTCTCCGTATTAATAGACAGAATTACCTAGTAGTTCTCTTTGTTAATATGGGTCTCGAAGTAGGGCGTCATAGCTTTAATTTTATTTTAATTTGAAATATTCACTTAATTATTTAAAATAATATTTAAATAAAATCTTAAATTATAAATTTAAACAAAAATCAAAATTAAATATCTAACTTCAATTATATTTAATTTTAAAATTATTCACTTAATCACTTTTAATAACATTTAAATAAAATTTCCAATTACACATTTAATCAAACTAAATATTAATTTTCATTTTATTTAAATTTGAAAATATCCTTTTAATCACCTTTAATCAAAATCAAGTTATAAAATCATATCTTTAAAATCTCAAATTCAATAAGTTTCGAATCAAATTTTTTAAATATAATTATTAAAAAAATACAAATTTCAAATCAATTTCAACTTATCTTCCTAACCTTAATTTATTAAAGTTATTACAAAATCTACTTTTAAAATATAATTTTAAATAAGTACTTAACATAATATATATATATATATATATATATATATATATATATATTAATTAAATTAAATTTTGTTAAACTAATCTTATTTTATATATTTTTAAAATAATAAAGTTAAAAGAAAAATAAAAATTATATTTCAAAACTAACTTATAAATTTAAAATTTTCAGAACACATATATAAAAATAAAATATATATATATATATATATATATATTAAAATCAATATTTACTAAAACTCATATATTTTCTTTCTAAACTTTGGAAATCATTTTCAAAATATAGATGAACGATGTCCGTCGATAATTTTCTATCCTTTGGTCAAGTGATACAGATATTTATCTTTTCAATCCGCAATTATTTAACTTTATGGGTATATATAAATTCAACCAGCAATCCCAAAACTCAAAATCGATGAAAATCGCTTGGGTTTATCATATCAACCCATAACGATTTTCCCCCCATCTACAAGATCGTTCGGGTTTCTATCATTTTAACACATAGGGAATTTCTAAACTAATAAGGAACTTGTAGAGTGAGAACAAATATGACAATAATATAACATATCAACAAGAGGCATTATCATCAGTAACAAATTTAAATACAATAAATACAACAAGTTATGGTGTCATATGTTGGAATGACCCACTTTCTTTTCTAAATTTTTTTTTTCCATAGTATCGTTCTGTGATCATTTACTCAAGAGAATGTCATCTCTAAATTTTTCTCTAGCCAGGATCTTTTATCCAATATAAAAATATTGTGTTGTTCATTTATCTAATTTTCATATGTGAGGATATGCAAATTATTCCCCTTTCTTTACTACTTGAATCAGAGTACAAATATTTATAAGTAGAAATCTGCTTTGAAAATCATTAAATAAATTATACATAACAATTTCTTTTCTTTAGAACACAGTTTCCTCCAGTCATACTTATTTCTACTAATCTATTTATAACTAGTCTTTTAAATCAGTGTATGCAAGTACCTGTGCATGTTTATTTACTAATAGGATTTTTAAATATTTTGATTCTTTTTCAAATAATTATTAACTTGAAATGATGAGGCTTACTATACTTGTATATGTAATTATTTTTTCTCTACAAACTGGGTGTTAGGACTATTAAGAATGGGTTGAATCCAGGCTTAAAAGTTTGGTCAGATTAGCCTTCTGGTATTGCATTAATTTATACATAAATCACAGGCATTTTCTGGGTTCTTTCCGTGGTGATTCTACACTTGTTTATGCCAAATTTACCTTAGCATTTTTTTCTAATATGAATCTTCCTCATTGAATACTGAGATACTCATCCATTCTTTACATGTTTATATCTCAGATTTTTTTTTACTCTTTGAATTAAATCATTCTGAAACTAAGAAGGAAGACTTCAATACTTAGTTAAAACATTTTCAAGAGCAACATACAGTTTCCAACTGAATTACATTCTTAAGTTCAATACACCACAGCTAGAAAATATTACTACATCAGTTTCTTCCCAAACAACTTAACTAACATCTCATAATATAAATTCAACTTAAACTTCTATTTCAATATCAGTGAGTGTGTAGCTATTGTATCTAAATCCTTAGCAGCTAATTCATCCAATTCATGATCAAAGAGATGCCTATTTTCCTGCAGAATCATCATGAGCTGCCTCATAAAAATATGAGACACCCAATGGTGCACAAACACACAAAAGGTCAGACTAATTGTCTGGTATGAGCAATCTTACTGAAAATCCCAATTTAGATAACTTTTTTTCCAAATAAATTCTAAAATAAATGAATGAAAGCAATATTTCTCTTGTGCACCTTCCTGTTTAACCTATGCATGTTCATTATTGCCCAACAAAATAATTCATGATTCAATGTGTTGTGTCAGAGAGCACAAGAATATAATCCATCCATAGAATATTTTAAACAACCAATAAAATCATCCTTTAAATCATCTTTCCTCATCCACAAATTTTCTGGCTATCAGGGATTTTACCCAAGCCTTCTTGTGAACTTATTTTTAGAATTCAATACCAGGTATTTTATGTTGGTCTTTAGCTAATTTTCTTCTATCAAATCACACATTGTCTGGGACATATTCACTGTTAACCCAGCACACTCAGGCCCCTGGGTATAATCATACCATGTGTGAGCTTGCAATGTTCCCCTTGCCAAGCCATGCTTTGTAGCCCTAAGATCCAAAATCCTTAGTTCAATTACTAAGTGTTTATTTTCCCCTTCCCCAATTGTGCTAATCCCTTCTGCATCTCATATTTAATCAGAGAAAATGAATAACTCAACCATCAAGCATGTATTCAAGAAATAATAGATCATGTCTTCATAAACATAAATTTAATCATGCTAGCTAGTCTGAGTTCTCAATATACATGTTATTTAAATGATGGGTGTAACGACCCGTAAATTTTAACGGTTGTAGTAACGTATTTAATTAAAATTCTTTGCGAATTTAAACGATAAAATTTTGAAATTTAAATTTGATATTTGGAATGCGCTCAGTTAAACATAGCAACCGGTAAATTTTCGTCCGAAAATATGAAAGTTTATTTCGTGCGTAGAATTACTTCAGTTTAATCAGTAAAAAAAGCGATGAAAATAAAACGTTTCAAAACCAAAATACTTTTACAAAGAAAAATTCTAAAGCATCTTTTGAGCAAGTAGTCAGTTTGTCGTTTTTCCAAATTCGGACATCTTTGGCTCCGTCGATCTTATTTTTCTGCGATTTTTATGCATTTTTCGTAGTAGAAAATTCGAATTTTTATAATTCGATCGTACCACTGACTGCTATATACCGTTTTGATCGTCGTGTCTTGCTGATCGCCGTAGTATATTTATTTTAGTATTTTAGCGTTCGAAATGTGTCGAAATTTAAGAAACAATCTCCGTACCAGTTTTGCAAATTTGACTATGATTTTCGACTTTCACTTTTTTTTATATTAAATTTATTGTAGTTGCGGATCGGTCCTTTCCATTTCATTGTCTTTGGATCATAGTCGTTCTTGGAAAGGAGGAAAATTTATTAATAGATATGCATTTACATACACATTCGTTTACACGTTATAGCTTATTCAATGAATATGCATGTTCATTTATAATAGACGCTCATTTGCATGCACGTCCGTTATGTCCATTCAAATCAACTTATATGTTACATTCTTTTTGCCTCTTCATATTCATTTTATTCCAACCTCATCCCCCTCTTCTCCAACTTCTCCTTTGGCTCCACTTTGAAATTGAAAAAAAAAACAAAAGTGAAAAAGAAAAAAAACACGGTAGCAGATCAACTCCAACTGCATTTACCCCTCCCCTCCTTCTCGCTTATGCCACTTCACCCCTGATAGCCGACCCTCAGACCAACGTCGCGGCCTTGATTCGTCCTCATGCCTACACAAGCCTCTCACCGCCGCACTGTCCATTGTCTCACCGCCTTCAACGCCGAGAACCACCCCTTCATAGCCTTGCTCGGCCAAGCCACCACGACAGCAGCGGCCAGCAACCCACTCCCAAACTCCACCTTTCACCATGTGCCAAGACCACGTAGCCTGTCGAACGCCTTAACTCCGACTCCTACCACCGCGTCCACACCCGCTCGACCAAGACCCCTGCGGCTCCTCCTTTCTTCAACTCGGCTTCACATGCACTGAACTTCTCCACCTGAAGGCAACAGCCTTATCATTCTTGGCCGCATATGCATATATTGGTAATTATATATATGTGAATATAATGTTGACATATTGATGGTGAATTTCCTGCACAGGGTCATACATATAGTCTACTATATGTGAAATCCTGGTTTTCGTCTACGAGTATATTTGTTAAATTACATGAACAGAAATTTATACTACATATATAAGTTTAGTCTGTTGATAAAATAAAAATAGTAATAATAATATGTTCATAAATTTGTTTATATGTCACAGTTTTGAATTTTAGTTTTTTTGGTTAACCGCATAATCTTGTCGCATGTATATATACAATCTGCATATATGTTTTATATAATTAGTTGTAAGTATATTGATGTTCCTGTACCTATGTTACAAGGAAAGTGATTGCGTAGTAGTATATACAGTAGTTATTTTATGTTTTCATGACTTATGCTATTTAATGAAAATTTTAAAGAGTTATATATTATGCAATATAAAGATTTCAATTTCTCAAATTTTTGCTTATGTATATATAAGTTAATAAATCTGTTAATAAATCTGTTTAAATGGTTGTATTTAAGTGTTTGTTTACATATGGTTTCTTAAACATGTATGTCTGCATATATTATGCTCAGTAAGTTTTTCACGTATTATACTTATAAATATTGTAAAGTTTATCAAGTTCCCATTTTTTTTCTCGCATGTAAATATATTTGCTTAGGTTATATCTGACATGATATATAAAGTTCATTTGAGTTTAAGATATAATGGACTGTTTGTCTTTGTAACAGATTTTAATTAAAAGAAATATTACATATAGTTTTACAGTTTATAGTTTTATAGTATATGTTGCGTTTGGGCTGTTTTGGTTATGCATATATATTATTAATTTTTATTTGTATTAATTAAAATATTGATTCAGTAAAATAATCATATTAATAATAGTATATACGCATATCGTGTTCAAATTTTATCAAACTGATTCTGTTTCGTTTTCATCGATTCCTCTATCAGCTTATCCGTCGAATTCGTGCCCATCTTGATTGCTTTGGAATTCGCGCTTGGAATCATAACTCAATTTCAGTATCTGTATCAGTGTGCGTATCCGCGTCGACCTCTCGATCATCTCTAGCCTAGAGAGGTGAGCAATCACTCACGATCAATATTCTTTTATTTATTAAATCTGATTTCAATTGAAACGACAATTGAAATATACTGCTGTTATTTATTCCACTGTTATTTATGTATCAGTTCACCTTTGACATCTGACACCGTTATCTGTTATGTATGCAATAATAAATCCAGTTTGGTTCATAATTGATTGTTTGTTTGTTATTTATATTGGATGTTAAATTGAAATGTATAAAGTGATTAATATTATGAAATTGAATTTGACGTAGGATAGTTTAAAAATGTGAATCGACATATGTGTTGAATTTGATTAGTTAATTTGAACAATATGACCCCTTTTAATTGTAAGTTAATTGACACGTAGAATTTGATAAGTAGACTTTGAACCTTTGAACGTATATTGGATTAACTGTTGTAGTATTAAAATTGGAAATTGAACGACAAGTGAAGAACCGTAATATAATAATCTTTAATCTACATGAATTGATAGTGTAGATTCTAGAAATAATTATATTAATTTGCACGAATAACAATGTGAATTAATACGATCATTTCGGGATTATTTGAATTGATTATTGGATTGTTATTGCTTGTTGTTATCGCTTGTTTATTTACTTTGACACCTCCCAGTTATCACACTGCAAGTTCCCTTTATTATGCTTGATCTTGAATTGAAATTGGAATCGGGTTGAAATGATATATACCCAAATGAATTTGACCTAGGATAGAGAATTTAATAAATCCGATTGGTCAATAATTTAATTTATAAATAAAATAATGATTTTATTCGAGTAAAGAATAAGTTTTGAAATGAAGTCGGAATTTGAATTTTTAAAGGAAATGTAAAGATTGAAATCTAAAGCAAATATTAACGTAGTAATTGATGAAAGAACGTTGTTTGAAATTTGGAATTATTAATAAATAATTTGGAATTAGTAATAATTGAGTTTGAAATTATTAAGTTGAAATCATTTAATAATTAAATTTGAAATTATAATTAAGTTTGAAATTATAATTAAGTTTGAAATTAGTAAGTCGAATTTATAATTAAGTTTAAATGATTTGATGATTAAGTTGAATTCATAATTAAGTGGAAATGATTTAATAATTAAGTTTGAATTGATAATCAAATTTGTAATTTGTAATTTTTGAAATTATTAATAATTAAGATTGAAATTATTTAATAATTGAATAAAATTGAATTATTTGATAATTGAATAGAAATTGAATTCTTCGATAAGAGAAATTGAATTTTTGATTAAGTGAATTTGAACTTCGTAAATAAATGAAATTGGTATCAATTAAGTTTTGAAAATTATTTAAGCAAGTTAATAAGTGGAATTGAACTTATTGGATATGTGAAATTCAGTCCTTTATTGATTGAGTTCTGAAATTTGAAACTAAGTAAATAAATAATTGAAGTTGAATTTCTTTAACAAGAAATAAATTGCGATTTAATGGAATTAATGTAAGACTTGGAATTTAAGAATTGGATTTGACGAATCTAACTTAATTAAATTTGTAAGTTGATATAATGAAGTTGAACTTAAGTAATTGATTTAATGAATTGGAAATTAAATGGAAACTGTTTGAATGATATATAAACTTAACGAATATTGAATGAAATCGATAAATGAGTCTAAATTTATTTGAATGTTAAATTTAATTAATTTAATGATTTCGGAATGAAACTAATATACGAACTTGAATCAATATTTGAATTGTTTAAATAAAAGTTGGAATTGAATTGTAAGATTTTGAATTGGTAATTTGAAAGTTTTGAATCGTAAATTATGGAACTGATATAGAAAGTCGAACGGAAAATTGGTTTACAAATTCTAATTTGAAATTGAATTTGATTTGGTTTTGAAATTTACTAAACGACCAATCGGTGTAATAATTACGAAGTTATTAAAGAGACCGGAATCGGTTATGGATATACTCTCTATCTAAACCGAAAACCACTTTAATAACTATACGCGGAGTGATGATCCAGAATGAAGTGGTTGGAATGATGTACGTGATGACTGAAGAAAGAGGACGATAATGGATAGCCTTGACACTTGTGTCAAATTGGAAATGACTAAAATCAGGAGCCGTGCCGGGCCAAATGGGGTTAGCCACCCCGAGCGAACACACTTCTTCGCAACTACTACTTATTACTTGTTATCGATTGGTGCACCCTCGTACTTTTCAAGAGTGTTGTTTCGCGGTGTTGCGATCGCTGCGGCGATGCGTTCTCACCAGTCCGGGTCAGGCGAACGGTAGTTTCACTACCTTGGGTATTGCCTCATGTGCCTTGTCATACTTGTATCCCGATATACGCGACCACTACGAATTTATTTTGTGTTATACCTATGGAGTACTCCCTGATATCCCACCAGTTTACGGTGGAGTATACAGTGCTGTATAGACTATGACATTTATAAAATGTGTTAAGGGGGATAATGGTAACGCCTTAACACTATTTTGATATTTTATATTGCTGATAGACATTATCCATTTAGCGTATACTACTACATAGTAGATAGTTTAACGGATCCTTAGAGGATGATTATTCCAACGCCCTCTGAGTTATTGTATTTCAATTGTTATTTCACTTGAGTTGGATTTATTAATATAAGAATATTAATCCTGAGTCGAGTGTTTTGTGTTTTGCTTTATGCTCGGGTCAGACTGAGTGTACCAGTATTCAAGACTCACCTTTGGAGTTGGAGCTTTGCTTGAAGATCCAGCCATCTATTCTGCTTTCAGTATTCCATGATTCCAGTCATGTATTCTGATTATTGTATTCAACTATTATATTCGAGACTTCTGTTGTAAATTGTTTAACTCTGATGTATCTTATATATTTATATAGTAGCTTCATGAACTACTATCTCTTTTACTTCCGCTGCATATTATTACTCTGTGTCTGTGATTATGTGATTATTTATTTACTATACATCTGAGTTTTGCCAAATTTAAATTAAAATTCGGTATTTTGAATTATTCAAGTCCGACATGTGCGGATGCGAATAGTCCAAAATAGTGGGATGTTACAGTTGGTATCAGAGCTTTTGGTAGCTTTAGGCAAAACTCAATATATAGGGTAAATGTATTTACAGAATCACTCTCATTCGAGTTTCAATCTCTTCCTTTTAACTCAATTCCTTTGAATTTTGGGACGTTCCCTCGGTTTCGAAATTCATTCTTGTCACTAACTATTCGTCTTCTTCCAATACAGGAGTATCCCATCACTCCACTTCATACGATCTTTATAATGAATCGGCGGTCTCGCCAAACTTCGAATGATTTGTAAAGGGGTGAAGCTCCTTTATTATAGACATCGATTTACTGGAGATTTCTGTATCCTCGGTTTACGATGCTATCTATTTCCTGCTATACCTGAATTCTATCCCTTGAGACCGAATGTTGATTTACCTCGGAGTTCAACATCGATCCTCTTCTTGAAGTCACGGTCGATCCGGTTAAGGTTGCCCGTGAATTAAATAAGCTCATCCATCTCTCGATTCTGTTAATTGAATTATCTTATCTTCTGTTTCGAACTTATTATCGAATCAAAATTCTCTTTGATTTGATTTCTATCAAATTTGAATCTCTATACTTGCTTTGAAATTGATTGTGTATCGTCGAGCGAGAAGTGAATTTGTGAATTAATATAAAAATGTTATATACATATATTGTGTTGTTTGAGTTGTTGACGTTGATTTGGGTTTTCGATCGATTCGTCTGATCAACGCTATCGATAGAATTTCCAAAACACTTTAACAGAGCAAACTGACACAATATTGTTTTCAAATTTGGTAAATAAAATAATTTTGTATGATTATACAAGTATAAATTTTTCTGAAATTAAATGTAAATGAATCTGTTGTCCGAAATGTGAAAGAATTTAAATTAATTTTCATTTATTGTTTATAAATCGATGACTATTTCATAAAATAAATGAATTTATAAAATTTGGTTATAATTTGATTTGGAATTTGAAATGTATTTAAATTAGAATTTGAGAATTTAATTTTAGGTGACTTCAAACTTTGATTTGAAAGTTTTAAAGTGTATAGTTTTAAAATATTTTCAAATTAAAATCAATTTCAAGGAATTTTAAATGATTAAATTAGTGCTCTTCTCTTTTGTCGTTGGAAAATAATTTCGATGGTGACGGCCGCATCATCGACTTTCATTTTCGAGTTTCGAAGTGGAGAGACATTAGTAGCTTGCTACACTCTTGTTTTGAAATGAATTTGATTTGAAATTTTTAAAGTACAACATGATTTGAGATATATATATAAGTATTTGATTTGATTTGGATATAATGTATATATATATATATATATATATATAAATATATATATTTATTTATAAATTGTTTGAAGATAATTGGAAATTTAATTCTTAAAATTTGGGTAAAAGTCGATTTCAATTATAAATGAAACCAAATTTTGAATTAACATTTAAACTTGAGAGAATTGAATTAGAAATTCATTTGCGTAATATTTAATTGCACTCAGTATAACTTACCTAAATTTTCAAAAAGTCAACCATGTAATTGAATATTATACAATATAAATGATAACAAAGGAATTTTTAAATAATTTGAGTAGTTATATTAAACGTAAATATACTTAATACATATGTGATAAGATATATTAAGTAGAATAAATTTAATAATAATTTGGAATAAGAAGAAATAAATTTGCCGAATAAACTATGATAATGACTATTCAAATTACGATCTTTGAAATTGTTAAGTTAAGATAATTGGATAATATACAATATAAATTGTCTTCATAAATAAAAAGTGAGGGTGTATAATAAATGTTATTCACTAAATCTTAATTATAAAATGTTTATGGAGATAAATAGAATAACAAGTTAGATAAATAATAGGTATGATTAATAGAAGAAAATTTGTATTGAAAGTTAATAAATTGAATTAAATTAACTTAAGAGAGTATCTTGAATCATTTAAGTTTAAATTTAATTTCGTTTTGGAAGAAACCTTTTGTATCTAACAGTAATAAATGAGAAAAAAAAATCAATGGAAACATTGAATTTAAGACAAGTCGTCGAATATAAATATTATTAAAATTGAAATATATATGGTTTGAATTAATTGTTTATAATGTAAGTCAAGTTTATTTCTTTTGGTTGTTTCTATTCTCCTACTTCCTTCCTTTTCGGGGACGAAAAGTTTTGAGTGGGGGAGAGTGTAACGACCCGTAAATTTTAACGGTTGTAGTAACGTATTTAATTAAAATTCTTTGCGAATTTAAACGATAAAATTTTGAAATTTAAATTTGATATTTGGAATGCGCTCAGTTAAACATAGCAACCGGTAAATTTTCGTCCGAAAATATGAAAATTTATTTCGTGCATAGAATTACTTCAGTTTAATCAGTAAAAAAAGCGATGAAAATAAAACGTTTCAAAACCAAAATACTTTTACATAGAAAAATTCTAAAACATTTTTTGAGCAAGTTGTCAGTTTGTCATTTTTTCAAATTCGGACATCTTTGGCTCCGTCGATCTTATTTTTCTGCGATTTTTATGCATTTTTCGTAGTAGAAAATTCGAATTTTTATAATTCGATCATACCACTGACTGCTATATACCGTTTTGATCGTCGTGTCTTGCTGATAGCCGTAGTATATTTATTTTAGTATTTTTGCGTCCGAAATGTGTCGAAATTTAAGAAACAATCTCCGTACCAGTTTTGCAAATTTGACTATGATTTCCGACTTTCACTTTTTTTTATTAAATTTATTATAGTTGCTGATCGGTCCTTTCCATTTCATTGTCTTCGGTTCATAGTCGTTCTTGGAAAGGAGGAAAATTTATTAATAGATATGCATTTACATACACATTCGTTTACACGTTATAGCTTATTCAATGAATATGCATGTTCATTTATAATAGACGCTCATTTGTATGCACGTTCGTTATGTCCATTCAAATCAGCTTATATGTTCTATTCTTTTTGCCTCTTCATATTCATTTTATTCCAACCTCATCCCCCTCTTCTCCAACTTCTCCTTTGGCTCCACTTTGAAATTGAAAAAAAAAACAAAAGAGAAAAAAAAAACACAGTAGCAGATCAACTCCAACTGCATTTACCTCTCCCCTCCTTCTCGCTTATGCCACTTCTTCCCTGATAGCCGACCCTCAGACCAACATCGCGACCTTGATTCGTCCTCACGCCTACACAAGCCTCTCACCGCCGCACTATCCATCGTCTCACCGCCTTCAACGCCGAGAACCACCCCTTCATAGCCTTGCTCGGCCAAGCCACCACGGCAGCAGCGGCTAGCAACCCCCTCTCAAACTCCACCTTTCACCATGTGCCAAGACCACGTAGCCTATGGAACGCCTTAACTCCGACTTCTACCACCGCGTCCACACCCGCTCGACCAAGACCCCTGCAGCTCCTCCTTTCTTCAACTCAGCTTCACATGCACTGAACTTCTCCACCTGAAGGCAACAGCCTTATCATTCTTGGCCGCATATGCATATATTGGTAATTATATATATGTGAATATAATGTTGACATATTGATGGTGAATTGCCTGCACAGGGTCATACATATAGTCTACTATATGTGAAATCCTGGTTTTCGTCTGCGAGTATATTTGTTAAGTTACATGAACATAAATTTATACTACATATATAAGTTTAGTCTGTGGATAAAAAAAAAAAATAGTAATAATAATATGTTCATAAATTTGTTTATATGTCACAGTTTTGAATTTTATTTTATTTTTATCTCGCAAAGTTTTTTTATAAAGTGATATAATATATATTTTAAGAATGTAAGTCTATGTGTATGGGGTTGGGTGTTGTAGTGTGTGTGTCAGCACGTAGTACAGAAGATTTGTGAATATTGGAAAGTAAAAATATGTTGCTGTATATGATATTATAAGTGAAATAGTGTATGTAATATGTTATATTAGTATATATAGATTATAAGATATATGTATCGTTGTATATGGCGTTTAGTATGTATTATACATATATAAACGTATTGTCTGCATTTGATTTTGGTTAACCGCATAATCTTGTCGCATGTATATATACAATCTACATATATGTTTTATATAATTAGCTGTAAGTATATTGATGTTCCTGTACCTATGTTACAAGGAAAGTGATTGCATAGTAGTATATACAATAGTTATTTTATGTTTTGAAGACCTATGCTATTTAATGAAAATTTTAAAGAGTTATATATTATGCAATATAAAGATTTCAATTTCTCAAATTTTCGCTTATGTATATATAAGTTAATAAATCTGTTTAAAGGGTTGTATTTAAGAGTTTGTTTACATATGGTTTCATAAACATGTATGTCTGCATATATTATGCTCAGTAAGTTTTTCACGTATTATACTTATAAATATTGTAAAGTTTATCAAGTTCTCATTTTTTTTCTCGCGTGTAAATATATTTGCTTATGTTATATCTGACATGATATATAAAGTTCATTTGAGTTTAAGATAAAATGGACTGTTTGTCTGTGTAACAGATTTTAATTAAAAGAAATATTACATATAGTTTTACAATTTATAGTTTTACAGTATATGTTGCGTTTGGGTTGTTTTGGTTATTGTTAACGCTAAAATTTGAACGCTAACACCCGATGTGTAAAGTGTAGTTGTGAAAGCACCACCCGATGATTCGGGAACAGAGTATAAGCAGAAAACCACAGAAAAAGCAGTAAATAACAGCGATTTTATAGTGGTTCGGCTCAATAGTTTGCCTACGTCCACTTTGAATATCTTTATTGATGATTTCGTTACAAGTCGATACAATTCTTCCCAAGTACAATACACTTTGAATTACTAAACACTTTGAACGTGTAGCTTAAGCTTCAATGTAAGTGAAGGTCTTCAAATCCATGTCGGATGTATGAGATTCCTTCTTGAAGTTGTTCATGGCGTTTTACGTGTCTTGAAAGCTTTGAGTGTCGAGTTGGTTTGGAATGTAGCAGAGTATCGGTGCTTGGAGAGAATCAGCCAAAAAAGTCCTTTGAACGTTGGAGGTGGTCGCGTATTTATAGGTGTGATTCTGGGCAGCAGTTTTTCGCTCAAGTCATGAGTCGTGCACGACTCATGGAGAGTCGTAAGTCGCGCTCGACTCAAGGTTCAAGAGTCAGCAGGCAGTGGAGTAAGTGAAGTGGTTCTGAGCTTTTCTTCGTTCATCTGGATACAAGTCCTAACTCGTTCGCGAGTTAAGAGGTCTCGTTTTAAAGTGAGGCAGCACTAAAATCTTGGCTCTGCGGTTTTAGGTCGTGTACGACTTAAACTAGGTCGTAAGTCGTCGACGAGTCATCTTATTACGGCATGGTATTGAACTTGTTCTCTAAGTCTTAGGTCGTAACGTCTTTAAGTCGTGGACTTTCTTAAGTCGTGACAAGACCTAAGTCGCTTAGGTCTTAATCCTGTTAGGTCGTTAGCTCCTTAACTCGTAAGCTTTTAACTCGCAGGCTCTTTTGCTCGTAGACTCCTTAACTCGTGTACCTCCCCTGAGACATGACATATCTTAAGTCGCAGAGGCCTTAAGTCACAGATTTCTCTGAGTTGTGAGTCGCTTTGTTTGCCTAAGTCGTTTACCACTCATGCTGTAACAGCCCGATATTTTCAGCCATTCGCATCCGCACATGTCGGACTTGAATTGCTCAAAATACCGCGTTGTAAATAAATTTGGAGCAAATGAAATACAATCACAGAATCACCGACACAGAAATATCAGAATAACTCGCAGCGGAAATAAAATACATAGTAGTTCATGAAGCTACTTCGGCAGAGTCTCAAACCAAATACATAATCCAGTCTGAAAACAACATAATAGAAATCCCAAAAACATAGAAGTTCACTAATACATGAGATAAACTAGAACAGCTGAAACAGAGAGTAGATATAAATGTAGATAAGCAGAAACTCCAGCAAAGACCAGCTCTAGAAAGAGAATCCAAAGCTGTGAATACTCAGGTTGACCCGAGCGTAAAGTAAAACACAAAACACTCAAGTCAGGACAATATATACTTATATAATGTAAACCAACTCAAGTGAACTGTAGTAGAAATGCACAATAACTTAAAGGATGCTTGGGATCGCCCATCCTTTAAGAATCAGTTAAACTATAAATTAAATATATCCCGTGGTTAAAATTTCAAAATGGTATTTTATACTTCAAAATAAAATATCATTTCAAAATTCAATATCATTAAAAATCCATTTCATAATATCAAAATATAATATCTTTCCAAAACCATATTCATTTTTATTTAATTTAAATACCATTACAAAACACATTTCAAAATAGTTTATATTTCGAAATAAATTACTTCATTTAAATCATTAAAATGAAGTTATTAAATTTAATAATTAAATTATTAAATTTCCAAATTTTAACCTTTCAAAGCTCATTCATTCACTTAAATTTATTAAAAAAATGAAAATTCAACTTTCGCAGCATTTAGAAATTGCTACAGAAAGTTACATCCAAAACAGTTCAATTTAACAAAAGATAGCATTTAAAAATGCTGTAATAGGGTTACATTAGTTTCAAATAAAACTTAGTTAAATTCAACAATTATAGCATTTACAAAATGCTATAATAACTTAATTAAATTTAGTCATTTGGTTCATTATTATCAACTACAGCATTTACAAATGCTGTATTATCATTTATATTAGAATTAATAGCATTTCAGAAATGTAGTTAATTAACTTCAAATATTCAATATAATTTCACAAACAATCATATTTTTATTTAAATCATTTTTAGCTTATAAAATCATATAATTTCAATTTTAAAACAGTCATTCAAATACCCTTATATTCATGATTTTATAAAGTTAAATCTCAATTCGAAAAAAATTAAAATTTAATAATAATTCACTTATTAAATTCCAACATTAATTTTTAAATTCATTAAATTAAATTTAACTTAACATTTAAGTTTAAAATTTTCAAATATAACTTAATTTCATTTTTATTTACTTAACTTAAAATTCACTTTTAAGCCAAATTCACAAATTTCCAATTTTAGTTATATTTCCAAATTTCAACCTAAATATTCATTCATTTCACATTTTAACTTTATTCAAAAATCATTGATATACTATAAAATCATTTTAAATTCATTTAATTCAAAATATCATAAATTTATCATATTTTCATATTTAATTTAAATTCCATTTATCACCAAATTCTAGTTTCCAAAATAACTTACATTTTAGATTTTCTAACTTTACCATTTATTTATATCACTTATAAATTTTCAGAAAATCAATAATGCTTTACAAAAATCATTTTTAATCAAATTTAAATCAAAATATTATAATATTTACATTTCTAAATAATTTAAAATTTTTAGAAAAACATATTTTAACAACGGGTCTGTATTTCACTTTCTAGCCTAGGTAAAGTGATACGGGTAATATATCATTTCAACCCGTAATTTACAAAGAAAACCCGGGTTTGATCATTTCAAACCCGTAATCCCAAGTAAAAGAAAATAATTGAAAATCATTTAGGCCTATCATTTCAGCCCATAACGATTTTCTCCTATTCTAAAGTCCGTTCGGGTATGTATCATTTCAACCCATAGTGATTCTAATCTACAGGGAACTTGCAGTGTGATAAACTGATAAAAATAACAGAACAACATAATATAACAGTAATATACGATATAATAGGTGTTTAAGCATGTGTGAACATCATATAATCATAACATAGCAGATGTGATATGGTTATGCATTTTACAGATTCACAAGTGGTCAATTTACTAGTTATATAAGTATACATTGTCAGGTGAGAATAACTCACTGTTATAAGCTGGAGACAACAATCGAATGCACAAACTGAGATCTTCAAAAGCACGATAGCACAAATAAGATTTGAGATTGAGAGAGCCAAAGATTTATCACCTTGAATACATTCAAACAAACAAAACAATCTACATAAGTTTTCAACCCGAATATAATAAAACAATGTTAGAAATGAATGCACGAAACATCACCAAAGTATTTGCACTTGCTTCAACCACTTGTGCTTCAGTCTAGGGTCAGAAATACACGGCTAAGCATGGGTTAGGATCTGGTCTTTGGGTTCACATGGGTCGGCCTAGCATAGATTTAATGATGGTGCAAAGGTATGGCATGAAACTACACAAAACAAGGCAACACAACGTGGTTCAAAGCATACAAAGGCTCAGCCAAAGCAATCATGGGAATGGCCAGGTCTGGTGGGGTCAGGGGATGACATGGCAGAGGGTGCAGGTCAGGTTGGAGGTGGTGGTGGTGGTGTAGGTGGCAACATGGCTGGAGTTGGCAGACTGTACCAAAGAGATGAAGAAGCAAGTGTAAATTCACATGAAAACAATGGAAAAAGTGAAAAAGAATGAAAAGTTTACCAAAATTTTCTCTCAGGTGATGGCCGAAACATTTTTGTGTGTTTGAGAAACTTTTTTTACGTGATAAAGATGAGAGGAGTCAGCTGAAAAAAAGGGGTATAGCCAGCAAATAAATAGATATGTTGATTTGTATTAAAAAGGCAAGTTTGAATATGAA
Organism: Allium cepa; assembly: GCA_030765085.1. Taxonomy (NCBI): domain Eukaryota; kingdom Viridiplantae; phylum Streptophyta; class Magnoliopsida; order Asparagales; family Amaryllidaceae; genus Allium; species Allium cepa. The sequence goes on from CM060930.1 coordinate 61,926,185, forward strand.
AAGTCATGCATATAAAAGGACAAAAACCATTCAAATTTCCATAATTTATTTTGCAATTTTAAATACATGTAAAATACATATAAATAAAAATAAAAGCACAAAAATATAATGAATGAACAAAAATAAATAAATAAATTTTAAATAAATATAATTAAATTAAGAAAATAGCTTAAAAATAGAAACTAGGTTATAAAAATTGAACATAAATACACTAAGCTTTGGAAAAATTCTATCAACACTTTAAAAATATTTAAAAGACAAAATATATATAATATAACATATTAACACATATTAAAATAAAATATTACAAAGAAAATATAATTTATATAATTTAAAATACACAAAATTGCTAAATAAAACAAATTGCATTCAATATTGAAATATACATAACTTTCACAATTTAAGTCTGTTTTCAACGAAACGAAAAGCAGTATTCAAGTTATTAAATCTATTTTCATAATAAAAGATAAAATTTAAGAATTTAAATATTTAAATTTGAAATTTAAAAGTCAAGATTTGACCAGTTTGAACAGAAATTCATCTTTTAGTAAAATATCCAATTTATACCGGTTTGAAATTATAATTCACATAATAATCAACACTTATATTTGAAAAATGAAATGTTTGAAATAAAATAAGTTTAAAATAATTTCAAAATAAAATAAAGCCAAATATTAAAATATATGAAAATCTAGGGCTGTTACACTCTCCCCCACTCAAATCTTTTCGTCCTCGAAAAGGAAGGAATCGGAGAAACAACAAGAAAGAGCAATAGGTTGGAATGCATCCCCGAAAGAAGGTAGGGAAAAAAGATAGCTAGGAGGTAAAGCAGGTTGAAAGACAAGGATGAACCATTATTTGAACCACTATACATTTCAATTTTTTTATTTTTTATAATGAATAGTCATTTGATTCAAATCTGATGGTTCAAAGTAAACAATATTTAAAACATTTTAAATTTTTAGAAGGGAAAATAACTGATCAAAATATTCTTTATATAGTACTTTATCAAAATACGTTTATCAAAATACTTTTATAACTCGATGTCTTAACAAGTTTATCCTCGTTCCTGTAGATTCCGGCAGTGCGTTGATCAGGCGCAAAGCTAGACTTCTCCAGGTACTTAGTAGACTTGTTTCAACACCCGGTGAAAATACTTGAAAAATCATTTAAAATAGATATGGAAAGTACAACCCAAACAAATCAACCAAACCGAAACAGTTGCCTAACCATGGATCGCAGATACACAATGGTTACGCCTGGATCCCCCAGGAAACAATCCGTATCCGTAAGCTTTCTCAGCCCTACGAGTTACGCCATGATGACGAGTAGAATGCAGGATACACAATGGTTACGCCTGGATCCCCTAGGAAACAATCCGTACCCCTAGGCAAGACTCAGCCAGGCAGTTGCGCTATGTAGTCGCGATCATAAGACCACGGGGATCGCCGTGGAATTCGATGGACACTCGAGTATCATATCCGGAAAACCCAAATCAAAGAGAGAGAATAATATCGATAGAATGAATCCACAGTGTGGCCACAAAGCGGATATCAAGAAGAAGGCACTTTCCATATCTTTACTTCGAAAATATGTATCATACAGTACCTTTCAAAATCACTTCCAAATATCATACTTATATAAAGTTCATTTTATATGACATTTCATTTCAAATCAAATACTTTTCAAAACAATAGTATATCAAATCACACTTATATAGATTTCGATTATATAAGATTTCACTTTTCAAAATTGAGTACCTTTTCAAATCAACAGTTCTCAAATCAGCAGTTTATTTATACAAATCATTTTTATATAAGTTCGATAGCTCCCAAATCAAGTATTTAATAAAACAAGGTTCTAAATTTCAAACCATTTCGATATCAAATAAATTTTAAAATCATATATGATGTCACCAAATCATTTCTTTCAAGTTATACATATTCAGTTTCAAAATTTCTTAAAACAATAGGTTTAGAAAATAATCCAAATTTCCAAATCAACAAAATTTAGGTCAAATAAATCCATTTCCATTTCAAACATGTATTCACTTCAAAAGTCATAATACTTTCAAAGTTATGAATCTTTCAAAACTAAAATACTTGAAATCATAAAACATGGCCTTAATTCTTTACATTTCAATTTTTTTCTTTCAATTAAACCAAAATATAAAATTTTCAATTTTAATTCAATTCAAACCATCAGTTTCAATTTAGTTTTCCAACAAAACCATTTCAAATATTATCAATTTCAAATACAGATTTGATTTACAAAATAAACTATTAAATCTTAAATATGTTTCAAGGCTTAAATATACCATATTTCAAAACTAAATTTCATAATTTCATATATCTCAAATTTTACTTCATTATTACTTACATATGTCATTATTTCGCAACATTACATTCGATCGCTCGCTTGATCACACAAGTTCGCTTTCGAACTAGTATTGTCCATTCGACTTCCCTAATGCGGACTTTGATATGGTTTCTTGACTAGAAGCCATCAGTCTCCTTGCATAGCCATATACTATGATAGAGAATTCTAGAATCAAGCCCAAAATCCATATCAAATGTTCGCCATCAAGAATCAAATGAAAAATCCTAACATGAAATGGTGTAATTCACCTCGAACTTGTGTACTCAAACTTGGATCAAATTAATTATGCGAATAAAACAACGTACGTACAACTTATGTATCTATTCCAACTTGTTAAATAGATAGTTTTATAAAGATGTTGCTAAGTTAAAACATTTAAAACCAAAATTTTCTCAAACATTTGAAGACTAATTTTTTATCCAAAAGATTTCAAAACTAAATTTCATATTAGTATAATTCAAAATAGTCTTATTTATTTACTTAACAAAACAGTTTCAACTTATAAAAAACCATATTGTTTCATACTTGAAACATACAAACTAAACTTATATTCTTTATCAAATACCTTATACCTTTCAAAAAAAATTTAGCTTTGAAAAAATTAACCTTGATTTGGAAGTGCTCGAATCTTGAAATAGTCGAAGAAGTCATATTTTCAATCCAAGAGTTGAAAATCAACACTAAATCAGTAAATCAATTTCAAAAGTTAGGTTTCAAAATCTGAAACTCGAGAACTGAACACCTACTTAGTTTAAATCTTTTCAAATATATATATATATACAGATCTATCTTTCGAATATCAAACCATACTTCGAAATCTGAAATCAAAATTGGTTTCACAAAATCACTCGCATAGCAAAGCTACTAGAGTGGCCTCTCTCTCACTCAGAAACTCGAAAATCAATGTCAATAATGCATGCATTCATCACCGAAATTATTTTCCAGCGACATAAGTGAGTTCTGGACTTCAATTAACTTTGAAAAACTTCTTTGAAATTCCTTCGAAATCATTGAAATTCATTCGAATACACTTGAAACGTTTCTTATTTGAAAAAAATATGTATATATCTTTAAATCATATTATTATTATATATTTTCCAAAATCTTAAAACCAATTTCAAAACACTGGAATTCGATTCCTCGAAATTCAAATTCAAAACCCTTCAGTTATAAATCATTTTTGTATAAATCAAGTTCTTATAAAATTTTCAAAATTTCAAATCCTTTCAAAGCTTTAAATTTTCATTTTAAAAGGTATATAATCCTTATCGAAAACATTTCACTTTTATATATAAAAATATGGCCATCCTTAATAATTTCGATGTATGCACAATTTCAAAATACAACCAAACGCAAATTTCTAAAGGATGATTCAAGGAAGGATTTCAAACAAACAAAGAAAGATTCAAAATTAGAGGAACTCTAATCAAATAAAATTCTAGTTCGAAGATAAACTCAAACAAAGATGAGATAATTTAATTACCAAATAGAAGATGGATAAGCCTATATAAATCGCGGGCGACCTTAACCGGTCAACCGTGACTTCTGGAATATGATCGATGCAGAAATCTAAGGCAAATCGACATTAGATCGCCGAAGATAGAATCCGGGTAGAGCAGGAGATAGATAACATCGTAAACCGGGGATACAGAAATCTTTGGTGAATCAATTTATATTTGTAAAGGAGTTTCACCTTCTTACAGATCATTTAAAGATTGGCGGAATCACCGATCTTTAGAAAGGTCATTCCAAAGTGGAGTTATGGAATGCTCCAAAATCAAAAAGGTAAAATAGGGAAGACAAGACTGGACTTCGGAACAAGAGGGAGTGTTCCAAAGTTCAAGAAATCCTAGTCGATAAGAATCTTAACCAAAAGATTTCTAACAAGGTGGATAACGAAGAGATGAAGTTTAGAAAATCTTGATTTCGAAATAAGAACATTTTTATACCAAAATAATCTTTGAAAATCTTTTAAAAATCATTTTATACTTCGAAAATAAGTTCTCTCACAAAGAAAGGATTCTGAGATTGATTTCACTCATTCTAGGGTATTTCTACCCTATCTCTAATGAGTTTTTGCTCCGCAGGCTAAGGTTTGCCTAAAACCGAAGCTCTGATACCAACTGTAACAGCCCGATATTTTCAGCCATTCGCATCCGCACATGTCGGACTTGAATTGCTCAAAATACCGCGTTGTAAATAAATTTGGAGCAAATGAAATACAATCACAGAATCACCGACACAGAAATATCAGAATAACTCGCAGCGGAAATAAAATACATAGTAGTTCATGAAGCTACTACGGCAGAGTCTCAAACCAAATACATAATCCAGTCTGAAAACGACATAATAGAAATCCCAAATACATAGAAGTTCACTAATACATGAGATAAACTAGAACAGCTGAAATAGAGAGTAGATATAAATGTAGATAAGCAGAAACTCCAGCAAAGACCAGCTCCAGAAAGAGAATCCAAAGCTGTGAATACTCAGGTTGACCTGAGCGTAAAGTAAAACACAAAACACTCGAGTCAGGACAATATATACTTATATAATGTAAACCAACTCAAGTGAACTGTAGTAGAAATGCACAATAACTTAAAGGATGCTTGGGATCGCCCATCCTTTAAGAATCAGTTAAACTACAAATTAAATACATCCCGTGGTTAAAATTTCAAAATGGTATTTTATACTTCAAAATAAAATATCATTTCAAAATTCAATATCATTAAAAATCCATTTCATAATATCAAAATATAATATCTTTCCAAAACCATATTCATTTTTATTTAATTTAAATACCATTACAAAACACATTTCAAAATAGTTTATATTTCGAAATAAATTACTTCATTTAAATCATTAAAATGAAGTTATTAAATTTAATAATTAAATTATTAAATTTCCAAATTTTAACCTTTCAAAGCTCATTCATTCACTTAAATTTATTAAAAAAATGAAAATTCAACTTTCGCAGCATTTAGAAATTGCTACAGAAAGTTACATCCAAAACAGTTCAATTTAACAAAAGATAGCATTTAAAAATGCTGTAATAGGGTTACATTAGTTTCAAATAAAACTTAGTTAAATTCAACAATTATAGCATTTACAAAATGCTATAATAACTTAATTAAATTTAGTCATTTGGTTCATTATTATCAACTACAGCATTTACAAATGCTGTATTATCATTTATATTAGAATTAATAGCATTTCAGAAATGTAGTTAATTAACTTCAAATATTCAATATAATTTCACAAACAATCATATTTTTATTTAAATCATTTTTAGCTTATAAAATCATATAATTTCACTTTTAAAATAGTCATTCAAATACCCTTATATTCATGATTTTATAAAGTTAAATCTCCATTCGAAAAAAATCAAAATTTAATAATAATTCACTTATTAAATTCCAACATTAATTTTTAAATTCATTAAATTAAATTTAACTTAACATTTAAGTTTAAAATTTTCAAATATAACTTAATTTCATTTTTATTTACTTAACTTAAAATTCACTTTTAAGCCAAATTCACAAATTTCCAATTTTAGTTATATTTCCAAATTTCAACCTAAATATTCATTCATTTCACATTTTAACTTTATTCAAAAATCATTGATATACTATAAAATCATTTTAAATTCATTTAATTCAAAATATCATAAATTTATCATATTTTCATATTTAATTTAAATTCCATTTATTACCAAATTCTAGTTTCCAAAATAACTTACATTTTAGATTTTCTAACTTTACCATTTATTTATTTCACTTATAAATTTTCAGAAAATAATTAATGCTTTAAAAAAATCATTTTTAATCAAATTTAAATCAAAATATTATAATATTTACATTTCTAAAATAATTTAATTTTTTTAGAAAAACATATTTTAACAACGGGTCTGTATTTCATTTTCTAGCCTAGGTAAAGTGATACTGGTAATATATCATTTCAACCCGTAATTTACAAAGAAAACCCGGGTTTGATCATTTCAAACCCGTAATCCCAAGTAAAAGAAAATAATTGAAAATCATTTAGGCCTATCATTTCAGCCCATAACGATTTTCTCCTATTGTAAAGTCCGTTCGGGTATGTATCATTTCAACCCATAGTGATTCTAATCTACAGGGAACTTGCAGTGTGATAAACTGATAAAAATAACAGAACAACATAATATAACAGTAATATACGATATAATAGGTGTTTAAGTATGTGTGAACATCATATAATCATAACATAGCAGATGTGATATGGTTATGCATTTTACAGATTCACAAGTGGTCAATTTACTAGTTATATAGGTATACATTGTCAGGTGAGAATAACTCACTGTTATAAGCTGGAGACAACAATCGAATGCACAAACTGAGATCTTCAAAAGAACAATAGCACAAATAAGATTTGAGATTGAGAGAGCCAAAGATTTATCACCTTGAATACATTCAAACAAACAAAACAATCTACATAAGTTTTCAACCCGAATATAATAAAACAATGTTAGAAATGAATGCACGAAACATCTCCAAAGTATTTGCACTTGCTTCAACCACTTGTGCTTCAGTCTAGGGTCAGAAACACACGGCTAAGCATGGGTTAGGATTTGGTCTTTGGGTTCACATGGGTCAGCCTAGCATAGATTTAATGATGGTGCAAAGGTATGGCATGAAACTACACAAAACAAGGCAACACAACGTGGTTCAAAGCATACAAAGGCTCAGCCAAAGCAATCATGGGAATGGCCAGGTCTGGTGGAGTCAGGGGATGACGTGGCAGAGGGTGCAGGTCAGGTTAGAGGTGGTGGTGGTGTAGGTGGAAACATGGCTGGAGTTGGCAGACTGTACCAAAGAGATGAAGAAGCAAGTGTAAATTCACATGAAAACAATGGAAAAAGTGAAATAGAATGAAAAGTTTACCAAAATTTTCTCTCAGGTGATGGCCGAAACATTTTTGTGTGTTTGAGAAACTTTTTTTACGTGATAAAGATGAGAGGAGTCAGCTGAAACAAAGGGGTATAGCCAGCAAATAAATAGATATGTTGATTTGTATTAAAAAGGCAAGTTTGAATATGAAAAGTCATGCATATAAAAGGACAAAAACCATTCAAATTTCCATAATTTATTTTGCAATTTTAAATACATGTAAAATACATATAAATAAAAATAAAAGCACAAAAATATTATGAATGAACAAAAATAAATAAATAAATTTTAAATAAATATAATTAAATTAAGAAAATAGCTTAAAAATAGAAACTAGGTTATAAAAATTGAACATAAATACACTAAGCTTTGAAAAAATTCTATCAACACTTTAAAAATATTTAAAAGACAAAATATATATAATATAACATATTAAAACATATTAGAATAAAATATTACAAAGAAAATATAATTTATATAATTTAAAATACACAAAATTGCTAAATAAAACAAATTGCATTCAATATTGAAATATACATAACTTTCACAATTTAAGTCCGTTTTCAACGAAACGAAAAGCAGTATTCAAGTTATTAAATCTATTTTCATAATAAAAGATAAAATTTAAGAATTTAAATATTTAAATTTGAAATTTAAAAGTCAAGATTTGACCAGTTTGAACAGAAATTCATCTTTTAGTAAAATATCCAATTTATACCGGTTTGAAATTATAATTCACATAATAATCAACACTTATATTTGAAAAATGAAATGTTATAAATAAAATAAGTTTAAAATAATTTCAAAATAAAATAAAGCCAAATATTAAAATATATGAAAATCTAGGGCTGTTACACATGCTAGGTCGTAAGTCATAGACAGCTTTAGGTCGTCAACTTATTTCCCTCTTGAGTCAGGCCATCTCTTAAGTCGTAGATTTCCTTAAGTCGTAGACGTCTTGGTCCCTTTCAATTCTTAAGTGGTCTGGACCTTAACTCGTTAACTCGTCCAGACCCTAAGTCGTGTACCCTCCTTGATCCATTGAGTTGCTGTTTCCCTCGAGTCGTTGAGTCGGCCATTTCTTTAACACGTTAAACCGTTAAGTCGTACCATTCATAAGTCGTAGATCGTCCATAACTTGAGTCCTTAACTTGTTAAGTCGCAGAGTGCTTTTAACTGTTAGATCATGGTGGCCTCAAGTCATAAGTCGTTGTCTTAACGAGGTTAACATTTGCCCCTCGAAGCACACGCCTAAGTCGTAGGTCGTGTGCTTCGACTTTCTTAACTCGCTTGTGCCGTTTCAATTCCGCTGTCTTGGTGTATAAAAGGCTTGAGTCGTTTTTCTTATTTCTTTCTGCTCACTATCAATTTCCTAAGTCGTATCCGCCACTAACATCTCTCCAAGCTTCCTATCGCGTTCGCCATCAGCATTTCTCCGAGCTTCCTACGGCGATCCTGACTTGATTTACTTCCAACCATCTCCAGTTTCATATCACGTGAGCAATTTTCCCCATTTTCCAATCGCCGATTATCATTGTCAATCTTTGAGCCCCGTCTTCCATCTCTGATTCCCCCCTTTAATTGTGCGAGTATTGTTGCATTGGTCGTCGAAGAACTCGAAGTTTGTTTGATTTGACTTAAGATGACTCGTGATTTGCGACGATTCGTGGTGTGGCAGAACTAGGGTTGTTGTCGATTGAGAGATTATCGGGCTAACGGGTTAAGTGTTAGAAGGTTAACGGGTTAGGTGAGATATTGTGAGATTTTCACAACTCTGCCGATTTGCACAATTCTCGAAGTAACTGACTTAAGATCCCTTACGACCTTAATTACGCACGACTTAACCCTTCAGGTTGTGTTTGTTTCTGGACAACTTAAGACTTAGCTTCATTTTTACTCCATTGCTTTGTCTTGATTTGAGACTTTCATGACTTGGCCTTAGGGTTGTGAACAATTTAGTCCTGAGTCGTAGCCGAGTTAAGACCTCGAGAGATCCACTCCATTTCAAACCGAAGCCTTTTCTTCTCAACACGTCTTGCGGCTTATAGGACCAACGACTTAACTTGCAGGAAGTCTCGTAAGTCGTGGGCGACTTAACCTTTAGATCGTGGACGACTCAGCACTTAGACAATCTTTTACGGCCGAATTATTTCCTTTAGCCTAAGCCAATTTCATCCCTCTGTTAGGTTGTGAACAACTTAGGGCTTAGAGGATTTTTGGACTGTGACTAAATGGCTTGAACAAAAATTTGAAAACTTCAAGATGTCGTCGAAACTTGATTGTACTTCCAATTTGAATTGCCAGAATATACTGCTTGAACTTTGTTGCGTTTCTTTACAGATTATTCTAACTTTAACGCTATCAACCTGTTATCAGAAAAATGGGACAAATATACTGCCATCGACTTCCCACATCAAATGATAGATTAGTTAATAACAGATAATTAACTCAAATAAATTGTGTGAACGAAGTGCTTTCATCAATTTCAAGTAAAATATTAAAGCAACACTGAAATAGTCAATTGAAACTGACCAGCCTGCACTAATATTATGCTTGAACTTTATATTAACAAGTTCTGAAATTTTGTAATCGATCAATCATCGACTAGTTTAGTTCCAGTTATATTTACTTGCTATTTTTATTAGTTTCGCACGATACTTCACACTTTTAGGAAACGTGCACCTTCACATTTGAATAACCAGTTGCTTGTGTAGAATGACTTCTCAGGAAGAAGATACAACGGTTCAGACTGGAGAGGCAACTGTAATTCCGGCTCCTCTGGTCAGTCCTCCCGAAAGAGCCTCTTCTACTTTATTTTACAGAGTTTTTCGCCAATTGTGCGCTCAGTTTGGCATTGTTGAATCAGATGCCATTCTTCCCGAGAGAAGTAACACTACTGACATAGCACCCCCTGGCTTTGTAACGGTCAATCGACAAATGTGCCTGAGTGGGGGCGTTCCTCCTTTCAATGACTTTTTCCAACAACTTCTTCGTCAATTGGCCATCGCCCCATCCCAATTACACCCCAATGGTTATACTATTTTAATGGGGTTGTGTGTACTGTTTAGGAGGACGCTTGATCGATTCCCAAGCTTTGACGAGATTTGCTTCCTATGCTCTTTCACCAGGACTAAAGATCACCCCTCTATTACTGTCGTGAGAAGTGCTCGAAATCGTAAACTGATCATCGGTGTTCCTGACAGCGCTCATGGGTTTTTGACTCAATTTTTCTATGTCCGCTGTCCCCCGGGGTTTTACGCTGTATGGAGGGAAGGAAGTAAGATTAACCATTCTTACTATGTTTGTTATCCGACTTTTGTGAGACTGAATTGTTAAGTGTTAACTCCGCTTCTCTTTTTTTTATTTTCAGCGTTCCCCCCTCCTTCTAGGGATCCCAGTCATAAGCCAACTTTCGAAAGGCTCAAGGCCGTGCCAGTTGAGGAGAGAGACATTCAATTTCTGTTGAAAGACGAGTTTTTGCATCAGTACGAACTTTTGCATACTTCTCGTTCTACTCATCCTCATGAAATCCCAGACTCCCCAGCCAGAGCGTCGGATGCCCCAGCTTCTACTGACACATCTATACCAAAAGGACCTGCTCCCGAGGCTTCGCTAGTGAAGTGCTCCACCTCTGTTGATATTGCGGGGCCATCTGACGAACTTGCCCCGGTTATTGAGGAAAAAGAGCCTCAGGGATCTCCCCGACGTTCATAGAAATCTGGCGAAGAAGCCGAGAAAACTAGCCTTGTCAAGCAGAGCAGGGACGATACTTTCGAAGGGCTGAGCGACCTCTTTGCCACCTCGCAAGAGATCTTTAAAGATGATCCTATCACTACCGGGGTTTCTTCTTCAGTAGTCGAAGCGACTTTTATCCTGCAACAGACTCCGTCAACTCAAGAGTTGACGCTAACTATTACACCCACAACTACTCCTCAATTAAAGAGTGGTTCGTAGTTTGATGCGCGTAGTTTGCACATCACACACACTTAGAATTTTTTCGGCACTTTTATGCTTCTGACTTTTTGTACTTTGAAGAATTCTAAAATCTAGCTCTTTTTTATTTCAGATCCTCCGATGGGGCGCAGCGTATCCTACTACGACGATTTCCAGCGCTACGGGAGGCGTAGCCAATATGATTACAGGCGTTACCTCCCTTCTTACAGAGAATCTGATGAAGAAAGAGCCGCCCAAAAGGCTCAAGAGAAGAGGGCTCAAGAGGAGCGTTATGAAAGAAGAGAGAGGGAGGAGCGCCACGATTCTTCGCAGAGAGGCGACGATTCTCATAAAAGAAAATCCCATGATGACAGAGGAAAAAGTCATATGGTTGAAGATTCGAGCAAGCGAGCCCGACATGGTGAGAAGCACACCTCTACAACTCCTGAAAAGTTTATTGCCCCTGCCTCGCTTGACATTCCTTCCGGCTCTCCCGCTTTCGGGAAGACAGACATCCAAACAATAATTAGCAGACCCAAATTCCAAGTTGGACCGGGCCCGACTACTTTGCAAAGTCAGTTTCCACAGCGGTGTTTGAAGGGAGTGAGGTTCGACCTTGACTTGGTTCCCATTGACAAGTCTGCCATGTTACGAAATCTCGACGCCGTCAAGCTTGATATTGAGAGGATGTCAAACTGGCAAAAACTTGTCGACGAGCTTCAAAGGGTTAATCATGCAAACATAGAGGCCATGCTCACTATGGAAAATGATAAAGCCAAATGGCAAAAGGTTCTTGAGCAACATGACACTGAAATGAGCATCATTGCTTCTTACAACGAAGAGCTTGAAACAAAAGTTGCAGAACTGAAACAAGAGCTTGCTGCTTCCTCTACTTCTTATTCTCAAAAAGAAGAAGTGCTCCTAAAACAAGTGAGAGACGCTCATGCCAGCCAAAGAGATGCCGAAGACAGGGTTGAAGTGCAGAAAAGAATTAGTGAGGGCTATGTTGCTGATATTGAAGAGCTTCGGGAGAAAAACAGCTCCCAAGAGGCGGAGATTCAAATGCTTAAGCTTCAACTTTCTAAAGCTGAAATGGAGCGTGATGAGGCCGTTGTCGGCAAAATTGCAGCTGAAGAATCTCATGAGGCAACGAGGACCAACATCAGCTCAACGTTATTTGATTTCTACTTGCATAGCATCTTGGGGCGCGGTAGCCTCGCCTTTCTATGCCCCAAGTAAGAAATTACTCTGGCTGAAGTTTGGGAGGCCGCACTCGATATGCTTGGTGGTAACGGCGCTGGCTATGCTGAGTCGGCTCTTGAGGAGCATTATCTTGATGATGATACCCGTGCCGCTCTCGCCAGGGGGAGAGAGCAGCTTGCAAAATTAAGGGCCGAAACAGCGGCAGGAGAATATTCAGGAAAAATCATCTCAACTGCTCCAATTCAACCTTCTCCTTCAGCCGAAATTGACATTATCGGTTCTAGTTCTCATTCCCCATCTCCTACTAAAGTTACCACCGAGATCACAAGCATACAAGGTGGAGATGAAGGCGGCGAGAGTGCCGAGATATAGGCTTACGAAGTTGACGTCAGGGAACCGACTTCTGCAGGTAACCCTACTAACAATCTTGCCCAAGTAGACTGCTCATCTGTTTCTTACGAGCTTGATGGGCTTTTTGACTACTTCTTGAATCTTAGCGAACCTTTATCTCCTCTTTTTACTGACTTGAACTTTTTTCCTTCTGTAGAGAAAACGTCGGGCATTGTTCAAGCTTCCCCACCTCCAATTATTCCTCCTCCATCTATTCAGGTGACTCCTCCTTCCGCCTCGCAACCGGGATCACAAGAGGAGCAAATAGAAGCTCTTCAAGACTTGGATGATCCCATTGCTTCACAAGAACACAAAGGAGAAGAAACTGAAGGGAGTGAGAAGACTCCAGAGGCGACTGGTTCCGATGATGAACCATTAATTAAACTTCTTACTCCAAGGAGTGGGTCTTCCTCCAAGAAGAGAGGAAAGCAGGGAGTTTCCAAGAAGAAGAAGAAGAAGGGATCTTTAACTGGCGAAGAAGAGACGGAAGAAAGTCCGACTGAGCCCCTTTCTCCATCATCCCCTACCCTTACAAGCCGGCCTAAGAAGTTGGATATTCGGCCGGGTGCGGGCTCAAAAGGTGGGCGGAAGAAGAAATGATGGCTCTGGTTCTGTGGCTTTCATATCGCTTTTTGCCTTTTTTGCATGTACTGACCGAAAATTGTGCGGGTACCAGCCCCCCGCTTTTCTTTTGCTTTTTACTTTGGAACCTGTACCTGTATAAAATTCTAATAGTGTTGAATAAAATGATTCTTTTTCTTTCTACAAACTTCTGTCTGTATCTGAGAATGCATTTATTATTCATTTTTGTACAAGTTTCTTTGTACGATATTGCAGTGAGCTTGTGGTATATATTGTTCGAGCGCAATTTTACCGATGTAGTTATACCATGTTGCCCCTATACCATAAGCTTATTGTAATATTTTATTTTATGAGGAACTTGTACTTTTATTTTTTTAGAGAATAATTATTCCACATTTGGAGGAATATTATTTCGTTAAAAAACAGAGTACAAATAAGTTTCTACGCTTCATCCTTCGAAGATATCACTTTTTATTTTGTGCATATACGCATTTTACTGAATGAGATCTTCTATGTGGTAAAGCGGGTATTTGAAAGGTACTTCAACTTCTTTTTGAGGAAGAGAATTTTCTAGAATAAGTAATTCATTCTTCCTTTGAAAGTTATTCTTTGAAAAGTTGCACCTCTGAGGAAGGCTTTTTCACGTTTCAACACCTGGAAGTTTTATTTCAATCTTGGTGAAACGTGTGCCTCCGAAGAGGTCTTTCTGCTTGATTGTGCCTCCGGGAGGTCTTTTCATTTCTGCCTCTGGGAAGAGGTCTTTCTATCTTATTGTGCCTCTGGGAAGAGGACTTTTCGTTTCTGCCCCTTCGGAGAGGCTCTCTCTCTGTTTTTTTTTTTTTTGCATTTCAACTCTGGTGAAGTGAAACTGCGTAGAGCGGCTCTTGCACTTCAACTCCTGGTGAAATGGGCCTCCGAAGAGGGCTTTTATTTTGTTTTGCATTTAAATTCTGGTGAAGTGAAACTCCGAAGAGCGGCTGTCGCACTTCAACTCCTGGTGAAATGGGCCTCCGAAGAGGGCTTTTATTTTGTTTTGCATTTCAACTCTGGTGAAGCGAAACTCCGAAGAGCGGCTGTCGCACTTCAACTCCTGGTGAAATGGGCCTCCGAAGAGGGCTTTTATTTTGTTTTGCATTTCAACTCTGGTGAAGCGAAACTCCGAAGAGCGGCTGTCGCACTTCAACTCCTGGTGAAATGGGCCTCCGAAGAGGGCTTTTATTTTGTTTTGCATTTCAACTCTGGTGAAGTAAAACTCCGAAGAGCGGCTGTCGCACTCCTGGTGAAATGGGCCTCCGAACAGGGCTTTTATTTTGTTTTGCATTTCAACTCTGGTGAAGTGAAACTCCAAAGAGCGGCTGTCGCACTTCAACTCCTGGTGAAATGGGCCTCCGAAAGGGCTTTTATTTTGTTTTGCATTTCAACTCTGGTGAAGTGAAACTCCGAAGAGCGGCTGTCGCACTTCAACTCCTGGTGAAATGGGCCTCCGAAAGGGCTTTTATTTTGTTTTGCATTTCAACTCTGGTGAAGTGAAACTCCGAAGAGCGGCTGTCGCACTTCAACTCCTGGTGAAATGGGCCTCCGAAGAGGGCTTTTATTTTGTTTTGCATTTCAACTCTGGTGAAGTGAAACTCCGAAGAGCGGCTGTTGCACTTCAACTCCTGGTGAAATGGGCCTCCGAAGAGGGCTTTTATTTTGTTTTGCATTTCAACTCTGGTGAAGTGAAGCTCCGAAGAGCGGCTGTCGCACTTCAACTCCTTGTGAAATGGGCCTCCGAAGAGGGCTTTTATTTTGTTTTGCATTTCAACTCTGGTGAAGTGAAACTCCGAAGAGCCGCTGTCGCACTTCAACTCCTGGTGAAATGGGCCTCCGAAGAGGGCTTTTATTTTGTTTTGCATTTCAACTCTGGTGAAGTGAAACTCCGAAGAGCGGCTGTTGCACTTCAACTCCTGGTGAAATGGGCCTCCGAAGAGGGCTTTTATTTTGTTTTGCATTTCAACTCTGGTGAAGTGAAGCTCCGAAGAGCGGCTGTCGCACTTCAACTCCTGGTGAAATGGGCCTCCGAAGAGGGCTTTTATTTTGTTTTGCATTTCAACTCTGGTGAAGTGAAACTCCGAAGAGCGGCTATCGCACTTCAACTCCTGGTGAAATGGGCCTCCGAAGAGGGCTTTTATTTTGTTTTGCATTTCAACTCTGGTGAAGTGAAACTCCGAAGAGCGGCTGTTGCACTTCAACCCCTGGTGAAATGCGCCTCCGAAGATTGCCTGGAAGTTACTCTCTCATGGTTGGAGGGTCATGACTCCTCCAATCTTTTTTTGTTGAGTAGAGAACTTTCTTTTTTGCAGCATATGCCTTGTTAGAGGTCTTTATCCTCCAAAGAGTTGTGCCTTCGAAGAGGACTTGTGCCTCCGAAGAGGGCTTTAGTTGTTCCTTGTCCACTTGCTTATGTCTTTTCAGCGATCCTCTATTTTTCTTTTCAAGCTCGCACTCCCTTCTCTTATAAGTAGTTGGTTTAATCCAAAGAAGTGTACTTCATTGCTAGGCCAGTTCGCGAGAACAGGCATGAGCTTCTTAATTGGATGTTTTTTTGTTCAAACTTCTCAATTTGTTAGCTAGAGCCCGTTTTCGGCGAAATCATTGGCCGTTCAATTGAAGCACTTCTTATCTGGGATTTAAATTCGGGGCTTTTGTGACTTGGAATTTGTTTGTTGAATGATAACAAGAATCACTTGGTCTTGTAATGTGCAAGTTTTATTTTCGTTGCCTGCAAAAATTTAAATCGACATTTCAGCAATACATTTAATGTATTTTTCATATCGAAAATAAAGCAAACATGTAATAATAATAAGGAACACAAGATTTATAGTGGTTCGGCCAAGAATTTGGGCCTACATCCACTTTATAGTCTTTCATTATTCACTTGCATCAGTTTTATAATTGCTTTCAATTACAAGAATCATACATTCATAATTTTTTTTTACAATATTTCATCAAAGCTTTCAAGTAAAGTATGGACGCAAGTGCTTGCTGTTCCAAGCTCTTGGAATTTGATCTCCTTTGACAGTAGTGAGTTTGAATGTGCCGTCAAGAAGCTTCTGACCTATGACATATGGTCCTTCCCAATTTGGCCCAAACACACCTGTCGCCGTCATAATTCTCTTCAGGACTAGATCTCCAATCTCAAAGCTGCGTTGGCGAACTTTGGAATTGAAATGTCTGGCTATCCTTTGCTGATGAGCTGCGATTCTGAGCTCAGCCTCTTTTCTTTTTTCATCAAGGAGATCTAGTGCCTCAAGCTGTAGTTTTTCATTCTCCGCTTGATTGAAATGAATTCTTCTATGTGAAGGGACCTCTGTTTCTACCGGAATCATTGCTGCTGACCCGTATGCCAATGAAAACGGAGTATGCCCAGTCGCAGTTTTGTGGGTAGTTCTGTATGCCCATGGTGCTAGTGGTAGCTTATCGACCCAACCACCTTTTGCTCTTTCGAGTTGCTTCTTGATGGTTGACTTGATAATTTTATTTACTGCTTCCACCTGCCCGTTTGCCTGCGGATGAGCTACTGCTGAGAAGCTTTTTCGGATTTTGAATCGTCTGCAAATCTTGGAATTCTTCACTTTCGAACTGAGTACCATTGTCTGTAATTATCTTTTGAGGCACACCATACCTGCAAATGATATTTTTAGTCACAAAACTTATCATCTTTTTAGAGGTGATAGTAGCCAGTGGTTCAACTTCTGCCCATTTAGTAAAATAATCTACAGCAACGATGGCATATTTGATTCCAGATTTGACAGTTGGTAACGGTCCTACAAGGTCTATCCCCTATATTGCAAACGGCCATACACTGACCATCTGTGTGAGTTCAGTAGAAGGTGCTTTAGGAATTTTGGCGAATCTTTGGCATCTGTCACATTTTCGGGAATAGTCTGCTGCATCTCGATTAATTTCTGGCCAAAAATATCCGTATCGGAGAATCTTCTTTGCTAAAGTTTGACCACCTAAATGATCACCACATTCTCCACCATGCACCTCAGCTAGGATTGCTTTGGACTCTTCCCTGGATACACATCGAAGTAACGGCATTGAGAATCCCCGTCTGTATAATTGGCCATCCTGGACTATATAGCGAGAGGCTTTCCTCAGTAGCTTCTGTCGTTCTTTTGAATTTTGTGGTAAAGAGCCATTGAGTAGATATTCTGTTATTGGAGTCATCCATGATTTTTGCTCCTGAGACACACTCATGATCTAATCAATATCCATCTCATTAATGCTTGGAGCCGACAGGACTTCCACTGGAGTTAACCCTAGAAATTGAGCTTCGCCTGTGCTAGAGTACTTTGCGAGAGAATCTGCTTTCGTGTTTTCTTCTCGAGGAATATGGCTTATCGTGTAATGATCGAAGTCACATAGAAGTTCCCAGGCCTTTGACAAGTAGGCAGGCAGATTTCCCCCTTTCGCTTGAAATTCCTTCTTGACCTGACATACAATAAGCTGAGAATCCCTGAAGATCTGTAATGCTCGGATGTTTAGTTCTTTAGCAATTCTCAAGCCAGCGATAAGAGCTTCGTATTCTGCTTCATTGTTCGTTGAAGGAAATTCGAATCTTAGTGCATAGCATAATGACCGACCTTCAGGGGTTTCAAGTACAACCCCGGCTCCAGAACAGTAGTCATTTCTTGCGCCATCAACATACAACTTCCACTGGATTGGGGAATCATCGATCTTTTCCTCCCCACTATTACCCTTATCTGTGAATTCTGCGATGAAATCTGCTAAAGCTTGTCCGTTGATTGCTTTTCGGGGGTGATAAGTGATGTCATATTGACTGAGCTCAATGTTCCACTTTAGAAGACGACCCGAAGTCTCAGGGCTGAACAGGACTCGCTTTAAAGGTTGATCAGTGAGGACTTTGATAGGATGAGCTTGGAAATATTGCCTCAACTTCCTCGATGCAATCAGTAGGCAATAGGCGAGTTTTTCCAACTTTGAGTAATTCATCTCTGCCCCAGTGAGTCTTTTGCTGATATAGTAAACCGGATGTTGAATCCTATTGTCTTCTCGTATCAGCGCTGCACTTAAAGCATGAGATGATACTGCCAAGTATATAAGAAGATCCTTACCATCGCCGGGCCTAGAAAGTATTGGAGGCGTTTCCATATGGCGAATCAATTCATCAAAGGCTTTTTGGCATTCGGGAGTCCAGTCAAAGTTTTTCTTTCCTTTCTTTAGAGCGTCAAAGAATAGGATGCATTTATCAGTAGCTTTGGAAATGAACCGACTCAAGGCGGCGACTTTTCCGTTGAGACTTTGCAATTCCTTCTTTGTTCTAGGAGCTTTGACTTCTTTTAAGGCGATAATTTGAGCTGGACTAGCCTCAATGCCCCTAGCGCTCACGATGAAACCTAAGAACTTTCCGGACTCCACTCCAAACGAACATTTTAAAGGGTTAAGCTTCATTCCGTATTTTCGGAGGACTGCGAACATGTCTGCTAAGTGTTCTATGTGATCCACTGCTTTCTTAGACTTTACTAACATGTCGTCGACGTAGACTTACATAGTCTTGCCCAATTGTGGTTTGAACATAGCATTAACAAGTCTTTGGTAGGTTGCCCCCGCATTCTTCAGCCCGAAGGGCATAACTCTGTAGCAGTAAAGACCAACATCGGTGATAAAGCTCGTGTCCTCCTGATCTAGCTCATGCATCATGATCTGCTAATATCCGGAGTAGGCATCCACAAAAGATAACAATTCATGTCCCGCTGTTCCGTCTACCAGTTGATCGATCCTGGGTAGCGGGAAGCAGTCTTTGGGGCAGGCCTTGTTTAGATCTGAAAAATCGATGCACACTCTCCATTTTCCGTTGGCTTTCTTAACCAGCACTGGATTTGAAACCCAATTCGGATAGGTAGATTCTTTGATAAAATTATTCTCCATGAGCCGATCAACTTCTTCTTTTAATGCGGCCGACCTTTCTGGACCTTGAGTCCTCCTTTTCTGTTTCACAGGTGTAAATTTTGGATCAATATTCAGAGCGTGTACTGCAACTTCTGGGGATATTCCGCACATATCGGCATGAGTCCAAGCAAAAACATCCAAATTTGCTTTTAAAAAAGATATTAAGATATTCTGAATCGACACATGAAGTTGTGAACCCACATTCAACACCTTATTTGGGTCCTTCGGGTCAACAGGTACTGGTACTGTCGTTTCCACTGGTACCACTCTATTCCCCCCTGCACTGGCTTTTCTAGGATCCATCTCTTTTCGTGCTCCGTTGTGCTCGCCAGTGTAGGGTCCGCCCTGTAATTGCTACAAGGTTGGTTCTTTGATGCGGACTGGGGTTGCCGCATCCTTTCCCATTTCTCTTTTCCTTGCTTCTCGCAGCTCTGTCAGATAACACTCCCTCCTAGCATTTTGATCCCCTTTTTTAACTCCCACTCCATTGTCTGTGGGGAATTTAATGGTGAGGCACCATGGGGCCAGAAGAGCTTTGAACGCTGCAAGAGTTGGACGGCCAAGGAAAGCATTATAAGCAGAAAATTCATCGACAATCACAAAAGTTTGCTTGCAGACTACTTTTCTTCCTCCCTCTCCAAGTTCTACAAGCAAATCAACGGTTCCTATCGGCTGTTTTGGCTCCCCAGTGAAGCCAGCGATTTTCTGCGACGAGGCTTGCACATCAGCCATAGGGATCTTCATTTGGTCGAATGTTTTCTTGAAGAGGATATTGCAGGATGCGCCACAATCAATGAGAATTCTTCTGACAATAGCTGGCCCGATACCAGCCGAGATGACTAAGGGATCCAAGGTAGGAGCTTCAACACCTGTGGAATCCCTGGCTCTGAACACAATATCATCATTGAAAGTACTTTGTTGTTTCAGGGGCGTAGCATCTTCCAAAACAAAGACATCTTCTTCGGCCGGCACATACTTCAAAGCCCGGGTATACCTTTCCATCTCACCCCAGCTCCTGCCTGCTGGGTGAGGTCCTCCCGTAATGACATTGATAACAGGCCTTTCAGATTCATGCCCTGCAGCCTTCTCACTTGTCCTGGGTTGATGAGCAGGAGCTCGTTGCCCCTGATTAGACGAAGCAGGATTGCTGCTATTCTTTTCCCCAAATTGCTGCAGCTTGTTTTCCCTTATCAATTCTTCAATCAAAATTTTCAATTGGCGGCATTCATCGGTATCATGACCGGGTTGATTATGGAAGCGGCAAAACTTCCCGCTTTGTACAGCTTTTTTCCCGGTTCTCAGAACGGGAGGTTTAGGATAATCAACAGAATCTTTAGTGGCAAGGTAAATACGATCCGGCGTATCTGATAAAGGAGTATATTCCGATGGCTTGAAGGAACGAGGTTCTTCGGATTTTTCTGTTTCTTCCCATAGTTACGTTCCCTTTTTTGTCCTACAGATTCATCCTTGCGTGGAGCAGCAATGTTATCTTCAGCTTTCTCCAATACTGCCATTACCGGTACAGGACGGCTTTCCAGGCGTATGAACTCATTTGATTTCTTGTAGAATTTTTCAAGGGAATTTGGTTCCTTCATGTTTAGCCATCTTCCAAATTCGCTCGACTTGTCGATGGCCCTCATCAGATAAGTCAAGATCATCCGTGGTTCTGCATTGTCCACCTCGGCCAGCGCTATATTAAAGCGATTCAAGAAAGATCTGATAGTTTCCCCTGGATTCTATTCTAAACTTGATAACGACATGATATCTTTGGCTTTTGAAGCATATAGTCTAAACTGCTCCTTGAATTTCCGGGTTAGGTCAGAAAACTGATCTATAGACCGAATTGGTAGCTTGGTGAACCAAAGCAGAGCTACACCTTCTAGATATACAGGAAAATATCGACACTTTATTTCATCAGAAGCTCTGGCACCTGTCATGTGCCAATCATACTTATACAGGAATTCGTTCGGATCACTTGCTCCCTTGTAAGCTGGAATAGTTGGAGGGACGAACTTCCTTGGGAATTCAGCCTTTAAGATCCTTTCGGTAAACGGGGTTTTACTTGGGGCGAAACCCCATTCCTTCTCGTCTTCATTCCTTTGCATACTATCTTTCATGATTTGTCGAACCATTTCAGAAAGATACCCCTCATCATTTCAAGCTTTAGATCCACCAACTTCAGGAAATGTCTGCTCGAAGGGGCTGGCAGCCCTCTCAGGAATGTTTCTTTCTTCAGCATCATGAACGTTGCCAGCAAAGTTCCTTTCATTACCCGTTGGTTGACGGTTTGCCCCAAGAAAATCGTTCAACTTATTCAAAATTAGGGCATTTTGGGCGTTCTAAGCCTCCAATTGTGCACTTTGGGCATTTATCTGCTGGTTCAGCCCTAAGATTACAACATCCAACTCCGCTTTTGTGACCCCAACAGGTGAAGTGGCTTGATTAGGTACTGGGGAAGTGGAGGTTCCCTCTTGAACATTTCCAGATCTAACAGATCTACTCCTTCTCCCCGGAGCCATGATTTCAGATAAACTTCTAGTCTTCGGAGAGATTCCTCCAACAAATTTTCATGGAGCAATGATGATAATTCTCCTGAGTTCATTTCTCAGTGAAAGCACCAAAAATGTTAACGCTAAAATTTGAACGCTAACACCCCGGTGTGTAAAGTGTAGTTGTGAAAGCACCACCCGATGATTCGGGAACAGAGTATAAGCAGAAAACCACAGAAAAAGCAGTAAATAACAGCGATTTTATAGTGGTTCGGCTCAATAGTTTGCCTACGTCCACTTTGAATATCTTTATTGATGATTTCGTTACAAGTCGATACAATTCTTCCCAAGTACAATACACTTTGAATTACTAAACACTTTGAACGTGTAGCTTAAGCTTCAATGTAAGTGAAGGTCTTCAAATCCATGTCGGATGTATGAGATTCCTTCTTGAAGTTGTTCATGGCGTTCTACGTGTCTTGAAAGCTTTGAGTGTCGAGTTGGTTTGGAATGTAGCAGAGTATCGGTGCTTGGAGAGAATCAGCCAAAAAGGTCCTTTGAAAGTTGGAGGTGGTCGCGATTTATAGGTGTGATTCTGGGCAGCAGTTTTTCGCTCAAGTCATGAGTCGTGCACGACTCATGGAGAGTCGTAAGTCGCGCTCGACTCAAGGTTCAAGAGTCAGCAGGCAGTGGAGTAAGTGAAGTGGTTCTGAGCTTTTCTTCGTTCATCTGGATACAAGTCCTAACTCGTTCGCGAGTTAAGAGGTCTCGGTTTAAAGTGAGGCAGCACTAAAATCTTGGCTCTGCGGTTTTAGGTCGTGTACGACTTAAACTAGGTCGTAAGTCGTCGACGAGTCATCTTATTACGGCATGGTATTGAACTTGTTCTCTAAGTCTTAGGTCGTAACGTCTTTAAGTCGTGGACTTTCTTAAGTCGTGACAAGACCTAAGTCGCTTAGGTCTTAATCCTGTTAGGTCGTTAGCTCCTTAACTCGTAATCTTTTAACTCGCAGGCTCTTTAGCTCGTAGACTCCTTAACTCGTGTACCTACCCTGAGACATGACATATCTTAAGTCGCAGAGGCCTTAAGTTGCAGATTTCTCTGAGTTGTGAGTCGCTTTGTTTGCCTAAGTCGTTTACGACTCATGCTAGGTCGTAAGTCATAGACAACTTTAGGTCGTTAACTTATTTCCCTCTTGAGTCAGGCCATCTCTTAAGTCGTAGATTTCTTTAAGTCGTAGACTTCTTGGTCCGTTTCAATTCTTAAGTGGTCTGGACCTTAACTCGTTAACTCGTCCA
Source organism: Allium cepa (assembly GCA_030765085.1). Taxonomy (NCBI): domain Eukaryota; kingdom Viridiplantae; phylum Streptophyta; class Magnoliopsida; order Asparagales; family Amaryllidaceae; genus Allium; species Allium cepa. The sequence goes on from CM060930.1 coordinate 61,949,340, forward strand.
GACCCTAAGTCGTGTACCCTCCATGATCCTTTGAGTTGCTGTTTCCCTCGAGTCGTTGAGTCGGCCATTTCTTTAACACGTTAAACCGTTAAGTCGTACCATTCATAAGTCGTAGATCGTCCATAACTTGAGTCCTTAACTTGTTAAGTCGCAGAGTGCTTTTAACTGTTAGATCATGGTGGCCTCAAGTCATAAGTCATTGTCTTAACGGGGTTAACAGTTATGCATATATATTATTAATTTTTATTTGTCTTAATTAAAATATTGATTCAGTAAAATAATCGTATTAATAATAGTATATACGCATATCTTGTTCAAATTTTATAAAACTGATTCTGTTTCGTTTTCATCGATTCCTCTATCAGCTTATCCGTCGAATTCGTGCCCATCTTGATTGCTTTGGAATTCGCGCTTGGAGTCGTAAGACCTCTCGATCATCTCTAGCCTAGAAAGGTGAGCAATCACTCACGATCAATATTCTTTTATTTATTAAATCTGATTTCAATTGAAACGACAATTGAAATATACTGCTGTTATTTATTGCACTGTTATTTATGTATCAGTTCACCTTTGACATCTGACACCGTTATCTGTTATGTATGCAATAATAAATCCAGTTTGGTTGATAATTGATTGTTTGTTTGTTATTTATATTGGATGTTAAATTGAAATGTATAAAGTGATTAATATTATGAAATTGAATTTGACGTAGGATATTTTAAAAATGTGAATCGGCATATGTGTTGAATTTGATTAGTTAATTTGAACAATATGACCCCTTTTAATTGTAAGTTAATTGACACATAGAATTTGATAAGTAGACTTTGAACCTTTGAACGTATATTGGATTAACTGTTGTAGTATTAAAATTGAAAATTGAACGACAAATGAAGAACCGTAATATAATAATCTTTAATCTACATGAATTGATAGTGTAGATTCTACAAATAATTATATTAATTTGCACGAATAACAATGTGAATTAATACGATCATTTTGGGATTATTTGAATTGATTATTGGATTGTTATTGCTTGTTTATTTACTTTGACATCGTCCCAGTTATCACTCTGCAAGTTCCCTTTATTATGCTTGATCTTGAATTGAAATTGGAATCGGGTTGAAATGATATATACTCAAATGAATTTGACCTAGGATACAGAATTTAATAAATCCGATTGGTCAATAATTTGATTTATAAATAAAATAATTATTTTATTCGAGTAAAGAATAAGTTTTGAAATGAAGTCGGAATTTGAATTTTTAAAGGAAATGTAAAGATTGAAATCTAAAGCAAATATTAACTTAGTAATTGATGAGAGAACGTTGTTTGAAATTTGGAATTATTAATAAATAATTTGGAATTAGTAATAATTGAGTTTGAAATTATTAAGTTGAAATCATTTAATAATTAAATTTGAAATTATAATTAAGTTTGAAATTATTAAGTCGAATTTATAATTAAGTTGAAATGATTTGATGGTTAAGTTGAATTCATAATTAAGTGGAAATGATTTAATAATTAAGTTTGAATTGATAATCAAATTTGTAATTTTTAATTTTTGAAATTATTAATAATTAAGATTGAAATTATTTAATAATTGAATAAAATTGAATTATTTGATAATTGAATAGAAATTGAATTCTTCGATAAGAGAAATTGAATTTTTGATTAAGTGAATTTGAACTTCGTAAATAAATGAAATTGGTATCAATTAAGTTTTGGAAATTATTTAAGCAAGTTAATAAGTGGAATTGAACTTATTGAATATGTGAAATTCAGTCCTTTATTGATTGAGTTTTGAAATTTGAAACTAAGTAAATAAATAATTGAAGTTGAATTTCTTTAACAAGAAATAAATTGCGATTTAATGGAATTAATGTAAGACTTGGAATTTAAGAATTGGATTTGACGAATCTAACTTAATTAAATTTGTAAGTTGATATAATGAAGTTGAACTTAAGTAATTGATTTAATGAATTGGAAATTAAATGGAAACTGTTTGAATGATAAATAAACTTAACGAATATTGAATGAAATCGATAAATGAGTCTAAATTGATTTGAATGTTAAATTTAATTAATTTAATGATTTCGGAATGAAACTAATATACAAACTTGAATCAATATTTGAATTGTTTAAATAAAAGTTAGAATTGAATTGTAAGAGTTTGATTTGGTAATTTGGAAGTTTTGAATCGTAAATTATGGAACCGATATAGAAAGTCGAACGGAAAATTGGTTTACAAATTCTAATTTGAAATTGAATTTGATTTGGGTTTGAAATTTACTAAACGACCAATCAGTGTAATAATTACGAAGTTATTAAAGAGACCGGAATCGGTTATTGATATACTCTCTATCTAAACCGAAAACCACTTTAATAACTATACGCGGAGTGATGATCCAGAATGAAGTGGTTGGAATGATGTACGTGATGACTGAAGAAAGAGGACGATAATGGATAGCCCTGACACTTGTGTCAAATTGGAAATGACTAAAATCAAGAGCCGTGCCGGGCCAAATGGGGTTAGCCACCTCGAGCGAACACACTTCTTCGTAACTACTACTTATTACTTGTTATCGATTGGTGCACCCTCGTACTTTTCAGGAGTGTTGTTTCGCGGTGTTGCGATCGCTGCGGCGATGCATTCTCACCAGTCCGGATCAGGCGAACGGCAGTTTCACTACCTTGGGTATTGCCTCATGTGCCTTGCCATACTTGTATCCCGATATACGCGACCACTACGAATTTATTTTGTGTTATACCTATGGAGTACTCCCTGATATCCCACCAGTTTACGGTGGAGTTTATAGTGCTGTATAGACTATGACATTTATAAAATGTGTTAAGGGGGATAATGGTAACGCCTTAACACTATTTTGATAATTTATATTACTGATAGACATTATCTATTTTGCGTATACTACTACATAGTAGATAGTTTAACGGATCCTTAGAGGATGATTATTCCAACGTCCTCTGAGTTATTGTATTTCAATTGTTATTTCACTTGAGTTGGATTTATTAATATAAGAATATTAATCCTGAGTCGAGTGTTTTGTGTTTTGCTTTACGCTCGGGTCAGACTGAGTGTACCAGTATTCAAGACTCACCTTTGGAGTTGGAGCTTTGCTTGAAGATCCAGCCATCTATTCTGCTTTCAGTATTTGATGATTCCAGTCATGTATTCTGATTATTGTATTCAACTATTATATTCGAGACTTCTGTTGTAAATTGTTTAACTCTGATGTATCTTATATATTTATATAGCAGCTTCATGAACTACTATCTCTTTTACCTCCTGCATATTATTACTCTGTGTCTGTGATTCTGTGATTATTTATTTACTGTACATCTGAGTTTTTCCAAATTTAAATTAACAATTCGGTATTTTGAATTATTCAAGTCCGACATGTGCGGATGCGAATAGTCCAAAATAGCGGGTGTTACAATGGGTTTTTAATGGATCATTTTTATACATATATGGTCATAAATTGTTTTCTCTGTTACATTCATTACCTCTGGTTCAGGTGCTCACAATTTCATAAGATCTGACTAACCACAAGTCTTTATTCTTATCTGGATTTATTTGTAAACATAGAAGCTCAGCACATGTGTAACATTGCACTTCTATATTTCCACTTATTTATTTATGAGACATAAGCATCAACCATTCTATGCTGCAGTCCTATCTTTTTCTTTTCAATATTAGACCATAGATTTACTACATTTTCCATTGAGATTTTCCATTATTAAATTACTGTATGCAGAAAACATATAAAGGAAAACATCTTCTTTCAAGGTTAATACATAATACAAAATGATCATTTTAAACAGGAAATCCTTAAATAATATTTTCTGGGTACATCAACATGATGGGTTGAATATTTAAAAAAATCATTAACACACCCAAAAATAAACACAGAAAATATAAAACTATTTAGGCTGCCTCAATATTCAGGACTTAATGCCAAGTTTCCAGTGAGATTACTCACCTTAGTCCTTCTCTTTCTTTCCTAAGCCTTTTTCTCTCATATCCTGCCTTCTACTACTTCTAATGGCCGGTGCTTATTTTTTTTTTGAAGAGCAAAATGTATATGATCTCACCACACTAAGCCTTCTTATAAACTCTGACTGCCACTAGGGTTTTAGGAATTACCTAATGTCAATTTTACCCCATATCCAAACTTGCCTCGATTTTAATTCAGATGAAAGCAAAAAGGGTATGTGGTCCTCATAAAATTTTTCAGAAAATAAAACTTATTCTTTTCAATCCTACCCAGTCATGTTATATGTGTGTCCTGATTTATTTGTAAGCAAAAGAATTACTGAAAATGGTAAAAGTGTTTTTGTTAAAGGTTCATACCATTTTCATGCAAGTTTTTGTATTCTACCTACAGCACTTGCCTATATACATGCATACCATATGCAAACTTTATTATTTAAATTTTTTTCTTTTCTTTTGTATAATTCTAACTATCTAACACTTTTCCACAGGTATCCATTATTTCTTCCTATACTTGATTTCTTTCATGCTAACTTATTAAAGACATAATCATGTCTTCCATACAATACATATTTCTAACTTATTTTATCCTAAATTATATATTAACTTCTGACTATTTTTATTATGCAGAGAACATGTGTGCATGTATGTGTACTGCCTTGTGCCCCTGTACATAATTTAATCATTCATTGGCAACCAGTTTCTATTCCTATATATATATATATATATATATATATATATATATGTTTTTGACTATAATTTTTCAACAATCTTAAACTAATTTAAATCATAATATTGCTCATCAAATCAGGGCTATCACATATACCCCTCATTTTTAGGAATTGTGTCCTACAATTCTTTCATACTTAGTTCAAGTATTTTCAATCCAGAATATCAATTTTTTTTCTCTAAATTTCCTCTTAGTTAAACTCTGTGTAAATTTAAAACAAAATTCACACTGTATATTTAATCAAAACATTTATCAACATATATATGTTATACCTTTTATTCAATCAAACAGTTTTGGATAATCATTTCTGACTTTATTTTCCACTTCCCATGTGTAATCATTTGGGTCAAGGCTCCATTGTACTTTCACCAATTTAATTTCTTTATTACTTAATTTCTTAATTTCTCTTGCAAAAATACCTACTGGATTTTTTTCATAAATCATTATGGGATCAATCTGCACATCCCTAGTAGATTCCAAGATTGTCTTTGCATCATGAATCCATCTCCTTAACTGAGATACATGAAAAACATCATGCATTGCCCTCATTTCCTCTAGCAATTTTAACTTATAAGCTACATTTCCAATTCTTTCTAGAATTTTATATGGCCTTATGTATCTGGGAATTAACTTTCCTTGTTTCCCAAATCTCAAAATCTTTTTCATGGGTGATATCTTAATAAATACATAATCTCCAACATCATATTGCACTGCTTTTCTTTTTGATCAGCATATTTCTTTTGCCTGTCTTGGGCAGAAGCAATCCTTCTCCGAATCAAAGCTATTTTTTCAGAAGTCTCTTTTACATTTTCTGGTCCTAAGACCACCTTCTCCTCAGATTCCATCCAACTTGAGGGTGATAAACATGTTCTACCATAGAGTGCTTCAAAGGGTGCCATGCCTATACTACTGTGATAACTATTGTTATATGCAAACTCTGCCAGAAAGATGTGATCTTCCCAGCTTCCTCCCCAATCCAATATACATGCCCTCAACATATCTTCAAGCAGTTTATTCACAATTTTTGTTTGACCATCAGATTGAGGGTGATATGCTGTACTCAAGCATAAATCAGTCCCCATTGCTTTGTGAAAACTTTGCCAAAACTTTGAAGTGAAGATAGTATCTCTGTCACTTACTATGGTTTTTGGTACTCCATGCAATCTAACCACTTCTTTAATAAATAATTGAGCTAATGTGCGTGCATCCCTTTCTGATTTTACAGGTATGAAATGGGCTGATTTTGTAACGACCCGTTAAACTTGATAATATTAAATGAATTAAATTAATATAATTTCCAATCTAATGTAGAATAAATGTAGGAGTTAGATAGTAACTGGAATTAAAAGGTTAACAATTGAAATGTTTATATGGCAATAGATAGAATAACGAAAATTTGAGTTGTGGTTATAAGATTTAATTGGTTGTGAAATTAATACTAGAGGAACGCTAAATGAAAACTTTAGCAACGACAATTAAAGCTTAATTATTGTTAAATTGAATGAAAACCTAACTGAGATAGTGTAAGATGTATATCTTTGTGTAGTTGTATATGTATAGGAGATTTAAATGTATAGTTAATTATGAATTGTAGAAACGGTTATTTAATCTAATTGTTGAAAAATTAGGTGAAATATAAATAGGGAAATAGCGTAATTGTTGCACTTGAATAAAAATAAATTTAAGAATTTATGACAAGAATTTAAATTTCCTATGTGTTTATATATATTGGTAAAATTGTAACTATATGGGAATTTAGGAAGTAAAATAAATGGCAGTGAGGGATAACCAATTCAATGCAATACAAAGGTGATTGGAACGACTGTTGGGTTTAATGGAGTATATATAAACAGTGAAAATCATTATAATCTCTTAATTTAATACGATTGTTTTATTAATACTAAAAGAATAAAGTCGAAATAGTATTAATGTAATAAAAACTTTAATAGATTGCAATTGTATAATGGAAGTAAATTGTTAATAAATGAATGTAAATATTAACAAATTTATGGAAATAAAATATAAAGGAATGTTGGATAGAACATAAGTGAATGAAATTTGATAGTACGTTAATTTGGAGGTAAATTTAAGAAAGAATAACAACCATTATAAATTTCCTAACTTATTTGTCAATGAATGTATTTGGGAATAGAGTTCTTTTATATGTTGAATAGTTATAATGTTGTTATTAAGAATGAACGTTACTTTATTAAGTATAAATATAGTAACAGAAGTATGAATAAATTTATAGAAACGTAAGACTTACTTTAAGGTAATATTTGAGTGTAGACTTTTGAAATAGATTTGACAACAATAATTATTGTTCGTTACCTATCTTATTTGTTGTTAAGTTTATTTCGAAATCAAATTCCAAATGTATTCACTAAATTTTTGCAGTTGCGTAGTTTTGGTTTGTAATTGCAGTAGTTAGTTCTATAAGGTGAGGTCTATACTAATTTTATTTTAATTGGACCATTGGTTGATATAGACTTTAGAAAGCGAGATTTGTAATTTTTAATTTGAGTATTAAATTCAACAAATGGTATTTATTATTACAAATAAAATGGAATTAAACGTAAAATATTAATTAAAATGGAATTTGTAAACATTATAGTGAAATTTTGAACTAATGTTAGTAGCATCTTTATTTTAGGTAAAAGTTTAGAATATAAAGGTTAAAAATCTATCTGCTTATTTGTTAATGGGATTAGGATCGGTAATAGGTGGTAATAATTAAATGAATGTTACACTAAATTGAAAGTGGAGTAACGTTCGTTTAAAAGTTGAGAAATTATAGGAGCATATTTATTAAGCGTTACTTTAAAATTTATGTTTGATTGTGAAATTTATACGAGAAGTTGCAAAGTAATAATTAAGAAAGAATACATATAAATTGTTTATAACCTAAAACTTAAGGGTAGTTAAATGTTGAAATTGAATCTAATCAATTGGAAACTTAATTAAATTGGGTTCAATGTAAATAAAGGGTTATTTTAAGAAATTGAAATAAGTATTATAATTGGCAAATTTAGTTACTTTAAAGTGAAACGGAAGATATTAACGTAATAGTTTGAATGCAATATTTAATTCATCTAATTTATATTAAAGATTCGTTAGATTAATTTAATAGAAATTTTGGGACATTTAATAGATAATTGCTGATTTTGAATGGAATTAAAGGAATTACCGAAATCGAAATTTAGCAACTTTTAAACCTTTGCAATTGATTTTGAATATAAAGAGTCAATGGAAATTTGTGGATTAATTTATGAATTCATGAAATCAGTGTATTGACTTAGTTGTAACTATATGTAAATGTACGCAATAAGGTTGTGCAATACCAATTATTTGGATTCAAATTTATATTAAATATAATGTTGGTAGCAATTGGAATTTACCGTTTTGCAAAATAAATGAGAAATCAAGTCAAATGTAAATTATATCGTAAAGGATAAATTCATTTAAACAGTAAGATTTTTAAATAAATAAACGTTTCACTTAGGTTTCATTTGGATAATTTATGTAGTTTAATGGGAAAGCAATTGGAATTGATTACCCTAAATTTGTGCAGTTAGGGTAGTTTTGATTTGTCACTTAAGATGGTAAATTCTATAAAATGTGATAAATGTAGTTTTAATTAAATTACGACGATTGGGTATTTAAGAAGTGATAAACCAAAATTTATTTATTTATTTGAAATTAAATTGTGGATTTATTTCAAATAAGTGAAATTTATGTTTAACTATTACATCAATAGGAATTAATCTAATTTAAGTATATGTTAATATGAATTGGGCAAAAGGGTGTTTGGACTAGGGAATAATATTAATCGGTTTTAGAAACCTTAAATATAAAATGGGAAGTAGAAAAGATTTAACGTTACAACCATTTATACAAAATCCAGGATGTGTGTAGAAGTATTTATGGAATAAAACGTAAACAATTGTTGGATAAAAAGAGTAGGAAACAACATTTATTTATTTAATTGGATATAACTACGATAGTATGATTTATTGCATTTAAATGAAATCTAATATACAGAACATTGCCTAAAAAGGAAGAATGGATAAAATTAATGATAAATCTATATACTACATAAGATTTATTGATTTAAAGACAAAAGGGGCAAGATGTATAAATTAGATTAAGTGCAACCTTCAGTAAATAAAATTTGATGGAATAAGAACATTTGGGTAATTTATTTCCAATTAAATCAGTTCACATTTCAAAATTTAATGCTAGTTTATTACATATATGTTTATGCCTAAATTTAAACTTATGTTTAGATCCAATCCGATCCATCTATTATTTTTCAGTCTTGTCTATATATAACCTGTTATAAACCCTAGCCACTCCTTATTTTCATTTTTCTATAGGTAGATCTCCTTCTCAACTCCTTATTCTAATGGCAGAAAAAAAAACCTAATTCTCAAATTCAAAAAAAAAAAAAAAAAAAAAATTTGGATCTGTAGTAGCTTCTGGTCGCGCTTCGGGTTTCAGGGGAGAAAACCCTAGAGCAACTTCGGGTCAGGAAGAAAATGACTCGGGTCGCTCCGGGTCGTTTTGGCGAAAACTCCAAGCAGGCACCGGGGAATTGAGGCGGCGCACCGAAGTCGAACCCGAAGTCGACCCAGGACCAGAATTTTCCATTTTTCAAATTTTCATAACTTTTGCATACGAGCTCGGATTCATGCGCGGTTTCTTTTGTTAGGATCATATTGAAATTCCGGACTTGATGACGCTAGTTTGGACGAATTCTGAGACGATAAAATTTTTGGGTTTAAATTGGAATTAAATCCAATTTAAATTCCAAAGGTGAGTGTTTTAACTCACTCACAACTACTAGAAGCTTTTATGTTTGTTAAATTAATTTTAGAAATGAATAGAAATTTATTTATGAGTATTTGGCATGTTTATTTTATTCATATCTGTTGAATTGCATTAATTTATTGCGTATAAATTTACAGTTAAAATTTATTTGTTTGGATATGAACTGATAGTTAACAGTTATATAATTTATTACTGAATATAGACTGTAGATTAATAGCTGTTAAATTTAATTTGAATAAAATTGCCAGTATTACCTGTTATGTAGTACCAAAAATAATATTGTTATTGATTGATATTGATTTATGATTGCGATTTGGATGATGTATGATGTTGATGAATGGATGTTTATTGTATATCATTAAATTGCAAATTATCATGCATATTTCATTTCATTCGGGATTGTGGTTTGAAATGAAATATAACCGCAAAATTTTATATTTTTTTAAATTGCGGATTGAAATGATAAATTTCCATATCACTTGACCATAGGATAGAAAATTATATACAGGCACCGCGGTATATATATAACTATTTAAGTGTGATTTCTGTGGTTTGGATGGAATACGGTTTATAATAATCTTAAATTTTATATTGTATAAATATTTTTCTTCCATATATATATACATATGAAGTTGAAAATTTTGAAATTAAAAGGTGTATAAAAATCTTTATTAAGAATGGAAGAAAATTAAGAAAATGGAGTTTGATAATTTATATCATATGTTTAAATGTTAAGTTTGGAAATTTTAAGATATGGTATTTATAATTGGATTTTTCCCAAGATAAATGGAAATGAATATTCTAGTATAATTTGAATTGAAAAAAAATATATTTTATTACTAGAAATTGGAGTTTTTATTTATTTATGGATTTTATGTGAATATTCAAGACTAATTAATAGAACATTCGATTTGTTGAAAGAATAAAATCCAACTTTAGTTTGAAATATTAATACTCCAAATGGATATACGTATATATATATAAATTGAAGTGGTTTTGGAACTTGAGAGAGATAATATAAATTTTGGTTTAGACTTTAATAAAGAAATGTATTTGTAAAGCCATGAGAACTATTTTCTTTACAAAGTAACATTTAAGTTAAACCTTTTAATTCATATACCGTTGAATATCCAAACCATTCAAGTTTTAAAAGTTATGGTTTTAAATTATGATTTTCAAAATATTATGCTTTGAAAATATTTGATTTTCAGACGTTATGAAGTTAAAGCATTATGATTTTGGAAAAGAATTATATTTGGGATAAGTGATAAAATATGGTTTTGGGTTTTGAAATGATATCGTATTCATGGTTATGAAATGGAATGTTTATTCTGTTTTTTAAAGTATAACCTATTTTTAAATGACCACGGTGTTATAATAACGATGGGTTGGCAAAGAGACCGGGATCGGATATGGACATACTCTCTGTCGATACCGAAAACCACTTTGACTAACCGTGTACGCGGTGGAGATTCCAGAATGAAGTAGGTGGTGGCGACGTTTCCTGTAAGGTAAGTACGTGGACCCGACTCCCATGAGTTGGCATAAGGTGGCTAAAACAGGAGCGATTCTCAGGCCAATGAGGTCATTCCTCTGATCGGACCCTCTTCTTCGATATTATACTTTGATTTTGGATTGATTCAGTGGCCACTTCTATATTTTGATTTTGGGGAGTTAGTCCGAGGTGGGCGGTAACTGCGGCTACGCGTTTCCACCAGCCTGGATAGCAATTGGTATACCTACCCTGGCATTGCCTAGTTGTACCGTGTCACCTACCATACCGAGCCTTTACTACGAGTTTCTATTTGTGTCGTACCTATGGAGTATCCTCTGGTAGCTTCCCGATCAGGAGGTATTACGGTACTGTATAGACTATTGGCATTATTTGTGTTAAGGGCTATATGGGTAACCCTTAACGCTATTAAAAAGTAAGTTTATTTTATAAATAGACACTATTATAATAGCGCAATATACTACATAGTAAATAGTTTAACGGATCCTTAGGAGATGTAAATCCCGAACATCTCTTGAGTTACTGTACTCATATTTATTTCTGTTAATTTAACTCACATAAGATCTTTTAGTCTAACTCGAGTGTTTTGTCTTTTCAAATTCGCTCGGATCAGTCCGAGCGTTTCAGGATCGAAGACTTTAGCTTTGGAGGACGAAGACGAAGAATCCATATTATTATTATTTATAGTATGCACCACACTCTTTCTATTCCACTGCATTGATTGTATTGGTATGTGTAACTCTGATATTTATTGTGTAAAGAATAACAAGTGTTTTGTAAACCATTTATGAACTGTATATTTATTATTATATTTTATCCTTCCGCTATGAGATTCTATTTTGTTTTTATTTCTTCTCTGTTTTTCTTATTTACCCCATAACAATCTGCCCTTCCGTTATGTTTTGAATTGGCACGTGTGTCGGTTTAAAGTGTGCGAAAAGGCGGGATGTTACAGATTTGGTTAGCCTATCCACTACAACCCAAATACTATCATTTCCCCTCCTAGTTTTAGGCAAACCATCAATGAAATCCATTGATATGTCTTCCCATTTCCACTGTGGTATTGGTAAAGGTTGGAGCATTCCCGAGGGTCTTTGATATTCAGCTTTTACCCGTTGACAAACCATGCACTTAGACACATAAGTGGCTACTGCATTTTTCATACCACTCCACCACTAATCTCTCTTGAGGTTATGATACATTCTTGTGCTTCCTGGATGTATGGTATATTTACTGTTATGATAAGCATCCAATATTTCTTGCTTTAATTCATCATTGGCAGGAACACATTTTCTTTTTCTTTTCTCCAGTTAACCTTGTTTATTTAATTGAAAATCTTCCACTGTCTCACCATTCAATATTTGAATTTTATTCTCAAATAAAAATGAATCTTGGTCTTGTAGCTTTACAATTTTATTCTTCAATTCAGACTCCAAAGTAATAAAGCTTAACCTTCCCATCTCTACATTCCCACTGCATACGCTCATGCTCTCTATATCCTCACTTCCTACCTCGGAATCAATCAACAGTGATAAAGCGTTGAACTCTTCTATCATTAATCTAGCTACATTGGCATGCTGTCTACTTAAAGCATTTGCTACTCTATTAGCTTTTCCAGGGGTGTACAATATTTCAAAATCATATGAGGCTAGTAGTTCAATCCACCTTTGCTGCCTCATATTCAATTCTTTTTGTGAAAACAAATATTTAAGTGACTTATGGTCTGTGTACACTTCAAATTTAGCCCCTAACAGATGATGCCTCTATAATTTAAGAGCATACAATATAGCTGCTAGTTCCAGGTCATGTGTAGCATACCTTACCTCACTGGGCTTTAATTGTCTAGAGGCATAAGCTATCACTTGGTGTTGTTGCATCAATACTGCCCCAAGTCCTTGTCCACTAGCATCAGTATATATCACCAAATTTTCATTTCCCTCAGGTACTTTTAGTATTGGAGCTTGTATTAGTTCTTCCTTTAGCCTCCCAAAGGCATCCTCACATTCCACAGTCCAAGCAAATACCTGATTTTTCCTTGTTAATCTAGTTAATGGAATTGAAATCTTTGCAAAATCTTTTATAAACCTTCTATAATAACCAGCCATCCCCATAAATGACCTGACCTCTGTGACATTAGTAGGCCTTTTCCAAGCTTGAACTGCAATTACCTTATTGGGATCTACAGATATACCTTTTTCTGATATCACATGTCCTAAAAAGTTTACTTCATTCTGCCAAAAAGTACATTTTCAAAATTTTGCCTTCAAATTTTCTTGCCTCAATTTTTGTAGTACTATATGCAAATGATTCTCATGCTCTTCAACTGTCTTAGAATAAATTAGGATATCATCAATAAATATCAATACAATTTTATCTAAGTACTTTCTAAAAATTCTATTCATCAAATCAACAAAGTAAGAGGGAGCATTTGTCAAGCCAAAGGGCATCACTAAAAATTCATAAAGTCCATACCTAGTATTAAAAGCTGTATATTTAATGCTTTCCTCTTCTACTTTCATTTGATGAAATCCTGAAGCTAAATCAAGTCTGGAGAATATTTTTGCACCACTTAATTGATCAAAAAGATCATCAATTCTTGGTAAGGGGCAATTGTTTTTAACTGTGATTTTGTTTAACTCCCTATAATCAATACATAATCTAAGAGATCCGTCCTGTTTCTTCACAAAAACTACTGGTGCTCCCCATGATGAGCTACTGGGTCTGATGAAGCCTTTTTCTTCTAGTTCAACCAATTGTTTCTTCAGTTCTATCAATTCCTTAGGCCCCATTCTAGTTGGCCTCTTAACCACTGGGTTAGCTCCTGGAATCAGTTTAATTGAAAACTCTACTGGTCTATGGTTTGAAACTCCCCTAACTTCATCAAACACATCAGCATATTCATTTACTATAGGAATTTCTTCCAATGCTGGCATGTGCTTCTCACTAGATAAGTTAGCAAGGGTAACTATATTTCTGCTCTTATTTACTTCTCAAAGAACAACTCTCCTTTTTCCTTCAGAAGTTTTCAATGATATGGTGGAGGTCTCCATATTTATAATAGCCCTATATTTTCTTAACCAATCAACTCCTAAAATAACTCCTATGCCTGGATATTGCAACACATATAGGTCTGCATTAAACATATATCCCCCTATATTCAATCCCAGTTGCATACACATCATACACAAAACACAGGAATTACCTAAAGGACTTTTAATAAGCAATGGCCTATCAACAATCATACAATTTAATTTTAATTTTTGTGCAATATCATGAGAAATTAAAGAGTGTGTAGCCCCAGTATCATACACTACTGCAAATGGTATTGAGTGAATAAGCAAAGTACCTTCAACTTGGCCATGATTCTCAACATTTGGTCCTTCTGTTGGTTTGCCTTTCACCTCCAAAGTACTCACTTTTCCTTGCTTAAACTCTGGACAGTTCCTCCTTATTTGACCTTCCTTTCCACACTGGTGACATTTGAAGGATGCTGGTTTAGGATTTGTACACCTATTTTTCATGTGTCCCTCTTGTCCACAATTATAGCAAGTGATCTTCTTCTTAACCTCAGCAGTTTTGACTTCTTCTGATTTCTTGGTGGAAGCTACATATGTTTTCTTTTTATCATAAGGGTGAAACTTACCCTTCCCTTTCTTGTTTTGATTATTTTTAAATGCCCTGAAATTTTCTCTGGCTTTATCATGTTGTTCAATACTCAAGGTCAGATCTAAAACTTGATCAAATGTCCGGTCCTTATATGGTAGCATAGCTCTACTAAGACTAGCATTCAGTCCTAGGATGTATCTGCCATTTTTAGCCTCTTGGGTTGTGATAAGCACTGCACCATATTTTGCCAGAGATTCAAACTTCTGTGTGTATTCAGTAACATTCATAGCCCCTTGTCTTAATTTAATAAATTCCTCTAACAAAGACTCTTTGGTTGATGCAGGTATAAATCTTCCTTCCAACAATTTCTTTAAACTGGTTCCATGTCACCTCTCCTTCAGGTCTTCCAGCTATAATAACTTCCCACTAATCCAGAGCTGCTCCTCTCAATTTTCTAGATGCTATCAGCCTCTTATTTTGGTCTTCAACTTGCATATCAACAAACATTCTATCCAAAATTCTGAGCCAATTTTGAACTCCCACAATCCCTTCTATTCCATCAAAAGTCTTGTCTCCAAGATTGGTAAAGGTCTTGAGAAGTTTGGAAAGCTCCTCATGTGGATTTTTTGCCTGTTACCTACTCCATCTCCTATGGCTCTCATAAAATCTTGCATATTCACCATTGGTGGTTCACTTGGTCCTACCTCTTGTTGTCCGGGTCTTACCATAATTCTATGGATATGATACTTAAGTTAGTTCATCTTGCCTAACACTCTATAAATTAATTCACTTCAATTTCTTCTTATTTAGTTATAAGAAATATTAGTAATATATATATTAACAAAACAAGTCATCCAAAGCAGTCTTCACTTTCACACATTCAATGTAGACAAATTCATACAAAATCTTGCCATGTTATTTAACAACATAGCTCTGATACCAAATGAGATGACCCACTTTCTTTCGTAAAATTTTTTTTTTCCATAGTATCATTCTGTGATCATTTACTCAAGAGAATGTCATCTCTAAATTTTTCTCTAGCCAGGATCTTTTATCCAATATAAAAATATTGTGTTGTTCATTTATCTAATTTGCATATATGAAGATATGCAAATTATTCCCCTTTCTTTACTACTTGAATCAGGGTACAAATATTTATAAGAAGAAATCTGCTTTGAAAATCATTAAATAAGTTATACATAACAATTTCTTTTCTTTAGAACACAGTTTCCTCCAGTCATACTTATTTCTACTAATCTATTTATAACTAGTCTTTTAAATTAGTGTATGTAAGTCCCTGTGCATGTTTATTTACTAATAGGATTTTTAAATATTTTGATTCTTTTTCAAATAATTATTAACTTGAAATGATGAGGCTTACTATACTTGTATATGTAATTTGTTTTTCTCTACAAACTGGGTGTTAGGACTATTAAGAATGGGTTGAATCCAGGCTTAAAAGTTTGGTCAGATTAGCCTTATGGTCTTGTATTAATTTATACATAAATCACAAGCATTTTCTGGGTTCTTTCCATGGTGATTCTACACTTGTTTATGCCAAATTTACCTTAGCATTTTTTTCTAATATGAATCTTCCTCATTGAATACTGAGATACTCATCCAGTCTTTACATGTTTATATCTCAGATTTTTTTTTTACTCTTTGAATTAAATCATTCTGAAACTAAGAAGGAAGACTTCAATACTTAGTTAAAACATTTTCAAGAGCAACACACAGTTTCCAACTGAATTACATTCTTAAGTTCAATACACCACAGCTAGAAAATATTACTACATCAGTTTCTTCCCAAACAACTTAACTAACATCTCATAATATAAATTCAACTTAAACTTCTATTTCAATATCAGTGAGTCTGTAGCTATTGTATCTAAACCCTTAGCAGCTAATTCATCCAATTCTTGATCAAAGAGATGCCTATTTTCCTGCAGAATCACCATGAGCTGCCTCATAAAAATATGAGACACCCAATGGTTCACAAACGCACAGAAGGTCAGACTAATTGTCTGGTATGAGCAATCTTACTGAAAATCCCAATTTAGATAACTTTTTTTTCCAAATAAATTCTAAAATAAATAAATGAAAGCAATATTTCTATTGTTCACCTTCCTGTTTAACCTATGCATGTTCATTATTGCCCAACAAAATAATTCATGATTCAATGTGTTGTGTCAGAGAGCACAAGCATATAATCCATCCATAGAATATTTTAAACAACCAATAAAATCATCCTTTAAATCATCTTTCCTCATCTACAAATTTTCTGGCTATCAGGGATTTTACCTAAGCCTTCTTGTGAACTTATTTTTAGAATTCAATATCAGGTATTTTATGTTGGTCCTTAGCTACTTTTCTTCTATCAAAACACACATTGTCTGGGACATATTCACTGTTAACCCAGCACACTCAGGCCCCTGGGTATAATCATACCATGTGTGAGCTTGCAATGTTCCCCTTGCCAAGCCATACTTTGTAGCCCTTAGATCCAAAATCCTTAGTTAAATTACTAAGTGTTTATTTTCCCCTTACCCAATTGTGCTAATCCCTTCTGCATCTCATATTTAATCAGAGAAAATAAATAACTCAACCATCAAGCATGTATTCAAGAAATAATAGATCATGTCTTCATAAACATAAATTTAATCATGCTAGCTAGTCTGAGTTCTCAATATACATGTTATTTAAATCATGAGTTTTTAATGGATCATGTTTATAAATATATGGTCATAAATAGTTTTCTCTGTTACAACCATTACCTCTGGTTCAATCAGGTGCTCACAATTTCATAAGATCTGACTAACCACAAGTCTATAATCTTATCTGGATTTATTTGTAAACATAGAAGCTCAGCACATGTGTAACATTGCACTTCTATATTTCCACTTATTTAATTATGAGACATAAGCAGCAACCATTCTATGCTACAGTCCCATCGTTTTCTTTTCAATATTAGACCATAGATTTACAACATTTTCCCTTGAGATTTTCCTTTAGTAAATTACTGTATGCAGAAAACATATAAAGGAAAACATATTCTGTCAAGGTTAATGCATAATACAAAATGATCATTTTAAACAGGAAATCCTTAAATAATATTTTCTGGGTACATCAACATGATGGGTTGAATATTTAAACAAATCATTAACACACCCAAAAATAAACACAGAAAATATAAAAATATTTAGACTGCCTCAATATTCAGGACTTAATGCCAAGTTTTCAGTGAGATTACTCACCTTAGTCCTTCTCTTTCTTTCCTAAGCCTTTTTCTCTAATATCCTGCCTTCTACTACTCCTAATGGCCGGTGCTTATTTTTTTTTTTTTGAAGAGCAAAATATATATGATCTCACCACACTAAGCCTTCTTATAAACTCTGACTGCCACTAGAGTTTTAGGAATTACCTAATGTCAATTTTACCCCATATCCAAACTTGCCTCGATTTTAATTCAGATGAAAG
Organism: Allium cepa; assembly: GCA_030765085.1. Taxonomy (NCBI): domain Eukaryota; kingdom Viridiplantae; phylum Streptophyta; class Magnoliopsida; order Asparagales; family Amaryllidaceae; genus Allium; species Allium cepa. Next base: position 61,967,505 of record CM060930.1, read on the forward strand.
CAAAAAGGGTATGTGGTCCTCATAAAATTTTTCAGAAAATAGAACTTATTCTTTTCAATCCTACCCAGTCATGTTATATGTGTGTCCTGATTTATTTGTAAGCAAAAGAATTACTGAAAATGGTAAAAGTGTTTTTGTTAAGGGTTCATACCATTTTCATGCAAGTTTTTGTATTCTACCTGCAGCACTTGCCTATATACATGCATACCATATGCAAACTTTATTATTTAAATTTTTTTCTTTTCTTTTATATAATTCTAACTATCTAACACTTTTCCACAGGTATCCATTATTTCTTCCTATACTTGATTTCTTTCATGCTAACTTATTAAAGACATAATCATGTCTTCCACACAATACATATTTCTAACTTATTTTATCCTAATTTATATATTAACTTCTGACTATTTTTATTATGCAGAGAACATGTGTGCATGTATGTGTACTGCCTTGTGCCCCTGTACATAATTTAATCATTCATTGGCAACCAGTTTCTATTCCTATATATATATATATATATATATATATATATATATATATATATATATATATATATATATGTTTTTACTACAATTTTTCAACAATCTTAAACTAATTTAAATCATAATATTGCTCATCAAATCAGGGCTATCACATATGTCATAAGTATACGACTATAGATAATTGCATATCATTCTTAACAACTAAAAAATTCAAATTTTATAGCATATTTCAATCGTCATTTCATGTGAATTAAAATTACTAAATATAAGAATATTAATCGTGAGTGATTGCTCATCTTTCGAGGCTAGAGAAATTAGATAGCATGACAAGCTACGAATTGAGTCACGAACTTGGTAATCGACCAATCCAAATGACAGATTTCAAAGCAAAGCAAGGTGAAAACGGATTCGACGAACAAAGCTGATAATTAGGGATCAATGAAAACGAATCAAAATCAACATTATGTAAACTTAAATGAAATGTATATTATATTATTTTTCCTTAAAACCAATATTCAATTTAAAAATATATATTAACAAATTAAATCCGCAACGACCGGTAGATAATTAAAAATAGTTAACTTAATATGGTTTTGTGATTTAATGTTGGAAGAAATAAAATTTTTTTGATTTAATAATAAGAATATAAGTAGAATAAAGTATAATATTATTAATTTAAGGTAATTGATAACTGCTTTAAATGTAATTACAATTAATTGAAACGATTAAAGAGTTATAAATGGTTATAGATTGTAAATGAATTGTAGAAATGTATGTATTAATTGATGTTGGATTAAAATAGTAATTGATAATGAAATGTTGTATTAATTAAATAGTATGTAATAAATTGTAACAGAATAAAATTAGTGTTGTAGTAGTAATTATCACACTTGTTGTGGATAATAAACTTATAAGATATGATTAAAAGTTAATGGTGACAATTATTGTGATGCCCCACGTCTATACTTACACTAGCCAAGGACACTAATGAGTAATGCCGTTGACTAGCACCATGAATAAGGCTGTTAAGGAGAGACCATCTACGGAATTGTTTTGCGTGAGTATCGATATGTTAGGTAGTATGACATGCATTTCATTTCAAGAGGAAATCCAACGTATCAAATACAAACTCAAATCTACTACACAATGGCTATGTGGCCATCAGAAACAAATATAAAATAAGCACAATACAAAATCAGTCATAGATATTCATATCACTAAGGCAGAAACATATATGAATATAACACATAGAAGTGTAAATCAAAGTAGTGGTCAAACAAGATCCATAACATCACAAAAGAATAAGTATACATCAAGGAGTCTCTATCTCGAATGTATAAAAGAAAAAACTACTAAGCTAAAGTAGTTAGCAAAAAGTCAAAAGCTAGTCCCTACCAAGAAGTCAAGTGGAAGCACCTAAGACACCGCCGTCTGGCCCGAGTATTATTTAAGAAGAAAAATAATAAACGGATCTGTCTAGCTATAAATATCATACAAGATGAGATAGGATAAGAATATAACAAAAATATATGATAAAATTAATGCCATACTATGACAAGTATATATTTGATAACAATGAAAATCATACAATTTCTCGAATCTCCTCAAATACCAAAAAGAATGTCATATTCTTTAGCTTATTCACCATACCTCAAATATTGACAAAACATATCAATGCAAATCGCAAAAATTGGTGAAACACAAATTCCAGAACTCAATAATTAGAAAGCCAGAAAAGACTAAGGGGGAGGCCTATCATAAATGGAAGCATGAAAACTCACTAATAGGTGTATCACAAACGAGATGTTATCCCATGGGTCACTAATCCATTGAGCCAGTGCCACGACGTAGTACAGCGATACACCCGAGGAACCTGAAACTCATATAAGCCGGAACAACGATGTAGTACAGCGATACGTCTGATGAACCTAAAACTCAAATAAGCCGGAACAACAACGTAGTACAGAGATATGTCGGATGAACCTGATACTTAAATTGTGATGACCCGGAATTTTAGGCAATATCAATTTAATAATGTGAATTAAAAATTAAATTAATTTGATGATCTTTGTTAAAAAGATTGGAATTAATTTAATGGGATTTTTAGGCTCAAAGAAAAAGTTAGAGAAAAATTTAGTCTCTGGGAGAATAAATTTGTTTTTTAGGTTGAAGGACATTTTTTAGTGTAAATCACAGAATGATAGCTGTAACTATCATTATCAGTATGCACTAAAAAGTGTCCTTCAAGCTAAAAAGAAAATTTGTTGTCCCTGAGACTAATTTTTTTTGCAACTTCTTCCTTGTGCCTAATTACCTGTTAATTTAATAATCTAATTGAATAAATATTTAATTTATAGATTTTTTATTTTTTAAAAAGCTAATAAATTATTTTCTATTTATAATGTATGCAGAATATATATATATTGTAAATAGATAAGCCTTATTTTAAATTTAATAAATAAATAAATCTTGTTTTCTAAATATTCATATTTTTGGTAAAATTGGTAATTATGATTTTATTATTAAAGTTAAACTTTTAAAAAGCTATTTCATAAATAACTATATTGTTTTAAATTGTTAGGATAGAAGTTTAATTTGTTTAATTTGATTTTGAGTTTAAATTTAAATAAACTAACAATAAGTTTTATTTTGATTTCCTTTCTAAATATAGTTGGATAAAATAAATAATTTATTGATAAAGAAACAATTTCTTTTATAAATTATTTAAAGTTATCAAATTTGTTATTTTCAAAATATAATAATGTATTGTTTTTAACAAATAGATATTTTAAATTCTCTTGAATTTTATAATATTTGTATAACTTTTATTTATATAAATAGTTGTTTTATTCCTTTTAAATTTATCTATATATATATATATCCTTATATACTAATTACTTAAGCATATTCTTATATTAAAACTTTAATTACATATAACTAATTAACTAGGCATAAACTACATTTAACATATTAACTAAATACTAATTAACATATAATTTTAACTAATTAACCTTAAAAGACAAATGTAAACATTTTAAAATTTAATTTAACATGTGTTTCGATAATAAACAAGGTAAGTGACAAATGTTAGTTTCTTTTACAAGTGTCATTTATTTTAGTTTTCTTTTATTTTAATAAAATCAAATTTCAGCCTTTATAAATACATATGTTCTCTTATCTTCTTCTCTTTTTCTTTTTTCTTTTTCATAAACAAATTTGAATCAAAGCATGCAAACCATCCACATTTTCTAAATCCTCAAATCAAACATGCAAAACAAATCCTGTTACCATTTTCAAATTTGATCATTTCCCTGTAAATCAAATTCCTGAAAATTAAAATCAACCTGCACATCTTCAAGTATGCAAACCATCTACATTTCGAAATCTATGCAAGCCTGCATTATTTCAAATTTGGAATTCAAAGCAGCTGCATGCATGTAGTTCTTTTTAATAATCATGTTTTTAAAGCTCTAGCAAACCAAGCTTTCATCAAACAAATCAAGATTAAAGCAAAGCAATTTTACAGTTTTAAAAGTTCAAAGTTTTTTTCAAAAATCATGGCTCTATTCATCTTGTGTATAGGTGAGTAACTTTAATTTTTTTTTAAAAATTAGTATAAAATTTTGGTTGCATGTTATTGTTGTGGAAAATATTGCAATTGTGTATGTTTACAAGTATCTTTGTGTAGATATATTGTTGAATTTCTGCTGTATGAAGTATGCATCTGAATATCTGTGACATCTATGTTCCCAGATTAAAGTTCTGGTTTTTGATTTAAATTCAAAACCTCTTAGTTTAGTCACTGTTAAAACTTAAGTTTCAAAAGAAACTTGTGTGTTCCATCAAAAATTTAGTTAAAAATTTATTTAAGTTAAATAAATTGGAGATATCACTGGAAATCATGGAGAAAACTGAGCAAACTTAATATAGGTAAAATTTAAACATCTTAATTTATAAATTCAAGAATGTAAACTGTATTCTTATCCTAAAACATGATTTTTGAAGATAAAATCATAATTTATAGTTTGAGGAGGAGAGTGCAGTTCTGGAATAAACAGAAAATGGAAAATTGGTGATTTCTGGTGACCTATTTGATTTTGGAGGTCGGCCTTTCTTCTGGTGATGGATGGGTAATCGGTGAGTGAAGGAAAAATGGTAGAAGCGGAGGCAAATCACTGTAGAAGCAGTGGTGGTGGAATTTCTCCTGTAACTCTAGTTTTAACTAGGTAATTTGATTTATTCGGCGTGGGTTGTAGGGGTGATCGAGTTCAACTAGGTTTTAGGAGTTGGAAGCTTGGTCGTAGATGAGAGCATGGCCGGAGTTGCAGTGCTACTGGTGGTCGGAGGGCCGGGGTTGAAGCGTTGACAAGTTTAGTGGTGGTTGTTCTTTCTTTTCCAGGTTTTAAGATTTGAACTCGAATTCAAATTAGAGTGGTGTGAAAGCGAGATGATGATTGGGGTGGAGTGAAGAGTTGGTCGCCGATGAGGGAAGACCACCGGAGGTGGCTGGAATTGATCGAAGGCACGGTGCATGTGCACCGTGCACTTTTGAATTCTGATAATACTCTGGGTGGAAGTAGTGAAGTGGACTCGAGAATCACTCGAGTAGTTTCTGTGTATGGCTCGAAGTTGTATAGTGTTGAACTCGAAGCAAAATTTGGTTGACTCGGGTCAATGAAGTCGTTACAGGGTTTTTAGAAACCTGTCTGTTTGATTTTAAACAAATTTTGAAATCAGTTTTTAAATATGGTTTAAATCAGATTTTGAGATATGGATCCAAATAACTTTTGTATCCTAGTTTGAAATTTAAGGATGTTTTGTAAATTTAAATTATTTTAAAAAACTTTAATGAGTTAAAAGAAAAACTTACATTTTTGTTTAAAAATTTCAAACTGAAGTTTTAAGTTAAAAAGCAAAGGTTTAAACTAAATTTTAAATCCAAGTTAAAAGTCTGGAATTTAAGTTTAAGTTTAAATCTCAGATTTAAAATAAAATAAAGCTTTTTAAAATTTGAATTGTTAAACTACCTTAAAATGTTAAAGTAGTTTGAATTTTAAAAATAAAGTTTTAAAATATAAGTAGAGTTTTAAAATCTAAAGATTAATCTGAATTCAAATTTAAATATGTATTCAAATTTTGAAAAGTTTTAAATTTAAAATTATTTAAACAATTTTGAAATGTTGAAAATGTAATTCAAATTGATTTGAATTTAAATATGAATTTGGTTTTAAATCCTTTTGAACTTCTTTATTAAATGAGCATTTCTTTAACTTGTGAAACGAAAAGGTTTTAGAAATGTGTTTTAAACTTTGTTAAAGATAATTTGTATTCATTTTAAATCTTTAAATTTAAAATGAAATTTAAAGGTAAATTTAAAGTAAATTATTTTAATGTACTTTGTAAATGATAACTTGATCATTAATAAGAACAAAGTTTTATCTTAAAGTAAATTAAAATTTAATGATTTGTAATTCATTAAATTTTTAAGGAAATTAAATGGATAATTAACTTATTTGATTAATTAATTATTTGGATTAATTAAATAGGTAATTAAAGGTTTAATAAATTAATTAATGATTGAGATTAATTAATTAAAGATAATTAATTTGTAATTAAGAATTATTAATTAGAATATTAATAAAGAATTAGTAATTAATTAATCAAGTAATTTACAATTAATTAATTTACAGTAACACTTAATTAATTTAATAATTAAAGGTTAATTAATTGATTATTCAAGATTAATTAGTTTATAATTAATATTGATTGATGGAAGTTAATTAATTAAGAAAAGAAATTAAAGAATCGTTAATAGTTAATGAAGGTCATTAACTAAGGAATTATTTAATAATTAATTAATACGATTAATTTTCATAATTAATTAGATTAATTAATTAAAGATAATCATTTGAGTAATTGTTTAAGTTTAATTACTTAATGGAAGTAATTAAGGAGTTAATTACTTAATGTAATTAATTAAGTTTAAATGTAATTTGTTTAAGTTAATTAATTAAGTTAAACACTGGATGATTTGATGAATAATTACTTAATGCAATTAATAGATTGAAATTACTCAGTGGAGTAATTAAATGATAATTACCGGACATAGTTAATGGAAGATGGTTTAATAGTGAAAGTAATTTGGATTGAATTACTTTATAATTAATCAAGGGATTAATTAAAGATATTAATTAAGGAGTAATTAATTTGATAAGTAATTAAGAGGAATTAATTACTGGATGTGATTAATCAAAGGTGATTAATAATTATGGTTTAAATTGAGATTAATTACTTAATGTAATTAATTTAAATAAGATAGTTAATTAAATGTAATTGAGGATCATTAATAAATATAATTAATGATGTAACTAAGATTGATTAATTAAGATTAATTAATCAATGATAAGTGATTAAAGGCAATTAATTAATGTAATTAATTAAGGATCAATGTAATTAATTATAGTTAATTAATTAATGAAGTAATTAGAGGTTAATTACTGTAATTATTTGAGGATAATTAATTTGTGAAATTAATCAAAGAATAATTACTTGAATGTAAATAAAGAATAATTAATCAAGGGTGAGTAAATAAGATGATTAATTAGATGATAAATAATTAATTCATTTGTAATTAATTAATGGTTAAGTAAGCAAGATTTATATTGATGTAAGTAATTAATTTAATTCACTTTAAATTAATTAAAAATGAAAGTAATTAATTTAATTCATTTTAAATTAATTATAGATGGTGTGATTATAGATCATTGCTTATGTATGGATGGATGATATTGTTTGTAACGACCCGTATTTTACGTATCGATATATCGTAAAAGAGTTGCCACTAAGTCGTTAGTATTGTTTAAGTCATCCAGAGTTAGGTCGTGTGAGCGAGTTAGGGGAAGCTAGCGACCAAAGGAGTTGGAGCGAGTTAAGGAGATAGAGCAACTAAGGGGTTAGATCGTGTAGTTCTTAGGTCGGTGGAGCGACCTATAGGATTTGGAGCGACCTAGGGTATTGACCGACCTATAGGAATGACCGACCTATAGACTTGACCGACCTATAGAGTTTGACCGACCTATAGATTTTAGCGACTTAGTGGAGTAAGCGACCTAAGAGGGTGAAGCGAGTTAGTGGCTAGCGGCTTAGTGATAGGTCGGTCGAAGCGAGTTAATGACCTAAGGAAGCTAGGTCGTGATCGCTTGGCCGTGTGTTTAGTTAGGTCGGCTATGCGTTAGGTCGGCAATATAGTTAGGTCGTTGAACGACCTAAGGTAGGTCGTTGGGTTTGTTAGGTCGTAAGTGGTCTGTTACGTTAGGTCGGCACTCGTGTTAGGTCGTTAAGCCGTTAGGTCTAGCAGTTGTGTTGAGTGTTAGGTCGTGTGCGTGCTAAGCCGTGTGTGTGTGTTGGGTCGTGACTTTTGTTAGGTCACGGAACGACTTAGAGTTAGGTCGCCTGAGTGCCCAAGCTGTTGGGTCGTTAGGTCGGCAGTATATAGTTAGGTCGTTAGGTCATGACCGACCTAAGAGCGACCGACCTAAAATCGAGCGACCTAAATTCTGCCTATAAATACACGGTTCTATCTTCATTTTGGGATCCGGATTTTGAAGCGACGAAGTGCTGCTATTTTGAGAGCTCGACTACAACACTTCTTCACTTCTTTTCTCCACTCTATTCTAGTGCTTACTTTCATCAAAGATTGAAGATCAAATCGAAGATCCAAGAGCCAAAGTTGAAGATCTCCATCCATTGAAGAGAGATTTCATCGTTTGAAGTGGAATCTTGTCGGATCAAGCTAGATCCTTTGCTGTCCAGATCTGGAGTTTGTTGCTTTTGAGGTGTTTAGGTGATTCGGTGAGTGGTGGTTATCTCTCACACGGACCCAAAGGAGTATATTGGACCGGTGGTTTGTTTGTGTGTTAAAGATAGTGATTTTATGCATTTTCCTCAAGTCTGCATGTAGATCTATTGTTCATGAAGTTTTGACATCTACTTTACTACATGTTAACTTATGCTAGTTCATTCATCAAGATGTTACTTAGAATTCATGATTGTTAGATTTAGATTCTTTATTTACGAAATTGCCATTATTGTTATAACTGTTTATTTAGATCTTATTTGAATGATTGATTACTTGGATGAATGACTGATTTGATTTATTAGTTGATTAGTGATTGAATGTAGAAAAAGTTGGTCGAAGATGATTCAAAAGCTAAGTGGAAATGCTCTTGAATAAGGAAAGCTGCTCGTGGCATATAAAGCGGATGATAAAGCCCGTATGGATAGATTTGATCATGATATTGAGATGCGACTTTGCTATGATGTGATGAGGCAAATCACGATGTTTAGATGGGACTTTTCTATGATGCGATGAAGCAAAGCATGGTATGAGAAAGCTTGGTTAAATCCAGACGGGATCATTCCAAGCATGTTGATAACTCGGTGATGTGGTTCGAGTTTGTTGATAATGGTTGGCTCGAGAGGCGCTTGAGCAAGTATGTGAATAGTCGTCGAGGAGGATGACTAGAAGGCTGAGATCTCATCGTTGTTGAAGGTTCTAGCATGCTCAAAGCAAGAGTACGCTGGGCAGATTCGATAGTCCCAGGCACGGGCTGCGACGACGTGCTAAGTACTCTAGGCAGATTCGATAGTCCTAGGCACGTGCTGCGACGACGTGCGGAGTTATGTTTAGAACCGAGGTTACCATTAGCCCTTGACGGACGGATGAAAGAATGAGCCGGTCATTCAATTAACGGTGATATCGAGGCAATGATAACAGTGATAGCCAGAATCATGGATGTTTGGGTGTTGGTTGAACCATCATTCGGTCTCCAGAGCGATGCTTTCTGGGTGCTTACCTGATCTTGGTTTAGGCCTTGAGGGTCTGTACTCGGAAAATACCGACCTTGACTCGAGTGATAATAGCTGTACTTTAAATGTCTGATTTATTATGTTTGTTTCTGCTTGTGTGTCTGGGGGATATCACTGTAGAAAGAGGTGGAGTGGGATGGTTGAGTTCCTATTCCTTTTTACCCTTTATGCTCTTTTGGTATGTTTGATAGTTGATTTACTGCTCACTAAGACTTTTGTCTGACTCAAGGTTTTATGTTTAACTCTTATTACCTTGGGCAGTTCATCCATTTTGGGATGGGCACACTAGGTAGCAGGTGACTGGTGCTGTTCTTAGTGACCAACGTTGTTGATGACGAAGACGAGCTAGAGGCTTTTGCATATTGTTTTCTTACTATATGTATTGGATGTCCCGCTATTTTTATGATTCTCTGAGTGTTATGTAGTGAGACTTGATGTGTTGGCTATTCAGATGTTTGTATCAAATTGTTATGAGCTTATATGATGAGAATTCTGTTCTATAGAGCTTCACTACGTATACTTTCTATTGCATTTTATCCATGCGCTGTGAGTAATACGACAAACTATTCTGTGTTTACTTTACCCTGATGATTGTCCATGGTGGCCTGGCACACTTTACAGCGCATTATTTCCTTGTTTAGTGCAGGAGTCATGGGCGGTCGTCACATTTGGTATCAGAGCTTTGGTTAATCGATTTTAGCCAAGGCTAGATTAACCAAAGCTCGCTGACGTAACTACGTATGAGAGACGTAATTGTAATTTTGATGGATGATTACTACATATAATATAGTAGCTTAGAAGGATTTGAACTCCTTATGTAGTTGTTTCTCAAGGTGTTCTAATCATTCTTTTTATAGATATTAAGAATGAGTCGAAGAGAGAGACAAGCTGCTAGGGAAAGCCGTGCTGCTAAAGAAACTGCTGATTATGCTGCTATGTTTGAGGCCATGATGACTTCGATCATGAGAAGGATGCCAGCTCCAGGGCCATCAGTAGATGTTGGAGTTCAAGTTCAAGCTCCAAAACCAGTGGATTTTGCTAAGTTGTGTAAAGACTATACTGCTCTTGGAGGAAAGGTTTTCTTGGGAACAGAATCAACCATAGAAGTCCAGAGATGGATAGATGCTTGTAGAAGAATTTTGGTGATTTGGGAATTGAGGATGCAACCAAAAGGAAGCTTGTATCAAGACAGCTTCAAGGGAGAGCTTCTGATTGGTGGAACTCTATCACCATTGATACTTCAGAGGAAGAAATTACTTGGGAGCAATTCCAAGCTAGATTTGAAGCTAAGTTCATTTCTACAACTCAGAAATCTATTCTGTTTAAGAAGTTTGTGGAACTCAAGCGAGGTGGAAGACCAGTTCTTGAGTATGTTTCTGAGTTTAAAGCCTTGTCCAAGTATGCCCAGTCATATATTGAATCTTCCTATCAGAAGAATGAGAAGTTTGTGACAGGCTTGGATAGTTATCTTGGGAGGCAATTGGTGGATCATCTGGACGATTCATTTGAGAAGCTTGTGGAGAAGGCCCTCAGGCATGAGAATCTGTTTCCAAAGGAACGATCTGTTGTTTCTGTGACCAAGGAGCAAAGTGGAAACAAGAAGAGGAAGCAGCAGCAGATGGGTAAGGAAGGCCAAAAGAAGCCAAAGGGCGAAGTGACCTGCTACAACTGTCAGCAGAAGGGTCATCTCTCCAGAGATTGCAAGAAACCGAGAGTGCCGGAGAAGTGCCACAACTGTGACAAATCGGGGCATTTCAAGAAGAATTGTCTGGAACCGAGGATGGACAAGCAGATTGTGCAAGCTTATGCTTTGGGGGTTGTGCCATCGTCCTCGAAAGCTCCTATGGAGGAAGAGAAAGGAAAGAGTGTGATGGTTCAAGGTATTCTTTCCATTTGTGGTGTTCCAGATAGGGTGTTGATTGATACTGGAGCGTCGCATTCTTTTGTTTGTAATGAACTTGTAGGCCGGTTGGGTTTGGAACCGGATATTGTTGATAGACCATTGGTTGTGACTAATCCAGTTGGGGGTTCATCTTGTTTAGGTATGATATGCCGTGGTCTGGTTGTCTCGAGTCATGATTGCTCTTTTGTTTGTGATTGTTTTGTTCTGAACTTTGCGGGGTTCAGAATTATTTTTGGTATGGACTGGCTTAGGAAGTATGCGGAAAAGGTTGATTGTGAGAGGCTTGAGGTGACAGTCAAGAATGTGGAGAGGCGAAAGGTTGTGATACGATGTAAGCATGAGGAAGGCGTCCTCATGAGCTTCATGTATTCACTGGTTGTTCCACGAGATGGACTATCATCAGTGCCTATTGTGAATGGATTTGAGGATGTCTTTGACGAGGTCAAAGGGTTACCGCCGCATAGAGAGATCAAGTTTCGTATCGATCTAGTTGAAGGGGCCAGACCTGTTGTGATGCCTATTAGGCGGATGGCGCCTAGGGAACAGCAAGAGTTGAAGGTGCAAGTTGATGACCTTTTACAAAAAGGATTCATTCGGCGTAGTGTGTCCGAATGGGGTGCAACAGTTGTGTTTGCAACCAAAGCGGATGGATCGTTGAGATTGTGTGTGGATTATCGTGAGCTGAATAAAGTGACTAGGAAGAACAAGTATCCATTGCCGAGAATAGATGACTTGTTTGATCAGCTTCACGAAGCTAAGGTGTTTTCTCAGAAGGATTTGGCAACGGGATTTCACCAGTTGAGAGTGGCAAAGGATAGTGTTCCAAAGACTGCTTTGAGGACACCATCCAGATTCTATGAGTGGCTGGTAATGCCATTTGGATTGACCAATGCACCAGCATATTTTGTGGATCTTATGAATAGAGTGTTCAAAGATCAGTTGAGCAAGTTTGTTTTTTGTTCGTGGATGATATTCTGATTTATTCCAGAACAGAAGAAGAGCACAAGACGCACTTACGTGTTGTTTTAGAGATCTTGCGGAAACATTAGCTGAAGGCTAAGTTTTCGAAGTGTCACTTCTGGAGGAGTGAAGTGAGGTTCTTAGGCCATGTTATCTCTGGAAGTGGAATAGCGGTTGATCCCGCCAAGGTGACAGCAATCCAAGATTGGGTTAGACCTAAGAATGCATCTGATGTGAGAAGTTTTCTTGGATTAGCAGGATACTATCGTCGGTTTATCAAAGACTTTTCCAAGATAGCTGCACCGTTAACAGGATTGACGAAAAAGAATCAAGTATTTAGATGGGAAGCTAAGTGTGAGCAAGTTTTCGGAATCCTGAAAGAGCGACTGACAAGTGCTCCTGTTTTGACTATTCCAAGTGGGAATGATGAGATGGTGGTTTACACCGATGCATGTGGTACTGGACTTGGAGCAGTGCTAATGCAAAAGGATAAAGTTGTTGCATATGCAAGTCGACAACTGAAGCCGCATGAAAGGAATTATCCGACTCATGATTTGGAGTTAGCGGCGATTGTATTTGCTCTGAAGATGTGGAGACATTACCTATTGGGAGTTCGATTCGAGTTGTTTACAGATCATAAGTCATTGAAGTATCTGTTCTCCCAAAAGGATTTGAATCTTCAACAGCAACGATGGCTAGAGTTTTTAGCATCATATGATTTTGGTATAGCCTATACTCCGGAAAAGGTAATGCAGTGGCAGATGCGTTAAGTCGAAGACATGCAGGATTGGGAGCCATGTTTTCAGAATGGAAGAGTCTCGAGTATTTAGCTGGATTTGACTTCAGGCCTAGATGTGAATTGGAACCTGAGATGTTGGCAAACTTATCGATAAGAACTACTCTAGTGGAAAGAATTGGCGAAAGCCAAAAGCGAGACGATAAGCTTGTCAAGATTATCCGAGATTTGGAATCTGGATCAGACCCAGATAAGGATAAAGGATTCGAAGTCGATCGAGAGGGTTGGCTTCGGAAGCAAGGATGACTAGTTGTTCCCGATATAGATGAATTGAGAGATGAAGTTCTGAAGGAAAGTCATCACTCGAAGCTGAAAATTCATCCAGGTGGAAATAAGATGTATCAGGATATGAAGAGAACCTATTACTGGGAAGGTATGAAGAAGGATGTTGGAAATTTTATTTCCAAGTGCATGAACTGCCAGTTGGTAAAAGCCCAGCATAAGAAGCCAAGTGGATTGCTTCAGCCATTAGAAGTTCCTACATGGAAGTGGGAGCAAATATCGATGGATTTTATCGATGGACTACCGAGAACCAGAGCAGGAAATGAAGGGATTTGGGTCATCGTAGATCGTTTGACTAAGAGTGAAAGATTCATTCCTGTTCAATCAACTAGGACTGCATCGAAATTGGCTGAGTTGTATGTTAAGTGGATAGTTCGATTCCATGGTATTCCGAAGAGTATAGTGAGCGATCAAGACCCATTGTTCACTAGTGGATTTTGGAAGAGCTTCCAGGAAGTTTTGGGGACCGAGTTGTGTTTGAGTACAGCTTATCACCCTCAAACAGATGGTCAGACCGAGAGAGTTAACCAAGTTATGGAAGATCTCCTTAGAGCTTGTGTTTTGGACTTCGGAGGAACATGGGAAGATCATCTTCATTTGCTGGAATTTGCTTATAATAACAGTTACCAGTCAAGTATTGGTATGGCATCGTATGAAGCATTATATGGAAGACCATGTAACTCTCCGACATGTTGGTTGGAAACAGGAGAAAAATTGATACTTGGGCCCAAAATGATTCGACAGACTTCGGATTGTATAGAGACCATTCGGCGACGAATGAAGGCAGCCCAAGACCGTCAGAAAAGTTATGCCGATAAGCGTCGTAAGGATTCGGAATTCGACGTAGGAGATATGGTTTTTGTGAACATTTCTCCACTAAAGAATGTTATTTGATTCGGGAAGAAAGGAAAATTGACTCCGAGATTTGTCGGACCATTCCTGACCGTCGAGCGAATTGGAAAGCTCGCTTATAAGTTGGAATTACCAGAAAAGATGTCGGGTGTGCACAATGTTTTTCATGTATCGTATCTACGGAGGTATGTGCACGACCCAAGTATAGTGGTTTCAACTGATAGCTATGAATATTTAGAGGTTGATCCAGTTGTTACGAGACCTCGTAAGCCGCTTCGTGTTGTTGAAACCGACACGAAACGGCTTAGGAGGAAGACGATTACGTTGCTCAAGTTACAATGGGGTGATGATGTTAACGACTGTACATGGGAGGAGGAAGAGAGGATGAAGGCAGCTCATCCTGAACTCTTCAAGGTATTGCCCTAAGGTGTCGTGACATCTCATGAATTTGTAACTTGTTCTAGTCTTAGAATTCTGCATGCTAGGTTAGTAATTGGATGCATGGTTTGTTGAGTGCTATGGATGGTAGGCATGCAGAATAGTTTTGGTTCCTCTTGTTTGTTTGGAATTTCGGGGAAGAAATTCCTAAGGGGGAGAGAATGTAACGACCCGTATTTTACGTATCGATATCTCGTAAAATAGTTGCCACTAGGTCGTTAGTATTGTTTAAGTCATCCAGAGTTAGGTCGTGTGAGCGAGTTAGGGGAAGCTAGCGACCTAAGGAGTTGGACCGAGTTAAGGAGATAGAGCAACTAAGGGGTTAGATCGTGTAGTGTTTAGGTCGGTGGAGCGACCTATAGGATTTGGAGCGACCTAGGGTATTGATCGACCTATAGGAATGACCGACCTATAGACTTGACCGACCTATAGAGTTTGACCGACCTATAGATGTTAGCGACTTAGTGCAGTAAGCAACCTAAGAGGGTGAAGCGAGTTAGTGGCTAGCGGCTTAGTGATAGGTCGGTCGAAGCGAGTTAATGACCTAAGGAAGCTAGGTCGTGATCGCTTGGCCGTGTGTTTAGTTAGGTCGGCTATGCGTTAGGTCGGCAATATAGTTAGGTCGTTGAACGACCTAAGGTAGGCCGTTGGGTTTGTTAGGTCGTAAGTGGTCTGTTTCGTTAGGTCGGCACTTGCGTTAGGTCGTTAAGCCGTTAGGTCGCGCAGTTGCGTTGAGTGTTAGGTCGTGTGCGTGCTAAGTCGTGTGTGTGTGTTGGGTCGTGACTTTTGTTAGGTCGCGGAACGACTTAGAGTTAGGTGGTGTGAGTGCCTAAGCTGTTGGGTCGTTAGGTTGGCAGTATATAGTTAGGTCGTTAGGTCGTGACCGACCTAAGACCGACCGACCTAAAATCGAGCGACCTAAATTCTGCCTATAAATACACGGTTCTATCTTCATTTTGGGATCCGGATTTTGAAGCGACGAAGTGCTGCTATTTTGAGAGCTCGACTACAACACTTCTTCACTTCTTTTCTCCACTCTATTCTAGTGCTTACTTTCATCCAAGATTGAAGATCAAATCGAAGATCCAAGAGCCAAAGTTGAAGATCTCCATCCATTGAAGAGAGATTTCGTCGTTTGAAGCGGAATCTTGTCGGATCAAGCTAGATCCTTTGCTGTCCAGATCTGGAGTTTGTTGCTTTTGAGGTGTTTAGGTGATTCGGTAAGTGGTGGTTATCTCTCACACGGACCCAAAGGAGTATAATGGACCGATGGTTTGTTTGTGTGTTAAAGATAGTGATTTTATGCATTTTCCTCAAGTCTGCATGTAGATCTATTGTTCATGAAGTTTTGACATCTACTTTACTACATGTTAACCTATGCTAGTTCATTCATCAAGATGTTACTTAGAATTCATGATTGTTAGATTTAGATTCTTTATTTACGAAATTGGCATTATTGTTATAACTGTTTATTTAGATCTTATTTGAATGATTGATTACTTGGATGAATGACTGATTTGATTTATTAGTTGATTAGTGATTGAATTTGGACAAAGTTGGTCGAAGATGATTCAAAAGCTAAGTGGAAATGCTCTTGAATAAGGAAAGCTGCTCGTGGCATATGAAGTGGATGATAAAGCTCATATGGATAGATTTGATCATGATATTGAGATGGGACTTTGCTATGATGTGATGAGGCAAAGCATGATGTTTAGATGAGACTTTTCTATGATGTGATGAAGCAAAGCATGATATGAGAAAGCCTTGGTTTAATCCAGACGGGATCATTCCAAGCATGTTGATAACTCGGTGATGTGGTTCGAGTTTGTTGATAATGGTTGGCTCGAGAGGCGCTTGAGCTAGTATGTGAATAGTCGTCGAGGAGGATGACTAGAAGGCTGAGATCTCATCGTTGTTGAAGGTTCTAGCATGCTCAAAGCAAGAGTACGCTGGGCAGATTCAATAGTCCCAGGCACGGGCTGCGACGACGTGCTAAGTACTCTGGGAAGATTCGATAGTCCTAGGCACGGGCTGCGACGACGTGCAGAGTTATGTCTAGAACCGGGGTTACCATTAGCCCTTGACGGACGGATGAAAGAATGAGCCGGTCATTCAATTAACGGTGATATCGAGGCAATGATAACAATGATAGCCAGAGTCATGGATGTTTGGGTGTTGGTTGAACCATCATTCGGTCTCCAGAGCGATGCTTTCTGGGTGCTTACCTGATCTTGGTTTAGGCCTTGGGGGTCTGTACTCGGAAAACACCGACCTTGACTCGAGTGATAATAGCTTTACTTTAAATGTCTGATTTATTATGTTTGTTTCTGCTTTGTGTGTCTGGGGGCTATCACTGTAGAAAGAGGTGGAGTGGGATGGTTGAGTTCCTATTCCTTTTTACCCTTTATGCTCTTTTGGTATGTTTGATAGTTGATTTACTGCTCACTAAGACTTTTGTCTGACTCAAGGTTTTATGTTTAACTCTTATTACCTTGGGCTGTTCATCCATGTTGGGATGGGCAGACTAGGTAGTAAGTGACTGGTGCTGTTCTTAGTGACCAACGCTGTTGATGACGAAGACGAGCTGGAGGCTTTTGCATATTGTTTTCTTACTATATGTATTGGATGTTCCGCTGTTTGTATGATTCTCTGAGTGTTTTGTAGTGAGGCTTGATGTGTTGGCTATTCAGATGTTTGTATCAAATTGTTATGAGCTTATATGATGAGAATTCTGTTCTATAGAGCTTCACCATGTATACTTTCTATTGTATTTTATCCAGGCGCTGTGAGTAATACGACAGACTATTCTGTGTTTACTTTACCCTGATGATCGTCCATGGCGGCCTGGCACACTTTACAACGCATTATTTCCTTGTTTAGTGCATAGGTCATGGGCGGTCGTCACATTGTTTACCTTGAATGGTTTGAATTCTCAGATATGAGATAAGTAATGTTGTGTGATATGGATGCATTGGTTGCATTGTGATGATGATATGGATTATCTTTTGATAATGATAATATGGATTATCTGTTATGATGATAATGATGATTATCTATTGTGATATGTGAATTATCTATCTGTGTCTACATAGATAATTGTATTGAATTGTTTTAAACTCTAAAACAACTTGGCCTTAAAAGATATGCTTTGGATTTCGATGAGACCGGGATCGGGTTTCCAAATTTGGATATCCGAAAACCACATCGATCCAAATTAACGATAGGTCGTGAATCTCAAGTGAGGACTGAAGACTCGAGGTGTAAGTACTATTCGTCGTTAAAACTCTGAGGGTTATTCCAATATGAGTTTAACGGGGTAGTACTTTTAGATTCGAAATGAAGATTCAGAGTGCAAGGGTTACTGTCATTAACTCTGAGGGTGATTCCAAAATGAGTGTAACGAGATAATGCCTTCGGTTTCGTTCGAACCCGGAATGAACTTGTATAGGTTGAATGCTTTCAGGACATCGTCAGGTGGACGATGAGCATTCTAAGATAAATATGTCCTATAAAGGTAATCGTAGTCTCAAGCCTCATCAACCAGGAATGGTTAAAACAGGGGAGGTGCAGCAAGGCTACGTGGGTCATGCCCAAGTAGGACGAGATTTCCCCCTGTCTTGAGGTCCCTTTTATTTTCGGCTTAGTGGGCAGTTGGTACGCGCGCCAACTGCGGGGTTGTCTTACTCGAAACTATTTAGTAAGGAATGGTTCTGGCTTTGGGTTGCAGGGGATTGGGAGTAATCCTCGGTACAGTGATCTAGGCCACGTACTGTGACGGGCGGTACCCTAGTAGCCCTGCCATTGTATGGAATCCAAAATCCAATAAGTGCCAATGGTTTTGATTGTATTACCCACTTTTGTGGCTAGTAGCTCGAATTTAATTGATGTAACAGTTTAGGCCATTTTCTATTTACTTGAAAACCCTAGACCTATTATAATATCACTAGATTTCCTATCAAATGTTTTGGTTAGCGTAAGTTAAACTTTTCCATGTTTATGCGTGGGAAGTCTTACGTGAAACCTTTCTTTCAGAAGATTTCAAAGTTAAGCAACCTTAACCTGTTACTCACACCAGACCCATGTCTGACCCGGAGTTTATCTTATGTTTTTTTAAACTATTGGGTACTTAAATTTTTACGAGTAGCCAAGGGAGTTAGGTTAGCTTTGACGAGTTATGGAGGAGCAATGGAGCAGGAGCTTCAAAATTGTAGATATGTTTTAGAGTTCCGCTGTGTTTGATATCTCTGTGTTTCTCTGAGTTGTATTGAGTTGTATAATTAGACATGTGTTTATAACTGTCTAAGTATGTGATGTACAATCTGTGTAACTCTGATAGTTGTTATATACTATGTAATAATTATGTGATTAATATAATTTATTTGTTCCGCTATTTAGATTGTGATGTGTTTTCTCTTCCTTCTTCTCTTTCTTTCTCTTTTCTATCCCTTTCTTTCTTATTAATGACGCGTCATTCTGTGGAGATGAATGGCGGGTCGTTACACAAATAAGCCGGAACAATGATGTAGTACAACGATACGCCTGATGAAGCTGAAACTCAAATAAGTTGGAGCAACGACGTAGCACATCAATATGCCCGATGAACCTGAAATTCAAATAAGCCGGAACAACGACGTAGTATAGCGATACATCCGATGAACCTGAAAATCAAATACGCCAGAACAATGACGTAGTACAGTGATACGCCTGATGAACCGAACTCAATAAAATGGTTAGAAGA
The DNA here is from genome assembly GCA_030765085.1 of Allium cepa. Lineage (NCBI taxonomy): Eukaryota > Viridiplantae > Streptophyta > Magnoliopsida > Asparagales > Amaryllidaceae > Allium > Allium cepa. The sequence continues at coordinate 61,986,824 of CM060930.1, forward strand.
CCATGGGTCGTTAGACTATAAAAATGAGACAAAGCTATACAGAATGGGGTATAGTCCCCCACGCAGACAAAGAGACATCGCACATCGCTAGTATAAATCCTACATGAACTTCATTGGTCAATAAAAAGTGTAAATTACACTAAGCTGGTAAATAAATGAGTTTAGCTTCATGCCCCATAACCACTGACTTAACTAAAATATTTACAAACAAATTATAGATTTCCACTCGAAGATTGTCACGAGATTTCAATCGATCAAGTCCAAGAATTAACCGACGAAGTAAATGCAAGCGTTTTATACCAATTGTTTTGCTAACCCATTAATTAGATTTCTCATACGAATGAGGTAAGGTTTTGTATATACTAATAGATTGGAAAACGGTTTTAAAACGAGTTTTGTATTAAAAATAGTGTTGAAATCGCTTTTGTGAAAGAGTTTTAGTGTTTACTACTATTATAAAACTTTTGTATTTTAAAGTGACAAATCATATACACGATTGTAAAAACAATCTATCACCAAAAATCCACATTCGACGACGTAAATTAAAACCATAAAAATCGATATCAAATCCAATCAAATAGATATTCCCAAATATCCAAAAAAGAAGTCCAGTCAATAATAAATGACAATAACTAACCAGATCTACAAAAATCGATAAAAATTGGAAATCCACCCAAAGATAGGCAAAGAGGCAAAATTTCACAGGCCAGACGTCTGGTTGGTCTGACCAGACGTCTTGTTGCCTATACTGGGAAACAATTTGCCTAGGCCATTGATGGCTAAATAAATTCGGAAGCGATTAGACGAGTGATAGAGGCTAGGGTTTTATGCTAATCGGCAACCCAGCCCTATAGGCTCTTCGATACACCCCAAATGGCATGTCCAAATGTCCATAGTAGGATTTTCATAAATTTTGACTTCAAAACCAAAAATTGAAAAACTCACCAAACAAATTTAAATCAAAAGTTATTGAATATGAAATAGATGCAAGGAATTCATGCCTAACAACAATGAAAGCTATAGACATAGATGTGAGTTTAAGAACTCACCTTTAAACTCAAAAACAATAATTGAGAAGCTCTAAAACAAAGAAAGATCAACTCCACTTCAATCTCAACTCTAGAAGCTCCAACCTATGATCATATACAAATATTTCATAAGTTAGGTTATAGGAAATTATGAAAATTGGAGAAGGATTAAGATGGAGAAGATAAAGAGGACGCTTACCTGAGCTTCTCATTGATTTTAGAACTAGAACTTGAACTCCTAAGAGAAACTAGGGCTTAGGAATTTTAATTTCCTCTTCCTACCATTCTTCCTAGGGCTTGAGTGTTAGGAAATTATGAGTGGAATGAATGAAGAGGAGTGGAGTGGGGGTTATTAGGTAGAAGGTAATTAGATTATCTTGTTGGGCTAGTGGGTTAGAACACAACCCAAAGCCCAATTGAAAATACCAAAATCCTAATCAACTCCAAACATATCGATATTTATACTCAAATAAATTGTAAATGCCGTTTTGAACTCAATGAAAGTGGTCTCGAGTCCGGATTCGACTTTTCACAAAAAGTCGAGTTTCGAACTTTAAATTCAACTAACGATGCTATATTTAAATAAAACATTTAAATATATAATTTTAAAATATGAGAGTTGTTACAATTATTATATGTTACCTATTTATTTAGTCTCTTAAATTAAATTGGAAATCAATTGCAATTAATTCACTTAATTAATGCAGCTAATGTAGATTAAATTGATAATTGTAGAATACAAATTCAATAAGACGTAAACCAATGTAAATTTTATTGATAATATGACAATTGGTCGAATAAGAAGAATTGAAATCAAGTTTGATCAATTTAGTGGAATTTAAATTATATTAAATGGATTTATTGCAATTAAATGTAATTAAATACTACATTATTGAAAACTAAGTTGATAATGGTAAAATATTAGTGTAATAAGATATGAACAAATGGTAATTACAGCCATGAGATGCCAATTGATTGAATAATAAGATGGAAATGCAAATAAATGCGTTTATTGGAATTTAAAGAAATAATCACTGTATTTATTTCGATTGGAATTAAACACTGCAATTAGTAGAATAATTGAAATTGAATTGGCACGAGAATTTTTTTCGATTATAATAAATTTCTAAGTGATCGAAAATGTTAAAATTGTTTAATTATAAGATTTGAAATTAAAAAGTGATTTGTCCAACTTAATATTAATTTATTAACTAAGGTGAAAATAGTCATTTTGGCCACTGTCTTAGATTTCGACGAAACTAGTTTCATCAAATCCGTAATGGTTAATTATTGTAGGATTTTAAGTTTCATAGTGATCGGACTCGTCCTTTGATCGTATGGACTTGAAACGCGTAGAAACAAATTTAATTAAATTCAATTGAAATCAATTTGAAAAAGCTGACTTTAAAGCTAACTTCTTCATATGATGGAATTATGACTTGAAACCTGTTCCATTGAGTTTAAAATTATCGAAAACATCTATTTTGATATATGGGATGACCCATTTCGTTCGGGGTCAGAACGGGCTTTTCGAGTCGTTATTGTCGTTTCAAATCAATTCAATGCGTGTTCATTTTCTTATCGGGCCTTATCCATATACATTGACCTTACTATACCCTAGCAGCATTTTTATTTCTCATTTCTGTACGTTTCTTTCTATTACATCCATCAGTTCCTTTTTCTTTCCAATGGCTGTAGATCCAAACCTAAATTCAATTTCAAAACCAAATTGAAAAATCAAAATCCTCAAAAGCCTATCATATTATATATCAATTCGAAGCTCTCAATGAGCGTAATTAACTAGTGTGATTCGTTTTTCAATCGGATTCACCGTTTTTCCAAAAAATCAAGGTTGAACCTTGACCGTCCATTTTAGGGCTTTGACGATCCAACGGTGGATCATTGCCAAATCGAAGATCGGGAAGAGGCGTCGGGAAGACGGTGATGAGCAGGTCATGGATCTGGGTTCGTTTGGGTTTGCAGTTCCTTGATGTCGTCGGGAACGGAATTTGAAGCGGCAGCGACCACAATTGGCTGGCGGCAAACGAAGGGTCGCGCGTATAGTGATATGGGTGCGACGTGGCGGGGGCTGGCCAACGATGAGGTCAGATGGCCGAGATATGGTATGTGGCGGCATAGATTTTAGCATGATGGTGGCGGCTGCAAACTCGTTCGAGAATTTGGGGTTAGCGTGTATGTGGGAACAAAGCTGACATGGATGACGTGGTAATTTATTTATTATTTATTTTATTTGAAATTTAAAGTTTGAATCTTCTAACGTTAATAACTTTTGCATACGAACTCATATTTGGACGTTGTTTCTTGCATTGGGGTCGTATTGAAATTTCAGACATTTTGAAGCTAGTTTGGACGAATTTTGAGACTATCAAATTTTGGGCTTTATTTTGATTTTAAATCGACTTGAAATCAAAGGTGAGTGATTTAACCCATTCACAACTACTAAATTATCTTATGTTATTTAAACTAAATTTATGATATGATTCAGAATTGATTGGTTAATGTTTGGTATTTTAAATTTGTCATTCTAGTTAAATTTGACTTTTACATTTAATCATCGTTTAATTTAATGTTGAATTAAATTGTTAATTTAATACATGTTATTGATAATCGGTTATCGATTGATGCTTATTCGTTGATTTGGATGATGATTGTAATGGATGTTTGATTGTTGGTATTAGACGATTGGATGCTATATATTTATATTTTTAGAACACTACAATTTCCCTATGGGTTGAAAAGATGCATACTTGAAAGATATATAGATTAGGGAAAAATTGTTATGGTTGAAATAATAGACTCAAGCGATTTTATTGATTTTTATTTGATTCGAGATTTCGGTTTGAAATGTTATATAACCATAAAATAATAAATTGCGGATTGAAATGATAATTATCCGTATCACTTAACCATAGGGTAGAAAATTATGTATGAACACCGAATTGGTTAACATGAATGATTTTTAAATTCCTTAATTTTTAATTCTGTTAACTGGCTTTTTGAAATAGAAATCAATTTATGTATATTGAATTATTTTCGATAATCCAAGTATTAATGCTGAAATTGGAATTGATTTAATGAATTGTTCAAAGGATTTAAATCGGAATTTCAAAGTTGAAGTGTCAAATATAAATGAATTTATCGAAATTGGGTTATTAAAATGTTGGATATAATTTTGAAATCTATTTTAACTAATTTAAACTATTTTAGTCAATTTGAACCATTTTAATTTATTTTAATATACTATAACCTATTTAATCCAACTTAATCTATTTAACCTACTTTAAAATAAATAAATTTGTTTAATATATTTTAAGTCTATTTAATATAATTTAAACATATTTAATCTATTTTTAATTTATTTAATCTATTTAAAATCTATTTAATATAATTTAAATCTATTATAAATCTATTTAAATCATTTTTAAATCTAATTAAATCAAATTTAAATCTATTTAAACTATTTTAAATACATTTTGAAATATTTTAAACCATTTAAACTATTTTACAGTGTTTTAACTATTCCAAACTATTTTAAAACAATTGAAACTATTTATGACCATCTAAACTACTTTCTAAATTTCCGATTGTGCAAAGTCGAAGTATTTATATTTAAATCATTGATTATGATACAACCTAAATTGGGGTTTGAAATCAATACCCTTTTTGTGAAATGACATAATTGAATAAAAATGATGATTTCGGAATGGGATTTAATTAACTTATCATATCGATAATTTTGAAGTGAATATGGTTTTAAAAGTAAATATGATTTCGGAAGTAATATGGTTTGAAATCGAATATGATACGTTGAATATCACTTATGAATTAATTTTATGAAATGTAAAAGAACCATCTAGTATGTAATAAGCGTTTGGTTATTAAAGTGACCGGGATCGGATATTGTCGTACTCTCTGCCAATATCAAAAATCACTTTAACAACTATGTACGTAGTGGAGATTCCAGAAATGAAGTAGGATGGTTTGGTGAATGGTTCTGTATGTGGTATTTACATGACCCTGACTCTCGTGAGTCAACTTAGATGTGACTAAAATTGGAGCCATGCCGGGCCAACTGAGGTCGCACCTCTAATCGGACACATTTCTTCGATACCATATTATAACTTCGTGACAATTTGCTGGCCACCCCTGGATTTTGATTATGGGAATGTGTACCAAGGTGGGCGGTAGTAGCTGCTATGTGTTACCACCGTTCTGGATTCGCAATTGGTATATCTACCCTGGCATAGCCTCGAGTGCCATGTTCACATGCCCTATCGTGCCTTCTACGAGTTTGTTTTGTGTCGTACCTATGGAGTGCTCCCTAACAACCTACCTGCGGGTGGAGTTCACAATACCTGTATAGACTGCGGCATTATATAAAATGAGTTAAGGGCGATATGGGTAACGCCTTAACGCCATTTTAATACTTTACTTTACTGTAGACACTATTATAATAGCGTATTGTACTATTTATGTAGATAGTTTAACAGATCCTTACGAGATGTAAATCCTAAACATCTTTTAAGTTATTGTACTCACGTTGACACTGGATATGAGATGTCAAACCCCGTAAAAATCTTCACGCCATTACACTCATATTTACTTATTGTTGATTTAACTTACATAAGATCTTTTAGTTCTAACTCGAATGTTTAATCTTTTCAATTCGCTCGGATCAGCCTGAGCTTTTTAGTTTATCGAAGACAACTTTCTGGAGGAGGAAGCCGAAGATTTTGGATATTATTATTTGCTATATTTATTCCACTGCACAGGTTGTTCCATTGCATATTTTTTTATTCTTATTTTAGGTAACTCTGATCTGTATTATAAATGTTAATCAATGTTATTTGTACCAGCTTCATGAACTGTTTATTTGATTATTATATTTTATCATTCCCCTACAAGATTCTGTATTTATTTTCTTTCCTTCTCTGCTTTTTCTTATTTACCGCATAACAGTCTGCCCTTTTGAATGGTTTGATTTTGACGTGTGTAGTTTATTGTTGATTTAAACCGTCCAAAAAAGCGGGCCATTGCAAAATCTCCATATTATATATACATACATATATATATATATATATGTATATGTATATGTATATGTATATGTATGTATTCCTTTTTTGACAACAAGATAACTTACTTTATTGTTACATATATAAACAATTAGCAACTGCAACTATGCAAAATTACTTTATTGTAAGCTTACTTTATTAATGTACATACATATATGTACATATAAGAAACTTTATGTTTACCTAAAACTAAGTACATTCAAGCTTTGAAATTGAACACATATATTTAATAAATTTCTATATTTAAAATACTAACATTAATTTAAATAAATAGTTTAAACATATCATATATATATATATTTATATGTATTAAAAAATCTATAAAATAAATTCTAATAATATTTAGATATACTAAAGTGATTCAGAAAAATCCATTTAAGATATTAACCTAATTAGAATAAATACCTTTAAAAACAAAATACGTATATGTATATAACTGAGCATACTAACCACGTTAGTAAATGCAAACAAAGCTGTCTATAAAAGCAGTTGCTCGCTGGTGGAGGAAGTTCGTCAGGGAACTGGCTGGCTTGGAGCTTGTAGGAGTTATTGTGGCGGACTAAGGCTTCGGTGGAAAAGTCAAGGGGATGGAGGAAGAGGTTGTTGGCGCATGTGGCACGTAACAACCTTGAATTTTCGATCTCGAAAATTCCAGATAGTTAAAGGTAGTTGGCGCAGTGGATAAAATATAATATCACATAATATTTTTTACACAACGAAAGCTGAATCAGTCAATTACATTTTAATACATCAGAGTTACAATATTTACAAACACTGGACAGATTCAATCAACCTGTCCCAAACAAACTATGATATCACAATGGTATACACTCCATACGTTTCCGCCATCCAGTTCGCTTTCTGAGCTCCAGATCGTCCTTACTTGAAAAACTGTAACACTCGGTTTGACCCGAGCATTACATTAAAGTAACACCCGGGTCAGGCTGGAAACCAGCATGAGCAAACTCATCTAACATGGAATGCAACATCATACAAATTGTATAAAACACGGGTAACTCGTTCATCATTTTAAGTTCACAACTTGCTATAGTCAACATATATATTCACAATCAATCCCTAAGTACCTTTACTTAGTGTTTAAACGGTCCAGTCATTTAAATTATTACATTTCAGCCTATTGATTTCACATATCAATTTCTAAGAATCATTGTAGGCTACAAATCAAAGTGGGCTCGGGTATTTACTGATACCCGGCCCCGGTCTCTTCGGGTTCAATACCATCTTAACCCAAGTTATTCAACTGAAATACAATTCAACTTTAAATACAAGATGTCACTTTACTCAACAATTTATCATCGATAAATAACTACATTATCACAAAAATATTCATATCAGAGATATCAACCAATTCAAGGCATTTAAATCATTTAATCATTCATAAGCAAGATAGATCATTTCCAAAATTAATTTAATTTATCTCTAGTTAAATTAATTACTAATCTTTAATCACTTAGATTACCCTCTACTTAACAAAGTTAATTACAAACCAATTAATTAATCATTTCTAATTATTCATCTTAATTAATCATCCAAGATAAATTATTCTTTCATTATATTAAGTATTAGCCCTTAATTAATTATACAAATTAATTAATCCTTACCCATTCCATATTAATCACATTTAACCTAAATAAAATAATCAAATTAATTATCTTATAATCACTTACATTGATTAATTATCCTTAATTAATCACACTTCTTAATTAACTAACCCTTAATTTATCTCTTAATTAATCAATCCTTTAATTAATCTTTAATTACTTCCCTTAAGTAATCACCCATAAATTACTTTCATCAAGTAATTATCTATTGGTTAATTATCCTCAACTAATTAACCTCGGATCATTAATTAAGTTAACCTTTAATTAATAATTAAATAAATCAACCCTTATCAAATTTGTCCCTTAATTACTTACATTTGGTAAGTATTTAACGCCTACTTACTAACCAATTAATCTCAAATTACCAATTAATTAATTAATTGATAACCTTAATTATAAATTAATTTATAATTAATCATTAATTAATTTATCTTCTCTTTAATTTCTTCATTAATTTACTTAATTAATACTTACCTAAAATTTTAATCAAGTTCAAGATAACCCATTTATTATCTTCAATTACTTAATTATCAATATCAAAAAATTAACTTAAAACCTTGGAATTAAATTATCATTAACCTTAAACCTTTTAAGATAAATTAAAAATTAAAACACTATATCCTTTTTAAACATATTACCCTCTTAATTAAGTTTTAAAAACACCTTAAGGATTAACTTAATTAATTAAAACCTAAAAATAAATTTCCCAACTTTAACTGATGCAGCACGAGCTACAGAGTCACAAGGTTTAGGTCGGCCATGACCTAAAGGCTTAGGTCGACCACGACCTAACAGGTCAGAAGAAGAGGGGCTGCGATCTAACATTACCATTTTAGGTCATCTACAAGCTGACGAAATGGCTATAGGTCGGCCACGACCTAACAGAGCAAGAGCTAAGGAGTTGCGACCTAACTCCTATGATGATGCAGTGGAAACTAAAGTCTTAGGTCGCGAGTGACCTAACGTGATGATAAGTCGTGTGCGACCTAACAGGTTCTAGGATGACGAGATGAAAGGCGAAGAAGCGGATTATGCAAGAACAGGAAAGCCAACGACCTATGATAAGTCGTAAGGCCTTAGGTTGCGAGGCCTTAGATCGCTCACTTTAGGTCGCTCCGATCTATCGAGTGAAGACTGTTTCGAGTTACGACCTATGTTAGGTCGCTAATGTGGATGCAGCTTTATTTTAGGTCACTCGACCTTATGCACTGAAAAGATAGGTCGCTGCATGGTGTTTTCCTTAGGTCGCTCATACGACCTACCGATCTATGTTAGGTCGCTGATGGGTTTTGCCGCATGAAGTTAGGTCGCGTGAGTTGTTTTTGCTTTTGGGTCGCGTGAAGAGATAGTGATGTACTTAGGTCGGTAACGACCTTGTCTAAGTCGTAAATTGTGTACAGGTGGTTGTAAGTTGGGTCGTGTGATGTTTGTTAGGTCGGCAACGACCTAGTGTGGGTTGTAACGCCTATAAATAGGCATATGTGTCATTTGTAACTGGTTGTTGATTTTTGAATAAAATTCTCTTTTGTTAGCTTTGTGCTTTCAATTTAAATTGGTAGTTGAGTGTAATCTCCACTTTCGGTTATTCGAGTGCGCTCGAATCAACGATTGTTGAAGCCGATTTGCGAAATCAAGTGCGCTTGATCAACGCTTGAAGAATTGAAGATCTTCTCTCACGGTATCGTGCACGATCAACGTGTCGAAGGTAGCTAGAATTCGGTATCTTTGTGATCAACGAATTTGGGCATTTCAGTATCTTCAATCCACCGATTGCTACATTTTCATCGTTATATCCATTTCTGTTAATCCGCTGCTTCAGTTTTTGGTATCAGAGCTTGACTTAGCCAATCATAGCTAAGACGAGTCTTGGAGCCAAGGAATTTGAAGTTTGGTGTTCATCGTGTTCATCGCGAGATTGCAACAAGTTTGGAGTTTTCGATCCATTTCATTTTGGATCAAAGCCCGGAAAGTGTTTGAATTTTTGGAGAAGGGTGTGAGCCGTGCATCATTTGTTGAGCTGAGCTAAGTATAGGCCGTGTATACTTGTGAGAAGTAGCGAGCCATGGTGAAGTTTGTTTGAAGAGTTAAGGCCGAGCCAAGTTAGTGGTATAAGCCGTGACTTGTTGTACAAGTTAGTGTTGAAGTTTGAAGTTTGAAGTTTGATTTGTAAAGAATTGTTGAAGTGTTTTTGATTGAGTAATCATGCCGCCGAGAAGAGCTAATTGTCATCAAAATGTTGAAGCGTTGTATAGAAGAGAAGAAGCGGAGCAAATGGAACAACGTATTAATGAGAAATTTGATGAAGGCATTGAAAAGTTAGAGAAGTTGATGAATGATTTGAATCAAAATCAAAGGAGGAGATCACCAATCTCGAACCATGGAGGAAACAGAGTTTCGCCATCGGTTACGGAAGCGAGGAGGGTATCACCGCAATCTTTTAGAGAGAGAAGAGAAACATCAATTTCGTCAAAAAGAGATCACCATGACTATGGACATGAAGAGAGAAGAATTCCACGAGAGTTTGAAAATGAGCCATATAGAGATGAAGAGAGACATAGTAGAAGAGACATGCGTGATCGAAGGGATGTTGATGGTCGAGATCGATGTCGACAAACATTTGATTTTGATGAAGAGGGTGATAGAGCTAGCATTCATTATCGAGATCGAGACCAAGTTCGAAATTCTTATCGGGATGTTGAAGATGATCGACGTTGGGAGTCGAGGATGAAAACAGAAATTCCAGAATTCAAGGGTGGAATGGCAGCTGAAGAATTTCTTGATTGGTTGTCTAATGTTGAAGAGATCTTTGCTTTCAAGGAGGTTCCTGAGCATAGAAGAGTAAAGTTGGTTGCTACTAGATTGAGGGGAAGAGCTTTGGCATGGTGGCAGCAAACTAAACTTACAAGGGAGAGAATGGGGAAGTCGAAGATTGAATCATGAGAGAAGATGAAGAAGTTGATGAGAGCTACATTCTTACCTTACAATTATCGATCACTCATGTATCAGAGGCTGCAGAATCTGAGGCAAGGGACGAAGACTGTTAATGATTATGCTGATGAATTTTATCAACTGATTGCTCGAAATGACATTATGAAGACAGAGGAACAGCTAACTGCTAGATTTGTTGGAGGGTTGCGAATGCAGATCCAGGATATGGTTAATATGTTTGATCCGAGATCTGTTGCAGAAGCACATCAGAAAGCGTTGGCTTAGGAGAAGCAGGGAAGGCGTGGAGGTGGTGTGTTTACTAATTCTAACAATCAAATGAAGGGTGTCGGTGGAAGTTCTAATGTTCCTAAGGTTGTTGCCAAACCTGTAGTAAAGGAGGGTGAGAAGGCGAAGGTTAACAATAGTTTCAAATGTTACAATTGCCAGGAAGTGGGTCATAAAAGCAACGAGTGTCCGAAGCCGAAGAAGAGAACTATGATAGCTGAAGTTGAAAGTGAGGATGCTGTTGAAAGTGAAGATAGTCCAGTTGAGGAGAATGAACAGGATATCGCATCGGGAGACGAAGGGTGTAATCTAATGATGAGGAGGTCTTGTTTAACACCAAAGCAAGAAGATGAAGCTAGTTGGTTGAGGAGTAACATCTTTCAGTCGACATGCACTATATTGAGAAAAGTTTGTAAATTTGTGATTGATGCACGAAGTTGTGACAATATTATTTCTACAGAAGCGGTGAGAAAATTGAAATTGAAAACGGAAAAACATCCAAATCCTTATAAGTTAGCGTGGCTGAGAAATGGAGGAGAGGTGAAGGTGGATAAACGAGTTCGAGTTCCATTTTCCATTGGGAAGAAATATAAAGACGAGATCTGGTGTGATATAGTTGAGATGGATGTTTGTCATTTGCTTTTGGGTAGACTGTGGCAGTATGATCGAGCAGTGCAGCATGACGGTCGAACCAATAGTTATAGTTTTATGTTTGAAGGCGTTAAGATTATTTTAGTTCCAAAGAAGAGATAGCAGGAAGAGAGTAAATCTGAGGAGATTGAAGAGCTGAAAACTTTGTTAACTTTGAAGGAGTTTGTTAAGGAAGTTGAAGAGGAGCCTGAAGTCAATTTGTTGATTGGACGAGAGAGTCATGAAGAGGTTGAAATTCCAGAAGAAGCAAAGCCAGTATTGAAAGAGTTCGAAGATGTATTTCCAAAGGAGTTGCCAAAGGAGTTACCGCCACTGAGAGACATTCAACATCAAATAGATCTTGTTCCAGGTGCTGCATTGCCACATCGACCACACTATCGGATGAGTCCGAAGGAACATGAAGAATTGAAGAGGCAGGTGGAAGAGTTGTTAGAGCAGGGACGTGTTCAGGAAAGCTTGAGTCCTTGTGCAGTACCAGCTTTGTTGGTGCCGAAGAAGGACGGAACATGGAAAATGTGTACCGATAGTAGAGCTTTGAACAAGATTACTGTTCGCTATAGATTTCCTATGCCAAGATTGGATGACTTGCTAGATCAGTTGAGTCGGGCTATTATATTTTCGAAGATTGATTTGAAGAGTGGTTATCATCAAATTCGAATTAGACCAGGAGACGAGTGGAAGACAACTTTCAAGACGAGGGAAGGATTATATGAATGGCTGGTTATGCCATTTGGTCTATCGAATGCGCCGAGTACATTCATGAGGGTGATGAACCAAATCTTTAGACCATTCATTGGGAAGTTCGTGGTGGTTTATTTCGATGATATTCTGATATATAGCAGGAGTATGGAGGAGCATGTTCAACATTTGAGGAAAGTGCTGATTATTCTTCGTGAGGAACAGTTTTATGCAGCAACAAAGAAGTGTGTGTTCATGACACACAGTGTTTTGTTTCTGGGATATGTTTTGTCGAAGGAAGGTATTCAAGTGGATGAAAGTAAAGTAGAGGCTGTCAGGAGTTGGCCACAGCCAAAGACAATTACTGAAGTACGAAGTTTTCATGGATTGGTATCTTTCTATCGAAGATTTATTCCACATTTTAGTAGTGTGATGGCACCTGTAACCGATTGCATGAAAGGAAAGAAGTATGAGTGGTCAGAGGAAGCAGGGGTTGCTTTCGAGAAGATCAAGGAACTATTGACGACAACACCGATTCTTGTTTTACCAGATTTTCAGTTGTTCTTTGAATTGCATACTGATGCGTCGAAGGTGGGAATTGGTGGAGTTTTAAGTCAGAAAGGAAGACCAGTTGCTTATTTCAGTGAGAAGTTATCAGGGGCAAAGATGAGATATAGTACGTATGATGTAGAGTTTTATGCTGTGGTGCAAGCAGTGAAACATTGGAGACACTATCTGTTCCATAAGGAGTTTGTTCTTTACACAGACCATGAAGCTTTGAAACATTTGCAGGGGCAAGACAAGATTTCAGCGAGACATGCATCATGGATTGCTTATTTGCAACAGTTTACTTTTGTTGTGAAGCACAAATCTGGGATAACAAATCGGGTAGCCGATGCATTGAGTAGGAGGAATCATTTATTAACGACAATGAAAGTTGAGGTGACAGGATTTGAGTTATTGCCAGAACTGTTTGAGGAGGATCCTTACTTTGAAAAGCTTGTTGAGAAAGTTAAGGATGGGAATACTGATGAATTTGTGTTGGATGATGGATTCTTGTTCAAGGGGAATCGATTATGCATTCCAGACTGTAGCCTGAGAATGAAGATTGTTAAAGAATTACATGATGAAGGCCATGTAGGTAGAGATCGTAAATTGCAGTTGATTTCTCAGTCTTATTTTTGGCCATCAACGAGGAAGGAAGTAGAAAGGTTTGTGGAGCGATGTCATATTTGCCAGGTTTCGGAAGGAACTGCGACCAATGCTGGGTTGTATATGCCATTACCTGTACCATCTAAACCATGGGTTGATGTGAGTATGGACTTTGTGTTGGGATTTCCGAGAACGCAGCGTGGTAATGATTCTATATATGTGGTGGTTGACAGATTTTCAAAAATGGCACATTTTATTGCTTGCAAGAAGACGGCGGATGCTGTTCATGTTGCTCAGATGTTCTTTAAAGAAATCTATCGTTTACATAGGTTGTCGGAGTCTATTGTTTCAGACAGGGATACCAGATTTTTGAGTCATTTTTGGCTTAGTTTGTGGAAGATGGTGGGAACGAAGTTCAATTTTAGTAGCACTTATCATCCGCAAACAGACGGACAGACCGAAGTTGTTAACAGATCATTGCGAAATTTGTTGCGATGTCTTGTGAAAGACAATTTGAAGAGTTGGGACATGAAGTTATGCCAAGCAGAGTTTGCTCATAATCATGTAGTGAATCGTAGTACGGGATTCAGTCCATTTCAGATTGTATATTCAAATCTACCCAGGGGACCGTTGGACTTAACAGTAGTACCACAACCAAAGGGGACGGTTAAACGAGCTGTTGATTTTGTTGAAGGTTTGACGGAATGTCATAAAATCGTTCAGGAACGATTGGAGAAGGAAAATGAAAAATATAAAAGATCCGCAGATCTGAAGCGAAGAAATGTTGAGTTTAATGAAGGAGATATGGTGTATGCTGTATTAACCAAGGATCGTTTTCCAGTGGGCGCTTACAACAAGTTGAAGGCCATAAAAATTGGTCCTGTAAAAATTGTGAAACGGATCAATGAAAATGCCTACAGGTTAAAGCTGCCGGAGGATGTGTATACTTCTGATGTGTTCAACATGAAACATTTAATTTCGTATCATGGAAATGAATGTGTTGTGGAAGAAGATGGTGAAAATTAGAGGTCGAATTTCTGTCAACCGGGGGAGGATGATGCAGCACGAGCTATAGAGTCACAAGGTTTAGGTCGGCCACGACCTAAAGGCTTAGGTCGACCACGACCTAACAGGTCAGAAGAAGAGGGGCTGCGATCTAACATTACCATTTTAGGTCATCTACAAGCTGACGAAATGGCTATAGGTCGGCCATGACCTAACAGAGAAAGAGCTAAGGAGTTGCGACCTAACTCCTATGATGATGCAGTGGAAACTAAAGTCATAGGTCGCGAGCGACCTAACGTGATGATAAGTCGTGCGCGACCTAACAGGTTCGAGGATGACGAGATAAAAGGCGAAGAAGCGGATTATGCAAGAACAGGAAAGCCAACGACCTATGATAAGTCGCAAGGCCTTAGGTTGCGAGGCCTTAGATCGCTCACTTTAGGTCGCTCCAATCTATCGAGTGAAGACTGTTTCGAGTTACGACCTATGTTAGGTCGCTAATGTGGATGCAGCTTTATTTTAGGTCGCTCGACCTTATGCACTGAAAAGATAGGTCGCTGCATGGTGTTTTCCTTAGGTCGCTCATACGACCTACCGATCTATGTTAGGTCGCTGATGGGTTTTGCCGCATGAAGTTAGGTCACGTGAGTTGTTTTTTCTTTTGGGTCGCATGAAGAGATTGTGATGTACTTAGGTCGGTAACGACCTTGTCTAAGTCGTAAATTGTGTACAGGTGGTTGTTAGTTGGGTCGTGTGATGTCTGTTAGGTCGGCAACGACCTAGTGTGGGTTATAACGCCTATAAATAGGCATATGTGTCATTTGTAACTGTTGTTGATTTTTGAATAAAATTCTCTTTTGTTAGCTTTGTGCTTTCAATTTAAATTGGTAGTTGAGTGTAATCTCCTATCTCCACTTTCGGTTATTCGAGTGCGCTCAAATCAACGATTGTTGAAGCCGATTCGCGGAATCAAGTGCGCTTGATCAACGCTTGAAGAATTGAAGATATTCTCTCATGGTATCGTGCGCGATCAACGTGTCGAAGATAGCTAGAATTCGGTATCTTTGTGATCAACGAATTTGGGCATTTCAGTATCTTCAATCCACCGGTTGCTACATTTTCATCGTTATATCCTTTTCTGTTAATCCATTGCGTCATTAACTGAGAACATTTAATAATCAATTATTGCTTCAAATAGTTTTGAAGATAATTAGTATAAAACTTGACTTTGTTAACTTAAGAATTTTGAGAATATAAAAAATTTTACCGAGGAAAATCCGGAATTTCTTGGACAGGTACTTGGGTTTCATCTCCAAATCTCGAGTTTCCTTCTTCCTCTTCTCTTGAATTTCTTCAAAACTTTGTTTAAATCCTAAAATCTGATATATTATAACACTCACGAACCCGAAACAAACTTCGAGCCCAACATCCCTCCTCCCATGCTTCGACCGAGGAAATTAACGAGACAAGACTGCCACCAGAGTCGCCGCGTGCATGTGCACCGGTGATCGAGGCAATTTCGATCACCTTCTTTATCTTCATCACGTCACTGGCCATCTCTTCTCATGATTCCGAATGCCCAGAAATCACCACAAACCCATAATTAAAATCAAGTCATCTGATTAAACAGTAACAGGTACTTCGACCAATAATTCCCTCGATAATTTGATTACGATTACCAGCAATCCCGATCCCTCGCCTATAGCTTCGTCATGATCACAGGCTTCATTCCTCCCTCGACCGATGAACTACGGTGTCTTGGCGACATAGCAATAACCCACGTTCCAACCTTGACCTTAAACCCACTTAAAACCCTACTTTCATGTCAATCGTCCTCCACATCACCAGATAAATATTACAAGTATTTTTCCATCAGTCGTCGATCGACCACCAACCATATACCCAAAGCCCGATTCTACAGAATCACAAGATCACATGGATTTGACGAATTTGCACACTTCGATCATCTTACAATTTCCCATGATTTATACTACTAAAAATCTTGTTTCAGATCTTAAAATTCATGGCTTATAAAAACGAACAAGATCTTGCAATCAAATCTTAAATTTTAATAAATCAAATTTTGAAGAAAAGATTTAATTTACTGTGTTTTAACTTTCCAGTAATCCCATGCATTTTTAATACTTAGAAATAATTTTAAAATTTTGCTCTTGCCAATTTGAACTTATTTCATTTAGATATCAAAGTCTATAGATAATCATATGATGATATTTTGATTTTTTTTCTCTCCAAATTTGAAGCCTGTAATACTTAGAACAGAGATTCAAATGTCTGTTTCCAAACATCCACAGCAACATCCATATATAAATATACATATTTGTATACATTTAACACTTAATCATTTTTATTTAAGCAAGATTTCCAACATCAATTAAAAATCCAAATCTTAGAAAGGCTTACTCACATGCATTTTGTTAATAGCAGAGAAAACCTAGAAATTGTTCTGAAAACTTGAAAACCGTAGATGATCTTTGAATTTGACCAAGATCTTCTTGTTTAAAGCTTGAATTTGAATCTTGGTTTTGCTTCAGTTTAAAGTTGCTTGAAGATTCAGGTAGGTGATTGCTGATTAATTCCAGGTCTGCAATTGTTGTTTTATAGGCCTTGATTTTTGCTACAGATTGTATTTTGAAGACAAAACCTTGTTTTGATAATTTTCTTGTTCGAGAATTTTGTTGTAGGCTTTTGATCTTGAAAATTTTCAATTTGTTCAAATTTATTTCTCTACAGATCTGATTTTCTTAGGCTTGTAGTGTGACGACCCAGAATTTTCAACGTTTGAAATCGAAATATTTAATTGATTTCAAATATCTGAATTGTTAATTTAAGCTCGAGTTTCAAAATATAACTCTGAATTTGGAAAATAAATTATTGAATTTAATTATAGAAATATGGGTAAGAATTTGAAACTTGATTTTTAAGCTGATTAAAAATATTTTGATGGCTTGGAAAATTTATATTGATGATACTGAAGATAATAGAAGCTTCAGAGTTGAATTTGAAACTGTTTTGTTTAGTACTGAATTTTACCGTTTAATTCGATATTTAAAAATAGCCGTCTGAGGCACAGTCTCGAAATTCGACGAAACCTGTTCCATTAGACCCGTAATCTTGTATTATTACCAGATTTCAATCTTCATAGCATTCAGAGTTGTCGTTTGGCCGTACGATAAGCAAACACGTTGAAATTTAAATCGAAAATTCGATGTTTAACTGTTTCAAAAAGCTATCTTCTCCATACGATCAAATTTGGACTCGAAACCTTTTCCATTGCATTCGGAATAGGCATACAACATTATAAACGCCTAGCGATATGCCTCAATTGGAGGTTGAGTTTTTAATTGTGTTTATTAGAGCAATTCGAATTTAAATTTAAATTTAAATCTAATAATGTTTCATATAGGAAAATTAAACGTTTCTTCAAGCACGTGTCCTTTTAACAATGAGCAATCCTACACGTTTCAACTTGGTCCCCCATTCTCCTTTTACAATTAGTTGAGCACCCTATTTTCGAAAAAATAAAATAAAAGAAAGGGGCGAAACGTTTTATTTCAGAAAGCATAAACAAAATCAAACAATGGCCGCCCACCTTTTAAAAACTATCGTTCCAAAAATCAGAAAGGAGTTTCCCCCTATTCAATCGAATTCACAAATTCGAAAAACAGTTTCAAATCGTTCGAGCCGCATGGAGGGAAGCTAGTTTTGGAGTTGCGTGCGCGTGCATTTGGGAGGGCTTGGCTAGTAGCAAAGAGCACGGCGGTCCAAGGCCTAAGACGATCGCAATGTCGAGGCAATGGAAGAACTGGCATTAGCAAGGACGTAGAGGGAGGTCGCGCGTGGAGTTAGGAGGCGCGTTCGAGTTTGGCGTCGAAGGAGGAGTTCGATGGAGGGGCTCGAGCTAGGTTAATTGATTTTGCAAAAAAATTGGGGATTGTGACCCGGTGGCTGTAGTAGTGTGTGGCTGTAGTAGTGCGACATTGGTCGAAAGTCGGCGACGAAGATGGGACCTCGCGGGGTTCGGCCAGGGTTTGGGTTAACGTGGTTGCTGCGTGGTCTAGAAGCATTAAGGTACAGCCTGTTTATTTATTTATTGAAAAGAAAAAAAATGAAATGAAAAATGATGAATATATATATTTAGTTAATAGAATTTTTTTAAGGTATTGAGTAAAAAAATAGAAATTTTAAATAAAGATTTGATTTTATAAAGAATAGTTTTTATATGTACATATGAAGTTCGAAAAAAATAAAAATAAGTATAAACATTAAAATTTCGGATTTAGCTTTAGATATTTAAAATAATGAATTTATGGTGAATAATTAGTTCAATTTTTTTACTCAATTTTTTTGGTTGCCAAAGATTATTCAAAAAGGAAATTTAGTTTTAAAATTAAATTTATTAGTTAAATAAAATTATTAAAATGGAAATTGGTTTAAATAACTATTAGTAGATTAAACTATCAAAATTTATTTCGAATATTAATAAATTGTATAAATGTTTATACAAGGTCAATATTTGAAAGAAATCAAGCTGGAATGAAAATGATTGTAGGCATAAACAAAGGTGTGATCTTCTCACTCAATCGAATTTTCTAGTTTAATTTTAATAGTTAAATTTAAAATTGATTGATTGTGTGTTTGGATAATTAATTTATTATTAGTTATATTAGTTTAGACCCTATGCGCCGCATAATAGCGGAGGTTATTATATTAAACCCATATACCGTGATATTCCACCTCGAAGTGGAATTGGTATTATATATGTATTTGGAGTTGTTGATTTCCCGCATTATATAGCGGATGAGACCCTATTGTGCCGCATAATAGCAGATAATATTTTATAAATCCCACATACCGCAATATTCGACCTCGAAGTGGAATGGGTATTTAAGTGTTGTTCTAACATCTGTGGATGCAGGGAAACAGGTTGGAGGGATCCTGTTGGATTCCTCAAATATTTAATTTGTTTCATATGTTGTGTGTTGATTATTGTTAACCATGTGATTATTTGTGATTAAAACCGTTGAAGGCTATAATTTAGCGAAATATAATTTTGGTATCGTAGGATACCAGAAATAAATAAAAAATTGGATTTTGAAATTGGGTGGAAAATTTATAATAAATTCATTCAAAGGAATCGGATGAACTTTAAAAGATGGAAATTTAAATAGATAAAGTTTTATCTTTGAAATCTTATTGAATAAACTCAAAAAAATATGGGAAAATATTTTAATAAATGAATTTCAGGTAATACTGTTTAATGGTTGAACAAATTATTCCAGATACGTATTTTAAATATTTGAAAGAGATAAAGAAATTTATTTCAAAAGGAATTAAATTTAGAAATTAAATTTGGAATTTAATTTAGAGTTGAAATTAATTTTATAAACTAATTCGGGAAATAATTTGAAGTTAGAATAAATCTTAGGAATCAATTTGGAAATTTGGTTAGGTGTTTTGGAAATAACTTGGAAAATCAATTTGAAATTGATTTGATATTGGAAAATTAATTTGGGAAACCAAATTGGAATTTGATTTTGTGTTTGAAATAAACTGGAAATCAATTTAGGATTTTATTGGGTTCGAAGATGATATTTTGGAATCGATTTAAAATTCGTATATCAGTTGATATTTGGAAATGTAAATTCAGAAAGGGAGTTTGTAAAGAAAAGGGAAATTGTTTAAAAATAAATATTGGTTTATTTTTAAAGTGTGGAATGAAATTTACAAATTGGAATGTAAATTAAAATAAATGAAGAAGATTTATTAATTTATTGGAATGGACCATTTTGTAATGGAAAAACAATTCTTCCCTGGAAAGCCAAGTATATTTTTAAAATGGCTTTTGAATAAAATTTAAAAGTTTTAGATTTGTTTTTAAAATAATATTATTGGAGAAATTAGTTCAGGAAATTGTTTTACAGTAAAAATTTATTTAATTAATTATATAAGGGATTATTTTAGAGATTTAAATTGATATTTGATTTAGAAAATAGTTATTTAAATATTTATACTCTATTTACAATTTTTTATTTTAGATTTAGTTTTGGACTTGAATTTTTATATGAGATATTAGTATAATATTTTTCATAACTAATATTTAAGCAAATATTCTAAAATAGTTTATTTTAAATGTTTCCAAGTACATTTTGAATAAGTATTTTATATTATTTTAAATATTTGAACTAGGCAGATTTTCAAGGGAAATGAATAAATATTGAAAAAAATTCTGCGTAAGGAAAAATAGATTTGAAATTTATTTTCAAAGGATTGAAGTGGGAAAAAAATTGATTTGAATTTATTTTCAAAGTGTTAAAAAGTAAAATTTTATCTTGCGAAAATATTTTGAAAGTAATAATAATTGGGGGAAAAAATTATTTGAAATCCCATGACTGTTGTGAATGATAATTGATAATTAAATAACCGACTAACAATATTGGCCTTTTATCGGCATTTGAATTCCGATGCGACCAGGAGTCTAATTCCAACTGGATATTCGAAACCCACATCGAACCTTTGTGATTGTGGTGGATCTTTTGTTTAAAAGATCAAAGTGAAATTGTTGTGATTTGTTTGAATCTGAATAAACACTTATTTTTAAAATAAGCGCTCGTTATTCGGATTAGCCGGGAGAGGACCCTGTGTCATATAACCCATTCTGAATAACGATACGACGAAATGGGATTGCATTTGGAGATGGTGTTGAAGACCGGGTATTTTTGAAAGCGAAAGGATTACCCGTCGAATGTCTCTACACCGGGTTGCTCCGGTATAGAGATTTTATCACCCTTTATGATGGGGATTCCGGACGTGATTAGTGAATATCCGGATTGCAAGGGCTTCTTGGGAAGTGCCTTCGGTTCCGTTCGATCACGTAATGGACTTGTATGGATGTGTGTCTGACGTTACACTTTGAGATGTAAAGCTGGTTTCTATCAAATACATTTCTGTTGGTAGCGGAGAATTTATTCTCTTAGCTTAACACCCTTCTCTGAGATGTACGAGCTAAGAGATTATGTAGTTGATGGTTACTAGTGATATATTCCCAATTTGGCAACATGGCATACGAAGTGCTGCCGATCATTTGTTAATCGAAGCATGGCTTTTGTGAAAAGCGTAGCTTTGTGGACGAGACTTCGCCGGACCTCACACCACGGAATGGTTAAAACAGGAAGGATGCCACAAGGTTATGGGGTTAGCGCCCCTTAGGGTATGTGCATTTCCTTCTGGATAGAAGTGGTATCATGGTATGGAGCCTAGATACTTAACTTATGTGAATATCGCAAATATATATTATTTTGTGATTGTTGTTGTTGAGGATCCCCGGATAAAGGTTGTTTACAACTGGGGGATGGCATACTCGTGTAGTAGTTACCTATTTTTGCAGTGGTAACCCAGCTTTGTGTTGGCAGAGATCCGGTTAGGTTATCGGGGCATCCCTCTAGAGGCGTACCCATGTGGCAATAGGAAGTTCCTTAGCCTGACCATTTGTTGGAAATCCAAAGAAACAATACACTCCATGTACGGTTTTAGTTGTATAACCTGCCATGAAATGTGGCAGTAACCTACTATTGAACATGGTAGCTATAGTAGGCATAAGTGCGAAATGCCTATGCTGGCTAAGATTAATATTATACTTTCGAAATGTTTTCCACACTATGCACTTATAATAATAATATCAAAGGATTTTGCATATTAAGCATGTTTGACTATCATAAGGAGAAATCTCCCCCAATTCTGTGATTACATTGTGTGTGTGGCGGGAGGCCTTAAGGTAGTCTCATTTTCCAAAAAGCATTACGGATTTCTTTTAATTTCTTTGTTTTCTTATAGTTAAAAATAACTGTTTTAAGATCTCACACCAGTCTCATGACTAATCCGGAGTTTATTGTTCCCTTTCTAGACTCTAGGTGCCCATAATTTTCCAAACGGGCGGCCTAGAGTCAGGATTCAGTTATTCGGGAGCGAAGTTAGAAAAGAGTTGCTGTTGTGATCAGGAGTTGAAGCTGGATGGCGAAACGTATCTCTTTACTATGTAGTGTCCGTTGTGTATGGTTCTGTAAATCAGTTTTCATATAGTCAAGTTATAATAACTGTCAGTGATGTATTATGTCGTTGTAAGCTCTGATGTTGTATTGTATTAACAGTGATGAGTCTTTGATTTAAAGATTATTCATTTATCTATTATATACTATTCCGCTGCAAAATGTGAGATTCTGTTATTGTTTCTATTCTTCTTCTACCTCTTCATTCTTTAAACCCTAAAGACTCGTAGGTTTGTTCCTCTTTGGCTAAGTTGTTGTGGAAATTTGCCAGCTCAAAGGGGTACGGATTTGTGGAACTTCACAAGTGGTATCAGAGCATTTGGTTAAGCGACAACCTTGGCTCTGTTGGGTGTTACTCATTAGAGATAGAGTCAGCAGAACTGTAGAATGAGTTTGAGTGTAATAATAAATATGAGTGCGTATTTGTTGGTGCATATAAAAATTGTTCTATATTGTGATGATTAGTTTGTTGTGTGGTATATAGATTCTGGTCGGTATAGTCCGTACAACTCTATCCATAGGATCTCTAAACACTCGTATAGAACAATTCGACACGATATTGTTTTAAAATCGGGTAAATGAAATAACTTTACCCAAAACTATTTTGTATATAAAATGAATAATTTTCCATAAATTATTATGGTATATGATTGATTGTTTGTTAGGAAGTGATAATATTTAATTATTATCATTGAAATTGAATAAGAAATTGAAATCATAATCAAAAGTTTAGAAATAGAATCCATATACAAATGAAATTTGAGAATGTAAACTATAAATGTGATTTATAATTTGAAATAGAATTCCAGAGAAATATTTGAAAGCTGATTGAAAAGTTTTGAAATTGGAAATTTTGGAAATTAAATTCCTTTGAGTTTGAAAAATGAATTTGCAAAGGTTTGGAAATTTTTTGAAGGGATGAATGTTCTAAACTCTTTTTGGTTGCTGGAAAATAACTTCAGTGATGACCGCAGCATCATCGATTTTCATTTTCGAGTTTCCAAAAGAGAAATTGCTGCCAAATTATTTACAATTTGAGGTTGTTTGGAAAACTAGGTTTTGTTTTGGAAATTCAAAAGATTAAATTGAATTGCTTTCAAAAATGATTTTTGAAAGGTTGATAAGACTTTGGAATGTTATATAAAATAGTTATGGAATATCATTAAGTTTGATAACTTGTAAAGTTTGAAGTTGTTAAAATAAAATCTAACTTAAAGAGAAGTTAGAAAAAGGTAGACGTGGAAACAAAATAAGTTGGAAGGAAAATTTAATTCAAGTGAAATTAAAAAATCAAAATTAAATAAAAGAATTGAGATTGAAAATTTAAGTCAAACGAAATGATGATATGGATTCAAAATGAAATTGAAATTGAAGATTTGAGTTAATTTGTATAAATGTGAATTTGAGAAGTCTTATAGACTAAACGTTTGGAATAAAATATATTAAGGTGGAAAATAAAATTGTGAATGAATAAATAAATTTACAATTGCAATTAAATGAAAGTGAAATTGAACATTAAAATTCATTTCGAATTTGTAAGAAAATAGAATTGAATTGGAATTGAATTTGATTTGTTATAAGCAAAGCGAAGTATTGAAATAATGATTAGTAAGTGAAGCTAATTGAAGAAATGACAAATGTAATATGGGTTGAAATGAAATGAATTCAATATTTATAAATGAAAGATAGACTAAATTCATACGGAATTTGAAATCCAGTTCAAATATAAGTGGTTGTAAACCAAAATGGTGAATTGAAAATTAATTTTTGAATGAATAAAAGAAGAAATATGAATTGGAACTGAATATTGAAAACCAATTTGAATTGTGTGAAATAAAATAAAGTTATAAAATTAGTTCAAAGTGAACTAAAGACAATAAAGGTAAAAAATGGGTAGTGATGAAATGAATTAGAACTTGTAATGAATAAGTAAAGGAAACTAATTTAAAATAGTAAGATGAATTAGTTGTGAATGAAAGATAATTGGTAAAATTCAATAATCAAGAAGGTAAATTGAATCCAAATAGAGTTGAAATTGTAAATTGAATTCAAATGAAATTGAAAATGTAAGATTGAATGAAAATGGATATATAACTTCAATGGTAAAATAAAAATGGTATAAGAAGTATATATTGAAAATTTTGTAAAGGAATGTGCAAAATAAATTTGACTGTTGTAATTGGATATTAAGGCTAGCAGGATATATAGGTGTATTAAAGGAAACGGAATTGGGATTTGATTTCGAAGATAAAATTTAATTGCTCGACAAAAAGGTATGTATTTCAATTTCAGTATGAAATTTGATGATCTTCTTGTCTAGCCACTTGGCCTTTTGTTTTCTTTTTGAAATCTGGGGGCCGTTGTGCCATTTTTGTAGTCGTACCGAGCTAACCACGCAAAGGAGATGCTTGCGAAATTTTCCGAAAATTTAGGGAGTTAGAAAAATTTTGAGAAAATTTTGAAAATTTAAATTTCGAATTTAAATTTAAATTTGAATGGTTAAGAAAATAATATTGTTTGGAGTTTATGGTTGAGGTTGGAAAGTTAGTTAAATCAATAATGGGTTGTTAATAAAAGAATTTGTTTGGTAAGTTGACAAAACTGTTTAGTTTTGGAAAATTAGTAACGGGTTAAGGTCCATTCTTCTTAACTAGCAATTTCGGGACGAAATTCTTTTAAGGGGGAAGGATGTGACGACCCAGAATTTTCAAAGTTTGAAATTGAAATATTTAATTGATTTCAAATATCTAAATTGTTAATTTAAGCTTGAGTTTCAAAATATAACTCTGAATTTGGCAAATAAATTATTGAATTTAGTTATAGAAATTTGGGTAAGAATTTGAAACTTTATTTTTAAGCTGATTAAAAATATTTTGAAGGCTTGGAAAATTTATATTGATGATAATAAAGATAATAGAAGCTTCAGAGTTGAATTTGAAACTGTTTTGTTTAGCATTGAATTTTATCATTTAAATCGATATTTAAAAATAGCTGTCCTAGGCATAGTCTCGGAATTTGACGATACCAGTTCCATTGGATCCGTAATATTGTATTATTATCGGAGTTCAATTTTTGTAGCATTCGGAGTTGTCGTTTGGCCTTACGATAACCAAATGCGTTGAAATTTAAATCGAAAATTCGATGTTTTAACTGTTTCAAAAAGCTATCTTCTCCATACTATCAAATTTGGACTCGAAACCTTTTCCATTGCGTTCGGAATAGGCGTACAACATTATAAACACCTAGCGGCACGCCTCAATTGGAGGTTGAGATTTTTAGTTGTGTTTATCGGAGCAATTCGAATTTAAATTTAAATCTGATAATGTTTCATACAGAAAAATTACACGTTTCTTCAACCACTGTCCTTTTAACAAATAGCAATCAAAAACGTTTCAACTTTGGTCCCCCATTCTTCTTTTACAATTAGTTGAGCACCCTGTTTTCGAAAAAATAAAATAAAAAAAAGGGACGAAACATTTTATTTTAGAAAACATAAACGAAATCAAACAATGGCCACCCACTTTTTAAAAACTATCGTTCCAAAAATCAGAAAGGAGTTCCTCCCTTTTCAATCGAATTCACAAATTCGAAAAAACAGTTTCAAATTGTTCGAGCCGGATGGAGGGAAGCTAGTTTTTGAGTTGCGTGCGCGTGCGTTCGAGAGGGTGTGGCAAGTAGCGATGGGCACGACGGTCCAAGGCCTAGGGCGATCGCGATGTCGAGGCAATGGAGGAACTGGCAATAGAAAGGACGTAGAGGGAGATCGCGCATGGAGTCAGGAGGCGCGTTCGAGTTTGGCGTCGAAGGAGGAGTTCGATGGAGGGGCTCGAGCTAGGTTAATCGATTTTGAAAAAAAATAAGTAAATTATGGACTGCGACCTGGTCGTTGTAGCAGTGCGACATTGGTCAAAAGTCGGCGATGAAGATGGGGCCTCGCGGGGTTCGGCCAGGGTTTGGGTTAACGTGGTTGTTGCGTGGTTTTGAAGCATGAAGGTATAACCTGTTTATTTATTTATTTAAAAGAAAAAAATGAAATGAAAAATGATGAATATATATATTCAGTTAATAGAAATTTTTTAAGGTTTTGAGTAAAAAAATAGAAATGTTATATAAAGATTTGATTTTATAAAGAATAGTTTTTATAAGTATATATGAAGTTCAAAAAAAATAAAAATAGATATACACATACAAATTTCGGATTTAGTTTTAGATATTTAAAATAATGCATTTATGTTGAATATTTAGTTTAATTGATTTACTCAATTAATTTTGTTGCCGAAGATTATTCAAAAAGGAAATTTAGTTTTAAAATTTAATTTATTAGTTAAATAAAATTATTAAAAGGGAAATTGGTTTAAATAAAATTATTAGTTGATTAAGCTATCAAATTTTATTTCGAATATTAAAATTGTATAAATGTTTATACAAGGTCAATATTCGAAAGAAATCAAGCTGGAATGAAAATGGATTGCAGGCATAAACAAAGGTGAGATATTCTCACTCAATCGAATTTTCTAGTTTAATTTTAATAGTTAATTTTAAAATTGATTGATTATGTGTTTGGATAATTAATTTGTTATTAGTTATATTAGTTTAGACCCTATACGCCGCATAATAGCGGAGGTTATTATATTAAACCCAAATACCGCAATACTCCACCTCGAAGTGGAATTGGTATTATATATGTATTTGGAGTGTTGATTTCCCACATTACATAGCGGATGAGACCCTATTGCGCCGCATAATAGCGGATAATATTTTATAAATCCCACATACCGCGATATTCCACCTTGAAGTGGAATGGGTATTTAATTGTTGTGCTAACATCTGTGGATGTACGGAAACAGGTTGGAGGGATCCAGATGGATTCCTCAAATATTTAATTTGTTTCGTATGTTGTGTGTTGATTATTTTCAATTCATGTGATTATTTGTGACTGAAACCGTTGAAGGCTATAATTTAGCGAAATAAATTTTTGGTATCGTAGGATACCAGAAATAAATAAAAAATTTGATTTTGAAATTGGGTAGAAAATTTATAATAAATTCATTCAAAGGAATTAGGTGAATTTTAAAAGAAGGAAATTTAAATAGATAATGTTTTATCTTTGAAAACTTATTGAATAAATTGGAAAAAATATGGGAAAATATTTTAGTAAAGGAATTTCAGGTAATATTGTTTAATGGTTGAAGGAATTATTCAAGATACGGATTTTAAATATAAAAAAGAGATAAAGAAATTTATTTTAAAAGGAAAAAAATTTAGAAATTAAATTTGGAATTTAATTTAGAGTTGAAATTAATTTTAGAAATTGATCCAGGAATTAATTTGGAGTTAGAATAAAACTTAGGAATCGATTTGGAAATTTGGTTAGGTGTTTTGGAAATAACTTGGAAAATCAATTTGAAATTGATTTTGATATTGGAAAATTAATTTGGGAAACCAAATTGGAATTTGATTTTGTGTTTGAAATAAGCTGGAAATCAATTTGGGATTTGATTGGGTTTGATGATGATATTTGGGAATCGATTTAAAATTCGTACATCAGTTGATATTTGGAAATGTAATTCACAACGGGAGTTTGTAAAGGAAAGGTAAATTGTTTGAAAATAAATACTGATTTATTTTTAAAGCGTGGAAGAAATTTACAAATTGGAATGAAAATTAAAATAAATCAAGTAGATTTATTAATTTATTGAAATGGACCATTTTGTAATGGAAAAGGAATTCTTCCCTGGCAAGCCGAGTATATTTTTAAAATGGCTTTTGAATAAAATTTAGAGGTTTTAAATTTGGTTTTAAAATAATATTGTTGGAGAAATTAGTTTTGGAAATTGTTTTAAAGTAAAAATTTATTTAATTAATTATATAAGGGATTAGTTTAAAGATTTAAATTGATATTTGATTTAGAAAATAGTTATTTTAATTTATACTCTATTTACAAATTTTTATTTTAAATTTAGTTTTGGACTTGAATTTTTATATGAGATATTAGTATAATATTTTTCATAACTAATATTTAAGCAAATATTCTAAAATAGTTTATTTTAAATGTTTCCAA
Source organism: Allium cepa (assembly GCA_030765085.1). NCBI lineage: Eukaryota > Viridiplantae > Streptophyta > Magnoliopsida > Asparagales > Amaryllidaceae > Allium > Allium cepa. Next base: position 62,015,390 of record CM060930.1, read on the forward strand.
GTATGTTTTGAATAAGTATTTTATATTATTTTAAATATTTGAACTCGGCAGATTTTCAGTGGAACTGAATAAATATTGAAAATGTTTTCCTCGTAAGGAAAAATTGATTTGAAATTTATTTTCAAAGGATTAAAGTGGAAAAAAATTGATTTGAATTTATTTTCAAAGTGTTAAAAAGTAAAATTTTATCTTGCGAAGATATTTTGAAAGTAATAATAATTGGGGGAAAAATTTATTTGAAATCTAGTGACTGTTGTAAATCATGATTGACAGTTAAATTACCGACTATCAATATTAGCCTTTAATTGGCATTTGAATTCCGATGCGACCGGGAGTCGAATTCCAACTGGATATTCGAAACCCACATCGAGCCTTTGTGATTGTGATGGATCTTTTGTTTAAAAGATCAACGTGAAATTGTTGTGATTTGATTAAATATGAATAAACACTTATTTTTAAAATAAGCGCTCGTTATTCGAATTAGCCGGGAGAGGACCTTGTGTCATAGAACCCATTCCGAATAATGATACGACGAAATGGGATTGCATTTGAAGATGGTGTTGAAGACCGGGTATTTTCAAAAGCGAAAGGATTACCTGTCGAATGTCTCTGCACCGGGTTGCTCCGGTATAGAGATTGTATCACCCTTTGTAATGGGGATTCCGGATATGATTAGTGAATATTTGGATTGCAAGGGCTTCTTTGGAAGTGCCTTCGGTTCCATTCGATCCCGGAATGGACTTGTATAGATGTGTGTCTGACGTTACACTTTGAGATGTAAAGCTGGTTTCTATCAAATACATTTCTATTGGTGGCGGAGAATTTATTCTCTTAGCTTTACACCCTTCGCTGAGACGTATGAGCTCAGAGGTTATGTAGTTGATGACTACTAGTGATATATTCCCAATATGGTAATGAGACATACGAAGTGCTATCGATCATTTGTTGATCGAAGCATGGCTTTTGTGAAAAGCGTAGCTTTGTGGACGAGACTTCGTCGGACCTCATACCCCGGAATGGTCAAAACAGGAAGGATGAGACAAGGTTATACAGGGTAGCGCCCCTTAGGTTATGTGCATTTCCTTCTGGATAGAAGTAGTATCGTGGTATGGAGGCCAGATACTTAACTTATGTGAATATCACAAATATATATTATTTTGTGATTGTTGTTGTTAAGGATCCTCGGATAAAGCTTTTTTACAACCGGGGGATGGCATACTCGTGTAGTAGTTACCTATTTTTGCTGAGGTAACCCAGCCTTGTGTTGGCAGAGATCCGATTAGGTTCTCAGGCCGTCCCTCTAGAGGCGTACCCATGTGGCAATAGGAAGTTCCTTAGCCTGGCCATTTGTTGGAAATCCAAAGAAACAGTACGCGCCCTGTACGGTTTTGGTTGTATAACCTGCTATGGAATGCGGCGGTAACCTGCTATTGAACATGGTATCTATAGTAGGCATAATTGCGAAATGCCTATGCTGGTTAAGATCAATATCATACTTTCGAAATTTTTTCCACACTATGCACAAATAATAATAATAATAATATCAAAGGATTTTGAGTATTAAGCATGTTTGACTGTCATAAGGAGAAATCTCCTCCAATTCTGCGATTGCATTGTGTGTGTGGCGGGAGGCCTTATGATAGTCTCATTTTCCAAAAAGCACTACAGATTTCTTTTAATTTCTTTGTTTTCTTATAGTTAAAAATAACTGTTTTAAGATCTCACACAATGGTCCCATGACTGACCTGGAGTTTATTGTTTCCTTTCTAAATTCTGGGTGCCCACAATTTTCCACACAGGCAGCCTAGAGTCAGGTTTCAGTTATTCGGGAGCGAAGTTAGAAAAGAGTTGCTGTGGTGATCAGGAGTTGAAGCTGGATGGCGAGACGTATCTCTTAACTATGTATTATCTGTTGTGTATGGTTGTTTAAATCAGTTTTCATATAGTCAAGTTATAATAATTGTCAAGTATATATGATGTCATTGTAAACTCTAATGTTGTATTGTATTAACAGTGATGAGTCTTTGATTTAAAGATTATTCATTTATCAATTATATACTGTTCCGCTGCGAAATGTGAGATTCTGTTATTGTTTCTGTTCTTCTTCTACCTCTTCATTCTCTAAGCCCTAAAGACTCATAGGTTTGTTCCTCTTTGGCTAAGTTGTTGCGGATATTTGCCAGCTCAAAGGGGTACGGATTTGCGGAACTTCACACGTAGATTGAAAATGAAGAACAAAGAATGAGAGAAAGAGGGGATGGAATATTATATAGATTTAAATTTTACTTTTTATAAATTTTCTCAAAAATAAAATCAAAATGACACTTTTTCATTTCATTTACAAGATTATTACATTTGTTAAAATTCGAATCTCATGGATCACACTTGTTAACTTATGTTTTTATACAAATTTTAAATTATATTTTCTAATTTTAAAGAAAATGTTTTACACCAAATATACATTAAATAAATTACTTTTATATATTATTTTAAAATCCAAATTATTTTACTAAGGTATTCATTTAAATTTTAAATGGAAGTTTCAAGTTCAGACTCAAATTCAAATTCAAATTTGAATTACAATCCATTTATTTATATAAATCAATACTAATAAAAATTTAAAATCGACTCAAAAATATATATTAAACAAACACAAATTCAATATATAAATTTTATGTAATTATATTAGGAGATTACCAATATTTATCCAGATATTAAAATCCAATTTTCGTTAAGATATTTATCTTTTGAATTTCAAATTCCAATTCGATTTAAAATACACCCATATATATATACATGCTTAATTTGTTTGAAAATAATAAGTTTGTCCATTTTAAATAATTATATTAGGAGATTATGAAATAATATTTTCCCAAATATTAATATCAATTATTAGATTTATTTGTTTTAATTTTTAATAATCAGTATTTTAATGGTTAGAATAAGCATTTCTTATTAATTAACCTAATTAATTATCAATAACAGATATTAAAAATCCGGGTTATCACATCCCTCCCCCCTTTGAATCTTTTCATCCCCGAAAAGGAACGAAGTCAGAATTTATTAAAATGCTTATTATTAGAAAAAATGTTCTTTGAAACACTTTTAAAACACTTTTAAAATCTACATAATATTATAAAATAGTTTTTATAAAAATACTTTTTATAACTCGATGTTTCAACCAGCCCATCCTTGTTCTCACAGAAATTTGGTCATACGTTGATCAGGCGTACGACTGAAAATCTATAAGTACTTAGCAGACCCGTTTTCAACACCCTGCGAAAATACTTGAAAAATAATTTTATTGAAAATATCGAAAACATTTTGAAAATAGAGGAAATAACTTTGGTGAGAATGCTCTGGAAATCATCACCCCCATCCATGGTCGTAGTTACATCCTGGGTTACGTTGCCATCACAGCAAAAGTCCATGTAACTGTAGGCACTCCGTGCCCCTCGATTACGCCATGGAACCAGCTACAGATCGCAGTTACATCCAGGATTATATTGCCATCATAGCAAAAGTCCATGTAACTGTAGGCATCGGCGCCCTTAAATTTCGCTGCCAAAAGAATGAAACTTCTCTACTCCCACATAAATCGCAGACTACATCAATCAAGTCCCAACGTAGCCTTCGGCTCTCACGGCCTCTCGACATTCGCAATGTCTCTATATATCGTAGTCTACCAATATAAAAATAAACGTCGACTGTTGGCTCTCAGAAGCACACATGACTTGCGTCATATTACCATAGGTCGCAGTCTACCAATGTAAAATTAAACGTAGACTGTTGGCTCTCAGCGGCACACACGACTTTCGCTATGGTCTGTAGTAGATCACTGTGACATCGAGTTAAACTATCATCATAGCATAACCCAAATGCCTCTGTAGGCATCACCGCCCTCGACTTTTGCTACACACTACAGATAATCCTCCGTAACTAGTTTTGTCCGGACACCTCACAGGATCAACTTTAGAACCCCCCCCTTAGGGTTCAAGGCAGTACCACCCTGTGGCACTCCTGAAAGTTCATTTCAAGGGAGCACCTTTTTCCCCAGAGCCAATCTCAAAATACTTTATACTATACTCTTATAGTATCTTTCAAATCATGCCCTTTATGATTTTCATCCAATTCTCCTTTACACAAAATCGATTCCCAAAATCGATAATTCTCAAACTAGGCTTTCCAAATTCCAATATTGATTTTACCCAAAAATCAAAAAGCCTATCCAAATCCAAAGGTTCCAAAAACCTTTTTCAAAATCATTCTCATAAGATCCCTTATATATATATATATAAATATATACACACACACACTTTAAAAAAAAAATCTTTGGATCACTTCAAACTTGTATAAATTCCCTCTTTATACTTCAAAATACTTTTTCAAAAACCTTTCCTTCTAGCTATAGATTCAACAAGGGAAGATTTACCTTATATAAAAAAGATATATAACTTTGTTTATTCCAAGTTAAATTTTCAAATTTGATTTCTCATTTCTTTTTTTCATAAAGTGAACCTTTAATCCTAGAAATATCCGATTTCCATTTTACTTTGTCATATATTTCACAACATATACCTCTCATTTCAAAAACCATTTCACATTTCTTATCCATAAATCTTCAATATCAATTTCATTCAAACCCGTATGATGTACACATATCATCCGCACGCAATATCAATATGATCGCTCGCTCGATCACAACATTTCACTTCCGAACTAGTATCGTTCACTCGACTTCCTAGTGGAGACTCAGATCCGGTTTCTAGATCAAAAACCGTCATTCTCCTTGCATAGCCTAACTATGCTATAGAATATTCACAACCAATCAACAATCCATATGCAGGTTCACGGTCGAAAATCGAGTGGAAAATCCCAACTCAGATCGATATATCTATCACGAATTTCTAAGCTGGAATCTGGATCAAATCACTATGCGAATGGAATAATATACATACATCCTACTTATTTATCTTCATTGGTTATTAGCCAAATCAATTCACTTTCTATTACCTTCACTTTGATTTTCATTCACTTACTCACAATTGCTTAAATCCTCATTTGGATTATCACTTTAATCCTTATCTTAATGGATATTTAATCATAAACAGTTTGAACTCTGTCCAACTTTAAATATAGAAAATAGCATGAAAGATTTAATATAGATAAGTAGTTGAAAAATAATTATTAGTTTGTAAAATAGCTGTAAAATAGTTAAGTAATTGTAAAATTGTCGGAAAATATTCAAATAGTTATAGAAATTTTAAATAATTGCAAAATAGTTGTAAAATAGAAATTAGTTATAAAGTAGTTGAAAAATAGTAAATAGTTTATAAAATAGTGGTAAAATAGTTAAATAGTTCCAAAAGTAGTTATAAAATAAGTATACGATAGTTCGATTTCGAAAAGAAAAGTTGTATAGTAATAGCTTATAAAAATTGGTATATATTAAAACAAATTATTTTGAAAATGGTCTAGAGCCAAACTGTTCAATTCCCAATCTCCATTCCCATGAATTCAATTTAAATTTCCACTTCCATTTAAATTGACTCAATTCCAATTTAAATAACTACAATTTCCATTGAAATTGATTTAACCCCAATTCAAGTTGAATTATCCTCAATTTCTTTTCTATATTCAATTCAAATTCCATTTGAATTTACTTGTTCAACTTTAATCACAATTTCAATTAATTCAAATAAATTTTAAATTGAACCAATTTTAATTCATATCAATTCCAGTTTGAACAAATCCAAATTCCCATTTGAATTTGAACTCATTCAACTTCAATTTCATTTCAAATTAATCCAATTCAAATTTTCCATTTGAATTTTTAAACTTATCCAATTTCAGCTTAAAGATTATTAATAACAACAGGATGGTATCATTCAAATTATTTTAAAACATCCATCCATTTCCAATTTCCAGATCTCAAACCCATTTTGAGATCATAGAAACTCCCAATTCAAATTCATCATTTAACTTTCCAAGTTAAATCTCAATTTCATCTTGAAATTTCCAATTGAGGTTGTTTGTTAAATTATTTAACTTTCCAAAGTTAAATTCAATTTACTTAATCCAGCCAACCTTACCAAATTTGAATTCCCATTTCAAATTCTAAACATCACATTAATAATCTTCCCACTTATAAGTTCAAAAACTTATCACTTTGGGTATCACATCTTATTCCAATTTTAAAACTTAACATTTAGAATTTATTTCAAATCATCTTTGATATTATGTATATCCGTCATTTATACATAAAATTTTGCTTTACCCACCAAGTTATCCTTAAATTTTAAACCACCTTTGGTTTTTATTTCAAAACAAATTCCTTTAAATTTTCAAACAACTCTTGTTTGAAATAGGACCCTTCATTCAAATACATTAAATAATATTATTTATTATTTGAAACAATTTTCAAATTCTGGACCTAGATTTAAAACTTCACAATTTAAATCATCTTCAATTCCTATTTATAAGTCATACTTCCCAAAATATTTTACTTCCCTAAAACATTTCATTTTGCTTACTCACTAATACACAATTTATTATTAAACACAACAATCATTTATGATAATAACCAAGATTATCTATGAGAAATGCGGATTATGGATCTTAAGGCTAGGATTAACACTAGAGGGCGGGGGGTAAATAGTGTTAATAAAGAATTACTAAATCTTTTTGAGTTTATGTTAATTTAGACACCGATGTATGCAATATACAGACACAGATATGATCACAGAAACAAGCACAAATGCACAAATAAAATAAAAGCAGTAAAGGAAAGAACATACTGAATTTTATACTGGTTCGGAGTTACCCTACATCCAGTCCCGCAACACAAGTACGTATTTCCTTTCAAAGCATTTGTATGATTACACCCTCGGTTTCAAGGCTACGAGGTACACCCTTAGGAATTTCTATCCTTTGGGTAGAGATACTTGATTTCAGACCAACAAGTTTACCCAATTGATTTACCAAGGCCACAATCACACCTTTTCTCTCTTGATTGATTTCCAAGGCTACAATCACACCATTTCTCGCTTAATAGGTTACAAAGGAGTCTATAACTCTGAATAGCACTAAGAACCTTGTAGAGATCGTGATAGAGAATCAAACTAGAAGTAATCGAGTTTGATTCAATGTTGATTTCGGCAGTGTAATGGTAAGAATAAGTGTTAAGAAATGTGGAAGAAGAAGAGGAGTGAAAGACCAGAAAATCTAATATATAAAATTCGTTGAAAGTAACCCCTACGCTTCTTTTGAAATTTAAATTTTGAATTCAACTGACACCATGTCGATATGGTTACCCTAGGCATGTCGACATCCCAAAGAAATTTTTGGTGATTTGATTTTCTTTGAAAATAACCTTTATCTTATATTAAACCTATTTTAAACTTTACAAATATACTTGACTATAGTTAAAATTCATAAGTAAATATAGAGAATAATATATATAGATTTTAACTATAATTTTATACTTAATTCTAAGTATAAAAGTTAAATTTATAATTTAAAAAGATAGTTAAAATCAGGAGTAATTTGACATTGAAATTAAAGATAATTTTGAGGCTAAGATTATTTAAAATCAGGATAGAGAGTTTTGATGTTTTTAAAAGGAAAGTTTTGAAATCATTTTGAAAACAAGATCATTTTGTAAAATCATTTAAAATAAAATTAGTGGATACAAAACAATGTTCCACTAGATTTTCGTAGGTTCCATCCTACTTAGGGTTCCATCCTTTTAACAGGCTCGAAGTGGATTCCATTCCACGAATAAATTGGATTTTAAGATGTCAGTGCTTTTCTACGAGTTTTAGCAAAAATTCCTAATAAAAATACTTATGGTTGAAATCTTAAACTCTTGATAATCTTGATACTCATGAGTCTTCTATCTCGATATCTTGAATCTCTATACTATACAGTCTTCATTCATGGTACCTGCATGGTTAAATCCTGCATATACATAAATATCTAAACTTATAATGTCAGTATTTATATTTTATAATCTATTCTAAGGTTGTTGTCATCAAAACCATCATCTCACGGACTGACAATCTCCCTCTTTTTGATGATGACAACCTTTGTTTATAAAATATTACTTTTATCCTAGTAACTCCACCTAAAACTAATAACGCCCCCTTAATTTATGCCTAATTACCCTATTCTATATTTCTCCCCCTTTGTCATCAACAAAAAATCACTCCAAACTATATAACTCCCCCTAAAACTAACACTCTATGACATGTGATTATAATGATAGTGTTATCATAAGTAATCATCACTTAAATCTAATACTAAAACATAGTCCTAAACAATTAACTATCCTAACTAAGAATTCATAATAGTACTTATAATTAAAACACGTATAAGAACACGATTTATTTATTACGTATGAAGTTGTATATACATGAGCGTATAGAAAACATAAAGAAACACAAACGGCAATGGAGAAGAAAGAAAAGAAACTATTGTGTGTTTTTAAACATAGGAGATCTATGAATCGAACAGTTTGGAAAGTGGAAAAAAAATTTCCACGTTGCTCGACAAGATTCCCATTTTTGTCAAAACGCACTTCTCCTACACACACGACTTGGTCATCATCTTCCGCTTGCGCTTCTTCTTCCATGGTTTCTTCTTCTTCTTTTCTTCTTCTTCTTCGCTGGCCTCTTGTTCTTGAGTGAAGAGTCTTCATCAATCAAGTTAGGATTGGCCTGGTTATCCATTAGAAATATTTGCAAATTCCTTAGAATCTTTCCTTGCCTCTCTTGTTCCTTAGCCATACGAAGTTGAGTCATTTGAATTTCAGTCATCATCAGAAGTGCATCCTTCAGAGAGTCCTCTAATTTAGTCACACGAGCGAGAGTAGTACGCTGAAATGGACCAGACATGGGAGAGGGGAATGAAAAGGTTGATTTTATGTTAGATTTGGAAGAGGTGGCCATTGATTATTTGATTTCAGAGAGAAGAACAGGGAGATAACAGAAAGGATAAAATTTCGAAAATGTGAAGAATTTATAACCAATTATTTTGAATTTTGGTGGGGAAAAATTTCAAAATTTAAAAACGATGCACGTCGGCATGGGTATATGGGGGATGTCGACATGGTCTTTTATATTTTAACTCTTTGAATTATTTTAATATTAATTATTAATTATACTTGTCATTTACATTTTATATTTCAGTTATAGAACAAATACCTAATTCTCTTCTTAATTTAGTAAATATTGATTCATTTGAGGGTTTTGTTAAGATATCAGCAATTTGATTCTCAAAATTGATATAATTTAGAGTAACTACTTCCTAACTTATATCATCTCTGAGAAAATGATGTCTGATACCAATAAGGTTAGTTCGAGCATGTTGAGTAGTATTTTTGGATAAATTTATCGCACTCGTATTGTCACAATAAATTGGTTATTTTGAAAATTTTAAACCAAAATCTTTTAAGGTTTGTTGCACATATATTACTTGAGAACAAGCCAAAGCAGCAAAAATATATTCTGCTTCAGTTGTTGATAAAGAAACTGTGTTTTTCTTTTTACTAAGCCAAGAAATCAGAGAATGCCCCAAAAAGTAACGAGTCCCACTTGTACTTTTTCGGTCTGATTTACAACCAGCATAGTCAGCATCACAGTAAGATATTAAGTCAAAAGAATCATTTTTAGGGTAGAATAAACCATAATCAGATGTGTGTTTAACATATCTTATGATTCGTTTTACGGCTTTTAAGTGGGTCTCTTTAGGTTGGGATTGATATCTGGCATAGAGACAAACACCATGCATGATATCAGGTCTACCGGTAGTAACATAGAGTAGTGATCCAATCATTCCTCTATATAGTTTTTGATCTACATCTTTCGACAGATCTTCTTTACTAAGGTACTCATTGGTTGCCATGGGAGTGGGTTTTCCACCCGCAGTAGTCAAACCAAATTTATTAATTTGGTCTTTAGCATATTTTTCTTGACTAATAAAGATACCATTATCTAATTGTTTTATTTGTAATCCTAAAAGAAATTTAATCCACCCATATGACTCATCTCAAACTCTTTTGTCATTATTTCAGAATTTTTTTTATTCGTTTCAAAATTAGTTGAACCAAAAATGATATCATCTACGTAAACTTGTACTAGTTGAATATCATTTTTATTTCTTTTAATAAAAAGCGTATTATCTACTTTACCAATTTCAAAATTAGATTGCAATAAATAGGATCTTAGTCTATCATACCAGGCTCTAGAAGCTTGTTTTAGACCGTATAATGCTTTCTTAAGTTTGTCAACATGATTTGGTAAATTATCATTTTCAAAAAGTGGTGGTTGTTCAACATATAATTCTTCTTTTACAAATCCATTTAAAAAGGCACTTTTAACGTCCATTTGAAATAATTTAAAATTATTATGATTAGCGAAAGCAGGTAGAATCCTAATGGCTTCTAATCTTGCTACAGGAGCAAAGGTTTCATCAAAATCTATTCCTTCTTCTTGACAATAACCTCGAGCGACTAATTGAGCTTTATTTCTAACTACCTCTCCTTGTTCATTCATTTTATTTTTATAAACCCATTTAGTTCCAATTATAGTTTTATTTTCTGGTCTAGGAACAAGTTCCCAAACATCATTTCTAGTAAATTGATTTAATTCTTCTTGCATAGCCAAAATCCATGAATCATCAGTTGATGCTTCTTTTGGATTTTTGGGTTCAATATTTGATATATATGCTACATTACTCATTTGACTTAGTTGATTTCTATTTTTAACAACAGATTGCATATCTCCCAGTATATTTTCTATAGGATGATCTTTTAAAAGTTTAGTCCTTTTATTAGGATGATTAATTTCATTTTTAGTTTCAATTGGTTCTTGATTTTGAGTGATTAAATCCTCTTCATCATTTGTATCTTCAAAATTTTTGAAATTTTCATCAAATGAAACATGCATTGTTTCTTCAATGGAATTAGTTTTTAAATTAAACACTCTGTATGCTTTACTTCTATTAGAATATCCGATAAAGATACCTTTGTCGGATTTAGGATCAAATTTATCTAAATTATCTTTTGTATTTAAAATAAAGCATTTAGTTCCAAAAATTCTGAAATAAGATACCTTAGGTTTCTTTGAATAAAGAAGTTCATAAGATGTCTTATCAGTTAAAGGTCAAATTAAAATTCTATTTAAAATATAACAGGAGGTAGCAACTGCTTCTTCCCAAAAATTCTTTGGTAAATTACTATATTTAAGCATAGTTTTCGCACACTCTTTAATCGTCCTATTTTTACGTTCTACTACTCCATTTTGTTGTGGAGCTCTTGAAAATGAAAAATTATGAGTTATTCAATTTTTATTGCAGAATTCCTCAAACTTTTCATTTTCAAATTCACCACCGTGATCATTTCGAATAGCTGTAATTTTTATAGAAAATTGATTTTGAATTCTTTTTGAAAATGTCTTAAAACATTCAACACTTTTATGTTTCAAAAATATTGTCCATGTAAATCTAGAATAATCATCTACAAATACAAAGACATATTTACTATGATTTTTTGATAGAATTTAAGATGGGCCAAATAAATCAAGATGAAGTAATTCAAGAGGTTTGGAAGTTGAAATCATATCTTTTAACTTAAAGGAACTTTTTTCTAAGTTTTCCTAATTGACAAGCATCACATAAACTCTCTACTTTAAAATTCATTTTAGGGAGACCTCTTACTAGATTATGTTTTGACAGTCTAGATAAGAGTTTGAAATTCAAATGCCCAAATCTCTTATGCCAAATCCAAGGGTCACATGTATTTGCCAACAGACACAGGTTATCATTTGAACATTTATACTAAGAATATAAATATCCTTTTTCCCAACTCCCTCAAATATAATGGTTGAATTAGTGTCTTCTATATGACACTTATCTTTTTCAAATTTAATTTTATATCCTTTATCACATAGTTGACTTATACTTAGAAGATTATGTTTCAGATTCTTAACTAGTAAAACATTAGCAATAGTAGGAGTTTCAAAATTACCGACTTTGCCGATGCCAATCACATATCCTTTTGAATTGTCTCCAAAGTTAACCAGTCCTCCGTCTTTGTATATTATATCATTCAGTATATTTGGATTGCCAGTCATGTGTCTAGAAAACCCACTATCAAGTATCCATTTGTTCTTTCTGATCTGCACAATTTGTCCGTTGTGGATTGATTCCTCAACACCCATAAAGCATGATTCATGCACATCAAACAATCTTTGTGGACAACTTGAATTTGAATATTGATTATATGTAGACTCAAGAAACAATGATGGTTTGAATACTTCTGAATTAGTATTAACAAATATAGCCATTTTAAAAACTTTTTCAAAAATCAGATTATGAAACTTTGAAAACCTTGCTCTGATACTAATTGAGAAATGCGGATTACGGGTCTTAAGGCTAGGATTAACACTAGGTGGGGGGAGGGTGAATAGTGTTAATAAAGAATTACTAAATCTTTTTGAGTTTATGTTAATTTAGACACCGATGTATGCAATGTACAGACACAGATATGATCACTGAAACAAGCACAGATGCAGAAATAAAATAAAAGCAGTAAAGGAAAGAACACACCGGATTTTATACTGGTTCGGAGTTAACCTACATCCAGCCCCGCAACACAAGTATGGATTTCCTTTCAAAAGCAACTGTACAATTACACCTTCGGTTTCAAGGCTACGAGGTACACCCTCCAGAATTTCTATCCTCTGTGTAGAGATACTTGATTTCTAGGCCACTAGTTTACCCAATTGATTTACCAAGGCTACAATCACACCTTTTCTCTCTTGATTGATTTCCAAGACTACAATCACACCTTTTCCCGCTTAATAGATTACATAGAAGTCTATAACTCTGAATAGCACTGAGAATCTTGTAGAGATAGTGATAGAGAATCAAACTAGAAGTGATCAAGTTTGATTCAATGTTGATTTCGGCAGATTAATGGTAAGAATATGTATTAAGGAACGTGGAAGAAGAAGAGGAGTGAAAAACCAGAAAATCGAATATAAAATTCGTTGAAACTAACCCCTATTTATAGAAGAACAACTGCCATGTACATTCATGAAGAATTATGGCGAATAGATACTTCTTTTGAAATTTAAATTTTGAATTCAACTGACACCATGTCGACATGGTTACCCTTAGTATGTCGACATCCCAAAGCAATTTTTGGTGATTTGGTTTTCTTTGAAAATAACCTTTATCTTATAATAAAACTATTTTAAACTTTACAAATATACTTGACTATAGTTAAAATTCATAAGTAAATATAGAGAATAATATATATATAGATGTTAACTATAATTTTATAATTAATTCTAAGTATAAAAGTTAAATATATAATTTAAAAAGATAGTTTAAAATCAGGTGTAATTTGACTTTGAAATTAAAGATAATTTTGAGGCTAAAATTATTTAAAATAAGGATAGAGAGTTTTGATGTTTTTAAAAGGAAAGTTTTGAAATCATTTTGAAAACAAGGTAATTTTGTAAAATCATTCGAATTAAAATTAGTGGATACAAAACAATGTTCCACTAGATTTTCGTACGTTCCATCCTACTTAGGGTTCCATCCCTTTAACAAGCTGGAAGTGGATTCCATTCCACGAATAAATTGGATTTTATGATGCTAGTGCTTTTCTACGAGTTTTAACAAAAATTCATAATAAAAATACTTATGCTTGAAATCTTAAACTCTTGATAATCTTGATACTCATGAGTCTTCTATCTCGATATCTTGAATCTCTATACTGTACAGTCTTCATTCTTGGTACCTGAATGGTTAAATCCTGCATATACATATATATCTAAACTTATAATGTCAGTATTTATATTTTATAACCTATTTCTATGTTTGTTGTCATCAAAACCATCATCTCGCGGACTAACATTATCATATCTAGAAACCAATTCATTATTATCTTATTCTGAAAATCTTCCCCAAATTCATGATTTTAATTTTAGTTTGAATCAATTTCAAACTTGTCTTTATCCAATTTAAATTTGGTTTTACTTCTATTACCACTTAATTCATATTATTACTTTTAATTCAATTAATATAACAACCAATTACCTTAATATTTATTAGAAACAAATATTGCTTTATATATCAAAATATATTGTTATAAAAATCATTTAAAATCTTTATATAAGAAAATAACAAGTGCGGTCTCATATATATACACACACTCAACTCATTCTAGGGTACCATTGACCCTATCCTTATTGAGTAATCCCACCAGAGGCAAGATTCTCGCTTAACCTTTCGCTCTGATACCAAATGTAACAACCCCGAATTTTCATTCCCGAAAATTCCAAATAGTTAGAGAAAAGAAGAAAAGAGATAGAAGAAGAAGAACAGAAACACCAAAGCACAATCTCACATTCGTAGCGGATAAAATTTAATGTCACATAATATTCTTTACACAAAGAAAACTGAATCATTCAGTTACATTTTAATACATCAGAGTTACAACATTTACAAACTCTGGACAGATTCTATCAACCTGTCCCAGACAAACTATAATATCACAGTGTTATACACTCCATACGTTCACGCCATCCAGTTCACCTTCTGAGCTTCAGATCATCCTTACCTGAAAAACTATAGTACTCGGTCTGACCCCAGCATTACATCAAAGTAACACCCGGGTCAGGCTGGAAAGCAGTGTGAGTAAACTCATCTAACATGGAATGCAACATCATAAAAGTTATATGAAACCTGGGTAACTCGTTCATCACTTTAAGTTCACAACTTGTTATAGTCAACATATATATTCACAATCAATCCCTAAGTACCTTAGTTTTTAAATGGTCCAGTCATTTAAATTACATTTCAGCCTATTGATTTCACATATCAATTTATAAGAATCATTGTAGGCTATAAATCAAAGTGGGCTCGGATATTTACTAATACCCGACCCCGTTCTCTTCGAGCTTAACACCATCTTAACCCAAGCTATTCAAGTGAAATACAATTCAACTTTAAATACAAGATGTCACTTTACTCAGCAATTTATCATTGATAAATAACTACATTATCACAAAAATATTCATATCAGAGATATCAACCAATTCAAGGCATTTACATCATTCAATCATTCATAAGCAAGATGGATCATTTCCAAAATTAATTTAATTTAACTCTAACTAAATTAATTACTAATCTTTAATCACTTAGATTACCCTTTACTTGACGCAAATTAATTACAACCTAATTAATTAATCATTTCTCAATTATCCATCTCAATTAGTCATCCTGGATACATTATTCTTTCGTTATATTAAGTATTAGCCTTTAATTAACTATACAAATTAATTAATCCCTACCCATTCCATATTAATCACGATTATCCTAAATAAAACAATCAAATTAAATATCTTATAATCACTTACAATTATTAATTATCCTTAATTAATCACACTTCTTAATTAACTAACCCTTAATTTATCTCTTAATTAATCAATCCTTTAACTAATTACACAAAGTAATTAATCTTTAATTACTTCCCTTAAGTAATCACCCTTAAATTACTTTCATCAAGTAATTATCCTATTGGTTAATTATCCTCAATTAATTAACCTCAGATCATTAATTAAGTTAACCTTTAATTAATAATTAAATTAATCAACCCTTATCAAATTTATCCCTAAATTACCTACATTTAATTAGTAAGTAATCTCCACTTACTAACCAATTAATCTCAAATTACTAATTACTTAATTGATAACCTTAATTATAAATTAATTTATAATTAATCATTAATTAATTTATCTTCTCTTTAATTTCTTCATTAATTTACTTAATCTATAATTACCCAAA
Organism: Allium cepa; assembly: GCA_030765085.1. Classification (NCBI taxonomy): domain Eukaryota; kingdom Viridiplantae; phylum Streptophyta; class Magnoliopsida; order Asparagales; family Amaryllidaceae; genus Allium; species Allium cepa. The sequence continues at coordinate 62,031,245 of CM060930.1, forward strand.
ATTTTTAATCATGTTCAAGATAAACCCATTTATTATCTTCAATTACCTAATTATCAACATTACAAAATTAACTTAAAAATTTGGAATTAAATTATCATTATCTTAAAACCTTTTAAGATAAATTAAAAATTAAAACACTATATCCTTTTTAAACGTATTACCCTCTTAATTAAGTTTTAAAAACACTTTTAGGATTAATTTAATTAATTAAAACTTAAAAACAAATTTCTCAACTTTAATTAACAACATTTAATAATCAATTATTGCTTCAAATAGTTTTAAAGATAATTAGTTTAAAACTTGACTTTGTTAACTTAAGAATTTTGAGAACATAAAACATTTTACCGAGGAAAATACGAAATTTCTCGAACAGGTACCAGGGTTTCATCTCCAAATCTCGAGTTTCCTTCTTCCTCTTCTCTTTAATTTCTTCAAAACTTTGTTTAAATCCTAAAACATGATATGTTATAACACTCACGAACCCAAAGCAAACTTCGAGCCTAACATCCCTCTTCCCATGCTTCGACCCGAGGAAATTAATGAGACAAGACTGCCACCAGAGTCACCGCGTGCATGTGCACCAGTGATCGAGGCAATTCCGGTCACCTCCGTTATCTTCATCACGTCACTGGCCATCTCTTCTCACGATTCAACTGCCCATAAATCACCACAAATCCACAATTAAAATCGTGTCATCTGATCGAACAAAAACAGGTGCTTCGACCAATAATTCCCTCGATACTCCGATTTCGGTTACCAGCAATCTCGATCCCCCACCTGTAGCTTCACCATGATCACAGGCTTCCCCTCGACCGATGAACTCCGGTGTCTTGACGACGGAGCAGAATCCCACATTCCAACCTTTACCTTAAACCCACTTAAAAACCTACTTTTATCTCGATCGTCCTCCACATCACCAGATAAATATTACAAGTATTTTTCCGTCAATCGTCGATCGACCAGCAACCATATACCCAAAGCCCGATTCAACAAAACCACAAGATCGCCTGGATTTGACGAATTTGCAAACTTCGATCATCTTACAATTTCCCACTATTTATACTACTAAAAATATTGTTTCAGATCTTAAAATTCATGGCTTGTAAAAACTAACAAGATCTTGCAATCAAATCTCAAATTTTAATAAATCAAATTTTGAAGAAAAGGTTTAATTTACCATTTTAACTTCCCAGTAATCCTATGCAATTTTAATACTTAGAAATATTTTTAAAATTATGCTATTGCCAATTAAATTTAGATATCAAAGTCTATAGATGATCATATGATGATATTATGATTTTTTTTACAGATTTGAAGAAATGCTCAGAAAAAGATTCAAATGTCTGTTTCCAGACACGCAGAGCAACATCCATATATAAATACACATATTTGTATACATTTAAAACTTAATCAATTTTCTTCAAGCATGATTTCCAACAACGAGTAAAAATCCAAATTTCAGTAAGGCTTACTCACCTGCATTTTGTTGATAGCAGAGAAAACCTGGAAATTGTTCTAAAAACTTGAAAACTATAGATGATCTTTGAATTTGACTGAGATATTTTTGTTTAAAGCTTGAATTTGAATCTTGGTTTTGCTTTAGTTTAAAGTTGCTTGAAGATTCAGGTACGTGATTGCTGATTAATTCCAGGTCTGCAATTGATGTTTTACAGGCCTCGATTTTTGCTACAGATTGTATTTTGAAGACAAAACCTTGTTTTGATAATTTGTTGTTATGAGAATTTTGTTGCAGGCTTTTGATTTTGAAAATTTTTAGTTTGTTCAAATTTATTTCTCCTCAAATCTGATTTTTATAGGCTTGTAGATTGAAATTGAAGAACAAAGAATGGGAGAAAGAGGGGATGGAATATTATATAGATTTAAATTTTATTTTTTATAAATTTTCTCAAAAATAAAATCAAAATGACACTTTTTCATTTCATTTACAAGATTATTACATTTGTTAAAATTCTTGTCTCATGGATTACACTTGTTAACTTATGTTTTTATACAAATTTTAAATTATATTTTCTAATTTTAAAGAAAATGTTTTACACCAAATATACATTAAATAAATTACCTGTATATATTATGTTAAAATCCAAATTATTTTACTAAGGTAGTCATTGAAACTTTAAATGGAAGTTTCAAATTCAGACTCAAACTCAAATTCAAATTTGAATTACAATCCATTTATTTATATAAATCAATATTAATTCAAATTTAAAATCAACTCAAAAATATATATTAAATAAACACAAATTCAATATATAAATTTTAAGTAATTATATTAAGTGATTACAATATTTATCTAGATATTAAAATTAAATTTTCTTTAAGATATTTATCTTTTGAATTTCAAATTCCAATTCAATTTAAAATCCACTCATATATATGCTTAATTTGTTTGAAAATAATATGTTTGTCCATTTTAAATAATTATATTAGGAGATTATCAAATAATATTTTCCCAGATATGAATATTAATTATCAGATTTATTTGTTTCAATTTTTAACAATTAGTATTTTAATGGTTAGAATAAGCATTTCTTATTGATTAACCCAATTAATTATCAATCACAGATATTAAAAATCCGGGTTATCACACGGCAGTGGACAGTAGGCAGCATGCAGACAGGCTGGCGGTGGCGAAGGAGCATGGTCGGCGTGGTGGGAAGCTAGTGAGGAGAAATTGCGGTCGAGTGGTGCTGGGTTGAAGCCGTACATGGGCTGCAGCGGCCATTGGCGATGGAGTTGTGGATTTTTGGGTGATGTCAGGTTTTCATGGCTGCGAGGTGGGCATGCAGGTCGGGACCAGTGCCCGAAAAGGCCATGGTGGCTGACTTGGGCACAAAAGGAGGAGAGAATTGAACAGGTAGGTCTGGGTCGAGCTGTGCTGTGGCTGTTCATGGTGGGAAAGCTTCGTGGGAGGTGATGGAGCACAGGAGGGTGGACAAACGTAGGAAGAAGGCTTCGGCAAAGTGGTTCGGTGGCCTACTGTTGGAGCTGGCTGTGCGATGTGAGAGGGAAAGGGTTTGCTGCCCACATAGAGGTGAAAGTGATTGGCTACACACGGAGGCGGATGAAAGGGTGGTCGGCGAAAAAAGCGGAAGCGGTGGCCTTTTGGGTTGGCGGCCCGGGTGAGGTTAATGATAGGAGGCTGATAGCTGTCGTGGAGCTGAGTTTATGGTGTGAGGTAGATCTGAAGTTTGCTTGGGTGGAGGGAGGTGGAGAAGTGGAGGTTTGAAGGTGACAATGGACAAGCGGGTTTGTAGATGAAAATAAAACAGATGAATTTCACGAACATGAAGAAGGTAGGAGAAAACAGTTCTAAGGTAGATCTCAAATATATAAGCTAACATATAATTATTATATTGTTTATTTTATTTTTATTGAAACAATCAGAGAGCACCAAACTAAAAATGAAAGGGAGAGAACCGATAGGGACATGCCAAGATATTCAGAAATGGTAGAATAACAGAGGTCAGAAGTTGAGTAGCTTGGAGTACAAATACAAAGTGGTCATTTATTTTTAGCTGGTGGATAATGAATGGTGTGACGACGCAAACTCGATGCCCGACAAACGACATCAAATTCGTATCGCCGGAGCTTACAACAACATTAGATGATAAACAACACAGCGAAAACAAAAATAATTACGTTGATATACAATATAGATACAATGTGATAAACATGATACGACAAACCCAACATCATCAAAGAATGTATACAACACTACACCACAGCGGAAATATATGAATATGAGCCAAGTCTTCAAGAGAATCCAACACTACAACTCCAAACCAAAACTCCAAAGCCAAATCTCTAGACTTCAAGCTCGAACTACCATCAAGTTGAACTTGTAACAAATGCGATCCCAAACGTGATTTCCAAACCAAGGCTTCTAAGATCCAAAAGACCGAAGAAGATCTCCAAATGCTACCGAATCTATACCTATTATTGATTATCTGAAAAAACCCAACTCAAGATTGCCCGTGTGGAAAATTGTGGAAACTCTGAGTTTAGGAAGGGAACAATAAACTCCGGGTCAGTCATGGGACTAGTATGAGCAAACAATAACAGTTTTCTTTAAAACAAACAACAACAAAAATTTAAATTTGAAATCTGCAATGCTTTCTGGAAAATGAAACTACCATAAGTCCTCCCCCACACACACCATGCAAACGCAGAATTGGAGCAGATTTCTCCTTATGAAAGTAAAAAATGCTTGATACGCGAAAACTATTTTGATATTATTATTAGTGTATAGTGTAGAAAACATTTCGAAAGCATAATATTAATCTTAGCCAGCATAGACATTTCGAACTATGCCTACTATAGCTACCATCTTAACAGTGGTGACCACCATAAGTAAATGGCAGGTTATACAACTAAAACCGTACAGGGCACTTATTAGATATTGGATTTCCAACAAATGGTCAGACCAAGGAACTTCCCATTGCCACATGGGTACGCCTCTGAAGGGATGCCCCGAGAACTTACCCAGTTCCAACACAAGGTTGGTTTCCTCCCTACTTGGGAGTTATACCTAAAGATATGCCACTCCTGGTCGTTTGCGGCCTTTATCCGAGGATCCTCAACCATAAAGAAAAATCAAACCGTAATAAATAAACAGTGTCCACATGAGCTATGTATCTGGGCTCCATACAACGATACAACCCTTTTCCAGAAGGAATTGACATACCCTAGGGGCGCGACCCTTGCAACCTTCCCACATCTTTTCTGTATCGACCATTTTCGGGGTGTGAGTTCCTGATGCAGTCTCGTCCATAAAGCTATGCTTTTTCACAAAGCCGTGCTTTGGTCAATAAATGATCAGCAACACTTTGTATGCCACATTATAAAATTGGGAATGTATCACTAGTAACCATCAACTACATAACGTCTGAGCTCGTACGTCTCAGAGAAGGGTGTTAAGCTAAGAGAATAAATCTCCGCCACCAAACATAAATGTATTTGATAGAAACTGGTTTTAAATCTCAAAGTGTAATGTCAGACACACATCCATACGAGTCTGTTCCGGGGTCGAACAGAACCGGCCTTCCAAAGAAGCCCTTGCAATCTGGGTATTCACAACCTCTATCGGACTCCCCATCACATATGGAGATCACTATACCTTACCCACTCAGTGCAGAGTCATTCGATAGGTTATCCTATCGTTCTCGTAAATACCCAGTCTTTACCACCGGTCTTTAAATGTTATCCATAATGTCGTACCATTATTCGGAATGAGTTATATGACACAATGTCCTCTCCTGGCTAAACCGAATAATGAGCGCAATATTTAAAAACATATGGATTTTGGGATTTCAGTTAAGTCACAACTTTAAAAACCCTAAACCTTTCTTTTCAAGTGGTTTAAACCAATTACCATTTCAAATCTTTAAAAAGATTCATTTCACAAAGTTCATCCAGTTTTCACAAAGATCCAATCACAGAATTCAAAACAATTTCCATTTCAATTAGATTAACTCATTCAATTTTTAAATCAAGGATTTAACTTGTAGCTTTCAAAACCAGTTTCCAAAGATTCATTCATAACATGGAAAACCATTTTCATTTCAAATTTGAAATCCCTTTTACATAAATTGGCAATTCTTTCCTTATATGAAGCTTTTATTATTTGAAAACAAATAATGTTTGTTTCGGAAAAATCCGATTTCATTCATACAAGTTAAAGTCCTTCAAACTTGGGTTAAATTCAAATTCCCAAAGCAATACTCTCAAATTGGTTTAAATCCCATAAAACATTTTTTATAACTTGTATAATATTTTTAAACCATAATTTCCAACATAAAATTCAATTTCAAATTTTGAATTCAAATTTAAATCAAATTATTTAAATTTCAAAACTTTATCAAGTTATTCAAAATGATTTTTTAATCTTTGCAAACACCTTTTCAAAAGCTTTTCACTATAAACCTAATCCATTTCCAAAACCATTTGGATTCAAAAATTCAATTTTAAAGTATTTCAAAAAATCTGCGACTTAACCAATTTCCTCGTGCAATCCATATTTGTGTGCGTATAGTGTAGTCCATGGGTTTTTCACACAATAGTGCAACATTATCAATCATTGCAAATTCAATCACAGTAGTACCGATAAGCCGTATAGTCCAATAACGCTCATCTATATACACAGAATCACAGATAATAATATAAACGCATTACAGACAAATAAATTACATTCATCAAAGCTTGAATTAGAACAATTCAAATCACAAAGCATCACACAGTAGAGATATCAAACAATTCATAACATTCAATATAGTACAATCATCCATAAGGAAGATTAATTGATTATCTGATTAGTTTAAATCGGATTAATTACTTATGAATAAACTTCAAATCCTCGTTAATTAATATTAATTAATCACAAAACATTTAATTAATTATCCTTTAATTAATCATTAATTAACCATTAATTAGTAATTAACCTTCGATTAATTATCCTTACTTAATTACAATAATTGATTAATTAATCCTTAATTAATAATCATCCCTTAATTATTTTTGTTAATTAATTATTCTCAAATAAATTACCATAATTGATTAATCACATTAATTAATTATTTTTTAAATTAATTAACTTTAAATACTTGATTAATAAATCTTAAATCGTTAATTATCCATTCCTAATTACTTTCACTAAGTAATTATTTTTAATTAATTATTCATTAATTACTTGATTAATTAAACTTGAATTATTAATTAATTTTATCTTAATTACTATTAAGTAATTAACTTCAAGTAACTAATTTCCTTTAACAACTAAATTTAACTTAACGTTTAAAAGTTAATTAACAATTTTAAAACATCCTCTATATTAATTAACTAACCTTTAATTATTATTAAGTTAAAATAAACTTTTCAAAATAAGGGTTATATTTATTTTAAACCATTTTAAAACTTAGTAAATTTAAATCAATCTATTTAAAACCCTTCTTTAACTAATTTTTAAAAACTTAAATAATATTTAATATAAAAAGAGATTTTCTTTAAACCTGATTTATTTTGAAAACTCGATTTCCTTTCAATTTTAAAACTGCTTTTTGTATAACCTCAGCAAATCCGAGCCATCCCCGAGTTCACCTCGAGACGAAAACCCATTCTCTTCGAGTTTTGTCAAAAATCTACCCATGCAATTTTTTTCAAACTTAAACTTTTGTTTAAGTATTAGAACCCGGTGCAACTAAAATTTACCTGATTTTTTACTCGAGGAAGTGCCATGCGTCACCGAAGACCACTACAAGGCAATCACCTCCCTCCCAACCCTGACACACAAAATTGAACGTACACGTGCACAACTGATCGATGACATTCAGGTCGTCGCCTCCACCTCCAACCAGACATCATCAACTCGTTCAAACATCCCAAACACCTAGAACCAAGTATTCATCATGAATTCGAGAATCAAGCCTTTGGGTTCGATTGGAATAAAAACTTGGCCACCTAAACCCCTCGAACTATCACATCCGGCCAATGGCGATCATGCCATCATGTTCGAAGCTTGATGTCCAATGCTTCGAATCCCCTTGGACCGATCGTCTGAAACATTGTGTCGACGATGGAAATGCATCGCGACTTCAACCATCCAAACGTGGGGCTCAAACCCTACATCGATTCAAATCTCCATACATAATAAATTAAAAATTCGTCTTGCATTTTTCCTACAATCTTCGATACTCCAACTACCTCCATGCCAAATTTCAACCATCGAAAGTTTCCGATCGCTTGAATTTCGCCAAAACCCATTCTCCGTTCAACCAACCAATACAACCTCAATTGTTCACTAAAAGTTCTATTTTTCGTTTTAAAAATCGTCATTCTTGAAATGGTTTTAAATGATGTAATCCAATCTGTAATTCATGAAAATCGAAATTTGGGTAAATCTTGAATTTTCACTTTATCTCTTCTTTCAGAAAAAACCATTTCTTTTTATCTTAAAGATATATTTTAAAAATTTAGTTCCGATGATTTTAAACAAATTTTGTTTTTACATTACTGGCTAAAAATGATTGAGGAAGGTTGAATTGAATTTAAACTTAACTAAACCTGTAAATTTTTATTAACAGAGTCATTCTCCTACTTTCAGATACATGCACAGTAAACATATATACATAGGCATAACCAAAATCATTATATTGAATTCACAACTTCCTAGATCATCACATGCAAACAGATATTCAAACAAATCTAAGGTTTAAAATTAAAGGTTTGCTTACCCATTTCAATTGAAAGAACAGAGGACTTGAAATTGTTTTTGAACTGGAATGGTTTGAATTTATGCTTGATGTCTGATTCTTGTTCCCAGGCTTGCAATTTGATTTCTACCTTAGTTTCTTGAATCCTGAAACTTGTTTTGTTGAAGTTAGGCTTTGATCTCAGGTTATTTTGATTTCCTACAGGTTTGGGCTGCTGGAATGCTTGATTACAGCAACCAGTTTTTTTGACCTAAAACCTGAGAGCCTTTTGCTTTTTTATTTTTTTCTTCTTTTTAATCTGGTGATCTTTAGGTTTTGATTGCTGTTTTGACTTTCGTTTTGCGGAGGGTTTACAGATTTATTTTTGTTCTTGTTACAAGCTTGAGAAATTTTGGTTACAGGTTCTTGAATTGGGTTGAATAACCTGATTTGTTTTAGGTTGAGTTGATTTTGTTTTGCTATTGATTTTGATCTTGTTTTCTTTTCTTTTATTTACCGATTTCAGGTTTATGGTTATGACAATAAGGAATAAAGAATGGGAGAAAGTGAGGATGAAATGTTTGTATAACTTTATTTTCAAATCCTTTATTCATTTTTCTCTAAATTAAAAGCTAGAATGACACTTTTAATCACATGAAAATCCTTACTTAACACTTGTATTTTGCATGAAATCTCAACATTAAAAATGTTCATATGTAACATTTTGTGTTTATATCCTTGATTTAAATTATTTTATAAATTTTATTTTAACCCTTTATGCATTTATATTTTCATATCTTAACATATGTATTTTATTTTGTTTACCCTTGTTAAAACAAATGTTTTTATATGTACAATTTCTATTATTCAATAAATGCATTCTCATTTGTAAAATCTTAAGAAAATTTGAATTTTAAAATAAATTACACTTTAATAAATTACACACATATGTAAAATATAGAATTTAACTTTTAAACAACATTCAAACTTTTACTATATTTTAAATACTACAAACAATATTTTAAAGATAACTTTATATCATATTTCTTATTTAAATAAATACATTTCTTTATTAATCATTTATAAAATCTTTTAAAGACAAATAGTTTTAAAATTTAACTACACATAAATAAATATTTTAGAGTTTCATTTTTTTAATTAGCCTTGGAAGAATTTATTATCAAATTCAAACATCATTCTCAAATTATAATGCATATTAAAATAATTAGAAACAAATTCTTATAAAATTTTCAAATACAATTTATTTCTAAAATATTTATTTTTAAATCCAATTTTATTTATAAAATACTTATCCTTAAATTTCAAACAAAAATTCTATTTATAATCTAATATTTTTATTTATTTTGGAAATTTTCTAATTAATTCACAAATAATTTCACAATAAAATTCCAACATTAAATTAATTGCCAAATTGAACTTGGTTAAAATTCGGGAATGTTACAAATGATCATAGGAAACCAAAAGACTCCCGAAATGGTGCCAATACGGTTAACCGTTTTGCGGTTTTCACCGCGTACCAAACACTAAAACACACAAATGAATATACTATGGAGATCAGCATGACGAGATGAATAGAATGGTACATAGATATTGGAGATATGTTCATCCTATCAAAAGTAGACATTCACTGTCAAAAATGCTGCCAATTGGTCGAAAATAAGATTGACGAGGCTATAGCAATCCGAATTTGGCGAAACCAAATACGACATCTTACTCTAAAAAATATTTCCATTTTCATTATATAAAATATGCAGATTTCAAAAACAATTTATTTTCATCATATTAACAAATTTTAAACTAAAATTGTAAATTACATAATAGAACTGACTTTCATATTTTCCAATTGAAATCTGACATTTGTTATGTTTAAATAGACGCATTCCAAATAAAAAAATTATTTCAAATTTAATTGTTTATTTTCAAGAAAAATTTAGTTAATTACATTATTAAAATAGTTAAAATTTCCAGGTTGTTACACTCTCCCCCACTCAAAACTTTTTGTCCCTGAAAAGGAACGAGATAAGAGAATCGATGGAACAGAAAGGAACGATAGATTTGAAATACATATTACCAGATGCAATAATTAATTTAAAATCATGTAAATTCTTTTATTTTTAAATTGATTAATGTTCAACAAATTTGGTTTTAATCCATTTTATTCAATAAATAAATATTCATTGTATTCACATTTGGTTGATTTCAATTTAGTGTAATCATTCAATTTGATTTGTTTTTCAATTTATTAACATTCGTTTCAAAATTTACTTTCGAAACCAAATTTATTTTATTTAACTTCTTTATTTAGACCATTTGATTTCACTTAAGTTAATTCCTCATGTAATGCATTTTCAACCATCCTTACGTTCATATTTTATTTAGTTAAATAGCATTCTTTATTTATTATTCAATTTATCTCAATCATAAATTAAGTGTATAAATATTTATTACAAGTACTCAGTCTTTTATTTATAAATTTTCCCTAACTATATTTAACTTTTGGACATCTTATTGTTTGCCTCCTATATTATATATTATTCAATTACATATTCTCATTAACATTTTAAATTTTTGAATAATCAGGTAAGTTATATATATCTTTTTGAATGCAATTGAGCATTATACAAATAAATTTTATCCTAGTTCAACTGTTTCAAGTTGTTTTAATTCCATTTTTCAATTCAGAAACTCTAATTATTCAAAATTTTGCTTCATTTCAATAATTGGAAACCATCACTTAACATAAAATTTAAGAATTGAATTTCTAGTTTCACTTCAAACTATTTTAAAATATATATATATATATATATGTTATACATCAAATCATACTCAAGAAATTGAAATCAAATCCATTTTTCAAAACAAAACCGTAGCAATGCTACTAAGTGGCCTCCCCACTTTGAGACTCGAAAATGAATGTCAATGATGCTACAGTCATCACCCAAATTATTTCCAATGACAAAAAGGAGAGTACTAACTTATTTCATTTAAAATTCAATGAAAACAATTTTCATTCGGAAATACTTTCAAATAATGTATTTTCCAAAACAAAAGACAAATTTAGAAAATCATCAGAAATAAATTATCAAAACTTTAAATTAAATTCATTTGCAAATCAGATTTATAAACCATGATGTACAACAATAGTTAGTGGTTTGGGAGTGTTGATAAAAAACTAAATGATAATCTGTTATTGTAACATTCCCGTTTTTGAATCAAATTTAAATTGGAAATTTAATTAATTTTAGAAATTAAATTGTGAATTAACTGGATATTTTCCAAATTTAAATAGATATTTGTTTGTCATTTATGTAAATGGATATAAAACAAGAAATAAAAATTTAAAATAATATAAATACAGATAATGATTTATTTAAAAGGTATACTAGTTTTAATTCAAAAATAAAAATAAACTAAGCTTATAAATAATATTGGTTTAAAAAGTAATATTATAGAATTGATATAAATAAATAAAAGATTGCAAAAGCTATTTCAAAGTTTGAATTCAACCATATTATATATTTATTTATTTGATTTTATAAAAAAAAGATTTAAAATGCATCTTCTTTAAAAAAAAAAAATATAGTTGTATATTCCCAAAAATTTAAAATGTAAAAAAAAAGACTTGGGTTTAAAAATTTAAGAGAAAAAAATGAATATGAAATATTTACCTTTTAGAATTTATAAATGTATTGTAAATAAAATTGATTTAATAAATAAGTTTACAAAAGCTTCATAAACTAAGAAATGTATATATATGTGTGATTTATTTGTGAGTGTACAAACTGTTTTAAATTCATTTCTTCTTAAAAAAATTGTAAAAGTAAAATAAATACATATGTTAGTATCTCAAGTTTAAAATGAGTGTTTTTAAAAAAAACCGAGTAGCATTTAAAAATTTGTTAAGATATAATATATGTATATATATATAAATATTGATTAAATTCTTTTAACATTGAACATGTACATATTACATACAAATGAATAAACATATACATTTATTTACAAAGTATAAACAAATACATACTTTAAGATCTTATACATGCACATATACTAATGGCATCATCATTTTTTTTAAATAATCAAATTTAAAAATACAAGAAGCCTTTCATTTCCCCATAAGTAATCATAGCACATCTTGGAAAATCTAAATGGAATAGTAGAAAAGAGATTTGCCTCACACATTTCAACATCATAAAGCTGAACCTATCTCAATCCATATTCATCAAGCCCATCTTTGCTCAGCTCGAAATGGAAAGCACAGAAAAAAATAAAATAAAGAAAGAGAGAAAAATAAATGAACATGCATGAAGAAAGAGAAATAACCAAGTTTCAATATCCCTTCATCTTCATTCAATCCACAAACCAGAAACTACAAAAGAAATCTCAAATGAAAAAAAAAATCTCAAAGCCTGGAAACTCAACTAATCAAAGATCTGAAGCAAAACCAGAGGCAGATCTAAGCAACCTCTCTTAAAATTTTTTTTGAACTGAATTCAACCTGGAAAGCAAAAACAAGTTCAAGCTATAATTCCATCTTTCAAGTTGATAGTGCTTCAGGCTTTGGTTAGCAAGAAAACAGTGCAGTGTTTTCTAAAAACAACTCTGAGATCAAATTCATAATACAACCCAGTGCAACTCAGCATGAAACAACAAAATCTGGAATATGGCAAAGCAAAGTCTTCAACCTGGAGCTGCAGGTTACAATCACATTAAAATCAAATGCAGAACAACTAAGGTAAATTCAATTAAAACCATAATTTAAAAATGTAAAATCTGAAGCAATAAAAAAAATAATTAACTCTAGTATTTTTGTCCTGAGGAAATAATGACCAAAACAAAGATAAAAGGCAGAGAAGTTTAAGAAGAATTGCATGTTCCAGATTCCAGTTCAAAGGCTTGGGTTCTCTGTTCCTTCTTAAGCAAGGTGAGCAAATCCTTAACCTTATACATATTTTGGTTTGCATGAATTTGGTATTGATGAATGTGTGTGAACGAGCTTGCATATGATTGTGATTGCATAGTGGTTTCCTGTGAATAAATGTTGAAGTTGAAATATAAGCCTGCCTATATAAATTAAGTTGCCCCTGTTTCTTGTTTTATTCCAGACCAAATGTACAAACAAAAAATTCTCATCCCTTAATTAAATAACTGGTAAAACTCAGGATATAAACAATTATGTTTATGAATTCAATATCCAAGTTTTAAATATATCCTCTAATTTAATCATCAAATTGTTTACTGAAATCCAGGATAGTCAGTGAAAACACTATAGCATGTCAAACCTTCCATTCTTTCTTTCCCTCTGTCTCTCTTTCCTGTTGCATTTATAAAATGAAACAAGTTGGAGTTTGAGCTTTAAGCTTGCAACATGTTTCAGTAACAAAACCAAAACAAGTTTTGAAATTTCTTTTCACTGAAACCCATGAAGTCACAGTTTCATACAAGTTCTGTGCTACAGGTTAAACCACATCAAAAAGGAAACTCTAATCTTTTTCCTCTATTCTAACAAAGATTTTTAAACAAGTGAAATATTGTTTTAAACCTATATTACATTCCAGTAATGAACTAAAACAACATATAGTTCTTCTTCCTGTAAACAATGAAACACAGCCAAAATTCAAATGTTCAAGAAATTCGAACTTTATGAATTTCAAATTCAATAACACTATCTTAATCTCCTTTAAAAGCAATGATTTTAGAAACAAAAATCAAATTTTTTCATTGCATATTGCTCAGGAAAATGGGAGTTGATTGAAAAATGAATTTTTGAGCAATACTGGTGATCTATGTAGTTATAAGCCTCGAATTCGTGGTCGCCGCATGATTTGGTGTTCGTGATCACCAGAAAAATGCAAGTTGAATTTTTAAAAGTTTAGATTTTGGATTCGAGCTTAATTTAGGGTTTAAGAACCCATTTGGGTTCGCGTACGAAACGACGGAGCTGCGCCATCGATAGGCGACCGGACTTCACGTCTCCGGCGCCATTAGAAGCGTCACGTGTCGACGAAGCTGTGGACCAAACCTCGTGGCCTCTGATGATCGGTGGAGGCGGGACGACCCATATTTTCTGGCGAGGTGTGCTGAGTTGTTGGGTTGAGTTGACCCAAATTTTTGTTTTCGAATTTATTCGAGTTTGGATGGTTGTGTGGTTTTGGGGGGAGGATCGTTGACTTACTGGTGGCCTTGGCTCTGACCATCAGCGGCAGTTCCAGCGGTGCACGTGCACATGGATGATCGTTGTGTCAGTGGACTGGTTTGGGGAAGCAGTGAGGAAAGCTCGAAGCATGGCACGGGAAATTGAGCGGAAAACTCGAAGTCGAGATCGTGAAGTTTTGGAGCTCTATCGAGTAGATTTCTGGACTTAGGCAAATTTGTGAAAAATTTTCTCTCTCGGGTGGTTTCGAATAGGAACTCGAAGCAGGGCAATGTTGGTCTCGGGGGGAAACTCGGGGAAGGTCTCGGGTCGGGCTTTAAAACAGTAAAGATTCAAGTTTTGAAAATTCTGAAAACATGATTTTTTTTAAAATTTGTTTTTTTAAATAGTTGTCTGAAATAAATGAAGTATTTTAAAACTTAGGAAGAAAAAATAAAATCATTTAAAAATTTGACTTGATAAAATATTTGAGGGATAAAACAAATATTCAAATTCAACTTAAAAACAAATCTCTTTATAAGGATTTAATAAAGATTTAAACGATTAAATTTTTAATTATCTTATAATTAAAAGTTGATCAATTAATGATTAAGAATAAATTAATTAAGATAAATAAATTAAGAGTAATTAATTGATAAAGTTAATTAAGATTTAATCAATGTATAGATAAGAATAATTAATCATTGATTTAAAGTAAATTAAACAATTGTGTGGTTAATTCACTTAATCATATTCAACTTAATTGGAGATTAAGATTTACTTAATTATAAATTTAGGATTTTATGAATGAAGATAATTAAATTAAGAAAAGCTAGTTGATAAAGTTAATTAGGATTGAACCAGTTTATAGTTAAGAATAATTAATCGTTGATTTAAATTTTATAAAAATAAATTGTGTGGTTAACACACTTAATCATATTCACCCTAATTTGAGATGATTAACTATCATCAATTGTTCTGTATTGGGTTGATATTTTTGTTGTGATGCTGTGATTGCTTTGTGATGGACTGTGATTTGTGATTTATTCCTACATGTGTGTGAAACCCTTTTTGCCCGTAAAACGGCATTTAAACTTCGATGCGACAGGGAGTCGGGTTCCATTTGGTTATCCGAAACCCACATCGAATTGTAATGATTGAATCTGTGCTGATTGATGATGTGCTCTTATTGTGTAAAACCCCTGGACCACACTTATACACACACAAATATGGATTGCACGTGGAAATGGGTTAAGTCACAGATTTTGAAATTGTTTTAAAAATTGAATTTTTAAATCCAAAATAGTTTTGAACTAGAATTGAAACTTTTGAAAATGGTTATTTTTAAATAACTTGATTAAGTTTGAAAATTTAGATAATTGGATTTAAATTTGAATTCAATATTTGAAATTGAATTCTAAAATTTGGAAACTAAGGTTTAAAAAGGGTATTCAACTTATAAATGGGTTTATATGGGTTTTTAAACCATTTTAAAGGTGATGTTTTGAAATTTAAATTCAACTCAAGATTTCAACTTGTATAAATTAGATTTGCTTTCACATAAGAATGAATTTCCAATTTGTGTTAAGGGATTTCAAGTCAAAGAATGAAAATAGTTTCCAAGTTTTAGATAAATCTTTGGAAACGTGTTTTGAAAGCTATATATCTTTAATTTAAAGATTTAAATGAGTTAATCCAAATTGAATGGGAATTGTTTTGGAATCTATGAATAGATCTTTGTGAAACTGGGTGAAACTTTGTGAAATAAATCTTTTTGTTTAAAGATTTAAAAATGGTAATTTGTTTAACCATTTGGAAGAAAAGGTTTGGATTTTATAAGTTGTGACTTAACTGAAATCCCATATCCATATGTTTTTAAATATTGCGCTCATTATTCGGTTTAGCCGGGAGAGGACCTTGTGTCATATAGCCCATTCCGAATAGTGATACGACGTTATGGATAGCATTTGAAGACCGGTGGTGAAGAACGGGTATTTGTGAGAACGATAGGATAACCTATCGATTGACTCTGCACTGAGTTGCTCCGGTATAGAGTTCTCCTTAGTGATGGGAAGTCCGATCGGGATTGTGGATACCCGGATTTGCAAGGGCTTCTTCGGAAGTGCCTTCGGTTCTGTTCGAACCCGGAACAGACTTGTATGGTTGTATGTCCGACATTACACTTTGAGATGTTAACTGATTTTTATCAAATACATTTCTGCTTGGTGGCGGAGAATTTATTCTCTTAGCTTAACACCCTTCTCTGAGACGTACGAGCTCAGAGGTTATGTAATTGATGTTATCGGTGATATATTCCCAATTTGGTAATGTGGCATGCTGAGTGCTGCTGTGTGATGATCATTGGTTGATCATTTGTGATATGATCATTTGTTTGATCATTTATCTTTGTGATCATTGCTTTGGTCATCTGTTGACCCAAAGCATGGCTTTGTTGCACAAAGCGTAGCTTTGTGGACGAGACTGCATCAGGACCTCACTCCCCGGAAATGGTCGAAACAGGAAAGATGCGACAATGTTATGAGGGTCGCGCCCTTTAGGGTATGTCATTTCCTTCTGGAAAAGGGTGGTATCATGGTATGGAGCCCAGATACTTACTCATGTTGATACACTATACCTATTACTGTGTGGTGTTGTTGTGCGCGCACTCGGATAAAGGTCCCAAAGGACCGGGGGATGACATATTCGTGTAGTAGTTACCTAGTTACAGAGGTAACCCGGCCTTGTGTTGGCAGAGATCTAACCGTAACGTTAGTTCTCGGGACGTCCCGCCAGAGGCGTACCCATGTGGCAATAGGAAGTTCCTTAGCCTGACCATTTGTTGGAAATCCATTCATCCAATACGTGCCTTGTACGGTTTTAGTTGTAGAACCTGCCATTTAACATGGCAGCTATAGTAGGCATAGCATCATGGTACCTATGCTGGCTAGGATTTATATTATACTTTCGAAAGATTTTCCACTATGCACTAGTAATAATATCAAAGAATTTTTCTCGTAGTAAGCATGTTTGACTATCATAAGGAGAAATCTCCCCCATGTGTGCGTTTGCATTGTGTGTGTGCCGGGAGGCCTTATGGTAGTTTCATTTTCCAAAAAGCATTGCGGATTTCAAATTTTAATTCTCTTGTTTGTTCAAAGACCAAATGCTTTTGTTTGCTCATACCAGTCCCATGACTGACCTGGAGTTTATTGTTCCTTTCCTAAACTCTGGGTGCCCACTATTTCCCACACGGGCAGTCTAGAGTTGGGATTTTCAGATAATCCATAGTAGGTGTAGATTCGATAGCTTTCAGCCATTAGGATTTGGCAATCGCATTTTGGATCGAGTTGCTTCTCTTCATCTTGAGTGGGAGTCCGAGCTATTGCTGGATTGGTGCATTGGAGATGGAGATTACTGATACTGGAGTTCTTTCTTGAAGACTATTTTGGAGATTTGTTCCGCTGCTAGTGTTATCTTTTCTTTCCGCTGCTATTATCTTGTATCATATCTCTGATGTATGTTGATATCTATTGTATCATTCATGTTGTATATTGATATATGTTATTCATTTCTTCCGCTGTGTTATTTACTTAATGTGTTATAAGCTCCGGCGAACCAGGTTCGACGTTTGGATCTGCGGCATTTGAATACGAGTGTCGTATTCGGTGCCGATTTTCGAAGGTCGAGTCAGGGTCGTTATAAGTGGTATCAGAGCTGATGGTTAAAACCTTAGCTCAGGAGTATAACACATTAGGTAACTCATTAGAGATAGGGTGAAGTATATCCTAGAATGAGTATATCCCTAAGATATCCGTTCGAATGCCTCAGTAAATTCTCTTACTATTCACCGATAGTAAGTATGAGTGCGAGAAGAGAACGAGATAGGGGACGGGGAGTACCACTATGAATGGTCAATACCCTGCAACAGTGGAAATATCTTTTCTCTTTCAATCTCCTTTGATTCGATTCACAAATTCTTTTGATTGCTTCGTGACAGCTCCAGAAAAAAGTTTCGGTGCGATGGTGGCCTTACGAATCGTTGTAGGAAATCTTTACTTCGTATCTTCATCGATTTCTTATCAGCTTTTCGTTTTAAACTCTAATGAATTTGAAGATTTAAATTAAATAAATTGAAAATTTTAAATTGAGTTAATTGGTTAATAGAATGTAAAGCTAAATTTGAATTGTATAAATAAAACGATATCGGTTAAAACCAAATTTAAAATTGTAATTTCGTGTGTATATCAAAGTCTATATACTTTGGAGTATTCTGGCTTGAATTTGGTATCCATATCTAGCATTTGGGAATTGTTGAGAATTAAGTCCATCTACCTTTTCTCTGGGATCCGATATATTCTACGAACGATTAGTTATCCCTTCGAACTAGTCAATGCCCTTACATATTCGTAGACAAGTGGAGCCGAATATCTTGTGAAATAATTGTATGAGTTTGTTCTCGTATTGTTGATATTCTGATTTGGGAAACCAAATGCAGAATAAATATCTCGATTCTGATCTGATCAATCATTTCTTTATCTATTATCTTTTCTTTCTCGTCTTACTTGCAATTTCGTGGACGAAATTCTTTTAAGGGGGGAAATCTGTAACATTCCCGTTTTTGAATCAAATTTAAATTGGAAATTTAATTAATTTTAGAAATTAAATTGTGAATTAACTGGATATTTTCCAAATTTAAATAGATATTTGTTTGTCATTTATGTAAATGGATATAAAACAAGAAATAAAAATTTAAAATAATATAAATACAGATAATGATTTATTTAAAAGGTATACTAGTTTTAATTCAAAAATAAAAATAAACTAAGCTTATAAATAATATTGGTTTAAAAAGTAATATTATAGAATTGATATAAATAAATAAAAGATTGCAAAAGCTATTTCAAAGTTTGAATTCAACCATATTATATATTTATTTATTTGATTTTATAAAAAAAGATTTAAAATGCATCTTCTTTAAAAAAAAAAATATAGTTGTATATTCCCAAAAATTTAAAATGTAAAAAAAAAGACTTGGGTTTAAAAATTTAAGAGAAAAAAATGAATATGAAATATTTACCTTTTAGAATTTATAAATGTATTGTAAATAAAATTGATTTAATAAATAAGTTTACAAAAGCTTCATAAACTAAGAAATGTATATATATGTGTGATTTATTTGTGAGTGTACAAACTGTTTTAAATTCATTTCTTCTTAAAAAATTTGTAAAAGTAAAATAAATACATATGTTAGTATCTCAAGTTTAAAATGAGTGTTTTTAAAAAAATCCGAGTAGCATTTAAAAATTTGTTAAGATATAATATATGTATATATATATAAATATTGATTAAATTCTTTTAACATTGAACATGTACATATTACATACAAATGAATAAACATATACATTTATTTACAAAGTATAAACAAATACATACTTTAAGATCTTATACATGCACATATACTAATGGCATCATCATTTTTTTTAAATAATCAAATTTAAAAATACAAGAAGCCTTTCATTTCCCCATAAGTAATCATAGCACATCTTGGAAAATCTAAATGGAATAGTAGAAAAGAGATTTGCCTCACACATTTCAACATCATAAAGCTGAACCTATCTCAATCCATATTCATCAAGCCCATCTTTGCTCAGCTCGAAATGGAAAGCACAGAAAAAAATAAAATAAAGAAAGAGAGAAAAATAAATGAACATGCATGAAGAAAGAGAAATAACCAAGTTTCAATATCCCTTCATCTTCATTCAATCCACAAACCAGAAACTACAAAAGAAATCTCAAATGAAAAAAAAAATCTCAAAGCCTGGAAACTCAACTAATCAAAGATCTGAAGCAAAACCAGAGGCAGATCTAAGCAACCTCTCTTAAAATTTTTTTTGAACTGAATTCAACCTGGAAAGCAAAAACAAGTTCAAGCTATAATTCCATCTTTCAAGTTGATAGTGCTTCAGGCTTTGGTTAGCAAGAAAACAGTGCCGTGTTTTCTAAAAACAACTATGAGATCAAATTCATAATACAACCCAGTGCAACTCAGCATGAAACAACAAAATCTGGAATATGGCAAAGCAAAGTCTTCAACCTGGAGCTGCAGGTTACAATCACATTAAAATCAAATGCAGAACAACTAAGGTAAATTCAATTAAAACCATAATTTAAAAATGTAAAATCTGAAGCAATAAAAAAAATAATTAACTCTAGTATTTTTGTCCTGAGGAAATAATGACCAAAACAAAGATAAAAGGCAGAGAAGTT
This sequence comes from Allium cepa, assembly GCA_030765085.1. Taxonomy (NCBI): domain Eukaryota; kingdom Viridiplantae; phylum Streptophyta; class Magnoliopsida; order Asparagales; family Amaryllidaceae; genus Allium; species Allium cepa. The sequence continues at coordinate 62,051,870 of CM060930.1, forward strand.
TAAGAAGAATTGCATGTTCCAGATTCCAGTTCAAAGGCTTGGGTTCTCTGTTCCTTCTTAAGCAAGGTGAGCAAATCCTTAACCTTATACATATTTTGGTTTGCATGAATTTGGTATTGATGAATGTGTGTGAACGAGCTTGCATATGATTGTGATTGCATAGTGGTTTCCTGTGAATAAATGTTGAAGTTGAAATATAAGCCTGCCTATATAAATTAAGTTGCCCCTGTTTCTTGTTTTATTCCAGACCAAATGTACAAACAAAAAATTCTCATCCCTTAATTAAATAACTGGTAAAACTCAGGATATAAACAATTATGTTTATGAATTCAATATCCAAGTTTTAAATATATCCTCTAATTTAATCATCAAATTGTTTACTGAAATCCAGGATAGTCAGTGAAAACACTATAGCATGTCAAACCTTCCATTCTTTCTTTCCCTCTGTCTCTCTTTCCTGTTGCATTTATAAAATGAAACAAGTTGGAGTTTGAGCTTTAAGCTTGCAACATGTTTCAGTAACAAAACCAAAACAAGTTTTGAAATTTCTTTTCACTGAAACCCATGAAGTCACAGTTTCATACAAGTTCTGTGCTACAGGTTAAACCACATCAAAAAGGAAACTCTAATCTTTTTCCTCTATTCTAACAAAGATTTTTAAACAAGTGAAATATTGTTTTAAACCTATATTACATTCCAGTAATGAACTAAAACAACATATAGTTCTTCTTCCTGTAAACAATGAAACACAGCCAAAATTCAAATGTTCAAGAAATTCGAACTTTATGAATTTCAAATTCAATAACACTATCTTAATCTCCTTTAAAAGCAATGATTTTAGAAACAAAAATCAAATTTTTTCATTGCATATTGCTCAGGAAAATGGGAGTTGATTGAAAAATGAATTTTTGAGCAATACTGGTGATCTATGTAGTTATAAGCCTCGAATTCGTGGTCGCCGCATGATTTGGTGTTCGTGATCACCAGAAAAATGCAAGTTGAATTTTTAAAAGTTTAGATTTTGGATTCGAGCTTAATTTAGGGTTTAAGAACCCATTTGGGTTCGCGTACGAAACGACGGAGCTGCGCCATCGATAGGCGACCGGACTTCACGTCTCCGGCGCCATTAGAAGCGTCACGTGTCGACGAAGCTGTGGACCAAACCTCGTGGCCTCTGATGATCGGTGGAGGCGGGACGACCCATATTTTCTGGCGAGGTGTGCTGAGTTGTTGGGTTGAGTTGACCCAAATTTTTGTTTTCGAATTTATTCGAGTTTGGATGGTTGTGTGGTTTTGGGGGGAGGATCGTTGACTTACTGGTGGCCTTGGCTCTGACCATCAGCGGCAGTTCCAGCGGTGCACGTGCACATGGATGATCGTTGTGTCAGTGGACTGGTTTGGGGAAGCAGTGAGGAAAGCTCGAAGCATGGCACGGGAAATTGAGCGGAAAACTCGAAGTCGAGATCGTGAAGTTTTGGAGCTCTATCGAGTAGATTTCTGGACTTAGGCAAATTTGTGAAAAATTTTCTCTCTCGGGTGGTTTCGAATAGGAACTCGAAGCAGGGCAATGTTGGTCTCGGGGGGAAACTCGGGGAAGGTCTCGGGTCGGGCTTTAAAACAGTAAAGATTCAAGTTTTGAAAATTCTGAAAACATGATTTTTTTTAAAATTTGTTTTTTTAAATAGTTGTCTGAAATAAATGAAGTATTTTAAAACTTAGGAAGAAAAAATAAAATCATTTAAAAATTTGACTTGATAAAATATTTGAGGGATAAAACAAATATTCAAATTCAACTTAAAAACAAATCTCTTTATAAGGATTTAATAAAGATTTAAACGATTAAATTTTTAATTATCTTATAATTAAAAGTTGATCAATTAATGATTAAGAATAAATTAATTAAGATAAATAAATTAAGAGTAATTAATTGATAAAGTTAATTAAGATTTAATCAATGTATAGATAAGAATAATTAATCATTGATTTAAAGTAAATTAAACAATTGTGTGGTTAATTCACTTAATCATATTCAACTTAATTGGAGATTAAGATTTACTTAATTATAAATTTAGGATTTTATGAATGAAGATAATTAAATTAAGAAAAGCTAGTTGATAAAGTTAATTAGGATTGAACCAGTTTATAGTTAAGAATAATTAATCGTTGATTTAAATTTTATAAAAATAAATTGTGTGGTTAACACACTTAATCATATTCACCCTAATTTGAGATGATTAACTATCATCAATTGTTCTGTATTGGGTTGATATTTTTGTTGTGATGCTGTGATTGCTTTGTGATGGACTGTGATTTGTGATTTATTCCTACATGTGTGTGAAACCCTTTTTGCCCGTAAAACGGCATTTAAACTTCGATGCGACAGGGAGTCGGGTTCCATTTGGTTATCCGAAACCCACATCGAATTGTAATGATTGAATCTGTGCTGATTGATGATGTGCTCTTATTGTGTAAAACCCCTGGACCACACTTATACACACACAAATATGGATTGCACGTGGAAATGGGTTAAGTCACAGATTTTGAAATTGTTTTAAAAATTGAATTTTTAAATCCAAAATAGTTTTGAACTAGAATTGAAACTTTTGAAAATGGTTATTTTTAAATAACTTGATTAAGTTTGAAAATTTAGATAATTGGATTTAAATTTGAATTCAATATTTGAAATTGAATTCTAAAATTTGGAAACTAAGGTTTAAAAAGGGTATTCAACTTATAAATGGGTTTATATGGGTTTTTAAACCATTTTAAAGGTGATGTTTTGAAATTTAAATTCAACTCAAGATTTCAACTTGTATAAATTAGATTTGCTTTCACATAAGAATGAATTTCCAATTTGTGTTAAGGGATTTCAAGTCAAAGAATGAAAATAGTTTCCAAGTTTTAGATAAATCTTTGGAAACGTGTTTTGAAAGCTATATATCTTTAATTTAAAGATTTAAATGAGTTAATCCAAATTGAATGGGAATTGTTTTGGAATCTATGAATAGATCTTTGTGAAACTGGGTGAAACTTTGTGAAATAAATCTTTTTGTTTAAAGATTTAAAAATGGTAATTTGTTTAACCATTTGGAAGAAAAGGTTTGGATTTTATAAGTTGTGACTTAACTGAAATCCCATATCCATATGTTTTTAAATATTGCGCTCATTATTCGGTTTAGCCGGGAGAGGACCTTGTGTCATATAGCCCATTCCGAATAGTGATACGACGTTATGGATAGCATTTGAAGACCGGTGGTGAAGAACGGGTATTTGTGAGAACGATAGGATAACCTATCGATTGACTCTGCACTGAGTTGCTCCGGTATAGAGTTCTCCTTAGTGATGGGAAGTCCGATCGGGATTGTGGATACCCGGATTTGCAAGGGCTTCTTCGGAAGTGCCTTCGGTTCTGTTCGAACCCGGAACAGACTTGTATGGTTGTATGTCCGACATTACACTTTGAGATGTTAACTGATTTTTATCAAATACATTTCTGCTTGGTGGCGGAGAATTTATTCTCTTAGCTTAACACCCTTCTCTGAGACGTACGAGCTCAGAGGTTATGTAATTGATGTTATCGGTGATATATTCCCAATTTGGTAATGTGGCATGCTGAGTGCTGCTGTGTGATGATCATTGGTTGATCATTTGTGATATGATCATTTGTTTGATCATTTATCTTTGTGATCATTGCTTTGGTCATCTGTTGACCCAAAGCATGGCTTTGTTGCACAAAGCGTAGCTTTGTGGACGAGACTGCATCAGGACCTCACTCCCCGGAAATGGTCGAAACAGGAAAGATGCGACAATGTTATGAGGGTCGCGCCCTTTAGGTTATGTCATTTCCTTCTGGAAAAGGGTGGTATCATGGTATGGAGCCCAGATACTTACTCATGTTGATACACTATACCTATTACTGTGTGGTGTTGTTGTGCGCGCACTCGGATAAAGGTCCCAAAGGACCGGGGGATGACATATTCGTGTAGTAGTTACCTAGTTACAGAGGTAACCCGGCCTTGTGTTGGCAGAGATCTAACCGTAACGTTAGTTCTCGGGACGTCCCGCCAGAGGCGTACCCATGTGGCAATAGGAAGTTCCTTAGCCTGACCATTTGTTGGAAATCCATTCATCCAATACGTGCCTTGTACGGTTTTAGTTGTAGAACCTGCCATTTAACATGGCAGCTATAGTAGGCATAGCATCATGGTACCTATGCTGGCTAGGATTTATATTATACTTTCGAAAGATTTTCCACTATGCACTAGTAATAATATCAAAGAATTTTTCTCGTAGTAAGCATGTTTGACTATCATAAGGAGAAATCTCCCCCATGTGTGCGTTTGCATTGTGTGTGTGCCGGGAGGCCTTATGGTAGTTTCATTTTCCAAAAAGCATTGCGGATTTCAAATTTTAATTCTCTTGTTTGTTCAAAGACCAAATGCTTTTGTTTGCTCATACCAGTCCCATGACTGACCTGGAGTTTATTGTTCCTTTCCTAAACTCTGGGTGCCCACTATTTCCCACACGGGCAGTCTAGAGTTGGGATTTTCAGATAATCCATAGTAGGTGTAGATTCGATAGCTTTCAGCCATTAGGATTTGGCAATCGCATTTTGGATCGAGTTGCTTCTCTTCATCTTGAGTGGGAGTCCGAGCTATTGCTGGATTGGTGCATTGGAGATGGAGATTACTGATACTGGAGTTCTTTCTTGAAGACTATTTTGGAGATTTGTTCCGCTGCTAGTGTTATCTTTTCTTTCCGCTGCTATTATCTTGTATCATATCTCTGATGTATGTTGATATCTATTGTATCATTCATGTTGTATATTGATATATGTTATTCATTTCTTCCGCTGTGTTATTTACTTAATGTGTTATAAGCTCCGGCGAACCAGGTTCGACGTTTGGATCTGCGGCATTTGAATACGAGTGTCGTATTCGGTGCCGATTTTCGAAGGTCGAGTCAGGGTCGTTATAAGTGGTATCAGAGCTGATGGTTAAAACCTTAGCTCAGGAGTATAACACATTAGGTAACTCATTAGAGATAGGGCGAAGTATATCCTAGAATGAGTATATCCCTAAGATATCCGTTCGAATGCCTCAGTAAATTCTCTTACTATTCACCGATAGTAAGTATGAGTGCGAGAAGAGAACGAGATAGGGGACGGGGAGTACCACTATGAATGGTCAATACCCTGCAACAGTGGAAATATCTTTTCTCTTTCAATCTCCTTTGATTCGATTCACAAATTCTTTTGATTGCTTCGTGACAGCTCCAGAAAAAAGTTTCGGTGCGATGGTGGCCTTACGAATCGTTGTAGGAAATCTTTACTTCGTATCTTCATCGATTTCTTATCAGCTTTTCGTTTTAAACTCTAATGAATTTGAAGATTTAAATTAAATAAATTGAAAATTTTAAATTGAGTTAATTGGTTAATAGAATGTAAAGCTAAATTTGAATTGTATAAATAAAACGATATCGGTTAAAACCAAATTTAAAATTGTAATTTCGTGTGTATATCAAAGTCTATATACTTTGGAGTATTCTGGCTTGAATTTGGTATCCATATCTAGCATTTGGGAATTGTTGAGAATTAAGTCCATCTACCTTTTCTCTGGGATCCGATATATTCTACGAACGATTAGTTATCCCTTCGAACTAGTCAATGCCCTTACATATTCGTAGACAAGTGGAGCCGAATATCTTGTGAAATAATTGTATGAGTTTGTTCTCGTATTGTTGATATTCTGATTTGGGAAACCAAATGCAGAATATATATCTCGATTCTGATCTGATCAATCATTTCTTTATCTATTATCTTTTCTTTCTCGTCTTACTTGCAATTTCGTGGACGAAATTCTTTTAAGGGGGGAAATCTGTAACATTCCCGTTTTTGAATCAAATTTAAATTGGAAATTTAATTAATTTTAGAAATTAAATTGTGAATTAACTGGATATTTTCCAAATTTAAATAGATATTTGTTTGTCATTTATGTAAATGGATATAAAACAAGAAATAAAAATTTAAAATAATATAAATACAGATAATGATTTATTTAAAAGGTATACTAGTTTTAATTCAAAAATAAAAATAAACTAAGCTTATAAATAATATTGGTTTAAAAAGTAATATTATAGAATTGATATAAATAAATAAAAGATTGCAAAAGCTATTTCAAAGTTTGAATTCAACCATATTATATATTTATTTATTTGATTTTATAAAAAAAGATTTAAAATGCATCTTCTTTAAAAAAAAAAAATATAGTTGTATATTCCCAAAAATTTAAAATGTAAAAAAAAAGACTTGGGTTTAAAAATTTAAGAGAAAAAAATGAATATGAAATATTTACCTTTTAGAATTTATAAATGTATTGTAAATAAAATTGATTTAATAAATAAGTTTACAAAAGCTTCATAAACTAAGAAATGTATATATATGTGTGATTTATTTGTGAGTGTACAAACTGTTTTAAATTCATTTCTTCTTAAAAAATTTGTAAAAGTAAAATAAATACATATGTTAGTATCTCAAGTTTAAAATGAGTGTTTTTAAAAAAAACCGAGTAGCATTTAAAAATTTGTTAAGATATAATATATGTATATATATATAAATATTGATTAAATTCTTTTAACATTGAACATGTACATATTACATACAAATGAATAAACATATACATTTATTTACAAAGTATAAACAAATACATACTTTAAGATCTTATACATGCACATATACTAATGGCATCATCATTTTTTTTAAATAATCAAATTTAAAAATACAAGAAGCCTTTCATTTCCCCATAAGTAATCATAGCACATCTTGGAAAATCTAAATGGAATAGTAGAAAAGAGATTTGCCTCACACATTTCAACATCATAAAGCTGAACCTATCTCAATCCATATTCATCAAGCCCATCTTTGCTCAGCTCGAAATGGAAAGCACAGAAAAAAAAAAAAAGAGAGAAAAATAAATGAACATGCATGAAGAAAGAGAAATAACCAAGTTTCAATATCCCTTCATCTTCATTCAATCCACAAACCAGAAACTACAAAAGAAATCTCAAATGAAAAAAAAAATCTCAAAGCCTGGAAACTCAACTAATCAAAGATCTGAAGCAAAACCAGAGGCAGATCTAAGCAACCTCTCTTAAAAATTTTTTTGAACTGAATTCAACCTGGAAAGCAAAAACAAGTTCAAGCTATAATTCCATCTTTCAAGTTGATAGTGCTTCAGGCTTTGGTTAGCAAGAAAACTGTGCAGTGTTTTCTAAAAACAACTCTGAGATCAAATTCATAATACAACCCAGTGCAACTCAGCATGAAACAACAAAATCTGGAATATGGCAAAGCAAAGTCTTCAACCTGGAGCTGCAGGTTACAATCACATTAAAATCAAATGCAGAACAACTAAGGTAAATTCAATTAAAACCATAATTTAAAAATGTAAAATCTGAAGCAATAAAAATAATAATTAACTCTAGTATTTTTGTCCTGAGGAAATAATGACCAAAACAAAGATAAAAGGCAGAGAAGTTTAAGAAGAATTGCATGTTCCAGATTCCAGTTCAAAGGCTTGGGTTCTCTGTTCCTTCTTAAGCAAGGTGAGCAAATCCTTAACCTTATACATATTTTGGTTTGCATGAATTTGGTATTGATGAATGTGTGTGAACGAGCTTGCATATGATTGTGATTGCATAGTGGTTTCCTGTGAATAAATGTTGAAGTTGAAATATAAGCCTGCCTATATAAATTAAGTTGCCCCTGTTTCTTGTTTTATTCCAGACCAAATGTACAAACAAAAAATTCTCATCCCTTAATTAAATAACTGGTAAAACTCAGGATATAAACAATTATGTTTATGAATTCAATATCCAAGTTTTAAATATATCCTCTAATTTAATCATCAAATTGTTTACTGAAATCCAGGATAGCCAGTGAAAACACTATAGCATGTCAAACCTTCCATTCTTTCTTTCCCTCTGTCTCTCTTTCCTGTTGCATTTATAAAATGAAACAAGTTGGAGTTTGAGCTTTAAGCTTGCAACATGTTTCAGTAACAAAACCAAAACAAGTTTTGAAATTTCTTTTCACTGAAACCCATGAAGTCACAGTTTCATACAAGTTCTGTGCTACAGGTTAAACCACATCAAAAAGGAAACTCTAATCTTTTTCCTCTATTCTAACAAAGATTTTTAAACAAGTGAAATATTGTTTTAAACCTATATTACATTCCAGTAATGAACTAAAACAGCATATAGTTCTTCTTCCTGTAAACAATGAAACACAGCCAAAATTCAAATGTTCAAGAAATTCGAACTTTATGAATTTCAAATTCAATAACACTATCTTAATCTCCTTTAAAAGCAATGATTTTAGAAACAAAAATCAAATTTTTTCATTGCATATTGCTCAGGAAAATGGGAGTTGATTGAAAAATGAATTTTTGAGCAATACTGGTGATCTATGTAGTTATAAGCCTCGAATTCGTGGTCGCCGCATGATTTGGTGTTCGTGATCACCAGAAAAATGCAAGTTGAATTTTTAAAAGTTTAGATTTTGGATTCGAGCTTAATTTAGGGTTTAAGAACCCATTTGGGTTCGCGTACGAAACGACGGAGCTGCGCCATCGATAGGCGACCGGACTTCACGTCTCCGGCGCCATTAGAAGCGTCACGTGTCGACGAAGCTGTGGACCAAACCTCGTGGCCTCTGATGATCGGTGGAGGCGGGACGACCCATATTTTCTGGCGAGGTGTGCTGATTTGTTGGGTTGAGTTGACCCAAATTTTTGTTTTCGAATTTATTCGAGTTTGGATGGTTGTGTGGTTTTGGGGGGAGGATCGTTGACTTACTGGTGGCCTTGGCTCTGACCATCAGCGGCAGTTCCAGCGGTGCACGTGCACATGGATGATCGTTGTGTCAGTGGACTGGTTTGGGGAAGCAGTGAGGAAAGCTCGAAGCATGGCACGGGAAATTGAGCGGAAAACTCGAAGTCGAGATCGTGAAGTTTTGGAGCTCTATCGAGTAGATTTCTGGACTTAGGCAAATTTGTGAAAATTTTTCTCTCTCGGGTGGTTTCGAATAGGAACTCGAAGCAGGGCAATGTTGGTCTCGCGGGGAAACTCGGGGAAGGTCTCGGGTCGGGCTTTAAAACAGTAAAGATTCAAGTTTTGAAAATTCTGAAAACATGATTTTTTTTAAAATTTGTTTTTTTAAATAGTTGTCTGAAATAAATGAAGTATTTTAAAACTTAGAAAGAAAAAATAAAATCATTTAAAAATTTGACTTGATAAAATATTTGAGGGATAAAACAAATATTCAAATTCAACTTAAAAACAAATCTCTTTATAAGGATTTAATAAAGATTTAAACGATTAAATTTTTAATTATCTTATAATTAAAAGTTGATCAATTAATGATTAAGAATAAATTAATTAAGATAAATAAATTAAGAGTAATTAATTGATAAAGTTAATTAAGATTTAATCAATGTATAGATAAGAATAATTAATCATTGATTTAAAGTAAATTAAACAATTGTGTGGTTAATTCACTTAATCATATTCAACTTAATTGGAGATTAAGATTTACTTAATTATAAATTTAGGATTTTATGAATGAAGATAATTAAATTAAGAAAAGCTAGTTGATAAAGTTAATTAGGATTGAACCAGTTTATAGTTAAGAATAATTAATCGTTGATTTAAATTTTATAAAAATAAATTGTGTGGTTAACACACTTAATCATATTCACCCTAATTTGAGATGATTAACTATCATCAATTGTTCTGTATTGGGTTGATATTTTTGTTGTGATGCTGTGATTGCTTTGTGATGGACTGTGATTTGTGATTTATTCCTACATGTGTGTGAAACCCTTTTTGCCCGTAAAACGGCATTTAAACTTCGATGCGACAGGGAGTCGGGTTCCATTTGGTTATCCGAAACCCACATCGAATTGTAATGATTGAATCTGTGCTGATTGATGATGTGCTCTTATTGTGTAAAACCCCTGGACCACACTTATACACACACAAATATGGATTGCACATGGAAATGGGTTAAGTCACAGATTTTGAAATTGTTTTAAAAATTGAATTTTTAAATCCAAAATAGTTTTGAACTAGAATTGAAACTTTTGAAAATGGTTATTTTTAAATAACTTGATTAAGTTTGAAAATTTAGATAATTGGATTTAAATTTGAATTCAATATTTGAAATTGAATTCTAAAATTTGGAAACTAAGGTTTAAAAAGGGTATTCAACTTATAAATGGGTTTATATGGGTTTTTAAACCATTTTAAATGTGATGTTTTGAAATTTAAATTCAACTCAAGATTTCAACTTGTATAAATTAGATTTGCTTTCACATAAGAATGAATTTCCAATTTGTGTTAAGGGATTTCAAGTCAAAGAATGAAAATAGTTTCCAAGTTTTAGATAAATCTTTGGAAACGTGTTTTGAAAGCTATATATCTTTAATTTAAAGATTTAAATGAGTTAATCCAAATTGAATGGGAATTGTTTTGGAATCTATGAATAGATCTTTGTGAAACTGGGTGAAACTTTGTGAAATAAATCTTTTTGTTTAAAGATTTAAAAATGGTAATTTGTTTAACCATTTGGAAGAAAAGGTTTGGATTTTATAAGTTGTGACTTAACTGAAATCCCATATCCATATGTTTTTAAATATTGCGCTCATTATTCGGTTTAGCCGGGAGAGGACCTTGTGTCATATAGCCCATTCCGAATAGTGATACGACGTTATGGATAGCATTTGAAGACTGGTGGTGAAGACCGGGTATTTGTGAGAACGATAGGATAACCTATCGATTGACTCTGCACTGAGTTGCTCCGGTATAGAGTTCTCCTTAGTGATGGGAAGTCCGATCGGGATTGTGGATACCCGGATTTGCAAGGGCTTCTTCGGAAGTGCCTTCGGTTCTGTTCGAACCCGGAACAGACTTGTATGGTTGTATGTCCGACATTACACTTTGAGATGTTAACTGATTTTTATCAAATACATTTCTGCTTGGTGGCGGAGAATTTATTCTCTTAGCTTAACACCCTTCTCTGAGACGTACGAGCTCAGAGGTTATGTAATTGATGTTATCGGTGATATATTCCCAATTTGGTAATGTGGCATGCTGAGTGCTGCTGTGTGATGATCATTGGTTGATCATTTGTGATATGATCATTTGTTTGATCATTTATCTTTGTGATCATTGCTTTGGTCATCTGTTGACCCAAAGCATGGCTTTGTTGCACAAAGCGTAGCTTTGTGGACGAGACTGCATCAGGATCTCACTCCCCGGAAATGGTCGAAACAGGAAAGATGCGGCAAGGTTATGAGGGTCGTGCCCTTTAGGGTATGTCATTTCCTTCTGGAAAAGGGTGGTATCATGGTATGGAGCCCAGATACTTACTCATGTTGATACACTATACCTATTACTGTGTGGTGTTGTTGTGCGCGCACTCGGATAAAGGTCCCAAAGGACCGGGGGATGACATATTCGTGTAGTAGTTACCTAGTTACAGAGGTAACCCGGCCTTGTGTTGGCAGAGATCTAACCGTAACGTTAGTTCTCGGGACGTCCCGCCAGAGGCGTACCCATGTGGCAATAGGAAGTTCCTTAGCCTGACCATTTGTTGGAAATCCATTCATCCAATACGTGCCTTGTACGGTTTTAGTTGTAGAACCTGCCATTTAACATGGCAGCTATAGTAGGCATAGCATCATGGTACCTATGCTGGCTAGGATTTATATTATACTTTCGAAAGATTTTCCACTATGCACTAGTAATAATATCAAAGAATTTTTCTCGTAGTAAGCATGTTTGACTATCATAAGGAGAAATCTCCCCCATGTGTGCGTTTGCATTGTGTGTGTGCCGGGAGGCCTTATGGTAGTTTCATTTTCCAAAAAGCATTGCGGATTTCAAATTTAAATTCTCTTGTTTGTTCAAAGACCAAATGCTTTTGTTTGCTCATACCAGTCCCATGACTGACCTGGAGTTTATTGTTCCTTTCCTAAACTCTGGGTGCCCACTATTTCCCACACGGGCAGTCTAGAGTTGGGATTTTCAGATAATCCATAGTAGGTGTAGATTCGATAGCTTTCAGCCATTAGGATTTGGCAATCGCATTTTGGATCGAGTTGCTTCTCTTCATCTTGAGTGGGAGTCCGAGCTATTGCTGGATTGGTGCTTTGGAGATGGAGATTACTGATACTGGAATTCTTTCTTGAAGACTATTTTGGAGATTTGTTCCGCTGCTAGTGTTATCTTTTCATTCCGCTGCTATTATCTTGTATCATATCTCTGATGTATGTTGATATCTATTGTATCATTCATGTTGTATATTGATATATGTTATTCATTTCTTCCGCTGTGTTATTTACTTAATGTGTTATAAGCTCCGGCGAACCAGGTTCGACGTTTGGATCTGCGGCATTTGAATACGAGTGTCGTATTCGGTGCCGATTTTCGAAGGTCGAGTCAGGGTCGTTATAGTTATTATCATTTCTAATAACCAATTCATTTAACTATCCAATTTTAAAAAATTATACCTCTATATAATATATAAAACTATTTCATTTATCAATTTCAAAAACAGTATTGTGTCAGTTTGCTCTGTTCGAGTGTTTTGGAATTCTTATCGATAGCGTTGGCTAGATGAATCGATTGAAAAACCAAAATTCAAACTTAACAACTCGAACAAAACAATGTAAAATATATTTTTATATTAATTATGAATGCACTCCAGCATAGGATAATTCAATAATGGATCTTAGAACAAGAATGGAGATACAAATTTAGAACAATCCTAATCAACAAGAATTCTAACTAAGAAGATAGGTTCGATAGGAAGATAAGACAATTAAATTTCAAAGGAGGCAGGATGATGGATAGACTTATATTAATCACGACGACCTTAACCGGTTCAATCGAGACATAGAAAAGACGGGAATATCATCAATGAAAGTGGGGAAAAAACTTATTAAGAATATCGCGGAAAACGCGATTCATGATATCGACAAAGAAGGGAGGAGCATTAGTTAATCCAAGGGGATGACTAATCATTTATGGAAACCATTTATTCGAAACGAAGGGCGATAGGTCGAGCTCCAGGAATAGGATCGATGCGGAATTCAATTCCTGGCTTTGGAGGGAGAGAAGTGACTTCACCAAACATCAGGATAATCTCTGACTATCAGGGGGGAGTCGATATCACTAGGCTGAGTATCAAACGAAAGATGGAACTACCTGCTTAACCTGAGGCATTTGATTATTGATCATAAGAGAATTACCTGGTTGTCTACTAGAGAATAGTTCTGGCTATGCAAGAGAACGTCATCAAACCATGGACGTAGAAATCTCCGATGAATCGATGCCTAGTGTAAAAGAGTATTCACCCCTTTACAAGTCATATAATTATTGGCGGGACCGCCGATGGGATTGGCCATGCAAAATGATGAAGTTGCCCATTGAGGTAGAAGCTATGGGATGCTCCAGTATTAAGAAGACACAAATAGGAAAAAAACTAGAATAGATTTTAGAACGAAAGAGTTCCAAAACTCAAAAGAAATCCTAATTCCTGAGGATCCTATGAAGAATTTCAAGCTCGAACAAATAAGATTCTGTAATTAATTTTACTCATTCTAGGGTATTATTACCCTATCTCTAATGATTTTATCATCCATATTGTAACAACCCACATATTTTACGATTGTATATTTAGAATATTTTATTTAAATATAGCATCGTTAGTCGGATTTAAGTCGGAAAAGCTATTTTTTGCAAACAGTCGAATTAGGACTCGAGACCACTTCCATTGAGTCCAAAATGTCGTTTCAGACCTTTTTGAGTATAAAAATCGATATGTTTGGAGTTAGCTAGAATTTCGACATTTTCATTTAGGGCTTTGGGTATTGGGTTTCAGCTCAATAGCCTAACATAAAACCCTAGCTCCACCCCCTCTCCTCTTTATTCCTTCATAATATTTCCTAACACTCAAGCTTTAGAAAAAATGAAGGAAGAGATTGGAAATTTAAATCCTAAGCCCTAGTTTCCTTTGCAAATTCAAGTTCTAGCTCCAAAATCAAAGAGAAGCTTAGGTAAGCATCCTCTTCTTCTTCTCCATCTCAATCTCTCTCCATTTTAGAAATTTCCTATAACCTAACTTAGGAAATATTTGCTTATGATCTTAGATTGGAGCTTTTAGAGTTGAGATTGAAGAGTGTTGATCTTCCTTTGTTTTCAAGCTTCTCCTTCCTTGTTTTTTGTGTAAAAGGTGAGTTCTTGAACTCACATCTATTTCTATAGCTTTCATTGTTGTTAGGTATAAATTCCTAACATCTATTCATGTTCAATTGCTTTTGATTTGAATTGATTTGGTGAATTTTGCAATTTTGGTGTTTTGAAGTCAAAATCTTTAAAGATCCTATCTTTGATGTTTGAACATGTTATTTGTGGTGTATCGAAGAGCCCATAATGCTGGGTTGTTGATTGGCATAAATCACTAGCATCCATCGCTCGTTCGATCGCATTTCGGTTTGGACTCACCATTTTTTCTATAGGCCATTTTTTTGAATAGCACAAAATTTCGAACGTCTGAAACCAAATCCAGACATCTGGTTGAATAATCCAGACGTTTGGAAAGGGGTTTGGAAAAGACAGAAACAAATTCCAGACATCTGAAACCAAATTCAGACGTCTTGTTGAGAATTTCAAACGTCAGAAATGGCCCAGGAATTAAAAAGTGAGAGGAGAAAAGCATATATTTTCCAGAACATAGGGCCAGACATTTGGAAACATCTACCAGACGTCTTAAAACATCTACCAGACGTCTGGAACTGTCAATTTTGCCTATTTTTGAGTTAATTTCCAAATTTAATCGATGTATGTCGATCAAATTAGTTGTTATCACTTATCATCGACTCTAATGACTTTTTCTTTGGATTTTTGGGAATATATCCATTTTGATGGATGTGGTATCGATTTGTTTGGATTGGATTCACTTCTTCAAATGTGAATTTTTAATGATTGATTGTTTTTACAATCAATTTTGTGATTTGTCATTTTAAAATGCAAAGGTTTCTATACTAGTAGTAAATATCAAAATTCCTTTATCAAAATGATTTCAACACTATTTTCAATACAAAGCTCATTTATAAAAACCATTTTTCAATCTATTAGTATATACAAACCTTTACTTCATTCGTTCGAGAAATCCAATTAAACGACTTAGCAAAACAAGTGGTATGAAAGGCTTGCGTTTACTTTGTTGGTTAATTCTTAGACTTGTTCGATTGAAACTCTTGTGACAACTTTCGAGTGGAGATCTACAATTTGTCCATAAATATTTATGTTAAGCCAATGGTTATGGGACAAGAAGCTAAACTAATTTATTTACTAGCTTAGTGTAATTGACACTTCTTGATGATCGATGATGATCATTTTTGTGATTTAGACTAGCGATGTGTGATGTCTCTTTGTCCATGTAAGGGACTGTACCTCGTTTTATTAAGCTTCGTCTCATTTCTTTTATGGGATAGCAACCCATGTTCTTTTATAGGAGTTCGGTTCATCGGGCGTAACGTTGTACTACGTCGTTGTTCCGTATTATTGGTGTTTAAGTTCATCGGGCGTAACGCTGTACTATGTCGTTGTACCATATTATTGGATGTTCGTTTCATCCAGCGTAACGTTGTACTACGCGTTGTTCCGTATTATTGGATGTTCGGTTCATCGGGCGTAAAGCTGTACTACATCGTTTTTCCATATTACTGGATGTTCGGTTCATCGGGCGTAATGCTGTACTACGTCGTTGTTCCGTATTATTGGAGTTTCAGGTTCATCAGGCGTAAGCTCTACTGCGTCGTTGCAACAGCTCTATGGTTAGCGACCATGGAATAGCGTTCTTTTCGAGATGCACATGTTGGTGAGTTTTCATACTTCCGTTTGTGATAGGCCTCCCCATTTTGTGACTTCTGGACTTCTAATTTGATGATTTTTAGAATTTATGTTTCACCAATTTTGTAGTAGGCATTGATATATTTGTCAATATTTGGGGTTTGGTGAATAAAATAAAGAATATGACATTCTTTTTAATGTTATGAGATTTTAGAGATATTGTATGATTTTGGATGATTTTCTAATGTATACTTTTAACAATATGGCATTACTATTATCATTTGTTTTAACGTATCTCTTATTTTATCTCATTTTTATCTGATATTTATAGCTAGACTGATCCATTTATTATTTTCTTGTAAAGACCCAGAATTTTTATTAATTTAAAATTTGAATATTTAATTAATTTTAAATATTAATAAGTAAAATTTATAAGTCGAATAAATTTTATTTCGAATAATTTTATTTAATTGGATAATTAAATCGATAATTTAATATGTGAAAATACAGAAAAAATTGAAAATTGAGTTTAATTTGATTGAAAATGATTTTTAAAATTTTATTTTATCATATTAGAGTTAGAATGATGCTATAGAACTTTTAAAATCGAATTAAGAGTTTATTTGCGAAAATTGAATATTTTAATATTTAATCGACTATTGAAATTAGTCAATTTTCGAACAGTCTCAGAATTGGATGAAACTAGTTCCATTGGATCCGTAATAGTTTGTTATTATCGAATTTCAATTTTTGTAGCAATTGGAGATTTCGTTTGATCGTGGCAGCTCGAAACGCATCGAAATTGTTTTAATATTAATTTGGCGAGTTAAAATAGTCATTTTTCAAAAAGTCTTGGGTTTCGATGAAACCAGTTTCATCGGATCCGTAATGTGATATTACTGTATGGTTTCAAATTTCGTGTCAATCGGATTTATCGTTTGTCCGGTGCAAGGTAAAACGCCTAGAAAATAGTTTAAATCGGTTTAATTTAAATTGAACGTTTATTGCCATAACTCGCACAGATCACCGAATTAGCTCCCGAAACACATTCCATTGTGTTCGGAATGCGGGATAAACCCTAGGAACACTGGTTACTGCGCGTAAATCGGAGTTCGAAAATTCCGGAGTGAATATTGTTCGTCGTTTTTCTATAAAAGCACCTCAACTCTTCACATTTGCAACCAAATTAAAACCCTAACCCTAATTTGAAGCCAGCCGCCACTTTCCCTTTTAATGGCCAGAAAATACTCATCTTTCTCCTTCGATTCCTCTTGATCCCTTCGTTTTCACACTCCGGCTTCTACACGAAAGTTGGAGAGCTCGTCGAGAGCTACGTATTCAACGGTGGAGATCGAAAATGGAGCTGTGGATTGACCAGAAATCGTTCATGTTTGTGGCCGCATGTTCTCGTTTCGCGTGCAAGTGATGGGGGCCGAGCTTGGTCGCACTTGGAGCATGGATGGAGTTGCTGATGGCCTTCGTCGTGGTGCGCTTTGATCGTCCTGGAAGTCGTTCTGTTGGTGGCGAAAATTGCGAGCTTGGAGGCGGCTATGGGTGTGTTGCGTGCGTATAACCTGGGAAGGGAGAAGATGAAAGGGACGGTTCAGATGTTTGGACCTAGTGGCTGAGATTAGATGTAGGTTTAAGAAAATAAAATTATGTTGTAATTTTATAATATAAAAATTCATGTAACTTTAAAAATGTATATCTTTTTCACACGAGGTCGAAAACGCGCGAAACCAGTTGCGTTGGAATCGTATGGATGAGCACTACGCTATGGAATTAGATTGGAGTTGTTTGGAGTTAGCGAAAATTTCGGGTAAAATTAAACGCACGTTTAATTTTATTCGAAATAAAAGCTGAAAACGAAATTGAAATCAAGGTGAGAACTTCTCACTCAATCGAATCAGTTTTGATTTTAATTTTAAATGGTTAGATTCAAAATTCTTGAATGTATGTTTGAATGATGATTGTTATCTATTGATTGTTAAAATAGACATTATGCGCCGTTAGTAAGCGGATGTTATTCATTAAAAACATATACCGCGAATATTTCATAAACAGTGAAATTGGTATTATTTATGTACTTGGAATTGATTTCCCGCAGTATATAGCAGATGAGACCCTATTGCGCCGTCTATTTAGCGGATAATATTTCAAATCCCATATACCATGATAATTTTGTACTGGAATGGAACTGGTATTGTGCTAACATCTTTGGATGCAGGAAAACAGGTTGGAGGGATCCAACTGGATTCCTCAACAGTATTTATTTGATTTCAAATATTTTGATATTTGATGGATTATCATATACAAATATATGATGTCGTTGTTGTCGTGATTGACTATTTGGTATGTAGCATCATTGGACCAAATTTTGGAATTTTAAAAGGATTTTTAAAGTGATTTTTGAAGAGTATACGTTTATAAAATATTTTTGGAATTGATCCATTATAAATAAATAAACGTTATAATTTTAATGTTATAAAATTTTGATTTTTGAGAAAATATAGTTAACAGTTGATTTTTAAAAATATAGGGTTAATGATTTTATGAAATAATTTAAATTGGGATTTTTGAATTTATTATAAAAAGTTGAAACATAGGATTTATAGAATTTGATTATTTATAAATCAAAATGGTGAAATTATAAAGGAGTTTAAAGACGTATTTTAAAATAATAGTATAAATTGATTTATATAAGAGATTTATAAATTGATATTTATAAATTAAAGTAATGGAATTTTAAAACGAGTTTTTATAAGTGTTAGAATGAATTGTGAATGAATTTCATAAATGAATGAAATTTATAGAATTATGAACGGTGAAGTTATGAATGGAATTTTATAAGTAGTAGGTTTATAAAATTTGTAAAGTTATTCAAAGAATAGATTGGGTAAATAAATGAATCTTATAAGTTATAAGATTTATAATTTGGGAAGTTTAAAAAGAACGATTTTAAAAACAAATAAATACTAAGTATTTAACTTATAATATGGACTTTCAGTTTATAATTGAGTTATAAATTGAATAGGTTAATAAAGAAGATTTGTAAAAGGAGTTGATATAAAATAAATAGAAATGGAAATTATAAACATTGTTTTATAAATCCGCAAACGACTTATTTTGATAAGTAAAATTGTTATAACTTATTAATGAAGTTATATTCACGTTTTAGACAGTGAATAATCCTTTAAAATAAAATGTATAGAAATGATGAAATTGGTTAATGAAGTATATTCACGTTTTTAAATAGTGAATAATATGTTAAAGAAAATGTTTTGGGCGTGATGTTTTAAATAAAATTAAAACGATCTAACGATGTTTTCAAAATGTGTTAAGATTCGAAACCATAGATTTCAACATTCATTGTTGAAATAGACGTTTTCGAGAAATAGAAGGAAATGGTGGACTATAACACTGTTGTTATAGAAAATGATTTTCGAAAGGAACTGTTTTGTTTAGTATTGGGATTTATATATCTATCTTAAATTAGAATCCCTATACTAGTGATTTGGGACGTTGAAACAATGTTTTACGTAACATTCGTGTTGACCCAAATATATATGTTTAAACGAATAATTTCCTTAAAGAATGAAATATATACTTAATTTCGATTTAAGTATATTGAATATTTTCCAAGTGTAAAAATAAAAGAGATTTTTGAATTACTTATAAATAAATAAGTATGGAAATGTTTTTCCAATGGGAAATAAAACGTTTTGACAATTTATCTTTTTGAAGATAAATTGAAAATGATAATTTAAATTGTATATTCATAAATATTTTGGAATGTAAATTCACTATGTAATTTATAAAAGAAAGGGGAATTTGTTTAAAAATAAATATTGATTTATTTTTGAAGGGTGAAAATTATATATCTTGTAAAGATATTTTCGGGAAATGAATAATTTGGAAAATTATTTGGAATCTGGTGATGTTGTGCATATCCATTGATAGTTCAATAACCGACTATCAATATTTACCTTTCAATGGGTATTTGTTGTGATTTGCTTGAATTTGAATGCCACGCTTATTTTTAAATAAGAGCTCAATATTCCGGTTAGCCGGGAAAAGACCTTGGGGTCGTATAACCCATTCCGAATATGTGATACGTCGTTATGAATTGCATTTGAAGACCGGTGTTGAAGACCGGATATTTTTGAAAGCGAAAGGACAACTCGTCGAATGTCTTTGCTTCGACTGGTCTCCGGTATAGAGACTCCATATGTGATGGGAAGACCGAACGTGATTAATGAATATCCAGATTCCAAGGACTTCTTTGTAAGTGACTTCGGTTCTGTTCGATCCCGAAACAGACTTGTATGGATAGTATGTCTGACGTTACAAATTGAGATATAAAGCAGATTTCTTTCAAATATATTTCTGTGGTGGAGGAGAATTTATTCTCTTAGTTTAACACCCTTCTCTGAGACGTACGAGCTTAGAGGTTATGTAGTTGAAGGTTATCAGCAATATATTCCCAATTTGGTAATGTGACATGCTGAGTGTTGCTGTGAAATGATCATTGTGTGATCATTTGTGATATGATCATTTGTTTGATCACTTATCTTTGTGATCATTTCTATGATCATTTGTTGACCCAAAGCATGGATTTGTACCAAAGCGTGGCTTTGTCGACGAAACTTCATCGAACCTCATACCCCGAAATGGTCAAAGTAGGAAAGATGCAACAAGGTTATTGGGGGTAGCGCCCCTTAGGGTATGTGCGTTTCCTTCTGGAAAGGGGTGGTATCATGGTATGGAGCCCAGATACTTACTCATGTTGAAACACTTTATTTATTATGGTGTGATGTTGGTTACGAGCGCTCGGATAAAGGTCCTAAAGGACCGGGGGATGGCATACTCGTGTCAGTAGTTACCCAGTTAGGGGTAACCCGGCCTTGTGTTGGCAGAGATCCGGTTTGGTTCTCGGGGACGTCCTTCCAGAGGCGTTCTCATGTGGCAATGGGAAGTTCCTTGGCCTGACCATTAGTTGGAAATCCAAAGAAACAATACGATCTTGTACGGTATTAGTTGCAGAACACATCATTCACTTATGGTGGCGCCCCACTGTTTGGATGGTAGCTATAGTAGGCATACGATAATGGTCGTATGTTGGCTAAGATTTATATCTTTATTCTCGAAATGAATTTTTCCTACACTATGCACTAATAATAATATCAAATGTTTCTTTTTAATGCGTATCAAGCATCTTGGACTATCATAAGGAGAAATCTCCTCCAAGTCTGCGTTTGCATTGTGTGTGTGGTGGGAGGTCTTATGGTAGTGTCATTTTTAAAAGCATTGCGAATCTATTCTAAAATATTTCTCTATTTTGTTTTAAAGATAAACTGTTTTGAGTTCTCACACCAGTCACATGACTGACTCGGAGTTTATTGTTTTCCTTCGTAAACTCTGGGTGCCCACCAATTTCCACACGGGCAGTCAAGAGTTAGGTTTATCAGGATATTCTGGAATTCAGGATTTGCTGGAGGCAAGCTGGATGGCATGGTGATGAACATATTTTTCTGCATTTTAAACCGTTTGCTTCATATATTTTTATTTTAATAAAGTGGTATTATACGGGTATTTTTTTGTGGTTTTGCAGATTATAGATTCCAAAGTGCAACATTTTGAATATCGTCGAAGAGAAAGTACATATCGTTCATGAAGAAATGCATCTCACGTCACCAACATGTGTACTATTCATGCAAGAAATCAATTGCAAATATTGAAAATACACATTCAAAGTTTGACCTAAAAATCTCTCAAAGCAAGGCCACTTGTTAATCAAATAACAAACCAAAGACCAATTCAAAGTGAGGTGGCCTTATTTTTCTCCTAATATCAAGCACATGGACGTAAATAATAGGGTTCTTTGTGGAGGCTGAAGTCTTTAAATAGAGAGAGGAATGCAAATGGAAAATCATCTCTTACCTCATCACTTTTCTTCAAGTTTAGATTTAAATTCAGCACTGTTTTTATTTTCGAACAGAATACGTAGGATTGTTGATTAGATTTAGCAATTTATTTATTCTTGTTCTTAGTTATTTTCTGCACTCTTTTCAATTAGTTAATAATTATTTCAGTTGTTTGCTCCGTTATCTTCTTTTCCGCAATTTCAATTTCTGTTCTGATTTTTTTACAATTCTATATTTTGGTTGCAATTTCGATTAGTTTCGAAAACGATTCGGAGTATATTATTGCTTTTATTTTCTGTTCAAAATTCACCGTCGAATTCGTTTAACACGCCTAAGATTTAACTATGGATTTTAATTGTTTTAAAATACAATTCCCTGTGTTCGACCTGCATACTACACGCCTGTGCGCTTGCAGAATTTATCAAAATTTGTGTTTTTCTAATCAATAGAAAAGTCGCAACAAGTTTTTGGCGCCGTTGCCGGGGAGTTGCTATTTTGAGATTTTCGATTTTTCGTTTTTAAGTCTATTCGTGTTAATTTATTTTATTTTAGTTTTTTTGCATTAATTTTTTTAAAAAAAAAAATCGTTTTTTTTTTCGTTTTTCGGTTCCTTTCGCATACCTTACATAATCTGCATCTCACGCATACCTCACATAATCTGCATATTTTCGCATAATCTTTCACGCATACCTCACATAATCTTCAATCACGAATCACGTTTCTGCATATTTTCACTCATACCTCACATAATCTTGCTTTTACGTTTCTGCATATTTTTTTTAAAAAAAATCATTCCTTCACAACATCTTGCTTTCACGGTTGCATAATCCCCACGTCTTCACAGTTATTCACGTGTGCCGTACACATTTTTAGTTGCACTTCCACTTTCACATTTTCACGTTAGTTTGCATAAATTAATTAAAAAAAAACATTTTTTTTTCACCGCTTTGTTTTCACGTACGTTAGTTTGGTTACTTGCAGTTCCACTTTCACATTCTTGCATGCATTAGTTAGTTTAGTTTTCATATTCACGTAATTATCTCCTACACAGGAGCTTGCATACATTCGTTTACTCACGTAACATAGCGGTGTCATAACAGTTTCATTTTGCATTCAACACATTCATTCTACTTAACTTTATTTTATTGGGCATGTTTTAAATTTTCTGCATGTGACTGTTTTCGTATATTTTCTGTCAGCAGCTTAGTTTAGTGCCTTTCACGAGCATTCACCTGCACGGAGAAAACTTCAACTCAGATAGCAAACATTTATTTCAACACAGACAGCTCCAACTCGGTAAATCTCAACCATTCGCTAGCGCTACTTAGCTGCATTGGACGGACTATCATACACCTCTGCAAGTAATTTTCAACTCTACAGGTGCCCAACTGAAAACTGATTTAATTTACTTTTGGCTGTTACACCTTGATTTGTTTATGCGCGTTTGGGCAAGAAATAATTTTAACCGTTTAGAAAGCCAAAATATTTCATTAAACAAATCAACGGAAATTTCAATTCAAACAAATATGAGCAATCACGGTTCACAACACAGTTCACAACACAGTTCACACCACAATTCACCGAAATTATCACCTAAATCACATGTTGGAAATAATGAATTTCATGAGAACCGACCATTATCCCTTAGAGACCGATGTTATCCAACATGGACTGTTCAACCTTCGGTTATTTCATTTCCACCCGTCGAAGGAAATAATTTTGAGCTAAAACATTCTTTTATTCAAGGGGTACCAAAATTCACTGGGTATGAAAATGCATATGAATTTCTTAGTGAATTTGAGTTATATGCTTCTACAACTAAAATGCAACAACTTTCTAATGAATCCATCAAGCTAAGACTTATTCCATTCGCACTTCTAGAAAGTGCAAAAAGATGACTTAATTCTCTTCCTAAAAATTCAATTAAAAGTTGGGACAATTTCGTTACTATATTTTTGAAAAAGTTTTTTCCTTTCCATAAAACTCTTAAAATTCGAACCGAAATCAACCAATTCTCTCAGAATGAAGGAGAAACTTTTTCAAAATATTTTGAAAGGTTCAATCAATTGTTATATAGTTGCCCATATCATGCAATCCCTAAACACGTTTTGTGCCAAATCGTTTATGAAGGGCTTAACTATCAAACAAGATCCCAACTCGAATCAATGTGCGGAGGAGAATTCATGGCAAAAACAGATGAGGAAGCTTGGGAATTTTTAGAAGAGTATTCGGAAAAGGATATGCAACGGGAAACAATTCGTGTTCCAATTCGTGCTCCAAATAGAGGAGTACATGCCATTGACCCATCACATCTTCCTATAGATACCCAAACTCCTCAAGAAGGAGAAGGACTACCCCATTACTACACACAAGACCAAATCAATGCTATAGCTCAAAATAGTCCTTATTCATCCACATACAATCCTAACTGGAAGCATCATCCCAATTTTTCATGGTCAAATCCTAACAACGTGGCTAATCCATCACATATGTATCCAATGATACCAAATCCGAATTATCGAGCCCCAACCTCTAATGCTCAAAATTCTCAACCCGCTCCTCAAACGAAACCTTCGAATCAACCATACAGGCATCCTAATTTCAATCCATCAACCCAACCTTCTCAGCCTTCACAAGAAATTGCTCGACTGGAAAAACAACACTCTAAACAAAATGAACAAATCACCAACCAAGATGCAAGAATTGAGAAAATCACCAAACAAAATGAACAAATGTTGATAATGATGAAGGATCTCATGAAAATCAACGAGAAAGGTAAATTGCCTAGTCAAACCGAAGTGAACCCAAAGTATAACTCTCGAGGAGTAAATCTTTGTGAGAACGAAGATGTAAATCCGGTTAATGCTGTCACCACATTAAGGTCTGGAAAGAAGGTGGACAACCATGTCGGCAACCCCGAAATCCTTCTTAAATCTTCCCATGTTCCAAATTCTGAAACTCAGTCGACAACCACGGTTGTCAATCAAAACGATTCTAATTCTTCATCTAAGGTTGGCAATCCCGACCACTCTTCACCTTCTGATGTTGGCAACCCCAACATTCCAGCTCCCTTATCTTCACCCTCTAATATAACACCTTCTTCTTCGAATGAAAAAACTTCCGAACGAGTCTATAAACCCATTGCTCCATTTCCCCGTAGACTCAACAAAAAGAAGAAGCCCGCTAATTTTGACCAAATTCTTGAAATCTTCAAACAAGTTCGAGTCAATATTCCACTTCTTGATACCATCGAGCAAATTCCTCAATATGCCAAATGTCTGAAAGAGCTATGTACTCAAAAACGTGCCACTAACGTTCCTAAGACTGCATTTCTAACTGCAAACACTTGCTCTGTTCTTTCAAATCCCTCCCCAATCAAGTATAAGGACCCCGGTTGTCCTACGATCGGTTGTAAAATCGGTAACACTCACATTAGTCATGCCTTACTCGATCTTGGAGCGAGTGTGAATCTTTTGCCTTATACTGTGTACTGTCAACTTGGACTAGGGGAATTAAAACCTACAAACCTCACAATTCAACTAGCTGATCGATCTATCAAAAAACCATTGGGCACGGTTGAAGATGTTTTGATACAAATCGAGCAATTCTATTTCCCAGTCGATTTCATAGTCCTAGAGATTGCACCTGTCTCAAATCCCAATAGTAAGATTCCTTTGATATTAGGTCGTCCGTTTTTAGCAACATCAAATGCTATCATAAACTGTAGGAATGGTCAACTCCGACTTTCCTTTGGGCACCTAACCATTGAACTAAATATCTTCAATCTTAACAGACAACCAAGGGATTTTGAAACAGAAGAAGTTGACATGATCCAGACAATTGTAGAAAATGATTTTAGTGATATTACGGAGTCTCTTAACATGTGCCTAGATCATTTTAATTCCAATTTAAATGAAGATGAATACATTTATGAATTAAATGATATGCTATGCTCTTTTCATAATTCACTAGAATTCAATCAGTTGATGTCTACTGAAGCCTCAAAAGAAGTACGCCCTAAATTAGACCTCAAACCTCTTCCAAACGATCTTAAGTACGCATACTTAGATTCTTCGGAAAAATTCCCTGTAATCTTGGCATCCGATATCATTAAGGACCAAGAAGAAAAACTTTTGAAAATTTTAAGGGAAAATAAAGAGGCAATAGGATGGGTAATCGCTGACATTAAGGGAATTGGTCCATCAATTATTGAACATCGAATACATTTAGTCGACGAGGCTAAACCCACTCGCGAAGTTCAAAGGCGATTAAACCCCAATATGAGAGAAATGGTAAAGGAAGAAATTATCAAATGTTTAGACAATAACATTATCTACCCTATCTTTGACAGTACTTGGGTAAGTCCGGTGCAAGTTGTACCAAAGAAGTCTGGAATCACAGTGACAACAAATGAGAATAACGAATTTGTTCCGACAAAGGTCAAAACAAAATGGCGCGTTTGCATCGACTATCGAAAACTCAATGCAGCAACAAGAAAAGATCATTTTCCCCTTCCCTTCATTGATCAAATGCTCGAACGCTTAGCCGGTCATGAATACTATTGTTTTCTTGATGGTTACTAAGGCTATAATCAAATTCCCATTGCGTTAGAGGACCAACACAAAACAACGTTCACATGTCCCTTCGGAACTTTCGCTTATCGTCGCATGCCCTTCGGTCTTTGTAATGCTCCCGCTACCTTTCAACGATGTATGATGAGTATATTTTCTGATATGGTCGAAGATTTCTTAGAAATATTCATGGACGATTTTTCAATCTATGGGTCATCTTTTGATCAATGCCTCCTTCATTTAGAACGTGTCTTAAAGCGATGTAAGGAGAAATCTCTTGTTCTTAATTGGGAAAAATGTCATTTTATGGTTAAGCGAGGAATAGTCTTAGGTCATGTTGTCTCTAAAAATGGCCTAGAAGTTGACAAATCTAAAGTTGATCTTATTGTGGGCCTTCCTCCTCCACGGTCCGTAAAGGACATTCGCTCATTTCTCGGCCATGCAGGATTCTATAGGAGGTTCATTAAAGATTTTTCAAAAATTTCAAAACCTCTTTCGAATCTTCTGGCTAAAGACGTTAAATTTGAATTTTCCAATGAATGTGAAACGTCTTTTGAAACCCTCAAATCGATCTTGACCACTGCACCTATCATCCAACCTCCAAATTGGACTTTGCCTTTCGAATTAATGTGCGACGCTTCTGATTATGCCATTGGAGCCATCTTAGGTCAACGAATCGATAAACTTTCTTGAGTCATCTATTATGCTAGCAAAACTCTTAATGAAGCTCAATTGAATTACTCAACCACAGAAAAAGAGTTTTTAGCAGTTATCTTTGCCCTCGATAAGTTTAGATCATATCTCATAGGTTCTAAGGTCATAGTTTACACCGATCATGCCGCCTTGCGGTATTTACTCACGAAAAAGGATACCAAACCCCGCTTAATCCGTTGGATTCTCCTTCTTCAAGAGTTTGACCTAGAAATACAAGATAAAAAGGGTTCTGAAAATGTCGTAGCTGACCATCTTTCTCGTATAGTGCATGAAAACTATGATAACTCTCAAATCAATGATCATTTTTCCGATGAACAAATTCTTTCACTCTCTAGTGCACCATGGTACGCGGACATCGTAAATTATCTTGTCACAAATGAAACACCTTCCCATTGGTCAAAACAAGATAAACAAAAATTTCTCTCTAATGTTCGAAACTTTTACTGGGACGATCCTTTTCTTTTCAAATATTGCACCGATCAAATCATTCGCAGATGTGTCCCAGAACATGAATTCCATAGCATCCTCTCTTTTTCACATAATCGAGCATGTGAAGGACATTTTGGAGCGAAGAAAACTGCTGCCAAGGTGTTACAATGCGGTTTTTATTGGCCTTCTCTTTTTCGTGATGCCCACGAATTTTGCTCCAAATGCGCTAGATGTCAACAAACAGGTCGTATTTCCAAACGTGACATGATGACCCTAAATCCGATCCTTGTCATCGAAATTTTTGATGTTTGGGGCATCGATTTCATGGGTCCTTTTCCTAATTCTTTTGGAAATCTCTACATCCTACATGCAGTAGATTACGTGTCTAAATGGGTTGAGGCCATTCCTACCAAAACGAATGACAATAAAGTTGTTGTCAAATTTTTGAAAGAAAACATATTTTCTCGTTTTGGCACACCTCGAGCCATTATAAGTGATAATGGTTCTCATTTTTGTAATCGTGCTTTTGAATCTCGTCTTAAGAAATATTCTATCACTCATAAACTATCTACTCCATATCATCCACAGACCAACGGTCAAGTCGAGATTTCCAATAGACAAATTAAACAAATTCTTGAAAAGACGGTTAACTCCAATAGAAAAGATTGGTCATCTAAATTGATAGACGCCCTTTGGGCATTTCGCACAGCTTATAAAACCAATCTAGGAATGTCACCATACCGATTAGTCTTTGGAAAAGCATGCCATTTACCCGTTGAGCTCGAGCACCGCGCACTTTGGGCAATCAAATACCTTAATTTTGACATAGAAAAAGCCGGATCGCATCGTAAATTACAATTGTCAGAATTAGAAGAACTAAGAAATGAAGCATACGAAAATGCAAAGATTTATAAAGAGAAAACCAAATTCTATCATGATAAATCCATACTTCGTAAGACATTCGAAGTAGGTCAGAAAGTTCTCTTATATAATTCCAGACTTCATTTATTTCCGGGAAAATTGAGATCCCGTTGGATAGTTCCATATATTGTGAAAACAGTATACCCTTATGGCGTAGTTGAAATTGAAAATCCTAGGGACGGTTCCATTTCAAAGGTCAATGGACAACGCTTGAAGCCATTTCTAGAGTTTGAACAGCACGAGGACGATGAGTTTGTGGATCTTCACGAACCTAGCTATTCAGCATGAGCCGCTCACTATCTTGCACATATCAGGTTGTATTTTTTTTAGTTTTTTTCCTTCTATTTTGCATTTGCATTCTATTTGACAGTTGGGACACTGTCTCATTCCAGTGTGGGGGGCGGGACGCATATCTCATTCTGTTTGTTCATATTTCATAGTGTAGCATCATTTTTTTAAAAAAATCATCTCATTATTTGTTTTCAAATTTCTTTTCAATTTTTTTTCATTTCCCAATATTTTTAGGACTTCGATTTATTTTTAATTAGTCAAGACAAAGTAAGTAAGCAGTTGAAGTCAATTGATGAAGATTTTTGTGAATCACTAATTTCAAATGTAAAATATAATGAAAAGTTGAATTAGAAGCGATAATAGTGAGGTTAGTATATAGGGGGATTCATAGGTGATGGTTATGAAATCTTTTCTAAACTGTAGTTTTTGTTTAAAAAAATGACAGATTTAAAGTACATGCGTTGACATCTCAAATCATTAAAGTTAAGTGGTGCTAAGTTGATTTGTATAACACACTTTAGCTCTTCTCAAAAAAAAAATTAAAAAAAATAAAACTAATAAGTAACACCTACAGTCGATAGGTGTGCACACTTGTGAAAGTGTGTGCACTCGCCACGCTCTATACTCTTCTCACGTAAGCCCGCAAGGCAGTGCATGGATGGTATATCTGGCCTCAGCATTCTGAGTTAGGTGTATAAATAATTAAATAAATAATCACCTAAGGATTACCGACCTTTTCTGACATAGTCAGCGTCGGTTTGCACAATCCGCCAAGCTCTGTCCCAACTCTCACGTAAGCCCGCGAGGCAGTGCATGGGTGGTATACCTTGGTCCAAAGGATAGGTGTAAAAAAAAGAGAAGAAAAAAAATAAAACTAGTAAAGAGAGACTAAGCTTTGAAACCCAAACACTTCTTGACTTTGTTGATTTGGCTTGTTATACAAATGGAAATGAAAAATACCATTTTGAAAAAAACTGTGATCAACAGTGAAGAATTTATTTCATGGCTGCACTATGTTATTGACCGAAACAACTGGCCAAACTAGAATCTAATGTATGAAAACTTGAGTTACATTGAAATTTGTGATTAGTGAGGAACCAAAAATTTGAAGAAGTTGACTAAAACTGATATACATTATTTTGTTGCAACTATTTTGAAGTAAATTTTACACTTTTTTCCCTACAGGATGTGACGACCCGCCCTTCTACTACCAGAAAGGCGTATCATCATTTAGAAAGAAAGGGATGAGAAAGTAGAAAAGATAGAGAAGAAAGAACAACAACATCAGAATCTCACAGCGGAACGGAACAAAATATAATATATCACTTAAATAATACATAGTTTGTACATATATCAGAGTTATACAATATCAATACATATGACAATCATACATACATCACATACTAAACAGTTATAAACACCTGTCTAGTTAGTACAACTCAATACAAAACAACTTAGAGATACCCACACGGCGGAACTATATGTATATCTACAACGCTGAAGCCTCCTGCTCCATTGCTCCTCCAGAGTTCGTCAAAGCTAACCTGAATCCCTTGGCTACCCGTAAAAATTTGGGTACCCGAGAGTTTATGAAAAACAAAAATAAACTCCGGGTCAGACATGGGTCTGGTATGAGTAAACGGTTTAAAGTTGTTTAACTTGAAAAATATTTGAAAATAAAGGTATCACGTAAGACTCCCCACAAATAAATACGGGTAAGTTTTTACCTTACGCTAACCAAAACATTTCATAGGAAATCATGTGATATTATAATAGTGTCTAGGGTTTTCAAGTAAATAGAAAATAGCCGAAATTGTTACATTCATTAAATTCCAGCTACTAGCCACAAAAGTGGGTAATACAAATCAAAACCGTAGAGTCTCATAGGGAAAATGGATTTCCAACAATGGCAGGGCTACTGGGGTACCGCCCGTCACAGTACGGGGCCTAGATCACCGTACCGAGGATTACTCCCTTCATCCCCTGCAACACAAGGCCGGAACCATTCCTTACTGAACAGTCCCGAACAAGATAAACCCCGCGGTTGTAGCTAGCAACCGCCCACTAAGCCGAAATATAAAAAGGGACATCTAGACAGGGGAAATATCTTGTCCTGCTTGGGCATGACCCACCTAACCTTGCTGCATCTCCCCTGTTTTAGCCATTCCCGGTTGATGAGGCTTGAGGTTACGATTACCTTTAAAGAACATGTCACTTAGAATGCTCATCGTCCGCCTAACGATGTGTTGAAAGCATTCAATCCATACAAGTTCGTTCCGGGTTCGAACGAAACCGAAGGCATTATCTCGTCACACTCATTTTGGAATCACCCTCAGAGTCAACGACGATAACCCTTGCATTCTGAATACACCATCTCGATCATCATTTCAGGATTTACGACCTAACGTTTAAATTGGATTGATGTGGTTTTCGGGGAATCAAAATTGATTCTTCCGATCCCGGTCTCATCGAATCCAACCGCCATTTTAAGGGCCAAGTTGTCTAATTAACTTAACAGTTCAATTCAATATTAAGAATTAACATAACAGATATAACAGATAAATCATACACAGTTATCACAGATATCCATAATATATCACAACATATCACAGAATTATCATCAACAGATATCAAAGTCAATCAAACATAAATATCAATGCATAATAAACAGTTTGGTTTTACTTAATTGATTGCTTAAGAATAAACTATCTTATTTTATTTTATTAATTACTGATTAATTAACTTATTAATGAATAATTAATTAATTAGTTATCTTTAATTATTAATTTATTAATCAACTAATCTTCCATTACTTATTTAATCGATTAACATCTATTCATTAACTGTTACTTAATTACTCAATTAATTAGTTGATTCATAATTATTAATTATTAACTTTTTTATTAATAATTACAATCTTATTACATATTTACTTATCACAAATTTATTTAATTAATCATTTGTTTATAATTAATGAATTATCGACAATTGAACATTTATCTTTACTTAACTACTTAAGTAACTACCATTGATTAATCTAAAATTGAAGTAACTAACCGACGTTCTTAAGTTAAGTTGATTTAACATATGTTTTATTTCTAATTTCAAATTTAATTTAAAGGTATTACTTTAAATTTAATTACGAGTATAAGTTAGATTTTTAAATACCTTATACTCTTACATCAATCATCATCTTCCTTCACAATCCTTACTTCACTAAATTTTTAATCAAATGTTATATTAAACTAACCAAGATTTATTCCCTTAATTATTCTTATTCATTGTAAATCAAAATACTTAAGTATTTAAGTAAAAAACAATAGACTCGAGACAAAAACCAAGTCGACCCGAGAATTTTCCAGGTAAAACTCGGGTTGGTCTCGAGCATTTCTATATTTTTCCCGTGTTCTTCCCCAGCGTCCCTCTCTCTCTCTCACTCTCTGTTTCTTCCCAGTTTCTTCTTCTCATTTTTAAACTTTAGTTATAAATGAAACAATCAATAGTACTTAAATTCGCACGCGCAGAACCCATAAATTTCTCGAAGCAGAAGCCAGTTCGACTCGCGCTAGAGCACGCGACGGCCATGGCAACTTCACCTGACATCCAACGCCACCGTGCACGTGCACGGTGGTTCGCGTTGCCATTGGCGACTCACACCCACCCCCACAAACCACAAATCACCTACTCACATGAAATCGAAACCCAAAATTTCAATTACAAGTCGAAAACAAAATTCGACCTGATGCTCGAACTTGCGACGCAAACACTTACTGACAAATCCCTCGTGCTGCCACCTTTCATCACCGTAGGCGTTGAAACTCCACCAATACGTCGCTCATAACCTCTCCTACTTACTCCAAGAATCGCGATGCACTCGATCGAAGCACGGCGACAAAACCACAATTTTATAGAGCTTTGAAAAAATAAAGGCAGTAAACCTTATTTTCAATCCAAACTCAAACTCCTTGCATTTGAAAATTATTTCGACATTTTTCTAAAATCAATTAGCTTACAATCTTGCTTCCTGTTGATTTACAGAAGTTAAAATTAACTCAATCACCTAAAATCGACAAAAACCCAATTTTGATTCATTTTAACACTGCTCTGTTGATCCTTGCTTAAAAGTCAAGATTTCTATGTTAAAAATCATAATTATGTTGATGAAAACTAAATATGTTATTGGATTTACAAATTTAAAACATTCGAGTTTTAATCATTTGATTTCTTTAAGTTTTTACCTGTAACTTGAAAAGAAAAAAAAAAGTGATTATAAGTTACTGTTATACTGCAATATATTTCCAGGCTTATGTTAAAAAAAAAATTAACTTAAGTCAGCAACAAACACCAGGTTACAACAATTATAGGAACAAGTGTGTATACTTTCCCTGGCTTCACTTTGTTCAAAACTTGAATTTACTGAAGAACAAGCTATAAAAGTTCCCAGTGCAAACCAATATACACAGAGTAGTTTGCTTAAACTATATCAAGCACAGATCATTCAAAAAGCAAATATACAAGCTAAATTTGAAAACAGTTTGTTTACTCACCAATCAAAACTTTGAATAGAAATGAGGTGATGAAAAACTTGCAGTTGAAATTTCCTTGAAACCTTCTTGAGTTTCCTGACTTCTGTTTCCTTTTTTCTTTGTTTGATTTTCTGCTTTAAATTAACATATATTTGCAAAGCAGATAGATGTGTTTTCAAGTTTGATTTTAAGCTAAAGTTTTGTATAAACTAATGATATATAGGTGTATATATATATAAAAAAAGCTACTGATCAGGTTATAACTGGCCAGCCACTATGTTTGACCAAACAAAGATCTTAATATTGAATTTTCTACAAAATGAAATGATTTTGTAACCACGGCTGCATGTACTTGTGAAAACAAGATGTTAGGCTAGTTAATGCTTATGCTTTTAATTATAATAGCAAATAATTAATGATTTACTGATAGTTGCTATTTGTACAAAAATATCTATCATTATTTCAGCTAGTATACTCCATAAGACACAGGTTTTGTTTTATAATATTTAAAATGAAACTTGTTTTTCTTATGCATATGTATTTCCTACAACACCTAAATGTACTACTGGTTTACATGTATTTTGTAAGATACAGACACTTTGTTTCATTATATTTGTACAAGAGCACAAATATGTTTATTACTGGTTTACATTCATTTTTAGTTTATAAAATTTTCTCTGGACAAAACTTAATTGTTGTGTATATATGTACAAAGATACTTATCAAATTTTGGCCAGCATATTTTTGTACAAGATCTTTTTGTTTTCTTTCAGGTTCTACTTGGTTTTGAAAGTATATTTAGCTATACATTTATTTGGCTTATTGTAGAAGCTAGCTTATTTACACATATGTTTATTATTCTTGTGAAACCTGATTTAGATTTTTGTTTTTATTTATTAAGTACAACTTGTCTTGTTACTTTGCATTATACAGATTATATTTTCAAATCTTTGATATGATTGTTTTCAAGTTATTTTTAGCATAATAGTTGTAGTTTATTTGTTAATTAAATTCTCAAACATTTGATTAACAACATACATGTATTTATATATATTTCAAGTTATATTTTATATTTGTATATTTATACTTTTAGTTACATTTTATAATTTATGATTATGTTTATACTAGTTTTGTATGTTTATATTTATAATTATTTATATTGTTTTATACTTCCATGTTTAAGTTTAATATTCTTATGCTTGTTAATTTTAAAACTTACCATTTTAAAAACTAAAATTGTATTCATATAAATTATCAAATAACACAATATTGAATCTTTGATTTGATTTTATTAAATAAGACGGATTTTGTTTTAATGAGTTAAAGCATTCTATTTAAGATTTTCAAATCAAAATTTTCTTTTACAAACATATATAACTGTTAAATATCCAAGATTTCATCAATTTAAACATTGACAAGCTTACATTTAATTCTAAATTGGATTAAATATTCATTAAAATATGCTGTAAAAATTCCGGGTCGTTACATTCCTCCCCCCTTAAAAGAATTTCGTCCCCGAAATTTAAACAACAGTAAATTCAAAAGCTTTTATATTAACAATCCAAACATACATATCATTCATACAATAGCAAACAAACAAACAGTCTACTCTAACAAACATCACTAGTTATCCGAACATAAATCCGGATAAGCTTCCCTAAAATTATCGAGAGTCTGTCTCTCGATAATCAATAATCCAAACTGGATTCCTGACCACAATTAAATTTAACTCAACTTCCAATTTCCTGAATTACTGGTTTAACAATCAATGATGAATCATGAACAAATTTCCTGAGATATAAGGAATACACAATAAATTCCAGACATCCATTCTAGCAATTCAATTCTATACGTTACAGTACTAACTCTTTCCAAATTTAAGTGACGCTTTTACAGAATTTCAATATCTATTCAATCAGGCCCGTACGATGTACATATACCATTCGTACGCAATACCAAATTCGATCACTCACTCGATCACACAATTTCACTTCCGAACTAGTATTGTCCACCCGACTTCCTAATGCGGACTCAGATCTGATTTCTTGATCAAAACTGTCATTCTCCTTGCATAGTTACAACTATGATAGAGAATTTCCAACATCAATCAAAAATCCAAATCCATTGTTCGTCGTCGAAAATCGAGTGAAAAATCCTAATTCGGATCGATAGATAACTATCTCGAAATTCTGTGCTCGAATCTGGATCAAATTGTCATGCGTATAAAATAATATACATTCATCCTACGTATTGATTATCAACTATATCAATTTTCTTTTATTTACAATATTTTGATTTATATCCACTTAGAATAATTTTCTCAGTATCAATTTGACTTAAGAGTTCACTCTTCCTTTCTTAAGTTTAAATTTAAGCATTATATACCTCTCACATTATTACCCTACCACTATATCCTTTATATCCTCTTATATTCACTTATTTTCAATTTGAATTTCTACTCCCATGTGAATTCAAATTTTCTTCAACTCTGAATATTAAATTTTACTGACTATCTTTCATTTATAACTGATTCCTATTATTATTTTTAAATTAGTTTCATTTATTAGTTTACTTTAAATTTTCAATTTGAAATTGTTTTGTTGCAAGAAATTTGGTTTTTTTTTTTTATATAGTTTTCAAATTCTGAAAAGCTTTGACATATTCTCCATTACATATTTTCATAAGCACATATGTAAGGTTCCAATCCTCAACACAATTAATTTCAATCAATTCTCAAACCATTCCCTTTTAATTAAAAGGAACTTACAACTTACTTTCTTATATAATCCATTTAAGCAAAACAAACTCATATACAAAATCATCCTATTTTGCTTCCAGAAATTCATAAAATTTTATTCAATCTCACTTATTTCAAACATCCCATTTTCTTATGCAATTTGACAATGC
This sequence comes from Allium cepa, assembly GCA_030765085.1. NCBI lineage: Eukaryota > Viridiplantae > Streptophyta > Magnoliopsida > Asparagales > Amaryllidaceae > Allium > Allium cepa. Next base: position 62,088,068 of record CM060930.1, read on the forward strand.
TATTGTGAATAAATAATTACTTAAACTTTATAAGAAACCTTAAATTGATTTCAACTCAATTTATACTTGAGTCCATCTCAATTTATTTATCCACAATCCTTCCATTGCATTTTCTTTTATTTCAAAAGTTTGATTCCAAACCATTTTATTAAATTTGACAACCCATATTTTAAATTAATCATTTCACAATTTATTTAAGTCATTAACTGTTCCACTTAATAACTTAAGTTCATTCTATTCTACCAACTTCCATTTTAAATCTTTGATTCGATTTTCTTTTAATCAAATCCCAACTACTTACGGATTAGTTTATTCTTTTATCCATCCTTAAAATTTTAATTTACATTAACAATTCATTTTTGAATTTAAAATAAAGTCATTCAATTTATGCTTGAATTAGATTTGTTTACAACTCACACCATTTCTATTTAAATCCAATTCACTACTTACTTTGGTTTACATTTACTTATTTATTTAAGGATTTTTATTCTATTCAATATTCTTTATAACTCGACTGAGTTCATTTAAATTCAGTTTTTATTTTAACTCATCTTCAGTTAAATTTAGTTACTTACCATTCCTTAAATTTATTTCTCAATATATGAGCTCAAAACTTATTTGTTTTCTTAAAAGTTTGTATCACTCATTTGGGTCATTTCATCTTATAACCACAATTTCAGTTTATATATATAGTACTTAGCATCTTAAGGTATAAATTTCCAACTTACAATCACAATCATTTTACCTTCAAATTTTATAGCCAATTAAGTTCATTTTGAACTTCAATTTCATTTAACTTTATCTCGGGTTAAGCTCCATTATGTTCCCTATTGTCATTTTCTTAAATTAAATTTTAATTCCCGGATTAAAATTCCCAATTTTATCATATTAATATCGACTTTAATTTATAAATTCAATAGTTGATCCATTTAAACCTTCCACATTATCTGAATAGAATTTTTTCTTAAAATTCAATTGCCCGGTTTCCATTTCCAAAACAAGATTCCATTATTTTTCTTTCCTTCAAATCTTTGGAAAAACATTTCAAACATTCCCAAGATTTTAAATTTCCAAATCCTTTGATTAAATTCATTTAAACACTTTCAAGTTCCCGGGACTTAAATTCTGGTTTAATCAAATGTTAATTATATTCCTTTTATTTAAAATCATTCTTAAATAATTTTTTATTTGGTTATAAACCACTCACATTTAAATTTTTATTCGATTGTACTATTAACAATCAAACATCCAAGTATATATAGTTATTTCAGAAAAATATTTCTTTTATATCAAAATATAATTTTGGGTAAAATTATTTCATTTACCCTACTTTAAAAAAAATCAATATTGTGTCGAATTGCTCTATTTAAGTGTTTAGAAACCCCTTCGATACTGTTTTCGAGACTGTGCCGACGAAGGTTCATATACCACTCAATAAATCAATCAACGCAATATAAAACCATTTTATATTCACTAACAAATATGCGCTCATATCTATTAATACACTCAAACTCATTTTAGAGTTTTTTTACAAACTCTATTTTATGAGTAATTCCTACCAGAACCAAGGTTATCACCAACCTATGCTCTGATACCAACTGTGACGACCCGCCCTTCTACTACCAGAAAGGCGTATCATCATTTAGAAAGAAAGGGATGAGAAAGTAGAAAAGATAGAGAAGAAAGAACAACAACATCAGAATCTCACAGCGGAACGGAACAAAATATAATATATCACTTAAATAATACATAGTTTGTACATATATCAGAGTTATACAATATCAATACATATGACAATCATACATACATCACATACTAGACAGTTATAAACACCTGTCTAGTTAGTACAACTCAATACAAAACAACTTAGAGATACCCACACGGCGGAACTATATGTATATCTACAACGCTGAAGCCTCCTGCTCCATTGCTCCTCCAGAGTTCGTCAAAGCTAACCTGAATCCCTTGGCTACCCGTAAAAATTTGGGTACCCGAGAGTTTATGAAAAACAAAAATAAACTCCGGGTCAGACATGGGTCTGGTATGAGTAAACGGTTTAAAGTTGTTTAACTTGAAAAATATTTGAAAATAAAGGTATCACGTAAGACTCCCCACAAATAAATACGGGTAAGTTTTTACCTTACGCTAACCAAAACATTTCATAGGAAATCATGTGATATTATAATAGTGTCTAGGGTTTTCAAGTAAATAGAAAATAGCCGAAATTGTTACATTCATTAAATTCCAGCTACTAGCCACAAAAGTGGGTAATACAAATCAAAACCGTAGAGTCTCGTAGGGAAAATGGATTTCCAACAATGGCAGGGCTACTGGGGTACCGCCCGTCACAGTACGGGGCCTAGATCACCGTACCGAGGATTACTCCCTTCATCCCCTGCAACACAAGGCCGGAACCATTCCTTACTGAACAGTCCCGAACAAGATAAACCCCGCGGTTGTAGCTAGCAACCGCCCACTAAGCCGAAATATAAAAAGGGACATCTAGACAGGGGAAATATCTTGTCCTGCTTGGGCATGACCCACCTAACCTTGCTGCATCTCCCCTGTTTTAGCCATTCCCGGTTGATGAGGCTTGAGGCTACGATTACCTTTAAAGAACACGTCACTTAGAATGCTCATCGTCCGCCTAACGATGTGTTGAAAGCATTCAATCCATACAAGTTCGTTCCGAGTTCGAACGAAACCGAAGGCATTATCTCGTCACACTCATTTTGGAATCACCCTCAGAGTCAACGACGATAACCCTTGCATTCTGAATACACCATCTCGATCATCATTTCAGGATTTACGACCTAACGTTTAAATTGGATTGATGTGGTTTTCGGGGAATCAAAATTGATTCTTCCGATCCCGGTCTCATCGAATCCAACTGCCATTTTAAGGGCCAAGTTGTCTAATTAACTTAACAGTTCAATTCAATATTAAGAATTAACATAACAGATATAACAGATAAATCATACACAGTTATCACAGATATCCATAATATATCACAACATATCACAGAATTATCATCAACAGATATCAAAGTCAATCAAACATAAATATCAATGCATAATAAACAGTTTGGTTTTACTTAATTGATTGCTTAAGAATAAACTATCTTATTTTATTTTATTAATTACTGATTAATTAACTTATTAATGAATAATTAATTAATTAGTTATCTTTAATTATTAATTTATTAGTCAAGTAATCTTCCATTACTTATTTAATCGATTAACATCTATTCATTAACTGTTACTTAATTACTCAATTAATTAGTTGATTCATAATTATTAATTATTAACTTTTTTATTAATAATTACAATCTTATTACATATTTACTTATCACAAATTTATTTAATTAATCATTTGTTTATAATTAATGAATTATCGACAATTGAACATTTATCTTTACTTAACTACTTAAGTAACTACCATTGATTAATCTAAAATTGAAGTAACTAACCAACGTTCTTAAGTTAAGTTGATTTAACATATGTTTTATTTCTAATTTCAAATTTAATTTAAAGGTATTACTTTAAATTTAATTACGAGTATAAGTTAGATTTTTAAATACCTTATACTCTTACATCAATCATCATCTTCCTTCACAATCCTTACTTCACTAAATTTTTAATCAAATGTTATATTAAACTAACCAAGATTTATTCCCTTAATTATTCTTATTCATTGTAAATCAAAATACTTAAGTATTTAAGTAAAAAACAACAGACTCGAGACAAAAACCAAGTCGACCCGAGAATTTTCAAGGTAAAACTCGGGTTGGTCTCGAGCATTTCTATATTTTTCCCGTGTTCTTCCCCAGCGTCCCTCTCTCTCTCTCACTCTCTGTTTCTTCCCAGTTTCTTCTTCTCATTTTTAAACTTTAGTTATAAATGAAACAATCAATAGTACTTAAATTCGCACGCGCAGAACCCATAAATTTCTCGAAGCAGAAGCCAGTTCGACTCGCGCTAGAGCACGCGACGGCCATGGCAACTTCACCTGACATCCAACACCACCGTGCACGTGCACGGTGGTTCGCGTTGCCATTGGCGACTCACACCCACCCCCACAAACCACAAATCACCTACTCACATGAAATCGAAACCCAAAATTTCAATTACAAGTCGAAAACAAAATTCGACCTGATGCTCGAACTTGCGACGCAAACACTTACTGACAAATCCCTCGTGCTGCCACCTTTCATCACCGTAGGCGTTGAAACTCCACCAATACGTCGCTCATAACCTCTCCTACTTACTCCAAGAATCGCGATGCACTCGATCGAAGCACGGCGACAAAACCACAATTTTACAGAGCTTTGAAAAAATAAAGGCAGTAAACCCTATTTTCAATCCAAACTCAAACTCCTTGCATTTGAAAATTATTTCGACATTTTTCTAAAATCAATTAGCTTACAATCTTGCTTCCTGTTGATTTACAGAAGTTAAAATTAACTCAATCACCTAAAATCGACAAAAACCCAATTTTGATTCATTTTAACACTGCTCTGTTGATCCTTGCTTAAAAGTCAAGATTTTTATGTTAAAAATCATAATTATGTTGATGAAAACTAAATATGTTATTGGATTTACAAATTTAAAACATTCGAGTTTTAATCATTTGATTTCTTTAAGTTTTTACCTGTAACTTGAAAAGAAAAAAAAACAGTGATTATAACTTACTGTTATACTGCAATATATTTCCAGGCTTATGTTAAAAAAAAAAATTAACTTAAGTCAGCAACAAACACCAGGTTACAACAATTATAGGAACAAGTGTGTATACTTTCCCTGGCTTCACTTTGTTCAAAACTTGAATTTACTGAAGAACAAGCTATAAAAGTTCCCAGTGCAAACCAATATACACAGAGTAGTTTGCTTAAACTATATCAAGCACAGATCATTCAAAAAGCAAATATACAAGCTAAATTTGAAAACAGTTTGTTTACTCACCAATCAAAACTTTGAACAGAAATGAGGTGATGAAAAACTTGCAGTTGAAATTTCCTTGAAACCTTCTTGAGTTTCCTGACTTCTGTTTCCTTTTTTCTTTGTTTGATTTTCTGCTTTAAATTAACATATATTTGCAAAGCAGATAGATGTGTTTTCAAGTTTGATTTTAAGCTAAAGTTTTGTATAAACTAATGATATATAGGTGTGTATATATATAAAAAAAGCTACTGATCAGGTTATAACTGGCCAGCCACTATGTTTGACCAAACAAAGATCTTAATATTGAATTTTCTGCAAAATGAAATGATTTTGTAACCACGGCTGCATGTACTTGTGAAAACAAGATGTTAGGCTAGTTAATGCTTATGCTTTTAATTATAATAGCAAATAATTAATGATTTACTGACAGTTGCTATTTGTACAAAAATATCTATCATTATTTCAGCTAGTATACTCCATAAGACACAGGTTTTGTTTTATAATATTTAAAATGAAACTTGTTTTTCTTATGCATATGTATTTCCTACAACACCTAAATGTACTACTGGTTTACATGTATTTTGTAAGATACAGACACTTTGTTTCATTATATTTGTACAAGAGCACAAATATGTTTATTACTGGTTTACATTCATTTTTAGTTTATAAAATTTTCTCTGGACAAAACTTAATTGCTGTGTATATATGTACAAAGATACTTATCAAATTTTGGCCAGCATATTTTTGTACAAGATCTTTTTGTTTTCTTTCAGGTTCTACTTGGTTTTGAAAGTATATTTAGCTATACATTTATTTGGCTTATTGTAGAAGCTAGCTTATTTACACATATGTTTATTATTCTTGTGAAACCTGATTTAGATTTTTGTTTTTATTTATTAAGTACAACTTGTCTTGTTACTTTGCATTATACAGATTATATTTTCAAATCTTTGATATGATTGTTTTCAAGTTATTTTTAGCATAATAGTTGTAGTTTATTTGTTAATTAAATTCTCAAACATTTGATTAACAACATACATGTATTTATATATATATTTCAAGTTATATTTTATATTTGTATATTTATACTTTTAGTTACATTTTATAATTTATGATTATGTTTATACTAGTTTTGTATGTTTATATTTATAATTATTTATATTGTTTTATACTTCCATGTTTAAGTTTAATATTCTTATGCTTGTTAATTTTAAAACTTACCATTTTAAAAACTAAAATTGTATTCATATAAATTATCAAATAACACAATATTGAATCTTTGATTTGATTTTATTAAATAAGACGGATTTTGTTTTAATGAGTTAAAGCATTCTATTTAAGATTTTCAAATCAAAATTTTCTTTTACAAACATATATAACTGTTAAATATCCAAGATTTCATCAATTTAAACATTGACAAGCTTACATTTAATTCTAAATTGGATTAAATATTCATTAAAATATGCTGTAAAAATTCCGGGTCGTTACATTCCTCCCCCCTTAAAAGAATTTCGTCCCCGAAATTTAAACAACAGTAAATTCAAAAGCTTTTATATTAACAATCCAAACATACATATCATTCATACAATAGCAAACAAACAAACAGTCTACTCTAACAAACATCACTAGTTATCCGAACATAAATCCGGATAAGCTTCCCTAAAATTATCGAGAGTCTGTCTCTCGATAATCAATAATCCAAACTGGATTCCTGACCACAATTAAATTTAACTCAACTTCCAATTTCCTGAATTACTGGTTTAACAATCAATGATGAATCATGAACAAATTTCCTGAGATATAAGGAATACACAATAAATTCCAGACATCCATTCTAGCAATTCAATTCTATACGTTACAGTACTAACTCTTTCCAAATTTAAGTGACGCTTTTACAGAATTTCAATATCTATTCAATCAGGCCCGTACGATGTACATATACCATTCGTACGCAATACCAAATTCGATCACTCACTCGATCACACAATTTCACTTCCGAACTAGTATTGTCCACCCGACTTCCTAATGCGGACTCAGATCTGATTTCTTGATCAAAACTGTCATTCTCCTTGCATAGTTACAACTATGATAGAGAATTTCCAACATCAATCAAAAATCCAAATCCATTGTTCGTCGTCGAAAATCGAGTGAAAAATCCTAATTCGGATCGATATATAACTATCTCGAAATTCTGTGCTCGAATCTGGATCAAATTGTCATGCGTATAAAATAATATACATTCATCCTACGTATTGATTATCAACTATATCAATTTTCTTTTATTTACAATATTTTGATTTATATCCACTTAGAATAATTTTCTCAGTATCAATTTGACTTAAGAGTTCACTCTTCCTTTCTTAAGTTTAAATTTAAGCATTATATACCTCTCACATTATTACCCTACCACTATATCCTTTATATCCTCTTATATTCACTTATTTTCAATTTGAATTTCTACTCCCATGTGAATTCAAATTTTCTTCAACTCTGAATATTAAATTTTACTGACTATCTTTCATTTATAACCGATTCCTATTATTATTTTTAAATTAGTTTCATTTATTAGTTTACTTTAAATTTTCAATTTGAAATTGTTTTGTTGCAAGAAATTTGGTTTTTTTTTTTTTATATAGTTTTCAAATTCTGAAAAGCTTTGACATATTCTCCATTACATATTTTCATAAGCACATATGTAAGGTTCCAATCCTCAACACAATTAATTTCAATCAATTCTCAAACCATTCCCTTTTAATTAAAAGGAACTTACAACTTACTTTCTTATATAATCCATTTAAGCAAAACAAACTCATATACAAAATCATCCTATTTTGCTTCCAGAAATTCATAAAATTTTATTCAATCTCACTTATTTCAAACATCCCATTTTCTTATGCAATTTGACAATGCTATTGTGAATAAATAATTACTTAAACTTTATAAGAAACCTTAAATTGATTTCAACTCAATTTATACTTGAGTCCATCTCAATTTATTTATCCACAATCCTTCCATTGCATTTTCTTTTATTTCAAAAGTTTGATTCCAAACCATTTTATTAAATTTGACAACCCATATTTTAAATTAATCATTTCACAATTTATTTAAGTCATTAACTGTTCCACTTAATAACTTAAGTTCATTCTATTCTACCAACTTCCATTTTAAATCTTTGATTCGATTTTCTTTTAATCAAATCCCAACTACTTACGGATTAGTTTATTCTTTTATCCATCCTTAAAATTTTAATTTACATTAACAATTCATTTTTGAATTTAAAATAAAGTCATTCAATTTATGCTTGAATTAGATTTGTTTACAACTCACACCATTTCTATTTAAATCCAATTCACTACTTACTTTGGTTTACATTTACTTATTTATTTAAGGATTTTTATTCTATTCAATATTCTTTATAACTCGACTGAGTTCATTTAAATTCAGTTTTTATTTTAACTCATCTTCAGTTAAATTTAGTTACTTACCATTCCTTAAATTTATTTCTCAATATATGAGCTCAAAACTTATTTGTTTTCTTAAAAGTTTGTATCACTCATTTGGGTCATTTCATCTTATAACCACAATTTCAGTTTATATATATAGTACTTAGCATCTTAAGGTATAAATTTCCAACTTACAATCACAATCATTTTACCTTCAAATTTTATAGCCAATTAAGTTCATTTTGAACTTCAATTTCATTTAACTTTATCTCGGGTTAAGCTCCATTATGTTCCCTATTGTCATTTTCTTAAATTAAATTTTAATTCCCGGATTAAAATTCCCAATTTTATCATATTAATATCGACTTTAATTTATAAATTCAATAGTTGATCCATTTAAACCTTCCACATTATCTGAATAGAATTTTTTCTTAAAATTCAATTGCCCGGTTTCCATTTCCAAAACAAGATTCCATTATTTTTCTTTCCTTCAAATCTTTGGAAAAACATTTCAAACATTCCCAAGATTTTAAATTTCCAAATCCTTTGATTAAATTCATTTAAACACTTTCAAGTTCCCGGGACTTAAATTCTGGTTTAATCAAATGTTAATTATATTCCTTTTATTTAAAATCATTCTTAAATAATTTTTTATTTGGTTATAAACCACTCACATTTAAATTTTTATTCGATTGTACTATTAACAATCAAACATCCAAGTATATATAGTTATTTCAGAAAAATATTTCTTTTATATCAAAATATAATTTTGGGTAAAATTATTTCATTTACCCTACTTTAAAAAAAATCAATATTGTGTCGAATTGCTCTATTTAAGTGTTTAGAAACCCCTTCGATACTGTTTTCGAGACTGTGCCGACGAAGGTTCATATACCACTCAATAAATCAATCAACGCAATATAAAACCATTTTATATTCACTAACAAATATGCGCTCATATCTATTAATACACTCAAACTCATTTTAGAGTTTTTTTACAAACTCTATTTTATGAGTAATTCCTACCAGAACCAAGGTTATCACCAACCTATGCTCTGATACCAACTGTGACGACCCGCCCTTCTACTACCAGAAAGGCGTATCATCATTTAGAAAGAAAGGGATGAGAAAGTAGAAAAGATAGAGAAGAAAGAACAACAACATCAGAATCTCACAGCGGAACGGAACAAAATATAATATATCACTTAAATAATACATAGTTTGTACATATATCAGAGTTATACAATATCAATACATATGACAATCATACATACATCACATACTAGACAGTTATAAACACCTGTCTAGTTAGTACAACTCAATACAAAACAACTTAGAGATACCCACACGGCGGAACTATATGTATATCTACAACGCTGAAGCCTCCTGCTCCATTGCTCCTCCAGAGTTCGTCAAAGCTAACCTGAATCCCTTGGCTACCCGTAAAAATTTGGGTACCCGAGAGTTTATGAAAAACAAAAATAAACTCCGGGTCAGACATGGGTCTAGTATGAGTAAACGGTTTAAAGTTGTTTAACTTGAAAAATATTTGAAAATAAAGGTACCACGTAAGACTCCCCACAAATAAATACGGGTAAGTTTTTACCTTACGCTAACCAAAACATTTCATAGGAAATCATGTGATATTATAATAGTGTCTAGGGTTTTCAAGTAAATAGAAAATAGCCGAAATTGTTACATTCATTAAATTCCAGCTACTAGCCACAAAAGTGGGTAATACAAATCAAAACCGTAGAGTCTCGTAGGGAAAATGGATTTCCAACAATGGCAGGGCTACTGGGGTATCGCCCGTCACAGTACGGGGCCTAGATCACCGTACCGAGGATTACTCCCTTCATCCCCTGCAACACAAGGCCGGAACCATTCCTTACTGAACAGTCCCGAACAAGATAAACCCCGCGGTTGTAGCTAGCAACCGCCCACTAAGCCGAAATATAAAAAGGGACATCTAGACAGGGGAAATATCTTGTCCTGCTTGGGCATGACCCACCTAACCTTGCTGCATCTCCCCTGTTTTAGCCATTCCCGGTTGATGAGGCTTGAGGCTACGATTACCTTTAAAGAACACGTCACTTAGAATGCTCATCGTCCGCCTAACGATGTGTTGAAAGCATTCAATCCATACAAGTTCGTTCCGAGTTCGAACGAAACCGAAGGCATTATCTCGTCACACTCATTTTGGAATCACCCTCAGAGTCAACGACGATAACCCTTGCATTCTGAATACACCATCTCGATCATCATTTCAGGATTTACGACCTAACGTTTAAATTGGATTGATGTGGTTTTCGGGGAATCAAAATTGATTCTTCCGATCCCGGTCTCATCGAATCCAACTGCCATTTTAAGGGCCAAGTTGTCTAATTAACTTAACAGTTCAATTCAATATTAAGAATTAACATAACAGATATAACAGATAAATCATACACAGTTATCACAGATATCCATAATATATCACAACATATCACAGAATTATCATCAACAGATATCAAAGTCAATCAAACATAAATATCAATGCATAATAAACAGTTTGGTTTTACTTAATTGATTGCTTAAGAATAAACTATCTTATTTTATTTTATTAATTACTGATTAATTAACTTATTAATGAATAATTAATTAATTAGTTATCTTTAATTATTAATTTATTAGTCAAGTAATCTTCCATTACTTATTTAATCGATTAACATCTATTCATTAACTGTTACTTAATTACTCAATTAATTAGTTGATTCATAATTATTAATTATTAACTTTTTTATTAATAATTACAATCTTATTACATATTTACTTATCACAAATTTATTTAATTAATCATTTGTTTATAATTAATGAATTATCGACAATTGAACATTTATCTTTACTTAACTACTTAAGTAACTACCATTGATTAATCTAAAATTGAAGTAACTAACCAACGTTCTTAAGTTAAGTTGATTTAACATATGTTTTATTTCTAATTTCAAATTTAATTTAAAGGTATTACTTTAAATTTAATTACGAGTATAAGTTAGATTTTTAAATACCTTATACTCTTACATCAATCATCATCTTCCTTCACAATCCTTACTTCACTAAATTTTTAATCAAATGTTATATTAAACTAACCAAGATTTATTCCCTTAATTATTCTTATTCATTGTAAATCAAAATACTTAAGTATTTAAGTAAAAAACAACAGACTCGAGACAAAAACCAAGTCGACCCGAGAATTTTCCAGGTAAAACTCGGGTTGGTCTCGAGCATTTCTATATTTTTCCCGTGTTCTTCCCCAGCGTCCCTCTCTCTCTCTCACTCTCTGTTTCTTCCCAGTTTCTTCTTCTCATTTTTAAACTTTAGTTATAAATGAAACAATCAATAGTACTTAAATTCGCACGCGCAGAACCCATAAATTTCTCGAAGCAGAAGCCAGTTCGACTCGCGCTAGAGCACGCGACGGCCATGGCAACTTCACCTGACATCCAACACCACCGTGCACGTGCACGGTGGTTCGCGTTGCCATTGGCGACTCACACCCACCCCCACAAACCACAAATCACCTACTCACATGAAATCGAAACCCAAAATTTCAATTACAAGTCGAAAACAAAATTCGACCTGATGCTCGAACTTGCGACGCAAACACTTACTGACAAATCCCTCGTGCTGCCACCTTTCATCACCGTAGGCGTTGAAACTCCACCAATACGTCGCTCATAACCTCTCCTACTTACTCCAAGAATCGCGATGCACTCGATCGAAGCACGGCGACAAAACCACAATTTTACAGAGCTTTGAAAAAATAAAGGCAGTAAACCCTATTTTCAATCCAAACTCAAACTCCTTGCATTTGAAAATTATTTCGACATTTTTCTAAAATCAATTAGCTTACAATCTTGCTTCCTGTTGATTTACAGAAGTTAAAATTAACTCAATCACCTAAAATCGACAAAAACCCAATTTTGATTCATTTTAACACTGCTCTGTTGATCCTTGCTTAAAAGTCAAGATTTTTATGTTAAAAATCATAATTATGTTGATGAAAACTAAATATGTTATTGGATTTACAAATTTAAAACATTCGAGTTTTAATCATTTGATTTCTTTAAGTTTTTACCTGTAACTTGAAAAGAAAAAAAAACAGTGATTATAACTTACTGTTATACTGCAATATATTTCCAGGCTTATGTTAAAAAAAAAAATTAACTTAAGTCAGCAACAAACACCAGGTTACAACAATTATAGGAACAAGTGTGTATACTTTCCCTGGCTTCACTTTGTTCAAAACTTGAATTTACTGAAGAACAAGCTATAAAAGTTCCCAGTGCAAACCAATATACACAGAGTAGTTTGCTTAAACTATATCAAGCACAGATCATTCAAAAAGCAAATATACAAGCTAAATTTGAAAACAGTTTGTTTACTCACCAATCAAAACTTTGAACAGAAATGAGGTGATGAAAAACTTGCAGTTGAAATTTCCTTGAAACCTTCTTGAGTTTCCTGACTTCTGTTTCCTTTTTTCTTTGTTTGATTTTCTGCTTTAAATTAACATATATTTGCAAAGCAGATAGATGTGTTTTCAAGTTTGATTTTAAGCTAAAGTTTTGTATAAACTAATGATATATAGGTGTGTATATATATAAAAAAAGCTACTGATCAGGTTATAACTGGCCAGCCACTATGTTTGACCAAACAAAGATCTTAATATTGAATTTTCTGCAAAATGAAATGATTTTGTAACCACGGCTGCATGTACTTGTGAAAACAAGATGTTAGGCTAGTTAATGCTTATGCTTTTAATTATAATAGCAAATAATTAATGATTTACTGACAGTTGCTATTTGTACAAAAATATCTATCATTATTTCAGCTAGTATACTCCATAAGACACAGGTTTTGTTTTATAATATTTAAAATGAAACTTGTTTTTCTTATGCATATGTATTTCCTACAACACCTAAATGTACTACTGGTTTACATGTATTTTGTAAGATACAGACACTTTGTTTCATTATATTTGTACAAGAGCACAAATATGTTTATTACTGGTTTACATTCATTTTTAGTTTATAAAATTTTCTCTGGACAAAACTTAATTGCTGTGTATATATGTACAAAGATACTTATCAAATTTTGGCCAGCATATTTTTGTACAAGATCTTTTTGTTTTCTTTCAGGTTCTACTTGGTTTTGAAAGTATATTTAGCTATACATTTATTTGGCTTATTGTAGAAGCTAGCTTATTTACACATATGTTTATTATTCTTGTGAAACCTGATTTAGATTTTTGTTTTTATTTATTAAGTACAACTTGTCTTGTTACTTTGCATTATACAGATTATATTTTCAAATCTTTGATATGATTGTTTTCAAGTTATTTTTAGCATAATAGTTGTAGTTTATTTGTTAATTAAATTCTCAAACATTTGATTAACAACATACATGTATTTATATATATTTCAAGTTATATTTTATATTTGTATATTTATACTTTTAGTTACATTTTATAATTTATGATTATGTTTATACTAGTTTTGTATGTTTATATTTATAATTATTTATATTGTTTTATACTTCCATGTTTAAGTTTAATATTCTTATGCTTGTTAATTTTAAAACTTACCATTTTAAAAACTAAAATTGTATTCATATAAATTATCAAATAACACAATATTGAATCTTTGATTTGATTTTATTAAATAAGACGGATTTTGTTTTAATGAGTTAAAGCATTCTATTTAAGATTTTCAAATCAAAATTTTCTTTTACAAACATATATAACTGTTAAATATCCAAGATTTCATCAATTTAAACATTGACAAGCTTACATTTAATTCTAAATTGGATTAAATATTCATTAAAATATGCTGTAAAAATTCCGGGTCGTTACACAGGATGCCTCATCACTTGATGAGATGTATATTTGTGATATATATACTGTCATTTTTTTTCGGATCGAGCCGCGCAAAGGAGACTATGGCGAATTTTTCCGAAAATTTAAGGCGTTAGAATATTTTTGAGAAAAATTGGAAAATTTGTGAAAACTGTAACACTACACCAGAAAAGACTTTTGGTAGCGTTGAAAGAACGCTACCATAACTTATGGTAGCGTTTTAGAGAACGCTGCTATACGACATGCAACTAAAAGTCTAAACTATTTGTTGTGTTGTAGTAAACGCTACCAAAAGTCACTTTTAAATGCAACTATAGGTATTTTCTGTAGGATTTAAAAAACGCTACCAAAAGTCACTTTTAAATGAAGCTATAGGTTTTTTCTATAGGGTTTAAAAAACGCTACCATAAGTCTTCATTTTTTGGTTGCATTTTTTGTTTTTATGCTTTTTTTGATTTTGAGTAGCGTTTTTAAAATGCAATTGTATAATTTTCATATATTCAAACAAAAAATTAAATCACATAATTAGCTTATACAAACAATCAATCATATGATCATCATATTCAAATAATTGCAAAAACATGCTAATCTCACAATCAAATATAATATCCATAATCAATTCGATAGTAGTTTTTCAACATAATAAGTCACATACTACAAGCATTCACAGACAAGTTTCCACAAATGGTACTAACAAAATACGACAACATATATAACAATTAAATTCATGTTCATTGCTTGATTACCAATAGTTCTTTGTTGTCGACAGTCTTCGCTTCGAAATAGCTAATTACCTGCAAACGAGTTTAACAATCAACAATATATGTATATATATATATATATATATGTATATATGTATATATATATATGTATATATGTATATATATATATGTATATATGTATATATATATGTATATATGTATATATGTATATGTATATATATGGAAATCATGTAATCTATAACTCGATATTCTATATTAACATATATTAACAAAAATTGTTCTATTTTTATATGCATACACTAGTAAGCTCAAAGCAAGGCACAAGTGCCTTCTTTATTCCTTGCTGCAAGAACACAGTTCGCTCTGGAATCTCGCCCAAAAGAAGGCGTACGATAATAGCCCACTTGTTGCATTGGATCCTGAATCCTCTAGCAGCAATAGGGGCCTTGCGAGCAGCTTGTAGGAGGCTCTCTTTGGCATCTGTGTACACTAACGGAATGGTTCTGATCTTTCCAGGTAGAACAAGTATCTACAGAACGGTTCAAGGAAAATCATGCAATTTTAATGCTTATCTAGGAAATGCCAATCAGTACTGATTGGATGAATCATGAATATGCATATTAATATTAGAAAATCAAATTTCTTGTTGATTAGAGTGAGCCTTAAAACGAGGTGCTTTGGACCTTAGCTTTTCTACTTGGTCGTATAAACTGTAGTGAAGGTACTTCCGGAGTAGTAGTTCAAAAGGGTCTCCTGCATTTTTTATAAAACCAGATAGTAAAAATTTAAAACATAAACCGGATTATTTTTAAAGAGATGCTAATAACTTAATATTAAGTTAGAAATCTTTCTAAGGTTAGCAACAGACCTAACCTAGTTCATCAAGACATAATGTGGCCATACGATGTAAGGAAAGAATATTTCTAAGACATGAGAAAATTGATTATGTCAAAATATTCCCAATGCCAATGAAACGTTATACACCAAATACTTAGTTTGTTTTTGTTTTACAGCCACACAATAAAAATGAAGCTATAAGGAGATGGGCGGAAGTGGGTATAGAACTCACCCATGAATTTCAGTAAGGCTCTTGGTTAATTCATAGCTATATGAATAGTAAAAGTATAAACGAGATGCCAAAACATCTACTGTTTTTCTGTTCATGTTCTAAAGGCGGGCAATACTAGCAGTAGAGCAAGCTTTGGCCTGAAAATGCTAGGAAAAACTGATCTTTATACCTATATGCGTTAGTAGTAAGCAAGCTTAAAAAGGATAGCTCATATTTCTTTTGATCAACCGAAAATATCAGCACAAGTAGGTAGCGGTAAATCTCATGTTCTGGTGCTAGATTTTTGGCTAGAGTTTGCACTGTCGGCGTTGCTGAATCCACATCCATATCGTGGCTATCTTCCTGAAATCATCATACTACAAATAAATCAGTAAACACAGCGATGACAGTAAATATACAGTTTCGGTTCTCATAATCAAGAATGCTTAGCCGAGACTGAACATCACACCATCCACAAGACAACAACAACCACAAAAGGAATGAAAAAAATGATTTAAAGCTGTCATTTTTCTTTAAAGGTCAAACAACAAGACAATATGGAACCAATCATACTGATAAGAAACCAAAGGAAAATTTTCATGGAATGATGCAAGTAAATTATGGTTGTATTCTAATAAGTAAATTTTGCTAAACTAAAGATTTACTTTCTACATCCTTGCTGAACTCAAGATTAACTAACTCGATTCATTCAGTATGCAGAATCACAATCTTATTTTCTGCTTTATACATATACATGGTGGTAAAAGTGTACTAATTATAACAAACTTCTTTTCTTGTAAAAGACAATATGCAGAGGAATCAAGTAGTTGAACAATGCATTAGTTTCAAACATCTTTGCAGATGAAATAAGAAGTTCAAATAGCTTCGACCAAATAGTTTCATAATCATAGTATTTCTTTATACTGTAAAGGATAGAGACAATGAACCGTTGTTGTTGGTGGATTTTGATTTTATGTAACTCTTAACATCGACAATGTAACCATCATGTGAATTATAAGCTCACATGTTAAATTAAAATAAGGAAACTTATTGGATTGTTTATTCTAGCTTACCATATATATGCAATAATTCACATGATATCATTAAAAATGTCATAATTATAAAGATTCATTCAAAGATTCGTAGGACTTCAAATATAGTATCAAACATCTACAACATTGTACGAGTATATCATATTATAAATAATGTCATATAAATAATCAAAATTATAAATGAAATAAAATAAATAAAGTCCAGTCTTACAGTCATATATAAAATGTTGTTAAATTAGTTATATTATTATTATTTATAAAATTTAGTTAACTTAAACTTAGTTAATTTTATAAAACTTGTTTAATTTTAACATAGCCTAATTAATTTTTATTAACTTGGTTAACTTAATGTATTATTATTATTTAAACTCAGTTAACTTAATTATATTATTATTATTATTATAAACTTATTTAAATTTTATAAACTAAGTTAATTTATCATCATCGTCGTTATTTATAAATATTTGTTAAATAAGTTTTATTGCTATTATTTATAAAATTTAATTAACTTAACTTAGTTAATTTTAACAAAACTAAGTTAATTTTTATTAACTTGGTTAACTTAGTTAATTTATTATTATTATTACTAAATCTTGGTTAATTTAATTATATTATTATTATCATAAACTTAGTTAATTTTTATAAATATAGTTAATTCATCATCATCATCATAATCATTATTATTATTTATAAAACTTTGTTAAATTAATTATATTATTATTTACAAAATTTAGTTAGCTTAAACTTAAGTAATTTTATAAAACTTGTTTAATTTTAAAAAAACTTAGTTAATTTTTATTAACTTGGTTAACTTAATTAATTTATTATTATTATTATTATTAATAAACAAGGTTAATTTAATTGTATTATTATTAGTATTATTATTATTAATATAAACTTGGTTAATTTTATAAACTTAGTTAATTCATCATCGTTGTCGTCATTATTATTTATTAAACTTTGTTAAATTAGTTATGGTATTATTATTTATAAAAGTTAGTTAACATAAACTTAGTTATATTATTATTATTATTATAAACTTAGTTAATTCATCATCATCATGTTATAAAACTATGTTAATTAGTTATATTATTGTTATTTATAAATTTAGTTAACTTAAACTTAGTTAATTTTATAAAAGTTATTTAATTTTAACAAAACTTAGTTAATTTTTATTAGTTTGGTTAATTTATTATTATTATTATTAATTTACTACTATTTCTCACTTACACACCAATAGAGTAATCATCTTCTTTTTTACAGGAAAAGTAAAAATTATTCATTAATAGTTAGGAAATTTGATTAAGATTTATTATTAACAGTACTAATAATAACCAACCTACTCCAATCTTCTTCTCTTTCATAGTGTTATATCAACTCTGACTCAAAAAAAAAGAATCATAGGTAACTAACACACTTAAGGTTATATTTATGCCTATAAATAATGTACTATGAAATTAAAAAAAACATGCAAAAATATTTCAAGCATATGAATTAGGACATAAATACCTTAGGTTCTCTTTTCCAAGCTTTAAAATAGAACTGCGGCGATCATATGCTTTAAGTCCTTTCTTATTACAGCAAGTCCCCTCCTTTATATATCAATTTATTACTGCACAAGGATACAAAATTAGTATATTCTTTTGAATAAATATATTCATAATAACCATGGCTAGCCGAAATAAATAACTGAAACTATACGTGCTATAAACAAGTTTAGAACTGGGGCCATTAAAGCTACCACGAACATTGTTATTATGAAATAAAATTGCTAAATCCGTAATTGGGGTCATTAATAAATAACTACTAAATCTATTTTACTAATGATTAAAAATAGAAATCTTTTTATACAAAGTCGGGTATTTTAAGCAATTGAAGCTACCCACGAGCTTGGGCCATTCTATCACAATCGTACAGGACACAATTAAAGTCCTAGAGATAATCCAGGGAATGTAAATATTCTATGTAGTTTCTCTAATAAATTCCCACAAACTACTCTACCGACTTTAAGTGTACAAACTATACACCAAAGCACGTAAAAGTTTAAACTCCCAGCATCTTGTATTTCACATGAGATAAACTGGTTACCTTTAAACACAACATTGATATTCTAGATGTTTGTGTTCCATGCAATAATGATTCTACTTTTACGTTCTTCAAGTAAGTTATATGTGTATGCCAGTCCGGTTTCATAATTTTAACAAATGCATGTATCAAATTCTATGTTACTTATGTTCTACTAATGCTACCACTGATGGCTTAAGTCTATTCACATGATTTCTTGCATCATACTTCCTCGTAGAGGAGTTTACTCCCCTGACATTCCAAACTAGGAATGTCATTTAAACCATATTAGAAGGAAATACCTTAGCATTAGAGTTGCTAGGGTAATAACTCACTTTGCTTCTTTTCTACTTTTTAGCCTTTGTCTTAGCCTGCTAAGATTATTCCATGCTGGATTATTTATCAGCTCCATTTCTACATTTGCCTTGGACTAAAAAGGTTTTCCATATCCCCTTTTCATCTCGTATGCTTAGTGCCTGTAGGTTCCATGGAATTATCTATGTCTACTTTTATATTTTATTTTTCCTCTATGGATATTCTAGGATGTTTTTCACTTTTCTCTTATTTGAAATTTTAATGTTATTGCCTTTCTCTTCATATAGGAAAACTTTGGATGGATTCTCCTTGGATGGGTCATGGTTATGATTGGTTGAGCATATAGATTACTTCAAAGTAGAGTTAGAGCTTGATCATCAAAGTTCAAGTGCACTACAAGCATCATGTCACTCTCTAGCAGGGATTATCATTTGTACCTGAGCTAATATTGGCCTTTAATCCTTGAGCATTATTAGTAGTGTTTGTTTTCAATTCATGAGAACCTTCTTGTATATTAACTAACTGAATTGTTGGAGATGGTATAAATTTGAACTGTACATTGTTATTGTTCTTTTATAATTGATTTGATACATTAGAACTTGATTCGAATTCCATATCATCTTGTTAATATTATTATTGTCACCTCTTTGTTGTTCATTGTGATCTACCGTGTTAGTGTGACTTTGTTTTGGAACCGATATTTGATGAGCTGGACAATATTTTTCACAGTGTTTGAAATAGTTATATCTAGCACATTTATTACGCTTCCATTCGAATTCTACTTCTTGCCAAACAATGTTATCATCTACATCTAAAATTTGCACACTTTGTGGCAAGCTGAAATTACCACCGATTCCTATAAGCTCTCTAGCATAAGTATTCTTATATAACTTAAAACAAAATGAAAGTTACACTGATGAAGTACATAAGTAATAAAACATTTTGGAAAACATTTTTATAAACTAGAAGGTGATACTTGTTACAGAAGGGATATAAAGCTATTTTTTTCTTAGACAGGACTTGAGCTTAAATATTTTTATTTATCTATTTATTAAACGTAATTTATAATCATACATATGGATGTATTGAATCTCCTGTTCTAAATTTTTATTTAACAGTCTTGTTAAAATTGCTACATAAAGATCAGGATTAATTGCATCTGATTTGTACAGTGATCTGTATCATTTACCGTTCACATAATATGAAATCAGGCTAAGACGGGAGATGTAATCCCATGTTCCAAATTACCTCATTATGTTCTCAAATGAATCATAACCACTTTTGTGATAGCCTGACTATATAATGCATATAAAATAAATATATAAAGGCTATGGTTAATTTGAGACACAGAATATCAGTTTTGGGACATGTGACTTGAACTGAAGCTGTTAGGATGTCACAGAGAAAACTAGGAATTAGAGAAATACTTAACACAAAATTAAAAAAAAAACTAAAAGAGAAAAAAGAAATTAAACAAGAACTGGCATACATGCCACACAGCCGAAAATTAAAAACTCACTTTACACAACAACTCACACACATGCAAATCACTTTCACAAATCACGCACACACACAGTTAAATAGATCTATTTAAATCGTGCTACTCTAGATCGAAAATCTTAAAATCACAATTCTATAAATCACAAATTGAAAACCGAAAATCACAATTTCCAACCGAATCAACATTCGAAACTGTGAGTTGATGGAAAAGGTACCCGCTTGAGCTTGCTTCGTTGTAGTAAATGTCGATTCTTTCAAGCTGCAGATCTGAGTCGCCATTGTATTTCCCAGTTGAATCGATTCCATTTCTCGGCGCACACCACTTCCCAGAACTTAGCTCCGATTTAGTTCCCGAATTGGCCACCTTTCATTTTGTTTTGAGGGACGAATCTGGGATAGTAGATAGGGCTTTTAATTAACCGATAATGTTTTTAGGGTTTTTAGGTAAAATACTTGAGCGGGCAGTGGATTGGGAAGGAGGGAAAATGGAAAATTTTCTAAGTAATGTAGCGCCAATTGAAAATGGAGAAAGAAATTTTCTGCGGCCCACTTTATTTTGTTGTTCCTACGTCAATTAGCAGTGATTCTTTTTTATTTTTTATTCCATAAAACTTTGGTTGCATTTGGATAACTTTTTAGTTGCACTTAGATAACAAACACTACTAATAAATGCAACCAAAAATGCTTTTTCTTGTAGTGTAACTTTGATTTGGAGTTGAAAGTTAAACGATAGTAGATGTTTTTGAAAAGATAACTAAGTATGATTTGAAAACTTAGTAAAGTTATTATAAGAAGTTTAACTATGGATTTTGGGAATGTTAATAGATTCTGTAACTTTTCTTACTTGGTAATTTCGAGGACGAAATTCTTTTAAGGAGGGAAGTCTGTAACGACCCAGAATTTTTATTAATTTAAAATTTGAATATTTAATTAATTTTAAATATTAGTAAGTGAAATTTATATGTCGAATAAATTTTATTTCGAATAATTTGATTTAACTGGATAATTAAATCGATAATTTAATATGTGAAAATACAGAAAAAATTGAAAATTGAGTTTAATATGATTGAAAATGATTTTTAAAATTTTATTTTATCATATTAGAGTTAGAACGATGTTATAGAACTTTTAAAATCGAATTAAGAGTTTATTTGTGAAAATTGAATATTTTAATATTTAATCGACTAGTGAAATTAGTCAATTTTCGAACAGCCTCAGAATTGGACGAAACTAGTTCCATTGGATCCGTAATAGTTTGTTATTATCGGATTTCAATTTTCGTAGCAATTGGAGTTTTCGTTTGATCGTGGCAGCTCGAAACGCATCGAAATTGTTTTAATATTAACTTGGCGAGTTAAAATAGACATTTTTCAAAAAGTCCCGGATTTCAACGAAACTAGTTTTATCGGATCCGTAATGTGATATTATTGTATGGTTTTAAATTTCGTGTCAATCGGATTTATCGTTTGTCCGGTGCAAGCTAAAACGCCTAGAAAATAGTTTAAATCGGTTTAATTTAAATTGAACGTTTATTGCCATAACTCGCACAGATGACCGAATTAGCTCCCGAAACACGTTCCATTGTGTTCGTAACGCGGGATAAACCCTAGAAACGCCAGTTACCGCGCGTAAATCGGAGTTTGGAAATTCCGGAGTGAATAGTGTTCGTCGTTTTTCTATAAAAGCACCTCAACACTTCACATTTGCAACCAAATTAAAACCCTAACCCTAATTTGAAGCCAGCCGCCACTTTCCCTATTAATGGCCAGAAAACACTCATCTTTCTCCTTCGATTCCTCTTGATCCCTTCGTTTTCACACTCCGGCTTCTGCACGAAAGTTGGAGAGCTCGTCGAGAGCTACGTATTCAACGGTGGAGATCGAAAATGGAGCCGTGGATTGACCATAAATCATTCGTGTTTGTGGCCGCATGTTCTCATTTCGCGTGCAAGAGATGGGGGCCGAGCTTGGCCGCACTTGGAGCATGGGTGGAGTTGCTGATGGCCTTCGTCGTGGTGCGCTTTGATCGTCCTGGAAGTCGTTCTGTTGGTGGCAAAAATTGCGAGCTTGGAGGCGGCTATGGCGGTGTTGCATGCGTATAACCTGGGAAGGGAGAAGATGAAAGGGGCGGTTCAGATGCAAGGGTTTGGATCTAGTGGCTGAGATAAGATGTAGGTTTAAGAAAATAAAATTATGTTGTAATTTTATAATATAAATATTCGTGTAACTTTAAAAATGTATGTCTTTTTCATACGAGGTCGAAAACGCGCGAAACCAGTTGCGTTGGAATCGTATGGACGAGCACTACGCTATGGAATTGGATTGGAGTCGTTTGGAGTTAGCAAAAATTTCGGGCAAAATTAAACGCACGTTTAATTTTATTCGAAATAAAAGCAGAAAACGAAATTGAAATCAAGGTGAGAACTTCTCACTCAATCGAATCGGTTTCGGTTTTAATTTTAAATGGTTTGATTTAAAATTCTTGAATGTATGTTTGTATGATGATTGTTATCTATTGATTGTTAAAATAAACATTATGCGCCGTTAGTAAGCCGATGTTATTTATTAAAAACATATACCGCGAATATTTCATAAACAGTGAAATTGGTAATATTTATGTACTTGGAATTGATTTCCCGTAGTATATAGCGGATGAGACCCTATTGCGCCGTCTATTAAGAGGATAATATTTTAAATCCCATATACCATGATAATTTCGTATTGGAACGGAATTGGTATTGTGCTAATATCTTTGGATGCAGAAAAACAGGTTGGAGGGATCCAACTGGATTCCTCAACAGTATTTATTTGATTTCAGATATTTTGATATTTGATGGATTATCATATACAAATATATGATGTCGTTGTTGTCGTGATTGACTATTTGGTATGTAGCATCATTGGGCCAAATTTTGGAATTTTAAAAGGAATTTTAAAGTGATTTTTGAAGAGTATACGTTTATAAAATATTTTTGGAATTGATCCATTATAAATAAATAAACGTTACAATTTTAATGTTATAAAATTTTGATTTTTGAGAAAATATAGTTAAAAGTTGATTTTTAAAAATATGGGGTTAATGATTTTATGAAATAATTTAAATTGGGATTTTTGAATTTATTATAAAAAGTTGAAACGTAGGATTTATAGAATTTGATTATTTTATAAATCAAAATGGTGAAATTATAAAGGAGTTTAAAGACGTATTTTAAAATAATAGTATAAATTGATTTATATAAGAGATTTGTAAATTGATATTTATAAATTAAAGTATTGGAATTATAAAACGAGTTTTTATAAGTGTTAGAATGAATTGTGAATGAATTTCATAAATGAATGAAATTTATAGAATTATAAACGGTGAAATTATAAATGGAATTTTATAAGCAGTAGGTTTATAAAATTTGTAAAGTTATTAAAAGAATAAATTGGGTAAATAAATGAATCTTATAAGTTATAAGATTTATAATTTAGGAAGTTTAAAAAGAACAATTTTATAAACAAATAAATTATAAGTATTTAACTTATAATATGGACTTTCGGTTTATAATTGAGTTATAAATTGAATAGGTTAATAAAGGAGATTTATAAAAGGAGTTGATATAAAATAAATAGAAATGGAAATTATAAACATTGTTTTATAAATCCGCAAACGACTTATTTTGATAAGTAAAATTGTTATAACTTATTAATTGAGTTATATTCATGTTTTAGAAAGTGAATAATCCTTTAAAATAAAATGTATAGAAATGATGAAATTGGTTAACGAAGTATATTCACGTTTTTAAATAGTGAATAATATGTTAAAGAAAATGTTTTGGATGTGATGTTTTAAATAAAATTAAAACGATCTAACGATGTTTTCAAAATGTGTTAAGATTTGAAACCATAGATTTCAACATTCATTGTTGAAATAGACGTTTTCAAGAAATAGAAGGAAATGGTGGACTATAACACTGTTGTTATAGTAAATGATTTCCGAAAGGAACTGTTTTGTTTAGTATTGGGATTTATATATCTATCTTGAATTCGAATCCCTATACTAGTGATTTTGGGACGTTGAAACAATGTTTTACGTAACATTCATTTTGACCTAAATAAATATGTTTAAACGAATGATTTCCTTAAAGAATGAAATATATACTTAATTTCGATTTAAGTATATTGAATATTTTCCAAGTGTAAAAATAAAAGAGATTTGTGAATCACTTATAAGTAAATAAGTATGGAAATGTTTTTCCAATGCGAAATAAAACGTTTTGACAATTTATCTTTTTGAAGATAAATTGAAAATGAATAATTGAAATTGTATATTCATAAATATTTTGGAATGTAAATTCACTATGGAATTTATAAAAGAAAGGGGAATTTGCTTGAAAATAAATATTGATTTATTTTTGAAGTGTGAAAATTATTTATCTTGTAAAGATATTTTCGGGAAATGAATAATTTGGAAAATTATTTGGAATCTGGTGATGTTGTGCATATCCATTGATAGTTCAATAACCGACTATCAATATTTACCTTTCAATGGGTATTTGTTGTGATTTGCTTGAATTTGAATGCCACACTTATTTTTGAATAAGCGCTCAATATTCGGGTTAGCCGGGAAAAGACCTTGGGGTCGTATAACCCATTCCGAATACGTGATACGTCGTTATGAATTGCATTCGAAGACCGGTGTTGAAGACCGAATATTTTTGAAAGCGAAAGGACAACTCGTCGAATGTCTTTGCATCGACTGGTCCCTGGTATAGAGACTCTATATGTGATGGGAAGTCCGAACATGATTAGTGAATATCCGAATTGCAAGGGCTTCTTTGTAAGTGCCTTCGGTTCTGTTCGATCCCGGAGCAGACTTGTATGGACAGTATGTCTGACGTTACAAATTGAGATATAAAGCAGATTTCTTTCAAATATATTTCTGTGGTGGTGGAGAATTTATTCTCTTAGCTTAACACCCTTCTCTGAGACGTACGAGCTTAGAGGTTATGTAGTTGAAGGTTATCAGCAATATATTCCCAATTTGGTAATGTGACATGCTGAGTGTTGCTGTGAAATGATCATTATTTGATCATTTTTGATATGATCATTTGTTTGATCACTTATCTTTGTGATCATTTCTATGATCATTTGTTGACCCAAAGCATGGCTTTGTACCAAAGCGTGGCTTTGTGGTCGAAACTTCGTCGAACCTCACGCCACGGAATGGTCAAAACAGGAAAGATGCAGCAAGGTTATTGGGGGTAGCGCCCCTTAGGGTATGTGCATTTCCTTCTGGAAAGGGGTGGTATCATGGTATGGAGCCCAGATACTTACTCATGTTGAAACACTTTATTTATTATGGTGTGATGTTGGTTACGAGCGCTCGGATAAAGGTCCTAAAGGACCGGGGGATGGCATACTCGTGTTTGTAGTTACCCAGTTAGGGGTAACCCAGCCTTGTGTTGGCAGAGATCCGGTTTGGTTCTCGAGGACGTCCTTCTAGAGGCGTTCTCATGTGGCAATGGGAAGTTCCTTGGCCTGACCATTAGTTGGAAATCCAAAGAAACAATACGATCTTGTACGGTATTAGTTGTAGAACCTATCATTCACTTATGGTGGATCCCCACTGTTTGGATGGTAGCTATAATAGGCATACGATAATGGTCCTATGTTGGCTAAGATTTATATCTTTATTTTCGAAATGAATTTTTCCTACACTATGCACTAATAATAATATCAAATGTTTCATTTTAGTGCGTATCAAGCATCTTTGACGATCATAAGGAGAAATCTCCTCCAAGTCTGCGTTTGCATTGTGTGTGTGGTCGGAGTTCTTATGGTAGTCTCATTTTTAAAAGCATTGCGAATCTATTTTAAAATATTTCTCTATTTTGTTTTAAAGATAAACTGTTTTGAGTTCTCACACCAGTCACATGACTGACTCGGAGTTTATTGTTTTCCTTCCTAAACTCTAGGTGCCCACCAATTTCCACACGGGCAGTCAAGAGTTAGGTTTATCAGGATATTCTGGAATTCAGGAGTTGCCGGAGGCAAGCTGGATGGCATGGCGTATCACTAGTATATAGTATTTTCTTTTTCCGCTGTTTCTTGTTTGTTGTTTTACACTCTGATGATGTAATGTAATGTATAAAATGTAATAACTGATATAGTTCTTTGTTTAAAGATTATTCATTTATTATATGTTGTTCTGCTGCGATTGTGAGATTCTGATGTTGTTCTGTTGTTTTCTTTCTGTTCTGTTCTATCTTTTCTCTCTTCCTCTACATTTTTCTTTTTCTTAAAACCCTAAGTGTTCGGTTTTCCGGCATTCGGTTGCTCGGCAGTTGATACGGTGAACGTATTGATGTCAGTTTTCGGAAGTCGAAGAATAGGGTCCTTACATTTCTTATTAAATAATACTCGGGTCAGATCGAGATATTACAGGTGCTTCTTCTTGACTTCTTATCAAGGGCTGTCGCCTGATTTTTTGCTAACTACTTTAGATTAGTAGTTTTTGTTTTGTACATTCGAGATAGAGACTCCTTGATGTATACTTATTCTTTTGTCTAGCACTTGTATCTATTCTTTTGTGATGTTATGGATCTATTATGACCACTACTCTGATATACACTTCTACGTATAATATTCATATCTATTTCCGCTTTTGGGATATGAATATCTGTGAATGATTTATGTTATGTTTATTTCTATATTTGTTTCCAAAGACCACATAGCAACTATGTAGTAGCTTTGAATTTGTATCGATATGTCATATTTCCTCTTGAAATGAAATGCATGTTATACTATCTGACACATCGGTGCTCGCACAAAGCAATTACATGGATGGTCGCTCCTCAATAGCCTTATTCTCCGTGCTAGTTGACGGCATTACTCTGTAGTGTCCTTGGCTAGCGTTAGTATAGAGGTGGGGCATTACAGCTTGGTGTCAGAGCCAAACTTCGAAACAATGTAGAATAATCTAGCAAGGATCATTGTCCTAAGTCCTTCTTAGGAGTCATGCCTTAGGATTTAACCGAGTCTTAGGACCTGTTCTGTCTTATTTTATTTTATGATCCCTTGTTTTATCAATCATGATTGTTTGGTATTCATTCTGAGAATAACATTTTTCCTCTTCTTTCTTTCTTTCTTAAAGAAGAAGAGATGGTTATTTCTGGCAGTCCTAGTGTTGGTCAATCCAGTAGTCCTTCTCTGGATGGCATTAATTTGTTTCATGATTATCCTAATCGACTTCTTGTTGATATGGGTTCATATCATTATTTTGTATCAAAAGAACTTGTTGATTCTTTTTCTTTAAATTTTTTGGGATTGATGACTACATTGAGATATGCTAATCCGGTTGGTGGATCCGCAACACTCAGTTTACTTTGTAAAAATGTCGAGATTATTTTATGTGATTATTCTTTCCGGGCCAATTTTCATATTACGCGTTACTTAGGCTTCGGAATTGATTTTTGTGAAAGGATTGGCTTAATCATTATGAAGCCATATCCTATATCCCGTTTGGACTATCTATCTTCGATGTCCTCAATCTGTTATGTAGATTTCCATTTTCTTTGATGATTTCGATTCCAGTTTTGTGGCATCATTTTATTCTCTAGACCCACTTGTTGAGGAAGATGTTAATCTCCTCATTCAAGTAGTTTGTGAAATTTTTCGGTATCTTTGAGCTTGTCTCAGGATTATCACCTAAGCAAATCTATTGAGTTGTACTAAGGCTTTTTCAGTTCGACTTTGCCACCAGTTTTCATTAGCTATGAGTTGTAGATGATGGTGTTCCACTACCGCATTCTCCACTCGTTATGATTCTTATGAACGACTCGTGATGTCATTCTAGTAGTCCAGTTTATTTCAAGCATCTTATGAATCGAGTATTCTACGAATATTTCGATTAGACCATCCTTGTATTCATTGACTTTAGATGAAAACAACACTATGAAATTTGTTAATCTTTTTAATAAGATACATTTATAAGTGTAATTGGATTTTGTTCTTAAAATGAGTAAAGAATATTAGTAAAGTTTTTAAGAGATATTTTTATAATATAGAAGATGATTTTGTTTTGTTTTGCCCATTGAGTGCTTTAAGAATTCTAGTCGATGCGCTTGATCAATGTTATCGATAGGAATCTCCTAAACGCTATGATGAGACAATTAGACACAGTAAATTGACTTAGAATAAGTATAAATTTCTAGTAAGATGATTACATAAAGTTAATTGTGATTTTGAGAGTCTTAGCTTTTCGGGAAAGAGGATCAATTAAAAGAACTCTTTTTCGATACTCCTATTCTTGTGGTTCCCGAAGGGGAACGAAGACTTCACTGTTTATACCGATGCTAATCGTATTGGTTTGGGCACCGTTCTCGTGCAAAAGGGAACGTGCTATCATTTATGCTTCCATACAATTAAAGCCAATCGAGACTTGGTATGCTACTCATGATCTAGTTCTCGCGGCTATTGTTTTCGCTTTTAGAATTGGCGTCATTATTTTTAGGAGAGAAATTTGTTCTCTACACCGATCATAAATCTTTGGGTTATTTATTTTCTCAAAAGGAACTTAACTTGTGTCAACGACGTTGGCTCGAATTCCTTGCATCTTATGACCTTGGTATTCTTTATACTCCTGGAAAGGGGAATCGTGTTGCTGATGCACTTAGTCGTAAACAAAAAATGGTTGTTTCTTTGATGATGTCCGAATGTAATGATCTTTTTGACAGGTTCATCTGACGTACCATTATTGTACTATGTTGTTGTCCAATTTATTTGAGTTTTGGGTACATCAGACGTACTTTTATTATACTACGTCATTTTTTCGAATTATTCGGACACACCGTTATTGAATTTCGTCGTTTCACCGACTCATTATTCTGCTATTCATGACAATTTTCCACGTCTCTCAACTACGGGAATGCCTTATGGATTTCGATTCTATTCTTGAGCCCGGTGTTATTGAAGAAATTAAAGTTTCACCTAATTTGACTTATGAGCAACTTACTCACTCGTGTTCTTTAAGGTGAATGTAACGACCCAGATTTTTTGTCAATTTAAAATCCAATATTTTATTAATTTTAAATATTAATAAGTGAAATTTATAATTTGACTAATTTTATCTCGAATATCTGGATTTAATTGGATAATTAAATCGATAATTTAATATTGGAAATTACAGAAATAAGTGAAAATTGGGTTTAATGTGATTAAAATTGATTTGTAAAATTTTATTTAATCATGTTGGAGTTAGAAAGATGTTTGTGAACTTTTAAAATTGAATTTAAAGTTAATTTGTGAAAATTGAATATTTTAATATTTAATTGACGAGTTAAAATAGCCAATTTTCAAACATTCTCGGATTTCGACGAAACCAGTTTCATCGGATCCGTAATGTGATATTATCGTATGGTTTCAAATTTCAAGTCAGTCGGATTTACCGTTTGTCCGGGGCAAGCCAAAACGCATAGAAAATTAGTTTAATCGGTTTAATTTAAAATCGATCATTTATTACCTTAACTAGCACAAATGATCGAATTTGCCTCCGAAACACGTTCCATTGTGTTCGAAACGCGGGGTAAACCTTAGAAATGCCAACCGGCATGCTTCGTTTGGAGTTCGGAAAATTTCGATGAATAGTAATTCGAGAAATTTTCTATAAAAGCCCATGTTATTCACAATTTGCGACAAACTCCACTCAAAAACCCTAGCTGCCTCTATATACGTTCAATGGCCGAGAATGCTCATTTCTTTCCCCCTCGATTTCTTCAAATCCACTCACCGATTCAACAAACTTCCAACTGCAATGTTGTAGATCGTCTCGAGTTCTACGACTTCAACGGTATAGATCGAAAACAATGTAGTGGATTGGTAGCAATTTGATTTTGAATGTCGTGCTTTCAAGCATGAATCTCCATGCAGAGAGGCGACCGAGTTCATCGGTGTTCGTGCCGAAGGTGGAGTAGGCGAAGGGCTTGAAAATGGCGTCGCTTGATCGATGAATAGATGATCATGGAGGGGGTGCGTTCGAACCCTAGAACGGCTTTGGATGGGTTCTTGCGCGTGTGGACTACCTGTAGACGGAAGAAGAGAAGTAACGGCCCTGATGGAACCAAGCAGATCCAACGGACTAGATGATTTAGGTTGAGAAATTAAAATATAAATTGTAAATTAATTATATTTATAATTCGTGTTAACTTATAAATATCATAACTTGTTCATACGAGGTCCGTTTTGGACGAAACGAATTGCGTTGCAATCGTTTTGTCGACCACTACGCAATGTAACTGGATTGAAGTAGTTTGGAGCTGGTGAAAATTTCGGGTAAAATTAAACGCACGTTTAATTTTATTCGAAATAAAACGTTGGAACAGAATTGAAATCAAGGTGAGAACTTCTCACTCAATCGAAAAGTTTCGATTTAAATTTTAAATAGTTAGATTTAAAATTGCTTGATTGTATGTTTGAATGTTGATTGTTATCTATTGATTGTTAAAATAGACATTATGTGCCGTTTGTAAGCGGAGGTTATTTATTAAAAACATATACTGCGAATATTTCACTGCAAAGTGAAATTGGTATTATTTATGTAGTTGGAGTTGATTTCCCGCATTATATAGCGGATGATACCCTATTGCGCCATCTATTAAGCGGGTAATATTTTATAAATCCCATATACCGCGATATTCCGCTTTGAACGGAATTGGTATTGTGCAAATGTTTGTGGATGCAGGGAAACAGGTTGGAGGGATCCAACTAGATTCCTCACCAGTATTTATTTGATTACAGATATTTTGATGTTTGTTGATTATCATATGATGATATATGATGTTTGTTGTCGTGATTGACTATTGGGTGTTGTTGCATCATCGGATCCATTTTTAAAGTTTAAAAATAACGGTTTTGATTTTTTTAATGGATTTTTAAAATGATTTTTCAAAGTATACGTTTTATTAAATTTTTGAATTGATTCATTTTAAATAATTAAAACGTTATAAATTTTTATGTTATAAAAATTAAGATTTTTTGAAATATAACCAAAAGGTGATTGTTAAAATAAATAGATTTATAAAATAGTTTAAATTTGGATTTTCGAATTATTATAAAGGATGTATATAAAAGATTTTTAACATTGATATTTATAATATATATATATATATATATAGGAATTGTGAAACGAGTTTTATTAAGTGTTAAAATGAAGTATAAATGGATTTCATAAGTGAATAAAATTTATAGATTTATAAATTGTGAAGTTATGAAATGAATAGATTTTGTAAAATAAAATATATATAAATAACTAACTTATAAATCAGATTTTGGGTATAAAGTTGAGTTATAAATTGAATTGATTTAAAAAAAGGTATTTTTATAATTAAAGTTTTTATAAATAGAAATGGAATTTATAAACATTGTTTATAAATCCGAAATCAATTGAATTTGATAAATTTAATATAGAAGGTTATTAAAGGAGATATATTCGCGATTTTGGATAGCGAATTGTCCTTGAAATGAAACGTGTAGAAAATATTGAATTTGATTAGTGAAGTATATTCACGATTTTGAACAGTGAATAATATATTAAAGGAATGTTTTAGGAAGTGATCTTTTGAAATGGAATTAAACGATTTGAAATTGTTTTAAAATGCATTAAGTGTCGAAACCATAGATTTCAACATTCACTGTTGAAATAGACGTTTTCGAGAAATAGAAGGAAATGGTGGACTATAACACTGTTGTTATAGTAAATGATTTCCGAAAGGAAATATTTTATATAATATTGGGATTTATATATCTATTTTAATTTCAAATCCCTATACTAGTGATTTTGGACCGTCGTAACGATGTTTTACGCAACATTCGTTTTGGCTCAAATTAATGTGCATAAAAGAATGTTTTTCTTTAAAGAATGAAATTTATACTTAAATTCGATTTAAGTATATTGAATATTTTCCAAGTGTTGAAAATAAACAGATTTGTGAATTTCTTATTATTAAATAAGTATGGAAATGTTTTCCAATATAAAGTGAATGTTTTGAGATTATATCTTTTAAAGATAAATTAAAAATGCATAATAGAAATCGATTTGAAAATCATATATTCATAGATATTTTGGGATTGTAAATTCACTATGGAATTTGCAAAAGAAAGGGGAATTTGTTTAAAAATAAACATTGATTTATTTTCGAAGTGTGGGAATAAATTTACGGATTTGGAACGTAAATATAAAGTAAATCGGTAAAGATTTATTTAATTGGTTTAAATGAACCATTTTGAAATGAAAATGAATAAAGATTTGTGAATATATCCCGTATAGGGAAATGATTTGAAATTTGTTTTCAAAAGTGGTAAATGTGAAAAGTGATTTGAAAATTGTTTTCAAATGGTTGAAGTGTGGAAATTATATATCTTGTAAAGATATTTTGGAAAGTAAATAATTTGGGAAATTATTTGGAATCTGGTGATGTTGAGCATGCCTATTGATAGTTAAATAACCGACTATCAATATTTACCTTTAAATAGGTATTTATTGTGATTGCTTGAATTTGAATGCCACGCTTATTTTTAAAATAAGCACTCACTATTCGGGTTAGTCGGGAAAGGACCTTGGGGTCGTGTAACCCATTCCGAATATGTGATACGTCGTTGTAGATTGCATTTGATGACCAGTGTTGAAGGCCGGATATTTATGAAAAGGGAAGGATTACCGTCAAATGTTTCTGCATTGGCTGATCTCCGATATAGAAATTTATTTCCCTTTTTGATGGGAAGTCTGGTCGCGATTAGTGAATATCCGGATTGCGAGGACTTGTTTGTAAGTGCCTTCGGTTCCGTTCGATCCCGGAACGGACTTGTATGGATGTGTGTCTAACGTTACAGTTTGAGATGTAATGTTGGTTTCTATCAAATATATTTCCGTTGGTGGCGGAGAATTTATTCGCTTAGCTTAACACCCTTAGAGGTTGTGTAGTTGATGGTTACTAGTGATACATTCCCAAATTGGAATGTGGCATACGAAGTGCTGTTGAACATTTGATGATCGAAGCACAGCTTTTGTATAAAGCGTGGCTTTGTGGACGAGACTTCGTCGGACCTCACACCCCGGAAATGGTCAAAACAGGAAGGATGCAGCAAGGTTATTTGGGGGTAGCTCCCCTTTAGTGTATGTCATTCCTTCTGTATAGAGGTGGTATCATGGTATGGAGCCCAGATATTTAACCTATGTTGTTGCTGCAAATTTATTGCTTTGTGGTTGTTGGAAATCGAGGATCCTCGGATATAGATCGGTTACGATCGGGGAATGACATATTCGTGTCAGTAGTTACCCAGTTAGGGGTAACCCGGCCTTGTGTTGGCAGAGATCCGGTTAGGTTCCCGGGTCGTCTTTCCAGAGGCGTACCCATGTGGAAATGGAAAGTTCCTAGGCCTGACCATTTGTTGGAAATCCAAAGAAACAATACGAAACCTGTACGGTTTTAGTTGTATAACCTGCCATGGAATGTGGTGGTAACCTGCTATTGAACATGGTAGCTATAGTAGGCATAAGTGCGAAATGCCTATGCTGGCTAAGATTTATATCTTTACTTTCGAAATGATTTTTCCTACACTATGCACTAGTAATAATATCAAATGTTTCTTTTTAATGCGTATCAAGCATCTTTGACTATCATAAGGAGAAATCTGCTCCGATTCTACGTTTGCATTGTGAGTGTGTGCGGGAGGCCTTATGGTAGTCTCATTTTCTAAAAAGCATTGCGAATCTATTTTAAAATTGTCCCGTTCTATGTTTTAAAAATAAACTATTTTAGTTCTCACACCAGACACATGACTGACTCGGAGTTTATTGTTTTCCTTCCTAAACTCTGGGTGCCTACCAATTTCCACACGGGCAGTCTAGAGTTAGGTTATCGGGATATTCTGGAATTCAGAAGTTGCTGGAAGCAAGCTGGATGGCATGGCGTATTCACTAGTATATAGTATTTCTTTTCAACTGTTTGTTGTTGTTGTTGTACACTCCGATGATGTAATGAAATGTAGTATGATGTAATGTAATAAGTGATATAGTTCTTTGTTTTAAAGATATTAATTTATCTATTATATGTTGTTCCGCTGCGATTGTGAGATTCTGATATTGTTCTGTTGTTTCTTTCTGTTTTGTACTATCTTTTTCTCTCTTCTTCTATCTTTTTCTTCTTCTTAAACCATAACGGTACAGTTTTTCGGCAATCGATTACTCGGCAGTTGATACAGTGGACGTATTGATGTCGGTTTTCGAGTGTCGAAAAGTCTCACTCGTCGCATTGAACTTCTTATTTCAAATTTTCTTTTGTGTTGATGTGCTTTTATAGTTGTTACTCTTTGTTTTCTTTATAAGAACTGCGAGGACGCAATTTATTTAAGGAGGGAAGTCTGTAACAACCCGCATGTTTTATGATTGTATATTTAAAATATTTTATTTACATATAGCAACGTTACTCGGATTTAAGTCCGAAAAGCTATTTTTTGCAAGCAGTCGAATTAGGACTCGTGACTACTTCCATTAAGTACAGAATGCCATTTGCGACCTTTTTGAGTATAAACATCGATATGGTTGGAGTTAGCTAGAATTTCGACATTTTCATTTATGGCTTTGGGTATTGGGTTTCAGCCCAATAGCCTAACATAAGACCCTAGCTCCACCCCCTCTCCTCTTCATTCCTTCATAATATTTCCTAACACTCAAGTTTTAGCAAAAATGAGGGAAGAGATTGGAAATTAAAATCCTAAGCCCAAGTTTCCTTTGCAAATTCAAGTTCAAGCTCCAAAATCAAAGAGAAGCTTAGGTAAGCATCCTCTTCTTCTTCTCCATCTCAATCTCTCTTCAATTTCAGAAATTTCCTATAACCTAACTTAGGAAATATTTGCTTATGATCTTAGATTGGAGCTTTTAGAGTTGAGATTGAAGAGTGGTTGATATTCTTTTGTTTTCAAGCTTCTCCTTCCTTGTTTTTTTGTGTAAAAGGTGAGTTCTTGAACTCACATCTATGTCTATAACTTTCATTGTTGTTAGGTATAAATTCCTAACATCTATTCATGTTCATTTGCTTTTGATTTGAATTGGTTTGGTGAATTTTTCAATTTTGATGTTTTGAAATCAAATCTTTAAAGATCTCATCTTTGATGTTTGAACATGTTATTTGTGGCGTATCAAAGAGCCTACAGTGCCGAGTTGTCGATTGGCATAAATCCCTAGCATCCATCTCTCGTTCGACCGCATTTCGGTTTGGACTTGCCATTTTTTCTCTATGCTATTTTTTTGCCTAGCAGAAAATTTAAGATGTCTGAAACCAAATCCAGACGTCTGGTTGAAAAATCCAGATGTTTGGAAAGGTGTTTGGAAAAGGCGAAAACAAAATCCAAACGTCTGAAACAAAATTCAGACGTTTGGTTGAGAATTTTAGACACATGAAATGGCCCAGGAATTAAAAAGAGAGGGGAGAAAAGCATATATTTTCCAGAACATAGGGCCAGACGTCTGAAAACATCTACCAAATGTCTGGAACTGTCAATTTTGCCTATTTTGGCTATTTTCGAGTTAATTTCCAATTTTAATCAATTTATGTCGATCCAATTACTTGTCATCACTTACAACTTTGATGACTTCTTTCTTTGGATTTTTGGGAATATCTATTTTGATGGATTTGGTATTGATTTCTTTGGATTTGATTCACTTCTTTGAATTTGAATTTTTAACGATCGATCGTTTTTACAATCAAATTTGTGATTTGTCACTTTAAAATGCAAAGGTTTCTATACTAGTAGTAAATATCAAAACTCTTTCATCAAAATGATTTCAACACTATTTTTAATACAAAGCTCGTTTATAAAAACCGTTTTGCAATCTGTTAGTATATACAAACCTTTACTTCATTCGTTTGAGAAATCCAATTAAATGACTTAGCAAAACAAGTGGTATGAAACGCTTGCATTTACTTTGTTGGTTAATTCTTAGACTTGTTCGATTGAAACTCTTATGACAACTTTCGAGTGGCGATCTACAATTTGTTCGTAAATATTAAAGTTAAGCCAGTGGTTATGGGGCATGAAGCTAAACTCATTTGTTTACTAGCTTAGTGTAATTGACGCTTCTTGATGATCGATGATGATTATTTTTGTGGTTTAGACTAACAATGTGCGATGTCTCTTTGTCCACGTGGAGGACTATACATCGTTTTATTGAGCTTCATCTCCTTTCCTTTATGGGATAGCGACCGATGTTCTTTTATTGGAGTTCGTTTCATCAGTGGTAATGATGTACTATGTCGTTGTTCCGTATTATTGCATGTTCGGTTCATCGAGCGTAACGCTGTACTACGTCGTTGTTACGTATCATTGGTGTTTCATGTTCATCGGGCATAACGCTGTACTACATCGTTGTTCTGTACTATTGGATGTTTGGTTCATCGGGCATAACATTGTACTACGTCGTTGTTCCGTATTATTGGATGTTCGGTTCATCGGGCGTAATGCTGTACTACGTCGTTGTTCCGTATTATTGGAGTTTCGGGTTCATCGGGCGTAATGCTGTACTACGTCTTGCATCGGCTCTATGGTTAGCGACCATGGAATAGTGTTCCGTTTGAGATGCATGTGTTGGTGACTTTTCATATTCCCTTTTGTAATAGGCCTCCCCTTTTTGTGATTTCTGGATTTCTAATTTGATGATTTCTAGAATTTGTGTTTCACCAATTTTGTGGTGGGCATTGATATATTTGTCAATATTTGGGGTTTGGTGAACAAAATAGAGAATATGACATTCTTTTTTATGTTATGAGATTTTTGAGATATTGTATGATTTTGGTTGATTTTCTAATACTTTTCACAGTATGTCATTATTGTTATCATAAGTTTTATCGTATCTCTTATTTTATCTTATTTTTATCTGATATTTATAGCTAGACTGATCCGTTTATTATTTTCTTATTAAACAATACTCGGGTCAGACAGAGATATTACAGGTGCTTCAGCTTGACTTCTTATCAGGGGATGTCGCCTGATTTTTGGGTAACCACTTTAGATTAGTAGTTTGTATTTCATACATTCGAGATAGAGACTCCTTGATGTATACTTATTCATTTGTCTAGCACTTATATCTATTCTTTTGGGATGTTGTGGATCTTGTATGACCACTACTCTGATGTACACTTTGACATGTAATATTCATATCTATTTCTGCCCTCGTGATATGAATATCTGTGACTGATTTATGTTATGTTTATTTCTATATTTATTTCCGAAGACCACATAGCCGCTGTGTAGTATCTTTGATTTTGTATCGGTATGTCGGATTTTCCCTTGAAATGAAATGCATGTTATACTATCTGATATATCAGTGCTCTCACAAAGCAATTACACGGATGGTCGCTCCTCAACAGTCTTATTCTTCATGCCAGTTAACGACATTACTCCATAATATCCTTGGCTAGCGTGAGTATAGAGGTGGGGCATCACATATATGCTAAGTTTTGCCTAAACCTGGCTCTGATACCAACCGTAATGACCCGGTATTTCAAACCATTCAAATCGGCAATCAACCACTCATGTCAGAGTTGAATCGCACAAAACAACAGTCTATTAATTTTATATTTGGAAAAGCTTAGCATACACAATAAATAAATCAATCACAAAATCATAGACACAGAGTAAATAACAACTAGTAGTGTAAATAGATAAATAGTAGTTCACGAAGCTACTATAGAACATCTGAGTCAAATAAAATACAATAGATATCCTAAATATAAAAAAAATTCTAATACATAGACTTATGACAAGTCCGGACATAAACAACTGGAAACTGAATAGATGGATCTTCAAGCGAAACTCCGAACTTCAAGGATGAGTTTAATGTTGTGACACTCAATCTCACCCAAGCATAAAGCAAAACACAAAACACTCGAGTAAGAATTAACATTCTTATACTAGTAAATTAACTCAAGTGAAAGGTCAATTGAAATACAAAATAACATAAAGGATGTTTGGGATTCCTATCCTCTAAGGATCCATTAAAATATCTATATACATAGTACAATACGCAACATATATAATGTCTAAAGTAAACTAAACTATTAAAATAGCGTAAAGGCGTTACTCATATTCCCCTAACATATTTTATATATTCCAATAGTCAATACCGTAAAAACCCGTCTTTCACTCCACAAAAAGATGAATCAATATTAAGAAAGAAAAGGTTAGAAAAGAGAAAAGATAGAGAAGAAAGAAAGAAACAACATCAGAATCTCAACAGCAGAACGAATAAATTATATTAATCACATAAATATTACGTAGTATAAGACATCAATCAGATTTACGCAGCTTATACATCACACACTAGACAGTTATAGACACCGGTCTAGTTATTACAACACAAGATACAACTCAAACAAACGACTAAGAGATCAATACAGCGGAACAACCTACATATCTATAAACGCTAAAGCCTCCTGCTCCATTGCTCCTCCAGAATTCGTCAAAGCTAACCTGAATCCCTTGGCTACTCGTAAAAATTTGAGTACCTAAGAG
Organism: Allium cepa; assembly: GCA_030765085.1. NCBI lineage: Eukaryota > Viridiplantae > Streptophyta > Magnoliopsida > Asparagales > Amaryllidaceae > Allium > Allium cepa. Next base: position 62,127,596 of record CM060930.1, read on the forward strand.
TTTAAGAAAACAGAAGATAAACTTCGGGTCAAACATGGGTCTAGTGTGAGTAAACGAGATAAAGTTGCTTAACTTTGAAAATCCTTTGAAAACAAAAGGTATCACGTAAGACTCCCCATACATAAACATGGGTAAGTTTGTACCTTATGCTAACCAAAACATTTGATAGAAAATCCAGTGATATTATAATAGGATCTAGTGTTTTCAAATAAAATACAGAAATAGCTGAAATGCTTATATCTCACGTTCCAACATAGTTGGGCACAACTAAAACGTACCACACTTTTTGGAGATTGGATTGCATACAATGACAGGGCTACTGGGGTACCGTTCGTCATAGTACGTGGCCTAGATCAATGTACCGAGGATCACTCCCGATCTTTTGCAACATAAAGCCAGAACCATCCCTTACTGGACAGTTCCGAATAAGAAACCCCACAGTTGTAGCTAGCAACCGCCCACACAGCCGAATAAAAAGAGACTCTAGACAGGGATAGCTCTTATCCTACTTGGGTGCTGCCCACTTAGCCTTGCTACACCTTCGCTACTTTAGCCATTCCTAGTTGATGAGGCTTAAGGCTATAATGTCCTTTAGAGAACACATCTCTTAGAATGCTTATCGTCCACCTAACGATGTTCTCAAAGCATTCAATCCATACAAGTTCGTTCCGGGTACGAACGAAACCGAAGGCATTATCTCGTTGCACTCATTTTGGAATCACCCTCAAAGTTAACGACAATAACCCTTGCACTATGAATCTTCATCTTCACTTGAGATTCACGACCTAACGTTTAATTTGGATCGATATGTTTTTCGGATATCCATATTTCGAAACCCGATCCCGATCTCATCGAAATCCAAAACACCGTCTTTTAAGTCCAAGTTGTTTTGTAGTTAGAACAATTCAATTATATTATCTATATTCACATAGATAGATAATTCACATTATCACAAATAGATAATCCATATCATCATAATTCAACCAAAGCACCCAATATCGCAAATCAACACATATCTCATATCAGAGATAAACAATTTGAGGCATTCAATAACATTCATCCATCGATAAGCAAAGATCTATTAATTACACCATCTATAGTTAATTTAAAATGAATTAAATTAATTACTTCCATCTGTAATTAATTTAAATTAAATTAAATTAATTACTTTAATCACATAAATCTTACTTTCATAATTACAAATAAATTAATTAAACGTTCACTAATTGTACATCTTAATTAATCATCCTTGATTAATCATCCTTTAATTACATTAAATAATTAACCTTAATTAATTACACAAATTAATTATCCTCAAACAATTACAGTAATTAACCTTTAATTACTTCATTAATTAATTAACTATAATCAATTACATTAATCCTTAATTAATTACAATTAATTAGTTACTTTATAATCATTCATTATTGATTAATTACCCTTTAATTAATCAATCCTTAATTACATCATTAATTACATTAATTAATGATCCCTTAATTACTTCTTAGTTAATTATTAATCATATTTAATAATTAATCTTTATTTATTAATCAATCTTGATTAATCACAATCACTAATTAATTATCCTTAATTAATTACATCACCTAATCAATTTCAAATAACTTTATTAATCAGTTCTTAACTTTGTTACGCTAAGTAATTAGTTATGAATTGCTTCTACTGAGTAATTATTCTTTTCATTAGTTACATAAAGTAATTAAAACCAAATTACTTCCATTCTTCAATTAATTACATTTAGTAATTACCCATTAATTACTTCACTAAGTAATTATACTTATAAATTACACTAAGTAATTATACTTAATCAATCATCCAGTGATTATTAATTAAACTAATTAATTAACTTAAACTAATCACATTAATTTAATTAATTACACTGAGTAATTAATCCCTTTAATTACTCTCATTAAGTAATTATACTTAAACAATTCCAAAAAATGATTATTATTTTAATTAATTAATATAATTAATTATTAAAATTTATCACATTAATTAATTATATAAATAATCCCTATTTAATGATCTTCATTAACCATTAACAATACTTTAACCACTTCCCTAAGTAATTAAACTTTAATTAACCATTATTAATTTCAAATCAGTTAATTCTTAACGACCAATTAATTAACTTCTAATTTCTTAATTAATTAATTTCTGATTACAAATTAATTAATCTCTAATCATTAATTAATCAATCATAATCATTAGTTAATTAAATTAATTATCCTTAATTAACTACTTAATTAATCTTTTAATTAAATTAATTAATTGTACTTAACTTATTAAAAACTTTAATTATCTTAAGATAACACATCATCTTATTAATGCCTTAATTAACATTAAACATTTTATCTAAAAAAAATACTTCTCTTAATTAAATCATTAATTAAGTTTTGGCATAAAATAATCATTTAACTTGATAAATTAAAGTTACCAGATCATAAATTACTTTAAATAACTTAAACATTTATCAAATAATAGGTTTAAAACTAGTTTTAATTTAAATTTAAAACTTACTTTTATAAAATTTTAAAATTTCATTTCTACTTAAGTTTTAAAATAACTTAAACTTTACTTAACCAAATTTTAAATTAACAATTTTCAAGACATCTTTATAAAATGTTAAATTAACAATTATTATATTTAAAGAAAATTTATATAAGAAAATTTAAACAAAATTTATTTTTAAATTTCAAAAGCCTTGTTATAAAGACTTCTTTAAAAACTGCATAGAACTTGCTCCGAGTCAAACCCGAAGGCCACTTGGGTCTAAGCCGAGTTTCTCCTTCCACTTCATATTTCAAAAACTTAAATTTATTTTTAAGTTTAAAATCTGTAGGAAAAACACACATGTTCCACTCGAGTTTGCACTCGAGTCTCTACCCAAAACCCCCGATACTTTCTTCGAGTCAAAAACAAACCCATGTAACTGACACTATAACCACCCCATGCACCTGCACCAATCCCCGCCCGAGCTCCGACCTTTGATGGAACCTCCGATGCATCACTCACCACCAATGTAACCAATCCCGATCACCAGAACATACACGCGGGCCACAGATCCAATTCGAGCATTCCAGGCAGACCTGGAACCAAAGACCCACACCTGAAAATGCCTCGACCAGCCAACGCCGATCACCGAAAGTCCAGAGATTCCGACCACACATTCTCCGACTATCCACACTGCCTTTCCCCAAGCTTTGCACCACTCGATCACAGAGAGATTATGCATCACTCCCATTTCTACACTCGACCTATTCTAGGGTTTAAAACCCAAATCGACCAATATCCGACGCCATGGCAATGAGTCACCTCTACCTCCATTTTTGCCAAACACTCTGGTCACCAACCTAGCCTTGACAAAATCCCAGACCACTCAGATCACTTAGATCATCAGAAAACACTCATTAACCAATTTCCAGTCAACCTCGAAATGCATATCCAATACTACACTAAAAATCATGATTTTCTTTTCAAAAGTCATGTTTTTCATAGATGATTCATGATGTAAACTTGAATCAATAAAATTTAACATTTGATTTTATCATAATTTTAAAATTTCTACTGTATTTTTCCAAATGCAAATATATTTCAAACTTACATACTTTTTATATTTTTAGGACTTAGATTATGCTAGAACTAAACTATTTTTGTTCAAATCCAATTTCTAACAGTGATTTAAATAAAGATATTGAATTTTTCTTTTATATTATAACAATGTAACCTGGAAGAAGAGAAGCAACAATATGCATAGATTCAACACAAATATCTAAGAGATTTGCTTGCTGTTATAGCTGTCGTAAATTATTTGTTACAATAAATGCTGATGCGGATATGGAAATGATTGGCTATTCTTTCGAAAGTGATATCGAAAGGGGTAACGAAACGGAGTCATCATACGATGATAGCGATGTTGAAAGGGCTAAAGAAAGAATACGTTTGCTATTTCCATTACATGATGGAGATGTTGAACCAGAGAAAGAAATATTAGAAGCCATTTAAACTTAATCATAATCTTGAAACTATGAGCCAAGTTTTATACTCTTAATGCGTGAGCAGGATGGAGACTATCAGTAAGTAGCGCCATCTCTCTTAGCGACGCTTACTGCAACTCTAAGGAAGCATACAGTTTTCACATCTTTAAATATACATGCAAAGATAATTCTTTCCAGAAATCACATGAAATCAAATTTAAAATTCACTTCAGCTTTTTTTAAAAAGGTTTACCCACCTAAAAATAAAACAGAGAGCATATTTTGGATGTTGATCCTGGAACTTGCAAATGTTTTTGAAAACTGGAAAGATTGAATTGTTGAGATGATTTTAAGACTTGATTTCTTAAACTGAAATGCTCTGAAACTTGAAAGTTTGCACTGGAAATCCTTTTTAACTTTGAAGCCAATTGTTGTTGGGAAGATTGCATGATTTCCAAGTTGAAGATAAAATATAACAGGCTTTGTTTTATAGGTTATTTTTCTTGAACTTTTGAAAGAAAAATTGCAGGCTTCTTGATAGAGAAGATTACAGACTTCTTTTATTTATTTTGGTTTGATAATATTACAGGCTTTAGTTTGAGAAGATCATAGGGTTTTGGTTTGAGTTTTGTAACTTGGTCACAGCTTTTGATTTTGAAAAAAATGATTACAGGTTCGATTTCTTATGAATTTCTATTTTGAAGATAATTTACTGGCTGAGTTTTCTTTGTTAATAGAAATGAAGATAGAAAAGAGTTGAAGAAAGAAAGTGAATGTTTATATTGATTAAACTAGAATTAATTTAAAATGAAAGAAAATAAAACAAACTAGTGACACTTGTCTTTCACCCTATTTAATTACTTAACATATGTTACTTAGATAACTTGATTTAATTTCACTTGTAGTTAAGCACTTTTTAATTATTTAAAAATGATTATAAAAACTTTTATAACAAATTTCATAATTAATTAGTACATTTCTAAATCAATAAATGCTTTTCTTTTTTAAATAAATAAACCTTTAAAAGAAATGAAATAAAAACCAATTAGATTCCAATTAAAATCATATAAAATTATTTAATCCATTTATAAATGTAAATATAATACTTTAGTATTTATTTTCTATTAAATAAATACTTTTTAAATTTATATAAATAAATTTCCTTTAGGAAAGTAATACAAAACAAATCTTATTCTAATGAAAACCATATATTTTTATATTCAAAATATTTTCAAGATATATATAACCTTTAAATTCATGTTTAAACCCAAATTCAAATCCAATTTAAAATCCAACTTAAAAATCAACTCAAATATATTTATATTTAAAAAAAACACATTATTAAATTTGAAATTAATTATTCTATTTAAAATCAACCTAAATACAAACGTATACATATATATTTAAACAACACATTATTGAATTTGTAAATAATTTTAATTTTGCCACTTTTTAAATAGCTTTGAAAAATATTAAATTGAATTTAATCATAGCTTCAAATCATACTATATACATTCATACATATTACAATTCGAAAACATTTCTTTTATTAATTTGAATTCCGGACTTCCTATTTACAATATATATACCAATATATATATATATATATATATATATATATATATATATATATATTATAAATTGAAAACAACTTTATTAGCTTTTAAAAGATGAAATTTACCAATTATAAATTATTAATTAAGAGATTATCATATTTTAAATTCCCTTGAAATTCTGAAATATCACAAATACAGTACCGTAATTCCTCCGTAAACTGGAGAGCTATCGGTGGGCACTCCATAGGTATGGTACAAACCAAACTCATAGACGACACGATAAGGCGTGTGACAAGGCACGCGAGGCAATGCCTAAGGTAAGATACTAGCACTTTGCAGATCCAGACTAGTGGTAACTCGTAATAGCTACAACCGCCCACCTCGAGACACACTCCCAAATCAAAGGTGCATCCAATCGAATCACAAAAGCAATAGAATGGTATCAACGAAATGTGCCCGATAGGAGGAGCGACCTCACTTGGCCCGGCATGACTCCTATTTTAGTCACATCAAGTTGACTCGTGGGAGTCAGGGCTGCGTTAATACCTCATATAGATTCGTCACCAAAACCATCCTACTTCGTTCTGGAATCTCCGCCACGTATACGTTTGTTAAAGTGGTTTTCGATTTTAGCAAAGAGCATGACAATATCCGATACCGGTCTCTTTGACAACCAAACGCTTATTTCACACCGTGGTCGTTTTATAGTTTCATGCAGTTCATGCTTCATATCAAAATATCATATCAATTTTAAAATCATATCACTTTTTAAATCACACTCACTTTCGAAACCATATCACTTCAAATCAGTATTCACTTAAAAATTATATTTATTTCTAAATCTTAACCACAAAATAGGTTAAACCATCATATCAAATATTCACATTTAAACCTATTAAAACTAAATCATAACAATTCCAACTTAAATTGTTTAAATATTGAAAATAGTTTATATATTGAAATAGTTATAGATTAAAAATAGTTTATATATTTAAAAATATGTTATAAATTAAAAATAGTTTATTTATTAAAAAGAGTTCATATATTAAAATATTTTATATCAAATAGTTCAAATTAGAATTGTTTCCACTAATTTCACAAATCAATTCAAATCAAATTTGGTCCTAAAATTTCAATTTAAATCAATCTCAATTCAACGATTTCAGTTAAAAATGTTAAAGGTTCAATTCAAATTTCATTAATCCATTTTAATATATATCAATTTCAAATGTTGGTTTGAACTATTATTCAAATTCATCAGGCTTCAAAGTTTAAATCATCAAACATTTATCAATTTGATAAATTCCATTTATATTTCAAAACTCAACTTTAATTTTATTTAAATTTGAAATATTCAATTAATCATTTATAACAACATTTAATTAAAATCCAAATTACAAATTTAAATTAAAATCAAAATTGAATATCTAACCTCACTTATATTTAATTCTAAAATTATTCACTTAATCACTTTTATAACATTTAAATAAAAATTCTAATTACACATTTAATCAAACTAAATATTTAATTTCAATTTGTTTAAATTTAAAAATATTCATTTAATCACCTTTAATCAAAATCAAGTTATAAAATTATATCTTTAAAATCCCAAATTCAATAGTTTTAAATCATTTTTTTAAATATAAATTCTAAACAAATACAAATTTCAAATCAATTTCAATTTATCTTCCCAACCATAATTTATTAAAGTTATTATAAAATCTACTTTTAAAATATAATTTTAAATAAATACTTAACATGACATATATATATATATATATTAATTAAATCAAATTTTAATTGTTAAATTAAATCTTATTTCATATATTTTTAAAATAATAAAGTTATAAGAAAATCATAAAATTTATATTTCAATACTAACTTATAAATTTAAAATTTCCAGAATATATAAATTTTTAGGAATACACGCACATACATACATATATATATATATATATATATTAAAAATCAATATTTATTAAAACCCATATATTTCCTTTCAAAACTTAGAAAATCATTTTCAAAATATAGACCAACGATATCCGTAGATACTTTTCTATCCTATGGTCAAGTAATACAGATATTTATCATTTCAATCCACAATTATTTAAATTTATGGGTATATATCATTTCAACCCGCAATCCCAAAATTCAAAATCAATGAAAATTTCTTGGGTTTGTTATTTCAACCCACAACGATTTTCCCTAATCTACAAGATCGTTCGGGTATGTATCATTTCAATACATAGGGAATTTCTAAACTAATAGGGAACTTGTAGAGTAAGGACAAATATGATAATAATATAACATATCAACAACATGCATTTATCATCAGTAACAAATTTAAATATAATATATACAATAGGTTATGGTGTCATATGTCATAGGTAAACAATTATAGATAATGGCATATCATATTTAATAATTAAAAAATTCAAATTTTACAGCATATTTCAATCGTCATTTCATGTGAATTGAATTTACTAAATATAAGAATGTTAATCGTTAGTGATTGCTCGTCTTTCGAGGCTACAGAAACTAGACAACACAACAAGCTATGAATTGAATCACGAACTCGACAATCGACAAATCCAAACGACAAATTTCAAAGCAAAACAAGGACAACATGAATTCGACGAACAAAGATGAAACTTAGGAATCGATAAAGATAAATCAAAATCAACTTGATATAAACTGAAACGAAATGCATGTTATATATTTTTCCTTAAAACCAATACTGAATCTAAAAATACATATCAAAAATTAAATCTCCATATTATATATATTCCTTCTTCGAAAACAAGATAACTTAGTTTATTATTACATATATATAAACAATCAGCAATTGTAACTATGAAAATTTACTTTATTACGAACTTACTTTATTAATATATCTACAGATATGTACGTATAAGAAGCTTTATGTTTACCTGAAACTAAGTACATTCAAGCTTTGAAATTCAACCCATATATTTAAGAAATTTCGAAATTTAAAATAATGACATAAAATTAAATAAGTAGTTTAAACATATCATATATATTTATATATGTTACAAAATCTATAACATAAATTCAAATAATATTTTGATGTATTATATATATTAATGTAATTCAAAAACAATCTAATTAAAATATTAACCTAATTTAAATAAATACTTTTAAACACATAATAGGTGTGTGTCTATATATATATGTATGTATATATATAAACTAAACATACTAACCAAGCTAGAAAATGGAAACAAGCCTGTCAGGGATAGCAGTTGCTCACTGGCAGAGGAGGTTTGTCAGGGAAGTGGCGGGCTTGGAGCTTGCAGGGGTTGTTGTGGCACTGAGGCTTAGGTGACAAAGTCAAGGGGATGGAGGAAGAGGTTGTTAGAGCACGCAGCAATGGACAGTGAGCAGCATGCGAACAGGCAGGTGGTGGCACTGGTGCATGGTCAGCGTGGTAGGAAGCTAGTGGGGAGTAATTATGGTCGAGTGGTGCTGGTTTGAAGCCGTACGCGGGCTATAATGGCCACTAGTGATGGGTTTGTGGGTTTCTGGGTGAGGTCGGGTGTTTATGGCAGTGGGGTGGGCATGCATGCCAACAGCAGTGGTCGGAAAGGCCGTGGTGGCAGACTTCGGTGCGAAGGGAGAAGAGCCGTGAATAGGAGGGTCTGGGTCAAGCTCTACTATAGCTGTTCGTGGTGGGTAGGATTTCTGGGACAGGATGGAGCATGGGAGGGCGGACTGACATATGAGAAAAACTTTGGTGAAGAGTTTAGACGGCCTACCGTTGGAGTTGGATAGGAGATGTGAGAGGGAAAGTGTTTTCTGGCCACGTGGAGATGAATGGGCTTGGCTACACGCGGAGGCGGACGACAGGGGTGGTCGGCGAAACAAGGTGATGCGAAGGCCTTTAGGATTGGTGGCCGGTGAGGCAAATTACAAGGGGCCGATATCTGCCTTGGAGGTGAGTTTGTGGTGTGAGCCAGATCTACGTGTTTGTTTAGGCGGAGGAAGGTGGAAAAGTGGAGGTTCGATGGTGACAGTGGACAAGCGGGTTTGTAGATGCAAAGGAAACGAATGGATTTCATGAACATAAAGATGGTAGGAGAAAACATTTCTTAGGTAGATCTCAAATATTTAAGCTAACATATAATTACTACATTGTTTATTTTATTTTTTTCGAAACAATCAAAGAGCACCAAAATGAAAATGAAAGGGAGAGAATCGATAGGGACGAACCACGGTAGAATAACAAACGTCATAAGTTGAATAGCTGGGAGTATTAACAACAAGTGGCTATTTATTTTAAGCTAGTGACCAATGAATGGTCACAGGAAACCAAAGACTCTACAAATGGTACCGATACAGTTAACTGCTTCGCAGGTTTCACCACATACTGAATTCCGAAACAACAAATGAATATACTACAGATATCAGCACGACGAGATGGATATAATGGTACATAGATATTGAAGATATGATCATTCTATCAAAAGTCGACATTCGCTGCCAAAGATGTTGCTAATTCGTTGAAAATAAGATAAATGGGGCTATATTAGTCCAATTTTGGCAAAATGAAATATGATGTCTCACTCAGAAAAATATTTACATTTTTTATTATATAAAAATATCCAGATTTTGAAAACATTTTATTTTCATCATATTTACTAATTTTAAATTGAAATTGAAAATTACATAACCGAACTAACATTCATATTTTCCAATGAAAATCTGACATTTGTTATGTTTAAATAGACGTATTCCAAATAGTAAATTTTCATTGCAAAATATAATTGTTTATTTTCAAGAAAAATTTAGTTAATTACGTTATTAAAATAGTTAAAATTTCTGAGTCGTTACACATGTCATTTCTAGTTTCATCTTGCTTCAGTCTAAAATTTTGAAATTGATTTTTAAGCATGAAAATCTAGCTTTGTTTGAACTTGTCCATTCCTTCATGAGTTTTTTAAAGTGTATACCAAATTTCATATGTAGATGTGCACACACTAACTTTATTAAACTCATTCTTATCTAGAGAACAAAACAACATGTTCATAGCTTTATCATTAGCTGTAGCATCTAGTTTTTGGGTGTTTGACTATTGTGCATAAATAGTGGTACGAATAGTGTAATCCTGTTGTGTAATATTCTAAGTGTTATAACCATTAGCCTGCATATATATTCTCAACCTACCTGACCAATAAGCATAGTTTAATCCATTAAATAATGTTGGTCATATGGTGGATTGACTTTCAACAAAAGTAGAGGCTGTGTCCACATTATTTTAAAATATCAAATGAATTTTGTTATGGTTAAATGATAACCTTGCTCTGATACCAAACGAAATTTGCTATGGATCGAGTAATATGAACGATTCTACTAAAATGAGACTTGTATGTCAATAAGGTTTATATATCGAATTACCAGTAAATAATCAGTGCAATAAAGTAAGTAAGGAAAGTAAAAACAATCACCCCAGATATTTTTTATACTGGTTTGAATTTCCACTTCTACATCTAATTTCTGACTCCTTCTAGATTTAAACAACACCCTCACTTCGCCCAAAGGAATATGCATTTGAGTAGCAGAACTAGATACCAACAAACTTGCCCGAGCAGTGGAACATGACTTAAACACTTTTTCCTGAGCAGCGTAACAAGACTTCAAATTCCTATATTCTTCTTCTTAGTGGTACGAAGTGTATTCATGAAGAATTGAAAGTGAGTGGATTATAGGAAAAGTATACTTCAACGTAAAATTGATCAAATTTAAAGCAATGTAAATCTATTGAATGCTTAGAGAATTCAAGACAAGATATTGAGAAATGAGATGGTAAAATTATTATAAATTTAAGAATAGAGATTGCTTTATATAGGCAATGAGTAGATGCAACTATAAATGAAGCATGATAAATTATCGAAGAGTTGCAGCTATTGTTGGAGGGAAGTCTCTCTCTATGAAGGAGAAGATCCCTTCAAAATTTTCAAATAAAAAATGACTTTTGCAGCCTTTAGTTGATTGAAATAAGTGACTTAGACGTCAGAATTACAAGGATTTTTATACTGCAAGAAAATGGTGCAAAATCCCTTGCATTCAGTTGATCGAATATCCCTAGTTAGTTGACTGAACCATATTTTAAAATGAAAGTTGTCTTAGCTTAATTGGTTAGAACACTTAATATATAAACTATTGATTAGGTCTGAGCCTTGCTCCATGCATTTTTGAAAACTTGATTTTCATTTAAAATATGAGTGCAACAATGACCTGAGTTCGATTCTTGCTACATGTTATTTTTTGAAAACTTGCGTTGTTAAAATATTTCGATTGTATGTATTTGTGTATATACCACTTTGAAGAGATTTTAACATATGTATACTCTAAACATGAAACTCTATGACTAATGATAGTTTATTCGTCATCTTCGTCTTGTCTCCATCGCATATATCTCTTATTGAGTCTCCATGTATACACATTTATCGTCTTTATACTGTGTGTCTGCATGTTTGTGATGACCTGCCATTTCGTCACTCAACGGTCCAAATAACATATCATCAATGATGTTTCATTCTGAAGAAATAAGTTACAGAAGCAACTAAAATACAGAATCTGACAATGGAAGGAAAAAATATAATAATTATATAAATAGTTCATGAAGCTGTTGTACAATATACATGTGATTTCATTTTACAATATAATCAGAGTTATACATTTAACATACATAAAAAATATTGCAGCTGGATAATATTAGTAAATATAGTCTACCAAACTCTATCTTCGTCTTCAAGAAAAAACGTTTTCGAAATACTGAAATACATAGGCTAGCCTGAGCAAAATGAAAAACATTCATCGAGTTAGAACCAAAAATTCTTATGTAAATTAACTCAATATCATATGAAATATGGGTGCAAATAACTTAAGAGATGTTACTGGATTTTCCATCTTTTAAAGATATGTTATCCTATATGTATGTAGTATATACGGTAAATATGTATTGTCTATCAATAATGTAAATATTAAAATGGCATTAAAGTTTTACATTAATTCCCCCTTAACACATTTTTAAGCATTGTTCTATAGTTTGCCTTGTAACACAACCAGTAACATTGGAAGCCAAGGAGGCACCGTGATAAAACAACACTAAAACAAATGGTAGTGGTCGCGTATGGAATAAACATATGAGAAGGTATGTGATGCAATGCCCAAGGTAGGATTCTACCAGTTTACACTTTCTGGTTGGTCGTAACCCCTAACGGTTGACCGCATCCATCAATCCAAGATCAAAGGTGCACTCATCAAGTTCCAAAGTCAAGATAGTAATATGAGTTTGAAAGATGTCCGCAAGGTAGCTAACCCAATGACTAAACGTAGGCCCCTGCTAGTTATTTCAAAATTACACAAGTGTCGGGGTCATCCATTATCGTTCTCTTACTTTATCCTGGCAGGCGTTCGTCAATTCACCCTCTACATTCTAGGTAATATCCACTATATGCACAATTATTAAAGTGGTTCCACTATTGACAGAGAGTATGTCAATACCCAACCTCAGTCTCTTTAATAACAAATTGTTCATTTTATAAAAGTGTTCCAATTTATCTATTTAAATTTTTATAGCAAAATCCGTATAGAATTACAAAAAGTGTTCAACTTCAAAAGTTCTCAATTTTACTTCAGGAATTAGCAGAGAGAATTTCAGAAACTTTCAGAAAAGTTATTATTTTCTATCAAAATACATCTAATTTCGTACCAATTAGATTATGTAAACATATAATTAACAAGGAAATTCAAAATTAAATTCTAGATTTTATAAAGCATCTTTTTAGAATTTCCAATAAAGTTTCAGATTTTTCCAACATGATTTTATACTATTCCTAAAATTTCAAACAGTTGGTTTTAAAGATTGAATTTTTAAAATGATTAAATGGCTGAATTAAATATAGGTCCCTTTATTAAATATTCTTAAAATAATTTACTAGAGCCATAGAAAAAGTTTTCGATCAAAATGACTATTTTTACAAGAATACATTTTTAAATAAAACTATTTCTTTAGTATAAATTATAAATATAATTAGATGGTCGAATTAAATATAGGTTTATTTACAAAAAATTCCCTTTTTATGTAAAATTGTTACAAAATTAAACAGACATCCTTTTGCAAATTACTTACTTATTCGTGTATAATTAAATATTTATGCTAAAAAATCTACAAGTAAACTTCCTATACAATTTTAGACTATCTTATTTCAAATTTATTTCATCATTACACATAAAAATATCAGAATTAAACAAATTTATTGTGAAATAATTTTAAATAAGGACAATTTTGTCAAAACTCAAATTTTTGGCTAAACAATAGAGCTAATATTTTGCATATAAGTTGTCCAAGGTTTTTTATCACAATTTAATGTTCAAAGATCTATATGACAATTTACGCAATTACAGTAATCTACATGGTCGCAATAGGGATATATCACAATCAGTGGTCAAACATATACATATAATCACAATATCATCAATTATTAACAACTTATAGGTTTACACATGAAATCAACATTTAGATCGACTTAATTAAACATATATCATAATAAAAATGAAATATCACATATCAAGGCATTCAGCTAATAATGGTATTAAATTTTTAATATCAATTTAAACATTGAATATAATACTGTCATGTTATGATGTTGATTTAGCTTGCATTATATTTTAGTATTTGTGAGTTTAAACACTCACATTCGTACGTGAATCCGCAAACCACTTGACAAGAACGGCTATACAATCTCGAATTTCACCACAAGAATGCTTCAGACTAGAATCTACATACACGACTAATACAAGACGACCAACATGGACTTGGGAACTAATGTTGATCGAGCTAAGCTCCCAAAACAGCCGATAATATGGTTCAAGTTGATAATGCAAGCAAGACTCATAGTGCGGGAAGTGAACAAAACGCAGAAGCTAAGGTAACCACAATAGAGGGGACAACCGAATTACTCAACCATGTTGTTAATCGTAAGCAGTCTGGATGTCTTGTGGAGCAGGCATTTGTGTGGCGGCAGATTGGTGGCAATCTTTTGCTTGGGTAATGTTGAAAAGGGAGGGCCGACGTGTTAGGCCTCGGAGGGGCGGAGCTGACGGACGTAGGTGGTATCTTGGGTGAGGTTGCAAGTGGATATGGCAAGGGATAAAGCAGGCATGAGCAGAGGTGAAGGGTGAGGCAATGGTGGTGATTGGTGAAGTAATTGCCGAAGTGAGAAAGATGGAGATAAAAGGTAGGGCGATTGCGTTGGGGTGACATGGGTAGAAGGAGAATGCAGCGTGAGGCAGAGAGGACGTGGCCGATGGCCGCGATGGAAAACCGGGTAGGGTTTATAAGGAATGGAAGCAATCTTTTAAACACGAGTACATATGCACGTCCAGATGGACCTGCATTTGATTGTTGAACCAAATTTTTACAATGTGCCTATTACAAAACAAAGATAATAAATTAGTGCAGGTATCATTTTTCACCATGTTTAGTTTTCTCGAGGAACTTAATATTGTTGCTTGCAACATCCACGTTATTTGAGTGCATAATTTAAGAGCATATTCGAACAAAATATCAAGTGAATTTAAATTATCAGTTTATATATTTATCACATCAATTTATGAACCAATTTGTAGCATAAAATTAACAACTATGTTGGAAGTATAGAATTTTGATAACAACTTCGATTATTAAAGTATTAATGATTTAGGACTCAACATCTCTAACCGACAATTTTCTAAAGATTATTTCACAAGTCAATTAATATGGATGTGCATTGATCTCAAAAGCCTACGTTGTAACAAACCGCATATTTTACGATTGAATATTTAAATATTTTATTTAAAATAATTCATCGTTAGTCGGATTGTTGTCCGAAAAGCTACTTTTTGCAAACGGTCGAATTAGGACTCGTGACCACCCCCATTGAGTTCAAAATGACGTTTGCGACCTTTTTGTGTATAAACTTCGATATGTTTGGAGTTAGAGGAATTTTGCTACTTTTTCACTTAGGGCTTTGGTTTGGTTTCAGCCTATTTGACCCAAGCCTCACCTCCTCTTCTATTCATTCATTCATATTTTCCTAATACTCAAGCTTTAGATAAAAATGGGGGAAGAGAGAAAGAACTAGTACTCCTATGCCCTAGTTTCATTGCAAATCCAAGCTCTAACTCCAAATTCATAGAAGAAGCTTTGGTAAGCCTTCTTTTCTTCTTCTCCAACTCATTCTCCTTCCAATTTTAGAAATACCTAAACCTAATTTAGGAAATATTTCTCTTTTAAGATTAGATTCAAGCTTGTTGGGTTGGAATTGAAGAGTGATTGTCCTTGCCATTGCTCTATGGCTTCTCCTTCATTTGTTTTGGGTTTAAAGGTGAGATTTTTATCTCACATCTATGTCTATATCTATTCTTGTTGTTAGGTATGAATTCCTAACACTTATTCATGTACATTTGCTTTTGGATTGGATTGCTTCGGTGAATATTCCAATTTTTGGTGTTTTGAAAGCAAATTTATGAAGATCCTTATAGGATATTTGGACATTGTTATTCGAGGCGTATCAAAGAGCTTTTAAGGCTGGGTTGTCGCTTGGCATAAATCCTTAGTCGGTTGATGCTTGTCTGATCGCTTTCGATATTCGTTTTGGCCATTTTCGGCCAAGGTTCAAGAGAGGCCTGAGAAACAGGTTTCAGAAGTCTGAATTCCCCTTTTCAGACGTCTGAATATTATACTGGGAAAATTTCTATTTATTGATTCAGATGTCTGAATCAATAAATTCAGACACCTGAATTGGTTCGAATTGAACCAGAAAGGAAATAGGCTAAAATTTAGCATTTCCAAACGTCTGAATTTATTGATTCGGACTTCTGAATTCTGTTCTGGAAAATATTTTATATTTCAGATTCAAACGTCTGAATCATACACTTGAGACGTCTAAATCTGCTTGTTTTTTCCTATTTTGCCTATTTTGGGTTGAGTTTCCAAATTTAATCGATTTGTGCTGATTCTCATTTGTGGTTATCATTTATTATCGACTTTGATGACATTCTCTTTGGGATTTTTTAGGAATATCCATTTTGATTGTTTCTACAATCTTTGGATCTTAAAAACGTAAAGGTTTTCTATACTAGTTGTAAATATTGAAACTTTTTCATCAAAACGATTTCAACCCTATTTTATTACAAAGCTCGTTTCTTAAACTGTTTTCCAATCTACAGCATATACAAACCTTTAGCTCATTCGTATGAGAAATCTAGTTAAACGGCATAGTAAAAAAAGTGGTATGAAACGCTTGCGTTTACTTCGTCGGTTAATTCTTGGACTTGTTCGATTGAATCTCTTGTGACAATTTTCGAGTGGAGATCTACAATTTGTTCGTAAATATTTAAGTTAAGCTAGTAGTTGTGGGACATGAAGCTAAACTCATATATTCACTAGCTTAGTGTAATTGACACTTCTTGATGATCGATGCTGATCATTTTTGTGATTTAGACTAGCATTGTGTGATATCTCTTTATCTGCAAGGGAGACTAAACCCCGTTTCTGTGGAGTTTCGACTCAAAATTTGGTGGGGTAGCGACCCATGGTCTTCGGGCCGTTTTATGGAGCTTCGACTCAAAAATTATTGGTTAGCAACCATGGAATAGCGTTCCATTTTGTGATACACGTGTTGGTGAGTTTTCATACTACCGTTTTGTGATAGGCCTCCCTTTTTTTGTGATTTCTAGATTTCCATTGATGATTTCTAGAATTTGTGTTTCACCAATTTTCGTGATTTACATTGATAAGTTTTATCAATATTTGTGCATTGGTGAATTTGTGTGTCATTAACTTTTGTGATTGGCATTGATATAATTGTCAATATTTATGGTTTGGTGAATAAAAATAAAGAGTATGACATTCTTTTTTATCTTTGATAAGATTCTTATGATATTGATTAACCTCTAGTTGATTTTCAGTTACATACTTATCACAGTATGGCATTATGGTTATCATACAATTTTGTCATGTCTCTTATTCTATATCATTTTATCTGATATCTATAGCTAGACTGATCCGTTTATTATTTTCTTATTAAATAATACTCGGGTCAGACCGAGATGTTATAGGTGCTTCTACTTGACTCCTCATCTGGGATTTTTATTCTGACTTTTGGCTAACTACTTAGATTAGTAGTTTTTGTTGTATACATTTGAGATATAGACTCCATGATGTATACTTATTCTTTTGGGTAGCACTTGTAACTATTCTTTTGTGATATTGTGGATCTTGTTAGACCACTACTCTGATATACGCTTTTATGTGTTATATTCATATCTTTTTTCCGCCTTTGTGATATCGATATCTGTGACTGATTTGTGTTATGCTTACCTTTATATTTGTTTCCAAATATATTATTACCACTGTGTAGCAGCTTTGAGTTTGTATTGATATGTCGGATTTCCTGCATGTTATACTATCTGACATATCGGTGCTCGCACAAAACAATTACACGGATGGTCGCTCCTCAACAGCCTTATTCTCTGCGCTAGTTGACGACATTACTCTGTAGTGTTCTTGGCTAGCATGGGTATAGAGGTGGGGCGCCACAGCTTGGTATCAGAGCAAAACTTCGGAACAATGTAGGATAATTTAACGAGGATCATCGTCCTAAGTCCATCTTAGGAGTCGTGCCTTAGGATTTAATTCGAGTCTTCGTACCATCTTATCCTATTTTCTTTTGTGATTCCTTGTTTTATCAATCATTATTGTTTGATATTCATTTTGTGAATAACCTTTTTCTTCTTCTTCCTTTCTTTCTTAAAGAAGAGAAATGGTTAGACATTGCCGTCCCAATGCCGGTCAATCTAGTGCTACTCCCCAGGATGGAGTGTTTATGTCTTCCCAGCAGCTTTTAGATCTCGTAAAGAATGCTCAAGCTGCTGGACCCAATCGAGAGCTTACTCACCCTAAATCCTGGTTTGCACGCTTGTGTTGTGGCTATACCAACTTGGGTGGGAAGCCGTTTATGGGTTTCGAAAGCGTCATTCAGGTCCAAGCTTGGCTCAGAACATGCGATCGCATCTTTTCTCGCATGAATCTTATTGATCTTCACCGAGTTCAGGCGACCTCTAGTATGCTTCAAGAAAGGGCATTAGACTGGTACGATCTTCTGATTTCTGAAATAAATGAAGCGGATCTTACTTGGGAGAAATTCCGGGAATAATTCGAATTAAAGTTTGTGCCAGAAGCTGAGAGGGTGACATTGGCTCGTCGTTTCATAGACCTTGTTTAAGGTGAATCCTCCGTGGAAGATTATGTCGCATCCTTCGAGTCACTTTCAAAATACGGGGTCGAATACATACTCCCCATTGAAGAAGAACCAAAGATTTGTCTATGGCTTGAACAAAAATCTCAAGAAGCCATTACTTCTAAAATTAGAAGTTTCTTTTGATCAACTCATCGATATCGCTCTTCGACTTGAAGAGGCGGAGAATGAAAGTATTGTTGAAGTTTTGGGTGCTAAACCAAACTTCAATAACAACAAGAAAAGGCCTAATAAGTTCAATCGTCCTTATCCCAATAAGAGAGGGAAGCAAGCAACTCCGATGGAGAAGACTTCTACCTCCAGTAGTGGGCAATGCTACAATTGTAGTTCTAAAGACCATTATGCGAATAAGTGTTCAAAGCCCCACGCTTGTCGCTATTGTAAAAGCCTAGATCATTACTTATCTGCGTGCCCCAAACTCCAAAATAAGAAGGAGGGAAAGCCTAATGTGGTGCAAACTCCTAATAACACTTCTCGTGGTCAAGGTGTTTCTTATTCTATGCTTGATGGAATTATTGAGTTTTGTGATCATCCTATTCGAGTTCTTTTTGATACTGGTGCGTCCCATTCTTTTATATCAAAAGAACTCGTTGATACATTTTCTTTGAGTGTTGTTGCTTTAATGACTTCTTTGAGAATCGCGAATCCGGTTGGTGAACCCCCAACAATTAGTTTGCTTTGTAAAGATGTCGAGATTATTTTGTGTGATTTTTCTTTCCGAGCCGATTTGCATGTTATGCGCTACTTGGGCTTTGGAATGATTTTAGGAATGGATTTGCATAATCGCTATGAATCTCAAATCCTATGTCCTGAGCGGACTATTCATCTTCGACATCCTCAATCTATTATGCTGATTTCTATTGATCTTAAAGATTCGGATTCCAATTTGGCTGCATCTTTATGTTCTTTAAATCCTCATGATGACGATAATGATGATGAGGAGGATGTCGTTTCCTTATTCACGTTGTTCGTGAATTTTCTGACATATTTGAGCCCGTTTTAAGATTACCACCTAAGCGATCAATTAAATTCAGAATTAATCTAATTCCTGGAGCTTTACCTATTACTCGTCCTCTTTATCGTGTGTCCAATAAAGAAAATGAGGAGATGCGCAAACAATTATCCGAATTGGGGACGAAGCAATTTATTCGCTCTAGTTCCTCTCCTTGGGGAGTTTTAGCTATTTTTGTGAAGAAATCCAATGGCACACTTAGGCTTTGCATTGACTACCGCAAGCTTAATGATCTTACTATCATGAATAAATATCCTTTACCTCGGATTGATGACTTATTTGACCAACTTAGTGGTGCTAGAGTCTTTTCACAGTTGGACTTGGCTACCGGTTTTCATCAGCTTCGTATTGCAGAGGATAGCATTCCTTTGACATCGTTCCGTACTCGTTATGGATCTTAATGGATTGTTATGCCATTTGGTTTAACGAATGCTCCGGCTTATTTCGTTGACCTTATGAATAGAGTTTTCAAAGACTTCCTCGATCGGTTTGTTCTCATCTTTATTGATGATATTCTTGTGTATTCTAAAACCGAGGAGGAGCATGAAAAACAACTTCAGATTGTGTTGGAAACTCTTAGGAGCAATCTATTGAAAGAAATTTTTTCTAAATGCCACTTTTGGCAATCTCGGGTGAAGTATCTCGGTCATATCATTTCCGAATCAGGAATTTCCGTAGATCCTTCAAAAATTGAAGCGATTCAAAATTGAAAGAAACCGAAGAGTGTGACAGAGATCCATAGTTTTCCTGGATTGGCCGGTCATTACCGCCGTTTCATAAAAGACTTTTCTAAAATTGTCGTGCCTCTTGCTAGTTTGACAAAGAAGGGAGTTAAGTACATTTGGTCAAGCAAATGTGAAGCTTCTTTCCAAAAATTAAAATCTCCTTTCCGATGCTCCTATTCTTGTTATTCCGAAAGGGAGTAAAGACTTTATTGTTTATACCGATGCTAGTCGTGTTGGTTTGGGAGCCGTTCTCACGCAAAGAGAACGTGTTATCGCTTATGCTTCTAGGCAATTGAAGCCAGCCGAGACTAGATATGCCACTCATGATTTAGAGCAAGCGGCTATTGTTTTCGCTCTTAAAATTTGGCGTCATTATCTTTTGGGAGAGAAATTTGTTCTCTATACGGATCATAAATCTTTGAAGTATTTATTTTCTAAAAGGAACTTAATTTGCGTCAACAATGTTGCCTCGAGTTCCTTGCATCTTATGATCTTGACATTCTTTATACTCCCGAAAAGGAAAATCGTGTTGCCGACGCCCTTAGCCGAAAGCTACAAGCGGTTGTTTCCATGATGATATCTGAATGGAATGATCTCAAAATTTATCCACTTGTGAGATTCGAGATCGTGAGTCCGATTTATGTTCATCTTAGGCTTTATGTAGCCTTGAGGCTCATCCTTCTCTTTTAGACTGCATTCTTGAAGCTCAAAAGCTAGATCCCGAATTGGCTCTTCTTGCTCAAAATTTTAGGGATAAAATTGGTATTGAAAGTTTGAAAGACTATGATATTGAATCTGGTGGGGGTATCCGAAAATTTGGTACCCTTATCATGCCAAATATTAGTGATATTCGTAAAGACATTTTAGAAGATTTTCATCGTTCTAAATTTACCATTCATCCCGGTAGTAGTAAAATGTACGCGGATATGAAACGACCTTATTATTGGGATGGAATGAAATCTGATATTGCAAACTTTGTTAAGCGTTGCATGATTTGCCAACACATTAATGCTGAGCATCAAAGGCTCGGTGGATTATTGCAACCTTTAGACATTCCAATTTGGAAGTGGGACCAAATTTCCATGGATTTTCTAGACGGCCTTCCCCGTTCTCGTTCGGGTCATGATAGCTTATGGGTGACTTTTGATATACTTACTAAATCTGCCCATGTTATTCCCGTTCGGTCCAATCGGACCGTTACTCTTTTGGCTAAGCTCTTTATTAAAGAAATTGTTAAATTACATGGAGTTCCTACTTCTATTGTTAGTGATCGTGATCCATTGTTTACTAGTGGATTTTGAAAGAGTCTTCAAAAAGCTTTGGGAACGAAGCTTAATTTTAGCACCGCTTATCATCCTCAGTCCGATGGACAAACCAAGCATGTGAATCAAACTCTTGAAGATCTTCTTTGTGCATGTGTTATTGATTTTGGTGGAAGTTGGGAAGATCATATTTCTCTTGTTGAGTTTTCCTATAATAATAGCTTCCAATCCAGTAATGGTATAGCACCTTTTGAGGCCCTCTATGGAAGGCCATGCCGATCTCCTTCTTGTTGGCTTAACGCCGGTGAGAAGCTGATTTTTGGTCCAGATTTTATTCGTGATTCCATAGAAAAGATTGACCTTATTCGTCATAGGATGAAAGAAGCTCAAAGTAGGCAAAAATCCTATGCCGATAGCCGAAGAAGGAAATTAGAATTTTCTACGGGAGATTTTGTGTTTGTTCGTGTTTCACCTATGAAGAGTGTTGTGCATTTCAGTCGATCGGGAAAGTTAGCACCTCGATATATTGGTCCATTTCCCATGACCGAACGTATTGGTTCCGTGGCTTAACGCCTTTTATTGCCGGCTAAGTTTTCTGCTATTCACGACGTGTTTCACGTTTCTCAATTACGGAAATGCCTTCGAGATTCCGATTCTATTCTCGAGCCCGGTGTTGTGGAAGAAATAGAAATTTCGCCTAATTTGACTTATGAGCAACATCCTATTCGTATCATTGCTTCGGAGATTAAATGCCTTCGAAATAAAGATGTTCCTCTTGTGAAAGTTCAATGGTCCTCAAATCCCAAGGATTGTTCTTGGGAATCCAGAGAATTCATCGAGCGAATACATCCGGACTTACTTTCTCATCCTCTTTGAGGTAAACTTCTTATTCCAAATTTCTTCTTTTATGTTGATATGCTTTTATGGTTGTTACTTTTTGTTCATTTATTTCTTATGATTGCGACGACGCAATTTGTTTAAGGAGGGGAGTTTGTAACAACCCGCATATTTTACGATTGAATATTTAAATATTTTATTTAAAATAATTCATCGTTAGTCGGATTATTGTCCAAAAATCTACTTTTTGCAAATGGTCTAATTAGGACTCGAGACCACCCCCATTGAGTTCGAAATGATGTTCGTGACATTTTGAGTATAAACTTCGATATGTTTAGAGTTAGAGGAATTTTGCTACATTTTCACTTAGGGCTTTGGTTTGGTTTCAGCCTATTTGACCCAAGCCTCACCCCCTCTTCTCTTCATTCCTTCATATTTTCCTAATACTAAAGCTTTAGATAAAAATGGGGGAAGAGGGAAAGAATTAGTATTCCTAAGCCCTAGTTTCATTACAAATCCAAGCTCCAACTCCAAATTCATAGAAGAAGCTTTGGTAGGCCATCTCTTCTTCTTCTCCAACTCATTCTCCTTCCAATTTCAGAAATTCCTAAGCCTACTTTAGGAAATATTTCTCTTTTAAGCTCAGATTCAAGCTTGTTGGGTTGGAATTGAAGAGTGATTGTCCTTGACATTGCTCTATAGCTTCTTCTTCATTTGTTTTGGGTTTAAAGGTGAGATTTTTATCTCACATCTATGTCTATATCTATTCTTGTTGTTAGGTATGAATTCCTAACACTTGTTCATGTGCGTTTGCTTTTGGTTTGGATTGCTTTGGTGAATATTCCAATTTTTGGTGTTTTGAAAGCAAATTTATGAAAATCCTTATATGGATTTTTGGACATTGATATTCGAGGCGTATCAAAGAGCTTTTAAGGCTGGGTTGTCGCTTGGCATAAATCCTTAGTCGGTTGATGCTCGTCCGATCGCTTTCGATATTCGTTTTGGCCATTTTTGGCCAAGGTTTAAGAGAGGCCTGAGAAACGAGTTTCAGACGTCTGAATTCCCCTTTTCAGACGTCTGAATAATATATTGGGAAAATTTCTATTCCCAGATTCAGACGTCTGAATGAATAAATTCAGACGTCTGAATTGGTTCGAATTGAACCAAAAAGGGAATATGCTAAAATTTAGCATTTCTAGGCTTCTGAATTTATTGATTCAGACGTATGAATTCTGTTCTAGAAAATATATTATTTTCCAGATTCAGACGTCTGAATCATACACTTTAGACGTCTGAATCTGTGTGTTTTTGCCTATTTTGTCACTTTTAGCTTGAGTTTCCAAATTTAATGGATTTGTGTTGATTCCCATTTGTGGTTATCATTTATTATCGACTTTGATGACATTCTCCTTGTGATTTTTTTGGGAATATCCATTTTGATGGATTTGGTATCGATTTCTTTGGATCTTATTCACGTCTTCAAACGTGAATTTTTGTGATTGATTGTTTCTACAATCATTTTTGTGATTTGTCACTTTAATAACATAAAGGTTTTCTATACTAGTAGTAAATATTGAAACTTTTTCATCAAAACGATTTCAACCCTATTTTATTACAAAGCTCGTTTCTTAAACCGTTTTCCAATCTACTAGCATATACAAACCTTTACCTCACTCATATGAGAAATCTAGTTAAACGGCATAGTAAAACAAGTGGTATGAAACACTTGCGTTTACTTCGTCGGTTAATTCTTGGACTTGTTCGTTTGAATCGCTTGTGACAATTTTCGAGTGGTGATCTACAATTTGTTCGTAAATATATAAGTTAAGCTAGTGGTTATGGGACATGAAGCTAAACTCATATATTTACTAGCTTA
Organism: Allium cepa; assembly: GCA_030765085.1. Lineage (NCBI taxonomy): Eukaryota > Viridiplantae > Streptophyta > Magnoliopsida > Asparagales > Amaryllidaceae > Allium > Allium cepa. The sequence continues at coordinate 62,152,184 of CM060930.1, forward strand.
GTGTAATTGACACTTCTTGATGATCGATGATGACCATTTTTATGATTTAGACTAGCAATGTGCGATGTCTCTTTGTCTGCGAGGGAGACTAATCCCCGTTTTTGTGGAGTTTCGACTCAAATTTTGGTGGGGTAGCGACCCATGGTCTTCGGGCCGTTTTGTGGAGCTTCGACTCAAAAATTAATGGTTAGCAACCATGGAATAGCATTCCATTTGGTGATACACGTGTTGGTGAGTTCTCATACTCCCATTTTGTGATAGGCCTCCCTTTTTTTATGTGATTTCTGGATTTCCATTGATGATTTATAGAATTTGCGTTTCACCAATTTTCATAATTTACACTGATAAATTTTGTCAATATTTGGGCATTGATGAATTTGTGTGTCATTAACTTTTGTGATTGGCATTGATATAATTGTCAATATTTATGGTTTGGTGAATAAAAATAAGAGTATGACATTCTTTTTGATCATTGAGAAGATTCTTGTGATATTGATTAACCTCTAGTTGATTTCCAATTACATACTTATCACGGTATGGCATTATGGTTATCATTCGATTTTGTCATATCTCTTATTCTATATCATTTTATCTGATATCTATAGCTAAACTAATCCATTTATTATTTTCTTATTAAATAATACTCGGGTCAGACCGAGATGTTACAGGTTCTTCTACTTGACTCCTCATCTGGGATTTTTATTCTAACTTTTGGCTAACTACTTAGATTAGTAGTTTTTGTGGTATACATTTGAGATGTAGACTCCATGATGTATACTTATTCTTTTGGGTAGCACTTGTAACTATTCTTTTGTGATATTGTGGATCTTGTTAGACCACTGCTCTGATATACTCTTTTATGTGTTATATTCATATCTTATTTCCGCCATTGTGACATGGATATCTGTGACTGATTTGTGTTATGCTTACTTCTATATTTGTTTCCGAAGATATTATTGCCACTGTGTAGCAGCTTGGAATTTGTATTGATATGTCGGATTTCCTACATGTTATACTATCAGACATATCGGTGCTCGCACAAAGCAACTACACGTACTGTCGCTCCTCAACAGCCTTATTCTCTGCGCTAGTTGACGACATTACTCCGTATTGTTCTTGGCTAGCATGGGTATAGAGATGGGGCGCCACATACGTCATCATTTTGTAGAATCATTAGTGTACGATAGCATCGGCAATAGTAAAATGGCCTGTTTTCTTTTGCTGACGTCCGATGTGGCAAGGGGCATACCTCTGTTCCTAGCCAGGTTGTGTGAATGCTGGGGAAAGGAGCGGTGGCATCGGACGCGTAATGTACTGACGCCAATTTTTTCCTTTTATAAATTATTTAATATTGTTAAAAGTAATTAAATTTTTATTTTTATAATTTTCTAAAATTAATAACTTATGCAAATAAGGTCCATGGTTTTTCACGTTGCAGCTATATCGAAGTGCTCTACATCATGGAATGGTTTGAACTCAATCCGAGCAATTTAAAATTTTATACTATTTATTTGAATTTAAAATTATATTTGTTTATTTTAATGAAATTCTGCAATTTGTTTTGTGTCATTTGTAATTATTAAATGCATATTACACAGTCAAAAAATAATAATTAATTAACTACAAATCAATTAAATTAAAATTCATAATTTAAATGCCCCGCTCAAATGCTCCACTTAAATACCCCATTCGTAGCCGCATATTCATTCCATATTCACCAATCTTCCCTGCTCAAATACCCCACTCATATTCCCTGCTCAAATACTCCATTGTCATTCGTCGCAAACGCACCTTAAGTATCAGATTTACCTATGCTGGTACACATTATTGTCTCGGTTTGCTGCCTATATTGCTTAAAATATTCATTGACTATGTCAGACTTTATTCTTTTCAATAAAAATTAAATAAAAGGTCTTAGTAAAATACTACATGTATTGGTTCTTTTGATTAGGCAAACAAAATCGGAGTATGAAACTATCAAGCAAATAGAAGGTCTTTAAACCATTCGTTAAGTACTAGAATATATGTTGCATAGTAAAAATGAGGATAAATAGAATGCACCAAAATGACTGGAACATCCTTTTTTATGATTCAATGGTCCGAACTGTCTAAATTCCTCAAGTTTAGAGCTAACAATATGACTATTTTTCAACTAAAATAGGTTAATGAAGAAGAAACACAATCGTTTATTAATTCGATTCATTCTTCCCATTTTCCCCTTAGTCCTTCTAATAATGAATTTTTGTAGTTCATTCCCAATCTATTGACTTGTTGATCAAATATAAGCTAAAAGGACATAACATTCGATATCGCAACTTCAGCAAATTACATCAACTTTGTGGATGTAAAATTGAACTATATTAAACCCAATTTGAATTCAACAAATTAAATACCATTCCATAGTTCCTGAAATGGCAGCAAAGATTAATTACAACCCATGCAAGTACATTAAATGAACATTAATATTACTAAAAAAGTCCATAGTTACATAGCAAAAATATTGGGTTTAAAACACACAAAATTCTTAATTTCTATTCAATAATTATCTATGCCTAGGTTTTCTACAATTTTACAACAAAACAACTATGCAACCTTAATCAAAATTGTCGTTTCAACTGCCAATTTTTCAAATACAACATAACACAATCTACACAAATACTATACAATCGACTTTTCTCACTTTCCAAATAACAGCTTATAAGCCAAAGAGAACATGAAACCTTACTGGTTAAGTGATTCGGCTTTGGTGCGAGAGGTCACAAGTTCGAAACTTGCATAGCGTGATTCGAACATTTATTAACATGTGATATGTTGTCCCAGTGACATGTTGTACATAAAGTACCATTTAAAAAAAAACCTTGCTGGAATAACTTCATATTTCATACATGACCTCGTAACTTGTTGCATCTACAAATTTAAAAATTTAGTCATCAAAATTTAAAAACGGGAGTCATGATTTCTAATAACTTCTACATTCGTATATAAATACTTGGATCTCAAGAATAAAAAGAACACACATCTCTTTGTAAGTTTCACTAAGTAGGAAAAGGATGACATATTTTAGTTTAAAAATCACCGATGGTCCAAGCAGTATACTGTTAAAATAAAGATGATATGTAGTGATAATATAGGATTTGGTACATGAAAATGGTTACTAATATTTAAGTATATTACATACCTTAACATGTCTACAAGAAAATGACAGAAAAATGAATGTAGATTGTGATGTAAAGAATGGCAAAAACATACATGAAGCCGAATACTTTTAAGCAAATGATAATTATGCATGTTATTTAAGTATTGCTTATAGCGTAACTAATTAGTGGAAAATATAACAGATTTGTAGTAATAACACATTGTTAAAAAATAAAGCAAAATATAATACCCATAAATGAATCATGTTTTCATCAGAACAAACAACAACAAGACTACTACCATGAATCTCCCAAGTTCTCTCAAGATCTACAGCAAGATTTCAAGTTCTCCCATTGTTAAAAAACTATAATTTTCCTAATGAACCGAAAATATTTTTGTTTAATTTGCAGTTCAAAATTGAAAGAAATGCAAATAAATAGCAACAAAAGAGATTAAAACAAAAATCAACGACGATATTCTCATGTAATGACCCGATATTTTCAGCCATTCGCTTTCGCACATGTCAGACTTGAATTGCTCAAAATACCGCGTTGTAAATAAAATTTGGCAAATCTCATAATATACAGTAAATAAATAATCACAGATCACAGACACAGAGTAAATAATAATGCAGCGGAATTAAAAGTAGTAGTAGTTCATGAAGCTACTATATAAAAATAAGATACATCAGAGTTAAACAAGATACAATAAAGAGTAACAAGATACATCAGGTACAAATTATAATACATCACTAAAATCACTGGATACTGAAAGAAAAATAGATGGTTGGATCTTCTAGCAAAGCTCCAACTCCGAAGGTGGGTCTTGAATGCTGAATTACTCAGTCCGACTCGAGCGTAAAACAAAATACAAAACACTCGAGTCAGGACATAAATACTTATGAACTGTAAATCAACTCAAGTGAACAGTAACAAAATGCATCAGTAACTTAAATGATGCCTGGGATCGCCCATCCTTTAAGGATCCGTTAAACTATTTACTATGTAGTAATGTTGCACTATTATAATAATGTCTACAGTAAAATAAACTTACTTTAAAATAGCGTTGAAGGGTTACCCATATAGCGCCTAACACGTAATAGTCTCAGCAGTCCATCCTGTATCAGCATACCTCTAGTTCGGGAGGCTACCCTAGATACTCCATGGGCTACGGGAGAAAAACAAACTCGTAGGAAGGCTCGATATGGTAGGTGACATGACACAACTAGGAAATTCCATGGTAGATATACCAATTACGCTTCCGGGCTGATGGTAACTTAGCAGCCACTACGCCCACCTCGGAACACACTCCCAATCAAAATCGAAGGATGGCTATCTAATCAATCACAAGTAAGAGTATAGTATCGAAGGAATGTGTTCGCTCGAAGTAATGACCTCACTTGGCCCTTCGATCACTCCTGTTTTAGCCACCTTAAGCCAACTCATGGGAGTCGGGTCCACGTTCATACCTAATAGGATCGTCGCCACCATCCTACTTCATTCTGGAATCTCCACCCGTACACAGTTGTTAAAGTGGTTTTCAGAGTTGGCAGAGAGTATGACAACTTCTGATCCCGATTTCTTTAACAACCAATCGTTATTATAACGCCGTGGTCATTTCAAAATAGTCTATACTTCAAAAATCAAATCAATTTCATTTCAAAACTATATTCCTTTCAAAATAGTTTATACTTCAAAACCAATTTTTTATTTATTTCAAACTATATCCAAATCAATACGATATCGTTTCAATTTCAAACATATATTAACTTTTCAAAAATCATAATACTTACAAAGTTATAACTCTTTCAAAACAAAAATATTTGAAATCATTACACTTTGAAATTCATAACATTTCGAAATCATACATTTGAAATCATGAAACATTCCTCGAATTCTTATTTTTCAAGTTTATTCAATTTAATTCAATTCAAAACATCAATGCAAAGCTTTAAATATATCATATTTCAAAACTAAATTTTATAATTCATACATACACACACACACACACAGATATATATATATATATATATATATATATATGTTAACGCTAAAAGTGTACGCTAACACGCCAGTGTGAGTTGTGATTTAGCGAAAGCACCACCCGTTGGTACGGGAACTAAAAGCAAGCAGAAAATAACAGAAAATAGTAAAGAGATAATAATTTTTATAGTGGTTCGGCTCAAAGTCAAGCCTTCATCCACTTAATCTCTTCTACTATTGATTTGATTACAAGTTTTACAATAATTCTTAAATTACAACACCATTAAGGCAAGCAGTTAGAACTTTAATGCAGAAAAGCTCTTTGAATTCATGTTAAATGAACTTGATCTTTTTCTTAGGTTCTTTGAAGTGTCTTTGGCATTTGAAGTGTTGTAGAAGTCGTGAAAACAGCCAAGTCTCGGCGTCCCCCAAATCCCCCTTCTAATGTGGAGTAGGCAGGGTATTTATAGGGGAGTTTCGGATTTAGGTCGTGTGGTATAGGCCGTGGGAGGCTTAGGAGTTGAGTTAGGTCGCAGGTGACCTAATGGGTACGGGTTACGGTTTATAGTGGGTGTATTTTGCCATTTGCGTTGGCTGGTAGGTCGCAGCGACCTGTGGGGAATGGAAGGCGATCTATAAGCAGCGACCTAATATAGGTTGGAGCGACCTATATACAAACGACATAAGGAGACGCGGCTTATTTAGGTGCGGCTGTGGGCTCATAACCCGCTAGGTCGCTACCTCATTGAGTCGCTGTAGTATTCAACCCACTGTCGTGTTTGAGTCACTATGTCGTTGATCTGTTTAGGTCGCTTAACTCGCTGAAAGCCGCTGGGAGGTTGAGTCGTTAACTCATTGCAATGTTAGCTCGCTAGATGCTATAGGTTGTAAGTCGCTTGGAGCTGTGAACAGCTAAGTCGCTTGGGGTTTTGGGGTAGCTAACCCGTTGTTATGTTAGGTCGTTAAGTCGCCAGCTTTCCTTAAGCATTTGAGTCACCATTTAGAAAAGGTATTAGCACTTTCCCCTCGAAGTACATGCCTAGATTATAGGTCGTGTGCTTCGATTTAACCTTGCTAAGTCGTGGGCGACTCAAGCATCTCGCTAACTCGCGCGCCTATTCATCTACCTCTTTTTCTTCTATATAAGCCTCTAAGTCGGTTCACCCTCTTCACTTTACTGTTTATCATCTTGCCGCCATTGTTGCGTTCAAGCTCAAGAGCTAAAGCGAAATTCCCTTCCTCGTATCTTCGATTATCATTTTCAACAACAAATCTAGGTAAATCCGATCATCTGACCATCGTGTTCACCATTGATTCTCCCATAACCAATTTCATGCAATTTTTGTTACCATGTTGAAATATTATACCCCGACTCACCTTTTGATCATCGTCGAATGTTGGTAATTGCGTTATTCTCGAAAAATGAATCGAGTTAGGGTTCCATGAAGTTATTGGGTGAATGTGGAGTTTTTGGAGTTGACCATGGGTTTTGGAAGCTTGGAGGAGGCGAGGAGGTTTTGGGTTAACGGATTTCGGGTTATGTTGTGGCGTTTCTAGAGAAATAAAGGGGATGAACACATGGCAATGTGTGAGTGGACTGCAGGACTTAGGTTTTTAGTGGAAGAGAGCTCGGTATTTCTGGGATACCCTTAGGGCGACCTAGGGCATGAGGTGAATTAATCATGTAGAGCGACTTACAGAGTTGAACGACCTAAGAGTCTTGATGACTTAGGCAGCCTGAGCGACTTATGAGCCTGGAAACTTAAGGTGCCTGAGTGACTTATGAACTTTGGCGACTTAAGGGAGTCTGAAAGGCTTAGAGAGCTTGCGACTTAAGCTAAGTCGTTGGAACATGGCACATGAATAACTTTTTGACCGACATAGTCATCCTACGACTTAACGTGGGTCGTTAGAGCTCAATGGAATAACTTCAGAACTCAAGCGACTTAGGATATATAGTATACTGCTTCAGACGAGATATCTCCCTTAACGACCCATCTTTGGGTCGCACCATAATTTAGGCACGTTAACTTTTTATGGCATAACCTTTAGGTCGCTCTTGTACTTGGATGAGCTAAGACATAAGCACATTTGCCTCGTCGTGACTTAAAGCCTTAGCCTGTGACCTTCTACCTTGCGCATGCCTTATTATTCCATGGCTTTAACTTGAACTACTTGCTTGAACTTTCAACAGCCTCTAAACAGATTGCACCAACATTTGATTGTTAATAACCTGTTATTATAATGCAGAAAACTAGGACGAATATACTCATCATCGACTACCCACATCGAGTGATGGGTTAGGTCAAAGAGATAATATTTTACTTAATTAAGTAAAATAATATGAATCTAATTAAAAATGAGATGTTGTGAATCCACTGACTTAAATGAAGCATCAACGCAAAATTCATACAGTTATAACTACTTATTGCTGAATATTATCTGCGTTGATACTACACTTAATTTTGATCTAATAACAAGCCTTGAATCTTCCTGAATTAACGTGCGCCAACCAGTATTATTTCAAGTTTTTCTTTATTTACTTGTAATTTCAGTAGCTTTGCACAACACTTCACACGCTTTTAGGAAATGTGCACCATCATATTTGAATATCCAGTTCCTTGTGTAGAATGGCTTCTCAACAAGTGCGAGAAGAGATAGTGGAGCGGGCCGATGAGGTTTTCCCAATGGCTGAACCTTTGAAGAATCCTCCGGAAAGAGTTCCAACTACATTGAACCAACGGGATTTCAGCCGGCTATGTATTCAATTTGGCATTGCTGAAGTGGATGCTCTGCTTCCTGTGGTAAATGACACTGTTGACAGGCCACCGCCTGGCTTCATTGCAATAAATCGTCAAATGTGTCTGAATGGAACTATTCCCCCCTTCAACGATTTTCTTAGAACACTCCTCCTTCGACTAACTATTTCTCTATTCCAGTTGCACCCTAATAGCTATGCCATTTTGATGGGGTTGTGCGTACTATTTAGGACGACGCCTAACCGTCTCCCAAGCTTCGTGGAGATCTGCTATTTGTGTTCATTCGGGAGGAACAAAGATCACACTTCCATTACTCTTGTAAGGAGTGCAAGAAACCACAAGTTGATTATGGATCTGCCCGAGAGCGCTCATGTGTTTTTAAACCAGTTCTTCCTTGTCTGTTGCCCCCCGGGATTCTACGGTATCTGGAGAGTAGGAAGTAAGAATACCTATCTCCATTCACTTCATTTCTGAGCCTTTAAAAATTCGAGTCGTCAAGTGCTAACTTCATTCTTTACTTTTGCCGCACTTCCTCCTCCTTCTAAAGATTCTAGTCACAAATTGACTTTCAAAAGATTGAGTGTCGTAGCTATCGATGAGAGAAGTATTAAGTTTCCACTGAAGGATGAATTTTTTCACTAATTCGGACTCTTGCACTCTTCTCGATCCATTTAGTCCCGTGATGCCCTCAGTTCTCAAGCAGAAGCGTCAGATGCCCCAGCCTCCGCAAAGGGCACTGAAAGAACCTATTGTAGAGGCTTCATTAGTGAAATTCTCCAGTTCCGTTGACGGTGTGGGATTATCTGGCAAATCTAAACTTTCCCCAGTTATTAAAGAACATGAATTTCCTCAACTTTCTGGGAAGGCTACTAGAGAAGCTGATGAGGAAGCTAAGAAAGAAAGTTCCGTTACGAAGAGTGCAAAGCATGCTGAAGAGGGCACTGCTGATATGACCCATTGCATTGGGCACGATGGTGACGATATCTTTGGAGGACTGAACAATCTTATGGTGATTTCCCACGAGCTCTTTAAAGATGACACCACCACTTCTAAGCTTGTTTCTCCAGTAATCGAAGCGACATCCGTTTTGCGATCAATTCCATCAACCCAAGAGTTGACTCCTGCTGCAAAAGCTGACATCACTCCTAAGCCAAAGAGTGGTTTGTAGCTTGACGCGCGTAGTTCGCACGCCACACACACTTAGGATTTTTGGCAATTATGCGAACTTAGCTTCTTTATTTCGAAGATTTCTAAATTTTGTCTCTTCTTCACTTTCAGGTTCTCCCATGGGATGCAGTAGCTCATAATACGATGACTTTCAATGCTATGTGAGACATGATTCTTATGACCCCAGGCGCTATCTTCCTGCCCCTAGAGAGACAGATGAGGAAAGAGCGGCTAGGAAGGCTCGCGAAAGGCGGGTTTATGAGGGGTGTTATGGAAGAAGAGATGACCGACATGACTCTTACCAGAGGGATGATGCTCCCATAAGAGAAAGTCTCATGACGATAAGGGGAAGAGTCATGTATATGAAGATTCAACCAAGCGAGCCAAGCTTAGAGAAAAGTCTACATCTGAAATTTCTAAAGTGCCCGTTGCTTCTATCTCTCTACACATCCCTTCTAGCTCTCCTGCCCTTAAAAGAGCTGAAATTCAAGCAATCATTAATAGGCCTCCTTATCAAGTTGAGAAGCCTCCGTCTGCACTCCAAAGTCAATTTCCGCATTGGTGTTTGAAAGGAGTACGTTTTGATCTGGACTTGGTTCCAACTGATAAACAGGCCATGCTGAGAAATCTCCACGCTGTCAAGCTTGATATTGAAAGAATGTCCGACAAGCAAAAACTAGTTGAGGAGCTTCGAAGAGTAAATCGTTTAAATCTCGAGGCTATGCAGACCATGGAAAGCGATAAGTTTGAGTGGCAAAAAGTTCTTGATCAGCACGATATGGAGATTAAGAGCATCACAACCTATAATGAGAAACTTGAGGCTGAAATCAAGAAGCTTAATGATGATCTTGTCATCTCTTCCACTTCTTATACTCAAAAGGAAGAGGTTCTTCGAAAGCACGTAAGAGACGCCCACGCTACTCAATGAGATGCTAAGGCTAAATTTGAGGCGTAGCAGAAAATCGTGGAAATCTACCGCAATGATGTTGCTTAGCTGCGGGAAAAGACTAACTCCCTAGATTTGGAGATTACAATGCTAAAGGCCCAGCTTTCTAAGGCTGAAAAGGAGCGTGACGAGGGCGTCGCTGGAAAAGCAGTAGCTGAACAATCACATGAGGCGACTAAGGCCAATGTCAGCTCCACTCTATTAGAGTTTTATGTTCTCAGCGTCTTGGGGCGTGGAAGTCTTTCATTTTTGGGCCCAAAGTATGAGGTTACCCTGGCTGAAGTGTGGGAGGCAGCAGTTGAAATGCTTAGAGACGCTGGCTACGCTGAGGAGGATCTTGAGGCTTATTATTTGGATGATGAGGGTCGTGCCGCCCTTGCCAGAGGGAAAGAACAACTTGCCAAGGAACGAGCCGAAGCGGCGGAAGGAGAGCATCTAGGGGAAGCACCTTTGGCCGACCCAACTTGTCCTTCGGCTTCGGTTGACATCGACATTATTGGCTCCAGTTCCCACTTTTCGCCTCCTGCCAAAGCCAAAACCGACAATACAAATCCTCATGTCGAAGACGAGGCCCAAGAAGACACCGAAGACCACGATTTTGAAATTGATGTGATAAAGCCAATCTCTCCAGGTAACTTCAACACTGATCCAGCTCAAGTGGACTGCTCGTTTGCTTCACATGAGTTCAATGAACTTCTTGCTTATTACTTAAGCCTCGACGTGCCACTGTCTCCACTCTTTGCGAGAAATACTAATGTTTAACTCTTCTTCTTCTGTAGTCAAAACAACAAATGTTGTGCAGGCTTCGTCTCCTCCTGCTTTTGCCCCTCCACCTCTTCAAGTTACTCCTTCTTCTGCTTCTCAACCGGGGTCGCAAGAAGAACAAATAGGAGCTCTTCAAGGCTTAGATGACTCGGCTGCTACACAAGAGCAGAAAGCTGAAGAACTTGAGGAGGGTGAGAGGACCTCGGAGAAATTTACTGCCGATGATACAAAGATGATTGATCTTATCACTCCGGGCAGCGAATCCTCTTCAAAGAAGAGCGGAAAGCATGGAATTTCGATGAAAAAGAAGGGCACTTCTGCTAGCGATGAGAAAGCGGAAGAGGACCCAATTGCACCTCTTTCTCCTTTTTCCTCGACTCGTTCAGGCCAACTCAAGAAGTTAACCATTAGGCCAGGCGAGGGCTCCAAAGGCGGCGGGGAGAAGAAGTAATGGGTCTGGTTTTATCCTTCTTGTTCTGCTTTTTTCCTTTTTGCTTGTATCTAAAGATTTGTATCGATCGAAGATTGTGCGGGTACCGGCCCCCGCTTTTTGAAACTTGCACATGCATACAAATCTTTTATATTATGGAATAGAATGACTCTTTTTACTTATACAATCTTTTGACTGTATTTGTAAATGCATTTATTCCTTATTTTCACACAAGTTTCTTTATTTTCTTTGTATGATATTGCAGTGAGCTCGTGGTATGTTGCTTGAGCGTTGCTTTTATTAATGTAGCTATATTATATTGCCCCCATACCACGGCTTATTGGAATCTTCTCCATTTTGAGAAGAACTGTACTCTTACTCTGGAGAATAATTCTTCCATTTTGGGGAAATAATATTTTTCTCTAGTAGAGTGTGCCTTGTATTGGAGAAGTTTTCTTTCTTTTTTTTAGAAAAAGTTTTTACACTTAAACTTTCGAAGATGGTCACTTTTATTTTTGAGAAGTGGATTCCCCTACGCGGTAAAGCGGGGCTCCGAAGAAGGCTTTGATTTGTTTGCTAGAAAGTTATATCTCATCGCTAAGTTGGCCCACGGGACTGGCGTCAGCTGCTTTATCGGATATTTTTTTGCACAAACGATCGCGAGCAGTCAGCTGCGGCCTAGAACCTTCTTTTTGAGAAGGTGCCCCTTCGGTGGTTCCACCAACGTCTTTTTCAAGAGATAACATTTCATTTTTGGGCATGCCTCGTTAGAAGGCTTTATTTGGCACTTCAATTTTTTTGGGCAAGAATGTTCTCATTATGGCGAAATTGATCTTCCCTTGAGAGTTGAAGTGTGCCTCCGAAGAGGGCTTTTTTATTTGCCTGAAAGTTACTTCTTGTAGTTAAATGGATCCACGGGGCGGCCGCAAGCTACCTAATTGGATGTTCGTTTATACGGACGATCACAATTTGTTAGCAAGGGCCTGGTGCCTTCATTTTGGGAAGGTTCCCCTTCGGTGGTTCCACCAACCTTTTTTGTTTGAGAAAAACATTTCATTTTTCAGCGTGCCTCGTTGGAGAGCTTTATTTGACACTTTTACTTTTTTGGAGAAGAATATTCTCATTATAGAGAAATTGATCTTCCCTTGATAGTAGAAGTGTGCCTTCGAAGAGGGCTTTTTTTGGCACTTCAACTTTTTTGGGGAAGAATGTTCTCATTATGGAGAAATTGATCTTCCCTTGAGAGTAGAAGTGTGCCGCCGAAGAGGACTTTTCTTGGCACTTCAACATTTTTGGGGAAGAATGTTCTCATTATGGAGAAATTGATCTTCCCTTGAGAGTATAAGTGTTCCTCCGAAGAGGGCTTTTTTTTCGTTTGCCATGAAGGTTGCATCTCACAGTTAAGTGGATCCACGGAGCAGACGCAATCTACCTAACTGGATGTTTGTTTGCACAAACGATCACAATTAACTAGCGAGGGCCTGGAACCTTCACTTTGGGAAGGTTCCCCTTCGATGGTCCCACCAACTTTTTTGTTGAGAGACAAGATTCTGTTTGACTGTTTTTTGTCTGCTTGCCCATGTCTTTTCACCATCTTTCCCTCAGCGATTCCTCGTTATCATTTCCAAGCACATGTTTCTTTCTTTTGCAATTTTTTTTCCAGAGAAGTGTATTTCATTGTTAAGTGAATCCACGGGGCAGGCGCAAGCTACTTAACCAGATGTCCGTTTGCACAACGATCACAATCAGTCAGCAAGGGCCTAGAACCTCCACGTTAGGAAGGTGCCCCTTCGGTGGAATCACCAACTGTTTGTGAGAAGCACTTCTTATGTAGGAATTGAATCTGGGATTTTTGTAGCTTGACATTTGTTTATTGAGTGATTTGTAGGAATCGCTTGGCCTTGTGATGTGTTGAATAGGTAAGCTTTGCTTTGATGGCCTGCAATATTAAATTGACATTTTAGCAATATATTTAAGATATTTGCACATCGAAATGAGACAACATTTTATAGCAGTAGAGAGCACAAGATTTATAGTGGTTCGGCCAAGAACTGGGCCTACATCCACTTTATAGTTCTTATTATTGATTCGCACTGATTTTACAATGGCTTACAATACAAGAATGATACATCCACAATCATTTTACAAATTTAAGCATAGCTTCTAAGTAAAATATGGACGCAAGTGATTGCTGTTCCAGTCTCTCGAAATTTGATCTCCTTCGACAGTTGTGAGCTTGAAAGTACCATCAAGAAGTTTTTTTGCCTATGACGTTGGCCCTTCCCAGTTTGGCCCAAACACTCCTATTGCTGTCATGACCCTTTTCAAGACTAGATCCCCAATTTCAAAGCTGCGTTAGCGAACTTTAGAATTGAAGTGCCTGGCTATCCTTTGCTGATGGGCTGCAACTCTGAGCTTAGCCTTTTTCCTTCTTTCATCAAGCAAGTCAAGTGCTTCAAGTTGCAGCTTTTCATTTTCAGCTTGGTTGAAATGAATTCTCCTGTGTGAGGGGACCTCTATTTCCATTGGAATCATTGCTTCTGATCCATATGCTAATGACAATGGAGTGTGCCCAGTCGCAGTCTTGTGGGTAGTTCTGTATGCCCAAAGTGCTAGTGGCAGCTTATCGACCCAACCACCTTTTGCTTTTTCCAGCTGTTTTTTGATGGTTGATTTGATAATTTTGTTCACTGCTTCCACTTGCCCTTTTGCTTGTGGATGAGCCACTGCTGAGAAGCTTTTTTGGATCTTGAATCGCCTGCAAAAGTCCTGAAATTTTTCGCTTTCGAGTTGGGTACCATTGTCTAAGATTATCTTCTGAGGCACACCATACTTGCAAATGATATTTTTTCATCACAAAGTTTATCATCTTTTTAGAGGTAATAGTAGCCAGTGGTTCAGATTCAGCCCATTTAGTGGAATAATCAACATCAACAATAGCATATTTGATTCCGGACTTGGCAATCGGCAAAGGCCCAATGAGATCTATCCTCTAAATGGTGAATGGCCATGGACTGACCATCTGTGTTAGCTCGGTGGAAGGTGCTCTTAGGATTTTTGCAAATCTCTGGTATCTGTCACACCTTCAAGAATAGCTAGCAGCATCTCGATTAATATCTGGCCGAAAATACACATAGCGGAGAATTTTCTTTGCTAGAGTTTGGCCACCTGAATGATCCCCACACTCTCCTCGGTGCACCTCAGCTAAAATTGTCTTAGCCTCTTCCTTAGTTACACATCTGAGTAATGGCATCGAGAATCCTCGTCTGTACAACCGGCCATCTTGAATTACATATCTCGGGGCTTTTCTTAACAGCTTCTGGCGCTCATTTGAGTTTTCTGGCAGGGAGCCGTTGAGTAGATATTCTTTGATCGGGGTCATCCATGACTCTTTCTCTTGAGATACAGCCATAATCCAGTCAATATCCATCTCATCAGTACTTGGAGCTGACAAGACTTCCATAGGGACCAATCCCAATAATTGAGCTTCGCCAGAGCTTGAATATTTTGCGAAAGAATCTGCCTTCATGTCCTCTTCCCGGGGTATGTGGCTTATTGTATAATGATCAAAATCATCGAGAAGCTCCCAGGCTTTTGACAAGTAAGCAGGCAGATTTCCTCCTTTAGTTTGAAAACTCTTTCTTGACTTGGCGTACAATAAGCTGGGAATCACTGAAGATCTGCAATACTTTGATGTTCAGTTCTTTAGCAATCTTCAAGCCGGCAACAAGAGCTTCATATTCTGCTTCAATATTTGTCGAAGGAAATTCTAATCTCAATGCATAACACAATGACTGCCCTTTGGGGTTTCAAGCACAACCCCAGCTCCGGAACAATAGTCATTTCTTGCACCATCAACATATAATCTCCATCGGATCGGGATGTCATCAGTCACCTCTTCCTCACTGTCACCTTTATCTGTGTATTCTGCAATGAAATACACTAAAGCTTGTCCATTGATTGCTCTTCGGGGATGGTAGGTGATATCATATTGGCTAAGTTCAATATTCCACTTCAGAAGACGACCCGAAGTTTCAGGGCGAAATAGGACTTGCTTTAGAGGTTGATCAGTGATGACTTTAATAGGATGAGCTTAGGAATATGGCCTCAACTTTTTGGATGCAATCAACAGACAATAGGCGAGCTTTTCCAGCTTTGAATAATTCATCTCTGCCCCAGCGAATCTTTTGCTAATGTAATAAACCGAGCGTTGAAGTTTTGCGTCTTCCCGTACCAATGCTGCACTGAGAGCATGAGATGAAACCGCTAAATATATGAATAGATCTTCAATATTGCTTGGCTTAGAAAGTACTGGAGCGGTGTCCATTTGACGAATCAGTTCATCAAAAGTTTTCTGACATTCAGGAGTCCATTCAAAGTTTTTCTTTCCTTTCTTCAGAGCGTCAAAGAAGGGAATGCATTTGTCAGTGGCGTTGGAAATAAACCGACTCAAAGCAGCGACTTTCCCATTGAGGCTTTGCAATTCCTTCTTTATCCTAGGGGCTTTGACTTCTCTTAAAGCAGTCTTCTGAGCAGGATTAGCTTCGATGCCCCTAGCACTCATAGTGAAACCCAAGAATTTTCCGGACTCTACCCCAAATGAACATTTCAGAGGATTTAGCTTCATGCCATATTTTCAGAGGACCGCAAACATTTTAGCCAAATGATCCATGTGGTCTACTGCCGTCTTCGATTTCACCAACATATCATCAACATATACTTCCATAGTCTTGCCAATCTGGGGTTTGAACATGGCAATAACAAGTCTTTGATAAGTTGCCCTCGCGTTCTTTAGTCCGAAGGGCATGACTTTATAGGAGTAAAGACCAACATCAGTGATGAAGTTCGTGTCCTCCTGATCTGGCTCATGCATCATGATTTGGTTATATCCTGAGTAAGCATCCATAAAAGACAATAATTCATGCTCGGTTGTTCGATCCACCAACTGATCAATCCTGGGTAACGGGAAACAGTCATTGGGCATGTTTTGTTCAAGTCTGAAAATTCGATGCATACTCTCCACTTTCCATTTGCTTTTTAAACCAACACCGGATTAGAACCCAATTTGGATAAGTGGATTCTCTTATGAAACCATTTTCCATGAGGCGATCTACTTCTTCTTTTAATGCTATCGACCTTTCAGGACCTTGGGTTCTTCTTTTCTGCTTTACGGGTGTGAATTTTGGATCAATATTTAAAACATGCACGGTGATTTCTGGAGATATTCCACACATGTCGGCATGACTCCAAGCGAATACATCCAAGTTTGCTTTCAAGAATGATATCAACATATTCTGAACCATCACACCGAGTTGTGAACCCACATTTAGCAACTTGTTTGGATCATTCAGGTCAACAAGTATTGGCACCGTCACTTCCACCAACACACCACTCTACTATCCTCTACACTGGTTTTTCTGGGATCAATCTCTTTTCGTGCACCACTATGCTCAGCAGTGCAGGGTCTACCCCGTAATTGCTACAAGGTGGGCTCTTTGATGTGGAGCGGAGCTGCCGCACCCTTACCCATTTCTCTCTTCTTTCCTCTTGTAACTCTATGAGATGGCATTCACGCCCGGCATTTTGTTCCCCCTTCACAACACCGACGCCATTATCAGTGGGGAACTTCATAGTCAAGCACCATGAGGCGAGAATGGCATAGAATGCGGCAAGAGTCGGTCGACCCAAGAAGGCATTGTAAGCAGAGTATTCATCAACAATCACAAAAGTTTGTTTTCGGATCACCTTCTTTTCCCTTCTCGAAGCTATACAAATAAGTCAATAGTCCCTACAGGCTGTTTTGGTTCTCCAATGAACCCAACAATTTTCTATGAGGAAGCTTGGACATCAGCCATGGGAATTTTCATCTGATCAAATGTCTTTCCGATGAGGACATTGCAAGAGGCGCCGCAATCAACAAGCACCCTTCTTACAATAGCTGGTCCGATGCCTGCAAATATCACCAAGGGATCCATGATGGGAGCCTCAACACCAACAGAGTCTCTAGCCTGGAATATGATGTCACCGTTAAAAGTTCTTTGCTATATTAAAGGTGCAGCATCTTCCAGGACAAAAACATTTTCTTCCACAGGGCATATCTCAAAGCGTGAGCATATCTCTCCGTCTCACCCTATCTTCTGCCCGCTGGGTGAGGACCCCCTGTGATAACATTAATGACAGGCCTCTCAGATTCCTGCGCTGCAGTCCTCTCACCTGAGCCGGATTGATGAGCAGGAACTTGTTACCCCTGAGTAGATGAGGTCGGGTCACTTCTGTTTCTCTTCACATATTGTTGTAATTTATTCTGTCTCAACAGCTCTTCAATTAAATTGATTAAATGGCGACATTCATTAGTGTCATGGCCAGGTTGATTGTGGAACCGACAGAATCTCCCATTATGCACAACATTTTTCCCGGGCCTCATCTCAGTTGGTTTGGGGTATTCAACAAAATCCTTAGTTGCGAAAAAGATATTTTCTGGAGTTTTAGTTAGGGGAGTAAAATCTGAAGGTTTAAAGTGGCGAGTTTTCTTCACATCTTTCTGCTTTTTACCATCATTCTCCCTCTTCTGGCCACTAGATTCATTTTCGTTAGAAGTAACATTGTTATTCTCAACTTCAATCATGACTACTTTTGCTGGCACAGGAAGGCTTTCTAAGCACATAAATTCATCGGCCTTCTTGTAGAACTTCTCAAGTGAATTTGGCTCTTTCATCTTTAGCCATTTTTCGAATTCACTTGATTTGTCAATAGCTCGCATCAAGTAAGTCAGAATCATCCGAGGCTCTGCATTATCAACTTTGGCCAAGGCTATATTAAAGCGGTTTAAGAAAATTTGATAGACTCTCCGGGGATTTGTTCGAGGCTGGATAGTGACATTATGTCCTTGGCCTTCGAAGCATGTAACCTGAACTGATCTTTGAATTTCCGATTTAGGTCGGAGAACTGATGCACGGATCGAACTGGCAGCTTCGTGAACCAAAGCAGGGCCACTCCCTCCAAGTACAGAGGAAAGTATTTGCACTTGATCTCGTTTGTTGCTCTAGCACCTGTCATATGCCAGTCATACTTGTACAAGAACTGGTTGGGATCGCTTGTCCCCGATAAACTGTAATAGTGGGGGGAACAAACTTCTTTGGAAATTCAGCCTTCATAATTCTTTCAGTAAAAGGAGTCTTGCTTGGAGCAAACCCCCAGTCACATTCATCTTCCTCCCTTCGCATGTTCTCCTTCATAATTTGTCGAATCATTCCCGAGATGTACTCCTCATCGTTTAGAGGCCCCGCGGGACAGACGTTAGCTATTTTTTCAGAAGATTGCCTGGACAAACGTTCACGAAGAGTTGGCTGCGGCCTTGAACCTTCAGCTTAGGGAGGTGCCCCATTGGCGGTGCCAGCTGCCTTCTGAGGAATACTTTTCCCTTGGGAATCATGAACAACTTCAGTAAAGGTTTCTTTATTATTTTCTGGTGGCTGGTTAACTCTAAGTAAGGAATTCAACCTGTTCAACATCA
Organism: Allium cepa; assembly: GCA_030765085.1. Lineage (NCBI taxonomy): Eukaryota > Viridiplantae > Streptophyta > Magnoliopsida > Asparagales > Amaryllidaceae > Allium > Allium cepa. Next base: position 62,170,881 of record CM060930.1, read on the forward strand.
AAGTATTCTGGGCTTCCATTTGTTTATACAACCCAGATACTACAACATCTAATTCCGCCCTTGTGATTCCAACACTAGAAGCCGTTTGATTTGACACGGAAGAAGTGGCGGTGTTGCCATAAGCATCTCCAGATCTAGTAGATCTACTTTTTCATCCAGGAGCCACAATCTCGGATAGACTTCTGGTTCTTAGGGAGAGTCTTTCAACAAATCTTTGTGAAGCAATGATGAGAGCACCCCTGAGTTCAACTCTCAATGTAACGACCCGACTTCCAAACACTAGGACGTCACATCATTAATAAGAAAGAAAGGGATAGAAAAGAGAAAGAAAGAGAAGAAGAAGAAACAACACATCAGAATCTAAACAGTGGAACGAATAAATTATATTAATAACATAAAATATTACATAGTTTACAACCACTATCAGAGTACACAGATAATACAACACATACTAGACAGTTATAAACACTTGTCTAGCAATTACAACATAATACAACTCAGAGACAATCACAGAACACACAGTGGAATACTATATATCTAACGCAGAAGCCTCCTACAACATCGCTCCTCCAACATTCGTAAAGCTAACCTGAATCCCTAGCCTCCTACTCCATTGCTCCTCGAACATTCCACAAGTGTTTTATCATTGTTTATTTTGTAGTTCAGCTTATTTATTAAATTACAATATCCAATTAATGATAGTAACCAATATTTTGGTTTCTAACAACCAGGTAAGCTATATAAGTCACAATAATTTCTGAATTTTTTTCTTTATATTCAAAATATAATTAGAGCAAATTTATTTCATTTACCCAATTTCAAAACAATACTATGTCGAGTTGTTCTGTTCGAGTGTTTAGAGATATCTATCAATGACGTTAATTATTCGTATTGACCAGAAACCATAAGCCACTCAACAAATCAACCGACATAATATAAAACATTTTATATCACAAACAAATACGCTCTCTCATATATATACACTCAGCGACTCATCATAGGGTATTACTACCCTATTTATAAAGAGTCAGACCCCACAAAGCTAAGGTTATCGCTAAACCAAAGTACTGATACCAACTGTAACGACCAGCCTTTTTGGACAGTTTAAACCGACGATCAAATACGCATGCCGATTCCAAACCATTCAAAAGGGCGGATGGTTATCGGGGTAAATAAGAAAAGAAAAGAAAGAGAATAAGGAAATGAAACAACACAGAATCTCGCGGCGGAATGATAAAATATAATAGTCAAGTAAACAGTTCATGAAGTTGTTCGCTATACTTTGACAATTATTTATACAACATTTATCAGAGTTATACATATACAACAGAACAATTGAAATAATGCAGCAGACAGCATGATGCACAGATAATAATAGTAGTAGTGTACCAAATCCTCATCTTCGTCCTCTAGAATAGATCTTCAAAAAATCTGGAAAACTCAGGATTGACCCGATCGTAATGAAAAGACAAAACACTCGAGTCAGGACTAAAATATCCTTATGAAAGTTAAATCAATCGTAAATAAATATGAGTGTAACGGCGTCAGAGATGTTTACGGGGTTTGACATCTCATATCCAGTGTCAACGTGCGTGCAATAACTCAAGAGATGTTACAGGATTTTCCATCTTTTAACGATCCGTTAAACTATCTACTATGTAGTAATGTACGCTAAGTAGATAATGCCTATCAGTAATATAAAGTATCAAAATAGCATTAAGGCGTTACCATAATCCCCCTTAACACATTTTTATAATGCCATAGTCTATACAGCACCGTAAGCCCCACCGTAAACTGGTGGTTATCAGAGGGTACCCCATAGGTATAACACAAAACATAACGTAGTGGTCACGAATAGAATAATCAGTATGACAAGGTACATGAGGCGATACCAACTAGGATACTAGTAGTTGCGTGATCCGGACTGATGTTGAGCATAGCCAGCAGCTACTCCAACACCGCGAAACAACACTCCCAAATCAAGGGGTGCACCCAAATCGAATCACAAATGTAATAGATATGGTATCGAAGAAGTGTGTCCGCTAGAGATGGCGAACCTCAATGGCCCGGCGTGGCTCCAGTTTTCGTCATGTCAGGGGTCATCCAATATCGTTCTCTTTCTTCAGTCAACGCGTTCACCAAACCATCCACTTCATTCTGGATCAACACTCCACGTATAATAGTTATTAAAGTGGTGTTCGGTATCGACAGAGAGTATGTCCATATCCGATCCCGGTCTCTTTAATAACTACGTATTATTACACCGTTGGCTCTTTTATATTTCAAATCGATTCATAATTGATATCAAAATATCATATTTGCTTCAGAATCAAATCCATTTCAAATATCATTGTATCTATTAAAATATCAGATTCTGTTTCAAAAATCATTTTCGTCTCAATATCTTATTTTGATTTCAAAATCAATTCGGATTTCAATTAAGGTTGTAACTTCATTTAGCCCAATTCGTATTTAAATTGAAGATTTAAATATAAACATTTCACCTTATTGACCAGCTTAGAATTTTAGAAAATAGTTTTAAGTAGTTTAAAAGTAGTTTTAAATAATTAAAATAGTTAAAAATATTTAAAATCTAAAAATGGATTTAAATAGATAAATTAGTTTAAAATAATTTAAATTGGGTTAAGTTGATTTAAAATAGATTAAATAGTTTAAGTATTCAAAAATGGTTTATATAACTGAGTAATTTGGAAAACAAAATAAAACAGCTTCAAAACCAATCCATTTCAATTATAACTTCCCAATTCAAATCAATTTCAATTTCCATTCTACCGAGTCAATTTCAATTTCAATTTCAAATCAATGTCAACTTTGACTTCAATTTAATTCAGTTTTTATATTCACTTTCGATTACTTCAATTTCAATTTATATCGATTTTTAGCTTGATTTTTCAAAATATCAATTTATAATACTTAACAAAATTATCTTTCAATATTCAAATTTAAAACCCAATTACAAATATGATTCAATTTCATGCTCAATTTCAAAATACCCTTTTATATCGCTTTTACTTAGTAATATTCAAAGCTCGGTTTGAGGTTAAATCTTTAAACAAATCAATTGTCGAAATTCAATCGAATCCCAATTTTTAAATTTCGAAGTCTCGACTTATATTATTTAACAATTCTTTTAACCAAAATTTGTTTCAACATTCCAAACTCAATTTTTCGATAAATTCGATTTCTATAAATTTATTTCTATTTATAACTTTTAAATCAAAACATTTAAATTAATTTCAAATCGACGATTTGAAAAATTATTAATTTAGCCAATTCGGTGTCCGTATATAATTTTCTATCTTATGGCCAAGTAATTATTTATTTCAATTAAATGTCAGGGATGAATATATATGACTTAAATCAATCATAGTGTCGTATGTATGCATAACAGGTTATATATAAGCAATAAACATCCAAACATTTAAATATCAACCAATAGCATCCATCGAAATAAAACATCCAATAGACAATACAATTCATAGCAATTTCATAGTTATCAATGTCAGGTAATTTTATCGCAATTCAATTTCGATTTCAATATTTACGGTCAATTTAATTTTCAATGGTTAATTCAAATGACAATCTATATGACAATTAAATTTATCAAACAACGACAAATAAAATTCATAACACTTCATAATGTCAAATTTAACTAGCATAAAGATATTCAGTACGTTGTGAGCGTTATAAAACACTCACCTTGATTTCAATGTAGTTTCAGCGTTTTATTTCGAATAAAATTAAACGAGCATTTAATTTTATACGAAATTTTTGCTAGCTCCAAACGATTCCAATCTAGCTCCATAGAGTAGTGCTCGACAAAACGATTGCAACGCAATTTGTTTCGTGCGTTTTCGACCTAGTATGAACAAGTTACAATATTTTAAAGATTTAAACGAATTTATTATAATAAATTACAACTTTTATTTTAAAATTGAAACCCACATGCATCACGGTCGTCCGTTCCCTATTATCAGATCCTGGCCGCACTTGCTTTCTTCCTCTCCATCACGTACAGGCAAAGTCGAACACGAGGAAAACCCAATCACGCACGCTAGGGTTTAAGGTCGCACCTCCCCTACTTCACTTCACAACGATCCACGACTTCCATCATGTAGGCCATCACCAGAGCCACCCACGGCCTGAGCGTGGCAGAGCTCGGCCCCCCTTTTTGCTCAAAAAACGTTAACGAACGTGGCACAAACGCGGCCAATTCTGAGCTATCCACTTCGAGTTGAACGATCTCCACCGTTGGGTATCTAGCTCTCGACGAGCTTTACATTTCGTTAGTTGAAAGTTTCGCGAATCGTTGCGTGGTTTAGAAGATAATTAGAGGAAAGAGATGAGATGATTTCGGCCATTGCTTCTGAAAGAGGCGGCCACGAACCCTAACCCTTTTTTTTATTTTTAAATTTGTGAATAAAGGGGCTATTTATAGGAACGACGAATACTATTCATTCGGCTTTTCCAAACTCCGAATTTCGCGCGGTAACTGACTTTCCTAGGGTTTATCCCGCGTTTCGGACACAATGGAATAGGTTTCAGAAGCTAATTCGATCGTATGTGAGAGTTATAGCGATAAACGATCAATTTAAATTAAATCGATTTAAACTAATTTCTGTGCGTTTTAGCTTGCCCCGGACAAACGGTAAATCCAATTGACATGAAATTTGAAATCTTACAATAATATCACATTACGGATCCGATGAAACTAGTTTCGTCGAAATCCGAGACTGTTTGAAAAATGACTATTTTAACTCGTCAAATTAATATTAAAACAATTTCGATGCGTTTCGAGCTGCCCCGGTCAAACGAAAACTCCGTTTGCTACGAAAATTGAAATCCAATAATAACAAACTATTACGGATCCAATGGAACTAGTTTCGTCCAATTCCGAGACTGTTCGAAAATTGGCTATTTTTCAATCGATAATTAAATATTAAAATATTCAATTTTCACAAATTTACTTTTAATTCGATTTTAAAAGTTCTACAACATCATTCTAGCTTTAATATGATAAAATAAAATTTTACAAATCATTTTTAATCATATTCAACCCGTTATTCAATTATCCAATAAATTCCAATTTTAAAATCTCATTAACTCTATTATAATCCCAATATAGCTTGCATTCACTTTGGAAACCAATTTGAATCATATTAAATCAAATTTCAATTATTCACTCAATTTTCATATATTAAATTTCAATATCAAATTAATCATATCAAATTCGAAATTTAATTATTCAAACATTTGTAATATTAAATTTAAACAATTTTGATTATTCTTAAATCACTATCTTTTGAAATATTCAAACGAACTTATAAAATTTAACCTTTGAAACGAGTTAAAATTATAGAACAACCATTTCCATTATACGGTTATTCAATTCCCATTATTAAATTATTCAATAAATTCCAAATATTAAATTTAAACAATTTCGCTTATCCAATAATTCATTATCTTTTGAAATATTGAATTTGAACTTATAAGATTCAACCTTTAAACCAATTCACAATTTAGAACACTATTTTCATTTTACAGTTATTCAATTATTCAATAAGTTTTAAATATTTAATTTAAACAAATTACCTGTTCAATATTCAATATTTGATTTTAAATAGATTTTACTTATCAATCAATTACTCTATTATACCCAATGAATTCAACATTTATTATCCTATCCAACTATTGATTTCAAAGGCATTCACTAAGTAGCATTTATCTTTCAATACTTATTACTATTCAAATCTTCGAAACCAATCTATTAAAATTTGTATTTCTACCTAAATGATTCACAATTCTTATTCACTTATTTACATTTGTTTTTTTCCATATATTCCCTTACAACCAAGTTATAACATTTGAGTCAATTCAATTAGATTGGAATTCCATTCAATATATAAATAATTACTTGGATAATTATTGTTGCAATTCACTTCAGTTATTATTATTCCAACGACTTAATAATTTTTTTTCTAACATTTAATCACGAAATCTTATTAAATTAGCTATTTTAATCATCGAAAATTTACGGGTCGTTACAGAGTTGGTTTCCCACTAGAGGTGCTTAAACCAAATTTATTGATTAAGTCTTTAGCATATTTTTCTTGACTTATGAAGATTCCATTTTCTAGTTGTCTAATTTGAAGCCCTAAGAAGAAACTTAATTCTCCCATGTGACTCATTTCAAATTCTTTAGTCATTATATCTGAAAATTCTTTATTCATTATGTTATTAGTGGATCCAAAGATTATATCATCTACATATATTTGAACCAGTTGAATATCTTGATTATTTCTTTTAATAAAGAGTGTTGTATCTACTTTACCAATTTCAAAACCAGATTGAAGTAAATAAGATCTTAATCTTTCATACCAGGCTCTAGGAGCTTGCTTTAGACCATATAGAGCTTTCTTTAACTTGTATACATGGTTTGGAAATTTATTATCTTCAAAAAGTGGAGGTTGTTCAACATAAACATCTTCTTTCACAAAACCATTTAGAAAAGCACTTTTAACATCCATTTGATATAATTTGAAATTATTATAATTAGCGAAAGCAAGTAGAATTCTACGGGGGCAAAGGTTTCATCATAGTCAATTCCTTCTTCTTGACAATAACCTTGCGCGACTAAACGAGCTTTATTTCTTACGACCTCACTGAGTTCATTCATTTTATTTTTATAAACCCATTTAGTTCCAATTATACTCTTATCCTCAGGTTTAGGAACAAGTTCCCATACATCATTTCTAGTAAATTGATTCAATTCTTCTTGCATAGCAAGAATCCATGAATCATCAGACGATGCTTCCTTTGGATTTTTAGGTTCAATTGTTGATATAAAGGCTACATTATTCATACTACTTAATTGATTTCTAGTTCTTACTACAGATTCAATATTTCCTAAAACATTTCCTACAGGATGATCTTTTGATAATTTAAATCTCTTATTAGGTTGATTTATTTCACTAATAGTTTCATTAGATTGATTTAAATTTATAAAATCTTCTTCATCATCTATTTGTACAATATCTTTAAGATTTTCATCAAAAGATACATGCATATTTTCTTCAATAGTATTAGTTTTTAAATTAAAAACTCTAAATGCTTTGCCTCTATTAGAATAACCAATAAAGAATCCTTTATCAGCTTTTGGTTCAAATTTATCTAAATTATCTTTTGTATTAAGTATAAAACATTTACTCCCAAAGACTTTGAAATAAGGGACTATAGGTTTCTTATTATAAAGTAATTCATATGGAGTTTTATTTGTTAATGGTCTAGCTAAAATTCTATTTAATATATAACAAGCTGTAGCAACTGCTTCAGCCCAAAAATATTTAGGTAAATTACTATCAGAAAGCATTGTACGAGCACACTCTTGAATCGTTCTATTCTTATGTTCTACTACTCCGTTTTGTTGTGGTGTTCTTGGAAATGAAAAGTTGTGAGTAATTCCATTTTGAGTACAGAAATTCTCAAAATTTTCATTTTCAAATTCACCACCGTGATCACTTCGAATAGTTTTAATTTTGAAAGAATGTTGTTTTTGAATTCTTTTAGAAAAGTTTTTAAGTATTTCAAAAGCATCACTTTTATGTTTTAAAAAGATTGTCTAAGTATATCTTGAATAATCATCTACTATAACAAAAACATATTTACTATGGTTAACTGATTGAACTTTAGATGGACCAAATAAGTCTAAATGAAGTAATTCTAGAGGACTAGAGGTAGAAATAGCATCTTTTAATTTAAATGAACATTTCTTAAGTTTTCCTAACTGACAAGCATCAAAAATACTATCTACTTTAAAGTTTAACTTGGGTAGACCTTTAACTACGTCAAGTTTTGATAGCCTAGATAATAATTTGAAATTCAAATGGCCAAATCTTTTATGCCAAATCCAAGGGTCACTTGTATTAGCCAAAAGACATAGGTTATCATTTGAAATTTTCATACTAAGGATATAAATATTTTTCTTCCTAATACCTTAAAAAAATTATATTAGACTTATCATCTTCAATATGACATTTATCTTTTCCAAATTTAATTTTAAAACCTTTATCGCAAAGTTGACTTATACTAAGCAGATATGTTTTTAAGTTCATAACTAATAAAACATCAGAAATAAGTAAAGTTTTAGAGTTACCGACATTGTCGACGCCAACCACATATCCTTTAGAGTTGTCACCAAAATTGACTAATCCACCATCTTGATAAGTAATGTCCTTGAGTATCTCGGGATTTCCAGTCATGTGCCTCGAACAGCCACTATCAAGTATCCATTTATCTTTCTCAATTTCCACGGTTTGTCCATTGGGTGTTGATTCGTCAAAAGCCATATAACATGTCTGTTCCTGCATAACACAACAATTTGGTAGATAACTTGATTTTTAAAAATAACTATATGCAGACTTATGATACTTTGATGAAATGCATATATTCAAAACAGTTTTAACACAATTTTCCAAAAATGCCATTTTTATATTTTTCAAGTTTCAGATTATGAAAAAAATGAAAACCAATGCTCTGATACCAATTGTTGGGGATGCGGATTAAGGATCTTAAGGCAGAAATAACACTAGATGGGGGGTGAATAGTGTTTTAAAGAATATATGAACTATATGACTAAATTAAAACTTTCAACACAAAAATAAATAGAATTCTAACACAGAATGATTACAGAACATATAACAAATGCAAATAGTAAAGTAAAGCAAGTAAAAGGAAAGAACACACCGGATTTTATACTGCTTCGGAATCCTCCTACATCCAGTCCTGCACCAAGGCAATATCCTTGTATAGATTTTTATAAGCCAATATCCAAATTACAACCCTCAATTTCTAGGGCCTTGAGGAACCCTCCTTTCTCCGAGTCTGGGGTAAACTCTGTTGATTTACGGGACAAAGATCACCCTAATACTTCTTAATAACAATCCTTTTGAATGGATAGACTCTATGGACTTTTTGAATAAAAATTAATCCTGTAACTCTGAATAGCACTTTTATCTTTAGTAGAATGATGGAGAATCAAATAGAGAGAGTATCTAAATGATTTCCTATTGAGAATTTGGCAGAATGATGGCACGATCTTGAAAATATGAAGTTTTATGGATATGGAATGGTGGAGAAGAAAGAGTGAAGAAAATAAGAAAGTAGTTGTTAAAAAAAATTCGTTTTGGAAGCCATTATAGAGATGCATAACAGTCATAACCATTGGCGAAAGTTTTTCGAACGAATGGACACTTCTTTTGAAATTTGAATTTTGAATCCAACTGTCACCATGTCGACATGGGGTATCCCCATATGTCGACATCCCTCAGTTCAAAATATAGAGATGTTGTTTTGTAAAACATTTGAATTTAAAACAAGTTGAAACTTCTCTGAAGCAAAATAAAGTGTTTAAACAATATTTTGAGATAGAGAATGAATATAAAACATTATTTTAAATACATATATAATTGAAATAGACCGTCAATTATACAAGTAATATTTAAAATCAAAATAAGTTTTGATGTTTTAAAAATCAGAATGGAGGAATATTTCAAGGCTAAAATAAAGTTTGAAAACATTTTTGAAAACATGATTTTGAAAGCTAAAACATTTGGAAAAAGATTTAAAAACATTTTGAAAAATCTATTCAAACTGAAATTGCAAGAACCTTCCTACAGAGCTCCTCCATAGGACTCGAGAACTTATACAAAGTAGTTTAAATGATTTTGATTTTCGTGGGTTTGTAAGCCACTTGTCGTAGGTTTGTAAGCCACTTGTCGTAGGTTTGTAAGCCACTTGTCGTGGGTTTGTGAGCCACGGGTTTCGATAGAAATTGGGTTCCATCCCAAAAGAAAATTGGAAGAAAGATGAGAATTCTATTATGAAGTTTTAACAAAATACTAGACACTTATCTTGAGATCTTGAAATCTTGATTCTCTAGAGTCTTGAATCTCTAATCTTCATCTTGATGCTTGAGTCTTTATACTGATCGGTCTTCGATGATACCTGCATATACTTCCTATATATATATATATATATATATATATGGAAATGTTAGTATATATTTTATAAAGTAAAGTATAATAAATATATAAGGTTGTTGTCATCAAAACATCATCAACTCAGTTCCTAACAATTTCATCCAACTAATTATTCCTTAATGAATTCCTGAATTAATCCCTTGATTAATTATTCAAAATAATTTAATCCAAATTATTTCACAATTCCATCATTATCCACTAATTACATCCAGTAATTATCTTTAATTACTTTAGTGAGTAATTTCGCTTCATTAATTACATCAAGTAATTATTATCAAATCCATTGTTTAAAATAAATTAAACTTAATTAATTGGCTTAAACCAACCTCAATAAACCCCATTAATTACATTAAGTAATTAATGTCTTAATTACTTTTATTTAAGTAATTAAACTTAAATAAATTTCACAATTTATTATCATTTATTAATCAATCTAATTAATTATTAAAAATTAATCATATTAATTAATTACTAAATAAACCTTAGTTAATGACCATCATTAACTATTATTAATTCTTTAAGTACTTTTCTTTTAATTACTTCTTAATTAATTTCTAATTTAAATTAATTCAAATTATTAATTATAAATAAATAAATCATTCCTTTATTATCTTATTTATTAAATTATTTTAACATCTTAATCATTTCTAAGATAATCCATTCCTTATTAATAATTTTATTTAATATTAAAGAGTACTTAGAACATTACATTTTCAAATTTAAATTCAAATTTCATTTCGAATCTAAAATTCAAAATGATATTTATTTAAGCATAAACCAAATTTAGATTCCATTCAAAATTCTTTAAAATTAATGTAAATAACATTTATTACTTCCATTTAAAACTTATATAAGATAAGTCTTAATTTACTTAATTTAATTGAAAATTAAGTTTTAAATACATTACTATTTAAATTACAAATTCAAGTTAACAAATCGTTTAACTTTCTTTATAAACCATTTATAATGATTTCATGCAAAAAGGAAAATCAAATTAAAATATTTGTTTGAAAACAAATTTACTTCTAATAAACAATTTAAATTAAACTTGTTTGAAAACATTTAAATTTTAAAACTTATTCAAATATCCAGATTTTAAATTCAAGATACTAGAATCCATTTTAAATCATTTGATTTAAACTTACATCAAACTTTTGATTTAAACCTTGATTTAAAAACTCTTATTTTAAAATCCAAATTCCATTTTTAAACTTAATGATTCAAAGATCTTAGGAAACTGAATTTAAAATTTGAAATTCAAACTGCTGTTTTTAAATTAGTTTCAGATTTTCAAAATGAATTCCAATTTCCAGAAAAAAACTGTCAGGTTTCATATTTTTTAAAACTGAAACCACTTTCAAATTTGAAAACTTATAAGATTCAAACTAATTGAAACTATAATACATTCTACAGATTTAAATTTGTTTAAATCTTATCATTACAACTTATTCATCTTAAATTTTGATTTAAATTTAAATCTTCAGACAATTTTTTATAGAAAACTGTATTATTACCAATTACCCGAGCCAACATAATAATGCTTCGGGTCATCAGGCCAAATTCTTCGAGTAAAACATAACAAACACTCGAGTGTTACTCGAGTTCAAAACACTGCAGTGCCCAGTGTTACCAGTACTCAATAGTTTGCACGGTGCACGTGCACCGTGCCGCCAGCCACCAATCACCCACCTCCGGCGACTTCCAATCATCGACAACCAATCCAACAATCAACCACCACCATCAGTTCTTCCCTCCGCAACCTAAAATCGAAGTCGAGTAGCCTTCACAAAACCTAGAACTGCAGAAAACAGGTTTCACCCCCAAACTTGTAACTTGCCTCCTTCTCCACCTTCTTACCACCGGAATGGCAGGGACTCCGGCCACGAGTTCATCCATCAACCTACTATCATCCCCCAGAATCTCAATCAACTCGATCACTTCTACAGGTAACACTGACCAAATCAAATTACTTAACCTAAACTAGGGCTTCAGGAAGAAAATCACCACCACAGTCCCCATGTTGATTTGCATCAACTCCACACATTTTTCCAATCATCAATGACTGCTCCTCCACCTACCGGAAGGACCTCGTCACCCCAAATTGTCTAGATCACCCATTAACTCAAAATCCCCCTTTACAGTTCAACATAAAACTGCATGTTACATCTAGTTTTTAAAACTGTGAATTTAGGTTTAAAAATCATAATTTTGAATAATGTTTTTGGTTTTATTCCTGAAACAATGAATCAATATGTCTGGTATTTCATATATATACAATTGACCTTGTTATCTGAGTTTCACAGACAATTAAAAAAATTATTTTATTTAACCTGAACAAATTTAAACTTTGATTCTTGATTCAACAAACATATTTAAACACTAACAAAAATTATATTATGTGATGATGGGGTTTTGACAGATTTTTGAACCTGGTAATAAAAATACAGAGGACAACATGATCAAGTTATCCCTTCATTTCTACAGAAAACAACTGATATAAATGTATAAATCATTCACACTGAAACATGAAATCAACAAGCAACATTCTAAAATACTTAAATTTCATTAAATAGGATGTTACTCAGCTTAACCTGATGGGTAGAGCAATGAATTTGAAAAAGACTTGTGCTTTTTAAAACTGGAAACTTCATTTTCTTAAATCCTAAATTTCTTCCTTAATTATGAAACTTTAAATCTTGATTTGAGTTTGCTCCTGATTCCCATAATACAGTTGCATGCATGCTCCTTAAAGACTCCAGATTGAAGGAGATGCAGATGAAAAATATGCAGGCTTTAAATTTTTAAAAAATGCAAGCATGCTTTCTTTTTAATTTGTAAAAAGGATTTGCATGCAGACTTGTTTCAGGTTTGTGAAGTGGATTTTGGGGATGATTTTCAAATTTTTTTTGAAGATGTTTCAAATAGTAGTTTTTTTGAATGGAAGTGTTTATATTTTTTTATTTGTTTGTCTTCATAGCTTTAGATTTGGAAAAGAAATAAGATGGAAGAGGACTTGTTTATAAAAACTGAAAAGAAATAAAAGAAAAACCTAAATTCAATTTTTGACACTTGTAAAGAAGTTAACATTTGCCACTTTGTCAAGTTTGTGGATTAACACTTGTTCTTCTAATTAGTATAATGTTTACATTTGTATTTAATGTTAATTTGTTATAATTATGTTAACTTGTATTTTAATTAGATGTTTAAATATAAGATATATGAAAATCCATGTTTAAATAAATTAGTTAACATGTATTTATTTACATGTACATGAATTTTAAAATGAATAAATCAAATTTAACTTATGAAATGAAAATTAGACAAATAATTCAAAATCAAAACAAATTAAAAACATTTACACTTTAGATTTCAAAACTTTGAATTCAAGTTCAAATTAAATTTTGAAATCCAGTTTATTTAGAAATATAACTACATAATTTAAATTTTAAAAAACAATTATTTTTATCAAAAATTTATTTGTTAAAACAATGTATTATTATATAAAAATAACAACATGTGATAACGATAAATAACTTATTAAAAGAAACAGTCTTCTTATTAATAAATTATTTATTTTATCACATTATATTTAAAAGAAAATTAAAATAACCTCATTGCTATTTATTTAAATTTTAAACTTGAGTTAAACATATTTTAAATCATTTCAATATTTGTCTTATGTATTTAAAACCATAATTATTTATTAAATAACCTTTTAAAAGTTTAACTTTTAAATAAAATCAAAATTCACAATTTACTAAAGATACATATTTTACAGAAAACATGATTTATTTATTAATTAAATTTAAAACAATACCTATTTACACTATATACAATATTCTATATATATTATAAATATAAAACAATTATTAGATTTAAAAAAATCTATCAATTAACTATTTATTTTATTGGATTATTAAAATAATTCAAATCTTATTACAAAGATTATCAAATAAATTTAATTTTTATTTCAGATAATTAAATTGATACTGTTTTCAAATTCCGGGTCATCAAACTCAATGAAAGCGCCAAACATGTTAATGCTAAAAATGTACACTAACACCCCAGTGTGAGTTGTGATTTAGCGAAAGCACCACCCGTTGGTACTGGAACTAAAAGCAAGCAGAAAATAGTAAAGAGACAACAATTTTTATAGTGGTTCGACTCAAAGTCAAGCCTACGTCCACTTAATCTCTTCTACTATTGATTTGATTACAAGTTTTACAATAATTCTTCAATTATAACACCATTAAGGCAAGTAGTTAGAACTTTGATGCAGAAAAGCTCTTTGTATTCATGTTGAATGAACTTGATCTTTTTCCAAGGTTCTTTGAAGTGTCGTTGGCATTTGAAGTGTTGTAGAAGTCGTGAAAACAACAAAGTCTTGGTGTCCCCCAAATCCCCCTTCCAATGTGGAGTAGGCGGGGTATTTATAGGGGAGTTTCGGAGTTAGGTCGTGTGGTATAGGCCGTGGGCGGCTTAGGAGTTGAGTTAGGTCGCTGGCGACCTAATGGGTATGGGTTACGGCTTATAGTTGGTGTATTTGGCCATGTACATTGGCTGGTAGGTCTCAGCGACCTATGGGGAATGGAAGGCAATCTATAAGCAGCGACCTAATATAGGTTGGAGCGACATATATATAAATGGCATAAGGAGATGCGGCTTATTTAGGTGCAGCAGTGGGCTTATAACTTGTGACGCCCCACCTCTATACCCATGCTAGCCAAGGACACTACAGGGTAATGCCGTCAACTAACACGGAGAATAAGGCTGGTTAGGAGCGACCATCTATAGCCTTGCTCTAACTATCTATTGAATACATCGACAATAGTCATACCAAGCAGGTCGACATACCCAATGAATACTTAAAGCAAAACCATAGGCGGTTGTCGGATCTATCAGAACAGAATATAATAACTCAAATGTAATACATCACAGAACAGCAGATCATTATATACACATATATTGATGCATAACAGAGTATACCAAATAATACATGTCAAGTGGTAAAGCAAACCACCATATACAGACGAACCAAAAGAATACATAGATCAGAGTTACAATAAAATGGACTATACAAAAAGCTTTAACAAAAAGGAACAAGCTGAATAGTCCATGCGGAAGCAAAATAGGCTACGTCCAAAAGCACCTAACCTGAAACATCTCGGTCTGACCCGAGTATAAAATACACGGGTCAGTCTAGCTAAAAAATCAGTTAGATAAACTGAACAACAATAAACCTGCAAGGTTACAAAGTATAACAAATATCACTAAAGGAGATAACACAATCATCTAACAAAAGATGAATCATATGATAACAAGCCTCATATCATCGGCAACTCATAGAAACAAAGGATAGGGATATCCCAAAGCAAGCCAAAAGGAACATAACAAATGCCAATAAGGTATCAAGTTCCGCAAGGTAAACGCTACACATCATGCGGCTCAAAAAGACCAACACCGAAGGGCGATACCTAGAGAATATACATATGAATGAAACATCAGAAAATTTGCTCGAGCTCAGTACTGTACAAACAAGGATCCATGAGCCCGAAGACTCCAAACCCAATTTCACCCATGCGGCTCATAACGACCAACATCGGAAGCGATACTAAAGGGCAACCCAATATCACCCATGCGGCTCATAACGACCAACATCGGAAGCGATACTAAAGGGCAACAAACCCGAAGGCACAAACCCGAAGGCACATACCCGAAGGCAACAAACCGTAGTGGTGAAGGTCAGAGACCCAGTACTGGACACCACTAACTGGCGGAATGTGTCATAACTCTCAACAAGGAATCCGAAAAGTGGTAACCTGAGTCCCATAGCCACTCGGTCGCACAAAACGGTTTACTATCCGTTAGTTAATTTCACACTCAAAGCAATACAAAGTTCACCTCATATCATCGGTAAACCAAACCCAAAGGTTAAAACGATCAATTGAATAGGCCAGGAATTAATCGGAAGGATAAACGCACAGATTCATGGTCCATTTTTTGCCCAACCATTTAATCACCCTTCCACTTCGCTCGAAGTGCGAAATTGTGCGTGTGTTTTAAATTGAATTTATAAATCGGAGAAGCAAACTTTTAATATGATGTAGAGGGATTATTTATGAAAACCCGTGAATGAAATCAAAAAATAAGTTATCAAGGCCAAAGATGCAATGACAACCACCAAAAACCATCTTGAATCGATAAAATTTGGAAAACCAATCAAAATGCACAAAAATAGGCAAAACAACAAAATTGGAGCAGGTCGGTCGACCGGCTACAGGGCTCGGTCGGCTAGCCAGATGCAGAAAATAAAAAAAAAAGCTCGGAGTAGCAGGTCGGTCGACCGGCTACCGGGCTCGGTCGGCCGAACTGCAAATTTCTGCAGTTCTTTCCCTTTCTCATCGAAGTGCAAACTCTTCCAAAACGCGACCGTTCGAGCAATCGACCTAAGGAGCCTTAGCCAATTGATACCCCAACTCCATTAGCTCTCCGATTCGCCACCAAAAACATGTTCAAACATCAAGTTAGGATCTTTAAAGAATTGAACCCAAACACTAAAAATTTGGATATTCTCCAATTCAATCCAAACCATAAGCAAGAGTATATGAACAAGTGCTAGGAATTCGTACACAACATCAATGAAACCAAGAGAAGTAGATGTGAGTTCAAAACTCACCTTCTAGCTCAAAACAAAGAAGAAGGAGTTCAATTTACAAGGAGAAGACTAACAAATCTCCACTTCAACTCTACTAGCTTCAATCTAAGAATAAAACAAGTGTTTTCCTAAGTTAGGTTTAGGAAATTTCTAAGATTGAAGAGAGAAAGAGATAGAGAAGATGAAGAGGAGCTTACCAATGGCTTCTCTATGATTTTGGAGCAAGAAATCAAGTTTGCAAGGAAGAACTATGGCTTGCAATTTCTATTTCTCTTTCCCTTCCACCATTTTTAGTTTTAGCTTAAGAAATGAAAATGAAAAAAAGATGAATGAAGAGAACGGGCTGAGTTAGAGTATTAGTTAAGCTAGTGGGCTGAACCCAAACCCAAAACCCAACTAGAAAAAGTTGCAAATTTCACAAAATCCAAACATACCAAAGCTTATACTCAAAAACATCGCAAACACCATTTTGGAACCAATGGAAATGGTTTCGAGTCCCAATTCGGCCATTTGCAGAAAGTAACATTTTGGACCTAAATCCGACTAACGACGCTATATTTAAATAAAATATTTAAATATAAAATCGTTAAATATGCGGGTTGTTACAAATCTCCCCTCCTTACAAAATTGCATCCCCGCAATTCCTAGAGACGGTATTTGTAACAACTACATACATACAAAATTCAAAAGAAAAGAAAATAAGCTTGAGATGAAAAGATATACTTACCGTTCCCAAGCAAAGATAGAAAACCAGGATAAGATCGCTCAATAAACTCTTTGGTTTCCTAAGTACAATCATTGGGATTAGCGGACCATTGAACTTTAACGAGCGACACATCCTTGTTCCGAAGTTGTTGCACCTCCGTGTCAAGTATGCGAATAAGCTGCTGTACAATAGATAAGTCCGGTGAGACCTCAAGCTCATGCAAATCAGGAGAATTAATAACAAAATCCGACTCCCGAAGACACTTCCGAAGTTGCGAGACGTGAAACACGTCATGAATGCCAGATAGATGAGCAGGAAGTGAAACTCTATAAGCCACGGGGCCAATACGTTCAGTAATAGAAAATGGTCCTATAAAGCGAGGAGCCAATTTCCCAGTCGTACTGAAACGCATAACCCCTTTCAAAGGAGAAACACGAACGAAGACAAGATCACCAACTGAGAATTCGAGAGGCTTCCTATGGCTATCCGCGTAGGATTTCTCGCGACTCTGTGCCTCTTTCATTCTCAATCGGATGAGATCAATCTTCTTGGAAGAATCACGAACAAAATCTGGACCGAGAATAAGCTTCTCTCCTGATTCCAACCAACAAGAAGGTGATCGACATGGCCTTCCATATAAAGCTTCGAAAGGAGCCATACCGATGCTAGACTGAAAACTATTGTTGTAGGAGAACTCTACAAGAGGTAGATGATCCTCTCAGCTACCACCAAAATCAAAAATACAAATACGGAGAAGATCTTCCAAGATACGATTCACCCGTTCAGTCTGTCCGTCAGACTGCGGATAATAAGCTGTATTAAAATTAAGCTTTGTTCCCAAAGCTTGCTGAAGACTCTGCCAAAAATGACTCGTGAATAAAGGATCACGATCACTCACAATAGAACTAGAAACACCGTGAAGTCTCACGATTTCCTTGACATACAACTTAGCCAAATGCGAAGCAGTCCTAATAGACTTAATAGGGACAAAATGAGCAGACTTAGTGAGGCGATCAATAATAACCCAAATGCTAGAATGACCTGATCTCGAACGAGGTAGGCCGTCAATGAAATCCATCGAAATTTGATCCCATTTCATCAATGGAATCGCAAGAGGCTGAAGAAGACCAGAAGGACGCTGATGTTCGGCCTTAAAACGCTGACAAGTTATGCAATTACTCACATAACCCGCCACATCGCGCTTCATGCCTTCCCAATAATAAATACGATGCATATCGGCATACATCATACTACTTCCAGGATAAATGGTATACTTAGAACGGTGACAGTCATCAAGAATGTCATGCCTAAGTGCAAAATCAGAAGGCACAAAAATACGGTTCTTCTTGCGAAGACACCCGTGAGAATCAATGCTAAACTCCCGCAACGCCTCATCACAGGATCCAGACTCACAAAGCTGAATAAGATGCAACAAATCAGGATCACGCCGTTGGGTACCGGCAATACGATCCAATAAAATAGGTCGAGCTCCCAAACTAAATAATAGAATAGGAGTATCAGAAGATGAACCTCGATACCGAATTTCACAAAAAGATAGAGTCTCAAGAATATTCCATTCGGCAAGCATCATAGAAATAACAGCCGAATGTTTACGACTAAGCGCATCGGCAACACGATTACCCTTACCAGGGGTATACTGGATATCAAAGTCAAAGGAAGCAAGAAACTCAAGCCAACGCTTTTGTTTCATATTGAGTTCCTTCTGAGTGAACAAATACTTCAAGGATTTATGATCGGTATAAAGAATGAAGCGCTCGCCCAATAAATAGTGTCGCCAAATCTTCAAGGCAAAGACAATGGCGGCTAACTCAAGATCATGAGTGGCATAGCGAACTTCACTCGGACGCAGTTGCCTAGAAGCATAAGCAACTACCCGATCCTTCTGCATAAGAACAGCACCGAGACCGCTACCACAAGCATCGGTGTAGACAACAAGATCATGATTCCCCTCGGGAACCACAAGGATAGGAGCATTAGTGAGAAGTTTCTTTAATGTATGAAAGGAAGCTTCACACTTGTCAGACCAAATAAAACCAATGCCTTTCCTAGTAAGGAAAGTAAGAGGAAGCACAACACGGGAAAAATCCTTAATGAACCGACAGTAATAACCCGCCAATCCAAGGAAACTACGAATCTCATGAACATTCTCATGCCTCTTCCAATTCTGGATGGCTTCGATCTTTGAGGGATCGACAAAAATGCCATTGGAAGATACAACATGGCCTAAGAACTTAACCTTATTCTCCCAAAAATGGCACTTGGAGAATTTGGCTCTAAGTTGATGATGACGGAGGGTACTCAAGACAATTCTCAAGTGATTAGCATGCTCAGCTTCAGACTTAGAATAAATAAGGATATCATCAATGAAGACAAGGATGAACTTATCGAGATATTCCCGGAGTACCCGATTCATAAGATCAACAAAGAAAGCAGGAGCGTTCGTCAAACCGAACGACATAACGAGCCACTCAAAAGAACCATAACGAGTGCGGAAAGTGGTAAGAGGAATGTTATCCTCTGCGACTCGTAACTGATGAAAACTTATGGCAAAGTCTAGCTGAGAAAAGACCTTAGCACCACTCAATAGATCGAACATATCATCGATCCTTGGCAATGGATACCTATTCCTAATAGTCAACTCGTTGAGCTTGTGATAGTCAATGCAAAGCCTAAGAGTTCCATCAGACTTCTTCACGAAGACGACCGCGGAACCCTACAGAGAAAAACTAGACTGAATCAACTGCTTGGACTCAAGTTCTAAAAGTTGCTTCTTGAGTTCCTCATTTTCCTTTGTAGACATCCTTGTGGGAGGACGACTAACTGGCTGCGCGCCTGGAATGAGATCAATGCGGAACTCAATTGCCCGCTTAGGTGGTAAACCCGAGACCGGCTCAAAAACATCAGAAAAGTCACAAGCAATAGGAATACGAGATATGTCATCATCATCTCGCGGATCAAGAGAATATAAAGCCATTTCGGAATTATCCACATCCCGAAGAATAAGAGATAACTGAATAGGCGAATCCAGATGTCGAATATACAAAATTCTCTCCGAACAAATAATCCTGGCATCATATCTCACTAGCCAGTCCATTCCCAAAATCATACAAAATCCCAGACAAGAAATAACGTGCAGACTCGCACGAAAAGAAAAGCCGCATAAAAAATCTCAATATCATCACAAAGCATACTAAGGGTCGCAGATCCCCCAATAGGATTCGCCATCCTCAATGAAGTAACCAAACAAGAAACATCCAAAGACAAATCATCAACGAGCTTCTTCGATACTAAGGAATGTGAAGCACCCGTATCAAAAAGAACCCGAATACTATGATCATGAAATAAAATAGAACCTTCCAAAATAGATGGAGATATACCTTTGGGCTGAGAAGGACCTTCCGAAGCCTTAACAGCATAAAGCCTGCTAGACTTGGCACCAGACGGAATAGTAGGGCAAGCTGAAACATGATGACCTTCCTTCTTGCAATAGCGGCAGAAGAGAGGCTTAGGACAAGCTCGAATAATATGATCAGGAGAACCACAATTGAAACACTTCCGAATGAAAGGTGTTCCAGAAGGATGAGGCTGAGAGCTAGGACCACCAGTCTTCCTCTTCTTAGAAGGAAAAGGCTTCTTCTGAAATGGAATCGGCTTCTTGTTCGGGTTCTTAGAAACCTCAACATCAACATCACTGTCACAGTCCTTCTCGACGGTCTCGAGATGAAGCGCCAAATCAACCAACTCCTCAAAAGAAAGCTTAAGCTGGAGCAACAAAGATTTCTTAAGGTATTTCTTAAGACCAGAAACAAACTTCAAATTCTTCTTATAAGAAGTGCTAATGAATTCAAGACCATACTTAGATAAAGCCTCGAATGATGCAACGTACTCAGAAACAGAAGATTTCCCTTGCTTCAACTCAAGAAAGCGACGGGTCAATAAAACTTTTTCAGATTCAGGAACGAACTTAAGTTCAAATCGCTCCCGAAATTGAGTCCAAGAAGGAGCAGACTCATCAATCTCGGCTACAAGAAGCTCAAACCAATCAAGAGCATGCTCTTGTAATAAGCTAGAAGTTACAAGAACTCTATCATGGTCAGAAAGATCCATGCGAGAGAAGATACGCTCGCACGTGCGAAACCAAGCTTGGACTTCAAGAACAGACTCGGAGCCCTTAAACGGCTTTCCTCCAAGATGAGCGAAATCACTGCACTGGCGTGCAAAGGCAGACTTGCGAGGTGGAGACACTCGAGGAGGAACTGGAGGCTGAGTGCTCCTAAACAATTCCAAAATCTGATCGGCAGACATATAAACGCCATCCGGATGCGAACCACTGGATAGCCCAGCATCCGAACGTCGTCCTCTGCCTCTTCCAGCCATACGCTGAAAGTAAGATAAGAACAAGATTAACCACAAGGTAGATACATCAATACGGAATACTACGGAATAAAATGCATTCCTAGACGTATTCCCCAAATTCTATCTAACCTTTGATAGTAGAAGGAATAGAAAGGCACGATGATTCAAAGATTCGTGTCACATATACACTTTGATGTACCGTAATATGTGCATCTATTCTGTGTTTATCATATTTTGTCCTGAACTCAGCTCTGATACCACGATGTGACGCCCCACCTCTATACCCATGCTAGCCAAGGACACTACAGGGTAATGCCGTCAACTAACACGGAGAATAAGGCCGGTTAGGAGCGACCATCTATAGCGTTGCTCTAACTATCTATTGAATACATCGACAATAGTCATACCAAGCAGGTCGACATACAAAATGAATACTTAAAGCAAAACCATAGGTGGTTGTAGGATCTATCAGAACAGAATATAATAACTCAAATGTAATATACATTATAGAACAGTAGATCATCATATACACATATATTGATGCATAACAGAGTATACCAAATAATACATGTCAAGTGGTAAAGCAAACCACAATATACAGACGAACCAAAAGAATACATAGATCAGAGTTACAATAAAAAGGACTACACAAAAAGCTTTAACAAAAAGGAACAAGCTGAATAGTCCATGCGAAAGCAAAATAGGCTAAGTCCAAAAGCACCAAACCTGAAACATCTCAGTCTGACCCGAGTATAAAATACACGGGTCAGTCTAGCTAAACAAATCAGTTAGATAAACTGAACAACAATAAACCTACAAGGTTACAAAGTATAACGAATATCTCTAAAGGATATAACACAATCATCTAACAAAAGATGAATCATATGATAACAAGCCTCATATCATCGGCAACTCATAGAAACAAAGGATAGGAATATCCCAAAGCAAGCCAAAAGGCACATAACAATTGCCAATAAGGTATACAAGTTCCGCAAGGTAAACGCTACACATCATGTGGCTCAAAAAGACCAACACCGAAGGGCGATACCTAGGGAATATACATGTGAATGAAACATCATAAAATTTGCTCGATCTCAGTACTGTACAAACAAGGATCCATGAGCCCGAAGACTCCAAACCCAATATCACCCATGCGGCTCATAACGACCAACATCGGAAGCGATACTAAAGGGCAACCCAATATCACCCATGCGGCTCATAAGGACCAACATCGGAAGCGATACTAAAGGGCAACAAACCCGAAGGCACAAACCCGATGGCACATACCCGATGGCCACAAACCGTAGTGGTGAAGGTCAGAGACCCAGTACTGGACACCACTAACTGGCGGAATGTGTCATAACTCTCAAAAAGGAATTCGAAAAGTGGTAACGTGAGTCCCATAACCACTCGTTCGCACTAAATGGTTTACTATACGTTAGTTAATTTCACACTCAAAGCAATACAAAATTCACCTCATACCATCGGTAAACCAAACCCGAAGGTTAAAACGATCAATTGAATAGTTCGGGAATTAATCGGAAGGATAAACGCACAGATTCATGGTCCGTGTTTTGCCCAACCATTTAATCACCCTTCCACCTCGCTCGAAGTGCGAAATTGTGCGTGTGTTTTAAATAGAATTTATAAATCGAGGAAGGAAACTTTTAATTGATTTAGAGGGATTATTTATGGAAACCCGTGAATGAAAGCAAAAAATAAGTTATCAAGGCCAAAGATGCAATGACAACCACCAAAAACCAACTTGAATCGATAAAATTTGGAAAACCAATCAAAATGCACAAAAATAGGCAAAACAGCAAAATTGGAGCAGGTCGGTCGACTGGCTACAGGGCTCAGTCGGTTAGCCAGATGCAGAAAATAAAAAAAAAGCTCGGAGTAGCAGGTCGGTTGACCGGCTACAGGGCTCGGTCGGCCGAACTGCAAATTTCTACAGTTCTTGCCCTTTCTCATCGAAGTGCAAACTCTTCCAAAACGCGACCGTTCGAGCAATGGACCTAAGGAGCTTTAGCCAATTGATACCCTAGATCCATTAGCTCTCCGATTCGCCACCAAAAACATGTTCAAACATCAAAGTTAGGATCTTTAAAGAATTGAACCCAAACACTAAAAGTTTGGATATTCTTCAATTCAATCCAAACCAAAAGCAAGAGCATATGAACAAGTGCTAGGAATTCATACCCAACATCAATGAAACCAAGGGAAGTAGATGTGAGTTCAAAACTCACCTTCTAGCTCAAAACAAAGAAGAATGAGTTCAATTTGCAAGGAGAAGACTAACAAATCTCCACTTCAACTCTACTTGCTTAAATCTAAGAATAAAACAAGTATTTTCCTAAGATAGGTTTAGGAAATTTCTGAGATTGAAGAGAGAAAGAGATAGAGAAGATGAAGAGGAGCTTACCAATGGCTTCTCTATGATTTTGGAGCAAGAAATCAAGTTTGCAAGGAAGAACTAGGGCTTGCAATTTCTATTTCTCTTTCCCTTCCACCATTTTCAGTTTTAGCTTAAGAAATGAAAATGAAATAAAGATGAAGGAAGAGAAGGGGCTGAGTTAGGGTATTAGTTAAGCTAGTGGGCTGAACCCAAACCCAAAACCTAACTAGAAAAAGTTGAAAATTTTCACAAACTCCAAACATATCAAAGCTTATACTCAAAAAGATCGCAAACGCCATTTTGGAACCAATGGAAATGGTTTCGAGTCCCAATTCGGCCAGTTGTAGAAAGTAACATTTCGGACCTAAATCCGACTAACGACGCTATATTTAAATAAAAAATTTAAATATAAAATCGTTAAATATGCGGTTTGTTACATAACCCGCTAGGTTACTACCTCATTGAGTCGCTGTAGTACTCAACCTACTGTCGTGTTTGAGTCGTTATGTCGTTGATTTGTTTAGGTCGCTTAGCTTGTTGAAGCCATTGGGAGGTTGAGTCGTTAACTCATTGCAATGTTTGCTCGCCAGATGCTATAGGTCGTAAGTCGCTTGGAGCTGTGAACAGCTAAGTCGCTTGGGGTTTTGGGGTAGTTAACCCATTGTTATGTTAGGTCGTTAAGTCGCCAGCTTTCCTTAAGCAGTTGGCTCGCCATTCAGAAAAGGGATTAACAATATATCAATTTCACTTTCATATTATTTAGCTTTGAAATAATCACTTAATAAAGTTCAATATCATTAAAATAAACCCGAATTACAAGTAAACTAAATATCCTTTCATATTAATATAAACTTCAAATATTCATTTATCAAAAATCAAATATCATTCCAAATTCATATTCTTTATCAAAATAAAGACCAAATCATTTCCAAACCATTTCAATCATCAAAATATCATGTCCTTTCCAAAACCTC
The DNA here is from genome assembly GCA_030765085.1 of Allium cepa. NCBI lineage: Eukaryota > Viridiplantae > Streptophyta > Magnoliopsida > Asparagales > Amaryllidaceae > Allium > Allium cepa. The sequence continues at coordinate 62,196,049 of CM060930.1, forward strand.
ATTATCAAATCATTATTTGAATTCAAATTCCAATATTCAAATTTAAATGTCATTTTAAAATCAAATATTTCATTCATTTATTATTCCAAATATCATTACAGAATACATTTAAAAATTCCTTTCAAAAAAAATTAATTAAATTCAAATTTAATTTAAATTCCTCAAAATTCAATTTAAATATTAAAATATATTTAAAACTCCTTAAATTTCACAAATAATCAATTCTAAATGTTAAATCATTTAATACTTTAAAATATAACTCAAACAATGTTAAAATCTATAACATATCAAAACACTGTCAAATTTAGCAACGACAACATTTAAAAATGCTATCGTAGCTTATAGTTTCCAAATAGTTTAGTTTAGGCACAACGACATTTATAAAATGCCATATTAGATATTTAGTTAGTTTAACATAGTTAAATTCAAAAACAACCGCATTTAGAAATGCAGTCATAAGACTACAACATTTTTGGAAATGCTATTAATAAAATTCCAGATTTTATTTTAACTTTTCAAAAACAATTAAACTTCAATTTTAGAAAATTTTAAACTTATAAATCATATTTGTGGGCTTCTAAACTTTCGCATTTAAATCAATTTAACATATGATTTATCACAATAAAATTTTATAATTGAATATCAAATTTTAAAACTCATTTCCTTTGCTAAGTCAAAATTCACTGTTTATTAACTTATAAACTAAATAAAGCTTAACATTTTACTTTAAATATCATTTCAAAAGTTTTAAATTAAATTTCCATTATTTACATTTTTAAAAACATAATTTAAAGTCAAAAATCACATTTACTTCACATTTACATACTTAAATTCACAAATTCGAAACTTAATATTTAGCTTTCTTAAAACCATAATATATATATTTTTAAATCAAAATTCCATATTTTAAAAACACATATTTTAAGAAAAATCATATAAAAATATACCATAGGGTCTGTATATAATTTTCTAACCTAAGTCAAGTGATACAGATATATATCATTTCAATCCGCAGTTTAAAAAGAAAACCCGGGTTCTATCATTTCAAACCCGCAATCCCAAGTAAATAGAAATAAATAAAAATCACTCAGGCCTATCATTTCAGCCCATAATAATTTTACCCTATTCTTGTGTCCGTTCAGATGTGTATCATTTCAACACATAGCGATTCTATTCTAACAGGGAACATGCAGTGCGATTATATACATAAACAATATAAACACTTATAATAACATGTAAATGTCACAATATAATGTCAGTTAACAATGTCAGGTGATAATTAACAAAGTTAACATGGAAATAACATGGCATAGCATATCATATGATCGTCATGGACTTGTATAACATTTTTAATTACTAAACACTTGACATCAATTTACGATTTCATAAGTAGAAATGCCAAAGTAAGAAGGACACACCTTTTCAAGCTAGAGATAGCAAATCAAAACACACAAAACAAATCCAGAAAGCACGATACGACACGACATAGCATGACATGATTCAAATGAGACAAATAGCCAAGATATGATCTTGTAAACAACTAATAAAACAAAGCAACATTGAAATGAATTGAAATAAAAAGCAGTGAAGGACCAAATAGTTAGACCTTGCTTTTGACCATCCAAAAGCTCGACCAAAGGAACATATCTAGGCCATTGATGTGTGTTTGGTCAGTTATGGTATCATGACTCATGGCTAGAAGGAGATGAAGGTGTAGAGTTGCAACATAAAGCATACATAGGGTCAAGGCTAAATAAGTGGAGTTTTTTGTGACATTCTTGGCTCGGCCATGGGCATGTGGTGGCTCGGCCATGATTGTTTCAGATCTGGTTAGAGGTTATGTTAGTGGCCAGAGGTCAGGTCATGATGGTGGTGGATCTAGGTGAGGTGGCCAAGGCAAGATATGGAAGTGGTGTTGAAATATTGGTCGGCTAGCATGGTTTTCATGGAATTTTTGCAACTTTTGTGGCGATTGCTTCTCTTGGTGGTCACGGCCTGTTATGGACAGAGCAGAGGGATGGTTGTAGGCTACGGATGATGAGGAGGAGATGATGGTGGTGGTTGGTGGAGGTGATGATGTTTATGGCCAAGCAAGATTAGAGAATGCTAGGCATAAATCAAAGCAAAAGAATGAAGAAAACAAGAGAAAAAGGAAGTCATTACTCTTTTTTTCGTTCTCAAATGGAAATAGCCATGAATTGGATGAGATGAGAAGGAAATTCACGTGAAATATAGAATGAAATGCATGGCCAAAGTAAAAGAATGAACGCCCAAACAATGAAGAGGCAAAGGAAACTAAAGGTCGCAAGCAAATGAAAGGACTTTGACTCTTGAAATTTCCTTTTCTTTCAAATAAAAATAAACTAAATACAATTTACAAAATAAAATAAAATATTGAACAAAATAAAGTGAAAAAGAAAATAAATAATTTAAGGAAAAATAGAGAATAATTAAGAAAATAGCTAATATATTGAAACTAGCATTTAAAAATATAAACAATGTACAATAAACATTTAAAAATTATAACAACACTTTTAAAAATGTTTTAAAAATAAATAAATATCTATAACATGTCATATTACACATATATTCAAATTTATAACAAGATATGACAACAAAAAATATTATTTATATAAATTAAAATAAACAATTTTGCTAAATATATCAATTTACACACAATATTGTTAAAATCATAACTTTCACAATGTAAATCAGACTTCAACGAAACGAAAAGCAGTATTCTTGAAATTTTATTTATTCTCACAATAAAGGATAAAATTCAAAAATTCAAATATTTAAATTTAAATTTAAAAGTCAAAGTTTGACCATATTGACCAAAATTCACATTTCTTGAAAATATTCTATTTATTCATGTTTGAAATTATAATTCAAATCGAAATCAAAATTTATATTTAAAATAACAAAATTTATTTTTTAATAAATAAAATAAAATTTTATCCATTTTAATAAATAAATAAAGTTTTATCCAATTTAGTAAATAAATAAAGTTTTTAAATCAGAAATCCAATTAAAATAATCAAAATATACAATTAAAATAATCACAAAATAAAGGGTTGTTACATCTCAGCTATGAACGTGATATATAATGGAAATTAGAGAAAGGCATATAGCTTGTTAGACTTCATAGGATGCTGCGGAAATTCATCTAGTTTAAGAGCTAAATTTATGATTGTTTCTTTACCCAGATCTGTTTTTTCTTCTTTAATAATCTCTAAAATATACCCAATTACTTCAAAGGCTAAGGCAAACAAATTCTCAGATTCTTTACTACCTTCATGGATTATTCTTCCTTTCTCTCTTAAAGGAATAACATGTATCCAGTATAATTTTCATAAATATGCGACCAAGGAATTCTACAGCTCATGAAGCATCCATAATTATATCTTTCAGCATAGAGAGAACCAGTTCAAATTTGCACAAAGGATACATGCATGTTTCAAATCATTGCATGACTATTGATGTATAGATTATCTAACACTCAAGCCAAGTGTTATATAATTTGATTAGTTCATATCAGCTTTTGTGCTCCTATATTTGAAATTAGTCTATTATAAAAAGCAAAGAAAATTTTAACTAAAACAACAATTGTTCGGATCTTATTTCATTAATAGATGAAAAATAAAGAAAAAAGTTCATTAAAATTTTACCTAAGGTTACCATTAAAAATGATCTAATATATAATCTGACACTCTTCCATCTTTTCACATTATTCAAATGAACAATATAATCTTTTTGACTAATATTCATCCAAAAGCCTCATGATTTTAATATAGTTTTGTTTATAGTCTTTAAGGTATTCATGAAAATCTCTCAACAGTTAAAGATTATGTCGATACTTCAACTTAATTAAACATTAAACGAAAAGGTTATTGCATCATTTAATAGAAAGCTTCATTATTTCGTACCATATGCAAGTGAAAAGAGTGGATTCTATAAATTTTTCATTCCTAATAATATAAATGCGCGCAAAAAATACTAAATGAAAACCTGAAATAAAAGTATATATGAATAGTTGGATGAAAAATAAACATGAACTTATCCCATGTTGATAACTTTATTTGAGCTGAAGTTTTTGTGTAGTCTTCACTTGTTTTTGGACGCTTTCAACATAATCATAACCAATTGTTGTTTACTCACTAATATTATTCATTCATTTTTTATTGCGTGAAAGTTCAATTAATACTCACTCTATCTATTTATATCTCTGCCCAATAGCTAAATATCACCTATACTTTTCTCATTATGACCATCTTCATATTTACCATGCCAATTATCAAGATTATAAACCATTCAAGCCTGCATTTTAGTCCTTTATCTCTTGCATTTGACTTGAAGGTATACAATCTTATAAAATTACTAACACATTACTGGTATCTCAATGCTTTATTTACTGAAATAATTGCAAGATAGAGATAAATTTTCTCCATCTTTATTCCCTAGAATTTAGAGTTGGATCATTTGAAAAATATACTTAATTCAATAAAAAGGTGATTTTATACTGTATTATCCACTACCATAATAGTAGCAGTAGTTATAATATTTTTAAGTTACATATAACCCAACATAAACCTATATACTTCTTTTTTACCACTTAATTGGATAATTATGTATGTCAAGCAATATATCAGTAACCATCTTATTACTCATGCCATGTCTACTGTAATTTCCTGTTCTTAATACTTGACCCTGTTTAATTGTACATTATCTTCTAAATCCCATCCAACCTTTGAGAAATATGTGGAAGTCTAGCAGATCGCATACTATCTAACTTGTGTATAATACGCAAGTATATAAATCAATGCAATAGTAGCCAACAAATGGTAAAATATAAAAAGCATGCAAAATAGAATTTTTATACTGGTTCGGATCTCCCGTCCTACGTCTAGTTTCGAAGCTCCTCTTCGGTATTTCCATTAAACTAACTACCGTCACTTCTCTCAGAGGAATAGGCTTAGTAGAAAAGTGTCTTTGACAATCTTATGTCCCAATAACACTGTTTTTGACTTATGATATAAATCTTCCTATGATCTCCTTTGAGTATATGATATGATTAATTTGAGTCGTAGGAAGTGATTTAACCAAATGGTTATAATGGATTAAGAGTATGTAAATAGTGCATATGCAAGATAGTGCTTTGAAATCAAAGAAAGTAAAGAACATATCAAATCAAGTTTTATAAGTCATTTCTACTTCTCGATCAAGATACTCTTTATAGAATCAGAGAGGTGCATATGAAGAGTTATTACTCTTCGAAGAAATCTTTTCGTTTTAATGGCTGCAACTCTTCATGAAAGATGATTTCCTTTAGTTCAAAAAAGAAGCGTCTTTACAAATATGATAGTTTTTGCCATGAGAGACGTCTGTGGTATAATGACAGACGTCTATAACTAGTTTTAATTTTTACCCGAGACTTGTCACAGACGTCTGTGATGTGAAAAAGCAGTTTTCCACTAGATTTTGATGTATTTAAAATTGTATGTGATTATGTACACATATATACCCAATGAGACCTTAACAATATTTTATCTAGGACTCTTTGACAGTAGAATAAGCTTAGTATGGTCAATGAATATTCTTTTCTCTTTGAGTCCCAATATCTTCGGTCATGGTGTCTACTTGTAGTATATACCAGCAATCTTGGTAAAGTCTATACATGTATATGATTGTATAGTTGTTATCACTAAAACATAAGTTGGAGGTTCTAACAATCTCCCCCTTTTGATGATGACAACTATACAATCGTTAGTCATGATAAAATAACCCCTCTTAATTTAATCTCCCCCTATGTATATATTTCATCCCCTTTGTCGTTATCAAAAATAAAATAAGAGAAACAAAAATGTATATACACAAAAAATGGGATAAATAGATATAAATAACCCATAGATAGATCACACATAAACATGAATAACATAATTAAACAATAATCCAACCCGAGTTTAACAATAAACAAATAGGAGTTCAAACATTATTCTCCCCCTATGATAATACTTCCCCTATCAATATGTCTGTATAGTTATTCTCCCCCTTTATTATTAACAAAAAAGAAATAGATATCAATATGAGTAATAGAATGATTATACAGGTAGAATGCTCTAATATAAATTCATAGGTGTACAAAATATATATAAAAAATTGTGTTTAATATTTTTAAAAAACGTACCTCTTAGCATAGTCAGAATTTAAATCATCACATATCACACTCACATTGAAAATTAGAGCATCGTATTTGTGGCTTTATTTATCTATGTATCAGAAAATTTGGAATATATCTTCCTTTTTATATGTGATGTACCTGGAAAAATGTTCTTGTGCCCACTTTCTATGTTAGGGTCCGAAGAATATGCCCTAGGAAGCCATATCAGTTTGGGTGTGGTTGAACCTTTGTAAGTATAGTTTTCAATACACATTACATTTTTATAATAGTTGCTAATATAAAGTTGTTTATCAAGATCAATCATATTAGTTGGAATCCATATTCTAATATTATTAATCAATAGTTTAGTACTTGAAAAATATTTTCTACCATTTCTAAACAAATTATTATTATGACTGTAAGTGGTTTTAGGACTATCTTGTTTACTAGCACTAGCACTAAAATTAGTAAACATGATTGTATACCTAGTACTATATTTACTTTTAGCTTGTTTATAGTCTAAACCACAGGAAGATAAGATACCTTTACCTTTGCTAAAACTTACGATTTTTTATTTAATCTTTCAAAATTTGCTCTAGAATCACAATTTTCTTTTTGCAAAATATTATTATTATCTTTTAAGATCGTAAATTCTTTAAATAATTCTAAATTCTTTTTAATTAAAGCTTTATTCTCTTTTTCAAGAGTCAAAACTAAAAAGCTAGAATTATTTAAAGAATTTTCCAGAAATATAATTTTATTGTGCAAAACATTGATTTTCTTCAAAAGATCATTATTTTTAGCTTCTAATTGCTCATTTTCATTTTATAGAAAATCTTTCTGTAAAACAAGTTATACTACCATATTTTTAAAAAATTTAGTTTGTTTTACCAAATTTTTTTTTCCTCATTTATATTGAAAATTTCTTGCTCACGATTTTTTAACCTAGCTAATGGAATTCTATTATCCTTTTTCAAGTTTACAATCTTTTAATAATTCATCATGTGCTAAAAAAATCTTTATATAAAGAATCCAAGCATACCGATTGTGATCTGAGTTTAGCCACGAAACATTTGCTTGTTTCCACCTTTGATTTTTCTTTATCGCTTTTCTCTTTCTATTGCTCTTACCAAATCTCTTTATGGCCATCTATTCTAGGATGTTGGTACGATCTCTAGAATCCCGGCTCTAATACCAACCGAAAGTCAAGTGGACCGTATACTATCTATCTTTAGTATAATATGCAAGTATATAAATCAACGCAATAGTAGACAATAAATAGCAAAATATAAAAACGTGCAAACTAGAGTTTTTTACTAGTTTGGACCTCCCATCCTACGTTCAGTCCCTAAGCTCCCCTTCTGTATTTCCTTTAAAAAAATTACCGTCACTTCGCCCGGAGGAATATGCTTAATGCAAAAATGACTTTGAAAATCCTATGTTCTAATAACATGGTTTTGGCTTATAGTACAAATCTTCCTATGATCTCCTTTGAGTATATGAATATTTTTGCTCTGTGTTACTGGAAGTGATTTAGCCGAAAGGTTATAATGGATTGATAGTACGTAAACAATGTATATGTAAGATAGTGCTTTTGAAATCAAGAGAGTAAAGAATAGATCAAACTAAGTTTTGTAATTTATTTCTACTTCTCAATCAAGATATTATTTATAGAATTAGAGAGGTGCAAAAGAAGAATTGTTACTCTTCGAAGAATCTTTTCGTTTTAATGGATGTAACTCTTCATGAACGATGATTTCTTTTAGTTTCAAAAAGAAGTGTGTTTTCAAATATGACAGTTTTTGCCCTGATAGATGTCCATGGTACAATGACAGACGTTCCTGACTAGTTTTAATTTTTAACCCGAGACTTATCACAGATGTCTGTGAGTATACCTCAGATGTTTGTGAGGTGAAAAAGCAGTTTTCCACTGGACATTGATGTATATAAAATTGTGTGCGATCATGTATGCATATATACTGAAGGATACCTTAACAATATTTTATCTAGGACTTTTTTATAGTAGAATAAACTTTGTATGGTCAATGAATCTTCGTTTCTCTTTGAGCCTCAATATCTTCGATCATGGTTTCTTCTTGTAGTATATAGATGAAATCTTGGTAAAGTATATATATGATTGTATAGTTGTTGTCATTGAATCATAAGTTGGTGGTTCTAACAATATGTACAGGATAGAAAAAAAAATACAAACAATAATAATGAGCGGGCAATGAGCAGCGCTGAAATCATGAAACAGTGAAAGACCAAAAGATAGTGAGAACATGATTATATCTATTCATTAGTATATTTGTCCACTGATAGTTACACACTACTTCTAGCTAACAAAAACATATGCATTATAAATGTAGTTCGAGCCACCCACTAATATATTAATGTCATTATGGCTACTTAATTGTACATTATAAAATGTATTTTTTTGTCAAGGTATTTTGTGTATGGAATTAGAATGGACAGCAGCTAGGTATCCATCCTAGCATTCTATATGGAAATTGACATAATAATCATATTATATCGTAACATCCCCTACTTGGAGGCCTAAAACTAATGTCTATGGATGTTGAGTTATCCATAGTTATTAATCCTCGGCGACCAAATACGTTGATGTTAGATTTATTTATATGATATAACATGGATATAGAAACTTTTTAAAATCATTACAAAACTTTCACATTCCATTTCAAATCATTTCAAATTCATTATATAATCCCAGATGAGAACCACGTTCAAAGAAAATATAATTATTATAACATACGCCAATAGCGACATATGAAGATGCTGCTTTGTCAAAGAAGATACCTTTACAACATATGAAGATGCCTTTACAACAAAACACAGCCGAATCAAAATTGGAAAGAATGCCTACTAGCTTGCCCCTTACATGTCTCTAGAAGCTTATTTGTCAAAGAAGAACCTGAAAACCTCAGCTTTCAAACAACTCAAAATTAATCGAGCACCCAAGAGTTTAATGGAAAAACATAAACTTCGAGTTAGGCATAAAGCCTTCTATGGATAATAACATCCCATCTCGAACCATTTAGATATCTAGCGAGACCACGTCGCTTAGCGGAATGGGTTTTCCCGTTACTAATATCCTATCCAAAATTTTAGGATAAACATATACTATGCTCCTGCATCCACAATGGTTTAAACATAGCAATTTAATATATCATGATATGCAAACAAATAAAATATCTTGAATTTTCCATCCCCATTCATTTGATTATCTATCATAGTTATAGTTTTTAGGGTTACTCTTAACCTTTTAGTTTTCATGGGCTCATTAACAACCTGATTAATGTTTATGGACTATCTGTCCAGATTCATACTTTTCATGGGATCACTAAGAACCTAGGACCCCTGCCAATAACCTCATTTAATTATTTCATGGGTTTTCCATGAACCTATTGGTATCTCTAATAACTTCCCTACTATCATAGTTTTCATGGGTTAACTATGAACCTATTGACTTATGCCAATAACTTATTTCAAATATAGTTTTCAATGGTTCGCTACAAACCTGTTGACCTCTGCCAATAACTCTCTTTAATCATAGTTTTCATGGGTTCATTATGAAGCTGTCTAAACTGACTACTTAACTAGTCTTTGGGTATCCTATATTCTGGTCTACTTGACCTCTTGGATGTAACTCTATTCATTTAGGAATTAATTAATTTATATTCAATACTGGGTCAACTTACGTGGTTATCCTTCCCTTACACACCAAAATATAGTTATGAGTCCATTATTTAGTGAATATATTCATAGAAGAAGAACATACAAAAATAATACCAATATCTATGGTTTAATATTGTAACGACCCGATATTTTCAACCATTCACATCCACACATGTCGGACTTGAATTGTTCAAAATACCGCATTGTAAATAAAATTTGGCAAATCTTAAAATATACAGTAAATAAATAATCACAAAATCAGAGACATAGATATCAGAAAACTCGCAGCGGAATTTAAAAATACTTGGTGGTTCATGAAGCCACTATAAATGTCTCAATCAAATAAAAATTTCATAGTCTTTAGTCCAAATATAGTTTTAAATCATCAGTAGAACAATCCAAATGTCCACTAGTCTTGATTTCAAAAATTTAGATAAAGATCTGGAAGGGATGTTTGCCAGCAGCTTGAAAGTGATCAACAGAAATCCTAGCTCCGGGATGAAACTGAATTGCAACTCAGGCTGACCCTAGCGTAAAATAAAACAGAAACACTCGACTCAGGACATACACACTTATACAGTGTAAGAAAATTCAAGTGTACTGTAATATAGAGAAAATAACTTAAAGGATGCTTGGGACCACCCATCCTCTAAGGATCCGTTAAACTATTTACTATGTTGTAATATTTCGCTATTATAATAATGTCTATTAGTAAAATAAACTTACTTTTAAATAGCGTTAAGGGGTTACCCATATAGCCCTTAACACGTAATAGTCCCAGTAGTCCGTCCAATATCATAGTCCCTCCTGATCGGGAAGCCACCAGAGGATACCACACGGGCTACGGGAGAAAACCAAACTCGTACAAGGCACGCTATGGTAGGTGACACGGCACAATTAGGCAATGCTAGGGTAGATATACTAATTAAGCTTCCGGACCGATGGTAACGCGTAGCGCACAGCTACCGCCTACCTCGAACAACACTCCCAAATCAAAGGTGCGCACCAAACAATCACAAAAGTAATAGAACGGCATTCGAAGAAGTGCGTCCGATCAGAGGTGCTACCTCATTAATCCGTCGATCGCTCCTGTTTTAGCCACCTTATGCCAACTCACGGGAGTCGGGTCCACATATTTACCTCAAAGAAAACGTCTCCACCATCCTACTTCATTCTGGAATCTCCACCGCGTACACGGTTGTCAAAGTGGTTTCGGTATCGACAGAGAGTACGCCAAATATCCGATCCCGGTCTCTTTAACAACCAAACGTTATTATAACCCGTGGTTACAACTTTTAAAAATGGTATTTATACTTTAAAAATCAAAATAAATTTCAAATACATTTCAATATCATAATATCATTTCAAACATCATTTATTTAAACATCGGTCATTTTATTTAATATAAAATACTATTTAAATCTATTCAGTTTATTTAGGAATCAATTGCCTTTCAACTCACATTTAAAAGTTAAATTCTTCCATTTAAAACCATTTAAAGTAAATCCCTTATTTTTATTAATTACATATTAAATTCCAAAATTTAAGCCTTTTTCCCAAAGATTATTAAATTTTATAAAAACAATCAAAAATTCAGTTTCCGTAGCACTTATAAAATGCTACCTAAAGTTATAGGTTAAATAGTTCATTTACAAAAGATAGCATTGAAGTGCTGTAATAGATTTCTTTATTTCCAACTAAACTTTAGTTATCTTTATCAACTATAGCACTTACAAAGTGCTATAATAGCTTTTAGTTCAAATTAGCCTTTAAGTTCATTTAAATTTAACTACAACATTCACAAATGCTGTAATACCCTTTATATTTAAAATTTCAAGGTTTAACTATAATTTCATAACTAAGTAAATTTTTATTTAAATCATATTTAACTTACAAATCATATATTTTCACATTATAAAGTCATAATTTCAATACTCATATTTTTATGAATTTGTAAGTAAATTTTCATACAAAAATCAAATTTTATTATGAATTTCTTATTTAAATCCAAGTATTAAATTCCCATTTCTTTAATTAAATTATTAACTTAACAATTAAGTTTTAAATTCCCAGCATATAACTTATTATCAATTATTTTACTTTACTAAATTCTCACTTTTAACAAAAATTCAGAATTTCCCAAAATAAGTTATATTTCAAAATTTTCATGAACATTTATTTATTTAACATTTGACTCATTCAAAAATCATTATAAATTTTATAAAAATCAATTAAATACATTTTAAACCAAAATATTATAAATTTTCCATTTAAAATATTTTTAAAACATTTTGGAAAAATATTATATAAACCACGGGTCTGTATATAGTTTTCTAGCCTAGGTCAAGTGATACAGATATATATCATTTCAATCCGTAATTTACAAAGAAAACCCGGGTTCTATCATTTCAATCCCGCAATCCCAAGTTAAATAAATCAATAAATAAATGAATGCATTAATAAGTAAGTATTGTTCAGGCCTATCATTTCAGCCTGTAACGATTTCTATTCTACAGGGAACTTGCAGTGTGATTTGCAGTAAATAATAATATAAAAAAATCTAATTGCAACAATATAACAATAGATAATACAGCTGATGATGGGTCAATTAAATAGTGGGGTTTGAACATTAAAAGTTTATATCACAGGAAGATACAATTAAATAAAATAAATTTGCAATTACACTTGTTATCAATCTACATATATATAGGTATGTTTGTCTGGAGAGAAATACTCACCTTAAAGCTACAGAAAATTAGATTCAAACGATTGTATCACTTGATAAAGAAATGTACAAACGGCACGATCAGATTTCCGTGGAGGCAACGTCTTGATTCAAATCTTGAACAAGATGAATGAAAAACTAAGTATTCGCATTTTTCTATGATTATTGAAAACAGAATAAGAAAATTTTGACCCAAATTCTCGACCACTCCACCCACATCTTGGCCATGTTCTCACTGCTTAGCCCACCTTTTATTTGAGTTATATGAACGCATTCTATACTAAAACAGTGGATAAATCGTTGAGATACTATTTCAAAAAGTGGTGCTCGGCCTATCCATTCTATTTTACTTCTTTTTTTTTACACAACTGCACTTATAAAAATTTACTTGCTCTTGCTGCTACAATAGGACACGGCCCTGACTATCAAAAAGAATGCATGCATGCACTTGTATCATGAATATTTAACAAAGTTTGTCAGATAAAAGGATCGGCTTGGAGGAGGAGTTGGCAACAGTAGTGATGGAGGGGGTAGGGTGAGGCCGAGCATGAAGTGTATGACAAAATATAAAAAAAAAAAAAGAAGAAGGAAGGAAAAATAAATAAACCATTACCTGATTCCCTGCTCACGAAAAAGAAAGATGTAGATGGAGATGCAGACAATTTTTGAGGTAAGGAAATGTGATATGAGGTTTGTATTTATAGGAAGAAGCTTGTACGCAAGGAAAAGTAACGTGTGCAAATCAATGGGAACAAAAAGGCAAGCAAATATTTTTGCTTTGATATGGGATGTTGAATTATTGTTTTTATAAGGCAAAGATTATTTAAATCAAATGGTTAATTTTTGCAGTGGTATCTTGGGCCACATATCCAAAAGTAACGTACATTGATTTGATAAAGGAATGGCAAAAAATCAAAAATGTGAACGGTTATGGATTTACAAGATTTTATACTTATTAAAATAAATGGAAGGTGAAATATCTTTAAACGCATTGACAAGGCACGGTTGAATTTCCTCTTTTAAAAGTGCATGGCAATTTATTTAGGAACAAAGGCAAAAATTATAATTCGTTTAGAACGTGTTATAGATAGGAAGCTTGCATTTATCAGGGGAAAACGGCATGTAAATTTTCAAATTTAGACGTAAAAGGAAGAAAATGATTTCCCTGCATTGCATTAATTAACGGTTGCGCGATTTATGATGCTTGAGTTTACACAATTGATTAATGGAAGCAAGGAGTTTCGTATGTAAATGTTGGCTCTAGGAAAAGAAAACGGCAAGCATTAAATATTTGCGTTGATTTAAGGTGAATGAATATAGGAAGAAAATAAAATTTTGAATTGATTTGGGTGGAGACGGCATGAAAAATATTTGTACGTGATTTGGTTTCCTAAATACAAGCGGTAAATGCGAATGGGAATATGGCAAGAATTGAAATGGCAAAGATTTTGGAACGTTCTGAAATAAATATTTTACCAATTTTAAACCAACGAAAGCTATGGGAAATGTAACATTTGGCCATAGCAATTCTTAACTGATTTATTTATTCATATATATATTGCGGTATGAATTTTTAAATGCGTAGGACCCATGCAAAATATACCCCCAAATTAATACAAAAGTAACGTTTTTTAATTAATACGTTTTCCTATTTTATATGTTATTTATTCCATTAAATATCGTACCCTTAAAAATGCGTAATTTTAAAAGTTTATTAATACACTGAATTCTTAAAAGTTACTCGTTAACATGTTTACATTATTCTGATTTATTTACCATTTCCAATGAAATTTACTATTCAAAAGAATATTACACATTTTTAAAGAAAGTAGATAATCCATTTCTTTATTTAAAATTCCAACTAGATTTATCCTTAACAAAGTTAAAATTTCAGAAACTTCCATTTTTATTATACAATTTTAGGAAATGATTTACTCAAATTAAAAATTTATATTATAATAAATTCCAAGGTTTTATAAATAAGAGAATAAAGTGCTTATAATATTTTTCTCTCTCTTAGGAAATGAGAAAATAAAGAAGATGAGAAAAAGAAAAACTTGTACGTGAATTGCAAGGAAAAACATACGGCTAAACTAAAGGAATGAATGACTACAAAGGAACAAATGTTAGAAAAACAAAAAGACAAGAATTAAGGCAACCTTTCGTTTCTTTCCCTAAGAACAGGTAATTAATCTAAAGCTTAATTATGTATATGGAGAGAGAAACTTTCATTCTTTCTCTAATCAAATTGATTGATTAATTAAATGTCATCAAGAAACTATTTATTCATGGCATGGAATGTAACTATGTCCAAATGTATTCCACAGTAAATTATGTAAGTGCAATATTAGATTGTTTACAAAGATGATGTTTCCTTCATATATATCTTTATTGGTCATAGTATTATTAAAAACATATACGTATACGTGTATATATATATATATAATAGACTTATACATATAAATGTGTTAAAATTAAGTTTCACTATTTTATGAGCCTAAAATTAAAGACAACAATTTTGAACCTAATCTCTAGATTAAAAGGGTTTAAGATTAAAAAAGTTATGACTTTGCATACAAGTCCATCTTATAAATCTTAAGTCAAATTAACGCACACACATATGTATATACAAATCATTGTAAATAATGTCTTAAACTTAATACAACATCTTTATGTTAAAATTTATAACTTAGCAAATTTTTTAATATTAAGCAATAAATTAAGGTCTAACGTTAATTTAAAAGGAAATAAAAGGAATCGTGATATTTTATAATAAATTCAGGTTATTTTTATAATAAGCCCCCTTTTTTTAACTTTAAACAAAAGTATGCAAAAACCAAAAGATTGGATTTAAATAATGAACACATGCAAACATTAATACTACGTATGTTTTCTATTTGAATCAATAACAGAAATATTACATTAATTAAGACTTAAATTTAAATTACAATAATTTTTTTCCCCTCTTTTACCGAAACTTATTAACTTAAAAATTTAATTATTGAAAATTTTAATTAAAAAAAACGTTTTCAAGTAAAACTTAATTAAAATATTTACAAAATTATGGGTTGTTACACTCTCCCCCACTCAAAACTTTTCGTCCCCGAAAAGGAAGGAGGTAGGAGAATAGAAACACCTTGAAAGAAAACTAAATTGAAACTCAAAATGGAATCATTGATTTAAACCATATAAATTCAATTTAAATTAATTAATATTCAATAATTGATTTAATTCATTTGATTTTTACTAAAGTTAAATCAATCTTAACTATTTCCAAATTAATTATCTTATTATCCAATTATTTTAAAATTAACAATTTCTAAAATCATAAATTTGTATAGTCATTTATAATAATCGTTTTTATTCAACAAATTTAATTCTTCTATATTCCAGATTATTATTAAATATATTCTACTTAATATATCTTATCGCACATATTAAGTAGATTACATTTATTATAACTATTCCAATTTATTTCTAAATTTCATTTAACACCATTTGATATTGTATATTATTCAATTATTTTTTTATTCTATTTACCTCTATTTGTCTTTTTCTAACTGAAACTTTAAGTGTATAACATTTATTATAACCACTCAAATTTTATTTATAAAATCTTTTTATATTGTACATTATCCAATTACACAGTTAATTTCTGAATGATTTAGGTAAGTTATATTGGCATGCAATTTAATATTATACAAGTAAAAAAATTTCCAATTATATTATTCAAGTTTAAATATTCATTCAAAATTTGACTTTATTTTATCATTAGAATCGCCTTTTAACATAAATTTATGAATTAAATTTCCAATTAACTTCAAACATTTAGAGATAAATAAATACATACATATACTATATGTCAAATCAAATTTAAATCATATATCTATATATATACATATATATTATAAATTAAGTCATATTTTAGAAATTCAAATCAATTAAATTTTTGAAGCAAAACTACAGCGTGATCTCATCACTTCGATACTCGAAAACGAATGTCGATGATGCTGCAGTCATCACCGAAATTATTTTCTAGCGACAAAGAGAAGAGCACTAATTTTTAAAATTTTAAAATTCTTTGAAAACAAATTTCTATTCGAAAATAATTTAAATAATAATATATCCTTTTAAGACTTTAAACACAAGGTTTGAAACTATCAGAAATTAAGTTCTTAAATTCTTGTTTTAAATTCATTTCTGTTTCCAAATAAATTTATAACCATGTTTTATAGTTCAATTATTTATATAAGACAAAACCAATGGTTTATAAAACCATAAATAAAATCAAACACTATTATCTCTAAACAACTAGTTAAATTCTGAAAATTATACTTATATATATATAATATTAGATTTTTCCCAAATATAGGAATAAAATTTTCAAAACAAGTATAGAGATTCAAATTTGAAGGGCTCAAATCAAAGAGAATTTAGATTTAAAGACAAGTTGGAATCAAAAGATCCGATGATTAAATAACAGAATAAGGAACCAGATAAGTTTATATAAATCGCGGGCAACCTTAACCGGGTCAACCGTGACTTAAAGAATAAGATCGATGTGGATTTTCTAGGGTAAATCTACATTCGATCTGAAGAGATAGAGTTCAGAATAACCAAACATACTAGCATCTAAACCGAGGATAAATATAAATCTCTGGTGAATCAATGCTAACTGTAAAGGAGTTTCACCCCTTTATTAGAATATTGGCGAGACCGCCAATTCACTATAAAGATCATCCGAAGTGGAGTTATGGGATACTCTAGAATCGAAAGAAAATGAATAGTGAGGGTGACGAATGAACTTCGGAATCGCAGGGAACGTTCCAAAATTCGAAAAGGAAGAGATTCAAGCTCGAATGAAAGTGATTCTGTAAACCAAATTTACCATACATTCTAAGTTTTGCCTAGAGCCAAAGCTCTGATACCAAATGTAACGACCCGATATTTCCAACCATTTGCATCCGCACATGTCGGACTTGAATTGTTCAAATTACCGCATTGTAAATAAAATTTGGCAAATCTCAAAATATACAGTAAATAAATAATCACAAAATCACAGACATGGATATCAGAAAACTCGTAGCGGAATTTAAAAATACTAAGTGGTTCATGAAGCCACTACAAATAGTCTCAATCAAATAAAAATTTCATAGTCTTTAGTCCATATATAGTTTTAAATCATCAATAGAATAATCCAAATGTCCACTAGTCTTGATTTCAAAAATTTAGATAAAGAACTGGAAAGGAAGTTTGCCAGCAGCTTGAAAGTGATCTGCAGAAATCCTAGCTCCGGGATGAAACTGAACTGCAACTCAGGCTGACCCGAGCGTAAAATAAAACAGAAACACTCGAGTCAGGACATACATACTTATACAGTGTAAGCAAATTCTAGTGTACTGTAATATTGAGCAAATAACTTAAAGGATACTTGGGACCGCCCATCCTCTAAGGATCCGTTAAACTATTTACTATGTAGTAATATTTCGCTATTATAATAATGTCTATTAGTAAAATAAACTTACTTTTAAATAGCGTTAAGGGGTTACCCATATAGCCCTTAACACGTAATAGTCCCAGTAGTCCGTCTTTCTGGAATTTGTGTAGTCTTCTGGAATTTGTGCGTCTTTGACTTTGGTGATTGACATTGATATTATCGTCAATATTTGTGGTTTGATGAACGAAATAAAGAGTATGACACTTCTTTGATTCTTGTGTAGATTTGGTGACATTGATTAATCTCTTGATGATTATCAACTAAGTATATATTTATATATATATCACAGCTTGGCATTGTGATTATTATGTGTTTAGTCACATCTCTTATTCTATATCGTTTCATCTGATATTTATAGTTAGACTGATCCGTTTATTATTTTCTTATTAAATAATACTCGGGTCAGACCGAGATGTTACAGGTGCTTCTACTTGACTTCTCATCCGGGATTAACTCCTTGACTTTTGGGTTAACTACTTAGATTAGTAGTTATTTTGTTGTATACATTTGAGATATAGACTCCTTAATGTATACTTATTCTTTTGTGTAGTTCGTGTAACTATTCTTTTGTGATATTGTGGATCTTTTTAGACCACTACTCTGATGTACACTTTCTAGTGTAATATTCATATCTTATTCCGCCTTTGTGATATGAATTGTCTGTGACTGATTTGTGTTATGTTTATTTCTATATTTGTTTCCGAAGGATTTATATAGCCACCGTGTAGTAGCTTTGAGTTTGTGTTGGTATGTCGGATTTCCTCTTGAAATAGAATGCATGTTATATTATCTGACATATCGGTGCTCGCGCAAAGAAATTACACGGATGGTCGCTCCTCAAGAGCCTTATTCTCCATGCTAGTCGACAGAATTCACCGTAATGTTCTTGGCTAGCGTGGGTATAGAGGTGGGGCGTCACAGCTTGGTATCAGAGCCAAACTTCGGAACAATATGGAATATTATAACAAGGATCATCGTCCTAAGTCTTTCTTAGGAGTTGTGCTTTAGGATTTTATTCGGGTCTTCGTACCGTTCTATCCTATTTTCTTCATGATTCCTAGTTTTATCTATCAAGATTGCTTGATATTCAATTTGGTGAATAACCTTTTCTTCTTCTTCTTTCTTTCTAAAAGGAAGAGAAATGTCTAGACCTGGCCGCCCCAGAGCCGTGCCATCTAGCACTCCGCCCCAGGATGGAGTTTTTATGACTGCTCAACAGCTTCTTGATTTGGTGACAAATGCTCAAGCAACTGGAGCTAACCCGGAACCTACTCACCCAAAGTCGGGATTTGCACGCTTGTATAGCGATTACACTAATCTGGGTGGGGAATCATTCAAAGGTTCCGAAACTGTTATTGAAGTACAGGCTTGGCTAAGGTCATGCGATCGAATCTTTTCTCGCATGAATCTTATTGACCTTCACCGAGTTCAGGTGGCCTCTAGTATGCTCCGAGAAAGAGCATTGGATTGGTACGAGCTTCTTATTTCTGAGATTAATGAAGCGGATCTCACTTAGGAGAGATTCCGAGAACGCTTCGAGTTGAAATTTGTACCGGAAGCAGAGAAAGTGACATTGGCTCGACGATTTATAGACCTTGTTCAAGGTGAGTCCTCCGTGACTGATTACGTCGCCTCCTTCGAGTCGCTTTCCAAATATGGGGTTGAATACATCAACACCCCTCTTAGAAGAATCAGAGATTCGTTTATGGCTTAAACAAAAGCCTCAAGAAGCCATTACTTTTAAAGATAGAAGTTTCTTTCGACCAACTCGTTGATATCGCTCTTCGTCTTGAAGAGGCGGATAGAGAGAATGATGTTGAAGTGGTGGGTTCCAAACCAAACTTCAACAACAGAAAGAGGTCAAACAAATTTAAAGGCCCTTATCCCAATAAGAAAGGGAAGCAAGCAACCTCCGTGGCAAAGATTTCTTCCTTTGGTCGTGGGGAATGCTATAATTGTGGTTCAAAGGACCATTATGCGAACAAGTGCCCAAAGTCTCTTTCTTGTCGCTACTGCAAAGTTCCCGGTCATGTTATATCTTCATGCCCCAAGCTTCAGGGCAAGAAGGAGGGAAAGTTAAATGTTGCTCAAGCCCCTGGCAACACATCTCGTGGCCAAGGTATTTCTCATTCTATTCTAGATGGAATTATTTTGTTTCGTGATCATCCTATTCGAGTTCTTTTTGATACGGGTGCGTCCCATTCTTTTATATCAAAAGAACTTGTTGATGCTTTTTCTTTGGATGTTTTGTGTTTAATGACTTCTTTGAGAATTGCGAATCCGGTTGGTGGATCCGCAACAATCAGTTTATTGTGTAAAGATGTCGAGATTATTTTGTGTGATTTATCTTTCCGAGCCGATTTGCATGTCATGCGTTATTTAGGCTTTGGAATGATTTTGGGAATGGATTGGCTTAACCGTTATGAAGCTCATATCCTATGTCCTGAGCGGACTATTCATCTTCGACATCCTCAATCTGTTGATCAGGTTTCTGTTATTCTTAAGGATTCAGATTCTGCTTTGGTTGCATCTTTATATTCTTTAAATCCTCGTGATGATGATGATGATGAGGGTGATATTATTTCTCTTATTCACGTCGTTTGTGAATTTTCCGACGTATTCGAGCCCGTTTTAGGATTACCACCTAAGCGAGCAATTGAGTTCAGAATTAATCTTATTCCGGGAGCTCAACCTATCACTCGTCCCCCTTATCGTATGTCCAATAAAGAAAACGAGGAGATGCATAAACAATTGTCTGAATTGGAAATGAAGCAATTTATTCGCTCTAGTTCCTCGCCTTGGGGAGCTTCAGCTATTTTTGTGAAGAAATCCGATGGTACACTTAGGCTTTGCGTTGACTACCGCAAGCTTAATGATCTTACTATCAAAAATAAATATCCTTTACCTCGGATTGATGATCTATTCGATCAACTTAGTGGTGCTAGAGTCATTTCACAATTGGACTTGGCTACCGGTTTTCATCAGCTTCGTATTGCAGAGGATAGCATTCCTTTGACATCGTTCCGCACTCGGTATGGATCTTATGAATGGCTTGTTATGCCATTTGGGTTAACTAATGCCCCGGCTTATTTCGTTGACTTAATGAATCGAGTTTTTAAAGACTTTCTCGACCGGTTTGTTCTCATCTTTATCGATGATATTCTTGTTTATTCTAAAACCGAGGAGGAGCATGAAAAACATCTTCGGATTGTGTTGGAAACTCTTAGGAGTAATCAATTAAAGGCAAAATTTTCTAAATGCCATTTTTGGCAATCTCGTGTGAAGTTTCTCGGTCACATTATTTTCGAATCCGGAATTTCCATGGATCCTTCAAAGATTGAAGCGATTCAAGATTGGAAGAGACCGGAGAATGTGACAGAGATTCGTAGTTTTCTTGGATTGGCGGGCTATTACCGTCGTTTTATTAAAGACTTTTCTAAAATTGCCGTGCCTCTCACTAGCTTGACGAAGAAAGGTGTTAAATACATTTGGTCGTACAAATGTGAAGCTTCTTTTCAGAAATTAAAAGAACTTCTTTCTGATGCTCCTATTCTTGTTATTCCCGAAGGGAATCAAGATTTCGTTGTTTATACCGATGCTAGTCGCATTGGTTTGGGTGCCGTTCTTATGCAAAAGGAACGCGTTATTGCTTATGCTTCTAGGCAATTAAAGCCTGCTGAGACTAGATATGCCACTCATGATTTAGAGCTCGCGGCTATTGTTTTTGCTCTTCGGATTTGGCGTCATTATCTCTTAGGAGAGAAATTTGTTCTTTACACAGATCATAAGTCTTTGAAATATTTATTCTCTCAAAAGGAACTTAATTTGCGTCAACAGCGTTGGCTCGAATTTCTTGCACCATATGATCTTGATATTCTTTATACTCCTGGTAAGGGTAATCTTGTCGCCGATGCTCTTAGCCGCAAACAACAAGCTGTTGTTTCTATGATGATATCCGAATGGAACGATCTCGAGATTTTATCCACTTGCGAAATTCGAGACCGCGTTTCCGATTTATGCTCATCGTTTGTTTTATGTAGCCTTGTGGCTCATCCATCTCTTTTAGACCGCATTCTTGAAGCTCAAGGGCTAGATCCCAACTTGGCTCTTCTTGGCCAAAATATTGGGGATAAAATGGATATTGAAGGTTTGAAAGACTTTGATATCGATTCTCGTGGAGGCATTCAGAAATTTGGTAGACTTGTCATGCCAAATATTAGTGATCTTCGTAAAGATATTTTAGAAGATTCACATCGTTCTAAATTTACCATTCATCCCGGTAGTAGTAAAATGTACGCGGACATGAAGCGACTTTATTATTGGAAGGGAATGAAACTTGACATCGCTAACTTCGTTAAACGTTGCATGACTTGCCAACTTGTTAAGACCGAACATCAAAGGCCCGGAGGGTTATTGCAACCTTTAGAAATTCCAGTTTGGAAGTGGGATCAAATTTCCATGGATTTTATAGATGGCCTTCCCCGTTCTCGATCGGGTTATGATAGCTTATGGGTAATTGTTGATAGACTTACTAAATCCGTCCATTTTATTCCCGTTCAGTCTAACCGAACTGTTCCTCTTTTGGCTAAAATATTTATCAAAGAAATTTTTAAATTGCATGATGTTCCTACTTCTATTGTTAGTGATCGTGATCCATTGTTTACTAGTGGATTTTGGAGGAGTCTTCAAAAAGCTTTGGGAACGAAGCTTAATTTTAGCACCGCTTATCATCCCCAGTCCGATGGACAAACCGAGCGTGTGAATCAAACTCTTGAAGATCTTCTTCGTGCTTGTGTTCTTGATTTTGGTGGAGGTTGGGAAGATCATATTTCACTTGTTGAATTTTCCTATAATAATAGCTTCCAATCTAGTATTGGTATGTCACCTTTCGAGGCACTCTATGGTAGGCCATGCCGATCTCCTCCTTGTTGGCTTGAGGCCGGTGAGAAGCTGGCTTTAGGTCCAGATTTTATTCGTGATTCCACAGAAAAGATTGATCTTATTCGTCATAGGATGAAAGAAGCCCAAAGTAGACAAAAATCCTATGCCGATAACCGGAGAAGGAAGTTAGAATTTTCTGTGGGAGATCTTGTGTTCGTTCGTGTTTCACCTATGAAAGGTGTTGTACGTTTCAGTCGATCGGGAAAGTTAGCGCCTCGATATATTGGGTCATTTCCTATCACCGAACGTATTGGTTCCATGGCTTATCGCCTTTTATTACCGGCTCAATTTTCTGCTATGCATGACGTGTTTCACGTTTCTCAACTTCGGAAATGTCTTCGAGATTCCGATTCTATTCTTGAGCCCGGTGTTGTGGAAGAGATTGAAGTTTCGCCTAATTTAACTTATGAGCAACATCCTATTCGTATCATTGCTTCGGAAGTCAAACGACTTCGAAATAAAGATGTTCCGCTTGTTAAAGTTCAATGGTCTTCAAATCCTAAGGATTGTTCTTGGGAATCTAGAGAGTACATCGAGCGTACACATCCGGACTTACTTTCTCGTGCTCTTTGAGGTGAACTTCTTATTTCAAACTCCTTTTGTGTTGAATATACTTCTATGGTTGTTACTATATATCTTCTTCTTGTAATATTGCGAGGACGAAATTTCTTTATGGAGGGGAGTCTGTAACAACCCACATATTTGTCGATTTTATATTTAAATATTTTATTTAAATATTTTATCGTTAGTCGGATTTTAGTCCGAAAAGCTACTTTTTGCATACGGTCGAATTAGGGCTCGGGACCACTCCCATTGAGTTTAAAATGCCGTTTGCGACCTTTTTGAGTATAAGCTTCGATATGTTTGGAGAAAGTTGATTTCTGCTACTTTTTACTTTGGGTTTGGTTTTTGGGCTCAACCCTATGTTAACTTATGCTCAAATCTGAGCCACTCTTCCCCACTCACCCTCATTCTCTTCTCATTTCAGTTTTTAGAGTGTTAACGGTGGGAGAGATTGGAAATTGAAATTCCAAAACCCTAGTTTCTCTTGCAAATCCATCTCCTTGCTCCAAACTCAAGAAGAACCCCTTGGTAAGCATCTCCTTCTTCTTCTCCAACTCTTTCTCCATTCAATTTCAGAAATTTCCTAAACCTAATTTCGGGAATGTTCTTGTTTTTGAGCTTAGATTCAAGCTCATTTGGGTTGTGATTGAAGAAAGGTTGATTCTCCATTTGCTTTCAAGCTTCTTCTTGTTCGATTTTGTGAAAAGGTGAGATTTTTATCTCACATCTATGACTATAATTATCTTTGGTTGTTGGGTATGAATTCCTAACACTTCTTCATGTGCATTTGCTCTTGATTTGGATTGGTTTTGTGAATATTTCAATTTTTGGGTTGTTAAGTCAAATTTGTGTAAAATCCTTTTATGGATGTTTGATCATGCTTTTGGTGATGCATCGAGGAGCATATAGGGCCGGGTTGCCGATTGGCATAAACCCTTAGAGCCAAAGTTCGTCCGATTGCATTTTGGAAGAGTTGCTCTTCATTTGAATATGGCTGAAAAATAGCCCAGGCATGATTCAGTCGACTGAAAAACTCTGTTCAGTCGACTGAACCTGAAACCCGAGAGTTTCCAGGCATGATTCAGTCGACTGAAAACTTCTGCACAGTCGACTGAAACTGGAAACAGAAAGTTTCCTGAACCTGGAAAATTTCCATGTACAGGGTCAGTCGACTGAAATTCTCTGTTCAGTCGACTGAACCTGCTGTTTGAGTCCAATTTGCCTTTTTGGATTGGAATTCCAATTTAAATCGATTCGTGATAATCCTATTTGTTATTATCATCTATTATGATTTTGATGACTCTTTTTAGGGATTTTTGAATATCCATTTCGATGGATTCTTTATCGATTTCTTTGGATTTTATTCACGTCTTCGTATGTGAATTTTTGTGATTGATTGTTCTTACAATCTTCTTCGTGATTTGTCACTTTAAAAATATAAAGGTTTTCTATACTAGTAGTAAATATCAAAACTCTTTCCTCAAACGATTTCAATACTATTTTAATACCAAATTCGTTTATAAAACCGTTTTCCAATCTATTAGTATATACAAACCTTTACCTCACTCGTATGAGAAATCTAATTAAACGGCTTAGTAAAACAAGTGGTATGAAACGCTTACGTTTACTTTGTCGGTTAATTCTTGGACTTGTTCGATCGAACCTCTTGTGACAATTTTCTAGTGGAGATTTACAGTTTGTTCGTAAATATTTAAGTTAAGCAAGTGGTTATGGGACATGAAGCTAAACTCATATATTTACTAGCTTAGTGTAATCGACACTTCTCGCTGATCATGACGATCATCTTTGTGATTTAGACTAGCAATGTGCGATGTCTCTTTGTCTGCGAGGGAGACTAAACCCCGTTTTGTGGAGTTTCGACTCAATTTGTGATGGGGCAGCAACCCATGGTCTTCGGGCCGTTTGTGGAGCTTCGGCTCAATTTGTGATGGTTAGCGACCATGGAATTAGCGTTCCGTTTGTGATACACGTGTTGGTGAGCTTTATGCTCCCGTTTGTGATAGGCCTCCCCCCTTTCGTGATTTCTGGATTTCTTGTGTAGATTTCTAGAATTTGTGTTTCACCAATTTTCGTGATTTCCATTGATAAGTTTTATCAATATTTGTGCATTGGTGAATTTGTGTGTCATTGACTTTTGTGATTTCTGGATTTCTTGTGTAGTCTTCTGGAATTTGTGCGTCTTTGACTTTGGTGATTGACATTGATATTATCGTCAATATTTGTGGTTTGATGAACGAAATAAAGAGTATGACACTTTTTTGATTCTTGTGTAGATTTGGTGACATTGATTAATCTCTTGATGATTATCAACTAAGTATATATTTATATATATATATATATCACAGCTTGGCATTGTGATTATTATGTGTTTAGTCACATCTCTTATTCTATATCGTTTCATGTGATATTTATAGTTAGACTGATCCGTTTATTATTTTCTTATTAAATAATACTCGGGTCAGACCGAGATGTTACAGGTGCTTCTGCTTGACTTCTCATCCGGGATTAACTCCATGACTTTTGGGTTAACTACTTAGATTAGTAGTTATTTTGTTGTATACATTTGAGATATAGACTCCTTAATGTATACTTATTCTTTTGTGTAGTTCGTGTAACTATTCTTTTGTGATATTGTGGATCTTTTTAGACCACTACTCTGATGTACACTTTCTAGTGTAATATTCATATCTTATTCCGCCTTTGTGATATGAATTGTCTGTGACTGATTTGTGTTATGTTTATTTCTATATTTGTTTCCGAAGGATTTATATAGCCATCGTGTAGTAGCTTTGAGTTTGTGTTGGTATGTCGGATTTCCTCTTGAAATAGAATGCATGTTATATTATCTGACATATCGATGCTCGCGCAAAGAAATTACACGGATGGTCGCTCCTCAACAGCCTTATTCTCCATGCTAGTCGACAGCATTCACCGTAATGTTCTTGGCTAGCGTGGGTATAGAGGTGGGGCGTCACAATCCTACTTCATTCGGGAATCTCCACCGTGTACACGGTTGTCAAAGTGGTTTCGGTATCGACATAGAGTATGCCAAATATCCGATCCCGGTCTCTTTAACAACCAAACGTTATTATAACCCGTGGTTACAACTTTTAAAAATGGTATTTATACTTTAAAAATCAAAATAAAATTCAAATACATTTCAATGTCATAATATCATTTCAAACATCATTTCTTTAAACATCAGTCAATTTATTTAATATAAAATACTATTTAAATCTATTCAGTTTATTTAGGAATCAATTGCCTTTCAACTCACATTTAAAAGTTAAATTTTTCCAATTAAAACCATTTAAAGTAAATTCCTTATTTTTATTAATTACATATTAAATTCCAAAATTTAAGCCTTTTTCCCAGTGATTATTAAATTTTAATAAAACAATCAAAAATTCAGTTTCCGTAGCACTTATAAAATGCTACCTAAGGTTATAGATTAAACAGTTCATTTACAAAAGACAGCATTCAAGTGTTGTAATAGATATCTTTATTTCTAACCAAACTTTAGTTATCTTTATCAACTATAGCACTTACAAAGTGCTATAATAGCTTTTAGTTCAAATTAGCCTTTAAGTTCATTTAAATTTAACTACAACATTCACAAATGCTGTAATATCCTTTATATTTAAAATTTCAAGGTTTAACTATAATTTCATAACTAAGTAAATTTTTATTTAAATCATATTTAACTTAAAAATCATATATTTTCACATTATAAAGTCATAATTTCAATACTCATATTTTTATGAATTTATAAGTAAATTTTAATACAAAAATCAAATTTTATTATGAATTTCTTATTTAAATCCAAGTATTAAATTTCCATTTCTTTAATTAAATTATTAACTTAATAATTAAGTTTTAAATTCTCAGAATATAACTTATTATCAATTATTTTACTTTACTAAAATCTCACTTTTAACAAAAATTTAGAATTTCCCAAAATAAGTTATATTTCAAAATTTTACTTAAACATTCATTTATTTAACATTTGAATCATTCAAAAATCATTATAAATTTTATAAAAATCAATTAAATACATTTTAAACCAGAATTATATATTTTCCATTTAAAATATTTTTAAAATATTTCAGAAAAATATTATATAAACCACAGGTCTGTATATGGTTTTCTAGTCTAGGTCAAGTGATACAGATATATATCATTTCAATCTGCAATTTACAAAGAAAACCCGGGTTCTATCTTTTCAAACCCGCAATCCCAAGTTAAATAAATCACTAAATAAATAAATGAATGCATAAATAAGTAAGTATCGTTCAGGCCTATCATTTCAGCCTGTAACGATTTCTATTCTACAGGGAACTTGCAGTGTGATTTGCAGTAAATAATAATTAAAAAAAATCTAATTGCAACAATATAACAATAGATAATACAGCTGATGATGGGTCAATTAAATAATGGGGTTTTAACATCATAAGTTTATATCACAGGAAGATACAATTAAATAAAATGAATTTACTATTACACTTGTTATCAATCTACTGATATATAGGTATGTTTGTCTGGTGAGAAATACTCACCTTAAAGCTGCAGAAAATTAGATTCAAACGATTGTATCACTTGATAAAGAAATGTACAAACGGCACGATCAGATTTCTGTGGAGGCAACGTCTTGTTCAAATCTTGAACAAGATGAATGAAAAACTAAGTATTCGCATTTTACTATGATTACAGAAAACAGAATAAGAAATTTTTGACCCAAATTCTCGACCACTCCACCTACATCTTGGCCATGTTCTCACTGCTTAGCCCACCTTTTATTTGAGTTATATGAACCCACTCTATACTAAAACAGTGGATAAATCATTGAGATACTATTTCAAAAAGTGGTGCTCGGCCTATCCATTCTATTTTACTTCTTTTTTTTCTACACAACTGCGCTTATAAAAATTTACTTGCTCTTGCTGCTACAATAGGACACGGTCCGGACTATCAAAAAGCATGCACGCATGCACTTGTATCATGAAAATTTAACAAAGTTTGTCAAATAAAAGGATCGCCTTGGAGGAGGAGTTGGCAGCAGTAGTGATGGAGGGGGTAGGGTGAGGCCGAGCATGAAGTGTATGACAAAATATAAAAAAAATAAAAAGAAGAAGGAAGGAAAAATAAATAAACCATTACCTGATTCCCTGCTCACGAAAAAGAAAGAAGTAGATGGAGATGCAGACAATTTTTGAGGTAAGGAAATGTGATGTGAGGTTTGTATTTATAGGCAGAAGCTTGTACGCAAGGAAAAGTAACGTGTGCAAATCAATGGGAACAAAAAGGCAAGCAAATATTTTTGCTTTGATATGGGATGTTGAATTATTGTTTTTATAAGGCAAAG
This sequence comes from Allium cepa, assembly GCA_030765085.1. Taxonomy (NCBI): domain Eukaryota; kingdom Viridiplantae; phylum Streptophyta; class Magnoliopsida; order Asparagales; family Amaryllidaceae; genus Allium; species Allium cepa. The sequence continues at coordinate 62,225,012 of CM060930.1, forward strand.
ATTATTTAAGTCAAATAGTTAATTTTTGCAGTGGTATCTTGGACCACATATCTAAATGTAACGTACATTGATTTGATAAAGGAATGGCAAAAAATCAAAAATGTGAACGGTTATGGATTTACAAGATTTTATACTTATTAAAATAAATGGAAGGTGAAATATCTTTAAACGCATTAACAAGGCACGGTTGAATTTCCTCTTTTAAAAGTGCATGGCAATTTATTTAGGAACAAAGGAAAAAATTATAATTCGTTTAGAACGTGTTATAGATAGGAAGCTTGGATTTATTATGGGAAAATGACATGTAAATTTTCAAATTTTAGATGTAAAAGGAAGAAACTGATTTCCCTGCATTGCATTAATTAACGGTTGCGCGATTTATGATGCTTGAGTTTACACAATTGATTAATGGAAGCAAGGAGTTTCGTATGTAAATGTTGGCTCAAGGAAAAGAAAACGGCAAGCATTAAATATTTGCGTTGATTTAAGGTGAATGAATATAGGAAGAAAATAAAATTTTGAATTGATTTGGGTGGAGACGGCATGAAAAATATTTGCACATGATTTGGTTTCCTAAATACAAGCGGTAAATGCGAATGGGAATATGACAAGAATTGAAATGGAAAAGATTTTGGAATGTTCTGAAATAAATATTTTACCAATTTAAAACCAATGAAAGCTATGGGAAGTGTAACGTTTGGCTATAGCAATTCTTAACTGATTTATTTATTCATATATACATACATATATATATATATATATATATATTGCGGTATGAATTTTTAAATGCGTAGGACCCACGCAAAATATACCCCCAAATTAATACAAAATTAACATTTTTTAATTAATACGTTTTCCTATTTTATATGTTATTTATTCCATTAAATATCGTACCCTTATAGATGCGTAATTTTAAAAGTTTATTAATACACTGAATTCTTAAAAGTTACTCCTTAACATGTTTACATTATTCTGATTTATTTACCATTTCCAATGAAATTTATTATTCAAAAAAATATTACACATTTTTAAAGAAAGTAGATAATCCATTTCTTTATTTAAAATTCCAATTAGAGTTATCCTTAACAAAGTTTAAATTTCAGAAACTTTCATTTTTATTATAGAATTTTAGGAAATGATTTACTCAAATTAAAAATTTATATTATAATAAATTCCAAGGTTTTATAAATAAAAGAATAAAGTGCTTGTAATATTTTTCTCTCTCTTAGGAAATGAGAAAATAAAGAATATGAGAAAAAGAGAAACTTGTACGTGAATTGTAAGGCAAAATATACGGCTAAACTAAAGGAATGAATGGATAGAAAGGAACAAATGTTAGGAAAACAAAAAGGCAAGAATTAAAGCAACCTTTTGTTTCTTTCCCTATGAACATGTAATTAATCTAGAGCTTAATTATGTATATGGAGAGAGAACCTTTCATTCTTTCTCTAATCAAATTGATTGATTATTTAAATGTCATCAACAAGCTATTTATTCATGGCATGTGTAATGACCTGTAAATTTCAATAATTAAACTGGTTAAGTTAATAAGATTTTTGTAATTAAATTTAAGAAGAAAAAAAACCTTTATAATTTATAATGAAGTGAGTGTTTAAAATGAAATGAAAATAATAGGGATATAGTAACGGTTGTAAGTTACAATTTGATTGGTCTATTAATGTAGTTTCAACTGTTACATTTGGGTATTAAATTGAATATATGCAAATAAACGTATGGTAAAGGAGTGAATTCAACATTATATAAGCAATTCAACATTATATAAGCAATTCTGATAATTAGTGGAAATAATGAACTTGAGTGTAATATAAAGTTAGTGACAACATTTATGCAAGTCACCTTTTTATTTAGGGCTGCTAAATTCAGAGTAGGAAGTCAATTACGTTTAAATGTAGGTAAATGTTCATTAATGTGAGATAGGACTATAACTGTAATGTGTGAATGTAAATGAAATGACATAAATGGAAATTTATATTTTATTCATAAGATGAAATAAAGGAATGAAACCAAGTTGAATAAATTGATTTAGGTTTTATTTATGATAAATGTATATATTTGGGGAATTCAATATAATCGAAAATAACAAGTTATTACAAAATAAAGATGAAAATTGGAATTTTTTTTTTAAGGAAAGATAAACAAATAATAACTAGGTTTATAAAGTGATAACAGATTTAATAAAAGAGTAGGATTAAAGCATGGTAGTTATTGGAAAGTAATTAATTGAAATTTGGAAGAATTGGGAATTTTTTTTATGTATTAGTATAAAAACCAATTTTAATATTACCCATAAGAGGATAAGTTAATAGTCGATTCAATAACATGATTGAGAAATCAAATATATGGATTTATTGGGAATTTAAAACTTATACTTTTTTTTGGATAAAATACAGCGTTTTACACGCAATAAATTTTTCTACTTTTATTACATATTATATATATATATATGTTCTTATTATTATTATTCATATATCCACCTCTATTTTTATTTTCGACAGTCATGTTTGTTTATTAGATTATTTCTTGTTTATATCTTTTATTTATGGCTTGGAAGAAAACTAAAAGGGTATGCGTTATATTGTCTTAATTGCTTGCCGTTTTAATTGCCTACTCTTTATTTCTTTTTATTTATAAAACCTTGAAATTTAATATAAATTTTAACTTGATTTAATCATTTCCTAAAAGTCTAAATATAAAATTGGAAGTTTTGAAATTTTTACTTTGTTAAAATACAACTCCAATTGGAATTTTAATAAAAAATGAATTATGTATATTTTAAATACGAAGAATGTAAACAAGTTAAAATTTTAGTTAAGTAATAACTTTGTAAAATTCAGTGTTTTACAGACAGTTAAATTTCGCATTTAAAAAGGGCACGCATTGTAATGGTATAAGTAACGTATAAACATATAAATTAAAAATGTTACTTTTGCATAAATTTTGGGCGTATTGTATTGCGTCAGTTTGGCGTATTTTAAAAAATTATATTTCAATATCTATATGGATTAATAAAATCAGTTAGGAGATTTCCAACCAAAACGTATTGATTTCGTGCCTATCCGTTTCTCTAAAATCATGCACTGATTAAGGAGATTCCCACTACCAATATTGTTTTCAAAATCGTGCTTCCCTTTCACGCAAATATCATTTGGAAACAAATCATACTTACTGTAACGCCCCGAAAATTTTCGACTTTCGAAAATTCAACATCGATACTCACTTTATCGACTGCCGAGAAATCGAAGGCCGGAAACACGGAATGTTATGGGTTTTAGAAAGAATTTAAGAAAAAGAAAGAAAGAAGAGAGAAGAGATGGAAAATAGAGAGGAAAGAAGATAGACAATTTTTAGAAAACAGAATGGACAAAAGAACAGAGAATTTTTAAAATAGAAAAAGAGAATTCGAAAATAGAACGGACAGAAAGGAACAACAACAGAATCTCACAATTCGCAGCGGAACAACATATAATAATAAATGAATAATCTTTAAACAAAGAACTATATCAGTTATTACATTACATCACATTTTATTACATCATATCATCAGAGTGTACAACAACATACATCAAACAGTGCAGCGGAAAAAGAAATACTATATAAACTAGTAATACGCCATGCCATCCAGCTTGCCTCCAGCAACTCCAGAATATCCAGAATATCCTGATAAACCTAACTCTTAACTGCCCGTGTGGAAATTGGTGGGCACCCAGAGTTTAGGAAGGAAAACAATAAACTCCGAGTCAGTCATGTGACTGGTGTGAGAACTCAAAACAGTTTATTTAACTTTAAAATCAAATAGAGGAATATTTTTAAACTCAATTCGCAATGCTTTTAAAAATGAGACTACCATAAGGCCTCCCACACACACACACATGCAAACGCAGAATCGGAGGAGATTTCTCCTTATGATAGTCAAAGATGCTTGATACGCATTTAAAATAACATTTGATATTATTATTAGTGCATAATGTAGGAAAATTCATTTCTAAAATAAAGATATAAATCTTAGCCAACATACGACCATTATCGTATGCCTACTATAGCTACTATCCAAACAGTGGTGACCACCATAAGTGAATAGCAGGTTCTACAACTAATACCGTACAAGTTTCGTATTGGGAATTGGATTTCCAACAAATGGTCAGGCCAAGGAACTTCCCATTGCCACATGAGAATGCCTCTGGATGGACATCCCCGAGAACCAAACCGGATCTCTACCAACACAAGGCCGGGTTACTCCTAACTGAGTAACAACTGACCGAATATGCCATCCCCCGGTCCTTTGGGACCTTTATCAACCGAGCGCTCGTAATCAATTCACACAATCATAAAGTGTTTTCAACATGAGTAAGTATCTGGGCTCCATACCATGATACCACCCTTTTCCAGAAGGAAATGCACATATCCTAAAGGGCGCTACCCCTCATAACCTTGCCGCATCTTTCCTGTTTTGACCATTTCCGGGATGTGAGGCTCGACGAATTCACGTCCACAAAAACATACTTTATACAAAAGCCATGCTTTGGGTCAACAAATGATCAACACAATGATCAATAAGATAGACGATCAAATAAATGATCCTATCATAAATAATCAACACAATGATCATTTCAGCATCACTCAGCATGTCACATTACCAATTTGGGAATATATCGCTGATAACTTCAACTATATAACCTCTGAGCACATACGTCTCAGAGAAGGGTGTTAAGCAAAAAGAATAAATTCTCCGCCACCAACAGAAATATATTTGAAAGAAATCGGCTTTATATCTCAACTTGTAATGTCAGACATACAATCCATACAAGTCTGTTCCGGGCTCGAACAGAACCGAAGGCACTTACAAAGAAGTCCTTGCAATCCGGATATTCACAATCCTGATCGGATTCACCATCACATATGGAGAACTCTATACCGGAGCAACTCGGTGCAGAGTCAATCGACAGGTCATCCTATCGCTCTCGCAAATACCGGGTCTTCAACACCGATCTTCAATGCAATTTATAACGACGTATCACATATTCGGAATGGGTTATAGACCCCATGGTCCTTTCCCGGTTAACCCGAATAGTGAGCGCTTATTCAAAAATAAGTGTGCATTCAAATTCAATCCATTCACATCAAATACCCATTCAAAGGGAAATACTGATAGTCGGTTATTGAACTATCAATTGATATGCACACATCACCAGATTCCAAATAATTTTCCAAATTATTTATTTTCCAAAATATCTTTACAAGATATATAATTTCAACACTTCAAAAATAAATCAATATTTATTTTTAACAAGTTTCACTTTCACATATAAATTCCTTAGTGAATTTATATTCCAAAATATTCATGCATATACGATTTCAATTATCCATTTCAATTTATCTTCAAAAAAAATAAATTCTAATTATTCACTTCCTATTGGAAAACATTTCCATACTTATTATTCATAAGTAATTCACAAAACTTTTTATTTTCAACCTTGGAAAATATTCAATATACTTAAATCGAATTAAGTATATAATTCATTCTTTAAGGAAATCATTCACTTAAACATATTTATTTGGGCCAAAACGAATGTTGCGTAAAACATCGTTACGACAACCCAAAATCACTAGCATAGGGATTCGAAATTAAAATAGATATATAAATCCCAATATTATTCTAAACATTTCCTTTCGGAAATCATTTACTATAACAACAGTGTTATAGTCCACCATTTCCTTTTATTTCACGAAACATCTATTTCAACAATGAATGTTGAAATCTATGGTTTCGAATCTCAACACCTTTTAAAACATCGTTAGATCGTTTTAATTCTATTTAAAATATCACATTCAAAACATTTCTTTAACGTCTTATTCACTATTCAAAAACGTGAATATACTATGTTCACAAATTCCATTATTTCTATTCTTTTTAACTTAAAGGATTATTCACTGTTTACAACGTGAATATAACTCCATTAATAGGTTATAACAATTAACTTATCAAAATAAATCGTTTGCGGATTTATAAAACAACGTTTATAAATTCCGTTTCTATTTATTTATAAAAACTTCTTTTTTATAAATTCCTTTATTAACCTATTTGGTTTCATATCTCAATTATAAACTAAAAGTTCATATTATAAGTCAATTGCTTATAAAACGATTATTTTACAAAATCGTTCTTTTAAAGACTTTCCAAACCATAAATCTTATAACTTATAAGATTTATTTATTTAACAAAATTTATTCTTCAAATAACTTTACAAATTTATAAATCTTACTATTTATAAATTTCATTTATAATTTCACAGTTTATAATTCTATAAATTTAATTCTATTATGAAATTCATTCTCACATCATTCAAACACTTATAAAAACTCGTTTTATAATGTCTATATTTCAATTTATAAATATCCATTTATAAATCTCTTAATATAAATCAGTTTATATTATTATTCTAAAACGTCTTTAAATTCCTTTATAATTTCATCATTTCGATTTATAAAATAATCAAATTTTATAAACATATATTTAAACTTTTATCATATATTCAAAAATCCAATCTAAATTATTTTATAAAATCATTAGTTCATATTTCTCAAAAATCGACTTTTAACTATATTTCTAAAAATCAGCTTTTTAACTATATTTCACAAAAACTATAATTTTTATAACTTTAAAAATTGTAACGTTATTTATTTATAATGGATCAATTCCAAAAATATAGTATATTTTCAAAATCACTTTTAAAATCATTTTAAAATCCCAAAATCTGGGTCCAATGATGCTACACACCAAATAGTCAATCACGACTAACAACGATATCATATATCAATATGATAATCCATCAAATATCAAAATATCTGAAATAAAATAAATACTGTTGAGGAATCCAGTTGGATCCCTCCAACCTGTTTCCTGCATCCAAAAACATTAGCACAATACCAATTTCGCTCCAGTACGAAATTATCGCGGTACATGTTCTTAATAAATATTATCCGCTTAATAACGGCGTAATAGGGTCTCATCCGCTAAACAAAAAATGCGGGAAATCAACAACTACAATATATACATATGCCAATTTATATATATATTGATATTATATATAATACCAATTTCACTGTTTATGAAATATTCGCGGTATATGTTTATATTAAATAACATCCGCTTACTAACGGCGCATAATGTCTATTTTAACAATCAATAATTTACAGTCATCATTCAAACATGCATTCAAATATTTTAAATCTAACTATTTAAAATAAAATCGAAACCGATTCGATTGAGTGAGAAGTTCTCACCTTGGTTTTAATTTCCGTTTTAGCGATTTATTTCGAATAAAATTAAACGCGCGTTTAATTTTACCCAAAATTCTCACTAACTCCAAACGACTCCAAACCAACTCCATCGCGTAGTGCTCGTCCATACGATTCCAACGCAACTGAGTTTGCATTTTTTCGACCTCGTATGAAAAAGATACGAATATTTGAAGTTAAACGATTTTTGTTATATAATTTACAACTAAATTATAAAATTTTATACCCACACAACATCACCACCGTAGGTTCCCACTCCTATTCATCATAGCCACACACGCATGTTCTTCCCCAGGCCGTAAAAAGGAACGAACGTAAAACCCATACGTCGTTCGACTAGGGTCCATCGCCTCTCCCTCCACGAACGTCAAAAGTTCATCAAACCTCCGCCATTCGACTCGTCTCAGTCTCCTCCACTTCCGCCCCAAAGGCCCTGAAGCTCGGTCGTGCTTCTATCTTGAAAAACGCGCACAAACCTAGCCCTTTCAATGACCAATTTCTGTCAATCCATCCCTCTATTTTTGATCTTAACCGTTGAAAACGTAGTACTTGATGTGCTCTTCAACTTTGCAGTTGAAGCATCCTTGAATCGTTGAGTGGATTTGAAGATTTGGAGGAATGAAATTAGGACATTTTCGGCCATTCATGCCTAAAACTGGCGGCTACAGAATTAGGTTTAGGTTTTGCCTCTCTTTTTTTTTTTTTTTTGAGAATTTATGGTGTATTTATAGAGTTTCGTTCGACACTATTCATCCGGAAATTCCGAACTCCGATTTAGGCGCCGTAACCAGCGTTTCTAAGGTTTACCCCGTGTTCCGGACACAATGGAACAGGTTTCGGAAACTAATTCGGAAGTATGTGCGAGTTATGGCTGAAAACGCTCAATTTAAATTAAACCGATTTAAATCGATTTCTAGGCGTTTTAATTTGTACCGGACAAACGGTAAATCCAATTGACTTGAAATTTGAAACCTTACAATAATATCACATTACGGATCCGATGAAACTGGTTTCGTCGAAATCCGAGACTTTTTGAAAAATGGCTATTTTGACTCGCCAAATTTAAATTAAAAATAAATCGATGCGTTTCGAGCTGCCACGATCAAACGATAGCTCCGATTGATACGAAAATTGAAATCCGGTAATAACTAACTATTACGGATCCAATGGAACTCGTTTCGTTCAATTCTGAGACTGTTCAAAAATTGACTATTTTACAGTCGATTATTAAATATTAAAATATTCAATTTTCACAAATTAACTTTTAATTCGATTTTAAAAGTTCTAAAATATCGTTCTAACTTCCATATGAAAAAATAAAATTTTCCAAATTATTTTCAATCATATTTAACTCAATTTTTACTTATTTCCATAATTTAACATATTAAATTATTGATTTAATTATCTAATTAAATCCAAAAATTCAAAATAAAATTTATTTGACTTATAAATTCACTTATTAATATTTAAAATTAATTAAATATCCAAATTTTAATTTATAAAAATTCTGGGTCGTTACAATCTTCCCCACTTAAAAGAATTTCGTCCTCGAAATTACAAGTAAGAAAAGTTATAGAATCTATTAACTTTCCCAAAATCCATAATTAAATTTCTCACCATGCTTTACTAAGTTTCAAATCATACTTAGTTATCTTTTCAAAAACAACTTCTATTGTTTAACTTTCAACTTCAAATCAAAATTAAAGTTTTCAAAATTTTCCCAAATTTTCTCAAATTTTTTCTAACGCCTTAAATTTTCGGAAAAATTCGCCATAGTCTCCTTTGCGCGGCTCGATCCGAAAAAAAATGACAGTATATATATCACAAATATACATCTCATCAAGTAATGAGGCATCCCGAAGGGAAAAAAGTGTAAAAGTACGATATTTAATTCGAGATATGTACCTTATATTTTATTAGCAAGCATATACGGCTAATATAGCGCGAAAGCGAACTCCAAATGCGAAGCAACCGCGATCTGCACCTACTAAACTCAACAAACAACATGAGAACATGCATATAGGCAATAGTATCAATATACAACATATAGCAACATGATAACTATATATGTCACATAGCAAATGTAACTAAACAATATATATTCAACCATCAACCAACTAACATCCATATTCGCATTAATATTCAATGAAATGGTTTTCAATTTAATCACATTTGATTTATTTACATTGGATTTTATCAACATTCATTCTCAATTTTAATTAGTTTGCATTCACTAATTAAATCTAATTCACTTTCAATTCTATTCAAATTTATTTACTTCTAATTTGAATTCAATTACATAGCTTTCAATTTCATTAACACTTAATGAATTATATACAATCAACTAACAATCATATATCAACTAAGGTATATTAATTACAACCAAATTCATTCACTTTAAATTGATTTTCATTCAATCTTTCAATTTACAATAACATTAGAGTTTAATGAATTAATACTTATATTCATTATTCCATATCAACTTAATTTACATTTAATTGATTACACATTCAATCCAATCATTCCATTCAACAATTTCAATTTCTAAAGTTGAATTTTCATTTAACTTTAATTTCATTTTTTATTTACAACTCATATTCATAAATTTCACTTCTTATATATATAAGTTTATTTCACAATTGTATTTCACTTTAATTATAATTTAATTCTTATAATTCATTTACTTATACAATTATTCTTTTATTTAGATTATTCAAACAACCTAACAATCAACTTACATACAATTTAATAATTTTGAAAAATTATTTCTTTATATATAAAATATAATCAAGGCAAAATTATTTCATTTACCCAATTAAAACAATACTGTGCCGAATTGTTCTATTCAAGTGTTTAGAAACCCCTTCGGCATAGTTTGACTGACCGTGCTGACGAAGGTTCATATGCCACTCAATAAACCAATCATCACAATATAAAACAATTTCATATTCACTAACAAATACGCTCTCATAGCTATTATTACACTCAAACTCATTCTAGAGTACTACTGACTCTATCTCTAATGAGTAATACCCAACAGAACCATGGTTGTCGCTTAACCATCAGCTCTGATACCAAATGTAACGCCCCGAAAATTTTCGACTTTCGAAAATTCAACATCGATACTCACTTTATCGACTGCCGAGAAATCGAAGGCCGGAAACACGGAATGTTATGGGTTTTAGAAAGAATTTAAGAAAAAGAAAGAAAGAAGAGAGAAGAGATGGAAAATAGAGAGGAAAGAAGATAGACAATTTTTAGAAAACAGAATGGACAAAAGAACAGAGAATTTTTAAAATAGAAAAAGAGAATTCGAAAATAGAACGGACAGAAAGGAACAACAACAGAATCTCACAATTCGCAGCGGAACAACATATAATAATAAATGAATAATCTTTAAACAAAGAACTATATCAGTTATTACATTACATCACATTTTATTACATCATATCATCAGAGTGTACAACAACATACATCAAACAGTGCAGCGGAAAAAGAAATACTATATAAACTAGTAATACGCCATGCCATCCAGCTTGCCTCCAGCAACTCCAGAATATCCAGAATATCCTGATAAACCTAACTCTTAACTGCCCGTGTGGAAATTGGTGGGCACCCAGAGTTTAGGAAGGAAAACAATAAACTCCGAGTCAGTCATGTGACTGGTGTGAGAACTCAAAACAGTTTATTTAACTTTAAAATCAAATAGAGGAATATTTTTAAACTCAATTCGCAATGCTTTTAAAAATGAGACTACCATAAGGCCTCCCGCACACACACACATGCAAACGCAGAATCGGAGGAGATTTCTCCTTATGATAGTCAAAGATGCTTGATACGCATTTAAAATAACATTTGATATTATTATTAGTGCATAATGTAGGAAAATTCATTTCTAAAATAAAGATATAAATCTTAGCCAACATACGACCATTATCGTATGCCTACTATAGCTACTATCCAAACAGTGGTGACCACCATAAGTGAATAGCAGGTTCTACAACTAATACCGTACAAGTTTCGTATTGGGAATTGGATTTCCAACAAATGGTCAGGCCAAGGAACTTCCCATTGCCACGTGAGAATGCCTCTGGATGGACATCCCCGAGAACCAAACCGGATCTCTACCAACACAAGGCCGGGTTACTCCTAACTGAGTAACAACTGACCGAATATGCCATCCCCCGGTCCTTTGGGACCTTTATCAACCGAGCGCTCGTAATCAATTCACACAATCATAAAGTGTTTTCAACATGAGTAAGTATCTGGGCTCCATACCATGATACCACCCTTTTCCAGAAGGAAATGCACATATCCTAAAGGGCGCTACCCCTCATAACCTTGCCGCATCTTTCCTGTTTTGACCATTTTCGGGATGTGAGGCTCGACGAATTCACGTCCACAAAAACATACTTTATACAAAAGCCATGCTTTGGGTCAACAAATGATCAACACAATGATCACTAAGATAGACGATCAAATAAATGATCCTATCATAAATAATCAACACAATGATCATTTCAGCGTCACTCAGCATGTCACATTACCAATTTGGGAATATATCGCTGATAACTTCAACTATATAACCTCTGAGCACATACGTCTTAGAGAAGGGTGTTAAGCAAAAAGAATAAATTCTCCGCCACCAACAGAAATATATTTGAAAGAAATCGGCTTTATATCTCAACTTGTAATGTCAGACATACAATCCATACAAGTCTGTTCCGGGCTCGAACAGAACCGAAGGCACTTACAAAGAAGTCCTTGCAATCCGGATATTCACAATCCTGATCGGATTCACCATCACATATGGAGAACTCTATACCGGAGCAACTCGGTGCAGAGTCAATCGACAGGTCATCCTATCGCTCTCGCAAATACCGGGTCTTCAACACCGATCTTCAATGCAATTTATAACGACGTATCACATATTCGGAATGGGTTATACGACCCCATGGTCCTTTCCCGGTTAACCCGAATAGTGAGCGCTTATTCAAAAATAAGTGTGCATTCAAATTCAATCCATTCACATCAAATACCCATTCAAAGGGAAATACTGATAGTCGGTTATTGAACTATCAATTGATATGCACACATCACCAGATTCCAAATAATTTTCCAAATTATTTATTTTCCAAAATATCTTTACAAGATATATAATTTCAACACTTCAAAAATAAATCAATATTTATTTTTAACAAGTTTCACTTTCACATATAAATTCCTTAGTGAATTTATATTCCAAAATATTCATGCATATACGATTTCAATTATCCATTTCAATTTATCTTCAAAAAAAATAAATTCTAATTATTCACTTCCTATTGGAAAACATTTCCATACTTATTATTCATAAGTAATTCACAAAACTTTTTATTTTCAACCTTGGAAAATATTCAATATACTTAAATCGAATTAAGTATATAATTCATTCTTTAAGGAAATCATTCACTTAAACATATTTATTTGGGCCAAAACGAATGTTGCGTAAAACATCGTTACGACAACCCAAAATCACTAGCATAGGGATTCGAAATTAAAATAGATATATAAATCCCAATATTATTCTAAACATTTCCTTTCGGAAATCATTTACTATAACAACAGTGTTATAGTCCACCATTTCCTTTTATTTCACGAAACATCTATTTCAACAATGAATGTTGAAATCTATGGTTTCGAATCTCAACACCTTTTAAAACATCGTTAGATCGTTTTAATTCTATTTAAAATATCACATTCAAAACATTTCTTTAACGTCTTATTCACTATTCAAAAACGTGAATATACTATGTTCACAAATTCCATTATTTCTATTCTTTTTAACTTAAAGGATTATTCACTGTTTACAACGTGAATATAACTCCATTAATAGGTTATAACAATTAACTTATCAAAATAAATCGTTTGCGGATTTATAAAACAACGTTTATAAATTCCGTTTCTATTTATTTATAAAAACTTCTTTTTTATAAATTCCTTTATTAACCTATTTGGTTTCATATCTCAATTATAAACTAAAAGTTCATATTATAAGTCAATTGCTTATAAAACGATTATTTTACAAAATCGTTCTTTTAAAGACTTTCCAAACCATAAATCTTATAACTTATAAGATTTATTTATTTAACAAAATTTATTCTTCAAATAACTTCACAAATTTATAAATCTTACTATTTATAAATTTCATTTATAATTTCACAGTTTATAATTCTATAAATTTCATTCTATTATGAAATTCATTCTCACATCATTCAAACACTTATAAAAACTCGTTTTATAATGTCTATATTTCAATTTATAAATATCCATTTATAAATCTCTTAATATAAATCAGTTTATATTATTATTCTAAAACGTCTTTAAATTCCTTTATAATTTCATCATTTCGATTTATAAAATAATCAAATTTTATAAACCCTATATTTAAACTTTTATCATATATTCAAAAATCCAATCTAAATTATTTTATAAAATCATTAGTTCATATTTCTCAAAAATCGCTTTTAACTATATTTCTAAAAATCAGCTTTTTAACTATATTTCACAAAAACTATAATTTTTATAACTTTAAAAATTGTAACGTTATTTATTTATAATGGATCAATTCCAAAAATATAGTATATTTTCAAAATCACTTTTAAAATCATTTTAAAATCCCAAAATCTGGGTCCAATGATGCTACACACCAAATAGTCAATCACGACTAACAACGATATCATATATCAATATGATAATCAATCAAATATCAAAATATCTGAAATAAAATAAATACTGTTGAGGAATCCAGTTGGATCCCTCCAACCTGTTTCCTGCATCCAAAAACATTAGCACAATACCAATTTCGCTCCAGTACGAAATTATCGCGGTACATGTTCTTAATAAATATTATCCGCTTAATAACGGCGTAATAGGGTCTCATCCGCTAAACAAAAAATGCAGGAAATCAACAACTGCAATATATACATATGCCAATATATATATATTGATATTATATATAATACCAATTTCACTGTTTATGAAATATTCGCGGTATATGTTTATATTAAATAACATCCGCTTACTAACGGCGCATAATGTCTATTTTAACAATCAATAATTTACAGTCATCATTCAAACATGCATTCAAATATTTTAAATCTAACTATTTAAAATAAAATCGAAACCGATTCGATTGAGTGAGAAGTTCTCACCTTGGTTTTAATTTCCGTTTTAGCGATTTATTTCGAATAAAATTAAACGCGCGTTTAATTTTACCCAAAATTCTCACTAACTCCAAACGACTCCAAACCAACTCCATCGCGTAGTGCTCGTCCATACGATTCCAACGCAACTGAGTTTGCATTTTTTCGACCTCGTATGAAAAAGATACGAATATTTGAAGTTAAACGATTTTTGTTATATAATTTACAACTAAATTATAAAATTTTATACCCACACAACATCACCACCGTAGGTTCCCACTCCTATTCATCATAGCCACACACGCATATTCTTCCCCAGGCCGTAAAAAGGAACGAACGTAAAACCCATACGTCGTTCGACTAGGGTTCATCGCCTCTCCCTCCACGAACGTCAAAAGTTCATCAAACCTCCGCCATTCGACTCGTCTCAGTCTCCTCCACTTCCGCCCCAAAGGCCCTGAAGCTCGGTCGTGCTTCTATCTTGAAAAACGCGCACAAACCTAGCCCTTTCAATGACCAATTTCTGTCAATCCATCCCTCTATTTTTGATCTTAACCGTTGAAAACGTAGTACTTGATGTGCTCTTCAACTTTGCAGTTGAAGCTTCCTTGAATCGTTGAGTGGATTTGAAGATTTGGAGGAATGAAATTAGGACATTTTCGGCCATTCATGCCTAAAACTGGCGGCTACAGAATTAGGTTTAGGTTTTGCCTCTTTTTTTTTTTTTTTTTGAGAATTTATGGTGTATTTATAGAGTTTCGTTCGACACTATTCATCCAGAAATTCCGAACTCCGATTTAGACGCCGTAACCAGCGTTTCTAAGGTTTACCCCGCGTTCCGGACACAATGGAACAGGTTTCGGAAGCTAATTCGGAAGTATGTGCGAGTTATGGCTGAAAACGCTCAATTTAAATTAAACCGATTTAAATCGATTTCTAGGCGTTTTAATTTGTACCGGACAAACGGTAAATCCAATTGACTTGAAATTTGAAACCTTACAATAATATCACATTACGGATCCGATGAAACTGGTTTCGTTGAAATCCGAGACTTTTTGAAAAATGGCTATTTTGACTCGCCAAATTTAAATTAAAAATAAATCGATGCGTTTCGAGCTGCCACGATCAAACGATAGCTCCGATTGATACGAAAATTGAAATCCGGTAATAACTAACTATTACGGATCCAATGGAACTGGTTTCGTTCAATTCTGAGACTGTTCAAAAATTGACTATTTTACAGTCGATTATTAAATATTAAAATATTCAATTTTCACAAATTAACTTTTAATTCGATTTTAAAAGTTCTAAAATATCGTTCTAACTTCCATATGATAAAATAAAATTTTCCAAATTATTTTCAATCATATTTAACTCAATTTTTACTTATTTCCATAATTTAACATATTAAATTATTGATTTAATTATCTAATTAAATCCAAAAATTCAAAATAAAATTTATTTGACTTACAAATTCACTTATTAATATTTAAAATTAATTAAATATCCAAATTTTAATTTATAAAAATTCTGGGTCGTTACACTTACTTTCCTTGCGCGTGACATATCAGTGAAATTTATTTCCTTTAACATCTTGTCATTTGCCTCTTTATAGAGATTTGATTTAAAAACTTTCACAAATAAATTTTATTCCACTTTCCACTCGTTCCTCTCAATCAAATATAATTGCTTGCCTTCTAAAATTCAATCAATCAGAAAATTAAATTACTTACCATTTTCTCTCCGTGACATAAATCAACGCATGCATTCAAATCTGTCCTTGAAGTAGCATCTAAAGCAAATTAATACTTGCTGATTCTTTGTATATAAATCTCTCAGACTATAAAAATAGCACGCAACTATTAATTGGGAAAAAAAAGTGATATAACGTTGAAATCAAATTTTTCGTATATCTGGCAATAAATCACGCATAATTATGTAAACATTATTTCGCTTGCCTCCTTATATTCGTTTCCCTTTACCATTTATCTCCTACGTTTTTTCTGGTCAACAAAAATAAATTCAATGCTTGCCGTTTCTTCTCTGCATTTAAACCTTGCTATCAAACAATGCAAGCCTTATCCATTCAAATCTGGCAATATAAATCGCGCGTATTTTTCTAGAAATCAAACTAAAGAAAACTGGAAAGAAAGCACACATATTTTTTTTTTCTTCGCTTGCCTCTTCCTTAAATTTCGCAAGTTGTTTATCTATATATATACACCATACTCGGTTACAAAATTCCACTATCTTCTCTCTGTTTCTTCTCGTGAGCTTGCATACAATCAGGTAATATTTCTATTCCTCTTCTTCTTTTGTATTCACTCTGTTTTCTTTCTCCCTCCCTTATATTTTTGTTTTCCTTCTTCAGTTTTTTTCCTTTTCTTTTTCACCTTGCTCGGCTACTTCTCACTCCATATTTCTGCCGTCTTTGACTAAGTACATGCCTTTCTTTTCCCCTTGATAGTGTTGCCATGTTTTGCCGTGCATATCATATAGGAAGTCAAGCTTAGTTGCATTCTGTAGAGATTTTATGCGTGTGTGCCTGTAGTTGATATAGGTTGTTATAGCCATAATGAAAAAAAAGAAAAAAAAGAAAGAAAAAAAAAGACCATTGCCGAGCATAACCCTGTAATATCATTGAGTAGAACTGATAGAAGGCTTTCCAAATTTGAAAGAAGACATTGAATGTCAAAATGGGACGTGTTTTGCAAGGCATGGTTCATAAAATGGCAAAAGAATATAAAGAGTTTCAGTTGAAGGCCTGTAACGCTTTGAAGCATATAGTTGTGTGGGATAGTTTGCATCTATGCATGGAGGACGTATTATCGGAAAACTGAAGGGGAGGCGTGACTATAGGGAAAGGACTTTAAAAATATGGAGATGTTATGATGTGTGCATGTTTGATTTGGAGTTTGGCAGAGGCGTGTTTATCTAGGCAGAGACGCAAGTTTTGCATAAAATTCATATTTTCAAACTAGATAAGTAGGACATGCCGTTGGAAAAATTTATATATATATATAATAATAATAAATAGCATTGCCAACCCTATGAAGTTGGGGTCGGGATGCGGGGTGAGGCAGTCGAGCAAAAGCTGAACCAAAATTTCTTTTACTCTATTCGTTCCAATTGTCTCAAAATTTTTGCTTTGACCGCAATTTTTAAAGTCACGTATTCGGTATTTGGATCTTGAATCTAGGCGTGACATCTGGGGAAAATTTGATCGTTACCCGCTGTGCGATTCTTTTTCGGGGGATTTTCATTTTGAATCAAAATTTCTACAGCTTTAAAGTGAGTATTTCTCACCAGACAAACATACCTATATATCTGTGAATTTATCACAAGTGTAATTGTAAACTTTTATTTAAATTTCATCTGCCTGTGATATAAGCGTATGATGTTAAACCCCATTGTTAATTGACACATCATCAGTTGTTTATTTAATTTTATATTATTGCAGTTATACTATTTAATGCTTATTTACTGTTAAATCATCACTGCAAGTTCCCTGTAAATTTGAGATCGTTATAGGCTGAAATGATAGGCCTGTACGATAATTATTTATTCATTTATTTATTTAATTGTTTAATTTTAAATATTTAACTTGGGATTGCGGGTTTGAAATGATAGAACCCGGGGTTTTTTAAATTGCGGATTGAAATGATATATATCTGTATCACTTGACCTAGGCTAGAAAACTATATACAGACCCGTGGTTTATATAATATTTTTATGAAATGTTTTAAAAAAATATTTTTAAATAGAAAGTTTATAATTTTTTGTTTTAAATGTATTTGAAGGATTTTTTTATATATTTATAATGATTTTTGAATGAGTCAAATGTTAAATAAATGAATGTTTATGTGAAATTTTGGAGTATAACTTATTTTGGAAAATTCTGAATTTTTGTTAAAAGTGAGATTATAGTTAAGTAAAATAATTGATATTAAGTTTTATTTTGGGAATTTAAAACTTAATGGTTAAGTTAATAAACTACAGCACTTAAATGCTGGCTTTTGTAAATAGACTGTTTTAACCTATAACTTTAAGTAGCATTTTATAAGTGCTACGGAAAATGAATTTTGATTGTTTTAATAAAATTTATGGAAATAATCTTTGGAAAAAAGGCTTAAATTTTGGAATATAATATGAATAAATAAGAATAAGGAATTGACTTTAAATGGTTTTAAATGGAAGAATTTAACTTTTAAATGTGAGTTGAAAGGCAAATTAATTCCTAAATAAATTGAATAGATTTAAATGGTATTTTATATTAAATAAACTGACCGATATTTAAATAAATGATGGTTGAAATGATATTATGGTATTGAAATGTATTTGAAACTTATTTTGATTTTTAAATACCATTTCTAAAAGTTGTAACCACGGGTTATAATAACGCTTGGTTGTTAAAGAGACCGGGATCGGATATCTGGCATACTCTCTGTCGATACCGAAAACCACTTTGACAACCGTGTACGCGGTGGAGATTCCAGAATGAAGTAGGATGGTGGTGACGTTTCCTTTGAGGTATATACGTGGACCCGACTCCTGTGAGTTGGCATAAGGTGGCTAAAACAGGAGCGATCGACGGATTAATGAGGTAGCACCTCTGATCGGACGCACTTCTTCGTATGCCATTCTATTACTTTTGTGATTGTTTTGGAGCGCACCTTTGATTTGGGAGTATTGTTCGAGGTGGGCGGCAGCTGCGCGCTGCGCGTTTCCATCGGTCCGGAAAAGTAATTGGTATATCTACCCTAGCATTGCCTAGTTGTGCCGTGTCACCTACCCTAGCGCGCCTTCTACGATTTTGGTTTTGTACCATACCTATGGAGTGCCCTCTGACGACGCCCATTCCGGGGGAGATTATGATACTGTATAGACTATGGGAATATATTATGTGTTAAGGTGAAAAATGTAAAGCCTTAACGCTATTTAAAAGTAAGTTTATTTTACTAATAGACACTATTATAATAGCGAAGTATTACTACATAGTAAATAGTTTAACGGATCCTTAGAGGATGGGCGGTCCCAAGCATCCTTTAAGTTACTTGCTTTATATTACAGTACACTTGAATTAGCTTACACTATATAATTATGTATGTCCTGACTCAAGTGCTTATGTTTTATTTTACGCTCGGGTCAGCCTGAGTTGCAGTTCAGTCATCATCCCGGAGCTAGGACTTCTGTAGATCCTTTCAAGTTGCTGGCTTCTTTCTGTCCGTTATCTTATTTATGAAATCAAGACTTTGGGATTTTTGGATTTTCTATTTGATGATTTAAACTATATTTGGGATGGAAGACTTTGTAATTTGTATCTGTTGAGACTATTTATAGTGGCTTCATGAACCACTAAGTATTTTTAAATTCCACTGCGAGTATTCTGTTTTTGTGTCTGTGATTCTGTGATTAATTATTACTGTATATTTTGAGATTTGCCACATTTTATTTACAAAGCGGTATTTTGAACAATTCAAGTCCGACATGTGCGGATGCGAATGGTTGAAAATATCGGGTCATTACATTTGGTATCAGAGCTTTGGCTCTAGGCAAAACTTAGAATGTATGGTAAATTTGATTTACCGAATCACTTTCATTTGAGCTTGAATCTCTTCCTTTTCAAATTTTGGAATGTTCCCTACGGTTCCGAAGTTCATTCGTGTCCCTCAATATTCATTTTCTTTCGATTATGGAGTATCTCATAACTCCAATTCGGATGATCTTTATAGTGAATTAGCAATCTCGCCAATATTCTAATAAAAGGGTGAAACTCCTTTACAACTAGCATTGATTCACCGGAGATTTATATTTATCCTCGGTTTAGATGCTAGCTTTATTTCTTCAGATCGAATGTAGATTTACCCTAGAAAATCTACATCGATCTTATTCTTTAAGTCACGGTTGACCTGGTTAAGGTTGCCCGCGATTTATATAAACTTATCCGATTCCTTATTCTGTTATTTAATCATCGGATCTTCTGATTCCAACTTATCTTTAAATCAAAATTCTCTTTGATTTGAGTCCATCAAATTTGAATCTCTATCCTTGATTTGAAAAATTTATTCCTATATTTGGGAAAAATCTAATATTATATATAAGTATAATTTTCAGAATTTTATAATTAATTTAACTAGTTGTCAAGAGATAATAGTGTTTGATTTTATTTATGGTTTTGTAAACCATTGGTTTTGTCTTATATAAATAATTGAACTATAAAACATGGTTATAAATTTATTTGGAAACAGAAATGGATTTAAAACAAGAATTTAAGAATTTAATTTCTGATTGTTTCAAACCTTGTGTTTAAAGTCTTAAAAGGATATATTATTATTTAAATTATTTTCGAATATAAATTTGTTT
Source organism: Allium cepa (assembly GCA_030765085.1). Lineage (NCBI taxonomy): Eukaryota > Viridiplantae > Streptophyta > Magnoliopsida > Asparagales > Amaryllidaceae > Allium > Allium cepa. The sequence goes on from CM060930.1 coordinate 62,245,876, forward strand.
CCAAAAATTTTAATGTTTTGAAAATTAGTGCTTTTCTCTTTGTCGCTGGAAAATAATTTCGGTGATGACTACAACATCATCGACATTCATGTTCGAGTATCGAAGTAAAGAGACCACGTTGTAGTTTTGCTTCAAAATTTTAAATGATTTGAATTTCTAAATATGACTTAATTTATAATATATATAGATATATGATTTAAATTTGATTTGACATATGCTATATGTATGTATTTATTTATCTCTAAAGGGTTTGAAGTTAATTGGAAATTTAATTCATAAATTTATGTTAAAAGGTGATTCTAATGATAAAATAAAGTCAAATTTTGAATGAATATTTAAATTTGAATGATAAGAATTGGAAAATTTTACTTGTATAATTGCATGCCAATATAACTTACCTAATTCATTCAGAAATTAATTATATAATTGAATAATATACAATATCAAATGGTGTTAAAGGAAATTTAGAAATATATTGGAATAGTTATATTAAATATAATCTACTTAATATATGCGATAAGTATATTAAGTAGAATATATTTAATAATAATCTGGAATAAACAAGAATTAAATTTGTTGAATAAAAGATGATTATTATAAATGACTATACAAATTTCTGATTTTAGAAAATAATTGGATAATAAGATAATTAATTTGGAAATAGTTAAGATTGATTTAACTTCAGTAAAAATTAAATGAATTAGATCAATTATTGAATATTTATTAATTTAAATTGAATTTATGTGGTTTAAATAAATGATTCCATTTTGAGTTTCAATTTAGTTTTCTTTCAGGGTGTTCTGTTCTCCTACCTCCTTCCTTTTTGGGGACGAAAAGTTTTGAGTGGGGGAGAGTGTAATGACCTATAAATTTCGATAATTAAACTGGTTAATTTAATATGATTTTTGTAATTAAATTTAAGAAGAAAAAAAAACCTTTATAATTTATAATGAAGTGAGCGTTTAAAATGAAATGAAAATAATAGGGATATAGTAACGGTTGTAAGTTACTATTTAATTGGTCTATTAATGTAGTTTCAACTGTTACATTTGGATATTAAATTGAATATATGCAAACAAACGTATGGTAATGGAGTGAATTCAACATTATATAAGCAATTCATCATTACATAAGCAATTGTGATAATTAGTGGAAATAATAAACTTGAGTGTAATATAAAGTTAGTGACAACATTTATGCAAGTCACCTTTTTATTTAGGGCTGCTAAATTCAGAGTAGGAAGTCAATTACATTTAAATGTAGGTAAATGTTCATTAATGTGAGATAGGATTGTAACTGTAATGTGTGAATGTAAATGAAATGACATAAATGGAAATTTATATTTTATTCATAAGATGAAATAAAGGAATGAAACCAAGTTGAATAAATTGATTTAGGTTTTATTTATGATAAATGTATATATTTGGGGAATTCAATATAATTGAAAATAACAAGTTATTACAAAAGAAAGATGAAAATTGGAATATATATTTTTGTAAGGAAAGATAAACAAATAATAATTAGGTTTATAAAGTGATAACAGATTTAATAAAAGAGTAGGATTAAAGCATGGTAGTTATTGGAAAGTAATTAATTGAAATTTGGATGAATTGGGAATTTTTTTTATGTATTAGTATAAAAACCAATTTTAATATTACCCATAAGAGGATAAGTTAATAGTCGATTCAATAACATGATTGAGAAATCAAATATATGGATTAATTGGGAATTAAAACTTATACTTTTTTTTGATAAAATACAGCGTTTTACACGCAATAAATTTTTCTACTTTTATTACATATTATATATATATGTTCATATTATTATTATTCATATATCCACCTCTATTTTTATTTTTGACAGTCGTGTTTATTTATTAGATTATTGCTTATTTATATCTTTTATTTATGGCTTGGAAGAAAACTAAAAGGGTATGCGTTATATTGTCTTAATTGCTTGCCGTTTTAATTGCCTACTCTTTATTTCTTTTTATTTATAAAACCATGAAATTTAATATAAATTTTAACTTGATTTAATCATTTCCTAAAAGTCTAAATATAAAATTGGAAGTTTTGAAATTTTTACTTTGTTAAAAGACAACTCCAATTGGAATTTTAATAAAAAATGAATTATGTATATTTTAAATACGAAGAATGTAAACAAGTTAAAATTTTAGTTAAGTAATAACTTTGTAAAATTCAGTGTTTTACAGACGGTTAAATTTCGCATTTAAAAAGGGCGCGCATTGTAATGGTATAAGTAACGTATAAACATATAAATTAAAAATGTTACTTTTGCATAAATTTTGGGCGTATTGTATTGCGTCAGTTTGGCGTATTTTAAAAAATTATATTTCAATATCTATATGGATTAATAAAATCAGTTAGGAGATTTCCAACCAAAACGTATTGATTTCGTGCCTATCCGTTTCTCTAAAATCATGCACTGATTAAGGAGATTCCCACTACCAATATTGTTTTCAAAATCGTGCTTCCCTTTCACGCAAATATCATCTGAAAAGAAATCAAACTTACTTTCCTTGCGCGTGACATATCAGTGAAATTTATTTCCTTTAACATCTTGTCATTTGCCTCTTTATAGAGATTTGATTTAAAAATTTCACAAATAAATTTTATTCCACTTTACATTCATTCCTCTCAATCAAATATAATTGCTTGCCTTCTAAAATTCAATCAATCAGAAAATTAAATTACTTACCATTTTCTCTCCGTGACATAAATCAATGCATGCATTCAAATCTGTCCTTGAAGTAGCATCTAAAGCAAATTAATACTTGATGATTCTTTGTATATAAATCTCTCAGACTATAAAAATAGCACGCAACTATTAATTGGAAAAAAAAAGAGATATAACGTTGCAATCAAATTTTTCATATATCTGGCAATAAATCACGCATAATTATGTAAACATTATTTCGCTTGCCTCCTTATATTCGTTTCCCTTTACCATTTATCTCTTACGTTTTTTATGGTCAACAAAAATAAATTCAATGCTTGCCGTTTCTTCTCTGCATTTAAACCTTGCTAATCGAACAATGCAAGGCTTATCCATTCAAATCTGGCAATATAAATCGCGCATATTTTTCTAGAAATCAAATTAAAGAAAACTGGAAAGAAAGCACGCATATTTTTTTTTCTTTCGCGTGCCTCTTCTTTAAATTTCGCAAGTTGTTTATCTATATATATACACCATACTCAGTTACAAAATTCCACTATCTTCTCTCTGTTTCTTCTCGTGAGCTTGCATACAATCAGGTAATATTTCTATTCCTCTTCTTCTTTTGTATTCTCTCTGTTTTCTTTCTCCCTCCCTTATATTTTTGTTTTCCTTCTTCAGTTTTTTTTCCTTTTCTTTTTCACCTTGCTCAGCTACTTCTCACTCCATATTTCTGTCGTCTTTGACTAAGTACATGCCTTTCTTTTCCCCCTGATAGTGTTGCCATGTTTTGCCGTGCATATCATATAGGAAGTCAAGCTTAGTTGCATTCTGTAGAGATTTCATGCGTGTGTGCCTGTAGTTGATATAGGTTGTTATAGCCATAATAAAAAAAAAGAAAAAAAAAAAGAAAGACCATTGCCGAGCATAACCCTGTAATATCATTGAGTAGAACTGATAGAAGGCTTTCCAAATTTGAAAGAAGACATAGAATGTCAAAATGGGACGTGTTTTGCAAGGCATGGTTCATAAAATGGCAAAAGAATATAAAGAGTTTCAGTTGAAGGCCTACAATGCTTTGAAGCATATAGTTGTGTGGGATAGTTTGCATCTATGCATGGAGGACGTGTTATCTGAAAACTGAAGGGGAGGCGTGACTATAGGGAAAGGACTTTAAAAATATGGAGATGTTATGATGTGTGCATGTTTTGATTTGGAGTTTGGCAGAGGCGTGTTTGTCTAGGCAGAGACGCAAGTTTTGCATAAAATTCATATTTTCAAACTAGATAAGTAGGACATGCCGTTGGAAAAATTTATATATATATATAATAATAATAAATAGCATTGCCAAGCCTATGAAGTTGGGGTCGAGATGTGGGGTGAGGCAGTCGAGCAAAAGCTGAACCAAAATTTCTTTTACTCTATTCGTTCCAATTGTCTCAAAATTTTTGCTTTGACCGTAATTTTTAAAGTCACGTATTCGGTATTTGGATCTTAAATCTAGGCGTGACATCCGGGGAAAATTTGATCGTTACCCGCTGTGCGATTCTTTTTCGGGGGATTTTCATTTTGAATCAAAATTTCTACAGCTTTAAAGTGAGTATTTCTCACCAGACAAACATACCTATATATCTGTGAATTTATCACAGGTTTAATTGTAAACTTTTATTTAAATTTCATCTGCCTGTGATATAAGCGTTTGATGTTAAACCCCATTATTAATTGACACATCATCAGTTGTTTATTTATTTTATATTATTGCAGTTATACTATTTAATGCTTATTTACTGTTAAATCATCACTGCAAGTTCCCTGTAAATTTGAGATCGTTATAGGCTGAAATGATAGGCTTGTACGATAATTATTTGTTCATTTATTTATTTAATTGTTTAATTTTAAATATTTAACTTGGGATTGCGGGTTTGAAATGATAGAACCCGGGGTTTTTGTAAATTGCGGATTGAAATGATATATATCCGTATCACTTGACCTAGGCTAGAAAACTATATACAGACCCGTGGTTTATATAATATTTTTATGAAATGTTTTAAAAAAATATTTTTAAATTGAAAGTTTATAATTTTCTCGTTTAAATGTATTTGAAGGATTTTTTTATTTATTTATAATGATTTTTGAATGAGTCAAATGTTAAATAAATGAATGTTTATGTGAAATTTTGGAGTATAACTTATTTTGAAAAATTCTGAATTTTTGTTAAAAGTGAGATTTTATTTAAGTAAAATAATTGATATTAAGTTTTATTTTGGGAATTTAAAACTTAATGGTTAAGTTAATAAATTACAGCACTTAAATACTGTCTTTTGTAAATAGACTGTTTTAACCTATAACTTTAGGTAGCATTTTATAAGTGCTACGGAAAATGAATTTTGATTGTTTTAATAAAATTTATGGAAATAATCTTTGGAAAAAAAGGTTTAAATTTTGGAATATAATATGAATAAATAAGAATAAGGAATTGACTTTAAATGTTTTTAAATGGAAGAATTTAACTTTTAAATGTGAGTTGAAAGGCAAATTAATTCCTAAATTAATTGAATAGATTTAAATGGTATTTTATATTAAATAAACTGACTGATGTTTAAATAAATGATCGTTGAAATGATATTATGGTATTGAAATGTATTTGAAACTTATTTTGATTTTTAAATACCATTTCTAAAAGTTGTAACCACGAGTTATAATAACGTTTGGTTGTTAAAGAGACTGGGATCGGATATCTGGCATACTCTCTGTCGATACCGAAAACCACTTTGACAACCGTGTACGCGGTAGAGATTCCAGAATGAAGTAGGATGGTGGTGACGTTTCCTTTGAGGTATATACGTGGACCCGACTCCCGTGAGTTGGCATAAGGTGGCTAAAACAGGAGCGATCGACGGATTAATGAGGTAGCACCTCTGATCGGATGCACTTCTTCGTATGCCATTCTATTACTTTTGTGATTGTTTTGGTGCGCACCTTTGATTTGGGAGTGTTGTTCGAGGTGGGCGGCAGCTGCGCGCTGCGCGTTTCCATCGGTCCGGAAACGTAATTGGTATATCTACCCTGGCATTGCCTAGTTGTGCCGTGTCACCTACCCTAGCGCGCCTTATACGATTTTGGTTTTGTACAATAACTATGGAGTGCCCTCTAACGACGCCCATTCCGGGGGAGATTACGGTACTGTATAGACTATGGGAATATATTATGTGTTAAGGTGGAAACTGTAAAGCCTTAACGCTATTTAAAAGTAAGTTTATTTTACTAATAGACACTATTATAATAGCGAAGTATTACTACGTAGTAAATAGTTTAACGGATCCTTAGAGGATGGGCGGTCCCAAGCATCCTTTAAGTTACTTGCTTTATATTACAGTACACTTGAATTAGCTTACACTATATAAGTATGTATGTCCTGACTCGAGTGTTTATGTTTTATTTTACGCTCGGGTCAGCCTGAGTTGCAGTTCATTCATCATCCCGGAGCTAGGACTTCTATAGATCCTTTCAAGTTGCTGGCTTCTTTCTGTCCGTTATCTTATTTATGAAATCAAGACTTTGGGATTTTTGTATTTTCTATTTGATGATTTAAACTATATTTGGGATGGAAGACTTTGTAATTTGTATTTGTTGAGACTATTTGTAGTGGCTTCATGAACCACTAAGTATTTTTAAATTCCGCTGCGAGTATTCTGTTTTTGTGTCTGTGATTCTGTGATTAATTATTACTGTATATTTTGAGATTTGCCAAATTTTATTTACAACGCGGTATTTTAAACAATTCATGTCCGACATGTGCGGATGCGAATGGTTGAAAATATCGGGTCGTTACAGCATGGAATGTAACTATGTCCAAATGTATTCTACAGTAAATTATGTAAGTGCAATATTAGATTGTGTACAAAGATGATGTTTCCTTCATATATATCTTTATTGGTCATAGGATTATTAAAAACTTCTACGTATACGTATACGTATATATATATATATATATATATATATATATATATATATATATATATATATATATATATATATATAATAGACTTATACATATAAATGTGTTAAAATTAAGTTTCACTATTTTATGAGCCTAAAATTAAAGACAAGAATTTTGAACCTAATCTCCAGATTAAAAGGGTTTAAGATTAATAAAGTTATGACTTTGCATACAAGTCCATCTTATAAATCTTAAGCCAAATTAACGCACACACATATGTATATAAAAATCATTGTAAATAATGTCTTAAACTTAATACAACATCTTTATGTTAAAATTTATAACTTAGCAAATTCTTTAATATTAAGCAATAAATTAAGGTCTAACGTTAATTTAAAAGGAAATAAAAGGAATCGTGATATTTTGTAATAAATTCAAGTTATTTTTATAAAGAAGCCCCTTTTTTTTAACTTTAAACAAAAGTATGCAAAAACCAAAAGATTGGATTTAAATAATGAACACGTGCAAACATTAATAAACTACATATGTTTTCTATTTGAATCAATAACAGAAATATTACATTAATTAAGGCTTAAATTTAAATTACAATAAGTTTTTTTTCCCTTCTTTTACCAAAACTTATTAACTTAAAATTTTAATTATTAAAAATTTTACTTAAAAAAAACGTTTTCAAGTAAAACTTAATTAAAATATTTACAAAATTATGGGTTGTTACAAATATCCTTGAAATCACTTCCACCTGAAAATTTGGTTAATCCCTTTAACCTATTATTTTTATCAAGGCCAACTTCTTCACAAACTCCAAGTTTAAAACATTCAAAAGCTCTTTTATAATGCTATGGATTTTACATTTAAAAAATTGTGTTTGGGTTCTTTGTTTGAAAACTAAGGCTTTCAAAGCCTTAGACCTTTACTTTCGAAACCATTGGCAAACCTCTTTTAAAAGAATTCAAATCTTCTTTTTAAAACACTAGCAAATGCCTTTCGAAACACTTTAAAGCATCTCTTACAAAACTATCCAAACATACCATTCGAAAGTATTAAAGCATCACCTATTAACATAGAAGCATAGCTTCAAAACCATTTGAAATCATTGAAAATACCTATTTTAAAACCATTAGGTTTATCCTTCAAAATATCTTTTTGGGTCAAAGCGAATATAAATGAGAGTACCCCTTTCGAAACAATTAACTTCTAAGTAAAAGTGATTGGGAAAAACTAATGGCTTCAGAACCATCCTTTAGAAAGCATTAATCATTTATGTAAAACATTTGTAAGGATGGCTTCGAAAACCCATTTCTAAGCCATTGCCTTCAAAACCTTTATGTGGCTACTGGAGTCCTTTCGAAAGCTTTGGGAAGCAGCTTGGTGTTTTTGTAAAATAAAAGTTACCTTTCAAACTTGTTGATGACTTCAGTCCATTCGAAAGTCATAAAGACGGCATCATAGTTTAAGCTAGGTTGAAACTACCCTTTTGAAAGCATTGATTTTTAAAAACAGGGCAGCCGGTAAGCTACCCTTTCGAAACAAAAAGGCGGCAACTTTTTTGAAAGCTATATTAAACCCTTTTGAAAGAATTCTTTTGGAAACAAGGAAAGTGGCATTTCTTTAGATAGTAAAACAAAAGACTTTCGAAAGCTATTTAATGTGGCTCGACCCCTTCGAAAGCACCGTTTCGACGCCATACATTCCATCTGTCTCCAATCCACTACGTATCAAAGCATTAATAGCACGTGTATTGGTTTTGACTTAGATGGGTGCAAAGGTACATGGTTGAAAGGTCACAACTGGAAGTAGCGAAACCATGCTTCAGAACAAAAATTGTATTTTTGACGTTTTAGGTAAATGCTTTTCAACTAATTTGCCTATTTCTAAAACTTTAATTGGTTGCCTTAAACTTTACATAAATCTTTTACTAAAATACTATCGAACTTATTTCATATTTAATTAAAACAATAAGAAAAGAAGCCATTCTCTTAATCAAAATAATTAAAACATATAAGTTCTCCAACTAAATTAATTTAAATTCCATAATAATTTTCTTAGGAAAAACTCCCGAAATTCATAGAAATTCATTTTTTATATGTTATCTCACATATATAAATTTCGGACCCAAATTCCTTTAATGATTATCGAAAATAATTTCTAAACTCAATTATTCATATTTTCCTTTGAAAATTCATAATAAATTATCCATAGCTTGGATAATTACAAAAAGTACAAAAAAAATTACCCATATCCAAAATATTATTTTACATAACATATTAAATCCTCAAGGCATTTGAAACCCAATATAAACGATTTTAGACTTAAAATACAATAAAATATTTATCAAACAAATTAGTTTTAATATAACATATCATGAAATCCAAGCATTTCATCATCAAAAATAAACATAGTGGATTCAATCAAATGATCTATAAAACCAGAATTAGAGATGGTTTAGATTATTATTTACCTTGATTGGAACAAGGAACTTGAGATTTGAGCTTTAATATTTCCCTTTATTTGATTGCTTAGCTTTAATTGATTTTTCCCCTTTTCTTTCCCTAGGTTATCGTTGGCTTGAACTCTCTTTGATTTACATTTTTGAATTTTGAAAAATGAACTTGCAAAGAAATGGAAATGAGATTTTAACGGTAATGAGATTATGGGGTAGCCATTACCCATAATGCCCTTGTTTTATTCTTAATAATCCATTTCCGTAAACTCATTCTTTATGTTTATTTAAGCACCGCCTCTAAATAAATTTTCAAATCTCAATCCCCTTATCACACTAATATTTACATTATTATACTTAATTTATCTTAATAAATCTCCTGAATAATGTTATTAAAATTAGGGGAGTTAAATATATATTTACATATCATTACATAGCCACCTAATAAAGTTAATCATCACTGTTTGATTAGATAATCTATTCAAATATATATGGCGAAAGTTGTATTTTTATGTAAGATGTAGATTTGTCTCTATTTTTGTCTATGCCAATTAATCAAATGTCTAGAGTTTTGATCTTTACAAGCTAGAAAATAGGCAGTTGTGATCATTACTTAATTCAGCTGTCACGACCCGAAATCCAATGTTTAAAAATCGACATCCAATACCTCACTTGTATTTGAATATCGAAGGTTCAAGCGTCATATTCCAGTTTGGTGGAGCTTATAACAAGTTTAGATGATACAACACACCGGAAACAAAATGAAATTCTTTGATCACAACATATGGATACAACATCATTACAACAATTGAACACTATCATCAGAGTAGAATGTACACATTACAACAACAAAATATAACACCACAGTGGAACAACAACAAGGTCTACAAAAAGATCCAACATAAGCACCTTTAATCCAAACTTCAAATCTCCAAAAGATTTCCAACCCAAAACATCCAAAATCCAAAAGCTTTCAAACCAAAGATTTCTAGATCCAGATCTGAACTAGCTCCAAAACACGAATAACCTGACTCTAGGCTACCCGTGTGGAAAATTATGGGCACCCAGAGATTAGGGAGGGAACAATAAAATCCAGGTCGGTCATCGGACTGGTATGAGTAAAAAAAACAGTTGTTTGTACAAAAACAATTTACAAAAAGAAATCCATTATGCTTTTTGGAAAATGAAACTACCATAAGGCCTCTCGGCAGACACACAGTGCAACCGCACACTTGGGGTAGATTTCTGCTTATGATATTCAAACATTATTGATACGAGAAAACTCTTTTGATATTATTATTATTAGTTCATAGTGTAGAAAACATTTCAAAAGTATAATATTAATCTTAGCAAGCATACATACCATTATTGTATGCCTACTATAGCTACCATGTTAAATGGCAGGTTCTACAACTGAGACCGTATAGGGCTTGTATCGGATGATTGGATTTCCAACAGATGGCGATGGCTAAGGAACTTCCTTTAACTGAAAGGGTACGCCTCTGGAGGGACGCCCCGATAAATTAACCATCTCTCTGCCAACATAAGGCCGGGTTACCTCTGTAACTAGGTAACTAACTGTCACGAGTATGCCATCCCCCAATCGTAATCGACCTTTATCGAGGGCCCTCAACACCAACAACCACAAAGCAAATTATCTGGGCTCCATACCAGAATACCACTTTTTATCCAGAAGGAAATGCACATACCCTAAAGGGTGCGACCCTCATAACCTTGCTGCATCTTTTCCTGTTTTGACCATTTCCAAGGTGTGAAGTTCGATGAAGTCTCGTCCCATAAAGCTACGCTTTTCACGAAAGCCATGCTTCAATCAAAAAATGAACACAACTTAGCATGCCACACTACCAAGTTTGGAATATATCACCGATACCATCAATTACATAACCTCTGAGCTCGTACGTCTCAGAGATGGGTGTTATGCTAAGAGAATTAATACTCCGCCACCGAACAAAAATGTATTTGATAGAAATCAGCTTTACATCTGTAACGTTTGCGATTTTTCGTTGCCGAAAAACCGAACCGTTATGGTCTAAGAAAAAGAAAGAGGTAGAAGGAGAGAGAAAAAGATAGAAGAAGAAAAGAAAAGAAACAACAGAACAACATCAGAATCTCACAATCGCAGCGGAACAACATATAATAGATAAATGAATATCATTAAAACAAAGAACTGTACATTTTATACATTACATCATTATCAAAGTTTATAACAAAAATAGACAACAGAGTCAATACATCGACGGACAGTTATATAAACTTGTCCTTATACAGAATACACAGCGGAATAATACATAGTATAATATCATATACAAGTGGTACGTCTCGATATGCAGCTCGCCTCCTGAGCTCCACAGCACTCCAAAGTCCAGAATAACCTGATAACCTTACTCTAGACTGCCCTTGTGGAAATTTGTGGGCATCTAGAGTTTAGGAAGGGAAACAATAAACTCCGAGTCAGTCATGTGACTGGTGTGAGAACTTAAAACAGTTATTTATCTTTAAAAAAAGAATAGGAGAAATTTTCAAAGTCAATTCGCAGTGTGTTTTGAAAATGAAACTACCATAAGGTCTCCCGCCACACACACAATACAAACGCAGAATTGGAGGAGATTTCTCCTTATGATAGTCAAAGATGCTTGATACGCATTAAAAAGAAACATTTGATATTATTACTAGTGCATAGTGTAGAAAACATTTCGAAAGTAGAATATAAATCTTAGCCAGCATACGTACCATGATGGTATGCATACTATAGCTACCATATTAAATGGCAGGTTCTACAACTAAAACCGTACAAGGCACGTATTGTTTTGTTTTGGATTTCCAACAAATGGTCGGGCAAAAGAACTTCCCAAGTAAAATAGAACGCCTCTGGAGAAACGTTCCCAGATCTAACGTTACGGTTAGATCTCTGCTACACAAGGTCGGGTTACCTTTCAAACTAGGTAACAACTGACACGAGCATGTCATCCCCCGATCCTTTGGGACCTTAAACCGAGCGCTCGATAACCAACATCACACAGTAATAAATATAGTGTGTCCACAAAGTAAGTATCTGGGCTCCATACCATGATACCACTTATAATCCAGATAGGAAATGACATACCCTATGTAGGAGCGACCCCCAAATAACCTTGCTTCCACAATTCCTGTTTCGACCACAACCGGTCTGTGAGGTTTGACGAAGTCTCGTTCACAAAGCAATGCTTTATATAAAAGCTGTGCTTTAATTCACAAATGCTCAATAGCACTTATATGCCACATTACCAACTTGGGAATGTATCACTAGTAACCATCAACTACATAACCTCTGAGCTCGTACGTCTCAGAGAAGGGTGTTAAGCTAAGAGAATAAATTCTCCGCCACCAACAGAAATATATTTGATAGAAACCAGCTTTACATCTCAAATTGTAATGTAAGACACACATCCATACAAGTACGTTGCGGGATCGAACGTAACCGAAGGCACTTCCAAAGAAGTCCTTGCAATCCTGGTATTCACAAACCTGATCGAATTTCCCATCACAAAGGAAATCTCCATACCGTAGCTAACAGTGCGGAGACAATCGATAGGTCATTCTATCGTTTTCACAAATACCCGGTCTTCAACACCGGTCTTCAAATGCAATCCATAACGACGTATCACATATTCGGAATGGGTTATACGACCCAAAGGTCCTTTCCCAGCTAAACCGAATAGCGAGTGTTTATTTTAAAAATGAGTGTGGCATTCAAATTCAAGCAATTCACAACAAATACCTATTTAAAGGTAAATATTAATAGTCAGATTATTTAACTATCAATAGGCATGCTTAACATCACCAAATTCAAAATAATTTCCCGAATTATTTACTTTCCAAAATATCTTTACTAGATATATAATTTCCACATTTCAACCATTTGAAAACAAAGTTCAAATCAATTTCCTTAAGCGGAAACACTTCCAATTATTTATCCATTTTAAATTTAAAATGGTTCATTTAAATAAATCAAATAAATCCTTACTGATTTACTTTTTTATTTACGTTCCAAATCCGTAAATTTATTCTCATAGTTCAAAAATAAATCAACGTTTATTTTTAAACAAATTCCCCTTTCTTTTATAAATTCCCTAGTGAATTTACAATTCCAAAATATCTATGAATATACAATTTTCCAATCGATTTCTAATATTCATTTTCAATTTATCTTTAAAAGATAAAGTCCCAAAATATTCAGTTCATATTGGAAAACATTTCCATACTTATTAAATAATAAGTAATTCACAAATCCATTCATTTTCAACACTTGGAAAATCTTTTATATACTTAATATCGAAATTAGGTATATATTTTATTCTTTAAGGAAAACATTCACTTAAAAACATTTGTTTGGGCTAAAACGAATGTTGCGTAAAGCATCGTTACGATGACCCAAAATCACTAGTATAGGGATTCGAAATTTAAAATAGATATATAAATCCCAATACTATACAAAAACATTTCCTTTCGGAAATCATTTACCATAGCAACAGTGTTATAGTCCACCATTTCCTTCTATTTCTCGAAACGTCTATTTCAACAATGAATGTTGAAACCTATGATTTCGATATTTAACACATTTTAAAACGTCGTTAAAATAATCAACTTCTTTTAATAATATCGCTTTCCCAAAACATATCCATTTTACTTAATAATATATTCACTGTCTAAAATCGTGAATATACTTCACTAACCCCATTTCAATATTTACAACACGTTTTATTTTCAAGAATTTATTCGCTATCCAAAATCGCGAATAAATTACATTTCACAAACTTCTATATTCAATTTATCAAATTCAATTGATTTCGAATTTATAAACAATGTTTATAAATTCCTTTTCTATTTATAAGCTTCGATTTATAAATCTCATTATCAACAAATTCCATTTATCTCTCATTTAAATGCCGAAATCCGATTTATAAGATAATTACTTATAAATCTTCTATTTCACAAAATCTATTCATTTTATAACTTCACAATTTATAAATCTATAAATTCCGTTCACTTATGAAATTCATTTTTTATTTCATTTTTACACTTATAAAAACTCGTTTTAATATTCCAATATTTTTAATTTATAAAATATCAATTTTATAAGTCTTTTATACACATCGTTTTTAATAATTCAAAAATTCCAATTTAAACCAATTTATAAATTAGTTAACTATTTATTTCAAAAAATCTCATTTTGGTTATATTTCTCAAAAATCTTAATTTCTATAACATAAAAGTTTATAACGTTTTAATTATTGAAAATAAATTAATTCAAAATTTAATAAAAACATATACTTTGAAAAATCACTTTAAGCCCTTTTAAAAATCAAAATCGTTATTTTTAAACTTTAAAAATGGATCCGATGATGCAACAACACCAAATAGTCAATCACGACATCCAAATATCATATATCGATATGATAATCAACAAATATCACAATATCTGTAAATAAATCAATACAGTTGAGGAATCCAGTTGGATCCCTCCAACCTGTTTCCCTACATCAACAAACATTAGCACAATACCAATTCCGTTCCAGTACGGAATTATCGCGGTATATGGGATTCATAAAATACTATCCGCTTAATAGGCGGCGCCATAGGGTCTCATCCGCTATAAAATGCGGGAAATCAATTCCAAATACATAAATAATACCAATTTCACTGTTTATGAAATATTCACGGTATATGTTTTTAATAAATAACATCCGCTTACTAACGGTGCATAATGTCTATTTTAACAATCAATAGATAACAATCATCATTCAAACATGCATTCCAGAATTTTGAATATAACTATTTAAAATTAAAATCGAAACTATTCGATTGAGTGAGAAGTTCTCATCTTGATTTCAGTTTCATTTTAGCGATTTATTTCGAATAAATTAAACGGACGTTTAATTTTACCCAAAATTTTCGCTAACTTCAATCGACTCCAACTAGTTCCATAGCGTAGTGCTCGTCTATACGATTCCAACGCAACTGGTTTCGCGCGCTTTCGACCTCGTATGAAAAAGATATGAATTTTAGAAGTTACACGAATTTTTAATTATATATTTACAACAATTTTTTCTATTTAAACCTAACAAAATCTCAGACACTAGATCCTCACCCCCGCAAATGTTGGCCGCACCTTTCCTTATCTTCCTCACGTTCGTTCTATAGGAAATAGTCGAACTAAGAAACCCATAGCAAGCAAACTAGGGTTTAGAACCACGGCCACCACGACGCACGAGAAGTTGATCAATAGCCTCCATCTCGAAGCCCATTTCCCCCTCCACTCTCGGCCTAAAGAGCATGAAGCTCGGCCCTGTCCTTGCATTGATTTGCATGCACGACCTGCAGGTCGTCGGCCCCCTAGCTCCCCATCTATCGCTCCAATTTCGATCATAGCCGTTCATCTTCAAGATCTCTTCATGCTCTACGACTTTCGTGTTGAAGAATTCTTGAATTGGTTGGTGGATTTATAGATAAACGAGGAAGAAGGAGAGTGTGTTTCAGCCATTGAAGTAGTTGGTGGCGGCTGAACAAATTTAGGGTTAGGGTTTTTTAGAATTTTTTTGCAAAATGGAGATATTCGGGGGCTTCTATAGAAAAATCGAAGTACACTATTCACCCCGGATTTTCCGAACTCCAAACGAAGCATGCCAGTTAGCGTTCCTAAGGTTTACCCCGCGTTCCGAACACAATGGAACATGTTTCGGGAGCTAATTCGGTCATCTGTGCGAGTTACGGCAATAAACGTTCGATTTTAAATTAAACCGATTAAACGATTTTATAGGCGCTTTAGCTTGCCCCAGACAAACGGTAAATCCAATTGGCTTGAAATTTGAAACCGTACAATAATATCACATTACGGATCCGATGAAACGGGTTTCGTCAAAATCTGAGATTGTTTGAAAAATGGCTATTTTAACTCGCCAAATTAATATTAAAACAATTTTGATGCGTTTCGAGCTGCCACGGTCAAACGATAACTCCAATTGCTACGAAAATTGAAATCTAATAATAACAAACTATTACGGATCCAATGAAACTAGTTTCGTCCAATTCTGAGACTGTTCGAAAAATGGCTAATTTCACTAGTCGATTAAATATTAAAATATTCAATTTTCACAAATAAACTTTAAATTCAATTTTAAAAGTTCTATAACATCATTCTAACTCCAATAGGATAAAATAAAATTTTACGAATCAGTTTCAATCATATTTAACTCAAATTTCAATTATTTCTGTATTTTCAACTATTAAATTATCGATTTAATTATTCAATTAAATCCAATTATTCGAAATAAAATTTATTCGACTTATAAATTTCAATTATTAATATTTAAAATCAATTAAATATTCAAATTTAAATTATCAAAAATCCCGGGTCGTTACAAACTTCCCCTCTTAAAAGAATTTCGTCCTCGAAATTACAAAGTAAGAAAGAGTTACAGAATTCATTAACTTTCCAAATTCCATAGTTAAACTTCTTACAATAACTTTACTAAGTTTCCAAATCATACTTAGTTATCTTTTCAAAACCAACTACTATTGTTTAATTTTCAACTTCAAATCAAATCTTAGTTTTTCACAAATTTTCCTAATTTTCTCAAATTTTTTTCTAACGCCTTAAATTTTTGGAAAAAATCGCCATAGTTTCCTTTGTGCGGCTCGATCCGAAAAAAAACCGACAGTATGTATATCACCAATATACATCTCATCAAGTGATGAGGCATCCCGCAGGGAAAATGTAACAACCCGATATTTTCAGTCATTCGCATCCGCACATGTCGGACTTGAATTGCTCAAAATACCGCGTTGTAAATAAATTTGGAGCAAATGAAATACAATCACAGAATCACAGACACAGAAATATCAGAATAACTCGCAGCGGAAATAAAAATACCATAGTAGTTCATGAAGCTACTATAACAAACTCTCAAAACATAATACATAATATTAGTCTGAAACATATACAATAGAAATCTCAAATACATAGAAGTTCACTAATACATGAGATAAACTAGAATAGCTGAAACAGAAAGTAGGTATAAATGTAGATAAGCAGAAACTCCAGCAAAGACCAGCTCCAGAAAGAGAATCCAAAGCTGTGAATACTCAGGCTGACCCGAGCGTAAAGTAAAACACAAAACACTCGAGTAGGGACAATATATACTTATATAATGCAAACCGACTCAAGTGAACTGTAGTTGACATACACAATAACTTAAAGGATGCTTGGGATCGCCCATCCTTTAAGAATGAGTTAAACTATAAATTAAATACATCCCGTGGTTAAAATTTCGAAATGGTATTTTATACTTCAAAATCAAATATCATTTCAAAATTCAATATCATTCAAAATATCATATCTTCCAAACCACATTCATTTTTATTTAATTTAAATACCATTACAAAACACATTTCAAAATAGTTTATATTTCGAAACAAATTACTTCATTTTAAATCATAAAACGAAGTTATTATATTTAATAATTAAATTATTAAATTTCCAAAATTTTAGTATTTAAAATTCATTTATTCACTTAATTTATTAAAACAGATGAAAATACAACTTTCGCAGCATTTAGAAATTGCTATGGAAAGTTACATTCAAAACAGTTCAATTTAACAAAAGATAGCATTTAAAAATGCTGTAATAGGGTTACGTTAGTTTCAAATAAAACTTAGTTAAATTCAACAATTATAGCATTTACAAAATGCTATAATAACCTTTAATTAAACTTAGCCATTTGGTTCATTATTATCAACTACAGCATTTACAAATGCTGTATTATCATTTACATTAGAATTAGTAGCATTTCAAAAATGAAGTTAATTAACTTCAAGTATTCAATATAATTTCACAAACAATCATATTTTTATTTAAATCATTTTTAGCTTATAAATTCATATAATTTCACTTTTAAAACAGTCATTCAAATACCCTTATATTCATGATTTTATAAAGTTAAATCTCCATTCAAAAAAATCTAAATTTAATAATAATTCACTTATTAAATTCCAACATTAATTTTTAAATTCATTAAATTAAATTTAACTTAACATTTAAGTTTAAAATTCTCAAATATAACTTAATTTCATTTTTATTTACATAACTTAAAATTCACTTTTAAGCCAAATACCCAAATTTCCAATTTTAGTTATATTTCCAAATTTCAACCAAAATATTCATTCATTTCACATTTTAACTTTATTCAAAAATCATTAATATATTATAAAAATCATTTTTAATTCATTTAATTCAAAATATCATAAATTTATCATATTTTAATATTTAATTTAAATTCTATTTATCACCAAATTATAATTTCCAAAATAACTTACATTTCAGATTTACTAACTTTACCATTTATTTATTTCACTTATAAATTTTCAGAAAATCAATAATGCTTTACGAAAATCATTTTTAATCAAATTTAAATCAAAATATTTTAATATTTACATTTCTAAAATAATTTAAAATTTTTAGAAAAACATATTTTAACAACGGGTCTGTATTTCAGTTTCTAGCCTAGGTAAAGTGATACGGGTAATATATCATTTCAACCCGTAATTTATAAATAAAACCCGGGTTTGATCATTTCAAACCCGCAATCCCAAGTAAAAGAAAATAATTGAAAATCATTCAGGCCTATCATTTCAGCCCATAATGATTTTCTCCTATTCTAAAGTCCGTTCGGGTATGTATCATTTCAACCCATAGTGATTCTAGTCTACAGGGAACTTGCAGTGTGATAAACTGATGAAAGTAACAGAATAGCATGAAATAATAGTAACATATGATATAACAGGTGTAATTATAGGTGTGAACATCATATGAACATAATATAGCAGTTATAACAGGATGATATGCAATTTACAGATTCAAAAGGTGTCAATTTACTATTTATATATGTACATATTGTCTGGTGAGAATAACTCAACTGTTCAAAGCTGGAGATAGCTACCAAAGCAAACAATACAGACACTACGAAGGCACGACAATAAGGAAATGAGTTGAGAGTGGAGAGCCAAAGCTAATTGTCTTGTACATATGAAACAAAACAATACATATAACATGAATTTCAAACCAAAATATGACATTAAACAAGCTAGAATTAAGGAACAACAATTAATCAAACATCACTATGCTCAGCCTATAGGGTGATAAGGTACTTCCATGGGGTGTATTTTGTCAGGTATGGGTCATATGTGGTCGGCCTAGCAAGGGTAGTGAAGGTATGGAAGTTGCTATGTATGAAAATACAAGTAAAAAGCAAACAAGTGGATTTTTGTGCAATTTCAAGTTTCGGGCAAGGCTACAAATGGCATGGCCAGACCTGTTGGAGGCTAGGAGATGGTGTGGCAGTGGTTTTGGTGCAGGTATGGGCTGGAGAAGGTGGTGCAAAGGGCGGCTAAGGGTGTGGTGAAGTGGTGGAAGTTACAAGGTGTGAATACAAATGGTTTAAGGCAAATAAGTGGCTTTTGTGCAACCATATGGCTCAACCAAAGGACCATTGGGCTCGGCCCCTACAAGGTGAAGGCCAGGTGGGGTCTGGAGTGTCGACGAAAGGTGGTGGAAGGACTGGTGGCGGTGGCCAAGGAGGTGGTTTAGGTGAAAAATGAAGGGTATGTGCATAAATGGTTCGGCTAGGCTAGTTTCAAGGTGATTTTGCCACATTTGGTGATGATAGCTTCAAGCGGGCTCATGGCCTGGTCAAGTCAGAGGGAAAGGATGTTGGAGTGTCCAAGGGCAGTGGTGGAGTTGGTCGGACGAGGTGGTGGAGGAGTATGGCCAAGCAAAGCATGAAGAGACAAGTGCAAAACCATTAAAACAATGAAAAACAAAGAAAAAAGAGAAGAGATTTTTACCCAAACTTCTACAACAAATGGTCGTATGTTTTTTTTTTTGAGTTTGAGAATGTTTTTTCTCGTGAAAAAGAAATGAAATATGGCTGGAAAGAAGGAGGAATGGTACGGCACAAATAAAATAAAGGAGTAGGTTGAGAAAATGAAAAGGCGGAATGTAACAAGACTTTGGAAATATAAAGAGTCCAAAAACCTTTCAAATTTCCATCCATTTTCTTTTATAAGTTTAAATATATGAAAATAAATATAATTTCAGTTAAAATACGAAAATATAACAAATAAAAAAATATAAATAAATAAATATTAATTATATATAATTAAATTAAGAAAATAGCAAAGAAAATGTAAACTAGGCTAGAAAATTTGAAAATAAATCAAATGAACTTTGGAAAAATTTTGTGTACTTGGAAAATATTTATAAATAAAGATAAAGACACAAAATAAAATTCATGATTAAAAATAAATAAATTAATTTTAATTAAATATAATTTAAGTGAAGAAAATAGCAAAAAAAAAATGGAAACTAGCCTTACAAATAGAAAATTAATGCAATAAATTTTGGAAAAAATATTTTATCACTTTAAAAATATTAAAAGACAAAAATATACATAAAATAACATATTAACACATATTAAAATAAAATATAACAAAGAAAATATGATTTATATAATCTAAAATAGACAAAATTGCAAAATAAAACAAATTATACTCAAAGTTGAAATGTGCATAACTTTCACAGTTTAAGTCTGTTTTCAACGAAACAAAAAGCAGTATTCAAGTTGTTAAATCTATTTCCATAATAAAAGATAAAATTTAGGAGTTTAAATATTTAAATTTGAAATTTAAAAGTCAAAGTTTCGCCAGTTTGAACAGAAATTCATCTTTCAGTAAAATATCCAATTTATACCTGTTTGAAATTATAATTCACATAATAATCAACACTTATATTTAAAAATGTGAAATGTTTGAAATAAAACAAGTTTAAAAATAATTTCAAAATAAAATAAAGTCAAATATTAAAATATATGAAAAATCCTGGGTTGTTACACTCTCCCCCACTCAAATCTTTTCGTCCTCGAAAAGGAAGGAAGCGGAGAAACCACAAGAAAGAGCAATAGGTTGGAATACATCCCCGAAAGAAGGTAGGGGAAAAAAGATAGCTAGGAGGTAAAGCAGGTTGAAAGACAAGGATGAACCATTATTTGAACCATTATACATTTCAATTTAATTTTTTTTTTAGTATGATGAATAGTCATTTGATTCAAATCTGATGGTTCAAAGTAAACAATATTTAAAACATTTTAAATTTTTAGAAGGAAAAAATAACTGATCAAAATATTCTTTATATAGTACTTTATCAAAATATTTTTATCAAAATACTTTTATAACTCGATGTCTAAACAAGTTTACTTTCGTTCCTACAGACTCTGGCTATGCGTTGATCAGGCACAAAGCTAGAATTCTTCAGGTACTTGGTAGACTCGTTTCAACACCCAGTGGAAATACTGAAGACACTTTTAAAAACAGATATGGAAAGTACAATACAAACAAATCAACAAAACTGAAACAGTTGTCTAACCATGGATCGCAGATACACAATGGTTACGCCTGGATCCCCCAGGAAACAATCCGTATCCGTAAGCTTTCTCAGCCCTGCGAGTTACGCCATGATGACGAGTAGAATGCAGGATACACAATGGTTACGCCTGGATCCCCCAGGAAACGATCCATACCCCCAGGCCAGACTCAGCCAGGCACTTGCGCTACTATTCGCGACCTACACAGATTGCAGGATACACAATGGTTACGCCTGGATCCCCCAGGAAACAATTTGTACCCCTAGGCAAGACTCAACCAGGCAGTTGCGCTATATAGTCGCGATCATAAGACCATGGAGATCGCCATGGAATTCGATGGACACTCGAGTATCATATCCGGAAAACCCAAATCAAAGAGAGAGAATAATATCGATAGAATGAATCCACAGTGCGGCCACAAAGCGGATATCAAGCAGAAGGCACTTTCCATATCTTTACTTCGAAAATATGTATCATATAGTACCTTTCAAAATCACTTTCAAATATCATACTTATATAAAGGCCATTTTATATAAGATTTCATTTCAAATCAAATACTTTTCAAAATACTAGTATATCAAATCACACTTATATAGATTTCGATTATATAAGATGTCACTTTTCAAAATTGGGTACCCTTTCAAATCAACAGTTCCAATTCAACAGTTTACTTATACAAATCATTTTTATATAAGTTCGATAGCTCCCAAATCAAGTATTTAATAAAACAAGGTTCTAAATTTCAAACCATTTCGATATCAAATAAATTTTAAAATCATATATGATGTCACCAAATCATTTCTTTCAAGTTATACATATTCAGTTTCAAAATTTCTTAAAACAATAGGTTTAGAAAATAATCCAAATTTCCAAATCAACAAAATTTAGGTCAAATAAATCCATTTCTATTTCAAACATGTATTCACTTCAAAAGTCATAATACTTTCAAAGTTATGAATCTTTCGAAACTAAAATACTTGAAATCATTACACTTTGAAAATCATAACATTTAGAAATCATGCATTTGAAATCATAAAACATGCCCTTAATTCTTTACATTTCAAATTTTTTTTTCAATTAAACCAAAATCTAAAATTTTCAATTTTAATTCAATTCAAACCATCAGTTTCAATTCAATTTAGTTTTCCAACGAAACCATTTCAAATATTATCAAATTTCAAATATAGATTTGATTTACAAAATAAACTATTAAATCTTAAATATTTTTCAAGGCTTAAATATACCATATTTCAAACTAAATTTTATAATTTCATATATCTTAAATTTTCTTAATTATTACTTACATATGTCATCATTTCACAACATTACATTCAATCGCTCGCTTGATCACACAAGTTCGCTTTCGAACTAGTATTGCCCATTCGACTTCCCTAATGTGGACTTCGATATGGTTTCACGACTAGAAGCCATCAGTCTCCTTGCATAGCCATATACTATGATAGAGAATTCTAGAATCAAGCCCAAAATCCATATCAAATGTTCGCCATCAAGAATCAAATGAAAAATCCTAACACGAAATGGTGTAATTCACCTCGAACTTGTGTACTCAAACTTGGATCAAATTAATTATGTGAATAAAACAACGTACGTACAACTTATGTATCTATTCCAACTTGTTAAATAAATAGTTTTATAAAGATGTTACTAAATTAAAACATTTAAAACCAAATTTTTCTCAAACATTTGAAGACTAATTTTTATCCAAAACATTTCAAACTAAACTTCTTATTAGTATAATTCAAAATAGTCTTATTTATTTACTTAACAAAACAGTTTAAGCTTATACAAATCATATTATTTCATACTTGAAGCATACAGACTAAACTTATATTCTTTATCAAATACCTTATACCTTTCAAAAAATTTAGCTTTGAAAAATTAACCTTGATTTGGAAGTGCTCGAATCTTAAAATAGTCGAAGAAGTCATATTTTCAATCCAAGAGTTGAAAATCAACACTAAATCAGTAAATCAATTTCAAAAGTTAGGTTTCAAAATTAGAAACTCGAGAACTGAACACCGGCTTACTTTAAATCTTTTCAAATATATATATATATATATATATACGGATCTATCTTTCGAATATCAAACCATACTTCGAAATCTGAAATCAAAATTGGTTTCACAAAATCACTCGCAGAGCAAAGCTACTAGAGTGGCCTCTCCCTCACTCAGAAACTCGAAAATCAATGTCGATGATGCATGCATTCATCACCGAAATTATTTTCCAGCGACATAAGTGAGTTCTGGACTTCAATTAACTTTGAAAAACTTCTTTGAAATTCCTTCGAAATCATTGAAATTCATTCGAATACATTTGAAACATTTCTTATTTGAAATATATATATATATATATGTATATATCTTTAAATCATATTACTATATATATTTTCCAAAATCTTAAAACTGATTTCAAAATACTGGAATTCGATTCCTCGAAATTCAAATTCAAAACCCTTTAGTTATAAATCATTTTTGTATAAATCAAGTTCTTATAAAATTTTCAAAATTTCAAATTTTTTCGAAATTTCAAATTTTCATTTTTGAAAGGTATATAATCCTTATCGAAAACATTTCAATTTTATATATAAAAATATGGCCATCCTTAATAATTTCGATGTATGCACAATTTCAAAATACAACCAAATACAAATTTCCAAAGGATGATTCAGGGAAGGATTTCAAACAAACAAAGATTCAAAATTAGAGGGACTCTAATCAAATAGAATTCTAGTTCGAAGATAAACTCAAACGAAGATGATATAATTTAATTACCAAATAGAGGATAGTAAGCCTATATAAATCACGGGCGAACTTAACTGGTCAACCGAGACTTTAAGAATATAATCAATACGGAAATCTAAGGCAAATCGACCTTCGATCGCCAGAGATAGAATCCGGGTAGAGCAGGAGATAGATAGCATCGACATCCGAGGATACAAAAATCTTCAGTGAATCAATGCCAATTGTAAAGGAGTTTCACCCCTTTACAAATCATTCAAAGATTTACGGAATCATCGCTCTTTAGAGAGGTCATTCCAAAGTAGAGTTACGAATGCTCCAAAATTAAAAGGAAAAATGGGGAAAACAAGACTGGATTCCAGAACAAGTGGGAGTGTTCCAAAGTTCAAGGAATCCTAGTCGATAAGGATCTTAACCAAAAGATTTCTAACAAGGTGGATAACGAAGAGATGAAGTTTAGAAAATCTTGATTTCGAAATAAGAACATTTTTATACCAAAATAATCTTTGAAAATCTTTTAAAAATCATTTGGAAATCATTTTATACTTCGAAAATACGTTCTCTCACAAAGAAAGGATCCTGAGATTGATTTCACTCATTCTAGGGTATTTCTACCCTATCTCTAATGAGTTTTTGCTCTGCAGGCTAAGGTTTGCCTAAAAACCAAAGCTCTGATACCAACTGTAACAACCCGATATTTTCAGTCATTCGCATCCGCACATGTCGGACTTGAATTACTCAAAATACCGCGTTGTAATAAATTTGGAGCAAATGAAATACAATCACAGAATCACAGACACAGAAATATCAGAATAACTCGCAGCGGAAATAAAAATACCATAGTAGTTCATGAAGCTACTATAACAAACTCTCAAAACATAATACATAATATTAGTCAGAAACATATACAGTAGAAATCTCAAATACATAGAAGTTCACTAATACATGAGATAAACTAGAATAGCTGAAACAGAAAGTAGGTATAAATGTTGATAAGCAGAAACTCCAGCAAAGACCAGCTCCAGAAAGAGAATCCAAAGCTGTGAATACTCAGGCTGACCCGAGCGTAAAGTAAAACACAAAACACTCGAGTAAGGACAATATATACTTATATAATGCAAACCAACTCAAGTGAACTGTAGTAGACATACACAATAACTTAAAGGATGCTTGGGATTGCCCATCCTTTAAGAATCGGTTAAACTACAAATTAAATACATCCCGTGGTTAATATTTCGAAATGGTATTTTATACTTCAAAATCAAATATCATTTCAAAATTCAATATCATTCAAAATATCATATCTTCCAAACCACATTCATTTTTATTTAATTTAAATACCATTACAAAACACATTTCAAAATAGTTTATATTTCGAAACAAATTACTTCATTTTAAATCATAAAATGAAGTTATTATATTTAATAATTAAATTATGAAATTTCCAAAATTTTAGTCTTTCAAAATTCATTTATTCCCTTAATTTATTAAAACAGATGAAAATACAACTTTCGCAGCATTTAGAAATTGCTATGGAAAGTTACATTCAAAACAGTTCAATTTAACAAAAGATAATATTTAAAAATGCTGTAATAGGGTTACGTTAGTTTCAAATAAAACTTAGTTAAATTCAACAATTATAGCATTTACAAAATGCTATAATAACCTTTAATTAAACTTAGCCATTTGGTTCACTATTATCAACTACAGCATTTACAAATGCTGTATTATCATTTACATTAGAATTAATAGCATTTCAAAAATGAAGTTAATTAACTTCAAGTATTCAATATAATTTCACAAACAATCATATTTTTATTTAAATCATTTTTAGCTTATAAAATCATATAATTTCACTTGTAAAACAGTCATTCAAATACCCTTATATTCATGATTTTATAAAGTTAAATCTCCATTCAAAAAAAATCAAAATTTAATAATAATTCACTTATTAAATTCCAACATTAATTTTTAAATTCATTAAGTTAAATTTAACTTAACATTTAAGTTTAAAATTTTCAAATATAACTTAATTTCATTTTTATTTACTTAACTTAAAATTCACTTTTAAGCCAAATTCACAAATTTCCAATTTTAGTTATATTTCCAAATTTTAACCAAAATATTCATTCATTTCACATTTTAACTTTATTCAAAAATCATTAATATATTATAAAAATCATTTTTAATTCATTTAATTCAAAATATCATAAATTTATCATATTTTAATATTTAATTTAAATTCTATTTATCACCAAATTATAATTTCCAAAATAACTTACATTTCAGATTTCCTAACTTTACCATTTATTTATTTCACTTATAAATTTTCAGAAAATCAATCATGCTTTACAAAAATCATTTTTAATCAAATTTAAATCAAAATATTTTAATATTTACATTTCTAAAATAATTTAAAATTTTTAGAAAAACATATTTTAACAACGGGTCTGTATTTAAGTTTCTAGCCTAGGTAAAGTGATACGCGTAATATATCATTTCAACCCGTAATTTATATATAAAACCTGGGTTTGATCATTTCAAACCCTCAATCCCAAGTAAAAGAAAATAATTGAAAATCATTCAGGCCTATCATTTCAGCCCATAACGATTTTCTCCTATTCTAAAGTCCGTTCGGGTATGTATCATTTCAACCCATAGTGATTCTAGTCTACAGGGAACTTGCAGTGTGATAAACTGATGAAAGTAACAGAATAGCATGAAATAATAGTAACATATGATATAACAGGTGTAATTATAGGTGTGAACATCATATGAACATAATATAGCAGTTATAACAGGATGATATGCAATTTACAGATTCAAAAGGGGTCAATTTACTATTTATATATGTACATATTGTCTGGTGAGAATAACTCACCTATTCAGAGCTGGAAATAGCTACCAAAGCAAACAATACAGACACTACGAAGGCACGACAATACGGAAATGAGTTGAGAGTGGAGAGCCAAAGCTAATTGTCTTGTACATATGAAACAAAACAATACATATAACATGAATTTCAAACCAAAATATGACATTAAACAAGCTAGAATTAAGGAACAACAATTAATCAAACATCACTATGCTCAGACTATAGGGTGATAAGGTACTTCCATGGGGTGCATTTTGTCAGGTATGGGTCATATATGGTCAGCCTAGCAAGGGCAGTGAAGGTATGGAAGTTGCTATGTATGAAAATACAAGTAAAAAGCAAACAAGTGGATTTTTGTGCAATTTCAAGTTTCGGGCAAGGCTACAAATGGCATGGCCAGACCTGTTGGAGGCTAGGAGATGGTGTGGCAGTGGTTTTGGTGCAGGTATGGGCTGGAGAAGGTGGTGCACAGGGCGGCTAAGGGTGTGGTGAAGTGGTGAAAGTTACAAGGTGTGAATACAAATGGTTTAAGGCAAATAAGTGGCTTTTGTGCAACCATATGGCTCAACCAAAGGACCATTGGGCTCGGCCCCTACAAGGTAAAGGCCAGGTGGTGTCTGGAGTGTCGACCAAAGGTGGTGGAAGGACTGGTGGTGGTGGCCAAGGAGGTGGTTTAGGTGAAAAATGAAGGGTATGTGCATAAATGGTTCGGCTAGGCTAGTTTCAAGGTGATTTTGCCACATTTGGTGATGATAGCTTCAAGGGGGCTCATGGCCTGGTCAAGTCAGAGGGAAAGGATGTTGGAGTGTCCACGGGCAGTGGTGGAGTTGGTCGGAGGAGGTGGTGGAGGAGTATGGCCAAGCAAAGCATGAAGAGACTAGTGCAAAACCATTAAAACAATGAAAAACAAAGGAAAAAGAGAAGAGATTTTTACCCAAACTTCTACAACAAATGGTCGTATGTTTTTTTTTTGAGTTTGAGAATGTTTTTGCTCGTGAAAAAGAAATGAAATGTGGCTGGAAAGAAGGAGGAATGGTACGGCACAAATAAAATAAAGGAGTAGGTTGAGAAAATGAAAAGGCGGAATGTAAAAAGACTTTGGAAATATAAAGAGTCCAAAAACCTTTCAAATTTCCATCCATTTTCTTTTATAAGTTTAAATCTATGAAAATAAATATAATTTCAGTTAAAATACGAAAATATAACAAATAAAAAAAATATAAATAAATAAATATTAATTATATATAATTAAATTAAGAAAATAGCAAAGAAAATGTAAACTAGGCTAGAAAATTTGAAAATAAATGAAATGAACTTTGGAAAAATTTTGTGTACTTGAAAAATATTTATAAATAAAGATAAATACACAAAATAAAATGCATGCATAAAAATAAATAATAAATTTTAATTAAATATAATTTAAGTGAAGAAAATAGGAAAAAAAAAATGGAAACTAGCCTTACAAATAGAAAATATATGCAATAAATTTTGGAAAAATTATTTTATCACTTTAAAAATATTAAAAGAAAAAAATATACATAAAATAACATATTAACACATATTAAAATAAAATATAACAAAGAAAATATGATTTATATAATCTAAAATAGACAAAATTGCAAAATAAAACTAATTATACTCAAAATTGAAATGTGCATAACTTTCACAGTTTAAGTCTGTTTTCAACGAAACAAAAGGCAGTATTCAAGTTGTTAAATCTATTTCCATAATAAAAGATAAAATTTAGGAGTTTAAATATTTAAATTTGAAATTTAAAAGTCAAAGTTTGACAAGTTTGAACAGAAATTCATCTTTCAGTAAAATATCCAATTTATACCTGTTTGAAATTATAATTCACATAATAATCAACATTTATATTTAAAAATGTGAAATGTTTGAAATAAAACAAGTTTAAAAATAATTTCAAAATAAAATAAAGTCAAATATTAAAATATATGAAAAATCCAGGGTTGTTACAGAAAAAATGTAAAAGTACGGTATGTAATCCGAGATATGTACCTTATTTATATTTAGCGAGCATATACAGCTAATATAGCGCGAAAGCGAGCTCCAAATGCGAAGCAAAGCCATTCGCACCTACTAAACACTCAATAACAACATGAGAATCTTGCATATATGAAAATAGCATCAATATACAACATATAGCAACATAACAACTACATGTGCCAACATAGCAAATGCAACAAAACAATAAATGCAACATCAACCAACTATCATCCATAACCAAATCAATATTCATTCATATTCTCATTAATATTCAATGAATTGGTTTTCAATTTAAATCACATTTGACTTATTAACATTGGATCTTTAACAACATTCATTCTCAATTCAATTAGTTAACATTCACCAATTTAAATCCAATTCACATTCAATTCTATTCAAATTTATTTACTTTCAATTTGAATTCAATTACATAGCTTTCAATTTCGCTAATTCGATTTCATTAATACTTAATGAATTATGTACAATCAACTAACATCCATATAACAACCAATGTATATTCAACATAACCAAATTATTTAATTTACATTCAATTTGGTTCAACACTCTTAATCCAATTGGTTGATATTAAATTGACTTGCATTCAATTTATTCAATTAGCTTTAAATGAATTAACACTTACATTCATTATTTCATATCAATTATTTACATTTAATTGATTAACATTCAATCCATTTATTAATTCAATTGCTAATTCCTTTAACAATATAAGGTTGAATTTTAGTTATATAACTCAAGTTCGAATTCTTAATGACTTCACTTCATTAGTTCACTTATTAATTTACTTTGACACCAAAATCAACTTTATTCAACCTTACTTAAGTTATATTTCTGTAACGACCCGTCGCTCTGACCGCCTCTAGTCGGTAATTAAACCAACTAGAAACGGCCAAAATGAAGGATTGTTATTTAGTTTATAACATTTAAACAGAATCAGCTACAGAATCACAGAATAATAATCATATTTCCCATAAAAGAACTTTTCTTTTATATACAAATATCAGAGTTATACAATGAATTACATTTAATACAGCGGAATATACATATATCTTTTTAAAGTACAGGAAAAATCTCTTGAAAAACTTTAGTGATGCGGTAATCCCCCTCTCTCTAACTACGCTGCCTGAAAATCTTCAAGCTGTAAAAATACTTGGTCTGACCCGAGCGATTTATGCAAAACACAAAAACACTCGAGTCAGGATTAATCTTCATTCAAGTAAATAAATTTGCAATGAACTAAATAAAATGGTAACAGCCATAAAGCATGAACATGTGTGGACAATGGGAACAAGCCCTCAGGTCAGAGACAACACTCAAGCCAAATGAAAACAAACTACTGAATCAAGTGTCCAACAGAAGTTCGAGGCAGTAGTGTTCATGAAATACAACTACAACTACAAAGGTTCAAGGCTGAGACAAACCCAATGCACCAATGCAACAGCATACAAGGTGCAGACAACTCAACTAGACAATGGAAACCAAATACAAGTTCAAGTGCTCAGTGCAGACCACAAAATGCCACCAAGCAAACTAAAATAAGCAAAAAGAAGCAACAGCATGAACAGTGATATGCAGCAGTGTATATGAACACAACCACAGGTACAAGGTCAAGTTATATGCATCAGAATGTTGACAGAAGAAGACTGCAATGCATGCTACAACAACAGAGACCACAGCTACTACACAACACAGTAGCAATCAAGATGGTGGCAAATGTATACAAGTGATACATGAACCAGAACACAAATCCAGTTACAAAACTGAGTTCGACAATGTCAAACGCAAACAAATGCAACAATCAACTCAACTGAATACATGGAAGTATGACACTGAAACTCAAAACAGTGCACAAGTTAACAGGACTTTTTTTCTCTTATATATATTTATACAAGCATATGCACTCAGTTCATTTTTTAAGCTTGTTGATGCTTAATTATTTCCAGAGGAGATATAACTCAGTTGGATGCAAACTAAGATATACACAAGTACAGACTAAATGCAAGACATAGTGCAAACTAAGGGGTAAGTGCAACTTGACTATCAAGACCACAAGTATACAACAACAAGCAACAGTGTGCAACAGGAGCTTCAGAAAGATCAGTGCAACCCGAAGCTACCAAATGAAACAATGGTTATGAAACCACAAGTCACAAAAGTTCAAGTGAAGTAAAATCAACACAGTGAAGATACCCGTGAAACAAAGCAATGATCAAGTCAAGACAAATGAAACTGGGTTCAAAATTTTCTTAACATTAAAAGATTCAGATTTAAAATTTTGAAACTAATATTCAGGATTTAAAAAAAAAACAAATTTCAAATAACACAAGTTCAAGTGAATTTTTAACATTTAGCAAATTTTTTACTGTTATTTACCTTCCCAAGTGATACTCTAACTTTCCTTCATAAATTAAAAATTTCATATCTTAAATTAGATTTGAACAAATCATTCTTGTTGAATCCCAAAATCTAAAAAAAGTGCAGATGGGAAGATTTGAATTTTTTTTCTTTTTGACAACACTTTAAATCCTGAACTGTAAACAGGGTATAACCAGGCTATCAAACATGCATGCTTAAACTAGGTACCAAAATACAGAGGTTATGCTAAGATACACATGCAACACTCTTCATCACAGAAGTTCATATGCAACAACATTTATCTACTTATCTTTTTAATAATGTTTGATAATCTTACTTTTGAAAATATTGTCTGTTATTATGGATTTCCAGAAGTAACAGGTTTTATTTATCAAAATTAAAATTTTACAAACTTAAATTTATGCTAATCAACACAAATTGTTTACATAAAAATCTCAAACTAAGATTCAAACATAAACAGAAGCAGGTCTGTAAATAATTAGCATTAATGTTCATTTGTTTTAGAGAATTGAATTTCTGAAAGCAAACATTGCCTGTGAAACAACAGAGAACAAAATATACATACTGACACACTTCCACACATATATTCATACCAATTCAATTACATAAAGACTGAACAGTTTTCATGCAACATCAATAACAATTCACAGATCAACTCATGGATTTAAGACAGTCACTAATCAAACTGCTTTTAGAAAATAAAAAAAAAAATCATTGTTCCTCTATATTTTAAAATTTCCAGAAATGTGTTTTTTTTTTTTTTTAACTTAATGATATTTTCAAATTTTGGTTTAAACCTTAACCAACATATTTTGTTAAAGAATCAAAGTCTAACAAAAATCAAATCAAAAGAAAATGGGTTTTCTTTCTCTAATTTGTACTCTGCACATTTTCAAAACAGAGATATATTTGGATATTTCATTCACATGCAAGTAGATTTCAAACAAATATACGTAGTTCAACAACATACAAACATATTTATCATCGAGCTTCTAGTCATGCAACCAAAGTTTAGTTAAAACAAGTCAGAGTTTGCCCACCTATTTTTTTCTAGCTGTTGATTTCTTATTTCCAGTAAACAAAAGTTTCTTTTTAACTTAACAAAATTTTAACCTATATTTTTTTCTTTAGTTTGAAGGCTACAAGCTGGATTGAGCTTATCTTTAAGCATACACACAAGTGTGCAGTGTATTTCAAATCAAAAATCCAGTTAAAACAATCATGCAACCAAAAATCACAATTGAACATACATTTATCAAAGCATACTTCGATATTAACTCGAACTTCTACCTAAATAACCAAGTTAAGAAGTTTACTCACAAGTATTCATTTTCTTTACTACATTTTCCTTAACCATATTCAAAGATCCATCACATGCAGCAACAACAAACAAGCAAAGTTTTTTGATATAGCATCTGTTCTTATCAATTTAAAAACATCTGTTCTTATCAGTTTAAATTCAAGCAATCGAGCAAATGATAGCAAATAACACCCAACAAACAAACATGCAGAGACTTATCTGTTCATACCAATTTAGATTAAATTATCATAGCAAATGATAACAAATAACCCCCAAATCATAGCATGCAACCAAACACCCAATTCAAACAAATCTAAAAACTTGAATAAAAATTAATCGTGAGAAAAAACTCACTGTTCTAGTTGGGGGTAGAAGACGATGCAGCCAAATAATGTTCGAACTCGACCAACCGAGGAGCACGCGAGCAACATCAGAGGAATCGAATAGAGAAAAGCCCCAATTTGGATCGCAAGCCCTAATTTGATTTAGAGGGACGAAAGAGAATTCGTGGCCGCCATTATTTCGTTTTTTTATTTAGGGTTAGAACGAATGAAAGGAGAGGGTCGGTATACTTAATCACGGCACTAATATCAAACGTGGGCCGACCAAAATTTTCAAAGCCCAAACAAAAAATTAACAAATTTTCCTTTTATATTTTTATTTTGAATTTCAATTGGTTTTATTATTACTTTGCTTTGTTATGTTTTTGTTTAAATTATGTTGTTAAAATTTCCATAATATTTTTCAAAATTTATAAATATGTTGTTTAAATTTTTACTATGTGTATTTATTTATCTAATTTGTATTGATTAAAATTTTATTCCTTTTTATTTTAAAGAAAAGAAAAAAAATGTTATTTAAAACTAACCATCCATTTATAAATTTACATAAATAATACTTGTATCCAAATTATTTTCCTAAGTCATTAGTTTGAATTTAAAATACAAATTCAATATTCAATTTCAACTCCAAAGTCAATTTAAATTTTTATTCAACTTTTTATAGATTAAATTTTAAAATTTAATCGCCAATATCCTAGTTATATTGGGAATTCAATTTAAACCATCATCCAAATATTTAAAATTTATTAAATATTTTCAATTTAAATTGTTCAAAATTCAGGATCGTTACAATCTCCCCTCCTTAAAAGAATTTCATCCCGAAATTACAAGTAAGGAAAAATGATTGTTAAAATTTCACTAATATTTATACCCTACTCAATTTTATCAAGTTTGAAACTTATTAAAAATAAATAAATAAGTATAGGATTCATTTTATTTGTTTTGTCTCATTAGCTTTGTTAATTAACTCATTTGCTCATCATTTTCTACAATCAAGATGCAAAAGTCTTTTACTAAAGTTTTCAACTTACAAAACCCAAATTTTAAATTTGCAATTCTTCATTTAAGAAATATACATAGTATAACCTTTCCAAAGCTGTGGACTTTCAAAACATTTCAAAGATCCTCTTCCTTTGTTCATTGGGTTGGAATTTATGTTACTTTAATTTCAGATTATTGATTTTCTATTTAAAGTTTGAAAATACTTACTAACTCGAAATTTAACAAGTCTATTGTCATTCTTAAAAACATTAGGCATACGCTGGCCAGGCGCAAGTCTAAAAATCTGCAAGTACTAAATATACTTGCTTCAATTCCCAGTGAAAATACTTTTAAAAATCTTTTTAAAAAAAATTGGATATGGAAAGCACATTCCCCCATGGATCACAGTTTACCCGGCGGTTACGCTACTATCCCAGTAGAATCGCTTGTAACTGTAGATTTCTCATCTCTTGAATTTCGCCATGGTTGTTGCCATAGATCGCGGTCCACACGGCGGTTATGCTACTATCCCAGTAGAATCGCTTGTGATCGTAGGCATCTCGCCCCTCGAATTTCGCTTTGGCTTCTAGATTGCATTTACTCGGCGGTTGCGCCACTATCCTAGTGGAATCGCTTGTAACTGTAGGCATCACGCCCCTCAAATTACGTTAGTCACTCCAACTAATGGAAAACAAATGGCCAATCCAACTAATGGAAATCAAATGGTCAATCCAACTAATGGAATTCTACTTTGCTACGATTTTCAAATGGACACTCATCTCGAGTTCCAACAACCTTCACAAATTTTAAATGGAAGGTACTTTTCCATATCCTCAATTTGGAAAACATAATATCATACATACATATATAATATTTCATTCCACAATTCACACATATCATACTCATGTACTTACATAAGTTTTCCATAACAATTTCTTTCCAAACTAATGGTTTTCGAATTTATCGTATTCTCATATATACGTTCTGAAAACCTCAATATCTCATACCCATAACAAATAGAGGATTCATAAATTTTCCATTTCATTATCCATTTCAAATTTTCCTCTAAGTCGATTTGGAAATTTAAGGTTATCTCAAACCCAATTCATATTCATAATCCAATTTATTATCGACTTCACACTCGATTTGGATTTCACGTTACATCGTCAATTCTCAACACATAATTGATGTCTACCGATATATAACCTTTGAGCTCGTACGTCTCAAAGAAGGGTGTTAAGCTAAGAGAATAAATTCTCCGCCACCAACAGATATATATTGAATAGAGATCAATTACTATGTCGTCAATTCACAATGTTAGACATACAATCCAAATCAACCATTCAAATTTCAAGTTGAACTAATTGTTCAAATTTCCCAAAAATATCTACACAAGATATATATTTTTTTCCACACTTAACCATTTGAAAACAAATTTCAAATCATTTTTCACCTTTCAATCTTTGAAAACAAATTTCAAATCAATTTCCTTAAACAGAAACATTTCCAAATATTTATCCATTTTAAACTTAAAATGGTTCACTTAAATCAATCAAATAAATCCTTACCGATTTATTTTAAACTTACGTTCCAAATCCGTAAATTTATTTCCACATTTCAAAAATAAATCAATATTTATTTTTTAACTAATTTCCCTTTCTTTTATAAATTCCATAGTGAATTTACATTTCCAAAATATCTATGAATATACGATTTTCAAATCGATTTCACATATTCATTATCAATTTATCTTTAAAAGATAAAATCTCAAAACATTCACTTTTCACTTTACCTTTAAAAGATAAAATTTCAAACCTTTCATTTCATATTGGAAAATATTTACATACTTATTCAATTATAAGTAATTCACAAATCCATTTATTTTCAACACTTTGAAAATATTCTATATACTTAAACCAAAATCAAGTATATATTTCATTCTTAAAGGAAATCATTCTTTTAAACACATTATCTTGAGTTAAAACGAATGTTGCGTAAAACATCGTTACGACGACCCAAATCATTAGTATAGGGATTCGAATTTAAGATAGATATATAAATCCCAATACTATATAAAACATTTCCTTTTGGAAACCATTTACTATAACAACTATGTTATAGTCCACCATTTCCTTTCTTTCTCTCGAAAACGTCTATTTCAACAATAAATGTTGAAATCTATGATTTCGATCCTTAACACATTTTAAAACAACTTGAAATGGATTAACTTCATTTTCTGCATGTTCAAATTCAAATTCATCACTGAATCAATTAAATCTATTATGGATTTTCGTATTAACAAATATCAAATTTGAAATCTAAATCCCATTTGAATTTTTGCATTTGTTTTTCATTTCCAAAATAATCAACTGATTCTTTAGTAAACCACTCATCGACTTGGTTCCATTAGATTTATATTTCCACGTTAACTATTTTAAGTATTAGTCTAAACTTGAAATATAAGCTTTACATCAAAACTTGTTTTATTCATACAGTTAAGTCGACAATTGAATTTCCTATCAAAATTTGCAATCCTCATTAGCAAAGGTCGGATCATTCAACCATTTTCCCAAGACATAACCGATTTATTTAATAATATATTCACTGTCCAAAATTACGAATAAAATTCCCAACCAACTTTTATTATCACAATTTTTAACTTAAAGGATAATTCGCTGTCCAAAATCATGAATATATCTTCTTTAATAACTTCTATGTTTCATTTATCAAATTCAATTGATTTCGAATTTATAAACGATCTTTACAAATTCCATTTCTATTTATAAACTTCGATTTATAATCTCCTTCATTAATTTGATTCAATCTATATAACTCAGTTATATACCAAAATCCATATTATAAGTTAAATACTTATAATCCATTTATTTACTAAATCGTTCTTCACAACGATTGAAATCAATTTTTCAAAAGAATCCAGAATCAAATCCCCAAGTTATAGTTCAATAATTCTCTTGATTATAACCAAATTGACATGTCATTTCATTTCCCAATTATTTCGGAGATATTCAAAATATTTGGTTTAAACCAATTCATCAATTCACTTAACTCATATTTCATTTTTCATAAATCTCAACAATTCGATAATGAGTTTTCAAATGATCGAGACTCAAATCTAAGGAGACCTCACCGAAGAGAAACTATCGCAAACCTAAATTTAGAGAGGGGAATTGTCCAAAAGGATTTGGATTTTAAAATACCTTTTATTTTAAAAAAAACAATTTTATTACTTCTTTAGATTTGAAAACACTTTCTTTAAAGTGATTCTAGTAACTATTCATATTAAACGCCATAAACTAAGCTTTGTGTAAACCTGGCTCTGATACCACTTTGTAAGGACCCGCCGCTCTGACCGCTTCTAGTCGGTAATTAAACCAACTAGAAACGGCCAAAATGACGGATTGTTATTTAGTTTATAACATTTAAACAGAATCAGCTACAGAATCACAGAATAATAATCATATTTCCCATAAAAGAACTTTTCTTTTATATACAAATATCAGAGTTATACAATGAATTACATTTAATACAGCGGAATATACATATATCTTTTTAAAGTACAAGAAAAATCTCTTGAAAAACTTTAGTGATGCGGTAATCCCCCTCTCTCTAACTACGCTGCCTGAAAATCTTCAAGCTGTAAAATAATCGGTCTGACCCGAGCGTTTTATGCAAATAACAAAAAAACTCGAGTCAGGATTAATTTTTATTCAAGTAAATAAATTTGCAATGAACTAAATAAAATGGTAACAGCCATAAAGCATGAACATGTGTGGACAATGGAAAACAAGCCCTCAGGTCAGAGACAACACTCAAGCCAAATGAAAACAAACTACTGAATCAAGTGTCCAACAGAAGTTCGAGGCAGTAGTGTTCATGAAATACAACTACAACTACAAAGGTTCAAGGCTGAGACAAAACCAATGCACCAATGCAACAACATACAAGGTGCAGACAACTCAACTAGACAATGGAAACCAAATACAAGTTCAAGTGCTCAGTGCAGACCACAAAATGCCACCAAGGAAACTAAAATAAGCAAAAAAGAAGCAACAACATGAACAGTGATATGCAGCAGTGTATATGAACACAACTACTGGTACAAGGTCAAGTTATATGCATCAGAATGTTGACAGAAGAAGACTGCAATGCATGCTACAACAACAGAGACCACAGCTACTACACAACACAGCAGCAATCAAGATGGTGGCAAATGTATACAAGTGATACATGAACCAGAACACAAATCCAGTTACAACACTGAGTTCGACAATGTCAAACGCAAACAAATGCAACAATCAACTCAACTGAATACATGGAAGTATGACAGTGAAACTCAAAATAGTGCACAAGTTAACAGGACTTTTTTTCTCTTATATATATTTATACAAGCATATGCACTCGGTTCATTTTTTAAGCTTGTTGATGCTTAATTATTTCCAGAGGAGATATAACTCAGTTGGATGCAAACTAAGATATACACAAGTACAGACTAAATGCAAGACACAGTGCAAACTAAGAGGTAAGTGCAACTTGACTATCAAGACCACAAGTATACAACAACAAGAAGCAGTGTGCAACAGGAGCTTCAGAAAGATCAGTGCAACCCGAAGCTACCAAATGAAACAATGATTATGAAACCACAAGTCACAAAAGTTCAAGTGAAGTAAAATCAACACAGTGAAGATACCCGTGAAACAAAGCAATGATCAAGTCAAGACAAATGAAACTGGGTTCAAAATTTTCTTAACATTAAAAGATTCAGATTTAAAATTTTGAAACTAATATTCAGGATTTTAAAAAAAAAAATTCAAATAACACAAGTTCAAGTGAATTTTTAACATTTAGCAAATGTTTTACTGTTATTTACCTTCCCAAGTGATACTCTAACTTTCCTTCATTAATTAAAAATTTCATATCTTAAATTAGGTTTGAACAAATCATTCTTGTTGAATCCCAAAATCTAAAGAAGTGCAGATGGAAAGATTTGAAATTTTTTTTCTTTTTGATAACACTTTAAATCCTGAACTGTAAACAGGGTATAACCAGGATATCAAACATGCATGCTTAAACCAGGTACCAAAATACAGAGGTTATGTAAGATACACATGCAACACTCTTCATCACAGAAGTTCATATGCAACAACATTTATCTACTAATCTTTTTAATAATGTTTGATAATCTTACTTTTGAAAATATTGTCTGTTATTATGGATTTCCAGAAGTAACAGGTTTTATTTATCAAAATTAAAATTTTACAGACTTAAATTTATGCTAATCAACACAAATTGTTTACATAAAAATCTCAAACTAAGATTCAAACATAAACAGAAGCAGGTCTGTAAATAATTAGCATTAATGTTCATTTTTTTTAGAGAATTGAATTTCTGAAAGCAAACATTGCCTGTGAAACAACAGAGAACAAAATATACATACTGACACACTTCCACACATATATTCATACCAATTCAATTACATAAAGACTGAACAGTTTTCATGCAACATCAATAACAATTCACAGATCAACTCATGGATTTAAGACAGTCACTAATCAAACTGCTTTTAGAAAATAAAAAAATCATTGTTCCTCTATATTTTAAAATTTCCAAAAAGGTGTTTATTTTTTTTATTTTTTTTTAAACTTAAAGATATTTTCAAATTTTGGTTTAAACCTTAACCAACATATTTTGTTAAAGAATCAAAGTCTAACAAAAATCAAATCAAAAGAAAATGGGTTTTCTTTCTCTAATTTGTACTCTGCACATTTTCAAAACAGAGATATATTTGGATATTTCATTCACATGCAAGTAGATTTCAAACAAATATACTTAGTTCAACAACATACAAACATATTTATCATCGAGCTTCTAGTCATGCAACCAAAGTTTAGTTAAAACAAGTCAGAGTTTTGCCCACCTATTTTTTTCTAGCTGTTGATTTCTTATTTCCAGTAAACAAAAGTTTCTTTTTAACTTAACAAAATTTTAACCTATATTTTTTTCTTTAGTTTGAAGGCTACAAACTGGATTGAGCTTATCTTTAAGCATACACACAAGTGTGCAGTGTATTTCAAATCAAAAATCCAGTTAAAACAACCATGCAACCAAAAATCACAATTGAACATACATTTATCAAAGCATACTTCGATATTAACTCGAACTTCTACCTAAATAACCAAGTTAAGAAGTTTACTCACAAATATTCATTTTCTTTACTACATTTTCCTTAACCAGATTCAAAGATCCATCACATGCAGCAACAACAAACAAGCAAAGTTTTTTGATATAGCATCTGTTCTTATCAATTTAAAAACATCTGTTCTTATCAGTTTAAATTCAAGCAATCGAGCAAATGATAGCAAATAACACCCAATAAACAAACATGCAGAGAATTATCTGTTCATACCAGTTTAGATTAAATTATCAGAGCAAATGATAGCAAATAACCCCCAAATCATAGCATGCAACCAAACACCCAATTCAAACAAATCTAAAAACTTGAATAAAAATTAATCGTGAGAAAAAACTCACTGTTCTAGTTCGGGGTAGAAGGCGATGCAGCCAAACAAAGTTCGAACTCGACCAACCGAGGAGCACGAGAGCAACATCAGAGGAATCGAATAGAGAAAAGCCCCAATTTGGATCGCAAGCGCTAATTTGATTTAGAGGGACGAAAGAGAATTCGTGGCCTCCATTATTTCGTTTTCTTTTTTTTTTATTTAGGGTTAGAACGAATGAAAGGAGAGGGTCGGTATACTTAATCACGGCACCAATATCAAACGTGGGCCAACCAAAATTTTCAAAGCCCAAACAAAAAATTAACAAATTTTCCTTTTATATTTTTATTTTGAATTTCAATTGGTTTTGTTATTACTTTGCTTTGTTATGTTTTTGTTTAAATTATGTTGTTAAAATTTCCATAATATTTTTTAAAATTTATAAATATGTTGTTTAAATTTTTACTATGTGTATTTATTTATCTAATTTGTATTGATTAAAATTTTATTCCTTTTTATTTTAAAGAAAAGAAAAAAAAATGTTATTTAAAACTAACCATCCATTTATAAATTTACATAAATAATACTTGTATCCAAATTATTTTCCTAAGTCATTAATTTGAATTTAAAATACAAATTCAATATTCAATTTCAACTCCAAAGTCAAAGTTAAATTTTTATTCAACTTTTTATAGATTAAATTTTAAAATTTAATCGCCAATATCCTAGTTATATTGGTAATTCAATTTAAACCATCATCCAAATATTTAAAATTAATTAAATATTTTCAATTTAAATTGTTCAAAATTCAGGATCGTTACAATTTCATTCCAACATCATTTGTTTCAATTTAACTTAAGTTTCCACTTATAAATCCAATTCGGGTTTCAATTCTAAAGTAAATTCTATTTAACTTTTTACCGAAGTCAAAAGTTTTCACTTATTCAAATTCATATCTCATTTTGCTTAACAAAATTGTTTAACCATTTTTAACAATTGGTTTCACTTACATTTTTTTTCATTTTATAAGTTATACAACTTATATTCAACAATTACCAGTTGGATTTTTTTATTTCAAATTTGTTTATCACAACCAAACTTAAATTTTTAATTTACTATGGTAGCAAATCCATCACATAGAGACTCGAAAATGATACTGATGATGCTGCAGTCATCACCCTTATTATTTTCTAGCAACAGTATTGAATTCAATGCTTAATATTCTTTCCTCCTTTTTATTTATAAATCATGTTTATAAATCTTTTTCTTATATATATAAGATTATTTAACAATTGTAATCATATTAATTATAACTTCATACTTATAATTCATTTGTTTATACAATTCATTCTTTCCAAATTGGATGTTTTATTTAACTTATTTAACAACCAAACAATCAATTCATACACACTGTAATAATTCTGAAAAATTATTCCTTTATATATAAAATATAATCAAGGTAAAATTATTTCATTTACCCAATTCAAAATGATACTATGTCGGCTTGCCTCGTTTAAGTGTTTAGAAATCCCTATCGATAATATGGCGTCCCACACACCGACCAGAATTCACAAACAGCTCAACGGATAAGCAAACACAGTATAAAAATTTATATTCACTAACAAATACGCACTCGTATCTATTATTACACTCACACTCATTATAGAGTACTACTG
Source organism: Allium cepa (assembly GCA_030765085.1). NCBI lineage: Eukaryota > Viridiplantae > Streptophyta > Magnoliopsida > Asparagales > Amaryllidaceae > Allium > Allium cepa. The sequence continues at coordinate 62,288,277 of CM060930.1, forward strand.
ACTCCATCTCTAATGAGTAATTCCCAACAGAGCCATGGTTGTCGCTTAACCATATGCTCTGATACCAAATGTAATGTTTGCGAATTTTCGTTGCCGAAAAACCAAACTGTTATGGTTTAAGAAAAAGAAAGAGGTAGAAGGGGAGAGAAAAAGATAGAAGAAGAACAGAAAAGAAACAACAGAACAACATTAGAATCTCACAATCGCAGCGGAACAACATATAATAGATAAATGAATATCATTAAAACAAAGAATTGTACATTTTATACATTACATCATTATCAGAGTTTATAACAACAATAGACAACAGAGTCAACACATCGATGCACGGTTATATAAACTTGTCCTCATACATAATACACAGCGGAATAATACATAGTATAATATCTTATACAAGTGGTACGTCTCGATATGCAGCTCGCCTCCTGAGCTCCATAGCACTCCAAAGTCCAGAATAACCTGATAACCTAACTCTAGACTGCCCGTGTGGAAATTTGTGAGCACCCAGAGTTTCGGAAGGGAAACAATAAACTCCGAGTCAGTCATGGGACTGGTGTGAGAACTTAAAACAGTTATTTATCTTTAAAACAAAGAATAGGAGAAATTTTCAAAGTCAATTCGCAATGTGTTTTGAAAATGAAACTACCACAAGGTCTCCCGCCACACACACAATGCAAACGCAGAATTGGAGGAGATTTCTCCTTATGATAGTCAAAGATGCTTGATACGCATTAAAAAGAAACATTTGATATTATTACTAGTGCATAGTGTAGAAAACATTTCGAAAGTAGAATATAAATCTCAGCCAGCATACGTACCATGATGGTATGCCTACAATAGCTACCATATTAAATGGCAGGTTCTACAACTAAAACCATACAAGGCACGTATTGTTTTGTTTTGGATTTCCAACAAATGGTCGGGCAAAGGAACTTCCCAAGTAAAATAGAACGCCTCTGGAGAAACGTTCCCGGATATAACGTTGCGGTTAGATCTCTGCTACACAAGGCCGTGTTACCTTTCAAACTAGGTAACAACTGACACGAGTATGTCATCCCCTGGTCCTTTGGGACCTTAAACCGAGAGCTCGATAACCAACATCACACAGTAATAAATATAGTGTGTCCACAAAGTAAGTATCTGGGCTCCATACCATGATACCACTTATAATCCAGATAGGAAATGACATACCCTATGGAGGAGCGACCCCCAAATAACCTTGCTGCCACGATTCCTGTTTCGACCACAACCGGTCTGTGAGGCTTGACGAAGTCTTGTTCACAAAGCAATGCTTTATATAAAATCCGTGCTTTAATTCACAAATGCTCAATAGCACTTATATGCCTCATTACCAACTAGGGAATGTATCACTAGTAACCATCAACTACATAACCTCTGAGCTCGTATGTCTCAGAGAAGGGTGTTAAGCTAAGAGAATAAATTCTCCGCCACCAACAGAAATATATTTGATAGAAACCAGCTTTACATCTCAAATTGTAATGTAAGACACACATCCATACAAGTACGTTCCAGGATCGAACGTAACCGAAGGCACTTCCAAAGAAGTCCTTGCAATCCGGGTATTCACAAACCCGGTCGAAATTCTCATCACAAAGGAAATCTCCATACCGTAGCTAACGGTGCGGAGGCAATCGATAGGTCATTCTATCGTTTTCACAAATACCCGGTCTTCAACACCGGTCTTCAAATGCAATCCATAACGACGTATCACATATTCGGAATGGGTTATACGACCCAAAGGTCCTTTCCCGGCTAAACCGAATAGCGAGTGCTTATTTTAAAAATGAGTGTGGCATTCAAATTCGAGTAATTCACAACAAATACCAATTTAAAGGTAAATATTGATAGTCAGATTATTTAACTATCAATAGGCATGCTTAACATCACCAAATTCCAAATAATTTCCCAAATTATTTACTTTCCAAAATATCTTTACTAGATATATAATTTCCACACTTCAACCATTTGAAAACAAAGTTCAAATCAATTTCCTTAAATGGAAACACTTCCAATTATTTATCCATTTTAAATTTAAAAAGGTTCATTCAAATAAATCCTTACTGATTTACTTTTTTATTTATGTTCCATATCCGTAAATTTATTCCCATAGTTCAAAAATAAATCAACGTTTATTTTTAAACAAATTCTCCTTTCTTTTATAAATTCCCTAGTGAATTTACAATTCCAAAATATCTATGAATATAAAATTTCCCAATTGATTTGTAATATTCATTTTCAATTTATCTTTAAAAGATAAAGTCCCAAAATATTCAGTTCATATTGGAAAACATTTCCATACTTATTAAGTAATAAGTAAATCACAAATCCATTCATTTTCAACACTTGGAAAATCTTCAATATACTTAATATCGAAATTAAGTATATATTTTATTCTTTAAGGATAACATTCACTTAAACACATTTGTTTGGGCTAAAACGAATGTTGCGTAAAACATCGTTACGACGACCCAAAATCACTAGTATAGGGATTCGAAATTTAAAATTGATATATAAATCCCAATACTATACAAAAACATTTCCTTTCGGAAATCATTTACCATAGCAACAGTGTTATAGTCCACCATTTCCTTCTATTTCTCGAAATGTCTATTTCAACAATGAATGTTGAAATCTATGATTTCGATATTTAACACATTTTAAAACTTCATTAAAATAATCAACTTCTTCTAATAATATCGCTTTCCCAAAACATATCCATTTTACTTAATAATATATTCACTGTCCAAAATCGTGAATATACTTCACTAACCCCATTTCAATATTTACAACACGTTTTATTTTCAAGAATTTATTGCTATCCAAAATCGCGAATAAATTACCTTTCACAAACTTCTATATTCAATTTATCAAATTCAATTGATTTCGAATTTATAAACAATGTTTATAAATTCCTTTTCTATTTATAAGCTTCAATTTATAAATCTCATTATCAACAAATTCCATTTATCTCTCATTTAAATGCCAAAATCCGATTTATAAGATAATTACTTATAAATCTTCTATTTCACAAAATCTATTCATTTTATAACTTCACAATTTATAAATCTACAAATTGCGTTCACTTATGAAATTCATTTTTTATTTCATTTTTACACTTATAAAAACTCGTTTTAATATTCCAATATTTTCAATTTATAAAATATCAATTTTATAAGTCTTTTATACACATCGTTTTTAATAATTCAAAAATTCCAATTTAAACCAATTTATAAATTAATTAACTATTTATTTCCCAAAATCTCATTTCAGTTATATTTCTCAAAAATCTTAACTTCTATAACATAAAAGTTTATAACGTTTTAATTATTTAAAATGAATCAATTCAAAATTTAATAAAAACATATACTTTGAAAAATCACTTTAAAACACTTTTAAAAATCAAAATCGTTATTTTTAAACTTTAAAAATGGATCCGATGATGCAACAGCACCAAATAGTCAATCACGACATCCAAATATCATATATCGATACAATAATCAATAAATATCACAATATCTGTAAATAAATCAATACAGTTGAGGAATCCAGTTGGATCCCTCCAACCTGTTTCCCTGCATCTACAAACATTAGCACAATACCAATTCTGTTCCAGTACGGAATTATCGCAGTATGTGGGATTCATAAAATATTATCCACTTAATAGGCGGCGCAATACGGTCTCATCCGCTATAAAATGCGGGAAATCAATTCCAAGTACATAAATAATACCAATTTCACTGTTTATGAAATATTCGCGGTATATGTTTTTAATAAATAACATTCGCTTACTAACGGCGCATAATGTCTATTTTAACAATCAATAGATAACAATCATCATTAAAACATGCATTCCAGAATTTTAAATATAACTATTTAAAATTAAAATTGAAACTATTCGATTGAGTGAGAAGTTCTCACCTTGATTTCAGTTTCGTTTTAGCGATTTATTTCGAATAAAATTAAACGGGCGTTTAATTTTACCCGAAATTTTCGCTAACTCCAATCGACTCCAATCCAGTTCCATAGCGTAGTGCTCGTCCATACGATTCCAACGCAACTGGTTTCGCGCGTTTTCGACCTCGTATGAAAAAGATATGAATTTTAGAAGTTACACGAATTTTTAATTATAAATTTACAACAATTTTTTCTATTTTAAACCTAACTAAATCTCAGCCACTAGATCCTCATCCCTGCAAATCTTGGCCCCACCTTTCCTTATCTTCCACACGTTCGTTCTATAGGAAAAAGCCGAACTAAGAAACCCATAGCAAGCAAACTAGGGTTTAGAACCAAGGCCACCACGACGCACGAGAAGTTGATAAATAGCCTCCATCTCGAAGCCCATCTCCCCGTGCACTCTCGGCCTAAAGAGCAAGAAGCTCGGCCCTGTCCTTGCATTGATTTGCGTGCACGACCTGCAGGCCGTCGGCCCTTTAGCTCCCCCTCTGTCGCTCCAACTTCAATCGTAGCCGTTCATCTTCAAGATCTCTTCATGCTCTATGACTTTCGTGTTGGAGAATTCTTGAATTGGTTGATGGATTTAGAGACAAACGAGGAAGAAGGAGAGTGTGTTTCAGCCCTTGAAGTAGTTTGTAGCGGCTGAACAAATTTAGGGTTAGGGTTTTTTAGAATTTTTTTGCAAAATGGAGATTTTCGGGGGCTTTTATAGAAAAATCGACGTACACTATATGGAGATAAACGTTCGATTTTAAATTAAACCGATTAAACGATTTACTAGGCGTTTTAGCCTGCTCCGGACGAAGGGTAAATCGAATTGGCTTGAAATTTGAAATCATACAATAATATTATATTATGGATCTAATGAAATTGGTTTCGTCGAAATCCGAGACTGTTTGAAAAATGGCTATTTTAACTCGCCAAATTAATATTAAAACAATTTCGATGCGTTTCGAGCTGCCACGGTCAAACGATAACTCCAATTGCTACGAAAATTGAAATCCGATAATAACAAACTATTGCGGATCCAATGAAACTAGTTTCGTCCAATTCTAAGACTGTTCGAAAAATGGCTAATTTCACTAGTCGATTAAATATTAAAATTTCAATTTTCACTAATAAACTTTAAATTCAATTTTAAAAGTTCTATAACATCATTCTAACTCCAATATGATAAAATAAAATTTTACGAATCAGTTTCAATCATATTTAACCCAAATTTCAATTATTTCTGTATTTTCAACTATTAATTATCGATTTAATTATTCAATTAATTCCAATTATTCGAAATAAAATTTATTCGACTTATAAATTTCACTTATTAATATTTAAAATCAATTAAGTATTCAAATTTAAATTATCAAAAATCCTGGGTCGTTACAACATCTCAAAGTGTAATGTCAGACATACATCCATACAAGTCCATCCTGGGTCTGAATGGAATCGATGGCACTTCGTCCCGTAAAGGAAGAAGCCCTTGCAAATCTAGGTATCCACAATCCTGACCGGACTTCCCATCACATATAGAGAAATCTATACCGGAGCAACTTAGTACAAAGACAATCGACAGGTAATCCTATCGTTCTCGAAAATACCCGGTCTTCAAAAACGTCTACAAATGCACTCCAATTTCGTTGTATCATTAATTCGGAATGGGTTTTACGACACAAAGACCTCTCCCGGCTCAACCGAATAATAAGCGCTTATTTTAAAAATACGTAGATACATAAGTCACAAAGATTAACCATTTAGATTCGATGTGAGTTTCGAATAATAATTTGGAATTCGACTCCCTGTCGCATCGAAATTCAAATGCCATTTAAAGGTCAACTATTTTCTTCAATTCAGAAGTTCATATCACACAGCAATATATAACAGGTGTCACAGCTCAAAACAAAGAAATTCATATCACGAAGTATCACGATCTCATATCAGAGATATCAACCAAATCAAGGTATTCAATAATAATCCAATTATTCATAAGCAAGATTAATTAATTATGTGATTATAATTAATCAATCGCATAATTACTTTCATTAATTATCCATAATTAATGATTAATTATCCTTAATTATAAATTAATTAATCCTTAATTATTAATTAATTAAACTTAATTGTATATTAATTAACCTTTAATTATTATTTAATATTTAATCATTAATTAATTACATTAATTAATTTATCCTTAATTATAAATTAATTAACCATTAATTAATAATTAATTAACCTTATTTAATTAATCTTTAATTATTAAGTAATTATAAATCATTTATCTTAACCAATCATTTATTTATCATTAAAATCTTTAATTAATAAACCTTGAAATTAATCAATATTCACACATAGATTAATTTAAGATATTTAGGATAATTAATAATTTTAAAAAAACATTTCATCTTAATTAACTTTTTAATTACATTATTTATTTAAAATAAATTTATAAATAATGTCACAAAATTAAATAATTTAAACTTAGTTACTTTGAAAATAACCTACTTAAAACCTTTATTAATCCCAAACTTAAATCAAAACAATTATTTAAAAGCATGGGTTAAAAATATCTGAATTTGATTTTTTTTTAGTTTGATAATCTGTTTTTATGACAACCCGAGATAATCTCGAGTGTCACCTCGAGCCAAGCACAGTTTCCTTCGAGCCTTCCCCGAGCCATCCCATATACTTTTTCTTTGTTTTGTTTTAAGTTTTTAAACCCGATATGAACTCGAAAATACGCGATCCAAATCTCGAGCCAGCAACACAATCTCCCGAGATTTATTTCGAAACAACCACCTTTCTTCCTCAACCCAGGCTACTGACACAAACCAGAATCATGTGCACATGCAAAAAGATTCTGGCCACCTCTGGTCAATGCTGAGACCATCAACAAAACATCGACGATCTCCTCAAGCCTTCAAACCACCCAGATCGACGATCACATATGCAAATCGAAATCGAGCATTTAAACTACCTACTGGAACAAACCCAGACACCCAAATCACCTCGTAGTTCCACCTTCGACCATCAGAGGTCATGCGAACGTACCCAAAGCTTCATCGATGTCCAACGCGTTGATTCCTCCATGTCTGGCTACCTTCGATCCACTGATGATGCTGCACTTTATCGAACAACGACCAATACTAAAACGTGAGCTAAAACCCTAGATCATCAATGTTCGGCCACCACGATATCGGGAATTTTCCTGATCATTTTTCACGAGCTCGTCCATTACCCGGCTACCCGCAACCACGATCTCGAAACCACCACTTCCACCGATCACCAGAATTTTCAATAAAAAAATCGATCAACTTGCCAAATCTCCGTAAATACTTACTTAAAAATTATGATTCAACATTTAAAAACCATCGTTTTTGAAAACGTTTCAGATGATATACCTGAGACCAGAAAACATGATGTTTGAAATTCCAACTTATTTCGGGTTTGCCTGTATTCCTTGATTTTCTAGAAATTACGTTAATTGATTATGCTTGAAATTATTTATAAAACTTAAAAAATGATTATATAAACATGTTTTGCTTGAATCTTGAAACCTAAAAAGGATTAGAGAGAGAGAACATTTGAATTTTTGACAGGTTTTTGAAAAAAACCGTAATCAAACAGAGGCAACTATGCCTGTAACTGACATGCACACCCATATCCGCATATATATATACACACACACACATATATTTGTATGCATGCATACACTTTACAACTTTACCTCAAGCATGATTACAAACAACAAGTGATATTGCAGATTTTAAAAGAGTTTACTCATAGTTTTGATGATAACAGAGAAGCCGAGTTTATTTTTGTTTTCTGGAACTTTGATTTATACTTAATATTTTAAACTGGAAGATGTTCTTACTTTTGATCTGAAATCTGGTTTAAGATGATCTTGCTTTTACCTAATGAATTAGCTTGCTTAGTTGAAATTTTGAGATCTTTGTTGTTTTGGAGTTGAAACTGATCGTGATTTTTGAACTGCTTGGTATTTGAGATGATTTTTTTCTGGTTTTGATTTCTTTTTTTTCCCAGATTTTTGTTTTCTTGTTTGATTACTTGTTTATAGTTTTGATAAATAAAAGAAAAAATGAGAAAGAAGAAGTGGGGTTATATTTATAACCTTAAAATTATTATTTTTAAAAATAAATGAAAAATTAAGAGGTTGACCCTTGTTTATTTTCATGTTTAATCATTATTACACTTGTTAAATACATACTCAAATCCTAACACCTACTAATATCCTTTATTATCAACTTACATTTGTAATTTTGCATCTTTTTATGTCTTTTTATATTGATTTTAAATTACATTTTCATTTTTTAAAATTACATTTCCTTTCTTTATATTTATACAATTTAAAAGAAAATAATTTTGAAATTAATTATATACTAATAAAAATCATACATATATTATTTTTGAATCCAAATATTTTTTCTAAAATATTTAAATTTGAATTTCAAATTCAAATTTCAAATCGCAATTTACTTATATATATATATATAAAATCAAACACTTATCTTATATATTTTTGAAAATTTCAAAGTACTTCAAATTAAATTACAAAATTTATATTAATTTCTAAATAAATATTTGGCTTAAAAAATGGGATATTACATCGGCTCCAATATAATTATAATTTATTTTATTTTAAGGACATAATTTATATTTTTTGTGATTAAACAATCTCATGAGCAAGACAGACACTAACATAAGCAAAAAAGGAGGAACTTACAGTTTAATAATTCATTATCTATTTCTCAGGGCACTTGATTTGTTGTTACCAACATCCAAGAAAGCTTGCTAACCTACCATGGAGTCCTAACCACCTACTCCATCGATGTGGCCGTCGAGGACATTAAATGCTTCTTCTCAAAAAATGAATCTAAAATCATAATCTTACAAATTCTCACAAAGTTTGGATGTAAGGAACCCCAAATTTGTTCAGTCACATGACCAACAAACTTAACGACCTCATAATCCACCAAGATGACTTCATGTTCAATAAATCCATATCGAATCTTTGTGGATCGAGTTAAATATTAAAGATGGATGTGATCTTTCTTTTCATATAGAGATGCAATTATTTTTTTTAGAGAAATGAAATTTCCATAGTATAGAATAGCGTAATTTTAGATTTAGGAAGACGCATGGACTCGAAGATTAAAGGGTATTTTAGGAATTCCTAAAAGTCACGGTCGAAATCTATTGGTTGAATTTACATTATTTGTAGCGACCCGCCTTTCTATCACAAGAAGGACGCATCACTATTTAAGAAAGAAAGGGATAGAAGAAGAAAAGAAAGAGAAGAAATAACAACAACACATCAGAATCTCATAGCGGAATGAATGAAATACAATATATAACATGTATTTAGTATCATATACATCAGAGTACACAACTATACATCTCAATTTAGACAGTTATAATATTTCTGTCTAATGTACAATACAAGAACATCCATATAGAATAACATCACTGTGGAAACTCTATCTATATAAGTACACGCTGAAGCCTCCTGCTCCAAAGCTCCTCCAGAATTCATCAATGATAACCTAAATCACTTGGCTACTCATACATAATATGAGTACCTAAGAGTTTAATAAAACAGAAAATAAACACTCGGGTCAGACAGGGGTCTGGTGTGAGTAAACGGTTTAAAATTGCTTAACTTTAGAAAATCTTTTGAAAAGAAAGGTATCACGTAAGACTTCTCATACATAAACATGGAAAAGTTTTTACCTTACGCTAACCAAAACATTTGATAGGAAATCCAGTGATATTATAATATTGTCTAGGGTTATCAAGTAAATAAGAAGTAGCCGAAATTGTTACATTCATTAAATTCCAGCTACTAGGCACAAAAGTGGGTAATACAAACAAAACCGTAGGGTCTCAAAGGAAAAATGGGTTTCCAACGATGGCAGGGCTACTGAGGTACCGCCCGTCACAGTACGTGGCCTAGATCACCGTACCTAGGAGCTACCCTAAGTCCCCTGCAACACAAGGCCGGAACCATTCCTTATTGAACAGTCCCGAACAAGACAACCCCGCAGTTGGCTGCAGATCCAACTGCCCACACAGCCGAAATAAAAAGGGACATCTAGACAGGGGTAAATCTCGTCCTACTTTGACATGACCCACTTAACCTTGCTGCACCTCCCATGTTTTAGCCATTCTCGGTTGATGAGGCTTGAGGTTGCGATTACCTTTATAGGACACATCTATTTAGAATGCTCATCGTCCTCCTGACGATGTTCTGAAAGCATTCAATCCATACAAGTCCGTTCCGGGTTCGAACGGAACCGAAGGCGCTATCTCGTCACACTCATTTTGGAATCACCCTCAGAATTAACGACAATAGCCCTTGCACTCTGAATCTTCATCTCGAAACTGAAAGTACTACCTTTGTTAAACTCATTCTGGAATCACCCTCGGGGTTATAACGATACATAGTTCTTACACTTCGAGTCTTCACTTTGCTTCACTTGGATTACGACCTAACGTTAATTTGGATCGATGTGGTTTTCGGATGTAAAACCCGATCCTGGTCTCATCGAATCCAAAATGCCATTTTAATGTCCAAGTTATACCTAAGGGTTTAAGCAGTAGATATTCAGAATATCACTTAACATAAATGAATGATTCATAATGCACAGATTGATAATCCACTATTATCTAATTCATCTACATATATCACAAAGCAGTATATATATCACATCTCAGATATATCACATTCAAATCACTACACGTCAACTAATGACATACAATATCATCCAATATCATTAACTCATCCAATGATATTTAACATCCAACCATTAATTATTCATAAACAAGTTTGGACTACTCTTACTTAATTTAATTAATTCTTAATTAAATTAATTCCTTACTTAATCACTTGGATTATCATCAATACAACTTGCTTATTCATTAACTAATTACAAATTAATTAACTAAACATCACTTAATTATCCACTTCAATTAATCTCCCTGGACTAATTAATTTGTAATTACTTTAAGTAAATATTCTTTAATTACAAATTTAATTAATCATCTTGATTAATTACTTCTTAATTATTCCATGAAATTATCTCTTAGTTACCCTTTTAAATCAATTATCCTTGATTAATTATTATTTAATTTCCCTGATAATTATTTCTTAATTATCTTTTTAAATTAATCACACCTGATTAATCACTTTTAATTAATCACACTTGATTAATTACTTTTAATTAATCACACTTGATTAATTACATTTAATAATTACACTTAATTAAAGATTAATTACCCTTTAATTATTAATTAACAATTAATTATTTATTTCCATTAATTAATGATTACTTTCATTAATTAAATTTCTTCTTAATTAATTACTTTAACAAGTAATTAGTCACATTATTAAATTCTCTTAATCCTTTTATTAAATAATTAGTCTTCAATTAATAAATAAATTCAAACCTTTAATTTGGCAAGCGGGGTTATCTGGTCCCCTACATGTTTATTGCATACACAATAAATGTTACAACAGATACAAAGAGATAACAAGGAAGGGAAAACAACAAAAAAAGAAAAGAAAATAAGACAGGGATCATTCCCAAAACTGGAACAGATCGGATTTGAAAACAGTATGACAGATCTTCATTTGGCAGTAAGTAGCATTCTTCACTTCATACCAAAGCTCATCCCCGTTCTTTTTTTGATTTTCAAAAAAGACTGCATTTCTTTCTCTCCATATGGCTGTCATGTAAATTTTCATGCACACAGCAAGCAACCTACCCACTACATCTTTCTTCTTGGCAGCATTGTAGAAAACTTCCCAAACTTCACCAGAGTTAGCAGAAAGAAAACTAATACTAATTTTTAATCCAATTCTATGTATCAGAAAAGGAAGAGCAGGGCATTCAAAGAAAATATGTTGAGGAGACTCTTCATAAAGGTCACAAAACAAGCATTTCACAGTGCATCCCATGCCATATTTGCTCAGAACATTTCTAGTTAGCAAGGCTTGGTTTATTACTTTCCATAGCATCAAGTTGTCTTTAGGTTGTGAATCAGTTGACTAGATAACAGTGCTCCATTTAGTTGCAGGCAAAGGAGCAGAGACAGTGACATGGTTGTAAACTCCTTTAATAGTATGAGGCTTCATATCCCATACAACAAAGTCATATTGTGTATCAGGAAGGTAAAGCTATTGCATTTTGTCCCACAGTTGTCTTAAATATTGGTTACTATTGTATGGAAGGACAATTTTTCCATCATGAATATAATCAATAGCCTTGGTATCAATGTGTATACCAGACTGCTTAATCTGGTTATAGTCACACAGAGAAGACAAGATAAGGCCTTTACTGACCCAGGAGTCATGCCAGAAACTGACAGAAGAGTTTACCTTGACAGGATATAGTATCATAGGTAGGATAACATCTCTCAATTTCAAAATATTTCTCCAAATCGAACTACTAGACATAGGATTTTCCATACACCAAAAATATTTATTCTTAATATTGTGTTGCCAAGCCCAGTCAACCCATAAACTATCTCTGTTGTTGATTAAGTCATCAATATGTTTACTTATTGCTGCTAAATTCCACTTCCTGACATTAATAACCCCAAGACCACCCATATTCTTGGAGGCTTTAAACTTAGAAAAGGAACAAGTCAACAGTTTCTTATTATGAATGCTACCTGTCCAAAAAAGTCTGTTCATAGCAGACCTAACTTGTTGCAGTAGCCTTACTGGGAGAATCATAGCTCGAGCCCAGTATACAACGGAGGAAAAAACAGTAGATTTAATCAGCACTAATCTACCACTCTGTGTCAGCTGCCTATTTTCCCAAGCATTCATAACAGAAGTGATTTTGTTGTAGAGAGGAAGACAGTCAACTTTAGAAATTCTTTTTGAAATTAATGGTAGACCAAGATACTTCATATCAGTGTCCATTGAAGAGAATCCAATGTGTCTTTGTAATGTAGTAGCTTGAGCATCACTAACTCCAGAAACCAACAAGGAAGATTTAACTTGATTTATTTTAAGTCCAGTCATACTATAAAATTCATGCAATGCCTCAGAAATAGCATTAAAGGAAGGTAACTCGGGCTTTGTAAACAACATCACATCATCAGCAAACATGATAGAAGTAATATGTTATTGTGCACACTTAGGATGGTACTTAATAATCTGCAGTGAATACCATTTTTTGAGTATAACAGTGAAAACCTCCATAACAAGCAAGAATAAATATGATGATATAGGGTCATCTTGCCTTATTCCTTTACTACTTCTAAAGTTGCCAACTAGTCTACCATTAATAACAACAGAGAAAGATGCAGTGGAAATACACACATACACCCAGGAAACAATTTTTTTTGGAAAACCCATCTCTTCCATAACCCTAACTATAGAAGACCAGTGAATGGTATCATAAGCCTTGGATATATAAATTTTAATTGCTGCAGCAGCAGGAACCTTATTTTTACCATATCATTTCAGTAATTCTTGAGCCAGTAGAAGGTTATCAAGTATACTCCTAGATGGAATAAATGCAGCCTGATTTCTTGAAACAATAGAGGGAAGAACTTTAACTAAACGAGAAGCAAGTAATTTAGATATGCATTTGAATACAACATTACAACAAGAGATAGGTCTGAAAGATGTGACACTAGTTGGATTGCTGACTTTGGGAATAAGAGCAATGTTAGTACAATTAACTTCACCTAACAAATTACACTTATTGAAAAAGTTGTGAATGGCTCTACAGAACTCACTACCCAGCACACTCCAAGTAGATGTAAAAAAATCACATTTAAACCATTAAGCCCCCCTGATGATTACTGATTCATAGAGAAGAGTGTTGTTTTAATTTCCTCATCAGTGACAAGGCTAATAAGAGTTACTGCTTCCAGGGAAGAAATACATGGAAGTGCAAGAGAAGATAAGAGTTCAAGATCAGGAATAAAACCATCAGAGTGACCAAGCAAATTTGAGAAATAGTCAATGAAGGCCTTATCAACAGAATCAGCAGTTGAAAGAAAAGAACCATGTTCATCAAAAATGCTATAAATGTTCTCTCTCGCATGCTTAACCTTAATTGAATAATGGAAAAACTTGGTGTTTTTATCTCCTTCAGCAATCCATTTTGTATGCTGTTGTTGTCTCTTCATGCTAGCCTCCAAGTACAAAGCATTATTAACGTCTTTAAAAAGTTTACTTTCTTCTTCAGCAGCTTGTACATCATGAGGGTGCTCCATCATGTACTCCTGTTGCTTCTTCAGTTTTTCCTTTAGGCTAGATGACAGCAGGCAACCAGAGCCAAATGTTGTGGATGCCCACAATTTAATCTCCTGCTTAATACATTTTAGCTTCCTGCAAAACTTAAACATTGGGTTACCAAAACTTGAAAAATCAGAGCTGACTTTAGTAACTAAAATAAGGAAATGTTCATGTTTAACCCATGCATTAAAAAATTTAAAACTTCTCTTTTCCTTTTAAAATGGTGACCGAGAGTTAAGATTAAAGGAGAGTGGTCAGACATTATAGGTTGTGGAAGGTATACAGATAGGGAAGGCCAGTGAGTGATGGCTTGAAGGTTGCAGAAGGTGAGGTCAATTGTAGTGAAAGTACGTATACCACTTCGACTTCTATTATTCCATGAATACTTAGCTCCAGTTTTGTTAACCATAATCAATTCAGATTCATAAACAGCCAGGTTGAGAGGATCAAGATCATTTGATGTAAGAGGAGTTCCACCTGATTTGTCACTATATTCATAGCAGGAGCTAAAATCACCCAACAAAAACCAGGGTTGGGTGGATTGTCTTAAAGGAGGCAAAGCATCAAAAAAAACTTTCCTGGAGTTGGCAGAATTGTCAGCATATACAAAGGTTGTATAGTAAGAAGAAAGGGTGTTTGTTTCATGCACATGAAAGTGGATGTACTGCCTATTTGTTAGAAGGGGAGAAAGTGTTAATACAGCAGGATCATAGATAACTAAAATCCTACCATAAGAGGCACTATCAAGATTATGATGAAAGGACCAGGATGGATTGATATAAGAAACAGCTTTAGTAGATAAAGATAAGTTTAATTTTGTTCAAGAAGACCAAAAAGACAAATGTTGTACTCAGTGATAATACTTTTCACCTGATCAAGTTTCAAGTTACTATGTGCTCCTCTGAGATTCCAAGATGCTATTTTTTTAAACATAATAATTATTGAGGAAAGGAAGTGATATTTCTTCTCATAACAGAAAGAGATCTTGTTTCTATGATCCTATGTGACTGAGAATGTGGAGAAGGAGGTTGGGAACAAGTTTGGGAGGTGATTGGATCGGCAGGTGGATCTGTTGTAGTTTGGAAATTGGTATTGCATACTGGCCATCCTGGCAAGTCAATAGAAAAGTTGTAGAGTGTTGGAGCAGTAGCATGAGCATCCACTGGGTTATCATACATGGTAGTTATTAGCTGTGTTACTTGTTGCTCAAATATAATGCACCGGTCTTTATCCTTTTCTGTTACATGTGTATCAGTGGGTTCATGCACTACATGTTTACCAATTCCAGTAGAATGGAAAATTTCAGAGCTGTTTGTATCTTTAGAAAACAAAGATTGATCTACATCAGTTGTTTTCAGACCATTAGTTGCATTTTTTTGCCAACATTTGTAGGAGTATTGCTTTTGTGTCCACCATTACATTGTTCTTTTCTAAAGACTTCATTTGTTATTTCACCTTCCTCAACATCAATAATTTCCAGTGTGTCATACTCACCCACTTCAGTGTGCAGCAAGTGGAACTTATTTTGTGTAGAAACAGAACAAGCCTGATCACCCCTTTGAGTTTTATGCACATCATATTTCACTAATTTTATTTCCCCACTTCCATCATTCTCAGAACCTATCTTTTCACCTTTCTTCTTCAACTCATTTACTCCCACATCTTCACTCATATTTCTTCTTTTATCCTTGTTCTTGCTTACTTTTTGCCAAACTTGCTTTACTCTTACTTGCTTCTCATTTGTTCTCCCCCTTTTCATCTTATTCTTTTTATCATCACTAAGTTTATGTTGTTCATCAGTTGCACATTGCTCAACAATTTCATCACTTTCATATTTCTTGCAACTTTTAATCAAGTGCCCAAACTCTTTACAAAAAGTGCAGATTTCCGGTTTCCACAAGTATTCTACTTTCACAATTTGTTCAGTTCCATCTAGCAACATCACTGAGAAACTATCTGGTAGTTCTTTGTTTGGAGTTACTTCAACTAAACATTTAGCAAAGGATATACGCTCAAAATTTTCAGTTGATGTATCCATACAAAGAAGCTTACCAACTCTGGCAGTTAACCAATTAATACCCAAAGGAGACCATGCATACGATGGTATATTTGACAGTTTTATCCACACAGGCACTGCTTTTATACTACTACAGCTGTTCCCAATATTTTCATCCCACGGCTTCACAATGAATAACTTACTTTTCATAACAACTGGATCTGCTTCAGCAATTTTTTTTCTGTCATCATCATTACTATACTTGAACAAAAAAAGGAAACCATCTGGTTTAACAGTAATAGACCCTGCAAGCTTCCAAGCACGCTTGAGATAATACAGAACAGTTGTGTGCGGTAGTGGGTTATCAAGGAAAAACCCAACTAGATAATCACGCCACAATGAACTACCTGCCTTGACAACTTCAGCAGGTGGCACAATAGCTTCTCCTTGAAATTCAAGTTGAATATCATGAGGCACATAGGAGCCAGCGTTATTAGGTCTTGCTTTGAATAGAGAGTTCCAAGCTTGCGGATGTTTAGGTAGTGAAGGAGTTGACATGGTTGGTTTAGAGAGTTGAGGAGGTGAAGGCTGAGATGTGGCATGGACAGGAAAAGGAGGGACAAGTTCAACACTGACAGAGGAAGGGACAACAGAAGAAAAGTTTGGGAGAGGAAGTATGGGTGGTGTAGAAGGAGGTACGAGAATTGGAGAGGAAGGACAAGGATGAAGAGATGATGGTGGATGTGATGGGTTAGAGGGATGGGAAAGAAAATTTGGAGTGGTCCCCATTTTTAAAAGAAAACTTTTTAGAGATTTATAATGTGATTGTAAACTTTGGGGCCAAGGAAACTATGTTTGCCCTGGCCTTCGGTTAGCCGGTTTTATAAGTGGCCGTGCACTATGTCTCATAGTTGTGGCCGCTGGGATTCGAACCGGTGCCACTACAACCATATGTAGCAACTCCACTATGTCTTAACCACTGGACCACTAGTACTTGACAAAACTTTGGGGCCAAGGAAACTATGTTTGCTCTGGCCTTTAGTTAGCCGATTTTATAAGTGGTTGTGCACTATGTCTCATAATTGTGGCCGCTGGGATTCGAACCGGTGCCACTACAACCATATGTAGCAACTCCACTATGTCTTAACCACTGGACCGCTAGTACTTGACGAAAAACTTTGGGGCCAAGGAAACTATGTTTGCCCTGGCCTTTGGTTAAGCCGGTTTTATAAGTGGCCGTGCACTATGTCTCATTATTGTGGCCGCTGGGATTCGAACCGGTGCCACTACAACCACATGTAGCAACTCCACTATGTCTTAACCACTGGACCACTAGAACTTGACGAAAACTTTGGAGCCAAGGAAACTATGTTTGCCCTGGCCTTTGGTTAAGCCGGTTTAATACGTGGCCGTGCACTATGTCTCATTATTGTGGCCGCTAGGATTCGAACCGGTGCCACTACAACAACATGTAGCAACTCCACTATGTCTTAACCACTGGACCACTAGAACTTGACCCTTAATCACTTCCTAATTAATTACCTAATCAATTATTTAACTAATCATTTAAGTTTAATTAAATAATTCTTTAACTTAATAAATTTAAAAAGATCCTTAAATAAGAAAATCATTATGTTAATTAAATTATTATATGAACCAACGATACTTTAATTATTAATAATAATTGAATTATCTTAATTATTTTCATAATTTATTTATCTTCAATTAATCAAAACTTTTAATTTCTTAAGATAAATCTTCATTATAATTGATCTCTAAATCTTTATCATTTATCTTTATTTAAAATATAATATTTTAGAAATAAATTTTAATTTTAACAATTTAAACATTCAAATTAAACTTTTAAATCTTTAATACTTTACAAAGTTATTTAAATAAATTTAATACAAACCTTATTTTTGAAAATTCACTTATTTATTTCAAAAACTTTTATATTTCAATATATAAAAACTTGTTTAAAACATAACTTTGAAACAAATTAGTTTTATGAGTAAAAAACTTGTTTAACTTTTGTCTTAAAACTTTAATCATTTATGAAATCAATTTTCTTTGTTTAAATTTTTTTAAAACATTTGTTGTTACATAATTAAGCCTTAAAACTCCCAAGACCCTATACTACTTCGAGCAAACTCGATCGTTCCCGAGGATAACCCCGAGCACATACTCCCTTGAAACCTGATGCAAACTCGAGCACTCCGCTACACTCCTGCCTCGAGTAAAAACTCGAGCATATTCGACAAAAACCCGAGCGCCTCGATCCTTCCCAAAACCCACTGCAGTAGCACGAAACCATGCACGTCAACGTGCACAGCGTCGCCGAACGTCGACGAACTATACTGTTGCCTCCATCAAGTCGACTTCAACCACGATAATCCCTCGCGACACCCAAAAATCCTAATTCGATCGTGCATCAAAATTTGACCCTCTGAACCCATAATTTCGGAACAACCATCACCATAAAATCGACCCCACATGGCAACCTCAGCCTCGAGAAACCCCACCACCTTAACCGTACCTCACTCACGACCTCCAGAACCTACGGCATCATGTGTTATCATCTCCGATAGCTCTTGTTCGCCATGAAGTCAAGATGAACAAAAATGACACACTCAGGGTATAAAACCCTATCTCGATCATTACTGGCCAACACGATCAATAATAAAATTCCAAAGTATTTTTCTGATGATCCTCTTCTTCTCCTTTACCTTGACGCTCAACCTTGATGCTCAGTTGGTCGACGTTCGCCGTGAATTGGTCAATTTACCCTAAACAGTCAACTCGAGAATCCACTCCAATTAATAATCTAAAAATCATGATACAAGCCTCAAAAATCATGATTTCCTATTTGTAATTCAATTATGAAATCAAAATTTAAAATCGAAATCATAAATTTTTGACCCAAATAAACTTTTACTGTAAATTCAAAATATCTGAACAAAAGATTCGTTTTAATAACCTATAATTATTTTTAGACGAAAGGTTACATGATTACAAAGAACTTTTGTTTACAAATCAAAAACTAATGATGATTCAATACTAAGATATTGAATTTTAAAAGAAATCAAGCCTGTAAAAAACACAGCAGAGTCTATATTATATTTATACAGTCATTCATCATTTACACAGATCCATACACTCATTTAAATCCAAGAATCCAGACAAATCATCATGATTTCATACACAAGAAAAAGATGAAAATCAAGATTTAAAACTGCTTTTAAAAATTCATTTACTCGCCTTATAGCAAAGAGCAGAGAGCAGAAGTCAAGGAACGCATTTGTTTTCCAGACTCTAGAATCTTATTTCTACATGTTGAATTTTTCTTAATTGCTGTTGATTCCAGTTTTGCAAGATTGTATTTGAAGATCTGAAGATCTTGCATTGATGTTTAATTTCCAGCTAACTCCTTCTTGTTTCAGATTGAAATTCCAGGTTTCCTTCTTTTTTATTTTCAGATTTTATAATTTTTATGCTTTGTTTTACATTTCGTTAAAGAGAAGAAAGAATTTTTTTTAGCTGAAGATTAAAACTCTTCTTCTTATTTTCTTACAATTTTAATTTTAAATTAATTTATCAAAGAGCATTGACATTTGTCCCATTAATGCTTTAGTTATCTTACACCTATGCCCATCAGTTTACAAATGTCCCTAATATACATCAAATTGTTTAAAAGTGTTTTTAATATTTTATTAACGATTTACCAATATTACTTTCCTTTTTAATAATTTATTTAAGTTATGAATAAGTAATTATGTAATATTTATATGATTATAAAATGTTTTTATCTTATATAAATAAGCTTTTAGATTTTAATAAATATACAAAAGTGAATTCATGTTAACAATTATAAATTATTTATGCTTTTGATCCAATAAATATAACATATGTTTATATGCTTGATAATTTTAATTTAACTCTATATTTATTTTCACAAACCAATTTTTCCTTATGTTTGAATTTTAAAATGAAAAGAAAATGAACTTATAATTTAATTCTTATTTAAATTCAAGTTAAAATATATGTTTATAATAAATAAGAAATTATTCTTGTTATTAAAATTTTAAATCTCAAATATCCTTTTAAAAGTATTAAGTCAAATTAAAATTTCAAATTATAAATTATAAATATTAAAGTTTGAAAACACTTTATTAAGTTTAAAACAATATATTTTCCCATTTCTATATACAAATATATACACATTTCAAAAGGACAACATTTTTAATCATTAGTTTTGATAATTACTATATTAAATTTTAAAACACAATTTCAAATCACAATATATATTAATACATATTACAATTTGAATATATAGCTTTTATTACTTTAAAGACTTCCTACATATAATATATACCTAAATATATACATTATAAATAGAAAATATTTTGATTAGCTTTTGAAAAAATAAATCTTGCCAATTTAAATTGCTAGAATAAATATTTCCAAATTAAAATATTATTAGTTTCCAAAAGAATTAAACTTGCCAATTTTATGTTTTTAAGAAAAACATTAATAGATATTATCAAATTAAATATTATTAGCTTTTAAAAAAAAATTAACTTGTCAATTTATGATATAATTTTATCAAATCAATTTAATTATTAACAAAGATTATTAAATTGATATTGCTCAAAATTCCGAGTCATCACATTATTAATAATAAAGATAAAGATAAAGATGAACGGTAGGTTTTTGTTTTTCAATTATATAAATAGAGGCTGACGAAGTATATGTATTGCAATGAATAGTAGCATGTAATTCGCGACGTGGAGGGTGAATAAGTGACAGCTGAAAATAGGCGAAGTCGCATTGCTGAGAGAAGGGAAAGATGAAATATAATTTGGCCTATGTAGAACGGTATGGAAAGAATTAATTTAGCTTGTTGTTGGAAGAAATACAAATGTGCAAGCACAAATAACCTATGCTAATAGTGAATGAGTATTAAAAAGTAGAAGAGAGAGAATATGTGACAACTCGGAATTTCTAACTATGTAAATTGGAATAATTAATTGATTTTTAATATTTAAAAAGTTAATTTTAGCTTGAATTCAAGATATCAATATTTACTTGATAATTAAATTATTGAATTATATAGTATAAATATTGTTGAATTTGAAATTTCTAAGCCTGTTTAAATAATTTGAAGGCTTATAAAATTTATAATGATAATATGAAAGATAATAGAATGATTGAAATTCAATTTAAATGCAATTTGTTCAATTTTAAAATTTATGTCGTTTAAATCGATATTTAAAAATAGCCTTCCGAGGCACAGTCTCGGATTTGGATGAAACCAGCTCCATTGGATCTGTAATAGTTAGTTATTATCGGATTCCAATTTTCGTAGCAATCAGAGTTGTCCTTTGACTCTAGCAGCTCAAAACGCTTCGAATTTATTTGAATCGATTTAATTTAAAATTGATCGTTTACTTCTGTATCTCGCGCATACGATCAAATTAGCTTCCGAAAAATGTTCCATTGGGTTCAGAATGCGGGTAAAACCTTATGAACGTCTGTGGCATGTCTTATTCGGGGTTCGGGATTTCGCGTTATGTAACGTGACGTTTTGAAGATTTGTAATGTAATATATTTAAAGTCATTAGTCAGAGATATTTTGATAGGTAAGCAAGCGTACTACTGAAGCCATTTCCAAACCTATATTTTACCTCCCCCTCCCTCTCTAATCTGGACGAACAGAACCGAAAAAGGAAAAAAAATAAAAAAAAATTAGGAATACGCCCTTCAGCTTTCAAAATCGATTTTTCAAATCACGTTCTTTTCTTTTCAGTAGATTCTTGTAACCGATTCAAAAAAAAGGGAGGGTTCTTTGCGTCCTTAAAGAGTCGTGGCCTGAGCAGCTTGAGGCGAGAGGAAGGGAAGGAATTGATGGAGGTGGGTGTAGGTCGCAAATGTGATTTTTGAGTTCAGGGAATCGAGGCGCTTAGGCGGTTTTGGCTTTGTGGCAGATGACCAAGCTTTGGCCATCGCGACAGGAGAGGGGTCAACGTTTGTTCTTCAACGTCACGATTTCAATTGGTAGTGGGACGAGTCAATCTCGTGATGAGGGGACGTTGTGAGGTCGGTTTGGCGAACGATGATTGGGAAGTTGTGGACTCCTATGCGTGCAGGGTTTCTATGTTCGAAAGTTGTTCGTGAGCAGGCTACATTGAAGGGGAAGGGGGAAGAAGATGGAGGATCCGATCGAGCTTGTTTCCTTTTGTTTTGTGTGGGTATGGTATTTGCTGTTACTTTTATTTATTTTTATATGACTAAAAACAGGAAATAATTTATTGATAAGATTTAGAGAATGAGAATTTTTAAAGGTAATATAAATTGATTTACATGAATATATTTATATAGAGATTATGGAATTTATATAAACTATTTTTATCAGGATATGTGTTTAGTACAAATTTACGTATTTATTGAATTTATGTGATTTATCTCAGTTTCAAAAAAAAAAATATTAAAAGGAAATTTGTTTAAAAATGATTCATTGGTTTGAACCTAACTTATTAGCTTAAATAATTTACTGGTTAATTAAAATTGTAAAATGGATAATAAACTGTGCAATTAGTCAAATATTGATAAAACCATAATATGTTTATTGAAGGTCAAAAATCGAGAAACTGAGGCAATTCTGAGGTGGATTGCAAATCAGAAATCAAAGGTGAGTAAATCTCATCCTGTTGGATTTTTATTTAAATTTAAATGGTTAAATTTAAATAATTGGTTGAATGGTCGAATTGATTTGATATGCACTATGAATTGATGATTGGATGATTTTGGTATTGGATGGTTCTCGAGTTAATGGTTGTTTAACTTGAAGTATTGGGAATTTGAAGTCGTTTTAAATTTAAACAATAAATAAGAAAATATTTCCGTTTTAAAGTTACTAACAACTTAATGATTTGTGATACATTAAATTAGTAGGATAATACAAATGGATAAATAATTAATTAATTTAATTAATTAATGATTTGGATTATTTAATTCAGTAATTAACGGTAAGTTGTAAGTTAATTAACTAAGTATAAATGTGACGCCCCACCTCTATACCCACGCTAGCCAAGAACATTACGGTGAATGCTGTCGACTAGCATGGAGAATAAGGCTGTTGAGGAGCGACCATCCGTGTAATTTCTTTGCGCGAGCACCGATATGTCAGATAATATAACATGCATTCTATTTCAAGAGGAAATCCGACATACCAACACAAACTCAAAGCTACTACACAGTGGCTATAAAATCCTTCGGAAACAAATATAGAAATAAACATAACACAAATCAGTCACAGACAATTCATATCACAAAGGCGGAATAAGATATGAATATTACACTAGAAAGTGTACATCAGAGTAGTGGTCTCAAAAGTTCCACAATATCACAAAAGAATAGTTACATGAACTACACAAAAGAATAAGTATACATTATGGAGTCTATATCTCAAATGTATACAACAAAATAACTACTAATCTAAGTAGTTAACCCAAAAGTCAAGGAGTTAATCCCGGATGAGAAGTCAAGCAGAAGCACCTGTAACATCTCGGTCTGACCCGAGTATTATTTAATAAGAAAATAATAAACGGATCAGTCTAACTATAAATATCAGATGAAACGATATAGAATAAGAGATATGACTAAACACGTAATAATCACAATGCCAAGCTGTGATATATATATATATATATATATATATATATATATATATATATATATATATATATATACTTAGTTGATAATCATCAAGAGATTAATCAATGTCACCAAATCTACACAAGAATCAAAGAAGTGTCATACTCATTATTTCGTTCATCAAACCACAAATATTGACGATAATATCAATGTCAATCACCAAAGTCAAAGACGCACAAATTCCAGAAGACTACACAAGAAATCCAGAAATCACAAAAGTCAATGACACACAAATTCACCAATGCACAAATATTGATAAATCTTATCAATGGAAATCACGAAAATTGGTGAAACACAAATTCTAGAAATCTACACAAGAAATCCAGAAATCACAAAAATAGAGGGGGGGAGGCCTATCACAAACGGGAGCATAAAGCTCACCAACATGTGTATCACAAACGGAACGCTAATTCCATGGTCGCTAACCATCACAAATTGAGCCGAAGCTCCACAAACGGCCCGAAGACCATGGGTTGCTACACCATCACAAATTGAGTCAAAACTCCACAAAACGGGGTTTAGTCTCCCTCGCAGACAAAGAGACATCGCACATTGCTAGTCTAAATCACAAAGATGATCGTCATGATCAACGAGAAGTGTCGATTACACTAAGCAAGTAAATATATGAGTTTAGCTTCATGTCCCATAACCACTTGCTTAACTTAAATATTTACGAACAAACTGTAAGTCTCCACTAGAAAATTGTCACAAGAGGTTCAATCGAACAAGTCCAAGAATTAATCGATAAAGTAAACGCAAGCGTTTCATACCACTTGTTTTACTAAGCCGTTTAATTAGATTTCTCATACGAGTGAGGTAAAGGTTTGTATATACTAATAGATTGGAAAACGGTTTTATAAACGAGTTTGGTATTAAAATAGTATTGAAATCGTTTGAGGAAAGGGTTTTGATATTTACTACTAGTATAGAAAACCTTTATATTTTTAAAGTGACAAATCACGAAGAAGATTGTAAGAACAATCAATCACAAAAATTCACATTCGAAGACGTGAATAAAATCCAAAGAAATCGATAAAGAATCCATCGAAATGGATATTCAAAAATCCCTAAAATGAGTCATCGAAATCATAATAGATGATAACAACAAATAGGATTATCACGAATTGATTTAAATTGGAATTCCAATCCAAAAAGGCAAATTGGACTCAAACAGCAGGTTCAGTCGACTGAACAGAGAATTTCAGTCGACTGACCCTGTACATGGAAATTTTCCAGGTTCAGAAAACTTTCTGTTTCCAGTTTCAGTCGACTGTGCAGAGTTTTTCAGTCGACTGAATCATGCCTGGAAACTCTCGGGTTTCAGGTTCAGTCGACTGAACAGAGATTTCAGTCGACTGAATCATGCCTAGGCTGTTTTCCAGCCTTATTCAAATGAAGGGCAAACTCTTCCAAAATGCAATCGGACGAAGATTGGCTCTAAGGGTTTATGCTAATCGGCAACCCGGCCCTATATGCTCCTCGATGCATCACCAAAAGCATGATCAAACATCCATAAAAGAATTTTACACAAATTTGACTTAAAAAACCCAAAAATTGGAATATTCACAAAACCAATCCAAATCAAGAGCAAATGCATCTGAAGAAGTGTTAGGAATTCATACCCAACAACCAAAGATAATTATAGTCATAGATGTGAGATAAAAATCTCACCTTTTCACAAAATCGAACAAGAAGAAGCTTGAAAGCAAATGGAGAATCAACCTCTCTTCAATGACAACCCAAATGATCTTGAATCTAAGCTCAAAACAAGAACATTCCCGAAATTAGGTTTAGGAAATTTCTGAAATTGAATGGAGAAAGAGTTGGAGAAGAAGAAGGAGATGCTTACCAAGGGGTTCTTCTTGAGTTTGGAGCAAGGAATTTGATTTGCAAGAGAAACTAGGGTTTTGGAATTTTAATCTCCAATCTCTCCCACCATTAACACTCTAAAAACTGAAATGAGAAGAGAATGAGGGTGAGTGGGGGAAGAGTGGCTCAGATTTGAGCATAAGTTAACATAGGGTTGAGCCCAAAAACCAAACCCAAAGTAAAAAGTAGCAGAAATCAACTTTCTCCAAACATATCGAAACTTATACTCAAAAAGGTCGCAAACGACATTTTAAACTCAATGGGAGTGGTCCCGAGCCCTAATTCGACCGTATGCAAAAAGTAGCTTTTCGGACTAAAATCCGACTACCGATAAAATATTTAAATAAAATATTTAAATATAAAATCGACGAATATGCGGGTTGTTACAGACTCCCCTCCTTAAAGAAATTGCGTCCTCGCAATATTACAAGAAGAAGATATATAGTAACAACCATAGAAGCATATTCAACACAAAAGAAGTTTGAAATAAGAAGTTCACCTCAAAGAGCACGAGAAAGTAAGTCCGGATGTGTACGCTCGATGTACTCTCTAGATTCCCAAGGATAATCCTTAGGATTTGAAGACCATTGAACTTTAACAAGCGGAACATCTTTATTTCGAAGTCGTTTGACTTCCGAAGCAATAATACGAATAGGATGTTTCTCATAAGTTAAATTAGGCGAAACTTCAATCTCTTCCACAACACCGGGCTTAAGAATAGAATCGGAATCTCGAAGACATTTCCGAAGTTGAGAAACGTGAAACACGTCATGCATAGCAGAAAATTGAGCCGGTAATAAAAGGCGATAAGCCATGGAACCAATACGTTCGGTGATAGGAAATGGCCCAATATATCGAGGCGCTAACTTTCCCGATCGACTGAAACGCACAACACCCTTCATAGGTGAAACAAGAATGAACACAAGATCTCCCACAGAAAATTTTAACTTCCTTCTTCGGTTATCGGCATAGGATTTTTGTCTACTTTGGGCTTCTTTCATCCTATGACGAATAAGATCAATCTTTTCTGTGGAATCACGAATAAAATCTGGACCTAAAGCCAGCTTCTCACCGGCCTCAAGCCAACAAGAAGGAGATCGGCATGGCCTACCATAGAGTGCCTCGAAAGGTGCCATACCAATACTAGATTGAAAGCTATTATTATAGGAAAATTCAACAAGTGAAATATGATCTTCCCAACCTCCACCAAAATCAAGAACACAAGCACGAAGAAGATCTTCAAGAGTTTGATTCACACGCTCGGTTTGTCCATCGGACTGGGGATGATAAGCGGTGCTAAAATTAAGCTTCGTTCCAAAAGCTTTTTGAAGACTCTTCCAAAATCCACTAGTAAACAATGGATCACGATCACTAACAATAGAAGTAGGAACACCATGCAATTTAACAATTTCTTTGATAAAGAGTTTGGCCAAAAGAGGAATGGTTCGATTAGACCGAACGGGAATAAAATGGGCAGATTTAGTAAGCCTATCAACAATCACCCATAAGCTATCATAACCCGATCGAGAACGGGGAAGGCCATCTATAAAATCCATGGAAATTTGATCCCACTTCCAAACTGGAATTTCTAAAGGTTGCAATAACCCTCCGGGCCTTTGATGTTCGGCCTTAACGAGTTGGCAAGTCATGCAACGTTTAACGAAGTTAGCGATGTCAAGTTTCATTCCCTCCCAATAATAAAGTCGCTTCATGTCCGCGTACATTTTACTACTACCGGGATGAATGGTAAACTTAGAACGATGTGAATCTTCTAAAATATCTTTACGAAGATCACCAATATTTGGCACGACAAGTCTACCAAATTTCCGAATGCCGCCACGAGAATCGATATCAAAGTCTTTCAAACCTTCAATATCCATTTTATCCCTAATATTTTGGCCAAGAAGAGCCAAGTCGGGATCTAGCCCTTGAGCTTCAAGAATGCGGTCTAAAAGAGATGGATGAGCCACAAGGCTACATAAAACAAACGATGAGCATAAATCGAAAACACGGTCTTGAATTTCGCAAGTAGATAAAATCTCGAGATCGTTCCATTCGGATATCATCATAGAAACAACAGCTTGTTGTTTACGGCTAAGAGCATCGGCGACAAGATTACCCTTACCGGGAGTATAAAGAATATCAAGATCATATGGTGCAAGAAATTCGAGCCAACGCTGTTGACGCAAATTAAGTTCCTTTTGAGAGAATAAATATTTCAAAGACTTATGATCTGTGTAAAGAACAAATTTCTCTCCTAAGAGATAATGATGCCAAATCCGAAGAGCAAAAACAATAGCCGCGAGCTCTAAATCATGAGTGGCATATCTAGTCTCAGCAGGCTTTAATTGCCTAGAAGCATAAGCAATAACGCGTTCCTTTTGCATAAGAATGGCACCCAAACCAATGCGACTAGCATCGGTATAAACAACGAAATCTTGATTCCCTTCGGGAATAACAAGAATAGGAGCATTAGAAAGAAGTTCTTTTAATTTCTGAAAAGAAGCTTCACATTTGTCCGACCAAATGTATTTAACACCTTTCTTCGTCAAGCTAGTGAGAGGCACGGCAATTTTAGAAAAGTCTTTAATAAAACGACGGTAATAGCCCGCCAATCCAAGAAAACTACGAATCTCAGTCACATTCTCCGGTCTCTTCCAATCTTGAATCGCTTCAATCTTTGAAGGATCCACGGAAATTCCGGATTCGGAAATGATGTGACCGAGAAACTTCACACGAGATTGCCAAAAATGGCATTTAGAAAATTTTGCCTTTAATTGATTACTCCTAAGAGTTTCCAACACAATCCGAAGATGTTTTTCATGCTCCTCCTCGGTTTTAGAATAAACAAGAATATCATCGATAAAGATGAGAACAAACCGGTCGAGAAAGTCTTTAAAAACTCGATTCATTAAGTCAACGAAATAAGCCGGGGCATTAGTTAACCCAAATGGCATAACAAGCCATTCATAAGATCCATACCGAGTACGGAACAATGTTAAAGGAATGCTATCCTCTGCAATACGAAGCTGATGAAAACCGGTAGCCAAGTCCAATCGTGAAAAGACTCTAGCACCACTAAGTTGATCGAATAGATCATCAATCCGAGGTAAAGGATATTTATTTTTGATAGTAAGATCATTAAGCTTGCGATAGTCAACGCAAAGCCTAAGTGTACCATCGGATTTCTTCACAAAAATAGCTGAAGATCCCCAAGGCGAGGAACTAGAGCGAACAAATTGCTTCGTTTCCAATTCAGATAATTGTTTACGTATCTCCTCGTTTTCTTTATTGGACATACGATAAGGAGGACGAGTGATAGGTTGAGCTCCCGGAGTAAGATTAATTCTGAACTCAATTGCTCGTTTAGGTGGTAATCCTAAAACGGGTTCGAATATGTCGGAAAATTCACAAACGACGTGAATAAGAGAAATAATATCACCCTCATCATCATCATCATCATCACGAGGATTTAAAGAATATAAAGATGCAACCAAAGCAGAATCTGAATCTTTAAGAATAACAGAAACCTGATTAACAGATTGAGGTTGTCAAAGTTGAATAGTCCGCTCAGGACATAGGATATGAGCTTCATAACGGTTAAGCCAATCCATTCCCAAAATCATTCCAAAGCCTAAATAACGCATGACATGCAAATCGGCTTGGAAAGAAAAATCACACAAAATAATCTCGACATCTTTACACAATAAACTGATTGTTGCGGATCCACCAACCGGATTCGCAATTCTCAAAGAAGTCATTAAACACAAAACATCCAAGGAAAAAGTATCAACAAGTTCTTTTGATATAAAAGAACGGGACGCACCCGTATCAAAAAGAACTCGAATAGGATGATCACGAAACAAAATAATTCCATCTAGAATAGAATGAGAAATACCTTGGCCACGAGATGTGTTGCCAGGGGCTTGAGCAACATTTAACTTTCCCTCCTTCTTGCCCTGAAGCTTGGGGCGTGAAGATATAACATGACCGGGAACTTTGCAGTAGCGACAAGAAAGAGACTTTGGGCACTTGTTCGCATAATGGTCCTTCGAACCACAATTATAGCATTCCCCACGACCAAAGCAAGAAGTCTTTGCCACGAAGGTTGCTTGCTTCCCTTTCTTATTGGGATAAGGGCCTTTAAATTTGTTTGACCTCTTTCTGTTGTTGAAGTTTGGTTTGGAACCCACCACTTCAACATCATTCTCTCCATCCGCCTCTTCAAGACGAAGAGCGATATCAACGAGTTGGTCGAAAGAAACTTCTAACTTTAAAAGTAATGGCTTCTTGAGGCTTTTGTTTAAGCCATAAACGAATCTCTGGTTCTTCTTAAGAGAGGTGTTGATGTATTCAACCCCATATTTGAAAAGCGACTCGAAGGAGGCGACGTAATCAGTCACGGAGGACTCACCTTGAACAAGGTCTATAAATCGTCGAGCCAATGTCACTTTTTCAGCTTCCGGTACGAATTTCAACTCGAAGCGTTCTCGGAATTTCTCCCAAGTGAGATCTGCTTCATTAGTTTCAAAAATAAGGAGCTCGTACCAGTCCAATGCTCTTTCTCGGAGCATACTAGAGGCCACCTGAACTCGGTGAAGGTCAATAAGGTTCATGCGAGAAAAGATTCGATCGCATGACCTTAGCCAAGCCTGTACCTCAATAACAGTTTCGAAACCTCTGAATGGACCCCCACCCAAATTAGTGTAATCGCTACATAAGCGTGCAAATCCCGACTTTGGGTAAGTAGGTTCCGGGTTAGCTCCAGCTGCTTGAGCATTTGTTACCAAATCAAGAAGCTGTTGAGCAGTCATAAAAACTCCATCCTGGGGCGGAGCGCTAGATGGCACGGCTCTGGGGCGGCCAGGTCTAGACATTTCTCTTCCTTAAGAAAGAAGGAAGAAGAAGAAAAAGGTTATTCACCAAATTGAATATCAAGAAATCTTGATAGATAAACAAGGAATCATAAAGAAAATAGGATAGAACGGTACGAAGACCCGAATAAAATCCTAAAGCACAACTCCTAAGAAAGACTTAGGACGATGATCCTTGTTATAATATTCCATATTGTTCTGAAGTTTGGCTCTGATACAAAGCTGTGACGCCCCACCTCTATACCCACGCTAGCCAAGAACATTACGGTGAATGCTGTCGACTAGCATGGAGAATAAGGCTGTTGAGGAGCGACCATCCGTGTAATTTCTTTACGCGAGCACCGATATGTCAGATAATATAACATGCATTCTATTTCAAGAGGAAATCCGACATACCAACACAAACTCAAAGCTACTACACAGTGGCTATAAAATCCTTCGGAAACAAATATAGAAATAAACATAACAAAAATCAGTCACAGACAATTCATATCACAAAGGCGGAATAAGATATGAATATTACACTAGAAAGTGTACATCAGAGTAGTGGTCTCAAAAGTTCCACAATATCACAAAAGAATAGTTACATGAACTACACAAAAGAATAAGTATACATTATGGAGTCTATATCTCAAATGTATACAACAAAGTAACTACTAATCTAACTAGTTAACCCAAAAGTCAAGGAGTTAATCCCGGATGAGAAGTCAAGCAGAAGCACCTGTAACATCTCGGTCTGACCCGAGTATTATTTAATAAGAAAATAATAAACGGATCAGTCTAACTATAAATATCAGATGAAACGATATAGAATAAGAGATATGACTAAACACGTAATAATCACAATGCCAAGCTGTGATATATATATATATATATATATATATATATATATATATATATACTTAGTTGATAATCATCAAGAGATTAATCAATGTCACCAAATCTACACAAGAATCAAAGAAGTGTCATACTCATTATTTCGTTCATCAAACCACAAATATTGACGATAATATCAATGTCAATCACCAAAGTCAAAGACGCACAAATTCCAGAAGACTACACAAGAAATCCAGAAATCACAAAAGTCAATGACACACAAATTCACCAATGCACAAATATTGATAAAACTTATCAATGGAAATCACGAAAATTGGTGAAACACAAATTCTAGAAATCTACACAAGAAATCCAGAAATCACAAAAATAGAGGGGGGGAGGCCTATCACAAACGGGAGCATAAAGCTCACCAATACGTGTATCACAAACGGAACGCTAATTCCATGGTCGCTAACCATCACAAATTGAGCCGAAGCTCCACAGACGGCCCGAAGGCCATGGGTTGCTACACCATCACAAATTGAGTCGAAACTCCACAAAACGGGGTTTAGTCTCCTCGCAGACAAAGAGACATCGCACATTGCTAGTCTAAATCACAAAGATGATCGTCATGATCAACGAGAAGTGTCGATTACACTAAGCTAGTAAATATATGAGTTTAGCTTCATGTCCCATAACCACTTGCTTAACTTAAATATTTACGAACAAACTGTAAGTCTCCACTAGAAAATTGTCACAAGAGGTTCAATCGAACAAGTCCAAGAATTAATCGATAAAGTAAAAGCAAGCGTTTCATACCACTTGTTTTACTAAGCCGTTTAATTAGATTTCTCATAAGAGTGAGGTAAAGGTTTGTATATACTAATAGATTGGAAAACGGTTTTATAAACGAGTTTGGTATTAAAATAGTATTGAAATCGTTAGAGGAAAGGGTTTTGATATTTACTACTAGTATAGAAAACCTTTATATTTTTAAAGTGACAAATCACGAAGAAGATTGTAAGAACAATCAATCACAAAAATTCACATACGAAGACGTGAATAAAATCCAAAGAAATCGATAAAGAATCCATCGAAATGGATATTCAAAAATCCCTAAAAAGAGTCATCGAAATCATAATAGATGATAACAACAAATAGGATTATCACGAATCGATTTAAATTGGAATTCCAATCCAAAAAGGCAAATTGGACTCAAACAGCAGGTTCAGTCGACTGAATAGAGAATTTCAGTCGACTGACCCTGTACATGGAAATTTTCCAGGTTTAGGAAACTTTCTGTTTCCAGTTTCAGTCGACTGTGCAGAGTTTTTCAGTCGACTGAATCATGCCTGGAAACTCTCGGGTTTCAGGTTCAGTCGACTGAACAGAGATTTCAGTCGACTGAATCATGCCTGGGCTGTTTTTCAGCCTTATTCAAATGAAGAGCAAACTCTTCCAAAATGCAATCGGACGAACATTGGCTCTAAGGGTTTATGCTAATCGGCAACCCGGCCCTATATGCTCCTCGATGCATCACCAAAAGCATGATCAAACATCCATAAAAGGATTTTACACAAATTTGACTTAAAAAAACCCAAAAATTGGAATATTCACAAAACCAATCCAAATCAAGAGCAAATGCACCTGAAGAAGTGTTAGGAATTCATACCCAACAACCAAAGATAATTATAGTCATAGATGTGAGATAAAAATCTCACCTTTTCACAAAATCGAACAAGAAGAAGCTTGAAAGCAAATGGAGAATCAACCTCTCTTCAATGACAACCCAAATGAGCTTGAATCTAAGCTCGAAACAAGAACATTCCCGAAATTAGGTTTAGTAAATTTCTGAAATTGAATGGAGAAAGAGTTGGAGAAGAAGAAGGAGATGCTTACCAAGGGGATCTTCTTGAGTTTGGAGCAAGGAATTTGATTTGCAAGAGAAACTAGAGTTTTGGAATTTTAATCTCCAATCTCTCCCACCATTAACACTCTAAAAACTGAAATGAGAAGAGAATGAGGGTGAGTGGGGGAAGAGTGGCTCAGATTTGAGCATAAGTTAACATAGGGTTGAGCCCAAAAACCAAACCCAAAGTAAAAAGTAGCAGAAATCAACTTTCTCCAAACATATCGAAGCTTATACTCAAAAAGGTCGCAAATGGCATTTTAAACTCAATGGGAGTGGTCCCGAGCCCTAATTCGACCGTATGCAAAAAGTAGCTTTTCGGACTAAAATCCGACTACCGATAAAATATTTAAATAAAATATTTAAATATAAAATCGACGAATATGCGGGTTGTTACAATAAATAACTCAGAATAATCATTTGATGGTGTGATAATCATAATGAAATTAATAAAATATAGTTACTTTATGAAATATATTAAGAGATTAATTAAGATAATTAATTAAGGAGTAACTAATTTATGAATGAAGTAAATAAAAGAATAGTTAATTACATATTGAGATTAATCGAGAATGATAAATATTGGGGTTGAATTAAAGTAAAATATAATTGAAAATCATTAATAATGAAGTAATTGAAAATTTGATTAATTAAGATTAATTAATTCATAATAAGTGACTTATGATAAGTCAATTAATATAAGTAATTAAGAAGTAACGTAGTTGATGATAATTAATTAATTTGTGAAGAAATTAAAGATTACTCATTGATTTGGTAAAAGTAATTAATATCGTGAGATTAATTAAAGAGAATTACTTGAATGGAATTGGAGGATAATTAATCCAGGGTTGTTAATTAAAGTGAATGGATATAGAGGAACTGATTAATTAATTGTTTTGGAATTAATTAATAATTTAAGTGTATGTGGTTAGAAAATTCAATTAGAATCAATTAAATTAATTTGTATGTGATTAAGCATTGCTTATGGATGATTGAATGATATGGGATACTTAGAATGAGTTGATATTGCTGATACGAAATATTGTGTACTTCATTTGGATAATTTGGGATTAGGATGACATGAGATACGAGGAGACCGGGATCGGGTATTAGAAAATACCCGAAACCATTTTGGATTAAAATAAATTGATGTGTGAAATCAGTAGACTAGAATGAAATGATTTAAGTGAATTAGATTATTTTTATTTAAGTTTTGACTAAGAAGGTTATCTGTGAAATGTGAAATAAGCATTGTCTATAGCAAATTGTGAATTGGTTAAATTAATAAAAGTTACCCCAGGTTTATATAAGTTGTTTTGTTTGGTACTACATGTTAGATGGGTTTACTCACGCTGGTTTCCAGCCTGACCCGGGTGTTACATTGGTGTAATGCTCGGGTCAGACCGAGTATTACAGATTTTCAGGTTAGGACGTTCTGGAGCTCAGGAAGCGAGCTGGATGACAATATCATATAGAGTATTCCGCTGTATTTATATTATTGTTAATCTGAGACTTGATAATTGTAAATATTCAGTGACTGTATATAATGTGAAACTCTGATGTATATTAAATGTAATCAACTGATATAGTATTCTTTTGTAAACTATTATTATTTATTATTATATTTTATCCGTTGCGATTGTGAGATGTTTGGTATTTCTGTTCTTCTTCTTCTATCTTTTTCTTCTTTTTCATAACTATCTGAAATTTTCGGGTTAGAAAATTTTGGGTCGTTACAGAATAAGGGCTGCTAGCACTACAAATTTTAAGGTTCAAATTGAAGGACCGAAGGATTAAAAAAAACACATGAACATGCACATGTGCATTATTCGCATTATCAGAGAATGCAAAAGAAATAAAGTATCCTACAATTATTTACGCCAAAATTCAAACTTTGAAATCCGTCCCTCGGACATCCGAACATAAAAACAGAAATATCTTTGTACCCAATGGTAAAAGACAAGTAATAATATAAGCTTATATCTATGCTACAACAACACATCAAAAATTTACTGTTGCCATCAATTACACCAACTCAAAACATGTAACAATCTTTAAACTGCAATATATGGAGCTAAAAAGTTTAAAATTTTACAAAAGGAACATATTTTTATAAATAAAATAGAAGTAGAAGCCATTATAGAGAAGACATTCTATTAATTCAGATACCTATGCAACAAAAATGAGCTCTCTATTTATGGACTCCAAATGCAACGGAGATTATAATAATCATTTGCCATTTAGTATATTCACCCATATACTAATATATATTACAACACCCCCCCTTAAATATGCGTCTGATTAGAATAATTGCCTCATTAATAACCTATGCTATGAGAAACCCAGTGGGAAATATCATAAAAAAGGAAAAGAGTGCGGTTTTTTTTTCATCATTAGATAACATGTTTTACAATGTTATTATGAGGGTTGATGCTTATAGATCAAGATAATGCCTCATCAAAACCTTACCAACAAAAACCCAATGGGAAAAATATCGATAAAGGAAAAATAATACATTATAACATACTTTTGAATGCCCCCTTGATTTTTAATGCATTATTTAGTTAGTTTATTGATGCAGCCGACGCATACAAATTTTATACACCATCTTCTGAAACATTGATTTTGGAAGTGCCTGTGTGAATAGATTTTTTGGATTTTCTTGGGACTGGATTTCTTTCACCTCTATCTTGAAGAAAAACGAAGTAGAAATGTGTTTTGTCCTATCACCCTTGATGTAATCTGCCTGAATCTAAGCTATGCAAGCTACATTGTCTTTATAACTAATTACTAATCCTTCTATAGCTGAGGGGATTTGACACGTATTTCAAATATGCTCAGTTAATGATCTTAACAAATACATTCATGACTTGCTTCATGTTGTGCTAGTAATTTAGAATGATTGGATGATATTACTACCAACGTTTTCTTCGTAGATCATCATGAAATAGCTGCATTACCGTTACTAAACACATATCCGGTTTGTGTTATTGCGTTATGTGGATTAGAAAGATAACCTGCTTTAGCATAGCCAACTAGATTTGGATTATCACCTATGCCAGAATAAAACAAGACCAAATTTATCGTTCCATAAAGATATCTCGTGATAGGTTTTATACCATTCCAGTGACTTTTCGTTGGTGCTGAATTGTATCTTGCTAGAAGATTTGCTGAGAATGTGATATCCGGTCTCGTGCATTGGGATAAATATAATAATGTACCAATGACATTAAGATATGGTACTTCTAGATCAAGAGCATTTTCATCATCTTAATTTAGGCAGTAAGGGTCCTCTTTAGTATTTAAAGATCTGACAACCCCAGGCGTACTAAGTGGATATACTTTATCCATTTGATATAGCATACTAAGTAGATATAGCGAAAATAAACATTTCCCTATATAGGTTGTCAAAATCCGAGTTAATACGGAGAAGTTACGAAGCAAAAAAAAAAATCAAGAGAAATGGAAAAAAATATGGGTTGACCAAATGGTCGACCAAGGGCACTCCTAGGTCGATGTCAGGTCAACCCAAGGAGAACAGAGGTCGACCGTAGGGTTAACCTAAATTGCCACCTGGACGTAATTTAATCCAGGTATATGTTGAACAAAATAACATCGATTTTTATTCAATCCGAGCCATACGTTGATGCATCTGATGACTCCGAAGGACCCAGTGACATGTTGGCTCTAGATTCAATCCAAGAATCCAACTGCTTGAGATCCCCAATCTCCACTGTAAATTAAACCCTATCCTAACTACTTTCTCACAATCAAATTTTTTTCTCAATTGGTTCATTCCCTGAGGTTGGACACTAAAAAGAAAATATTTCAAGGGAGGGAATCTTCTCATTAAAAATATTTTACACCAAAGAAGGGGATCCGGAAGGACCATGGGGCAAAGCTGAGCACAAGCAAAGCTAAGGATGATATATTATATATCTTTTACGTTTATGATATGTTATCTTTAGATTTACATTAAATAACTTTTTTCAATATTTATTTCAGTAATTAATTATGTTAATTAGTTATGCTTAGACTGTAAATTGTATAAAGAGCTTATATGTAGTTATTATTTATACGGAAAATAGTAATCAAATTAAATATGAATAATATAGGCTTGACAATAAGAGGAAGTAATAAGCCAAAAAAATAAGAAATTTATAGTTATTTACATCTATTTTTAGTCTGTAAATTTTAGCTTCTTTTTATTCCTTTTTACGTGAATAAAATAAAAAAGAGAAGAATTCGCAAATACGAACAAAAGTAGAAGAACACTAAATTTACGAAAATTAGATGCAAATAAGAAAAGCTAAAATAAAACGAGAAAAGTAGAATTTTGCAGTAAATTATGCCAAAATGGGGACAAATAAATTAAAAGGGAAAATTTATTAACTTGATAGGGAAGTAAGTTATAGATTATTTGGTTGGTTTATAAAAGAGAATACATATCCATAGTTTAGTATTCAAAAGACACCGATAAATGTAATTGCAAGGATAAAAGAATGAAAAAGGGAATTAGCGTAAAATAGATAAACTGCTGTATTTTGCACTGTCCAAAAAGTAAAAGAAATAATAAAAGAAATATCTCGCAGTTATGGTTATTATTTATAGCATCACTTAGTATTAAAATTTGGGAATGGATTTTTAGTGAAGTTTTCATAACCAACCAAATAAAATAGAACTATTTCCTAGAATATAAGAAAATAAAATAAAGAATTGAAGGAATCAAGTTAATAATTAGATAATCCTAGAAGCTACAAATAGAAAAGTACCTATATCTGCATTTACTACATATATAATAGAATAAAAGTAAAACAGTTATTATGATAAGTAAATTTGTGAGAACCGGATGTAGTCCCAAGCCAAGATCATCATATAATATAAGGGAATTAAAGAGAATTCAATATCGTAATAAAATAAGATGGACTAGAATCGAAAACATACGCTTGTAATTATATTTATAATGTACAGATTATAAAAGAAAATAAAAGTGACAATTACAAGTAAAATTATAACATATGTTATAATTAAGTAGAAAGAACATAAATAGCTTACTTAAGACTTGAATTAAGTTAACAAGAAAATAGAGCAGAAATAATAGAAGAGGCTTATTTTAATTAACATAAGATTTAAATTAAGTTAATATGCAAGACAATAGAAGTGGCACAAACCAACAACATTCCCTTTCTGTCAGAAACCGATGGTCTCACAATAGTTAGGTCAGGCTGGGACAAGATTATGCTAATCAGGGCAAATAAGAAGCCAAAAGAATAAGAAAAGTAAACTAAATGCAAAATAAAAGATTAAACATAGGGTGTAATAAAAGAGTGAGATGCGTATGAAGCAGCCCAAAGGATGAAGAGCCTAACGAAGCAGTTCGTCACAGATTTCGACACGGAAGAAGCACGTCCAACTTAGTTATTTTGGACTAGAAGGAAGTAGATACTTCAACGGGACGTGAGGGTACTTTAGGTTGGCCTTCAAGGATAGGAGTAGCGAAAAAGTCCTCCTGAGGCAGGTCTGTAGGTGTTCCATCAAAAGAGTATGCCTTGACCGCTTTTTGCATGGCAGGACCATTATAGGCATCTAAAGGGGTTGATGTTTGGAGTAAGATAATCATTTGTCCCAGTACTTGCAAGTAAGTTTTAGTGAGCAGGAACCAAAAGGATAGTCGCATGCGGATATCAGACCAGCACCAAAACCAAGTAGCGAGTTCGGGAAAGTGTAGAGTTAAACAACCAATCCAATGAACCTTCCACTATCGAGACAGTGGATGAGGGGCGCATCCAATTAGATGTTTAGATTATTTGTAGTAGGGCACAACCACTTAGCTCTTTACAGGTGTTTCGATTAGTTGAGTGTTACTGCATGCGGCCATAGCCACAGTAAGAAATGAGACAAACCACATAGAATATCTGTATTATAGGCCTAACGGTGCAGTCCTTTGCAGAAATAGAAAATTCCCAATTGAATTCCGTATAAGTTACACTTTATTAAGCGGGATTCAGGGAGTAGACAAGGTGATTACATGTAGTCCTCAAGGTATGCACACGGTGGTACATTGTGGATGTTTGATCATTAGTATAGACTAGTGCAGATGTAGTTTTACGTTTTCATAGTAGACGATGGAACATCTATATTTTAGGCCTTATGAGGCAGTCCTTTATAGATGTAGTCACAGAATGCCATAGTAACAAGATTGTGAATTCCTTTGCGAGGAGGATACGGAAGGTACAATGGGTAGTATCTAGGACTGATGCGGTCAAGGGACATAAAACTATATATATATATATATCAGTTATTTGGTTTTAATATAGTGGGGATTAGATGGGCACGATTCATGCACTGAGGCGAGAATATTATAAACCCAATAAACCTAATATAACAATAAATGGAAATAAAACGACATATATAGAATTAAGCTTAGAAGTGTATAATTTTCCCATTCACCAGAACTTTAGTTCTGATCCCCTTCTCATAACATTCTACAGTTTAGGTGGATGGTAGAGAATTTCTAGCATTGAGACAGTTGTTTAGAAAGTGTTAATTTATTCATGAGTATTTAGTTACTTTTATATTTTAGTCGGTTCCGCTGTGAGATATTTATCTGAGCTTTGATATATTTATCTTTGCCTATTTTGCTCGATACCAAATACCCAACTCGGGTTTCAATGGGCTTGATATTAGCATTTTTGCGATAAATTCGGACTCACTGGGATTTGGCTTGTTACATTTGGTATCAAAGCCTATGTTTAGGATTCCTTTGTAGATAGTGAGTGAACGTATTTGTATTTTTGAATAAAATATAAATATATTATGTACCAAAATCCAAATAGTCTCCAATTATAGATTTTAGCATATGGAAAGTTTTTAGAAGTACATTTGTGAATAGTTTTATAGTTGGGTTTGGGATGACCCTAGTATGTTGAGCCCTATGTTAATTACTAATTTATAGCATACAAATAAGCCGTGATTATATCCATATGTTGTAGGAAGTGCGGAAGTTCCCTAGGAATAGTAGGGAGAGTGTTTTTATTTTGGAAGGAATAAGAGGTTTTAGTTAGAAGAAAATCCACTTTATTTCTAGCCCAATAAAATGAAACTTTTGGAATTGAAAATTTGAAAAATATAATTGTTAATAAATTTAAGGTAGTAAATATTGGCTTTTCATAAAAATAAGTGGTATGAAATTTGAATTGGTTTTTATATGATGTAAATTTTGTTAAAAGTGAAATTCTTTTAGAAGAATTATAGAGCGTGTATAGCTCGCTAGTTTCTTTGTAGGTAAACAAAGATTTCAAATCGGAAAACGAAGAGTGTGTTATGTATCGAAAATGTAGGTTACAACATTTAATGTTGTAATAGATGTTTTCGGTAAAAACAAAGGAAGCATAGACGATGACCTACTGTTATAGTAGGTGAGTCCTAAAGGAAATGTTTTTGCACAGCATATGGGATTTATTAATACTTATTTTAATTGAATCCATAAACCAGTATATCTGCGCTGTAGTAACGGTCTTTTACTCCACATCTTTTTTGAACCAA
Source organism: Allium cepa (assembly GCA_030765085.1). Lineage (NCBI taxonomy): Eukaryota > Viridiplantae > Streptophyta > Magnoliopsida > Asparagales > Amaryllidaceae > Allium > Allium cepa. The sequence goes on from CM060930.1 coordinate 62,329,247, forward strand.
ATGTTTTTTGAACATAATTTCTAAAATAGTTTGTGTATGCACTTATTATTTAAATAAGTATATGAAAGTATTTTCTAGTTATGAAAAATTAAAGCAGTTTTGGAATATGAGCTCTTTTGAAAAATAATGGACGTTAAATTAATGAATTTAGTAGGAAATATCTTTTGTAAGTGAATATAGAGTAAACATACTTTAATATATTGGAATGAAAAGAATAATGGTATAATTTTCTATGAATCACAACTAAAGATGTTTTGTGCAAGTTACAAGGAATACGTGAAAGAGATGTATACGGTATGGAAAGCACCATATTTTGTATAGCCTATTTCGATAAAATATAAAATAAATTCCTTATAATTTCACACAAACATAAAATCCTCCTTTAAAGGATTCAAAGAAGGCTTTAGCGTTAATGGTTTCTCATGAGAGAAAGTAATTCCAATACATTAAGGAGTAAAACCATTAAGTGTAGTAATTTAGAAACTCCCCCAAGGTTAAGTACTAGGAAGAGTAGGAAGGTTAAGAGATTTTTGGTAAAATAATTATTCTTATCCACTCCAGTTTTAGTAAATTTGAAATTTTATGAAAAAAGGATATTTTGAAAATATGTAAGGACATTTTTTTCAAGTCGAGAAAAAAAGTAAAATGTTTTAAGAACAAGCAAGACATGTTTTAAAGAAAGATGATTTGATGGAAAAGTAAATAAGATTTTTAAAAGATAAAATTTTAAGCAACTAAGTACCTTTGAATATAACAGAAAACTTTAAATTAACACTTTCAAAGACAAGAATTTTGGTATTTGATGTTTTAGAAATTTAGGTGTTTTCATCTTTAAAGAAAAATGATAAATACCAAACATAATAAGTCTTTTAAATATGGAGTAGATAGGAATCATTTCCTAGGTGTAATGAAAATAGTATAAGGCTACAACAGTAATTACTCCTAGTGGTAATAGTGAAAGTTCCCATAAAGTGTATAGGTACTAGTGAAAACCTATAAATGTTGCTTCATGTGTGTAGACTATAGAAGAATAGTGAAATGATATTAGTAAGATGATTAGACACACGTAGTTGGAATAGGTAGACCTTAATTGGGGAAAAATGAAACCTAAAGAGAGAATTTCTCCAAGCTTAGTTGCCTTTTTAGATAGAGATTGCATAGATTGAAACCGTTATCTATTGCAGTAAATGAGACTTAGTTATTCCTTTTTGAGCATTGAATAGAAAAGATGAATAAATCTTATTCACCATGATTAATACAGAGGAAGTTGGTAATAAGTAATAGGTGGAAGGAGGAGCGTATGAGTTACTTAGATTCCTAGAGTAGGACCTTTCTTGTCAGAGTAGACATGGTCCTTGACCTCCTTGCCCTAGATGATAGCCGTGTTTAGTTTTTAAAAAAAGAATAAAGCATATATAAGGTAACTAAAAGAAAAATAATAATATCTAAAGAAAGCAATAGAAACGTCAATAGAAATAAATAAGAATTGCAAATGAAAAATACATCTTTCCTATAAACTAAGTTTGGAAAAAGTTTGAAAGAAAAAAAATTTCTTATGTAAGCCATGCTTGGGAAAGAAAATAAAGATTTTATAGGATAGCCATATAAGTTCTAAGTACAGAGAAATGTGAAGTTTTTCTGTTTTCTACCTTCTTACTGACATAAAAATTGAGTTTGAAAAATTATAATTTTTTGAAATTCGAATATTAAAAGTTTTGAGGTAGGATGTGGATAAAAAATTCATTGAAATACACCCCTATTCAGTTGGAGTACGGGAAAAATTGGATGAAAAATGTTATGAGTTTTCAAAAAAATTGCATTCATATAGAATTTGCAAGTATATTTAGGATGTGTGCGTCATATTTTAAAATAAATTTTTAAAGAAGAAAAGCATTCCTATAGGAGGTACCACTTAAAAATTCATGTACATGCATATATTTTGTATTGAATAACACTTTTGTACAAGAACACGGATGGTCACAAAATTGGGTGTACACGAAATGGATGTAATTGATGCAAGGAGTTATATAATTTTACTCTTATCGAATTTCAGGGACGAAATTTCCTAAAAGGTGGGAGAATGTGACACCCCATATTTTTATATAATTGAATAATCAAATAACGATGAATAGTGAAAATAAATAATTTGTAATTGTTAGAATACGGCCTTGAAACTTATACCATTGTGTTTGTGGCAATGATCTGATCAATTTTCATATATAACTTGTCAAAATTCGAGTTAATACGTAGAAGTTATCGAGGAAACAAAAATCAAGAGATACGAAAAAAATATGAGTTGACCCATAGGTCGACCTAGAGCACTTCTAGGTCGACCCAAGGAGAACAGAGGCGACCCTAGGGTCGGCCCGCGTTGCCACTTGGACGTAATTTCGTCCAGGTATGTGCCGAACGAAATAAAATCGATTATTATTCAATGCGAGCCATACGTTGATGCATCTGATGGCTCCGAAAGACCCTGTGACGTGGTGGCTCCAGATTCAATCCATGAATCCAGCAGTTTAAGATTCCCAAACTCTACTATAAATAGAACCCTAAGCCTAACTACTTTCTCACAATTAGATTTTCTCCTAACGGTTTCATTGCCTGAGGCTGGACCCTAAAAGAAAAATATTTGTAGGAAAGGGTTCTTCTCAATAAAATTATTTTACACCTTAGAAGGGGTTCTAGAAAGACCATGGAAACAAGTAGAGTACAATAAAAGCTAAGGATAACATTTAAGTGTATTTAATTATATATCTTTTACATTTATGATATATTATCGTTAGATTCCAGTTAAATAATTTTATTAAGTGTTTATTTCAGTAATTAATTCTGTTAATTAGTTATGTTGAAGCCATAAATTGTACAAGAGAGCTTATATGTAATTATTATTTATATGGAAAATAGTAATCAAATTAAATATGAATAATATTAGGCTTGATAATTAGAGAAAGGCATAAGCTTAAAAAAATAAGAAATTTACAGTTATTTACATCTATTTTTAGCCCATGAATGTTAGCTTCTTTATAGTCCATTTTACGCGAACAAAATAATAAAGAGAAGAATTCACAAATATGGACGAAAATATAAGAACACATGATTTACAAAAATTAGATGTAAATAAGAAAAGATGAAATAAAAAGAGAAAAATAGAAATTTGTAATAAATTAGGCCAAAAATGAGGAAAAATAAATTAAAAGGGAAAATTTAATAACTTGATAGGGAAGTAAGTGATAGATTAGTTGGTTGGCTTATAAAAAAGAATACATATCCATAGTCTATATTTAAAAGATAATGATAAACGTAATTACAAGAATAAAAGAAAGAAAACGAGAAATAGTGTAAAATTGAGAAATTACTCTATTTTGCACTATCCAAAAAGTAAAAGAAATAATAAAAGAAATAGCTTGTAGTTACGGATTATTGTTTATAGCATCATTTTGTATTAAAATACGGAAATGGATTTTTTGTACAGTTTTCGTAACCAACCAAATAGAATAGAAATACTTCCTAGCATATAAGAATATAAAGTAAAGAACTGAAGGAATCAAGTTAATTATTGGATAAGAGCAGAATAAACAGAAATGTACCTAGCTCTACATTTACCATCCAGATAATGGAATATTAGTAAAGCAGTTATTATGATAATTAAATTTGTGACAATCGGACGTAGTCCCAAGCCAAGTTGTCATATAATATAAGAGAATTCAATATCATAATAAAAGAAGACGGACTAGAATAGGAAAGAGACACTTGTAATTATATTTATAATGTACAGATTATAAAAGAAAACAAAAGCGACGATCACAGGTAAAATTATAACATAGGTTATAATTAAGTAGAAAGAACATAAAAGGTTTATTTAAGACTTAAATTAAGTTAATAAGAAAATAGAGCAGAAATAATAGAAGAGGCTTATTTTAATAAACATAAGACTTAAATTAATTTAATAAGCAAGATAATAGAAGTGGCCCATACCAACAACATTCCCTTTCTGTCAGGAACTGATGGTCTCATAATAGTTAGGTCAGGCTAGGTGTAGCGACCCGTAAATTTCGATAATTTAAATTAGTTAATTTAATATGATTTTGATAATTTAATTTAAAAGAAATAAAGATTGGAGATTTAGTAATGTAATAAATCCTAAAATGAAATGTAACAATGGTAATTAAAGCTAATTATTGATAAATTGAATGATATTACAATAAATTGAAATTAGAAATCAATTTTTAATAAATTTAAATAAATGTTACATTAATGTGAAATGTAATACAATGTTTAGAGGTTGTTAAATTAGAGTATATTAAGGTAATGAAAGGTAAAACCAAGATTAACTAGGTTTACAAAGTAATAATGGACTTAATAAAAAGATTGGAATTGAAGAAAATCAATTTATTGGAATTAATTATAAATAATTGTAATTCAATTTATAATAAATGGATTTATTCTAAGTAAATGAAATTAAATACTACTTAATTGAAATTAAGATGAAATTGGAAATGATTAATGCACTAAGATATATACCAATGGTAATTATATCCATAAGATGACAATTGATTTAATAACAGGATTGAAAATCAAATAAATAAAATTTTGGAATTCTTATTTTAATTTATGAATTTACTGAAAGTGAAATTTAATAATATAATTGGTAAATTAATTAACTTTAAACTGATATCTAAATTGTTTAAAGTATTGTGATTGTTTAAGAAATCAAAAATGATAAAATTTGTTAATTATGGAATTGAAATTGAAAATTTGATTTAATTAATTAAATATTAATTTATTTAGTTAACTGAAATATAGCCATTTTGGCCACTTGCTCAGATTTCGACGAAACCAATTTCATCGGACCCATAATGAGGAATTTTAGTAAAATTTCAAGTTACGTCGCGATCAGACTAGTCGTTTGATCGTATGGACTCGAAACGCCTAAAATTCAATTTAATTGAAATCAATTTGAAATTAGCTGGTTTTAACATAACTTCTGCATACGATGGAATTAGGACATGAAACCTGTTCCGTTGAATTTAAAATATTGGAAAGACATCTATTTTGATATATGGGTTGACCCATTTTCGTTCCAGAGTCGAAACTTGCTTTTCGGTCGCTTATCGTTCAAACCTAAATCAATCGTGTTCATTCATTTTATTTTCTGATCTACCTATAAATACCATATTATAAACCCTAGTCACTTCTTATTCCTCATTTCTGTACGTACAAATCCATTTGCTCCTCCTCATTCAAATGGAAGACAGAACCCTAATTTCTAAATTGTAATTCAAAATCAAAATCAAATCGAAAAATCAAACTCCTCCAAACTTATATATCAATTCGAAGCTCTCGACGAGCGCATCTAAGATCCATAATTCTTTTTCCAATTTGAACCACCGTTTGTCCAGAAGTTCGAGATCAATTCTCGGCCATCCATCGCATCGAGATCAAATCCGCTTGATCGACAAATTGATAGTACCATGATATGGAGAGAAGCGAGCGCAGTCCATCAGAGTGATTTGTTGGCATTGTGACGGCCAGATTTTTATGCAAAATTAGGTTAGGGTTTAACCTAACCGACGGTGGTTGCGTTATTTATGGCCGATGGCGGAGCGTTTGCCACGTCATTGGGTCCTGAGTTCATGGAGGTCGGTGGTCGGTCAACGGAGGTCAGGGCTAGCATGCATTCGAGGTCAATTGCCAAGACGAGGCGGCAGTTCGAACGATCAAATGCGATGAACAGATCAGGCCTAGAGCTAATTCGGGCATACAGTTGAGAGTTGACAAGTCAGCAGGTTTTATTTTATCATTCTACTTATTTGTTTATTTTAAATTTCGTCGTATTCCTATTTAATGAATTTAAATTGCTAATATCTACCCCTATGAATATTCCTATCTTACCTTAACCTTCAGCTAATGGCTGGAAGAGGAAGAGATTGCACATTGAAAGCGGGACCATCAAGTGGTTCTCATTCCGAAGGAGTTTATATGTCGACCTATGAGAGTCTTGAGCTTCTTAGGATCACTCAGCCTCTCGCTCCTACTCATCCTTCTCCTTCGCGCAAATTAGCATTTGCGCGTATGTGCAGCTACTTCACACACTTCTGGGGAAAACCGTCCAAGGGCTCCGAGAAAGTTTTATTGGTTCAAGCTTAGCTCCATACATGAGAGCGAATTTTTACTCATATGGAGATCTCCTATCATCACCGTGTTATTATGGCATCGAGTATGCTACAAGAACGAGCACTAGACTGGTAAAACTCCTTATGGCCAAGATAGATGAGTCTACCCTTACATGGCAGCATTTTCGAGACCATTTTGAGCTTAAGTTATTACCAGAATTTGAGAAGGCTTTTGTTGCCCATCACTTCCTTGAGCTGAAGTAGGGAAAATCATCTATTGCAGATTATGTATCCTCTTTGAAACCTTATCCAAGTATGGGCTTGAGTTCATCAGCACAACATACAAGAAGAATCTTTAGTTCGTTTCTGGACTTAAGAAATATTTGAAGAAGTCGCTCATGCATCAACTTAAGCTCTCTTTCGAGGAGCTTGTGGATTTGACGAATCACCTCGAAACCATCGAAAAAGAAAGGTATTGTAATGATGAGGCCGAGGTTCGAAGAACACACATAAGAAGAAATTTCCCTTTTAGAGATCTCCATCCTTTCCTATAAGGAAGAAGGAAAAGCAAGGCAGTTCTGGTTCTCATGCAGTACCTTCTTCAGCAAGAGTTTTAGCTTGCTTTAGTTGTGGTCTAGAGGTCATCTTGCTAGAGAGTGTCCTCATCCCCGTAAGTGTGCCTATTGTAAGACGGAAGGACATATGGTTTCTTCATGTCTTAAGAAAGGGTAAGGTTCTAGTTCCGGTAATTTGAATGTGGCGAAGGCTTCATGTAGTTCATCTCAGTCTCGAGGTATATCTCCTACCATTTTGGAAAGTTTTATTCTTTTTCATGAACGTTCTATTTGAATCCTCTTCGATACGGGTGTTTGGCATATATCCATATTGGAGAAATTTGTTAATGCTATTAGATGTTCCGGTCTTTTTACTTACTTGAGGATTGCGAATCCTTTTGATGGAATCTGCAATACTTGTCATGAGAATTTTTAGGTTGTTCCTTGTAGCTTATCGCTGTGTGTGAATTAGCACGCTATTTTCTATCTAGAGTTTGAGGTAATTTAAGAGGGAGTGGATTGCATTTTGTCAAGCCACATCCTGTGATTTGAAGGATCCCTTATTTAGGTATCCTAATTCAAGTTGTTTGTTAATTCTTGTCTTCGGAATATTGATTATGATTCTAAAGTATCTGTATGCGCTCTAGAGTCTCGAGATGTTGATAATATATCTCGAATTCCAGCCATTGTGACTCTATTGATTTTGGCGAGTCTATTTTGGGTATGATACTTAATCGGGCAATTGAGTATTGTATTGATTTCATTCCCGGTTCTTAGCCTTTCGGTCATTCTTTCACAAGGATGTCCACTAAGGAAATGCGGTGATTCATTAAATTTAACTGATATTTCCATTCTTACCTCTTTTGAGATACCTTTTTGAATACTCATTTGTTGATAGGCTTTATGATATTACTTCATTCGAAGTAATGATATGTTGTTAAGTGTTTTCCTTCTCATTTGAGAAAATCTCTTGCATTTACGCTTAAATATCATCTGTTCCTTTTTAATATATTGAGTGGTGTTAGGGCTATACATCAATTTGACCCTACACCGATTTCCTTAAGTTATGAGTTGTCGAGGATAGCGTTCCCCTTACCACAATCCGCGCTCGTATAGGGCTTGTGAGTGGTTAGTTATATCGCTCGGAATAATGAACACTCCAGTCTATCCCATCAAGCTTCTGAATCGAGTATTTGGAGAATATCTCGATGAGTTCTTCTTGTATTTTAGGTTTTGATTGTAAGCAATAAGAATTGAGATTACAAATTTTTCAAAATTTCAATTTTTTAAGAGAAATTGGATTTTGTTTGAGTTAGACCAATAATATTTTGTGTATTGAATATGAGGTGCTTTTTTTTGAAGAAAATGATCTTTGTATTGGGTTGTCAATCGAGTACTTTACGAATTCTCGTCGATGCGCCTGATCAACGTTATTGATAGGAATTTCCTAAACGTTGTGATGAGACAATCAAACACGATAAACAAGGTTTTAATAAGATTTAATTTGTAAATTAATTATTATGGTTTGAGAACTAAATTTTTTATTTTGGATGACATATGCAGCCATTGAACCATAGTGGGTTGGATGAGTAGCGAGGCAGTGTTACTCATTTGGTCAACTCTACAGCTAATCTGTAGGGTTATTCATTATAAACCAAGGGCGAGGCAATGCCATTATGATAATTGTAATTTATGAGTTTGAATATAGTTATGTTTTATTGTTGGAATGATGAGGTAATACTTAGTTTGAAAAATATGGGTTTATTGAATATTTTAAAATGAGTTATACATGTTAAAGATGGAGTTTGTTATAAGAATTTGGGTATTTGAAAGTAAAGAGCAGTAAATTTTAAAATTTTATCTTAGGGATTGTTGAAATGAAATTATAAAATTCTTTTGAAAATTTAATTTTGGAATAAAAGGGAATATGAGTTTGAAATTATTTGCCATTTTATAAGTGCTATAGTAAAGAGTTTGAAAATTTTCCAAGTGTTGAAAATTGAGATTATGATTATAAAGGTAATGAGCTTTAGAACTTTAAGAAGTTTCGATCATGAACGAATATTTTGATTCCTTATGTTTACCTTGACTTAGTGCAATAGTCTAGCGACTTGCGCTTTTGCGGTCGTTTGAATTTGGTGGCCTTCGAAGGAACCACCACTCGTCAAGTTTTTGTATCTCTTGTTGTGTGACGCCCCACCTCTATACCCACGCTAGCCAAGAACATTACTGTGAATGCTGTCGACTAGCACGGAGAATAAGGCTGTTGAGGAGCGACCATCTGTATAATTGCTTTGTGCGAGTACCGATATACCGGATAAAAATATAACTTTTCATCTCAAGAGGAAATCCGACATACCGACACAAACTCAAAGCTACTACACAGTGGCTATAATATCTTCGGAAACAAATATAGAAATAAACATAACACAAAACAATCACAGACAATTCATATCACAAAGGCGGAATAAGATATGAATATTACACTAGGAAGTGTACATCAGAGTAGTGGTCTAAAAAGATCCACAATATCACAAAAGAATAGTTACACGAACTACACAAAAGAATAAGTATACATTAAGGAGTCTATATCTCAAATGTATACAACAAAATAACTACTAATCTAAGTAGTTAACCCAAAAGTCAAGGAGTTAATCCCGGATGAGAAGTCAAGCAGAAGCACCTGTAACATCTCGGTCTGACCCGAGTATTATTTAATAAGAAAATAATAAACGGATCAGTCTAACTATAAATATCAGATGAAACGATATAGAATAAGAGATGTGACTAAACACATAATAATCACAATGCCAAGCTGTGATATATATATATACTTAGTTGATAATCATCAAGAGATTAATCAATGTCACCAAAACTACACAAGAATCAAAGAAGTGTCATACTCATTATTTCGTTCATCAAACCACAAATATTGACGATAATATCAACGTCAATCACAAAAGTCAATGACACACAAATTCCAGAAGACTACACAAGAAATCCAGAAACCACTAAAGTCAATGACACACAAATTCACCAATGCACAAATATTGATAAAACTTATCAATGGAAATCACGATAATTGGTGAAACACAAATTCTAGGAATCTACACAAGAAATCCAGAAATCACAAAGGGGGGGAGGCCTATCACAAACGGGAGCATAAAGCTCACCAACACGTGTATCACAAACGGAACGCTAATTCCATGGTCGCTAACCATCACAAATTGAGCCGAAGCTCCACAAACGGCCCGAAGACCATGGGTTGCTACCCCATCACAAATTGAGTCGAAACTCCACAAAACGGGGTTTAATCTCCCTCGCAGACAAAGAGACATCGCACATTGCTAGTCTAAATCACAAAGATGATCGTCATGATCAGCGAGAAGTGTCAATTACACTAAGCTAGTAAATATATGAGTTTAGCTTCTTGTCCCATAACCACTTGCTTAACTTAAATATTTACGAACAAACTGTAAATCTCCACTAGAAAATTGTCACAAGAGGTTCAATCGAACAAGTCCAAGAATTAACCGACAAAGTAAACGCAAGCGTTTCATACCACTTGTTTTACTAAGCCGTTTAATTAGATTTCTCATACGAGTGAGGTAAAGGTTTGTATATACTAATAGATTGGAAAACGGTTTTATAAACGAATTTGGTATTAAAAGAGTATTGAAATCGTTTGAGGAAAGAGTTTTGATATTTACTACTAGTATAGAAAACCTTTATATTTTTAAAGTGACAAACCACGAAGAAGATTGTAAGAACAATCAATCACAAAAATTCACATACGAAGACGTGAATAAAATCCAACGAAATCGATAAAGGATCCATCGAAATGGATATTCAAAAATCCCTAAAAAGAGTCATCAAAGTCATAATAGATGATAACAACAAATAGGATTATCACGGATCGATTTAAATTAGAATTTCAATCCAAAAAGGCAAATTAGACTCAAACAGCAGGTTCAGTCGACTGAACAGAGTTTTTCAGTCGACTGACCCTGTACATGGAAATTTTCCAGGTTCAGGAAACTTTATGTTTCCAGTTTCAGTCGACTGTGCAGAGTTTTTCAGTCGACTGAATCATGCCTGGAAACTCTCGGGTTTCAGGTTCAGTCGACTGAACAGAGTTTTTCAGTCGACTGAATCATGCCTGGGCTGTTTTTCAGCCTTATACAAATGAAGAGCAAACTCTTCCAAAATGCAATCGGACGAACATTGGCTCTAAGGGTTTATGCCAAACGGCAACCCGGCCCTATATGCTCCTCGATGCATCACCAAAAGCATGATCAAACATCCATAAAAGGATTTCACACAAATTTGACTTAAAAACCCAAAAATTGGAATATTCACAAAACCAATCCAAATCAAGAGCAAATGCACATGAAGAAGTGTTAGGAATTCATACCCAACAACCAAAGATAATTATAGTCATAGATGTGAGATAAAAATCTCACCTTTTCACAAAATCGAACAAGAAGAAGCTTGAGAGCAAATGGAGAATCAACCTCTCTTCAACCCAACCCAAATGAGCTTGAATCTAAGCTCAAAAACAAGAACATTCCCAAGATTAGGTTTAGGAATTTCTGAAATTGGGAAGAGAATAAGTTGGAGAAGAAGAAGAGAAGCTTACCAATGGGTTCTTCTTGAGTTTGGAGCAAGGAATTTGATTTGCAAGAGAAACTAGGGTTTTGGAATTTTAATTTCCAATCTCTCCCACCATTAACACTCTAAAAACTGAAATGAGAAGAGAATGAGGGTGAGTGGGGAAGAGTGGCTCAGATTTGAGCATAAGTTAACATAGGGTTGAGCCCAAAAACCAAACCCAAAGTAAAAAGTAGCAGAAATCAACTTTCTCCAAACATATCGAAGCTTATACTCAAAAAGGTCGCAAACGGCATTTTAAACTCAATGGGAGTGGTCCTGAGTCCTAATTCGACCGTATGCAAAAAGTAGCTTTTTGCACTAAAATCCGACTACCGATAAAATATTTAAATAAAATATTTAAATATAAAATCGACAAATATGCGGGTTGTTACAGACTCCCCTCCTTAAAGAAATTGCGTCCGCGCAATATTACAAGAAGAAGATATATAGTAACAACCATAGAAGCATATTCAACACAAAAGAAGTTTGAAATAAGAAGTTCACCTCAAAGAGCACGAGAAAGTAAGTCCGGATGTGTACGCTCGATGTACTCTCTAGATTCCCAAGAACAATCCTTAGGATTTGAAGACCATTGAACTTTAACAAGCGGAACATCTTTATTTCGAAGTCGTTTGACTTCCGAAGCAATGATATGAATAGGATGTTGCTCATAAGTTAAATTAGGCGAAACTTCAATCTCTTCCACAGCACCGGGCTCAAGAATAGAATCGGAATCTCGAAGACATTTCCGAAGTTGAGAAACGTGAAACACGTCATGCATAGCAGAAAATTGAGCCGGTAATAAAAGGCGATAAGCCATGGAACCAATACGTTCGGTGATAGGAAATGGCCCAATATATCGAGGCGCTAACTTTCCCGATCGACTGAAACGTACAACACCCTTCATAGGTGAAACACGAATGAACACAAGATCTCCCACAGAAAATTCTAACTTCCTTCTCCGGTTATCGGCATAGGATTTTTGTCTACTCTGGGCTTCTTTCATCCTATGACGAATAAGATCAATCTTTTCTGTAGAATCCCGAATAAAATCTGGACCTAAAACCAGCTTCTCACCGGCCTCAAGCCAACAAGAAGGAGATCGGCATGGCCTTCCATAGAGTGCCTCAAAAGGTGCCATACCAATACTAGATTGGAAGCTATTATTATAGGAAAATTCAACAAGTGAAATATGATCTTCCCAACTTCCACCAAAATCAAGAACACGAGCACGAAGAAGATCTTCAAGAGTTTGATTCACACGCTCGGTTTGTCCATCGGACTGGGGATGATAAGCGGTGCTAAAATTAAGCTTCGTTCCCAAAGCTTTTTGAAGACTCTTCCAAAACCCACAAGTAAACAATGGATCACGATCACTAACAATAGAAGTAGGAACACCATGCAATTTAACAATTTCTTTGATAAATATCTTGGCCAAAAGAGGAACAGTTCGGTTAGACTGAACGGGAATAAAATGGGCGGATTTAGTAAGTCTATCAACAATTACCCATAAGCTATCATAACCCGATCGAGAACGGGGAAGGCCATCTATAAAATCCATGGAAATTTGATCCCACTTCCAAACTGGAATTTCTAAAGGTTGCAATAACCCTCCGGGCCTTTGATGTTTGGCCTTAACAAGTTGGCAAGTCATGCAACGTTTAACGAAGTTAGCGATGTCAAGTTTCATTCCCTCCCAATAATAAAGTCGCTTCATGTCCGCGTACATTTTACTACTACCGGGATGAATGGTAAATTTAGAACGATGTGAATCTTCTAAAATATCTTTACGAAGATCACCAATATTTGGCACGACAAGTCTACCAAATTTCCGAATGCCTCCACGAGAATCGATATCAAAGTCTTTCAAACCTTCAATATCAATTTTATCCCTAATATTTTGGCCAAGAAGAGCCAAGTCGGGATCTAGCCCTTGAGCTCCAAGAATGCGGTCTAAAAGAGATGGACGAGCCTCAAGGCTACATAAAACAAATGATGAGCATAAATTGGAAACACGGTCTCGAATTTCGCAAGTGGATAAAATCTCGAGATCGTTCCATTCGGATATCATCATAGAAACAACAGCTTGTTGTTTACGGCTAAGAGCATCGGCGACACGATTACCCTTACCGGGAGTACAAAGAATATCAAGATCATATGGTGCAAGAAATTCGAGCCAACGCTGTTGACGCAAATTAAGTTCTTTTTGAGAGAATAAATATTTCAAAGACTTATGATCTGTGTAAAGAACAAATTTCTCTCCTAAGAGATAATGACGCCAAATCCGAAGAGCAAAAACAATAGCCGCAAGCTCTAAATCATGAGTGGCATATCTAGTCTCAGCAGGCTTTAATTGCCTAGAAGCATAAGCAATAACGCGTTCCTTTTGCATAAGAACGGCACCCAAACCAATGCGACTAGCATCGGTATAAACAACGAAATCTTGATTCCCATCGGGAATAACAAGAATAGGAGCATCAGAAAGAAGTTCTTTTAATTTCTGAAAAGAAGCTTCACATTTGTCCGACCAAATGTATTTAACACCTTTCTTCGTCAAGCTAGTGAGAGGCACGACAACCTTAGAAAAGTCTTTAATAAATCGACGGTAATAGCCCGCCAATCCAAGAAAACTACGAATCTCTGTCACATTCTCCGGTCTCTTCCAATCTTGAATCGCTTCAATCTTTGAAGGATCCACGGAAATTCCGGATTCGGAAATGATGTGACCGAGAAACTTCACACGAGATTGTCAAAAATGGCATTTAGAAAATTTTGCCTTTAATTGATTACTCCTAAGAGTTTCCAACACAATCCGAAGATGTTTTTCATGCTCCTCCTCGGTTTTAGAATAAACAAGAATATCATCGATAAAGATGAGAACAAACCGGTCGAGAAAGTCTTTAAAAACTCGATTTATTAAGTCAACGAAATAAGCCGGGGCATTTGTTAACCCAAATGGCATAACAAGCCATTCATAAGATCCATACCGAGTGCGGAACGATGCCAAAGGAATGCTATCCTCTGCAATACGAAGCTGATGAAAACCGGTAGCCAAGTCCAATTGTGAAAAGACTCTAGCACCACTAGGTTGATCGAATAGATCATCAATCCGAGGTAAAGGATATTCATTTTTGATAGTAAGATCATTGAGCTTGCGATAGTCAACGCAAAGCCTAAGTGTACCATCGGATTTCTTCACAAAAATAGCTGAAGCTCCCCAAGGCGAGGAACTAGAGCGAATAAATTGCTTCGTTTCCAATTCAGATAATTGTTTACGCATCTCCTCGTTTTCTTTATTGGACATACGATAAGGAGGACGAGTGATAGGTTGAGCTCCCGAAGTAAGATTAATTCTGAACTCAATTGCTCGTTTAGGTGGTAATCCTAAAACGGGCTCGAATATGTCGGAAAATTCACAAACGACGTGAATAAGAGAAATAATATCACCCTCATCATCATCATCATCATCACGAGGATTTAAAGAATATAAAGATGCAACCAAAGCAGAATCTGAATCTTTAAGAATAACAGAAACCTGATTAACAAATTGAGGATGTCGAAGATGAATAGTCCGCTCAGGACATAGGATATGAGCTTCATAACGGTTAAGCCAATCCATTCCCAAAATCATTCCAAAGCCTAAGTAACGCATGACATGCAAATCGGCTCGGAAAGATAAATCACACAAAATAATCTCGACATCTTTACACAATAAACTGATTGTTGCGGATCCACCAACCGGATTCGCAATTCTCAAAGAAGTCATTAAACACAAAACATCCAAAGAAAAAGCATCAACAAGTTCTTTTGATATAAAAGAATGGGACGCACCCGTATCAAAAAGAACTCGAATAGGATGATCACGAAACAAAATAATTCCATCTAGAATAGAATGAGAAATACCTTGGCCACGAGATGTGTTGCCAGGGGCTTGAGCAACATTTAACTTTCCCTCCTTCTTGCCCTGAAGCTTGGGGCATGAAGATATAACATGACCGGGAACTTTGCAGTAGCGACAAGAAAGAGACTTTAGGCACTTGTTCGCATAATGGTCCTTTGAACCACAATTATAGCATTCCCCACGACCAAAGGAAGAAGTCTTTGCCACGGAGGTTGGTTGCTTCCCTTTCTTATTGGGATAAGGGCCTTTAAATTTGTTTGACCTCTTTCTGTTGTTGAAGTTTGGTTTGGAACCCACCACTTCAACATCATTCTCTCCATCTGCCTCTTCAAGACGAAGAGCGATATCAACGAGTTGGTCGAAAGAAACTTCTAACTTTAAAAGTAATGGCTTCTTGAGGCTTTTGTTTAAGCCATAAACGAATCTCTGGTTTTTCTTAAGAGAGGTGTTGATGTATTCAACCCCATATTTGGAAAGCGACTCGAAGGAGGCGACGTAATCAGTCACGGAGGACTCACCTTGAACAAGGTCTATAAATCGTCGAGCCAACGTCACTTTCTCTGCTTCCGGTACAAATTTCAACTCGAAGCGTTCTCGAAATCTCTCCCAAGTGAGATCCGCTTCATTAATCTCAGAAATAAGAAGCTCGTACCAATCCAATGCTCTTTCTCGGAGCATACTAGAGGCCACCTGAACTCGGTGAAGGTCAATAAGATTCATGCGCGAAAAGATGCGATCGCATGTTCTTAGCCAAGCCTGTACTTCAATAACAGTTTCGGAACCTTTGAATGACTCCCCACCCAAATTAGTGTAATCGCTACACAAGCGTGCAAATCCCGACTTTGGGTGAGTAGGTTCCGGGTTAGCTCCAGCCGCTTGAGCATTTGTTACCAAATCAAGAAGCTGTTGAGCAGTCATAAAAACTCCATCCTGGGGCGGAGTGCTAGATGGCATGGCTCTGGGGCGGCCTGGTCTAGACATTTCTCTTCCTTTAGAAAGAAAGAAGAAGAAGAGGTTATTCACCAAATTGAATATCAAGCAATCTTGATAGATAAAACAAGGAATCATAAAGAAAATAGGATAGAACGGTACGAAGACCCGAATAAAATCCTAAAGCACAACTCCTAAGAAAGACTTAGGACGATGATCCTTGTTATAATATTCCATATTGTTCCGAAGTTTGGCTCTGATACCAAGCTGTGACGCCCCACCTCTATACCCACGCTAGCCAAGAACATTACTGTGAATGCTGTCGACTAGCACGGAGAATAAGGCTGTTGAGGAGCGACCATCTGTATAATTGCTTTGTGCGAGTACCGATATACCGGATAAAAATATAACTTTTCATCTCAAGAGGAAATCCGACATACCGACACAAACTCAAAGCTACTACACAGTGGCTATAATATCTTCGGAAACAAATATAGAAATAAACATAACACAAAACAATCATAGACAATTCATATCACAAAGGCGGAATAAGATATGAATATTACACTAGGAAGTGTACATCAGAGTAGTGGTCTAAAAAGATCCACAATATCACAAAAGAATAGTTACACGAACTACACAAAAGAATAAGTATACATTAAGGAGTCTATATCTCAAATGTATACAACAAAATAACTACTAATCTAAGTAGTTAACCCAAAAGTCAAGGAGTTAATCCCGGATGAGAAGTCAAGCAGAAGCACCTGTAACATCTCGGTCTGACCCGAGTATTATTTAATAAGAAAATAATAAACGGATCAGTCTAACTATAAATATTAGATGAAACGATATAGAATAAGAGATGTGACTAAACACATAATAATCACAATGCCAAGCTGTGATATATATATATACTTAGTTGATAATCATCAAGAGATTAATCAATGTCACCAAAACTACACAAGAATCAAAGAAGTGTCATACTCATTATTTCGTTCATCAAACCACAAATATTGACGATAATATCAACGTCAATCACAAAAGTCAATGACACACAAATTCCAGAAGACTACACAAGAAATCCAGAAACCACAAAGTCAATGACACACAAATTCACCAATGCACAAATATTGATAAAACTTATCAATGGAAATCACGAAAATTGGTGAAACACAAATTCTAGGAATCTACACAAGAAATCCAGAAATCACAAAGGGGGGGGAGGCCTATCACAAACGGGAGCATAAAGCTCACCAACACGTGTATCACAAACGGAACGCTAATTCGATGGTCGCTAACCATCACAAATTGAGCCGAAGCTCCACAAACGGCCCGAAGACCATGGGTTGCTACCCCATCACAAATTGAGTCGAAACTCCACAAAACGGGGTTTAGTCTCCCTCGCAGACAAAGAGACATCGCACATTGCTAGTCTAAATCACAAAGATGATCGTCATGATCAGCGAGAAGTGTCAATTACACTAAGCTAGTAAATATATGAGTTTAGCTTCATGTCCCATAACCACTTGCTTAACTTAAATATTTACGAACAAACTGTAAATCTCCACTAGAAAATTGTCACAAGAGGTTCAATCGAACAAGTCCAAGAATTAACCGACAAAGTAAACGCAAGCGTTTCATACCACTTGTTTTACTAAGCCGTTTAATTAGATTTCTCATACGAGTGAGGTAAAGGTTTGTATATACTAATAGATTGGAAAACGGTTTTATAAACGAATTTGGTATTAAAAGAGTATTGAAATCGTTTGAGGAAAGAGTTTTGATATTTACTACTAGTATAGAAAACCTTTATATTTTTAAAGTGACAAACCACGAAGAAGATTGTAAGAACAATCAATCACAAAAATTCACATACGAAGACGTGAATAAAACCCAACGAAATCGATAAAGGATCCATCGAAATGGATATTCAAAAATCCCTAAAAAGAGTCATCAAAGTCATAATAGATGATAACAACAAATAGGATTATCACGGATCGATTTAAATTAGAATTTCAATCCAAAAAGGCAAATTAGACTCAAACAGCAGGTTCAGTCGACTGAACAGAGTTTTTCAGTCGACTGACCCTGTACATGGAAATTTTCCAGGTTCAGGAAACTTTCTGTTTCCAGTTTCAGTCGACTGTGCAGAGTTTTTCAGTCGACTGAATCATGCCTGGAAACTCTCGGGTTTCAGGTTCAGTCGACTGAACAGAGTTTTTCAGTCGACTGAATCATGCCTGGGCTGTTTTTCAGCCTTATACAAATGAAGAGCAAACTCTTCCAAAATGCAATCGGACGAACATTGGCTCTAAGGGTTTATGCCAAACGGCAACCCGGCCCTATATGCTCCTCGATGCATCACCAAAAGCATGATCAAACATCCATAAAAGGATTTCACACAAATTTGACTTAAAAACCCAAAAATTGGAATATTCACAAAACCAATCCAAATCAAGAGCAAATGCACATGAAGAAGTGTTAGGAATTCATACCCAACAACCAAAGATAATTATAGTCAAAGATGTGAGATAAAAATCTCACCTTTTCACAAAATCGAACAAGAAGAAGCTTGAGAGCAAATGGAGAATCAACCTCTCTTCAACCCAACCCAAATGAGCTTGAATCTAAGCTCAAAAACAAGAACATTCCCAAGATTAGGTTTAGGAATTTCTGAAATTGGGAAGAGAATAAGTTGGAGAAGAAGAAGAGAAGCTTACCAATGGGTTCTTCTTGAGTTTGAAGCAAGGAATTTGATTTGCAAGAGAAACTAGGGTTTTGGAATTTTAATTTCCAATCTCTCCCACCATTAACAATCTAAAAACTGAAATGAGAAGAGAATGAGGGTGAGTGGGGAAGAGTGGCTCAGATTTGAGCATAAGTTAACATAGGGTTGAGCCCAAAAACCAAACCCAAAGTAAAAAGTAGCAGAAATCAACTTTCTCCAAACATATCGAAGCTTATACTCAAAAACGTCGCAAACGGCATTTTAAACTCAATGGGAGTGGTCCCGAGTCCTAATTCGACCGTATGCAAAAAGTAGCTTTTTGGACTAAAATCCGACTACCGATAAAATATTTAAATAAAATATTTAAATATAAAATCGACAAATATGCGGGTTGTTACATGCTGTCAAACCAGTATTGAAGTATCTTTTTCCGTAGTAGCATATGGAAAGTCATGTTGATGATTACCTTGTTGAATGGAATTCAAGATAAAAGTTGAGTTAAACCCTGACTCTATTTGAGAAGTTTCTGAGAAATCAATCTCACACGATTAGTTTTTGGGTAGCATTCTGATTTGTGTTCTTATTTCGAAGGAGAGATGCCTTTGAAATCATGAGTTATTGCTCAGACAAATTCTAGAGTCTGCTAACCCCGACGAATATATTTGGGAAATCATAGAATTTATCGAGCAATCTCGTTTTGATCTTTTCCATCTCGAGTTGGGCATAAGAAACCTTAATACCAAGCTTTTATGTCTTTCTTTTGATTGATGAAATAAGTAAGTTGAATACACTTCTTCTCTTAAAATTGCGAGTACGCAATTTTTATAAGGGGAGTCTGAACAACCCTGGTATTGGTGATTACACATGATATTAAATTATAACGATAGTTATAATCTAATATTGGAATAAAATGAAATATAGAAGATAATTTGGGTTAAAAATGTTTATTTTCAATAAAAAATATGTCTTGGAAATAAAGATTGGGATTAAATATTGATTGGATAAGTATTGGTTAAATAAATTGTAATCTTGGGTTTTTATTAGTTTGAGCTAATAAAGTAAATAAGTGATGTATTTCAACATTAAATTGTTGGAAGTGATATAAATTGGCGAAAAGAAAGTTTTAAAAACTTTATTCTGAAAATTTGGAGAGAAAATGATCTTTTCTGGATGTTATTTGAGTAAATACAATAATATTGAAAAATATTGTCAATATTAATCTATTATTAATTTTAAAAAGTAGAAATATGAAGTAATTATGCAATTATTAACATAAAAGATGAAATATTGTCTAAAAAAGATATTTAGATGATTTATTCATGTTAGAATGATTTACTATATTTTATTTCATAAGAAAATAATTTTTGACTAAATGGTTGTATTAAAAATAATGTTTTTACGCTAAAATAGCGTAAATTGTGTAATACCGATAAAAATAAGGTCTTATTGGTAAAAATATAACTTTTTACTATTAAAATAAATTTATTCTTTCTAAGATAAAATTTTTATGTACATACATTTTATGTACACATTTTTGTTTGGCCTTAAAATGAAGAAATATGTGAATATAGTGATAGTATACGATAAATAGTGTTCATTTCTTAATATTTCACTAAGTATTTTAAGTTGGGCTTATTGGGTAGGATTTTGAATCCAAAACCAAATATCTGGAAACTTCTTGTATGAGAAAAAAATAACACTACGTACTCTTTTTTTCAATCTTCTTCTCAAACAAAATGTACAGTATATGGAAATGAGAAAAACTGTGGCTTCCTCTAACAAAAACTCAATTCCACTAAAAAATTACTGCAAATAAAAGCGAAAATCTTCAAAACAAGACTATAGAAGGTAATCTCCATCAATACAAAAAGAATTTAATCAAAAATCATAGAACTTGATATGAAATTGTCCGCAACCAGTTTATTTCGAGTTGCATATCTTCTTTCCAGCTAGTGTAGGTGTTTGAAGCTCCATTATTTCTTCAAAGTTCACAACTTGCTATAGAACTCTTGTAAAAGACCTCTGTTTGATAAGTCAATACGATGCTGGAAAAACAATAGGAACAAGGTTTGCACTAGAAAAAAAATCCACGTAGCCTAGGTCGACCTCACGGTCAACCTAGCTACCATCCTGATCGATAGGGCTATCAACCAGGCCTCTCTCTAGGTCGACCTGGTGGTCTATAGGCCCAAAGAAGGGTGTCGACCCCCTGTCGATCTGCGTACGTGATGTCTTGGGCCTTATTTTCTCTTGCTTTCGCAGCTTTTGGCCCTCTTATGCTATGCTTTTGACACCGTTTCTTTTGCAATTTTGAGATGATTTTGAATGTATTTGAGGGCTATGATGTCTGTCAGTGGACTAACCAAGATTTGGTGGAATTTAAAATTCAAATTTGATTTAAATTTGAACTGAAGTTGAATATCGGTTTTGGAGTATTTTCTATGATTTTCCTCATTTTTGAGCAGGTTTCTTCAAAACAAATTTTAATATAATTTCTAAATAAATTAGCTTTTGGAATTATAATTAAATAATGTTTTTAAATTATTAAAATATATTTATTTCCTCTAATGAGGATAATTTTTGATAAATTGCTTTCAAAATGGTTTCGGAAAATTATTTTAAAATCCCGCTTTCTTAAGTAAATTATTTTATAAATAATATACACCATAAGGAAGAGAATTAAATGATTTAGTAAAACACTTGGCATGGGACACGTGAGTTTACTTTTTTGGTTAATTTTGGACTTGTACGATCGAAGCAATTCTGGGCTATTAATTTGAGGTGATTTCTAGGATTTGCCATTTTATGGCATGTTTTGTGATTTATAATTCCTATTTTTTGGATTATCTGAGATGGCCAATATTTGGCGAGATTTGTGGTTCGAGATCTCCAAATTTTGGAGTTACAATCTATGAGAACCTGATATATTATTTGACTTGCCAATGAGATGAGGCGAGTCATGAGATTTTTGAGTTTTGATATTTTTGATGATTTTATTTTCTAATGTGGTATTGACTAGAGGTTAGGAAACCATTAAGTGAGAACATGTGGTATGACACGCACTGTTACCACTCTTTGGGTTCCACTCTGGGAGTTTGTGACACATTTTGGACTTATTAGTACTATAGACCTTCGGATCATCTGAGTTTATGACTTCGGTTATCTAGGACTTACGACTTCGATCATCTGAGTGTTAAGACTTTGGTCATCAGAGTTCTATGACTTCGGTCATCTGCGATAGGTACCTAAAATATATATAGTACTGGTTTGAGTTTGGCACGTGCAGCATTGCTTCGGCATGTAATCGGGGACCTGACCAATACGGGTATTCCGAGTTTTCCGTTTTATTATGGCTTCACCATTTTAAGATGTCATTATTACATCAATAGCCTAGAGCTATTTGAGATGTTATACATATGGTGATTTCATTTTATGAGGTTTTGAATTCTTAATGAGTTCCTTGAGTTGTGAGTTTTCATGATTTCTTGATCTTGCGGTTATATTCTGGGTTTTGCAATTTTGGCTAGTTTGAGTTTTGAGTTATATATATATATATATATATATATTTATATATATGCCAATGAAATGAGGAGTAACTGAGTTGGAGATTTTGATGTTTTCTCTTATGGCTTTTGTGTTACCTATTTGCATTTATGTTGAATAATCTTGAGTAAAATCCACTTACAGTATGTTGAACTTATCCATGAGTTCACTTTGGGCCTTTATAAATCTCCAACCATGGAATTGTGAATTTAACTTTACTTATATCATTCCTTTCCATTTAAAGGAATGTTTCCCTTATGTGCTTATATCCATTTATCTCTTGCTAATCATCATGTTCCAGTTACCCTTGCCCGTGTATTTATTACTTGGGTCAGACCAAGTTGCAAGTTAGGATCTTTTGGACTTTGCATAGTTGACGCAGCGGATTAATCAAACAAACTTCAATCGGAGAACTGTAACAATCGGTGAGTTGAAGATACCAAAATGCCCAAGTTCGTTGATCCAAAGATACCGAACTCTAGCTATCTCAAACACGTTGATAGCGCACTATACCGTGTTCAAAGATCTACGATTCTTCGCACGTTGATCTAGCGCACTAGATTCCGTGAATCGGCTTCAACAAACGTGGATTCGAGCGCACTCGAATGACGTAAGTGGAGATAGGAGATTTCACTCAACTACCAATTGGAGAAGAAAGCACAAAGCAATCAACAAGAAATTTTATTTCAAAATCAACCACCACAAATGTACAACACACGCCCCTATTTATAGAGTTTTCGACCCAGTCCCTAAGTCGTTGCCGACCTATGACTCATCCTAGGTCGTTGCCGACTTACCACAGTGGCGACCTAAACCCATTACAACATAGCACAACATGACCGACTCACACATGGCCGACTTAACCAAGTACGACCTAACATACATGACCGAGTTAAAGCAATACAACATATGTACACGAATTAACTCATTACCGACTTAACATATAACGACTTAAAGATTCGCGACTTAGCACCCAACACAACCCATAGGTCGGTAACGACCTAAAATATAACTCGACCCACAGCTTCACCGACTCATGACCTAACACCGGTACAACAAAGTACATATACAACACCTTCCTTTAGGTCGTTAACTCGGCTCCTTTTTCCCCTCTGTCAACCAGTTAACTCGGAGACGACTTAAGCCTTCAACAACTTCTGTTCTGTTAAGTCGTGAACGACTTAGACCCGTGTCGTTAACTCGTTTGTGACTCATCAAGCATGAACGACTTATGCTCCCATCAATTCGCAGCTTCTTTCCTCGTGGATCTTTAGATCGTAGCTTCTCTGACTCGTCCCCCTTTACTTTGTTAAGTCGCGGACGACTTAGGATCTCCTCCTTAGGTCGTGAGCCTTGTTCCTTAAGTCGGCAACGACTTAAAGTTCTCAAACGAGTTAGCTCCGTAGCTTCCTCCACACGACCTAGAGCGAAGTTTACTCGTGTTGCCTTCCCTTGTTGACTCGTACACGACTTAGGAGATTGAACTGAAGCTTCATTAACTTGTGAATGGTTTAACTTCTGGACTTCTATAGGTCGAGCTGCATCATCCTCCCCTGGTTGAGAAAAATTCGACCTCAAATTTGTAAATTCTTCCTCAACAATCTCACCCCCATGATATGGAATTAAATGTTTGACGTTAAAAACATCAGAAGTATAAACATCATCTGGTAACTTTAATCGATAAGCATTCTCATTGATTTTCTTCAAAACTTCAACTGGACCAACTTTCCGCGCTTTCAATTTATTGTATGTTCCCACTGGAAAACGGTCTTTTGTCATCACTGCATAAACCAAATCGCCTTCGTTAAATTCAACATTTCGTCGCTTCAAATCTGCAGACTTCTTATACTTCTCATTCGATTTCTCCAATCGTTCCTGAACGATTTTATGACATTCGGTCAGCTCATCAACAAAATCAACAGCTCGTTTAACTGTTCCCTTCGACTGTGGTACTACTGCCAAATCCAACGGTCCCCTGGGTAAATTTGAATAAACGATCTGAAACGGACTGAATCCCGTGCTACGATTCACTGCATGATTATGTGCAAATTCAGCTTGGCATAACTTCATGTCCCAACTTCTCAAATTATCCTGTACAAGACATCGCAACAAATTTCCCAATGACCTGTTAACAACTTCTGTCTGTCCATCAGTTTGTGGATGATAAGCACTATTGAATTTCAGTTTCGTTCCCACCATCTTCCACAAACTCAACCAAAAATGACTCAGAAAACGAGTATCCCTGTCAGAAACAATAGATTCTGGTAAACCATGAATTCGATAAATCTCCTTAAAAAATAACTGCGCCACTCGAACTGCGTCCGCTGTCTTTTTGCAAGCAACAAAATGTGCCATCTTCGAAAACCTGTCCACCACAACAAATATCGAATCATTTCCCCTTTGAGTTCTAGGCAAACCCAAGACGAAATCCATGCTAATATCAACCCATGGCTTAGACGGTACAGGTAATGGCATATACAACCCTGCATTCGTCGCTGTTCCCTTTGAAACTTGGCAAATATGACATCGCTCCACAAATCTTTCCACTTCTTTTCTCATCGACGGCCAAAAGTAAGATTGTGAAATCAATTGCGAGGTACGATCACGGCCCACATGCCCTTCCTCGTGTAACTCTTTGACAATTTTCAACCTCAAGCTACAGTCTGGAATACACAAACGATTCCCTTTAAACAGAAAACCATCAACCAACGTAAATTCATCGGTACTCTCACCCTTCACTTTCTCAACGTATTTCAAAAAGTAAGGATCTTCATTAATCATCTCCGGCAACATCTCAAAACCCGTCACTTCAACTTTCATTGTCGTTAATAAATGACTCCTCCTACTCAAAGCATCAGCTACCCGATTTGTCACCCCTGATTTATGTTTGACAACAAAAGTAAACTGCTGTAAATATGCTATCCACGATGCATGTCTCGCTGAAATCTTATCCTGCCCCTGTAAATGTTTCAATGCTTCATGATCTGTATAAAGGACAAATTCCTTCTGAAATAGATAGTGTCTCCAATGCTTAACAGCTTGTACAACAGCATAAAATTCAACGTCATATGTACTGTATCTCATCTTTGCTCCTGACAACTTTTCGCTGAAATAAGCAACTGGCTTCCCATTCTGACTCAGAACTCCTCCAATACCAACCTTCGAAGCATCAGTATGCAATTCAAACAATAACTGAAAATTCGGTAAAACAAGAATTGGTGCAGACGTCAACAATTTCTTGATCTTTTCAAAAGCAACCCCCGCTTCTTCTGACCATACAAATTGTTTCCCTTTCATGCAATCAGTAACTGGAGCCATCACACTACTGAAGTGTGGAATGAATCTTCGGTAGAATGATGCTAGCCCATGAAAACTTCTCACATCCGTAATTGTCTTTGGCTGTGGCCAATTCCTGACTGCTTCAATTTTACTCTGGTCAACTTGAATACCTTCTCCTGAAACAACATACCCAAGAAATAAAACAGTATGCGTCATAAACACACATTTCTTTGTAGCTGCATAAAATTGCTCTTCACGAAGAATAATCAACACTTCCCTCAAATGTAGAACATGCTCCTCCATACTCTTGCTGTAAATCAGAATATCATCGAAATAAACCACGACGAACTTCCCAATGAATGGTCTAAAGATTTGATTCATCACCCGCATGAATTTACTAGGTGCATTTGACAAACCAAATGGCATAACCAACCATTCGTATAACCCCTCTCTCGTCTTGAAAGCTGTCTTCCATTCGTCTCCAGGTCTAATCCGAATTTGATGATAACCACTTTTCAAGTCAATCTTCGAAAATATAGTTGCCCCACTCAATTGATCCAGCAAGTCATCCAACCTTGGCATAGGAAATCTATAACGAACAGTAATCTTGTTCAAAGCTCTACTATCTGTACACATTCTCCATGTTCCATCCTTCTTCGGCACCAACAATGCTGGCACGGCACAAGGACTCAAGCTTTCCTGAACACGTCCCTGTTCCAACAACTCTTCCACCTGCCTTCGTAACTCCTCATGTTCCTTCGGACTCATTCGGTAATGTGGTCGATGTGGTAACACTGCTCCCGGAACAAGATCAATTTGATGTTGAATGTCTCTAAGTGGCGGTAACTCCTTAGGTAACTCCTCTGGAAATACATCTTCGAATTCTTTCAAGATTGGCTTTGCTGCTTCTGGAATTTCAATTTCTTCACTACTCTCTCTCCCAATCAACAAAAACACTTCAGGTTCTTCCTCCACTTCCTTGACAAATTCCTTCAAAGTCAACAGAGTTTTCAATTCCTCAATCTCTTCGAGCTTGCTCTCCTTCTGTTGCTGCTTCTTGGGAACCAAAGTGATTTTAGTACCCTTGAACATGAAACTGTAACTATTGGCACGACCATCATGTTGAACTGCTCTATCGAATTGCCACGGTCTGCCCAACAACAGATGACAAACATCCATATCCACAACATCACACCAAATTTCATCTTTGTATTTCTTCCCAATAGAAAAATTAATACAAGCCCTTCGACACACCTTCACTTCACCCCCCTTCCTTAACCATGCTAGCTTGTACGGTTTAGGATGCTTCTCAGTCTTCAAGTTCAACTTCCTCACTGCTTCTGTAGAAATAATATTATCACAACTCCCAGCATCAATAACGAACTTGCAAACTTTTCCCAGAATAGTGCATGTCGACTGAAAAATATTGCTTCTCAACCAACTACAATCCTCCTCTTGCTTTGGTGTAAGACATGACCTCCTCATCATAAGATTACAACCTTCATCTCCAAACAATTCTTCTTTCTCCTCAACATAAGGTGTATTTGAACATTCTGCCTCCTCACCATCATCCTCCTCAACTTCTGCAACCATGGTTCTCTTCTTCGGCTTCGGACATTCGTTGCTTTTGTGACCCAACTCCTGACAATTATAACACTTAAACCCACTGCTAACCTTCGCCTTCTCAGCCTCCTTCACCACTGGCTTTGAAACAGGTTTAGGAACATTAGAACTTCCACCAACACCCCTTGCTTGATTATTGGAATTAGTAAACACACCACCTCCACGTCTTCCTTGTTTCTCCCAAGCCAACGCTTTCTGATGTGCCTCTGCAACTGATCTAGGATCAAACATATTAACCATGTCCTGGATCTGCATTCTCAATCCCCCAATGAATCTAGCAGTTAGCTGTTCTTCCGTTTCCATAATATCATTCCTGGCAATGAGTTGGTAAAATTCATCAGCATAATCACTAACAGACTTTGTTCCTTGCCTCAGATTCTGCAACCTCTGGTACATAAGTGATTGATAGTTGTAAGGTAAGAAAGTAGATCTCATCAACTTTTTCATCTTATCCCACGATTCTATCTTTGACTTCCCCATTCTCTCCCTAGTAAGTTTAGTTTGTTGCCACCACGCCAAAGCTCTCCCCCTCAACCTAGTAGCAACCAACTTCACCCTTCTATGCTCAGGAACCTCCTTGAAATCAAAGATCTCTTCAACATTTGAAACCCAATCTAAGAACTCTTCAGCAACCATCCCGCCTTTAAACTCTGGAATCTCCATCTTCATACCCGATTCCCATCGTCGATCATCTTCAACATCCCGATAAGAATTTCGAACTTGGTCTCGATCTCGATAATGAATACTAGCTCTATCACCTTCTTCAACAAAATCAAAGGTACGCCTACATCGATCTCGACCATTATCATCCCTTCGTTCATGCATACTTCTTTGACTATGTCTCTCTTCATCCCTATATGCTTCATTGTCAAATTCACGTTGACTTCTTCTCTCTTCATGTGCATAGTCATGATGATCTCTTCGTGATGAAATTGATGTTTCTCTTCTATCTCTACAAGAATGTGGCGATACCCTCCTCGCTTCCGTAACCGATGGCGAAATTCGGTTTCCTCCATGGTTCGAGTTTGGTGATCTCCTCCTTTGATTCAAATCATTCATCAATTTCTCCAATTTTCCAATGCCTTCATCAAATTTTTCATTAATACGTTGTTCCATAAGCTCGGCTTCTTCTCTACGATACAAAGCTTCAACGTTTTGATGACGATTAGCTCTCCTTGGTGGCATAATTGAAAATTTCACAAAACTTCAACAATTCGAACATAAACTCCAAAGCTTTCACAAACAACAATTTCACAAGGCTCGGCCATGAACTTAACTCGGCTTGTATGTATACGACTCAAGTAAGGTCGGCTTAATCTGACTCGGCTCAACCTCTTTAGCTCGGCTACAAATTCAAACACTTCAAACCTTGGCGCGCAAAAACCCAAGATAGATCCAAACAATTTCCAACTCCTCGATCCAAAATGAAATGAATCAAACACTCTAAGGTTGTTACAATTTCAACAAGAACACAATGAACTCCTTCAAACTTCAAAAACTTCAAAAAAAATTGGCTCCAAGAATCAACTTAGCTATGATTGGCTAAGTATGTCTCCGATACCAATAATGACGCAGCGGATTAATCAAACAAACTTCAATCGGAGAACTGTAACAATCGGTGAGTTGAAGATACCAAAATGCCCAAGTTCGTTGATCCAAAGATACCGAACTCTAGCTATCTCAAACACGTTGATAGCGCACTATACCGTGTTCAAAGATCTACGATTCTTCGCACGTTGATCTAGCGCACTAGATTCCGTGAATCGGCTTCAACAAACGTGGATTCGAGCGCACTCGAATGACGTAAGTGGAGATAGGAGATTTCACTCAACTACCAATTGGAGAAGAAAGCACAAAGCAATCAACAAGAAATTTTATTTCAAAATCAACCACCACAAATGTACAACACACGCCCCTATTTATAGAGTTTTCGACCCAGTCCCTAAGTCGTTGCCGACCTACGACTCATCCTAGGTCGTTGCCGACTTACCACAGTGGCGACCTAAACCCATTACAACATAGCACAACATGACCGACTCACACATGGCCGACTTAACCAAGTACGACCTAACATACATGACCGAGTTAAAGCAATACAACATATGTACACGACTTAACTCATTACCGACTTAACATATAACGACTCAAAGATTCGCGACTTAGCACCCAACACAACCCATAGGTCGGTAACGACCTAAAATATAACTCGACCCACAGCTTCACCGACTCATGACCTAACACCGGTACAACAAAGTACATATACAACACCTTCCTTTAGGTCGTTAACTCGGCTCCTTTTTCCCCTCTGTCAACCAGTTAACTCGGAGACGACTTAAGCCTTCAACAACTTCTGTTCTGTTAAGTCGTGAACGACTTAGACCCGTGTCGTTAACTCGTTTGTGACTCATCAAGCATGAACGACTTATGCTCCCATCAATTCGCAGCTTCTTTCCTCGTGGATCTTTAGATCGTAGCTTCTCTGACTCGTCCCCCTTTACTTTGTTAAGTCACGGACGACTTAGGATCTCCTCCTTAGGTCGTGAGCCTTGTTCCTTAAGTCGGCAACGACTTAAAGTTCTCAAACGAGTTAGCTCCGTAGCTTCCTCCACACGACCTAGAGCGAAGTTTACTCGTGTTGCCTTCCCTTGTTGACTCGTACACGACTTAGGAGATTGAACTGAAGCTTCATTAACTTGTGAATGGTTTAACTTCTGGACTTCTATAGGTCGAGCTACATCAATAGTAGTATCTTTTGAACTTCACTATCAATCCTTTTGGATAGGAAGCATAGTTTTTGTGTAGTATTTTGTAGGAGACCTTGATATGTATATTCTTTTATGATGATATATGTATATATATTGCGGTCGTATTACCACTTGTGACATGTATTACGTTTGATGTATGTGTATATGTATTTTATCTGTTTTGCTGTTCTATGATTTGTGACTGTTATTGTTATTATGTTTTGTTTCTGAATTGATCCTGTAGCCACCATAGTAGTATATTAGATGGGAATTAAGTACGTCGAACCACTTGATATGAAATGAAAAAAAAGAGTACCAACTAGACATACTTATCTCTTATCTAATACAAGACTATGATGGTTGCGCGTAACCAGCCCTATTCTCCATATTAGCAGACGTAATTATCTACTAATTCTCTTTGTTAATATGGGTCTCGAAGTAGGGCGTCATAGCATTAATTGTATTTAAATTTGAAATATTCACTTAGTCATTTAAAATAATATTCAAATAGAATCTTAAATTACAAATTTAAATAAAAATCAGAATTAAATATCTAATTAAATATCTAACTTCAATTATATTTAATTCTAAAATTGTTCGCTTAATCACTTTTAATAACATTTAAATAAAATTTCCAATTACACATTTAATCAAACTAAATATTCAATTTCAATTTATTTAAATTTGAAAATATACATTTAATCACCATGAATCAAAATCAAGTTATAAAATGTGACGCCCCACCCCGAGACCTACATTTGTGAAGAGAATTACTTAGTAATCCTGTCTACTGATGCAGAGAATAGGACTGGTTAAGGGCGACTGTAACGCCCTGTAACGTCCCGCCTTGTCGCTCGCTTTAAATTGACACACGTGCCAATTCAAACCATACGGCAGGGCGGATTGTTATGGGGTAAATAGGAAAAACAGAGAAAAATATAAAAAGAAAATAGAATCTCACAGCGGAAGGATAAAATATAATAATCATTGTATGGTTCATAAAACTATTTACAAAACATTTGCTTCTTCTTTATACAATAAATATCAGAGTTCACATACCAAAATATCAATGCAGCGGAATTTAATGTTTTAGTGGAATAATATACTATATAATAGTAATACAAATCTTCGTCTTCATCCTCCAGAGCTAAATCTTCAAATCCTGAAACGCTCGGACTGACCCGAGCGTATTTGAAAAGACAAAACACTCGAGTCAGAACTAAAAGACCTTATGTGAGTTAAATTAACAGAAATAAATATGAGTGTAGTAACTCAAGAGATGCTCGGGATTTACATCTCCTAAGGATCAGTTAAACTATTTACTATGTAGTATATTTCGCTATTATAATAGTGTCTAATTGTAAAATAAAGTTACTTTTAAATAGCGTTAAGGCTTTACATTTTCCACCTTAACACGTAAAATGCCAATAGTCTATACAGTACCGTAATACCTCCTGATCGGGAGGCTACCAGAGGATAGTCCATAGGTACGACACAAATAGAAACTCGTACAAGGCGCGATAGGGTAGGTGACACGGCACAACTAGGCAATGCCAGGGTAGATATACCAATTACGCTTCCGGGTCGGTGGTAACGCGTAGCGCGCAGCTACCGCCCATCTCGAGCCGCACCCCCAAATAAAAATCAAAAGTTGCCACCGAATCAATCCAAAGTATAATATCGAAGGGATGTGTCGATCAAAGGTGCTACAATATTAACCCGTCGATCGCTCCTGTTTTAGCCACCTTATGCCAACTCACGGGAGTCGGGTCCACGTATTTACCTTAAAGGATATGCCACCACCATCCTATTTCATTCTGGAATCTCCACCGCGTACACGGTTGTTAAAGTGGTTTTCAGGGTTGGCAGAGAGTATGACAACTTCCGATCCCGGTCTCTTCAACAACCAAACGTTATTATAACACCACGGTCTTTAAAATAGTTTATACTTTAAAACTAGAAATAATTATTCATTTCAAAACCCATAAATACGATATCATTTCCTTTTAAAACACAAATAAATATGATATCATTTTTTTTCAAATATATTTCTTTTCCAAAATCATGCCACTTCAAAATTTATAATACCTCGAAACCAAATATTTGAATTTTAACTTTCAACATAATACTTCGAAATCCATAGTTTAAAACCATAACTTTCAAAACTTAAATGGTTTGGTTATTCAACAGCATATAAAATAAAACAGTTGAATTAAAATTTCTTTAAAAGTAAATAATTTCCATGCCTTCACAATTTTTATTCATTTAAATTCAGTCTAAACCCATAACCTTTATATCCTCTTTCAGTTTAAATAAAACTCTTCGATTTTCAATATTTCAACTTTGAGTATTGAATGAATTTCAAAACTAAGGTTGGGGTTTCAAATCAATAATTCATTTTCCTATTATTTAGTTTGAAAGGTTTACATGATAAATCCATAACCATTTAAAATAAAACTAAATTTACTAACACTAAATATTTCCTTCCATTTATTTATACTAGAAATATTCATTAAATCCAGTTATAAATATCATATGTAACGACCCGTATTTTTAGCTATTTTAATTAGAAAATTTAAGGTGATTATTGAAGGAAGATGATTATTAATGTAATTTGTTGAATAATTTAATATTTGAAATTATTTGAATAATTGGATAACGGGTTTAATATGATTAAAAATGATTTGTAAAATTCTATTTTATCATATTAAAGTTAGAATGATGTTGTAGAACTTTTAAAATCGAATTAAAAGTAAATTTGTGAAAACTGAATATTTTAATATTTAATTGACGAGTTAAAATAGCCATTTTTCAAACAGTCTCGGATTTCGACGAAACTTATTTCATCGGATCCATAATAGTAAATTATGGTAGGATTTCAATTTTCGTAGCAATTGGACTTGACGTTTGGCCGTGCGAGCTTGAAACACGTAAAAATTTAATTTCGAATTTAATTAAAATAATCGACTTCGAAAAGCTATCTTCCAGATATGATCGAATTAGGCCTTGAAACTAGTTCCATTGCGTCCGGAATGGGGGTAAAACCTTATAAACGCCTGGTGGCACGTCTCGATTGGAGTTCGGATGATTTTGGACCTACCTATATAAATACGCACGCAAACCGAGACAGTTTTATTATTATTTTAATCCAGAAACCCTAATTCTAAATCATGGCCGCCACCTATTCCATGGCCAGAAATTGCCGATCTTCTTTCCTTAATATCTCTCAATCCGTTCGACGAAATCGAAAAATTCCAAAAGCAAAAGTGTAAATCTCGACGAGCTCTTCAAATCCATACGGTTGATGTATGCTAATTTTTCATGGATTCGTCCAGATCTGACTTGGAAGTGCGTACGTATTTCCTTGGATTGTGTGCAAACGACGGCGAATGACGGGATGAAACTTGGCACGTAGGTGGCTCTGGTGAAGGGCTTCGTGGTGGCGCTAGCTGATCGTTCTGGAAGTCGACGAGGTGGTCATGAAAATTGCTTGAAGATCGGCGGCTAATGGGTTTGCATATGTGAATTTCACATTGGGGAAGAAGCACCGGAATCACGGAGATGAGAGCTGCGCTGCAGTGCAGATCCGAAAGTGTTTGGAGCTCATTAAAATTTTATGTTAAATCGAACGTCGTTCGATTTGATTTAAAATCGTAAAATCAAGGTGAGTGTTTTATAACGCTCACAACGTACTGAAAATCTTTATGCTAGTTAAATTTGACATTATGCATAGTTATGATTTTTATTTGTTGTTGTTTGATAAAATTTAATTATCATATGGATTGTCATTTGAATTCACCGTTAAAAAAATTAAATTGACAGTTAAATTTAAATTAAAATTGAATTGCGATTAAATTACCTGACATTGATAAATATGAAATTGCCGTGAATTGTATTGCCTATTGGATGATGTATTTCGATGGATGTTATTGGTTGATATTTAAATGTTTGGATGTTTATTTGTTTATATATATCCTGCTATGCATACATATGACACTGTGATTGATTTAAATGATATATTCATCCCTGACATTTAATTGTAATAACTAATCACTTGGCCATAGGTTAGAAAATTATATACGGACACCGAGTTGGATAAATTAAATGATTTTAAAAGTTTTGAAATTATTTAAATGAATTGATTTTAAGAATAAAATCAAATTTATGGAAATTGAATTATTTTGAATTGGAGCTCGAAATGTTAGAATTTAAACTTGGTAAACGAAATTATTAAATAAAATCGAAGTTTAGATTTAAATTGAAAATTGAAATATGGTGTAAATTTTTGAAAGTTGATTTGTTTTAAAAGATTGGACTTTTAATCGAACTCTGAATATTTCTAAGAAAATTGATATGAAATGATATTTCAAGTTTGAGTTTGGAAATGAAAATTTATTTGAAATTTAGATTTAAATTAATTTGGAATTGAATTGAAATTTAAAGAAATTTGTGAATTGAAATCGAAATTTACGTGGAATAGAAATTTATTCAAGTTGAAGTTGGAATAAATCGATTAAATCGAAATGGAATTTGGATTTGATTTGGATAGGAAATTTGGAAAGTTGACCGGTTTGACTTTGGAATTATTTATCAAATAATTTTTGATTTTTTCCAAACTATTTTATATATAAACCATTTTATATTCAAATTATTTTCAATTAAACTATTTAAATATTTTCTATTAAACTATTTTGAATTATTTAACTATTTTAAACTATTTAAACTATTTTCTTAAATTCAAACTGGTTAAAGAGACGGAAATGTTTATATATTTAAACCTTTGGTTTAAATACGAACTAGGTTAAAGTAGAGATTATAACCTAAATTGAATTCGAATCAAATTTTGAAGTGAAATTGATTTATCGGACAAAATTGATAATTTTGAATATATGATGATTTTGAAATGGATTTGATTTTAAAGCGAATATGATATTTTGTTATCAATCATGAATCAATTTGAAATATAAAAGAGCCAACAGTGTAATAATACGTAGTTATTAAAGAGACCGGGATCGGATATGGACATACTCTCTGTCGATACCGAAAACCACTTTAATAACTATTATACGCGGAGTGTTGATACAGAATGCAGTGGATGGTTTGGTGAACGCGTTGACCGAAGAAAGAGAGAGATATTGGATGACCCCTGACATGACTAAAACAGGAGCCGCGCCGGGCCATTGAGGTTCGCCACCTCTAGCGGACACACTTCTTCGATACCATATCTATTACATTTGTGATTTGATTTGGGTGCACCCCTTGATTTGGGAGTGTTGTTTCGCGGTGTTGAGGTAGTAGCTGCTATGCTCAACATCAGTCCGGATCACGCAACTACTAGTATCCTAGTTGGTATCGCCTCATGTACCTTGTCATACTGATTATCTTATTCGCGACCACTACGTTTTGGTTTGTACCTTGAGTATATGGATTGCCCTCTGGTGACTTTCGGTTTTGGGGAAACTACGGTCTTGTATATGCTTTTGGGAATATAAAATGTGTTAAGGGGGATTATGGTAACGCCTTAACGCTATTTTGATACTTTATATTACTGATAGACATTATCTACTTAGCGTACATTACTACCTAGTAGATAGTTTAACGGATCCTTGAAAGGTGGAAAATCCCGTAACATCTCTTAAGTTATTGCACGCACGTTGACACTGGATATGAGATGTCAAACCCCGTAAACATCTCTGACGCCGTCACACTCATATTTATTTACGATTGATTTAACTTTCATATGGATATTTTAGTCCTGACTCGAGTGTTTTGTCTTTTCATTACGCTCGGGTCAGTCCTGAGTTTTCAGATTTTTGAAGATCAATTCTGGAGGACGAAGACGAAGATTTGGTATACTATTACTATTATTATCTGTGCATCATGTTGTCTGCTGCATTATTTATTTGTTCTGTTGTATATGTATAACTCTGATAAATGTTGTATAAATAATTGTCTAAGTATAGTAAACAGCTTCATGAACTGTTTATTTGACTATTATATTTTATCGTTCCGCTGCGAGATTCTGTGTTGTTTCATTTCCTTTATTTCTTTTCTTTTCTTAATTACCCTAATAACCATCTGCCTTTTTTTAATGGTTTGGAACCGGCATGTGTATTTGATCGTCGGTTTAAACTGTCCAAAAAGGCGAGTCGTTACAGTTGGTATCAGAGCTTTGGTTTAGCTATAAACCTTGGCTCTAGTGGGGAATAACTCATTGAAATAGAGGTAAACTATATGAATGAGTTGAGTGTATATGAGAGAGCATACTTGTTATTTGATATAAAATGGTTTTATATTGTGTTAATTTGTTCCATTGAGTATTTATGAATTCTGGTCGATACTTGGGACGCCAAGGCGTCGATAGGAATTTCTAAACACTCGAATAGGACAAACCAACACAATATCATTTTCGAATATATTTTATATAAAAGAATTATTTGAATATTTATTCATTTTGATTGAATTGATTGTTAGGAGATGATAATATTAGATTATTATCGTTATTGTTTGATCAGTCAATATTTACAACAATTGATTAAATAACAATGGATTTAGGAAAATGAAATCTTGTAAACACAATTGATAATGAATATAAATGAATTTTAACTTGGATTTGGGAATTTAAATTCCGGTGTTTGAGATTGACTTACAAGAATTTGAAAAATATAATATGAGCATTATATGATAGTATAATTGAGTTGAAATTGTTTTCGAAGGATTTTTTTTTTATGATAAGTGTTATATTCCCTTCTCTTGACGCTAGAAAATGATTTCGATGATGTGTGCACGCATCATTGGCGTTTATTTTCGAGAGTCCGAGTGGGGGAGACCACTTAATAGCTTGTCTAAACGTTGTTTTGACTCAAATTTTATTTTGTTTTGCATTCTCTATAGTATGATTTGATATATAAATTATATAAGTATATATTATTTCAAACCTTGATTTGAAATGAAACCGGGATTGGAATTCTTAAGTTCTTTAATAATTAATGATTTTTTTTTATGATTGAAATGAATTTAGACTTGAATCATTAAGGAACTTCTGAATTATGAAATGAGAAATGAACCTAAGGGCTAAGTGAAAATATCAATTGAAGTAGAAATCCTTAGAATTAGGAAATTATGAACTTAAAATAAAATTGAAACTGTAAAACTCGCATAGTATTAAATTTCATTCTATAGCTTAGATATAACTTACCAAAATACTTAAGAAGTTTAAAAAATGTTATATGAATTGTTAATTGGATAATATACAAGTATAGGTTTGAATAATGAAATATGCATTTAATTAATGGTTTGCAAATATAAATAAAATTGTTAGTAAATAATTGGAATTTAAATTAACATTTAAAGGTGATTCACAATTATGTTAATATAAAATGAAAATACTATATGTGAATGTAAATGTGAAATTAAATTATAGTGAAATTTAAGTAATGACTTAAGAATTGATAAATTGAAAATTCAACTTTAAATGAAAAGAAGTTGTATGTTGTTTAACTACATTCTATTTGCATTACTATAACTTACCAAATACTTAAAGGGTTTAAAATGCTAATAAGGATAAGTAGAGAAATAATATACCAGTGTGAGAGTGAAAAATAAAATGTAAAGATCTATTGATAGTTGTAAATATAAAAGAAATTTAAGCTGTAAAATGAATGATACATGTATAAGTGAATGAATAAAATTTAAACTTAATGAAATATAAAATTGGTAAATGGAAACTAATTAAATTTGAATATAACTAAATGTCAATAAATTTAGAAGTGTATGAAATTAAAATTGACTTGGAAATGTATAATTGATTTAGTGTAGATTTTGGATGGATGTTAATGTTTGATATGCATTGGTTGTTAGATGGATGATAATTGATTAAGTAGAATTCATTAGTGTTAATGGAATTGAATAAACGGAATAAAATTTTTAATAATTAAATTCAAATTGGGAGCAAATTGACTTGAATTAAAAATGTGAATGAAACAAACTTGAATAAATCGGAAACAAATTGAATGTAAACCATTGCATGGATGAATAAGAAAATAGATGACTTTGTGTTTATGATTGTTCTTTAGAAAATTTGAAGTTTTGATGTTTTGTACTTTGAAATAATCAAAGCAAATTTTTGGAAAAAAAAAATCCAACATTGTCCAATATATGCTGAAACGAAAACAACCATAACTTTTAAATGGCTGAACGGAATTCAACGATTTTGGACTTTTCGGAAAGATTAGAAACTATAGCACAACTTTTCTTTAGATAACTTGAGAAAATTCCTTCGTCTGCTTGGTTAAAAACTTGAATGTTACTCGCTGTCCTGTGTAAAAATAAGTAAAATCAGTAGTATACACCCTTAGTATTTTCGCCATATCTTTTGACTGGTTTATCGGATTTTGATGATCTTGCACTTTCTGGAAAGCTAAAAACTTAAGCTAAAACTTTTGTTTTAAGGGTTTTGTGTTTTGATATCGTTTAGAAGGTCGAAAACATGGGTGAACGTCGCTGACCTGCGAATTCATTGCCCAGGCTGAGGCGTATCCTCTAAGTAAAACGGCCGTAACTTTTGAACGTATGGTCCGAATTCGATGATTTTGGACATTCCGGAAAGCTTGAAATGAATACAACAACTTTTGTTTAGATTCTGTTGCCAAATTTTATAGTTTAGGTGACCTAAAACTGAGATTTGTTTGCTGTCCTGAAATTGGAATCTCAGTTTTGAAGATAAATAGGCTATATATATGTTGAGTAGGCTAAATATATCAATCTATCTTTATATGCATGGTTCTAACTTAGTTATTGAGCATTTTAGTAGGTAGCAAAGGGGTTGTGATTCGTTGTAGAGCTCGCTTCTGTGCTAAATACAAAATGTAAGTAAACTGCTAATAAATGCTAAATAAAAGGTACGCTTATGGTTTTATATGGTATTGGTGATATATATATGTTGTTTCCCTAGATATGGGGTGCCTCATCATTGAGATGAGATGTATATTTGATATATATTGGTTATATTTGTGTTATATATTGAATTGTAAAATTTTTCGATCGAGCCGCGCACAGGAGACCCTGCCGAAATTTTCCGTGAATCCGGGTGTTAGAAATTTTTTCAAGTTTTTAAATTTTATAACTTGTTTTGATAACTAACTTTTAAATTTAGAAAGCCGTTCGGAGTAACATTGTGGAAGCGTAGTTATGACTTTATAAATGGAATTTCATTGTTTTATAAGTTGGTAACTTTGAATAAAATATATCTAATGTTGAATTCTATACTTAGTTCCTTTTCCCTTCTTTTCCTTTTCGGGGACGAAAAGTTTTGAGTGGGGGAGAGTGTAACGACCCGTATTTTTAGCTATTTTAATTAGAAAATTTAAGGTGATTATTGAAGGAAGATGATTATTAATGTAATTTGTTGAATAATTTAATATTTGAAATTATTTGAATAATTGGATAACGGGTTTAATATGATTAAAAATGATTTGTAAAATTCTATTTTATCATATTAAAGTTAGAATGATGTTGTAGAACTTTTAAATCGAATTAAAAGTAAATTTGTGAAAATTGAATATTTTAATATTTAATTGACGAGTTAAAATAGCCATTTTTCAAACAGTCTCGGATTTCAACGAAACTTGTTTCATCGGATCCGAAATAGCAAATTATGGTAGGATTTCAATTTTCGTAGCAATTGGACTTGTCGTTTGGCCGTGCGAGCTTGAAACGCGTAGAAATTTAATTTCGAATTTAATTAAAATAATCGACTTCGAAAAGCTATCTTCCAGATATGATCGAATTAGGCCTTGAAACTAGTTCCATTGCGTCCGGAATGGGGGTAAAACCTTATAAACGCCTGGCGGCACGTCTCGATTGGAGTTCGGATGATTTTGGACCTACCTATATAAATACGCACGCAAACCGAGACAGTTTTATTATTATTTTAGTCCAGAAACCCTAATTCTAAATCATGGCCGCCACCTATTCCATGGCCCGAAATTGCCGATCTTCTTTCCTTAATATCTCTCAATCCGTTCGACGAAATCGAAAAATTCCAAAAGCAAAAGTGTAAATCTCGACGAGCTCTTCAAATCCATACGGTTGATGTATACTAATTTTTCATGGATTCGTCCAGATCTGACTTGGAAGTGTGTACGTATTTCCTTGGATTGCATGCAAACGACGGCGAATGACGGGATGAAACTTGGTGCGTAGGTGGCTCTGGTGAAGGGCTTCGTGGTGGCGCTAGCCGATCGTTCTGGAAGTCAACGAGGTGGTCATGAAAATTGCTTGAAGATCGGCGGCTAATGGGTTTGCATACGTGAACTTCACGTTGGGGAAGAAGCGCCGGAATCACGTAGATGAGAGCTGCGCTGCAGTGCAGATCCGAAAGTGTTTGGAGCTCATTAAAATTTTATGTTAAATCGAACGTCGTTCGATTTGATTTAAAATCGTAAAATCAAGGTGAGTGTTTTATAACGCTCACAACGTACTGAATATCTTTATGCTAGTTAAATTTGACATTATGCATAGTTATGATTTTTATTTGTTGTTGTTTGATAAAATTTAATTATCATATTGATTGTCATTTGAATTCACCGTTAAAAAAATTAAATTGACAGTTAAATTTAAATTAAAATTGAATTGCGATTAAATTACCTGACATTGATAAATATGAAATTGCCGTGAATTGTATTGCCTATTGGATGATGTATTTCAATGGATGTTATTGGTTGATATTTAAATGTTTGGATGTTTATTTGTTTATATATATATCCTGCTATGCATACATATGACACTGTGATTGATTTAAATGATATATTCATCCCTGACATTTAATTGTAATAACTAATCACTTGGCCATAGGTTAGAAAATTATATACGGACACCGAGTTGGATAAATTAAATGATTTTAAAAGTTGTTTTGAAATTATTTAAATGAATTGATTTTAAGAATAAAATCAAATTTATGGAAATTGAATTATTTTGAATTGGAGCTCGAAATGTTAGAATTTAAACTTGGTAAACGAAATTATTAAATAAAATCGAAGTTTAGATTTAAATTGAAAATTGAAATACGGTGTAAATTTTTGAAAGTTGATTTGTTTTAAAAGATTGGACTTTTAATCGAACTCTGAATATTTCTATGAAAATTGATATGAAATGATATTTCAAGTTTGAGTTTGGAATTGAAAATTTATTTGAAATTTAGATTTAAATTAATTTGGAATTGAATTGAAATTTGAAGAAATTTGTGAATTGAAATCGAAATTTACGTGGAATAGAAATTTATTCAAGTTGAAGTTGGAATAAATCGATTAAATCGAAATGGAATTTGGATTTGATTTGGATAGGAAATTTGGGAAGTTGACCGGTTTGACTTTGGAATTATTTATCAAATAATTTTTGATTTTTTCCAAACTATTTTATATATAAACCATTTTATATTCAATTTATTTTCGATTAAACTATTTAAATATTTTCTATTAAACTATTTTGAATTATTTAACTATTTTAAACTATTTAAACTATTTTCTTAAATTCAAACTGGTTAAAGAGACGGAAATGTTTATATTTAAACCTTTGGTTTAAATACGAACTAGGTTAAAGTAGAGATTATAACCTAAATTGAATTCGAATCAAATTTTGAAGTGAAATTGATTTATCGGACAAAATTGATAATTTTGAATGTATGATGATTTTGAAATGGATTTGATTTTAAAGCGAATATGTTATTTTGTTATCAATCATGAATCAATTTGAAATATAAAAGAGCCATCAGTATAATAATACGTAATTATTAAAGAGACCGGGATCGGATATGGACATACTCTCTGTCGATACCGAAAACCACTTTAATAACTATTATACGCGGAGTGTTGATCCAGAATGAAGTGGATGGTTTGGTGAACGCATTGACTGAAGAAAGAGAACGATATTGGATGACCCCTGACATGACTAAAACAGGAGCCGCGCCGGGCCATTGAGGTTCGCCACCTCTAGCGGACACACTTCTTCGATACCATATCTATTACATTTGTGATTTGATTTGGGTGCACCCCTTGATTTGGGAGTGTTGTTTCGCGGTGTTGAGGTAGTAGCTGCTATGCTCAACATCAGTCCGGATCGCGCAACTACTAGTATCCTAGTTGGTATCGCCTCATGTACCTTGTCATACTGATTATCCTATTCGCGACCACTACGTTTTGGTTTGTACCTTGAGTATATGGATTGCCCTCTGGTGACTTCCGGTTTTGGGGAAACTACGGTCTTGTATATGCTTTTGGGAATATAAAATGTGTTAAGGGGGATTATGGTAACGCCTTAACGCTATTTTGATACTTTATATTACTGATAGACATTATCTACTTAGCGTACATTACTACCTAGTAGATAGTTTAACGGATCCTTGAAAGGTGAAAAATCCCGTAACATCTCTTAAGTTATTGCACGCACGTTGACACTGGATATGAGATGTCAAATCCCGTAAACATCTCTGACGCCGTCACACTCATATTTATTTACGATTGATTTAACTTTCATATGGATATTTTAGTCCTGACTCGAGTGTTTTGTCTTTTCATTACGCTCGGGTCAGTCCTGAGTTTTCAGATTTTTGAAGATCTATTCTGGAGGACGAAGACAAAGATTTGGTATACTATTACTATTATTATCTGTGCATCATGTTGTCTGCTGCATTATTTATTTGTTCTGTTGTATATGTATAACTCTGATAAATGTTGTATAAATAATTGTCTAAGTATAGTAAACAGCTTCATGAACTGTTTATTTGACTATTATATTTTATCCCCCGCTGCGAGATTCTGTGTTGTTTCATTTCCTTTATTTCTTTTCTTTTCTTAATTACCCCAATAACCATCTGCCTTTTCTCAATGGTTTGGAACCGGCATGTGTATTTGATCGTCGGTTTAAACTGTCCAAAAAGGCGGGTCGTTACATCATACATTTAAAATTTCCAATTTAAATAAGTTAACATCAACTTATGGAGTTAATTCTTTTAAATAAGCTCAATTCAAATTAAATTTCCAATTTATCTTTCAATCTTAATTTTTTTTGAATCATTAAAAATTCTATATATATACAAGATCTTAAACCTGTACTTAATCATATAATAGATATTATCAAATGTCATTTTTCAACTTATTCAATTTTATGTAACAGATTTATGCATAGCTTAAATTCAACAATTTAACTATGTATGTATATATAAAATATATTTACATCATATCTCGATTTAATATTTATTAAACCGTATCATATCCAAACCATAAAATCATTTAAAAAGTAATTATATATATATATACCGTGGTGCCTGTATATAATTTTCTATCCTATGGTTAAGTGATACGGATATTTATCATTTCAACCCACAAATTATAAAAAATTGCGGTTGTATATCATTTCAAACCGCAATCCCGAATGAAATGAAAATGCATGATAACTTGCAGTTTATATAAGATAGAACACATCATCCATTCAACCAATATCAATCATCAACCAATTTATTTCAATCATCATCAATTTAAACAAACATAAATATATAGCATATAAAATATAACAGGTAATAAATAACAGTATTAACTAACAGTTTATATTCAATAATAAATTTATTAACTGTTTAACTATCAATTTATATGCAAATAAATAAACTTTAACTGTCAATTTATATGCAATAATAAAATTTATTAATAGTTAAATTAAATAAATGCGATTTAACAGAGATGATGAATAAAACATGCCAAACCGTCACAAATAAATTTCTACTCATATCTTAAGTCAATTTAACCGAGATAGGAAATTTTAGAAGTTGTGAGTAGGTTAAAACACTCACCTTTTGAATTTAAATTGGATTTAAATCCAATTTAAACCCATAATTTCGACGGTCTCAGAATCGGTCCAAACCATCGTCATCAAGTCCGGAATTTTATTACGATCCTAACAAAAAAATCTCGTATGACTCGGATCATGTATGCAAAAGTTATTAGATTTAAACGATTAGAAAACAAAATTAAATTATAAAACAAAAATCACCAAAACAAACCCATGTCGCGTCATACAGAACGCGCCCTCTTCTCCAACATGTACGCACGTGAACAGTAGGCCACGAAACCCTAATTCATTCGAAACCCTTTCCAGCCGCCGCACTCGATCGTGCTGCCCATGCCGCCGCAACCAAACGCGCCTCGCCCTAGAGCTCGCCCTCCCTCGTACGCCTCCCGACCCCACTCACGAACGCCTCCGCCGCGTCAAGCGTCCACCGCCGCTGCCTAATACTAGCAACCGTAAATGAAAATTTCACCCAAATCCGACCGTCGAACAACCAGATCAATCACCTAGATGCGATGCACACTCGACTCTCTCGAATACCCAGAAGACAATCTTCAATCTGGCGGCAAAAAAATTCGACGCAACGGATGGCCAAGAATAAACTAGGGTTTTCTGGAAAAATTCTAATTCGATTTAAAAAACGAATTGTAGATTTAGGTTGCGCTCGTCGAGATCTTCAAATCCATATAAAATTTGCTGTGGTTTGAGGAGATTGAATTTTTGGCTTTGGATTTGATTTTTTTTTTGGATTGTATATGGATATAGTGTTTGCAGCCATTGGAAGAGGAGGAGCTGTGTGATTGTATACACAAACAAATGAGAATAGATGTAGGCCAGGGTTTATAACTGGGTTTATATAGGTAGGTTAGAAATTTGAATAGATGGAGTGGATAAACAAACGCGCTCAACGACAATTGGCCCAAAAAGCC
Organism: Allium cepa; assembly: GCA_030765085.1. Taxonomy (NCBI): domain Eukaryota; kingdom Viridiplantae; phylum Streptophyta; class Magnoliopsida; order Asparagales; family Amaryllidaceae; genus Allium; species Allium cepa. Next base: position 62,374,083 of record CM060930.1, read on the forward strand.
CGTTCTGACCCCGAAACGAAATTAGGTAAACCCATATATCAAAATAGGTGTTTTAGAATGCAATGGAAAAGTTTCACATCCAAATTCCATCGTATGAAGAAGTTATGCTGAAAACAATATTTTCAAATTGATTTTAATAAAATCGATTTCAAGGCGTTTCGCGTTCGTACGATCAAAAGACAGGTCCGATCGCAACGAAACTTGAAACCCTACAATAATTCACTGATACGGATCCGATGAAACTGGTTTCGTCGAAATCCGAGTCCGTGACCAAAATGGATATTTTTATATTAATTAAATAAATTCAAAAATAAATAAAAAATCCAATTTATATATTTAGATTCTAAAATTTACCCATTTTATCACTTTTAAAAATTCTTAATCATTTACAAAATTCCAACAAGTTTAAATGTCAAATTAAAGAAGGTAAATTTATAAATTTCAATATGAATCTTTAATTCCATTAAATACACAAATTATAAATAATATCCTAAAATTTCGTTTAGTTAAATAAATTAGTTAGTATTCCATTCATTCCTGTCAAATAGATGGATCTACCATTGAATTTAAGATTATCACATAAATATTTCCCGTTTTCAACTAAATTTCCAATTAATGTAAAATTTTATATTTAATTTTAAATTAATTACAATAAATCCAAATAAATACATAAAGCTTGATTCCCGTTTAAACATTTAACTCATTTGATTGCAATTAACCTTTTTATAGTAAATTAAATTCCGATATTAATGAAACTTTATTTCCATTCTTTTTATTCACAGATCATCACATTATGTAGAACATTTACGTTATTCCCCATTTATTACCTTAATTTATTTATCGTAACATTTAATTTATATTTATTGCAATGATTTCCGATTTAATTGAAGGAACTAAATATATAACTCATAATAGTTGTGGTAAAAACTCTCAATCCCACATTTAAAAGTATATCCTTATCTGTTATATATATTAATTAAATAAATTCCATTTTTAAGCCCGTTTAAATTTATTACTAAGTACCCATTTATTTTTTTCCAATAAATTTGAATTCCATTCATTTACCATACAATCACTTTCCCATTCACACCTTATTATCAACCCACAATTATTGCAATTCATTATCTTATATTGATTTTATACATTACCATTAACTTTACATTCAATTACTATTCGATGCATATTTATTCATCAATCAATTCGATATTTACTTTTCTTTCCTTCTATTTGATAAATAACCTAGTATACATTTACATACATTCATTTCATTCCATTCATTTATGGGTATTGCATTGAAATTTAATTTATTAGCTAATACCAACATTATTACCATTAATTACAATTGGATTCCCAATTTTATTCAATGCCCTGAATAAATAACATATATATTAATCAAATCCTTACATTTGTTTTTCTCATATTCCATTTAAAATCAAACAATAACATTTAAATGATTTTATTGAATTGGAATTTCATTCAAGTCATAAATTATTAACTTGCATCAACATGATTCCTTAATTTATTCCATTTACCGTTTACACTCTTTTTTTGCATTAACTCAATTCAATATTTTCATTAGTTTCTCATATTAAATTTTATATCCAGGTAAGAATCCTTTTTCTACTTAATTCATTTGGATTTTATTCAAATTTCAATAAATAGGTTTTAAGTCACCATTTACATAATTTATTTTAGCGTTCATTTTAACATTTATTTTTCCCTTTTATTGTTTCTACTAAAATAAATTACAAAACTCCTATTAAATAAACAAATTAAATTATCGAAATTTACTGGTCGTTACACGCCCCACCCCAAGACCCACACTAACAAAGAGTATTAGGGAGTAATATTGTCTGCTAGTGTAGAGAATAGGGCTGGTTAGGAGCGACCATCCGTAAACATTGTCTTAAACAAGTATTGGATACGTCGATTAGGTGCACTGACTTTTTTTCCTCTTTACCTTTCTCTTGTGGATCGACTTACCCAATAAAAGTATAAACAAAACTTTGGTGGCTAATGGATCTATTCAAAACAAAATACAACAACAAATATACAACATATAATAGAAGAACATACGCAAATATATACAGATACATCGTCAGGACACTACATAGCGATACATAAGTGAGTGGTAACACATACCACATATATGTACATCATGTCTCAAAAGAATGTACATAGATCAGAGTACACAAAAAGATAGCTAAATGACAACTCAAAAGGTGGACTCGCATTCAAAACAAAGCAAAGTGGACCATAGCGAAAGCAGCTACATGGGAATCTACAGCAGGTGGTTAACCTGAAACAACTCAGTCTGACCAGAGTACATAAAATACATGGGTCAGTCTAGCTTAAATAAACTGATTAGAGAATGATAGGTGAAGTATAAGGATAATAAATAATAATTCTTCTCAACATAGAAGAAGAAACAACAATATATGTCATCTCATAATTCATGAGATGATAATAACTAGAATATCATACGAAATTCTCGTGAAAAGGGGTAACAACAACAACATCGATTAAATCATGTATAAATGCCTCATGTCATCGGCTTCAACATCGACATAATAAAAGGCTTCCATCAACAACAATAAGCTAGGCTCCATGGCTAATCCATATATAAAATCTCAATCAACAACAAAACAACAAGATGGAAACCACATCATAGCACCAAATGGGACACATAAGTTCCCAACAACCACATAATGTATTCACCATATGAAAATCTTCAAATAGCACATAGGCTATATATAAACATATAGCTCCAAGAAAAATATTATGGTGAACATATGAAAAACAACAAAATCCAAAATTCAATAAGAATGAAATTAGAATAGCAACAACAACGGTATGGATCCATAACAACAACTGCACGTGCACATAATAAGTGCCCCCCAGGCCTTGCCAAGTACTATAATAGTGCGCTTATCAACATTGGCCGCCCCAGCCTGATGTATATATGTGGCCCTACCGGCATAGCGCTAATGCCCCCCCGGCCTTGGCCCCCGGCCTAGTACTGGCAACAACAACGGAATGTGTTACCAACTTCCAAATGAGTGTAGCTTCAAAGAAACTAGTCCGAAATTAACCAGTATTACAAACCTACGTGTCCCATACCGCGTGGTTTATTATACCATTTAAGACACTTCCTCGTTCTCTCGAAGAGTGCAAAATATGTGTTTTTTTATAGAAAATACTTACTTCGAGAAAACGGGTTTTTAAACGATTTTTGAAATTATTTGGAAATTGTTGCTTTGAAATTCTCTTTATTATAGAGCATATATATATATATATGTATATATAGCTTTAAAATTTGTTATAAATTTTTATAAGACATTTACTTTGAAAGCTTTTCCATTTTAAAAATCATTTTGAAACGGTTTAGAAAACACGTGCATAGAAACAGCAAAAATCGATGAAAATTCAAAAATTAACATACGACAAAACCCAAATGAAACCGTCAGTTCGTAGTGCGAAACGAAGTTAATGTCGGCCTTTATATTATTAGGAGTTAGCATTTTAGAACTATCTCAAAAAAAATGCTCGAAATCATCGAATTCAGAAACAATTCAACGGAAAATGCTCAAACATTGCAAAAGAACTTAAGCCTGCAACTTGTTTTGCTAGTTTTCCCCTTTTAAACTCAATATATGAGAAAACATGAAACATAAAAGTTGAACAGAATTTCCATAGCTTGAATTCAGAAAAGGAATCAACAAATTCGGACATTCGAATCAAAAGTTATGGAAATTCTAATTCTTGGGTATAAAATTACAAAACTGTGAACAATGTGCATAACAACAAGGGAGCAGCATAAAGAGCAATTTTGACCCTATAGAACCCAAAATTTGATAAATCATAAAACATAAAAGTTGAAGACCATTGAAAACTCTAAAATAAAGCAAAAGAAACACCAAATTTGGACAATCAAGTCAAAAGTTATGATGATTTTATTTCTCAGGTCTAAAATTACAAAACTGTGAACAATGTACACAACAATAAGCCTGCAACAATTGACCATGTAGTACCTATAATTTGATAAATCATAAAAAAAGAAAGTTGAAGAGCATTGCAAGTGCTAAAATTTAGATAAATATTCACCTCATTTGGACAAACGAGTCAAAAGTTATGATGATTTGAATTCTTAGGTCTAAAATTACAAAACTGTGAACAATGTGCATAACAAAAGGGCTGCGCCTTAAAGAGCCATTTTGACCCTGTAGATTATAGATTTTGACAAATAATAAAACAAGAAAGTCTAAGATAATTTTAATGGCTAGAATTCAAAATAGGAATCACTTAATTTGGATATACGAGTCAAAAGTTATACCCAAAATAATTATCAGGTCTGCACTCATTGTTGCTGTCGTTTTGCTCTCGGGATAGCAACAAAGATGTATAGTTTTGACCAATTTAGAAATTTATAAAACTAAAAACATGAAACATTTAGTTAAAAGCCTCAGCTTTCCAGAACATCTAAAATCATTGAATTTGAATAAGAACGTGAGAGATATGATTAAATTAGTTTTTGGTTCAATCTCTGGAATTTTTTTTCCAACAAACAACAAAGATGACAACATAGAATTGGCATGCAAGCTTATTTAAATTAGAAACGTGAGTTAATACTCACCTTAGAATTTATTTGCAGCAAGTTGAGGATTTAGCAAGCAAAGATTGGTGTTTTAGACCTTGGATTGAAGTTAGAAACCTGCTAGAGAAAGAAGAACAGACAAGCAAAGCAAAAACGTCAATTACAGTAAACAACCCTTTCTCAAATCAAAAGATGGATGAAATAGGTTAGGGTTTTAGAGAGATTACCTGTAGGGGATTTTAATTCTTCAATTTTCTTATAATTTAATTTAGTTTGGAGGCTTGGAAATCTGATTTAGAGCTTTGAAGAAGAAGCCATTTTTGGGTTTTGGTTTATCTCAAATAAAGAAAGGAATGAAAGGAAGGAGGAGATGGATTGTACGTACAGGCACAAGTTTCCTCTCCTTTAGAAAATGGTTTTGTACTTGGGGTTAATTTCCTAACCCAATAAGCAATAATGTCATAATACTTAAACAAATTTTAGTTATGTTATACTATTAACATGTTTTCACCATTTTCATCACTTAATTCACCAAATAATTTATACAAAACATGTTTCTATCTTTATAAAAATGCAACTAACACATTTTAAAATTAATTTAGCCGCTAAAAATAAATCTCCATCATTAAAATTTCATTTTGATTAAATACTTAAATTTACACTTTTATTTACACAAAACAACATTTTAATCAACAAAAATTAACAAAAATCATATCCTTGTCCAATTCATCATAAAAACTATATTAAGATTATTCTTACACCAAAATGTTGTTTTTAAATAAAATTCCATATTTTTGTTTACAATATATACCATATTTAGTTTTAATACATCAGTAAAACTAACAAAAATAACTATCTGACCACTATTTACACAATTATTACATTCTATCAAAATAAAACCATTCAATGTTCAATACTACCCCAAAATAACTTATAAAAGCTTTTTTTTAAAACTTTATTCTCTCCATTTTACAATTATTTACAACAAACAAATGCTGAATTAATTGCTTTTATCTTTTATTTAATTAATTAACCACCAAATTAACATAATTTCATTATCTACATTTAATTTCCAACCAAACCATCTTATTACCATTTTATTTCACCAAGTACGCATTGTTTATTATAAAGCAAACAATTTTTACAAAAAAATTACATCGCCAAATTTATTTTATTCCTCTATTTTAAATTATAACCATCGTTATAATTTATTTTCATAAGTAATCACAAAACCAAGGTTGTTACAGACCCCCCTTATAAAAATTGCATCCTGCAATTTCATAAGGAAGAGTTGTATTCAACACAATTTATTTCATCTAGCAAAGGAAAATAGATAGGCTTGAGTTAAAATTCTCACCCTCCATACGAGAAGATAGAAAGTCAGGATAGGATCGCTCGATAAATTCTCTTGTTTCCCATGTACGGTCTTTGGTATTAGCAGACCACTGAATCTTCACGAGCGGTACATCCTTATGTCGAAGGCGTTTGACCTCCGAAGCAAGCATGCAGAAAGGATGTTGCACAATAGATAAATCAGGTGAGATCTCAAGCTCATGCAGATTAGGAGGATCAATAATAGAATTTGAATCACGAAGGCACTTCCGAAGCTGAGAGACGTGAAACACGTCATGAATACCAGAAAACTGGGCTGGAATTGATACTCTATAAGCAACTGGGCCAATACGTTCAGTAATAGGAAATGGTCCTATATAGCGAAGAGCCAATTTCTCGGTCCTACTGAAATGCATTAACCCCTTCAAAGGAGATCCACGAATAAAAATAAAATCACCAACCGAGAACTCGACAAGCTTCCTATGATTGTCCGCGTAGGATTTCTGACGGCTCTGTTTCTCTTTCATTCTCTGACGAATAAGAACAATCTTCTCAAAAGAACCATGAATAGAATCTGGGCCAAGAATAAGCTTCTCTGCAGATTCTAACAAACAGGAAGGTGATCGACATGGCCTTCCATATAAGGTTTCAAAAGTAGTGTTAGGGATGCAGATTAAGGATCTTAAGGCAGAAATAACACTAGAGAGGGGAGGGAGGAATAGTGTTTTAAAGAATATATGAACTATATGACTAAATTAAAACATTCAGCACAAATCTAAACAGAATTCTAACACAGAATGATCACAGAACATATAACAAATGCAAATAGTAAAGTAAAGCAAGTAAAAGGAAAGAACACACCGGATTTTATACTGGTTCGGAATCCTCCTACATCCAGTCCTGTACCAAGGCAATATCCTTGTATAGATTTTTATAAGCCAATATCCAAATTACGACCCTCAATTTCTAAGGCCTTGAGGTACCCTCCTATCTCCGAGTCTGGAGTAAACTCTCTTGATTTACGTGACACAAGATCACCCTAATACTTTCTAATAACAATCCTTTTGAATGGATAGACTCTATGGACTTTTTGAATACAAATTGATCCTATCACTCTGAATAGCACTTTGATCTTTAGTAGAATGATGGAGAATCAAATAGAGAGAGTATCTAAATGATTTCCTATTGAGAATTTGGAAGAATGATGGCACGATCTTGAAAATATGAAGTTTTATGGACATGGAATGGTGGAGAAGAAAGAGTGAAGAAAATAAGAAAGTAGTTGTTAAAAAAATTCATTTTGGAAGCCTTTATATAGATGCACAACAGTCATAACCATTGGCGAAAGGTTTTCGAACGAATGGACACTTCTTTTGAAAATTGAATTTTGAATCCAACTGTCACCATATCGACATGGGGTATCCCCTTATGTCGACATCCCTTAGTTCAAAATTATAAAGATGTTGTTTTGTAAAGACAATTGAATTCAAAACAAGTTGAAACTTCTCTAAAGCAAAGTAAAGTGTTTAAACAATATTTTGAGATAGAGAATGAATATAAAAAATTATTTTAAATATATATATATATAATTGATATAGACCGTCAATTATATAAGTAATATTTAAAATCGGAATAAGTTTTGATGTTTTAAAAATAGAAGCTTTTAAAATCAGAATAAAGGAATATTTCAAGGCTAAAACAAAGTTTGAAAATATTTTTGAAAACATGATTTTGAAAGCTAAAACATTTTGAAAAAAGATTTAAAAACATTTTGAAAAATCTATTCAAACTGAAATTGCAAGAACCTTCCTACAGAGCTCCTCCATAGGACTCGAGAACTTGTATAAAGTAGTTTAAATGATTTTTATTTTCGTGGGTTTGTAAGCCACTTGTCGTAGGTTTGTAAGCTACTTGTCATGGGTTTGTAAGCCACTGGTTTCGATAGAAATTGGGTTCCATCCCAAAAGGAGATTAGAAGAAAGATGAGAGTGCTATTATGAAGTTTTAACAAAATACTAGACACTTATTTTGAGATCTTGAAATCTTGATTCTCTAGAGTCTTGAATCTTGAATCTCTAATCTTCATCTTGATGCTTGAGTCTTTATACTGATCAGTCTTCAATGATACCCGCATATACTTCCTATATATATATATATATATGGAAATGTTATTATATATTTTATAAAGTAAAGTTTAATAACTATATATGGTTGTTGTCATCAAAACATCATCAATTCAGTTCCTAACAATCTCCCCCTTTTTGACGATGACAACCTTTATTTATAAAATATTCTTACCATACCATAACTCTCCATAACTCCCCCTTACTCCTTGACTTCTTCTTAAAACTACAACTCCCCTTTATTCCATGACTCCCCCTTACACCAAGCACATATATTTTTTAACTTTCTCCCCCTTTTTCATCAACAAAAAGGAATAAAAGATTTACCTGTTCTAAGATAATCAAGAATATATAGAATAAAAGTGTAAAGTGAACGTGTAAGTGATCAAGTGTGTGAGCACATATATAAGTGTAACTTGACAATCAAATCAATATCATACATAGCAAACCAATCATATATAGTATATGAAGTTATATACAAACCAAATCCAAATCAAACTCAAGTAAACAATTCAATCAAATCCTAATCAAATCTAAATCAAATCAAACAAACAAACAAACATACATAATGATCAGACATTCCTTGGGACTTCCACCCATCCATCTTCTCCAAAGATAGGATCAGTTTTGATAACATCCCAATTATCTTTGTCGAGGGTGACCGATGGATTTGCTTCGGGTTCGTCTTTGCTAAGGCTTGAGATCATCCAACGAAGTGCGTCGAAGTGTCTCTCTTGCTCTTTGATCATCTGCATTTGGCTTAATTCTAAGTGCCTTTGATTTCTAAGTATAAAAAAAAGAATATTCTTGAAAGAAGTAAGAGTTTCTTCAAGATTTTCACTTAAAATTTTTATTGGAGAAGCCATAATTTAAGAAATAAGTTGAAGTATGAGAGGAGATGAATAGAAATGGAGGTAGAGAATTTTTTCTAGAAAAAATAGGTATATATAGGAGTTATGGGCCGTTAAAAATGAATTGACACTTGGTAGTTACAAGAATTTGAAGTTAGAAATTGTAGCTACTTTCTGGCCGTTATATGTCGACATGGGGGGATATGGTATGTTGACATGGTCTAGACAGAATGACAAATTTTAGTTATTTTTGATTTCTAAGTTTATTTTTATACTAGTGGACCTATATAAACTTAAAATAAATAACTATCAGAGATATATAAAGCTGGAAAACAGAGAATAAGATAGCATTACTTATATTAGTTAACATTACATAATATTAACAAAAAAAAATAGAAAATACAAAGATAGAATACGATAGCTAGAGAGATAATGGCTAGGATTAGTTTGATGAAGATGATGATGAGGACAAGCCAAGTTTCCTGCCTATCTTCCCAAAGAACTTGTCGATCTTGGTAGAGATTTTATCCATTTTCTTGCTAATAGATCTCTCAAGAACCTTTTGGTTTTGAGCAAGTATCTTTTGGTTCTTGAGTATGGTTTTGTTGGATGGATTGGCGGGTGTACGTGGATGCTCTATACTTTCCAAAGATGTTTCTTCATCTTCCTCTTCTTCTACAATTTCCATTACTTCCCCTTCTTCTTCCTCTTCTTCTCCCTCTTCTTCCATCTCTTCATGAGCAAGTCTCTCTTCCTTTTCGGTAAGTGTTTCATACGGTTGAAACATAAGTGGGATTTTCATAAGAGAAATGTTCCCATGATCGAACACTTTCCTACTTACAAACTCTTCCTTTTTAACATCCACACCAAAATAATTGAAAATCCGAGTAAGATAAATTCCACGATAAAGAGTGTTTTCTCCCATAGTAAAATTTTTGGGTCTTAACTCATCCAAAATAGTTTGTGCCCAATTAATATCATATTTTCCAAATATAGCAAAAAGAGCTTTACACACTTTTGAGGTGGTATTATTGTAGTTTCCCGACCTAGGAATAACGGTGTGTTGAATAAGAAGGTTGACAATTCTTACTTTTGGGCGGAAAAAGCGATTCTTAAAATCCATGTGGTCATCGCTTTCAAAAATGTGATGAAAAGTCTCTCGATCGGTTTCATTGATTTGAAATTGCGAGAGATTCATACCGGTAGATTTGCAACCCAAAATAGTACCCAAAATATCGGAATCCAAAACAATAAGTGTTCCTTTCACACTACTCCAAATTTGATCTTCATTTCCATTATAAAATTCATGGTTTAGGTTTGCATAAAACATTTTGACAAGATTTTGATAACAAACGAAATCATTTTTCTTATTATCAAACAAGCTAAGAATGGAGTTTTCTTCAAAAAGTTGATCGATTTCATAAGAAGGAAAATCATCAAAAATAGCAAATTTTCCAGTATTGACTTTACCATAGTTTACATAATTTATGTAAGCTTTGATAGCCTCCGGATCATTAAAAAGATCATTTTTGATGGATTTGATCAGCCTCATAGTTGATGGGGTACTTGAGGAAGCCATTGATGAGTGTTTGAGAGGAGTAGAAGATAATGAAGAAAGTTTGAATTATGAGAATAAAGTGAAAAGAGATGATAAGAGAAGTATATTAAATAGATATTCTAAAGTCATGTTCTCTGGTCAAGAGGTATCTTTTCAGAATTTTGAAGTAAGTGAAAAGGTGGAGGGAAATTCAAAAGTTTGAATTCAAATTTTGAAATCAAATTTCTGAGAGGCATGTCGACATGGGGTATCCTGGCATGTCGACATGTGCCTGTTGAATTTGAAAAGGGGTGTCTTTTTCTAAAATCTAAGAAATTCCTAAAATCTTAAGAAAACTAATCTATATTCTATATCTATATATAATTCCAGTAATAATATTAGATATACTAATATTAAAATATTTTAATATTTAAAATATTATTAAAATAATATTATTTTGAATTTAAAAATTCAAATTTCAAAGGGTGATTTTGAATTTAAAAATTCAAGGAATTGCAAACAAAATCAAAACAAACAAGCATCCAATAAAATTAAAATAAACGTGTACCTATTTTTAGATCCAAACTCGATCGTCTTTTGATTTGAGAATAGCCGTGAAGCACAGATTCGAATTATCAGTTTTCTTTTCGTCATCACTGGATGAATTTGAATCGTCAAGAGTTGCTGCATATGCCTTCTTTCTTTTCCTTAGTTGCTCGTTGTTTGGTTGAAATGTCTGTTTATCTGGATATGGACAATCTATCTTGTAGTGCCCTGTTTTGTTGTAGTTGTAGCATCTATCACCATTGTTGTTGTTGTTGTTGTAATTGTTGTGTTCTCCAAAGTATTTCTGGAATTCCTTTGATCATTTCTTTTAAAGTTATTCATCTTTCTATACTTCAGAAACTTTCTGAAATTTCTGGTCATGAAAGCAATTTCTTCATTACTATCTTGTTCTGAATCTCCAGTTGTTGCTTTGAATGCGATCGATTTCTTTTCCGTTGCCTTAGATTCTTTTCTCACTTGTAGTTGAGCTTCATAAGACATTAGATTACCGATTAACTCTTCGATCTTCATTTGACTAACATCATTTGCCTCTTCAATAGTAAGTGTCTTTTGATCCCATTCTGGAGTGAGTGAATTGAGTATCTTTCTGACTTGATCTTCTTCTGAGAAATCCTTTCCTAAAGCAATTAATGAATGTACAATATCTTGAAATCGACAATACATGTCGGAAATGGACTCATTTTCATGCATTTTAAACAATTGAAACTGGTTAGTTAATATGGAAATTTTAGTTTGTTTAACTTTGCTTGTTCCTTCATGAGTTACTTGCAAAGTTTTCCAGATTTCAAATGCAGACTTACAAACAGAGACTCTATTAAACTCATTCCTATCTAGTGAACAAAACAGTATATTCATAGCCTTTGAAATGTTTTGTGCAACCGTCTTTTGCTCAGTAGTCCACTGGGAAAAATTAGTAGTTGGTTCAACATATTCAATTTGTGTCATATTCCAAGTATCTAAACTTATGGATTTTAAATAAATTTTCATCCTACATGCCCAATATGCATAATTACTGCCATTAAAAAGTGGTGGTCTGACAGTAGACTGACCTTCAACAAATGAACTAGTGCTAGTGCTTGTGTTGACAGAAGTAGTGGTGACAGGAGTGACATTATTGGTGTATTGAGCCATTAAAACTTTTCAAAATTTCAGATTATGAAAATAATGAAAACCAATGCTTTGATACCAATTGTTAGGGATGCGGATTAAGGATCTTATGGAAGAAATAACACTAGATGGGGGTGAATAGTGTTTTAAAGAATATATGAACTATATGACTAAATTAAAACTTTTAACACAAATCTAAACAGAATTCTAACACAGAATGATCACAGAACATATAACAAATGCAAATTGTAAAGTAAAGCAAGTAAAATGAAAGAATACACCGGATTTTATACTGATTTGGAATCCTCCTACATCCATTCCTGTACCAAGGCAATATCCTTGTATAGATTTTTATAAGCCAATAACCAAATTACAACCCTCAATTTCTAAGGCCTTTAGGAACCCTCCTATCTCCGAGTCTGGGGTAAACTCTCTTGATTTACGGGACATAAGATCACCCTAATACTTTCTAATAACAATCCTTTTGAATGGATAGACTCTATGGACTTTTTGAATACAAATTGATCCTATAACTCTGAATAGCACTTTGATCTTTAGTAGAATGATGGAGAATCAAATAGAGAGAGCACCTAAATGATTTCCTATTGAGAATTCGGCAGAATGATGGCACGATATTGAAAATATGAAGTTTTATGGATATGGAATGGTGGAGAAGAAAGTGTGAAGAAAATAAGAAAGTAGTTGTTAAAAAAATTCGTTTTGGAAGCCTTTATATAGGTGCACAACAGTCATAACCATTGGCGAAAGGTTTTCGAACCAATGGACGCTTCTTTTGAAAATTAAATATTGAATCCAACTGTCACCATGTCGACATGGGGTATCCCCTTATGTCGACATCCCTTAGTTCAAAATTATAGAGATGTTGTTTTGTAAAGACAATTGAATTTAAAACAGTTGAAACTTATCTAAAGCAAAGTAAAGTGTTTAAACAATATTTTGAGATAGAGAACGAATATAAAACATTATTTTAAATATATATATATATAATTGATCTAGACCGTCAATTATATAAGTAATATTTAAAATCAGAATAAGTTTTGATGTTTTAAAAATAGAAGTTTTTAAAATCAGAATAGAGGAATATTTCAAGGCTAAAACAAAGTTTGAAAATATTTTTGAAAACATGATTTTGAAAGCTAAAACATTTTGAAAACAGATTTAAAAACATTTTGAAAAATCTATTCAAACTGAAATTGCAAGAACCTTCCTACAGAGCTCCTCCATAGGACTCGAGAACTTGTACAAAGTAGTTTAAATGATTTTGATTTTCATGGGTTTGTAAGCCACTTGTCGTAGGTTTGTAAGCTACTTTTCGTGGGTTTGTAAGCCACTGGTTTCGATAGAAATTGGGTTCCATCCCAAAAGAAAATTAGAAGAAAGATGAGAGTGCTATTATGAAGTTTTAACAAAATACTAGACACTTAACTTGAGATCTTGAAATCTTGATTCTCTAGAGTCTTGAATCTTGAATCTCTAATCTTCATCTTGATGCTTGAGTCTTTATACTGATCAGTCTTCAATGTTACCTGCATATACTTCCTATATACATATATACATATATCTATCTATATGGAAATGTTAGTATATATTTTATAAAGTAAAGTATAATATCTATATAGGGTTGTTTTCATCAAAACATCATCAACTCAGTTCCTAACAAGGAGCCATACCAATACTGGAGTGAAAACTATTGTTGCAGGAGAATTCCTCAAGTGGTAGGTGATCCTCCCAACTACCACCGAAATCAAGAATGTAAGCACAGAGAAGATCCTAAAAAAGATGATTTATCCGTTCAGTCTGTCCATCAGACTGCGGGTGATATGCTGTGCTGAAGTTAAGCTTTGTTCCTAAAGCTTGCTGAAGACTCTGCCAGAAATGACTCATGAAAAGCGAATCACGGTCACACACAATCGAACTAGGATCTTCGTGAAGTCTCACGTCACGACTTCCTTGACATATAACTTGGCCAAATGAGAAGCACTCCTATTAGATTTAGTAGGAATGAAATGAGCTGATTTGGTGAGGCGATCAACAATAACCCAAATGCTAGAATTGCTCGATCTCGAGCGATGTAGGCGGTCAATGAAATCCATCGAAATCTGATCCCATTTCCACAATGGGATCTCTAAAGGCTGAAGGAGGCCAAAAGGTTGTTGATGTTCGGCTTTTATGAGTTGACAAGTCATGCAATTACTTGCATAAATTGCAACATCACGCTTCTTGCCTTCCCAATAATAAAGTTGATGCATATCAGCATACATCTTACTAGTCCCGGGATGAATGGTATACTTAGAACGATGACAATCATCGAGAATGTCATGCCTAAGTGCAGAATCAGAAGGCACGACAAGACAGTTCTTCTTGCGAAGACACCTATGAGAATCAATGATGAACTCCCGCAACTGCTCATCGCGCGACCCAGACTCACAAATCTGGATAAGGTGCATAAGATCGGGATCACGTCGCTGAGCATCGGCAATGCGATCCAATAAGCTGGGTCTTGCTTCCAAACTGAATAATAAAATAGGACAATCAGAAGATGGAGCTCGATCATGAATATCAAAAAGGGATAAGGTCTCTAGAACATCTCACTCGGCTAGCATCATAGAAACAATAGCCGAATATTTATGACTAATCGCATCAGCAACACGATTACCCTTACCAAGAGTATACTAGATATCGAAGTCATAGGAGGCAAGGAACTCGAGCCAGCGCTGGTGCCTCATATTGAGCTCCTTCTGAGTGAAGAGAAATTTCAAGGACTTATGATCCATGTATAGAATGAAGTGCTCGCCTAATAGATAATGGCGCCAAATCATCAAGGTGAAGACGTTGGTGGCTACCTCGAGGTCATAAAGGGCATAGCGTACTACATTTGGTCGTAGTTGCCTAGAAGCGTAAGTAACTACCCGATCCTTCAGCATAAGCACGACACCGAGGCCACATCTACTAGCATCGGTGTAGACAACAAGATCTTGATTCCCTTCGGGAACCACTAAAATAGGAGCATTAGTGAGAAGCTCCTTCAACTGCTGAAAAGAAGCTTCGCACTTGTCGGACCAAATAAATCGAATGCCTTTCTAAGTAAGGCTGGTGAGAGGAAGCACAATGCGGGAAAGATCCTTAATGAATCGGCGGTAGTAACTCGCTAATTCAAGGAAGCTGCGAATCTCATGAACATTCTACGGCCTCTTCTAATTCTGGATGGATTCGATTTTCTAAGGATCGACCGAAATACATTCGAAGGAAATAACGTGGCCTAAGAACTTAACCTTATTCTCCCAGAAGTGGCACTTGGATAATTTGGTTTTAAGCTGGTGATTACGAAGAGTACTCAAGACAATTCTCAAGTGATTAGCATGCTCAGCTTCAGACATCGAATAGACAAGGATGTCGTCAATGAACACAAGGACGAACTTATCGAGATATTCACGGAATACCCGATTCATAAGATCAACAAAAAAAGCAGGAGCGTTCTTCAAAGCTAATGGCATAAAAAGCCACTCGTAAGATCCATATCGAGTGCGGAAGGCTGTAAGAGGAATGCTATCTTTCGCAACTCAGAGCTGATGGAAGCCAGTGGCAAGGTCGAGCTGAGAGAAAACCTTAGCGCCACTCAATTGATCAAACATGTCATCGATCCTAGGTAATGGATACCTATTCTTGATGATCAACTTATTAAGCTTGCGATAGTCAATGCAAAGCCTAAGAGTTCCATCAGACTTCTTCACGAAGACGACCGACACCCCACGGTGAAGAAATAGACTGAATCAACTTCTTAGACTCAAGCTCTAAAAGCTGCTTCTTGAGTTCCTCATTTTCTTTTGTAGACATCCTCGTGGGTGGACGACTAACTAGTTGGGCGCCTGGAATGAGATCAATGTGGAACTCAATCGCACGCTTTGGTGGCAAGCCCGAAACAAGCTCAAATACATCAGAGAAATCACAAACAATTGGAATACGAGATATATCACCATCATCTCGTGAATCAAGAGAAAACAAAGATGCTTCGGAATTATCCACATTCTAAAGAATAAGTGATAGTTGAGTAGACGAATCTGGATGTCGAAGATATAAAATTCTCTCAAAACAAATAATCCTGGCATCGTATCGCACTATGTAGTCCATACCCAAAATCATATCAAATCCAAGATAGTGAATAACGTGCAGATTCGCACGGAAAGAAAAACCATAAAGAACAATCTCAACATCATCACAAAGCATGCTAAGGGTTGCAGATCCCCCAATAGGATTTGCACTCCTCAATGAAGTAATAAGGCAAGAAATATCCAACTATATATCATCAACAAGCTCCTTCGATACGAATGAGTGTGGCGCACCCATATCGAAGATGACTCATATATAACGATCATGAAACAAAATGGAACCTTCAAGAACAGAAGAAAGGGTACCTCTAGGATGAGAAGAACCACCAGAAGCATCAACAACATTAAGCTTGCCAGAACCAGAAGACATTGGCTTGCGAGGGCACAAAGAAGACCAATGTCCCTCTTTCTTGTAATTACAGCAAATGTGAGGCATGAGACAATCTCTAATCATACGATCATAAGAGCCACAATTGTAACACGCCGTCTGAGTAGGAGGTTTTCCACTAGGCTGAGAACTAGGACCAGATCCAACGGGCTTCTTGTTCTTGGAAGGGAAAAACTTTCACTTATGAAATGGGAATTTCTTCTTATTGCGGTTCTTGCAAACCTCAACCTCTTCACCCCTCTCGCTCTCCTTCTCGACGGCTTCGATATGAAGCGCCGAGTCAACCAACTCCTCAAAAGAAAGCTTAAGCTGGAGCATCAAAGATTTCTTCAAATATTCCTTGAGGCCATAAACAAACTTGATATTCTTCTTATATGAAGTGCTAATGTATTCGGGACCATATTTGGACAAGGCCTCGAAAGAAGAAACATACTCTGAAACAGAAGACTTCCCTTGCTTCAACTCAAGGAAGCGATGGGCTAAGAGAGCTTTCTCGGATTCAGGAACGAACTTAAGTTCGAATCGCTCCCTAAATTGTAGCCAAGTAAGAGTGGACTCATCAATCTTAGTAATAAGAAGATCATACCAATCAAGAGCACGCTCTTGCAACATACTAGATGCTACAAGAACTCGGTGGTGGTCAGAAAGTTCCATGCGAGTAAAAATGCGCTCGCATGTATGAAGCCATGCCTGGACCTCAAGAATAGACTCTGAGCCTTTGAAAGGCTTGCCTCCAAGATGAGAAAAATTACTACACATGCATGCAAAGGAAGACTTGCGTGAAGGAGACGAAGGAGTAGGAACTGGAGGCTGAGTGCTCCTAAATAACGAACTGATCGACATACATATAAACGCCATACGGATGCGAGCCGTTGGATTGCCCAGCATTCGAGTGTCGTTCTCTGCCTCTTCCAACCATTAGCTGAAAGTTAAGATAAGATAAAGACTATTCACATGGTAGATATCATTAATTCAAATATGGAATACTACAGAATTAAAATGTATTCCTAGAGGTATTCCCAAACCTCTATCTACCCTAAAGGACACAGAAAGAACAAAGGCACGATGATTCAGGGATTCGTAACACTTGTATTACACTTTGGTGAACCGTAATATGTGTTTCTGTTCTTTGTTTATCATATTTTTTTCCGAACCATTCTCTGATACCAAGCTGTAACGCCCCACCCCGATACCCGCACTAACAAAAGGTATTACAAAGTGATACTGTCTGCTAGTGCAGAGAATATGGCTGGTTAGGCGCGACCATCCGTAAACTTTGTCATAAATAAGTATTGGATACGTCGATTGGATACACCTAAATGTTGTTTTCAAATAAAATTCCATATTTTTATTTACAATATTTACCATATTTAATTTTAATACATCATTAAAAGTAACAAAAATTACTATCTGACCACTATTTCCACAATTATTACATTCTACCAAAATAAAACCATTCAATGTTCAATATTACCCCAAAATAACTTATAAAAGTTCTTTTTCAAAACTTTATTCTCTCCATTTTACATTTATTTACAACAAACAAATGCTGAATTAATTGCTTTTGTCTTTTATTTAATAAATTCACCACCAAATTAACATAATTCCATTATCTACATTTAATTTCCAACCAAACCATCTTATTACCATTTTATTTCACCAAGTACACATTGTTTATTATAAAACAAACAATTTTTAACAAAATTTTACATCTCCAAATTTATTTTATTCCTCCATTTTAAATTATAAGCATCGTTATAATTTATTTTCAAAGGTAATCACAAAACCAAGGTTGTTACAGCGACCATCATAGTAATGCGTTAGTTAAGGGCTAAGCATGTCAATTTTGTCTTAATTTTTTTTCTTTTTATTACTTCACAAGTAGTAGACACAGTTAGTTCCTAACTAATGCACACTATCGTGGATTCGGACCATTTCTGAAATAATGTAATATACATGCAGATAGAACACATCAGTCACAGAACAACAAACCCAGATCAGTGTATATATATAATACATACATCGCCATACATCTTCATAGTAATACATCATACATAAGTAGCAAGGACTACTGAATCACATATGCACCCATCCCACAAAATAATATGCAGTAAGGCGACATAAAAGCAGATGACTCTAAAAAAATGACATCCAAGCCAAAATGACGAGTCCAACAAAAGCTATTGAGCTGATCCAAGAAGTGAAGCAATCCAAACTCACATGTAACTCGGTCTGACCCAAGTGAAAAACAAACGGGTCAGACAAGCTAAATTTATCACTAGTAAGGATCTCGGTAACAAGCGAAAGGGTGAGAATCACTCTGTTGTTTCCAACGGAACGATATATTATTCATCGTAACATTCATAAGAAAGGGGACATCAGTGATTCATCTATCTATTGTAAGGGAATTCAATAAGTAACATGCATATGGTTTCTCTTAAGGACATCTATAAGTATAGTGGATAAGGGATGAGAACCATATAATAACTTCATAAAGAAATATCCAATCATCATAATCTATTATAAGAACTCATTAAGAGTTAACGGCAATCATAATCGAAATCACCATATAGCATAATATAAATGTAGCCTATATCATATTCAAGGCTGAATCCAAGTAAAACATCACAAAAAGGTGAAATCAAACATAGAAAACTTCGTAGAAATTGCACGTTCTTTTTATCTTGACTAGTACTACTATTATTTGGTACCATACGTCATGATGACTTAGGGTCATTAACATCTTAGCATCATGATCATCTTGATTAACTATAGTCGAATATCGCGATGACACACAAATCATAAAATCCGAGCAAAACATCATGATGATTGGAATCTAGTAACGACATCAAGAACATCATAATGATTCCAATCATATACTCGGTTTGTAGTACTAATAACATCTTAAATGTGCCACAACTTCTCGAATAGGAACCCAATGGGTGTTAATGTACGTCCCATACCATACATTCGCACCTATTGGTTTACTAATCGTAAGTCAATGCCACATTAGAAAACATTCATAAAATTCCAAATCAACATACACCGCCTCGTCTCATTGGCGAGTGTAAAGCATCCAACTCATTGTGTCTCATACTTTGATGAGTTTAAAGAGGCACGAGACTTGTCTCACTTCATCGACAAGTAAAAATCCATCTTAAACATCAAAGCCATCATCAATTCATCATAACAATCCCTCCTCCTGTCCTCGGCAAGTAAAAAATATCATAAAACAGTGCTTCGAAGCAGATTCGATAATGCAAGTCCGATATTAAGCGATTAGGCGAAAACACATGTCCCATCCCACGTATTTTTGCCAAATCATTTATTTCTCATTCTTATAAACCGAAAATCATCTTACTAGGCTATAATATATTTAGAATAATTTTATAGAGAAAACGGGATTTTTAAACAATTTTTAGAGATTTTAAGCATGTTATATAAGGAAAAATCCATTTATCAAATAGATTATCTATTTATAAAATACTTTTTTAAAAAAATGAACAATTGCTTAAAAATCGTTTAAAATATCTTAAGCACATTTATTTAATTAACCATAATTTATAAATAATTTTCAAAAACTTATTCAAAACCAAAATCAATGAAAACCATCGAATTCTTCAAATATCGTATTTATCGATATTTAGATTGAATAGAATTTAAATAAAATTTAAATTCTAAATATTCCCAAAATCAAGCCAATCCTTTATCGGATAAAAAGACTTAAACATTCATCATCAAAAATATTCAAAAAATATTTAAAATCATCGAAATTTGTAGTGAAACAGTTATCGAAAGTGCAAATACAAGAGAAAGAACAATCTACCAAGGAACTGAGTTTTTGGGTAATTTTATGACAGAAATTTGACATAACAAAACAACTCAGATTTCAGCCAAATTTTGCTATGTTATAATATGACATGGGGGCTATAATATATCCAAAAATTGGAGAAATTCACTTCAAAATGAAAGAGTTATGATTTTTTGAACATAGCACTTTTCAGCAAGCATAAAAAACAAGATTTTTTAGCTGTTTTGAACCAACGATTTTCTATAACACAACAATCCAAAATTCGATGAAAATTTCCAAAAATATTATGCAATCCAACTACTAAAATATATCAGATATTTGGTGCAATTAGCTGTAAATTGAAGAAAATATAATTTTTCCAAAATGATGTATTTTCGGCCAATACACAGAGATCAATTTTTGGCTGATTTCAACCATTAATATTCCTGATCAAAGCAACTCCAAATTCATTGAAAATTTTCAACAATAATGAATCATCCAAGTACTGCATCATATCAAAAATTGAGATTCATTGACTATAAATTGTAGAAGATATTATTTTTCTAAAATGATGTATTGTCGGCCAATAAACAGATCAATTTTTGCCGATTTGAACCATTAACTTTCTAGAACAAACAGCTCCAAATTCATTGAAAATTTTCACAAATAATGAACAATCCAAGTACAGAAAAATATCAAAAATTAAGGTTCATTGACTATAAATTGAAGAAGATATTATTTTTCTAAAATGCTGTATTTTCGGCCAATAAACAGAGGCCAATTTTGGCCGATTTCAACCATTAATTTTCCAAATCAAAGCAACTCCAAATTAATTGAAAATTTCCATAAATAATGAACCATCCAAGTACTAAAAGATATAAAGAATTGTGATTCATTAACTATAAATTGTAGAAGATATGATTTTTCTAAAATGATGTATTTTCGGCCATTAAATAGAGATCAATTTTGGCCAATTTCAGCCATTAATTTTCCATATCAAAACAACTCCAAATTCATTGAAAAATTCCAGTAACATTGAGCAATCCACGTAAATTTAGGTTCATTGAATGTAAACTAAAGAAGATATGAATTTTTGAACATGGTGCTTTTTCAGCCAGCAAAATAGAAAACCAATTCGATAAATTGAGCAATTCCATCAACAAATTGATAGCAAAAATTTGATATTTTGCTTAGCTTGCTGTAAGAAAACTCTTACCTTGATTACCGGTTGACTTAGGAATGGTTTCAGCAGCAAAATGATAGATTTAGCAAGGAAATGGCCTTCAAGAGCCTGTTGACACTTGAAAATAGATATGCAAAACAAACATAAGCAAAAAAAAGACAAATCAGATCTGAAGCTCTCAAATTTTTATCAAAACTATTTGGTATTGGAAGGAGATTACCTTTCACTTCTTAGTTTAGGTGATTTTCCCTTTTAATTCGTAGAAAAGTAGGGTAGAAATTAGGTTTAGATGAAGGCAACCACAGTTTTCTCTTTAAGTTTTTACTGTATGTATGTTCTAGGGAGAATGAGAAATAATTTACGTACAACTCTTTTCTCACCAAAACGATCAAGAGAATGGGCTTTGGATCCCATCCAAACCCTCTAAGCCTAAATAAACATTAAGAAAAAAAAACAAAGTTATGTACATATTTCCACTTAATTTAACACTATGCATATAACAACTCATTTTGAAGCCAAATAAAATGCATACACCAATTTGTTTTGAAATAAAATTTTTATTGTGACAAAATGAAATTTATTTCAACAAAAAAAAGCTATTTTAACAATAAAACGCCATTTTTAATAGTATTTTACAATTTGCACAATTTTAGTGTTAAAATACTATTTTTCAAGTATAACGTGATCAAAATTTATTCTCTTAGTCAAATAAATTGTAATAAATCATTCTAACCCTTTTAAAACCACAAAATAATATTTTTGCACAGTATTTCATCTTTTATTTTATTAAAATACGCGTTTTCTTCATATTTTTCCTTTTATATTCAATAAAAGGCTAATATTGGCAACAATTATCAATATTATCATATTGACTTAATTAAAATACAGTAAATGACTAATTTCACTCCAATACCTCAAAATAAAGTTTTTAAAACTTTATTTCCATCAATTTGCATTTATTTTCAACAATTAAGTGTTGAAATACATCGCTTGGTAAATTTATTAACTAAAATTTACCTAAATTCCAATATTTTCCATTTTATTTAACCAAAACACCAAACAATGAATTTTAAACCCAATATTTAACTCCATATGTATTGTTTATTTGAAATACACAATTTAAACCAATTTATTTCTCCATTACATTCTATTCACCATATTAAATTATAACTATCATTATAATTTAATATCATCAGTAACCTCCAATACCAGGGTTGATATAGACTCCCCCTCTTATAAAAATTGCGTCCTCGTAATTTCTAGAGGAAATCTGTATTCAACACAATTTATTTCATCAAACGAAGGAATTTAGATAGATTAAATGAAAAAATTTTACCTTCAAAGTGAGAAGATAAGAAATCAGGATAAGATCGCTCGATGAATTCTCTATTTTCCCAATTGCAGTCATTGGGATTATCGGACCATTGAAACTTTACAAGCGGGACACTCTTGTTTTGAAGGCGTCTAGTCTGTGAAGCAAGAAATCTCAAAGGATGTTGCACATAAGATAGATCAGGAGAGACTTCCAACTCCTCTAAAGCACGATAATCAAGCATGGAATCAGAATCTTGTAGACACTTCCTCAACTGAGAAACGTGGAATACGTTGTGAACTCCAGAAAACTGTTCGGGAAGTGCTACACGATAAGCAACCGGATCGATACGCTCTGTAATAATAATTGGCCCAATATACCATGGTGCCAATTTCCCGGTCTGGCTAAAGCGTACCACTCCTTTCAGAGGAGAATCTCGAATAAAAACAAGGTCACCTAAGGAGAATTCAAGAGAACTCCTACAGTTGTCCGCATAGGATTTCTGGCGGCTCTGTGCCTCTTTCATTCTCTCACGAATAAGATGGATCTTCTTAGATGATTCTCGAATAGATTCGGGGCATAAAATAAGCTTTTCCCCCGACTCAAGCCAACAAGAAGGAGAACGGCATGGCCTTCCATATAAGTCTTCAAAAGGAGCCATGCCAATAGAAGACTGGTAGCTATTATTATAAGCAAACTCAACTAGAGGAAGATGATCCTCCCAACTACCACCAAAATCCAAGATACAAGCACGAAGCAAGTCTTCCAAAATACGGTTCACTCTGTCCATCAGACTGCGGCTGATAAGCTGTGCTAAGATTAAGCTTTGTGCCTAAAGCTTGTTGAAGACTCTGCCAGAAGTGACTCGTGAAAAGAGGATCACGATCCCATACAATAGTTGAAGGGACACCGTGTAATCGCACGATCTCCTTAATATATAGCTTCGATAAAAGAGATGTCGTCCTATTCAACTTAATAGGAATAAAATGTGCAGATTTAGTGAGACAGTCCACAACAACCCAAATACTGCTATGGCCTGACCTTGAACTAGGTAAGCCATTATTGAAATCCATCGAAATTTGATCCCATTTCCACAACAGAACCTCTAAAGGCTGAAGAAGACCGGATGGTCGCTGATGCTCGGCCTTAATAAGCTGACAAGTTATGTAATTACCTACATAACTTGCGACATCATGCTTCATGCGTTCCCAATAATAAAGGTGACGCATATCGGCATACATCTTACTACTTTCTGGGTGAATTGTATACTCAGAGCGATGACAATCGTCAAGAATGTCATGCTTAAGTGATGAATCAGAAGGTACAACAATACGGTCCTTCAAACGAAGACAACGGTGAGAATGAATACTGAAATCCCTCATCTCATCATCATGGGATTCAGATTCACAAAGACGAATAAGGTGCAACGTCTCGGAATCATGGCGCTGAGCCTCGGAAATACGATCTAAAAGAGAAGGTCGAGCTTCCATACTGAATAATAAGACAGGTGAATCGAAAGAAGAAGCTCGATCACGAATATCACTATAAGATAAAGTTTCAAGGACATCCCATTCGGCTAACATCATAGAAACAATAGCCGAATGCTTGCGACTAAGCGCATCAGCCACACGATTACCCTTCCCCGGGGTATACTGAATATCAGAATCATATGAGGCCGGAAACTCAAGCCAACGCTGCTGCCTCATATTAAGCTCCTTCTGAGCGAATAGATGTTTCAAGGATTTTTGATCGGTAAAAAGGACGAAGTGCTCTCCCAAAAGGTTATGACGCCAAATCTTCAAAGCGAAGACAATGGCTGCAAGCTCTAAATCATGAGTAGCGTACCGAACCTCATTCGGACGCAATTGCATAGAAGCATAGGAAACTACCCGATCTTTCTGCATCAGAACACCACCGAGGCCACTATGACTAGCATCGGTATAAACGATAAGATCTTGGTTCCCTTCTGGAACCACAAGGATGGAAGCATTAGTGAGAAGCTCCTTCAATTTCTGAAAAGAAGAGTCACACTTATCGAACCAAATGAATCAAATGCGTTTCCTCGCAAGTCTAGTCAATGGAAGCACGATACAGGAAAAGTCTTTGATGAAATGGCGGTAATAACCAGCCAAACCCAGAAAACTACGAATCTCGTGAACATTCTCAGGCCTCTTCCAACTCTGAATAGCCTCGATCTTAGAAGGATCAATGGACATACCTTCTGAAGATACAACATAGCCTATGAACTTCACTTGCTTTCCCAAAAGTGACACTTAGAAAGTTTTGCTTTGAGTTGATGCTTTCGGAGAGTGCTCAAAACAATTCTAAGATGTCGAGCATGGTCCTCTTCGGACTTCGAATATACAAGAATGTCGTCAATGAAAACAAGCACGAACTTATCGAGATATTCCCGGAATACTCGATTCATAAGATCGACAAAGTAGGCATGTGCGTTCGTCAATCTGAACGGCATGACGAGCCACTCATAAGAACCATAGCGAGTGCGGAATGTAGTGAGAGGAATACTATCTTCCGCAACTCGGGGCTGATGAAAACCAGTGGCAAGGTCTAACTGTGCAAAGACCTTAGCACCACTTAACTGATCGAACATGTCGTCGATCTACGGTAAAGGGTAACGATTCTTGATGGTTAACTCATTAAGCTTGCGATAGTCGACACAAAGCCTAAGAGTACCATCGGACTTCTTCACAAATACAACTACGGCACCCCACAGTGAAGAACTTGAACGAATAAAATGCTTGGCCTCAAGCTCGAGAAATTGCTTTTTGAGTTCCTCATTCTCTCGTGTAGACATCATCGTGGGAGGACAACTAACTGGCTGCGCGCCTGGAATAAGATCGATACGGAACTTAGTAGCTCTCTTAGGAGGTAAACCAGAAATGGGCTCGAATAAATATGAAATGTCGCAAACGATAGGGATATGGGATACATCGTCGTCATCGTCTGAAGAATCAAGGGCAAATAAAGAAGCCATGGAATCACAATTGGAATCACGAAGCGAAAGAGATAACTAATTAGAAGAATCAGGATTTCGAATATATAACACTCGCTCCAAACATGAAATCCTGCCATCGTATCGAACTAGCCAGTCCATTCCCAATATCATATCGAATCCAATAAAAGGAATAACATGCAGATTCGCATGGAAAGAAAAGCCATAAATCGAAAACTCAACATCATCACAAAGAAAACTAAGAGTTGCAGATCCTCCGATAGGATTTGCAATCCGTAAAGAAGTAAGAACATAAGAAACATCTAACTATAAAGAATCAACAAGTTCCTTTGATACGAATGAGTGAGATGCACCCGTATCGAAAAGCACTCGAATATAACGATCATGGAATAAAATAGAGCCCTCTAGAATGGAAAGGAAAGTACCTCGAGGCTGAGAAGCATTTCTAGAAGTAGTAGCCACACTAAGATGACCCTAACGAGAACCCTTCTACTTTTTGGGACAAGATGAAATCAAATGTCCCTCCTTCTTGCAATAAAGACAATGCTTAGGCTTGGGACACTCCCTCACTGGATGGTCAGGTGCACCACAATTGAAGCATGCAAAAGTCTTAGTTGAAGGAGTAGACAAAGACTGAGAAGAAGATCCCCTCTGTTTCTTCTTCTTACTGGGATGGAACAGCTTCGGCTTGCGGAAAAACTTTTTCTTATTCAGGTTTCCCCGATCATTACCCTCATCATCACTATCTTTCTCCTTCTCGACTGCTTCAAGCCGAAGGGCCGCATCCGTAAGATTTTCAAAAGTAAGCTCAAGGAGAAGCATGAGGGACTTCTTCAGATATTTCTTAAGCCCGGAGACGAAATTAAGATTCTTCTTATAAGGAGTAGAGATGTGCTCGAGACCATATTTAGACAAGGCTTCAAAGGATGCAATATACCAAGAAACGGTCGACTTTCCTTGTTTGAAATTAAGGAAACGTCGAGCAAGAATAGCCTTCTTGGATTCTGGAATAAACTTGAGTTCGAATCTCTCACGGAACTAATCCGACTCTAGAGTGGACTCATCAATCTCAGCAATAAGAAGATCGTACCAATGTACACCTCGTTCTTGCAACATACTAGATGCTACAAGGACTCGGTGATGACTAGAGATCTCCATACGACTAAAGATACGCTCACAAGAACAGAGCCATACCTCAACATCTAAAACAATCTCGGTGTCATTAAAACACTTTCCACCAAGATGCGTGAAGTCACAACACATGCGCGCAAATGCGGATTTGCACGGAGGAGAAGAGTGAGATGGAGCAGGAGGCTGAGTGCTCCGAATAAGCTCAAGGATCTGATCGGTAGACATATATACGCCTTCAGGACGAGAACCATTGGACGGTCCTGCCGTCGAAGAGTGTCCACTACCTCTACTCGACATAGCTGAAAGATAAGATAAGATAGGATTATTCATAGGGTAAATAGATATATTAGCAGTTCAAGTGTAGAAGTTAAGGAATACTACGGAATATAATTAACATTCCTAGACATATTCCTTTCTATCAACTCTAAAGGAGTAAAAAAGGGACACGGATCAAAACAAGGATAGGGACAAGGCAAGGTCAAGTGAAATCGATCATGATTAAGGGATGATGTATATGGATTTATTATATCTGATGTATGGTATCTCATATGCTGTTCTGTGTATATTACATTAAATTCTGATACAATGCTCTCATACCAAGCTGTGACTCCCCACCCCGAGACCTACATTAGTAAAGAGAATTACTAAGTAATCCTGTGTACTAATGTAGAGAATAGGGCTGGTTAACGACGACCATCATAGTAATACGTTAGTTAAGAGCTAAGCATGTCAATTTTGTTTTAAATTTTTATTCTTTTATTTTTATTACTTTATAAGTAGTAGACGCGCTTAGTTCCTAACTAATGCACCCTATGGTGGATTCAGACCATTTCAAAAATAATGTAATATGCATGCAGATAGAAAACATCGGTCACAGAACAGCAAACCCAGATCAGAGTATATATATAATACATACATCGCCATACATCTCCATAGTAATACATCATACATACGTAGCAAGGACTACTGAATCACATATACAACCATCCCACAAAATAACATGCAATAAGATGACATAAAAGCATACTCTAAAAAAATGACATCTAAGCCAAAATGATAAGTCCAACAAAAGCATCAAGCTGATACAAGAAGTGAAGCAATCCAAACTAACCTATAACTCGATCTGACCCGAGTGAAAAACACACGGGTCAGGCAAGCTAAACTTATCAGTAGTAAGGATCTCAGTAATAAGCGAAAGGGTAAGAATCACTACGTTGTTGCCAACTGAACGACATATTATTCATCGTATCATACATAAGAAAGGGGACATCAGTGAGTCATCTATCTTTTTCAAGGGAATTCAATAAGTAACATGCATATGGTATCTCTTAAGGACATCTATAAGTATAGTGGATAAGGGATGAGAACCATATTATACTTCATAAAGAAATATCAGATCATCATAATCTATCATAAGAACTCATTAAGAGTTAAAGGCAATCATAATCGAAATCATTATATAGCATAATATAAATGAAGCCTATGTCATATTCATGGCCGTATCCAAATAACAACATCACAAAAAGGTGAAATCAAACATAGAGAACTTCATAGAAATTGCACGTGCTTTTCATCTTGACTAGTACTACTATTATTTGGTACCATACGTCGTGATTACTTGGGGTCATTAACATCTTAGCATCGTGATCATCTTGATTGACTATAGCCAAATATCGCGATGACACCCAAATCATAAATTCCGAGCAAAAAATCATGATGATTGGAATCTAGTAATGACAACAAGAACATCGTAATGATTCCAATCATATACTCAGTTTGTAGTACTAATAACATCTTAAATTTGCCACAACTTCTTGAAGGAACCCAATGGGTGTTAATGTGCGTCCCATACCATACATTCGCACCTATTGGTTTACTAATCGTAAGTCAATGCCACATTAGAAAACATTCATAAAAATCCAAATCAACATACACCGCCTCGTCTCATTGGCGAGTGTAAAGCACCCAACTCATTGTGTCTCATACTTTGATGAGTTTAAAGTGGCATCGAGACTTGTCTCATTTTATCGACAAGTAAAAATCCATCTTAAACATCAAAACCATCATCAATTCACCATAACAGTCCCGCCTCATGTCCTCGGCAAGTTAAAATATCGTAAAAGAGTCCTTGAAAGCAGATTCGACAGTGCAAGTTCGATATTAAGCGATTAGGCGAAAACACATGTCCCATACCACGTATTTTTGCCAAATCGTTTAATTCTCCTTCTTATACGCCGAAAATAATCTAACTAGGCTATAATATATTTAGAATAATTTTATAGAGAAAAAGAGATTTTTAAATAATTTTTATAGATTTTTAAGTAAGTTATATAAGGAAAAATCCATTTATCAAATAGATTATCTATTTATAAAATACTTTTTTACAAAATGAATAATTGCTTAAAAACCCTATAAAAAGTCTTAAAATTTTTTATTTAATTAACCATAATTTTCAAAAAATTATTCAAAATCAATTAAAACCATCGAATTCTTCAAATATTGAAATTTATCGATATATAGATTGAATAGAATTTAAATAAAATTTAAATTCCAAATATTTCTAAAATCGAGCCAATCCATTGTCGGATACAAACACTTAAACATTCATCATCAAACTTATTCAAATAATATTTAAAATCATCGAAATTTGTAGTGAAACAGTTAACGAAAGCGCAAATAGAAGCGAAAGAATAATCTACCAAGCAACTAAGTTTTTGGCTAACTTTGGACAGAAATTTGGGGTAACAAAACAACTCAGATTTTAGCCAAATTTTGTTTTGTTATACTACGACATGAGGACTATAACATATCCCAAATTTAGTGAAATTCACTGCAAAATGAAAGAGTTATGATTTTTCGAACATAGCACTTTTCAGCAAGCACAATAAATAAGATTTTTTTGCTGTTTTGTACCAACAATTTCCATAACAAAGCAATCTAAAATTCCATGAAAATTTCCTGAAACATTGCCCAATCCAACTACCACAACCTATCAAAAATTTGGGGCAATTAGCTGTAAATTGAAGAAGACAAATTTTTTCTAAAATGATGCATTTTTGGCCAATACACAGAGATCAATTTTTGCCCTATTTCAACCATTAATTTTCTAGATCAAACAACTCCAAATTCAATGAAAATTTCAGAAACAATGAATCATCCAAGTACTACAACATATCAAAAATTGAGGTTCATTGACTATAAATTGAATAAGATATTATTTTTCTAAAAAGATGTATTTTCGGCCAATAAATAAAGATCAATTTTGGATGATTTCAAACATTAATTTTCTAGATCAAAACAACTCCAAATTCATTGAAAATTTTCAAAAATAATTAATCTTCCGTGTACTGCAACATATCAAAAATTGAGGTTCATTGATTATAAATTGAAGAAGATATTATTTTACGAAAATGATGTATTTTCGGCGAATAAACATAGATCAATTTTGGACGATTTCAACCATTAATTTTCCAAATCAAAACGACTCCAAATTCACTGAAAATTTCCAGAAATATTGAACTATTCAAGTACTGCAATACAGAAAAAATTGGGGTTCATTGACTACAAATTTTAGAAGATATTATTTTTCTAAAATGATGTATTTTCGGCCGATAGATAGAGATCAATTTTTGCCGATTTCAACCATTAATTTTCCAAATCAAAAAACTCCTAATTCATTGAAAATTTCCAGTAATATTGAACAATCCAAGTGCTGAAAATCAAAAATTTAGGTTCATTGAATGTAAATTGAACAAGATACGAAATTTTTGAAGATGGCGCTTTTTCTCGACCAACAAAAGAGAAAACCAATTCGATAAATTGAGCAATTCCATCAACAAATTGATAGCAAAATTTGATATTTTTCTTAGCTTGCTATACGAAAACTCTTACCTTGATTACCGCTTGATTTAGCAATGGTTTCAGCCGCGAAATGATGGATTTAGCAAGGAAATGGCCTTTAAGAGCACGTAGACAAACATAAGCAAACAAAAGATAAATCACATCACAGACTCTCAAAATTTTATCAAAACTATTTGGTATAGGAAGGAGATTACCTTTCTCTTCTCAGTTTAGGTGATTTTCCCTATTAATTCGTAGAAAAGTAGGGTAGAAATTAGGTTTAAATGAAGGCAGCCATTGTTTTCTCTTTTAATTTTTACTGTATGTATGTTTTAAGGAGAAGGAGAAATAACTTACGTACAACTCTTTCCTCATCGGAAGGATCTAGAGAATGGGCTTTGGATCCCATCCAAACCCTCTAAGCCCAAATTAAACATTAAGACAAAAAAAGGTATGTACATATTTCCACTTAATTTAGCACTATATGCATATAACAACTCATTTTCAAGCCAAATAAAATGCATACACCAATTTGTTTCGAAATAAAATAGCTATTGTGACAAAATGAAATCTATTTTAATAATAAAAAGTTATTTTGACAATAAAGCACCATTTTTAATAATATTTTACAATTTGCACAATTTTAGTGAGAAAATACTATTTTTAAAGTATAACTTGATCAAAATTTATTCTCATAGTCAAATAAATTGTAATAAATCATTCAAACCATTTTAAGACCACAAAATAATGTTTTTGCATAATATTTCATCTTTTATTTTACTAAAAGACATGTTTTCTTCATATTTTTTCTTTTATATTCAATAAAAGGCTAATATTGGCAATAATTATCAATATTATCACATTGACTTTATTAAAATACAGTAAATGACTAATTTCAGTCCAATACCTCAAAATAAAGTTTTTAAACTTTATTTCCATCAATTTGCATTTGTTTCAAGAATTAAATGTTGATATACATCATTTGGTAAGTTTATTAACTCAAATTTACCTAAATTCCAATATTTTCCATTTTATTTAACCAAAACACCCTACAATGAATTTTAAACCTGTTAACGCTAAAAATGTACGCTAACACCCTGGTGAGAGTTGTGATATAGCGAAAGCACCACCCGTCGATACAGGAACTAAAAGCAAGCAGAAAATAGTAGAAAATAGTAAAGAGACAACAATTTTTATAGTGGTTCGGCTCAAAGTCAGGCCTACGTCCACTTAATCTCTTCTATTATCGATTTGATTACAAGTTTCACAATAATTCTTCAATCACAACACCATTAAGGAAAGTAGTTAGAACTTTGATGCATAAAAGCTCTTTGAATTAATGTTGAATGAACTTGATCTTTTCCCAAGGTTCTTTGAAGTGTCTTTGGTGTTTGAAGTGTTGTCGAAGTCGTAAAAACAGCAAAGTCTTGGCGTTCTAGAATTCCTTCCAAAATCCGTCCCCCTTTTAATATGGGGTAGGCGGGGTATTTATAAGAGAGTTTCGGAGTTAGGTCGTGTGGAGCCATAGGTCGTGAGCGATCAAGGGAGTTGAAAACTAGGGAGTTGCAACCTAAGAGCGATCCTGAGGTAGCACAAGTCATTGGCGACTTAATGGAGCCATCCTGGATGAGATATATGCTGTGAGAGACTTAGCTTGTGTAGCACAGGATTTATCTCGGCTTGCTTAGGTCGTAAGCAACCTAATGGTAGAGGCAGTGCGCATGCGGCTTAAATATGAAGCTTGCTAGGTCGTTAACTCGTTAGGTCGTTGCCTTCATTGAGTTGCTAGGCCACTAGGTCGCTGGAACTCCTTAAGTCGTTGAGTCGTGCCATGTTGAGCCGCTCTGTGCTTTAGGTCGTTAGGTCGTGCCCTGCTATAGGTCGTTAAGACGTTTATGCCTTGGATAGTTAAGTCGCTTATTTCCTTCGGTCGTTGAGTCGAATAGGTCGCTAAGTCATGAATAAAAGAGGTGTTAACACTTGCCCCTCGAAGTACACGCCTAGGGGTTAGGTCGTGTGCTCCGATGCCTCTTAACTCGCGCCATCCTGAGTCGCTAAGTCGTGAGCGACTTATGAGAGAGCTAGGTCGTTCGCGCCGATTCGAGTTCCATTGCCCCAATATATAAGTCGCTTAGGTCACTCCTTCTTCTCTTCACCTGCTCTAACACTCTAACCCGCCATTGAAGAATCTCCAAGCTCTCGAAGACGAATTCAAACTAACCAGTCGTTGATCATCTTCACCATCACATTACGTAAGTGAATCCGACATTATCCAACCACGACCATCACCGAATCGTGAATCCCCCATTTTCCGACCCTAACTCGATTTCATGTTCCACACTTCACCACGAGTCATGTTACGATCAATCTTTGATCGTCATTGGACATGTTGTCGTTGTAATTCATGAGAACACAGCAGCGCATAGGATCTATGATGGATCTGAGGTGATTTTAATCGGTCTTGGCTGATTTGGCGGTGTGGAGAGATGATGGATTTCATTGTGGAGATGCTAACGGGTTATTGCGTTAGGCGAGTTGGTGAATGAAGAGGAGTTAGCGGGTGAAGGAGAGTTAGGAAGTGACCAACTTAGGAGCTCCGAACGACCTTAGGCATTGCAGTTTCGACATGAATCGCACGACTTAACGACTTAACATTCAAACTCTGAACGACATAAGGGACTGCGACTCATATGATTTGCGACTTAACTCGCCAGAATAGCACATGACTTAAAGAAGAACGACTTAAAGAATCACATGACCTAATTTAACCCGCAGCATAGCTTTAACTCGTAGGAACATGACTGATGAACTGCCAGAATGAACTGCTTGAACTTGTTGCACTCTTTCACAGATTGTATTAACTTATAAGCTAACAACCTGTTAAATACAACATTTGCAAAAAACTAGGGCAAATATACTGCCATTGACTGCCCACATCGAATGACAGATTAGTCGATAAAGAATAATCAACTTAAGGGAATTATGTGAACGAAATGCTGTGAATTAACCAGTTCAAGTGAAGTATTAAAGCAAAGCTAAGTTAATCAACTAAAGCTGATCTGTTTGCATCAACACTATACTTGGACTTAGAATAACAAGCCCTGAAACTTTATGATCGACAAACGCCAACTAGTTTAATTCCAATTATATTTGCTTGTCATTTTATCAGTTTTGCACATCACTTCACACTTTTAGGAAACGTGCACCTTCATATTTGAATATCCAGTTCCTTGTATAGAATGGCTTCTCAACAAGTGCGAGAAGAGATAGTAGAGAGGGCCGATGAGGTTTTCCCAATAGCTGACCCATTGGAGAATCCTCCGGAAAGAGTTTCAACTAGACTGAACCAACGGGCATTCAACCAGCTACGTATTCAATTCGGCATTGCTGGAGCGGATGCTCTGCTTCCTGGGGTAAATGACACTGCCGGTAGGCCGCCTCCTGGCTTCATTGCAGTCAATCGTCTAATGTGTTTGAGTGGAGCTATTCCCCCTTCAACGATTTTCTTAGAACACTCCTCCTTCGACTAACTATTTCTCCATTCCAGTTGCACCCTAATGGTTATGCCATTTTGATGGGGTTGTGTGTACTATTTAGGAGGATGCTTAACCGCCTCCCAATCTTCAAGGAGATCTGCTATTTGTGTTCATTCGGAAGAAACAAAGATCACCCTTCCATTACTCTTCTAAGGAGTGCAAGAAATCGTAAGCTGATCATGGATCTTCCGGAGAGCGCTCATGGGTTTTTAAACCAATTCTTCTTTGTCCGTTGCCCTCCGGGATTCTACGGTATCTGGAGAGTAGGAAGTAGGACTACCTATCTCCGTTCACTTCATTTCTGAGCCTTTCAAAATTCGAGTCGTCAAGTGCTAACTTCATTCTTTACTTTTGCAACTCTTCATCCTCCCTCTAAAGATTCTAGTCACAAATCGACTTTCGAAAGATTGAGTGTCGTAGCTATCGATGAAAGAAGTATTAAGTTTGTACTGAAGGAAGAATTTTGTCACCAATTCGGACTCTTGCACTCTCCTCGATCCATTCAGTCTCGTGATGCCCCCAGTTCTCAAGCAGAAGCGTCAGATGCCCCAGCCTCCGCAAAGGAATTCGCACTGAAGGAAACTATTGTAGAGGCTTCATTAGTGAAATGCTCCAGTTCCGTTGACGGTGCGGGATTATCTGGAAAATCCAAACTTCCCCCAGTTATTAAAGAAGAGGAATTTCCTCAGCATTCTGGGAAGGCTACTAAAGAAGTTGATGAGGGAGCCAAGAAAGAAAGTCCCATTGCGAAGAGTGTAAAGCGTGGTGAAGAGGGCACTACTGTTAAGACCCATTTCGTTGGGCACGATGGTGATGATATCTTTGGAAGACCGAGCGATCTCATGTTGACTTCCCAAGAGCTCTTTAAAGATGACACCACCACTTCTACGCTTGTTTCTTCAGTAACCGAAGTGACATCCGTTTTGTGGTCAATTCCATCAACCCTTGACTCCTGCTGCAAAAGCTGACATCACTCCTAAGCCGAAGAGTGGTTTGTAGCTTGACGCTCATAGTTCGCACGCCACACACACTTAAAATTTTTGGCAATTGTGCGCACTTAGCTTTTTTATTTTGAAGATTTCTAAATTTTGTCTCTTCTTCACTTTCAGGTTCTCCAATGGGACGCAGCAGCTCATATTACGATGACTTTCAATGCTATGCGAGGCGTGATTCTTGTGACCCCCGGCGCTATCTGCCTGCCCCTAGGGAGATTGATGAGGAAAGAGTAGCTAGGAACGCTCACGAAAGGCAGGCTTATAAGGGGCGTTATGGAAAAAGAGACGACCGACATGACTCTTACCAGAGGGATGATGACTCCCATAAGAGAAAGTCTCATGATGATAAGGGGAAGAGTCATGTAACTAAAGATTCAAGCAAGCGAGCCAAGCTTAGCGAAAAGTCTACATCTAAAATTTCTGAAGTGCCCGCTGCTTCTATCTTTATAGACATCCCTTCTACCTCCCTTACCCTTAAAAGAGCTGAAATTCAGGCAATCATTAATAGGCCTCCTTATCAAGTTGAGAAGCCTCCACCTGCACTCCAAAGCCGATTTCCATATCGGTGATTGAAAGGAGTACGTTGTGATCTAGACTCGGTTCCAATTGATAAGCATACTATGCTGAGAAATCTCGACGCTGTCAAGCTTGATATTGAAAGAATGTTCGGCTGGCAGAAACTAGTTGACGAGCTTCAAAGAGTAAATCGTTTAAATCTCGAGGCAATGCTGACCATGGAGAGCGATATGTCTGAGTGGCAAAAATTCTTGATCAGCATGATACGGAGATGAAGAGCATCACCGCCTATAACGAGAAACTTGAGGCTGAAGTCAAGAAGCTTAAAGATGATCTTGCCACCTCTTCCACTTCTTATACTCAAAAGGAAGAGGTTCTTCAAAAGCAAGTAAGAGACGCCCATGCTACTCAACGATATGCTGAGGCTAAACTTGAGGCACAGCAGAAAATTGTGGAAATCTACCGCAATGATGTTGCTCCGTTGCGGGAAAAGATTAACTCCCAAGATTTGGAGATTACATTGTTAAAGGCCCAGCTCCGTAAGGCTGAAAATGAGCGTGACGAGGCCATTGCTGGAAAATCAGCAGCTGAACAGTCACCTGAGGCGACTAAGGCTAACATTAGCTCCACTCTATTCGAGTTTTATGTCCACATCTTCTTGGCGCGTGGCAATCTTTCATTTTTGGGCCCAAAGAATGAGGTTACCCAGGCAGAAGTGTGGGAGGTAGTTGTTGAAATGTTTAGATATGTTGGCAAAGCTGAGGAGGATTTTGAGGCTTATTATTTGGATGATGAGGGTCGTGCCGCCCTTGCTAGAGGGAAAGAACAACTTGCCAAGGAATGAGCCGAAGTGGCGGAAGGAGAGCGTCTAGGGAAGGCACCTTTGACCGACCCAACTCGTCCTTTGGCTTCGGTTGACGTCGATATTATTGGCTCCAGTTCCCACTCTCTGCCTCCTGCCAAAGCCGAGACCGAAACTACAACTGCTCATGCCGAAGAGGGGGACCAAAAAGACACCGAAGCCCAAGATTTTGAAATTGATGTGATAAAGCCAATCTCTCCAGGTAACTTCAACACTGATCTAGCTCAAGTGGACTACTCGTTTGCTTCACATGAGCTCGATGAACTTCTTGCTTATTACTTAAACCTCGACGTGCCACTATCTCCTCTCTTTGCGAGAAATACTGATGTTTAACTCTTCTTCTTCTGTAATGAAAACAACAAGTGTTGTACAGGCTTCGCCTCCTTCAGCTGTTGCCCCTCCACCTCTTCAAGTTACTTCTTCTGCTTCTCAACCGGGGTCGCAAGAAGAACAAATAGGAGCTCTTCAAGGCTTAGATGACCCGGCCGCTTCACAAGAGTAGAAAGCTGAAGAACTTGAGGTGGGTGATAGGACCCCGGAGAAATTTACTGCCGATGATACAAAGCTGATTGATCTTATCACTCTGGGCAGCGAATCTTCTTCAAAGAGGAGGGGAAAGCGTGGAATTTCAAAGAAAAAGAAGGGCACTTCTACCAGCGATGAGAAAGCAGAAGAGGACCCAATTGCACCTCCTTCCCCCTTCTTCCCCGACTCGTTCAGGCCGACTCAAGAAGTTAACCATTAGGCCAAGCGAGGGCTCCAAAGGCAGCGGGAAGAAGAATTAATGGGTCTTGTTTTATCCTTCTTGTTCTGCTTTCTTGCTTTTTGACTTGTATTTAATGACTTGTATCGACCGGAGATTGTGCGGGTACCGGCCCCCGCTTTTTGAAACCTACACATGTATGCAATTCTAGTATGGAATAAAATGACTCTTTTTACTTCTACAATCTTTTGTCTGTATTTGTAAATGCATTTATTCCTTATTTTCATACAAGTTTCTTTATTTTCTTTGTATGATATTGCAGTGAGCTCATGGTATGTTGCTTGAGCGTTGCTTTTATTAATGCAGCTATACTATAATTGCCCCCATACCATGGCTTGTTGCAATCTTCTCCATTTTGAGAAGACTTGTACTCTTATCTGGAGAATAATTCTTCCATTTTGAGGAAATATTATTCTGCTCTAGTAGAGTGTGCCTTGTATTGGAGAAGTTTTTTTTACATTTCAACTTTCGGAGATGGTCACTCTTATTTTTGAGAAGTGGATTCCCCTACGCGGTGAAGCGGGCCTCCGAAGAAGGCTTTGATTTGTTTGCCAGAAAGTTATGTCTTATCGCTAAGTGGGCCCACGGGACTGGCGTCAGCTGCTTTATCGGATATTTTGTTTGCATAAACGATCGCGAGCAGTTAGCTGCGGCCTAGAACCTTATTTTTGAGAAGGTGCCACTTCGGTGGTTCCACCAACGACCTTTTTTTTAAGAGATAACATTTTCAGTTTTCGTCGTGCCTCGTTGGAGGGCTTTCTTTGGCACTTCTCCTTTGAGAGTGGAAGTATGCCTCCGAAGAGGGCGTTTTTATTTGCCTGAAAGTTACTTTTCACAGTTAAATGGATCAACGGGGTGGACGCAAGATTCCTAGTTGGATGTTCGTTTGTACGGACGATCACAATTTGTTAGCAAGGGCCCGGTGCCTTCATTTTGGGAAGGTGCCCCTTTCGTGGTTCAACCAACCTTTTTATTTTAGAAAATCATGTCATTTTTGGGCGTGCCTCGTTGGAGGGATTTCTTTGGCACTTCTCCCTTGAGAGTAGAAATGTGCCTCCGAAGAGGGCTTTTTTGTTTGCCTGAAAGTTACTACTCGTAGTTAAATGGATCCACGGGGTGGACGCGAGCTACCAAATTGGATGTTCTTTTGTACGGACGATCATAATTTGTTAGCAAGGGCTTGGTGCCTTCATCTTGGGAAGGTGCCCCTTTGGTGGTTCCACCAACCTTTTTACTGGAGAAGCATTTCATTTTTGTGCGTGCCTCGTTGTAGGCTTTTTTTCTGTTTGGCAGGAAGGTTGCATCTCACAGTTAAGTGAATCCACGGAGCAAACGTAAGCTACCTAACTGGATGTTTGTTTGCACAAACGATCACAATTAACTAGCAAGGGCCTGGAACCAACAATTTGGGAAGGTGCCCCTTTGGTGGTCCCACCAACCTTTTTTGTTGAGAGACAAGATTCCATTATGGCTGTTTTTTGTCTGCTTGCCCATGTCTTTTCACCATCTGCCCCTCAGCGATTCCTCGTTATCATTTCCAAGTACATGTTCCTTTCTTTTGCAAGTTGTTTGCTTTTCTTGTTTTCTAGAGAAGTGTATTTCATTGTTAAGTGGATCCACGGGGCAGACGCAAGCTACCTAACTGGATGTTTGTTTGCACAAATGATCGCAATTAACTAGCGAGGGCCTGGAACCTTCGCTTTGGGAAGGTGCCCCTTGGGTGGAATCACCAACTGTTTGTGAGAAGCACTTCTTATGTAGCAATTGAATCTGGAATTTTTGTGACTTGACATTTTGTTTGTTGAATGATTTGTAGGAATCGCTTAGCCTTGTGATGTGTTGAATTGGTAAAATTTGCTTTGATAGCTTGCAATATTAAATCGACATTTTAGCAATATATTTAAGATATTTGCACATCGAAATAAGACAGACATTTTATAGTGGTAGAGAACACAAGATTTATAGTGGTTCGGCCGAGAACCGGGCCTACATCCACTTTATAGTTCTTATTGTTGATTCACACTGATTTTACAATGGCTTACAATACAAGAATCATACATCCACAATCATTTTACAAATTTAAGCATAGCTTCTAAGTAAAATATGGACGCAAGCTATTGCTATTCCAGGCTCTTGGAATTCGATCTCCTTCGACAGTTGTGAG
The DNA here is from genome assembly GCA_030765085.1 of Allium cepa. Classification (NCBI taxonomy): domain Eukaryota; kingdom Viridiplantae; phylum Streptophyta; class Magnoliopsida; order Asparagales; family Amaryllidaceae; genus Allium; species Allium cepa. The sequence goes on from CM060930.1 coordinate 62,413,775, forward strand.
CTTGAAAGTGCCATCAAGAAGTTTTTTGCCTATAACATATGGCCCTTCCCAGTTTGGCCCAAACACTCATGTTAGTGTCATGACCATTTTCAAGACCATATCCCCAATTTCAAAGCTGCGTTGGCGAACTTTAGAATTGAAGTGCCTGACTATCCTTTGCTGATGGGCTGCAACTCTGAGCTCAGCCTCTTTCCTTCTTTCATCAAGCAAGTCAAGTGCTTCAAGTTGCAGCTTTTCATTTTCAGCTTGGTTGAAATGAATTCTCCTGTGTGAGGGGACCTATATTTCCACTGGAATCATTGCTTCTGATCCATATGCTAATGAGAATGGAGTGTTCCCAGTCATAGTCTTGTGGGTAGTTCTGTGTGCCCAAAGTGCTAGATGCAGCTTATCGACCCAACCACCTTTGGCCTTTTCCAGCTGTTTTATCATGGTTGATTTGATAATTTTTTTCACTGCTTCCACTTGCCCGTTTGCCTGCGGATGAGCCACTGCTGGAAAGCTTTTTTGGATCTTGAATCGCCTGCAAAAGTCCTGGAATTCTTCGCTTTCGAATAAGGTACCATTGTCTGTGATTATCTTCTGAGGCACACCATACATGTAAATGTTTTTTTAGTCACCAAGTTTATCATGTTTTTACAGGTAATAGTGGCCAACGATTCAGATTCAGCCGATTTAGTGAAATAATCAATAGCAAAAATAGCATATTTGATTCCGGACTTGGCAATCGGCAGAGGCCCATTGAGATCTATCCCCCAAATGGCGAATGGCTATGGACTGACCATTTGTTTTAGCTCGGTGGAAGGTGCTCTTGGGATTTTTGCAAATCTCTGGCATTTGTCACACTTTCGGGAGTAGCTAGCAGCGTCTCGATTAATATCTGGCCAAAAATACCCATAGCGGAGAATTTTCTTTGCCAGGGTTTGGCCGTCTGAATGATCCCCACACTCTCCTCCATCCACCTCAGCTAAAATTGTCTTAGCCTCTTCCTTGGTTACACATCGGAGTAATGGCATCGAGAATCCTCGTCTGTACAACCGGCCGTCTCGAATTACATATCTTGGGGCTTTTCTTAACAGCTTTTGGCGCATTTTTGAGTTTTTTAGCAGGGAGCCGTTGAGTATATATTCCTTGATCGGGGTCATCCACGATTCTTGCTCTTGAGATACAGCCATAATCCATTCAATATCCATCTCATCAGTACTTGAAGATGACAAGACTTCCATAGGGACCGATCCCAATAATTAAGCTTCGCTAGAGCTTGAATATTTTGCAAGAGATTCTGCCTTCATGTTCTCTTCCCGGGGTATATGGCTTATTGTATAATGATCAAAATCATCAAGAAGCTCCCAGGCCTTCGACAAGTAAGCAGCCAGATTTACTCCTTTAGTTTGAAACTCTTTATTGACTTGGCATACAATAAGCTGGGAATCACTGAAGATCTGCAATACTTTGATATTCGGTTCTTTAGCAATCTTCAAGCTGGCAACAAGAGCTACATATTTTGCTTCATTATTCGTCGAAGGAAATTCTAATCTTAATGCATAGCACAATCACCGCCCTTCAGGAGTTTCAAGCACAACCCCAGCTCCAGAACAATAGTCATTTCTTGCATCATCAACGTATAATTTCAATAGGATCAGGATGTCATCAGTCACCTCATCCTCACTGTCACATTTATCTTTGTATTCTGCAATGAAATCTGCTAAAGCTTGTCCATTGATTGCTCTTCGGGGATGGTAGGTGATATCGTATAGGCGGAGTTCAATATTCCACTTCAAAAGATGACCCGAAGTTTCAAGGCAAAATAGGACTTGCTTTAGAGTTTGATCAGTGAGGACTTTAATAGGATGCGCTTGGAAATATGGCCTCAACTTTCTGGACGGAATCAACAGACAATAGGTGAGCTTCTCCAGCTTTGAATAATTCATCTCTGCCCCAGTGAATCTTTTGCTGATGTAATAAACCGGGCGCTGAACTTTTGCGTCTTCCCGTACCAATGCTGCACCGAGAGCATGAGATGAAACCGCTAAATATATGAAAATATCTTAGAAAGTACTGGAGGCGTTTCCATGTGACGAATCAGTTCATTAAAAGCTTTCTGACAATCAGGAGTCCATTCAAAGTTTTCTTTCCTTTCTTCAGAGCGTCGAAGAAGGGAATGCATTTATCAGTGGCTCTGGAAATAAACCGACTCAAAGCAGCGGCTTTCCTTTTGAGGCTTTGCAATTCCTTCTTTTTCTTAGGGGCTTTGACTTCTCTTAAAGCAGTAATCTGAGAAGGATTAGCTTCGATGAACCTAGAACTCAAAATGAAACCCAAGAATTTTCCAGACTCTACCCCGAATGTGCATTTCAGAGGATTTAGCTTCATCCCATACTTTTGGAGGACCGCGAACATTTCTGCCAAATGATCCATGTAGTCTACTGCCTTCTTTGATTTTGCCAACATATCATGAACGTATACTTTTATAGAAGTAAAGACCAACATCAGTGATGAAGCTTGTGTCCTCCTAATCTGGCTCATGCATCGTGATTTGATTATATCCTGAGTAAGCATCCATAAAAGACAATAATTCATGCCCGACTATTCCATCCACCAACTGATCAATCCTGGGTAACGGGAGACAATCCTTAGGGCATGCTCTGTTCAAGACTAAAAAGTCGATGCATACTCTCAACTTTCCATTTGCTTTTTTAACCAACATCAGATTAGAAACCCAATTTGGATAAGTGGATTCTCTGATGAAGTCATTTTCCAAGAGCCAATCTACTTCTTCTTTTAATGTTGTCGACCTTTCAGGAACCTGGGTTCTTCTTTTCTGCTTTACGGGGGTGAATTTTGGATCAATATTCAAATCATGCATTGCGATTTCTAGAGATATTCCACACATGTCATCATGACTCCAAGCGAATACATCCAGGTTTGCTTTCAAGAACGATATCAACATATTCTGAACCGTCACACTGAATTGTGAACCGACATTCAGCACCTTGTTTTGGTCATTCGGGTCAACAGGCATTGGCACCATCACTTCTACCGACACCACTCTACTCTCCCCTGCACTGGTTTTTCTGGGATCAATCTCTTTTCATGCACCACTATGCTCACCAGTGCAGGGTCCACCCCGTAATTGCTACAAGGTGGGCTCTTTGATGCGGAGCGAAGCTGCCGCACCCTTACCCATTTCTCTCTTCTTTGCCTCCCGTAACTCTATGAGATATCATTCTCGCCCAGCATTTTGGCCCCCTTCACAACACTGGCGCCATTATCAGTGGGGAACTTCATAGTCAGGCACACTGGGGCGAGAATGGCCTTAAATGCGGCAAGAGTTGGCCGACCCAAGAAGGTATTGTAAGCGGAGAATTCATCAACAATCACAAAAGTTTGTTTTTGGAACACCTTCTTTTCCCCTTCTCCAAGCTCTACAAATAAGTCAATAGTGCCTATAGGCTGTTTTGGTTCTCCAGTGAACCCAACAATTTTCTATGAGGAAGCTTGGACATCAGCCATGGGAATTTTCATTTGATCAAATGTCTTTCTGAAGAGGACATTTCAAGAGGCGCCGCAGTCAACAAGCACCCTTGTTACAATGGCTGGTCCGATGCATGCAGATATCACCAAGGGATCCATGGTGGGAGCCTCAACACCAATAGAGTCTCGGCCCGGAATATGATGTCATCGTTAAAAGTTCTTTGCTGTTTTAAAGGTGTAGCATCTTCCAAGAGAAAAACATTTTCTTCCGCCGAGGCATATCTCAAAGCGTGAGCATATCTCTCCATCTCACCCCAACTTCTGCCCGTTGGGTGAGGACATCTGTGATAACATTAACGACAGGCCTCTCAGATTCCTATGCTGCAGTCCTCTCACCTGAGCCAGATTGATGAGTAGGAACTTGATGCCTCTGAGTAGATGTGGTCGGCTCACTTCTGTTTCTCTTCACATATTGTTGTAGTTTATTCTGTCTCAACAGCTCTTCAATCAAATTATTTAAATGGCGTCATTCATTAGTGTCATAGCCAGGTTGATTGTGGAATCGACAGAATTTCCCATTATGCACAACATTTTTCCCAGGCCTTATCTCAGGTGGTTTTGGGTATTCAACAGCATCCTTGGTTGCGAAAAAGATATTTTCTGGGGTATCAGTTAAGGGAGTAAAATCTGAAGGTTTAAAGCGGCGAGCTTTCTTCGCATCTTTCTGCTTCTTTCCACCATCATTTCCCTCTTCAGGCCACCAGATTCCCTTTTGTTAGAAGCAACATTGTTATTCTCAACTTCAGTCACGACTGCTTTTGCCAGCACAGGAAGGCTTTCTAAGCGCATAAATTCATCGGTCTTCTTGTAGAATTTCTCAAGTGAATTTGGCTCTTTCATCTTTAGCCATTTTCCGAATTCACTTGATTTGTCAATAGCACACATCAAGTAAGTCAAAATCGTACGAGGCTCTGCATTATCAACTTCGGCCAATGCTATATTAAAGCGGTTTAAGAAAGATTTGATAGACTCTTCGGGGCTTTGTTCGAGGCTGGATAGTGACATTATGTCCTTGGCTTTCGAAGCATATAACCTGAACTGATCTTTGAATTTTCGAGTTAAGTTGGAGAACTGATCCACGGATCGAACTGGCAGCTTCGTGAACAAAAGCAGAGCCACTCCCTCTAAGTATACAGGAAAGTATCTGCACTTGATCTCGTCTGTTGCTCTGGCACCTGTCATATGCCAGTCGTACTTGTATAAGAACTGATTAGGATCGCTTGTCACCCGATAAGCTGGAATAGTGGGGGGAACAAATTTCTTCGAAAATTCAGCCTTCAGAATTCTTTCAGTAAAAGGAGTCTTGCTTGGAGCAAACCCCCAGTTACTTTCATCTTCCTCCCTTCGCATGCTCTCCTTCATAATTTGTTGAATCATTCCCAAGAGGTACTCCTCATCGTTTAGATGCCCCACGGGACAGGCGTCATCTACTTTTTCGAAAGTTTGCCTGGACAAACGTTCACGAAGAGTTGGCTGCAGCCTTGAAACTTTAGCTTGGGGAGGTGCCCCTTCGGCGGTGCCAACTTCCCTTTGAGGAATACATCCTCATCAAAGGTTTCTTCATTATTTTCTGGTTCTTGGTTAACTCCAAGCAAAGCATTCAACCTGTTCAACATCAAAGTGTTCTGGGCTTCCATTTGTTGATACAACCCAGACACTACAACATCCAATTCCGCCCTTGTGATCCCAACACTAGGAGCCGCGTGATTTGACGTGGGAGAAGTGGCGGTGTTGTCATAAGTATTTCCAGATCAAGTAGATCTACTTTTCCTTCCAGGAGCCATAATTTCGGATAGACTTCTGGTTCTTAGGGAGACTCTTTCAACAAATCTTTGTGAAGCAATGATGAGAGCACTCTTGAGTTCAATTCTCAGTGAAAGCACCAAAAATGTTAACGCTAAAAATGTACGCTAACACCCCGGTGAGAGTTGTGATATAGCGAAAGCACCACCCGTTGGTACGGGAACTAAAAGCAAGCAGAAAATAGTAAAGTTACAACAATTTTTATAGTGGTTCAGCTCAAAGTCAAGCCTACGTCCACTTAATCTCTTCTATTATCGATTTGATTACAAGTTTCACAATAATTCTTTAATCACAACACCATTAAGGCAAGTAGTTAGAACTTTGATGTAGAAAAGCTCTTTGAATTCATGTTGAATGAACTTGATCTTTTCCCAAGGTTCTTTGAAGTGTCTTTGGCTTTTGAAGTGTTGTCGAAGTCGTGAAAACAGCAAAATCTTGGCGTTCTAGAATTCCTTCCAAAATCCGTCCCCCTTTTCAATGTGGAGTAGGCGGGGTATTTATAAGGGAGTTTCGGAGTTAGGTCGTGTAACGACCCTAAATTTTGGCCCTGTTTATTTTGATAAATATTTAATCTGATTAAATAAAATGTGAACTGATTATTTTCAAATGAATATGATTTTGGAATAATTACCTTTTGTTTATATAAATTTGTATTTTTAAAAGGAAATTTGATTATGGAAATTTAAATAGAATTTCTTAGTAATATTTACCTTATATAACTAAATTAAAATACCGTACTTTGTTTACACTTGGAAATATACATATGGATGTTAATGTTTAAATTAAAATCTAATTTTAACAAGAATAGAATATAAATGTTAAATATAAATCAAATATGTGTATATAACTTAATTTAAATAAGTGATAGTACAATACAAATAGAAATGCAAACAAATATAAGTAAGAAATCATTTTGAATATGACTTGAACATTAATAGTTAAATATAAAATACAAATGTAAAAATTAAAATAAGAATTAATTGATTAAGATTTCATACAACATAACTTAACAATTTGTAAACAAAGCAAAAATAAGAACAAGGTATAAAACTCAAAGTATAAAGTAAAACAAAATCAAATGTAGTCTAAAACTAAACTAAAACATTTATGTATAACTTGTGTAAATTAGAAGTTAACAAAACGAAGTACTTTCATATACAAAATAACAACAACCATATGTACATAAGCTATTCAAGCTAGGAATAATAAAACAAATTAACTTCATATATACAAAATCTACCAGGTATTCATATATAAATTATCTTCATATACAACACCCTAGCCTGCCTGCATAAGTACATGTTTACATACAATATTTTCACTCAGCCAAACATAATTATGATATATACATTAATGAAGAAACTGACAAACTCAGGTAGATTGAAATACAAGCATTAAAATAACTTGTCTTCCTATGTAAGCTACTTGCTGAAGTACATAGCTTATACAAATGCATACCATGTCTTCACAGTACCACATAATTATGTAAAGCAAGTAATAAAAATATATGTACTTATAAGATTAAGTGTAGACAATAAGTACATGAGCATTTAATGTTTCATTCTCTCAGCAAAGCTTTGGACCGAATTCAAGTTCATGTCAGGCCATTTGGAATTTTGCCTGATAAAACAAAATGAATAGTATAGGTAACACCTAACCAGGTTAAAACTATTTTTTCCCATTCATACCTAACTTCTTATCTTCTATATATATATATATAGGTATCCATCTTTTATTTAGTTTATAATATAAGTATGACTGAAAGAAGAAGAAAATTATAAAGAGGAAAACAGAAAGAAAAAGAAAAAAAGATGCAAGCAAACTCTGATTTTATTCAAAACTTCAAGCTGCAGGCATCTATTAACAACCACCCTCTGATCAACAGTTTGTTTTTGGTGAGTAAACACTTTTTTTTAAAAAAGTTTTAAGTTAATTAAAATCAATTTAAACTTTATTGGAAATTGGGATTGTGTATGTTACAGCATGTAAATGGTTGTGTGATTTTTTGTACTTTCCTGTAGTTGGTAGTGTAAAAACACAAATCATCCTTATTTAAATCATGAATAAGTTTTGGTTTCTCAACAAAATAAGATATAAAACTTAAATTAAGATTTTGTAAAGGTTGATTATACCATTTTTATAAAATATGTCACTGTGATATTGATGTTCAGGGAATCAGTGATAGTGATAAAATTCGACTGTTGTAAATTTTTGATTCAAGTTCATATTTTAAATCCTTATGTAAATTGATGATTTTTAAAACAAAAAGAAAGATTTTTAGTGTAGTAATGTTGGAGCAGTACACAATTGAATGAAAATTGTATTGCTATCAATTTCCAGTGATTTAATCAACTATAAATGCTCAAATTTGGATTGAAGCAAGCTTTAACATTGATGATCACGTAAAAATTATCAGATAACTGTTATATTAAGTGAATTAAAGAATTGGGATTAATTTAGGGTTTTTGTCCAAAAATTTTGACCTCCCTGTAAATGCGACGAGTTCGCCATCCACGCGTGATCGAGATGATCGAAACTTCGGGAAATGGGAGAGTGGCGCGTTGTCGAGGTGAGGTCAAAAGTTGAGGGCCTCCAGTGGTCGCGGCGGCGGTGACGAGGTGATTATGTTGATGGGTTCGAGCTCTGCATCTCGGTCGAACCTTTGTTTTTCGTTTCGATTTTTCTGGAGGCAATTCGATCTTGGGTTTCGAGAATTCGTGTGTTTTGTGATGTGCCTGAGTCGCTGGTGTTCGTCGAACCTCGGTGGTGCTGCCGTGCATGTGCACGACATGGAGGAGGAAGTCGAAGTTGGTCGGTGGTGGATTCTCGAGACGTACACGAGTGTTTGACTAGGTCGCTTCGGGATTTTCGCGAGTTAGTTGAAGGCTGTTTTTTTTTACTTAGCAAAGTTAAGTGCAGAAAAAAATGGAGAAAAGGAAGTTGTGCATAGGGAGTGAGGCTCGAGAAGTAGCATGTTGTACTTGGAGTTATACTCGGGTATCTTCAGGAATGGCACGAGTTTCCTAGGAACTGCAGTAATGCATTTTGATATTAGAGTTAAACAAATTTGTTTTCCTCAAATTTTTAAGTACTGAGAATATAATGAATATTTAACAAGTTTTAATTAAAATTTTGATTCAAGTTAATGATTTTTGATGAATACTTAACGAAGTTTTCAAACGTTTAATCATTATATAATCCAGAAATTGTTTTAATTAAGTAAATTAATAATTAAGTTTTTGTTAGTTTACATAATTGATTTCCAGAATCAATGAAGGCTTTTAAAAATGTTAGCTGAAAGGTTTATGTTAATTGATGATTTCAGGAAGTGGATAAAAATGATTACTTTCTAATTTTAATTAGAGGTGTATTATAAGTAATAAATAAATTAACTACTTAAGTAAATTAATGATTAATGGTTAAGTGATTAAATAATTTAAGAATTAATAAGTGATAAATTAAGTAATTAGTAGTTAATAAATAGGTAATTAAGTTCTATTAATAATTAAGTTTATCAATTAATGATTAAAGAATAGTTGATTAAGTTAATTAAGGTAATATAAAATTGATTAGGAAGTAATAAATTATGTAGTGTGAAACAAATTGATTAAGTAATTGAGTAATTAAGGGAATTAATTACTTATTGTAATTAATGAAGTTTAATATGAATTGTTTAAGTTAATTAATCAAGTTTAATTAATTTAAATAATTATTTGATGATGTGATAAGTATAATTACTTAGAAAAGTAATTAATGATAATGACTAGAAGCAATTGATTGAGGATGATAATGGAAGTAATTTGAGTATAATTACTTTGGGCAATTAATCAAGGGATTAATTTAAAAGGAAATCAGTTGAGGTGTAATTAAGTGATAGAGTAATTGAAGGTGGTTGATTACTGAATAGTATTAATCAGGAGTGATTAATAAAGGTAGTTAATTAAAGAATTAATTACTTAAGGTAATTAATTCAATACAGGATATTGAAATGAAATGTAATTAGTAATCATTAAATAATGTAATTAATAATAAAAGATTAAAGAGTAATTAAGTGGTGAAATTAAGAAGTAATGTATTGTTTGTAAGTGAAGGTTAATTTCTATATTTGGATAAGATAATTGATTTGGAAAATAATTAAAAAAATGGTTATTTAGATAAAATTAAGTGTTAATTAATCAAGTGTGATTAAGTGAAATGAATTTATGAATTGACCAATAATTCGATAATGGTTATATAAGCAAGATTTATGATGAAGAAGTAATTAATTTAATTTATTTTAAATTAATTAGAGATGTAAGTAATTAATTTAATTCATTTTCAATTAATTATAGTTGATATGATTGCTTATATATGGATGAATGATATTGTTTACCTTGAATGGTTTGAGATTTCTAGCATAAGATAAATGATGCAGTGTGAAATGTATGCTTGATTGTAGTATGATGATAATATGAATTATTTGTTGTGATGATAATATTGATTATCTGTTTATGATGATGATCTTCTATTGTAATATTGTGAATTATCTATCTGTGTGTATATGGATAATTGTTTGTTTATAAACTTTAAAACAACTTGGCCCTAGAAGACACGTTTTGGATTCCGATTAGACGGGGATCGGGTTTCCACATTTGGAACATCCGAAAACCACGTCGATCCAAATTAACGATAGGTCGTGAATCTGAAGTAATGGTGGAGATTCAGAATGCAAGGGTTGTCGTCGTTAACTCTGAGGGTGATTCCAAAATGAGTGTAACGAGATAATACCTTCGGTTTCGTTCGAACTCGGAACGAACTTGTATGGATTGAATGCTTTCAGCACATCGTCAGGCGGGTGATGGGCATTCTAAGGAATTTGATCACTAAAGGTAATCATAGCCTCAAGCCTCATCAACCGGGAATGGCTAAAACAGGGGAGATGCAGCAAGGTTAGGTGGGTCATGCCCAAGCAGGATAAGATACTTCCCCTGTCTAGATGTCCTTTTTTATTCGGCTTAGTGGGTGGTTAGGCGCGCCAACCACGGGGTTTATCTTGTTCGGGACTGTTCAATAAGGAATGGTTCCGACCTTGTGTTGCAAGGGAGCGGACGTACTCCTTGGTACGGTGATCTAGGCCCCGTACTGTGACGGGCGGTACCCCAGTAGCCCTGCCATCGTATGGAATCCATTTTCCAATAAGTGCCCACGGTTTTGATTGTATTACCCACTTTTGTGGCTAGTAGCTGGAATTTAATAATGTAATAATTTCGGCTATTTTCTATTTACTTAAAAACCCTAGACACTATTATAATATCACAGAATTTCCTACGAAATGTTTTGGTTAGCTAAGGTAAAAACTTACCCGTATTTATGTGTGGGGAGTCTTACGTGGTACCTTTATTTTCAAATGTTTTTCAAAGTTAAACAATTTAAACTATTTACTCATACCAAACCCATGTTTGACCCGGAGTTTATATTTTGTTTTTTCATAAACTCTTGGGTACTCAAATTTTTACGAGTAGCCAAGTGATAGGTTCTTGGATTGTTGAGTTCTGGAGGAACTTGGAGCAGGAGCCCTGACGTATGTAGATATCTAAATAGTTTCGCTGTGTTAGTTAGGGTATATTGTATTTTGAGATGTATGTAGTGACAGATGTATATAAAATTGCCACGTGTATAATATTGTATAACTCTGATATATGTAAACTATGTAATTGTTATGTGATGTATTATATTTTATTCCATTCCGCTGTGAGATTCCGTGTTTGTTGTTCTTTCTTTCTCTTTCTTTTCTATTTCTATCCCTTTCTTCCTTCATGATGATACGTCTTTCTGGTAGTAGAAAGGTGGGTCGTCACCGTTGGTATCAGAGCTGAAAGGTTAAGTGAGAACCTTGGCTCTGGTGGAGATTACTCAATAGAGATAGAGTCGGTAGTACTCTAGAATAAGTCTGAGCGTAATAATAGATATAAGCGCGTACTTGTTAGTGAATATAAAATGGTTTTATATTATGTTGATTGATTTATTAAGTGGTATATGAACCTTTGTCAGTGCAATCTGCACAACTGTACCGAAGGGGTTTCTAAACACTTGATTAGAACAATTCGACATGATATTGTTTTCCAAAGTGGGTGAATTAAATAATTTCATCCAAAATATATTTTGATATGAAAAAAAAATTACAATGACTTGTGTAACCAAGGGAAGTATGAGATTGAATTTGGAATTAAAGTTAAAAGCAAAGTTAAAAATGAGAATTTTTGGATTATGTTGAAAGTTTAATTTAATATTGGAATTAAACTAATGATTAAAAATACAATAATAATAAGGATATAAATAAATTAATGAAGTACATCAAATTTACAATGTAAATGAATTGGATTGGGAAATTTAATAGAAATAAAATTTTGGTTGAGATTAACTTAAGCTTAATAATTGGATTTAAATTTAAGATTGGAATGAAATGAATTGAGATATGGGTAAATGAAATTAAGTTCTTATTTAATCAAATCCAATGGGTTGGTAGATTGAAGAGAATAGTATGGTGCTTAATTTAATGGAAGTTAAGATAAACAAATTGAATTGGAATAGAATTCAGTTGAGATATAGATGGTGTTAAATAAATTAATTCTTACTTAAATAAATAAAAGTAAGTTGAAATGGAATTGAATTGGAATAAATATGTTCCGATAATTTGTAAGGGAAATCGGCAACACATTGATTAGGAATAATTTTGGCTGTAGATAAGTGTTCAATCTCGAGTTAAAATGAAATATGAATATATTCAAGCTTAAATTGGGTAAAATGTGAAAAATATGAATGTGAGACTTATAAAAGAAAATACGGGGAAATAAAATAGTAAGCCAAAATAAATTGATTTGTATTTGGAGAATGAAATAAAAATCCAAACTTGAATTATAAAATAAAATTGAACACTGATAAAATAATAAGATGATTTTTTTTAAAGATAAAATCCAATTCAAGTATGGATAGAATAATTATGGCCTTGGATTTAAATCCTAACAAAATAAATGTAAGTTGATCTAGTGAGTATCAAATAAATTGGAAATAAATTTAAGTGTGGAATTGAAACAAGTAAATTAACCTAAGATTAAACTTTATAGAAGCATAGTTTCAAGGAAAGTGAGAGTTTATTTAGTAAAAGCTTGAATGATTTAAGTTGAATGGAATAAAATCTTTATTCAAATAGAAATGTGGATAAGAAATTAAATTTGATGGCTTATCAAAAGAATTTAAATATTTGAAATACAAAGTATACTTGTTTAATACAGGTAAGATCTGGAGTTTAAAGTGAAAATGAATGTGATTAAGAGTAACTGGATGTAGTGTGGAGAATAAATAAATTTGTGGCTCATAAAGTTAAAAAGTAAAATGATAAGCTAAAATAAAATTATTTTGTACTTGAAAAATGAAATAAACATCCAAACCAGATTACAAACTGAAAATAAACTCAAGCACTATAATGAAGAGATTTTTCTGATGAAATAAGATATTGAATTGGAAGTGGCAATAAACTAATTTGAAACAAATTAGTAAATTAAATATGTAAATGAAATTGGAATTGGTCAAATAAAGTTGGATGGTGAATTGGAGTTGTATCTTATAGAATTGAATTGCCAGAACGGATGTCTGGAATTCATAATGTATCCCATGCATCTCATCTTGGAATTTTGTTTAGGATCCATCATTAGTTGTAGAACTAGTAGTTCAGGGAGATTTGGAAGTCAAGCGGAGTTTGACTGTAGTCAGGAATCCAGTTCGGATTGTTGATCAGGATGAGAGGCAACCCGGGAGTAAGTAGTGAAGCTTGTCGAGTGCAGTGGAGAGAGAATCCCAGTGATTGCACCTGGGAGACTCTGGATAGTTCTAGGGAAGTTTATCCAGATTTGTGTTCGGATAACTAGTGTTGCTTGTTAGGATAGACTGTTTGATTGTTTGCTAATGTATGAATGATATGTATGTGTGAATGGTTGGTATAACAGCTTTTGAATTATCTTTATTTTAAATTTCGGGGACGAAATTCTTTTAAGGGGGGAGGAATGTAACGACCCTGAATTTTGGCCCTGTTTATTTTGATAAATATTTAATTTGATTAAATAAAATGTGAACTGATTATTTTCAAATGAATATGATTTTGGAATAATTGCCATTTGTTTATATAAATTTGTATTTTTAAAAGGAAATTTGATTCTGGAAATTTAAATAGAATTTCTTAATAATATTTACCTTATATAACTAAATTAAAATACTGTACTTTGTTTACATTTGGAAATATACATATGGGTGTTAATGTTTAAATTAAAATCTAATTTTAACAAGAATAAAATATTAATGTAAAATATAAATCAGATATGTGTATATAACTTAATTTAAATAAGTGATAGTACAGTACAAATAGAAATGGAAACAAATATAAGTAAGAAATCATTTTGAGTATGACTTGAACATTGATAGTTAAATATAAAATACGAATGTAAAATTTAAAATAAGAATTAATTGGTTAAGATTTCATACAACATAACTTAACAATTTGTAAACAAAGAAAAAATAAGAACAAGGCATAAAACTCAAAGTATAAAATAAAAATAAAATAAAATGTAGTCTAAAACTAAACTAAAACATTTATGCATAACTTGTGTAAATTAGAAGTTAACAAAACGAAGTATTTTCATATACAAAATAACAACAACGATATGTATATAAGCTATTCAAGCTAGGAATAATAAAACAAATTAACTTCATATATACAAAATCTGCCTGCAATCAGTCAAAGCATATAGTATAACACCTGACACATATATGAAATATTTAAACTGGAGGCTAATAACAAGACAGGTATTCATATATAAATTATCTTCATATACAACACCCTAGCCTGCCTGCATAAGTACATGTTTACATACAATATTTTCACTCAGCCAAACATAATTATGATATATACATTAATGAAGAAACTGACAAACTCAGGTAGATTGAAATACAAGCATTAAAATAACTTGTCTTCCTATGCAAGCAACTTGCTGAAGTACATAGCTTATACAAATGCATACCATGTCTTCACAGTACCACATAATTATGTAAAGCAAGTAATGAAAATATATGTACTTATAAGATTAAGTGTAGACAATAAGTACATGAGCATTTAATGTTTCATTCTCTCAGCAAAGCTTTGGACCGAATTCAAGATCATGTCAGGCCATTTGGAATTTTGCCTGATAAAACAAAATGAATAGTATAGGTAACACCTAACCAGGTTAAAACTATTTTTTCCCATTCATACCTAACTTCTTATCTTCTATATATATATATATATATATAGGTATCCATCTTTTATTTAGTTTATAATATAAGTATGACTGAAAGAAGAAGAAAATTATAAAGAGGAAAACAGAAAGAAAAAGAAAAAAAGATGCAAGCAAACTCTGATTTTATTCAAAACTTCAAGCTGCAGGCATCTATTAACAACCACCCTCTGATCAACAGTTTGTTTTTGGTGAGTAAACACTTTTTTTAAAAAAAGTTTTAAGTTAATTAAAATCAATTTAAACTTTATTGGAAATTGGGATTGTGTATGTTACAGCATGTAAATGGTTGTGTGATTTTTTGTACTTTCCTGTAGTTGGTAGTGTAAAAACACAAATCATCCTTATTTAAATCATGAATAAGTTTTGGTTTCTCAACAAAATAAGATATAAAACTTAAATTAAGATTTTGTAAAGGTTGATTATACCATTTTTATAAAATATGTCACTGTGATATTGATGTTCAGGGAATCAGTGATAGTGATAAAATTCGACTGTTGTAAATTTTTGATTCAAGTTCATATTTTAAATCCTTATGTAAATTGATGATTTTTAAAACAAAAAGAAAGATTTTTAGTGTAGTAATGTTGGAGCAGTACACAATTGAATGAAAATTGTATTGCTATCAATTTCCAGTGATTTAATCAACTATAAATGCTCAAATTTGGATTGAAGCAAGCTTTAACATTGATGATCACGTAAAAATTATCAGATAACTTTTATATTAAGTGAATTAAGGAATTGGGATTAATTTAGGGTTTTTGTCCAAAAATTTTGACCTCCCTGTAAATGCGACGAGTTCGCCATCCACGCGTGATCGAGATGATCGAAACTTCGGGAAATGGGAGAGTGGCGTGTTGTCAAGGTGCGGTCAAAAGTTGAGGGCTTCCAGTGGTCGCGGCGGCGGTGACGAGGTGATTATGTTGATGGGTTTTAGCTCTGCATCTTGGTCGAACCTTTGTTTTTCGTTTCGATTTTTCTGGAGGCATTTCGATCTTGGGTTTCGAGAATTCGTGTGTTTTGTGATGTGTCTGAGTCGCTGGTGTTCGTCGAAGCTCGGTGGTGTTGCCGTGCACGTGCACGGCGTGGAGGAGGAAGTCGAAGTTGGTCAGTGGTGGATTCTCGAGACGTACACGAGTGTTTGTGTAGGTCGCTTCGGGATTTTCGCGAGTTAGTTTAAGGCTGTTTTTTTTTACTTATCAAAGTTAAGTGCATAGAAAAATGGACAAGAGGAAGTTGTGCATAAGGAGTGAGGCTCGAGAAGTAGCGTGTTGTACTTGGAGTTATACTCGGGTATGTTCAGGAGTGGCGCGAGTTTCCTAGGAACTGCAGTAATGCATTTTGATATTAGAGTTAAACAAATTTGTTTTCCTCAAATTTTTAAGTACTGAGAATATAATGAATATTTAACAAGTTTTAATTAAAATTTTGATTCAAGTTAATGATTTTTGATGAATGCTTAACGAAGTTTTCAAACGTTTAATCATTATATAATCCAGAAATTATTTTAATTAAGTATAAAGTAAATTAATAATTAAGTTGTTGTTAGTTTTCATAATTGATTTCCAGAATCAATGAAGGCTTTTAAAAATGTTAGCTGAAAGGTTTATGTTAATTGATGATTTCAGGAAGTGGATAAAAATGATTACTTTCTAATTTTAATTAGAGGTGTATTATAAGTAATAAATAAATTAACTACTTAAGTAAATTAATGATTAATGGTTAAGTAATTAAATAATTTAAGAATTAATAAGTGATAAATTAAGTAATTGGTAGTTAATAAATAGGTAATTAAGTTCTATTAATAATTAAGTTTATCAATTAATGATTAAGGAATAGTTGATTAAGTTAATTAAGGTAATATAAAATTGATTAGGAAGTGATAAATTATGTAGTGTGAAACAAATTGATTAAGTAATTGAGTAGTTAAGGGAATTAATTACTTATTGTAATTAATGAAGTTTAATATGAATTGTTTAAGTTAATTAATCAAGTTTAATTAATTTAAATAATTATTTGATGATGCGATAAGTATAATTACTTGGAAAAGTAATTAATGATAATGACTAGAAGCAATTGATTGAGGATGATAATGGAAGTAATTTGAGTATAATTACTTTGGGTAATTAATCAAGGGATTAATTTAAAAGGAAATCAGTTGAGGTGTAATTAAGTGACAGAGTAATTGAAGGTAGTTGATTATTGAATAGTATTAATCAGGAGTGATTAATAAAGGTAGTTAATTATAGATTTAATTACTTAAGGTAATTAATTCAATACAGGATAATGAAATGAAATGTAATTAGTAATCATTAAATAATGTAATTAATAATAAAGGATTAAAGAGTAATTAAGTGGTGAAATTAAGAAGTAATGTAATGTTTGTAAGTGAAGGTTAATTTCTATATTTGGATAAGATAATTAATTTGGAAAATAATTTAAAAAAATGGTTATTTAGATAAAATTAAATGTTAATTAATCAAGTGTGATTAAGTGAAATGAATTTATGAATTGACTAATAATTGGATAATGGTTATATAAGCAAGATTTATGATGAAGAAGTAATTAATCTAATTTATTTTAAATTAATTAGAGATGTAAGTAATTAATTTAATTCATTTTAAATTAATTATAGTTGATATGATTGCTTATAAATGGATGAATGATATTGTTTACCTTGAATGGTTTGAGATTTCTAGCATAAGATAAATGATGCAGTGTGAAATGTATGCTTGATTGTAGTATGATGATAATATGAATTATCTGTTGTGATGATAATATTGATTATCTGTTTATGATGATGATCTTCTATTGTAATATTGTGAATTATCTATCTATGTGCATATGGATAATTGAATTGTTTATAAACTTTAAAACAACTTGGCCCTAAAAGACACGTTTTGGATTCAGATGAGACCGGGATCGGGTGTCCACATTTGGAACATCCGAAAACCACATCGATCCAAATTAACGATAGGTCGTGAATCTGAAGTAAAGGTGGAGATTCAGAATGCAAGGGTTGTCGTCGTTAACTATGAGGGTGATTCCAAAATGAGTGTAACGAGATAATACCTTCGGTTTCGTTCGAACCCGGAACGAACTTGTATGGATTGAATGCTTTCCGCACATTGTCAGGCGGGAGATGAGCATTCTAAGGAATTTGATCTCTAAAGGTAATCGTAGCTTCAAGCCTCATCAAACGGGAATGGCTAAAACAGGGGAGATGCAGCAAGGTTAGGTGGGTCATGTCCAAGCAGGATAAGATATTTCCCCTGTCTTAATGTCCCTTTTTATTCGGCTTAGTGGGTGGTTGGGCGCGCCAACCACGGGGTTTATCTTGTTCGGGACTGTTCAGTAAGGAATGGTTCCGGCCTTGTGTTGTAGGGGAGCGGGCGTACTCCTCGGTACGGTGATCCAGGCCCCGTACTGTGACGGGCGGTACCCCAACAGCCCTGCCATTGTATGGAATCCATCAATAAGTGCCCACAGTTTTGATTGTATTACCCACTTTTGTGGCTAGTAGCTGGAATTTAATAATGTAACAATTTCAGTTATTTTCTATTTACTTGAAAACCCTAGACACTATTATAATATCACAGAATTTCCTATGAAATGTTTTGGTTAGCGTAAGGTAAAAACTTACCCGTATTTATGTGTAGGGAGTCTTACGTGATACCTTTATTTTCAAATGTTTTTCAAAGTTAAACAATTTAAACTATTTACTCGTACCAGACCCATGTCTGACCCGGAGTTTATATTTTGTTTTTTCATAAAATCTTGGGTAGTCAAATTTTTACGAGTAGCCAAGTGATAGGTTCTTGGATTGTTGAGTTCTGGAGGAGCTTGGAGCAGGAGCCCGGACGTATGTAGATATCTAAATAGTTTCGCTGTGTTAGTTAGGGTATATTCTATTTTGAGATGTATGTAGTGACAGATGTATATAAAATTGTCACGTGTATAATATTGTATAACTCTGATATATGTAAACTATGTAATTGTTATGTGATGTATTATATTTTATTCCATTCCGCTGTGAGATTCCGTGTTTGTTGTTCTCTCTTTCTCTTTCTTTTCTATTTCTATCCATTTCTTTCTTCATGATGATACGTCTTTCTGGTAGTAGAAAGGCGGGTCGTCACAGGTCCTATGGTGTCATAGGTCGTGAGCAACCTAGGGAGTTGCCACCTAGGGAGTTGCAAGCTAAGAGCGATCCCGAGGCAGCATAAGTCGTTGGCGACTTAATGGAGCCATCCTAGACGAGATATATGCTGTGAGCGACTTAGCATGTGTAGCACAGGAGTTATCTCGGCTTGCTTAGGTCGTAAGCGACCTAATGGAAGAGGCAGTACGCATGCGGCTTAACGCTGAAGCTTGCTAGGTCGTTAACTCGTTTGGTCGTTGCCTTCATTGAGTTGCTAGGTCGCTAGGTCGCTGGAACTCCTTAAGTCGTTGAGTCGTGCCATGTTGAGCCGTCTGTGCTTAGGTCGTTAGGTCATGCCCTGTTATAGGTCGTTAAGTGGTTTATGCCTTGGATAGTTAAGTCACTTCTTTCCTTAGGTCGTTGAGTCGAATAGGTCGCTAAGTCATGAATAAAAGAGGTGTTAACAAAAACCAATATTTAACTCCATACGTATTGTTTATTTGAAATACACAATTTAAACCAAATTTATTTCTTCATTACATTCTATTTACCATATTAAATTATAACCATCATTAAAATTTAATATCATTAGTAACCTCCAATACCAGGGTTGTTACATAAAATCATATTTTTAAAATCAAAAATTCAATAAGTTTCAAACCAATTTTTTTTAAATATAATTCTTAAACAAATACAAATTTCAAACCAATTTCAATTTATCTTCCCAACCTTTATTTATTGAAGTTATTACAAAATCTACTTTTAAAATATAATTTTAAATAAGTACTTAACAATATATATATATATATATATATTAATTAAATTAAATTTTGTTAGATTAAATCTTATTATATATATTTTTGAAATAATAAAGTTATAAGAAAATCTTAAAAATAATATTTCAGAATTAACTTATAAATTTAAAATTTCTAGAGTACATTAATTAATTTTTTTACATATATACAAAAATAACATTTATATATATATTAAAATCAATATTTATTAAAACCTTATATTTTCTTTCAAAGCTTTGGAAATCATTTTCAAAATATAGACGAACGATGTCCGTAGATAATTTTCTATCCTATGGTCAAGTGATACAAATATTTATCATTTCAATCCGCAATTATTTAAATTTACGGGTATATATCATTTCAACCCGCAATCCAAATATTCAAAATCAATGAAAATCACTTGGGTTTGTCATATCAAACCATAACAATTTTCCCCCAATCTACAAGATCGTTTGGGTTTCTAACATTTCAACACATAGGGAATTTCTAAACTAATAAGGAACTTATAGAGTGAGAACAAATATGAAATTAATATAACATATCAACAAGAGACATTTATCAATAGTAACAAATTTAAATACAATATATACAACAAGTTATGGTGTCATATGTCATAGGTAAACAACTACAAATAATTGCATATCATATTTGACGATTAAAAAATTCAAATTTAATAGCATATTTCAATCGTCATTTCATGTGAATTAAATTTACTAAATACAAGAATGTTAATCGTGAGTGATTGCTCAGTTTTCGAGCCTAGAGAAATTAGATAGCATGACAAGCTATGAATTGAATCATGAACTTGACAATCGACCAGCCTAAATGAAAGATTTCAAACAAAGCAAGGTGAAAATGGATTCGATGAACAAAGCTGAAAAATAAGGATGAATGAAAACAAATCAAAATCAGCTTTATATAAACTTAGATGAAATTTATATTATATTATTTTTCCTTAAAATCAATATTCAATTAAAAATACATATTAAAAAAATTAAATCTGTAACGACCCATAGACAATTAAAAATAGATAACTTAATATGGTTTTGTGATTTAATGTTGGAAGAAATAAAAAAAATTGTGATTTAATAATAAGAATATAACTAAAATAAAGTGTAATAGTATTAATTTAAGGTAATTGATAACTGCTTTAAATGTAATTCCAATTAATGGAAATGATTAAAGAGTTATAATTGGTTATAGATTGTAAATTAATTTTAGTAATGTATGTATTAATTGATGTTGGATTAAAGTAGTAATTGATAATTTAAATGTTGTATTAATTAAATAGTATGTAATAAATTGTAACTGAATAAAATTTGTGTTGTGCGGTAATTATAACACTTTGTATGGATAATAAACTTATAAGATATGATTAAAAGTTAATGGTGACAATTATTGTGATGCCCCACCTCCATACTCACACTAGCCAAGGACACTACGGAGTAATGCCGTCGACTAGCACGATGAATAAGGCTGTTGAGGAGCGACCATCTACGTAATTGTTGTGTGCAAGTATCGATATGATAGATTATAGGACATGAATTTCATTTCAAGGGAAAATCCAACATATCAAATACAAACTCAAAGCTACTACACAATGGCTATGTGGCCATCAGAAACAAATATGAAATAAGAACAACACAAAATCAGTCACAGATATTCATATCACTAAGGCAGAAAGAGATATGAATATAACATATAAAAGTCTAAATCAAAGTTGTGGTCAAACAAGATCCATAACATCACAAAAGAATAAGTATACGTCAAGGAGTCTCTATCTCGAATGTATAAAAGAAAAAACTACTAAGCTATAGTAGTTAGACAAAAGTCAGAAGCTAGTCCCTGCTAAGAAGTCAAGTGGAAGCACCTAAAACACCGCCGTCTGACCTGAGCATTATTTAAGAAGAAAAATAATAAACGGATCTGTCTAGCTATAAATCTCATATAAGACGAGATATGATAAGAGATATAACAAAAATTTATGATAACAACAACGTCATAATATGCCAAGTATATATTTGATAACAATGAAAATCATACAATTTCTCAAATCTCCTCAAATACCAAAAAGAATGTCATATTCTTTAGCTTATCCACCATACCTTAAATATTGACAAAACATATCAATATAAATCGCCAAAATTGGTGAAACACAAATTCCAGAAATCAATAATTAGAAATCACAAAAACACAAAGGGGGAGGCCAATCACAAATGGGAGCATGAAAACTCACCAATACGTGTATCACAAACTAGATGCTATCCCATGGGTCACTAATACATAGAGCCGGTGCCATGACGTACTATAGCGATACACCAATGGAACCTGAAACTCAAATAAGCCGGAACAACGATGTAGTATAGCGATATGTCCAATGAACCTGAAACTCAAATAAGCCGGAACAATGATGTGGTATAGCGATATGTCCAATGAAACTGAAACTCAAATAAGCCGAAACAACGTAGTACAATGATACGCCCGATGAACCTGAAACTCAAATAAGCCGGAACAATAATGTGGTATAGCAATACACCTAATGAAGCTGAAAATCAAATAAGGCGGAGCAAGGATGTAGCACATCAATACGCTCGATGAACCTAAAACTCAAATAAGCCGGAACAACGACATAGTATAGCGATACATCCGATGAACTTGAAACTCAAATAAGCCAGAACAACGACGTAGTACGGTGATATGTCCGATGAACCAAACTCAATAAAACGGTTAGAAGACCATGGGTCGTTAGCCTATAAAAATGAGACAAAGCTATTCAGAATGGGGTATAGTCCCCCCCGCAGACAAAGAGACATCGCACATCGCTAGTCTAAATCCCAAATGAACTTCATTGATCAATAAAAAGTGTAAATTACACTAAGCTAGTAAATAAATGAGTTTAGCTTCATGCCCCATAAAAACTGAGTTAACTTAAATATTTACGAACAAATTGTAGATTTTCACTCGAAGATTGTCACGAGATTTCAATCGAACAAGTCCAAGAATTAATCGACAAAGTAAATGCAAGCCTTTTTTACCAATTTTTTTGCTAACCCATTTAATTAGATTTCTCATACGAATGAGGTAAAGGTTTGTATATGCTAATAGATTGGAAAACGATTTTAAAACGAGTTTTGTATTAAAAATAGTGTTGAAATTGCTTTCGTGAAAGAGTTTTAGTGTTTAATGCTAGCATAAAACTTTTGTATTTTAAAGTGACAAACCATAGAAACGATTGTAAAAACAATCTATCATCAAAAATCCACATTCGACGACGTGAATTAAAATCATAAAAATCGATATCAAATCCAATCAAATAGATATTCCTAAATATCCAGGAAAGAAGTCCAATCGATAATAAATGACAACGACTAACTTGATAAAGAAAAATCGATAAAAAATTGAAATCCACCCAAAGATAGGTAAATAGGCAAAATTTCACAGGCCAGACGTCCGGTTGGTCTGGCCAGATGTCTGACCTGGGGTTTTGGAATTTTATAATTTGTCTCTCCTTTTTTCTTTTTACTTCCTGAAGCTTACCACACGTCTGGTTGGTTTTACCAGATGTCTAGTTCTGGGATCTGAAATTTTATTTTTCTGCCGTTTCTTTTTTTCTTCTGGTGCCCTAACAAGACGTTTGGATTTTTCAACCAGACGTCTGGTTGCCTATACTGGGAAACAATTTGGTTAGGCCATTGATGGAAAAATCGATTCGGAAGCGATCGAACGAGCGATGGAGGCTAGGGACTTATGCTAATCGACAACCCAGCCCTATAGGCTCTTCAATACACCCCAATTGACATGCCCAAATGTCAATAGTAGGATTTTCATAAATTTTGACTTCAAAACCAAAAATTGAAAAATTCACCATACAAATTTAAATCAGAAGCAATTAAATAAGAATTAGATGTTAGGAATTCATACCTAACAACAATGAAAGCTATAGACATAGACGTGAGTTTAAATACTGACCTTTAAACTCAAAAACAACAATTGAGAAGCTCTAAAATAAGGAAAGATCAACTCTACTTCAATCTCAACTCTAGAAGCTCCAACCTATGATTATATACAAATATTTCCTAAGTTAGGTTATAGGAAATTGTGAAAATTGGAGATGGTCTAAGATGAAGAAGATAAAGAGGATGTTTACCTAAGCTTCTCATTCATTTTAGAACTAGAACTTGAATTCCCAAGAGAAACTAAGGCTTAGGAATTTTAATTTCCTCTTCCCACCATTCTTCCTAGGGCTGGAGTGTTAGGAAATTATGAGTGGAATGAATGAATGAATGAAGAGGAGTGGAGTGGGAGTTATTAGGTAGGAGGTAACTGGGTTAACTTGTTGGGTTAGTGGGTTAAAATACAACCCAAAGCACAATTGAAAATACCAAAATCCTACTCCCAACATATCGATATATATACTTCAAAAAATTGTAAACGCCGTTTTGAACTCAATGAAAATGGTCTCGGGTCTGGATTCGACTTTTAACAAAAATTCAAGTTTCAGACTTTAAATTCAACTAACGATGATATATTTTAATAAAACATTTAAATATATAATTGTAAAATATGCGAGCTGTTACAAATATTATATGTTACCTATTTATTTAGTCTGTTAAATTAAATTGGAAATCAATTGCAATTAATTCACTTAATTAGTGCAGTTAATGTAGATTAATTGATAATTGTAGAATACAGATTCAATAAGATGTAAACCAATGTAAATTTTATTCATAATATGATAATTGATTGAATAAAAAGAATTGAAATCAAGTTTGATCAATTTAGTGGAGTTTTAATTATATAAAATGGATTTATTACAATTAAATATAATTAAATACTACGCCAATGAAAACTAAGGTGATAATGGTAAAATATTAGTGTGATAAGATATGAACAAATGGTAATTACAGCCATGAGATGCCAATTGATTGAGTAACAAGATGGAAACGCGAATAAATGGGTTTATTGGAACTTAAAGAAATAATCACTGTATTTATTTCAATTGGAATTAAACGCTATAATTAGTAGAATAATCAAAATTGAATTGGCATGAGAATTTTTTTAAATTATAATAAATTTCTAAGTAATCAAAAATGATAAAATCGGTTAATTATAAGATTTGAAATTAAAAAGTGATTTATCCAATTTAATAATAATATAATAATTAAGGCGAAAATAGTCATTTTGGCCACTGTCTCAGATTTCGATTAAACTAGTTTTATTGGATCCGTAATCGTAATTATTGAAGGATTTTAAGTTTCATAGTGAACGGACTCGTCGTTTGATCGTACGAATTTGAAACGTGTAGAAACCAATTTAATTAAATTCAATTGGAATCAATTTGAAATAAGCTGACTTTAAAGCCATCTTCTTCATATGATGGAATTATGACTTGAAACCTGTTCCATTGAGTTTAAAATTATCGAAAACATCTATTTTGATATATGGGATCACCCAGTTTCGTTCGGGGTCAGAATTGGCTTTTAGGGTCGTTATTGTCGTTTCAAATCAATTCGATACGTGTTCATTTTCTCATCGGGCCTTATCCATATACATAGACCTTTCTAAACCCTAGCAGCCCTTTTATTTCTCATTTCTATACGTACCTGTCTATTACATCCATTTGTTCCTTCTTCTTTCCAATGGCTGCAGATCCAAACCCAAATTCAATTTCAAAACCAAATCGAAAAATCAAACTCCTCAAAAGCCTATCATATTATATATAAATTTGAAGCTCTCGACGAGCGTAATTCACCGGTGTGATTCATTTTTCAATCGGATTCACCGTTTTTTCAAAAATTGAGATTGAACCTCGACAATCAACTTTAGGGTTTTGACGATCCAACGGTGGATTATTGCCCAATCGACAATCGAGAAGCGGCGTTAGGAAGAGGGCGATGAGAAGGTCACGGATCTTGGTTCGTTTGGGTTCGTTGTTCCTTGATGTCGCATGGAACGACATTTGAAGTGGCAGCGACCACGACTGGCTGGAGGCAAACGAACGGCCACGCGTAGAGTCATATTGGTGCGGCATGGCAGGGGCTGGCCAACGATGATGTCAGATGGCCAAGATAAGGTGTGTGGCGATGGCAATTTTAGCATGATGGTGGCGGTTGCAAACTCATTCGATAATTTGGGGTTAGCATGTACGTGAGAACGAAGCTGACGTGGATGACGTGGTAATTATTTAATTTTTTATTTTAATTTGAAATTTAAATTTTGAATCATCTAACGTTAATAACTTTTGCATACGAACTCGGATTTGGACGTGGTTTTTTGCATTGGCATCGTATTGAAATTTAGAACATTATGAAGCTATTTCGGGCCTTATTTTGATTTTAAATCGATTTGAAATCAAAGATGAGCATTTTAACCCACTCACAACTACTAAATTATCTTTTGTTAGTTAAATTTAATTTATGATTCCGAATTAATTGGTTGATGTTTGGTATATTTAAATTTGTCGTTCTAGTTAAATTTGACTTTTACATTTAATCATTGTTTAATTTAATATTGAATTAAATTGTTAATTTAATACCCGTTAATGATAATCGGTTATTTATTGATGCTTATTGGTTTATTTGGGTGATGATTGTGATGGATGTTTGATTGTTAGTATTCGACAATTGGAGATATATATTTATGTTGTTAGAACACTACAAGTTCCCTATGGGTTGAAATGATACATACTCGAACGATATATAAATTAGGAAAAAATCATTATGGGTTGAAATAATAGACTAGAGCGATTTTATGGATTTTTATTTAATTCGAGATTTTGGTTTGGAATGCGATACAACCATAAAATAATAAATTGCGGATTGAAATGATAAATATCTGTATCACTTAATCATATGGTAGAAAATTATGTATGGACACCGAATTGGTTAAAATAAATGACTTTTAAATTCCTTAATTTTTATTTCAGTTAACTTGCATTTTGAAATAGAAATTAATTTATGTATATTGAATTATTTTCGATAATCCAAGTGTTAATGTTAAAACTGGAATTGATTTAATGAATTGTTCAAAGGATTTAAATCGGAATTTCAAAGTTGAAGTGTCAAATATAAATGAATTTATCGAAATTAGGTGATTGAAATGTTGGATATAATTTTGAAATCTATTTTAAAGTAATTTAAACCATTTTAAATAATTTAAACTATTTTAATCAATTTGAACCATTTTAATTTATTTTAATGTATTATAACCAATTTAATCTATTTTACCTACTTTAAACTAAATAAATTTGTTTATTCTATTTTAAGTCTATTTATACAATTTAAGTATATTTAATCTATTTTTAGTTTATTTAATCTATTTAAAATCTATTTAATATAATTTAAATCTGTTGAATCTATTACAAATCTATTTAAATCATTTTTAAATCTAATTAAATCTAATTTAAATCTATTAAAACTATTTTAAATACATTTTGAAATATTTTAAACCATTTAAACTATTTTAGAGTATTTTAACTATTTCAAACTATTTAAAAACTATTGAAACTATTTATCACTATCTAGACTATTTTCCACATTTCAGATTGTGTAAAGTTGAAGTATTTATATTTAAAACATTGATTATGATACAACCTAATTTGGGATTTGAAATCGATACCCTTTTTGTGAAATGACATAATTGAGTAAAAATGATGATTTTGGAATGCGATTGAATTAACTTATCTCATCGATAATTTGGAAGTGAATATGGTTTTGAAAGTGAATATAATTTCAGATGTAATATGGTTTGAAATCGAATATGATACTTTGATTATCATTTATGAATTGATTTTATGAAATGTAAAAGAACCATCTAGTATGTAATATGCGTTTGGTTATTAAAGTGACTGGGATCGGATATTGTCATACTTTCTGCCAATACCGAAAACCACTTTAACAACTGCGTACGTGGTGGAGATTCTAGAAATGAAGTAGGATGGTTTGGCGAATGGTTCTGTATGAGGTATTTACATGACCCTGACTCCCGTGAGTCAACTTAGATGTGACTAAAATAGGAGCCATGCCGGGCCAACTGAGGTCGCACCTCTAATCTAACACATTTCTTCGATACCATATTATAACTTTATGATGATTTGGTGGCCACCTCTTGATTTTGATTCTGAGAATGTGTACCAAGGTGGGCTGTAGTAGCACTATGTGTTACCACCAGTCCGGATCCGCAATTGGTATATCTACCCTGGCATTGCCTCGAGTGCCATGTTCACATGCCCTATCGTGCCTTCTACGAGTTCGTTTTGTGTCGTATCTATGTCGTGCTGCCTAATAGTCTACCTGTGGGTGGTGTTTACAGTATCTATTAATACATATACATATACGTACATATAAGTATGCAACAGCAACTAAGCAAATTTACTTTATTGTAAACTTACTTTATTAATACATATACATATATGTACATATAAGTAATTTTATGTTTACCTAAAACTAAGTACATTCAAGCTTTGAAATTGAACCCATATATTTAAGAAATTTCTATATTTAAAATACTAACATAAATTTAAATAAATTGTTTAAACATAACACATATATATATTTATACGTATTACAAAATCTTTAACATAAATCAGAATAATATTTAGATATATTAAAGTTATTCAAAAAAATCTAGTTAAAATATTAACCTAATTTAAATAAATACCTTTAAACACTATTATATATATATATAACTGAATAAACTAACCAAGTTAGAAAATGGAAAAAAGCTGTAAGTAAAACAGCTACTCGTTGGCGGAGGAAGTTCGTCAGGGAAATGGCGGGCATGGAGCTTGTAGGAGTTGTTGTGGCGGACTGAGGCTTCGGCGAAAAAGTCAAGGGGATGGAGGAAGAGGTTGTTGGCGTACGCGGAAGTGGATAGTGGGGAGCATGTGGACAGGCTGGCGGTGGCGCAGAAGCATGGTCAGCATGGTGGGAAGCTAGCGGGGAGAAATTCCGGTCGAGTGGCCATTAGTGATGGGATTGTGGGTTTTTGGGTGAGGTCAGGTTTTCATAGCTATGGGGTGGGCGTGCAGGCCGGGAGTAGTGGCCGAAAAGGCTATGGGGGCAGACTTGGGTGCGATGGGAGGAGACAAGTGAACAGGCGGGTCCGGGTCGAGCTTTGCTATGGCTGTTCATGGTGGGCAAGCTTCGTGGGAGGGGATGGAGCATGGGAGGGTGGATAGACGTAGGAGGAAAGCTTCGGCGAAGTGGTTCAGTGGCCTGCTGTTGGAGCTGGCTAGGCGATTTGAGAGGGAAAAGGGTTTGCTTCCTACGTGGGGTCAACGGGATTGGCTACACATTGAGGCGGATGACAGGGTGGTCGACGAAACAAGGTGATGCGGTGGTCTTTTGGGTTAGTGGCGGGTGAGGTGAACGACAAGGGGCTGATAGCTGTCGTGGAGGTGAGTTTATGGTGTGAGGTGGATCTGAAAGTTTGCTTGTGCGGAGGGAGGTGGAAAAGTGTAGGTTTGAAGGCGACAATGGACAAGCAGGTTTGTAGATGCAAAGGAAACGAATGAATTTCATGAACATGAAGAAGGTAGGAGAAAACAGTTCTGAGCTAGATCACAAATATATAAGCTAACATATAATTATTATATTGTTTATTTTATTTTTCTCGAAACTATCAAAGAGCACCAAACAAAAAACGAAAGGGAGAGATGCGATAGGGACATACCAAGATATTCAAAAATAATAGAATAACAAGTGTCAGAAGTTGAGTAGCTGGGAGTACTAATACAAAATGGCCATTTATTTTAAGTTGGCGGACAATGAATGGTCACAGGAAACCAAAAGACTCCAGAAATAGTACTAATACGGTTAACTATTTCGAGGTATTCGCCGCGTATCGGACAACGAAACACACAAATGAATACATTGCGGAGATTGGCATGATGAGATGAATAGAATAGTACACAGATATTGGAGATATGATTGTCCTATCAAAAGTAGACATTCGCTGTCAAAAATGCTGCCAATTGGTCAAAAATAAGATAAAGGAGACTATAGCAATCCGAATATGGCGAAACCAAATATGACATCTTAGCCAAAAAATATTTCCATTTTTATTATATAAAAATATCTAGATTTTGAGAACATTTTATTTTCATCATATTAACTAATTTTAAACTGAATTTGCAAATTACATAATAGAACCGACTTTCATATTTTTCAATTAAAATCTGACATTTATTAAGTTTAAATAGACGCATTCCAAATAAAAAATTATTGAAAAAATTAATTATTTATTTTCAAGAAAAATTTAGTTGATTACGTTATTAAAATAGTTAAAATTCTAGGTCGTTACACTCTCCCCCACTGAAAACTTTTCGTCCTTAAAAAGGAACGGGATAGGAAAATCGATGGAATAGAAAGGAAAAATAGATTTGAAATACATATTACCAGATGCAACAATTAATTTAAAATCATATAAATTCATTTATTTTTAAATTGATTAATTTTCAATAAATTTGGTTTTAATCCATTTCATTCAATAAATAAATATTCGCTGTATTCACATTTGGTTGATTTCAGTTTAGTGTATTTTCATTCAATTTGAATTGTTTTTCAATTTATTAACATTTGTTACAAAATTTTCTTTCGAAACCAAATTTATTTTATTTAACTTATTTATTTCATCCGTTTGATTTCACTTAAGTTAATTCCTCATATAATCCAATTTCAACCATCCTTACGTTCATATTTTATCTACTTAAATAGCATTCTCCATTTATTATTCAATTTATCTCAATCATAAATTAAGTGTACAAATATTTATTATAAGTACTCAATCTTTTATCTAGAAATTTGCCCTAACTATATTTGATTTTTGGACATCTTATTGTTTATCTCCTATATTATATATTATTTAGTTACATATTCTCGTTAACATTTTAACTTTTTGAATAATCAGGTAAGTTGTATATATGTTTTAGAATGCAATTGAGCATTACACAAATAAACTTTATCCTAGTTCAACTGTTTCAAGTTGTTTTAATTCCATTTTTCAATTCAGAAACTCTAATTATTCAAAATTTTGCTTCATTTCAATAATTGGAAACCATCACTTGATATAGAATTTAAGAATTGAATATCTGGTTTCACTTCACACTATTTTAAAATAAATACACACACACACACACACACACACACACAGATATATATATATATATATATATATATATATTGTACATCAAATCATACTCAAGAAATTGAAATCAAATCCATTTTTCAAAACAAAAGTGTAGAAATGCTACTAAGTGGTCTCCCCACTTTTAGACTCGAAAATGAATGTCGATGATGCTGTAGTCATCACCGAAGTAATTTCCAACGACAAAAAGGAGAGTACTAACTTACTTCTTTTAAAATTCATTGAAAATAATTTTCATTCGGAAATACTTTCAAATAATGTATTTTTCCAAAAAAAAGCTAAATTTAGAAAACCATCAGAAATAAATTCTTAAATCTTTAAATTAAATTCATTTAGAAATTGGATTTATAAACCATGATGTACAACAATAGTTAGTGGTTTGGGATTGTTGACAAAAAAATAAATGACAATCTAGTATTATCATTTCTAATAACCAATTCATTTAACTATCCAATTTCAGAAAATTATACCTTTATATAATATATAAAACTATTTCATTTACCAATGTCGAAAATAATATTGTGTCAATTTGCTCTGTTTGAGTGTTTTGGAATTCCTATCGATATCGTTGGCTAGACGAATCGATCGAAACACCAAAACTCAAACTTAACAACTCGAACAACACAATGTAAAACATATTTTTTATATTAATTATAAATGCACTCCCTCACAGTATAATTCAAGAATTGATCTTAGAACAAGAATGGAGATACAAATTTAGAGCAATCCTAATCAACAAGAATTCTAACGAAGGAGATAGGTTCGATAGGAAGATAAGACAATTAAATTTCAAAAGAGGAGGGATGGATATACTTATATTAATCACAACGACCTTAACAGGGTCAATCGAGACATAGAAAAGACAAGAATATCATCAATGAAAGTGGGGGAAAACTTGTTGAGAATATCGTGGAAAACACGATTCATGATATTGGCGAAGAAGGGAGGAGCATTAGTTAATCCAGGGGGATGGCTACCATTTATGGAAACCATTCATTCGAAATGAAGGGCAACAGGTGGAGCTCCAGGAATAGGATCGATGCGGAATTAAATTCCCCGCTTTGGAGGGAGTGAAGTGACTTCACCAAACATCAGTAATCCCTGACTCTCAGAGTGGAGTTGAGATCACTAGGCTAAGTATCAAACAAAAGATGGGACAGCCTGCGTAACCTGTAGCGTTCAGTAATTGATCACAAGAGAATTACCCGGCTATCTACTAGAGAACAGTTTAGGCTATGCAAGAGAAAACGACATCAAACCGAGGACGTAGAAATCTCCGATGAATCGATGCCTATTGCAAAAGAGTTTTCACCCCTTTACAAGTCATATAAAGATTGGCGGGACCGTCGATGGGATTGGCCACACAAAATGATGAAATTTCCCATTGAGGTTGAAGCTATGGGATGCTCCAGTATCAAGAAGAACAAGAATAGGAAAAAATAGAATAGATTTTAGAACGAAGGAGTTCCAAAATTCAAAAGAAATCCTAATTCAGGAGGATCCTAATGAAGAATTTCAACCTCGAACAAATATGATTCTATAATCAATTTTACTCATTCTAGGGTATTATTACCCAATCTGTAATGACCCAAAATTTTAAATCTCGAAAATTCCAGATAGTTAGGCAAAAGAAGAAAGAGATAGAAGAAGAAGTAACAGAAAACACAACACAAATTCTAACATTCGCAGCGGATCAAAATATAATATCAATAATAACAGTTTGCAAAAGAATACTATATCTGTTGATTACATTTTAATACATCAGAGTTATACACATACTCAAACACTCGACATATACAAATCAACGTGTGTTTGATATACAACAATCTAATATAGCGGAAACATTGCATACGTTCTTGCCATCCAGTTCGCCTCCTAGGCTCCAGAACGTCCTTACCTGAAAATCAGTAATACTCGGTCTAACCCGAGCATTACATCAAAGTGACACCCAGGCCAGGCTGGAAACCACCGTCAGTAAACCCATCTAACATGGAATACAAAAGCATACAACTTATATAAACCCCGGGTAACTTGTATCAACTTACAACTTCACAAGTTGTTATAGACATTACTTATTTCACGTAACAAATCTGTACAGAGTTATTGTAGATTACAAATCGAAGTGGTTCCATGTATATACATATACCCGACTCCGGTCCCTTTGAATTCAATGCCATCTTAACCTACTCTATTCAAGTGAGACACAATTCAACCTTTAATCACAGGATGTCATCCTTTTACATAACAATTCATCATTGACAAATAAATACATAATCACTTTATCTTAAATATTCCATATCAGAAATATCAACGAATTATTTATAAGAAAGATTAGTTAGTCACCTATTCCTAATTATATCAAATCAATTTCTTAAATCACTTTTAATCTTGCTTATTTAACAACAATTAATCGCAAACCAATTAATTAATCATCATCTTAATTAATCACCCTAGATTAATTATCCTTTAATTACATTAAGTAATCACCACTTAATTACTTCCCTCAAGTAATTATCCTTTAATTTATATCCATCAAGTAATTTTCCTTAATAAATTACATCCAACAATTTCATTAATTACTTCACTACGTAATTACACTCCATTAATTACATTAGGTAATTATACTTGCTCTAATCATCAAGTAATCCTCTTTAACTAATTAAACTTAATTAATTAATTAAAATTAATCACATTAACTTAATTAATTACACCAAGTAATTAATCTCTTAAATTACTTCATGAATTAATTACTCTTACTTAATTCGTAAGTGATTATCTCTAATTAATCACTAATTAATTACTTAGTTAATTATTAACTCATCATTTAAAACCAATTAAATAATTTCGTAACTACTTATGCTTAAAAGATTCTAAATTGAGAAAAATTATTTATCGTAAATTAGTCAAAAACTCTTAATCACTTAAAGATAGAAAATTTCCTTTGTAACATCACATTTTGATAAACTTGAAACCTGATTGTTTAACAACAATCAATTAGAGACAACACCAGCTTCCTGAGTCCTACCCGATAGACAACGCGAGCTAGTCATAAAAATTACTTGAATCTAATCCTTCTTCTACCCGAGTCAATCGAGACAAAACCCATGACCACAACCCGAACTCAAATGCATAGAAAATCGGGTGAACGTGCACCTACCCACAACGGTGCCTCGGCCACCCCTCACACCTCCGACAAGTCACCGTTGATCACCCCGATCCACTCAGGTACCCAGATCCCCTCGAACTACCCAGAAATCAAATTTGATAGGACCGGTCATCATTGGGAAAAACCCAGTCACAAGAATTCCATGCTCCGACCCTCTTCCGACCACCAGAGGACCCACACTTTCGCCTATACCTTCCCCTTCTCACCACTTACTTTTCCCCCACAACTGGCTTTCCTCGATGCTCCGACGATGCAGCAATGACCATATTTTCAATCATGACCAAAAACTACAACGAACACTAATTCGATCAATCCCTAACGCCAAGAGGCACGTGAATTGACTCGACTATTTTTATCGACCTTCTCGACCTCCCTTCCCACTTCAGCCATAATCCCGATCACAAACAATTCAACGATCATCAGAAAAGGCAAGAAACCCAACTTACGATCGTCCATCAATATCCCTCAAAATACCCAATTAAAAATCCTGGTTTCAATTTTAAAAATCCTAGATTTTATTGACGATTCAGAATATATATATATATATATATATATATATATATATATATATATATATAAAACATTAAATTGTGGGAAACAAAATTTTAACAAATTCTAAGTTTTGCTGTAGAATTTCAAATTACAGAAATGTTCAAACTTATTTAACTTAAAATAAATTTTTAAACTTTAGCTTATGTCATAACTAACATAACTTATTTAAATACCTAATCCTGACAGAGACTAAATTAAGAGAACTGGAAATTTGATTAAAAATTTTAAAACCTGTAAATGATTAACAAGTAGATATTCTGTTGTTCAAACATGCACTCAATTTTTAACATACATATATAGTTTCATTTTCAAACAAACATGCAAGCATAGTTTTACTCACACAATCAATTATCACAATGCCTATTCAATATATACATCAGTGGCAACAATTTAATACGGGAGATGGGGTTGTTCACTCACCTGCATAGATGTTGAACAGAGATATAGTTGATTTATAATCAAACAAGATACCCTAATGCCAGAATTTCTATCATGCTTTGATTTTTACCTATATCCTCTAATTTCCAGAGCAAGTTTGACTAATTCTACTTAAAATAATTTTTAAACTTGGTTCATGTTAATCATAACATATTTGTTTAAACACTGTAATGCTAGAAGAGGGCAATGTTCTTGTTTTCTCATTTTCACATATATAAATATACATGCAAGCAGTTTTTATCCAACTTAAGTAATCATTTCATACAGATCAAAATACCGGTGGGTTTTAAAATGTTCAAGTGCAGGTTACTCACCTTATTTTGAGCAGAAAACAACTATGGGATTTGAAAACAGGAGATTACTTAAGATCTTGAACTTAGGAACATCACTTGTTTTAAAAATTGGAAATTGTTATGTTTAAACGAGTAGGAACTAGAAGTATGTATATATAAAGAGAAAGGTTTTACCAAGGTAGGTTTTTACAGCAAGCTTCCTTTTTATTTTTCCTACCTTTTCTTTTGACCAGCTTTTTACTCTTGACCAGATAAGATATTTTTGTGAAAAATGAATTCTTCAGGACTGCAAGAAGGTGGCTGCTATGTGTTGTACAGGCTCCAGATTTTTTTTTCTTTCTTACTTCATAGTCCTGACTTGATGTTTTGTATGCTTGGCTTTAAATGCTTGTCTCCACTTTTGTTTACAAATACTATTATATGAATTTGTAGATGTATATATCTTTTGTATGTATGTAAGTATTTTTATATATAGTTATATATTTATGATTATTATTATTCCCATATGTATTGTTATTATAACATTTATACACACTCATAAGTTTTGAAATCTTATTATTGCGAAGTTATACATTCATATATTTATAAATTTATATACTTATACTTATATATTTTCGAACATCATAAAGTTTGTATCTGTTTGTATTTTCATTTGTATATTTATAGATTTTTCATCTTACCTTAGATAGTGGATATATCCTTTATTTTTCTTTCTATAAGTTTTTATCATTTTCATAGATTTATGAGCCAATGTTTATTTTAGTCCTTAAGCTATTTACGTATCCAATATTTTAATTATTAGAAATTTATTTATTAGACTAATTTAAAACTAATATCCCAATAATTGCATTGGTCAATCACTTGATATTAGATGGCCCAAAAATCTGGGTCGTCACATTCCTCCCCCCATTGAATCTTTTCGTCCTCAAAAAGGAGCGACGCCAGAATTATTAAAATGCTTAAAATAAGATAAATTTTCTTTGATCATTTTTAAATTACTTTAAAAATCTAGATAATATTAGTAAAATAGGTTTTTATACAAATACTTTTATAACTCGATGTTTCGACAAGTCCATCCTTGTTTTTACAGAGATTCGGTCATACGTGGATCAGGTGTACGACTGAAAATCTATAAGTGCTTGGCAGACCCGTTTCCAACATCCAGTGAAGATATTTTAAAAAATAATTTTACTGTAAATATAGAAAAAAAAATTGAAATAGAGGAAATATCGTTGGTGAGAATGCTCTAGAAATCATCACCCCCATCCATGGTCGCAGTTACATCCTGATTTACGTTGTCATCGTAGTAAAAGTCCATGTAACTATAGGCACTCTACGCTCCTCGATTACGCCATGGAACCCACAACAGATCGCAATTGCATTCCAGGATTACGTTGCCATCACAGCAAAAGTCCATGTAACTGTAGGCATCAGCACCCTCGATTTTCGCTGTAAAAAATGAAACTTCTCTACTCCTATATAGGTCGCAGTCTACCGATGTAAAATCAAACGCAGACTGTTGGATCTCAGCGGCACAAACGACTTTCGCTATGTTACCATAGGTCGCAGTCTATAGATGTAAAATCAAACGCAGACTGTTGGCTCTCAACGGCACACACGACTTTCGCAATGTTACCATAGGTCGCAGTCTACCGATGTAAAACCAACGCAGACTGTTGACTCTCAGCGGCACACACAACTTTCGCTATGGTCGGTAGTAGATCGCAGTGACATCGAGTTACAATGTCGTCATAGCATAACCCAAATGCCTCTGTAGACATCAGCGCCCCTGATTTTCGCTACACACTACTCATAATCCTCAGGAACTAGTTTTGTCTGGACTCCTCACATGATCAACTTTAGAACCCCTCCTTAGGGCTCAAGGCAGTACCACCCAGTGACACTACTGAGAAGTTCATTTCAAGGGAGCGCCTTTTTCCCCAGAGTCATTATCAAAACACTTTATACTATACACATATAGTATCTTCCAGATCATACACTTAGTATGAATCTCATATAAATTTCCTTTTCTCAAAATCGATTATCCCAAAATCGATAATTCTCAAACTAGGCTTTCCAAATTCCAATATTGATTTTACCCAAAATTCAAAAGCCTTTCCAAATCAAAAGGTTTCCAAAACCTTTTTCCAAAATGCTCACAAGATCCTATATAATACATATATATATATAGCTTTTAAAAAAAAACTTTGGATCATTTCAAACTTGTATAAAACTCATTTTATACTTTAAAAACTTTCAAAAACCATTTTCTTCTGGAAATAAATTCAACAAGGGAAGTTTTATTATATATAAAAAAGATATATAACTTTGTTTTATTTAAATCAAATATTCAAATTTGATTCTTCTTACAAAGTCACTTACCAAATTACTTGCCTCCATGTAGTAAATTTCTATCATAGAAATATCAAATTTCCACTTTACTTCATCATATATTTCACAAAATATACCTTTCATTTCAAGAATCCATTTCAAATTTCTTATCCACAAATTCCCAAATCAATTTTATTCAACCTGTACGATGTATACATATCATTTGTACGCTATATCAATCTGATCGCTCACTCGGTCGCTCAATTTCACTTCCGAACTAGTATCGTCCACCCGACTTCCTAGTGCGGACTCAGATCTGGTTTCTTGATCAGAAACCTTCATTCTCCTTGCATAGACATATTGTGATAGAGAATATCCAGAACCAACCAACAATTCATATCCAGATTTGCCGTCGAAAATCGAGTGAAAAATGCCAACTCGGATCGATATAACTATCTCGAAATTCTATGCTCGAATCTGGATCAAACCACTATGTGAATAGAATAATATACGAACACCCTACGTGTTAAACTTCATTGATTATTTGCCAAATCAATATCCTTTCTATTCATCCTCACTTTGATTTTATTCACTTATTCACATTTTCCTTAATTCCCATTTGGATTATCACTTCAATTTTTATCTCAACTGAGTATTTAATCAATAACAGTTTGAACTCCAACCGGTTTATATTAGAAAAAAGCTTGAAAATTTTAAAAATAATAAGTAGTTCAAAAATAATTATTAGTTTGCAAAATTTCTGTGAAATAGTTAAGAAACTGTAAAATAGTGGGAAAATAGTGAAGTAGTTATAGAAATTTTAAATAATTGCAAAATAGTTGTAAAATATTAATTAGTTATAAAGTACTTAAAAGATAGTAATTAGTTCATAAAATAGTCGTAAAATAGTTAAATAGTTCCAAAAATAATTGTAAAACAAGTATAAGATAGTTTGACTTTAAAAAGAAAGGTTGTATATATAATAAATATCTTGGAAAAATAGATTTGTACTAAAACAATTTATTTTGAAAATGTCCAGAGTCAAACTGTTCATTTCCCAACCTCCAATCCCATCAATTCAATTTAAATTTCGACTTCCATTTAAATTTGAACTCATTTTCCATTTTTGTTTCAAATTAATCCAATTCAAATTTTCCATTTGAATTCCATACTTATCCATTTTTAATTCTATTTAATTCAAACTAAATTCAATTTGAACTAATGAAATCTAAATCTTAACTTTAAACCATCTCGAATTATATAAATTCGAGTTAAATTACCAAATGTTGGTTTAACCGCCTTAAATCAAATTAAGCTTTATTTCTAAATCAATAATCCAAATCTTTAAACAATTTAATTCTGAGTCCTATTCTCAATAGGTAAACAAAATTTATATTAGATTGTACAACCACAAAATATTCCATATATTAATTGACTACATACTAGTAGTTCATACATTACATACATTTATCTAAAATAAGAGTCTTACAGAAGTCATAAATCTAGATATCTTTCTAATACCTAGAGGTTTGGAAAGAACAGAGCCTTAGTACTCCTATAAGAATCCTTCCTATGGACTTCCTTCCTAAGGGTAAAGCCCGAACATACACTTCTCAATAGGGTGTCCTCACTTATAACATTTTCCACAGAATGTTTCTACCCTGTCATCAATCTGGATAACCTTCACGCCTCCAATAGTACGTTCCACAGCCTTACTTCTCTTCTGCATCTCGGAACAATTCCAAGCAATGTGTCCCGTCTTCTTACAATGATAGCAAATAGTCGACTCATTGACCGGTTCAACTAGTTTACGCTTCGCCTTCCTCACTTTAGGGCAATGATTTAGGAAATGTCCTTTCTTATGACACTTACAGCACAAGTTCTCAGAGCGAAACCGATGGAATGTACCCTTTAATTCCTACTCGGATACATATATTTACCACTTAAATTCTTATTTAATGTCAATAATTTAGCATCCCATTACCTTAATATTTATTAGAAAGAAATATTGCCTTATATATCAAAATATATACTTATATAAAATCATTTAAAATCTTTATATAAAAAAATAACAAGTACGCTCTCATATATATATATATATATATATATATATATATATATACATACTCTAGGGTACCAATGGCCCTATCCTTAACGAGTAATCCCACCAGAGCCAAGGTTCTCGCTTAACCTTCAGCTCTGATACCAACTGTAACGACCCGAAATTGTCAATACCGAAAATTCCAGATAGTTAGGCAAAAGAAGAAAGAGATAGAAGAAGAAGTAACAGAAAACACAACACAAATTATCACATTCGCAGCGGATCAAAATATGATATCAATAATAATAGTTTACAAAAGAATACTATATCTATCGATTACATTTTAATACATCAGAGTTACACACATACTTAAACACTCGACATATACAAATCAACATGTCTCTGATATACAACAATATGATATCGCAGAAACATTCCATACGTTCTTGCCATCCAGTTCGCCTAATGGGCTCCAGAACGACCTTATAAAAATCTGTAATACTCGGTCTGACCGGAGCATTACATCAAAGTAATACCCGGGTCCGGCTGGAAACCAGCATGAGTAAACCCATCTAACATGGAATACAAAAGCGTATAACTTATATAAACCCCAGGAAACTTGTATCAATTTACAACTTCACAAGTTGTTATAGACATTACTAATTTCACGTATCAAATCTTTACAGAATTATTATAGATTATAAATCAAAGTGGTTCCGGGTATTTACAAATACCCGACTCTGGTCCCTTCGAATTCAATGACATCTTAACCCACTCTATTCAAGTGAGACACAATTCAACCTTTAATCACAAGATGTCATCCTTTTACACAACAATTCATCATTGACAGATAACCACATAATCACTATATCTTAAATATTCCATATCAGAAATATCAACCAATTATTTATAAGCAAGATTAGTTAGTCGCCCATTCCTAATTAAATCAAATCAATTTCTTAAATCACTTTTGATCTTGCTTATTTAACAATAATTAATCACAACCAATTAATTAGTCATCATCTTAATTAATCACTCTAGATTAATTATCCTTTAATTACATTAAGTAATCACCACTTAATTACTTCCCTCAAGTAATTATCCTTTAATTTATATCCATCAAGTAATTTCCCTTAATTAATTACATCCAATAATTTCATTAATTGCTTCACTACGTAATTACACTCCATTAATTACATTAGGTAATTATACTTAATCTCATCATCAAGTAATCCTCTTTAACTAATTAAACTTATCTAATTAAAATTAATCACGTCAACTAAATTAATTACACCAAGTAATTAATCCCTTAAATTACTTCATTAACTAATTACTCTTACTTAATTCATAAGTGATTATCTCTAATTAATCACTCAGTTAATTATTAACTAATCATTTAAAGCCAATTAAATAATTTCTTAACTACTTATACTTAAAAGATTCTAAATTGGGAAAAATTATTTACTTTAAATTAATCAAAAACTATTAATCACTTAAAGATAGAAAATTTCCTTTGTAACATCACATTTTGATAAACTTGAAACCTGATTGTTTAACAACAATCAATTAGAGACAACACCAGCTTCCTGAGTCCTACCCGATAGACATTGCGAGCTAGTCATAAAAATTATTCGAGTATAATTCTTCTTCTACCCGAGTCAATCGAGACAAAACCCATCACCACAACCCAAACTCAAATGCACAGAAAATCTGGTGCACGAGCACCCACCCACGGTGGTGCTTCGGCCACCCCTCACACCTCCGGCAAGTCACCGTTGATCACCTCGATCACTCAGGTACCCAGATACCCTCGAACTACCTAGAAATAAAATTTGATAGGACCGGTCATCGCTGGGAAAACCCAGTCACAAGAATTCCCTTCTCCAACCCTCTTCGGACCACCGACGGACCCATACTTCCGTCCAGACCTTCCCCTTTCTCACTACTTACTTTTCCCCCACAACCGCTTTCCTCGATGCTCCAACGATGGAGTAATGACCATCTTTTCAATCACGACCAAAAATTACAACAAACCCTAATTCCATCAATCCCTTACGCCAAGAGGCACTCGAATTGACTCGGCTATTTTTGCTGACCTTCTCGACCTCCCTTCCCGCTTCAGCCACAATCCCGATCACAAACAATTCAACGATCACCAGAAAAGGCAAGAAACCCAAATTTCGATCGTCCATCAATATCTCTCAAAATACCCAATTAAAAATCCTAGATTTTGTTGACGATTCAAAATATATATATATATATATATATATATATAACATTAATTGTGGAAAGCAAAATCTTGACAAATTCTAAGTTTTGCTGTAAAATTTCAAAGTCTAGAAATGTTCAAACTTATTTAACTTGAAATAAATTTTTAAAATTTAGCTTATGTCATAACTAACATGACTTGTTTAAATACCTAATCCTGACAGGGACTAGATTAAGAGAACTGGAAATTTGATCAAAAATTTTGAAACCTGTAAATGATTAACAAGTAAATATTCTATTGTTCAAACATGCACTCAATTTTTAACATACATATATATACTTTCATTTTCAAACAAACATGCAAGCATAGTTTTACTCATACAAACAACTAACACAATGCCTATTCAATATATACATCAGAGGCAACAATTTAAAATAGGAGATGGGGTTTTTCACTCACATGTATAAATGTTGAACATAGGTATAGTTGAATTATAATCAAACAAGATACACTGATGCCAGAATTTCTATCATGCTTTGAGTTTCACCTATATCCTCTAATTTCCGGAGCATGTTTGACTAATTCAACTTAAAATAATTCCTAAACTTGACTCATGTTAATTGTAACATATTTGTTTAAACACTGTAATGCTAGAACAGAGCAACTGTTCTTGTTTTCTCATTTTCACATATATGCATATACATGCAAGTAGTTTTTATCCAACTTAAGTAATCATTTCATACAGATCAAGATACAGGTGGGTTTTAAAATGTTTTAGTGCAGGTTACTCACTTTATTTTGATTAGAAAACAACTATGGGATTTGAAAACTGGAGATTCCTTAAGATCTTGAACGCGGGAACAACACTTGTTTTAAAAACTGGAAATTGTTATGTTTGAACGAGTAGGAACTAGAAGTATGTATATATAAAGAGAAAGGTTTTTACAGCAAGCTTCCTTTTTTTCCTACCTTTTCTTTTGACCAGCTTTTTACAGTTGACCAAATAAGATATTTTTGTGAAAAATGAAGTCTTCAGGAAGGCAAGATGGTGGCTGCTATGTGTTGTACAGGCTCCAGATTTATTTTTCTTTCTTACTTTATAATCCTGACTTGAAGTTTTGTATGCTTGGATTTAAATGCTTGTCTCCACTTTTGTTTACAAATACTATTATATGAATTTGTAGATGTATATATCTTTTGTATGTATGTAAGTATATTTATATATAGTTATATATTTATTATTATTCCCATAAGTATTGTTATTATAACATTTATACTCACTCATAAGTTTTGAAATCATATTATTGCGAACTTATACATTCATACATTTGTAAATTTATATACTTATATATTTTCGAACATCATAAAGTTTGTATCTATTTTTATTTTAACTTTTATATTTATATATTTTTCATCTTACCTTAGATAGTGGATATATCCTTTATTGTTCTTTCTATAAGTTTTTACCATATTCAGAGATTTATGAGCCAATGTTTATTTTAGTTCTTAAGCTATTTACGTATCCAATATTTTAGTCATTAGAAATTTATTTATTGGACTAATTTAAAATTAATATCCTAATAACTGCATTGGTTAATCACTTGATATTAGATGGCCTAAAAATCTGGGTCGTCACACTATCTCTAATGAGTTTTTTATCCATATGCTAAGTTTTTCCTAAACCTGGCTCTGATACCAACCGTAACGACCCAGTATTTCGAACCATTCAAATCGACAATCATCCACTCACGTCAGAGTTGAATCTCTCAAAATAACAGAATGTTAATTTTATATTTGGAAAAGCTTAGCATACATAGTAAATAAATCAATCACAAAATCACAGACACGGAGTAAATAACAGGTAGCGTAAATAGATAAATAGTAGCTCATGAAGCTACCATAGAACATCTGAGTCAAACAAAATACAATAGATTTCCTAAATACAAAGAAATTTCTAATACATAGACTTATGATAGGTCTGGACATAAACAACTGGAAACTAAATAAATGGATCTTCAAGCTTAACTCCAAACTCCAAGGACGAGTCTAATGTTGTGACACTCAGTCGCACCCGAGCTTAAAGCAAAACACAAAACGCTCGAGTCATAATTAACATTCTTATACTAGTAAATTAACTCAAGTGAAATGTCAACTGAAATATAAAATAACCTAAAGGATGTTTGGGATTCCTATCGTCTAAGATTTCATCAAAATATCTACATACATAGTACAATACGCTACATATATAATGTCTACAGTAAAGTAAAGTATTAAAATAGCGTTAAGGCATTACTCATATCCCTCTTAATTTATTTTATATATTCCCATAGTCTATACAGTACCGTAATTCCACCGAAAACTGGAGAGCTATCAGTGGGCACTCCATAGGTATGGTACAAACCAAACTCATAGACGACACAATAAGGCATGTGACAAGGCATGGGAGGAAATGCCTAGGGTAGGATACTACCGTTTTATGGATCCGGACTGGTGGTTGTAACATCTACTACGGCCCACCTCGAGACACACTCCTAAATCAAAGGTGCATCCAATCGAATCACAAAAGCAGTAGAATGGTATCGAAGAAATGTGCCCGATAGGAGGAGCGGCCTCACTTGGCCCGGCGTGGCACTTGTTTTAGTCATATCAAGCTAACTCGCGGGAGTCAGGGCTGCGTTAATACCTCATATAGATTCGTTGCCAAAACCATCCTACTTCGTTCTAGAATCTCCACCACGGACATAGCTCTTAAAGTGGTTTTCGGTTTTAATAGAGAGTATGACAATATCCGGTCTTAGTCTCTCTAACAACCAAACACTTATTTCACACCGTGGTTGTTTTATAGTTTCAAACAATTCATGCTTCATATCAGAATATCATATCAATTTCAAAATAATATCACTTTTGAAATCATATTCACTTTCGAATCCATATCACTTCAAATCAATATTCACTTTAAAATTATATTTGTTAACCACAAAATAGGTTAAACCATCATATCAAATATTTGCATTT
The DNA here is from genome assembly GCA_030765085.1 of Allium cepa. NCBI lineage: Eukaryota > Viridiplantae > Streptophyta > Magnoliopsida > Asparagales > Amaryllidaceae > Allium > Allium cepa. The sequence continues at coordinate 62,458,539 of CM060930.1, forward strand.
AAACCTATTAAAACTAAATCATAACAATTCCAACTTAAATAGTTTAAATATTAAAAATAGTTTATATATTGAAGTGGTTATAAATTAAAAATAGTTTATATATTTAAAAATAAGTTTTAAATTAAAAGTAGTTTATATATTTAAAAGAGTTTATAAACTAAAATAGTTTATATCAAAATAATTCAAATTAGAATTGTTTCCTCTAATTCACAAATCAATTCAAATCAAATTTGGTTCTAAAAATTCAATTTAAATCAATCTCGATTCAACGATTTCAGTTAAAAAGGTTAAAGGTTCAATTCAAATTTCGTTAATCCATTTTAATATATACCAATTTCAAATCTACGTTTGAACTATTATTTAAATTCATTAGGCTTCAAAGTTTAAATCATCAAACATTTACAATAACTCAATTTGATAAATTCCATTTATATTTCAAAATTCAACTTCATTTTATTTAAATTTCAAATATTCACTTAATCATTTATAATAACATTTAATTAAAATCTCTAATTACAAATTTAAATAAAAATCAAAATTGAATATCTAACTTCAATTATATTAATTCTAAAATTATTCGCTTAATCAGTTTTATAACATTTAAATAAAAACTCCAATTACACATTTAATCAAACTAAATATTTAATTTCAATTTGTTTAAATTTGAAAATATTCATTTAATCACCTTTAATCAAAATCAAGTTCTAAACTCATATCTTAAAATCTCAGATTCAATAAGTTTTAAATCAATTTTTTAAACATAAATTTTAAACAAATACAAATTTCAAATCAATTTCAATTTATCTTCCCAATCATAATTTATTAAAGTTATTACATAATATACTTTTCAAATATAATTTTAAATTAATGGTTAAAGTGATATATATATATATATATATATATATTAATTAAATCAAATTTTTAACTATTAAATTAAATCTTATTATATATATTTTTAAAATAATAAAGTTATAAGAAAATCTTAATTTTTTTTTTTCAATACTGACTTATAAATTTAAAATTTCCAGAATATATGAATTTTTAAAAAAATCTAAATTTACGCACATATATAAAAATAACATACATATATATATATATATATATATTAAAAATCAGTATTTATTAAAACCCACGTATTTCCTTTCAAAACTTTAGAAATCATTTTCAAAATATAGACCAACGGTGTCCGTAGATAATTTTCTATCCTGTGGTCAAGTTATACAGATATTTATCATTTCAATCCAGTTTTCGGGTATATATCATTTCAACCCGCAATCCCAAAATTCAAAACCAGTGAAAATGGCTTGGGTTTATTATTTCAACCCACATGATTTTCTCTAATCTACAAGATCGTTTGGGTATGTATCATTTCAATACATAGGGAATTTCTAAACTAACAGGGAACTTGCGGAGTGAGGACAAATATGATAATAATGTAACATATCAACAACATGCATTTATCATCAGTATCAAATTTAAATATAATATATACAAAAGGTTATGGTGTCATATGTCATAGGTAAACAATTATAGATAATGGCACATCATATTTAATAATTAAAAAATTCAAATTTAATAGCATATTTCAATCGTCATTTCATGTTAATTGAATTTACTAAGTATAAGAACGTTAATAGTTAGTGATTGCTCACCTTTCGAGGCTTGAGAAACTAGACAACACAACAAGCTACAAATTGTATCGTGAACTCAACAATCGACCAATCCAAACGACAGATTTCAAAGCAAAACAAGGTGAACAAGAATTCGACGAACAAAGCTGAAAATTAGGAATCGATGAAGATAAATCGAAATCAGCTTGATATAAACTGAAACAAAATCTTTATCATATTATTTTTATCTAAAACGAATATTCAATTTAAAAATACATATTAAAAATTAAATGTCTAAATTATATATATTGGCTCTTCGAAAACAAGGTTACTTACTTTATTATTACATATATATAAACAATCAGCAACTATAACTATGCAAATTTACTTTATTATGAACTTACTTTATTAATATATATATACAGATATGTACATATTAGAAACTTTATGTTTACATGAAACTAAGAACATTCAAGCTTTGAAATTCAACCCATATATTTAAGAAAATTCTATATTTAAAATAATAACATAAATTTAAATAAATAGTTTAAACATATCATATATATTTATATATATTACAAAATCTATAAAATAAATTCAAATAATATTTTGATATACTATATATACCAAAATAATTCAAAAAAAAATCTAACTAAAATATTGACCTAATTTAAATAAATACTTTTAAACACATAATAGGTCTGTATATATAACTGAACATACTAACCAAGCTAGAAAATGGAAACAAGGCTGTCAGGAATAGTAGTTGCTCGTTGGCAGAGGAGGTTTGTCAGGGAACTGGCGGGCTTGGAGCTTACAAGGGTTGTTGTGGCACTGAGGCTTCGGTGACAAAGTCGAGGGGATGGAGGAAGAGTTGTTAGCGCATGCAGCAGTGGACAGTGACCAGCATGCGGACAGGCAGGCGGTGGCACTGGTGTATGGTCAGCGTGGTAGGAAGCTAGTGGGGAGAAATTGCGGTCTAGTGGTACTGGTTTGAAGCCATACGCAGGCTATAATGGCCATTGGTGATGGGGTTGTGGGTTTTTGGGTGAGGTCGGGTGTTCATAGCTGTAGGGTGGGCTTGCAGGCTAGCAGTAGTGGTCGGAAAGGCCGTGGTGGCGGACTTAGGTGCAAAGGGAGAAGAGACGTGAACCGGCGGGTCTAGGTCAAGCGTACTATAGTTATTCGTGGTGGGTAGGCTTTGTGGGAGAGGATTGAGCACGGGAGGGCGGACTGACATAGGAGAAAAGCTTTGGTGAAGAGGTTCGGTGGCCCACCGTTGGAGTTGGCTAGGCGATGTGAGAGGGAAAGTGTTTGCTGGCCATGTGTAGATGAACGGGCTTGGCTGCACATGGAGGCGGACGACAGGGGTGGTCGGTGAAACAAGGTAATGAGGAGGCCTTTAGGATTTGTGGCAGGTGAGGCAAATTACAAGGTGCTGATAGCTGCCTTGGAGGTGAGTTTATGGTGTGAGGCAGATCTACATGCTTGTTTGGGCGGAGGAAGGTGGAAAAGTGGAGGTTCAAATGTGACAGTGGACAGGCGGGTTTGTAGATGCAAAGGAAACAAATGAATTTCATGAACATAAAGAAGGTGGGAGAAAATAGTTCTTAGGTAGATCTCAAATATTTAAGCTAACATATAATTATTACATCGTTTATTTTATATTTCTCGAAACAATCAGAGAGCACCAAAATGAAAATGAAAGGGAGAGAATCGATAGGGACGAACCACGGTAGAATAACAAACGTCAGAAGTTGAATAGCCGGGAGTATTAACAAAAAGTTTCCATTTATTTTGAGCTAGTGACCAATGAATGGTCGCAGGAAACCAAAAAGACTCTAGAAATGGTACCGATAAGGTTAATTGTTTCGTCGGTTTCGCCACGTATCGAACACCGAAACAACAAATGAATATACTACGAAGATCAGCACGACGAGATAAATAGAATGGTACATAAACATTGGAGATATGAACATTCTATCAAAAGTCGACATTCGCTGCCAAAAATGCTATTAATTTGTTGAAAATAAAATAAAGGGGCTATAATAGTCCGAATTTGGCAAAATGAAATATGACATCTCACATAGAAAAACATTTACATTTATTTTATGTAAAAATATCCAGATTTTGAATACATTTTATTTTCAACATATTTACTGATTTTAAATTGAAATTGAAAATTACACAACCGAACTAACTTTCATATTTTCCAATGAAAATCTGACATTTCTTATGTTTAAATAGATGCATTCCAAATAGTAAATTTTCATTGCAAAATATAATTGTTTATTTTCAAGAAAAATTTAGTTGATTACGTTATTAAAATAGCTACAATTTCCAGGTCGTTACACACGTCATTTATAGTTTTATCTTGCTTCTTTGTAAAATTTTAAAATCGATTTTTAAGCATGAAAATCTAGCTTTGTTTGGACTTTTTTGTTTCTTCATGAGCTTTTTTTTAAGATTATGCCAAAATTTCAAATGTAGGTGTGCACACACTAACTCTATTAAACTCATTCTTATCTAGTGAACAAAACAATAAGTTCATAGCTTTATCATTAGCCGTAGCATCTATTTTTGGGTGTTTGACTGTGGCGCATAAGCAGTGGTAGGAATAGTGTAATCCTGTTGTGTAATATTCCAGGTGTTATAACCATTATCCTGCATATATATTCTCAAACTACCTGACCAATAAGCATAGTTTAATCCATTAAATAATGTTGGTGATATGGTGGATTGACTTTTAACAAAAGTAGAGGATGTGTCCACATTGCTTTAAAATATCAAATGAACTTTGTTACGATTAAATGATAACCTTGCTCTGATACCAAACGAAAGTTGCTATGGATCGAGTAATATGAAAGATTCTACTAAAGGGAGACTTGTATGTCAATAGGGTCTATATATCAAATTACCAGTAAATAATCAGCGCAATAAAGTAAGTAAGGAAAGTAAAAACAATCGCCCCATATATTTTTTATACTGGCTTGAATTTCCACTTCTACATCTAATTTCAGACTCCTTCTAGATTTGAACAACACCCTCACTTCGCCTAGAGGAATATGCGTTTGAGTAGCAGAACAGGGTATCAATAAACTTGCCCGAGCAGCGTAATGTGACTTAAACACTTTTTCCTGAGTAGCATAACAAGACTTCAACTTCCTGTATTCTTCTTCTTAGTGGTACGAAGTGTATTCATGAAGAATTGGAAGTGAGTGGATCATAAGAAAAGTTTACTTCAATGTAAAAGTGATCAAATTTTAAGCAATGTAAATCTTTTGAATGCTTAGAGAATTCAAGACAAGATATTGAGAAATGAGATGGTAAAATTATTATAAATTTAAGAATAGAGATTGCTTAATATAGGCAATGAGTAGATGCAACTATAAGTGAAGCATGATAAATTATCGAAGAGTTGCAGCTATTGTTGGAGGGAAGTCTTTGTCTATGGAGGAGAAGATCCCTTCAAAATTTTCAAATAAAAATTGACTTTTTCAGCCTTTAGTTGATTGAACTAAGTGACTTAGTCGTCTGAATTACAAGGATTTTTATACTACAAGAAAACGGTGCAAAATCCCTTGCATTCAGTCGATCGAATATACCTAGTTAGTTGACTGAACCATATTTTAAAATGACAGTGTCTTAGCTTAATTGGTTAGAACACTTGATACCTAAACTATTGATCTGGGTCTGAGTCTTGCTCCATGCATTTTTGAAAATTTGATTTTCATTTAAAATATGAGTGCAACAATGACCCGAGTTCGAGTCTTGTTTCATGTATTTTTTGAAAACTTGCGTTGTAAAAATATTTCGAATGTATGTATCTGTGTATATACTACTTTGAAGAGATTTTAACATATGTATACTCTAGACATGACATTCTGTGACTAATGATACTTTATTCATCATCTTCGTCTTGTCTCCATCGTATATATCTCAAGTCTCCATGTGTACACTTTTATCTTCTTTGTACCATGTGTCTGCATGTTTGTGAGAACCTGCCATTTCGTCACTCAATGGTCCAAATAACAGATTATCAATGATGTTTCATTCTGAAGAAATAAGATACATAATCAACTAAAATACAGAATCAGACAATGGAAGGAAAAAATATAATAATTATATAAATAGTTCATGAAGTTGTTGTACAATATACATGTGATTTCATTTTACAATATAATCAGAGTTATACATTTAACATACATAACAAAATATTGCAGCTGGATAGTATTAGTAAATATAACCTACGAAACTCTATCTTCATCTTCAAGAAAAAACGTCTTCGAAATACTGAAATACTTAGGCTAGCCTGAGCATAAACAAAAACATATACTCGAGTTAGAACTAAAAATTATTATGTAAATTAACTCAATCTCATATCAAATATGGGTGCAAATAACTTAAGAGATGTTACTGGATTTTCTATCTTTTAAAGATCTGTTATACTATATGTATGTAGTATATACGGTAGATATGTAACGTCTATTAGTAATGTAAATATTAAAATGGCGTTTAGGATTTACATTAATTCCCTCTTAACACATTTTTAAGCATTTTTCTATAGTTTTCCTTGTCACACAACCAGTAACATTGGTAGCCAAGGACGCACCATGATAAAACAACATTATAACAAAATGGTAGTGGTTGCGTATGGAATAAACATATGAGAAGATATGTGATGCAATGCCTAAGGCAGGATTCTACCAGTTTACCCTTTCTGGTTTATTGTAACCCCTAACGGTTGACTGCATCCATCAATCAAAGATCAAAGGTGCACTCATCAAGTTCCAAAGTCAAGATAGCAATAAGAGGGAAAGATGTCCGCAAAAGGTAGCTAACCCAATGACCGGACGTAGGCCCGTTCTAGTTATTTCGAAATTAAACAAGTGTCGGGGTCATTCATTATCGTTCTCTTACTTTATTCCGGCAGACGTTCGTCAATTCACCCTCTACATTCTGGGTAATATCCACCATATACACAATTATTAAAGTGGTTCCACTATTGACAGAGAGTGTCAATATCCAGCCCCGGTCTCTTTAATAACAAATTGTTCATTTTACAAAAGTATGCCATTTTATCCATTTAAATTTTTATAGCAAAATCCGTATAGGGTTACAAAAGGTGTTCAACTTCAAAAGTTCTCAATTTTACTTCAGGAATTCACAGACATAATTTCAAAAACTTCCAAAAAAAGTTATTATTTTCAATCAAAATACATCAGATTTCGCACCAATTAAATTATGTAAACATGTAAATTGACAAGAAAATTCAAAATTAAATTCTAGATTTAATAAAACATCTTTTTAGAATTTCCATTAAAGTTTCAGATTTTTCCAAAATTATTTTATAATATTCCCAAAATTTCAAACGATTGGTTTTAATGATTGAATTTTTAAAATGATTAAATGACCGAATTAAATATAGGTCCCTTTATTAAATATTCTTAAAATAATTTACTAGAGCTATAGGAAAAGTTTCAGATCAAAATTACTATTTTTACATGAAAACATTTTTACAATAAAGTTATTTCTTTAACATAAATTATAAAAATAACTAGAGGCCGAATTAAATATAGGTTTATTTACAAAAATTTTCCTTTTTATGTAAAAGTGTTACAGAATTAAACAAACATCCTTTTGCAAATCACTTACTTATTCGTGTATAATTAAATATTTATACCAAAAAATCAACAAGTAAACTTCCTATCCAATTTCAGACTATCTTATTTCAAATTTACGTCATCATTACACATAAAAATATCAGAATTAAATACATTCATCTGTGGAATAATTTCAAACAAGGAAAATATGATAATTTTGTCAAAACTCAAATTTTAAGCTAAAAAATAGAGCTAATATTTTGCATATAAGACGTCCAATGTTTTTTATCACGATTTAATGTTCAGAGATCCATATGACAATTTACGCAATTACAGTAATCTACGTGGTGGCAATAGGGACATATCACAATCAGTGGTTAAACATATACATATAATCACAATATCGTCAATTATTAATGTAACTACCCTGACTCGACCTTCGAAAATCGGCATCGAATACGACACTTGTATTCCAACGCCGCAGATCCAAACGTCGAATCTGGTTCGTCGGAGCTCATAACACAATTAAGTATAACAACACAGCGGAAGAGAAAGAAATGAATATCATTGATATACAACATTAGATACAACAATGATACACTAGGAATCAGTATCAAAGGTATAAGATAACAATGCTACAGCGGAATAACAAATGAACTAGCAGCGGAAAACAAAAACTTCAAACAACAACATCAACTTTAACTCCAAAGCACCAATCCAGAAATAGCTCGAACCACCATCAAGTTGCACCAAGATAAGCAAGTCTCGCCCGGTGAATCCAAATACTCCAATATCCAAGATCTCCAAAGAATACCAAAGAGAAAGATGAAAGCTACTGAATTCGATATCTATATCTACTATCTGGAAAACCCAACTCTAGACTACCCGTGTAGAAAATTGTGGGCACCCAGAGATTAGGAAAGAAACAATAAACACCGGGTCAGTCGTGGGACTGGTATGAGCAAACGAAAACATTTGGTCTTTAAATACAAACAAAAGAATTTAAAATTTGAAATCCGCAATGCTTTTTTAGAAAATGAAACTACCATAAGGCCTCCCGCCACACACACAATGCAAATGCAGACTTGGGGAAGATTTCTCCTTATGATAGTCAAATATGCTTGATACGAGAAAACATTGGATATTATTATTATAAGTGCACGGTGTGGAAACTCATTTCGAAAGTTAATATTAATCTTAGCCAGCATAGGTTCCATTATATTATGCCTGCTATAGCTACCGTATTAGTTGGCAGGTTCTACAACTAAAACCGTACAGGGCTCGTATTGTTTCTTTGGATTTCCAACAAATGGTCAGGCTAAGGAACTTCCTGGGCCACATGGGTACGCCTCTGGAGGGACGCCCCGAGAACCTAACCGGATCTCTGCCAACAAATGGCCGGGTTACCTCTGTAACTAGGTATCTACTGACACGAGTATGCCATCCCCCGGTCGTAACCAACTTTTATCCCGAGATTTACCAACAACCACAAAGTAATAAATTTGCAGCAACCACATAGGTTAAGTATCTGGGCTCCATACCATGATACCACCTCTATCCAAAAGGAAATGAACATACCCTCAGGGGGCGCTACCCCCAAATAACCTTGCTGCAATCTTCCTGTTTCGACCATTCCAGGTTGTGAAGTTGGAGGAAGTCTCGTCCACAAAGCTACGCTTTTTACAAAAGTCATGCTTTGATTAACAAATGATCAGCAATACTTCGTATGCCACATTACCAAATTGGGAATGTATCACTGGTAACCATCAACTACATAACCTCTGAGCTCATACGTCTTAGAGAAGGGTGTTAGCTAAGAGAATAAATCTCCACCACCAAACACAAATGTATTTGATAGAAACCGGTTTTACATCTCAAGGTGTAACGTCAGACACACAATCCATACAAGTCAGTTCCGGGTTCGAACAGAACCGAAGGAACTTCAAAAGAAGTCCATGTGAATCTGGATAATTCCTAATCATGTCCGGACTTCCCATCACAATGGGTACTCGAATCTCTATACTTGGGATCAGCCGATGCTATCCATATACGTTTTCGAAAGTATCCGGTATTCACCACCGGTCTTCAAATGCCATCCATATACGTCGTATCACTATTCGAAATGGGCTATATGACACAAAGGTCCTCTCCCGGCTAAACCGAATAGTGAGCGTAATATTTAAAAACATATGGATATGGGATCTCAGTTAATTCACAACTTATTATCCAAAACTTTTCTCCCAAATGGTTAAACAAATTTACCGTTTACAAATCTTTTAAACAAAAAGATTCATTTCAAAAACTTACAATGGTTTAAACCATTTCCACATTTAAATCTTTTAAACAAAAGGTTTATTTTTAAGACCCCTTTCAAATTAAAAAAGGTTCAACAATCTTTTAAACAAAGATTCATTCAAAGCTTTTCAAAACAATCTCATTTTCAAGTTGGATTAACTCATCCGGACTTTAAACTAAAGACTCATTTCATAACTTTCAAAACAGTTCCCGTTTCAATCTTTTATATATATAAAAGACACATCATTTAAAACCTTCTTCAATTTCAAATTAGGGTTCAACTATCTTTCACAAAGATATAGCTTTCAAAATCATTCCATTTCAAATTTGAAATCAAAATTTGTATAACCTTTTTACGTCATAAATACCAAATATAGAATTCAATATCTGATATTGAATTCAAATTTAAATCAAATGATTTAAATTTCAATCTTTCTTTAGTTATTCAAAATAACTTTCATTTTTAAAAAACCTATTCAAAGGTCCATCACTTTAAACTCAGTTCATTTTCATAACCCTTTGAATTAAAATTTCAAATTTAAACTATTTTAAAAAAAAGTCTGTGACATAACCGATTTCCACGTGCAATCCATATTTGTGTGTGTATAGTGTAGTCAAGGGCTTGCACACAATAGTGCAACAACAATCATCACATCACATATTTAAAACGCAGCAATATCGATAAGCGGTATAACTACAACGCTTATCTTCATTCACAGATAAAGTACATCTATCAATTACAAATATTCATCATTTACGATTCGATGTGGGTTTCGGATAACCAACTGGAATCCGACTCCCTGTCGCATCAAAATTCAAATGTCATTTACGGGTTTGCATATTCATATAACAATATATTCATCATAATAGCAACTCGGCACAAAGCATTGCAAAGCATCACATCACATATCAAATATATTAATCTATCATCATAGCATTCAATAGCAATCGAACATCTACAATTAAGATGAATAGTTTGAGTGGTTTTAAATTTATCAACCACGTAATTACTTTCATTAGTAATTAATTATCATTAACTATAATTGATTAAGTCTTAATTACTTTTATTAATTAAATCATTTCTTTAATCAATTATCTTAATTCAAAAATTAATCACATCAATTAATTATAATAAAATCCTAAGTTAATGGCTTTTATTACCATTAACAAATCTTTAGTTATTATTTTCTTTTTAAATAATTAACTGAGATTAATCATTAATAATTACAAATTAAATTATCTATAAAATCCATTAATTTATCTCTAATTATTTAATCAAGTGCGAATCTATAACTTAATTAGTTGTTAATTACTTGATTAATAAATTTCAAATCATTAATTAAATCATTTCTTAATTAATTATCTAAATTAATTAACCTTTAATTAAATCGTAATTACTTTTATTAATTAATTATTCCCTAATTAATTACTTTAATTAATTACCCCTTAATTAATGATGATTTCTTAATCACTTTAAGTTAATTAACCTTAATTAATTATTTTTAATTTAATTACCTTAATTAATTAACCACTTTAAATATTTCTTTAAAGTTATTAACCCTTAATATTTGATTAATCAATCTTTACTCTTTAGTTATTCTACCCTTAATTACTTTCACTAAGTAATTACTATTTTTATTAAATTATTCATTAATCACTTGATTACTTAACTCGAATTTCTACTTAATTTACTTTAATTACTTATATTAAGCAATTTACTTCAACTAATTAATCTTTTTAACAAATAAAATTTATTAACCATTAAAACATAAATTATTTAACCCAACAAATAAAGTTTATTAATCATTTAAAACATTCTAATATTATTAAGTTAAAATAACTTTCCAACAATAAAGGTTGTATTTTAAATCATTTTTTTAAAACTTGGTAAATTAAAACAAATGGTTAACATTAAATTTTTAACCAAAATCGAAACTGGTTTAACCTAAAAAAATTCAAGCTGAAACTTGATTTCTCTTTTAAAAAAACTAAAACTGCTCCTGCCGAAAACCATTAATCCTGATCTAAACCCTGAAAAATTCGTGCCTTGCTTCGAGTTTCCTAACCAATTAACCCGAGATCCCCAAAAATCCAACCTACAAAATTTTATAAGTAATTACACTCTCTCCCCAATTCCGACTTCGAGTCAAACTCGAGTTAATACGCAAGCTTTTCCGAGGTGTGCTTCGAGTTCGACCAAGATAACATCATCTTCCTCAATTCTTAATTAACGCAGATACACAACGTCTCGCATGCATATGCACATCCAAGTGCAGCGGCCCGGCTATCACCACTAGCATCGACAAGTCGACAACTATTCTCGCACCCCATTCCGACCACCAAATCATCGATTCAAGCGTGAAATTGAAATCAAGCTTTCAAGCTCAACTGGAAACAACTGCATCGACCCAAAAAACCAAACCAGTTTCACAAATTCGCTACGCGTGGCCACCGGCGATCATGCTACCGCCTCCCACGGCTGCTCCACTGTCCCACCCGTCCCTCATCGAAGTCTGGTTCACCTCGATCCGCGCATGACCTCAAAAACAATTCAAGAATGACGCTAGTACAACTATGGCTTTAAACCTTACCTTGATCAAAATCAACCTCCACGTTGATTTAAATTTTTATCAAGCATTTTTCCCAAGCTTCATGATCTACCAGGAAGCTCCAATTTCAATCACGAGAATTAACACTTTCCTGATCACCTGATTTTCACAGAAATGGCCACGCCATTCATCTTCGAATTTCACCAATAATACCTTATTAAAAATTCCAATTTTGCTTTTAAAAATCAAAGATTTTAGAAACGTTTTCACTCATATAATTGAGAACAAAAATTATAAAAATCAATTTTCAATGCAGTTTGATTTTCCTATAGTTTCCAGCATTTCCAAAAATAACTTACTTTAAATTTACTCAAATAAAATTCAAAACTTCAAAATAAGTCTAAACAAACAAAGTTTGCTCAGATTATAAAGTTAGATAAGGATCAAATAAAGAGGAATTGAAATTTTTAACAGGTTTTAACAACCTGAGAATGAACAGTGGAAAATGTGCCTGTAGCTTGAACATGCACATTTTCCTCAGCATATAACCATATACCGATTTGCATGCATGTTAAAATTTCACAATTAATTTCAACATCATCACAAAACAATACTTAAAGCTTCACATTCTTAAGCATTAGATTCAAAGAAATGGTTTTGCTCACAGGAAATTCAAAAATAGGGAAGGTGAAGTTTTTCTCACAAGATTGAAGACAGGGAAGAAAATTCCTGAGCTTGGAAATCAAGTTTTGAAAACTGGAAATTAATTCTGATCTGTTGCTTGCCTTCAGATTCTTCTTTTCTTTTCCTTTTTCTGTTTTGACTTTATTGCTTAGATTCTTAATTTACTATTTATAACATAAAAATTCAAATCTATTTAAAGGAATTTCACTTAACTTTGTTCCAGAGAATCTTGCATTACTCTGGCCAAAAGAACTGCAGCTTTGATTATGATCTGCAATTCCAGTTTTGTTGAAGATTTGGTTTTCAGTCTTGATAATATTTTCTTGAAAATTTTGATATTGCTTCAGGTTGAAGATCTTGCCTTTCATCTGCTATTTGTTTTGCATTGCTCTTTGTATTTTTAAACTGAATCCAGGTTTTGGTTTTGCCACTGATTTTGAGTTTGAGTTTGATTTTTTTCTTTTGAATCCAGACCCAACATTTGTTTTCCAAGTTTCTGTTTTTTTCATTACATTTGATGTTTTCCAGGTTTGCTCTTGGTTTCAGAAATTTGCATTGCTTGAAACATTGAGACAGAATTGCTTTGAAGCTTGTTTTCAAGTTGAAATCATTTTCCAGATTTGAAAATTTCTTTTACTTGAACTTGTAGACAAGTTGAAACTGCTTGGCGTTTTGCCTTGCTCAAGTCTTTGAATTGATTTGTTTTCAAATTGAAAGTTTTTTTTTTGTTTTATATTCTGCAGTTTTCTGATTTTTAAATTCCTGAAACAATATTGAGAAGAAAAAGTTTTCTTATTTTATGTTGAAAGAAACATATTCTTTTGCCACTTATTCATTATGTTTACATTTGTTAGTTTCCCATGGTTGTCTTTCAACACTTGTTACCATATAGTTATTTTTATACTTATATCATTATTCAATTAAATTTTACATATGTATATTTTTTTTAAATTTGTTTTAAACCCTTATTTCATTCAAATTTGAATTTTGTATTAAAAGCTTGTCTTGAATTGATTTAAACTTTTGTTTTTAAACCTTGTTTTATCTTTATTTTATTTTATACAGCTTTTTGAATAGCTTTGTAAATTTTCTTATATAAAATTTAACACTCGTTAGTTGTTTAAGTTAATATTTTCACAAATGTCATTTGTCACTTAAATTATGTTTAAAACTTATTTTATTTTAAATTTATGAAATATGTTTACCTATTTTGTTTTCTTTACATTCATATATTCTTAGATATATATTCATATATACAAATCTAATTTTACATCTTACATTCATATTCAAAATTCGATATAAAAATCAATTTACACTTATAAATAAATAATCAAATATTTTTTTTATAAATATACTTTTATATTCCATCTATCATCTATTTCTTTTAAAGTTCAAATTAAATTCGTATTTATAATAAATGATTTGAAAAGTTATTCATTACAAATAAATATTTATATGTTAGTTAATATAATTTTTATTGAATTCAAATTCAAATCTCAAATTAAAATTTATTTATAAAATATTCACTTTTGAATTCCAAATCATAAATCTTTATTTATTTTAAAGACAAAAACATTTATTTACAGTCTTTATATAAATTTATATTTATTCAAATCTATAAATAAATTCAAAAACAAATTTGTAATTAAAATATATTCAAAATATTTATTTCAGAATTTCCAATTTAAAATTCTATTTAAAAATCATATTTACATTCATTTTCATTAATAAACAAACAAATATCTTTTTAATTTTGGAAAACACCATATTAAACCATAATTAAATTCAAAAAAATTAAATTTATTTCCAATTTTAATTTTATTTAAAAACGGGAATGTTACAGATTCCCCCTTAAGAAAATTTCGTCCTCGAAATATGAAAGGGAGACAATCAAGAAGAGATGAAATATGGAGAAATTTTCGATAAAATTGAATATCTATTATGCATTTGGCTTACCAAATCAGAATATCAATAATAGATACTAGAATGAATCAAGATACTCGGGTCATCAGATCTACGAATATATAGGGGCACTGGTTGGTTTGAGAGATAACTAACCGTTCGCAGAATATTCCTGGACCCAACAGAATAAACAGATATATGGTAAAATTCTAAAACTTTTAGTTTAAACAACCAAAATATACCTATCAACCATAACAATCAAAGAAAACAATTCATCCAAACAAACAATTCTGACCCATCTGGGGTTTGTGTCCCATTCAAATATATCAAAGCTTCTTCCTGGAGTTGCCAGGAGCAATTAAAGAATTGAAAAGACGAATCAAAGGAGATTGATAGAGAAAGTTATTTTTTCTATTGTAGAGTATTGACCATTTGTAGTGGTACTCGCTTGTCCCTATCTCGTTCTCTTCTTGTACTCATACTCACTATCAGCGGATAACACGAGAATTTACCGGGGCATTCAAACGGATATCTTAGGGATTACTCATTCTAGGGTATACTTCACCCCATCTCTAATGAGCTACTTAATGTGTTATACTCCTGAGTTAATGTTTCAACCTTCAGCTTTGATACCAAATGTAACGACCTTCGAAAATCAGCATCGAATACGACACTTGTATTCCAGAAACAGCTCGAACCACCATCAAGTTGCACCAAGATAAGCAAGTCTCGCCCGGTGAATCCAAAGACTCCAATATCCAAGATCTCCAAAGAATACCAAAGAGAAAGCTGAAAGCTACTGAATTCGATATCTATATCTACTATCTGGAAAACCCAACTCTAGATTGTCCGTGTAGAAAATTATGGGCACCCAGAGTTTAGGAAAGAAATAATAAACTCCGGGTCAGTCCGGGGACTGGTATGAGCAAACGAAAATATTTGGTCCTTAAAAACAAACAAAAGAATTTAAAATTTGAAATCCGCAATGCTTTTTTGGAAAATGAAACTACCATAAAGCCTCCCGCCACACACACAATGCAAATGCAGACTTGGGAAAGATTTCTCCTTATGATAGTCAAATATGCTTGATACGAGAAAACATTTAATATTATTGTAAGTGCACGGTGTGGAAAATCATTTTGAAAGCATAATATTAATCTTAGCCAGCATAGGTACCATTATATTATGCCTGCTATAGCCACCATATTAGATGGCAGGTTCTACAACTAAAACCGTACAGGGCTCGTATTGTTTCTTTGGATTTTCAACAAATGGTCAGGCTAAGGAACTTCCTGGGACACATGGGTACTCCTCTGCAGAGACGCCCCGAGAACCTAACTGGATCTCTGCCAACACAAGGCCGGGTTACCTCTGTAACTAGGTAACTTCTGAAACGAGTATGCCATCCCCCGGTCGTAACCAACCTTTATCCCGGGATTTACCAACAACCACAAAGTAATAAATTTGCAGCAACCATATAGGTTAAGTTTCTGGGCTCCATACCATGATACCACTTCTATCCAGAAGGAAATGAACATACCCTCAGGGGGCGCTACACCCAAATAACCTTACTGCATTCTTCCTGTTTCGATCATTCCGGATTGTGAAGTTCGACGAAGTTTCGTCCACAAAGCTACGCTTTTTACAAAAGCCATGCTTTGATCAACAAATGATCAGCAACACTTCGTATGCCACATTACCAAATTGGGAACGTATCACTGGTAATCATCAACTACATAACCTCTGAGCTCATATGTTTCAGAGACGGGTGTTAAGCTAAGAGAATAAATCTCCACCACCAAACAGAAATGTATTTGATAGAAACTGGTTTTACATATCAAGGTGTAATGTCAGACACACAATCCATACAAGTCTGTTCCGGGTTCGAACAGAACCGAAGGCACTTCAAAAGAAGTCCTTGCGAATCCGGATATTTCCTAATCATGTCCGGACTTCCCATCACAATTGGTGCTCGAATCTCTATACCGGGGATCAGCCGATGCAGAGACATTCGACAAGAAACCCTTTCATTTTCGAAAGTGTCCGGTTTTCACCACCAGTCTTCAAATGCTATCCATATACGTCGTATCACTATTCGGAATGGGCTATGTGACACAAAGGTCCTCTCCTGGATAAACCGAATAGTGAGCATAATATTTAAAAACATATGGATATGGGATCTCAGTTAAGTCACAACTTATTATCCAAATCTTTTCTTCCAAATGGTTAAACAAATTTACCATTTACAGATCTTTTAAACAAAAAGATTCATTTCAAAAACTTACGACGGTTTAAACCATTTCCACATTTAAATCTTTTAAATAAAAGATTTATTTTTAAGACCCCTTTCAAATTAAACAAGGTTCACCAATCTTTTAAACAAAGATTCATTCATAGCTTTTCAAAACAATCCCATTTTCAAGTTGGATTAACTTATTCGGTCTTTAAATTAAAGACTAATTTCATGACTTTCAAAATAGTTCCCGTTTCAATCTTTTATATATATATAAAAGACACATCATTTAAAACCTTCTTCAATTTCAAATTAAGGTTCAACTATCTTTCACAAAAATATAGCTTTCAAAATCATTCCATTTCAAATTTGAAATCATAATTTGTATAACCTTTTTATGTCATAAATACCAAATATAGAATTCAATTTCTGATATTGAATTCAAATTTAAATCAAATGATTTAAATTTCAATCTTTCTTTAGTTATTCAAAATAACTTTCATTTTTAAAACACCTTTTCAAAGGTTTATCACTTTAGACACAATTCATTTCCAAAACCCTTTGAACTAAAATTTCTAATTTAAAACTATTTTTAAAAAGAAGTCTATGGCTTAACCGATTTCCACGTGCAATCCATATTTGTGGGTGTATAGTGTAGTCTAGGGCTTACACACAATAGTGCAACAACAATCATCACATCACAGATTTAAAACGCAGCAATATCGATAAGCGGTACAACTATAACACTTACCTTCATCAACAGATAAAGTACATCTATCGATTACAAATATTCATCATTTACGATTAGATGTGGGTTTCGGATAACCAATTGGAATCTGACTCCCTATCGCATCGAAATTCAAATGTCATTTACGGGTTTGCATATTCATATAACAATATATTCATCACAAATAGCAACTCAGCATAAAGCATTGCAAAGCATCACATCACATATCGAATATATTAATCTATCATCATAGTATTCAATAGCAATCGAACATCTACAATTAAGATGAATAGTTTCAGTGGTTTTAAATTTATCAACCACGTAATTACTTTTCATTGGTAACTAATTATCATTAACTATAATTGATTAAGTCCTAATTACTTTTATTAATTAAATCATTTCTTTAATCAATTATCTTAATTCAAAAATTAATCACATCAATTAATTATAAAAAAAACCTAAGTTGATGACTTTTATTAACCATTAACAAATCTTTAGTTATTATTTTTTTTAAATAATTAACCGAGATTAATCATTAATAATTACAAATTAAATTATCTATAAAATCCATTAATTAGTCTCTAATTATTTAATCAGGCGCTAATCCGTAACTTAAGTAATTGTTAATTACTTGATTAATAAGTTTCAAATCATTAATTAAATCATTTCTTAATTAATATCTAAATTAATTAACCTTTAATAAATCTGAATTACTTTTATTAATTAATTATTCCTTAATTAATTACTTTAATTAATTACCGCTTAATTAATGATGATTTCTTAATCACTTTAAGTTTATTAACCTTAAATTAATTATTTTTAATTTAATTACCTTAATTAATTAACCACATTAAATATTTCTTTGAAGTTATTAACCCTTAATATTTGATTAATCAATCTTTAATTATTCTACCCTTTATTACTTCCACTAAGTAATTACTATTTTTATTAAATCATTCATTAATCACTTGATTACTTAACTTTAATTTCTACTTAATTTACTTTAATTAATTATTTTAAGCAATTTACTTCAAGTAATTAATCTTTTTAGCAAATAAAATCTATTAACCATTAAAACATAAATTATTTAACCCAACAAATAAAGTTTATTAATCATTAAAAACATTCTAATATTATTAAGTTAAAATAACTTTCCAAAATAAAGGTTGTATTTTAAATCATTTTTTTAAAACTTGGTAATTTAAAACAAATGGTTAACATTAAATTTTTAACCAAAATCGAAACTGGTTTAACCTAATTTTTTTTTCAAAGTGAAACTTGATTTCTCTTTTAAAAAAAACTGAAACTGCTCCTGCCCAAAACCAATAATCCCGAGCTAAACCCTGAAAATTCTGCCTTGCTTCAAGTTTCCTAACCAATTACCCGAAAGCCCCAAAAGTCCAACCTACAAAATTTTCTAAGTAATTACAATCTTGCCTCAATTCCGACTTCGAGTTAAACTCGAGTTAATACGAAAGCTTTTCCGGGGTATGCTTCGAGTTCGACCCACATAACAATATCTTCCCCAATTATTAATTAACGCAGATACACAACTTCTCGCGTGCATATGCACATCCAAGTGCAACGGCTCCCGCTATCACCACTAGCGTCGACAAGTCGACAACCATTCTCGCACCCCATTCCGACCACCAAATCGTCGATGCAAGCGTGAAATCGAAATCGAGCTTTCAAGCTCAACTGGAAACAACTGCATCGACCCAAAAACCCAACCCAGTTTCACAAATCTCCTCCGCGTGGCCACCTCTGGCCACCGGCGATCATGCGACTGCCCCCCACAGTTGCGCCACTGTCCCACTCGTCTCTCCTCGAAGTCCGGTTCACCTCGATCCGTGCATGACATCAAAAACAATTCAAGAATGACGCTAGTACAACTATGGCTTTAAACCCTACTTCGATCAAAATCAACCTCCACGTTGATTTAAAATTTTATCAAGCATTTTTCCCATGCTTCATGATCTACCAGGAAGCTTCAATTTCAATCACGAGAATTATCACTTTCCTGATCACCTGATTTTCGCAGAAATGGCCACGCCATTCATCTTCAAATTTCACCAATAATACCTTATTAAAAATTCCAATTTTGCTTTTAAAAATCATAGATTTTAGAATCGTTTTCATTCATATAATTGAGAACAAATATTATAAAAATCAATTTTCATTGCAGTTTGATTTTCCTATAGTTTCCAGCATTTCCAAAAAAAACTTACTTTAAATTTACTCAAATAAAATTCAAAACTTCAAAATAAGTCTAAACAAACAAAGTTTGCTTAGATTATAAAGTTAGATAAGGATCAAATAAAGAGGAATTGAAATTTTTAACAGGTTTTAACAACCTGAGAACGAACAGACGCAAATGTGCCTGTAGCTTGAACATGCACATTTTCCTCAGCATATAACCATATACAGATTTGCATGCATGTTAAAATTTCACAATTAATTTCAACATCATCACAAAACAATACTTAAAGCTTCATATTCTTAAGCATTAGATTCAAAGAAATGGTTTTGCTCACAAGCAATTCAAAAATAGGAAGGTGAAGTTTTGCTCACAAGATTGAAGACAGGGAAGAAAATTCCTGAGCTTGGAAATCAAGTTTTGAAAACTGGAAATCAATTCTGATCTGTTGCTTGCCTTCAGGTTCTTCTTTTCTTTTCCTTTTTCTGTTTTGACTTTATTGCTTAGATTCTTAATTTACTATTATAACATAAAAATTCAAATCTTTTTAATGGAATTTCACTTAACTTTGTTCCAGAGTTTCTTGCATTACTCTGGCCAAAAGAACTACAACTTTGATTATGATCTGCAATTCCAGTTTTGTTGAAGATTTGGTTTTCAGGCATGATAATGTTTTCTTGAAAATTTTGATATTGCTTCAGGTTGAAGATCTTGCCTTTCATCTGCTATTTGATTTGCATTGCTCTTTGTATTTTTAAACTGAATTCAGGTTTTGATTTTGCCACTGATTTTGATTTTGTGTTTGATTTTTTTCTTTTGAATCCAGACCCAAACATTTGTTTTCCAAGTTTCTGTTTTTTTTCTTTACATTTGATGTTTTCAGGTTTGCTCTTGATTTAAGAAATTTGCATTGCTTGAAACATTGAGATAGAATTGCTTTGAAGCTTATTTTCAGGTTGAATTCATTTTCCAGATTTGAAAATTTCTTTTACTTGAACTTGTTGACAATTTGAAACTGCTTGGAGATTTGCCTTGCTCAAGTCTTTGAATTGATTTGTTTTCAGATTGAAAGATTTTTTTCTGTTTTAAATTCTGCAGTTTTCCGGTTTTTAAATTCCTGAAACAATATTGAGAACAAAAAGTTTTCTTATTTTATGTTGAAAGAAACATATTCTTTTGCCACTTGTTCATTATGTTTACATTTGTTAGTTTCCCATGTTTGTCTTTCAACACTTGTTACCATATAGTTATTTTTACACTTATATCCTTATTCAATTAAATTTTACATATGTATTTTTTTTAAATTTGTTTTAAACCCTTATTTCATTCAAATTTGAATTTTGTATTAAAAGCTTGTCTTGAATTGATTTAAACTTTTGTTTTTAAACCTTGTTTTATCTTAATTTTATTTTATACAGCTTTTTGAATAGCTTTGTAAATTTTCTTATATAAAATTTAACACTCGTTAGTTGTTTAAGTTAATATTTTCACAAATGTCATTTGTCACTTAAATTATGTTTAAAACTTATTTTATTTTAAATTTATGAAATATGTTTACCTATTTTGTTTTCTTTACATTCATATATTCTTAGATATATATTCATATATACAAATCTAATTTTACATCTTACATTCATATTCAAAATTCGATATAAAAATCAATTTACACTTATAAATAAATAAATAATCAAATTTTTTTATAAATATATTTTTATATTCCATTTATCATCTATTTATTTTAAAGTTCAAATTAAATTCTTATTTATAACAAATGATTTGTAAAGTTATTCATTACAAATAAATATTTATATTTTAGTTAATATAATTTTTATTGAATTCAAATTCAAATTCAAATTTAAAATTAAAATTTATTTATAAAATATTCACTTTTGAATTCCAAATCATAAATCTGCATTTATTTTAAAGATAAAAACATTTTTACAATCGTTATATATATTTATATTTATTCAAATCTACAAATAAATTCAAAATTATATTTGTAATTAAAACATTATTCAAAATATTTATTTCAGAATTTCCAAATTTAAATTCTATTTATAAATCATATTTACATTCATTTTCATTAATAAACAAACAAATATCTTTTAAATTTTGGAAAACACCATATTAAACCATAATTAAATTCAAAAAAATTAAATTTATTTCCAATTTTAGTTTGATTTAAAAATGGGAATGTTACAATCAACAACTTATTGGCCTACACATGAAATCAACATTTAAATCGACTTAATTAAACTTATATCACAATAAAAATTAAATCTCACATATCAAGGCATTCAACTAATAATGATATTAAATTTTTAATATCAATTTAATCATAGAACATAATACTACCACGTTACGATGTTGATTTTGCTTGCAATATATTTTAGTATTTTGTGAGTTTAAACACTCACGTTCGTACGCGAATCTGAAAACCACTCGACACGAACAACTATACAATCTCGAATTTCATCACAAGAACGTTTCAGACTAGAATCTACGTACACGACTAACACAAGACGACGAACATGGACTTAGGAACTAATGTTGATCGAGCTAAGCTTCCAAAACAACCGATAATATGATTCAAGTTGATAATGCAAGCAAGTCTCATAGTGCGGGACATGAACAGAATGCAAAAGCTAAGGTAACCACGACAGAGGGAACAACCGAATTGCTCAACCTTGTTGTTAATCGTAAGCAATCAGATGGTACAAGAGGAAGCATAAAGAGAAAACCAATATGGTATGGTGGAGGTGCAGGCTTGAGGTGGGGGGAGGTAGGCTGTCTGGATGTCTTGTGGAGTAGGCATTTGCGTGGCGGAAGTTTGGTGGCAGTCATTTGCTTGGGTAATGTTGAAAAGGGAGGGCCGACGTGCCAGGCCTGGGAGGGGTGGAGCTGATGGACGTAGATGGTATCTTGGGTGAGGTTGCAAGCGGATATGGCAAGGGATAGAGTAGGCATGAGCGGAGGTAGCTATTGCGGAGTTGAGGGGTGAGGCAATGGTGGTGATTAGTGAAGTAATTTCCGAAGTGAGAAAGATGGAGATAGATGGTAGGGCGATTGCGTTGGGGTGACGTGGGTGGAAGGAGGATGGAGCGTGAAGCAGAGAGGACGTGGCTGAAGGCCTCGATAGAAAATTGGGTAGGGTTTATAAGAAATGGAAGCAGTATTTTAAACATGAGTACATATGCACGTCCAGATGGACCTGCATTTGATTGTAGAACCAAATTTTTACATTGTAGCTATTACAAAACAAAGATAATAAATTATTGCAGGTGTAACGTCCCGCCTTTTTGTACGCTTTAAATCGACGATAAACCACGCATGTTAGACTTAAACCACACAGAAAGGAGGATTGTTATGGGGTAAATAAGATAAACAAAGAAAGAAAAAAAAATTAAATCTTGCAGGAACGATAAAATATAATAATCAAATAATCAGCTCATGAAGCTGTTTACAAATATTTGATTATATTTATACAATACATATCGGAGTTACACATACCAGAGAATAATAATTAATGCAGCGGAAACAGTATGAATGTACTGGAATACTATAATAAATAATAATAATACAATCTTCGTCTTCGTCCTTCAGAAGGAAAGTCTTCAAATCCTGAAATACTCAGGCTGACCCGAGCGAATTGAAAAGACAAAACACTCGAGTCAGAACTAAAAGATCTTATTTAAGTTAGATCAACATGAATAAATACGAGTGGAAAGGCGTCAGAGATGTTCATGGGATTTGACATCTCCTATCCAGTGTCTAATGTGAGTGCAGTGTAGTAAATTAAGAGATGCTCGGGATTCACATCTACTAAGCATCCGTTAAACTATATACTATGTAGTAATATTTCGCTATTATAATAATGTCTATAGTAAAATAAACTTACTTTTAAATAGCGTTAAGGAGTGACCCAATATTTTCCTTAACACGTAATACTCCCAGTAGTCCATCCAATATTATAGTCCCTCCTGATCGGGAAGCCATCAGAGGATACCACATGGGCTACGGGAGAAAACCAAACTCGTACAAGGCTCGCTAGGTTAGGTTACACGGCACAACTGGGCAATGCCAGGGGAGATATACAAATTACTATCTGGACTGGTAGTGATGCATAGCGCGCAGCTACCGCCCACCTCGAGCCACACCCCCAAAATCAAAAATCAAAAGTGGCCACCAAATAAATCTCAAATTCAGAATATAATATCGAAGGAGTGTGTCCGATAAGAGGGGCTACCTCACTGGCCCGGAATCGCTCCTACTTTAGCCACCTTATGCCAACTCACGGGAGTCAGGTCTACGTATATACCTCAAAGGAACGCCGCCGCCAACCTACTTCATTTTGGAATCGCTACTGCGTACACGGTTGTTAAAGTGGTTTTTGGAGTTGGCAGAGAGTATGTAACGACCCGGTTTCGGTCGTTAGATTTTGAAAATTTAATTCATTTTAAATGTTGAATATGGATTATAATTTGATTTTGAAATAAAAAGAATTTGGTTAAATTAATAAAATTAGTTAAAATTTAAATTTGGCAATTCAATTGAATTTGAATAATACTAATTAAATATTTGGGATTGTGATAATTGGTGAATCTGGATATAAATGGTTATGAAAATGGTTTCTAAAATTTATTTTATGTCTATTTGGATTTGAATTATAATATTGGACTTTTAGATGGAATTAAAAGTCGATAACTTGAGTTTGGAATTTTATATTAATTTAACAATGGAATTTAATAATATAATAATGCAAATAATCAGATTTTGGTCCGAAATGAATCAGAATGATTTCTGATGTGAATATAATTTCTGTATGATTTATAATAAAGTTAGTAAATTTGAAAAAGTGAAATTTTAGATGATTTCGATGATTTTGAAAATCGCTCGAATAAATCGACGAGTTAAAATTGCCTTCCAGAGCACTTTCTCGGAATTCGACGAAACCAGCTTCATTGGATCCATAATAGTTAGTTATTATCGGATTTCCATTTTCATAGCAATCAGAGTTGTCGTTTGACCCTGGCAGCTCAAAACGCATAGAAACTATTTTAATCGATTTAATTTAAAATTGATCGTTTATTTCGTAACTCACGCGTATTATCAAATTAGCCTCCAAAACATGTTCCGTTGTGTTTGGAATGTGGGTAAAACATTATAATCGCTTGTTGGCATGCGTCGTTTGGAGATAGTGTGAAAAAAGTTGGTTAAAGTGGATTTAACATTAAAATATTATTAATAAACATATATACACACATGCACAACCGAAAACCCTATTTTCTTTTCTCAGCCGTCGTCATATGTTATCAATGGCTTAAAGCGATCGACCTTCCCCCATTTCTTTCCCGTTATCCGTCGATTTTCAAAAGCATTCTCCAACTACGAAGTTGAAGAGCGTCACGAGATCTCTACATCCTACGGTAGATTTTAGCTATCATCTACCATAGCAGGCGCAAGAGGGCCGCGTCTCTAGGCGGTAGGAAGCAAGTTTTAGGAGGCTAGGCGTAGCCGAGCTCGACCAGTTTCATGGTGGGAAAGGAGATCGCGATGAGCTTTCACGTGGCGGCATCCGATCGTCATCTAGCTCGACGAAGGGGGTGTGATCATCGACTATAGTTGGCGGCTGATGGGTTTTCAAAGCCCAGGGAACATCACGTGAGAAGATCTTGTTTGCGGCCGTGATCTCTTGTGCGAACATGTGGCCACGATTTCTCTGGTATAAAATAAAAGAAATTTTTTTTAATTTATATAAATCTTTAAAATAACATATCTTTGACATGTATTATCAGAATTCGACGAAATGAGAAACGCCAGGATCGCAGCAACGCGACTAGTCAAGATTTGGAGACGATCGGAGTTAGCAGAATTTTGGGTTAAATCGATCGCGATCGATTTATTTCCAAATTTAAAACGCTCGTCGAAATTCAAGGTGAGTTAATCTCACTCACATCTGAAATTTCCAGTTAATTTAAATAGTTAAAATTTAAGTGAATGATCGATTGGTCGAATGTGGATATTATTATCAGTCTGGATATGATATTTTATCTGTTATGCTAATGTTTATGGATGTAGGGACACACGTTGGAGGGATCCAACTGGATTCCTCACAAATAGAAGTTATATTTGTAATCTATGATATATTTCATTAGTATCCTATGATAGATTGATTTGGAGTGTATTATGTTGTGTTATGGTTTGATAATATAATTTGGTACTTTATTATCAATAAAGTGAAATGGGAGCAAAAAGGAAATGAAAAGTAATTTTAAGTAATGAATTTATGTGAATTAAATTCGAGAAATTGGGTTGAAATTTGTAAATGGTTTTGAAAACTGAGATTGGAATGGAAATGAGAAACGAAAATTTATAAATTGAGTTTATAAATAAATTGGTATATTCATCGGTGGATAAATTTTGAAAGATAGATTTCCGGGGAAAAATTCCATAAGAAAGGTAAAATTGTTTTAAAGGAAGAGATGAGATTATCTTTAAAGAATGGAAAGTGCATTTTTTCCAGAAATTTGGTATGTTTCAAAGAAAAGCTTTCAAATTATAAGTTGCCAATTTAAAATGGGTATTAGAATATTTTAGGAAAAAAGTAATATTTTAATTATTTTTAAGTATAAGAAGATACTTATTTAAGTAATTATGATATTTAATTATTTTAAAGGTAAATTAATAATAAGATGTCAAAAAGGAAATTATAATAAACAATGGATTAATAACTTTATTTTAAAGGGTAATTTTTTTTTAAATTACTTAGAAACTCCTCTATATATCCTTAAGTATTATTTTCAATTAAGTAATTTCTAGTAGCCTTATTCGAAATATTTTAAGCATATATTTTGAAAGTGATTTCCAGGAAATAGCAATGTGTTTAAAAATAAAAGGAGTTTATTTTTAAAGTATGGAAAGGAATTTACGGGATAAACGTAAATTTGAATTAAGGTAAATCATGTAGGATTTATAAAAAAAAAGAATTTTTAGTTTATTCTGAAATGGAGGTGTATTTCCCTAAAAAGCCAAGTACGTTTCAAAGCGGTTTTTTTAGTGAATGTTAAAAGTTTTAAATTTTTTTTAAAGGAATGTTTTTAAGAAATTATTTAAGTTATTAAGTGTTAAAGGTAAATAGTATTAAAACAGTTATAGTAGTAATTATTTTAAAGGGTCCATTGGTATTATTTTAAAGATAATTTTTAATATTTATATTTTATAGAATAGTTTTATTTTAATAATAAATTTGGTTAAAGTATTATTTGGAACTTGAATTGAATTTCATAACTCCTATTTTAAAAAATTTAGTTAGCTTAACCTTTACATTAAAGAAAATGGTTTATATTTAATAAAGCAGTTTTATTCGAAATATTTTTAAATGTAAACATATATTTTAAATTAAGTATGTAAGTAGTTTTAATATAAATGTTTTAATGTATTTTCAAGAATAAATAACTTAAATTATTTTAAATCTTAAGTATTGGTACTTGGATGTTTTCAAAGGAAGTAAAGATTTGGGAATTTATTCCATAAGAAGAGTTTGAAAAAGGAAATATATCTTGCAAAGATATTTTTGAGGAAAATAAACAATGTGGGAAATTATTTATTGTATGATGGATGTTTGTGAGTGTTAATTGATAGTTAAATCACCGACTATCAATATTGGCCAATGTGTTGATCGTTTCTAAGAGACCGGGAACAGTATTTATTTCTCGAAAACCACTTCGATCCGGTTTGTACATTTTCGTGGGAAAATGAGTTCGGAGTCGAAGATGAAGCAGCGAAGTGCAAGGGCTAGTCGCTACTAATCCTGAGGATATTTTCAAAATGGATGTAGTAGGAGTAGTGCCTTCGGTTCCGTTCGAACCCGGGACGGACTTGTATGGATGAATGCTTTCGGAACATCGTCAGGTGGACGATGGGCATTCTAAGTGAAACGTTCTAAAAGGTAACGCTCAGCCTCAAGCCTCATCAACTGGGAATGACTGAAAATCAGGGGTTATGCAGCAAGGCTAGGTGAGTAGCGCCCATTAGGGTGAGGTCATCCCTGTCTAGATGTCCCTTTTTATTTGGCTTAGTGGTGCGGTTGCTGATCCCAACCATAGGATGATTTTACTCGGGATTATCCAGTAAGGGGTAGTCCAGGTCTTGTGTTGGAGGGGATTAGGAGTAATCCTCGGTATGGTGATCTAGGCAACGTACTGTGATAGGTTGTACCCCAGTGCTTAGTCATTAGTTGGAAATCCATTCTCCCTACAAGCCTTTTACGAGTTTTGTTTGTATTGCCCACTTTGTGGCTAGTAGCTGGAATTTAATCATGTAACAATTTCGGTAATTTTTGTAAGTATTTGTATATAGACCCTATTATAATATCAGAGGATTTTATAAGAAATGTTTTAGCTATCGTAAGGTAAAAACCCGACATATTTATTTGTGGCGTGGTCTTATGAGATGCTTTTGTTTTCAAAGGATTTTGAAATTTTAAAAAATCAATTTGGGTGTATTTCTCTCACGTTGGTATTACAGACTGACTCGGGTGTTATTTTATTATAACGCTGGGGTCAGACCGAGTATTATAGATTACAGAAAAGGATGCTATGGAGTTCAGGAGAGGAGCTGGAGTCCGAAACGTATTATCTGTACTTGTTTATATCCGCTGCTGTGATTGTTGATATTGTCAGGCTGGCAATTGTTGTTTGTTTGTGATACTCTAATGGTATGTTGTACAAAACAGATATAGTTTTCATTTTGTGTAAAGATCTGTTATTTACTATTATATTTTGTTCCGCTGCGATTGTGAGATTCTGTATTGTTTAGTTCCTTCTTTCTTCTATCTTCTTTCTTTTTCCTCAACAATCTGTCTTTTCCGGCACTTGATCGACGGCATATTATACCGTGGAGTATTTTATGTCGATTTTCGAGGGTCGATATGTGCGGGTCGTGACCTGTGATATCAGAGCTTAGGCTGGCGACAACCTTGGCTCTGGTGGGAAAATTACTCATTAAACAGAGTCAACAGTACTCTATAATGGGTTGAGTGTAATAATAGGTATGAGAGCGTACTTGTTATTGAATATAAAATTGTTTTTATACCATGTTGACTTATCGGTTGAGTGTTTATGAATTCTGGTCGGTATGGGAAGTATAACCATATCGATAGTGTAACATCCTAAATTTTTTAATTTAAATAGGGTGATTTATTTAAACTTTTGAAATTAGTTTGAGAAGTTGCAAAAGAAATGAAATATTATTAATATTAATATTACAAAGAAATATGGATAGAAATAAAATATTTTGCAATTTATGTTTTAAATAGTAATAATAAATAAAGAAAAAATATATAAAAAAATTCTAGAAATATATACGTAAGATCAATTTTATGGTTAAGTATAATATAAAGTGAACACATAGATAAATTCTAACATCATGTTAAACATGGAAATTCATTTATATTACAAAGTGATAAGACAAAAGGAAAGAAAGAATATACATTCAGTATGCACAAATAAGTATAAGTATGTGGACATAAGCAAGAAAATAAATATCTATAGATAAAAACAAATAAATTTACTTATAAAAAAAGAAATAGGATTACATGTAAACTAAGATAGAAACTTGAGCATTAAATGCCATCTTCTCAGCACAAATAAGATCATATCAGCCGTATTAAACTTTTCTTAGTCAACAAAGAAATAAAAAAAATTTGATTAAAAGAAAATCTTGCATTAGTTATAACCTTCCCTTAGTACAAACAAAATTTTAGCGGAAAAATGAAGAGTTTGACTCTGTAACCTAACTTTTACAGTAAAAACAAAATTATATAATGAATTCAAGCATTTTAAAACATTGATATGATTATATAATTTGAATGAACATACAAAGATATGATTTTTAAAATGAGTATGATGATTTTTAATCAAGTATTCCAAGTGTAGTTCATATTCGAATAAAATATGCATTTTGATCATTTTCTGATGATCAATTCAATACTGGACGTTGGAATTTTGCATGAAGCAAGGTTGAACATCATTAATTTCAGGAAAATTATCAAATGATATTTCTATTGCGTAAATTGGTGGGTCGAGTGAAATTTAGGGTTGTATTCGCGTTTTTTTCGTGTTTGTAAATGAGGTGCTTTCATCACCTCGGAGGCATCGAGTTGCACAAGATGCTGGGGGATGGTAGTATGGGGTGTTGATGTGATGTGGCCAAAGCCGTGGCGTAGCTTGTGGTCTAAGGAGCGGCGGCGAGACGATTAGGTTAAGTTGCATTTTTCGAGCAAACTGCTAATTTTTGATTTCGAGATTTTTATGTCGAATCGAATTTCGATTTCGAGTGTGGGTGAGGTTTTCGACTTGCTGAAGCTCGTGACGTTCGCCAGAATGGCGGCGCGACGCCATGCACGTGCACGACGTCGATCTCGTGTCAGGAAGTTTGGGTTGAGATGAGACTCAAGGAAGCAATCGAGTAGGAGATGGGTTAGCTCGAGTTCCTCGCGTTTGTGTGGAGTATTCAACAGTGGGTTAAGTTTTAAATTAGCTAGAAAAAAAAAGTAGAAGAGATGAACGAGAGGAGGAGAGGAAGAACTTGCAAAAAAAGGGTGAGGAACTCGAGGGAATACTCGAGTAAACGGGGTAGATTCTCGGGTTGGTTTTTCAACCTCTATGTTATAAAAAAATAAAGTTATGCAAATTTGTGTTTCGACAAGTTTTGAGCATTGAATACTCAATAAATATTTTAACAATTTGAGTTAAGATTTTAATACAAGTTTTAATTATTTTAGTTAATAATTAACAATGTTTTTAACTCTTAATTAATATTTTAATTAAGTAATTAATTTAAATTAAGTATAAAATTAATTAACAATAAAGTTTTGAAGTTAGTAATAGATTGATTTTAGTTTAAAGAAGATTTTTAAAAGTTAATTTAGATAAATAACAAATCATTTTGGAAAGCAATCAAGAATGATTAAATTAATAATTATAATTAACTAAGTAATTACGGATTTATATTTGAAATTAAAGATTGGTTAATTAATAATTAAGTATCTAATTAATTTGTAAATTAATAATTGTTAATTGGATAATTAAAGTTAATCAATTTATAATTAGTAGTTAATTAAAATAATTAATTAAGTAATAAGTAATTAATCAAGTTGATTAAGATTTAATTAATTTATCAAAATTAATCATAGATTTAAAATAATCAATAAAAATAATTATGTGGTTAATTTATTAAATCACACTCACATTGATTGGAAATAAGTAACTATTATTGCGCACTGGAGTGATATTTCTATTTGGTTGTTATACTGTGTGATGTGAATTATTATGTGTTGGACTGTGATTTGTGATTTAATTCTGTATTGATGTGAAAACCTTTTTGCCCGTAAAACGGCATTTAAACTTCGATCCAACAGGGAATCAGATTCCAGTTTGTTATCCGAAACCCACATCGAACCCTAAATGTGAATCTTTGTGATTGATACACCCGCGTGTTTTGAAATCAAGCGCTCACCATTCGGTTTAGCCGGGAGACGACCTTTGTGTCATATAACCCATTCCGAATAGTGATACAACGAAACAGATATCATTTGAAGATCGGTGTTGAAGACTGGGTGTCTTCGAAAACGATAGGACAACCTATCGATTGTCTCTACACTGAGTTGCTCTGGTATAGAGATTCTCTAGGTAATGGGAAGTCCGGTCGGGATTGTGGATACCCGGATTTGCAAGGGCTTCTTCCTCTATTGGACGAAGTGCCTTCGGTTCTGTTCGAACCCGGAATAGACTTGTATGGTTGTATGTCTGACACTACGCTTTGAGATATAGAGCTGATTTCTTTCAAATACATATCTGTTGGTGGTGGAGAATTTATTCTCTTAGCTTAACACCCTTCCCTGAGACGTACGAGCTAAGAGGTTAGGTAATTGAAGGTTATCAGCGATATACTCCCAATTTGGTAGTGTGGCATGCTAAGTGCTGCCGTGTGTTGATCATTTGTTGATTATTTGTGATCAAAGCATGGCTTTCGCGTAAAGTGTAGCTTTGTGGACGAGACCTCATCGGACCTCACAACCCGAAAATAGTCAAAACAGGAAAGATGCGGCAAGATTATGAGGGTCGTGCCCTTTAGGGTATGTCATTTCCTTCTGGAAAAAGGTGATGTCATGGTATGGAGCCCATATATTTACCTATGTGTTTGCTCCAAACTCATTTACTGTGTGGTTGTTTCTTTGTGGCGGAGAGCCCTCGGATAAAGGTCCCAAAGGACTGGGGAGTGGTATACTCGAGTAGTAGTTACCTAGTTACAGAGGTAACCCGGCCTTGTGTTGGCAGAGAGCTGGTTAAGTTCTCAGGACGTCCCGCTAAAGGCGTACCCATGTGGAAGTAGGAAGTTCCTTTGCCTGACGATTTGTTGGAAACCCGAACAAAACAATACGAACCCAGTACAGTTTTAGTTGTAAACCGGTCATTTAGCATGACAGCTATAGTAGGCATAGTATAATGGTACCTATGCTGGCTAAGATTAATATTATACGTTCGAAATGTTTTCACACTATGCACTAGTAATAATATCAAAGGATTTTTTCTCGTATTAAGCATATTTGACTATCATAAGGGGAAATCTCCCCCAATTGTGCGATTGCATTATGTGTGTACCGGGAGGCCTTATGGTAGTTTCATTTTCCAAAAGCATACCGGATTTTCTTTTATAAATCTAGTTTATTTAAAAGAAACTATTTTTGTTTACTCATACCAGTCCCATGACTGACCCGGAGTTTATTGTTTCTTTTCTAAACTCTGGGTGCCCATAATTTCTACACGAGCAGCCTAGAGTAGGTTTTCGTGTTCTGGTATTAGCAGTATTTGGAGCTTTTATCTTGGAGATATTTTGGGAAGCTTTTGGGATCTCAGGTGCTTAGTTTTTGGAAGTTCGTCATCGCTTCATTTCTTTGAAGACTTTTTTGGATATATGATCACTTGTTGTACTATTATGATGTTCTATTTGAAGTTGTGATATATGTATAAAAATATTCTGATGTAGTAATGGATATTATGTTGATGTTATATTTGTGATGTGATGCATGATATTCATTCTATTTCCGCTGTTTTATATTCATCTGATGTTGTTATAAGCTCCATCCGACTGGAGTTCGATGTTTGGATTTTTGGCAGTCGAGTACAAGTGAGGTATTTAGTGTCAATTTTCGAACATTGGATTTCGGATCATGACAAAGTGGTATCAGAACTAAAGGTTGAATAAGAAATTTAGCTACGGAGTATAACACATCAGATGGCTCATTAGAGATAGGGCGAAGTATACCCTAGAATGAGTATAACCAAGACTGAAACCGCAAATTTTCTTAGTCTATTTCCTTTTTACTGCTGATATTCCTTAAGATATCTCGTTCGAATATCTAAACAAATTTTCTTACTAATTACAGATAGTAAGAATGAGCGGACGAAGAGCTGGGGGCGGGGAAATGCCACAGCACCTAGTCAAGTTCCCCCAACAGCAGTGCAGCAATACCTATTCAACAACAGCCGAATCTGGTTGATTTATATAATAATTTTTCAAGGCTTGGTGGTAAGCCGTTCACCGGCAAGGAGTCGATTGTTGAGGCTCAAGCATGGATCAGATCATGTGAGAAAATCTTTAGAGGGCTAAAGTTGCAAGACGATCAGAAGCGACCCATGGCTTCTTGGCAACTTCAAGAAGAAGCCTTAGCATGGTGGGAGACAGTCACTGTAGATAAGCCAGAAGACAAGTTTACTTGGGAGAAATTTGAAGAAGTATTTGAGAAGCACTATCTGCCATCACCTGTAATTTCTCGAATGTACCAGGAATTCATGGACTTAAACCAGGGGAGTTTATCATTTGAGGAGTATCTAAATAAATTCAATGAATTGTCTCGTTTTGGTCCAGAATTAGTAAACACATCTTTAAAGAAGAATGAAAGGTTCATTCGTGGAATGAATAAGAAATTCCGTGAAAGGATGACTGGCCACGTCCAAGAATCCTTTTCAGATTTGGTTAATATGGGGTACAAATATGCAACACTTGATATGCAAAAGCCCCGGTGGAGAAAGGAAATTCGGGCAATCAGAATTGAAAGAAATGGAAATTTGGAGGTAAGAAACCATGGCAGGGTAGGGAGAAAAAGAAGGGTAATCAGGGAAGCACAGCAGAGAATGTCACGTGCTATAATTTCTTGGAGAAGGGTCATTATTCTAGCAGATGTACGAAGCCTAAGAGACAAATCAATCAATCCATTCAAGCAAGACGCAGGAAATGTTATTACTGTCAGAAATTGGGATACGAAGTTAAAGACTGCCCAACCATGAAGCAAGCTCAGACAGCCAAGGTGTATGCAGTCAAAGACCAACCTGCATCTTCCAAAGCAGAAAAGGGGAAAGGAGTTCTGGAAGGTAATCTCATTATTTATGATAGCATTGTTAGAGTTCTATTTGACATGGGTGCTACACATAGTTTTATCTCTCAGCAAGCTATTAATGAATTGAATATTGAACTCGATTTTGTTGATGAACCCATATGCGTAAAGAATCCAGTTGTAGGTCCCACGAACCTTCGTCTTCGATGTAGAGACGTTCCTATCTCATATTCTTGTTATCAATTCCATATTGGTCTCTTTGTTCTTGATTTTAACAAGTTTGACGTCTTACTCGGAATGGATTGGCAATCAAAATATGAAGCCAATTTGGATTTCAATAATTGATTGATTTCGATTAAAACCAGATTTGGAGATTTCATCGAAATTTCTTGTGAGGACCCTAGTCCAAAAAGGGAAGGGTTGATGTATAATTTGGGTTATCCCGAACCCAGTTTGAAGTCCATACCCATTGTTAGAGATTTTCCGGACATGTTCGGAGAAGTGAAATCTTTACCTCCACATCGAGAAATAGAATTCAGAATCGACCTTGTACCCAATGCTCGTCCTGTCGTTCATGCAAGTCGTAGGATGGCACCCAGGGAAAAGGTTGAATTAGTTCAGCGAACCAGAGATTTAGTAGCAAAAGGGTTAATTCATTCCAGTGTTTCTGAATGGGGTTCAGTAGTCGTATTTGTTGCTAAATCAGACGGATCTTTGAGATTGTGTGTAGATTACTGCGATCTCACTAAGCTGACTCTCAAGAATAAATTTCCACTACCAAAGATTGATGATCTATTTGATCAATTGCACGGCGCTCATTTCTTTTCAAAGATGGATCTAGGGTTCCATCAACTACGAACCGCAGAAGATTGTGTCTATTTGACCGCTTTCAGGGGTCCTAATATGTCCTGCGAATGGTTAGTCAAGCCTTTCGGGCTAATTAATGCTCCAGCATACTTCGTAGATCTTATGACTCGTGTATTCCGGGAAGTATTAAATGAATTTATGCTCGTATTTATTGATGATATTTTGATCTATTCCAAGACCGAAGTGGAGCATGTCGAGCATCATAGAATCGTTTTGGAGATTTTACGGAGAAATATTCTATTCGCAAAATTTTCAAAATGCCAATTTTGGGTCAAAGAAGTTAAATTTCTTGATCATATTGTTAATGAAGAAGGAATTTCTGTTATCCTAGAAAAATTTCCGCTATTCTTGATGGAGAAAACCCACTACCCCAAAATAAGCTCGAAGCTTTTTGGGTTTAGCAGGTTATTATCGGAAGTTTGTTCAGGACTTTTCTATGATAGCTAGTCCGTTGACTAAGCTAACAATGAAGGATGTAAAATTCAATTGGACTCCGAAATGTGATGAAGCTTTTCAGGAGTTGAAGAAGAGATTAACCACCTCTCCTGTTCTCGCTATTATCAACGGAACCAAGGTCTATCTGTTTATACCAACGCTAGTGGTGATGGTTTGGGTGTAGTATTAATGAAGAATGGGAAGGTAGTTGCATACGCGAGTAGACAATTACATCCTCATGAAAGAAACTACCTAACCCATGATTTGGAACTCTTAGCTGTTATCTTCGCTTTGAAGATATGACGACATTATCTTCTGGGTAAGAATCTCTTCAGCTTTCTTAACGATTTATGAATTTAACTTAACTTAATAAATATACTTAATAAACTCTCATACTCTAGGTGAAAATTTTGAATTATTCACCGACCACAAATCATTGAAATATCTCTTCACCCAGAAAGATTTAAATATGCGACAACAACGTTGGTTGGAATTTCTGACATCTTATGACCTAGATATTCTATATATGCCCGGAAAAGCCAATGTAGTTGTCGATGCCTTGAGTAGAAAGCATGCTATTCTTGCTCACCTTGTCATTGCTCGTACTCTTCTTCAAAACATCGCCAACAAGTAAAAGGAGGACTAGTTTCTTCAAGGAATATATGGAAGGATTCATCGAGGTGAAGATTCTAGTTTTGCAATTGATGAAAATGGAGTTATAAAGATGAAAGGCAAGATATGTTTCCAGACTTCCCTGATCTAAAACGTGAGGTTTTAGATGAATATCACAAATCTAAATACAGCATCCATCCAGGAGTCAATAAGATGTATAGAGATATCAAAAGAACTTTCTGGTGGAAGACAATGAAAAGGGACATATCTATATATATGTGTCGCTTTACTACTTGCCACCAAATCAAAAGCGTTCAAAAGAAAATGGTGGGTTTACTTCAGCCTTTAGAGGTACCCAAATGGAAATGGGACCAAGTATTGATGGTCTTCATCGATGGGTTGCCTCGTGCTCGGAAAGGCAATGAAGCAATTTGGGTTATTGTGGACCGTTTGACTAAGACAGCCCACTTCTTGCGAGTGAAATCTACCTGCATGGCTGCAAGTTTAGCCGAATTATATGTGAAAGAAATTATTTGTCTCCACGGTATTCCTAGCAGCGTAGTGAGTGATCGTGAGCCGATCTTCACTAATTGATTTTGAGAAGCATTTCAAGATGCATTGGGAAAAAAACTGAATTTCAGCACTGCTTATCACCCACCATCTGATGGGCTAACTGAGAGGATTAACCGAATCTTAGAAGACCTATTACGTGCTTGTATACTTGATTTTAGTGGTTCCTGCGAGGACCTTTTACACCTGATCGAGTTCTCATATAACAATAGTTATCAGGCGAGTATAGAGAAGGCTCCTTTTGAAGCTTTATATTGTCGTCCGTGTCGATCACCCGCATGTTGGATCAAGGCTGGTGATAGACTCGTCCTTGGACCAGATATGATTAAAGAAGCCACAAAAAAAGTTGATTTTATACGAAAGAAATTGAAAACGTCTCAAAGTCGTCAAAAGAGTTATTATGATCGCAGAAGAAGGGATTTGGAATTCCAGATTGGGGACTCTGTCTTTCTTAAAGTATCTCTAATGCGAGGAGTATTAAGGTATAGGAAGACCGGTAAGCTGGCACCATGGTATATTGGTCCTTTTCCTATTCTGGAGAGGTTCGGTTCTTTAGCCTATCGAGTGCAATTGCCTAGCTGGTTGTCTGGCGTGCATGATATGTTCCACATTTCTAACCTCCGGAAGTATGTGCACGATCCAGATAGTATTATTGAAGAAGCTGCTCAGCAGGATCTTGAAATCACTCCTAATTTAATGGGTAGAAGAGAACCGATAAAGATTGTAGATTGTCATGAAAAGAGATTGAGTAACAAAGTTGTGAAACTGGTTAAAGTTCAGTGGAGTGGCGATCCAAAGGACTGCACGTGGGAAACAGAAGATAATGTGCATAAATCGTATCCCAATTGCAGAGTGGATATCTCGGCTTAAACTGGTAAGCCATTTCCTTATTTTTTTCTGAATTCGTATATTCTTTGTCTACTTTTCCTTCTCTTTCAAATTTCCAAGACAAAATTTCCTTAAGGGGGGATATTTGTAGCATCCCAATTTTTTTAATTTAAACAGGGTGATTTATTTGAACTTTTGAAATTAATTTGAGAAGTTGCAAAAGAAATGAAATATTATTAATATTAATATTACATAGATATATGGATAGAAATAAAATATTTGGTAGTTTATGTTTTAAATAATAATGACAAATAAAGAAAAAATATAAAAAAAATTCTAGAAATATATACATAAGATCAATTTTATGGTTAAGTATAATATAAAGTGAACACATAGATAAATTCTAGCATCATGTTAAACATGGAAATTCATTTATATTACAAAGTGATAAGACAAAAGGAAAGAACGATTATACATTCAAGTATATACAAATAAGTATAAGTATGTGGACATAAGCAAGAAAATAAAAATCTATGGATAAAAACAAAAAAAATGTACTTGTAAAAAAAGAAATAGGATTACATGTAAACTAAGATAGAAAAATGAGCATTAAATGCCATCTTCTCAACACAAATAAGATCATATCTGTCGAACTAAACTTTGCTCAGTCAATAAAGAAATAAATAAATAAAAATCTGATCAAAAGAAAATTTTGCACCAGTTACAACCTTCCCTTAGTACAAACTATTTCCTTTATATACACATCCATATTCATTTCATTTCATTCAAACAAAAACACAGCAAAGTCAGGAGAGAAAAATATAAGTATCACCATATTTTCAAACTCAAGATCATTCAACAAAACAAAACAAAAAGGATTTAAACAGCAGTTCTTCACAACAAAGACCAGCTCTCTGTTCATCAATATTTCGATGTGAGTAAACTTATCATTTTAAAATTGAAATCTAAGTATTTAGTTCATGAAATCTTGTGTTTTGTTGAATATTGAAAAATTTGTTCTGTATATTTTTTCTGTGATTACTGGAAATCTGTATATAACTTGTTCTTTTATATTTGGTTTCAGAGCAAAGTGAATTAGGGAAAAAATCCTTAGGATTTTTAAACAAAATAAGTTTTTTTAAATTTGAATCACATCCTAAAATTTGTTTTATGCTTGATCATGAAGAGTTTGACTCTGTAACCTAAATTTTGCAGTAAAAACAAAATTATATGATGAATTCAAGTATTGTAAAACATTGATTTGATTATATAATTTGAATGAAAATACAAAGATATGATTCTTAAAATGAATATGATGATTTTTAATAAAGTATTCCAAGTGCTGTTCATATTCGAATAAAATATGCATTTTGATCATTTTATGATGACCAATTCAATACTGGATGTTGGAATTTTGCATGAACAAGGTTGAACATTATCGATTTTGGGAAAATTATCAAATGATTTTTCTATTGCGTAAATTGGTGGGTCAAGTTAAATTTAGGGTTGTATTCGCATTTTTTTTCGTGTCTGTAAATGAGGTGATTTCATCACCTCGGAGGCATTGAGTTGCACAAGATGCTGGTGGATGGCAATATGGGGTGTTGACATGATGTGGCCGAAGCCGTGGCGTCGCTGGTGGTTTGAGGAGCGGCGGCGAGGCGGTTTGCTGAGGAAGTTAAGTTGCATTTTTCGAGCAAACTGCTAATTTTTGATTTCGAGATTTTTGCGTCGAATCGAAGTTCGATTTTGAGTGTGGGTGAGGTTTTCGACTTGCTCAAGCTCGTGACGTTCAGCAGAACGACGGCGCGACACCGTTCACGTGCACGACGTCGATCTCGTGTGAGGAAGTTTGGGTTGGGATGAGACTCGAGGGAGCGCTCGAGTAAGAGATGGGTTAGCTCGAGTTCCTCATGTTCATGTGGAGTATTCAGCAGTGGGTTAAGTTTTAACTTAGCTAGGAAAAAAAAGAAGAAGAGATGAACGAGAGGAGGAGAGGAAGAACTCGGAAAAAAACTAGTGAGGAACTCGAGCGAATACTCGAGTATACAAGGTAGAATCTTAGGTTGGTTTTTCAACTGCTATGTTATAAAAAAAATAAAGTTAAGCAAATTTGTGTTTCCACAAGTTTAAAGCATTAAATACTCAATAAACGTTATAACAATTTGAGTTAAGATTTTAATACAAGTTTTAATTAATACTTAACAATGTTTTTAACTCTTAGGTAATGTTTTAATTAAGTAATTTATTTAAGTTAAGTATAAAATTAATTAACAGTAAAGTTTTGTAGTTAGTAATAGATTGATTTTAGTTTAAAGAAGATTTTTTAATGTTAATTTAGATAAATAACAATTTGTTTTGGAAAGCAATCAAGAACGACTAAATTAATAATTATAATTAACTAAGTAATTAAGGATTTTTATTTGAAATTAAAGATTGGTTAATTAATAAATAAGTATCTAATTAATTTGTAAATTAATAATTGTTAATTGTATAATTAAAGTTAATCAATTTATAATTAGTAGTTAACTAAAATAATTAATTAAGGAATAAGTAATTAATCAAGTTGATTAAGATTTAATTAATTTATTAAAATTAATCATTGAATTAAAATAATCAACAAAAATAATTATGTGGTTAATTTATTAAATCACACTCACATTGATTGGAAATAAGTAACTATTGTTGCGCTCTGGATTGATATTTCTGTTTGGTTGTGATACTGTGCGATGTGAATCATTCCGTGTTGGACTATGATTTGTGATTTATTCTATATTGATGTGAAAACCTTTTTGGCCGTAAAATGGCATTTAAACTTCGATGCGAGAGGGAATCGAATTCCAGTTAGTTATCCGAAACCCACATCGAACCCTGAATGTGAATCTTTGTGATTGATACATCCACGTTTTTTTAAAATCAAGCGTTCACCATTCGGTTTAGCCGGGAGAGGACCTTTGTGTCATATAACCCAATCTGAATAGTGATACGACGAAATGGATAGCATTTGAAGACCGGTATTGAAGACCAGGTGCCTTCGAAAATGATAGGATAACCTATCGTTTGTCTTTGCACTGAGTTGCTTCGGTATAGAGATTCTCTAAGTGATGGGAAGTCCGATTTGGATTGTGGATACCCGGATTAGCAAGGGCTTTTTCCTTTATTGGACGAAGTGCCTTCGGTTCTGTTCGGACCCGAAACAAACTTGTATGGTTGTATGCCTGACACTACGCTTTGAGATATAAAGCTAATTTCTTTCAAATACATATCTGTTGGTGGCAGAGAATTTATTCTCCTTGCTTAACACCCTTCTCTGAGACGTACGAGCTAAGAGGTTATGTAATTGAAGGTTATCTGCAATATACTCCCAATTTGGTAGTGTGGCATGCTAAGTGCTGTTGTGTGTTGGTCATTTGTTGATCATTTATGATCAAAGCATGACTTTCGCGTAAAGCGTAGCTTTGTGGACGAGACCTCATCCGGCCTCACAACCCGAAAATGGTCAAAATAGGAAAGATACGACAAGATTATGAGGGTCGCGCCCTTTAGGGTATGTCATTTCCTTTTGGAAAAAGGTGATGTCATGGTATGTCGCCCACATATTTACCTATGTGGTTGGTCCAATCTCATTTACTTTGTGGTTGTTGCTTTGTGACAGAGGGCCCTCAGATAAAGGTCCCAAAGGACCAAGGAGTGGCATACTCGAGTAGTAGTTACCTAGTTACAGAGATAACCCGGCCTTGTGTCGGCAGAGAGCTCGTTAAGTTCTCGGGACGTCCCGCCAGAGGCATACCCATGTGGCAGTAGGAAGTTCCTTAGCATGACCATTTGTTGGAAACCCAAATAAAATAATACGAACCCAGTACGGTTTTAGTTGTAAAACCTGTCATTTAACATGGCAGCTATAGTAGGCATAGTATAATGGTACCTATGCTGGCTAAGATTAATATTATACTTTCGAAATGTTTTCACACTATGAACTAGTAATAATATCAAAGGATTTTTCTCGTATTAAGCATATTTGACTATCATAAGGGAAAATCTCCCCAAAGTGTGCTATTGCATTGTGTGTGTGCCGCGAGGCCTTATGGTGGTTTCATTTTCCAAAAGCATTCCGGATTTTCTTTTATAAATCTAGTTTATTTAAAAGCAACTATTTTTGTTTACTCATACCAGTCCCATGACTGACCCGTAGTTTATTGTTTCTTTTCTGAACTCTAGGTGCATATAATTTCTACACGAGCAGCCTAGTAGTAGGTTTCCATGTTCTGGTATTAGCAGTATTTGGAGCTTTTATCTTGGAGATATTTTGGGAAGCTTTTGGGATCTCAGGTGCTTAGTTTTTGTAAGTTCGTTATCGCTTCATTTCTGAAGACTTTTTGGTTACATGATCACTTGTTGTACTATTATGATGTTCGATTTGGAGTTGTTATATATGTATAAAAATACTCTGATGTAGTAATGGATATTATGTTGATGTTATATCTGTGATGTGATGCATGATATTCATTCTGTTTCTGCTATTTTATATTCATCTGATGTTGTTATAAGCTTCATCCGACTGGGGTTCGATGTTTGGAATTTTGACAGTCGAACACAAGTGAGGTATTT
This sequence comes from Allium cepa, assembly GCA_030765085.1. NCBI lineage: Eukaryota > Viridiplantae > Streptophyta > Magnoliopsida > Asparagales > Amaryllidaceae > Allium > Allium cepa. The sequence continues at coordinate 62,500,654 of CM060930.1, forward strand.
GGTGTCTATTTTCGAACATTGGATTTCGGATCGTGACAGATAAGGGTTACTAAACTCTTAAACAAGATAAACCGACATAGTATTGTATTTAAAGCGGGAAAATGGAATAATTTTACCCAAAATTATATTTTGATATAAAGGAATAATTTTTATGAAATTATTATTACATATTTGGATGTTTGGTTGTTAACATTATAATCAAATATAAGAATCTAAAATTTGAAATGGTTTATAACCAAATAGAATTCTATAAGAATAACTAAAATTTGACTTGAACCAGAATTTAAATCCTGGAAATGTTCGGTTGGGGGTTGCCCTCCATGCCCCCGAGGGAACTCTGGCACATATTCCTCGTGTGGTTCACTCACAGCAATGTTAGCTCTACCTTGTTGAACTCCTTCCAAAGGTCCTCCTTTGTTGGATCCCGTGGGCCTGCCCCCAAGCCCTTGTTGATTGCCTTCTGGCTCCGTATCTCGTCCTCCATTGGGTTCCACGACCCTAGTCCCCTGTCCTGCATCCACAGCGGCTGTAGCTGTTCCTAAGTTCTGCATCCCTGCAGCTCTCATTTGCTCAAAGAAAGTCTGCATCATTTCCTGTTGGTTCTTCAACAATCCCTCTTGTAAAGAATTTGCCATAGCCTCCATTTCATCCCGGGTTACGTAGATTGAAGCATGTCCTTCCCCAGCTCCGGAGGATGCTTGTTGACTTCCTTCCTGTTGGCTTCTCTCAGCCCTTAGCCTTCTACTGTTTTGCCTAGTCATTGTCCTTGAAACCAAACTCTTTAAAATCTTCAAATCCAACTTTCAAGTCCGATGTAGCGGGTGCTAGTCATTCTCGGTGAAAGCACCAAAGTGTTTGCGCCAAAATTGGTCACAAACCCCGAATACCGTGAAAGCACCAGTGTATGAATACAAATCAATAATATTCAAACACAAATCTCAGATCTCAGCAAATATTAAGCAGCAATCCAAAAGTAAAGAACAGAGGCACAAGTTTTATAGTGGTTCGGCTATCTCCGGCCTACGTCCACTCTAAATTTTTTTATCCTTTTATTGTTTATCCTTGATGATTACAGATGATTACAGCAGTTACAAAGTCCAAACTCAAAATAAATAGCAATAATGATGATATGAAGTGATTCTGGCAGCGTCCGGGCGTGCTTTCTCTCTCTAAATTCTCCAACCCCTTTTCTGAATGACCAGGGGCTCTATTTATAGGCGTAAGAGGCTGAAAATTCGCAGGAAACTCGGAAGACCGCTTCTGGCACGTGAGAGGGCCCACACGCCCGTCCTTAGGAAATTAGGCCCACATTGGGATCGATTCGAAGTAAGGTTCGAATCGATCAAAAATGCATCCAATTGAGGCGAAATTTGGTGTGAACATTCTTCAACATGTATGTAAGCTCCTATAAAAATTTCATTGCATTTGGATCAACGGTTTGGAAGGTATGATCGATTCGAGATCAAGGCCTCGTGCGCTCTGCCTGGTTCGAACCCATGCTTCGAATCCACCTCCTTCGAATCCATCGCTTCGAATCCATCCAAAGTGTACGCGCATCGATGACGTGGCACGAATTCTCCGGGTCGATCCACCTTTGTCGCCGCGTTGAACGTTTCTTCCCCTGTTCGTATCGATCGCTTCGAATCGATACGAACACTGTCCCTAAGTCCTTCGAATCCATGAGGTCGACTCCCCGCGTATCCTTCTCGAACGCTCTCTTTGTATTGATAGGTACGAATCCAAAATCGATTCGAAGCAACTTACATTTCCCCTTGATCGATACGAATTGTAATCGACTCGAGCTAACCTGTGTACACCATATGGATACGAAGGAGATCCATGCTGTGATCGAGTCGAAGTCCACCTGTCCTTCATCCTACTTTGGCTTTGATACGAACACTATAAAGTCGACTCCATATCGATCGATAGGTATGGCATCGATACGAAGTCCTCGCCTTTCGATCGATACGAAGTAGCCGAGTCGAACCCAGGCCGATCGATACGAAGTGTATCGATTCGAAGTGAGCGTTACCCCTGATCGATTCGAACCATCCATGCGTGCCGATGGGTTCGAACAGCATGCCCTTCCTACCTTGAATCGATCATATTTCCTTCATACGAACTCCAATTAACCTGAAATTTGAAACATAGCCTTTCCTAGTCCGTAACATTATTTACAATCAATTTCGTCCCGGCCGGAATTCAACCAAATTTTGACGATATCGATCGTAGCCTTGAATCCAACCTATCTCCAATCCTGATATCCATAATTCCTTGCCAATTTGTTGATATTCCAGTTTTGACCAAAAATGGGATAACAATGGTAAAGTCAAAATTGAAATCCTAAATGGATGTTAAATGTGATAAGGCATAGAAAAATATAAAAGGTGTATGGACTTAAGTTAGTAAATAAGTTATAAAACTTATATATTAGAAAGTAAAATTTTAAATTGAATGGAGAAACAAAATTGGATTGAATTGGATTTAATTTAAGATTAAAAGGAATTTAGTAAAATTTGGATTGAATTGACATCAAAATTCAATTGTGTTACGAATAATAATGAATGAAATTCAGTTCTTATTTAAATAGTAAAGGAAATTTTATGGATTTAAGTTGGCTAAATAAAATTTAGTTAAACTTGAATTAAATTTGGAAAAAATTAAATTGAAGGAAAATTGAATTAAGTAGAAATAATATTGAATGAAGAAAATTCTCACTCAGCTAAATCCAAAGGAATTGTTTGAGGATGAATTTTGTGTAAACTAAATCAAATGAATTTGTATTGGAATGAATAAAAATTTTGGTAACTTGTTAAACATTTAAAAAGTAAAATAAAACCCAGTTCTGGATTAGAATAATTGGAATGGTTATGTTATTAATAAATTCAGAAGTGAATTAAGGAGGTGAATTAAAATTTAAAATGGATTGAGTAAGTAAACAAATTGAATTAAAATTTGTAATGAATGGGAATTTGATTGAATGAAAATCAAATTAAAATGAAATAAAATTGATTGGATGAAAGAAATGGGATGTAGTGGAATTGAGACAACTTAAGTAAATTGTGAAATGTTGTGTAGTTTATGGATTGGTCTTGAATGAACATGTATGGTTATTGAAATGGAAATGTAAGGGTAAGGATTTAATTTAATAATTGTAATGAAATAAGAATGTTTGGATTGCAAACAATGCAGAATTGAATAAAATTGATATAAATTGAGTTAAAATTAATTTAAAATGGTTATAAGCTTAAGTAAGGGTTATTGCATGAATAACATTTAAGTTTGCATAGAAAATTTGTCATTTTCTTGTAAACGAAAGTCAATGGTTAAAGTAAGTAAATAAGTGGTTTTTGACTAAATTGGAATGAGTTGGAATTTAATTTAGTGGATTTGCATATAAATGAAGTGAATTATGAATATGATGCAAATAAATCAAATTGGAGATAAAATTGGTTATGGATCAATTTGGAGTTGCTTAAAGGTAATGTGAGGCCCCACCTCTATGCTCACAATGACAAAGAGTATTAAAAGAAATACTGTCAGTTATTACGAAGAATAAGGCTAGATAGGAGCGGCCATCCATAGTTAGGCCTTACACTATTACTGGTTACCTCGATAGGAGTGGTATATATTTTTAATTTTTCATCACTTATTTATTTACTCCCATCGACGTATCCAATTCCAGTATAAAATGAACTACAATGGTTCATAATAGTTTAGGACAATATATATAATAACAACACAGATAAACTAAATGCGGAATACAGATACAAAAGTCATATATATATATATATATATATATATATATATAACTAAATATATATCGTCCTATACAAGTACATATCGTGAATAATATACATGAATATATATCGTCCTATACAAATACACTAACTACTATAAAATGACGACGGCTACTCTAAAAGATATGAAAAGACTTCATAGCTCAAGAAGCAACCCAAAGCAAGATATCCACAACCTGTAAAACTCGGTCTGACCCGATTATTAAATTCAAAAGAAAATAATACACGGGTCAGACTAATTCAAACTCAGTTATTAATGCGCGCAAGCAATAGTAATTAAATAACAATTAGATGACAGTCAAAATAAATTCACCTATCCTGTGACGACCCGCCCTTCTACTACCAGAAAGGCGTATCATCATTAAGAAAGAAAGGGATAGAAACAGAAAAGAAAAGAAAAGAAAAGAGAGAACAACATCACCAGAATCTCACAGCGGAACGGAACAAAATATAATATATCACATAACTATTACATAGTTTTACATATATCAGAGTTGTACAACGTAATATACATGATGGTAATACATACATCTATCACTATATACATCAAAGGTACATCATACATCAACTACTGACATAGCGGAACTAGATAGATATCTACATACGTCTGGAACTCCTGCTCCAAGCTTCTCCAGAAATCAAAGTCCAAAACCTATCACTTGGCTACTCATAAAAATTTGAATACCCAAGAGTTTATGAAAAAACAAAATATAAACTCGGGGTCAGACATGGGTCTGGTATGAGTAAACGGTTTAAAGTTGTTTAACTTTGAAAAACATTTGAAAATAAAGGTATCACGTAAGACTCCCCACAAATAAATACGGGTAAGTTTTTACCTTACGCTAACCAAAACATTTCATAGGAAATCCAGTGATATTATTATAGTGTCTAGGGTTTTCAAGTAAATAGAAAATAGCCGAAATTGTTACATTCATTAAATTCCAGCTACTAGCCACAAAAGTGGGTAATACAAATCAAAACCGTAGGGTCTCGTAGGGAAAATGGATTTCCAACAATGGCAGGGCTACTGGGGTACCGCCCGTCACAATACGGGGCCTAGATCACCGTACCGAGGATCACTCCCAACCCTCTTCAACACAAGGCCGGAACCATTCCTTACTGAACAGTCCCGAACAAGATAAACCCCGCGGTTGTAGCTAGCAACCGCCCACACAGTCGAAATAAAAAAGGACATCTAGACAGGGGAATGTCTCGTCCTGCTTGGGCATGACCCACCTAGCTGCACCTCCCCTGTTTTAGTCATTCCCGGTTGATGAGGCTTGTGGCTGCGATTACCTTTAGAGAACATATCACTTAGAATGCTCATCGTCCGCCTGACGATGTGCCGAAAGCATTCAATCCATACAAGTTCGTTTCGGGTTCGAACGAAACTGAAGGCATTATCTCGTCACACTCATTTTGGAATCACCCTCAGAGTAAACGATGATAACCCTTGCATTCTGAAAACACCATCTCGATCTTCATTTCAGAATTCACGACCTAACGTTTAATTTGGATCGATGTGGTTTTTGGAATGTCAAATTGACACCAAATTATGGTCTTATCGAAATCCAAACGCCATTTTAAAGGCCAAGTTGTCTAACTAACTTAAACAGTTTAAATTCAATGATATAATTCACATAGCATTTATCACAGATAATTCATACACCATCAACATAGATATATCACAACATATCAAAGAACATCGTAGAATTATCATCAAATAAATATCACAATCAGATATTCTACATACACAATCCATAAGAAATCATCTTAAATTCTCATTTGTAATTAATTTAATTTAAAATCAATTACTTAAGAGTTAATCACTTAACCCTGTTTAATTAATCATTAATTAACAATTAATTACTTTTTTCACTTCAAATTATTTAATTAATCATTTCTTCATTAATTATTAAGTCTTAATTACTTAAATTAATAACTTATTATATTTCACACTATTTATTTCTTAGTTAAGTTACTTAACTTTAATTACCATTCTTTATGTATTAATTAAAAATCCTTAATTATCAATTAATAAAACCGAATTACTTATTTGTTAACCACTAATTACTTAATTAAACATTTATTAATCCTAAAATCTTAATTAAATTACTTAATTAATTAATTATTAATTCACAACTAGTATACTTGATTAATTAACTATTAATCAATCATTAATTAACTTAAGTAGTTAATTACAAATTTATTAATTACTTATAATTCATCACTAATTACAATTAAAAAGTGTTTATTCTTAATTACTTTATGAAGATAATCAATTAATATTGATTATTTAACTTAATTAACATTTCAAACATCTTCTTTAAATTTGAAATTCAATTATATTACTAACTACGACTCATATGTTAATTAACTTTGTGCTTAACTAAATTAGTTACTTAATTAAATTAATAGTTAAGAGCCTAACATATTAAAGTATTGACTAAAATATTTAACTTGTATACAAGTTTTAAATCTTGAATCTGTTAAACAATTTTTTTTTTTGATTAACAGTGTTTACAGTTTGTTAAAACTGCTTACTTAACTTACTTAAAAAAATGAAACTGCAGTTAACAAAAAACCCAAGGCTCCCCTGCGTTATACTCGAGTGTTACTTCGAGTTCCACCCCCTTTTTCCCACGTCACCCCTGAAACATCTTCTTCTACTTCTTTTTTTTATACAGTAAGTTTAAATTGAGATTATGATAATAAGCATTAGGCTCTCCCTCTCGAACACGACAACAACCCGGTGCAAACACCCAAACTACACGAACATGACACGACCCACCTTAAATCCCTCACTGCGCTGCACCAAATCACCTCCGCCGTGCATGTGCACGGCGGGGCGATCCATCGCTGCGAACCCCAAAGTCGCAGACAAGTCGTAAATCACGCATAGGTGCGAAAACCAAAACCCATTCGACAGCAAAAGTTCGAAATCGAAAATTAGCAGTTCCAAAGAAAACTGCAATCAAGACCTTTGGCAAAATTTGCTTCGCGATCATCGATCAAGCCACCGGAGTCGGCGCAACTTCGCCCACACGACGACATCGCGCCAAGCAACCTTCCACCAAAATTTTATGCAACTCGGTCGCGTGAAAAGGCCGAACCCATATGTTACAGACATGAAAAAAAACTGAACACAAACCCTAATTTACATTTATTCGATTAATTCTTGAATTTGAAAAATTATTCAATATTTTTGCCAACATCATGTATGTTCAAACTATCTCCAAAACAAATTTCAACAATTTAAATTGAATCTATAACAAGGAATTTGCAAAAATGCAATCTTTGTTCATTTACAAACTGCTCTATAAATATCAATCTGCAAATCTTTATTTTTGTTTTAGAAATTATTATTTGCAGTATAGATTCAACATAAAATCTTAAATCAACATTTTGCAACAATCGAATATTATCAATGATCACTTGATTTACCTGTACATCAATATTACAGTGGTGTTCTTGAAATCAACCCTCAAAAATCTTATTTTAAGCTTACCATCTTGTTTCAGTTACAAAATTAAAGCACAATAATGATTGGACGAGTGTAAATTAAACATGGAAGCAAATATACAACCTGCATAGTTTATTAGAGGAGTACAGAGCATCACAACAGGGCATCACGACATATATTCAAATTGAAGCACAAATAATCCAAAATTTCAATAAATCTTGAACTGGTTAAATAACTTAAAGCGTTTTTTTAAAAAAAATCAAGTTTACTCACTTGCCAAATTTTGAAGACAGAGAACAATTTCTTGTTTTCTCTCTTGAAGCTTCTAGTTGATACTACCCTTGACTCTGTCCTACAGTTTTGAATTTAATTTTGATTTTACTTCATTCTGTTGTTTTTGTTTTTCTCAGGTTTTGTTATATGATTGTTGAACGAACTAGAATTAAATAGAAGGTGGTCTCATTTATATATCTAGAAGACAATAGGTGTATGAAGGAAGGTGCATTCTGGTGTAGTTATTTGTTTTGATATGGGCAGACTTTTATATCTGAGATGCACAGATTTATATACATTTGAATTGACAAAATAATGTGCTGAGATGATCGAAATTAAATGCTTTGGTTCCTAATTATGTTTACACAATCATCATTTGTTTTGCTGTGAAGACACTACATGTAAACATGTACTTATGCAGGTAGGCTTAAGGCTTGTGTATGAAGCTATTATGTAAAAAATGTTTTTATTATTTACTTGCTTGAATAACTCATATGATTATTTCTTTGTGTCAGGATTATTTTTATTTTGGTCTAGTATTACTTCTGACTTGCACTTGCAGGCAAACACTGTCATGTATATGAAGATATTTATTTAGATATTTGTTTTGTTATTATGTTACTTGTTTTATTAACTTCTAGTTTGAACTATAATATACATATTTGTTTTATGCATAGATGTGTCAGTTTTACCTTTATAATTTATTTTTATTTTAGTTTATTTACAAATTCCTAAAGTTATGTTGAATGTATATTTTAATTAATAAATTCATGCTTTACATTTATTTCTATTTTATATTTTAGCCATTAATATTTGAATTAGGTTCATAAGTTACATTTATAATTATACTCATTTTTACATTTATTATTATTCGTATTTTTGCTATAAATATTTAAATTAGGTTCCTATGATTTATCTACATTTATATTTATCATTATTTCTATTTTTATTTTAACTATAAATATTAAACTTAGATTCATGAGTTTACTTATTTATTTATATTTATATTTTTGACTTACATTAATATTAATATTTTATATTGAACATTATCATCTATTTATATTTTATATTTTATATTTTTAGACTTTGATCTTATTTTAAACACTATCATCCATATGTATTTATTTATCAAATGTTAGCAATGTAAAACATTTTAATTTAATTATATAAGGTAAATTTTATTAAAAATATTGTTAAGAAACTTTTATTTTATAATTTTCAAACATTATTATCTATATGTACTATTTTATACTAAATATAAACAAAGTAAAGTATTTTAATTAAATTATATTAGATAAATTTTATTGTAAATATTATCAAGAGATTTTTAATTTTAAATTCGCAGAGTCCAATTTCCATTCTAAAATACCAACCCATATAAACAAATGGCAGTTATTTCCAAAATCATATTCATTTTAAGATGATCAAACTACTTTTTATTTAATTAAATTAAATATATATTAAAATAAAGGGGGCCAAAAATCCAGGGTTGTTACATATCCGATTCTTAAATAAGGAAATCAGATAACAGTAAGTATAACACGTAACAGTGTTAAACAACAAAACCAATAAATTCAAATTATCAATGAAGATAAATGCAAGGATTATCAATGAAGATTATTTAGAAAACAGCAGAATTACCTTAACGGTAATTAACGACAAAATCTAATTATTAAATAAATAATTAGAAACTCATAATCTAATTATCAAAAAGAAAATTAGATTTCAACAAAATCATCAAATTAAACCAAATCAAAATACAATTCAAAGTATTGAATTGGACACACAAAACAATTCAAATAATTGAAATATCAAATAAAGCGTCACTTCGGGTAGGGCTGCAGTACATGCACGCATGTACTGTCTCGCCACTACGGCATAGGGAATACGCAAAAGATCAATAAATCAAAAGCAATTAGAATATCGGTAAAAGCTATACCGTGTGGCTGCAGTACACGCTTGCGTGCACTGCCTTGCCATTACAGTGATGATGTACACAAAAGCTCAATGGAAATTCACAAACGAGCACATGGTCAAACCCAAGGAAAAGTCAGGTTCACTCAAATGCAATACAAATAAAATCACAACACGAGCACAAGGTCATACCCAAGCATTTAACCTGGATTCAACTCAATGTACAAATCAATGAACAAGTCACAATACAACAATGTCCAGACCAAATACTATCAGAATGGTCGAACAGAGACTCCACGAACTAAAATATACACAGTAGTTCTAACATGTATCAAAGAGCATATGCATGGGTCAAGCATGTGAAATATGCAAACAGACCAATAAATGCAACAGATATATGGTGATGTACAAGAAAGAATACGAATGCAAACAATACATGGAAGTGAAGCATGTACATGTATAAACAACATCTACAAGCTGCACCCCTAACCAGAGCCAAGGATACATGAAATACAACTGAATTCAATTGGATAAAACAGTGCAGACTTGACTGCAACAACATGATGAGAAAAATGCAAGAAACAGTCAATGGATATAAATGTATCACTGTGGCACAAGTACAAGATACATGAACTAAACTTCGAATCAATATATAATGTGCACAGCCACTAGAACTAGACAGTCAAATTCAAATGCAAATGTCTTGAGAGAATAAGTACATGAAACAACATATATGCAGACTGCAAACTCGACTAACAGGTTCAGGCTTCAAAAAACATCAAACTCAAGCACAAAGGAATGCGACTACCAAATGTAGACAAACTTAAAATATACAATGAATGATAGCAGAACCAATGTGAAAACACCAAGTCAGAGCCGATAGGGAAGTGCATGCAGATGTACTCAGTGAAGTACAACCCAATGCAACAGCATGAATGGTCACAGAGATGAATACATGAATACATATATGCATTTTTAAAACAGGGTAATGCTGGTTAATGACATGAACGGTGCATAAAGGCTACAACAGTGCACCAGAACTGTGAACAAGCCTCGAACTAATTAAAATGTATTAATGCAACATGAAATAGGACAGTGCACGCTTCAAAAATATCAGACTCGAGTATACTGTAGTTAAGTGAACAAGTAAAGCACATTTTTTTATATGTGTAAATATGTATATCACAAGTCCCAGCTGCAGGTTTCACAAACTCACAATATTTTCAACTAGCCAAAGTCAACCACTAACTCGCAATGAACTACATGATGGACATGTATGCAGTAACCATAAAAATGCAAGGTCGAAGTCAGGTGCTTACCTGAAACAATGAACCAGACAAGGCACAAAAAAAATTCAAGTAAAGCAATAGTCACCGGAAATTTCAAAACGAAAATAGTTCAAGTGGCCGAAGTCATGAAACGGCAATAAATATTCACAACGAGTCAAGTATGCTATAGGTTGTAAATAGCCAGAGACAGTAAATACAAATGGCCAAAGTCGAACTATCTCAAGCATCAGCAAAAATCAAGTCAAGGCCGAAGTCTTGCATTAATACAACGCCGAGGTGGTAAACAATATAGCCAAAGTCAGATTAAAACAACATCGTCGAACGCAAATCAAAAATCATCAAAGCCGTAGATAACAGAAATCGAACCATGTTAGAAAACATCAACCTCCAACATAGTCGAATTGCTGAAAATCAAGTGACAAATTCAAACAATTTTGTACGAACGAAAATCACAAAAATTCAAACCCTACAAACTTGAGATTGACTAGATGTGAGTAATTAAAATTACCTTGACACCGAAGAGCACGATTCAAGTTCGACAGACAAAGTGAGCAAAGAGCGATCGAAGTCGGCGCCTCGAATTTCCAAAAACCCTAATTTTCGTAGGAAGAGACAAACGATCCGTCACCATTTTTTTCTTTTCGTTTGTTTTAGGGTTCCTGAACGAATAAAAATGAAAAGGGGGGATCGGGTATTAACTGGAAATAATACGACACTAAGAATAAATGGGCCGAGATTCAAATTTGCAAAGCTCAAACAACACCTAACCAATTTTCAAAAGAATTTCAACTGATTAAAACTCAATTAGCGATTAACAAACCAATCTGATCGTCATGTGACGATAATTAAATAATTGCATAATCCCGGGTTGTTACAGACTCCCCTCCTTATAAAAATTGCGTCCCCGCAATTTTCCGCAATTTTCATAATTAAAGGTGTCAATAACAATTATTTTTCTAACATAAACTAATTAAGCTAGAAAATTAAAGGTCAAGAATATAAATGCCAAAGAAATCTTTTAATTCCAATAAAAGAAATTTACAAATTTTCAACAAAATCTATTATCAATAGATAATTTAGAAAACAGCAAAACTGAATAAATACGATTATCAGCAATATTTAATTGTCAATTAGATAATTAGAATACAGAAATCACAAAACAACGATATCTAATTATCGATACGATAATTAGAAAACAGCAAAACCTAATTATCAACAAAGACAAATAGAAAACACCAAAACACAGATCGCAAAACCGCAAACATCTAGTTACCAACCAGATAATTAGAAAACACGAACTACATAATCAATGAACTCTAATTATCAACAGAGATAGATAGAAAACAGCAATTATCTACTCACCAAAACGATAACCAGAAATCTCAAATCAACAAATATCCAATTATCGAAAAAGATAACCAGAAATCTCAAATCAACAAATATCCAATTATCAAAAACGATAATCAGAAATCTCAAATCAAAAAATATCCAATTATCAAAGACGATAATCAAATCTCAAATCAACAAACATTTAATTATCACAAACGATAATCAAATCTCAAATCAACAAATATTTAATTATCAAAAAGGATAATCAAATCTCAAATCAACAAATATCTAATTATCAAAAACGATAACCAGAAATCTCAAATAAACAAATATTTAATTATCGAAAACGATAATCAAATCTCAAATCAACAAATATTTAATTATCACAAACGATAATCAAATCTCAAATCAACAAATATTTAATTATTGAAAACGATAATCAGAAATCTCAAAAATAAATATCCAATTATCAAAAACGATAATCAAATCTCAAATCAACAAATATTTAATTATAACAAATGATAATCAAATCTCAAATCAACAAATATTTAATTATCAAAAACGATAATCAAATCTCAAATCAACAAATATCTAATTATCAAAAATGATAATCAGAAATCTCAAATCAACAAATATTTAATTATCAAAAACGATAATCAAATCTCAAATCAACAAATATTTAATTATCACAATCGATACTCAAATCTCAAATCAACAAATATTTAATTATCAAAAACGATAATCAAATCTCAAATCAACAAATATCTAATTATCATAAACGATAATCAAAAATCTCAAATCAACAAATATTTAATTATCAAAAATGATAATCGGAAGCAACAATTATCTAATTATCAAAAACGATAATCAGAATCAATAAATATCCAATTATCATAAACGATAATCAGAAATCTCAAATCAACAAATATTTAATTATCAAAAAATGATAATCGGAATCAACAATTATCTAATTATCAAAAACGATATTCAGAATCAACAAATATGTAATTATCAAAAACGATAATCAGAATCAACAATTATCTAATTTTCAAAAACGATAATCAGAATCAACAAATAACTAATTATCAAAAACATATTCAGAATCAACAAATATCTATTTATCAACAAAGATAATTAGAACTCATATCTACAAATATCCAATTACCTGCAGATAATTGGAAACAACAAATATCTAGAAATCAATTAAGATAATCTAGAAAATCAACATAAAAGGTTGGATCGATCCCATCAAAATGCGAGTTTTTAAGCTACGTCGCACGTGCATCAACAAATTCCCGAAGCCTACTAAGTACTATATTTTTGGCGCCCAACAAATGACCCGGAGGTCCAACAAATGACCCGAAGGTCCAACAAATGACCTGAAGGTCTAGTACTGGTAATGACCCGAAGGTCCAACATATGACCCGAAGGTCCAACATAGTGGCTCGAAAGCACACGAAAATCATCAACACAACAAATATTTCAATTAACGAGTCCGGAATTAAACGAAATAGCAAACGCACATGTCACATACCACAAGTTTTACTAACTCGTTTAATTCTCTTCATCGTTTCCTTGAAAGTGCAAAATTGTGTATTCCAAAAATAATATTTCACATTCTCAAATGGACAACTCCGGAATTAAGCGAATCAGTAAAAAAAGGGGTCATAGTCCTCGATTTTGCTGAAACGTTTAAATAACTTCCTCATTCTTTTGAAAATGCAAACTGCAAAACTTCTGAAAACAATTTCATTTATTTTATATAAGTAATAATTTACATTCTCAAATGGACAAGTCCGGAATTAAGCGAATCGGTAAAAGAAAGGGGTCATAGTCCTCGATTTTGCTGAAACGTTTAAATCGCTTCCTCATTCTTTTGAAAGCGTAAACTGTAAAAATTTTGAAAAAATTTTTTATTTTGAAACAATTTTTAAAACACGTGATTAAAAAAGCAACATCAGTAGCAACTTCGATAAGGAAATTGCACTTCTCAAAATACCATAAAAACGGACAACAAAATCAGCATTGCGGGATAACCACTTGAAAATCCACTTTAAAATTTGACGGTTACTGAAGTCAAAGTGACAGTAATTTTAAACGTCAAAATCTCATCAAAATAATTTGCATCAAAATATAATACCTGTGAATTTTCATTCAATAAAAATGTCAACAAAACACCGTGCTTCAAAAACTTAGCACCAGTGTGAAAATCCCATTATAAAAATAACGGCAACAAAATACGTTTAAACCAACACCGGTTCAATGTGAAATTAATGCAGTAACGTGCAACTTAAATTTGCACGTATACTACAAAATGAACAAAGAAATCATTCGAATATATCTTAAAGGAAGATAATTCAAAACAGCAAATACCTCAACAAAATATCATAACTGCAATAGCTTCGGATCCTCAAATCGGATTCAAAATTTTCAAAGTAAACAAATTAAACACAGCTATGTGAACATCAAATGAAATTTATTTCAATTTCATATTTTGATTCTTAAATCAAAAAGGTTATCAGCTGTATTCAACGAAGATAGTCTCACTGTTTCCATTACGCACTCTGATAAACCGACACAAATTAATGAATTACCAAAACACAAATTCACTTTTATTTTTAAATAAAGATATTTAAAAATTTCATCAAAATTCTAAAACTTTAGTTTCGACTCAAAGCACAATAAAACATCGACAAATAGTTGTAACACATATTCCATCTAAGTTATGTTTTATATTATGTCCATAAACCCCAAGCTTTGATACCAACTGTGACGCCCCACCTCTATGCTCACAATAACAAAGAGTATTAAAAGAAATACTGTCTGTTATTATGAAGAATAAGGCTAGACATGAGCAGCCATCCGTAGTTAGGCATTACACTATATTGGTTACCTCGATAGGAGTGGTATATATTTTTAATTTTTCATCACTTATTTATTTACTCCCAACGACGTATCCAATTCCAGTATAAAACGAACTACGATGGTTCATAATAGTTTAGGAAAATATATAATAACAACACAGATAAACTAAATGCTGAATACAGATACAAAAGTCTCATATGTATATATATATATATATAACTGAAGTTAGTTACAATACATGTAATACCATACATATGATACAACTATAACTGTGGACTGAGGAAATTACATATACAAGTACATTATCGTTAATAAAATACATGAATATATATCATCCTATACAAATACACTAACTACTATAAAATGACGACGACTACTTCAAAAGATATGAAAAGGCTTCATAGCTCAAGCAGCAACCCAAAGGAAGATATCTACAACATGTATAACTCGGTCTGACCCGAGTGTTAAATTAAAAAGAAAATAATACACGGGTCAGTCTAATTCAAACTTAGTTATTAATGCGCGCAAGCAATAATAATTAAATGACAATTAGACGACAATCAAAATAAATTCACCCATCTGATTCTTAAATAAGGAAATCGGATAACGGTAAGTATAACACGTAACAGTGTTAAACAAAAAAACAAATAAATTCATATTATCAACGAAGATAAATGCAAGGATTATCAATGAAGATTATTTAGAAAACAGAAGAATTACCTAAACGGTAATTAACGACAAAATCTAATTATTAAATAAATAATTAGAAACTCATAATCAAATTATCTTAGATAATTGGATATCAACAAAATCATCAAATTAAACCAAATCAAAATACAATTCAAAATATTGAATTGGACACACAAAACGATTCAAACAATTGAAATATCAAATAAAGTGTCACATCGGGTAGGGCTGCAGTACATGCACACGTGTAGTGCCTCGCCACTACGGCATAGAAAATACGCAAAAGATCAATAATGTGACGCTCCACCTCTATACCCACGCTAGCCAAGGACACTATGGGGTATTGCCGTCAACTAGCGCGGAGAATAAGGCTGTTGAGGAGCGGCCATCCGTGCAATTGCTTTGTGCGAGCACCGATATGCCAGATAAAATATAACATGCATTTCATTTCGAGAGGAAATCGGACATACCGACGCAAACTCAAAGCTACTACACAGTGGCTATATATAATCTTCGGAAACAAATATAGAAATAAACATAACATAACTCAGTCACAGGCAATTCATATCACAAAGGCGGAAATAGATATGAATATTACACATAAAAGTGTATATCGAAGTAGTGGTCTAACAAGATCCACAATATCAAAAAGAATAGATACAAGTGCTAGGCAAAAGAATAAGTATACATCAAGGAGTCTAAATCTCAAATGTATACAACCAAAAACTACTAGAGTAGTTATCCAAAAGATCAGATAATGGTCCGATAAGGAATCAAGCAGAAGCACCTGTAACATCTCGGTCTGACCCAAGTATTATTTAAGAAGAAAATAATAAACGGATCAGTCTAGCTATAAATATCAGATGACATGATATAGAATAAGAGATATGGCCTAAACATATGATAACCATAATGGAATACTACAATAAGTATGTAATTGAAAGTCAACGTGATTAATCAATATCACAAGAATCTTCTCAAAGATCCAAAAAGGGTATCATACCCAAAACTTGTATTCACAACAAGTCAATGACACACGAATTCACCAATGCACAAAAATTGATAAAGCTTATCAATAGAAATCACGAAAATAGGTGAAGCATAAAATTTCCAGAAATCAACACACGAAATCCGGAAATCATAAAAAAGATGGAGGCCTATCACACGAACGGGAGCATGAAAACTCACCAACATATGTATCACACGAACGAGAAGCTATCTCATGGTAGCTAGCCATTAATTTTTGGCACACGAACGGCCCGAAGACCATGGGGAGCTACACCACATGTGTGAGTTGGAATCACCCAGATGAGGTCTAGGCTAACCAAAATGCAAAAAGGTATGTGTGAGTGGAATCACACAAATGGTGTCTAGCCTAACCTCGCAAAAAAAAGGCATGTGTGAGTGGAATCACACAAAGGTGTCTAGGCTAACCAAAAAGCAAAAAGGTATGTGTGAGTGGAATCACATAAATGGTGTCTAGCCTAACCTCGCAAACAAAAAGGTATGTGTGAGTGGAATCACACAAATGGTGTCTAGGCTAACCAAAAAGCAAAAAGGTATGTATGAGTGGAATCACACAAATGGCGTCTAGCCTAACCTCGCAACAAAAAGGTATGTGTGTGTGGAATCACACAAATGGTGTCTAGGCTAACCAAAAAGCAAAAACGTATGTGTGAGTGGAATCACACAAATGGTGTCTAGACTAACCATGCAAACAAAGAGACATCGCACAATTGCTAGTCTAAATCATAAAATGATCGTCATGAACAAAGAGAAGTGTCAATTACAGTAAGCAAGTAAATATATGAGCTTAGCTTCATGTCCCATAACCACTAGCTTAACTTAAATATTTATGAACAAATTGTAGATCTCCACTAGAAAAATGTCACAAGACATTCAATCGAACAAGTTCAAGAATTAACCGACGAAGTAAACGCAAGCGTTTCATACCATTGTTTTACTCAGCCGTTTAATTAGATTTCTCATACGAGTAAGGTAAAGGTTTGTATATACTAATAGATTGGAAATCGGTTTGAGAAAACGAGCTTTATAATAAAATAGTGTTGAAATCATTTGAAGAAAGAGTTTTGATATTTACTGCTAGTATTGAAACCTTTATATTTTTAAAGTGATAAATCATAGAAAGGATTGTAGAAACAATCAATCATCAAAATTCACATTCGAAGACGTGAATAAAATCCAAAGAAATCGATTACGGAATCTATTGAAATGGATATTCCCAAAAATCACGAAGAAAATGTCATCAAAGTCGTAATAAGTGATAATAACAAAAGGGAATCAACACGAATCGATTAAAGTTGGAATTCTCAAGGGAATAGGCAAATAGGCAAAAAGAGTGCAGATTCAGACGTCTGAAATCAATGATTCAGACGTCTGAAATCAAGGATTCAGACGTCTGAAATCAAGGATTCAGACGTCTGAATCTGGAAAACCAAAAGTTTTCCGGAGTATATTTCAGACGTCTGAACTCTATATTTCAGACGTTTGAAATAGGCAATTTTTAGCCTATTTCCTTTCTGGTCCAAAACAAACTAATTCAGACGTCTGAAATATAGATTCAGACGTCTGAATCTGGGAATACAAATCTTCCCAGTATAATCTTCAGACATCTGAATACTATGTTTTAGACGTCTGAAACTGGGGTTCAGGGCATTTCCTGAACCTAGGCCAAAAATGGCCAAATGGATAACGGAAGCGATCGATCGAGCGACAACGACTAAGGATTTACGCCAAGCGACAACACAGCCTTAATGGCCCTTCGATACGCCTCAAATATCAATGTCCAAATATCCATAAAAGGATTTTCATAGATTTTGATTTCAAAACACCAAAAATTGGAATATATACCAAAACAATCCAAACCAAAATCAATTGCACAAGAATAAAATGTTAGGAATTCATACCTAACAATCTAAGATAATTATAGACAAAGAGTGAGATAAAAATCTCACTTTTTCACACAAACAAGGAAGGAGAAGCTTTTAAAACAAGCTAAGATCAATTCCTCTTCAATAACAACTCAAGAAGCCTCAATCTAAGCTTCCATACAAAATATTTCCTAATTTAGGTTTAGGAAATTCTAAAATTAAAAGGAGAAAGAGTTGGAGAAGAAGAAGAGGATGCTTACTAATGGGTTCTCTTAGAATTTGGAGCTAGATCTTGGATTTTGCAAAAGAACTAGGGTTTTGGATTTCTATTTCCCATTCCCCTCCACCATTTTTGCTTTAGAACTGAAAAGAGGAGGAAGTGAGAGTGAAGGGGGAGGGATGATTCAGTTTGGGGTATTATTATGGCTAGTGGGCTGAACCCAAACCCTAAGTGAAAAGGTCAAATTTTTAGCTAGCTCCAAACATATCGAACTTTATACTCAAAAAGGCTGCAAATGGCGTTTTGAACTCAATGGCAGTAGTCCCGAGTCCAAATTCGACAGTTTGCAAAAAGTAGGTTTTCGGACTAAAATCCGACGAACGATGAAATATTTAAATAAAATATTTAAATACACAATCGATAAATATGCGGGTTGTTACAAATAAATCAAAAGCAATTAGAATATCAATAAAAGCAATATCGTGTGACTACAGTACACGCTTGCGTGCGCTGCCTTACCACTACAGTGATGATGTACACAAAAGCTCAATGGAAATTCACAAACGAGCACAAGGTCAAACCCAAGGAAAAGTCAGGTTCAACTCAAATGCAATACAAATATAATCACAACACGAGCACAAGGTCAAACCCGAGCGCTTAAGCTGGATTTAACTCAATGTACAAATCAATGTACAAGTCACAATACAACAATGTCCAGACCAAATACATCAAAATGGTCGAATAGAGACTCCACGATCTAAAATATACACAGTCAGTTCTAACATGTATCAAAGAGCATATGCAAGGGTCAAGCATGTGAAATATGCAAACAGAACAATAAATGCAACAGATATATGGTGATGTACACGCAAGAATATGAATGCAAACAATACATGGCAGTGAAGCATGTACATGTATAAACAGCATCTACAAGCTGCACCTCTAACCAGAGCAAAGAATACATGAAATACAACTGAATTCAATTGGATAAAATAGTGCAGACTTGACTCCAACAACTTGATGAGCAAAATGCATGAAACAGTCAATGGATATAAATGTATCACTGTGGCACAAGTACAAGTGTAACAGCCCGCAAATCCGTACCCTTTGAGTCAACACTATTCTACCTAAATCAACTCAAGTTGTACAGAAATACGAACCATTTGGGTTAAAGAAAAAGAGGTAGAAGAAGAAAATAGAAAACAATATCAGAATCTAACCATCGCAGCGGACTAAAATATAACAGAAAATAAATGATCTTTACTCAAAATCAAATATATCTGTTTATATATTACATCATCAGAGTGCATCGATCAACGGCTCAACCACAACATACAAATGGATACACAGCAACTCAATCACAGCGGAATATATATATATAACAAGTACGGATATACGTATCGTCCTCCAACTCGTCTCCTGAGCTCCACAGCATCACATCCTGTATTCTATAATACTCGGTCTGACCCGAGCATTACAGTTAAATAACACCCGAGTCAGTCTGGAATACCAGCGTGAGAAAATCACACCCAATTGATTATTAAAGTTTGAAAAATCCTTTGAAAACAAAAGCATCTCGTAAGACCACGCCACAAATCAACATGTTGGGTTTTTACCTTACGATAGCTAAAACAATTTTTATAGAAATCCTATGATATTATAATAGGGCCTATATACAAATACTTATAAAATAGCCGAAATTGTTACATCTATTAAATTCCAACTATTAGCCACAGAGTGGGTAGTACAAACAAAACTCGTACAAGGCTCGTAGGGAGAATGGATTTCCAACAATGATTAGGCACTGGGGTACCACCTGTCACGGTACGGGGCCTAGATCACCGTACCGAGGATTGCTCCCTTTATCCCCTGCAACACAAGGTCGGAACCATTCCTTACTGAACAGTCCCGAACAAGATAAACCCCGTGGTTGGCGCGACCAACCACCCACGAAGCCGAAATATATAAAAAGGGACATCTAGACAGGGGAAATATCTTGTCCTGCTTGGGCATGACCCACCTAACCTTGCTGCATATCCCCTGATTTTCAGTCATTCCCGGTTGATGAGGCTTGAGGCTAAGCGTTACCGTTTTAGAACGTTTCACTTAGAATGCCCATCGCCCTCCTGACGATGTTCCGAAAGCATTCGTCCATACAAGTCCGTCCCGGGTTCGAACGGAACCGAAGGCACTATTCCTACTACATCCATTTTGGAAATATCCTCAGGATTAGTAGCGACTAGCCCTTGCACTTCACTGCTCCATCTTCGAATCCAAAATCGTTTACACGAAATGTACAAACCGGATCAAAGTGGTTTTCGAGAAATAAATCTCGATCCCGGTCTCTTCGAAACGATCAGCGCATTTGGCCAATATTGATAGTCGGTTATTTAACTATCAATTAATATTCACAAACAACCATCAACAATAAATAAAATTTCCAATTATTTATTAACCTCAAAATATCTTCACAAGATATATTTCTATTTTCAATCCTTTGAAAACAGTTTCAAAACCATCATTCTTTTCAGAATCAACTTTCTCTAATATTTTATATCTCCCCTGAAATCAAGCACAAAAATAGATTTTTAAAATAATTTAAAACACTTTATTTTGAAACATTTAAGTTAAAATTACTTTAATAATTTGTTAAAAATACATACTATATGATGTTTGAAATAAGGTTATAAAACTAGTTTTCTACTTTTAAAACAAAATACTAAGTTACTTCTTAATAATTACTGCTAGAATAGATTAAAGAAAATACTTACTTTAAACTTTAAATAATAGAAATAATAAATTTTTCAAAACTTGCCTTCTTTAAAAACAGCTTTACAACATTTAATTTATATTTAAAATTGTACTTGACCATCCAGAGAAAGTTCCAACTCACTCACTTAAATCAATTTCCCCGAAATTGATTTCCATTTTATTTTATTTGAAGTACGTTTCTTTAATTACTCAATTCATTTCAAAAATTCATTAGTTACAGACTTATTATTATTGTTATTATTTTCCATTTGATTTTAACCCTTTTAACTAAAATATACGAATGTCAGGCTTTTTCCCATTTCTTCTTTATTCCTTAAGTTAAATCTTAAATATTAAATAAATGTTTGTTTTTATTAAATAATAGCATTGAAGTTTCAAACTTCATTAACCTTCTGCTTATTCAAAAATTCCTTTCAATATACAGAATTTTATTAATTAAAAAGTGATACAAATGAAAGTTATCACATTCTTCCTGCAGTTTCCAAAACTTTAAAAATTATAGGATTTGGATAAGAAACGCAAAAGTTATACAAAAAATACTAGCTCAGGTTTGCATAAAACAACAGGACAGCGAGTTTGCAAGAGGTTTTTCAACATTTTAATCAACTAATTTCAAAAATTGATACAAATAAAAGTTATAGGACTTTCCGTTAGCTTACCGGAATGACCAAGATCGTCGAATTTGGATTAACGGTTCAAAAGGTATGACCATTTTACTAAAAACATTAAACTTAGCCTGAACTTATGCATTTGCAGGACAATGACCAACAATTTCAATTTTAGCATAGAAAACATCGAAATCAGGCAAAAGGAATAAAGCAAAAGTTTTAGCTTAGTTCCTAAGCTTTCCGGAACATTAAACATTTCTGAATTCCGATAAATATTGTAAAAGTTATGGATAAAACAATTCCAAGATTTGAATTTCACAACTTATGTCATTTTGTCTCGGGACAGCGATAAACAATTACAATTTTGGCCAAGATAAAATCGAAATTTTGGAAAACTCAAAACATAAAAGTTTTAGAACAAAGTCTAAGCTTTCTGGAACATCTAAGTTTATCGAAATCGGTTGAGGAACGAAGAAAAGCACAGAGCTAATATTGGTTTTGCTCTCGGGATTACAGTAGAAAGATTCAACTTTGACATAGCTAACTTCCAAATTACATAAAACACAAAACATAAAAGTTTTAGCACATGAAATAAGCATTCCAGAACATCCAAGAAATCAAAATTTCATTAAGGATTGAGAAAGTTATGTTCAAATTACTAAGCTGCGTTTTTGATAGAACCGAGTCATTCTTACTTATAACTATCATTTCTTCAAGAATAACATGAATACTAGAAATTTAAATAGGTTTTCTCACCTTAAACTTGTGTATTTGACTTGACTCTTTTTCCTTAGCTTTCTCCAAGCTCTTTCACTTTATTTTACTTTGGTTTTTTTTTGCTTTTTGAAAGTATCAAAAATAAGTGAACATTTCCACCCCTTTATATAGTAATTTTCAAGGCTAGTTTGGTAATTTTAGTTTTGGACACTTGTCTTCTTCTCTTTGCACAAGCTTTAGAATGTTGATACATGTCTACTTAGGTGTCTTAAGATGTTTCTACACATGGACACCTAATGGGGTTATGTGTCTACTTAGGTGTCTTAAGAGGTTTCTACACATGGACACATGTCCTTCATTTTTTATGCAAGCTTTATTTCATGACACATACCTTATTTAGTAATCATTTAAGGTGTTCTAGAAGTGTACACCTAAGTGATATATGTGTCATAATTCTATTCATCTTAAGATAGGTGTATGGTCCATATTATGCCACTTGTCTTCACCATGTCATGCCACTTATCCTATACTTATACATACTTATACCTTTTGTATTATTATAAATATAAATACAATAGAGATGGTGTATACAAGAAGCTTGACTAAGTAAATTATTATCAATTAAATTTTCAGCGTGTTTATATATCGTACACTCACACACTAATTCTGAAATTTGAAATGCGATAATAATTCAATATTACGTACCCAATGGATCTGGTTTCATCGAATTCCGAGACTGTGCCTCGGAAGGTTATTTTTTAAATTCAATTTAAACGATTAAATTTCAAAACTGACCAATTCAATGTTAGATTCCATTTTAACACTTTTATTATGTTCAATGTTATCAATATAAATTTATAAGCTTTCAAATTATATTTTTAACAGGCTTAAAATCTCAGGTTTCATATTTTATCCAATTCAAATTATTTAATTCAACAATTTAATTTTCAAATAAATTATGATATTCGTAATTTAAGTTGAGAATTAACCTTTAAATACTTAAAATCAATTAAATATTCCGATTTTAAATGCTCGAAAATTCCGGGTCGTCACATTCCTCCCCCTTAAAAGAATTTCGTCCTTGAAATTACTAATTAGGAAGAATGGCTCAGAACCCGTTACTTTTCCAAAACCAAACAGTTTCTAACAACTCAACAACTTACCAACTATCTCTTATAAAAGATCCATTATCTTCCTTATTAACTTCTCAACTTTCCCATAGTTTCAAACTATACTACTTGTTTAACCACTCAAGTTCATTTTAAAACCAAATTTTGAATTATCAAAATTTTTCTAACTCCCTAAATTTCCGACAAATTTTTGCCAGAGTCTCCTTTGCGCGGCTAACTCAGTACTACCACAAAAATGGCTCTACGGCCTCCCAAATCCAAAAGGAAAACAAAAAGCCAAGTGGCTCAATCCAATCCAAATCAAATTTTATACCAAATTTAAAATACATACCTTTTTGTCGAGTATTCCAAATTTATCTTCTTGAAATCAAAAACCAATTCTCTTTTCCATTTAGATTACCTGCATATCCTGCTTAGCACTAATATCCAATCACAATATTCACAAAACATTTTATCGGCTCTCACAAAATGTCGATATCTATTCATTCAAATATTGACTTAAATTATATTAGTAGTATCAATTTTCATTTTAGAATTCACTATTCCCTCTTAAGTTTAGTATTAAGCAAACTGAACTCATATTAAATTCAATTGCTTTCAAAACCAATTTATTTTACTCCTATCCATTCAGGGCATTTTCATAACTTCTATTTACATTCAATAATAATGTATTCATTGCAATTTGACGAGATTTATGTGGATAAATAAGCACTTGAGTTTTATAATCAATTTAAATTGACCCCAACTCAACTTACGCTTACTTCTATTCCATTTCGGATTTATTCACAATCCATATATTCTCAGTTTCATTGCATTTCGATTTTATTAACCAAACTAGTCCATTAAAACCATTAACAACTTAGGTTCCATCTCCATTACCAATTAAATTTCCTTTTTATTTTAATTCATTCACAGTCATTTATTTAGCTCGACACATTCCATTTAAATTTCATTTACTTTACATTTCATTCTAGTTTATTCCAGACTATTCTATTTAGCTCAGAAACAATCCAAGCTATTTTATCCAATAACTATTTCAATGTTATGCACGATATATTCAATAGTGTTTCATTCCTTATCCGCAATCATTTTAAATCATTTTATGAACTTAAAACATTCCATTTCTTTATTGTCTTTCATAATTTCAATTCCGTAACAATTTAAATGGTTTACTATTATTTATCTAAGAATTTTATTCCATTAAATATTATCGGCAACTCATCGAATTTTATTTCAATTAAAAATCACCTTCACTTGATTTAAAACCAATCCAATATTATCAAACTTCGTTTAAGTTGAATTTAATTCAACTCTCCTTCATCTACTCCACTTAAGTCGATTTACTTAAGCTCATTTTCATTTCACCAGCCAATTTTACTCTATTATACTCAACTTAACTCAATTGATTCCAAGGACATATCCAATTTATTTCCCTTATTGGATTTCATTTGCATATTCACATATTCAAACCATTACTATTTTAATCCATTTACATTTTTATTCGATATATTTCAATTATACTTAATTTGTTAACACTTCACAATAAATTTTAATTGATAACTCAAGTTCTGAATTAATTATCCATTTTCAATTTACCCCCAAAGTTCATGAACTCACAATTCATTTACATTTACTTCATTGACAATTTAAGTTGATTTAATTTATAACTCGAGTTTTATTTTCAACCTCCATTATTAGCTCACATTTCAGCTTTATTTTCTATTTATTTAATTAATTGCAAGACCACTTTCAATTATATTCCCTTCACTAATGATGCAAGTCGAATTTGATTTATAACTTGAGTTTATTTCCAAACTTCACCATAAACTCACAATTCAATTTCATTAACTAATTTATTGTCTAATTAGTTCTTCCCTGATTTATAATCCAATACTTGAATTTTTTTTTTTCAAATATCATTATTTCTTAAGTTCAATATACTTTATCCAAGTTTGGATTTTCTTTTCATTTTTCAATTCATCAAAATAATGATTTTGGGCTTTGTATTCCATTTTCAATTTAATCAGTCACAACTTATCGTTTTATACAATTCTATTTCATCATAAGCTTTAATATATTCATCTTTTATTTTTAACTCAAGCCTTCTATTTATTTATAGCCCAAGCATATTTTATTCCCATGGATTTTAAATTTTTTTTTTTTTTACAAGTCATTCTGATTAATCTGATTCTTATCCACATTATTTCCCATTTATCCAGGTAAAAATTTAATTTCATTTAATAACTTAATTGAATCCTTATTCCAATTCAATTTTATTTTAACTCAGTTTTATTTAATTCAATTCGATTGCAACTAAATTCGAATACAAATGGATATTATTTTCAACTTATTCAATTTATTTTAATCCAATTGAATTTTATTCTCCAATCCAAGTTAATTTCATTTTAACTTTTCACTTTAGATTTATATTCCATTATCCAAAGCTTAAATTTCATCCTGTTTTACACACCATTTCCATTTATGGTCAAGTGTCGAATTTGCCACATCAATCAACTCTTTCCATTAATGAATTACAATTTCACTTCCATTCAGAGTTTAGATTGCTTACTTAAGTCCATTTCCATTTTATATTCACAAATTCAAATTATAACACTTAATCGCTTAAGAATATGAACTTCATTATGCAATTCTAAGCAATTTACATTCCACCTTATATTCAATTCATTTCTCCATCAATACGGTCAAAACTTATTTTCTAGCTTAAGTTCATTCCCTTCTTTTATATCTCACTTTACATTATCTCAATTCACATTTCATTTGAGTTTAGTTTGGGCTCACCATACCATTCAATTATTTCCCTTGCGGTTATAACTCCATTTCTTTATTTATAAGCTCACCCAAATCAATTTAATTCTAAGTCCAATTTATTTAACTTATCCAAGTTATATTCAAATTTTCTACTTACTTCAATATATTTTATTCACTTCCCATTACTCAAGTTAAATTTTTAATTCCAAGATTAAAATTTTCATTCCTTCCTTCTATTTATTATCAACTTCATTTAATTAATTCAATAGTTAATTTATTTTAACTTTACACGCTATTTAATTAGAATTTTCCCATAATTCATTTTACCCGGTTTTTATTTCCCAAAACCATTTTGAAATATATCAAATATATACCTATGTGGTATATCAAATCAAAACTCAAGATTTTCCAAATCAACTTGTTTATACCAAAAACAAATTTCCCATTTTGACATCTCCAAAACAACTGTTATACCCAACAAGTCTAAACAATATCATAACCAAGTACTAGGGAAGCAATCCATCACTTAAGAAACTTGAAAATGAATTCTAATGATGTGGCCAACATCATCAGGATTATTTTCCAGCGACTGAAGTGAGTTCAATGCTTCTTTCTTTCTCAAATTTATTTCAAAATAGTTGCCATTCGCAAATACTTCCGAAATCAACATGTCATTATCGCCTTCAACCACATGGGAAAAATATTACCAAACATTTCCAAAATTTTAAATTTCCCACCCTTATTCTTAATGTATTTAAAAACCTTTCTAAAACTCCCGGGTTTAAATTCTGGTTTAATTTAAATTTAGTTATTCTCTTTTGTATAATTTATACTTACAGAATTTATTCGGTCATAACCATTTCAAATTTAAGATTAACTTTAGATTCTTATTTGATTTTTAATATTAGCAACCAAACATCCAAATATATATAATGTCAGAAAATTATTCCTTTTATATCAAAATATAATTTTGGGTAAAATTATTTCATTTACCCACTTTAAAAACAATATTGTGTCAGTTTATCTCGTTCAAGAGTTTAGAAACCCCTATCGATGTGGTTGTACTTCCCGTACTGACCAGAATTCATAAACACTCAACCGATAAGTCAACACAGTATAAAAACAATTTTATTTTCACTAACAAGAACGCTCTCATATCTATTAATATGCTCAACTCATTATAGAGTACTATCGACTCTGTTTAATGAGTAATTTCCCCACCAAAGCCTAGGTTGTCGCCAACCTAAGCTCTGATACCAACTGTAACAGCCCGCAAATCCGTACCTTTTGAGTCAACACTATTCTACCTAAATCAACTCAAGCTGTACAGAAATACGAACCATTTGGGTTAAAGAAAAAGAGGTAGAAGAAGAAAATAGAAAACAATATCAGAATCTAACCATCGCAGCGGACTAAAATATAATTGAAAATAAATGATCTTTACTCAAAATCAAATATATCTGTTTATATATTACATCATCAGAGTACATCGATCAACGGCTCAACAACAACATACAAATGGATACACAGCAACTCAATCACAGCGGAATATATATATAACAAGTACGGATATACGTTTCGTCCTCCAGCTCGTCTCCTGAGCTCCACAGCATCACATCCTGTATTCTATAATACTCGGTCTGACCCGAGCATTACAGTTAAATAACACCCGAGTCAGTCTGGAATACCAGCGTGAGAAAAATCACACCCAATTGATTATTAAAGTTTCAAAAATCATTTGAAAACAAAAGCATCTCGTAAGACCACGCCACAAATCAACATGTCGGGTTTTTACCTTACGATAGCTAAAACAATTTTTATAGAAATCCTCTGATATTATAATAGGGCCTATATACAAATACTTATAAAATAGCCGAAATTGTTACATCTATTAAATTCCAGCTACTAGCCACAGAGTGGGTAATACAAACAAAACTCGTACAAGGCTCGTAGGGAGAATGGATTTCCAACAATGACTAGGCACTGGGGTACCACCTGTCACAGTATGGGGCCTAGATCACCGTACTGAGGATTACTCCCTTCATCCCCTGCAACACGAGGTCGGAACCATTCCTTACTGAAAAGTCCCGAACAAGATAAACCCCGTGGTTGGCGCGACCAACCACCCACTAAGCCGAAATATATAAAAAGGGACATCTAGACAGGGGAAATATCTTGTCCTGCTTGGGCATGACCCACCTAACCTTGCTGCATATCCCCTGATTTTCAGTCATTCCCGTTTGATGAGGCTTGAGGCTAAGCGTTACCGTTTTAGAACGTTTCACTTAGAATGCCCATCGCCCTCCTGATGATGTTCCGAAAGCATTCGTCCATACAAAGTCCGTCTCGGGTTCGAACGGAACCGAAGGCACTATTCCTACTACATCCATTTTGGAAATATCCTCAGGATTAGTAGCGACTAGCCCTTGCACTTCACTGCTCCATCTTCGAATCAAAAATTGTTTACGCAAAACGTACAAACCGGATCGAAGTGGTTTTCGAGAAATAAATCTCGATCCCGGTCTCTTCGAAACGATCAGCGCATTTGGCCAATACTGATAGTCGGTTATTTAACTATCAATTAATATTCACAAACAACCATCAACAATAAATAAAATTTCCAATTATTTATTAACCTCAAAATATCTTCACAAGATATATTTCTATTTTCAATCCTTTGAAAACAGTTTCAAAACCATCATTCTTTTCAGAATCAACTTTCTCTAATATTTTATATCTCCTCTGAAATCAAGCACAAAAATAGATTTTTAAAATAATTTAAAACGCTTTATTTTCAAACATTTAAGTTAAAATTACTTTAATAATTTGTTAAAAATACATACTATATGAATGTTTGAAATAAGGTTATAAAACTAGTTTTCTACTTTTAAAACAAAATACTAAGTTACTTCTTAATAATTACTGCTAGAATAGATTAAAGAAAATACTTACTTTAAACTTTAAGTAATAGAAATAATAAATTTTTCAAAACTTGCTTTCTATAAAAACAGCTTTACAACATTTAATTTATATTTAAAATTGTACTTGACCATCTAGAGAAAGTTCCAACTCACTCACTTAAATCAATTTCCCCGAAATTGATTTCCATTTTATTTTATTTGAAGTAAGTTTCTTTAATTACTCAATTCATTTCAAAAATTCATTAGTTACAGACTTATTATTATTGTTATTATTTTCCGTTTGATTTTAACCCTTTTAACTAAAATATACGAATGTCAGGCTTTTTCCCATTTCTTCTTTATTCCTTAAGTTAAATCTTAAATAATAAATAAATGTTTGTTTTTATTAAATAATATCATTGAGGTTTCAAACTTCATTAACCTTCTGCTTATTCAAAAATTCCTTTCCATATACAGAATTTTATAAATTAAAAAGTGATACAAATGAAAGTTATCACATTCTTCCTGCAGTTTCCAAAACTTTAAAAATTATAGGATTTGGATAAGAAACGCAAAAGTTATGCACAAAATACTAGCTCAGGTTTGCATAAAACAACAGGACAGCGAGTTTGCAAGAGGTTTTTCAACATTTTAATCAACTAATTTCAGAAAATGATACGAATAGAAGTTATAGGAATTTTCGTTAGCTTTCGGGAATGACCAAGATCGTCAAATTTGGATTAACGGTTCAAAAGTTATGACCATTTTACTAAAAACATTAAACTTAGCCTGAACTTATGCATTTGCAGGACAGCGAACAACAATTTCAATTTTTGCATAGAAAACATCGAAATCAGGCAAAATGAATAAAAGTAAAGTTTTAGCTTAGTTCTTAAGCTTTCTGAAACATTAAAAATTTCCATATTCCGATAAGAATTGTAAAAGTTATGGATAAAACAATTCTAAGATTTGAATTTCACAACTTATGTCATTTTGTCTCGGGACAGCGATAAACAATTACAACTTTGGCCAAGATAACATCGAAATTTTGGAAAACTCAAAACATAAAAGTTTTAGAACAAAGAGTAAGATTTCAAGAAAATCTAAGTTTATCGAAATCGGTTGAGGAACGAAGAAGTTATGGCCAATTTAGTTTCAGCCTTAAGCACAGAGCTAATATTGGTTTTGCTCTCGGGATTACAGTAGAAAGATTCAATTTTGACATAGCTAACTTCCAAATTACAGAAAACACAAAACATAAAAGTTGTAGCACATAAAATAAGCTTTCCAGAACATCTAAGAAATTGAAATTTCATTAAGGATTGAGAAAGTTATGGTTAAATTACTAAGCTGTGTTTTTGATAGAACCGAGTCATTCTCACTTATAACTATCATTTCTTCAAGAATAACATGAATACTAGAAATTTAAATAGGTTTTCTCACCTTAAACTTGTGTATTTGACTTGACTCTTTTTCCTTAGCTTTCTCCAAGCTCTTTCACTTTATCTTACTTTTGTTTTTTTTTTTTTGCTTTTTGAAAGTATCAAAAATAAGTGAACATTTCCACCCCTTTATATAGTAATTTTCAAGGCTAGTTTGGTAATTTTAGTTTTGGACACTTGTCTTCTTCTCTTTGCACAAGCTTTAGAATGTTGATACATGTCTACTTAGGTGTCTTAAGATGTTTCTACACATGGACACCTAATGGGGTTATGTGTCTACTTAGGTGTCTTAAGAGGTTTCTACACATGGACACATGTCCTTCATTTTTTATGCAAGCTTTATTTCATGACACGTACCTTATTTAGTAATCATTTAAGGTGTTCTAGAAGTGTACACCTAAGTGATATATGTGTCATAATTCTATTTCATCTTAAGATAGGTGTATGGTCGATATTATGTCACTTGTCTTCACCATGTCATGCCACTTATCCTATACTCGTACATACTTATACCTTTTGTATTATTATAAATATAAATACAATAGAGATGGTGTATACAAGAAGCTTGACTAAGTAAATTATTATCAATTAAATTTTCAGCGTGTTTATATATCGTACACTCACACACTAATTCTGAAATTTGAAATGCGATAATAATTCAATATTACGGACCCAATGGATCTGGTTTCATCGAATTCCGAGACTGTGACTCGGAAGGTTATTTTTTAATTTCAATTTAAATGATTAAATTTCAAAACTGACCAATTCAATGTTAGATTCCATTTTAACACTTTTATTATATTCATTGTTATCAATATAAATTTATAAGCTTTCAAATTATATTTTTAACAGGCTTAAAATCTCAGGTTTCATATTTTATCCAATTCAAATTATTCAATTCAACAATTTAATTGTCAAATAAATTATGACATTCGTAATTTAAGTTGAGAATTAACCTTTAAATACTTAAAATCAATTAAATATTCCGATTTTAAATGCTCAAAAATTCCGGGTCGTCACAACAAGATACATGAACTAAACTTCGAATCAATATATAATGTGCACAGCTACTAGCACTAGACAGTCAAATTCAAATGCAACTGTCTTGAGAGAACAAGTACATGAAACAACATATATGCAGACTGCAAACTCGACTAACAGGTTCAGGCTTCAAAAAACATCAGACTGAAGCACAGAGGAATGCGACTACCAAACGTAGACAAACTTAAAATGTACAATGAATTATAGCAGAACGAAGGTGAAAATACCAAGTCAGAGCCAATAGGGAAGTGCAGGCTAATGTACACAGTGAAGTACAACCCAATGCAACAGCATGAATGGTCACAGAGATGAATACACCAATACATATATGCATTTGTAAAACAGGGTAATGCTGGTTGATGACATGAACGGTGCATAAAGGCTATAATAGTGCACCGGAAATGTGAACAAGCCTCGACCAAATTAAAATGTATTAATGCTACATGAAATAGGACAGTGCAAGCTTCAAAAATGTCAGACTCGAGTATACTGCAGTTAAGTGAACAAGTAAAGCACATTTTTTTATATGTGTAAATATGTATATCACAAATCCCAGCTGCAGGTTTCACAAACTCACAATATTTTCAACTAGCCAAAGTCAACCACTAACTCGTAATGGACTACAAGATGGACATGTATGCAGTAACCATAAAAATGCAAGGTCGAAGTTAGGTGCTTACCTGAAATAATGAACCAGACAAGGCACAAAGAAAATTCAAGTAAAGCAATAGTCACTGGAAATTTCAAAACCAAAATAGTTCAAGTGGCCGAAGTCATGAAACGGCAATAAATATTCACAACGAGTCAAGTATGCTATAGGTTGTAAATAACCAGAGACAGTAAATACAAATGGCCAAAGTCGAACAATCTCAAGCATCAGCCAAAATCAAGTCAAGGCCGAAGTCTATCATTAATACAGTGCCGAGGTGGTAAACAATATAGCCAAAGTCATACAAAAACAACATCGTCGAACGCAAATTAAAAATCGTCAAAGCTGTGATGCCCCACCTCTATGCCCACGCTAGCCAAGAATACTACGGTGTAGTGCTTTCAACTAGCGCGGAGAATAAGGCTGTTGAGGAGCGACCATCCGTATAATTGCTTTGTGCGAGCACCGATATGTCAGATAGTATAACCTGCATTTTATTTCAGGACAAAATCCGGCATACCGATACAAACTCAAAGCTACTACACAGTGGCTATAATAGTTTAGGACAAAATATAGAATAATAACAAAGATAATATAAATAAATGCGAAACACATGAAACAGAAAGTCCCATATATACAATAACTGATGTCAGTTACTAGACATTTGACACAATACATATGATACAACTACAACAGTGGACTTGGGAAGTTATATATACAAGTACATTATCGACTAATATACATGAATACATATCAACCTATACAAATAAACCAACTACTATAAATGACGACGACTACTCCAAACAATATGAAGTGACTTCATACCTCAAGCATCAACCCAAAGTAAGATATCAACAACCTGTAAATACTCGGTCTGAACCGAGTATTACATTCAAAAGAAAATAATACATGGGTCAGTCTAATTCAAACTCAGTTATTAGTGCACCGAAGCGATAATAATTAAGTATCAAATAGACGACAGTCACAATAAATCTCGTCTATTCGATCCTTAAATAAAGAAATCGGATAACGATAAATATAACACGTAATAGTGTTAAACAACAATCAGCAGATTCAAATCATCAACAAAGATAAGTAAAAAGAATATCAATGAAGATAATTTGGAAAACATCAAAATTGCATAATCGACAATTAACAACAAAATCATCAAATTAAACCAATCACGGTACAATTCAAATCATATCGAATTGAATAAACGAAACAGTTCAAACAATTGAAATATCAATTAAAATAACAATACGGGTAGGGCTGCAGTACACGCACGCGTGCACTGCCTCGCCACTACAGCATATGGAATACGCAAAAGATCAATAAATCAAAACAAAATAGAATATCAATAAAAGCTATATCGTGTGGCTGCAGTTCACGCCTGCGTGCACTGCCCTGCCACAACAGTGATAATGTACCCAAAAACTCAATTTCGTGTGGCTGCAGTTCACGCTTGCATGCACTGCCTTGCCACTACATGATGATGTACACAACCGGGCACAAGGTCAAACCCAAAATAAAAAGACGGGTTCAACTCGGGTGAAATTTCGGAAAATAAACAAAATGCAAAGGTCAAGTCACTGCAATCATGACTCAACACAATGCAACAACCAAAGTCGAGGTGACATGAAGTAAGCAACTCAACTGCAAGTCCAGATCAATGAATAACATAAGCAAATGACACGGTCAAATCAAACATGCTCAAAGCTAACAACAAATGACTCAAGTTTGATGCTATCAAGTGATACAAATGTAATTACCACAAATCCAAGACCAACAGCAGTTTATACAACAAAGGATGATGCAGGCACCAGAAACATGATCAACACAGCAAAAATGGTTAAGCAATATGCACAGTGCACACTCAAGTGCACCAGTGATATCAAGACCAAGTATCATACTCAATTTGATTGTAAGCACGTACAACAGGACAGGGAAGTGGACAGAATTGCAACAGATATATGGTGATGCAATCGACGTCTACTTAGTGTAACTTGTGCAGAGGCAACAAAAGTCAGGGAACAGGACAATATCAAGTGATGCAACATCACATAATCTAATGAAGCAGTGCAAAATTATCAACTGACTCGAATGACTCAAGTGGTACAAGACCAATGTTCAAAAGAATCGAAGTAAATAAACAAGTGGGAAATACATGCACATCAGTGTGAACATATGAACTGCAAGCAATAAAGCTCGAGATTATATATACAGTGGAGATCGTACATGAACCAGAACACAAATCCAGTTACAACACTGAGGTCGACAATGTCAAAGTGCAGAAGTACACAAGTGCAACAGTATGGAAGCAGTGTGAAAACAGTAAGAGGGCTGCAAGCATCAAAGACTGCAATCATACATCTGGAAACCAGAGTGCATAGCAACCATCAAAATGAATCAAGTGTATATACAAGCAGCTATCGAATAAAGATTCAAGAGAGTGCAGACATGATTAACGAGACAATGCCCAAATCGAAATAGGTCAAGTGTCATGATGAAGCAGTGCAACATCAAGGAGCTCAAATGCAAACATGATAGTGAGATAGGTCATAGTGACAACACGAAGGATCCCGATCACAAAGTCAAATACAAGGTGAAATGCAAAAATTAAATATACAGCTCAAAGTTTCACTGCAATGACATGGGGAAAATGGAACCTTAGAACAGCAGAAGCCAATGCCAACAAAGAAAATAACCTAGCATGCAAGTTCAACTAAAATCAGATGGTGGTAACCATGAATTCAACAAGTCTGGTTTTAAATGGCGGAGTAATATCTTCACAAAAATCAGGGGTTTCAAAAATGCCGAAGCTATACAACAAAATTAATTTTAATCCATTCGAGTGACCAGCCAACTGAAATCCAAATCGAAACAGTGATACTCAAGAAATACGAACAAGGGTAAAACTCAAAAAGTCGAACAACATCAACATTGAAAAATCAAGCAGCAAAGTCAATCAATTGTTCAAAACCAAGCGAATTGAAAGCATCAAAAAAATCATCGACTTTCAAAACGAAATTAAACTGTCTAAGAGCGAGTTGAAGGAGATGTGAGTGAAAAAGTTCACCCACCTTTGTCGAAGAAACGGCGAGCTCAAACAAGCAGCCGTGAGCATCTCCAGCGGCGATCGGCCAACAAAGGCGCGGCTTCGAAAATAGGATGAACGAGAGAGGCCGCCATTCCATTCGTATGTTTTTAATTTAGGGTTGCGAATGAAAAATGAGAGAATGAATAAAAGAGGGATGGGTTATTTGTTTTGAGAATTTTCACGATCCAAGCAAATGAAAATGTGGGCCGAGAATTCAAAGTCCAAAAGTCCTTTTAACCATTTATAAAAGAATTTTAACAAAAATTTAAAAACTTCAATTGGCAATTTGCAACAATATTTATCGTTTAAATGTCGATTATTAGTTGATGCTAAATATCGGGTTGTTACAGACTCCCCTCCTTAAAGAAATTACGTCCTCGCGGTCATGAGGAATAAATGGACAAAAGGTAACAACCATAAGAGCATATCATCACAAGATGAAGAAATTCGAAATAGGAAGTTCACCATAAAGAGCATGAAAGAGTAAACTTGAACGAGTTTGCTCGATGAATTCTCTGGATTCCTAAGTGCAATCCTTAGGATTTGAGAACCATTGAGCATCCGCAAGAAAAACATCTTTATTTCGAAGGTGCTACACCCCCGAAGCAATGATGTGAATAAAAGGTTGCTCAAGAATAAAAATCGAAAATCACTAAGGCATTTTCGTAATTAGAAGACATGGAAAACGTCATGAATAGCAGAAAATTGAGCCGGTACACCAGCGTAGTATAATATAAACACCAAGGAAATCTTCTAATTTCAGAAAAGAAATTCACAAATTCTCTACAAAATTTAATTATCAAATAGATAATCAGAATACAGAAATCACAAAACAGCAATGTCTTATTATCGATACGATAATTAGAAGATGGTAAAATCTAATTATCAACAAAGATAATTAGAAAAAAAAATCACAAGTCGCAAAATTGTAAATATCTAATTACCAAAAACGATAATTAGAAATCCCAAATCAATAAATATCCAATTATCAAATAAGATAATTGGAAACAACAAATATCTTATTATCAAAAACGATAATCAGAAATCACAAATCAACAAATATTTAATTATGACAATTGATAATCAAATCTTAAATCACAAACATCCGATTTCAAAAATGATAATCAGAAACCACAAATATCCGATTATCAAAAACGATAATCAGAAATCACAAATATCCGATTATCAAAAACGATAATCAGAAACCACAAATATCCGATTATTAAAAACGATAATCAGAAATCACAAATATCATAAATATCCGATTATCAAAAACGATAATCAGAAATCACAAATATTTCAATTACGAGTCCGGAATTAATCGAAATAGCAAACGCACATGTCCCATAACCGCGAGTTTTACTAAATCGTTTAATTCACTTCATCTTTACCTTGAAAGTGCAAAATAGTGTATTCCAAAAATAACATTTCACGTTCTCAAACGGACAAGTCCGGTATTAAGTGGTAAAAGAAAGGGGTCATAGTCCTCGATTTTGCTGAAACGTTTAAATCGCTTCCTCATTCTTTTGAAAGCGCAAAGTGGAAAACTTCTGAAAACAATTTTCAATTATTTATAAAAATAATAATTTACATTCTCAAACGTACAAGTCCGGAATTAAGCGAATCAACAAAAGAAAGGGGTCATAGTCCTCGATTTTGCTGAAACGTTTAAATCGCTTCCTCATTCTTTTGAAAGTGTAAACCATAAAATTTGTGCAAACAATTTTTATTTTGAAACAATTTTTTTAAAACATGTGATTAAAACAGCAACATCAGTAACAACTTCGACAAGGACATTGCACTTCTCAAAATACTGTAAAAACGGACAACAAAATAAGCATTGTGGGATAACCGCTTGAAAATCCATTTTAAAATTGACGGTTATCGAAGTCAAAGCGACAGTAATTTTTATACATCAAAATCTCATCAAAATAATTGGCATCAAAACATAATACCAATGAATTTTCATTCATAAAAAATATCACAAGAATCTTCTCAAAGATAGAAAGGGGTCTCATACCCTAGACTTGTATTCATAACAACTCAATAACACACTAATTCACCAATGCACAAAAATTGATAAAATTTATCAATAGAAATTACGAAAATTGATGAAGCAAAAATTCTAGAAATCATCACAAGAAATCCAGAAAACAAAAATTCTAGAAATCTACACAAGAAATCCCGAAAACACAAATTCTAGCAATCTACACAAGAAATCTAGAAAACACAAATTCTAGAAATCTATACAAGAAATCCAGAAATCATAGAAAATGGGAAAGAGGCCTATCACATGACGGTCCGAAGACCATGGGGAGCTACCCCATATGGGTGAGTCGGAATCACCAAGATGAGATCTAGGCTAACCAAAAAGAAAAAAATGTATGTGTGAGTGGAATCACACAAATGGTGTCTGGCCTAACCTCGCAAACAAAAAGGTATGTGTGAGCGGAATCACACAAATGGTGTCTAGGCTAACCAAAAAGCAAAAAGGTATGTGTGAGTGGAATCACACAAATGGTGTCTAGCCTAACCTTGCAAACAAAGAGACGTCGCACAATTGCTAGTCTAAATCATAAAAAGGGGAAGGCCTATCACAAAATGGGAGCATGAAAACTCACCAACCGGTATCACAAAACGAGACGCTATCTCATGGTGGCCAACCATTAAATTTTGACACACGAATGGTCCGAAGACCATGGGGCGCTACCCCACATATGTAATGGCGAAGCATCACACAAATGTGATGGCGAAACATCACAAGAGCGGGGTCTAGTCTCCCTCGTAGACAAAGAGACATCGCACAGTTGCTAGCCTAAATCACAAAAATGATCGTCATGATCATAAAGAAGTGTCAATTATATTAAGTTAGTAAATATAAAAGTTTAGCTTCATGTCCCATAACCACTTGCTTAACTTAAATATTTACGAACAAACTGTAAATCTTCACTAGAAAATTGTCACAAGAGGTTCAATCGAACAAGTCCAAGAATTAACCGACGAAGTGAACGCAAGCGTTCCATACCACTTGTTTTACTAAGCCGTTTAATTCAATTTCTCACACGAGTGAGGTAAAGGTTTGTATATACTGATAGATTGGAAAATGGTTTAGGATAAGAGCTTTGTAGTAAAATAGTTTTGAAATCGTCTGGAGAAAAGGATTTTGATATTTACTACTAGTATAGAGAACCTTTATATTTTTAAAGTGACAAATCGCAAAAATGATTGTAGAAATAATCAATCACAAGAATTCACATACAAAGATGTGAATAGAATCCAAAGAAATCGATACCGAATTCATCATAAGGTATGTTCACAAAAATCCCAAAGAAAACGTCACCAAAGTAGCTAATAAATGATAGCAACAAATCGGGGAATTAACAAAAATCGATTAAATTTGGAAACCAAATCAATTCACTAAAATTCTCATTCGAATACGTGAATAAAATCCAAAGAATCCGATTTCAAATCCATCAAAATAAAAATACCCATAAATTCCAGAAATATAGAAGTTATCAAAGTCGACAAAGGTGATAACAACTAATCGGAAAAGAAGAATCGATTAACAATTGGAAAAACAAAGCAAAACGAGCATAAATGCATAAATGACTTCAACAAAGTAAAAATCAAGTCAATGTCGAAGTCAACAAGTAATGGCCACAGTCGAGTACAAAACGAATCAACATCATCATCAAAGAATTCAACGGCAAAGAAAGTCAGAGTCTTGGAAATCAAGAAATATACAATTTCACAAAAAAAAGTGACCGAAGTCGAATGGAAATCAAGCTGAGGAAAACACAAAATGTCAAGTTTAAAATCGCTGAGATTCGAACTAGATATGAGTGAAAAATCAAAATCGGTCAATTTGCAAATGGTCGAGCTATTTTTCATCATGGTGTAACAGGTACACAATGACGCCCATAGCATAGCACAAAAGTGGAACAAAGTCCAAAGGTTAAAATAGCTTTAATTGGCCAAATTCGAACAACATCAACGTCGGCTTAAACAATTCAAAGCCGAAAACACAAGAACAAAATCCTCGTCATCAAAAACCCAACTTGAGTTCGTAAAGCAAATGGAAGCAGAAGCCAAAATTCTTTCACGAAACCAAAATCAAGTGCACATGAATAAGCGTTAGGAATTCATACCTAACAATCAAAGATAATCATATGCAAAGATGAGAGATAAAACATCGACAAATAGTTGTAACACATGTTCCATCTAAGTTATGTTTTATATTTGTCCTAAACCCCAGGCTCTGATACCAAGCTGTGACGTCCCACCTCTATGCCCACGCTAGCCAAGAACACTACGGTGTAGTGCTGTCAACTAGCGCGGAGAATAAGGCTGTCGATGAGTGACCATCCGTATAATCGCTTTATGCGAGCACCGATATGTCAGATAGCATAACCTGCATTTTATTTCAGGCGAAAATCCGACATACCGATACAAACTCAAAGCTACTACACAGTGGCTATAATAGTTTAGGACAAAATATAGAATAATAACACAGATAATATAAATAAATGCGGAACACATAAAACAGAAAGTCTCATATATATAATAACTGATGTCAGTTACAATACATTTGACACAATACATATGATACAACTACAACAGTGGACTCAGGAAGTTATATATACAAGTACATAATTGACTAATATACATGAATACATGTCAACCTATACAAATAAACCGACTACTGTAAATGACGACGACTACTCCAAAAGATATGAAGTGACTTCATAGATCAAGCAGCAACCCAAAGTAAGATATCAACAACCTGTAAATACTCGGTCTGACCCGAGTATTACATTCAAAAGAAAATAATACACGGGTCAGTCTAATTCAAACTCAGTTATTAGTGCACCGAAGCGATAATAATTAAGTAACAAATAGACGACAGTCACAATAAATCTCGTCTATCCGATCCTTAAATAAAGAAATCGGATAACGATAAATATAACACGTAACAGTGTTAAACAACAATCAGCAGATTCAAATCATCAACAAAGATAAGTAAAAAGAATATCAATGAAGATAATTTGGAAAACATCAAAATTGCCTAATCGGCAATTAACAACAAAATCATCAAATTAAACCAATCATATTACAATTCAAATCATATTGAATTGAATAAACGAAACAGTTCAAACAATTG
Source organism: Allium cepa (assembly GCA_030765085.1). Taxonomy (NCBI): domain Eukaryota; kingdom Viridiplantae; phylum Streptophyta; class Magnoliopsida; order Asparagales; family Amaryllidaceae; genus Allium; species Allium cepa. The sequence goes on from CM060930.1 coordinate 62,541,671, forward strand.
AAATATCAATTAAAATAACAATACGGGTAAGGCTGCAGTACACGCGCGCGTGCACTGCCTCGCCACTATGGCATATGGAATACGCAAAAGATCAATAAATCAAAAAAAATAGAATATCAATAAAAGCTATATCGTGTGGCTGCAGTTCACGCCTGCGTGCATTGCCCTGCCACAACAGTGATAATGTACACAAAAACTCAATTCCGTGTGGCAGCAGTTCACGCTTGCGTGCACTGCCTTGCCACTACAGTGATGATGTACGCAATCGGGCACAAGGTCAAACCCAAAATAAAAAGACGGGTTCAACTCGGGTGAAATTTCGGAAAATAAACGAAATGCAAAGGTCAAGTCATTGCAATCATGACTCAACATAATGCAACAACCAAAGTCGAGGCGACATGAAGTAAGAAACTGAACTGCAGGTCCAGATCAATGAATAGCATAAGCAAATGACACGGTCAAATCAAACATGCTGAAAGCTAACAACAAATGACTCAAGTTTGATGCTATCAAGTGATACAAATGTAATTACCACAAATCCAAGACCAACAGCAGTTTATACAACAAAGGATGATGTAGGCACCAGAAACATGATCAACACAGCAAAAATGGTCAGGCAGCATGCACAGTGCACACTCAAGTGCACCAGTGATATCAAGACCAAGTATCATACTCAATTTTATTGTAAGCATGTACAATAGGACAGGGCAGTGGACAGAATTGCGATAGATATATGGTGATGCAGTCGACGTCTACTCAGTGTAACGTGTGCAGAGGCAACAAAAGTCAGGGAAGATGACGATATCAAGTGATGCAACATCACATAATCAAATGAAGCAGTGCAAAATTATCAACTGACTCGAATGACTCAAGTGGTACAAGAACAATGTTCAAAAGAATCAAAGTAAATAAACAAGTGGGAAATACATGCACATCAGTGTTAACATATGAACTGCAAGCAATAAAGCTCGAGATTATATATACAGTGGAGATCGTACATGAACCAGAACACAAATCCAGTTACAACACTGAGGTCGACAATGTCAAAGTGCAGAAGTACACAAGTGCAACAGTATGGAAGCAGTGTGAAAACAGCAAGAGGGCTGCAAGCATCAAAGACTGCAATCATACATATGAAAACCAGAGTGCATAGCAACCATCAAAATGAATCAAGTGTATATACAAGCAACTATCGAATAAAGACTCAAGAGAGTGCAGACATGATTAACGACACAATGCCCAAATCAAAATAGGTCAAGTGCCATGATGAAGCAGTGCAACATCAAGGAGCTCAAAATGCAAACATGACAGTGAGACAGGTCATAGTGACAACATGAAGGATCCAGATCACAAAGTCAGATACAAGGGGAAATGCAAAAATTAAATATACAACTCCAAGTTTCACTGCAATGACATGGTGAAAATGGAACCATGGAACAGCAAAAGCCAATGCCAAAAAAGGAAATAACCTAGCATGCAAGTTCAACTAAAATCAGGCGGTGGTAACCATGAATTCAACAAGTCTGGTTTTAAATGCCGGAGCAATATCTTCACAAAAATCAGGGGTTTCAAAAATGCCGAAGCTATACAACAAAATTCATTTTAATCCATTCGAGTGACCAGCCAACTGAAATCTAAATCGAAACAGTGATACTCAAGAAATACGAACAAGGTTAAAACTCAAAAAGTCGAACAGCGTCAACATTGAAAAATCAAGCAGCAAAGTCAATCAATTGTTCAAAACCGAGCGAATTGAAAGCTTCAAAAAAATCATCGACATTCGAAACGAAATTAAACTGTCTAAGAGAGAGTTGAAGGAGATGTGAGTGAAAAAGTTCACTCACCTTAGTCGAAGCAATGGCGAGCTCAAACAAGCAGCCGTGAGCATCTCTAGCGGCGATCGGCCAACCAAGGCGCGGCTTCGAAAAGAGGATGAACGAGAGAGGCCGCCATTTCGTTCGTATGTTTTTAATTTAGGGTTGCGAATGAAAAATGAGAGAATGAATAAAAGGGGGATGGGTTATTTGTTTTGAGAATTTTCACGATCCAAGCAGATGAAAATGTGGGCCGAGAATTCAAAGCCCAAAATCCTTTTAACCATTTATAAAAGAATTTTAACACAATTTTAAAAACTTCAATTGGAAATTTGCAACAATATTTAGCGTTTAAATGTCGATTATTAGTTGATGCTAAATACCGGGTTGTTACAAAAGCCGTAGATAACAGAAATCGAACCATGTTAGAAAACATCAACCTCCAACATAGTCGAATGGTTGAAAATCAAGTGACAAATTCAGACAATTTAATACGAACGAAATTCACAAAAATTCAAACCCTATAAACTTGAGATTAATTAGATGTGAGTAATTAAAATTACTCACCTTGACATCGAAGAGCACGATTCAAGTTCGACAGCCAAAGTGAGCAATGAGCGATCGAAGTCGGCGCCTCGAATTTCCAGAAACCTTAATTTTTGTAGGAAGAGACGAACGAGCCGCCACCATCTTTTTCTTTTTCTTTTCATATGTTTTAGGGTTCCTGAACGAATGAAAATGTAATGACCCAGAATTTTTGATAATAAAAATTCGTATATTTAATTAATTTTAAATATTAATAAGTAAGATTTAGGAGTCGAATAAATTTTATTTCGAATAATTGGATTTAATTGGATAATTAAATCGATAATTAAAAATGTGAAAATACAGAAAAAATTTAAAATTTGGTTAAATATGACTGAAAATGATTTGTAAATTTTATTTTATCATATTGAAGTTAGAATGATATTTTAGAACTTTTAAAATCGAATTAAGAGTTTATTTGTGAAAATTAAATATTTTAATATTTAATTATCGACTGTAAAATAGCCAATTTTTGAACAGTCTCAGAATTGGACGAAACTAGTTCGATTGGATCCATAATAGTTTGTTATTATCGGATTTCAATTTTTGTAGCAATTGGAGTTATCGTTTGACCGTGGCAGCTCGAAACGCATCGAAATTGTTTTAATAATAATTTGGCGAGTTAAAATACCATTTTTCAAATAGTCTCGGATTTCGATGAAACCAGTTTCATCGGATACGTAATGTGATATTATTTTATAGTTTCAAATTTCCCGTCAATCGGATTTACCTTTTGTCTGGTGCGAGCTAAAACGCCTAGAAATTAGTTAAACCGATTTAATTTTAAATCGAACGTTTATTGCCATAACTCACACATATGATCGAATTAGCTTCCGAAACCTGTTCCATTATGTCCGGAACGCAGGATAAACCCTAGAAACACTGGTCACCGCGCGTAGATCGGAGTTTGGGAATTCCGGAATGAAAAGTGTTCGATATTTTCTATAAATAGCCCCTCTTTATTCACCAAAAAAAAAATAAGGCTAGGGTTTTCTTCATCCGCCGCCTATGCTTAAACCAACGGCCAGAAAATAATAATCTTCTTCCCAATTTTTCTTCTAATCCATGCGTTGATTCAAGAAGTTTTCAACTAGCAAAAGGTAGAGGGCATTAAGATCTTCGATCTCAACGGTCATGATCGCGTTTGGGTTAGCGGATCGATGGCAATTTGCTCGTGAACTCCATGAGTTTGGGCACGAAAATGGAGGCTTGCAGTTGACCGAGCTCGGCCGGTCTGGGGGTGTTGGCACGTGAGACTCTGGGCGTCAACTTGAAGGTGTTCGATCGAGCTGGAACGTGGAGATGAAGTCGTGAAAATTGCGGGGGACGGCAGCTTTGGGTTCGATGTTCACTGGGAGGGACGGCTTTGAGAAGATGAAACACACGGCATTGATCTCGTGTAGGAGTATGAACGGCCCAGATTGAGTTTGGTTAGAAAATAAAATATTAAATTTAAATTAATTATATTTAAAATTCGTGTGAACTTTAAAATATTGTATCTCTTTCATACGAGATCGAAAATTGACGAAACAAGCGACTTTGGCTTCGTTTTGTCGAGCACTACGCAATGGAATTGGATTGGAGTCGTTTGGAGTTAGCGAAAATTTCGGGTAAAATTAAACGTCCGTTTAATTTTATTCGAAATAAACGCTGAAACGGAATTAAAATCAAGGTGAGAACTTCTCACTCAATCGAATAGTTTCAATTTATATTTTAAATAGTTAGATTTAAAATTGTTGATTGAATGTTGAATGATGATTGTTGTCTATTGATTGTTAAAATAGACATTATGCGCCGTTAGTAAGCTGAGGTTATTTATTAAAAACATATACCGCGAATATTTCACAGTATAGTGAAATTGGTATTATTATTGCACTTGGAGTTGATTTTCCCGCATTATATAGCGGATGAGACCTTATTGCGCCGTCTATTAAGCGGATAATATTGTATAAATCCCATATACCGCGATAATTCCGTACTGGAACGGAATTGGTATCGTGCTAACATATGTGGATGCAGGGAAACAGGTTGGAGGGATCCAACTGGATTCCTCAATAATATTTATTTGATTTTCAGATATTGTGATATTTGATTGATTATCATATTGATATATGATGGTTGTTGTCGTGATTGACTATTTGGTGCTGTTACATCATCGGATCCATTTTTAAAGTTTAAAAATGACGATTTTGATTTTAAAAGGGATTTTTAAAGTGATTTTTGAAATTATACGTTTTATTAAAATTTTGAGTTGATTCATCTTAAATAAAATAAACGTTAAAATTTTAAAGTTATAAAATTTTGGTATTTTTGTAAAATATAACCAAATTGAGATTTTTAGAAATAAATAGTTAAGTAATTTATAAATTGGTTTAAATTGGGATTTTTGAATTATTAAAAAACGATGTATGTAAAAGACTTATAAAATAGATATTTTATAAATTAAAAATATTGGAATATTAAAACGAGTTTTTAAAAGTGTTAAAATGAAATAAAAATGGATTTCATAAGTGAATGGAATTTATAGATTTATAAATTGTGAAGTTATAAAATGAATAGGTTTTGTAAAATAGAAGACTTATAAGTAATTATCTTATAAATCGGATTTTGGAATTTAAATGAGATATAAATGGAATTTGTTAATAATGAGATTTATAAATCGAAGCTTATAAATAGAAATGGAATTTATAAACATTGTTTATAAATTCGAAATCAATTGAATTTGATAAATTGAATATTGAAGTTTATTAAAGAAAATATATTCACGATTTTGGACAGTGAATACATTATTGAATAAAATGGTCATGTTTGGCAAAATGAATATTATGAAATGAAGTTAATTATTTTAGAGATGTTTTAAAATGTATTAGGAATCGAAACCCTAGATTTCAACATTTATTGTTGAAATAGACGTTTTTGAGAAAGATGGAAATGGTGGACTATAACACTATTGTTATAGTAAATGATTTCCGAAAGGAAATATTTTGTATAGTATTGCGATTTATATATCTATTTAAACTTTGAATCCCTATACTAGTGATTTTGGGTCGTCGTAATGATATTTTACGTAACATTCGTTTTGACCCAGATAAATGCGTTTAAAAGGCTGTTTTCCTTAAGAAATGAAATATATATTTAATTTTGATTTAAGTATATTGAATATTTTCAAATGTTGAAAATAAATAGTTTTGTGAATTACTTATTATTAAATAAGTATGGAAATATATTTTTTTCCAATGTGAAATGAACGTTTTGAGAATTTATCTTTTTAAAGACAAATTGAAAATGAATATTAGAAATTGATTTGGGAATCATATATTCATAAATATTTTGGAATTGTAAATTCACTATGGAATTTGTAAATGGAAAAGGGAATTTGATTTAAAAATAAACGTTGATTTATTTTTGAAGTGTGGGAATTAATTTACGGATTTGGAACGTAAATAGAAAGTAAATCGGTAAGGATCTATTTAATGGGTCTAAATGAACCATGTTGAAATGAAAGTATTTCCGAGTAAGGAAAATGATTGAAATTTTCTTTCAAAAGTGATAAAGGATTGAAAAGTGATTTGAAAATTAGTTTTCAAATGTTGAAGTGTGGGAAATTTTATATCTAGTAAAGATATTTTGGAAAGTAAATAATTTGGAAAATTATTTGGAATCTGGTGATGTTGAACACGCCTATTGATAGTTAAATAACCGACTATAAATATTTACCTTTAAAAAGGTATTTGTTGTGATTGCTTAGATTTGAATGCCACACTTATTTTTGGATAAGCGCTCACTATTCGGGTTAGCCGGGAAAGGACCTTGGGGTCGTATAACCCATTCCGAATAAGTGATACGTCGTTACGGATTGCATTTGATGACCGGTGTTGAAGACCGGATATTTGTGAAAACGAAAGGATTACCGTCGAGTTACTCTACATCGGCTGATCTCCGACATAGAGGTTTTATCACCCTTAGTGACGGGAAGTCCGGTCGTGATTAGTGAATATCCGGATTGCAAGGACTTCTTTGGAAGTGCCTTCGGTTCTATTCGAGCCCGAAACAGACTTGTATGGATTGTATGTCTGACATTACAAATTGAGATGTAGAGCTGATTTCTTTCAAATATATTTCTGTTGGTTGCAGAGAATTTATTTTCTTAGCTTAACACCCTTCTCTGAGACGTACGAGCTCTGAGGTTATATCGTTGAAGGTTATTAGTGATATACTTCCAATTTGGTAGTGTGGCATGCTGAGTGTTGCTGTGAAATGATCATTGTTTGATCATTTGTGATATGATCATTTGTTTGATCATTTATCTTGGTGATCATTTCTATGATCATTTGTTGACCCAAAGCACAGCTTTTGTATAAAGCGTGGCTTTGTGGACGAGACTTCGTCGAACCTCACACCCCGGAAATGGTCAAAACAGGAAGGATGCAGCAAGGTTATTGGGGGTAGCGCCCCTTTAGTGTATTTCATTCCTTATGGATAGAGGTGGTATCATGGAATGGAGCCCAGATACTTAGCCTATGTGGTTACTGCATTATTATTCTTATGTGGTTGTTGGAAATCGAGGATCCTCGATAGATCGGTTACGATCGGGGGATGACATATTCGTTTCAGTAGTTACCCAGTTAGGGGTAACCTAGCCTTGTGTTGGCAGAGATCCGGTTTGGTTCTCGGGACGTCATTCCAGAGGCGTTTCCATGTGGCAATGGGAAGTTCCTTGGCCTTACCATTTGTTGGAAATCCAAAGAAACAATACGATCTAGTACGGTTTTAGTTGTAGAACCTATCATTCACTTATGGTGGCGCCCCACTGTTTGGATGGTAGCTATAGTAGGCATAAGTGCGAAATGCCTATGTTGGCTAAGATTTATATCTTTATTTTCGAAATGAATTTTGCCTACACTATGAACTAGTAATAATATCAAATGTTTCTTTTTAATGCGTATCAAGCATCTTTGACTATCATAAGGAGAAATCTCCTCCGATTCTGCGTTTGCATTGTGTGTGTGCGGGTGGCCTTATGGTAGTCTCATTTTTAGAAAGCATTGCGAATTGACTTAAAAAAATATTCCTCTATTTTGTTTTAAAGATAAACTGATTTGAGTTCTCACACCAGTCACATGACTGACTCGGAGTTTATTGTTTTCCTTCCTAAACTCTAGGGGCCCACCAATTTCCACACAGGCAGTCAAGAGTTTGGTTATCAGGTTATTCTGGATTTAAGAGTGCTATGGTGCTCAGGAGGCGAGCTGCATATCGAGACGTACCACTTGTATATGATCTTGTCTATGTATTATTCCGCTGTGTATTCTGTACGAGGACAAGTTTATATAACTGTCCATTGATGTAATGACTCTGTTGTCTATTTTTGTTGTAAACTCTAATAATGATGTAATGTATAAATGTACAGTTCTTTGTTTTAAAGATTATTCATTTATTTATTATATGTTGTTCCGCTGCGAATTGTGAGATTCTGATGTTGTTCTGTTATTTCTTTCTGTTCTGTTCTATCTTTTTCTATCTTCTCTTACCTTTTTCTTCTTCTTTAACCCTAACATTTCGGTTTTTCGGTGACGAAAAATCACTAACGTTACATTTGGTATCAGAGCTTATGGTTAAGCGACAACCATGGCTCTATTGGGTATTTCTCATTAGATATGGAGTCAGTAGTACTCTAGAATGAGTTTGAGTGTAATAATAGATACGAGCGCGTATTTGTTAGTGAATATAAATTGTTTTATATTGTGATGATTGGTTTGTTGAGTGGTATATGGATTTTGGTCAACACGAGTAATTAACGTTGTTGATAGGGATCTCTAAACACTTAAATAGAACAATTCGACACAATATTGTTTTAAATTGGGTAAATGAAATAATTTTACCTTGATTATATTTTATATATAAAGGAATAATTTTTCAGAATTATTAAAGTGTATATGAATTGATTGTTTGGTTGTTGAATAAGTTAAACAAAAACAACAGCTGTAAAAGAATGAATTGTATAAGCAATTGAATTATAAGTATGAAGTTATAATTAGAATAATTTACACTTGTGAAATAATCTTATATATAAGAAGTGAAATTATATAAGTAAAATATTTATAAATGTGATTTATAATCCAAATATAAAATTCCAGAGAAGTGTTTTGAAAGGATTAGATATTTTGGAAAATTGTTTTGGAAAGATAAAAGCTATAACTCTTTCAAGTCGCTGGAAAATAATTCCAATGATGATCGCGGTATCATCGGTGTTCATTTTCGAGTTTCCAAAAGAGGAATGGCTGCCAGATTATTTTTAATGAAAGTTGTTTAGAAAATTTGGATTTGGTTTTGGAAATTCAAAAGATAATTGAATTGATTTCAAAAATGGTTTTAAAAGGTTGAAAGGACTCTGGAATCCTATTTAAAATATTATGAGAATGAAAATGAGTTGATAACTTATATAATTTGAATTTCGAAAGAATAAATTTAACTTAAAGGATGGAGTTAAATTAAAGAAGAGTTAAATAGGATTGGAATTTGAATTGGATTTATAAGTGAAAATTTAAGTTAAGTTAAACAAAAGGTGTTTGAAAAGGAATATAACTTAAGTGATGTTGAATGAAGTTGATTTTTGGTGTCAAAGTAAAAAAAATAAGTGAATTAATTAAGTGAAGTCATTAAGAATTTGAACTTGAGTTATATGAATGAAATTCAACATTATATTGTTAAAAGAATTAGCAATTGAATTGAGCTAATGAATTGAATGAAAATCAATTGAATGTAAATAAAATTGATATGAAACAATGAATATAAGTGTTAATTCATTGAAAGCTAATGTTATTAGAAATTGAATAAATTGAATAAAAGTCAATTTAATATGATCCAATTGGAATTAAATGTGTTGAACCAAATTGACTGTAAATTTAATAATTTGGTTATGTTGAATATACATTGGTTGTCATGCGAATGTTAGTTGATTGTATATAATTCATTAAGTGTTAATGAAATTGAATTAGGGAAATTAAAAGCTATGTGATTGAATCCAAATTGGAAGTAAATAAATTTGAGTAGAATTGGATTTGATTTCGATTGAAGGCGAATTAATGTGAATAAATTAGTGAATGTAAACTAACTGAAATCGAATGAATGAATGTTAGTAAATTCTAATGTTAATGAATCAAATGGAAAACCAATTCATTGAATATTAATGAGAATATGAATGAATATTGATTTGGTTATGGATGATAGTTGGTTGATGTTTGCATTTGTTGTTTTGTTGCATTTGCTATGTTGGCATATGTAGTTGTTATGTTGCTATATGTTGTATATTGATACTATTTTCATATACGCATGATTCTCATGTTGTTGTTGGGTGTTTAGTAGGTGCGGATCGCGTTTGCTTCACATTTGGAGCTCGCTTTCGTGCTATATTAGCCGTATACGCTCGCTAATAAAAAAATAAGGTACATATCTCGGATTAAATATCGTACTTTTACACTTTTTTCCCTGCGGGATGCCTCATCACTTGATGAGATGTATATTTGTGATATATATACTGTCATTTTTTTTCGGATCGAGCCACGCAAAGGAGACTATGGCGAATTTTTCCGAAAATTTAAGGCGTTAGAAAAATTTGGGAATTTTTGGGAAAATTTTGAAAACTTAAACTTTGATTTGGAGTTGAAAGTTAAACAATAGTAGTTCTTTTTGAAAAGATAACTAAGTATGATTTGATAACTTAGTAAAGATGTTGTAAGAAGTTTAAATTTGTTTTGGAAAGTTAATGAATTTTGTAACTTTTTTTTACTTGTTAATTTCGAGGACGAAATTCTTTTAAGGGGGGAAGATTGTAACGACCTAGAATTTTTGATAATTAAAATTCGTATATTTAATTAATTTTAAATATTAATAAGTAGATTTAGGAGTCGAATAAATTTTATTTCGAATAATTGGATTTAAATCGATAATTAAAAATGTGAAAATAAAGAAAAAATTTAAAATTTGGTTAAATATGATTGAAAATGATTTGTAAAATTTTATTTTATCATACTGAAGTTAGAATGATATTTTAAAACTTTTAAAATCGAATTAAGAGTTTATTTGTGAAAATTGAATGTTTAATGTTTAATTATCGACTGTAAAATAGCCAATTTTTGAGCAGTCTCAGAATTGGACGAAACTAGTTCCATTGGATCCGTAATAGTTTGTTATTATCGGATTTCAATTTTCGTAGTAATTGGAGTTATCGTTTGACCGTGGCAGCTCGAAACGCATCGAAATTGTTTTAATATTAATTTGGCGAGTTAAAATAGCCATTTTTCAAACAGTCTCGGATTTCGACGAAACCTATTTCATCAGATCCGTAATGTGATATTATTATATGGTTTCAAATTTCGTGTCAATCGGATTTACCGTTTGTCCGGTGCGAGTTAAAGCGCCTAGAAATTAGTTAAACCGATTTAATTTTAAATCGAACGTTTATTGCCATAACTCACACATATGATCGAATTAGCTTCCGAAACCTGTTCCATTGTGTCCGGAATGCGGGATAAACCCTAGAAACGCTGGTCACCGTGCGTAAATCGGAGTTTGGGAATTTCGGAATGAATAGTGTTCGATATTTTCTATAAATAGCACCCCTTTATTCACAAAAAAAAAATAAGGCTAGGGTTTTCTTCAGCCGCCGCCTATGCTTAAACCAACGGCCAGAAAACAATAATCTTCTTCCCAATTTTTCTTCTAACCCATGCGTTGATTCAAGAAGTTTTCAACTAGCAAAAGGTAGAGGGCATTGAGATCTTCGATCTCAACGGTCATGATCGCGTTTGGGTTAGCGGATCGATGGCAATTTGCTCGTGAACGCCATGAGTCTGGGCACAAAAATCGAGGCTTGTAGTTGACCGAGGTCGGCCGGTCTGGGGGTGTTGGTGCGTGAGACTCTGGGCTTCAACTTGAAGGTGTTCGATCGAGCCGGAACGTGGAGATGAAGTCATGAAAATTGGAGGGGGGACGGAGGCTTTGGGTTCAAAGTTCACTGGGAGGGACGGCTTTGAGAAGATGAAACACACGGCCTTGATCTCGTGTAGGAGTTTGGACAGCCCAGATTGAGTTTGGTTAGAAAATAAATACTAAATGTAAATTAATTATATTTAAAATTCGTGTGAACTTTAAAATATTGTATCTCTTTCATACGAGATCGAAAATTGACGAAACAAGCGACGTTGGCTTTGTTTTGTCGAGCACTACGCAATGGAATTGGATTGGAGTCGTTTGGAGTTAGCGAAAATTTCGGGAAAAATTAAATGTCCGTTTAATTTTATTCGAAATAAAAGCTGAAACAGAATTAAAATCAAGGTGAGAACTTCTCACTCAATCGAATAGTTTCGGTTTCTATTTTAAATAGTTAGATTTAAAATTGTTGATTGAATGTTGAATGATGATTGTTATCTATTGATTGTTAAAATAGACATTATGCGCCGTTAGTAAGCGGAGGTTATTTATTAAAAACATATACCGCGAATATTTCACAGTATAGTGAAATTGGTATTATTATTCTACTTGGAGTTGATTTTCCCGCATTATATAGCGGATGAGACCCTATTGCGCCGTCTATTAAGTGGATAATATTTTATAAATCCCATATACCGTGATAATTCCGTACTGGAATGGAATTGGTATTGTTCTAGCATCTGTGGATGTAGGGAAACAGGTTGGAAGGATCCAAGTGGATTCCTCAATAATATTTATTTGATTTTTAGATATTGTGATATTTGATTGATTATCATATCGATATATGATGGTTGTTGTCGTGATTGATTATTTAGTGCTGTTGCATCGTCGGATCCATTTTTAAAGTTTAAAAATGACGATTTTGATTTTAAAAGGGATTTTTAAAGTGATTTTTGAAATTATACGTTTTATTAAAATTTTGAATTGATTCATCTTAAATAAAATATACGTTAAAATTTTAAAGTTATAAATTTTGGTATTTTTGTAAAATATAGCCAAATTGAGATTATTGGAAATAAATAGTTAAGTAATTTATAAATTGGTTTAAATTGGGATTTTTGAATTATTAAAAACGATGTATATAAAAGACTTATAAAATAGATATTTTATAAATTAAAAATATTGGAATATTAAAACGAGTTTTTATAAGTGTTAAAATGAAATAAAAATGGATTTCATAAGTGAACGGAATTTATAGATTTATAAATTGTGAAGTTATAAAATGAATAGATTTTGTAAAATAGAAGATTTATAAGTAATTATCTTATAAATCGGATTTTCGCATTTAAATGAGATATAAATGGAATTTGTTAATAGTAAGATTTGTAAATCGAAGCTTATAAATAGAAATGGAATTTACAAACATTGATTATAAATTCGAAATCAATTGAATTTGATAAATTGAATATTGAAGTTTATTAAAGAAAATATATTCACGATTTTGGACAGTGAATACATTATTGAATGAAATGGTCATGTTTGGAAAAATGAATATTATGAAATGAAGTTAATTATTTTAAAGATGTTTTAAAATGTATTAGGAATCGAAACCCTAGATTTCAACATTTATTGTTGAAATAGACGTTTTCGAGAAAGATGGAAATGGTGGACTATAACACTGTTGTTATAGTAAATGATTTCCGAAAGGAAATATTTTGTATAGTATTGGGATTTATATGTCTATTTAAACTTTGAATCCCTATACTAGTGATTTTGGGTCGTCGTAACGATGTTTTACGTAACATTCGTTTTGACCCAGATAAATGCATTTAAAAGGCTGTTTTCCTTAAGAAATGAAATATATACTTAATTTTGATTTAAGCATATTGAATATTTTCAAATGTTGAAAATAAATAGTTTTGTGAATTACTTATTATTAAATAAGTATGGAAATATTTTTTTTCTAATGTAAAATGAACGTTTTGAGAATTTATTTTTTTAAAGACAAATTGAAAATGAATATTAGAAATCGATTTGGGAATCATATATTCATAAATATTTTGGAATTGTAAATTCACTATGGAATTTATAAATGGAAAAGGGAATTTGATTTAAAAATAAACGTTGATTTATTTTTGAAGTGTGGGAATTAATTTACGGATTTGGAATGTAAATAGAAAGTAAATCGGTAAGGATTTATTTAATGGGTTTAAATGAACCATGTTGAAATGAAAGTATTTCCCAGTAAGGAAAATGATTGAAATTTGTTTTCAAAAGTGATAAAGGATTGAAAAGTGATTTGAAAATTAGTTTTCAAATGTTGAAGTGTAGGAAATTTTATATCAAGTAAAGATATTTTGGAAAGTAAATAATTTGGAAAATTATTTGGAATCTGGTGATGTTGAACACGCCTATTGATAGTTAAATAACCGACTATCAATATTTACCTTTAAATAGGTATTTGTTGTGATTGCTCGAATTTGAATGCCACACTTATTTTTGAATAAGCGCTCACTATTCGGGTTAGCCGGGAAAGGACCTTAGGGTCGTATAACCCATTTCGAATATGTGATACCTCATTATGGATTGCATTTGATGACCGGTGTTGAAGACCGGATATTTGTGAAAACGGAAGTATTACCGTCGAGTTACTCTACATCGGCTGATCTCCGATATAGAGGTTTTATCACCCTTAGTGACGGGAAGTTCGGTCGTGATTAGTGAATATCCGAATTGCAAGGACTTCTTTGGAAGTGCCTTCGGTTCTGTTCGAGCCCGGAACAGACTTGTATGGATTGTATGTCTGACATTACAAATTGAGATATAAAGCTGATTTCTTTCAAATATATTTCTGTTGGTGGCGAAGAATTTATTCTCTTAGCTTAACACCCTTCTCTGAGACGTACGAGCTCAGAGGTTATATAGTTGAAGGTTATTAGTGATATACTCCCAATTTGGTAATGTGGCATGCTGAGTGTTGCTGTGAAATGATCATTGTTTGATCATTTGTGATATGATCATTGGTTTGATCATTTATCTTGGTGATCATTTCTATGATCATTTGTTGACCCAAAGCACGGCTTTTGTATAAAGCGTGGCTTTGTGGACGAGACTTCGTCGGACCTCACACCCCAGAAATGGTCAAAATAGGAAGGATGCAGCAAGGTTATTAGGGGGTAGCACCCCTTTAGTTTATGTCATTCCTTCTGGATAGAGGTGGTATCATGGAATGGAGCCCAGATAATTAGCCTATGTGGTTACTGCATTATTATTCTTATGTGGTTGTTGGAAATCGAGGATCCTCGGATAGATCGGTTACGATCGGGGGATGACATATTCGTGTCAGTAGTTACCCAGTTAGGGGTAACCCGGCCTTGTGTTGGCAGAGATCCGGTTTGGTTCTCGGGATGTCATTCCAGAGGCGTTTCCATGTGGCAATGGGAAGTTCCTTGTCCTGACCATTTGTTGGAAATCCAAAGAAACAATACGATCTTGTACGGTTTGAGTTGTAGAACCTATCATTCACTTATGGTGGCGCCCCACTGTTTGGATGGTAGCTATAGTAGGCCTAAGTGCGTAATGCCTATGCTGGCTAAGATTTATATCTTTATTTTCGAAATGAATTTTGCCTACACTATGCACTAGTAATAATATCAAACGTTTCTTTTTAATGCGTATCAAGCATCTTTGACTATCATAAGGAGAAATCTCCTCCGATTCTGCGTTTGCATTGTGTGTGTGTGCGGGAGGCCTTATTGTAGTCTCATTTTTAAAAAGCATTGCGAATTTACTTAAAAAAATATTCCTCTATTTTGTTTTAAAGATAAACTGTTTTGAGTTCTCACACCAGTCACATGATAGACTCGGGGTTTATTGTTTTCCTTCCTAAACTCTGGGTGCCCACCAATTTCCACACGGGCAGTCAAGAGTTTGGTTATCAGGTTATTCTGGATTTAAGAGTGCTATGGAGCTCAGGAGGCGAGCTGCATATTGAGACGTACCACCTGTATATGATATTGTCTATGTATTATTCCGCTGTGTATTCTATATGAGGACAAGTTTATATAACTGTCGATTTATGTAATGACTCTGTTATCTATTGTCGTTGTAAACTCTGATAATGATGTAATGTATAAATGTACAGTTCTTTTTTTAAAGATTATTCATTTATTTATTATATGTTGTTCCGCTGCGAATTGTGAGATTCTGATGTTGTTCTGTTATTTCTTTCTGTTATGTTCTATCTTTTTCTATCTTCTTCTACCTTTTTCTTCTTCTTTAACCCTAACATTTCGGTTTTTCGGTGACGAAAAATCGCAAACGTTACAGAAAATGAAAAGGGGGGATCGGGTATTAACTGGAAATAATGCGACACTAAGAATAAGTGGGCCGAGATTCAAATTTGCAAAGCTCAAACAACACCTAACCAATTTTGAAAAGAATTTCAACTGATCAAAACTCAATTGGCAATTAACAAACCAATCTAATCGTCATTTGACGATAATTAAATAATTGCGAAATCCCGAGTTGTTACCGGTAAATTTATATAATGTAGGCATATGTTGATCATATTGTGGTGATTTTGGGTTGGTCGTGATAAATATGTATTGAATGTAAAAACTTGGTTGTAAATCCTTTTTGAGTAAAGTAAAATGAAATTTGGATGTATTAGGGAAATTTAATGGTGTTGAAACCTTGTAATTGCTTATAAAATATGGTTTACCTGTAGGATTTCGAAAATTGTTATGTGGGCTTTGAAATTGACATGTTTGGTTTAGATTAATGAATGGAATGTTATTAAATTCTCATATTATTGAAAACTGATGTGTTTGTCTAAGTAAGTACAGGTACGGGAGGCAATCGATAGATTTGGAGAAAGTATATGCATAATATATTAGCTGCTTGCTTAAAAAAAATGCTAATCTAAGGGACGCCTACGCAATAAAATTGAAAAATGATATATATTGTGATATATTCTGTTTTCCGACCGTGTGGGTCGATGTATATATATTTATCATTATTGTGATATCGTAAAATGCTCTCCATACAAAGGAGACGCTGTCAAAATGTTTCCAAAATTTTGGGAGTAAGAAAATTTTTGGAAATTTTGGATAACCAGTAAAGTGATTTTGAAAGGATAGTGAAAACAAAGCTTTTAGGTTAAAATAAGCAAATGATTTTGGAATTGAGCTAAAATTTTTTGGTGAAGTAAATGTAAGTTTTGTTAGTAAATGAGTTTAGTAACATTTTCCTACCTTAGAAAATTTCGGGGACGAAATTTCTATAAGGGGGGAGGAATGTAACGACCTGAAATTTTGGTCGTTAGATTTTGAACATTTAATTCATTTTAAATGTTCAATATGGATTATAATTTGATTTTGAAATAAAAATAATTTGGTTAAATTAATAAAATTAGTTAAAATTTTAAATATGGCAATTCAATTGAATTTGAATAATAATAATTAAATATTTGGGATTTTGATAATTGATGAATCTGGATATAAATGTTTATGAAAATGGTTTCTAAAATTTATTTTAAGTCTATTTGGATTTGAATTATAATATTGGACTGTTAGATGGAATTAAAAGTCGATAAGTTGAATTTGGAATTTTATATTAATTTAATAATGGAAATTAATAATATAATAATGCAAATAATCAGATTTTGGTTCGAAATGAATAAGAATGATTTCTGATGTGAATATAATTTCTGTATGATTTATAATAAAGTTAGTAAAATTTTAAAAAGTGAAATTTTAGATGATTTCGACGATTTTGAAAATCGCTCGAATTAGTCGACGAGTTAAAATAGCCTTCCGGGGAACAGTCTCGGAATTCGACGAAACTAGCTTCATTGGATTCGTAGTAGTTAGTTGTTATCGGATTTCAATTTTCTTAGCAGTCGGAGCTGTTGTTTGAACCTGGCAGCTCAAAACGAATAGAAACTATTTTAATCTATTTAATTTACAATTGATCGTTTGTTTCCATAACTCGTGCATATGATCAAATTAGCCTTCGAAACACGTTCCATTGTGTTCGAAATGCGGGTAAAACATTATAATCGCCTGTCGGCATGCGTCGTTTAGAGATCGTGTGAAAAAAGTTGGTTAAAGTGGATTTAATATAAAAATAATATTAATAAACGTGTGTGTGTGTGTGTGTGTGTATGTCTATACACACACACACACGCACAGCTGAAAACCCTATTTTCTTTTCTCTACCGCCATCGTATGTTATCAATGGCTAAAAGCAATCGACCTCCCCCTATTTCTTTCTCTTTATCCATCGATTTTCAAAAGCAATCTCCAACTACGAAGTTGTAGAGCGTCACGAGATCTCTACATCCTACGGTAGATTTTAACTATCGTCTACAATAGCAGGCGTAAGGGGCCGTGTCTCTAGGCGGTAGGAAGCATGTTTT
The DNA here is from genome assembly GCA_030765085.1 of Allium cepa. Classification (NCBI taxonomy): domain Eukaryota; kingdom Viridiplantae; phylum Streptophyta; class Magnoliopsida; order Asparagales; family Amaryllidaceae; genus Allium; species Allium cepa. The sequence goes on from CM060930.1 coordinate 62,559,422, forward strand.
AGGAGGCTAGGCATAGCCAAGCTCGACCAGTTTCGTGGTGGGAAGGGAGATCGTGACAAGCTTTCACGTGGCGGCATCCAATCGTCATCGAGCTCGACGAAGGGGGCGTGCTCATCGACTATAGTTGGCGGCTGATGGGTTTTCAAAGCCCAGGGAACATCGCATGAGAAGATCTAGTTTGCGGCCGTGATCTCCTATGCGAACATGTGGCCATGATTGCTCTGGTGTATAAAAAAAGAAATTTGTTTTAATTTATATAAATCTTTAAAATAACATATCTTTTACATGTATTATCAGAATTCGACGAAACGAGGATCGCCACGATCATAGGGACGCGATCTACGCTGCAGTCTAGATTTGGAGACGATCGGAGTTAGAGGAATTTTCGGTTAAATCAATCGCGGTCGATTTAATTCAAAATTTAAAACGCTCGTCGAAATTCAAGGTGAGTTAATCTCACTCACATCTAGAATTTCCAGTTAATTTAAATAGTTAACATTTAAATGAATGATCGATTGGTTGAATGTGAATATTATTATCAGTCTGGATATGATATTTTATCTGTTATGCTAATGTCTATGGATGCAGGGAAATAGTTTGGAGGGATCCAACTAGATTCCTCACAAATAGAAATTATATTTATAATATGTGATATATTTCACTAATATCCTAAGATAGATTGATTTAGAGTTTATTATGTTGTGTTATGGTTGGATAATATAATTTGGTATTTTAAATTATCAATAAAGTGAAATGGGAGTAAAAAGGAGGTGAAAAGTAATTTTAAGTAATGAATTTAAGTGAATTAAATTCGAGAAATTGGGTTGAAATTTGTAAATGGTTTTGAAAACTGAGATTGGAATGGAAATGAGAAACGGAAATTTATAAATTGAGTTTATAAATAAATTGGTATATTTATTGGTCGATAAATTTTGAAAGATAGATTTCCGGGGAAAGATTTTATAAGAAAGGTAAAATTGTTTAAAGGTAGAGATGAGATTATCTTTAAAGGATGGAAAGTGCATTTTTTCCTGGAAATTTGGTATGTTTCAAAGAAAAACTTTCAAATTATAAGTTGGCAATTTAAAATGGGTTTTAGAATATTTTAGGAAAAAATAATATTTTAATTATTTTTAAGTATAAGTAGATACCTATTTAAGTAATTATGATATTTACTTATTTTAATGGTAAAGTAGTAATAAGATGTCAAAAAGGAAATTATAATAAATAATGGATTAATAACTTTATTTTAAAGGGTAATTTTGTTTCAAATTACTTAGAAACTCCTCTATATTTCCTTAAGTATTATTTTCAATTAAGTAATTTCTAGTAGCCTTATTCTAAATATTTTAAGCATATATTTTGAAAGTGATTTCCAGGCAATAACAACGTGTTTAAAAATAAAAGGTGTTTATTTTTAAGTATGGAAAGGAATTTACGGGATAAATGTAAATTTGAATTGAGGTAAATCGTGTAGTATTTATTAAAAAAAAGAATTCTTTAGTTTATTCTTAAATGGAGGTTTATTTCCCTGAAAAGCCAAGTATGTTTCAAAGAAATTTTTTTAGAGGATGTTAAAAGTTTTAAATTTTTTTTTAAAGGAATGTTTTTAAGAAATTATTTAACTTGTTAAGTGTTAAAGGTAAATAGTATTAAAACAATTATAGTAGTAATTATTTTAGGGTCCATGGGTATTATTTTTAAAGATAATTTTTAATATTTCTATTTTATAGAATAGTTTCATTTTAAGAATAAGTTAGGTTAAATTATTATTTAGAACTTTAATAGAATTTCATAACTCCTATTTTTAAAAATTTAGTTAGCTTAACCTTTACCTTAAGGAAAATATTTTATATTTTATAAAGCTGTTTTATTCAAAATATTTTTAAAAGTATATATATATATTTTTTAAATTAAGTATGTAAGTAGTTTTAATATAAATGTTTTAATGTATTTTAAAGAATAAAGAATTTAAATTACATTAAATCTTAAGTATTGGTACCTGGATGTTTTCAGAGGAAGTAAAGATTTGGGAATTTATTCCATGAGAAGAGTTGGGTTTGAAAACTGTTTTCAAAAGGGTTTGAAAGTGGAAATATATCTTGCAAAGATATTTTTGAGGAAAATTAATGATGTGGGAAATTATTTATCGTGTGATGGATGTTTGTGAATGTTAATTGATAGTTAAATCACCGACTATCAATATTGGCCAATGCGCCGATCGTTTCGAAGAGACCGAGATCGGGATTTATTCAATCCGGTTTGTACGTTTTCGTGGGAAAAACGAGTTCGGAGTCGAAGATGGAGCAGTGAAGTGCAAGGACTAGTCGCTATTAATCCTAAGGATGTTTCCAAAATGGATGTAGTAGGAGTAGTGCCTTTGGTTCCGTTCGAACCCGGGATGGACTTGTATGGATGAATGCTTTCGAAACATCGTCAGGTGGACACGGGCATTCTAAGTGAAACGTTCTAAAAGGTAACGCTCATCCTCAAGCCTCATCAACCAGGAATGGCTAAAAATCAGGGGTTATGCAGCAAGGCTACGTGGGTAGCACCCATTAGGGTGAGGTCATCCCTGTCTAGATGTCCCTTTTTATTCGGCTTAGCAGTGCGGCTGTTGATCACAACCGTGGGGTGATCTTACTCGGGATTATCCAGTAAGGGGTAGTCCCGGTCTTGTGCTGTAGGGGATTGGGAGTAATCCTTGGTACGGTGATCTAGGCCACGAACTGTGATAGGTGGTACCCCAGTGCCTAGTCATTAGTTGGAAATCCATTCTCCCTACGAGCCTTTAACGAGTTTTATTTGTATTACCCACTTTGTGGTTAGTAGCTGGAATTTAATCATGTAACAATTTCGGCTATTTTAGTAAGTATTTATATATAGACCCTATTATTATATCAGAGGATTTTATAAGAAATGTTTTAGCTATCGTAAGGTAAAAACCCGACATATTTATTTGTGGCGTGCTCTTACGAGATGCTTTTGTTTTCAAAGGATTGTAAACTTTAAAAATCAATTGGGTGTATTTCTCTCACGCTTGTATTCCAGACTGACTCGGGTGTTATTTTATTATAATGCTCAGGTCAGACCGAGTATTATAGATTACAGTAACGGATGCTATGGAGTTCAGGAGAGGAGCTGGAGTCCGAGACGTATTATCCGTACTGTTTATATCCGCTGCTGTGATTGTTTACATTGTCAGGCTGGCAATTGTTGTTTGTTTGTGATACTCTAATGGTATGTTGTATAAAACAGATATAGTTTTCATTTTGTGTAAAGATCTGCTATTTACTATTATATTTTGTTCCACTGCGATTGTGAGATTCTGTTATTGTTTAGTTCCTTCTTTCTTCTATCTTCTTTCTTTTTCCTTAACAATCTTTCTTTTCCGGCACTTGATCGTCGGCATATTATACGGTGGAGTATTTTGTGTTGATTTTCGAGGGTCGAGATGGGCGGGTCGTGACAGAGTATGACAACTTCCGATCCCGGTCTCTTTAACTACCAAACGTTATTATAACATCACGGTCATTTTAAAATAATTATACTTCAAAACCAGAATAAAATATGCATTTCAAAACCATATAAATACGATATCATTTCCATTTTAAAACCAAATCAGTATGATATCATTCTTATGAGACCCAAATCAATACAATAACATTTTTATTTCAAATACATCCCTTCCAAAAATCATAGCACTTTCAATGTTATAACACTTCGAAATCAATTTTTTTGAAATATAATACCTTCAAATGATAATAGCTTGAAACTCCAAACTTTGAAACATAACTTCCACCACTTAAATGGTTTAAATATTAAAATAATTATATAATAAAATAGCTCCTTCAATTTCACAAATCAATTACAAATACCAATATGAACCCCCAAATAAACCATTTCAATTTCCATAATTTTAGCCCTTTCTGAGTTCATTTATTCAGTAAAACTACAAACATTGAAATTTCTGCTTTTCATGAAAAATCTCATTTCAGCCAACTGCAGCACTTAACAAGTACTGTTGTAGCCCTTTTTTATTTCAGGTTTTAGTTTTTTTACTTCTGCAATCACGACACTTACCAAGTGCTGCAATAGCCATAGTTAATTTTAGCATTTAGTTCATTTGCATCAACTACAGCGCTTACAAAGTGCTGTAATATCCTTTACAACAGATTTAAGTTAATTTCAGAAATGACAGCATTTCCGAAGTGATGTTAATTAAGTTTTCAGATTAAATAAAATTTCAGCAATAATTTAAACCAATTTAACTTATAAAAATCATATTTTTTCCACTCAAAAATCTTAATTTAAATACCCTTTAACTTATGATATTTTATAAAGTAAAATAACCAAAACTTTTTAAATTAACAAAATTTAATTATCGAAAATTATGGGTCGTTACAGCAAGTATCATTTTTCACCATGTTTGGTTTTCTCGAGGACTTTAACATAGTAGCTTGCCACATCCGCGACATTTTTGTGCATAATTTAAGAGCATATTCGAACGAAATATCAAATGAATTTAAATTATCAGTTTATATATTTATCACATCAATTTATGAACCAAGTTGTAGGATAAAATTAACAACTATGTTGGAAGTATAGTAACTTTTTTAATTTTGATAACAACTTCCATTATTAAAGTATAAATGATTTAGGACTCAACATCTCTAGCCGACAATTTTCTAAAGATTATTTCAGCAAAGTCAATTGATATGAATGTGTATTGATCTCAAAACCTACGTCATCATTTTGTAGAATAATTAGTGTAAGACAGCGTCTGCAGTAGTTAAATGGCATGTTTTCGTTTGTTGACGTCCGATGCGGGCAACGGACATACCCCTGTTCCCAGCCCGGTTGTGTGAATGCTAGGGAAAGGAGCGGTGGCATCGGACGCGTAATGTACCGATGCCAATTTTTTCCTTTTATAAATTATTTAATAATGTTAAAACTAATTAAATTTTTATTTTATAATTTTCTAAAATTAATAACTAGTGCAAATAAGGTCTGTGTTTTTTGTGTTGCAGTTATATCGAGAAGCTCTACATTATGGAGTGGTTTGAACTGAATCCGAGCAATTTAAAATTTTATACTATTTATTTGAATTTAAAATTATATTTGTTTATTTTAATGAAATTTTGCAATTTGTTTCGTGTCATTTGAAATTATTAAATGCATATTACAGAGTTAAGGACAAATAATTAATTAACTACAAATCGATTAAATTAAAATTCATAATTTACATGCCCCGCTCAAATGCTCCGCTTAAATACCCCATTCATAGCCGCATATTCATTCTGTATTCACCAATCTTCCCCGCTCAGATACCCCACTCATATTCCCTGCTCAAATACTCCATTTTCCTTCGTTGCAAATGCACCTTAAGTATCAGATTTACCTATACTGGTATACATTATTGTCTCGGTTCACTGCCTATATGCTTAAAATACTCAGTGACTATGTCAGACTGCATTCTTGTTAATAAATTACTACTTGTATTGGTTCTTTAGAATAGGCAAACAAAATCGGAGTACGAAACTATCAAGCAAATAAAAGGTCTATAAACCATTCATTAAGTGTTAGAGTCTATGTTACATCGTAAAAATGAGGACAGATAAAATGCACCAAAATGGCTGGAACATCCTTTTTTATGATTCAATGTTCCAAACTGTCAAAATTCTTTAAGTTCAGTGCGAACAATATGACTGTTTTTCAACTAAAATAAGTTAATGAAGAAGAAGAAACACAATCGTTTATTAATTTGATTCATTCTTTCCATTTTTCCCTTAGTCCTTATAATAATGAATTTTTGTAGTTCATTTCCCAATCTATTGACTTGTTGATTAAATATATGCTAAAAGGACATAACATTTGATATCGCAACTTCAACAAATTACATCAACTTTCTGGATGTAAAATTGAACTACATTAAACCCCAATTTGAATTCAACAAATTAAATATCATTCCATAGTTCCTCAAATGGTCGCAAAGATTAATTACAACGCATGCAATTACATTAAATGAACATTAATATTACTACAGAATCCATAGTTACATAGCAAAAATATTGGGTTTAAAGCACACAAAATTCTTAATTTCTATTCAATAATTATCTACGCCTTGGTTTTATGCAATATTACAACAAAACAACTATGCAACCTTAATCAAAATTGTCATTTCAACTGCCAATTTTTCAAATACAACATAACACAATCTACACAAATATTATACAACTCGGCTTTTCTCACTCTTTCCAAATAACAACTTATAAGCCAAAGAGAACATGAAACCTCACTGGTTAAGTGATTCGGCTTTGGTGCGAGAGGTCACAAGTTCGAAACTTGCGTAGCGTGGTTCGAACATTTATTAACATGTGATATGTTGTCCCAGTGACATGTTGTACAAAGTACAATTTAAAAAAAAACCTTGTTGGTAAAGCTTCGTATTTCATACATGAACTCATAACCTGTTGCATCAACAATTTTAAAAATTTGGTCATCAAAATTAAAAAACAGGTGGAAAGATTCTAGTAACTTCTACATTCGTATATAAATTCTTAGATCTCAAGAATAAAAAGAACACACATCTCGTTGTAAGTTTCACCAAGTAGAAAAAAGATGACATATTTTAGTTTAAAAATCACCGATGGTCCAAGCAATATACTGTTAAAATAAAGATGATATGTAGTGACAAAGTAGGATTTTGTACATGAAAATGGTTACTAATATTTAAGTATATTACATACATTAACATGTCTAGAACAAAATGATAGAAAAATGAATGTAGATCGTGATGTAAAGAATGGAAAAAACATCCATGAAACCCGATACTTTTAAGCAAATGATAATTATGCATGTTATTTCGGTATTGCTTATAGCATAACTAATTAGTGGAAAATATAATAGATTTGTAGTAATAACACATTGTTTAAAAATAAAGCAAAATATAATACCCATAAATGAATCATGTTTTCATCAGAACAAACAACACCAAAACTATTACCATGAATCTCCAAAGTTCTCTCAAGATCTACTGCAAGATTTCAAGTTCTCCCAGTGTTATAAAACTATAATTTTCCTAATGAACCCAAAATATTTTTGTTTAATTTACAGTTCAAAAATGAAAGTGATCTAAATAAATAGCGACAAAAGAACTTAAAATAAAAATCAACGACGACATTTCTCAGCTATGAACATGATATATAATGGAAATTAGAGAAAGGCATCTAGCTTGTTAGACTTCATAGGATGATGTGGTAATTCATCTAGTTTAAGACCTGAATTTATGATTGTTTCTTTACCCGGATATCTTTCTTCTTCTTTGATAATCTCTACAATATACCCAATTACTTTAAAGGCTAAGCCAAACAAATGCTCAGGTTCTTCACCGCCTTCATGGATTATTCTTCCTTTTTCTCTTAAAGGAATAACATGTTTCTAGTATAATTTTCATAAATATGCGACCAAGGAATTCTACAGCTCATGAAGCATTCATAATTGTATCTTTCAGCATAGAGAGAACCAGTTCAAATTTGCGCAAAGGATACATGCATGTTGCAAATCATTGCATGATTATTGATGTATAGATTATGTAACACTCAAGCCAAGTGTTACATAATTTGATTAGTTCATCTCAACTTTTGTGCTCCTATATTTTAAATTAGTTTATTATAAAAAGAAAAGAAAAATTTAACTAAAACAATAATTGTTCGGATCTTTTTTCATTAATAGATGAAAAATAAAGAAATAGTTCAACAAAATTTTACCTAAAGTTTCCAGTAAAAATGATCCACTATATAATCCGACACTCTTCCATCTTTTCACATTATTGAAATGAACAATATAATTTTTTTGACTAATGTTAGCAGCAAAATTGGTCACTAACACCCTTGAGTAGAGTTATGTAGAGAGATTAATGAAGAGAGTAAATAAGGACTGAAAAATAGTGTAATTCAATCAAAAAGAATAACAAAAACGAGAACACCAGATTTATAGTGGTTCGGCGTAACTGCCTACATCCACTTTGAGTTTAATCTTTATTGCTTTCTCAATTACTTGAATACAGATACAATCCGTAAATCAATCGCTTGGATACAAGTTTGAATTAAAAAGAGGAGACTATAAGAAATGGCAGAGCCTCCCCAGTGTTTCTGGAAAAAGTCCCTTTTCAGTGTGCCCCTGCCCTTCTATTTATAGACGAAGATGGGTTGGACTTCCTTGGTGGGCCTGGTGGCTGAATATCTCGGTCCAAATGGAATAAGCCCTGTGTGCTGAGTGGAACATGCCGAACGGTCGGCATGCCGAGCCCTCCTTTCCAAGTCGATGGATCTCTCTGTTGAATGGAGAAAGCGGGACGAACGATGCTGGGATGCCGAGTGAGGCGTGGATGCCAAGTGAAAGGATACGCCGAATAGAGGGAATGCCGAACACAGGACATGCCGAGCAAAGGATATGCCGAGCACAGGATGTGCCGAACAAAGGGTATGCCGAGTGAAGAGCAGGCCGAGTGGAGGGAGTGCCGAGTAGAGGGAATGCCGAACACAGGACATGCCGAGCAAAGGATATGCTGAGCACAGGATGTGCCGAACAAAGGGTATGCCTAGTGAGGAGCAGGCCGAGTGGAGGGAGTGCCGAGTGAAATGCTAAGGGTCTCGTGCCGAGTGCAAACCTGGGTGGACGTACGTTCTTCAATGCCGAGTACAACCCTTGACTGCCGAACGTTCAAACGTACCGAGCGCTCATTTGTGCCGAGTAAGACCCTGCATGTCGGACGTTCTAGTTGCCTGGTCGATGCGAGTGCCGAATGACTGGAAGCCGAACATGCCTTGTACGCCGAACGTTCTTGGCGCCGAGTGCTCCTATATGCCGAGCATTCCATAATTGCCGAACGATATACAATATCGAACGATTCTCAATGCCGAGCGTCCTTCAAACGTCGAACGCTCTTGATTGCCCAAAACATGTCGACTGCATCAAACCCATATATCCTCAGGCCCTTCTTGGTCAGAATCTTGTCTAATGCTAATGATAATTTCTTCAACTGTCGTCTTGTAACCGGGCCAAGATGCCGGTTAACAACTAATATTCATCCAAAAGCCTCATGATTTTAATAAGTTTCGTTTATAGTCTTCAAAATATTCACGAAAATCTCTCAACAGTTAAAGATTATATCTATACTTCAACCTAATTAAACATTAAACGAAAAGGATATTGCATCATTTACTAAAAAGCTTCATTATTTCATACCATATGTAAGCAAGAAGAGTGGATTCTATAAATTGTTCATTCGTAATAATATAAATGCGTGCACAAAATATTAAACGAAAACCTGAAATAAAAGTATGTAAGAATAATTGAATGAAAAATAAACATGAACCTTATCCCATGTTGATAACTTAATTTGAGTTGATGTTTTTGTGTAATCTTCACTTGTTTTTGGATGCTTTCAACATAATCATAACCAATTGTTGTTTACTCATTAATAATATTTATTCATCCTTTATTGCATGGGAGTTCAATTACTACTCACTCTATCTATTTATAGCTCTCCCCAATAGCTAAATATCACCAATACTTTTCTCATTATGACCATCTTCATATTTACCATGCTAATTATCAAGATTATAAAGCATTCAAGCCTACATTTTACTCGTTTATCTCTTGCATTTGACTTGAAAGTATAAAATCTTATAAAATTACAAACACATTACCGGTATTTCAAAGGTTTATTTACTGAAATAATTGCAAGGTACAGATAAATTTTCTTCATCTTTGTTTTCCCTTTGTTCCTGTAACGACCCGTAAAAATTTTAATAATTTTTAATGGTTTATTAACATATTTAATTGAATTTTGAGAAATTTAAATAATAATATTTGGTTTACGTCCAGTTAAACATAGCAGATGGTAAATTTTAAATTAATTATATGGAGGTTTATTTTATGGAGTAATTCTATTACGTTCAAATATGTTAATAATTGATGATAATAAATGTATTTCAAAAACCTGAATATTTTTCTATAGAAAATTTCTAAATCCTCTTCTGAGTGAGACGTCATCTTTCGTTTTTCCAAATTTGGACTTCTATTGCTCCGTTTATTTTAATTCTGATCAAATAACCGCATTTTCAGTACCGATTATCGACTTTTGATCAGATGATCGTACGACCGATATCTGTATACCGTTTTGATCGTCTCGTCGTACTGATTTTCGTAGTATATTTATTTCTGTATTTTGACGTCAGGTATGCGACGGAAACAATGAACTATTCGTTGTAATGGTACCCTAAATTTTGACTTAACTTTTCCCTTGACATTTCAAATCTGAAACGTGTTGTCCAATCATCAATTAATTGCTTTAATTTCTTAACTAAATCATAGGGTGACCGTTGCCATTCTATGACCATTTTGAAAATCAAAACGTATAATACGTTTGCATTTATTTTGTTCGGTTCTCTGTTGCTTTTGGAAGGAAATACACATGCCTCACTGTGCATTATTTCTCCTTCTGCATCTTCGCATGCGTTTATATTATTTCTTTTTTATCTTACCTAAAGCATTTATTTTGGACAGCTCGCTGTCCCTTCTTGAATCCAACTTTTAGATATATATTCTATATCAAATACATTATCATCTTTCTTCTCCTCTACAATTCCCTTCTTTCCAGTATTTTTGCCGAGCCACCCCTACATCAACCCCAAGCCGTCCTTCTTTGTCGTGCCCTTCCTCCTCTGTTGCTCCTCCACTCCACCGGCCACTAAGGCTCCACCCCATTCTGCCTACCACCGACTTGGCTTCGCCGTCTGCCACCGTGTTCACCCTCCCCTATCTCTCCAGGAAATTCGAACCGCTCTCTCTCCCTTACCCTCTCGGACCATGCTCCACCACGGCATCACCGCCGACTGCAAGCCGCCACATCAGCCAACATGGCCCACAAACCCACTGCCTCCGCCACCTTAACCTATCGAACCCTTCCACACCCTCATCGACCATCACCGTAGCCTCGTCTTTCAACCCGTAGCCGCTTCTAGCCTCCACCGTCTTCTTCTCCTCTGCCGAGCTCGGCTCTTCCCTGTACAGTGCAGCTCCTCCTCCAGCCGTATGTATATATGATTTTATATAAGGTAATTCTATTCGAGAATTTTGCTACTGCTATTATCATTACCTTGTCTGTGATTTATGCGAGTTTCGTATAACTTTTGTATATGTTTGCATTTTATTAAGTCAGATGTGTTTAGTTTATATGTTAATGTATATATATTAGTTATATAAGGTTGTTGGGTATTAAAAGTTTAAGTTGTTTATATTTATGTTATCTGTAGCTGTTTGCATTTTATAAAGTACTACATGTAATATATTATATAAGATTGTGTGTTAGTATAGGCTTATATATACTTTGGTTCGGCTTCTATAAAGTACTACATGTAATATATTATATAAGATTGTGTGTTAGTATAGGCTTATATATACTTTGGTTCGGCTTCATGTATATTTGGGTCTGTTTATATTTTTTACTATTATGGCATGTCATATTTATAGTTACAGTATGATAAGTTCTATTATATAGATACAATAGTACATTACAAGATATAAGCTATAGCATATTTTAAAACTTTACAATATATATTTTAAACTATATAAAGTATTTTGATTTGGATACTAGGATGGGTCTTAAAAATATAAAAGGCATGTAGGAGTTCATAGGTTGTTTTGAAAATGTATCTACGGTATGTAAGCTATATAATGTAAGCTAAATATTAAATATGTTAGGATATTTTGTTGTGCCCTTTGCGCATATAACTAGTTATATATATCCTTCTACTTTGTCTGATAACATTATTATATATCTTATATACTCATAGTTTAGGTTGTTTGTTCGCTGCAGTATACTAGTGCTCGGGTTAATATATTATACAAGAAAGTCTTGGCACACCAGAAGAATTTAGGTGCTTACTGTACAGGATTTTTAATTGAAGAAAATGTATATATATTTTATTACGTATATTTTTATAAGTATTGTTTAAAATATAATATATTGTTGTACTAGTTTGATAATGAATATTGATTTTCTTTTTAACTTGTGTGTAAGCTTGGATATGTATATAAGTTATAATTGAGATAAATAGATATTATAATAATGTATGTATTTCAGTTTATATTGTAACTGATTCGATTAGTTCTTCATAGATCTTGTTCTGATTTGATTTTTGTAACAGCCCAATTTTTTTTACAAGTATTTTTCACTTGTATTTTTTTTTTTTTTTGAAAAAAAAAAAACTTTGGGGTTTATTTAAAGTGATTAAAACAAAATATGAAAAAAAAATTAGGACTAACTAATAAGATCTCTGAAAAAATCAAGTTTTAATTAAGAAAACATTTATAGCTTAGGTGGTTAAGACATCTGGGCTATTCACGATAGGTCACGAGTTCGAGTCTCAACACGGTTAGAATTTCGAATTTTTTTTATGTATAAATGAACTGGGTAATCACGCGTTAAAAAGGGCGCGTAAATCTAGGGAATAAGTACCGTGTATATATATATATATATATAAAATATGAAGAATGTAAACCAATTTAAATTTTAGTTAAGTATTATTTTTGAAGGATTTAGTGTATTTATAAACTGTTAAATATCGCGTTTAAAAGGACGCGTAAAATTTATGGTAAGTAATGTAATAAAACGTGTAAAATTTAAAACGTTATTTTATATATATATTTTTGATGTTTTGTATTACGTCAGTTTGACGTACTTTTAAAATCATATATAAACACCTTTATGTATTAAAACATCAGTTAGTGATTTTTAAGACGAACGTTACTTTTGGTTGTAACTGACAGTTTGGTTTTAAATAAAATGTGTATATACGTTTCCATTTCCAAAAGCTTTGAAAAATTCTTGCCGTCATTTAATTAAATCAAACTAAAAAAAATAATATATCAATTCTCATATAATTGGAACGGTTCATATTTTGCCATTCCTCTGATCACGAAACCTTATCTGCCTAAATCTACAATCACGCATATATCATTTGAAAGAAAATCAATTTTGCCTTCCTTTGCGCGTGACACAAAATTTTATTCTTTTAACATTTTTGACATTTGCCTCTTACCATTTGTTTCTTGAGCATGTCACTGTATTCATTTATTCACGCAACCTAAATGGACTAATATATTTGATTGCCTAAAAATCAACTCATGCATTCAATTTAACCTTGCCTATCTTTTCAAATTCTCACATTCCTATTTATATCTCTCTGTTTCCACTGCCTTTATTTTGCAAGATAAATTTTTTTTCGTTCCTATAATCACGCATATAAAGTAAAAAAATCGTATTTAAATATCTTTATGGAGAAAAATATCAGTCAGTGATTTTAAGACGGACGTTATTTTGTTTTAAAGGACCGTTTGATTTCTTTTAATAAATGGTATACGTTCTTTGCCTAAAGCTTACATAAATATTCACCTTTTCATTTATGGGTATCAAACTAAAATCAAGATTTTAGCTAAAATAAAATGGATCACACGTGAGCAACATTAGTGCATTTGTATATATGTAACGTTCGCATTTTTGCTTATTCCTCTTACCCTCTGTTGTCATCAGCTTTACCAAACATCACGCTTGCCCTTCCTTTGATCAATATTCCCCTTAAGTAACGTACAAACTTTATAAATCAAACCATGTATCACGCAAGTCATTTATTTCCCATAATCCAAGCTGCCATTTTCTCTGCCTTTTTGTTTACAAATTTTCGAATACTGATCAAACTTTATACGTTGGAAATTTTTTTTTTTATCCTTTTGCAAAACTGAAATGAGTTAATCACGCCACATCCCTTGATCACTGCCTTGCCGTTTCACAAATTCGTGTATAAATATGCCAGAGATCCACATCTCAAAAAAAAAGAAAAAAAAAACTCACCACTCTTCAAAGCATTGCAAATTTTCCTCTGGCAATTTCGTTCGAAGCATCAGGTAATTGTCTTATTGTTTTCTCTTTCTTTTCCTTCCAGTTTTTCCTTTCCTCAGTTTTTTTTTGTTCTCATTTGATATGCTCGGCCACTCCAACCCATCTACTTCACCCGATCTAGTTGACAAACTTTGGAAATTTATGAGTCATCACATCTGTAGAAATCTAATATGTGTGTGCAAAGAGATGGTGTAGTTGACCCAGATTTAATTTAATGCTAGCTTAAAGTTTACGCGTACTATCACTACGGAAAAATGGGTTATTCATTGTATATATCATACTTAGTTTTGGGTCAAACAAAATAGAAAGTCAATAATGTTCATTGAAAAAAAAAAGAAAAAAAAAGAAGAAAAAAAAAAGAAGAAAGAAATATATATGTAAAACAGAGGAAGGAGAGGAAGGGAAGAGGGAGAGGAGAGATTTGAGGGTACCTGTACATGCGTGTATCAGTGAGAAGCTTTGCCTTTTTGCATATATTAGATAATTTACCTGTACTAAATGCATATCATATAGGAAGCAGTGCCTGCATATTTTTAACATAAATATAGTTCAGACCATATAGTGTGTGTGCAAGCATCTATTAAAAAAGATCCATGCATTTAGTCGAAAGATTGGGCGAATTGTGCATGTGATATATATATTTATAAAAAAAAAAAAAAAAAAACACACACACTGATTTCATTTGTAAATTAAATGCTTACAATTTATAAGCTTTCATTCCAAACAATATTTCAATTTGTACCGGACATTGATTTAATTTAATTTACTATTTAATATTATTAATTCATTAACTAAATTCACTACTTACCTTTGTTCTCTTATATGCAACTCTTAGCCTAATATAACAATTTACATCACTTCAATTTATTCGTCATTTTGTTTCAACTGTAAATACTTAGCCTTATATTCCCATGGTTTCATTTCCTTCTCAACATTTGCTTCATTATTAATTTTAAAATCTTTATTTCTTCTAAAGTAAATTTGCGTAAATCTTATTAAAATGACAAATTTAATTAACGAAAATGACAGGTCGTTACACATATAAAAAAAAAAGAGAATATTTATAATTTAGAAATGATATAATAAAATTTTATAAAGGAAGTAACGTGCAGATCAAATAATGTACTATCCATGCATTAGTTTGTAGTATAGGCTGGGTGAAAACTTTTGCATGTGTACACGCAAATCTAGTAGGAAATAGGCAGTGTGTTTTTGCGTGAAGGGAAAAAATTAAGGGAGTGAAGTATTTGCATTTCTTTGGGTTACAGTGAGCGTACATTCTTAGTTGATATAGGCTTGGGCCGTGACCTTATGCATACTTCCAGTTGAAGTTTAGTAATGTGGTGGTTGTGCGTTTTGTTTAATTAAATAATAGAGTATATATATAAAAGGTAGAAAAAAAAAAGATTTTATTTTGGGCCGAGTTGTTCGTCAAGTAGGGTGGTGTAGTGGTCGAGCGTATCGTGCCAAATTTCTTTGACTCTATTCGTTCCAATTGTTTCAAATATTTGCGTTGACCATAAATTTTAAAAGTCACGTATTCGGTATTTGGATCTTGTTATAGATTTGAATCTAGACGTGACATCCAGGGAAATTTGATCGCTACCCTCTGTGCGTTTCTTTTTTTTGGTGGATTTTTCATTTTCGCTTGAATCAAATTTTCTGCAGCTTTCAGGTGAGTATTTCTCACCAGACATACGTATTTATATTTTGGTAAATTATTGCAAGTGTATGTGTAAAATTGTATTTCACTATTATCTGTCTGTAATGTAATATAGAATGATGGACCCCATTTAAATTGACACCTCATCAGTATTATCTGTTATATTATTTCTGCAGTTATATTATTAATTGTTATTTACTGCTTAAATCACCACTGCAAGTTCCCTGTTAAAGTTGGATTGTTATGGGCTGAAATAATGATTATTGTTAAACTAGTCTGTTAACTGCTTAACTGATAACTTGGGATTGCGGGTTTGAAATGATAGAACCCGGGGTTTTGTAAATTACGGGTTGAAATGATATAAATCCGTATCACTTGACCTAGGCTAGAGAACTATATACAGGCCCGTGGTCCTTATAATATTTTCTGAAATATTTAAAATTATTTTGGAAGTTAAATATTTGATTTAATATCTTTAAAGGATTTTATATTGATTTTGAATGAGTTATAAATGTTAATAAATAAATAAATAAATATTTGAATAAAATTTTGGAATATAACTTATTTTGGAAATTCTGGATTTTTGAAAGGATAAGATTTCAGTTAAGAAATATATATATATAAGTTATATTTGGAAATATTTATGAAGTTAAACAATCTACTAAAGCATTTAAATGCTGTCTTTTGAAATTGGACTAGTTTTACCCGTAACTTTAGGTAGCATTTCCTAAGTGCTATAGAATCTGGAATTTGATTGTTTTGAAATTTAAGGAATTTGATAAATTATATTTATGTTTAAGTTTTGGAGACCTTTAAGATATGAGATTTATAACTGGATTTTTCTTAATAAATTTAAGATGAACATTCTAGTGTTAAGTAAATTTTGAAATTATTTAATGGCATAATTTTGGAGTTTTATCTATGGAATTTATGGGAATATTCAAGACGAAATAATAAACACTAATTTGTTGAAAGAAAAAAATATCCAACCTTAGTTTTGAATATTAATACTCCAATTGGATATATATATAGGAATTGAAATGGTCTTGGGAACATGAAGTGATATTTAAATTATGGTTTAAAATAAAGAAATATATTTGTAAAGCTATGTAAATTATCTTCTTTACAAAGTAACCATAAAGTTAAACCATTTATATCCAAACCATTTGTGTTTTGGGAGTTATGTTTTTTTTAAAGAAAAATTTCCAATATATTATGGTTTAAAGGTATAATTCAAATATTTGGTTTCCAGATATTATAAATTTTAAGCAGTATGGTTTTGGAAAAGAATTATATTTGAATATAACGATATCATGTTGTTTTGGGTTTTAAATGATATCGTATTTATAGTTTTGAAATGGAAATGTTTATACTGGTTTTAAAGTATAAATTGTTTTTAAATGACCACGGGTTATAATAACGATGGGTTGGCAAAGAGACCGGGATCGGATATGGACATACTCTCTGTCGATACCGAAAACCACTTTGACCAACCGTGTACGCGGTGGAGATTCCAGAATGAAGTAGGTCGGTGGTGGCGTTTCCTGTAAGGTAAATACGTGGACCCGACTCCCGTGAGTTGGCATAAGGTGGCTAAAACAGGAGCAATTCCAGGCCAATGAGGTCATTCCTCTGATCGGACGCTCCTCTTCGATATTATACTATGATTTTGGATTGATTCGGTGGCCACCTCTATATTTTGATTTTGGGGAGTTAGTCCGAGGTGGGCGGTAACTGCGGCTACGCGTTTCCACCAGCCTGGATAGCAATTGGTATATCTACCCTGGCATTGCCTAGTTGTGCCGTGTCATCTACCATACCGAGCCTTGTACGAGTTTAGATTTCTCCCGTAGCCCGTGTGGTATCCTCTAGTTGCTTCCCGATCAGGAGGAGCTATGATATTGGATGGACTACTGGGACTATTACGTGTTAAGGTGGAAAATGTAAAGCCTTAATGCTATTTAAAAGTATGTTTATTTTATAAATAGACACTATTATAATAGCGCAATATACTACATAGTAAATAGTTTGACGGATCCTTAGAGGATGGGCGGTCCCAAGCATCCTTTAAGTTACTTGCTCTATATTACAGTACACTTGAATTAGCTTACATTATATAAGTATGTATGTCCTGACTCGAGTGTTATGTTTTATTTTTCGCTCGGGTCAGCCTGGGTTGCAGCTTCAATTTCTTCTCCGTAGCTAGGACACTCAGTAGATCATTCGCGCTGCTGGAAGTTGTTTCAGCCTTTATCTTTTCTGGAATTCAAGACTTTGAAGACTCTATCTCTATTTATGTCTTAAAATTTGTATTGAGGATTATAGACAATGTAAGTTCTGTTTTGTTGAAGTTATATCAGTGGCTTCATGAACCACTAAATTTTTAATTTCCGCTGCGAGATTCTGATATCTGTGTATGTGATTCTGTGATCTATTTATTGTATATTCTGAGTTTTGCCAAATTTATTCTACAACGCAGTATTTTGAACAATTCAAGTCCGACAATGTGCGGATGCGAATGGTTGAAAATATTGGGTCATTACATTTGGTATCAAAGCTTTGGTTCTAGGCAAAACTTAGAATGTATGGTAAATTTGATTTACAGAATCACGTTCATTCGAGATTGAACCACTCTCTTTTCGAATTTTGGAACATTCCCTACGGTTCCAAAGCTCATTCGTATCCCTCACTTTTTCATCTGCTTTAGATTCTGGAGTATCTCATAACTCCACTTCGGATGATCTTTATTGTAAATTGGCGGTCTCGCCATTATTCTAATAAAGGGGTGAAACTCCTTTACCATTAGCATTGATTCACCGGAGATTTATATTTATCCTCGGTTTATATGCTAGTATCTTTGGTTATTCCAAATTCTATCTCTTCGGATCAAATGTAGATTTACCCCAACCACATCGAAATGGCTCTTTAAGTCACGGATGACTAGGTCAAGGTTGTCCGCGACTTATATAGACTTACCCAGTTTCCTTATTCTGATCTTCTGATTTCAATTTATCTTGAATTCTATTTGATTTGAGTTCATCAAATTTGAGTCTCTATCCTGGTTTGAGAAGTTTATTCCTATATTTGAAATTAAAATCTAATATTATATATATGAGTATAATTTTCAAAATTTTATAATTAATTTAACTAGTTGTCAAGAGATAATAGTTTTGATTTTATTTATGGTGTTGTAAGCCATGTGTTTGTCTAATAAATAAGTGAATATAAAACAATGGTTATAAATTAATTTGGAAACAGAAATGAATTTAAAACTAAAACTTGAGAATTAAATTTCTGATGATTTCAAACCTTGTGTTTAAATTTTAAAAGGATGTAATAAGTATTTTTGTATAGAAATTTGTTTCCAAAGAAATTTTAAAATTAGTGCTTTTCTCTTTGTCACTGGAAAATAATTTCGGTGATGACTGCAGCATCATCGACATTCATTTTCGAGTTTCGAAGTGAAAAGACCATTCTGTAGTCTGGCTACAGTGTTTCCTTGAGATTTTAATTGATTTGAATTTCTAAAGTATGACTTAATATATATAGATATATAATTTAAATTTGATTTGACATATTAGGTATATATATTTAGTTACCTCTAAATGGTTTGAAGGGAATCAGGAATTTAATTCTTAAAGTTATCTTGAGGAAGGAAAATAAATATAATAACAAAAATTTGAATAAAAAGGTTCCAATTGGAGATAATTAAATTGAAAGTTTTATTTGTATAACACCCAATTTCATTTAATATAACTTACCTTGATTTTCAAAAGTTAACATGTAATTGGATAATATACAATATAAAAGGATTTTATGAGTGGTTATAATAAATATTATACACTTAAATTTTAGTTATAAAAGATTAATGGGGATAAATAAGGAAAAGGAATTTAAGGAATTTTATTCAAATGTCTTAATAATCAAATTAATTTAATATGGATCCGTAAATCTAACCAAGAGATTTTAATAAAAGGTTATTTCCTGAAATGAATATGTTTGTGTAATAAACAAGGTATCTTTGAATAAGGAAAATATATTTGAAAGGGATATTTTTGGAGTAAGGATTATATATCTTCAAATCATAGTTTAATTGATGTCTAAATAAATAGTTAAGACGTATTCTAATATCACTAAATTTTGATAATTGAGAATTGGTTTTCAAATGGAAATTCAAGGGTAACTTATTGAAGGAATATCTTATTTATAAGATAAGTATTTTTAATAAAGTGTTAGGTTATTTGTTAAAATTCAGAGTTAAGTACATAATAAACTGATTAGGAATACTATTATATCTACTATAGCATATTATGAGTGCTGCTGTTTCTAAAAATAAAATGTTTTGGAAATTTTTTTTATAAATGAACTTAGGAATATTTCAACCTTGAAATGAATATTGTTTGGCATTGAATTTAAAAGGTATAAATGAAGATTATTTTAAAGGTATTATGATTTTAGTAGCATGATTTCCAAATGATAATATTTATAAATTTAATGATTTCAAAGCATTATGATTGCAAATTTATTATCTTATTTGTTTTCAAACTATCTTTAAGTGTCCTTGGTTTCCCTATCTGCTACAGAATGAGGAGGCTATTGCTTATACCAGTCTATTTAGAAATCTTTTCTATAATCTTTAAAAATCTTTGTTACTCATCGGGGCCTGAGCACCGCTTACCACCCATAGACCGACGGTCGAACTGAAAAGAGTAAAACCGATTCTAGAAGATCTTCTTCGTGCTTCAAATCCGGAACTATTCGTTTAAAGTTCTTGTTTATCTAGCTTATCTTCCTTTGTTTCTTTTCTTTTGTTCCTTTTCGAGGACGAAAAGTTCTTAAGTGGGGGAGAGTGTAACAGCCCAATTTTTTTTACAAGTATTTTTTACTTGTATTTTTTTTTTTTTTTGAAAAAAAAAAACTTTGGGGTTTATTTAAAGTGATTAAAACAAAATATGAAAAAAAAATTAGGACTAACTAATAAGATCTCTGAAAAAATCAAGTTTTAATTAAGAAAACATTTATAGCTTAGGTGGTTAAGACATCTGGGCTATTCACGACAGGTCACGAGTTCGAGTCTCAACATGGTCAGAATTTCGAATTTTTTTTATGTATAAATGAACTGGGTAATCACGCGTTAAAAAGGGCGCGTAAATCTAGGGAATAAGTACCGTGTATATGTATATATATATATATAAAATATGAAGAATGTAAACCAATTTAAATTTTAGTTAAGTATTATTTTTGAAGGATTTAGTGTATTTATAAACTGTTAAATATCGCGTTTAAAAGGACGCGTAAAATTTATGGTAAGTAATGTAATAAAACGTGTAAAATTTAAAACGTTATTTTATATATATATTTTTGATGTTTTGTATTACGTCAGTTTGACGTACTTTTAAAATCATATATAAACACCTTTATGTATTAAAACATCAGTTAGTGATTTTTAAGACGAACGTTACTTTTGGTTGTAACTGACAGTTTGGTTTTAAATAAAATGTGTATATACGTTTCCATTTCCAAAAGCTTTGAAAAATTCTTGCCGTCATTTAATTAAATCAAACTAAAAAAAATAATATATCAATTCTCATATAATTGGAACGGTTCATATTTTGCCATTCCTCTGATCACGAAACCTTATCTGCCTAAATCTACAATCACGCATATATCATTTGAAAGAAAATCAATTTTGCCTTCCTTTGCGCGTGACACAAAATTTTATTCTTTTAACATTTTTGACATTTGCCTCTTACCATTTGTTTCTTGAGCATGTCACTGTATTCATTTATTCACGCAACCTAAATGGACTAATATATTTGATTGCCTAAAAATCAACTCATGCATTCAATTTAACCTTGCCTATCTTTTCAAATTCTCACATTCCTATTTATATCTCTCTGTTTCCACTGCCTTTATTTTGCAAGATAAAATTTTTTTCGTTCCTATAATCACGCATATAAAGTAAAAAAATCGTATTTAAATATCTTTATGGAGAAAAATATCAGTCAGTGATTTTAAGACGGACGTTATTTTGTTTTAAAGGACCGTTTGATTTCTTTTAATAAATGGTATACGTTCTTTGCCTAAAGCTTACATAAATATTCACCTTTTCATTTATGGGTATCAAACTAAAATCAAGATTTTAGCTAAAATAAAATGGATCACACGTGAGCAACATTAGTGCATTTGTATATATGTAACGTTCGCATTTTTGCTTATTCCTCTTACCCTCTGTTGTCATCAGCTTTACCAAACATCACGCTTGCCCTTCCTTTGATCAATATTCCCCTTAAGTAACGTACAAACTTTATAAATCAAACCATGTATCACGCAAGTCATTTATTTCGCATAATCCAAGCTGCCATTTTCTCTGCCTTTTTGTTTACAAATTTTCGAATACTGATCAAACTTTATACGTTGGAAATTTTTTTTTTATCCTTTTGCAAAACTGAAATGAGTTAATCACGCCACATCCCTTGATCACTGCCTTGCCGTTTCACAAATTCGTGTATAAATATGCCAGAGATCCACATCTCAAAAAAAAAGAAAAAAAAAACTCA